>CM042836.1:78450750-83250750 GCA_023653725.1 Bungarus multicinctus
GTCCTCAATTTACCTACCCCGAGAGGATGGAAGGTTATTTTACGTTCTCCTTCCAATGGCGAAAACAACTGAAGCCTGGTAAGTTTAAATGGTGGTCTACCAGAATTGTTCAGTTGGCCTAGATACCTCAGTTGGCACTGCTGTAAAGTGTTTTGATTCTACAGCCCTTATCAGTTGAACATAACAGTGAAATAGAGTAATAGTGGAATGAAAGGAACGTCCTCCCATCCAGGGCATTGCTTCCCAGATAGAACTTCAACGAAAGTTAAAAGAAAGCTAATCAGACAGAATAGGATATATGAGAAAAGAGACAGGAAAGATAATAATCAGGGCACTGCTGTTAGGTCTGGCCCATTCCAGCCTCCATTCTGTGATTGACATGTTTTCTCCATCACCTAATGATACTCTGAGCAGAAATAGCCAGAAAGCTGGTGAAACCAGCCAGTCACCTTGCCTATCACAGGCTGCATGCACATTATCAGGGGAGCAGTATATGGCAGTCATTCAGAACAAACACAATACAAGCAGCATAGTCTTAGGCAATGTGGCCAGCACATTTCATACCAGCATTGCCTTTTTTTTTTTTTTTTTGCTAAACAGATAGTTCAACAAGGGGGAAAGACCTGGCTGAGGCAACTGCAAAGCAAGACGTGTTTAACATTAGCTGCCTTTGTTCCCATTCAGATCAAAACAAGTAGACATTTAAATAATATTGCAGAAGTGGAAGACAGAGGATTTTTTTCCTCTTCAGCTTAATACACATGTCCTTGCCTAGATTTTAGAAGGGAGAAAGGGGGTAGGTACTTCTAAAACTTTGCAAAATCATTTTCATCAGAAACTATAAAGGGCATTATAACTGCTATTGTTTTTGATTTAAAATATTTTTGCAAAAGGAGTGTATGTAAATGACTGCACTTGCATCCACAGGGATGTGGTGGGCTGGTATATCTATTCCCTCCAACAGAGGTCCTTACATCCTTTCTTCACAATCCCTACTGTTGCAACTTCCCAGACGTTTGTCTGGTTGCTTCCATCCACCGCTACTCTTTACAGAGAAAATGTCTCTCTATAGCTTTGGTGGGGGAGGGAGAGATCAGGCCTCTTCCCTGCTTTTAGCTTCTTCTAGCTACTGAGTGGCTGGAATGCATGACAAGCTACATTTTCTATTGCAGGGGTGTCAAACTCAAGACCCGGGGGCCAAGGGCCGGCCCAAGGGCTGCTTAGATCTGGCCTGTGGGGCCGCCCTGGACATAGTGAAGGATCAGCCCGTGGTACCTCTGCCAACAAAAATGGGGCTCAAGAGGGCTGCGTGCACCCTTCCCGAGCTCCTTTTTCGCTAGCAGAGGGTTGCTCGGGAGGCCATTTTCACTGGCAAACAGCTCGGGAGGCCATTTTCACTGGCAAACAGCTCGGGCCTCCACAGGCGACCCCGACACGAGTGATGTCGAGCTGGTCATGCCCACCCTAGCCACACCCACCTCAGCCCCCTGAGGTCAAATACAACGGCGATGTAGCCCTCAATGAAATTGAGTTTGACACCCCTGTTCTATTGGAATGTGACCTATGGATTTCAAAACATGGTACAATACTTTTATGCGAATATTTATTATGTAGATCAGGGGTCTCTGAACTTGGCAACTTGAAAACTTCTAGACTTCAATTTGCAGAATTCCATGCTGGCTGAAGAATTCTGGGAGTTCAAATCCACAAGTCTTAAAGTTGCCAAGTTTGGAGAGCCCTCGGGTAGATAATTATATATTTATTATGTAGAGCAAGGCTGTCAAACTCCTGGCCCATGGGCCGGATGTGTCACACACTGGCCATGCCCGATTTAGCGAAGGGTGGGGGGGAGTTCTGATATGTCACATGACGCTGCTGTGACGACGTGAGTTTGACAGCCAAGATGTAAAGTAATTACATGTAAAGTAAATCCTTTTATTAATAATAAAAGGACAATGTGAAATGAACTCTGGGGACCCTAAACATACAAATACAGAGAGGCAGAATAAAATAGTAGGAAAGACACACAGAACAGCACAGATCATTCCATAATATAATTTAACAAAATAACTCTAATTACATCTAGTATCACATTTTCCATAGATGTTTAATGTCACCTGAATCTCCTCATTCCAAGATTAAGACAGTTGGCGTTTACTCTTCAGAAGTCAGCAAAATGATATCAATACACATTGTCCTCAACTTGTGATCACAACTGAGCCCAAAATGTCCATTGCTAAGCAAGAATTTGCTAAGTAGGTTTTGCTCTGTTTTATGACCGTCCTTGCCACAACTGTACCAAAACCAAAAGTACACATATAGTCTGGGTGAAACCAGGCTCAATAGCAGTAACTGTGAGAGGGATCTTGGAGTCTTAGTGGACAACCAGCTAAATAGGAGCCAGCAGTGTGCAGCAGCAGCCAAAAAAGCTAATGCAATCCTAAATTGTATTAACAGAGGGATACAATCGAGATCAAGGGAGGTACTAATACCACTCTATAAAGCCTTAGTAAGACCACACCTAGAGTACTGCATCCAGTTTTGGTCACCACATTACAAAAAGGATGTTGAGACTCTAGAAAAAGTACAGAGAAGAGCAACCAGGATGATTAGGGGACTGGAGGCTAAAACATATGAAGAACGGTTGCAGGAACTGGGCATGGCTAGTCTAGTGAAGAAAAGGACCAGGGGAGACATGATAGCAGTCTTCCAATATTTGAGGGGCTGCCACAGAGAGGAAGGGGTCAAACTCTTTTCTAAAGCATCTGTAGGCCAGACAAGGAATAATGGATGGAAGCTGAACAAGGAGAGATTTAACCAGGGGTGGGATTCTACCAGTTGCACCTATTCACTAGAACTGGTTGTTAACATTCTAAGCAGTTCAGAGAACTGGTTGTTTAGAAGAAATTGTTGGCCAAATCCTGTAAGGAAGGAAGGCAGGAAGGAAACATTCTGGTGTTGCTTATAGAAACTGCCTCTCCGTTAACTCTTATTACATTCTTGGCAGGACTAGATTTCCTGTCTCAGGAATTTTTCTGGAGTTTTTCCCCCTCCTTTACTGGTACTTTGCTTATGTAGAATGACCATTCAAAGTTACAATGGCTCTGAAAAAAGTGACTTATGACCATTTTTCATACTTAGGACTGTTGCAGCATCCCCACAGTCATGAGAGGCCAGGCGAGGAGATGCATGCTTCGATGTGAGTGATATTGAGTTGGCCACACCCAGCCAATAACATGACCACCAAGCCATGCCCACCCAGTCACATGACCACCAAGCCACGCCCACCAACTAAGCCACGCCCACAGAACCGGTTGTTAAAATTTTGAATCCCAACCCTGGATTTAACCTGGAAATAAGGAGAAACTTTCTGACAGTCAGAACAATCAACCAATGGAACAGCTTGCCCTCAGAAGCTGGGGGTTGGGCGGTGGGTTGGATTAGATGACCTACAAGGTCCCTTCCAACTTTGATTATCTGTTATCTGTTAACTGCTAAGTGAATCACTGCAGTTGTGAAGTGAATCTGGCCTCCCCATTGACTTTGCTTGTCAAAAGCTCACAAAAGGGGTCACATGTCCCAGGGACATGGCAGCTATCATAAACTGAGTCAGTTGCCAAGCATCCACATTTTGATCACATGTCCATGAGGAAACTACAATCATTGTAAGTGTGATAAATGCTCATAAGTCACTTTTTTGAATGCTGTTGTAACTTTGAACAGTCACTAAATGGATGGTTGTAAGTTGAGGGCTACCTATATATATAATAGTATAAAATATAAAATAAAATATAAGGACAACAAAACTAAGACCTGCATCAAAGGCTCCAGAATGTATTATATTCAGATATTCAGAAATCTATCCTGAATCTATCATTTCCCCCATTTTGTTCCAGAAACTAATTTGCCTGGAATAATTGCAATAGCTCTGTGATACATATTGATTATTACAAAGGAAATTGATTGGTCTACCAGATGGGTCAATAAATCTGATGAGAAGAAAAAGGCTTCACAGAAAACAAATGCCAATGACAAAGTTTCTGTTTTCTCAGGAATAAATTACATTCGATTCAGTTACACTTGTATTGCCACATTATTTTACTTGTTACTTAGCTTTTTTAAAAAAATGAACCTAAAAAAAGACCAAACTGTTAAGAAAGGTTTGTGATGTGTCTAAAATGGCCAGAAATGGGAAGTTCCAAAATGTTTGGAGTTTTGCTTTCACAAAAAAGAGAACTTTCAAGTTTCATGCAACCATCTTCTAGATGATAAACCTTCCAGTCTCCTGTCGTATGAATGAATTTTGCTTATTAAAAAAAAAGATTGGCAGGACAGTCTTACACAGTAGGAAAACAAACAAATTAATCCTACAAGACGAATAAATGAAATAAGGTGCCACAGTTAGTCCTCTATGATTTATTATTAATTTTGATACAGGGATTTCTGTATTGCTTCTTATTACAAAGAATTTATTTATTTATTTATATCCCTTTTTACTTATTACCCCTTTATTATTATTTATAAATAACTCAAGGTGGCAAACATATTCAACAAATCTTTCTTCTATTTTCCTCACAACAACAACAATCCTGTGAGGTAGGTTGGGCTGAGAGAGAATCACCATCCTAAAATGTTTTCCAATAAAAACAGCATTAAAAAGGAGTGATGGTGCTAGAGGAAGAAAGAATGAGGATAAATTGAATACCAAGTATGATGTCCTCCAGATATGTTTGGACTTAGTAAACATCTGAAGGAAGGGGTGGGCAAATGAATACTTGAAATTTTGAGAGCATCTGGTAGATGAAGTCAGACAATCACTGCCACTGGCAATTACATTAACTGTATTTATATAACATATTGTTAATTCCATGTACATGTTCATCCAATCAAATTTGTGGGTTTTTTTAAAAATTCTGTCCCTGCTGGCTGCTTTTCCTGGATATGCATATTTATCATACCACAACTTCTGCTCCCTCAAAGGCCAATACAGAATGTAGCCCTCTGAAATATATCCCTAATTCAGGATATACTCTATTTACAGAATCCATGGTTTTGGAAAGGTTCTTATTCATTGTGGATAACAAAAGAGGAACAGCTCATGGAAGACAAGAAGTTTCACAAGAAACCACTAAAATTAAGCCAAAATGTGACTTCTCCAGAGCGCTCATTTGAACCTATTAGCTTATGACACTGCTTTGCAGAACTGAGTTGTATTTCTAGCAAGTACATTTCTATTGCTTGGCCTTGATAAGAATTTGCCCTCCTTAGTAGATCTCTGAAATTTGGAATGGAGATTTGTAACAAACTGGGGAAAACTGAAGAATAGAACTCAACAGATATGGCATAAAATCATAATAGTGGATCCTGTTATACAACTTAATCCTAAAATCAGGCTCTGACAGAAATCTCTCAATGCCAGGAAGGATTTCTCCCAGGATTGTAGCCACAATGATTAGGATTAGAATCAGAATCAGGTTGGAAGGGATCTTGAAGGTCTTCTAGTCCACCCCCCTGCTCAAGCAGGAGACCCTATACCATTTCAGACAAGTGATTGTCCAGTTTTTTCTTAAAAACCTCCAGTGATTAAGCACCCACTATTTCTGAAGGCAAAGCTGTTCTACTGATTCTTTAGAACAGCCTTCTCCATCCAAGTTTTCCACAGATGAGCTGAACTACAAATCCCATGATTCCCATCCAGTATGGTCAACATTTGATCCATATTCATTGGGAGTTACATGAATTGGAGAAGGCAGGTCTAAAATGTTGAACAGGAACAAAAATTTCAAATCTACAATCAGCTAAACCTGTTGCCTTTTCTTGGTCCAATCTTCATTAAAAAAGAAGCAAAATACCAGCAAAAAAACAATTACTACCAACCTGCCTTCCATTGAGGACCGTTATATGGCACGAGTCAAAAAGAGGGCTGTGAAATGATTTACAGATCCCTCACATCCCGGACGTAAACTGTTTCAACTCCTACCCTCGAAATGACGCTACAAGAACAGTTTTTTTCCCGAAAGCCATCACTCCGCTAAACAAATAATTCCCTCAACACTGTCCAACTATTTACAAAGTCTGCACTATTACTATTAATATTAATCCTCCCATCCTTCCTTTCACCCATCTCCTCCACTTATGACTGTATAACTATAACCTTGTTGCTTGTATCCTATTGACTGTTTCCTACTATGATTTGATTGCTTATTGTACCCTATGACTATTATTAAGTGTTGTATCTTATGATTCTTGACTCTTGATGAATCTTTTCTTTTATGTATGTTGTGGTTCACCGGCAGCAGGTGTGAACAGCTGAGGACTCAGAGAGCGAGGACTCAGATGAGGGGTCTGCATGTGATGCAGGGATGGGGCCAGGACCATCAGGGAGTGGAATGCTGTCTTCGGAGATTGTGGAGGCTGGCAGCAGTGATGAAAAGGTCCCCAAGGAATCTGTGCCCAGTGCACACAGGGCTGCTTGAAGGAAAGAGCAGCTGCAGCAGCACGGGGGACTCAGGAGTAAGGCTGCAAGGTAATGGCCCCTCCCTTAAGAGATAAAAGTCAGCTGAGAAACCGAAGTTCTTTGCAGGAAGCAAAGAAGTTTTTGCACTCAAGCCTAATGGACGTTCGGACTCTCTTAGTTGGTGTTTGGAGACTCTTTGTGTTTGAAATATTGCTTGGCAACTTTATCTAGTGTTCTTGGCAGCCTTGCACAACCTTGGCAAGGCTCGTTCTTATCAGAAACAAGTAGTTTGAAATAGCCTTTTAACCGTGAAGGAACGGAATTTATAAAGAATCATTAAAAGGTTTTGCTGTTACCTCTGTTTTGTGTTTGTTTCCTTGGAACAAGGTTTGGGTCAGAACAATGTAGACTGAGAGCACATGCACCAAGACAAATTCCTTGTGTGTCCAGTTACACTTGGCCAATAAAAAATTCTATTCTATTCTATTCAAGAGAAACTATATACAGGTAGTTTTCGATTTACAACCACAACTGAACCCAAAATTTCTATTGCTAAGCAGGACCCTTGTTAAGCAAGTTTTGCCCCATTTTATGATTTTTCTTGTCACAGATATCAAGTGAATTACTGCATTGGTTCAGTTAGTAAAATGGCTTTTAAGTGAATCTGGCTTCCCCACTGACTTTCCTTATCAGAAGGTCACAAAAGGTGATCGCGTGACCCTGGGACACTGCAACTGTCATAAATACATGCCAGTTGCCAAGTGTCCAAATTTTGATCACCTGATCATAGTGATACTGCTGTAGTCATAAGTGTGAAAAATGGCCATAAGTCATTTTTTTCAGTGCTGTTGTAATGGTGACCAAACAAATGGTTGTAAGTCAAGGACTACCTGTATAGCATCCTTCTAATCAACTGGGGGGGGGAATTATAAAGCAGAAAAAAATGCAATTAAGTAAAAAAGACTTCCAAGCACCAAACTGAATTAGATCACTGGGCATTAAAATAACCTCATTCCAAACTGCAGGAATTTGTGCTATGGATATAAAGAAAAACCTCATCTTCTCATTTAGCAATTATTCCACTAAATAAATTAACTGTAATTTAGTCAGGATGCCCAATGGACAAACCATCAAATGCCACCAACCCAAAGCCTACAAATACCTGGGCATACTGCAGCTGGATAATATCAAGCACAAGCAAGTGAAAAATGTGGTCAGCAAAGAATACACACAAAGGGTCAGAAAACTTCTAAAAAGCAAACTGAATGGCAGTAACACCATCAAGGCTATAAATACCTGGGCCATACCCGTCATCAGATATACTGCTGGGATCATAAACTGGACACAGGCAGAGCTGGACAGCTTAGATAGGAAAACAAGAAAACTGATGACCATACACTATGCGCTGCACCCGCGTAGTGACGTTGACAGGCTATATTTGCCCAGAAAAGCAGGCGGCAGAGGACTTTTGCAAGTGAAGCAGACAGTCGAAGAACAGAAGCATGCTCTGGTAGATTATGTGAAAGACAGTGTTGAACTAGCTTTGATGGAGGTAAACAAGAGGAAGCTGCTCAAAGTGCAGCAAACCAAGAATCAATATAGAAAAACAGCGATGCAAATTCGGGCTGACAGCTGGTGTAACAAAGCACTGCATGGACAGTTTCTTAAAAAGGTCCAAGGAAAAGTAGATGAGGAAAAGACCTGGTTATGGCTGACCAACGGAACACTGAAGAAAGAAACAGAAGGCCTGATTCTTGCAGCCGAAGAACAAACCATCAGAATGAATGTAATCAAAGCCAGAATAGAAAAATCTGCTGATGACCCCAAACGCAGACTCTGCAAAGAAGCGGATGAAACCATTGATCACATACTGAGCTGTTGCAAGACAATAGCTCAGACTGACTACAAATAACGTCACAACACAGTCGCTCAGATGGTCCACTGGAACTTGTGTCACAACTACCATCCGCCTGTAGCAAAGTACTGGTGGGATCATAAGCCTGAAAAAGTGGTTGAAAATGAGCATGCAAAACTACTGTGGGACTTCCAAATACAAACGGACAAAATTTTGGAACACAATACCCCAGATATCACGATTGTGGAGAAGAAAAAAGTGTGGATCGTCGACATTGCCATACCTGGTGACAGCAGAATTGACGAGAAACAAGTTGAAAAAGTCACCAGATATCAGGATTTGAGAATTGAACTGCAAAGACCTAGGCAAGCACTTGAAAAAAATTGGTGCTCACAAAATCACCATTGGACACCTTACTGGGATCTGCTCGCATAATCCGCTGATACATCACGCAGTCCTAAACACTTGGGAAGTGTTCGACTAGTGATTTGTAATACAAAATCCAGCATGGTTATCTCGTTTGCTGTGTATACTGTCATTTTTGTGTAGTATAATAGCAACAATAACAACAATAACAGTAACAATAACAATAATACATATTACATATTACATTGCAATACAATCAGCTCTGTCAGAAGACTCTAAGCAGCAAACTGAGGCCTTATTATGTCCTCAACAAAAATCAGTGACTGCTGGAGATATTTTCAGAAATGTGCTTCTTTTTTCCTCTACAACTTCCAGACACTGGAGAAGAGAACTGCTATAGATATCATCATCCCGTAACTATTTTAAATAACAAGAATGGCATGGTGGCCTAGAGGTGGAACTCTCATCTCATAATCGAGAGGCTTGTGAGTTTGATCCTGGATAGTAGCAGATATTTCTCTCTCTGGGCACAAAGAGAAAATATATTTGCTGTGAGCTCCAAGTAGGAGCCAGGAAGGGCATCCAGCCGATAAATGCTCAGCCCCATTTAGTTGCCCCGACTCCACCCTGATGCAAGAAATTACAGGGTTGTTAAAAGAAAAAAAAACTATTTTAGATGACAAAAGCTGGATCAGATTCTGCATCCTTGCAATTTTGAGGAAGAACTGATACATATTCTGTATTTATTTATATATTTGATAGTTTTGTACTCTACCTGTCATTCAGAAACTGAATGTCTCAAGTGTCTCATATTCCAAGACAAATGTTGGAGACTTCTAGTTACCAAAACATCTCAAAAGTATATCAGGAAAAAACTTTGAGATAGCAGCCCAAGGAAGGAGTAATTCTCCTCACACATATTCACTTACACTACTAGTTTATCCATCCATTAAGAATAAAGCTAATGTAACATATGCACTAGAATAGGGGTCTGCAACCTTAAATACTCAAAGAGCCATTTGGACCCATTTCTCACAGAAAAGAAAACACCGGGAGCCATGTGCTCTCCAGCCAGTACATGGGAATTGGATAGTTAGGTAGCAATTGTGAACTGTCCCCTTAAGGGAATGTATCATGGTAAATGTAGTTAAGGTATCCTGGGAAATCTAGTCTATGTTACGTGACCACATCTATAATCCTAATTGATCACCAAATTGACTCGCCATGGGTTAGGGGAGTTTTCCTCACTCTTGGCTGAACTCACAGAGTCGTGGTAACTATTTTACTTCTATCACTACAACATGAGGGAAAACGGATAGAAGATAAACCATCTTTTTACCTACAAGTAAATTGTATTTTATTGGTCATTAAAGAAGAACTTCATCACAAATGTGAGTTATGAGGATACCTGATGAACCAATAAAAGTACTTTGTTATGGAAGTTTTGTGGAGTTTATCTATCTGCATCTGTACAGAAGACAAATCTACCACTGTACAGGATATAGAACAAGCCACAAAACCTCACTTCCACCCAGTCACATGACACACACACTCCAGCCATGCCTTCCCATGTTTTGTGGCTCCCATTGTTTTCTGGGTTTCTCTCTCTCTCCCTCCCCCTCCCTCTCTCTCCCTCCCTCTCATTTCTATTTCTCTCTCTCTCTCTTTTCTTTCTTTCTTTCTTTCTTTCTTTCTTTCTTTCTTTCTTTCTTTCTTTCTTTTTCTTTTCTTTTCTTTCTTTCTTTCTTTCTTTCTTTCTTTCTTTCTTTCTTTCTTTCTTTCTTTCTTTCTTTCTTTCTTTCCCCTTCTCTCTCTCATATGTTCCCTTCTCTTTTCCCTCTCTCTCATTCTCTCCCTCCAGCTCTCGAATTTCTCTCTCCCTCTTCTTCTCACTCCCTATCTTCCCTTTCTCTCTCTTTCTCCCCTTTTCTCTCTCTCATTTCTCTCTCTCTCGCGCACACACGCATGCATGCATGTGCACAAGCAAGGATACCCTTTCTCGTGCATGCACTCGGCCAAAGCGCAGCACATGCGTGTGGAGCAGGCAGGTTGACCAGCTGAAGGGTGAGCATCTTTGGCGAGGGCACTTCGGCTTTCTGTAAGCCTGATCCCCAGGGTGTGCATGCAAGGTTGGACGGGGCCAGCCCCCTTTTTTCACTGCCATGAGCTTTTTTACCCTGAGGAGGCTGACCCTGCCAAACCTTGCATGCCCACCCTGGGGATCAGGCTGCACTTTGGCCCAGCCCAGCCATTTGCTTGAGGAGGGTATCTCCACTAAAGCATGCCCTCCTGGCCCCACAACAGCCAGCCAGAAAGAGGGGGTCATCTTCGGGGAAGCCACCACTGCAGCTCATGCTCACTTCTCAGCTGCTGGCCTGTCCCCCTTTCCATTGTATCCTCCTTCTGAATCCCAGGTTAGCGAGGTTGGTGTTGGCCCTGGCTGGGTTGGGCCAGTATCTCAGGGCAGAGAGCAGGTCACGGGACCGGGTTGGCAGGGAGCCAAAGGATAGGGGTCAAACAGCTGCATGTGGCTCTGGAGCCGTGGGTTGCTGACACCCGAACTAGAAGAACCAGGATAATGAAGTGTGAAATTTGTCAACCTGGAAGAGTTCATACACATCTCTAAATAATCATAGAGTTTCTTTTAAAAATATTTTAGGCAAATTTACAGAGGGGAAAAGGAGAAAATAATAACAATACAATATTTAAAGGTTGGTGTGAAACTGCATCTGATTGCTGACAAGTGTGATTTTATAAAAAATCTTTCATCTCAAACCTCAGTATACATATTTGTGGAATATAAAGCATTAGATTAAAAAGCAGGTGGAAAAGTTCTCTGAGTCTTGGACTCATCTCCCTTCCTCTTTTCTTCCTTCTCTTATTGCTTTTGGTTCTGCTTTTCTTGAATCTACAAGCTGGGAGAGGTTATAACGAATTCTGCCTAACTAACTTCAGTTTGATTGCCAGTGCCTGTAATCAATCTCTGGAAACCGACCAGAATCTATTATGAATCATGATCCTTGATGCAGATTACTTCACAAGTCCTAATTTAGGAGAAGAATTACAGTTATGTGATTGAGTTCTTTTCAACCCATGCAAAAAGAAAAAAAGGAAAATGGCACATGTGCACAATGTTTAAAAGAGCTTCTTTTAGCATGTAAACAATTTGCTTGCTGAAGTCTAGCCCATAATATTTGATGGAATTCCACTGTTCTGTGGAACGCAAAGCCAAGGTTGAATTAGGAAAAGTTTATCTCTAGTACCAACTAAGAGTGAGTTTATCTTGACAAAATGCAAACTAGAGGTCCAATTACGATGTACACTCCATGACAATATTGACTAGGTTAGCGGAATAAGCCATAATGTGATCTGTTGGGTTTAGGTTTATGTAATATGCCAACCAACTATTTAAGCTTGGAAACCATGGCTTAATCCCATCATGGCTTATTAAACAAAAGCTAGTTAAAACAAGCAACTGCTTAAATCTGGCTTCAATGGAATATTCATATAACTTTGCTTAATACTGAGTTCTCATCTCAGTTAAGGTAGGATAAGATTCCTAACTAACATGGTCTCACAAACTCAAAATGCTCTCACACCCAATAGTTTTCAAAACATCCAATTGCTCTTACATTCCACTACTTGTGTAACACTTATCTGAGTCACTGCACCAGTGATATGCAGGGTATTTACTCTTCCTCTTTATTAGAAAAGCAGTTGGCATTGTGTCATAATACCTTCCCCAAATTGTTGCTTTGTTTCAGTGAAAGAAAAGTTAGGCACACTTATTTCCAGAAGGGTAGTTCCATTACCAGGTTCTGTCAATTAAAAAAATATACTCTATTTTGGAGAATGAAACTTAGTGAAACTTAGATAGCAGTTAAAGCATTAAAAAAAATTTTTTATCCGCCATAACTTATAAAACTTATCGTTTCAATCACCATCCCCTCCCACTTGTGACTGTATGACTGTAACTTGGTTGCTTGTATCTTTATGATTTATATTGACTGTTTCCTAGTGTGATTAGATTGCTTATTTGTACCCTATGACTCTATTAAGTGTTGTACCTTATGATTCATAACAAATGTATCTATTCTTTTTATGTACAGTGAGAGCATATGCACCAAGACAAATTCCTTGTGTGTCTAATCACACTTGGCCAATAAAGAATTCATTCATTCATTCATTCATAAAATCAGATGAGGGAAGTTAGATTTTAATATAAAAGTGATAATTAGGTGAGAGGTATTAACATTTGTCTTCAATTCCCTGTAATAAACCTCTGTAGCTTTTCACTCCAATTATTTTTCAGCCTGTTTTTTTTTTTTTTTGAGAAATAAATGGCAAGTGTAGGAGAGCCCAGCACTCTTACTCACACATAGAGAACAATTTCCAAATTCCTGAAAGAAAAAAAAACTCTCAGTAAATTCCTTAATGACGGGCTTATCCTTTAGGAACTGGCAAAATTCCTCCTTATGGAATGGCCTCATGGATGGAATTTCCTCATGACGTTTTTCCTTAATATTTAATAGAAGCCTGGCCTTATCTACAGAGCGCCACACCTTCCTTAATGTAGTTAAGATAAATTAAGGTAAGCACATTTAGAAAATGAAGTAGTTCCCCTGCTTCAATTTCAGTCATATCAAAAAGTTCCTTCTCCTGATACCACAACAAAGACTGCATTGTTAGCACACAGTAAACAACTTTGATGCAACAGGACAGTGGTGGGATTGAAAATTTTTTACTACCGGGTCTGTGGGAGTGGCTTGGTGGGCATGGCAGAGGAAGGATACTGCAAAATCTCTATTCCCACCCCATTCCTGGGAGAAGGTTCCTGCAAAATCTCCATTCCCACCCCACTCCTGTGGGAAGGTTATTGCCGGTTCTCCGAACCACTCAAAATTTCTGCTACTGGTTCTCCAGAACTGGTCAGAACCTGTTGAATACCACCTCTGGAACAGGACTTCCTTGCTATAGAATTGCTAAGAACTGAATCAGTCTGATTCATGTAGCATGTCAGAATTGTGGCAGCTTGTTCAGCAGACTCATTTTTTCAACATCACAACCTATTCTCTTCTTTTTTTTCCCTTACCCTTTCCTTTTCCCTGTTCATCCTCCTCTTCCTTTCATTTTGCTTTTTGGCAGAGCCTTGCCATTTAAAAATGTGGCCCTGTTCTACATTCAGTCATCCATCTGTTTATATAAAACCAACAGTCAAACTATCATTGTGTAGACGTATTCTGAATCTCCTCTTCAGAGGTTATAACTTATTCCAAAGCAGATCCAATGCCAAACTTCATTGTGCCTCATCAACCCAGCCAGCAAATGGGATTATCCTTACAGATTTCATGCAGGACAGTTTTAGGATGGCACTTGATGGATTCCCTGGCTTTTTTTTTTTTTCTTTCCCAAACAGAATCATTAAGAGAGTGGGTTCCCATTAAATCAGAGAGAATCAGGATGATAATAGATCCAACTATTGTCAAAATAAGAGGCAGGGAAGAAAACAGACCCTCCCAAAGATGGAGCCATCAGATTGTTTATTACAAAGGGTGGACAAAAGGAAAAGCCACAAAAATCAGTCTGACAGAAGAAGGCCAGACCTTCTGGGCCAGACTGGAAACTCTCTGCCTCTTCTACTTGAGGTGCATCTGTCCTGGCCTCATCTTCTTGCGAGCTTGAAGCTTGCTGCAACTTGGTTTCTCCCAGATGAATGCTGGTGTGCCCAGCCTCAACAGCCTTCCAGAGTCCCTTCAACAGTGAGATAAATAGAAAAACAGAGTTGGAAGGGACCTTAGAAGTCTTCTCATCCAACCACCTGTGCAAGCAGGGGATCCTATACCATTTCAGACAAAATGGTATAGAATGGTATAGATTGGTTGTCCAATCTCCTCTTAAAAGTGTTGGGCCACCCACAGCTTCTAAAGGCAATTAATTACCCAATTAATTGTTAATTGTTCTAATTCTCAGGAAATTTCTCCTTACTTCTAGGTAGGATCTCTCCTTGATTGTTTTGATGCTCTCTGAACATTTGCATTGCCGATCTAGGCACAAGCTCTTTCTGTGATGTAGAGGACCTCCCCAAGCAACCAACAATGAGTAATGACATATACATTACCAACCTGGATGAACATTTCCTTCCATGTCTTCTCACTAGTGTCAAGCAGAAGGCGATGTCAGGTGCACATTCAGCTGGCCTGCCTCAGCTGTATATTACACTGGAAGCCCAAAGGGCTCCAGCAAGATGCTCACTCCAAACAAGGTGGTAAGCCCTGCACTTCATGGACCAGTACCCTTCTAGCAGATAAGACACTTTTGGAAGAAGAAGGTTAAATTGAAGGAGTTATCCTGAACTTTTCACTTCCTTGTTCACAATGGAACAGTGACTCAGAAGATTAATTCTCCTTTGCTAAAAGTATTTAAAGGAGGATGAATGTTCCTCTGTCAGATATGCTATAACAGTGTATTTTTGCACAAGATAGAATGGTTGGATTAGATGATCTTCAATATGCCTTCCAACACTTCCATTATATGTTTCATCTTTTGAAGCAATTAAGGATATGGAAGAATTGGGCTTCAGGGTTCTTCTTTAGTATGTTTACACTCAGCAACAGTGAATAGAATAGAATAGAATAGAATAGAATAGAATAGAATAGAATAGAATAGAATAGAATAGAATAGAATAGAATAGAATAGAATAGAATACTTTATTGGCCAAGTGTGATTGGACACACAAGGAATTTGTCTTGGTGTAAATGCTCTCAGTGTACCTAAAAGAAAAGATACATTCGTTAAGAATCAAGAATTATAACGTACAACACTTAATGATAGTGATAGGGTACAATCAACAATCAAATCATACTAGGAAACAGTTAATATAAATGGTAAGGATACAAGGGACAAAGTTACAGTCCTACAATCACAAGTGGGAGGGGATGGATGACAAGGAGTGATGAGAAGATTAGCAGTAATAGTAGTGCAGACTTTGTAATAGTTGAACAGTGTTGAGGGAATTATTTGTTTAGCAGAGTGATGGCTTTCGGGAAAAAGCTGTTCTTGTGTCTAGTTCTTCTGGTGTGCAGTGCTCTATAGCGTAGTTTTGAGGGAAGGAGTTGAAACAGTTTATGTCCGGGATGTGAGGGGTCTGTAAATATTTTCACAGTGAGCAACCTCATTACTGTCCAAAGTCACCAGTGAGTTTTCATGGCTTTAAGTGGTCTTGAACCTGGGCCTCCCAAGTCCTAGTTCAACATCTTAACCATTACACCACAATGCCATTGCACTATTCCATGTAGGAGGAGAAAGATTACATGCTATTTCCTGAGTCAAAGGCATCCAATGTGCATTGCCAGAGAACACTGTAAAATATTACTGCGCTCAGGTATTGCTAATGGACTTCTTAAAGGAAACTGCTTGACCACTGTATAAAAAGAGTGTTGGAGCCTGAACTAGTATGGCTCTTCTTTCCAGTATTAATTGTTCAGTATATAACAAAATTGCAGCTGAGCTAGAGTAACTTGTAAACCATGTTACTTTGCAACTGCTAAACCATGCAAGTTGGAAGCTATAAACTGAAGCTGAACTTTACTTGCCTCCTGAGTGATGCCTTCTCTTATGTATGGATTTCCTAAATATTTTGGAAAGGTCTGAAGGAAAAGATCTTCATTATGGAAAGTTTCAACCAGATACCAAATAAGGTTTTGTTTATAGGGGAACATGCTATCATTGTTCTCGGAGAAAATTGTCTCAATTTAATTTATTCATATGATAAATGAAGAAAGGGAAAGCCAAAATGGTTCTTTAAAAGGAGAAGATGTTTGGAATTTTTAACACGCCAATCTTTTTGCTGTGATTGCACAGACTCAGTCTAGTTCATATGAGCAAAAAGTATTCTGAAGTACACTTAGTGTAAGTGGTGCCTTTGTCCCTGCAGAATGCATAAACCCATGTGCATACATAATCCTATTAGAACACATACATCCGTAACTTAAATGATGTAGTGTTTACTACTGCTGCTCCGTTGCCCCTTGCAAACCTTTTCAGAAGAGGTTCTACAGCTTATTGAAGGAATGTTTTGATGTCAGGGCACCCAGAATGCTTGAGGCACTTGCAGGCCTTCTAAGGGGACATATTCCCTCACAATGACATCCCAACACTAAATTATAAAATTTGCTTGATTGGTTTTAATCACCAAACTAAAGATCTTTTTATTTCTGTATTTCATTTGTGGTTTGTAGCTTTATTTATCTCGAGATGTGGATGTTTTACTACTCCAGTGGAACCAGTTAACTAGAAAAATGATGGACTTCCCTTCACTGAAGGTCTTCAAGCCAAGGCTAGAAAGACATTAATTTGGATCTCTGGTAGAATAGAATACTTTATTGGCCAAGTGTGATTGGACACACAAGGAATTTGTCTTGGTGTAAATGCTCTCAGTGTACCTAAAAGAAAAGATACATTCATTAAGAATCAAGAATTATAACGTACAACACTTAATGATAGTGATAGGGTACAATCAGCAATCAAATCATACTAGGAAACAGTCAATATAAATCGTAAGTATACAAGCGACAAAGTTACAGTCATATAGTCACAAGTGGGAGGGGATGGGTGATAAGGAGTGATGAGAAGATTAAAGGTAATAGTAGTGCAGACTTTGTAAATAGTTGGACAGTGTTGAGGGAATTATTGGTTTAGCAGAGTGATGGCTTTCAGGAAAAAAACTGTTCTTGTATCTAGTTGTTTTGGTGTGCAGTGCTCTATAGCATCGTTTTGAGGGTAGGAGTTGAAACAGTTTATGTCCGGGATGTAAGGGGTCTGTAAATATTTTCACAGCCCTCTTTTTGACTCGTGCTGTATACAGGTCCTTGACTGAAGGCAGGTGGGTAGTAATTGTTTTTTCTGCAGTCCTAATTATCCTCTGAAGTTTGTGTCTGTCCTGTTGGATTACAGAACCAAACCAGACAGTTATAGAGGTGCAGATGATAGACTCAATAATTCCTCTGTAGAAGTTAGCAAACAGTCCAGCACTTATCTAGTCCTTTGCAACTCTTGAAGATCTTTATTATGGCAAATTGAGCAGTTGGCATCATAAAAGAGCAGAAAATGCAGGAAGCCAGTGCACAGGGAAGAGAGCATAGACATTATATGGAAAGAACAATAAAATGCCTTAAAATCAGAAACAAGTCTAGGACATCTGCAAGAGTGTGCATGGCATTGACTACATTGCAACATAGTAAGTCTGGACAGCAGAATATTAAATGTCATTTGCAACTCAATAGTTCTGTGTCTGTAGTTGAACTATATTGTTCAATTGACAATCCTTTTATAGCAATAGCTCTTAGATTTATATACTGCTTCACAGTACGTTACAGCCTGCTCTAAGTGGTTTTCAGAGTCAGCATTTTGCCCCCAACAATCTGGGTCCTCAATTTACTGACCTCAGAAGGATGGAAGGCCGAATCAACCTTGAGCCAGTCAGGATCAAACTAATCAAACTCCCAGCAGCGAGCAGAGTTAACCTGCAATATTTATTCTAACCACTGCACCACCACAGCTCTTATACAGAAAATTTTATACCATTTTCTGTAAGGTGATATAGTGTTTCAGTGACAATATCGACTATGTTTTATCCATCTCAGGAATTATGAAAACATTTCTACTCATGCATGGAACTGCCCTTGAAAACATTGGAAAATGGCAGTTGACACAGGCAATTATGGGCAGGCTTCCTCATTACCTTTGTTGCATGAGTTGCCTGGTTATCAGTAGACTTTTAGGTGCAATTTAAGGTGGTGGTGATCACTGATAAAGCTCTTCATGGCAGAGGGCCTAGTAACTTAAAGGACTGTCTGCCATGGATTCTGCCCAGTCTGTATAATCTGGCACAGATGGCACGTTCCAAATCCATCCATTAGCTGCATTGCTTGGGACTTAGGAAGCAATGCATTATTCTGTCATAATAGTTTTTGTTAACTGGAATCAAAATCACCTATTCTGATTGGGTTTAAAAGAGCTCTGAATCTTTTTGGATCTTTTTCCAGGCTTTGGGTTAGAAGAGATGACAATCCTGTGCATTTGACTACTTTTTAAAAGTTGTTGTTCTTCTAGACCAGGGTTGAGGAATGATGGCCCTTTTATGACTTGTGGATTTCAACTCCCAGAATTCTTGAGCCAACTGGCTCAGGAATTCTGGGAGCTGAAGTCCACAAGTCATAAAAGAGCCATCGTTCTCCATCTCTGTTCCAGACATTTTAGTTTTTATTTAGAACTATTGTTACCATATGTCACCCAGGATCATTATACAGTTGGGTCTTATATATGTAATTAAAATAAAATAAAAATAACAAAAACTTTAATGAGGGCAGACAATATGGCATTTTAAAACAGAAGGAGAAGCAGCTTTCAAAAAAATCAAGATAAAGTGGGGTGCATTTTATTTTGTGGACATTCAAAATGGATCCAGGGCATTTGAGCTATCTTTGCTGCTACATCTTTGTGAACTATGTCCTGGACCCCAGGTTGGGCTTCTCTGCTTGTCACAAAGTCTATGTGGTATGAAGAACTCAAATAATCTTGTAAGGACTACAACAAAGTCATTTTATTTTTAAAAATGAGAGTTCATTAAAAGGCAATAAAGGAACAGTACCAGCGGCTAACAGCAGCAATGCAGCACATAGAAATCATTTTTCTTAAAAATGTTTAGTTTTTATTTGTCTGCATGATTTATCTAAATGCTGAGCTCTTCATACTTCAGAACATTTTGTCCCATATTTTCTCAAGCCAAATGTGTATAGATATCCAGTAGGCCATCCAGTAGGCCACGGGAAATGTGTTTCTAACAAATTGTGCAACCTAATATTGAGCTAAGCATGCTTCAGTCTGGGTAGAAATGAAGCCAACTGAGGAAGTTCCTTTCCAAATTTCAATCTTTTACTCCATTCTGGTCACAAGGATGTTCAGCCTTGGAGTTTTGCCTATTCTTCCCTTGATAGATGGATTCCACTGTTCCTTCTTTGAACCCCTTAGACCTGGAAAGCAACTACCAACGGCTCTCCACTCTAAAAGCTTGTGTTTTTGGAAGGGGGGAGAGAGGGAGAATGACATTTTTATTGTTCTTCCTCTCTCTTGAGCTAGAAGAGGGGAATTTCGATAAATGTCAGATGAGATCACTCCTTCCAACTTTTCAACTGAGTTTTAACAGAGCTTAATAATTATTAATTATTGTCTCCCTCTAAAAACATTTAATTTTGAAATTTTAATTCTAACGTTTCATTTTTTTTATATGCTTCTTTTATATTCTGGTATTTCATTGTGAACATTCCAGAGTCCCTCACTGAGGGAGATGGGTGGTTCAGAAATGCAGAGATGGTTGGTTCAGAAATTTCACTTCTGATAAAAAAAGAAAAAGCAGCATTTCACTATTCCACCTGGTTTGGTTTGGTTTTTCAAAAAGCAAATCAAGTTTAGCTGTTCTCCCTGTTATCTGGGATAGAAGCAGAAACAGGACAAAATTATTTTCAAATTCCTCCTAATAAAAGAAAGAACAAGCAGTCTCACTTTCACTATTGATTCGACGAAACAAAACAACCCTCATCACCCCCAACATTGCCAACGGTCCAACCATTTGTGGCAGGCATCCCAGCATGAAATGAGCATTGACAAGTGAGAGGCAGACTGAGGGACAGATGCAGGGAGCCTCAACACACAACTGAATGAAAGCATCTGTACAGGACAGAATGAGGCCAGAAATTCCTTTGGAAGGGCTTGGAAACATAGAAGGCTCAAAAGAGTCAGGATAGCTTGATTAAAGCTTTGTCTCTTGTAGGTTCATCAATGACACATAAAGAGAGCCAGTTAAGGCACTAGGCACTAGAGGTTAAGGCACTAGGCTAGAAACATGAGATCATGAGTACAAGTCCCACCTTAGCCATAAAAGCCAACTGGGGGACATTGGGGCAGTCACTCTCTCTCACCCCAATCCACCTCACAGGGTTTGTTGTTGTAAAGAAGATAAGAGCAGGAAGGTGTGTTGTATATGTTGACTGCCATGACTTATTTGTAAAAAATAATAAAGGTGTGATACCAATAAATAAATAAATGGATTCAATTGTGCTGCTGCAACGACCCCTCTACACAATTTCAAATGATATATACACAGTTTCAAAGGCAGATACTTCAATAAAATATAAATGCAAAATTTAAAATACAGGGGAGGAAAAGAAAACCTGAAACAATTAACAATAAAAAAAGAAACAAAAAAAGAGGATTTCATCCAGCTTCTGCAAGTCATAGCTGTGGCTAGAAACTTGGCAGCCTTTGTAGCACTTATGCAAGTGAAGTCTTGGAAAAGAAAGATTGTAAGAAGTATAACTAAATCTATGATAATCAGGTTTATACAGTATCATGAACACTATACAAAATTTCATTCTTTCTGGAAAACATTTAGCAGACAGCTGTGTTGCATTCTGATCACTTCTACAAGTGTAATCAGTTTGTTTTGTGTTTTGGGGGGGATTTGGGGACTTTTTTTCCAAATTGGGGGAGAGGAAATAAAATAATTCTGGGGTTTTTTTGCCTACAAAGGAGAAAAGTGCATTCAAACTCACAGAATGCTGGGAGAAAAGAAATATACAGTAAGAACAGGTCAGGTGATGTGCCCTACCTGCAACCCTGATGGAAACTCTAAGAAGTCTTTTGGGCTACAGAATAGGATTATCAGTGCAGCTCCTTCTCTATAGAAGGCAATGCCACAGCAATATCTTTTCAAACAGTTGCCGCCCAAGAGGCACACACAATGAATTGCATCTGTTTGAAGCATGGACACAAGGCATACAAAGGCACAAATACCTACTTGTAGGTACTTGGAGTAGGGGAGAGAGAAGTAGAAGGATGATTAGGAGACTGGAGGCTAAAACATACAACGAACGGTTGCAGGAACTGGGCTTGGCTAGTCTAGTGAAGAGAAGGACCAGGGAAGACTTGATAACAGTCTTCCAATATTTGAGGGGCTGGCACAGGGAGGAAGGGGTCAAGCTATTTTCTAAAGGGCCTATAGGCCAGACAAGGAATAATGGATGGAAACTGAAAAAGGAGAGATTTAACCTGGAAATAAGGAGAAACTTTCTGACAGTGAGAACAATCAACCAATGGAACAGCTTGCCCTCGGAAGTTGTGGGAGCGCCATCACTTGAGACTTTCAAGAAGAGATTGGACTGCCATTTGTCAGAAATGATGTAGGGTCTCCCGCTTGGGCTGGGAGGTTGGACTAGATAACCTACAAGGTCCCTTCCAACTCTGATTATCTGTTATCTGTTAGGACTTCAAAAGGTTGCTTGATTCTCCTTCTTAATGGCTCTGCTGCTTCAGGTCTCAGCTGCTGACTGTATGTTTGCTCTGCAAGTCCATTAAGTGTCTGAACATTTAGAAATACACAGAGAAATTTAAAAACTAATTGTGTCAGTTTTCAAAGTCCCATACCTCTATTAGCACCATATAGGCACACTGGGAATAGTTTTTTTTTTTTAAATCACTGATTCCAGGTTCAGATCCCTTATCTTCCCAGGAGGATTTGGGACGGTTTGACTTCCCAGCTCTTCATTCTGAGATTCATCCTTTGACGGACGCTTTGACAGTGAGTTAATAGATTTATTTTCTCCTTTTTAATTTTCTTCTTTCAACAGCATCAAGCTCTTGGACACACACAAAATGCAATTGCTTCAGCCAGATTCATAGAGAACACTTCCACACAAGGGTTTGGTGTGTTTTTTTTCCACTCCACATTAAACTCCCTGCCATTGTGATTCTGTGGCTCAGGATAGCTTATCGTGGGCCTGACTCATGAATTCTTAGAGGAACTCTTGCCTCATGAGGTCTCCGGGACTCTGCTTTGCAGGGTTTTCAGGAAGAAAGGGCTCTTCTGTTGTACTTAATGACTCTTCAAAGATACTCACTTTTTTCTGCCATGTCCTATAACTAACTATCCCTATGCGTATCCTTAGCACAGTCACCAACCAGAATCCAACAAACGGAACAAAACAGTTTGTGACTTGATTGTAATCAATGTGTGGCTGGTTTTATAAGTAGCGCAGCAGGGTTTGGCACATCCATAGAAGCAAAATCATGGTGGTCTGATAATGTCTGCACAATGTCTTGCTATGGCTGTGTTGTCTTTGTCTTTCCCCGTTCTATCTTTGAAGCAATTTAAAATCAATATTTCACAGAGACTTTAACAGAATAACAAGAGTTGCAAGCGACCTTTGAGGTCTTCAAGTCCAATCCCCTGCTCAAGGAAGCCCTATATTCTTTCAGACAAATGGCTGCCCAATGTCTTCTTTAAAATCTCCAGTGATGGAACACACACAACTTCTGAAGGCAAGCTGTTTCCACTGATTAATTGTTCTAACAATTGTTCTGTTTTCTGACAGGAAATTTCTCCTTATTTCTAGGTTGATTCTCTCCTTGATCAGTTTCCATCCATTTCTTCTTCCACTGATTAATTGTTCTAACAATTGTTCTGTTTTCTGACAGGAAATTTCTCCTTATTTCTAGGTTGATTCTCTCCTTGATCAGTTTCCATCCATTTCTTCTTGTCCTGCCTTCAGGTGCTTTGGAAAATAAGATGGCCACCTCTTCTTTGGGGCAGCCCCTCAAATATTGGAACACTGCTATCATGTCATGTTAACTGTTCCAGTTTTCAAGATCTGTTTTCCTCTTCACTCAGCATAATTTTTGCTGTGGATACAATCTGGCAAGTTGCACTGAGATTTGATTGCTGTTTATAGTCAGGGATTTTACAGGACACTTAAGTTGTTGAGGGCGCACCATTTTGCCTCACAAATTTCCTTCTGGATTGGATCACATATCTGACTTCTGCAAGGCCTTTGCCTACATTATGCCAGTGTCTAGACTCTAGAGTTTATAATCTTCTCACAGGCATGGGTTTAGATTTATTTGAAGGAACATGAGGCCAACTTTTTAAACACAGGTTTAGCCTTCTTTTAAAAGAGCCCAAACTTTGTGCTGCACAAAAAGGTCATTTAAACTAGAAAAGCAATCAAAAGGCAGCTGGATTCTGCCTGCGATATCTTGCTAGTTCATCACTGAATGAATTATAGGATTCCCACAGCTTCTGACAACAATTGGTATGTGGGACTGTACTTTCTAGTTCTTTGCACAAGAGAACACTCTGACTGGGGATCAATCTGATCTCTCAGGATCAGCCTTCTGCAGTGTAGTTTCTATGGCTCTTTATAAAAAGCACCATATTACTTATGTTTATATTCCTTATGTTCCCAGGGGACCAGGGGAGAGGTGACATTTTACTCACTCTGTGCCAGCTTTGGGGGTACTAAGAGACATGTTAATGAGTGACGTTATTATGTAGAGGCAAAAAATAATTATGCATACCTAAAACAATATGTATTTGCTGTATTTGTAGGCCGCCTATTCCAAACAAACCCGAAAGGCTTTCCAAAATTAAAAACAGCAATAAATGAACATAGTCCTCAACATAGAGCCACTCATTTAGTGACCATTCAAAGTTATAACGGCACTGAAAAAAAGTGATTTTTGATCGTTTTCCCCATGGTCACATGATCAAAAGTCACATGACAGTGGCCATGCTCCAAGGTCATGTGATGACCTTTTGCGAACCTCTGACAAGCAAAGTCAATGGGGAAACCAGAGTCAATCATTCACTTAATTACTGTGGCAAGAAAGGTCAAAAAATGTGGCAAAACTCACTTAACAAATGTCTGGCTTAGCAACATAGATTTTGGGCTCCGTTGTGGTCCTAAGTCAAGGACTATCCATACATTACTCCAGCAATAAAACAACATTCATTCATATCTAAGGGTGAAACTTGGCTTTTCAAAGAGTGCTTCTGGATGCTTCCAGGCATGAGGCCGCAATACAACTCCTTGGTCAGTTGCTGCCAGCAGTGTTATTCCCTGCCAGCATTGGTTGAGTGGAGGCTTATTCATTATCAGTGGCTAGCTGACTACAGAACTTCATGCTTTCCTATGTGTAAGGGTTGGCATTTGATTGTTTTCATGGAATGGGTGCATTCCTCTCCCTTGCAAAATGTCTAGGGATAACCCTGGCACATGTCCTCTATTCCAAACTGTGCGACTGAAAATAACAAACCGATCAAGCTACATGATGGACCTTAATTCCTCTTTGAGAACCATGTCTTGAATCTCAAAAACACCACGTGGGAGGGGGAACCAGAGGGTGTTTTTTAAAGATTACTGGCAAGGCTAATAAGCAAAGAAAATATTTTAAAACAAAAGCAAAAGAGAAGAAAATCTTGTTGTCCGTGCGTTACACGGCACCTTTTCTATTTATCCAATGTTTCCATGGTTTCCCTGGAGAAGATGAATGTGCCAACTCTGACAAAGCTGGAATCCATTCTATATATGAACATCCAGAGGCCCAGTCCTGGACTCCCATTATTTCCCTCCATTGTGCACTCAGCTTTAAAATTCTGAATAACATTCTTTTGTCCCTATAACCGTTGCAAACCTTTACCGTTTTCTCATTAACATGACACTGTACCAAAAACAGATTTCTCCCTATTTGCTCACAGGCAACCCCCATCTGCAATGGACATCAGTTGATTAAAATTCTACTGCAAACAGACACACTTTCGTGGTGCTTGGGATTTTCCCTCATTTTCATAGCAGTTTCATAGCAGAATTTTTTTTAAAAGATGCTTCTTGAGGAAGAAAAAAAGAAAAAAAATCCTATGCAGTTTGCCTCTGTAGCTTTTGATTTCCAAGATTCTTTTAGCTGTCCTTGCCTTCTCTTCTCTGTAGTACAGTAAACTTTGGTAGGTTTTAATTATCCTTAAGATCGACTAAGCGTTTCCTGAATTTCAGTTTGGAATATGATAATTGAAAGCGCTGTGCAGGCCATAAAGTCTCATGCATTTTTTATTAGAAACTTTTTCCCACTTTTTCGATGTTGCTGAAACAGCTGCAAAAAAATAGCCCTCATGACTCAAATTCATAAAGCTTTATCCTCACCTGAAACTAGCTCTGGCCTTACATGCTTTCATTATCTTAAGGGACTTCCTTCCATCTTTCTTGGAAAGTCAGGCTGATTGCCCTTATAAGTTAATCAGCTTCTTCTCCAGGGAAAACATTCTGCAATAATTTTTTTCCTCTGGGACAAAAGTTAATCAGGTGATTCCCAAAGGTGCTTTTCCAAAAAGCAAATGGACTTCGTTTTTCCTTGAAGATAATTCGCTTCTCATCCAAGAAGCTTCTTCAGTTTCTTCAATCGGAACTGCAGAAGGCTTCTTGGATGAGAAGCTAAATGTCTTCAAGGATAAACAAAGACCAGCTGCCTTTTGAAAAAGCATCTTTGGGACAACCATGACCAGGATGACTGAGAATCTCCATAGATAGTCAACAAGGTGATGTGAAGAGTTAGGTATCAGATATGCTGGTTGGGGAGACTATTGGATTATAGAAGACTATTGGATTATATGGGAAAGGCCATGGCAGAATAACATAAGAGTTATGCTTCAGTAAGGGAGCAAGACTAGCAGCCATAGGCCAATTGAAATCTCATCCTGTGTGGAATAACTCTAAACCCATGTCTCACTACATGCATAGGTTTTCTTTGGATACAAGGACCTGTGTGCCAAGTTATTAGAAAATGAGGGTCTGCTGTATAGCCTCATGAACCTCTCCCTGTATAAACTCTTTATTTTATGATTTATTTGTTTGAATACAAATTTGGGTTTGGGCCTAATTTAGAAACATTAGAAATAAATTACAGCTATGATCCAAGGGGTGTTCCACTGATGCATTTTGTCATGCCTCTGGTGGAGACTGATTCTGAGAGAAAGCAGGAACAGTCGACAGGGAGGGAAGTGTGGCTTGGGAAGTTGTGGAGGAGGCTGGGGAAAGGCAGTCAGAGGAGAACCCAGGCCCATCCCCTCTCAATCCTAGGGCATGCAGGGAGAGCTGTGGTCTACTCGAGAGGAGAGGGCCTTGATCCTCTTCATGGACTGCAGCTGTGACAACTGGATAAGAGGATGGACATGTGTACTGGCGAGTGCTGGAAACAAAGCATGGAAATATCTCTAGTTTATGGTTCCTCTCTGAGTTTGGCATCCTTCCCAGTGTGTGTTCTGTTATCTGTGGATGTCCTCCAGCCCTTATCTTGCCTGGTTTGTGTTGTTTTTTACTCTTTATAATTTAAATGGCATTTCCTTCTTCTTGTAACTGATTGTGTGGGAGTTTTTTGTCTCCAGTCAAGGACATTTGGAGCTTGGAAGCAAAGTGAAGGAATAAAAGGGGCTTCACCTGTTTTTTGTGACTGTGTTTATTTTGTATCCCACCCTGGGTCATCACACATATCTGGCTGCACATTTCAGATATGCAGGTTTGGAGTGGGGGCAAGACGCACAAAAGGTGAGATTAGAGATTTATTTGCAATATTTAACATAGTTAGTATCTGACTAATCTTGGAAGCCAGGTTCAGAAACTAAACTGGGTCAGGCATACTTAATCCTTGAACTATCAAGAAATAACTGGACAATGTGCTAATTTGTACTGGATTATCAAAAAAAAAGCAGATAGTGGGATCTCTGAACAGATGCCAAGAGGTTTCCATTTCAGGAGTCAAAGTATCTAATGAATTTGGCAATAAAAAAAAACCAGAGTTTTCTCAGTGAACATTTATCCAAAGCTACATCCCACTTGTGCAAATAAGTTAGCCTGAAAAAGAAAGAAAAACCCCTTTCTTAATATAGAAACTGAGGACACACCAAGAGGCTGCTTGATTATCATATCGTTTTTTCTTCAAATCATCTCATTTCCCCAAATCTCTGGAATCTGAGATTGCCTAGTCCATAAAGAACATGCCAGGCCTGCACACACACACACACACACACACACACACACACTCAGTGGCTTCTGAAGTACTCTTGGTCTTCAAACAGAGAGAATCCCAAACTTTGAGCAGCTGAAAGAAGGCTCTAAGCCTCTCTGTGTGAGCCATCTGTCACTATGAGGTGCAAAATTTAGCAACTCCCATGTCTTTACAAAACACATACCCACCTCAGCAGTTGCAGTGAGCCCATTGTTCCTTTCAGGCCAGTGAGCATTTTATTTTCCGCCTACCGCTCACCTCCCTCGGTATCGTCTGCTTCCCACTAGCTGCTCCTCTAGCTTGGTGGGTTTCTGTTACACTTTATGGGACTTGAAAGAGGGGCCATTTCCTAATCTGGCGTTTCTCTTTTAAAACAGTGAACTGGTCACTTTGCATAATAGGAGAGTAGATCAATATGTGGGACACTCGGGGATTTTTTGAATGTTTACTTTAAGGATGCCTAGCTCAGAATATTCAAGTCTGTGATGTACAAATCTTCTGAGGACAAAGGACCATTCTGGAAAATCACCTACAGTATGTAACAATTGCTCCTATTTTTTTTCACATACATACACTCACATACACATACACACACACACACACACACACAGGGAGAGAGGGAGAGTGAAAGGGAGAGAGAGAGGAAGAGGGGGAGCATCGATCTTTAGACATATACTATACATACTGGAGTAAACGTAGCAAAGAATCTGATCATTATACGATACCACTGTTTTCTTACAATGCCATCCCCAAAAGTGAAGAAATAATCAAAACAATAAAATGATAAAATAAAATTTGAGAAAAGGAATGTGATGTATTTGTTTAACACCTCTCTGTGCACAAGATGGGTACTTTTTAAAAGGTTAGTTGAGGATTTAAACTTGTACTTTTAAAGCCACTGAGGTTTTCATGTGGTTAGATTTGATATCTTCAGGCAAATTGTACATAAAAGATATTCTCTTCTGATAAGAATTTTCTGTCTGGACGTGTTAGTTGCCCTTTACAATTGTGTAGGCCCACTTAAGCTTAAGAGCACTAGAGTTTTTCACACATCCCACCCAATTCTCCTTGCAATTTGGAACTTCTGCCTGCGACACACCTCATCTGTTCCATCACGTTTCTGTCAGCGGCCAGACTGGACTTTTTTTTTTTTTTGGTAAGAAGTGGGAAAATTTTTTCTCTTACAACAGTTGCTGCAGCTGCCCTAAAAGGAAGAGGAAACCCATGAGCTAGCAAGCATCTTCCAGTGAATGCTTCGCTTAGCTCTGCCCTCTAACTGTGATGCTTTTTCCTGTTGTTCTGACGTTGTGACTTTCCACCTGCCTCCTCAACTACAACCACCAGCAGTCATTCCGAATGCGGCACATATGGGGTGGAGTGGTTGAATTCTCAGCGTCTCCAGCGAGTTACAATAGTTACAGCCAAACAGTTATGCTGCTTTCTTCCTCCTTTGCAGTTCGTGTAAGGTGAAAAAAAACTCAGCCAGAGACCCTTTCCTGGTAAGTTTGTAAGAGAAGCATATGGATTTGATCAGGACAGTTCTCTACTTTGGGGCTTTGAATCAGAAAAAAGATTGCCTTCAGCACCAACCCCCTGGCCAGCTTAGCTCCATTGTACTGCTGACAAAATGCTTGTTCATAATGAACTCCAGGACAAGGCTTGACCGACTGGTAAATTCCTAACATATACTGTATGACTTGTTTTATTTTAGTGAATTATTCATGTCTTCCCTTGCTGATTCAAACTGTAGAATGTTCGTTCAACTTATCATGTGATTAACAAGTGGTTTTCAGAGCTGCTATAACACTGTGCTGTGAAGGGCTATCTGTAGGACTTGTTCATTTGGATTTATTTCATCAAATTACTTTTTTTTTCTCCAGAGAGTGGATCTGTTGTCTATAGAGTAGTCAAGTTTGTTTTGGACGTGTGTGTGTGTGTGGTTTTTTTTCCTTCAGAAATCAGAAACAATGAATAGAAAAAAATGAATTACTTAGGCTGGCACTTCTGCCTTAAATTGCTTTGTCTGTATCGAATTTAATTTTGCAACGGAAAAAAAGTACAGTTGTGTGCTTTAGCAGAGATTGCTAATATCATTTTTGTCTTCTGAAATAGGCAAACAAGAGGAATCCAGGCAAGCAAGTTCATTAAAGCTGTAACGGTTTGGTTACTGATGAAGGTGCTAAGCAGTTGCAATGCAGTGAGTGCCTTTTTTCTTCATATTCTTCTCTCTAGAAGTGTTGTAAATTAATGCTGCTGAAACTAGATGATTTCTGATTATATTTTTCCTTTGTTTTATTTTACAGCCCAAAAATTTAAGTTCAAAAGAGATGGAGGCTTTAACTGCACGCTCGTCAGAGGTAAATACACATAAAGCCCTTTGCTGTTTCTATGTATTAGCGTTTGTGATTGTAAGTGTTTGTGATTGTAATTTGTAGGAAGTTAGCACCCACCCCTCTCCTAGAAAATTGAAATAGCCTAGGAAATATTTAAAAGGCAGAATATTATATCTTCCTGGATGAGAAAAGGAGAAATATGCTTTAAAGACAAAGCAGTTTCCTGCAGCTCCCTGCCCCCACTTCAGCTCCAGGGTGATGGGATTAAGGATGGCCCTCAGGAAATGATAGGATTACCCATCTTACCACATGTTCTGGGAAGGTTGCATTAGCCAGCACTCAGGTGAAGCCATGTGGTCCAGACCAAGCCTACAAAGTTAAGACCCCCACCCATGGGAGCCAATGGGATTCATTTCTTGCACAGGAACAGGAAACACTAAGGTGGGACCCAACAGAGGTTATATAAGGGTCTCTCAGCATCTTGGTCGGCCCTTCTTCCTTTCTCTTCTCACCTTGAAGCATGTGATCATCTTTCTCACTTTGGAGTTCCAAGCCATGTGGTCCTGCTATTCACCATTAAACCATCTTTCCAAATAGTCTCCATGTTTCCAGTGTCTTTTTCCCCACTTGAAACTGAACCCAAAAGGATATTTCTTTCAACAACTTCTTATGGGACTCTGTGAGACTTACTTCTGAGTAAACTCACTCAGAATTATATAACACATCCTACGCTTTTGTAAAGCCATGGTCAGTCAATCCTGCTAAACATTAGCTTGAGGGGGGGGGAGTTATTTTTAATAGCACTGTATTTCTAGTCAATATTTTATCATAGTACACTTGGATCCTTTGCTTGCACCTTTATATGGTAGTCACTGAATTCAAATCAACCTAAAGACTGAATGAAATGAAAACTCCTGAACTGCCATCCATGCTCATTAGCAATTTTAGGAAATCTGTTTAGACGTGAATGAATGAGTTACGCCCCCCTCCTACAGTTCAAGCCAAAGAGATGAGATTTGTGCTCATGATAGAGTCCTGAACAGAAATATGTAAGGCTGTAGTCTAGATTATAATGTCCAATGCTAAACATCTGTTACTTCCAAAAATCTATTAATTTCAGTGAGCCTGTTTCCAGTGCAGTTAGCAATCCCTTTATAGCCTTACTTGGATATATGGCTGACATCCAAAGACCAGTTCACATAAAACAGCTCACATTTGCCCTGGGAAATTCCTGACTGCAATCCTCTCTATCACACATTAGTTTCTGTCTGAACTGTATCTGTTTAATTTTCTTCACCTTTCCCTGCAGACCTTCATTACTCACTCAAACTTAGAAGGAATCTAATGATATCAATAGAAGTTTAGTTAGTCCCAAATAATAAAAGACCCACTGATGTCAATAGTAACCAGGGCCAATGGTGTGAAATCAACCATGTTTTGCATGTGATCGTGTTTTGGATCTATGTTATTTGCAGAGCTCACTAAGGATTCCTTTAACCAAAGTAAAGAGGACAGCTGTCAACAGTTTTCATACTTATTGTTGCTTCTGTTTAGTGTTTGGTTGAGTGCAATTTCAGTGTTGCAATTGAATGCATCTTTTCCTGAAACAAGAGAGTGTGGGTTTTGTCTCTTTGTTTTGAGGAACTGAGCGACGTGATGTATTACGGCTTTATTTGACTCTATGCTCTATGATCATGATGAACTAATCATTTTTACTGACTTGTTAAATTTTAGGAGGATCTGAAAAAACGTCACCTCTCCATGACATGTGATAATGAAGATGAGCCATGTCAGCTGATTGGTATGTGTGCAACCCTTCTTAAACATGAACAGTGGGATTCTGCTAAACTTTGTTCTCTATGTTGATATTTCGATGATTCTGAGCAGGGTTGATTTTAAATCTAATTTTTGTCAGTTATTTTGTCTTTCTCCTGGGTTTCATTTCTATCAGTTGTAGGAGTTATATTGCCTTTGTCCAAGGGGACTCCTATTGTACCCATTGGAATAAGTTGAGCTGCCATCTGTCTGGTGAAGGCTCTTGTATTATTCTGGCCTTTTGAATGGTTCAGGAAGTGACAGAATGAGACTCAGGCTCTCTTTTGGTCAAGAAAATGGATAATTGCCCACTCTTTTCTGACACTGAGAATGGCCACATTTTTATGTAGTAACCATAGGCTGGTGGGTTCTCAGGTATAACTCTAAACTGCCCCCTGGTGACAATATAAAACGTCTACAGCTGTAAACTATATGGTTGACTGATTGGTTGTTCTAAAACAAACCATAGGATGGCAGGTTAACTACATATTTAATTGCCACCAGTGATGGTTGAAACAGAGGCTGATTTCCTTAAGAAGGGAATTGTGCATAAAATTTCAATATGCAAGTGATATGGACTGCATGATTCCAGCAAGAACAATGGTGGAGGTAGAGAGTTTATAGCTGGCCTGATAGTAGAACAGAGTTAAGTGCCATTTTAATTAAGCTAGGTTTGTGATGTGTTCAAAAGTGATACCACTTTGAATGTTCTCAATCACTTTTGACAAGAAACCAATTTTTACCTCTGATACCAAGAACAACTGGGATGGCTCTTTTGCTACTACTTCAGTTTTGTAAACTGCATTTGTTTAATCGATCTGATTGTTCCTTCTGGCATTGCTGGATGCTGATAAGGAGTACAGGTAGTCCTTGACTTACAACAGCTCACTTAGTGGTCATTCAAAGTTACAACAGCACTGAAAAAAAGTGTCTTAAGATCATTTTTCATACCTACAACCATTGCACCATCCCATTGTCAGGTGATTAAATTGAAATGCTTAGGAACTGACTCATATGAATGACAGTTGCAGTGTCTCAAGGTCATGTGATCACCTTTTGTAAACTTCTGACAAGCAAAGTCAATGGGGAAGTCAGATTCCCTTAACAAGAATGTGAATAACTGCAGGGATTTACTTACCAACTGTGACAAGAAAGATCATAAAATAGGACAAAACTCAGTTAACAGATGTTTTACTTAGCCGAAATTTTCAGCTCAATTTTGGTGATAAGTTGAGGACTACCTGTACAACTATAGTAACTTTCTCCAATCTGCAATAGACTACAAAGCTCAGTATGCCCAATCCGTGCCTAGCCAGAGTGGCGATTGATCAGAGTAGGAGCTATAGTCTTAAAGCAGGGGTGTCAAACTGCAGCCTGTGGGCCTGATGAATCATGCACAGGCCATGTCCACCCCAGCTATGTGAAGGGAGGAAAAGTCGCGAAACATCATGTGACGGCAATGTGATATGGGGAGTTTGACACCTGTGGTTTAAAACATCTGAAAATCATTTTGTTGTCAACAGCTGATTCATATAATTCTATAATCCTATATTCATGTATCTAGTGCTGATGTCACTTATTTGTTGCACATTATTCCTATTCCTTTTGTTGTTCAACAGATCGTCATAGGAAAAGAAAGAATGTGATATCTTTGCCATTTATGTTCAGGCGATCTACCCATGAATCAGAAAATCGGGGGCATATAGAATCTGTGTTGAAACCACCTTTGTTTGATCTTCCTCTGTCACTCATTTACGGTGCTGAAGATATGATGCCCAAATCTATACAGGTAAATAAGCAGTAGGGTAATGTGTCCCTCATGTATGAATTGTGCTTTGTGCCTTGGCTGTATAATATAATCCCTAACCCAGGGGTGTCTAACTCAAGGCCCGTGGGCTGGATCTGGCCAATGGGGTGCTTAGATCTAACCCCATGGGGGCTGCCCTAGAAGATCTAGTCTGCAGTGTCTCCATCAGCGAAAATGGAACTCAGGAAAGCGGTCCATGCAAGTTCCATTTTTGGCCGTGACAGTCTCCTGCAGCCCTCTGCCAGCAAACACAGAGCTCAGGAGCTCTGTTTTTACTGGTACAGCGCTCAGGCCACAGATGCCCCGGACACGAGTGACGTCAAGCTGGCCATACCCACCCTGACCATACCCACCCTGGCCACCTAAGGTCAAACATAATCCTGATGCAGCCCTCAATGAAATTGAGTTTGATACCCCTGCCCTAACTTAAGCAATATGAGGATTTTCTTCTTCTACTACTCATATATGGAAAACGTTGAATTACAATTAAACGTTCTTTAAAATAATTCAAATCTATGCCAGGCAAACTCTTCTCTACGGTGAAACAGAATCATGAGTTGTACGGTATATTATTGAAGCTTCATAATATTGTGTCAAGAATCCTGCCTTCTTCAGGGAGAAAGAAATTTCTGCTTAAGTCTGGGTTAGCTGAAAAGGAAAGAGCCGAAAGGCTAGGGAAAATAATATGGGGAGAGAAAAAAATAATGGAGGAAGAACAGGGAATAGTTGCACGTAACCCAACCCGGGAAGTCAGGTGAGCATAGGAGAATGATGGTGTTCAGTTCCCTGTCTGGATCTTAATACATGTGATATTCTTTTTATTCCTGTTCACATTGTAGGATATCCTTACAATACTTTTCCAAAAAGGACCATTTGCTGAAGGGATATTTCGAAAACCTGCCAATGAGAAGGCACGCAAGGAGCTGAGAGAGGAATTAAATGCTGGAGACAACGTTGCCTTAGGAAAAAAGTCTGTTTATCTGCTAGCCGTGGTCTTTAAGGTATACATCTATTAATTTTGGTTTCTTATTGTAGATTCCAGTTTCTCAAGTGTTAAAACCAGTGCAGTTAGGAAATAAATTCCGCTCTTGCTGCATCTTAGGTAGTTAGCCTCCTGATGGAAAATGGTAGGAGACAGAGCTGGGTTTTTTTTATGATCTGCCTTTGACTTTGGGATACACAGTCCCAGGAAACTGTGGTATGAACCAAACTGAAAGTGTTCCAAGATGCATGTTGGCTGTAAGTTGCCTACCATGGCTTAACTGAAGTTTGTTTCTTGCAGGATTTCCTCCGAAGTATTCCCCACAAATTGTTGCTGACTGAGCTTTACGATGAGTGGATGACAGCATTAGAAAAAATAAATCATCAAGAGAAAGTTGAAGCCATGAAAGAGTAAGTGGACCTCTCTTCCAAGAGTGGCTTTTTGTTTTTCTTTAATAAACAACGCAAATAGACACAGATTCTGAAATCTTTACCTGGATGTTTCCATACAGATGGCTCTTACATGATTCCCTTTTTAATCCCACTCATGCAACAAAAAACTATGGAAGAGAATTATGAATGGGAAATGACATAACCAATTCCTTTCCTCATTCTGTCCTCCTCCCTAAAATCTCATCAATGAAGCAAAGCTAGGTAAAAGTTTTATCTGGAAAATTTGACTGATGCCAGAGAAAATGATATCTAAGACTATAGACTTCAGGTTAAAGTTTTACAACATCTCCTATCTATTGTGAAATGAGACAGAAATAAAAAGGTGAAACTCTGTGCCTGCTTAAAATAACACTAATTTTAATGGGAACTAATTGCTGTCAAGTAAGCCTGGTTAATAGTGCAGCCTACCCAAGGAATCCCTGCAATTTTTACTCCTTGTCATTCTCATTCAATTCAATAGAATTTCTTTCCCCCTAAAATGTGGTTAGGTTTGTGTTTTGTTCCAGTTTCAGATGCTTTCTTGTGACTAGATGTGTGGGTTTCCATATTTTTTATTTTCCATATTTCTTATTCATCTTTATTGAAAGCTGGGGAACTATTCATAATGGGCAAACACTGTAGGAGGAGGAATGAATCCCAACTGCAAACACTAGCAATGGGAAAAGTAAAAACTAAATGGCTTTTGCAATAATGCCATTTATCCCCCTTCCTTCCATTTCAAAAGGCTGGGAGAACATGAGTGTGGGAAAGCAGTAATATTAATTATCCCATAATCAAATCTGACTGACTTCATGACAACACAATGCCATCAATTCATTTCAAATTTGAAACTACACCAGAATACAATGCAAGGAATAAAATGTGCTTAACTCTGGCTATGCTGGTGATGAAAATGTAACTTTACGGTCAGTCCTCACATTTATGTCTTTCACAGCACAAGAAAATTAAAGTAAGAACATAAGCAGAGTCGTGGTTTTACTTAGCAACTGCTTTGCTTTAACAACCAGATTGTCAGACCCAAATTGTGTCGCTAAATAAGGAATACCTGTAATATCTTCAGCTGAAGTATAAGGAATTAATCTAAATACCACATAATGAAAAAAAAACCCACATGTGCATATTATACATATCTTATACATGTTTAATTATAAATTTAGGAGCATTTCACCCATAATTTTCCAAGAGACAGAACAATTTCTGCTTGGTTTTTTCTCAGGCATTTATGTCTATTCAGTCCATCCATCATCCATCCATCCAGATGGATGGATGGATGGATGGATGGATGGATGGATGGATGGATGGATAGATAGATATCAAGCTATCTAGCTAGTTAGCTATCATTTTGTAACTGCCCATCTCCCACACAGAGAAACTCGCAATGAGTTCACTGACTGGGACTTTTGAATGGGAATTTTGGGTAACCACTTTAAATCAATACTTCCACATTTTAGAGGAAGTGTTGCTCATATAAGTGAATGCAAACTTTAAAAAAATCAAAAGCTGCAATCTGACAGTGAACTTTTTTTTTCTTATGCTCATTTTTGTAGGGTTGCAAGCAAATTGCCACAGCCGAATCTTCACTTGCTCAAACACTTGCTTTCTCTTCTTCAACACATCAGCAAAAACTCCAAAGTCAACAAAATGGATTCCAGCAACCTCGCTATCTGTTTTGGACCAACCATGTTGAGTCCAAATTGGGACAAAAGCCTGTCACTTGAAATCCAGAAAGAATTGGCTAATAAGGTACCTTGGTTTTCTTTCCATCTGTTCCACATTTGTATTTTATTTTTGATTGTTTTTTCTCTAGCCACAAGGAAGCCAGACAGTACAACATGCTTGGCAATGAATCCCTTTAGCATTTACCTGACTCACAGTGAAATAGTATTTGAATAGTGGTCCTATGCTTTAGACCAGAGATTCCCAATCTTGACAACTTTAAGACATTTGGACTTCAATTCCCAGAATTTCCCAGACAGAATTTTGGGAGTTGGGGTGCATATATCTTAAAGTTGCCAAGATTAGGTACCAGTGCTGTAGGCCGCATTGCAACATCCTAGTTAATTCAGCTCCCACATAGATTTATTTATTGTTTAGTTTAGTTTGTCAAGCATGTATGAGGAAACAAGTATGAACATAACATATAAATATATAAGTATAAATGGGTATAAGTATATATATAATAAATGAGTACGAATAAATGGGAACAGTAGGACAGGGACAGTAGGCACGCTGGTGCGCTTATGCACGCCCCCTTACAAACCTCTTAGGAATGGAGTGAGGTTCACAGTAGACAGTTTAAGGTTAAAGTTTTGGGGGTTTGAGGATGTAACAATAGAGGGAACAATTATGGGAAGCCTTAAAAGGGCACTTCTCTGATTCATCCTTCAATAAAAGTGCCTCTCTCATGTGGTATTAAGAAGCTGTGTCCCATTTCTAGGCAGCAAAGTGGAGCAAGGTGTTTCTTTGAATTGATGCTTTGCTAGCCTTCTATTTCCTGCATCTTCATTTGCATAAGACAATTCTACAGAAGTCACTTGGATGGGTACCGAAATGTACCCTGCCTCGGGGCTTTTTAACTATACGCATTAAGATAGAAGATCGTGCTTTCTCAGGGATCAAAGGTAGCACCTCAAAGGCAACCACTCCAACAAATGGAATTGGGTATTCTCTATAGAGTCAAGATCCTGTGTTCAGGATCTTCATACAACCTTATGTTGGATAAGACTGGAGGAGAGGAAGAGAAAATAAACGATCTTATGGGAAAAAGAGGATGACCAAGGTTACATCCACTGTTGGCTTCAAGTTTGCTGCCTTACCCCAAACATACATCGCTGTCAAGGAAATATAACTCTCCAAAACTCAAAGCAAAAGTTCCCCATCTTGAACCAAGAGCTCAGAGGCTATTTATAATTATCTTCAATAGCTGGTTAAGAAACTCCCCAACTTTTTAAGTACAGACATCAGATCCTCTTGACCGGAAAGTACAGCTTTTGGGTTGGTTTTTAAAATATGCGATCATTAGAAGTCTTGCAATTGTGGTTCTGTGGAAGAAGCTAGTTCTAGCATCAGGCATAAGCTTTGGGAATTATACAACCAGCTAAAGCCACACATCTCAGAAGTGTTTTATTCTTACTGGAAAGCAAGGCAGGATTTAAAAGACCAGAATTCTGTATGTTGTTTTTCTCCTAGTAGTCTTCAAGGCTGGAATTTACATGTGGATTTCCTATCAAAATATTCTTAATGTATACTTCTTAATATATAGATTCCACTAATAATGTTGAAATGACTCCAACTTAATCTCTGATTTACATTCTTTGTTTGGCTTGCATAGGTGAAGGCACTGGTGGAATTCCTCATTAATAATTGTTCGGATATATTTGGAGAAGAAATCTACTCATTGTTGTCTAGGAATACCGATAATTCCTTGGATATGACAGGTACCCTGATTTTGCATGTCTTGCAAGTATATATTTAAAACAGAGTCTGGCCAATCATTTTTCTCCCAATGTGCTTAGATTTCATTGAAAGTACTGTTTAATAATGTTTGATTCTAGTTGCTAAGGAAGTAGCAACCAACCAGTAACAACCGTAAACCATTTCTAAATGTTAACCACAATGTATCTTAGAGTTTCGTAAGAGAGTCACCTATCATTGAGGTTCCTTTCAAACCAGGAGAGAGAAATAGAAATAACATATATAAAGTTTTAGGAAGATTTATCAGAGAGATTGGGTCCAATTTGTGGATATCGAATTATAATATAGCATTATAGATATTTTTGGTAAACCAGTGACTGTTTAATATAAATATGGTTCAATTTTCTTGTTCCTCTTTTTGTTTGTTTTTCTTTATTATCATTTTTATGGACTGTTCAGTTTAGCTTTATTATTTTTATGGAACTTGATCCTTTGCCTATATTTTGTACCCTTAATTTTTTTTAAAAAAAATATCCTTTTCACTATGTTGGGTAGGAAGCATTTATTCCTCAGTTGCTAGTGATGTACATGTACTTTATAGCACTTAGTGGAGACTGACTTATTTCTAAGGATGGTTCTGTCCAACATTAGTCTCAACCTCTCCTTTCCTTCCTCCAGAAACATCATTACCACAACAGCATCGTGATTCTGCTTATGACAGCACAGACCTTGAAGGGGAATGCAGTCTCAGTGACCTTCAATCCAGGGGCTTATCCCACACAAGCAGTACAGAATTGTACCCCAAACAGCCACGAACCCAGATCCTTTCTGCCTTGTCCCTGGCTCGTTTTAAAACAACAATGAAGAAACTTGAGAGGAGGTCGTCAGAACCAGACTTGCAGTCTTCCAAGAATTGCCGGAAAGGCTGTGTGAAACTTCCAAAACTTTCCAAAAGTGAGGAGAATTTTATTCGGCAGAAGGAATTGGGACTAAGGGATAGAGAGCTGAGAATGGGAATGCAGACAGTTGAAGAATCCCATCCTTCCTGTCACTACAGGAACAAAAAGCCATCAGATCTCAGAATCAAAGCCAACTTCCCTGCAGAATTATCAAGTGATTCCTTACTCAGCACATCTTCTTCCAGTTCACTAGATAGTGCTTCCTCTATCTCGGACTCTTCTGTATTCACCAGTTCACCACTCTCGTCACCTGCCATCTTCAAGAACAATGTCTTGACGCGGCCACAGTCTTTCTCTGCCAAAATTTCAAATGGAAGAGACAGAGCTGTCTCGGAGCTCAAGAAGCACTCCATGTCGTTTTCTGTGGCAACCCGCAAGAAGATGCTGGCCAAAACGGAAAGTCAAAAAGGCAGTTTCAAAAAGGGCTCGAGAAAAGAAAGACCACTTTCCTGTCAAATCGTTCAAGCAGCTCGTGAGGCTGTTTCCAGTCCAGAACCCTCAGACTGTCCACTGAGACCCCGTTTTATGTCAGCAGTTGAAGTGTTTCGACTTATAGATCAAAGTAAACCTAGAAGGCCTCCTTCCTATGAAGAGGCAATCAAACACTTTTCTGCTGTTAGATTTCCATCACACAACAATTTAAGAGCTCATCCTCAGAGGCCCACCAAAGGTCCTCAGGATTCTGCATCTCAATGTCTGAGGCTCAAGAAAGAGACCACAAACAAAGCAAATGAGAACCTTTTTAATGACAGACCCTCTTTGATGAATGACACCCAGGACAAAACACCAGTTGTGGATTTTGTTATTGGAATACATTCGCGGGCAAATTTGCCTTTGACCCCTCAAGTATACCGTCTCAGGACCATGTCTGGGTCATATCAAAAGAACAAGCAAGAATATGTGACGCTACAGAACAATCAGATAACTTTTGAGCACTTACAATGTGCAAAAGAATCCTATGTTTAAACTTAATTGTCTCATTACAGTACAAATGTATACATTTTATGTCAGGCATGGAAACAAGACTTTTGCCAAACATTATTGTCTAAGCAGATATAAATCCAATTTTCCATAAAATTGTATTTTGTCTAGTATCCAGTGTAATGTGTTTTGCTCTTCGGCCCATTTTGTACAAAATAATTATGTCCTAATCTGGGTTTGGCTATTCCCATGAATGTTAAAAGCACAAACCCATAGAATAGATCCAGTAGCTTTGTTCTTATAGCAAACCCGTGCATTAGTGGCTTCTCCTTTTTCTGAAAGTAGTCTAGACAGGGATCCAATATAAACAGAAACAGAGAAGCAGAAGATAAGGGGAAACGCTCTAGAGATCTTGAGCCAATCTCTATCATATGACTGAGCAAAAGGGTGCTTTGCAACAGACTTGGCTCTGCTGCTTCGTCTAGTTTTGCATTTCTCAAGTGATAGTTTCTTCCACCACCACTTCCTATTTGGAAAGGATTTCCAACTGAACTAAACCTCAGTGTTATGAAATGGTTCTTGCAGTAGAAACAGCAAGAGTTTCTGTTTTGTGTTACTATCCCTGAAAGTTCTAATAATGTTAAGTTTCCTTCTGGAACCTATCACACTCGGACTAGGGTGAAGAAGAGAGAAATAGTCTGAATGTATAAAAAAGCTTTTCGACATTATTTTAATCTTCCCCAACTTCATGCACTTTGGATGTATTGAAATGGCAAATCTCAGCTGTGTAGTCTGGGACTTCAGGAAGATGCCGTTGTAACTGATCTGGAAAAAATGTAAAATTAAAGAAACCCGACAGAATATCCATGCAGATCAACATTGTGTAGTTTGACGTTTCCCCATAATTCCAGGAGCTGAACATAACATATGTTTATTATGATTCATCAAACAACTATAAAAATTACTCACTGCATAATTCCATAATGTGATTTATTTGTCTGGCTTTGATGGAGTATATGAACCTAACCATTAACTAGGGATTATGGTTTAGTAGAATATCCAAATCCAGCACTATGACTTATTCAAGAAAAAGTGATTAAAATAAATGCTTAGTATGCTATGTAATTCCAACCACTCTTAATATTAACTCAAAGTGTATCGAAGAAGGCCAAGGCAGTTAATAGCTCAGGAATAGTCAAGTAGCTTCTTTTAAACAGTCTCCTAAAGTTTCACTCAGAACCACACTGGTACATGGCCAGCCTGGGTATTCAGGGATGTGTCGCTGTAAAGCAAAATAGAGATAAACTGAGTTATCCGGTGATCTAACATCCCTCCATATATTTCCAGCAATGTGGTTATTTTGAAAAATCTAAATTTGGTCTTTTCCCAACAATGTCTGCATTGACTCCTAGAAAACAATTACATACTTGCCAGAGTAGCGAAAGACAAGCCAGATAAAGACCTGTTCCATCTCAAAGGTATCTAACAGAACATCACTTACACATTTCCAGAGGCTAGGTTTTCCTCAGTAATGGCAGAAATATTGGGAACAAAACAGGGCCTATCAAGGACCTGCCTGAAGGTTGGATGACGGTAATGGGTCTGCAACTTCCTAAGATCCTTACTTTCCTGATCTGTCCCACAAACAGCCCAGAGGTGGGCTGCACTTTCATTGACAAGGGATTCGCACCAGTGGTGGAATTCAAATATTTTTACTACCTGTTCTGTGGGCGTGGCTTGATGGGTATGGCTTGGCTTAGTGGGTGTGGTTTGGTGGGCATGGCAGAGGAAGAATACTGAAAAAAATCCATTTCCTCCTCACTCCAGGAGGAAGATTACTGCAAAATCCTCCCTCCCCACCCCAATAACCTGCTTTCCAGCTTTGTTCTCCTGTTGCAGGGAAACAAAAGAAGACCCAGCTTATCAGCTGAGACTCAAGAAGCAGAGTAGAGGTGGGGGTGGGGCCAGTCAGAGATGGTATTCCAAACTACTAAAAATTTCTGCTACCGGTTCTCCGAACTACTCAAAATTTCCGCTACCGGTTCTCCAGAACTGGTCAGAACCTGCTGAATACCACCTCTGGTTCACACCCCCTTGTTTGTGGCTGAAATGCAGCTTCCAACAGGCAGCTAATCAACTCAGGTAGCTCCGGTGAGTACAGCAGGATGGCACAGAACTCACCTGGGCAGCCTGGGCAGGGGAAAAGTTAGTTATTTAGGAAAAGCATAGCACAAGGATGGTGGGTGAGCCCAGCCAGAGATCACAGCAAGGGGTTCGCCCAAATATCTCCAACCATCCAGCAGCCCACTACTGAAACAGCCATATAAATTATTTAGCCCAGACATTAATGCGATGGATTCTGTTCCATCTCCCTGTCCCAGCAAGCAACTCCAGTCCTACTTACGATGAACCATGAAGATTTTAACTGGGGTGATTGCTTGATCACAGACTCTGTGACCATCAGATCAACTCTGTGACCACCAGATCATTTTACATGCATGCTTAAGGATACAAAAGTGAATATTTTCAAATGGAGCAAAAGATATTCTTCTTCTTGGTCTTCATCTTTTCAGTTGAAAGATACTGTATGAACCAACAGGCAAGCCCAAATACAGCTTGCATAAAATTCTTGTACATCTCCCCACATTCCCAGTATCAACATTTCCACAGGGCCAGTTGCGGAAACCTCACAAGGTCCTATATGTTCAATCATCCTTGGTGATTAAACAAAAGTGAATTGTTCTCCAATAAAGATATCTCCCCAAAGATCAGCTATGTATATGGACTTTATTGGAGTTCTTGAAAACATCAGGCTGAGTAAGTCGATAAGGTGTAATTGGCCCCAAACTGATGAGAGGCATTGGCTCCTAGGATCTGCATCCATGGAATCTGGCTGAACTACTAAGAGGTTGAATTTGAATAGAATGCTGAACTAATCAAATCTGAGAATAGGTTATTTGGGGATGAGTGCTTCATTTAAAAATATGTAGAAGAATTGGTATTGGTATTGGAAATCACATCTGTTTATGTTCTGTACAAAGGAAATCATTAACATGGAAACTAAAAATCAAAGTCAGATTGTTTTCTGTTGCTGGTAGGTTTTTTCCAAATTCACAATCAGCATTTATCTCTCAATTGGAACTTGAGTTCTTAATCTTATTAAGATTAAAATCTAGATGTTTTTAATCTATGTTCCTAAAGTGTCAAAGTTTCTATTTACCAGGCCATTTCTATCCCCATCTTTGGTGCAAGTTTCTAGGTTTCTCAGCAGATATTTTCCTTGCCTGTTTTGTTGTGACTGTATGACAACCATTATATTCTAGAAAAATGACTCAGTGCTTCCATCTATTCACAGATCTCGAGACTTTCCCCATGTTTTTCTGAGGCTTAAGGCAAACAGTTAAAAGTTGCAATGATATGACTCACAATTCCTATCAGGTTGGGTACAACCAATTCTGAAGGTTTTGTTGTTGTTGTTGTTTCTGTGAATAAATTAAAGTTGTCCTCTACAACAATATGCTATTAGTTACACCATTTTCTGATCAGAATAACACCAACTGAAAAAACAAAAAGATGAAAAAAATCATGTATGGAAACTTGCAACTTCATTCCATAAAAGAATTCTGTGGGTCATTCGTATCACTGAAGTTTCTTTTAATTTTTCTTTAGGTCTAATTTCAGCAGCATAGTTCAACTAGAGGCAGGTCAATATTTGGGGGAAGATTTAGTAATGGCAAGATCCTGTTCATGCATCTACCTCCCTGTGTGTTCAATCTGCCCATTGCATTCAGTGATGGATAGATTAATTCTAATCTAGATCAAATTTTCATAAATTGATTTCTATCTACAATCTGTCTAGTTTTCAGATTCATCTGTGAATGGACTTGAACTTATGTCTTACCAGTTCTAGTCCAAAACATTAACCCTACACTTCATTCAATTCTTCATCTATAAATGTGCAGAACCTTTCTTCTAAACTTAGAAAAAGTTACTCTGAACACGTACAGTATACGTTACATGAAAAGTAGGCAACCTAAAGCTTTCTAGCTATTTTGCACTAGAATTCTGAGTATCCCTAATTACAGTTATGAACAGAGTTAAGTTAACTAAGAGATCACTAATTATATAATGGAATTCAAGCTCCACGAAGAAGATTTGCTATTTCAGAAATATTTTGAAGTAAGATAATGAGAACAATGATACATTGCAACTTGGAGTTCTTGCCTCACAATCAGGAGGCTGTGAGTTTGATCCTAGGTAGAGGCTAATATTTGGAATAGACTCTTCTGCTCGAGCAGGGGATTTGACTAGATGACCTCTAAGGACCCTTCCAACTCTGTTATTCTATGAATACTTTGGAGAAAAGCTGTCCAAATTGATTATAAAAGCCCACATATGTAATACACCCAGCTAGAACCCTATAATCCAGAAATACAGTTCAGATCAACATGATGAATTCATAGCCATGCTAAGCCCAGCACTATTTCTTAGCCTTCAGTGTCCCGGTAGCATTCTCTAGTCACAGGCTGCATTGCTGAAGACATGGATGGCAGAAAATCCTGTCTGAAGTCTTCAAGATGCAGCAGCACCTGTTGTGCAAGAACACACATTTCAATGGACTGAGAAATCCACCATACTGCTGTATCATATGATCAAATATAGGCAGGGCTGGCACCCCATTTTAGAGAAGTGAGAGCTGAAAAAGATTTTTAAATTGCCTTAAATTTCTCCCTCTTCTGCCCTATTACTCCCACCCCCACCCCACATCCAAAATACAAATAGAAATTTGAAGCCCTACCCATTCTAGAATGCTTTTGCAGGCACAAAACAAGAAAAGGCTTGATACAGGCTATGGTAAATATTTTTATCACTCTTGTGGTTGAGGGTTGAATGCTTTGAGGAATCTATTGTCAAGAGACAGCACAGCATTGGTGACCAAGACTGTAGCCAAAGATGAATAAGGATATCACTTTTCCTTTCTCCTTCTGTTTCTTCCCCTTTCTTCTAACCCTGTCCTCTCTCTTTTTCCCCCATAATCCTTAAACCCCATCTCCTCTATTTCTACTTCTTCTCCCTCATCACCATTTTCTTTCCTGACCAGTAGATTTGAATAATTTACTTGCAAATGTCTTCTTCTCCAACTCATCCTTCTTTTATTTCATTGCCCGTTTTAGCTGCTGAATCTTTCTGGTCCCTTTTCCCCCACAAAGAATTGAACTGATTAATTACAAAAGGATGTTTCTCCTCTTTACTCTCCATTTCTATCATTATAGTTCAAACTCTTCCACTCTCACTTGTGCTTTCTAAAGGGTTGTTTCCATTTTGGCTGGAAGATTCCCTATATCTAGTTTAAAAGAAATGCTATCTTAATAAAAATAACATTACTGGAACTTTTCTTCCTGCTTAAAATGGGAGCTTTCATGTCATGTTTATCATTGATAAGCTTTGCATATTAATCTGATTTTCTTGATAATCATTCAGTCCTTACTTTTCTGCTTCTGTTTTGCAACTTTAATACAATATCTGCCCTGTGGTTTGCTTCTCCATATCTTGCAATCTGAAGCTGGTAGTTCAAGGCACATGACTATGACAAGAAGGATAAAAGTGACATCTTGTGGTTAGATTCTCATAAGTAACCATAAAAAAAAAGTTGTGGCATTTCTGACGTGTATCATCTATATGCAACCAGTAGCATAATCTCATTTTTTCCTGTCCATTCTGCGTAATTGGTAAGAGCATCAAAGCAGGCTTGGTCATTAAAAACATTATTTGAAAATAATAATTAAAAAGATTAAAAGCAGCAGATCTTTAAAATGAGTGTCTTATGAAACATTCCAGCACTTTATGATTAAAAAAATCAGAAATCTAACTAGATTATCTGAAAGGTTTTGAAAGATAAAAAGAGGGTGGAAAGGACAAGAATCATACTACCGCTACAACAACTTATGAGGTGTTGGGAATTTTATCTGAGATTGTCCTCGTACCTAAGAAAAATTCTACCAAGTTTGGACACTTTCTCAATTGGCTCCCCTTCCATTATCAGGATGCAATCATTGTCCAATTCTCTGCTATCCTTGAATGAAAGATGATTTTCTATTCCTGGAAGCTTAATTTAGATGCAAGTCATAATTCCTTGGTGCTACACAAGACATGATATGAATTCCACAAGCACCGCAACCTGACTAAGTCCAGTGAAATCTTTTTGGAATGGAATATCTTCTAGCTCCTTTTATGCAGGAAAACATATATATTGGGAACATTCAAATAATTCCAGTGAACCACCCTTACTTCCTGATCTGGGATCAGTTTACCTTGACAACTGTTGTTAGGGATGGAATTCTTCATCGCATAACAATAGTAGGCAGGGTGGATTGTTCCACAATGCCATTTAGTCTTTGTAATCTCTCTTGGAACCCATGGTAGCTTAGACCCAGCATGACCTCAGTGGTTCTCAACCAGGAGGATGCAAGAGCATCTACAGAAACTTACACTTACAGAAGCCATCCCCGAGTGGTACCCAACAGAAAGCGGTATCAAGAATACTATGTGAACAATGTGCAGTGAGTAGTAACACTTAACTATGCAGTCTTGGACTCAACGTTTAACCCCATTATGAATCTGACTCAGCCTGATCAAGCCTTCATTTCTATATTCTTTTTCTTCTTCTTTTTTCCCCCTGCCTTGCCAATTAGAGTTTTCAAACTCTAACCTTCTAACACATGAGCACTAAATCTATTCTGTTAAACATGCTCTTGGCTGTATATAAAATTATCAAGGTCCTTTCCTCTCATTGAAATGCTTATTCCAGATAACAGCAGCACTGTATACTGGATAGTTTTCTTTAAGTCTTTCTGTTATTGAGGGGGGAGGAACTACCATTTGGGGCAGTGTGTTGCAAATTGAAGAAAGGAGAATGGGTTCTATTGACCTAGATATTATTCATGTTACATTTAACAAATGTCTCCTATGATGCATTACAGGTAAGCGCCTTCCTTGAAAGGAAATGTTTCTCTGCCTTTTCTGCTGCTAGCAAGACAAATTTGTGGTTTTACCTCCACAGTCATAAACATCACTACCCCAAGTTTGCAAAGTTATTCATTTTAATAATTCTATTGAGTTGTGCCAATATAATCTTTTTATTTGGAAGCAAAATACCAAGTGAAGCACCACCATCACTAAAACCCAAGGTACACTTCATTTCCATTGGGAGATACCAAAGCTTGGTTTAGAGCAGCTGCTTCACAAAATCACTGTTCCATCTGTTTTTTTCTGAAAATATCAGGTACTAGTAACCAGATGTAGAGAAAGCTGCCATCTGAGATCAGGAAGAGATACAGTCAAAGTAGGCAATCTAAAATTGAATGGATACAAAACCCATCTACATTCTACATTTTTAAATGTCTCCCATTTCATAAGAGCATTTAGCTCTATCTCACAGCCTGACAATATTTATGGGATCAAAATTCTATATTTTTGTGTCTCTTTCATAAATCTTTTATTGACAGTATTTTGGAGACATTGATATATTCCTTTCTTAATTTTATGAATTACAGAGAAGGGCCAATTAACTATAGGAACCTCATGTATGATCGTAGAGTGGTTCGAGGAAACACATATGCTATGCAGTTGTTATCATGGGTAGGTTTCTTTTCTTATAAATATTTTTATCTCTTTTAATTATGGAAATGTGGGAATGTTATTGGTGAAATAAGCTTATTCATGGGGGTGTAGTGGTACCTAATTCACATGTACTTCTCATTGAGTAATGTTCATGCATAGATTTATCACTGAAGAAATGCTTTATCATCCTCAAATATCCAATTTTCTTAGATACTTAGAAATAAATATCTCATTATAATCATTATAGTAATATCAAAATTATATAGAAACAAATAAATATCCATCTTTATTACACACCTAGAAACAAATAAAATTATAACCAGTGGCCAACATGGGTTTTTCAAAAATAGATCATGCCAAATATTATTTCATTCCTGGACAAAATGACTAAATTAGTAGCTCAGCAAAATGCCATGAACATACTATACTTAGATTTCAGTAAGATATTTGACAAAATAGATCACAACCTACTTCTTGATAAGCTAGAAAAATATGGAATACAGAGCATCACCACCAAATGGATTTGTAACTGGCTGACAAACCACATTCAGTGTGTAGTCCTCAATGGAACCTCATCATCAAATGGAGGGAAGTAAGTACTGGGGTACCTAAGTTTCAGTTTTAGGCCCAGTACTCTTCAATATCTTCATAAATAATCTATAAAGGCACACCACAGGAAATAGCCTTCATGATCATATGATTACCATGTTCATGACTTTAGCCACACATTTTAGAAAAGAAATCAAAATTGGATAGCTAATGGAAAGTTTATGCAATGAGGTATTACAGTTAGAACATTTGTATTGCAAAATACGTCATCAGCTGACTTGCCTGAGCTCCTCTAAGAAAAATTGGAAAAAATGTTATCAGCATTGGATAACATTTGTGTAAACTGCTTTTCTGTTGCTTTCATACGCAAAAGAGGGAGATAACAACAATCAAAGAGAGTAAAAAGGAAACAATAAAATGATACTATCAGCAGTTTGAAGAGTTTCTTGGGAACTATAAGGGGACTGTATTTTAAGTCTATATATTATAATATAATATAATGTAATGTAACGTAGCGTAACGTAATATAACGTAATATTACATAATGCAATGCAACACATTGCATCGCAATGTAACACAACACAACACAATACAATACAATAATCATTTTCTCCAAATGAGACTCAGTGTGATGTAGTTGGATTAGAAACAAAGAGATCAAGGTTCAGGTCTATTCTCAACCATGGGAGACTTTGACACTCTCTCACTCAACCCAACCTACTTCTGAAGGTTGTTGTTATGGGGGAAGATAGGAGATGGGAGCACGGTATATGCCCCCATGATCTCTTGAATGAAAACCCAGCTATACATAAGACATTAAGAAAGAACACCATGTAAAATAGCAGAGAATTCTTCTCCTTCCTCCCCAGAGTCCAGAACCTGAAGCTGAACCTGCTGAAATCAAGAAGCGACATGAAGCTCACAAGAAAATGCTTGAACGGAAGCAAAAAAAGAAAGAGAATGAGGTCCATGCACCAGAAATGAAGGATGTTGGAGATCGCAGTGATGTGCAGACAGGTAAAGCACCAGACAGCAACAACCAATTATCAAATGACTTCTAGACCTGAGACGAAGGATAATCTGTGGGACAGAAATATCCACCCAAATGATGGGCATTGAATCATGGAGGAATTTTCCTTTTTCTTTTCAACTTTCCTGATTTTTCTTACATTTTATACTTTCATGTTTTTTTCTCATGGCATTATCAAAACAGCATGTTGCTAGGGTACTGTATATGCTATTACATTCCATTCTACCATCTTCCAGGGCCCATCTGGATTAAAGGTTTTGTCTTTCCTATTAGCATTCTCTGCACTGTACATACTGTGTATCATTTTCAAGATGACATCCTAAACATATTCACTATAGGATATATAGGATATATCCACTATACAGTGTTATTTGTTCTTGTTTTTTTTTTCATTATTAACAATCATGCTAATAGTTTCAGTACTTGTTTTTTAATGAACAACAAATTACCTTAGAGCAACAAATTACTTCAGTCAACAGTACTGCCAATACTGTACATATATTGTCATATATTCTGGGCAAGAAGGATGTGCAAAAGATGGATAAGAACGAGGAATTTTAAAAAAATCTAGATAGTGACCATGACTGTATGATCAAAGCCATCATTTTGTGTTTTTTTTAATGCAATACACAACTACACCTGCATAAAGTAAAATAAAAAAGAAGTCTATATTTTTTCAGTGGCTATTCTAGGAGCCACAGATAGAACCTAGGAACATGAAATCTTTCAAGACAGACTACCATGAGTTTTATTTTTTCAGAACTGTACCTGGAAGAGATTTTAGATCGGATTATAGAAGTTGACATGGAGTGTCAAACAGATGCCTTTATAAAAAGGCTACCCAGTCCAGTGTTCATCCCACAAAAGACTGGAGTTGATGTAGCAACACAAATTGAAGAAGGAGAGGTACAAAATAATATTTCAATACTATTCTAGATAATTCAAAAGGTAATGTTTTTTTTTGCCAAACACATCTTTAAAAATTCCTAATTTTAGAAGCTTTAGAACAAGGGTGTCAAACTCAGGTTGTCATCAGGGGTGGTATTCTACCAGTTTGCACCTATTCTCTAGAACCGGTTGTTAACATTCTAAGCAGTTCGGAGAACCAGTTGTTAGAAGAAATTACTGGCCTAATCCTGTAAGGAAGGCAGGAAGGAAACATCTGGTGTTGCTTACAGAAACTGCCTCTCTGTTAACCCTTATTACATTCTTGGCAGGACTAGACTAAGGAACATCTCTGGAGTTTTTTCCCTCCTTTGCTGGTATTTTGTTTGTGTGGAGTGACCATTTAAAGTTACAATAGCACTGAAAAAAGTGACTTATGACCATTTTTCACACGACTGTTGCAGCATCCCCACAGTCATGAGAGGCCAGACGAGGAGATGCGTGCCTCGATGTGAGTGATATAGAGTTGACCACACCCAGCCAATAACATGACCACCAAGCCATGTCCACCCAGTCACATGACCACCAAGCCACACCCACCACCTAAGCCATGCCCACAGAACCGATGGTTAAAAATTTTGAATTCCACTCCTGGTTGTCATGGTATCATCACGTGATGTATCGTGACTTTTTTCCCATTTGCTAAATCGGGCATGGGCGTGGCCAGCACATGACACATCCAGCCCATGGGCCACGTGTTTAACAGCCCTGATTTAGAAGTAAAACATTTTGTAATAGTCTGTTCTTTCAAGCATCCTAAAATTCAATACTATATGAGAACCGTGAAACACCACATCCGATATTCTGAAGCCCAGTTCGATTTTTTTTTTTCAAGTGGGGTGCTTGCAAGAAAATGTGAATCAGCTAATTTGAGGGCGGGGCAGTGATGTGCCCATAAAGACCTGTCTCTAAGGCCCTAGCAATCATTCAGTAAAGCAAGGAAATTAAGCAGAAGATTAGATAAAAAAGCATGTGGCACAATATGACCTCCAGGCATCTAGCAGATGCTCCAGAAAAATCAATGTTGCACCTGTTTTCCTAACAACATTTGCTGTGTTTACATTCTCAGCATATATAAAGCATCTGAGAATGCTCAGATACAAGGACTGAAGGAGCTGCCCTAATTGTGCCCACACTCTTTGCTAGAATTGATTGTCCAAAGACAACAATAATATTTAAAAGGGGAAACAGAGACAAATAACAACGGTGTATTATCCAGTCTGCAATTCCTGAATGAGGAATGATAATAACAAAACATCTTCTGCAGGGCGTGATCTCTGGGCTATGGGAGAATTCAAGCAAAAGGAAAGTAGTTCTCATAGGACATCCATCCATGTCAAAGTTGTTTGCCTCTAGACCTGCAGTGATGTATTTATATTTGTCCAGGTGATTCAAATTTCTACTATTAGCAGGACCACTAATTTGGGAAGCTGAGAATTGTAGCTCAGAATATCTGGAAGGATACAAGTTTCCTCCTTTTATCCTAGGCCAATTGTAGCTGGAGGAAGAAAATAACAACATCTAACAAAGAGGTTGGAAACAGAATTGGGCTTAGCAGAGATTTGCTGCCACTGCAGTGAGAAAGGGGGTGTTTTTCACCGCTCTTTCATTTCAAGGAAAATGACCCTTGAGCAATCACAGCAATTTCCACCTTGTCCATGCCTCCTATTGACCTTAATGCTCTTCATGAATGGAAAAAGTGGCCCATGATAAGGCATATCCGCCTTTCACCTGCTCAATTTTCATAACCTTGATAGATTTCTTTTCATTTGAGAATCCCAGGGCAATCTTTAGGAACAGACCATATTAATTGCCTTTTTCTGATTCCCTTGCCCAGCTAGCCTTTCAACAATTCTGTAAGCTTGGTAAGAAAGATTGTGCGGAGGTCCTTGATGCTCTCTGAACTTGGTGTACTGATGACGTTACTTAGATTAGATAATGAAACATCTGCAAGGAAACAAGCTCACAGAGGACTAAGGACCCTTCATTTCAACCCTGAATTACAAATATTCTCCTTTATAAGAATAATTATCTCTTTTGAACAAATGAAAGGCTTGTCTATGACCTGACCAGAAGAATATATCTTCTTGTTTCCTGTCTTGATAGGAATGATATTGCACACATTCATTTGGCTCTTTTTTTTTTAACCCTCAGCTCTTTGACTTTGACATTGAAGTTAAACCAATGCTTGAGGTGTTGGTAGGGAAAACCTTGGAACAAGCTTTGCTTGAAGTCATGGAAGAAGAGGATCTTAGAAATCTTTGGGCACACCAATATGCCTATCAGGAATTGCGCAATGTAGAGTTGGCTGAAGTGCAACGCCTCGAAGAAAATGAGCAGCGACACAGTGAGGAGAAGGTAGAATTGTTGTGGAAACCATTTCTTAGTGGTTTACTTTGATGCTTATGTATTTTGCTCTAGCAATTTTTAAGCAAGGAATTTAGGTTGGGTACCATCTTGTCCTTTGCCTTGAGCATCAAAATGTTTTCATCCCACTCTAAAACTTAGCGATTCTTATGTACTAAGTTTCAAATCAGTCAAGTTTTGAAGTTACAAATAATTTAAATTAGATATGATCTCAAAAGGACAACTTTTATAGCAAGTCAAGTAATATAAACTGATATTGTTAAATACAAATATGGGGGACAAGGCACGTAACAGAATAACAGAGTTGGAGAGACTTTATCTCCTAGTCCAAACCCCTGCTCAGGCACCAGACCCTAAACCCGTGATGGCGAACCTATGACATGGATGACGTGGGCACATAAGCCCCAGCCAAACTTACTTGCACTGAGCATTCACGTGCCTCCCAGCTGATTTTCGGCCTATTTGAGGGTGTTTTTGCCCTCCTGGAGGCTCGAAGGAAGCCTCTGCAGCCTCGGGAGGCCGAAAAATGGGCCTTCCGGAAATACTGGAAGTGCTGAAACGGGCCCGTTTTCAGCCTCCCGAGGCTCCCGAGGACAAAAACGGCCTTCCCTGGACTCCAGAGGCCCTCCAGAGGCTGAAAACAGTCACTTCCGTTATTTCCAGAAGGCCCGTTTTTCAGCTTCCCAAGGCTGCAGAGGCTTCCCTCAAACCTCCAGGAGGGCAAAAACGGCCTCAAATGGCCCAAAAATCAGCTGGGAGATGCACACATGTGCAGTGCAGGTAAGGGGGCAGGGCTGAAGTGTTGCGTGCATATGTGCAGGGGGGCACATTGCATTGTGGGTGCCGGCACGCACGCTTTTGGCACACCACAACAAAAAGGTTCGCCATCACTATCCTAGACCATTTCAGACAAGAGGTGGCTGTCCAGTCTCTTCTTAAAAACTTCTAGTGTTGGAGCACCCACAGCTTCTGAAAGCAAGTCATTCCACTGATTGTTCCAACTTCCAAGAAATTTCTCTTTATTTCTTATTAGTTCTCTCCTTGATTAATTTCCATCCACTGCTTCTTGTCCTGCCTTCAGAGTTAAAAATAGATTTTTGCGGCTTTATCCGTACAGCATATTCTTAAAATAGGCCAATTACCTAGCAAACAATGTTGCTGATATTCACTTAGAATTTAATTCCAATTGGACAGATTGAGTCCAGGTGATAGGAGTGCAATTTTGCTTGGTTACCTGGAAGGAGTTTGGTCCTATAGCTCCTGAGAAAATAGGCAGGTTCCTTGGGACAAGTAACCCAGCTATATATTTGTTAGACCTTTGCCCTTCTTAACTTGTGAAAGCAGTCTGAGAAATTACTTGCAATTGGATCCATACAAATGTTAACAAGACAATCAAAATACAATGATCACTTTCAGGAAAAAGGTAATTATTCTTTTTTTTTTTTTCTGGAATCAATGAATTGTTCAATACTTACAGATAAGGGGAAATGAGAAAATCTGCATGTTTTATATATTATGTACTAAAAGTCACATAGAACAATTGATGATTATTTAAAGGAACGTCGCATGGCAATGCAATACGAAATACAAACAAAGGCAAAAGTGGTGTCTAAGAAAGTGGCAGCCCACGCATTTTCTATCCGATATCTGGCAGATCTGATTCCTTCAGTTTTTATTAGCCTTCGAAATAAAGGATTTTTCTATGACGAAATACAAAGTGGTAAGTGTCATTCATACTGGAAATAAATGTTTAAAATCCATATTTGTAATCTCTTAAATCATCCTATGTGATAACTCTTGGCCCACAAAACGTGCCAAGCCCAAATGTGTAGAATATTTAAAAAGGCTTAGCTAGGACAATATTTCTCTTGTTCCTGTTTTGCTTGATAAGTATTTTTTTTTATTTATTTTACATTTTTAAAAAATTCTCAAGGTGACTAACAAATTGCATGTGGTGTTTGCTTGATAACTTCAGATATGACTGCTTTTTAATATCTTGTACAGTTTTTTTTAAAAAAAATCAACCGTGATAAACTCTATATAACATGAGATTAAAAGAAAACCCGCTACATTAAGAATTAAATGAGTAACTTAAACTGGCAAGTAATATAATTACGCAAGAACCTTGATGGTTAAGCTCTATTGAGAAAGCAGAAGTGTCTTAAGCTGATACTTAGACTACAGTAAAAACAGCAGCAGCCAAAACTGAAAGGAGCTTTAAGCTCCATTGATCATCTTGCCTAATCTCTAGAGAAGGATAATCTGTACAATACTATGAGCCTTAGTCATTTATTTTTAAGCAGCGAGCAAATTCAGATGGGGAAAAGTATATGTTGCTTGATCCCAAACCATTCTTTTTATTATTATTGTGGACAGTGGTATTTAGCTAGGGATAGATTGCAATGGAGAAAATCTATCTATGTGGTCATTAGGATCACAAACAACTTGATGGCACATAATCAATCAACAGTGATATTTACACAATGTTGACTGAGGGGTAATATTATTTTAAAGGCAATTAAACCATTAAAAATGAAAATATTTGCATCAATATTAACTGCAATTTCTGAAATATTCAAGTTGATAAGCATAAGGTTACTTGGATTTAAAGATGAGTGTGGTATCAATAAACATTTATTATATGCTAAAGGTTTCTGTCTTAAATTTAATAATTAATCCTAAAGTCTCCACTGTATTGTTGCCTATTGTTGCTTTTGCATATTAAAAAAGGGAAGGGAAGGGAAGGGAAGGGAAAGGAAAGGAAAAGGAAAAGGAAAGAAAGGAAAGGAAAGAAAAAAGAAAAGGAAAGGAAAAAACAAACTAACAAAAAGCTATTGGTTTCCCAGAACATTCAGAGAGGAATCACAAATGATTATGAGATAGAAAATATCCTAGGCCAAGCAGGTGGGATCAGGACCCAGCTAGAAAACTGGATTATCCCATAAAAGCAAGGGTTTTAAAGTTTCCTGGCCATGGTACCTGATGATGATGATGATGATGATGATGATGATGACGATGATACAACTATGGCAAAGGGAAGCAAGGATAGTGCCAATAGTAAAAGGAGCCTTGGGTTCAGTCCCAAAATAATTGGAGCACCACTTGAACACTATCGGCATTGACAAATTTGCCAGTCAATTGCAGAAGGCAGCTTTACTTGGAACAGCTTCCATCCTGCGACAATATCTGTAACACCGCCAAACATCCAGATTTGCCTATCCCAGGTCTTTGGTAAGGACTCGATAGTAGACAAAAATGCCAAACCCAATCTTAACATCTGGCTGTGCGAGTAGTAGTAGTAGTAGTAGTAATAGTAGTAGTACATTTTAAGAAGATACTTGGTTGATACCTAGGATGTTGGCAGCAACCTGTATCAACCATCAGCACCAGTCCATGATATTTGTGATACATTTTTAAATGTTCAGTTGACTGAGTTTCATGTTTAATGAATAACAACAACAACAACAATAATAATAATAAAGTGAAACCCCTGATTGAGAGTCAAAGTTCTAGTAATAGAAAAATCTATGTTCATTACCATTAGTTTCTTATGGGATTCTGTCAAGAGTTCCATACAGAATCCCATGTTAGTTCCATACAGAATACTCTTGAGTTCCACAGGGCATACTTCAAAAAACCATGTCCTCCTCCTGGACATTGTGAATCAGTACTATTTGCAAGCTTAACACTTTTTTCAGAGTAAGAGTCCTTAGTATTTTACAGTGAGAAATATTTTTCTGAATAAAGGATAATGCTGATGAATACAAAAACACACAGTGATTTTTGTACCTGTTTTTAAAATATTATGTATTAAGTAGCCGTTCTATTAAACTTTTAATCCACTAGTAGTCAATTCTCTGGATAGATTAAAAGTTACTTAAAACATTAAATTCTTCTAATTGTAAAAAAAAGTACATATATCAAATACAAAAGGAAACAAAGAAATAGTACAGCGTAGGTAGCTAACCTGAGAAAAGTTCTTATATATTTGGGAAGAAAGTTAGTGGAACAGAATGAATATATCACCAAATACTTACATGTAGAATCATGCTACATTTCATTTTTTCTCACTTCATTTCACACATAAAATTATCTCGATAATGTACAAAAAATGCCAATCTGTTAAGTAATAATCTTATTTATTACAATTTCTAAAGAATCAGCCATTGTACTTTAATGGACACAGGAGTTTTCTACTTATTTTAAGAATCACAGTACTGTATGATACTTGTTTTCCTTTGGTGCTTTGCATAGATATTGAGAAAGGATTCCTTCCGTTTGTGATGGGCCATGTAGAACTTCGATTGCAGAAGAAGCTTCTAGGAAGAATAATGACAGATTGTAAGTATGCCAAAATGCTCTGGCTACCCAGGATTCTCCCCTGCTGCTCAGAGAATAGCCAAATCAATATGATGTACAACAGTGGTGGGACTCAAAATTTTTGTACTATGGTTCTGTGGGCATAGCTTGGTGGTCATGGCAGGGTAAGGATACCGTAAAATCTCCAGTCAAATGTGATATTTGCCAGTTCTCTGAACTATTCAAAATTTCCATACGGGTTCTCCAGAACTTTTTATTAAAAATTTTTTTAAAGATTATTGCAATGCTCTCTACATGGGGCTCCCCTTGAAGAGTCTCCGGAGGCTGCAGCTGGTCCAGAATGCAGCCGCGCGGGTGATCGTGGGTGCTCCTCGGAGCTCCCACGTTACACCGCTTCTCCGCAGGCTGCACTGGCTTCCTGTGGCCTTCCGGATTCGATTCAAGGTGGTACTGACAGTATTTAAAGTGCTCCATGGCTCGGGACCTGGGTACTTACGGGACCGCCTGCTGCCATCATCAACCTCCCGCCGCCCAGTACGCTCCCACAGGGTTGCCCTCCTCGGGGTACCGCCGCCCGGCCGTTGTCGGTTGATGGCCCCGAGGGTTCGGGCTTTCTCTGTGGGAGCCCCCTCCCTTTGGAATGATCTCCCCCCGGAGATACGGGCTATGACGGATATTCCGACCTTCCGGCGCGCAGTGAAAACCCTATTTTTTAAACAGGCTGGCCTGGCCCAGTAACTGTATTTTAGCTTTAACTTAATTTTAATCGGGGTTTTATTAGCTTTTAATTTTTAACTGAATTTTTGGGATAGACAGCCGGATCAATTTGGTTTAATTTATTTTAATTATATTTATTGGGTATTTATTGTATGTTTTTAGTAGGCTGTACACCGCCCCGAGTCCCTTTTTGGGAGAGGGAGCGGTATAGAAGTTTAATAAATAAATAAATAAATAAACTGGTCAGAACCTGCTGAATATCACCTCTGGTGCCCAAGCAATTAACACTTTGAACATCTGAATCATTCAAAAATCAGAGGAAAGGACACTAGTATAATGGCCAGAACTCAACAGTGGCTTTAATGCAGGAGTGCACAATTGTGTGGACCACCAAGAGCCTTGGTAGTAGCTTCCATAAACCCATCCAATATTTTTGTCATGCATTTAATAAGACAGAAAAGGGAAAGTATTAAAAACATATATGGTCACCATAGTAACTGCCGAGTTGGACAAAACTGCATTTCATTTGGACAAAACTGCATGATTTAATTTTTGTAGTTTTCATTTTGGGCACATTCCCCCCCCTTTCTCTCTCACCCTCTCTCTCCCTCCCTCCTTCCCCCCCCCTCTCTCCTCTCTCTCCATCTCTCTATCTCCTCTCTCTCTATCTTCTCTCTCTCTATCACCTCTCTCCTCTCTCTCTCCTTCTCTCCTCTCTCTCTCTGTTCTCTCTCCTCTCTCTCCTCTCCCTATCTCCCTCCTCTCTCTCCCTCTCTCCTCTCCCTCTCTCCCTGTCTCCTCTCTTCCTCTCTCTCTCTCCCCTCTCTCTCCCTCTCTCTTCTCTCTCTCTGTCCTCTGTCCTCTCTCTGTCCTCTCTCCTCTCCCTTTCTTTCTCTCCCCCTGTCTCCTCTCTCTCCCTCTCTCTCTCTGTCTCCTCTCTCTCTTTCTCTCTCTCTCCCTCCCTCTCCTCTCTCTCCCTGTCTCCTCTCTCTCCCTCTCTCTCTCTCCTCTCTCTCTATCTCCTCTCTCTCTCTCTATCTCCTCTCTCTCTCTCCCTCTCTGTCTCTCTCTCTCTCCCTCCCTCTCTCCTCTCTCTCTCTCTCTCCCCCTCCTCTCTCTCTTTTTCTATATTTAATCCCTGGCATACCACTTAATAATCTTCCATCTGAAATAGCTGAGCGTTTACTTGTGAATTTTTGGTAATCTTGCAGTAGCACACAAACATGTCATGGTGCAACTGGCTGTAAGGTGTGCAAGATCTAAAGACTAAGTGGTTCTCATGTTTGGGGTAAAGTTTTTGGTTTCCTGCCTGCTTATGTTATATTACCTCTAGACTGAAAATGGTGATGTGAAACGCCAAAGAGTTTCTTGCCTGATATTCTACACTTCTCTATTGTAAAGCTGCTCAGAAAACACAAAAGCACCCAAAGATGCAGCAGAAGCAATTTTAATTTCCATCTATCTACTTCTTTGTGAACATACATTTCAGGATTAACCTGCTTTGTTGCATTCAAATTAAGGCCTTGCCTTTTTTTTATTCAGTTGTATTGCCTTCCTTAATGATATGTATCCTGAGTATGTTGATGAAACCAAATACAATTTCAAAACTATTTTTATGAGTTAAGAGATTATCTACTCAGGTAAATTGTTAACTTAAGGTAATTACTTTTGCAGGCTTAATTAATGAGGTCACCAAAAAGAGATTGCACAACTACGAGGAAAATCAAAGGTCTCCCTTGTATCAAATATCTAACGTCCAGGCATCAGATAAGTTTCCCAGGAATGCTGCTAGGTTTAAAAAGCCCTCTGATTTCAGAAAACCTTTGATGAGACAATAAAGAGGATGTCAATATCCTCCTGCACAAGGATTCAGGTAATTTGGGGTTGGGGAATAGTCCTACCAAGGAGTTATACTTCTTGGCCATCATCCTAGTGAAAATTTCACAATTTAGATCAACCTTGGCTACTTTGTGGACTTCAGCTCCCAGAATTCCTCAGTCTGCCATGCTGAGGAATGGGGAATTCTGGGAGATGAAGGCCACAAGTCTTAAAGTAGCCAAGATTGGAAATTTATGTTGTAGTCCTGATAAGCTCACTTGAAGCTCTATTATTTCTTATTATTCGCATATCTTTTACATGATCAAGGGGTAAAAGAGCATCAGTTTAGTTCAGTGCTCTCTGTCACCATCCAAGTCTGATTGAGGTCAATGAATTCCTTTGGCGCACTGCTGGCTAGCCAAAAGCAATACTTACCCTTCCACCAAGAAGGGCTGCATCATTCAAACAATTCCTACCTCTCCATGGCGGAATTCAAAATTTTTTACTACCGGTTCTGTGGGCGTGGCTTGGTGGACATGGCATGGCTTGGTGGGCATGGCGTGGCTTGGTGGGCATGGCGTGGCTTGGTGGGTGTGGTGTGGCTTGGTGGGCATGGCAGGGGAAGGATACTGTAAAATCTCCATTCTCATCCCACCCCATTAATCTGCTTTCCAGCTCCATTCTCCTATGCAGGGCAACAAAAGAAGTCCAAGCCAATCAGCTAGAACTCAGAATAGATGGGGGCAGGGCCAGTCAGAGGTGGTATCTGCCAGTTTTCTGAACTACTCAAAATTTCCGCTACCGATTCTCCAGAACTGGTCAGAACCTGCTGAATATCACCTCTGATATCTCTATTAAAAAAAATACCTTGAAGTAGCCACTTCACTATATTATATGAAAAGGCTGCTCTATCTGCAAATTAGCCCACTGTGGATGGGTGTTGTTAGATTAGCTCTTCTATTCCTATTACCAAGAAATGATAGAGACCATGTTGTCTATTTGGTAAAACATAGCACTATAATTCCTGCTTTACCTAATTAACACCATAACTAGTGCCTTACTCTTTGGGGAAGATACGCCATACAGAAATATGAAAAATGAAGTGTCTTCAGACTGTTAAGACAAAAGTGCCATCTTCCATCTTTAGCAAAATAAGATAAGCTGAAAGATTATATGGATATTCTGGTTAATAAGTTTATTTGTTTTGCGTGGCCTCCCAATCTGATATGTGTAACTCTGGGCAGCTAAGCAGTTAAAAAGAGAATAAAAACAGAATAGAGACACACCTACAATTCTCCAAATCAGTGTTTTCCAACTTTGGCAACTTTACAACAGGTAGACTTCAACTCCCAGAATCCCCCAGCCAGCTATGCTTTAAGCTAGGGGTGTCAAACTTGTGGCGTCACATCGTCACGTGATCTATCGCGACTTTTTCCCACTTTGTTAAAACAGAGGTAGGTGTGGCCAGTGTGTGTGATGCACCTGGCCTGGGAGCTGTGAGTTTGACACCCCTGCTCTAAGCAAAACAAGACATTGGATCTACTCTTGTATGAATTCTTGATTTATTTTTTCTGCCTATGTTGTAAATTATATGCTTGATCATAGTCAGAGATGCAATAAAGGAATATTCATGCTCTCTGGAAATTGATTGGACCCTCTCTATGGAAACTGGTCAACCAATACAGAGATATCACTTTGAAGTGAAAAGCCATCCATTTCAGGCAAAGCACAGTTAGTCCTCAACTTACAACAGTTTCATTTAGAGATCATTTGAAATGACAATGACATGATTTATGATTGTTTTTTTTCACTTATGACTGTTGCAGCATCCCCATGACCATGTGATTCAGATGTGTAGCAACTGGTTCATATTTATGACGGTTGCAGTGTCCTTGGGTCACGTGTTCACCATCTGCAACCTTCTGACAATCATTAGGGAAGCCAGATTCACTCCACTGTTACTAACTTAACAACTGCAGTGATCACTTAAAACTGGGGCAAGAAAGGTTGTAAAATGGAGCAAAATTTACTTAACAATTATCTTGCTTAGCAACAAAAATTTGGAGCTCAACTGTGATCGTAAGTCGAGGACTATCTGTAATACAATTAAAATAATGCACTGGAGACAGAACAGAAAGAGTTTTGTGCTGCCAATGAATTGGGCTGGAGGAATTACACATGGTCCTTATTAACTGCTGGATGCCATTTTTGCAAATGCTTTTTCATATGCAGAGTGAAGTGGGACCCAACTTTTTTTATTGCTAGAAGATGGAACTGAAGAATTTATAAATTAGGACAGCCAGATCTGAAGTGTAAAAATCCAGATAATCTTCAGAGGGCAGCAAAGATTTAAGAATTCTCTACCCAATCAATCAATCAATCAGAATAAAACTGGATAGGAGCTTGGAAATCTTCTGGTGAAATCCAACAACCCAGGGGTCCCCAAACTTGGCAACTTTAAGACTTGTGGACTTCAACTCCCAGAATTCTCCAGCCAGCAAAGCTTATTTTTGCATTTTATTCATTTTTAACCATGACTGGATCTTGCTTTTAATGAAAGTCTAATTCTATATTAATAATTTCTCAGAGTTTCTGCAAGTGTTACCACTAGATGTCAGTAAAATTATTGGAAGCAAACTATACTTCTGTGTTCTTAAGCATGCAATATATTTTCTGGTTGGCTAAGTTGAGGCATTCATTAACTGTATTAGGCATGCATACTCAGAAAGACTCACAGAAGTCCCATAAATTTATGGGAATATATATAGCAGGGGTCTTCAAACTTGACAGCTTTAAGACTTGTGGACTTCAATTCCCAGAATTCCTCCTCCTGTCATGTTAGCTCAGGAATTCTGGGAGTTGAAGTCTACAAGTCTTAAACTTGCCAAGTTTGAAGATCCCTGAGATATAGCCTCAATATCTTTTAGGAGTAGTCATTTGATATCATTATCTGAAATATATTTTGAGCAGTGTATGTTTCCTTCAGAATTAAACCAATCTGATTGCATTCCCCCCCAAAATCTTACGTTTTCATTGATGGGAGTAGCTGAAAATTAATGGACAACATTCATGAAAGATGATGCTGTGGCCTAGAGATGGAGCTCTCCCGTCACAATCAGGAGGCTGTGAGTTCAATCCTAGGTAGAGGCAGGTATTTCTCTCTCTGGGCACACTGAGGCTATATCTGCTGAAAAAACACTGCATTGGTGACAGGATGGTCGTCCGGCCAGTAAACACTCAGCTCCATTCAGCTGCCCAGACTCCACTCCACAAGGGATTATAGGGTCGTTAAAAGAGGAGGAGAATTCATGAAAGGTGGTAAAATATGCAACTCTCTTATTTCATTTTGAGCGGATTTTCAAATTACCAGCAGTTCCGGTTGTAATCCTGGACCTGGCACTGTACCATTGTCAACTAATATGAACAAAGGCCTTGTTGGCTAGATAACAGGAATGTACTCTAAAACACTAGAACAGCATAAAGCTGGAGATTATTCCTTATATAAGTTATACCAAGAGAATAGTATGTAGGTAAAATAAGATATGAGTAACAGCTACAGCTCTATGTAGCATGTAGTAATAACAGCTTAGTGCAGACCTGCACACATATACATATACTCTTAAGTATGGCCTTTAATAAATCCATTTTCAAGTTCTTGAGATGAAACATGAGAATTTACCTAAACACCTAGAGCACGGATGACAAACTCACGGCATCATGTTTTGTAACTTTTTTCCCTTCACAGAGCTGTGATAGGCTGCACGTGACATATCCACCCCACCACCTCCAGTTTGACACCCTTGACCTAGAGTGCTGCTAAAAGTTAATACAGATAGTACTGAGTGTGACAGAACAATGAAGCTTACCCATGGTTAAATTATCCATGGGGTATTAAATAAGTCTATACAATGCACCACTATGCCATACATGAGCCAATCACATTTTAGCCAAGTATGTTTTGTGAATCTTTCCAGAAGAAGTCAAATCAGACTTCCATTCCCCTCCCCCCCCAGTTTCCTTGGCAAAATTCTTGCTTAAGGTACATTAAGCCACAATTTCCCAGATAGAAGATTGGCAGGTGAGGCAGTAATTAGCCAGCAATCCATCTCTAAATCATATCAAGACATTTTCTTTCTCATTTACCTACAAAATTCACATTTCTTCCATGCTGGGCTACAAAAATCTGAAGGACTATTGGACCCTGAACCACTAGCCCTAACTCATTCATGCATACACTGGAGTCACATATTTCATTACAATGTGAAGCCAGCCATCGTGCTTTTATATAATGGATTGCAAAATGAGAACCCAGCCAGTTGCATTTATTCAATAAACCATAGTTAAGAAAACCACAGTTTAATGTAAAAAATTAAGACATCCCTTGTGGTGTAGTCAATGAACTATAATTAAAACAAATCAAGCCGCAGGGGAATAGTGTGTATTAATCTAGTATGCACACTCTGTCATCTGTGCATGATACATTAGGATAGTGGTTTTTAATGTTTTCTTCACCACGGACCCCTTTAGATACCTTTTGTGGCCACAAACCATGGTCACAGACACCAAGACTTAACTCAAGATTTAAGTCATAATATTTCTTCAAGCTTTTGTGGACTTCCTATGAAGATATCACAGCCTCCCCAGACCACAAGGCAGAGTTGCAATGTGGAAAACACTCTACATCTGCCTCTGATCCTTAAATATATGTATGCTAGAGATGTTAGAGCTATGCCTAACCATCTAAGGAGCCTTAACTTGTGCCAGTTAGGAGTTTTCATGAAGCACTCTAGCCTAATTGTACTAACTAGTTAGTGCAACTCGCCTTCTCTCTAATGCAGGGGTCACAAACCCCTGGTCCATGGATTGGCACTGGGTCGCAGCATGCCAGAAACTGGACTGTGCAAACAAGCAAAGCTCCATCTGCAGGATGCAGGCAGCATGCAAAACCACACCCCCTCTAGTCCGCGGAAAAACCTCTCTCCATAGGACCAGTCCCTGGTGCCCAAAGGTTTGGAGGCCGCTGCTCTGGCTTTGAGGATATTCCTGTTAGCGGGCCAGCACTTCAAGAAGAACACAGCTACTTGAAAGAACATGACTGCATTCCATTGCAGGATATTAGTTTAATTGTTAACTACTTACGAACAGTCCCACCTTGTTCAATCTCATATGCCAACTGAGGCTACTCTCTGAGCAATTTGTTAACTGTTAATGAAGTTCATGTTATAAACCAAAGTCTGAAAGAGAATTATTAAAAAGATTAATTATTATACCTATTTGTCCTGTGTATCCTACCTGAGAGTTTGCTGTCTCTATGTACATTGGATTTCCAGGTGGAGATTTCTGCTACACTGCTAGTATTATACTAGCATACTATATACAAGCCATATTTAAACAAACCAATGTTTAACATGATGTAGGAATTCAGACAGTTGGGTTTTTACTCAGAAAGATTTGTAATATTTGCTTTATTTACAAATATGTAGGATGAGTATATTGGAAGCAAACAGTTTTACCTGCCTCTGAAATCCTGAAAAGTATCTTTTACAGCTTCTTCTCTACTAGAAAGTTGGATATCACCAGCCTCTTGCAACTAAATATAGCCAGAACCTCTCCACATTCTTTCCATTTCAGCCTTCAAATTTTTGCTTTTGCTGACTCTGAGGCCCCACCCTTCTTGTCTAAATGGGAACCTTTTTCCTCTACTTTAGGATGAAGGCTTAGAACAAACTAGTTTGTATAGTCAAATCAGAACCACCCATCCAAGTTAGAGAACAGCAAGGGAAAAATCTCATTCAGCCCTTGCAGGAGTATTAAAAAAAAAAACATTTAAGAGGAAGAAAAGTAAACAGATCAGCAGTGATTGAGTAGATTAATGGGCAGAAAATTATAAACAGTGCATGGAAGCCACTGAATGAAACAGTCTGAACTCTGGATAGAAAATCCAGCAGACTACAATATTGCTATTTATGTATGTGTTTTTTAAAGCTAATTTATATGGGTGTCCACTTGCTAGATAAGATATTACAGGCTTGTTTGTATTTCCAATCCCAAAAATGTTTCTCAGTTATTAGTAGTCCATCTAATCATCATTATCGGTCACTTTAATAAAGCATAAACCTTCATTTTGAATTGTTAGCTATCAATCTACTTGATGGTCAACAGCTATAATAATCCTTTCTCTATTTAATAAAATAGCTTGGGATGTTTACTCAGTAAATATTAAAACAGTGTAATATGCACTATGAGGATTGTCGGGCCAAAGTTAAGAAATTTGTAAGACAACTTTCAATGGAGAAATTAGCACTTGATTAACTTTTTCTCAGAGAGCTCAGTGACGCTTCAAAATCTTGCCAATTTTTGGCTGGATTGTGATACATATTGAGCACTATTAATTAAGTGTTCTAGTGTCATTTTCTATTAATAATTTGTTCTTATCCAGCTATATAAACTCAGACTTTAGAAACAACTGAATTATGAACTTCTTAAATAGTGATTAAAACCACAGAAGCCTTATTTGCATTGTAAGTAATCCAAATACCGATAGTATAATTTGTTTTATTTTTAAGGTTCTTAGATGAAATAGATAATGCCCAATGTTAAATCTTTTTTTCTTTGTTTTATGTCTCCACAGAATCTAAGAAGATTTTACATGATCATTTGATTATATGGTCAATATTGGTTATATGGATTATATGATCATTTGGGAGAATCTACTGAATACTTGTGAAGAAAGTTGTTATTTTGACAAGCATTATATTGAATGCTATTTTTCAAGTGTTTTCTAACTGGTTATTTTGTTTTAAACTATAGCCATTATAGTTATTATTTTGACTTTATAATAATCTTCTGTAATTGAGAGAGACATATAGGAATACAGTATACTATTCCTGTAAAAATGCATTTTCCAATATATGGAAGAAATTTGGGTTTAGCCATATTAAATTATACCCATTAAAATCAAAATGATCTAAATTAGCTTAATTGGTTAAGTCTCATGTTTTCCACTGGGTCTATACCAGTCTTTCATTACAGTATGCTATTTTTATCTATTACTGATTTTAACAATTATATGCTAATTTATTTTGTTTAAGCCATTTTTAAGGAAAGAAATTAACATTTTATAACAAATATGCTGGAAAAAATATTTACTTGATTATATAGCTTTTATTCTGTAATGAAATTAAATTGCATTTAAATGTTACCCTGAAAATGGCTATTTTCCTTTCTAATGGACTGATAGCCATCGACAACATGCTTGTAGCTATACTATGGCAAATGCATCTATTGTAGAATAAACTATTTTCACATCACTATTTTTCTATTAATTTCAATTCAGTTGTGGACTATATGCACAGCCTTATTTATAGAAAGTACAACAATGGTTCTGTGTTTGCTGTTTCATTTTTCAAAATGTCAATTAGAAAGAAAAAAACAAGATTTAGAGAGATTATACTGCTGACTTCCTGTTAGCATTTCAAGATCACTTGTCCAATTGTGTGACAGTTGTAACAAAAATGGTAAATGAGAATAAATCCTTCATAAACATGGGAATGAAAGCATACAGGCATGCTGAAAACACTAAGACTAAAAAAATTAACTCTGTTTGGCACCAACTAGAATGAAGCTGATTAAAAGAAACATTTGATGAAACAGTTTCAGGACAAACGAAATTCCTTGCAAGTAACAATACACTGAGTTCAATGACATAATAGTATACAGTATTTCATTTACCACACGTGGAACACCAAGAAGAGGTGCATGTCATCAGTATCCATAGCTCCTTTTTGACATCAGGAAATGCCCGTTGGCTTATCTTTTTGATATAAAGTCAAGACCATGAAAAATTTAAAAAAAACAAAAATGGCTGTTTGACCAGTTTTAAAATGTATATTCCACTCTTGATTCCCACAAGGTCATGTTTTTGATACTAGAACATTTCTGCTGCTTCTATATTTACAAATCTTATTAAGTTTGTAACCATATCTGTACTTTTCAGATTACTTCAGTAAAAACAAATATGATATGACGGTTGTATGATATAAATTTCATTTAACGATAAAAAATTCTCATGACAGGCTCTCAATCGGGTTTAAAATGGTGTATGTTTTATCATCCGCTGGCTAGTGAACATCCAATATTTTAAAAAGGGAATAAAAGTAGTCCTTGACTTACAAACACAATTGAGCCCAAAATTTATGTTGTTAAGTGAGAACATTTGTTAATGTTCTGCCCCATTTTACAACCTTTCTTGCCACAGCTGTTAAGTGAAACATTGGAGCAAAGATGGCATTCAGCAGGTTCTGACCAGTTCTGGAGAACTGATAGCGGAAATTTTGAGTTGGGAGAACCGGCAAATCCCAAGTCTGACTGGCCCCTATTCTCTGCCTCCCAAGTCCCAGCCAATCGGCTGGGTCTTCTTTTGTTGCCCTGCACAGGAGAACGGAGCTGGAAAGCAGGTTAGTGGGGTGGGGAGGGAATGGGAATTTTTACAGTAACCTTCCCCTGGAGTGGGGTGGGAATGGAGATTTTGCAGTATCCTTCCCCTGTCATGCCCACCAAGCCACACAATGCCCACCAAGCCACGCCCACAGAACCAGTAGTAAAAAATTTTGAATCCCATCACTGCACTGGAGTCATTAAGTTAGCAACACAGCTGTTAAGTGAATCTGGCTTACCCACTGACTTTTCTTATCAGAAGGTCGCAAAAGGGGATCATGATCCCAGGATGCTATGATGTCATAAATATGAGCCAGTTGTCAAGTGTCTAAATTTTGATCACGTGACCATGGGGATACTGCAACAATCGCAAGCATGAAAAATGGTCATAAGTCACTTTTTTCAGTGCCGTTGTAACTTTGAATGGCCACAAAATTAACTGTTGTAAGTCAAGGACTGCCTGTACTACATTTGAAGTTTTACAGTAGTATTAATAGTTCATTCACACGGAATGCGGTGTTGCTAACAGAAGCCCAATATAAAATAAGTCTTTGTGCGTGCAAAGAGAGAGAATTATCAAGGGGACACCATGAAGAGAAAGTGTGGTTATGGTTATTTATTTTTTGGCTGCTTTGTTTTTGCTGGGAGTGAATTCCTCCAATGTCATTACAGTATTTTGATCCAAGTTTTTCTTTGCCCGTGTTCAAATTGCCAAATTAAAAAAAGGAACAGGTATCAATAATGCTTATTGTTGCTTTTCTTAATTTGCTTTCCATCTTCTAGGGGCCACAGTAAAGGGTTAAACCTCCAGGTGAATAACCTGAACACTGAGAAAAATCACAACATTAATCTTCCAAGCAGAACAAACATTTCAAGAAAGGAAAAAATGCTGCATACAAAGGGTGTGTTTCTTATGCCATGAGAACAGTGTATCCTTGTGAAAATATAACTTATATAATAGAGGTAATAGAATTATTTATTTAAACTCATCAGAACATGTAGCAGTTGCACAGGACAAATGTATCTTTATGGCTGTCTGACTCATGTGCAAGTTATTGATCTGCAAAGGATTTTATATTTATTTGAAGGATAACCTCCTTTTGGTCTCCAGACCGCCATCTCCCTGCATTGTCATGTTTGACCAAATGCCTGGATTTTGGATCTTCTCAAATTATATCACTAAGCTTTACCAAAAATAACTCCATCATAATGATACATATAATCCTTCCATGTTCCAACCAACTAGAAGGCCAAGAATAGATGTCTGCCATATAAAATGTAAGTATGAAGATTGCATTATGGCTCTGACTCAAGTGTGCTGCATTGGTTCACTTAATAGGAAGAGCTGAGGTGATGCTGATGATGTTCTTCACAAATCACGCCACTGAGCAAAGCAGTATAGCTGTTCTGCCTCTATGAAGATAAACAGGGCATTGCCTTACTTTGAAGGAACACTTTGATCCAAACTTCAGTGAAGCTAAGTGCCCTTTTGAAGATTTGCACACAATGTATAAATAACTAGACAACCGGTTGGGTCAACATTTCAGAGATATTTCTTCAAATAAACAGAGAAATGGAATGATCAAGGGTAGGAAGAAAAGCAGTGGGAGTAGGAGTGACTTCTGACTTCCTGCTGGTTTCCCCATTGAGTTTCCTTGTGGTAATCTGGCAGGGAGCATTAGAAAGTCTGCCTGCCTTTCCAATTCCCTTTCCTTCCTTTTCCAGCAATGGCTGCTGCTGATGGGGCATAAGGCAATGGATTGGAAGAATGGCTGGGAAACTATCATGGAACATAGAAAATGAAGATCACATGATGAAGCAGCAGTGCAGCACCAGCCAGCACTGAAGCAGTCACAACCATCCCAAGTTTTATTCTGTTGGGAACTAAGGGTCCTGGATTTTGGACATTCTGCAATTAACCCTTTTTAGTATCTTGGTTCAAAAATTGTTGCCCTATAAGAACAAAGGAAGAGATATGTATCTGTCTCTAACCCAAAACACAACAGGAGAGCCACTCATTCATTTATGTAAAATGATTTTTTTATTATGCTAACCAGAACAATGTTAAGGGAAAGTAGAAGGGGGATATTATTTGCTTTTCAGTCTATGTGTGATTATGTCTCAGGAACACCTGTATTACCAACCCATTGATTTCAAAAAGAGTAAGAGTAGAATGTGTCTTAATTTTGTATGTTCTATCACTGCAACAAAATTTCAAAATTACATTTTTGTTGTAACTTAATCTTAATCATCTTTAGCACTGGTATTTCAATCCATAGATAATTTTTCGACTCCAAATGACATCTAAAATATTTCCTCTGATACAAACTTTCCCATATAGTTGCAATTAAGGAAAATTCTAATTCAGCTGATGCCTGCTATCACTGAACCTGAGCTCATTTCAGTTAAACGAACTCACTATTGGGCCATCTAAAACTGAAAACCGAGTAATTTTGCAAGATTCTCCTATTTTTTATTTCTTCATATTGTATTACATGAATCTACACTCTTAAAACAACTTTTGAAATTCTGGTTTCACCACTTACAATTGAATTCACATTTCCACACTTTTAGGCCTACTGTTGGCCTTTTAGCTGAAATAGGAAACATCAGGATTCAGTTCCTTTTTCAGTTCACCTTGAAAGTGACTAAAATATTTGACCTCACTGAAATTTTGGCAGAACAATAGTGGGATCCTTGTTTATTGGAGAATTGGTTACAAGAGTTGCATGAAACGCTGCAAAATACACAGGACAATAATGGGTCACCAGTAAAAGTTTATATTATGGGACAACCAAACATTAAGAATAGCTAGTTAAGTCCATGTTGTGGGTAAAGTAGTTTTTCTTTTTCATGATTGCTTTACCGTAAATCAACTTAATTCTAATAGAACAGTTTTAAAGACCATTGATTTTAAAACTGAACTTACATTACTTTACAGTGTTTTTGTCAATTTATTAATGGAAGCATGTTATTTACAGTTTGTATACAAGTAAAAATGTCTTTCAAAATGTGCATTATTTCTTTTGAGTGTAAAAAGTTAATACAACATAAAATTTTATTTGTCCAGAAGAAATCTAATGAATAATTGCAATTATCTTACTGTCAGTGATGTACATTAACTCATATGATCTGGGCTTATCCTAATATTACCATACTTCAGGCAGAAATTTATAGTACAGTGTACAGTTAGCATAAATTTACCGGTAACCTTTATTTCTCCAAGATTCACTTAACTATGCCTGGTATCTAACATGCCATCAAGAATTGTGCCTACTTTGCATGGAGAATAGATAAATAAATAAATAATAAAAATCCTTCTGAAAATTATACTTCATATAAGCCAGGTAATATCTGCTTTCACATAACTAGATTAGTAAACTATCCAGAGTATATTTCCATTTAATTCTAATAGTTCAGTGGAAAGAGTTAAAAGATATTTTCTTCTGTAATATTCCAAAAATTATTTAAAAACTACTGTTCGTTTTTTGAAGAAATCAATTCTACATTATTATCCTGCTTCAAAATAATGTGATTTATTCTTGTTTAGTGAATCAAGCCATTGTGATTAGTAAACCATGTTTTGCATCTTAGCCAGTTATGGTTTGTTCAGCAAATTATGATTAACACATTTGTATTGAATTCAATCCAGGAATATATGAACCTTTTACTTTTAAAAGAATTACTTGACAAAATGATCCAAGTTCACAGCTAGCACTTTCCAAATGGTATTAGGCAAACGTTATTAAAACCTGTATCTTGACAGTTACTTATTCTACTTCACAAACATGTTTATACCATCACTCTCAAGGATACTGTTTTTTTAAACTATACCTGTTAGTCATCATTTTGTCTTTGTTGATGATTGAAATCTTCAATGAGCAGAAAATAGAATTATGCATCTCATTACCATTAACACAGTGACCTGATTCCTATATTGGACTTAACAGGAGTATGAGTTTTTTAGCGTCACATTTTAACCAAGCCAATGTGCTTCATAAATAATGGTTTGTGATTATTAACCCAGACAATAATGTTAAGCCAGAAAGCATCACCTACAGGGCATAATGTCCGAGTTTACTCTAAATTTGTAGATCTGGCAGCAAAAAAAATTTGCAGGTCAGGTTTGGCATAACCTTAGTTCATGCTTCCTAAGTCACAATATAACTTAGTAAGATGCATGAATTCAATATGACAAATCATACTATTTGGGCTAGCACAAGACTATACAGTCTTGTTAGCCCAGCCAGTGAAATGAGTTTGGCAGTTTCACGTATGTTTCTTACATTGATCAATAAAATATAAACACACAAGAAACACCACAAATAGCAATTCCATAATACTTGTTACCATTAAAAAATCTTTTCAAAGGCAGATCAGTACTTCAACTTCAGATCAACTTATTCCTGCAATTTGTGATTTAAAAAAACCCTTTTATTTCAATGTGTTCAGGAAAGCGGTCCTTTTTTTTCCCCATTATGGTTTGATTGTGATTTTCCTGTTTTTAAGTTGTAAAATTATCCAGAGCTCTAGAAAGACAGCAAAGGGGAAATCACTCCCCCCCCACCCCATGAAATGTTTCCATTAAACTGCCTACTTAATTGAGAATGCAAGCAGAAGTTTGATTAAAGTCAGCCTACATACCAAAGCTGAGAAACTTAATGGATGCCAACCAGGAAAAATGATTCGTTTGAGAACATTCCCAATATTTAAACCAAGGCCACTAAATAAAATCCTGTCACAACTGGGCCGGAGGAAAAGGAACTAGTTGAAACTCATTATTGACCAACCATCTTTATAAAGGCGTCCTTATCCACAGGAAACGTTAAAATGATAATAACGGAGGATAAGAGTTAAAGCAAACTTCTATCTAGACCAGAGGTCTCCACACTTGGCAACTTTAAGACTTGTGGACTTCAACTCCCAGAATTCTCCAGCCTGTCTTAAAGTTGCCAAATTTGGAGACCCCTGATCTAGATACTTCGTTTTTTATAACTGAACGCATTCGGGGCAGCGTTCCGGATCAACGGCCCAAGTGAAGTTATCCGCACGATCTATGTGTGATTGGTAACCACGCTTCTTTTACACCGTAGCCCCTATCCGCCTTCATCGCCCGGCCAGCTCAGCTATTTATAAGGCTCTATTTTAACCTGTCCCGTTCATTGGTTGCCGATCTTTATGACAGGCATAATCGCGCCAAGGGCAAAGTTCCACCGCCCGCCCTTCGTTCCCCCCCCCCTCCTCTCCCCCGCCCCGAGAGAACGAAACTAGACGGAGAAGTAGGCGATCAGTTTTCAGAGGCGGAAGTGTCCGCCTGCGATTCTATTATGTACAGATACTTAATCTGACCTCGTGTTAGGCTTGCCTTTTTTTTTTTTCCCTTTTTTGCAGCAAGCGGCGCCATCGCCGCCTCTGACAACGTGGACAAAGGACAGGTGGTTTAAGAGTTCCCTTATCGAGGTCTCCGAGAAAATTGGTGGCGGTCTAGAGGAAATCCAAACTGACCCCCCCATCCCCGCCTCGGCTTTCCTGTTCTGAAATATATTTTGAGTCGGATTTTTAAAAAAAAAATAATCACGGAATTTCCACGCTTTGGTCGATTTTATCTTTTCGGTGCTTTAAATGAAGTTACTGATGGGGCAACCCTGGGGGAAATATGTGTGTTTGGGGACTCCCGCTGAGTAGGAATACTTCAGAAATATTCTGTTGCTCTGTGTATCCAGGCTGCAAAATAATCCACGGAACCAAGTGGATCTGCTATCGTAAAATAAACGTTCCTGGTTCTTTTTCTCAGGGATTCTGATATCTCCAGAGGCCATAGCTTTCCGAGGCCAAGTGAAAATGTACAAATATCACTGCAGGCATTCAGTTTCAAGAACTCTTTTCCTCGGGCAAGTTGGTTAGGAAGGGGAGGGAGGGGGAAAGGGGAGGTGGTGATCCAATTTGGTGCCGCCGTTATCTCCTTGAATTAAATTATCTCCTTCGGTCATGCAAACTAGGGTTTATCAAATGCAGGAGAGGAGGATGGAGGTGAGATAAGAACTTTCCCAAAAGTTCCTGGGAGGAAAAAGCAAGCAGATGCTTGTAAGTTTTCAAATGTTAGATGAATCGGGATTCTACAGATCACAACTTGATATATGCCTCACCAAGGCTTCCCAAAAAGGGATGTGAAGCCAGCCTTGCAGGTTGTGGTGCAACAGTGATGCAACAAGTGTCACCGTTTCGAGTAGGAGTTACTTTCATGGCAGAGACTGAAACAAGTTTATAGTTGGGCAATTGTACAAATGAACAAAATTGGAATAGCACGTTTTCTGCAAAATGCCAAGTTCTTAATCGGCATGATAATAATAAAGGCAACCACATTTTTTTAATCAGGGAGTTATCAATGTATGTTCACCCTGAATAGAGTTTCAAATAAAAAAATGTGTGTTAAAAATAGTTTCTCGTGGTAATTTCTTATATGCCATCATAACTGCATTGGCAACAAAGATCAAACATCTTTTCTTCTTAAAACAAATCATATAATCCAGAGCTGTCAAATTCACAGCCTGCAGACTGGATGCGTCATGTGCTGGCCAACCCCACTGGATGCGTCATGTGCTGGCCAACCCCACTCCCAATTTAGCAAAGGTGGGGAGTCACAATAAGTCAAGTTATACCGCCGTGATGACAAATCTGATGCGAGTATAATCAAATGGGGTAGCTTGGAAAGTAATTGTCCTTCTCAGTACTAGGAAAAGGTAATGATTGAAGTGCCAACCATTGATTGGCTTTGAGTCATGGGAGCCTTAGATCTATTCTGAAATTTTAATTTTAATTTCTTGAAACAGAGAAATTATACAAGTGTTTTATTTTTTCTTCCCTCTCATATAAACGTCTCCATTTCAGTACAATCACATTACCTCATATTTGCTGTGACAGAACCAGCCTTTCTCCTAATTCTTCTCTAGTTCAACCTCCTCTTCACTAGAGTTAATTAAGGGTTAACTAAAGTGAGTTAATTAATTAAATTAAGAGTTGGGGTTTGATGACACAGAAGATCTCAAAAATGAAATGATATGGATATTTCATCCACTTATTTTCCAAAGAAAAAGTATGTTGTTTGTATTGTGGTGACAGGACTATGGTAGTAGTTGTAGCTATGGATAAGCTGTCAATTCTACAACAGTTGTTTTCATTTTCCATCAAATCCAGTACAGTATGGAAAATAATATAATATTTTCTGAATCTTATTTTTCCCCACTTCTCCATTCCCATCATAATAAATAAGGAGCTGCCACAAAGAAGAGGGAGTCACCCTATTCTACAAAGCACCTAAAGGCAAGACAAGAAGCAATGGATGGAAAACTAATCAAGGAAAGAAGCAATTTAGAACTAAAAATTCCCTGACAGAATAGTTAATAAGTGGAATAACTTGCCTCTAGAAGTTGTGAATGTTCCAACACTGAAAGGTTTTAAGAAGAGATTGGACAGCCACTTGTCAGAAATTATAAAGGGTTTCCTGTCTGAGCAGGGGATTGGACTAGAAGATCTTCATAGTCTCTTCCAACTCTATTAATTCTGTTCTGTTTTGTATCAAATACATATGTACATGCATGTAAGCACTTTGAAGAGAAATCGAGCCTTTTCTGTATTTTGGGCAACAATATGGTAACACAGGGCTAGTGAACTGCTTTGGAAAACATCTCACACTTCAACATTCTCTCAGAAGGGAATAAATACCCAGAATGGGAAAGGACAAAGTTTAGTGACATATCACACATTGCCTGCAGAATTTGGCAGCACCATTCTCTAACACCTCAATAAAAGGCTAGCTTCCCATAAATCATCAATCCTATCTCATTATGGCATAGGATTAGGCTGATGAAATGTTATGTACTTCACATCATTAAAGTTGCCCTATTGGATATATTATTTCTCTAATATTCATAGCTCAAAGGCATTGTCATAGTGAAGAAAGGAATGGATTTCCGCTGACGGTGACTCAGTTTCCACACATTCCATCAAGGCATAATTTGTTTAATCATGATTTATTGAATAAACTACATTCAATAACATGCTAAACCATAAAACGTGGATTGTAAACAATGTATGATTAAGCTGCACCACTAAGTCAAGACTTCCAAACTTTGTATACAATAAGTTAACATCTCAAGCCTGAATCACAGAAAGTAAGGATTGAGAAGTATCTTAAAGATTGTACAATCCAATCCCATACCTTGTGCAGGAAGCTGTTTTTGCAGAATGCCCAACAAATGGTCATCCAGCATCTGCTTAAACACATCCAGAAAACCACTTTCCAAGGCAGTCTATTCCATTATTAAACTTGACTTTTAAAAAATGTTTCCCCATGTCCAACTAAAATGTACTTCCTTGTAATTTATACTCACTTTCTGGAACAACTCTGAATAATTCTGATTCAGCATTTACTATATGTTGAAATCCCTTTGGATTCATGAAAGCAGTTATCATATCTTCTGGTTGTCTTCTCCCCCTCCCCCACCCCCAATTAAATATAATCAACTATTCAACTATTCTTCAGAATACTTTTCTTCCAAGGCCCTTGTTATCTTGGTTACTTTCGTATGAATATGCTTTAATTTGTCAATCTGTTTCAAAAAAATTGTCAACATTTTCCCAGGAGTTTGAACACAATACTGTAGTCTGACCAATGCAGACTAGAGAAGAACAATAACTTCTCTTCATCCTCAGACTATTTCTTTGGTTGGTGCAGCCTAGGATTGCAGTTGCTTCATTACAGTCAGGTCACACCATAGGCTCATGTGTGGCATATGAGCCATAAAAACACTCTGGTGTTTTTTGCCTGCAGTGCTGCTCAATATGGTTTCCTTATCCCCACTTCTATCCTATATTAATATCTTTATTTTTCTCACCCAATATAGAACTTTGCACTTACCACTTTGCACTTATCAAATTCATGGGAAATTCAGAAATTCATGTTCTAGCTTGTCAACATGCACCTAAATTTTGATACATGTTCTCTAAATTGTTTGCTATTTTTTGTTACTATGTCGGCTGGAGATCTAATAATTGTACAAAAGTGTACTGCAAATCTAATAATTGAACACTTGCCCCAATCAACAAAGTCATGCATAAAAGTGTTGAATAATACAAACTTTGCACTTCTTTCCAGCTGGTTACAGAGCCATTGATTAAATTCATCCATTCATTGAATAAAATTCACTGTGTACAATTGATCAGCCAGTTCTCCATCTAATACTGTAACAGCATATACTTAGTTTCTCTTGCCTGTCATCCAGTGGTCATCTGGATTTTTGTAGCTGAACAAATAACTCAATAGTTTTCAGGATAGGACAAGGTGGCTTTGCATGATTTGATGTAGTGTGCTGTATAAACCAGGCCACTCTAGGTTGTTCAGCAATCCATTCTTAAAACGAACTATTATTTTGAGAAACAATTTTGGTTTCACAGCTGCAAAGCAGGAAGGAAGGGGGAAGGAAAGGAAGGAAGGAAGGAAGAAAAAATGTATTCAAATAAGGTGACTGTTTACCTAATAATATACTTCCTTGACTTATTAGGGGCTGCAAAAATTTAGGCAACTACTGGATAGCAACTAAGACAAATCAAAATCCTCTAAAGTTTGTTATCATCTAGTGGTCTACATTTTTGCAGCCAAATCAATCGTTCTTTCAGAAAGGATTGATTCTCCAGATCCACAGATATGGCGTAGTTCTTAAAGCAGCCTAATTGCAATTCAAGGTATTATGCATTTAACATTAAGAATAAAATTAACATTTTAACACAGATTTAAAATGTGTTAGAATATAAAAAGAAATTGAGACACAAAAAGGAAGTCACTGTCAGAATGCGGTTTAGCAGAATGTTTTGACAAGAGTTGCTAATAAACACTTTTTGTTTACTGTTCTGCTCATGAATCATAGCTAATTCTTTCACAGTGGTGTTCCTCGGGCTAGGTGTGTCATAAGGAGAGACTGAATAAACCATCCATTTTCGATGACCTCAGTGCTCTGTGTTGCCAGGTGAGAGAGAGAGAGAGAGAGTGCGCCTTCTCTTTACCTTTTCCTCTAATCTCCCTCCCACAAAGCTCACTGAGACTCCATAATCCTTCATTTGCTTCTGAAATTCGACTCCCAAAGTCCCAGAGGTTGTCTAGATAAGGAAGGAGTTCTGCAACATATCTGCTTCCTGAATTCTTTAAGGGAGACAGTACAGTATGTTGAAGTCTGGCTGTGCAGGTTTTGTAGGGGCCAATTCAAATAGCTAAATATTGAACTTCATAATGTTTGAGCTGGTTCTTATGCAGTTAGCTTTTTGTCTCAAAAGCAAACTGTTATGCAGAAATTCAGAAGATACGGGTAGTCTTTTTCTTCAACCAGTTGCTTAATCTCTGCATGTAAGGTAATATGACACGGGAGAGGAGGAATACATGAGTTTGCTAAAAGCAACAGAAATCCATAATTTTTTCTGGGATTGTGATAGTCAGGAGCCAGTCCAACACTGGAGCTATTGGAGGGGAGCAACCTAGTGAAATGCAAGAAGGCTGAAATTCTTTAAGGGAGTATAGGAGAACTATTGAAGTTAGGTACTTGGAAATTTCAACAAAACTTTAAAAATGAATATTATATAATAAAGCAATAAAATAGAGGAGGTCATATTCTTTATGTTTCATGCCTATTGGTGGAGATATATGGCTGGAGATTTTAGAAGTTAAAAGTAATCACGGAGTTGCAATCAGTATCTAGGAGAATAGCAGATTCATTCTTTTCTTGTGTACTGTATCTCTGATCTCAAACTTGGTTCTATTTTGAAGGCATTTGAAGGCATTTACACAGCATGAGGGCTTCTATTTCTGAATCTCCAAAGCATCTTGAAAACAATGCAGGATTGCTAGTCTCTCACCACTGAAGCAGCAATAATTAACCTGAACTGCTACACACAGCATTTTGTGTACTGGAACATATGTGTGTCTGATTGAAAGAGATGATCCTTTTCATCTCTGTTTCTTTAGACTGGGCCACAGGCAGGAAAGCTCAGGAACTAGAAGAAAAATCTAGGACTTCCTTCCCATGGAGAAAACACCTATTCACAAGCTTCTCAGACCACCCTAGGTCCTACTTGAAAATGCTTTAGAATGGAAGTGCCACATGGACCAAGATTAAGTGTGAACTATTAAATTTTCCTTCCTAACTTTTTCTCAAAACTTTATGATGGTTGGGATATACTCTGTTGGTATCTCATTGATACAATACTCTCCATATCTACACTATTCCCTTCCATGTGCAACATAGACAATGTTCACTAGTAAAGGAATGGATATTCAATTTCCTCCAGCTTTTTTTTTAACTGTAACTCCCATGCACCAATGCCATTTGTTGTGACAATTAAGTTGATGGGAGTTCTAATACAAGAGCTGGGAAGTTTATCCCAAGTTCTCTATCCTTGAGATAAAGTGATGGGAATGGTATGGAAGACATCAGATTGAGAAAACTACTCTTAAGAGCTTTAGAGAAACTGGTTTCAAAGAGGAGTTTGCCAAAAATGTACACTGAAAGTCAGTGTTTCACTAACACTGCCCTTGCTTGCAGCAGGCCTAAATTTAGCAAGCATATGGTATTGCACAACAAATAGGGTGTCTTTAAAATAGGTGTGTTTTTGGATTCCTGCTTCTCCTTTAGTATTCTGTGATCAGAGGGTAGTAAACTCATAATGAAAAACCAATATGGAGCTCCCACAGATGCAATACATCATACATATCTAGGTATTATTTTTTATGATACAAAGATCTAATGGCAATCTGAGTGGGAGGCAGCTTGAAAAAAAGTCAGACACATATGACATCATATTTCCTATACCTTTTTAGTTCACTTCTATGCCATTTAATTATTTCATTAGGAATATTACCTGCAGATCTGCCAAATTCTTTGTATGCATAGGAGGGAGGGACATTTTAAATTTATTTATTTAACAAATGTACATAGTTGCCCAACTCACACATAAGTAAATCTTTGCTCACTCTTGTTAGAAATGGCTATTTCCAAATAGCTTTTTAAAAAGTCATCTTTGAAATAATTTTCTTAATTTTAGATAAATTTTGGAGTCTTGACTGAAGCTGGCCTGATGTATTGAGACTATTTAAAGACAGCTTCTGTCAGCTTATTATTACACTATTGTGCTTGTCACCAAAAATTATTTCTGCATACATATGAAGTTATGCTACTCTGCTTCTAATTCAATTCTTTTCTCAATTTCATGAATTGTATAACAAATTGTGTGGAAGCTTAGCATAGCATGTGCATTTACCATGTGATCTAACCAACTCATGCAAGAATACCTACTGTGTGAATAACAGTATATTTGACCCACCTAAGAATTCAAGATTTGACCTAAGATTTTTTTAAGCATTGTTACAGTGCTTTTAATTGCATAACTTAATTCAGTTCTTCTCCAAAGCAATTACTCAGTACAAAGCACTCTCTGTATTTTTAAAATGAGGTGAAATATTTCTCTAATTGCTCATACTTGTAGAATGCATTGACTCTTAAATCTGGACTCAGGAAGTTTGCAGTTGGCTTGCATAATGGGAAGAGGTAAATACTAAGTTTCAATGTAAAATGGTTAGCAGAGACAAACAAACATAGGCAGACAGATACAGAAAACATTAGGAGCTTATTTTGTTTTAAACCGTTTTTCCGGAGCTTCGTAATTGTCTTTCACGGTATTTTAAAAAGTTTGTGTGTCTGAGCAAATAATTACACTTCCCATAGATATGAAAGCAAATGGGATACCATTAATAGCTTCCTCATTTATGCAAGTTACAGTTTTCCCACTGTATATAGCTCTTTTTCAAATTAATCTCTATACCCACACTTGTCACTTCCAGCAAGCTTTGATTATTCTAAATCAGAAATTATCTGGCTGTCAGAATAATAGAATAACAGTCGGAAGAGACCTTGGAGGCCCTGCTCAAGAAGGAAAACCTATACCATTTCTGACAAATGACTGTCCTTCTTAAAAACCTTCCATGTTGGAGCATCCACAAGTTCTGGAGCCAAGTCATTCCACTGATCAATTGTTCTGACTGTCAGGAAATTTTTCCTTAGTCCTAGGCTGGTTCTCTCCTTGATTAGTTTCCATCCATTGCTTCTTATTCCACCTTCATGTGCTTTGTAGAATAGGTTGACCCTCTCTTCTTTGTGGCAGCTCCTTAGGTATTAGAATACTGTTTCAAGAGAAACACCTCTTCAAGACTACTATAAATCAGAAAGAAAGCTGAGTCATCATCAGTACAGAAAGTAAGTGGTGAGATTTAAATGAGATTGCAGGTATGGCCTGGCTCCAGCCTATAGATCTTGATGGGTCTGAAATGATTCTTCTGTCTTGCCAACCCCGCACTACAGTTGCAATCTTCTGTGGTCAGGTAGGAATTATGATTTTAGTACAAGAGATACTAATAACCTTTTCCTGCCCTTTTGTTTTTCCCATATTACCTCTAACCTTGATTCATTATAAAGAATCTAAAATGGAAAAAAAGAAAGGTTGATTTGGCCATGCTTCTTGATTTTTTATTTATTTATTCAATTTATATCCCAGTTTTCATTCAGGAGGTCATGGCGGCGTACACAGTATGCTTTCCTCATAAGTGGGCTGATCTGAAAGATAATAACTGGCAATGGTTTCCCTTAGTTGAAAGTAATGTTAAATATGGGCATCCTGTTTAGCACCCTAGCCATTATACTACCCTGGTTTGGATAAGCTTCTGGTAGCAGGTAAAAATAAATATAACCTCATTGAACAGAAGAAACTGATTATATTTGTCCTTTTATGATATAGTATTTTTTTAAAATTAGCAATGAATTCCAGAAGAATGTTGCAATAAAGAGGCTATACATCACTACTACACCACCATATTCTAAAGGATGCTTGAGGAATATATCTAATGAGTGCTCTATTGGAAATTCTAACTAAAAACCCACATCGCCTATACATCTTGTATACAGATAAGTGTATTTCAAAAAGATTAGACTGCAAGTTTTCATTATTACAGGTTTTATGTGTGTGTGTGTGTGTGTGTGTGTGTGTGTGTAAGGTTTTTAAGCTGATATATATGATATATATATCTTTGGTTCTTCGGGTTTTCTCCTGCGTAGAATTGGAAGTATCTAGGCGACATTTCAATGAAGTCTCATTCATCATCTTCAGGCTTGAGACTTCATCGAAACGTCGCCTAGATACTTCCAATTCTACGCGGGAGAAAACCCGAAGAACCAAAGATCCACATACAAATACCCGCGAAAACCTCCGAAAACAAACATATATATATATATAATATATTTGTTTTCTTAGATTTTCATGGGTACAGATATGCAGGTCTTGGTGTGTTCGGGTCTTTTTCCATGTAAGATTGAGAGTATCTTGGCAACGTTTCGATGAGATCTCACTCGCCATCTTCAAGCTGGTGCTTTCAGCTTTGTGCTGTGCGAGCAAAGCGTGATCTGAGTTGCTGTTTCCCTATATATACTGGTGGGGAGATTGGCTGTATTGTCATTTCTTGATTGGTTGATGGCATTGATGTTTGCAGATTGGCTGGCTTAAAGTCAACATAGCCAACCTCCCCACCAGTATATATAGAGAGACAGCAGCTCAGATCACGCTTTTCTCGCACAAACACAAAGCTGAAAGTACCAGCCTGAAGATGGCGAGTGAGACCTCATCGAAACGTTGCCAAGATACTTATCTCAATCTTACACAGAAAAAGACCCGAACACGCCAAGACCTGCATATATATGGATGGATGGATGGATGGATGAATGAATGAATGAATGAATGAATGAATGAATGAATGAAAATAATAAATAAATGTTTCCAGTATTATATATATACCTAGACCCACAGGATAAAATTACAGGGTCTGAGTTGTAAAAAATCCAGACAAAGCCTAGATGGCAACAAAATGACACTGAAAATCCTACTCTTTACCTGGAATTTTGCAACAGTGATGGGAGCATTACTTGTGGGATGTTGAAGTCCAATACATATGGAATTCCTAAGGTTGGGAAAGTTCTCTTTTTTTACATACAGGTTTGTCTTTGCCATTTCAATAAAATGCGAGCATTTTCTAATACTGAAATTCATAACACTGTTTTCCATAATCTTTCCTCCATTTCTAGCAACACAGAATTGCAGTAGCAGTAAGATGGACAGCATAGAAAATGAATAGATGAATGAATGAATAAAAAAAATAAATGTTTCCAGTATTAATATAAACTGGCCAGTCACCCTAATATGCAGTAGATAAATCTTTTAAAACACTGAGGAATACCTATGTCATTGTCACCTTTTTCCCATTGATTTGCATAAGAACTTAGGCATCTGATTAGTGTTACTTCTGCTTAAATATTCAAGCAAGTTGGAAGGGTTAGCTATCCAAAATTGCTACCTATTTTATAAACATTTAAATAACACCTCCTCTCCCCAAAGGCTTTAGGTTTACAAAAATAATAATTATGTCACAAGGGAACTCCTCTGCCTTTGTATAATTAACTAACTGAAAATAAACCTCCAGTTTTACTTATACATCAAGCATTTGCTGTTTGCCTGCAATATAATATTTATATGTTTCATATAAAAGAATCCCCTTTTCTTCCAATAAATACAAAGCAAAGCATGTAATTTGTTTCTCATATGATTTCCATAGTAGCTCTGGGAATGGCAAATGTCCAAAGATTATCCAATAAAGTCTGTGGCTAAGTGGAGAGATATGAGTTCAAATCATCAATATTGCATATCCCTTGCATATTAAACATGAATAATAAAATTTTACGTGCCTATCTTGAATTCTTTAATAAACATTAATACATTTCTTGATTATTCAAAATACTCATATCCAATCATTCCAAAATGTTTACACAGCTTGGAGCAGTTTACAAAAATCCAAAGAAATAATTCAAAACTGAAAACAGAATTAGTGAATAAAATTACATGGCGCCTCTGTAAAAATCACCATCTGTCTGAAGACAAAATCTACTTCAAACAGTCGAGCAATGATAGAAGCTAACAAGTAAATGATCAATTTCTTGGATCAAAGGAGTCTACTATGTCAGCATGGCCACTAAGTCTTGTAATCTCATTTATGCCTTTACTACATATTGGATATGCATCCCTATCATATCCTAGGAAGTAAGTAGCTGATACTTGTGGTGTTCCCTTAAGTTACATGTGGAGAACATTTACTCTGGAGACTCATTTGGCCCACGAAGCTGATCTACCTAGCTAAATCTATTCCCCAAACCCATAAGATACATCTAGAAGTATAACTCAGTCTTTGGGACATGATATATTCCCTAAGAGCTGTTCTGGATAATGAGATGAGTGATATATAAATTTAATAAACAAACAAAAGGAAAAGTTGAGATTGCACGAAGTTATGCTCCAGACAGAACATCTACTGTCTTCTCAGCTGTGCTACACCATCAGCAGAAGATACAGTACAGCAGAAGACCACTGAGAGCAGAAGGTGCAGGCATCCCAGGAGAATGTCAGGAAGCATAGCTCTTTCACCCAAAGCACGGCTGCCCCATCCAGAAAAGAAAGAGGTCAGCTTTGCTCCAGCTTGAGGGCGGCAGTCTGGTTATGAGTAAGGTTCCCTTCATGTAGGGGAAGGCAGAGAACTGTCATTCACTTCTGCCTTCTACAAGAAAAATGCAAGTGTCAGGGGTTGGACTTCCTCTTCCTAAATTCCAAGCCCCTGACTATCCAGCCTGATAGAGGAAATGAAGGACGGAATCCAGCCCTCAAATCTTGTATAGTTCCCTATTCTGGCTTAAGCACTTTGGACCGAAGCCATTTATGGTTTTCAAGGTAATCACCAACCTTTGTGCTCAGAAACTTTAGTTCTCAGTGCCACTGTTCATAGTTAAATATCCCAAGAGAACTTCCCCACTAAACTCTTAGGACAGTCCAACTTTTTTTAAAATAGGCTTCTATAGGGAGCCCTGCAGTAATAGCCTGTGCCATGTTACTCAAGAATGTGTCTTCCTGGCCCATGTCATCTTGCTTATGTTATTTAGACTGGTCTCAGGCTGACAAGATGGGATAATGATGTTATCATGTACAAGACTTAATAAATTGTAGGTGTTCTAAATATAAATAAACAATCATCTTTCCCCACAGAAAATATATGTATATTCTGGTGCCAACACTGCATGACATCGATTGAAAAGGCTGTCAGAAAATACTGGTTTACCTAAACATTATATCATGTTTACACACACATGCCCATATATCTGCACCAATGTTAAGTACAAGGAACAATGTGTATTTGGATACAAGGTGCTAGATTAGGGGTGTCAAACTGGTGGCCCGTGGGCCAGATGCACATGAACACCCCAGCTTCGTGAAGGGAAAAAAGCATAATGAAATGTCATGTAATGGCAATATGATGTTTGACACCTCTGTGCTAGATTATATGCTCAGGCAAGTGCAGTTCAGTTGAAATCTTCCCTTCTGCTTTTTCTGAAAAGAGATTTCCAGATTTTTCCTATTTGATGACCATTGGCCTTTCAAGCCAAGAATGGCATTCTGAAAATCTAAATTTATTTATTTGTTTGTCAAACATGTACAAGATAACAAGTACAAGTATGAACATAAAAAGAACAAAGGGAGTAAATACAGATAAATAGGGACAGTAAGACAGGGATGGTAGGAACAGTGGTGCGCTTATGCACGCCCCTTTTAAGGATCTCTTAGGATTGGCGTGAGGTCCCCGGTAGACAGTTTGAGATTGAAGCTGTGAGGGGTTAAGGTTGTAACAACTAGATTAATTAATCTAGGATTGAATTACACTTAATCTTATTAATTTCAATAATAGGCTAAAATAATTTGTCAATCTTTGCCCACTAAGTCCCTACCAAATCACATTAGGATTAATTCTTAGAATTGATGGAAATTATATGCCATAAATGTTAAGACTTATTTTACATGACCTTGGGAGGTACCTTCCTTTTTTGTTTGCTTCCCAGCTATAAAGTCTCTATGGCTGAAATGATGAAGTACAATGATGATTTCAGCTATTATTATAACAATATATACAATTTCTTTTAGCAAATTACAGAAGCAAATAAAGTCACCAGATGCGTTGAGCCCACTTTACAAGCCATGGAGTTGCACATGCTTCATTGGTCATTAGGTCATTGCACATGCTTCATTGGTCATTTTTCTTCCTGACCATGTCAGCAATGACGCAGTTCAGAAGAAAATGGACATCAGAGAAAATGCAGGAGAAACATAATGGTACTGCCATGTTCTACAAGCAGCACCCCACCACCTTCTACTTTAATACAGATGGCAAGTGCACACGTGGAAGGCCGAAGCAAAGATGGCAAGATACAATAAGTGTGAACGTGAAAATGTTCTGTTGGATCAGGATGTTGCATTTGATCATGCCAGAGTTGAAGTCCTGCAGGCTTAAAGTTGCCAAGGTTGGAGACCCCTGTGATAGATGGTGCTTGTTGATCCGAAAAGCAGACCTTGCACTTGCAAGAAAAATGTTAGGATGGTGATGAAAGAAGCAAATAAAGTTCCAGTTTGACATTCATAATGTGGATATTTACTCACATATCTGCATGCACACAAACATCACCTTCTTGCTATCTTGAGTCTCACACATACATACACACTTACAGAGCTCAGAATGGGTTTCTGAATTCCTATAGTGGAAAAATAGAATCCACATGTGGAGTCTCTGGAAGAAACGAGGAAGGAAAAGAAAAATTATTTATGAATAAGGGTGCATTTTCAAGAGCTCTTTCTTATTCAAACCTACAATTGTAAGTAGACAATATTTCTTCACCACACTGAACTATGAATTGCTCCAAGTTATCTTTGGCATCATTTTCTCTTCAATAATACTGTACTTAAGTGCAAATGCAAACCAAATTAGGGAATATATAGTATCACTGGCCCAAACACTGCTTTGAAAAATTAATCCACTAGGATCCATTATCTCTAGCCAGCAAAGACAGAAACAGAGACTGGGATTCCCTCTGCACAAACTATTAGCTCACCATTTTCATGTCATTTGGTTAAATGCATGCTTTCTGCTACCTGAATTGTGAAAATACAATTATATCTAAACCAAATTGAAGGAATTTATATCCCAGCTACAAATTCATGAGACAAATGCTTAACACATATATCAAAAGTTAAAAGAATTGGCTCATAGATTGAAAAAATAAAGATATAAAAATCTAAACACTGTTCTAAAAAAATCATAAAATGGGAAGTATTCACAATAAAAAGGCCATCAAATGGACTGAGTGACAAACATATTCTTTTACACATGCTCTGATTTTTCATTGCTAATGTGTTAGTAATTATAGCACATACCAAGGAAGCCAATGTCACTCCTGTGTGCAATAGTATTTTTCTTCTTTGCTTTCACCTATAGTCTTTAAAATCACATAGTGTTCATAGTTATCTATGACCAATATTCAGATGCATTCTTTGCAGCTGTCAAGATGTTTTGCTACTCACATCTCAGCTACTGCATCATGCTGTCCAGGCTTAGAGCTATTTTCTCTATAATGGCAAAGGTGATGGCATATTTCTTTAAACATATCCCTCTCCACATAAAAAGTGCATGTGTGGGGTGGGGTGCAGATGTGGGTGGGTAAGTAGGTAGAGAGATAGAGAAAGCCACAGAACCATGTCTTTCAAAGATGCTGGAGCACCAGGAATCTAGCAGATGACTGGAAAAGGGCTAATGTGGTTTCCATCTTCAAAAAAAAATAAGTTACTTGGACTTCAGTAAGGCATTTGATAAAGCAGATCACAACCTACTATGTGATAAGGTAGAAGAATGTAGATTAGACAGCATCACCTCCAGATGGATTCATAACTGGCTGACCAAAATCAAGCTGGCAGGAATAGCCAACATTCCAGAAGAGAGGCTCAAGATCCAGATGGATCTTGACAGACTTGAACACTGGGACTTATCTAACAAAATGAAATTTAATGGTAAGAAAAGCAAGGTTCTACATTTAAGCAAGAAACACCAAATGTACAGGTGTAGAATAGGTGCTCAATAGTAGTAACTGTGAAAGGGATCTTGGAATGTTAGTGGACAATCACTTAAATATGAGCCAACAGTGTTTGCAGCAACCAAAAAAGCCAGCACAGTTTGCATTAACAGGATAGAATCAAGATCACATAAAGGGGTAGTACTATTTTATAATGCCTTGGTAAGACTTGGAATATTCCATTCAGTTTTGGTTGCCACAAAATAAAAAAGAGGTTGAGTCTAGAAAAAATGTAGAGAAGATTAATCAAACATGATTAGGAGCCTGGAGGCTAAAACATACAAAGAATGTTTAATGAAACATTCTAGTTTAATGAAAAGGATTGGAAGTGACATGATAGCAGTGTTCCAATATCTAAGAGACCTCCACAAAGAAGAGGTGAGATCAACCTATTTTCCAAATCAATCAGTGGAAGCTAATCAAGGAGAGAAACAACCTCGTACTAAGGAGAAATTTCCTGACAGAACCACTTTCAAAGAAAAAAGTCCAAATTCTACTAAACAAGAGACTTTTTTTTAGAGATTTTCTTCTCTACCAGTGGGTTTCGGTTCGGTTTGGTTTGGTTTAGTTTAGTTTTTTGGAACAAAATTTAGTGAATCATTTTCCAAAGAAGATCATGCATTGTTTAATAAGATTGTGCATGTTTTGTTTAGGCCAAACAAAACTGCAGTTGCCCAGTTTCAATACAAAACAGGATCTACTCAAATAGAAATCTACTGATTGGATATCCTGATGAAAAGCCCTTGAACTGTGATTAGCACATGCAGTGCAGATGATGGAGCAATGCTATGACTCAGGCAGCTTTCTATGTTCATGATTTTTATTCAGATGTTATCTTGAAATCTTACATTCTCATGTTTAGACTGTATGAGTCTTATACAACTTGGGATCCACCTCTGAACAAAACCTTGAAACTATGTATGGGTTTTCTTTATAAATGTTACTTTCTGCCCCCAAAGATGCAGCACTGCAGGGTGTTCAGCATCCTAGTCAAATATGAAATTGAAAGGAAATGTCTGAGATGCCATATAGGAAATGGAATTTGGAATAGGCAAATTATCAGTGTTTTCTCTTCTGCTTTTATCAAGAGCTACCATCAAGCTACTCTGAATGTGGCTGTTACATGAAATCAGACATACCTAAACATAATAATAATTGGATTTTCAGTATACAATGAAGGTATACAAGTGAAATGTTAATTTAATGGCTTAGCTGTGAAGAGAAATTATCATTATTCCTGATAATTCATTCAATCAAAGAGTATATAATTTCCATCATCTTCACCCTTTTAATAATTTGCATAGTGATGTCATACATAAATGCCAAAAAATTTGGTCCATGGCATTTGAAGACCATTATACTGAGATATGGCAAATCAAGATTTCACTGTAATTTTTTTTTTTAATCTTGCATGAAAAAACAATTACTGAAATTTCAAGGTTCTTGTAACATTACATTTTGAAATTTGCTTAAAGGGTCCGGATTCTGCTTAGACAACTACAAAGAAATACAATCATCCTTCAATGTGTTTTATTTTTCTATTTATACCCTACCTTTTGTACAGAAGCTAAAAACAGTGTGTTTTTACACTTCCTATATTTCCCCACAACATCAACCTGGTGAGGTAGGTTGGCCTAAGAGTAGTCTAATAAGCTTTATATAGATATTATACACTTTGAAAAATGCATTTCAAAGGCCACAGGGCGCAAGAGTACTTCCAGATAAAGCTATTAAATATGTCATGTCCTAGCCTCAATTACAGAATTTTACCAATGATCTTGGCTACTTTGGATTTTTCTCCATTTTCTCCTAATCAAAGTAGAAATATGTGCTGAATGTTTTTTTCTGCCATGTCTCCATGAATTGGATTTCACCTCATTCCATCTCCAACATGAGTGAGAGAGTTTTAAGCTATCCAAAGCCATCCCAGTGCTAAAGTGTCCTACCTGTCAGCTGGTGCTCCCTTCAAAGTCCAAGAAAGAAACACTTAAACTCCATTTGTTAGAGTAAAGATATCTTTTACTGGAAATCAAAGTGGTAGCAACAAAAGAATTCTGAATCTGAGAAAATGAGCGCGAAAAACACATATACAAAGTGATGGCAACGTTCCCACCCCCAACAGTCCATATTGCTCCTCCAATGGGAAATGGTGCATAACATCATGTGGGCATCTTCAGGTGGTGATGAGGCCTCTGTCCGTTGACCTTGGCATAGTTTGATAAAGAGTCGCAATTGCGCATAGCAAGGAATAGAAAAGCAAGGAATAGAAACTTAAGCAAGACTCCCCCTCCCCTAGATATACAGTTTCGTTTCCTACCACTCCAGCACGCTTCCCAAATAGATCATGGCCCACTGCCCCCTCCCGTTACTTATGGCAGCCGAAAGATGCAAGCATAAGAAAGGAAATAAAGGAAGAAATCTTGAAGGCTGACATTCGGCCCTCCTGCAAAAAGACGTTAGTCCTAAAAAATATAAGAATAAAAGATAAGATGTTACAAACAAATAACAACAGCATTAATGTTCGGGGTTTATCAGGATACATGGTGCGAAACGCCTGCACCAGCCGGGGAGCTCTAACATCTCTCTCGTCTACCCATTCAGACTGGGAGGAAGGAAAATGCTTCCACGCAACCAAATATTGGACTCGACCCCTCTTCTTCCTAGAATCCAAAATTTCTTTAACTTCAAAATGTTGTTCACCCTCAATGAGCAATGGTACAGGGGGGGCTACTTGAGTAGGCCGCAGATCAGATGTACGTTCAGGCTTTAACAAACTAACGTGGAAAACAGGATGGACCCGACAGAGGGTTTTAGGCAGTGTCAATTGAACTGCCACAGGATTCACAACTCGTTCAACCGGAAAAGGTCCCACATACTTAGGTCCAAGCTTTTTCGATTTCTGTGTGGTCTGCAAAAATTTGGTTGATAAAAACACCTTATCACCAACTTGATATGGTTTTTGTGGACGTCTCTTTTTATCTGCAAATTTTTTATGAGCTTGATGAGCATCATCCAATGCGTTGCGGGCAACTGGCCAAGTTATCTGGAGATGCCTTATCCACTCATCCAATGAGGGAATGTTAGATTTCTCTTGCGGAAGCTCAGGTATGGGCACAAAGTCTTGTCCCGAGGCCACTTTAAATGGAGTGAATCCAGTGCTGCTATGTACCGAATTATTGTATGCCACCTCAGCAAAAGGCAGTAAGTCAGTCCAATCATCCTGCTGATAATTAATGTAACATCTCAGATACTGTTCCAGTACCGAGTTAGTTCTCTCGCAGGCCCCATTGGTTTGTGGATGATGGGCGGAGCTTAACCCCTGGGCGGAGCCTAGTAACTTTAGGAACTCTTTCCAGAAATTTGAAGTGAATTGGATGCCCCTATCAGAGATTATGCGTTCAGGAACTCCATGTAGCCTGTAGATATGCAGAATAAACAACTTAGCTAACGTCTTCGCTGACGGGATCTTCGCGCAGGGTATAAAGTGTACCTGCTTGGAAAACAGATCTGTCACTACCCAAATGACTGTATTTCCTCCACTGTCAGGTAATTCTACTATAAAATCCATGGAGATTTCCTTCCATGGGGCCGTTGGTCTAGCCACATTCTGCAATAAGCCTGCTGGTTTACCAGGCGGCCGCTTAGCCGAAGCACAAATAGGGCAGCTAGCGACATAAGTCTCAATGTCCTTTTTCAACGTGGGCCACCAAAATTGCCTTTTGACCAAGTGTAGGGTCTTCACGAACCCAAAATGTCCAGCAGGTTTAGAATCATGAGCTTGATGTAAAATTTCGGGTCTTAGTTTTCCCGGTACATATAATTTGGCCCCCACCCAGGCCAACCCATCTCTAATAGTACAGTCATTCGAGTGGGTTAGGAACCAATCATCAAGTTTTAGAGCTTCTTTCAATTGTGCAGATAAATCGGTTGACAAATCAATCTCTTTTTTCTTCTGAGCTCTGGTAACCATTGGAGCTGCCAACTGTTCGGTTGGGATGATAGGTCTTACCACTTCTTGGCAAGCACTATTATACTGAGGTAATCTGGACAAAGCATCTGCCATGAAGTTCCTTCCACCAGGAATGTACTTCAAAGAAAAATTGAACCGCTTGAAATGTTGCGCCCAGCGAACTTGCTTGGGAGACAGTTTCCGAGGCGTTTTCAGAGCCTCCAGATTTTTGTGATCTGTCCAGACCTCAAAAGGGTGTTTGGCTCCTTCTAGAAAATGCCTCCAAGTTAACAAAGCCCATCAAACTGCAAAGGCTTCTTTTTCCCAGATGGCCCACCTTCTCTCGGTTTCAGTTAGTTTACGGGAGGTATAAGCGCATGGTTGCAGGTATCCTTTTTCATTTACCTGAAGTAGCACCGCCCCAACGGCTACGTCACTCGCATCAGCTTGGATTACAAACGGAACGTCCATGTCTGGGTGCTTAAGTACGGGTTCAGCAGCAAACAGACGTTTCAGTTTCTCAAAAGCAGCTTGACACTCCATAGACCACTCCAGTGGTGTACTGGGCTTCGGTTTCACCTCCCCTCTGGTTTTAAGGAGATTCGTGATAGGCATCGCGATCTTCGCAAAAGCAGGAATAAATTGACGGTAAAAATTTGCAAATCCCAAGAAACTTTGCAGTTGTTTCCTGGTACGGGGAGGGGCCCATTCCAAAACTGCCTGCACCTTCCCCGGGTCCATTTCTATGCCGTCGTGCGATATGCGATAGCCCAAATAGTCAATTTTCTCCTGGTGAAATTCACACTTTGACAGCTTGGCATACAACTGAGCCGCTCGAAGTTTCTCCAGGACTGACCGCACTAGTTTTACATGCTCATCACGAGTCTCTGTGTAGATAAGAATATCATCAAGATAAACTAACACTCCTTTGTACAAATGCTCTTGCAATACTTGATTTATCATTTGCATGAATACTGCAGGCGCCCCCTGTAGGCCAAATGGCAGGACGTTGAATTGAAAACAACCCATCGGGCAGTTGAAAGCAGTCTTCCATTCATCCCCTTCTTTGATTCGGATTTGGTAGTTTGCTTCTCTCAGGTCGAGTTTCGAAAAAATCCTTCCTTTAGCGAGGTGGGCCAGCATGTCCTTCATCAGGGGGAGGGGGTACACGTTCTCCACCGAGATGGCGTTGAGGTTACGGTAGTCGACCACCAAGCGTAAGGAGCCATCTTTCTTCTCCCGAAACAACACTGGAGCCGCCACCCGGGGCCTAGCAGGTTGGATGAAACCACGTTCTAAATTTTTTTCAATGAATAACCGCAATTCTCCTAATTCCCGTGGGGTCATTGAATACAGTTTCGGTTTTGGGAGTTTTACTCTGGGCAAAAATTTGATACTGCAATCCGTTGAGCGATGAGGGGGGAGCTCATCCGAGGCCTTCTCACTGAACACCTCCTTTAAGTCCCAGTATTCCTCTGGAATTTTCTCCTCCCCTTTCAGGATCTCAGTGCCAGTAGAAGCCAATTCTGTGGGTATTTTTGGGTCTCAATTTGGATTGCCCCTCCCCTTCTGGGGGTTGGTCTGTACGTATGCGTAGTGATCCCCTCCTCCAATTAACATGGGGGTTCCATTTCCGGAGCCAAGGCAAACCCAGTATTAAGGGGCGCTCCATCCCAGGGGCCACAATAAAACACAGAGTCTCTTTATGGTTCCCCATTGTCATCTCCACTGGTTCCGTTATAAAATGAGCAGGTCTGCCCCCAGCTACCGATCCATCCAATTGGCAAAAAGCTATGGGCGTCTTCAGAGTCTTTAGCCTTAAGCCCAGCTTCTCTACCACCTTTGAACTGATTACGCACCTTGTGCACCCAGAGTCTAACAAAGCCAACATGTCCCCTTCAGCCCCTGACGTGGGTACCCTTAATCTCACTGGAATGGTCATAGGGCCCTGGTTCGGACTTACCAGTGCGTCGTCTTCCAATTCGGGTTCACTCCCTTCAGAAGAGGTTGGAGTTCCCAACCCCCCTCCTTTGTGAGGGGTGACCTCTACAACCTCCTCCGCTTTTAGCGCCGATCCACGAGGCGTGGCTGGAGGCCTCTCAGACCTTCTCCTTCCTCCTGGCGCCCCTTTTGGTTCCAGCTTGGCACGGCAGTCTGCAGCCCAGTGGCCCTCTTTCCCACATCGGAAACATGCTCTGGTCCTGGGTTTTGCTGCTGGTCTTCCCTTTAGAGGTTCTAAGGCTTCTTGAGGCCTGGTGAGAGGGGAATTCTTCAAAACAAAATCCCCCCGGCGTCTGTTTCGGGTCAGGTCAATCTCCACCTCTGCTGCCAGCACGTACCACTGCTGCAGCTCACCAGGGTCTCTTCTGGCCACACAGCGTTGATAAACATCTTCATTTAGCCCATCTTTAAAAGCTTCTATCAGGGCTCCCTGGGACCAGCCGCGGATATGGCACGCCAGCTCTCTAAACTCCTGGGTGTAATCAGCTATTGACCTTCGCCCCTGATTTATGGTTTTCATCCTGATTCTAGCCTTGCGTTCAGCTAGAGTATCTTCAAATCTAGTGCGCAATGCTGTCATGAACTGGTCATAATTCAACAGCTGAGGGGCATTATCATTATGCAAAGTCACCATCCACTTTGCAGCCGTTCCCTCCAGAGCCCTGGTCACACACCTGACTTTGGCCACTTCTGAGGAAAAATCCTGCCCATACTCCTCCATATGGCTCCAAACTTGTGCTAGGAAAAATCCTAATTCCTGGGGGTCCCCTCCATATTTTACTTCCAACGGAGGCACTTTTGGAGCTCTACGCCTTCTGGCAATTATCCCCCCAGCCGGGGGGCCCTGTGCTGCTGCTGCTGCCTGTTGCGCCGGCCCAGGTTGATTTATGGGGGTGGCTGCTCTGGTTCTTCTGCCTGGGGCTACCTCCCCCTCTTCCCCCTCATACCTTTGATCAGCTTGAGCCTCTCCGGCAGCTTCATGTAAAAGTTGCATGGCTTGCGTTAGTAAGAAACCTCTCCGTTCCTTCTCCTGCCATGGCTCATCCTTCCCCCGACGACGGGTCGTGGTCACTCCTGGAGGGGGCCTTTCCTCAGGATCCTTCCAACCGACTCCCAGGGACCATTTAGGCTTCACAGCTGGGGTTTCGCCAAGACTTAGCTCTGCTAAGAAGTCGGCCTCTTCTGCTCCCTCCATCAACAGGGATTCAGGTCCTCCAGTCGCTCCCTGGTCTTCTTGGTCGCTGGCTGGACTAGACATTGTTTGTTTGCAAACCCCCTCGGAAGAAAATTTGGGTTTTCTCCGGGTGGGCTGGTAAAAGTGAGATTCAGAATGTCAGCTGGTGCTCCCTTCAAAGTCCAAGAAAGAAACACTTAAACTCCATTTGTTAGAGTAAAGATATCTTTTACTGGAAATCAAAGTGGTAGCAACAAAAGAATTCTGAAACTGAGAAAATGAGCGCGAAAAACACATATACAAAGTGATGGCAACGTTCCCACCCGCAACAGTCCATATTGCTCCTCCAATGGGAAATGGTGCATAACATCATGTGGGCATCTTCAGGTGGTGATGAGGCCTCTGTCCGTTGACCTTGGCATAGTTTGATAAAGAGTCGCAGTTGCGCATAGCAAGGAATAGAAAAGCAAGGAATAGAAACTTAAGCAAGACTCCCCCTCCCCTAGATATACAGTTTCGTTTCCTACCACTCCAGCACGCTTCCCAAATAGATCATGGCCCACTGCCCCCTCCCGTTACTTATGGCAGCCGAAAGATGCAAGCATAAGAAAGGAAATAAAGGAAGAAATCTTGAAGGCTGACACTACCCCAATAAGCTAGCCCTTTCTAATGGCAGCCATAAGTTGTGTAAAGTCTGTCATGCATTATCACACTCTAGGCCAGTGATGGCTAACTGTTTCCACGTCATGTGCCTGTACCCATGATGCAATGTGCGCGCAACCCGCCCTGCCCCTTGCACATGTATGGGCGACCTCCCTGCACACACACCGCTGCGTCTGAGCATGTGCATGCGACCACCCACACCGCGCACCTCTGAGCATGCATGCATGACCCCCACACGTGCGCCCTGCTCCCTGCGCATGTGTACACGTCTCCCACGTGCACATCTCCCGCCACACATGCACGGCAGATACTCGACAATCAACTGGCTGGCAGGGGGCACGCACGCATGCGCAGTGGGGTTCTTCCGGGCGAACTCTCACGTGCCGGCAGAAATGGCTCTGAGTGCCACTTCCTGCACATGTGCCATAGGTTCGCCCAGTGGTGGGATTCAAATTTTTTTACTACCGGTTCTGTGGGCGTGGCTTGGTGGGCGTGGCAGGGGAAGGATACTGTAAAATCTCCAACCAGAGGTGGTATTTGCCAGTTCTCCGAACTACTCAAAATTTCTGCTACCAGTTTTCCAGAACTGGTCAGAACCTGCTGAATACCATCTCTGGGTTCGCCATCATGGCTCTAGTCTACATCAAAACTAAGTTAGAAGGTCAGCATTTATTGGCCATCTAAGCCTGATGTAAGCAACCTGCCCTGCCACTCTGTTCCCTGGTCATCTCACCTGCTGCATTCTGCTGTAATCACCTGAAAGACAACACATTGTGCAGGGAACCTATCAGAAATGTCCAGCATCACTATGCTGGTTGTACTGTATGTGTTTCACTTTATGGAGCTTATCAATTTACTGCAAGACATAAAGAGCAAAACTGTAGCATGATGAGAGAATGTATTTCTTTCATTGATTTTTGCACAGATCATAGAGGAATCTAGAATTCAATGTGACACTTGTTGTTATATGGAAAAACAATAGGAGAGAAAACTTAAGTGATTCTTGCACCCTATATGCTTTCATGACTCCAGTCATTCAAAAAAAAAAAAAAAACCTAAAGCACTTTTAATTCAGGTAATAACAGAATAGGAGGAGGCCAGATAGGATGAAACCTAGAAATGACAGAAGCCCTACAATTATCCATTTTGGTGATTAACAACTATTTTTTCCCACATATCTGAAGGCAGATTGCAGGAAAGTTGGAAAAACCAAGCAGTTGCTTTCCCTATTGTGATCTGCATGCAGGACAGGTAGTCCTCTAGTTACAACTACTCGCTTAGTGACTCTTTGAAGTTACACACTTACAACCATTGCAGCATCCCCATTGGTCACATGCTCAAAATTCAGACGCTTGGCAAGGTCATAAAATGGGGGAAAACTCACTTAACTGTCTTGCTTAGCAACATAAATTTTGGGCTGAATTGTGGTCATAAATCAATGAATATCTGTAAATCAGGACAGTACATTATTTGACACTGGCTCAGAAAAGGTGAAATAACGGAGGAGTAGGTATTGTCAAGAGGGACAGGAAAGTTCATTCCAGTGGTGTTTTGCTGACTCAGAAATGGGTCAATTACTACTTAATTGTGACCCATTAAGTTTGTAACCTCCCATGTACTTACATTACTCTTTTCTGCTTTTTTTTTACTCCAGTATCCTGCGCACTGACTTTCTATTGGTAACATCAGGAGCCACTTATTTGAAAGCAGCCTCAGTTTGAGGTTAAACTCTCAGTTATGAGAGTTAAAACTGAACTGAGCAAATTTAATTTTAAACATCTTGTGGCTTGACATATTCATTCATTATTCGGTAATAACCACCAGCACAATGGAGTTACTATGCCTGCCAAAGCGCTATGCATGGAAGAATGAGTATTAAAGATTTCATGGGGCACTGGAAACTTTGTGTAGGAAAGTTGAAAGGCGTGGAATGTACAATGAAAAGAACTCTACAGTGAATGTCTAGCAAGGTAAGTAACAGAAGTTTTGTGGCTGCTTGGAAACAATTGGATTGTGCTTTTGTGGGCAGGAATGGGCAAAATGGACAGAAGATAGATAAAGATCCAGTATAGATCTTTAAGTATTTTATAATATATCAGCAGCAATTTGTGATTCCCAATGGGAATCACTAAGCAACTAAAATAACTTTATAAATTAAGTAGCTAAAAATATTTGGAGGAAACTAATAATGTAAAAGATCTGATAAGCATGGATTTGAAACTGATCATGGAAATATGAGCTATGTATACATATAGCTTCCCTGAGTCATTGAGAGTCATGTGGTATAGAAGCTTAAATTATTATAGTTGGGCTCACAGTCATCCATTTTTGCCATTTTTGTCCCTCTATCAAGTCTTTCTCCAGGACCTGGGATTATTGTTATGGTTAGTCACATAGTTTATGATTTAGACTGGATTTGGCATTTTTATCCGTCTATCAAATCTTTCCCATGAATTCGGGGATAGGCAGATGTTGCTTGATGGTGTTAAAGGTATCATCACAGGGTATAAGGTGTTCCAAGTATACAGCTGCCTTTTGCAAATGACCAGTTGTGATTTTTGTCAATGCCAATGGTGCTCAAGGGATTGGATCCAAGAGGCCTATTATTATTTGTATTATATTTTGCCACAGTTGTTCTACTTCTATTTGCAGGTCTTTATATTTTGTGATTTTTCTATTCTGCTGTCTCCATATTCCAGTTATTAATGTGGGCTTGCAATGTTCACAAACTCAATAGAGTGGACTTAGTCACAATCCTGGCCCTCTTCCAGAACACAATATCACAATCAAAATGATGGCATCCATACAGAGAGCAGCGAGTAGCATCATTATCAATATAATGAGTGATAACCTCCTTCATAATGGACCATACTTTCTACTAATGTAGAGTGCATACAGCAATAAAAGTATAACGAGCCTTCCACCATTCTTTGTCACTTTGCACAATGAAACGGATCAGGTACATTTGCTGAATATCAGAGTTCTATTAAGAAAAAATAAAGTAGATTCACCAGACTATTCCCTGCTAAACTGGAATCTATGAAACCTTATGCCACAATAAATGTTATTAGATTTAAATGAGTCATGTATTATCTCTGAAGCATAAATATTGATTCATGGAAATACTTAAGCCCCTACTTGTACATTGATTATTTTATCAGAAAATCTAGGCATTCTATCTTCTTTTAATCTCTAGTTCTAATTAAACATTACAAGCAGGGGTGGAATTCTACCAGTTCGCACCTATTCGCTAGAACCGGTTGTTAAAATTCTAAGCAGTTCGGAGAACCGGTTATTAGAAGAAATTACTGGCCTAATCCTGTAAGGAAGGCAGGAAGGAAACATTCTGGTGTTGCCTACAGAAACTGCCTCTCCATTAACTCTTATTACATTGTTGGCAGGACTAGACTTCCTGTCTCAGGAACTTCTCTGGAGTTTTTTTCCCCTCCTTTGCTGGTACTTTGCTTGTGTGGAGTGACCATTCAAAGTTACAATGGCACTGAAAAAAGTGACTTATGACCATTTTTCACACTTACGACTGTTGCAGCATCCCCATAGTCATGAGAAGCCAGGTGAGGAGATGCGTGCCTTGATGTGAGTGATATTGAGTTGGCCACAGCCAGACAATAACATGACCACCAAGCCATGTCCACCACCTAAGCCATGCCCACAGAACCGGTTATTAAAAATTTTGAATCCCACCCCTGATTACAAGCCAATTCTGAATTGCACTTCCTCTCATTCAGTTTATGAAACAAAGATTTCCCTACCCCTTTCAGCCAACTTTCAATGAACTGGAATGTGAAAGCTGAAAGATTTTTTTTTTTCCCCTCAGAAAACTTTATCTTACATATGTCTATATATGGAAAAACATGGTTAAATCATTACGAAGTTATTATCTGTGTATTTTGTTCACTTCCCAGAATAAGTAATCCTAGATTTCGTCATATGTGAAATGCTAAAAAAAAAAAAAAGTTCATGGATTTAACACTAATCTTTAGTAACGTATACACCAGAGCTGTCAAACTCTCGGTCCATGGGCCAGATGTGTCACGTGCTGGCCATGCCCGGTTTAGCGAAAGGGGAAAAAGTCCCGATAGATCACTTGACACAACCATGATAACGTGAGTTTGATACCCCTAGCACACACCAAAGACACCAATACATGAAACTGTATTCATGATTGGACTGGCCAAAGAATTCTCATAATGCCTAGATTAGGATTTCTCAATCTTTACAACTTCCATATTGTTGGCTGGGGAATTGTGGGATCTGAAGTATACTCATCTTAAAATTGTCAAGGTTGAAATACACTGGCCTAGGTCAATGCAAATTGTACAAGTTCACATTAAAAGCACTATAAAGCCAAGTTCTTTGTATGCCAGAATTCCATCCCCAAATAAGGAGAGAAAATTTGATTTGTAATTATTTTTAGCATTTGTATGTTGTCCTACAAAACTGTTTTCTTAACAATCAGTGATAAAAAACCATATGGGAGGGGGGTAACAGCCCCGGTCTCTCTCTCTCTCTGATCCCTTAAATCTAATCTTTCCTCCATCTGCTGTTTTCAGGATTTCTTTTTGCCATGACTGAAAGAGGACTTACCATTTGTTTTTCCAAATTTTTCAACACTCATTAGCTTCCTGCAAGTACCGCATCTTATGCCCTGTCCCAAAAATATCCTTTCTTACAGCCTGAGACCATGGATACAATTAAAAGCTACAAAAGCATGAGCTATAGGGACAGGCAACATGTCTCAAGTGGGTTAATAAATCTTCTCCTTACCTAGTAGTTATTTTAAAAATAATTAAATGAGCAGTCAGCTTGCTATTCGATAAGGCCCAAGCATTTAGCACTGATTGTATGTCTCTGGCCTACTGTACAAGCATTTTAAAATAAAAATGGTGAGTCACTGCAGCTCAGTGCTTTGTTTGCCAGGATGAACACATGCCTGCCCCAGTCACCAAATAAAAAAGGCAAAATGAGGCAGTAATAAACATTTTATAATATTAGAAAACATAGAGGAGAACTGCAATATTTTGCATAAAATGGCTATTTCATGATTGGCATATCACAACCATTGTCTGAACCATACCCATGAGAGCCATTTGGTGAAGACAGCGATGTAACAAATGTACTCATGAGTTGTCTAATGAGTTGTCTACTTCTGTCCCGCAAAATAAATATATGCAGTTCAAATATGATATATGTAGACATCTGTGCTGCCTATAACACAAGATGCTTTAAGTTAGAGCTAGAATTATAAACCTGCTTCGAAGAGTTTGCTACTTATTCCCTTCTGGAGAATTTTAATTTATGTAGCAAAACAACTATTGGGGGAGATATACATGTATGTATGTATGTATGTATGTATGTATGCATGCATGCATTATGTATGATCAAATAACTTTTCAATTATTTGTCCATTTCTTCTATGAGCCACCCATTTTTCTGCTAGGACACTAGATAAAGCAAAGAAAAAGAGACATTATATTAATGAATAACCTATGTCAAAGTATCCAACTAGCACAAGTAGTAAAGCATTTTCAGAAGATCAGTAACATTATGTTAGGCCATGGGTTGCTTATTCTGTCATTGTTTCTTCTCCACTAATTATTTACATGTCGAAAATAAATAAGATGTCCATATCAACACACCACAACAGGTACCACCTGCTTTTAAAAGGTTCTTCCAAAATTCTGGTAAACCCCCGGGCTCTCCTTTCTGATTTCATCCAGAGTGCAGAAGCTACAATGTCCCAAGAATTAAAGTTCTAGCTATTGTATTCAGTTACTATTTTGGTTAGGAATAGAACCACGGAATACAACTATCTTGGGATGATTAGAGCCTAAGTGAGCTGACAGCATTAGCAAGATTAAACTGCTGGTGTCAAAAAGCTAAGCAACACCAGACATGGCGAATATTTCGAGACCAGGAAGAAAACTTACAGTCATAATTAGTTGGGGAATAGAGGTACCAGCAAATTACTTTCATAATGTTGAAACAAACAAACATACACACACACAAACACAAATTGGATGTGACCATCAAAGAGCTCAGGTCAAGATTTTATCTTGGTCCACGAGTCCAAGTAATATGAGTATCTTCAGTGAATTCCAGATAGGGAGGGTTCAGTAGTATCAGGAACTTGTTTTAATCAATTATGGTCCGTGTATATTATTATATTGTATATTGTGACGCTGTGCAAATGTTCATGGCTACATTACTGATCTGGAAATTGGTAATTTATGGAAGTCACGTGATAACCATTTTCTCAATGTTTTAAAATATTGCCTGGTGCTTTATAGCACATTATTGCTGTTTTTGTAAAACCATGTGTATTTTTCAAACCAAACCAAAATCATTATGTAGGAGGCACATTTTCACATTCATAAGGGCTAAGAAGAGAAATGCTACTTTTTCTTCCATCTTTTGCTTTCCTGCAGTTGTGGCTTGGGTTTCCTTTTTTAACTGCCACCTGCTTTTCTCAGGTGATCCATTTTCTGCTTCAGAAGTTTGGAGATACTTGTTTGGTCTTGTTTCATTAAATTCTTTCCTCAATGGAGAGTCAATGGACTAACGTGGACACGTTCACCGGGGTGGCAGTGATAATAATGGTTTTGAGTCAGGGGTGTCCAATTTTGGCTACTTTTAAGACCTGTGGATTTCAACTCCCAGAAACGCTGGCTTGGGAATTCTGAGAGTTAGTCCACAAGTTCTAAAGTGACCAAGTTTGGACAAACATGGTTTAGGTTTAGTTGGAAGTCCGCAGGTTTTAAGTTTCTACCCAAGTACTCAAGACTATTATTACTTCAAGCTGCTTTGTATCCTGGTTTCCCCAGTGGTGTATTAACCATTAAGCAGACTAAGCACGTGCTTAGGGCACCAGGCCCAAAGGGGGCACCACAAAGTTGAGAATATGGCTTCGTTTGTACAGTATGTACGAAGGAGGGGGGGGGGGGGCATCAAGATTTGTCAGTGCTTTAGGGCACCAGTGAGCCTTAATCCGCCACTGGATTTCCCCAAGAATCTTTCCACTACTTCACCATCGCTGCTGCACCTTCCTTCAACCAAGGTACAAGCAGCGAAGTAACTTTTCAGGCGGCATCGGGACAGAAGCGCCCGTGGATTGTGCGGGAGGGCGGCCGCCCTTAAGGGACCAGACGGCGGGCCTTTTTTCTTTCCTTAACAAATCTCTGAAAATATTTGTCCCGGCGCTTTGCAAATCACAGTACTCGGCCAGGCTTAACATACCCGCTGCTGCGGGCGTGTTAAACCTCTCTCCTCCCATCCTCCTTCCCTCTGGTCGACAACCATCTGGGAGGTCGCTGCAAGCCTTCGCACATTGCCGGCTTTTGAGGGGCTTCAGCAGCGAAGCGAGCGATCAAGGCGCGCAAACCCTCTCGACGCCGTCAGCCATATTGACGCGGCCAGCCGGGGAGGGCCCAGGAAAGGCACGCCCAGGGAAAGAGCCAAAGCCGCTGGAGGAACCGCGCCGCAGCAAAAGCCGCTCCACCCGCTTGAAGAGAGGACGCGCCGACGAGGTAAGGCCATCGAGCGAACCTTCTCTCCTCAGGTTGCCTTGCGTTGGCGGGAAAGGAAAACGGGCGGGGGCGAAGGATCCGAAACAGTTTCGGGAAGCTCTCGCCTCCGAGACGGGAAAGGAGGAAGAAGCGCCAGAGGCAGGGGGATTCCCACGCTGCGCTTCTCTCTCACGGAGAAGTTGGACTTTTTTTCGGGGCGGGATTTGTGCCTTCTTTTTTTTTTTGTCTCCTTCAGCCTCCTTCGGGATAAACTTCGCGCTCGGCTTCCCGAAGGTTTGCGGAAGGGAGAAGTCTCTCCCTCCCTCCCTCCGCGTCCCACGGAGTTCAAGGAAACTTCTATCCCAGGAAGCGGGCAAAAAGGTGCCGCTTCTTGGAATCTAGTTTTTCCGCGGCGGTTTGTTTTTGGTTTTGTTTTCCTCGCGCGAAAAGCCCCTCTTGATTTAGGAAGACCCACACACACACACACATACACGCCTCCTAGGCGTGGGTGGCATCGCGCTCCTCTTCGGGTCCGCTTTTAAGAAGCGCGCCTACGTGAATTAGGCGAGCATTTAATCTGGTTACTGAAACGGAGGAACTGAGCCTACTGAAAAGAATTAATCTCCCCTTTTCGCCGGCAAGAGTGCGAACAAATAGAACTTCTGAACTTCCCTGTACGTGAAAGTAAAGCTGGCGCTACCAATACAAAAGGAGGCCATTTGTTTCTGGCGGGGGGCGTTGAACGAAAAGAGCTCTTCCCTTCCTAAACATTGAGTCGCTGAAAAATACTGCAGGGTACATCGGAGCTACATTTTAATTTATCAGAAAATGCCTCCTTCCCTGTAGTCTTGAAGTACACCAGAGAACAATTATCGATTTCCCCCACACCCTCCCCCAGGGTTCAGATCGACCCCTCCGTGTGTTCTAGTCCTATGTAGAATGGACGCCTGCAGCTTGCTTATTGCGGAATAGTCCTAATCAGATTGCAGCCATTGTCTTCTAAAGGGAGCCGACTTTGAGAAATACGAGCTATCAACTGGTGGCCTGAGAGGCTTAGCACAAGTTTTCCTTCCAAGGGGTTTCGTTGATTCTCTTGTTGCTGGGATACTGGCTTTAGATACCACCCCTGAGAGTCAGTCTCTCTCTCTCTCTTTCTCAAGAATCTTGAAATTATAGCTGCTCTTATGGGTGTGGCTGGCAAAATGACCTTCTCTACTTACAATTGGACTCTTTTTTTTCCCCCTTCCCTACTGGGTGAGGCTGCTGGTTCTGTTTCTTTGTAAAGTGGTGGTGTTACTAAGTAATTATTGGTCATGAGTGAATCATTTTTGCTTACTTAACCTGCCTAAAGCTCCTTAACTATGTCATGCGTCTGAGTTGGTCTTCCTTGTAACCCATTCTACCAGATCTCCTGGAAAGCAAAGAGGATATCCATAAACTGCTGTATGAATATTTGGTCTTGGATCAACAGGAAAACCTCAGGAACCAAAAATGCCGAAGCCGGTAAGTAGAAACAAAGAGCTTTACTTTGTTTTATGATGTTTAATGTTCCATTAAAGTTCCCTTTAGTATGAGTTTGTAGGAGTTATCATTTATAAATCTGCACTTGCATGTAAGATGTTCTTTAGGGACCTTCTGAGTCTACAAATGCAAAGAAATGTATAGTCTTTGATTAAAATTTAATGAAATTATACTATTAATTGAGGGTTTTTATCTTCCAATTTGGAATCTATTCCATTTTAATTGGAGTAAACCTCCTTAATGTTATAAAACAACCCTGAATTGACAAGTATAAAATTGTCATCAAAGAAAACAGCTACATTTTTTTCCCGGCAAGAAATCTAGGGGGAGAGAGAAAGATTTGGATAGCGTATTATAGATATGAGACAAAATAGATTAAACTATACAAACACAAACACATTTTATATAAATCTGACACACTTTGTGCTTGTATTTTGTCTAGCTAGATTTTGATGGTCCCAAATAAAACGAACCACTGATATAGTAGCTAATAGTATGAGATTAAATTTCTCTTGTGTTGTTACTAATGTGGAAAGAACTGGTTGAGGCTTTGACAAGTGACATGGAGTAAAAAGTACAGTTTTGGATTCTTAAGGATTTTTGACAATAACTAGCAGTTCCTACAAGGCTGGCTGCAGTGCTTTGATACAGTAAAAGGGAGTGGCACACTTTCAGCTTTTCTTATTGATCTTTCTCCTCAACTTCCAATTCCTTGAGTGTCACTGTTAGCACCATTTTGCAGGCTACACTTGAAGAATATGTTCCTTATTTCTCCAGTCAATTTTCTTCATGCTCTTACTTGGCAAATGTGCATTTTTATTTTTTTTAGTTTATTAGAACATGAATATTCCCACCTATGGTTGTCCATGTATGAACTGCTCATTGCAACTATAATAAAGTATACTGTTGTCCTAGACTTACATTGGCTTCCTGTTGTCTGTTGAAATGTAAAGATATATAAGGACACCATACCATATAATTATCCTGAATTCTGCATAGCTTTTATGCATGCTCAAGTCTTGCAGGTAGATTGTGTTCCTTTAATTCGTCATATGAATGTAAATTTCTTAAGAAAATTAAAAGTTGGATCCTTTTAAGAAAAAAAGTTGATGTGAAGGAAATCCACTGTTTTCAGATAACAAATTGAGAAATTCTGTAAGATGTTTCATGTGTTTTATCAGTTTCTTCTGTGATTCTTCTCTCTATATTAGAATGCTTTTTCCTTTATCTTTGATGTGGTTGATAATGTTATATCATTTATTCTTTGGACCCAAGATAATACAGATATTGATAATGCAAGAATGGATTCCACTAAAAAATCTGGACCTTGCTTTCTCTCTCCACCACCCTGTTGCACTAATTTACACTAATTGTATCTGGCATGCTCTTTCCTAAATATCAGTAGCATTAGCTATTGTTCTTTATTGACTGACAGGAGAGAAGAGCCTTTGTTCCTTTGACCATTTTTTTCTCTGTTTATTTGGGCAATGGGGAGTGTTGGTTGGGGGAATCCCACTTTTTCCCCAAAATTAAAGACTTATCTTGAGCTCCCTAGATGACATCAAATAATTCAGCATACCCTTATGAAGGCTCCAACTAGTCAAGTGTTTATTTTCAGCCCAGTAATATGTACTGGAACACCTCTTCTTGCATGAAATGTCATTTGATTATTATTATTATTTTAGAAATCATCTCATTTAATAGGATTTGCTGAATAGCTGCATTTAGCATTTTAGCTTAGTCAGAAAACTTACAGCAATTAGCAACTGTGATTTTTTTTTTCATTTAAAAATTGTATTATGGTCAAAAACTAGAAAATAGTAGGTGCAAAATAGTCTGTTCCATGTCTAGTACACTATAAGCCATTTCTTGCCCTGAAAGATTAACTTCCAGAAGGTTGCCAGACTAACCCAGGAATGGCTGGATTGTCATAGTCCAGAACAAGTATGGAACATTCTGTAAATTCTGCAGAAGTTTGATCTCCAGAGTAGAATGTTTTGAACAGTCCTACTACAAGTAGTCCTCAATTTTTGACTGTAATGGAACCTGCTTATCACAGTCATAAATCATGAGTCTTAAAATGAGTTGGTCACATGACCAATCCAATTTTATGACCTTTTTGTAATGGCAATTACATTAATACAGCAATTGTAAAGTGGCTACTCTGGTCATTAAGTGAATGCCACAGTAGTTAAATGCTTTGCTATGGACATAGTTTTCAAAAAAAAAAATAGAAGTGCTGATTTTCAGAGAAACAATTGTAAAATGTGGCCATGTGACTGAAGGACACTGCAGGTCGCCATAAATGTGGCTGTGATTCAAAAGTACTACTGGGGAGATGGCCATTAAACTTTAAACTTATCACAGTCATAAATCATGAGTCTTAAAATGAGTTGGTCACATGACCAATCCAATTTTATGACCTTTTTGTAATGGCAATTACATTAATACAGCAATTGTAAAGTGGCTACTCTGGTCATTAAGTGAATGCCACAGTAGTTAAATGCTTTGCTATGGACATAGTTTTCAAAAAAAAAAACAGAAGTGCTGATTTTCAGAGAAACAATTGTAAAATGTGGCCATGTGACTGAAGGACACTGCAGGTCGCCATAAATGTGGCTGTGATTCAAAAGTACTACTGGGGAGATGGCCATTAAACTTTAAATCCAGGTCATAAGTAGCCCCAAGTTAGATCCTGCGTAACTTCAAATGGTCGCAAGTCAAAGACAACCTGTGAAAATAAACCCCGGAAGGCAGGTTTTTCACATTTCTCATCCTGTACTTCAAGTTGTAAACTTTTTTATACACATGCAGATTAACAGGCGTGGTTGCTGTAGCTCCCCCCATGACCTTGGACTGTGCATTTACACTGAATGGCTGCTGTTCTGAATTACTTTTCCACAAGTCACATGGAAGCCAAGAATGTGCTTCTCCAGCAAAATCAGTATCTAAAAAGCTGTTTAATAATGAACTTGGAATTCAGAAAGATGGCAGAGTTCATTAGCTTCACAAAAGTAGGTTTCTTCCAAGAAGATACTGCAGTATTTGTCTGTGTGCTTAAGGCTAAAGGAGCTGTTATTACGCAAACACAATATCTTGCTGTGCAATGGATTGCCGGAAAGTTCTATTAACTTTCCACAGAATGCTTACTCATTTTTTGCAATGACAGGGTCAGGGCCTGAGAGCCAGGGGATCATAGTTACTGTTATTCTAGTCAGCTGGTTTAGAGAGATGCTGGGATATTGTACTGCAGTTCTCATTATCCTATCCTGGGATTATAACCTTTACTCTCTGTGACAAATGTACAGAATGCTCTCTTCTTCCTAGGTTTCAGTTTTCTATGGCCACATTAAATGTAATGGAAAATTTAGAAAGAAAAAAAAAATTAGACCATAAGAGAACTAGAGTTCCAATGTTACAAGGTTTATTCCTGAATATTAGTTGCTTTTTAAGAATCACTGTGAAATGTTTACTTCTGACAAGCACACTACTTATGTAATTCTGAAAACCTATTAGCTGTATTTGTATTAGCAAACAAAAAGGCCAGCATAATTCATGGAGGAGAAAGGACCTGGCTGATACCTTAAATAACAATCATGGGCCACAAAGGAACACCTGGTGCATTGATCAGCTGTTCATTGGGTAGCAATGGAGCTGGCTCAGTCAATGAAGTCTGAAGCATTGCGGGTGTCAGCAGCTTGTGTTTTGGGGCAGAGATGGTAGCAGATTCTTCTGGCAGCAATTTTTAGTGGCAGGGACTCTTAAAAAACACCAGCGAGCTACAGAAGGCTGCTAGGAAGGCCATAGTATGTGCAGGCCTGTAATACAGTATGCTAAATAGACTTGGTAATGTTAAAAAAATCAGTCCCACTCCAAAACTTTGGAAGACTGGAAAAGTTGAGCTAAAAGAGTCTGATGTTTAGGAGCATTTTGCTACTGCAATTTCTACTTTTTTTAAAAAAATTGCAGGCATTAAATGGATGCAAAGATACAGCTTTGACCTAAAGACAAAATAACTATTTAATGGGGTGAAGATATAATGGTTTTGTATGTTCTTTACAGCTCATAACATACCTGTTACATGGTTTTTTTGTATGTTGACAGGTTCAGTAAGATGGGCCTATGGAGACTGTAATAATTAAAACTATGACTTTAGAAAAAGGAAGATAAATATGGTTTCACAACTGCTGCTTTTTGTGTTTCCACCCATAGAAGTTTTTTATAGATAATTAGCAAGTTAGCACCTTAACTTTGAGAGACAAATAAAGTTAAGATGCTCAGCGGTTTTTTTGTATTTTATTTTTTAGAAGGCCTGAGGATTCCATTTATCTTTTCTTCCTTTTTTAAATTTTGTATTTATTAATTTTCTTCAAATTCTAATTTTATTCCCAAGTCTAAAGTATTTAGTATGCTTTATTTCTTAAACAATTTTCTAGGTATCTTTATTTCCATATTAGACAAGGTAATCAGTTAGCAAAGGGATCTTTTCTGCAATTCTAGTTTAGAAATTATGGATTAGAGGTTAGAAAGTTGTGTGATACTGAGGAAACCATGGTTTTAAAAGACCACACAACATAGGAAGCCAACCGACATTCCAAAGTTCTGACATTAGATATTATACTTAAGATCATTAGTATTGAAATCAAAACTAACACTGCCAGTTCTGTAATGCTGCAGTCTACTTGCTGCAATTATTAGGAATAGTATATAGAGTTTTGATTGTTAAACCTTTGAGTATTGTGCATCTGGATAAAAGTTACAAAGAAAAATCAAATGTATTAAGCAATTGAAGTAAATCCTCTCCAGGTAAAATTGGAACTCATAATGTTGATATCACCTAGCCTAGGAATGAAATTCTTCAGGAAGAGAAACTAACTTGAGAATACCAAGAACTCAATACTGAGTATATTCTAATCTACATATATTCTTCACAATGGGAAAAAATTAATACATGTGGACTTTATCTGGTGTGGGGAGTGATAAGGGTCATAAAAAAAGCTCTTTATTGTAGATAAAGGTGGTTAGAGAGGTTTGTTTTCTCAAAATACTAGATGTGGAATCTACTTAAGGTTTTTCATAAGGCTGAATGATTGAGAAACAGAACTACTTAAGACAATATATAGTTAACTTTTTCTATGAACATATTCTTTATAAATCTTCAGTTGGTCATTGTGAGAAATAGGTTACTGGATTAGATAAATCTTTGCTCTGATCCAGAGTGCAGTTTTTCTTCTCTTATGTGTAGGTTAGGTGAATATCCATGGCCCTCCAATAAATTTATAGAAAGGTTTATAATTGGTGTGTTTTTCTTAATATTTAAGTATAGTAAGTAGATATGAGCTTGGAGTAATTTATTTTGATTTCTTTTATAGCCGCAATTCAAGTTAATGTTGAATTCAGTATCTTTATTAGTACTTTCTCAAGTTCAGTTGCTGTATCTTTAAATATTACTCTTTCTGCTGCCATCATATATTTTCATTGCTCCTTCACCTCTTGATCCTGAATGGTCTGCCCTCCTCTACAATCAGAAGCTTTCTACACTTCTCAATCAAGCAGCATAAAGCAATACAGTGAATTTGCTAATCAGGCTCTGTGATAGGGTTCTGTTTCAATGTGACCTCCTGGACTTTATGTCTAAATTACACAAGAATGTTCTGTAGGCTGAGGAAAAGTTCCTTCATCTAATCAACAAAAGCTGCTTACAGTATGTTCTTAACAGTGCCCGAGTTAGATTTATCACCTGACATTTAGAAAAAGTTTTTTCCTAGTCTTCCCCCCACCCTTCTGCTGCTAATTAATGCTAGGAAGCCGAAATGCTGACGTGTTCTGAAATGTAAAAGGAGACAAGAGGCACTGATTTTTATATTATGATGAATGTGAGGCTAGTAGTAAGATTTGTAAGCATGGCTGAATACTTCATGCTGTCCAGGCTCAGCTTTCTACCTAACTAGTAATTAAGCAGTTCTTTGACAGGATAATTAGAAAAGGAAAAGAACCATCATAGGGGATTACCCTGTTTTAAACATATTAGTCACCTACTAGTTTCAATGGAGAAAAGATGGGGATCATTTATCTGTTTCCTTCAGTTCAGTGGTTCCTATCTAGTACTTAGCTAGGTGACCTAGGATTAGACCTGCTATTGCACATGGACTTGACCATTACAATATTGCCCTAAGCACCTTACAGTTTTTTTAGATTACCCTAAAGAATATGTGTATCCTGGATCAACATAGCAAAGTGTCTGAAACAGACACCTACATACCCCATTGATCAATTTTTGTAAGTTGAAGAGTGACTTAATATAGCAGCAGGCTCTGCAAAATAAACATTGATTTCTTGAGCTGCTCCCCTCACCCCCGAATTGCTCTTTAAGCCATCCTACGATACTATTATGTAGCTATATCAAACCATAGGCTGAAGAGTAAGATTCTTAATGCATCCTTGTGCTAGTCATTAATGATTTAATATATTCAGTACTTATTGAATTGCTTTAAATTTGGTCTTAAGCCTATTCTAATGCATAACGCTAGAAAAAAGTCAGATTTAAAAGTAAATAATCAGTGACAAAAAAATGAAACCTTTGTATGATCATTATATGGTTTCCTTTTTTCCCCAAGAATTGCAAACTATTCTTTTATTATCTTGTCTTACTTCTAGAGGTACACTGTTTCTCCAACAATACGGCCTCCACCAATAGGAAGGCCCAGCATGATTTCTAGGCATGAGGTGAAATTAAGCCTCACCCCCAAAATTTAGGCCTATTTAAACCATGCCATTTCTCACATCATTCATTAGAACTACACGAGGTGAAGATAAATTTGGGGAAGGGTGGGGGGGAGAAAACTTGTCTTTAGGAGCGCCCTGCAGGTAGCCTAGGGTAGAATACCCTGATCCACTACCGATAGAACATCAGCCAATAGAAGCAGCCACGCCTTGCCCCAAAGCGGCTGGTGACTCTGCCTTTAGAAAGTTTTAATCAGCCGATAGAAGCGGCCTCGTGGAGAAGTGAGTGCGCATGGGGCACTCTAGGTGGGGGTGGAAATTAAGTCACCCCTGAAAGACAGCCTAGTGATTTTTTCAGGGGTCAAAAAAAATAAGGCCTGGCCTTATTTTGTGAGAAACACGGTAGAATATAATACAGAGAAGTGGAATGGCAGAAGTTTCCACCAAGCTTCTGTAAAATCGAATTTGCATTCTTTATGAATTATGCAAATTAGGGGATGTGTGTGATCTCTTGTTTTGCAGAAATTATTTTGCTAGCTGAGGATATAGCAAGGACTCTTATGCTTCACAGACCATTTGTTTATACATAGCTACTTAAAATTTTTGAGTTTCAATTGATATCAGGAATACACTAAGAGAAAGCAGCTTTACTTAAAGAACATGAAAGCTGAGCTTTTGAGTCGAGAAACAAAATAATAATATTCAAATTAATACAAGTATTTTCTACATTTCTATGGAATTGTAACTTGCATTCAATCCTATTTATATCCTTAGATGTTGGGCGATAATTGAATTGCAGATAAGAGAAACAGGAAAGGGATAATTTTTCCCTAAGAATGTAGAAAAGGCATTTTTTTCCTCTTGCTTTGTTTTTGGACTTATGCTGGAGCGTGATTACATTGTTATAGATTAGCCATGTGTATCTTTTTATGTGCATGTAAGTTACTATTGCTTTGAAATAAACAGCACGTTGGAATGGGATAGGAAAGCTTATTAATCAATCCTGTTGCAACAGTAGCTGGCCAATTTAAGTTGTAATGATATTAATTCAGCAAATCTAAGAGCTAAAGGCTAAACTACAGAAAATATAAAACTTTATAGAATTATGAATAGTAACAATTATTTCATTAGATTGAATGGTAATGTAATTAATTCCAGTTTAAATTAACATTATATTAAGATCAATTTTAAAAATTCTCATACCACTAGCAAAATGCAGGTTTCTTTCTGGATCAGGCCCTCTAGCATTTGACACATTACTAATTGGTTCTTGAATGATACTGTGAATGAGACATATTTAAAAATATCAACATATTTCTTAAAACATTGTTTTTGTTGCACATAAATGATAACATCAGCCTCAAACATATCCTGATATACCTTCCCCCTGAATATTAAAATTGCATTGTTGGGATAGGTAGAAAAAAATCATCGGACTTAGCTGGAAAGAAAGGGGGGAAGAGAAAATTTCTCACAATTGATGTTCGTGCAGGTGAATATAATTCTAATCACCTTCTAAAGGAACACTTCAATAGTTATTTGGACTGGTTATTGGGCTGGTAGGCATAACTTGATGTTAACATCTTTATATCATTATTTGTTTTCCATTACATTTTATATTTTAGGATATGTCAGAGCATTAGCAAAATCTTAGGAGAATATATCCAGTGGAAAGCTCGGGAAAAAACTGAACAGTTGATTGTGGTTCCAAAAAAAAATATACAGGTGTTCTGGAACATGTAAATAGTGTTTGAAAATGATGCTACATTATTGTCTCAAATATTCCATTTCTAGTAAACCTGATTTAAAACAAAATTTTCATTAGTATTCTTAACCCTATCTTCTCAACATGCAACACTGTCCCTCCAGGTCTTACCTTTCTTGTTGTAGTTACCTTTTTGATCTTTATTTAATCTTTTATTTAGGCTTCTTGCTGGGCTAATAAACCAGTTGGTTTACTTTGGATTTAGCATGTGGATATTGTGGCTTGTATACCATTTTGTGTGTACACAATATGTATGTGTGTAAACCAAATCGCTATGGCTTGTTTAGTGCAATATGTCAAGATTAACTAATACTATTAGCAGTATGTCAGTTCACAAGTAAAATTGACTTCACTGTGATCTAGCCATCTTTTTGCTGATTTCATGAAGAAGGTTCTATTCTGTGAATTCAGATCAGAGAAGGGAGGGTGACCTTTGGGATAAAATGTGATATTTTAAACATGATCTTTAACTTGTACAATAACACAGATTATGTTTCTGGAAACAAGAGTACTCATAAAAAGACAGTTTGTTGTTTTTCTTTAAATGTCACCCAAAAAATGAACTTCTTTGGTCTATCTCCAGTATTTAGTAGATACAGAGATTGCTCACCTTTCTTCTTGCAAAAACACATATATAATAAGCTTTTGGAACTTAGTATAAAACAGTTGCTCAGCCTTACTAGTTCTACCATCATTTAAAAAAAAACTTAAGTGCCAATTTGCATACAGCTGTTAAAACAAAGCAATCTGCTTGGGAAGACATTTGGTACAACTGCTGCTTTTCTCTTCGTCCTTTTCAATCTCTGCAACATAGAAACATGAATCATTTGTCACCCTAATTGGACAATGATAACCCAATGAGCATAAATATATGCAGCATAATTCAACTTAGATTGCTTTAATTGCTTATATTCCGTGGTGAGTTCTGCAACCTGCTTCACCAAGTTTAGCCCTACTTTGTGAATCAAGGCCGAAAAACCAAAAGAGACTCATCCTCTTTCCAAAACTGTACAGCATACACCCAAACTTTGTCCCAAAGAATTAGAGGATTAACTAATGAAGAGAAATTATTCTTGCATAAGGAAGTGATGTTGGATGTAGCTCATTATCTAAAATAGTGCAAATGTCAACAATTTAAAAAAGTGGGAGACTCTTAAGAACTCCTCTGTCCTATCCTTTTCAAAATGGCACAAATGCTACAACTGCCACTTAGTATAAGTAGAATAATAAACGCAAGAATGGATTGAGGCACATAAAGATTTTGCTGAGAAGAAGTAGAAAGCTTATAGCAGCTTTTAGAAAAAAGTGAGCCGCTTCCTTTAGATGCAAACTCAAAAGGAAATTTAAAGATAGAGAAATAAAAATGCATTTTTAATTACATAATGGACGTTATTATGTAATATTTTAAATATATCCTTAAGCTAATCTTCCACAACCTGTTGCCTTACCATATAGATATTTTGATCCAATTCTTATGGTTAACAGTTTTTTGTTTTTGTTTATTGTGCTAACATTTCAGGATGTTTGCTTTTTCAAAAGATTAACATAACCTTGAAACTAGACAGTATGTAGCATTTTCTCTTCTAGATTTTACTTATGATAATTTAAGTTACAATGTATAAGAATTATAAAAGGTTTAAACAGCCTTAGTTGCTCAGGGCTAAATAATGTCAGGGTTTTTAGGCTATAAAGATCAAAGTTCAAACTGTAGGTTGTGATTTTACACTCGTATCACTTGTTTTCTGCTGACAACAGAACACTGCAAACAAGTAACACTTCTGTAGCTAAAAGGTTTAGATTATTAAAATACACTCAAGCAGCAAGGTTATTTTTTTATAATTCCTTTTAAAATATTGTTTTACTTAATATGATTAAACATATAAAACCATGAGATTGTGAGTAGATCACAAGAAGTTCAGTAATGGTGCATAAAATATATAAAGGTAGAATTCTCAGTGGAAATAAAGAGAACATTCTTGTCAAGTATAAAATTTGCACAGAATGTTTATGTGGCTACTTAACTCCAATGTTCAAATGACTGTTAGGGCCATTTTATCCCTTTTTTCTACAGTTCTTCATATTCTTGGAGATGAAATGGCATTATTATCTGCAGTAAGATTTTATAGTAGAGGACAATCTGTTACAATCTTGTGCAATCCCTGAAAGTCTTATGTGCAACTACTAGATCTCTAAAATTGTGTAATGTTTAATATAATAGAAGTGGATATGTGTTATAAATACAGGAGTGGGAAGTAATTCTTTTTAGTTGCATATAATAGGAAATATTTTTGTAGGTAACAGCTTCTAAGCTACTTGGCTAATTCCTCCCAAATTGATAGGGTTGTATAGACCCAGGAGGGGATAATTAGCTAACTATAGGCTAGACTGAGAATTGCATAATAACTTAGAAGTGGCCATTGCAAATGGCTTTCTGTTTACTGCTTTGCATAGAGCTAGTACTAAAGTTTTTGATTTGTTAATCTTTTGTGTTTCAAATGGCAAATAGTTTATTTTCTTTTTCTTGTATAATCTTTATTAACTAAGTTTTCAATAGAATAAAACCAGTACAAATTTTGAATCACGAAAAAGAATAGGGAAAAAGAAATAAAGCAAAAGGCATAGAAAAGAAAATGAAATTCTTTTGTGTTTAAGTGGCAAATGTTTTGTTTCTTTTTCAAGAAAATAATTTCAGCAAAGAAAAAAGCATATGGCAGAAATGGTGGATTACCAATGGAGCAATTACTTAGTTTGTATTATTAATAGAAGCTAATGAAAGAAAGAAACTGTTTTGTGTTAATGACCGTAACATGCATGTATTTTCAGAACAGAATAACCAGTTGGGAAGGACCTTGGACGTTTTTTTAGTCTAGTTCAATGCCCCTACAAGCGGTCATCCAATTTTCATATCCAGTATTAGATAATATTAATTATATGAATATGAATTTACATTTATATAATAATATTTGCTTTCCCCAATTTTTATCTGACTTTGATCAGCTTCCAGGTAATCAGAACTGGAAGGTTTTTGTTAATAACTGCCTGCATACATGGATCTATGAGTTGCATATAGAGCATCCAGGAAGAAGGCAATAATAATAAAGTATTACAGGTAGTCTTTGACTTATCAGTCACTTAACAAATGTTAAAAGTTATGATGGATTTAAAAAAAGTTAGTTAACAATCCATTCTTGAAGTTATGACTGCCGTACCACCCCAGCAGTCGCAGTCACATTATCTCATTTCAGATGTTTGGCAACTAGCTCCCATTTATGACTGGTCGCAATGTTCCATGATCATGTGATCATATTTTGGAATGTTTTTTTGCCATTTTTCCATTGGTAAGCTGAATTCAGACTTATGACCATGTGGTTCACTTAACAATCTGGTGGCTCGCTTAACAGACATTGTAAAAACAATTGTAAAATTGAGTCTGGTCACATGGTGGCTAAACATATGACTACAACAACATACAGCCAAAATCCCAGCATCAATAAGGTCATAAATCAAGGCCCATGTACAGTATTCTCATACTTGTTCTGTGTACTAGTGCAGGGGTCTCCAACCTCTGAGCCGGGATCGACTAGTGGGCCATGAGCTGTTTGCAACCAGGCTTTAGAAATGGTGGACAAGCGAATGCACATCCCCCTTTGCCACAATCAAATGGAGCTGCGCCCATACTTGCCAGCCACCTGCATGGAACTATCCCCTCTCTCTCCCTCCCCCCCATCAGTCCTCAAAGCTGGAAAAGTTGGGGAACTCTGTACAAGTGTAAAAGTATTTCATTGATAAGTACAATTTAATTTTAATTTACACTGCCAAAAGCACTAATTGCTGTTTTCTCTACCATATTGGTAGCCATGCAAATATTCTGTCTGTGACCTTTAATACAGTCTTCATCAACATAATGCCCTTAAGATGTGGGGGTGAGCATTAATCATCTAGCCAACAGGGAGTTGTAGTCCAATAGTATTGTGGGGCATTTGAGAAGACCACTCATATATTAATTATGCATACCCTAACATGTTTGAATTTATAGAAGAGCAGACCTCAAATCTTCTGAAATTAAAGAACATTGAATAAATCATTTTAAAATATGTTTTTAATTGAGAATAGGAAAAAAATGGATGTGCCCAATAATATTTTTACATTATCCATATATCAGATCAAACAGATGTGATTGTCCTGATATAAATCTATTAATCTTTTACTAGAACCATACATTTAAGTAAACAATATAGTTGGTAATGTTTGAAAGAAACATCGAAAAATGTAAACTAATAGGTTAATCTTAACATGCAGTAGAATCCATGGAATTTAATGTGCTTTGTTATAAACCACTAACAATACTAATAACTAATAATAGAGCAAAAAATGACCACTACAAATTGCCAGTCATTTGTTTTGCAGAATGGTATTATTGTTAATTGTCTTCATGGCAAACATTCTTCCTTGATGGCATAAGTTAAGTTACTTTTGGCTTCTGAATAGGTACGAAACCTGGCATCAGTCTTTCAGTGTTTGGACTAGTTGTCTTACCATATGTGGTATTCAGTATTAAATAGTATTCAACATTCAAAAAGGAAATCAGACATACATTTTGAACCTAGAATGATCAGTTTTAATATTTTGCTCATTAGCCAGAGTCATGTACTAGAGATAAATGACAATATGAAACAAACTTTATGGATCAGATTTTCAAATTAACATACTTTCCTGTAACTATCTATAGACTGGGAAATTATTGGGACTATTTATTTCCTTATGCATTGTTTTAATTTTTTTCTTCTAGGTCAATGTTCGAGTTACCACAATGGATGCAGAACTGGAGTTTGCTATCCAGCCTAACACTACAGGGAAGCAGCTGTTTGACCAGGTTAGTGTAAGCATGCATAGAATTTTTTTTTTAAAAAGAAAGAAATTGCAGGTGAGAATTTGATTTCTGACCAAACAGAAAACCTTGAAATCATGAATACCACAGATTAGTATTCCTCCCCTCTTTATCTGTTCAACCCACTGACCATCTCTACCTATTCTTAAGCTGAAGAAAACCAAACTACCACCTATGTTATTAACAGCAATAGGTTCAATAAATGTGGTAGTTGACATTTCCCTTGAATTCTATTTAACATTAAATTAGATTTTTGACTTTTCATTGTTGTATTTTCATAATGAGATTACTACGGTATCAGCTAACAAAAGTTCTGCTGTGTCCTGTAATATATTTCTTATAGATAAAAAGAAAATATGCATCCATGTCTTATTCCCCTTCCTATTCTGAGGCATTTCATTTTCCCAGATTCATTTCTTGTAGCAATTTCTTATTCATTGTAAAGGTTGCTCAGAACACATAACACAAATGTGTTATGACACATCATTAGCCTGAATATTACTAATATACTGTCACCATCTACAAATCAAAGGCCTTGTTGTACTGAACAGAACAAATTTAAATATCATTTGTTCTCTTTATTACCTATCTTACATTAGTTATCCTATCATGTATCAGTCTGCCTTTTTGGAAACTTGTCTGTTTATTCCACATAAAACTTCATTATTCTTCATAGGAGCTTAAGCAAAATGTTGTTTTATTTATTTAAAAAAGTACCATGGATTTTTTTTTTACTTCTCTTCCATCTCTCCTTCATTAGTATCTTTACCTTTGCTGTATATTTTCCTGTGATTTTTCCAAACCTCAAGTTGTATTGTTAATTTTTCTTTTATTCATTATTTATTGATATTTTTGACTGAAATAGAAGGAGTTAGGAACCATATGCAGTCCACTGGTTGTCTATATTATCTTGCTTTAAAATAATCTATTAGCTTTTCTTTTTGCACCATTGGGATAGAATGGCATGTTTATTGGATGTTTACTAGGTCTGTTTGAAAATACTGAATTAAATTCTGAGAAAGAAATCCTAATGCACTTCCTTGGGATTCCAATTAGAATGACATAACAATGACATTAAATACTCGATTAGTCTCTGCCACATAATTCTTCTTTATAACAGGAGCAGTATATGTTTATTTTATTAGATGCTAGGAAATAAAATCAGTTCCAGCGGGTGCAATCTGAAATGTTCCAGAATGATAAAGAGAAAGGAGTAGACAAGTAACTTTACAAGCTTCTTTAAAAGAAGCTTATAGGACATGTTTCCAGACAGCTAAACAACATCTAAAGTAGGCAATCAAGCAGGCATACTAGAGCTGGAAACACATAATAGGATAATTTCATACATGAGGAAAAGTGCTTTGCTAGAGCAGGGGTCACCAACCAGGGACCACCAAATCATAATTTTAAATCCCAGGGACCACTAACCGGTTCTGTGGGCATGGCCTAATTTGTGGGTGTGGCTTGGTGGTCATGTGACTGGCTGGGCATGGCTTGTATGTAAATATTATAAGTATTTATATAAATATTGAATTTTTTATTTAAAGAAGAGCAACTGTTACCCAAAATCAGGCAAAGCAGGCAGGCACATTGAGTTGCTCACAGAATCACAGATTCATTCAGAGATCTATCTGCCATTGGCTAGCTCAGTCTGTCACATAAAATTTGCTTGCAAGCAAACTCATAAAATTTGCTAGCAAGCAAACTCACAAAATTAACTTACAACACACCATGTATGTAAGTATTGAATGTTTTATAAAAAAGAGCATCTTTTACCCAAAATCAGGCAAAACAGGCAGACAGATTGAGTTGCTCACAGAATCATTCAGTGATCTATCTATCTGCCATCGGCTAGCTCAGTCTCTCAAATTTGCTTGCCGTGAGTCTCCACTGAATAATAGAACCTTCAGTCCTAAGGGAGGTTCAGCTGTGCTTAAAAGCAGAGCCAAAGATCTAAAAACTAGCTAGAAAGCAAGAAATCCAACCATTTCCTGCTTCCTAGCTAATCTAAATCTCCTAGCACAGCAAAACAGCTGATTGTTGGAAAAATAGCAATTTAGCAGGCAAGTTTGCCAGGTAAGGAGTGAGTGGGCAGGGAAGGTTCCCGTGGGCCATGTGGGTGGCACAGCCTTGTGTTTCTGCACAGCCTGAATTAATTGCTTTGGGGGGGGTGCTCTGGGGTTGAGATTTCTCTGCGGCCCACCAAAATTTTCTCATGGCCCACCAGTGGGCTGCGGCCCACCGGTTGGTGACCGCTGTGCTAGAGAATAAAGGTGGATATGAATCCTGTGGACTATATTCAATTTGTGAATAAAAAGATTGAAAAGTTAAATAGTTCTTCTGTCCTGTTTTTTTATTTCTGATATAATTGGCAACTCTGCACATTGATACATCTTGTTTTTATTATCATAGAGTATATCCACACTACCTCCTTAATCTGCCATGTTCTTGTATTCAGGGCAGCTTGGCTCTGAAATGGATTCAGAAAATCCTTCCCAGACTAAGATTCTTTAACAGCAATTTGCAAGATGTTCAGTCTAGACTACTATCATCTTCTGATTGGACAGTTCTGCTGCTGTGCCCTCCCACTTTTTGGTTTCAAAAAAGCCAATTTGACCGATTACTTGCCTTTCTGGATATATATATGTACCATACATACGTTTATAAACACAAATGTGCAGCCACAAATATTGGCAAAGTTAAATTAGTTATTTTTATATATATATATATATATATATATATATATATATATATATATATATATATATATATATATATATATATATACACACACACATACATACATATACATACATATATATACATACATATACATACATACATATACATACATACATATACATACATATATATATATACATACATATATATACATATATTGCAGGCACAACATTTTTTTTTTGCTTTTTTCCTGATTTTCCTGACTAACACCTGCTACAGACTCTTTTACAACAGGTTTTCCTTGCTAGAGTAATAACTATAAAACGTGCCTTACTTCCCCTATTTGAAATTCAGCAGGATTTGTGGGGGATGTTTAATTACTATTTTTATTATACTGAGCTACTACTTTTTCTCAATGTTTTCTGGTGCATTTATTTTCCAGCCCAAGTAAATAATAATCAGAGAATCATACATATCAGCATACCTATCCCTGAAATGTGTCTTTTAAGGAAGCAGTTCCCAACATTTTTTCTTTTTTTTAAATTTTTACAATCTTTATTTTGGAATTCAAGCTTCTATATATCTTATGTCTTATGCCCAATAACTTTTTTTTTAATTTTTACCTTCCCTATATCATTTTCTGTTTCCTACATGAAATGAAACCAAATCATACATTTTATCGTGTTATCATATAGATGTCAGGATTCCAGCAATCTCTTTAATTAAATCATGATTCTCGAGCCAACCTTCAAAAAACTTCAAAGGATTCATTAGAGGCGACATACTGGTACTACCCTGTATGAAGCCAACTCTGGCATGCCTAATTTACAGTCACTTGTGACCCTGTTTTCCCCCTCCCCCTGAGCATCTCATAAATCAGATTCTCCAATTGAGCACATTCACAGGCTGGGTGTCATCATTCAGTTCTCCAATTAAATATATTCATGTGCAAAAACTCTGGTGTTTTAGTTACGATCTTTTAAAGATAAGATTTGGAATGTACTTTCACTTTTAACTGCTCTTCCAGATTTCCTCCCCCCCCCCTTTTGTATGTGTGTGTGTATGTGTGTGTGGCAACTACTAAAACAGGCATAGGAATGTTTTATGAGTTGACAATAGAGGGATCGTGATAGCCTCGTGGTTGCATAGTTGCTTTATGATGATTATTGCTAATTAGAAGTTGGAAGAGACTTTATCTTAAATTAAATGCAGTACCAGAGGGAAACTACAGCTACTGGATTATTGTTTGGCTGGAGGCAAGTTAGTCAAGCTATCTACAATTTGTTCAAATTGGTGAACAGATCAGAAAAAATAAATAAGCCAAAAGCAATTGTCATGCACTGTAAGCAGTTAGAACATTTGTCAATGCAATTAAATATTCACTTAATACAAAAATAAATTGATAATGCTAAAGTAAAAATTCAACAGTAAGAGAGACCGCATATAAATGTAATTAATTTTTTTAAAAAAGAAATGTATTATTTTGAACCTAATTTTCTGCTTTAGCCATTGATTTCTGAAGGTAGGAAGTTCCCCCAAAGGCTTTCATTTCAATATACAAAATCTCTCTTGCTCATATCCCTACTATCATTGTTCTTCAGATTCTACAAATATGAATCATTCTTCTATTGCACAAAAATCTCCTTTCTATTTTGGCTGCTTACAGGGAAATGGCATTCCTCTGGCTTGTAGCTGCTCCACTCTTCCCGTTTCTCTGAATCATGCTTATGAGCCACACTGAGGCACTCTGGTTGAGAGCTCTTGTGTTTCTCATCTCTTTGCAGGGACTGGCCCCTATTGCTTGCCAGGTTTATTACCAGTGTGGGTGAGCACCATTTCTGGAAAATGGGAACAGACAGTGTCACCCACATATACCCAATCACAAATTCTCCACTTACAGAATTGCATTTTCCTACTGTTGAAGAGGCCGGCCATAAGACACTTTTTTTAGTGCCATTGTAACTGAAGGGTTGTAAGTCAAGGACTATCCTTATAAATAGTTAATAGCAAATTCACCATGTTCCTCCAGTTTTCTATAGAATTAGGTTGCTGATTAGGAGCCCCAGTTAATTCCTCCAAAAATGTGAAACTATGGAACATCAGAAGATGTACATTTTTAGGCCACACAGCTGCACAGGATCAGGAAAATAAATGTTTTGAGTTTAAGGGGTGATGAATGGCAGCAACATATGGTTGTCCTCCATTGCTGCTCCCTTAATACTTCTTTAATTCAAACATATATTTTCCTGAACCTATGTCGCTAGATTCAGGTCCAGGAAAATGGCATTGTTTATATAGAAAATAATGAATAGCTACAAAATGGAGGCAACCATAATATAGAAGTATAACTTTTGACATCAAAAATAATCTTCTACCATGCATATTTAATTATGGTGCATTAGTCTCATTGATTTATAAAAGATGCAGTATTCAAACAATATTGCCATGTTTTATTAAAGTGTTTTCATTATTCAAAAATACAGTATGGGTTCAAACTGAATTTTCTTTGGGCAAGACTCTGAGCCTAATGGGGTTACTATTATAAATAATATAACAATACTATTATAAATGATCTTATTTCAAGCAAAAATTACATTTTAGTTACTTTAACATTTTGAATAGAATTCTATATAATTGTTTTACACCTTAATCTATCAGCATGAATAGTATGTCTTTTCTTCAGTCTTTGAAACCAGTTCTTTTTTTTCTGTCAGCTGAGTTTAGAAAATTAAGTGTGAATGCAATATTTTTGTCACTTGCTTGACATGGCAAAACTTCAATGGTTTAAAATTACCTGTATGAATTGTCTTAGGAAGTGTTACAGCTTTAAATCCACTGCCTCAACCTTTCCTAATTCCTTTTAGGTGGTGAAGACTATAGGTTTGCGCGAAGTATGGTACTTTGGTCTTCAATATATGGATAATAAAGGTTTCCCAACCTGGCTGAAGCTTGAGAAGAAGGTAATGAAATAAGCTAATTTTGATTGTTAAAGGTCCAAACATAGGTTTGCGATATTTAATTGATAATCAGTTCCATCTAAATCTTTAAATCAAATCACAAGTCATTTCAGTGAAAAATAACATGTCTATTATTTGCTGTCATCATTGTTTGCTATTACTGTTTTATTTGCATTTAAATCTTTTAAAATAATCCTGCAAAGCAAAGCAAAAGCAGTGCAAAAATTACACTATATATAAGCAAGCAGGTAGATGATAATGGCAGTGAAATCCTGCTTAACTGGACAAAAAGTCACTTTTTTTCTCCAAGGATTTTTTCCCCTTAAAGTAGCTAGCAATAGCACTTAGACTTAAATACCTCTTCACAGTGCGTTACCGCCCTCTCTAAGCGGTTTACAAAGTCAGCATATTGCCCCCAACAATATGGGTCCTCATTTTACTGACTCGGAAGGATGGAGGACTGAGTCAGTCTTGAGCCGGTCAGAATCAAACTCCTGGCAGTCAGCAGAATTATCCTGCAATATTGCATTTTAACCACTCTACTACCTCGGCTCTGAAATATTGTTGAAATAATGACCAGCAAAAACCGACAAGAAAGGGATATTTGTCAATTCCCTTACTCCTAACCACTTCCAGTGCTGTTAAAGTAAAGCAATTTGTTGAGAAGTTTAGCTTTGGTTATTGATAAGAAGAGCCAATCACAGCTATGCATTTCATTTGAATAATAAGAGCACATGCCCTTATAATTCAGAAAGAGGTCCAGATATCATAGTTAAGTCAATGTGCTAGGACAGTAGTAGTCTGCAATAGACTGCAGGGCAAGAAGCTATTTATGCCTTGAAGTATACTTAATAGGCACAGCAGAACAATCTAAAGCAGATTTTCAGTACAACTAATATTTGGTGTTGTAACTGTCAGGTTTTTGATACTTTCTTGTATAGGAATTTCATTTTTTTTAAATGTATAACTGTTGGCTGTCTGGTGGGGACCAGTGAGTTGGCAAACTGAGTGTACACTCACTGTATATGCATGAATACTGAGAATCTAAACACAGTTTAGTTTCAACATTCCTTTAATCTACTCATAATACGGACATTGTGTTTATTTCAGTTAGCTCGGACTCTTGGTACATAATTTTCTAAATACTTTTCAAGACAAGTCAATCTGCCTAAAGTGGTCTGTTACAGTGTGGAGGCTAGTCAAGATATAGGTAATATAAGACATAATCCACACTGATTTAAAGAATTATCTGAGAAAATTATTTTTCCCCTGAGCTATTTGTAATCATTCATAGGAGGTATAAACAGTATTAATATCTGTTAGGAAAAAAAGTAAAAATATAATCTGGTCCCATACTACTCAATACTTGAATAGATTAATTATTATTACCTTTATTGTCAGAGTACAACATGTGTACAATGAGATTGGCTGAGCCTCCCTTCATGCACCCCCACCCCAATACAACTCACAGTGGGGACAGAAGCCCCTAACCCAGTCCCAATCTTATTACACTATGTGACCTTGTTGCACAACGCGCCAGCTCCGCAAGTCTATAATACTATATTGATATGAAGTTATTTTCAGTTCAGAAGTCTGACAGCCCATGGGTAGAAATCGTTTTTCAGCCTGTTGGTGCAGTTGACTATGCTTCTATATCTCCTACTCAATGGAAGGAGATTAAAACAGTATGATGGTATTGAAAAAAATATATGAAGTTTATATTAGCCTTTCACAAGTCTTTCCAGTTTGTGCTCAGTTCTTGCAAAGTAGAAGTTTCCATCTCCCTCCCCTTAATTTTATAAAACTATATAGCTTTTGCAGTCAGTTCCACTGAACTGACGATTGAAACAACTGTGTCTATTACCAATGTTAATTTAATAGATGCCGTTTAAAATGGCTAATCCTATATGCTTAACACAGGTTTTTTTGTGCATAGTAGGAACGCTGATGCACAAAAAACAATTTAAAGGGCCTATATATATCTGTAAACCTGGGTTACGTTGTGATACCAAGATAAAGAAGTTGCAGCAGCCAAGAACACATAATCTAAGCGAGATAATGTTTAAAATAGTTAACACCATTTTATTTTTCATATTGGAATCCAAATGTGTTATAATGATAGGTAACTTTTCCCCAATGGGCTCTTATTAAGCAAATAAACAAAGAACAAGCATGCTCTTGTTTGGAGTGAACAAATATTAGGAAATGTCTTCAGCTTTCCTTACCCCAAAACCAAATATATGAACAGCAGCGTTTTTGGTTTTTCAAAAAGACATTTTACTTCTGTTAAGTACTAAAGCGATTTCCTTTTCTTTAGTGCAAAACATTTCTATGTATATGTGTGTGAGAGAGAGAGAATGTATGTTCATGCTCACTGAAAATTAAACATCTCCTGACAGTGCAAACATCCTGAAAGATTGTTGCTCCTATTTCTAGACTTATCAAATCCTGGTGTTTGCTGAGCTATAGGAAAAAAAACAACCCAGAAATGTAGAGATTTCCTTGCTCAAACAACCCTTCCCCCCCCCCCATGCATGCATCTATCCATGTTACAATATGACCCCTATTACCAATACAGAAGAATATTTGTAACTCAGGATTGAAGTGAGGAGTTCTTGGTGCTCTCTGTGCATGGTTGTTCCCCTGCAGATGTTTCATTACCCAAACTAGGTAACATCATCAGGAGCACTGATAATGTTACCGGGTTTGGATAATGAAAACTCTGCAAGAAAACAACCGAGTTCAGAGAACACCAAGGACCCCTCATGACCTTCCTAATAGTCACTGAGCAACATTATTGATCAAATCATAGGAATCAGAAAAGCATTTGAAATGGTTGTTTTAACACTGGTATTTTGGGGGAAGAATAGCTTTTTATACTTAAGTAGTGGCTGTTGTTTTTACAGATTTAAAATAAGTTGATTCTTTAGAGCTGGAGACAATCAGACAAGTTCAAAATATGTAATAACTTAATAATAAAATGTTATTGTTGATTGGAGTCAGGCAGCACCAAAATTGAATAAATAAATATTTTTGTGTTCAACAAGTTAATATTTCATAATTTACCGATACTTATTGTTGCTCCTCTTGACTTATCTCTATTTAGGTCTCTGCTCAAGAAATCAGGAAAGAGAGCCCTCTCCAATTCAAATTTCGGGCCAAATTTTTTCCTGAGGATGTGTCTGTAGAGTTGATCCAGGATATCACGCAGAAATTGTTCTTCTTGCAAGTGAAAGAAGGAATTCTTAGTGACGAGATCTATTGCCCACCTGAAACTGCTGTCCTTCTTGGATCTTACGCTGTGCAATCCAAATTTGGAGATTATAATAAAGAACTGCACAAGCCTGGATATCTCAGTTCTGAACGCCTGGTTCCCCAGCGGTAAGCACTTCTATTGAAACCCTGAGGCCCAGCTCTCCCCAATTCTATTGAATGAACTTCCAGATGAGAATGCGGGATGTGTAAAAGACACTAGAACAGATTTTGCAACTCTTACAGTTGATAGCCAATGTATTAAGAAGAGAATGACACAATAAAATGAAAAGGCTGAGATTTATTTTTCAAAAATATTGATAAAGCTGAAATACCAGTAATAGAAAAGAACTACAGTATGTTGTAATTTTCATGAAACTTAGCACAATTTAAGATTTTTAAAAATGTTTTAGAATATTAGGGATGCTCATTGCTTATGGGGTTCTAGTACTACATATAATAGTTAGCAACTAAACATGGTAGTGAGGCTAATACTTAAGGTTTTGAATCAATCGCTATCTCTCTTCCCAAACTACTTCAAAGGATGGTTATTATAGGGAAAAATAAAGGAACTACATGTATCACTTTGAGATCCTGAACTAAAATGTGATCTAAACCTAATGAAAGTTGGAACAAACAAATGGGGAAATATTATCAACATAGTGTCAGTTGAATAGGTCCATTATTTCTCAATTCACTTCTGGTTTCAGTTAACAAACTAATAAATTGCTGCTACTTAACACTGCTTTAAGACATCAGTTTGTGTCCATGGAACTCTTGACTACAAAATGAATGGGCCCAGGACCTTTGCAGACATTTACATATCATTAAAGAATAACGTTGTGGTAAAGCTAGAGTTTAATCATTAAAAGACTAGTGTTGGAACTTGATCAAGGTTCATCTTTTTTAAAAAAAATCTCAGAAAAGTGACTTTTTAAACTTTAAATTTTTGTGCCATCTTTCCCATATATCCGACTTTGCTAGCACATGACATTTTTGTAAATAAAACAAGTTGAACTTTAAATTTCAAGATATATCTTTATATTTTTAGAGTAATGGATCAACATAAGCTATCTAGAGAACAGTGGGAAGAAAGAATTCAAGTATGGCATGCTGAACATGGTGGAATGCTTAAGTGAGTTACTTTATTGAACTTTTTATTGACTTTTAAAAATTGATGTTAATTATTTTCAAAATGTCCAGTGTTTAATACTCATATTCCAATCCACATCTTATATGAGATCTAAGCGCTAGAGAAGATTTTTAAAGCAACACTTTCTTTGAAGTACATTTTGTTCTTCATTATATTAAATTACTATTGAGATGAATAAATATATCCAGCATGTATATACTGTATAGGCAAAGCCAAGATGATTGAGTAGAGTTAGTGAAATAATATTGAACACACAAACATAACAATTGATAAATGGAGGAAAGGGTTAGTAAAGTGCTGATATTCTATAGGGAAGTGAGAAGGTTCTTTTAGATCTTTTCTGTTACATCTAGTAGCCTGAGTATTTTATTTTCCCACACCTCAAAGCTCTGCATTAGTCTTACAACAAGTCTTAACATTTCCCATTTTGTATTAACCAGAGAAAATGCCATGCTGGAATATTTGAAGATTGCTCAGGATCTCGAAATGTATGGAATCAATTATTTTGAAATAAAAAATAAGAAAGGAACAGACCTTTGGTTGGGAGTAGATGCCCTTGGGCTCAACATTTATGAAAAGGAAGACAAGTAAGTGAAGATATTTGTAATCCTTTGTAAGACTAAAGAGCTGCTCTTGTGCCAAAGAATTATCTCATCAGTGATGTGTACCTTTATAGCAATCATATCTGCTAAGGTCACCTTGCCTTTCAGAATATATGCTAAATAATATCGTGCTATGGTGCATATGACTTCAATGTCACCTGCCTTGCTTTATCTCTTAACTGCCCTGTTTTCTCCTTAAATTCATATACAGGCATGTGGTTTCGGAAGGAGAGGTGTGGCTAAATGGAATAATCACTGCATGGCTTGTCTTTATTATTATGTATCATATTTTAATGATAATTCTAGAAAAAAAAACAAGCCAAGTCCATTTTCAGTTGTCAAGTTTTGGACAGACCAACCATCTGCCGTATCTAGGGTTGAGATAAGAACACGAACCAAAGGATAATGTAGACAACCCATGACCCATTGGCACATTTTGTTTTCCATATATTATATAAGCTTGTGATGATAAGCTTCCCTCATGGATTTCAGAAGAGCTGTGGTGAAACTATTTCCTCCACTACTTCAGCTGACCAATAGAACTTCCTCCCATTTTGTTGGGGGAGGAGGAACAAAGGGAGTGACAGACCACAAGGAAAACTGCAATCCCCCTACACCCTATTCTGGCATGTCCCCTTCAAGAACATACACAGGCATCTGAGTCACTCATTCCTCCCTTACCGGCTACCACTGTTAAGAGTTTTTATATTTCAGCCTCAGTTCCAAAGCAATCTGTCAGTCCTTATTCTCAACCAATTGGGAACAACAGGGGGTCAAAGGGAGATGGGGGAGTGAAGATAAAGTCCTCCCATTTTTCCTTATGCCAAATAACTTAAAAGGTTTCTGGGAAGTGTAGTCAAAAGGCATGCTGCTGAATTTGGCCACAACTCTGCCAAATTTTAATCCCTTGGGTGTCATGGGTCCCAGTTTTTGGATGTATTCTGTAAATTAGCCGATCTGAGATAAGTTGATTCAAAATTGTTGCCCTATGATGTATTGTGTCACCAGATTGAAGTTTGCAAAGTATCAAACAGATACGTATGTTATAATCTTAATAGCCTGTTCTGTATTGTATGTGTATGTATTACACAATTAGGAAAGGATGCACATTTTGCCTGTGGAAAGCCTCAGATTCAATCCCTGTCATCTTTAGTTAAGGTTAAGGGAATCTCTGTTTCGAGAGCTTTGGGTCATTAAAGTAACCAAGTCTGAGCAGAATGTATTCACAGTATCACTACCAAGTAGGAAGCTTTCCTTAATCATCCAGGATTCTCACTCAGTTTTCTCCCCAATGGAGAACTTCCATTATACTCAATTGAGAGCTTTTTATAATCACTTATTCCATGCTAGGAGCCATTAGTGTGAAATGATTCTTAGCCAATAGGTTGGCTTTTTATCTGGAAATTGCTTAGGTAAACTTAAGTTAAATTCTTGGAATACACAATTGACAACCTTTGTTATTTTAAGTCAGTAGCTCTAGGGTTCTTTATTAAGGAAGAGATTTGAAGAAACAGCATAGTGATAATCTGGAAATGAGACAGAAGAAACTGAAAGTTAACAATTGAATGTAAAAAGGAATGGTTCCTTTTCATGTAATACTTGTTCAATACGACAAGGATGTACAAAATTAACCTGAGCTTACTTTTGAAGCATAGTAAATTATTTATAAATAGTAACTTGTCTTTGTTTCCAAGGCACATTTTAAGCCGTGAAAACATTCAAACAGGAGAAATTGTCTGCAAACATTGAAAAAAGGCTATATGCTAAATCTTTCTTGACGTTTTTAATCAAAATTATACCAAGATCACTGAAGAAAGGTTTTTTTTTCCTAGCAACCCTATCACACGTAGAAAATAAGGAGTGTCACTCTAAGGATTGCATGAGTGAAACTACTTCTAGATTCTTGAATGACAGGTCTCTTTGTGTAGCCACAGTCATTCAAACTGGTTTTACAAGCTATATAAAGCCTGCAAGAGGAAACATTTGCTTCTAAAGGAAAATCTGGGCAGGGGGGATGTGCACAGAAAATTAAGCATTGGCACATCTAATGATTCATAATAGAATCTTCATGATATTGAAGTTAACTTGTTATGTCCTCCCTCCTTATTTTTTAAATACATACTCGAATGCATAGAAATTGCTGGGGGATGGAATATGGTAAGGCACACCTATGGCTAATACTGAGTTTAGCATATAAATAACAGCACTTCTATTCTTCATTATGAAAAATACCTTGGGATTCCAGCATTTAATTACTGCATCAATATCTTTAAAACAGTACCCTGTATAAGTTGAGAAGCATTAATGCACAATGCTCCAGTTATAATATTCTGTGTGAGTTATATACTTGTGTGTTTCTTTGTATGAGGAGGATTATCTTTGCTCAGATTTTAAGTTCTTACGTGAGCCCTGCTCTAACTATAACATGGATCTCTACCAGATAAAATTTACCTACATGTTGTAAAGGAGATTTAAATGGATGAAACTTTTATTTTGTCTCTGTGAGATGGCAATGTTCCACTTAAAAACTGTGATGTAAATATGAATAGAGGAATTAGAACTATAATGGGACAAAGAGAGAGAGAGGAGAAAGAGAGATACTTTGAAATATTATTTTTCTCAATCCCTGCAATTTGATGCTAAAGAGAAAGGGATGGGCAGCTTGTTTACTCAAAAATGCTGTTTATTAGCATGTATACTAACTAAGCCAGGTACAAAATTGTGTTTGGTGAAATGATGCCTTTTTGACCACATTAAACCCAGTAATCTGTCTTTTTTTTTGGTTTGGTATCCTTCCTGTAAAAGCTATGTTCTGATGTTTGTGAAGGTTGAAATAACTTTTGTTAGATGCCAATTGTTCAACTTACTGCAAAATCTAGAACCAGATCTATTTTACTCCCAGCTGTGCTATAGAGGCATCATGAAATAGGGAGGTAGCTTCAGTTCACAGTACAGATAAGCCTTGACTTCTGTTTATTTGTTAAATGACAGTTGGAAGTTACAATGACCTTGGAAAATGTGATATGCCCACCCTCAAAGTGATTACTGTTACAACAACTCCCACAGCCGTGTGATTGCAATTCAAGCACTTGGCAACCAGCTTGCATTTACAATGATTCAGTGTCTTGGGGTTACATGATCACAATTTCAACCTTCTCAACCAGTTTGCTTCTGACAAGCGAAGTCAATTGGAGAAGCCAGGTTTCCTTAATAGCTGCATGATTCACTTAATGACTATGTGATTTGCTTAACAATCATAGTAAAATATTATAAAATTAAGTCCCATCACTTGATTATTTGCTTAGTGACCAAAATTCCAGTAGTTATGGTTGTAAACCAAGGACTACCTGTAATTAAGCCAGATTTCTTGATCTGAATTGTAGATTGTTTCCTTATCTGTATCTGCTTTGTTGTTTCCAGGTTAACCCCTAAAATTGGTTTCCCTTGGAGTGAAATCCGAAACATTTCTTTCAATGATAAGAAGTTTGTTATAAAACCGATTGACAAGAAATCACCAGTGAGTATAACTGATAATTAGAGTTGCTCCTGATGAAAGACAATAGTGGTTATATATTATTTTTTTAAGGCCCCACCTGTTAATTTACATAAATCTTAGAATGAAATTGCATGCCCATTCAGTAGTTGAATTATATTGGAAACTGATTTCTATAAAATAAATTTGATTAATGGTTAAAATTGCTTCAACATAATGAGGAATGCTCCCTTCTCTTCATCACGTCCACATCAATATGTTAGAATGTTTGTTGAATCACTTTATTGTGTTTATTGAATATTAATGTTGTAGACATCACTTTCTTTCTCTTCTATTGAGCAAAATTGGAGTCTTAAAAGGATAACCTGTAAAAAAATTATAGGAATATTTCCTTATTCAGTAACATTTTCTATTATTGCATTGTAGAATTTTAATTTTCCAGATAAATTTTGAAATAATCTTTCTGTAAATCTTTTTTAAGAAGTTGGCATATTGAAAAATAAGTTTTGTTTTGTTTTGCTTTCCTTTAAATATAAATGGGTCTCATCAGAAACTGCTTCAGTTTCAGAACAGCTTCCCCTTTTAAATATTTGAATACTTGAAATTATTCTTTTCATGTAAAATTTAGTCACGTAGCCATTAACCATATTGAAATTTTGTATTCCAAATATTAACTGGATAACCCTGAGTAACTTTATTGTGTTTTTTTCTTAATGTTAGCCTCATTTTCTCTTTTCAGTATTTCATAATTTTTCTTCTGTCTTTGTTCCATCCTGCAAATGTACTTGTTCTCATACTTGGCTATTAAGAACTTAGGGACAAAAATTTTGAATTTGGATGATTTCCATACCGTAACTAACCCATGCACAAAGCACAATGAATATCAAGGACAAGTACAAAAAATGGAAAGAAGGACATACAACTAAGGCAGAATATCAGCAGATAGCTAGAATCTGCAAAGACGAAGTTAGGAAAGCGAAAGCTCAGAATGAACAAAGACTTGGCAACAAAAGTCAAAGATAATAAAAAAGTTTCTTCCAACATATAAGTAACACGAAAAAAATCAAGGAAACAATCGGTCCACTAAAGAGAGAAGACAGCAAGGAAGTAACAGGCAACAGAGAGAAAGCAGAACTGCTTAACTCATTTTTTGCATCAGTCTTCACGCAAAAAGAAACTATAGCTCAACCCACCAAAAACCTAATTGTAAAAGACAGACCAGAAATAAAAGTTAAAATAAGCAAAAAAATTAGTAAGAGAACATCTGTCTGATCTTGATGAATACAAATCACCGGGGCCTGATGGATTATATCCCAAAGTTTTAAAGGAGCTAGCAGAGATCATCTCAGAACCACTGCACCATATCTTTCAAAAATCCTGGAGCACCAGGGAACTACCAGAGGACTGGAAAAGAGCTGATGTGGTTCCCATCTTCAAAAAAGGGAAAAAAACAGACCCAGGAAACTATAGACCAATCAGCCTAACACCAATACCCAGGAAGATACTGGAAAAGATAATAAAAAAACAGATCTGCCAACATTTAGGAACAAGTAAAGTAATAACTAGCAGTCAGCATGGGTTTGTTAAGAACAGATCTTGCTAAACCAATCTTATTTCATTCTTCAACATAGTGACTAAATTAGTAGACCAGCAAAATAATGTAGACATAATATATTTAGATTTCAGCAAGGCATTTGACAAAGTAGACCATGACCTACTTCTTAGTAAGCTAGAAAAAAGTGGAATAGATAGCACTATCACTAGATGGACTCGCAATGGCTGACAAACCATACTCAATGAGTAGTCCTTAATGGGTCTAAGTCTACATGGAGGGAAGTAAGCAGTGGGGTGCCACAAGGTTCTGTTTTAGGCCCAGTACTCTTCAATATCTTCATTAACAACTTAGATGAGGAAATAGAAGGGGAACTTACCAAATTTGCAGGTGATACTAAGCTGGCAGGAATAGCTAACACGCAAGAAGATAGGCTCAAGATCCAGATGGATCTTGACAGACTAGAACAACTGGGCCGTATCTAGCAAAATGAAATTCAATGTAGAGAAAAGTAAAGTCAGGCAAGAAAAACCAAAAGTACTCATAGAGACTTGGTGAAACCAGGCTCAATAGCAGTAACTGTAAGAGGGATCTTGGAGTCTTAGTGGACAACCAGCTAAATATGAGCCAGCAGTGTGCAGCAGCAGCCAAAAAAAAGCTTAACACAATCCTAAGTTGCATTAACAGAGGGATACAATCAAGATCAAGGGAGGTACTAATGCCACTATAAAGCCTTAGTAAAACCACACCTAGAGTACTGCATCCAGTTTTGTTCACTACATTACAAAAAAGATTTTGAGACTCTAGAAAAAGTACAGAGAAGAGCAACCAGGATGATTAGGGGACTGGAGACTAAGGCATATGAAGAATGGTTACAGGAACTAGGCTTGGCTAGTCTACTGAAGAGAAGGACCAGGGGAGACATGATAGCGCTGTTCCAATATTTGAGGGACTGCCACAGAAAGGAAGGGGTCAATCTATTTTCTAAAGTACCTGTAGGCCAAACAAGGAATAATGGATGGAAACTGGAGAGATTTAACCTGGAAATAAGGAGAAACTTTCTGACAATGAGAACAATCAACCAATGGAACAGCTTGCCCTTAGAAGTTGTCGGAGCACCATCACTTGAGACCTTCAAGAAGAGATTGGACTGCCATTTGTCAGAAATGGTGTAGGGTCTCCTGCTTGGGCAGAGGGTTGGACTAGATGACCTATAAGGTCCCTTCCAACTCTGATTATCTGTTATAAAATTTATCATAGAAGAGGCTGTTAGAGAAGCATTGTTATAGCACTTATTAAATTGGTCGGACTCAGAAATTATTAATGTATTTTTAGTGCTGAAATTAGCAATCATAGGCCAGTCACGGGAGAAGATCTAATTCCTATATGATTAAGCAGGCTAATTTGTTACTGCTTGGATTTTCCATTACAAAGAACTAAGGGCCAAGTGAAGGTTTAACACCAAAACTATAAAGTAGGGCACTGCAAGTCTGAGTGTGCATGGGTATTTTTTTAATCTTTTCATCTCTTCTTGCCAGGACTTTATATTTTATGCTCCTCGTCTAAGAATCAACAAGAGAATCCTGCAGCTGTGCATGGGAAATCATGAGCTGTATATGCGCCGTAGGAAACCTGATACCATTGAGGTCCAGCAAATGAAAGCCCAGGCCCGTGAAGAGAAGCACCAGAAAGAACTAGAAAGGTGTGTTCAGAAGCATAGGAACTACAACATGGCCTCCTACATTAAGTGTGATCATTCTGCAGTAGATATGTTGATAGCCTTACCATACTGTAGCCTACGTGACAATTATAGGGTTACCAGAAATTAAACCTAGAGTGAATATAGATTGGTAAGGAATTGAATTGCTTGAGACCTTCAGATTCTCTTTACGTCCTTCATGGTTCCTTAATAGAAAAGTTTAGGTCACCAATCATGAGTGACTAGAAATGCAATCATTACATAATAAGTACTACTCTTGGTTTAAACAAATGTTCAGATACTTTCACATTGTTTTGTCCTGGTTATTATGAAAAAAATAAAAAAAGTGTGGTAAAATGTTTCCTAGTCTGTTCCAGTTCTAGAACTAATTTAATTTTATATCTGAAGAGAGATGTTGGAAAATGAGAAGAAGAAAAGAGAGACAATTGAGAAGGAAAAAGAGCAGATGATGAGAGAGAAAGAAGAGCTGATGATGAGGCTGCAGGAGTATGAAGTCAAGACACAGAAAGCAGAAAGAGGTACTATTTGCATTTTGTTGCCAAAACCCACATCCATCTTTCTATGTTCCCCACTTCTGATCCAATAAGCAGTGTCTTTAACAAGCAATAGTGACGTAAAATGTCATGGTAGTACCATGGATTGACTTTCCTAATTAATAGAAATACCCAGACAGGCAAACATGTCCTTCTGAGAGGAGAAGAATCTCACCCTAATGAGCTCCCAGAACCTTTCTCTGAGAAAGACTCCCTCAAAGAGAGTGGCGAGCAGGAGGAGCCTGCAATAACAGGGAATCATGGTGTGCTGTTACCATCAGGATCTGATGTTAGTCAGCGCTGCTGCATAGTTCCAAAGTATCAGCCTCCTACGTTAATAGTTTGGTTGAAGTAATGTTTGTGTAGTGTCAAGTGCAATGAAACCAGAAGTAATCATCCCTGATTATTTTGGCAGGTACGTGATTTGGACAGAGTTGGTCTAATAGATATAGATAGAAATATTCACATATGATTATGGATGACATCTGCCTTTAATCTATAACTTGCTCACAACATGGACACATCCTTGTTGGTTTCTTGGCCACAAAGCAAAGGTGATTTTCCTCTGCTTGCTTCTAAGATGTCCCAAAGGTACTTTTTTCAAAAACCAACTGAACTTTCTAGGTGCTAGAATCTAGGATTTTTTTCTTTGAAAATGTTTTGCTTTTCTCTAAGAAGCTTCTTCAGTTCATGAAAAAAAATACCTTTAGGACAACCATGACCTGAATAATTGAGAATAGACATTCCTTCTAAGATGTTTTCCAGTCTTCCACCTCAGTCAACAGCCTGGGGACTTCCTGCAAGTCAGCCAGTGCTGTCATCTCTAGTGACTAAAGCTGTAACTATTTATCTTCAAAGAATATCTTGCACATAAAACAAGCACCAGCATTCCAAAAGTATGGAAGTCAGAAGTCTCAGTTGCACGTCATACTTAGCCATAAAATGATATGGTGAAAGGAACTTGTCTAAATCTCTGCAAATAGTACAGGTAATCCTTGACTTACAACCACAATTGATCCCAAAATTCATGTCGCTAAGAGATAAAGTTGTTTCATAAGTTTTGCCGCATTTTACAACTTTTCCTGCCACACTTGTTAACTGAATCACTGCAGTTGTTAAATTAGTAATATGGTTGTTAAGTGCATCTGGTTTCTCCATTGACTTTGCTTGTCAGAAGGTTGCAAAAGCTGATCACATGGCCCCGTAACACTGCAACGGTTATAAATGTGAGTCAATTGTCAAACATCCGAATATCAATCTGCTGCGATGGTCATAAATGTAAAAATTGGTCATAAGTCTTTTTTTTCAGTGCTGTTGTAACTTCAGTCATTAAGCAAACTGTTGTAAATCAAGGACTACCTGTACTACCTTCTCCCACAAGAAGCCGGACTGGTGCATTTAAATGATTTTTTTTTAAAAAAATCAGCATTTAAAATATATGTGGCTGTTCCCCCCCCTTTCCCTCTCCCCCCCAGAGCTCTCAGACCAGATCGAAAAAGCCAGGCAGCTGGAGGACGAAAGAACAAGAGCCCAGGAGGAAGCAGAGCGCCTGGAGAACGAGCGTTTGACGGCTCTGCAAGCTAAAGAAGAACTGGAGAGGCAGGCTGTTGACCAAATGAAGAGTCAGGAGCAGCTGGTATGGATCGGAGGCATTTCAGAAGGAAACTTGGAAAATTGATATGAATCTTAGCAAAATGGTTGGGCTAAGCTCCTCTCCTCAAGCATCATCAGTGGTTATATAGCTTTTTAAATCTTGCCTTTGGTTCTCAAAACCTTCACGGCAACCTATGGTGTGTTTTCAAAGTAATTTTAAAACATGTGGTCAGAGTGCAGTACTGCAGGCTACTTCTGCTGACTGTTGGCTGCCTGCAGTTTGGCAGTTCAAATCCCACCAGGTCAAGGTTGACTCAGCCTTCCATCCTTCTGAGGTGGGTAAAATGAAGAGCCAAAATTGTTGGGGGCAGTATGCTGACTCTATAAACTGCTTAGAGAGGGCTGGAAAGCACTATGAAGCTGTATATATAAGTCTTAAGTGATTTGCTATTGCTAAAATGGATACAGTACAGAAAACGGACCACACAAGCCATGTTTTTCCTGAATCAATGACAAAATAAAATTTAAGGACACATCTGTTTTTACGGAACAGGGATTTCTACAATCTAGTGCTGCTATAGAGAGAGTGGCTGAGCTGCATTTGAGCTGAAAATGAATTAAAACCCCTGCAAGGGTCAAAGATTCCTTATAGAAAGAAATTGTCTTTTAATGTTCTAACTTGCAGCCAGAAATAAAGTAGCCGTTGTTGATACTGCAGGAATAGACAAATGGACTTCTTATAGCTGGCACTGGCAAATTTTATTCAGGCAATATTTAATAAAATTTGTGTAAGTTCTCTTAAAGCCAACTTAATAAAGTTGGATGATAGTTATCTATCCTTAGCATAACTAAAGTTTGCCCACCTATGTTTTACATTTTTGTAGCTGATACTTTGTCATTTTCTGACCTAAGAACAGCCTCTGAATGTCCGACCCCATCCAAAAACCGGAGGATCTAGGAATAGGGAGCAGTTCTCTTACTGATCCAAATTACTTCTATCTCATGTAATTTCTTTTTTCCCCTCTCAAAAAAGGCTACCGAACTCGCAGAATACACAGCCAGAATTGCTCTTCTGGAAGAGGCAAGAAAGCGTAAAGAGTCTGAGGTTGAAGAATGGCAACACAGGGTAAGCTAATGTGTCCCACTCTGCTTTGCTTTCAGGGTTTTAGGTCTTCCTTGGATCTTGATTACAATATGATTCATTAGAAATATAGATCATACAGTCTATTGTCCTATAAAATTTGCTACCCTATAAGAATAAAATATGAGCCACACTGCATCAGAACTGACATTTCATATTTGCTTTCCACAACGACCAACAGGATGCTTCCAGAAAGCTCATAAAGAGTGCGTGGATTGAGTGTTATAGCATTGGCCTGCTATTTAAAAAAAAACAAGTATTTTTTATTCAAACTAAGAGTATTTCTATTACCAGAAAGATCCAAATAAAATTCAAAACCATCCTGCTTTGACTTTTCTAACATTCCCTTTGCAAGCTGCATGATCCTTCTATCATTCTTTTTGATAAGGGCATAACATGGAATGGAAGTAGTAGTATACCTAAAATCCCAATATGTTGCAAATTGTCTGAATTCCATTCTATCATTGCAAAATAATCTGTTTTTCTGAAATTCAAATATGTAACTATTTTGGCCACAAAAATTGGCAAATTTTTCATAAGCAATTGTCAGGTTTTGATTAGTTCTTCAATATATTTCCAACTCCTAAACGCCTAAAAAAGTCTTAAATGCATGTACCATTATCTCTACTGAGCATGCATACCTTATCAAAAGACAGTATTGTTGATCAATAAATTTCCATTAGGTACTTGACTGTCTTTAATTCCTATACTTTTTTCTTTAATAATTATAAGATATCATATAATGTAACATTTAAGGGGACGCGGTGGCTCAGTGGCTGAGACGCTGAGCTTGTCGATCAGAAAGGTCAGCAGTTCGAATCCCTAGCACCACATAATGGAGTGAACTCCTGTTACTTGTCCCAGCTTCTGCCAACCTAGCAGCTCAAAAGTATGTAAACTGCAAGTAGAAAAGTAGGGACTGCTTTGTTGGGAAGGTAACAGTGTTCCGTGCGCCTTTGGTGTTTAGTCATGCCAGCCACATGACCACGGAGACATCTTCGGACAGCGCTGGCTCTTCGGCTTTGTAACGGAGATGAGCATCACCCCCTAGAGCCGGAAACAACTAACACATATGTGTGAGGGGAACCTTTATCTTAATGTAACATTTAAATTGTTTTTTCTCAGATAGATAATAATAAGACCTCATTCTATCTGCATTAACATCAGTAAAATTCAAAACATAAATTTATCACTGTTAAGTTAAAACAAAAATGTCTAGACAAGATCTCAAAAATTATTATTTCCTTTCCAGGTTCATTACAAATGGATTGCAATTGATAGTTTTGCAACATTAGTAACCATCATTGACGCACTCTATATAATAGTTTGCTTAAAATAGCTTTGAAAAGTTTGTGATCAGGCTGTACTGAAACTTCTTCTCTATAAAAGAAAGCAATTAACACTTATTAACTGCTTCTTGTACTAATATCCACTGAAATCCCATTTCCTGTAACAACAATTGCCTTAATGGAATTGTCCCAATAGTCATTCCTGGGGGGAAAAATTAGCCATATTGGAAAAATGCTGTTCATTAATTTTCTTCTTGGTATTTTAACAATGGCTTCAATCTTTGTTTTTGTCAGGTTTCTTGTCATTAGAGGTTAGCAGATGTCCTAAGTACTTTACCTCAGTTCAAATTAACACAAGATTTAAACCAATTACTGCTTCTAATTCTGAACAATTTTATACAGTACTTATGAATTTTAAACAGTACAGTTTTACAACATTAGTAACTAAACAAACAGCGCATTCAACTTCTAAACCTTCCATTTTAATCAGTCCATTACCAAGTTCTGAAGTTCTTCCTCATATGATATACAATACATAATGTTTTACTTTTACCTTTTTTTGTTCTTAGTTCTTCACTTTTTATAAAAGATTCAGCCACCCACTTTGTCTGCATTCTTTTCCAACCATTGCCCATGCACCTTTGAGAAAACTGTATCTGAGACATGGGTGCTTCCAATCTTTGGTCTTTGGCATTACAACTGATGACTGGGGTTTAAGGCTTTCTCATTACTTCTCAAAATAACCAGTTCCTTATCAGTACGCCCAAGGTCTTTTAAGTGAGTTACAGCCTACTCCTCAGCTCTACAAACATCAACAGCATGTTCCAGTGTTAAATCATCTGTCCCTAAACAATCTGACTCTTACTCTTTCATGTCTTATTCCACGTAAACACATAACTGTCCCAAACTCTCAAGACTGCACTAAAAAATTTAATTCTGTTACATAGGCCTCTCTGTTTTATTGTAAAAAATGTGTTCCTCTCTTATGTAATGTCCTTGCTTAATATGTAGCAAGTTTCAAATTTCTCAACACCTGCAACATCTACTTATTAAACTTCTCTTCAAATTAGAATGTATTAAATATGTCTGTTGTCTCCTCCCTATCAACAAGCTGAAACAAGACTGTTTGTAATTTATTATTATTTTTATTAGCCCCACTTGCCACAATTATGTAGCAAGAAGATGTTCCATCTTCTCCAAAATTTCAACAATACCTAAACCTAGAGGCTGTTGATTACACCTGCACTACACTCAAAGCTTCTCAGTTGACTTCTAAGTCTATATTATGTTTACAGAACAGACATAAATAATAAGGAAGACAACTTTAGTACACAGCTAGGCTTTATTGATAACTTGCAAGTTACGTCAGTGATAGAGAGCCATTCATGCAGAGATGGCTCTTTTGATCCACTAATATTCTTCTTGCAAGTAATTCATTACAACATACAACTATACCAACTTGTGTTTTCCAAATAATATATTCAAAAGCATATGGCGTCTAATAGTATAAGTAATGCATAGCCATTGTGACTGGATTAGTAACACTTGATAGCTTTATTCCTCACAGGTTTGACATTCAGGTTTAGGAAGTAATTTACTCGATTTTGAGATAGAGATTCCATAGTTAAATATTTCAAAGCTTCGGGGAACAGCTGGCCGTGTGACATAATTTAGGAGAACGCAAATCCCATTTGCCGATATGAATGGATATGAATGGATAGAAAAGTGCATCTGAGCCAGAAGGAGAATAGTTGAGAGTCAGGAACATAGTCATTGAGAAAAGCGAATGGAAGCATGGTTGAGAATTAAATTATTAATTGATTAAATTATCATAAATCTGTATATTTTAAGATTATTTGGGAAACACACATCAGATCTCATCTATTTTCTAAATAACATTATCACTGGAAACATATTCTTGTAACGATGTCCTTGCTCCTTCACAAAGTTGGGAATTGGCTGCCGAGGGAAAGTGAGGCTGCTTTAAAAAGACAAGATGGCGGCCACAATTGTACAGGTAGCCTTTGACTTTACGACCAGTCGCTTAACTTTAAAGACCATTTGACATTACAACAGATCTCCCAGAGCTTACAGCCAACTCATTTTCAAAACTACGGTAGCCACAGCTACACACATGATCTTGGTTTCCCTTTTCTAGGCTAAAGAAGCCCAAGATGATCTGGTGAAAACAAAAGAAGAATTACACCTGGTAATGACTGCTCCACCTCCTCCACCTCCACCTGTATATGAACCAGTGAACTATCATGTCCATGATAATCTTCAAGATGAAGGAACCGAGTCCTCTGGCTACAGTGCGGAATTCTCAAGTGAAGGCATACTGAACGATCGTAATGAAGAAAAGCGAATTACTGAAGCCGAAAAGAATGAGCGTGTCCAAAGACAGCTGAAGGTAGGACTTATCACATAATATGTTAACAATACAAAACATTTATTATCATTCTAAGTACCATTTTATAATTTGCTCAAGAAGGGAGAAAGATGGTATGATATAAATGTATCTTTTTTCCAAAGGCTTAAGAAAGGTATCATATTTTATGGAGAAAGAAGATAATGATGTAGGACATAATCTAAAAATCTTTGCTACCGTGTATCTTATAGTGGAAGGTAGAAATGCCTTGGCAAATTTAAATGATCCAGATCTTCCATCTTCTTCTAATGCTCTTAGACATGACTGTGGTTATGACCACAGAACGATATGTACAAAACTCACCCTCAGATAGCATTTGCAGAATTTCCATATTAGTTTTTTGTTTTCCTCATGTCAGTTTCACAAATTTATTCTTTGTGCAAGTGTGTAATACTGTGTTTAAATATTGTAGACGCTGACCGATGAACTAGCTCAGGCCAGAGATGAAGACATGAAGACTCAGAACGACCTCATCCACACAGAGAACATGCGACAAGGTCGAGACAAGTACAAGACACTGAGACAGATACGACAAGGGAACACCAAGCAGAGAATTGATGAATTTGAAGCTATGTAAATGTAGTTTCAATGAAGACTCTGGGAAATGCAGATTTTGAATGTTGACGTTTCTTCATGAAAGGTCACTTGCAAAGTCATACTAGTAAATAAAGAAATAAACTCCCACACTGTCAGGTGTCCGCTGAATTTAATAAAAACAGCCACCAGGATTTAAGTATACTAAGGAGAACAGTCACAGAGTTGTAGTAAAAATCTTATTAATATTGTGTCAAAAAACTAATGTCAAAGGGTGTCTCGGAGTCACTTTTTTTCTACATGTTAAAAGATTTTTTCAGCTTTAATAGAGGGCTTTTTACTACTACAAGTATATCCAGATTTGTTTGGGGTGTGGGAAGATGTGCCATGTTTCTTGTTCTTAAACACCCATTGTATTTGAAGACTGTGATGTTCTTCCATCTCACTTCCTCTTGTTATTGCTGTAAAAATGTCACAAAAGGACTCTAAAAAAACCTTTCATCTTGAATTGGATCCCTGTGATCTCTCAGAGGGAGTGCGTGATAGGCACTCTTGGATGCCTCTCTTGTATCACGGATAGAGGGAAATTGTCGGTTTTCAATATTATACAAGTGTTGAACTGCAGCTTAACCAGTCAGCTGTAGTATCATATTTATATAATATATATATATATATATACAAGTTAAAGATATAAGTAGCATATAATTCTAGTTTGAAAAGGGTATTTTTGCTTTGTATATTTTGTTATTATTTCTTGACTTGTTAAACGAATGATATTGGGGGGGGCAAAATCTAATCTCTTGGGTGAGGCACGATCTAGAAAACATTTGTAAAGATGATTTTTTTTTTACTTGAAAGAAAATTGTAATGCATGCCTGTTATTCAATACAAATAATTTCACTATTCCTATTTTTTTCTAACAAATTTTCTAATTTTAAAAAAATGGTACCGTTTCAGACTCCAACCATGAAGGGACTTATAAAATGTCTCTGTTGAAGAGAGTTGCTATGGATTTGTCTCAGTATCCCCTTGTTAACCTCCATTTGACCACCATCACTTCCTAGCCTCCCCCTCCCCCCCCTCCCCCCCCCCGGCCAATCCCATTTTTGGCTTTGGAAACCCCAACCGTCAAGAGTACAGTATGTGGCTAATCCTGCTTTACATACAATGTCCTATGCTGCTTTGTATTTTGAAGTTTATACCTCTGGAATCCTGATACAATGTGGTGGGATGATTTGTTGAATGCAATTGACCCATAAATAAAAATCTGCAAGGCAACATTTTTTTTTCTCTTAAATTTCTCCATTTCTTTTTTCTGAAAAACTATGAAGCAACCCATTTGTTCAAGCAACAGGGAATACTAATAATAAAACAGAAAGTAAAATAATCATGGAAGAGATTATGACACTGAAGGTAATTTTTTAATATGTAAACTAGTAACACAGAACAGCAAAACATTTGCCTTGGATGCCAGGTACAAATTCAGTTAATAACTATGAGCTTTAACCAGCGCTAAAGTTTCTAAAAAGTGTGACCCATGTTTAGCCTTAATCATAGTCTAGCTGACTCTAGCAACTGAACAGCTGATTACTGAACAGTACTGATGTTAACAATAGGAATGGCAGCTGCCATTGCCTCTCTAAGATAAGATAGCCAGCACTTCTGAGGAAGGGTGGGATTGTTTTTGTTTTTAATTTTTTCTTTCCTCTTTTCTGCAAAGAACAAAGTCCGCAATGGCCTGATCAGAGCCCCTACGCACAGAATTCTGAAAGACTTTGTTTCCCAGGAAAGATGCCCCTGTTTGTGGGTGACAAAAAAATCAAAGTGGAATGAAAGAACTAGTGGCTCCTGCATTCCATGTTACTGCCTTGAAAGTCTAGTGATGGTTTAACTTTAGGTTAGCTTGGGTTTGGAAATCATTAGACTGAGGCTGAGCTAAACCTGTAACAGGCCATAATTACATCTTACGAGTAAAGCATGTCTCTTTAACCATTGTTTAGATTCTCCTCTTGAACTTAATGTGATTTGTGTCCTGTAAATTTATGTCTGTTTCACTTCAGTTCTTGGTAAGTTTGCATTGTCTGTAGCCTTGTGAATACCAGGAATAACTACTTGATAATGAGAAGAGGAAGGGGTATTCCCCCACCCTTTTTTGAGCTTCATTTGTTCACCAGGACAGCTGTATTCACATTTATTCAAAAACCACATTTATTCTGCACTCCTGCTTTATCAGGATATTGAGTTCATGAAAAGGTGTACAACCCAACATGGTAGTTTGTAATTGCCAAATTACTCATTATTAACTCATTCCATTTATTAAAATGATGTTGATTGTAATTTAAATGGGAAAGTAGCATCCTATAAAACTAGCATCCTTAGTAAACATCTTCATTTCCCAGATGACATTGGGAAATACAGATTTTGCATCAACATAGTTGCAAAAGATGTTCTTAGTAAAAAAAATAAATGACGGATTGCTACAGATTCCCAGATATTTCTGCAGACAGTAGTGTTTAAAACATGTAATACTTCTTGTAAAAGGTCTTCCTGCAGTATTGTAGGATACCCTGGGTAAATTTTCCCTTTATTTTTTCTTATCCTGAAATTAGCATATATGTAATACTTGTCTAAATAATCTTAGCACTTCATAAAAAGATTGAAGAATGCTGCTTTTCTATATGAAAAATATAGGCATATGGAAAGTGCAAGGGATAGACATAAACAATTGCCGTGGAGTGAATATGTTGTTCAAGAAGCTGAGCTGCATTTTTATAAACAATATAGTATGTAACTTTCCCATAAAACAGCAGTGGTCATGTTGGCCATGAGAAAAACATAAAAAACAATACAGAACGTATCTTTGTTAGGGCCAATAGAAGTTTCATAAAAGTTTCAAAGTTCATTTTTATATAATGGTATTCAAAGTTTTAAAAAGGAAGTTAAAAACTAATAAAACTAATAAAAATTGGAAAGAAAACTAAGAAGTGCAATAAAGGAAAAAAATAGAAGTGGCTTCTGATCTTTACAGCAAGTTATAAGTACAATTATAAATTTACCTTTTACTCTAAGGTTACAAATTACTTCTTTCTACAATCAATCCTGTATAATTATAAAACCATAAATCAAAAATCATTTTTCTCTTTTATGCAAAAAGTCCAAAAAGAGGTCAGTAAATCAGTAAGAAACATTGTCTTTAATCTGACCAGAAAATATACTTTGATGTTTATTAATTTTTAAAATCCTTTGATACAGTATAAGTATTTGAATTCAAAATTTTCTAGCTTTTTTACATGTCTGCAAAACATAATGTCCCTCCTTGTTCATATTTCCAACATGTATTTGAAGTGCCTTTATACATTCTAATCTAGACAATTTCTTTGATGACATACACCAGCATATAATATTTTATAAACATTGTCTTATAACAATGTAAATTTCAATTCTTTCAACTGCATATTTTCCCATTGTTCCATATGCATATTATAGCCAAAATTTTAGCCCACCTTTACTTGTTTTTCTATTTCAAATTTCAATAAACCTTTATACATTTTAGCAATTTACATTTGCATCATTTATACACAATTCTGCTTCAAATCCAATCTTACAATATTCAAAACCATAAAATCTTATCAGCCTGCCATTAGTTCTTCTCTTGGTTTTATCTTAGTTCCCTTGACAAAACAACAAAAGAACTTCCAAAACCAACAAGGTCATCTGCAAAAAGGCATTAACTTATATTTTTCTTTTATCTTTACTCCCACAATACTCTTGTCTTATATTTCTATTCAGTATTTCACAAACCAAACTAACAAGAGAGGAGATAGTAGGCAGCTCTGTCTTATTCCTTTTTGTATCTCACAAGGCTTTGTTAAATCTCCATTAATATTTTTTGTGCTCTCTATGAACTATAAGTTCATAGAGTTCATAAGTTGATATTACCTATTTTACCCAATTATTTAATAATGATATTGGTCTAAAGGTTGTTATTAAAGTCAGATCTTGTTCTTAGTGTTATATTGGCCTCTTTCCATCTCTTACATCTTTCCTCCCTGTAAGAGTTAATTTATTTTGTAAAGATTGTAAACATTCATCTTCAAAACATGTATAATAATACCTGATAACCTATCTGGCCCAGGCACTTTGCCTGGCTTAAACTTTTTTATAGTTTCAGAAACTTTCTCTATTTTTATAGGTCCATTATCTGCTTCTGTTCCTCTGTAATCCTTGGTAAATTTTGTTTTTTTAGATACTCTCTTCTCTAGAGATATGTTACTTTTTTGCCCCATTTTTATTTATTTAGTTCGTCAAACATGTATGAGAAAACAAATATAAGCATGAACATAACAAATAAACATAAATACATACATAATAAATGAGTATAAATAAATGGGAACAGTAGGACAGGGACAGTAGGCACACTGGTGCGCTTATGCATGCCCCCTTAAATAAGTTGGTATAATATTGATAAAATACTTTTTGTATAGCCATGCTTTCCATTAATACCGTATCTCCTTGAAGCGATTTGCCTTGAGTTATTAAAGATTTTCAGATGGAATTAATTTATCACTAAAAAGAGATTTTGCTATGTGGCAGGATAAGACAATTCCATTTGGTGAACCAATGTTCTCTTAGGAAATTGGTGTTTGGTGGGAGATTGGAATGGAGTGATCCCCACACAACTGGATAGAACTTTTGAGAAAAATATTAAAATCACACACAGGTTTCAGAGTTCATGAGAATTCAACACTGACACAATTGATTGGAAACCAAAAAAAGGAGGAAAGGAAAAATACTGGCCAGTTCTTGAGCCACCCACTTTTATCCCAGTTTTCTTTCTTAGATGGATTATTCATTATTTCCTCTTTGTTTAACATCAAATAAAACATACATAACTATTTTACAGCTGAACTGGATTTGGATTAATTACAGTCTTTGGTTCCGCTGTACAACCTTATGTATTGGGTTGGCTTTTAACTGTATATGGGTCATTTGGCACTAGGGAAAGAATTGATTGCCACAGAAAGAGACTAACAGGATACAAATCAAGCTGAGAATTATTCCATTTACCGTTGTTAGTCTTATAGCTGCTTACTTTGGGTTGTTTATTAAAGAGAAGGCTATTACAAGAAATCCAGAATAGGGAGCAATAAAGTAATTCAGCATGCAACAAGTAGATAAGTAATTGACATGGATGGGTTTGTAAGTTTAAAATGTATGTATGTGCATTATGGTTGATCTTTTCTGATTTAAAAAAATAAAAAAGGTCTAATAAAAAATCAAAATGGAGAAGGCAGTAATAAAACAGAATGAAGCATGAGAAAGAAATATTAATTCTTCATACCTGTGATAGAAGATATGTCAGTGGAAAAGTTCCCACTGAAGAAATCATCCCATTAAGGGATTATATTACCTAATAGCACCATTACAGGAATGTCTAATTCTTTGAAACATTGTGGGATGACTGTATGTAGACTATACCATTTCAGATTGAAGATGGAAGCTTACATCACTGAACGTGTGTGTTTTGTTCTTAATGCAATTCATCAGGGTGTCAAAACTCACAATGTCATGTCATCACATGACCTATTGTGACTTTTTCCCCCTTTCCTAAACTGGGGGTGGGGTGGCCAGTGTGTGATGTATCCAGCCCGTGGGCCACAAGTTTTGACATCCCTATAATACATGGGCAACAAATGTGTCATTGGGAAGGCTTAGCTAGAATACTTCATTATAACTTTCCTGTTTCTTATGTGCAGGGAATGTTGATGTGTGGAACAGCACTCAATTGTTAGATAGTCCTTCCCTTTGAAGTTTTTGGTGCTCTCTGAATCCAATTGTTTGATTGCAGACCAGAGGTGGTATTCAGCAGGTTCTGACCAGTTCGGAGAAGAGGTAGTGGAAATTTTGAGTAGTTCAGAGAACCGGCAAATACCACCTCTGACTAGAGATTTTACAGTATCCTTTCCCTGCCATGCCCACCAAGCCATGCCCACAGAACCGGTAGTAAAAAAAATTGAATCCCACCACTGTTGCAGACATTTCATTATCCACGCTCCCTAGCACTGATGATGTTACTTAGAATGGTAATGAAACATCTGCAAGCAAATAACTAAACTCAGTGAACACAAAGAACTTCACAGTTCAATCCTGAGCTACATATATTCTCTTCTATTATTACAGCCATTCTTTTGTATGAACTCTTAACTTCAGAAACAAGGGACAATAAGCATGTTTCCAGTGTGAAAGCGTGGTCACCATCTGAAATCTTCCATGTAAGTTTTGGGGGCATAGCATAAAAGGGCTAAAAGACGAGTAGCAAAATTAGTATATATTATGTTTTGTATTTTCTTTCATGCTCAAAGCTGTTATACAGGAAAGGTGATGTTAGTAATTCTTCACCCTTATTAAATCACATGGTTTGTAGATTTTACAGGTGAGGTAGATGTCAAGAGAATAACATACAAGAAGTGCAGTTGAGAGTTTTGCTTTTAATGAGATGTAAAATTGTAAAAATAAATAATATCAAATGCCATTAGCCCCTTCTGATGAGCCATTCATATAATTGGCTGACATACATATAAGCTTACTTCTAGTAAACACACAAAATAATAATACAGGAGCCAGCACCATCTTTTATTTATCTATATACAAAATTAGACAAGTTGTTTGACTTTCATACAGAAGCTAGAAATCCTCATTTGTTATATTCTGAGAATGAAACTGGCTTGAGGAATGTCTTGCTACTGATATCAAAATAATTATGTTGTTGTGCTTTTTCCACGCAATCAAGAAATGCAGCTTTCTCCATCTACCATTATTATTTGTCTCATTTTCATGCTTAGTTCTTAGTTCAATTGTGACTTCTATTGTCAGTTAGTCTGGGTTGTAATTCTTAACAGACCAAGATGTAGAAACTGAAAGTGCATGAAAATTCACTGAGGTCATTGATATTATTCCACTACCCATTTGAACATCGGATATTCACTGGCATAATGGGTGATCTGATATCCCGCTATACTAAGAGATGTGGTCTAGCTAGAATAATGATTTTCTCTAAGAAAAAAAAAGTACTAGCTTCTTGAATCAAATCTAAGGCCAGAAATTTACTACATCCATTCGAATGTTGATGATTATATTTCATTAGATCCTTTTTTTTCCAGATAAAATATTTTCAAAATAGAAATCCAGAAGTATTGAATGGAAGTAATAGTTACCTCCAATTGTTTATCCTCCAACATTATGCCCTCAGGAACACAGGCCTGTTCTACGTGAGGTTTCCATTAAACTCTGGACTAGTTTTTAATTATGTTCTCTAATGGAAGCTGATGGCTATCATCATACCTTGAATGTGTTCAGACCAGATTTTAAAGCAGATGCAATGGCCGTCTACAAATATTTAAAATACTCCCGCATATATGATAGGACATTTTTTTTCTTTGCTCCAGGGGCAGAATAGAAACCAATGGGTTCAAAGGTATATGAAAGGGAACTTTGATTAACCATTTAAAGAATGGTGAAGCAGAATGCACTGAAAACTTCTGGTTTTTCTTCATTAGATATATTAAATGGAAGAGTTATTTATTTAAATAGTTTATAAAGCCACACATTTCACAATCATGACTGGTCAGCATACAAAGATTAAAACACAACAATAAAATTTAAGCCATGATATTCTGGTTAAAATGACAATCCCAAAACATAAAGGCCTATCATCAACCGTGCTCACCTAACTATCTGACCAAAATGTCAAGGGGAATAACAGGAATCTGCTGACCTAGGTAAATCTTTTTTTAAAAAAAAAAATAGCAGGAATAAATTTGGTTAATGCTTTGGATTAGACATTGTAGAAGAGCCAGAAAATTCCATGGTCAGATGCTAGATCATGAAGTCAAAAAAAATCCTGGAAGGTTACCGCAAGGCACATTTATACTGTTGGCAAACATAATCTACTTGGATGTTTTTATGAAATTGCCAGGAGTCAAGCTCAACAATTTTATCTAGCTGGCACAGGGAAGGGATGATTCCAGTAATGAAAACACTTAACACCTACTTTATTGGGAAATAAATGAACTGCTTATGGCACATTTATTCTTAAAATGTTAAAAGAGACAAGAAATATGTATAAATACATTAAACATAAATAAATCGAATTCAGTCATATCACTTTGGCTTTCAATTGATACCAGTTGAATGACTGAGCAGAGTAGTTTTCAAAATCCCAGGATTCAAAGTCTATCACGACTTCTCCGAGGAATACAGGATGTCTGAAAATTTCAGCATGCCAGACGGATATCTGAAGCTGTCGGGTTTGCAGTTGGGAATATTCAATATTGTACTATAAAGATAAATGGTGTTACTGATTGGTGTGAGATTAACGAACGCAATTTATAGAGGTGCAATGTCATTATATAGCATTTTCACAGACTCCTGCAATAAATGACCGCTATCTAAAGTAGGGTTAAGGATGTAATGCCACAATTGATTGGGAAGTGGTCTAATAATCCTTTAACCCTCAAGCAAGTTACATCTAATGTCCTTCTTTCTTGAAGAGTGAGGCTGCCCAATCCCAATCAAAGTTGATCCAGAAACGTAATGCTTTCTATCGAACCTCATGGCGGCTTTCCTTGTCTGCAATTGGATCAACTTTTCAATCTATGTTAGATTCAGGTAGTTTAAATTATACAGCTCCTTTAAGTTTGATAAATTACATATCAATAAGAAAAGAGCAACTATTTACTCAAATTGTAAAATAATTCTGAAACCATTCCAAATGTTGCATATGCTATCATTTAGTAAACCAGCTTCTCTTTTAGATAGTGTAAACCAGGGGTGTCAAATTCATGTCATCATGGCGGCATCATGCGATGTATTGGGACTTTTCCCCCCTTTGCTAAACTGGGCACGGGCATGGCAGCATATGACATATCCGGCCTACGGGCCAGGAGTTTTGATAGCCCTGGTGTAGACACTGGAGTATCACAAGATTTCTTCTTCAGCTCCAAAATGCTTAGGCACTTTTATTTGTAAGTGTGATTCAGTAAAATCTTTCTTACAAGTGTTACTCAGTGGGTATAAAGAAAGCAGGGAAGCATCTTTTAAACCAACAAATCTTTCTCTCTAAAAAGGGTAAATTCCCATCTGTATTTAAGAATCAATATCCAAGATTCTTGCAAGGCTATATTCAGAAATCCTATTAAATGCAACGTTATGTTCCTAAGTAATGAACCATTGATGTATATCAGTGGTGGTATTCAGCCGGTTCGCAATGGATCAGGCGATCTGGTAGCAAGAATTTGGCATGGGTTGCCAAACTGGTAGTAAGTTCTGGCTGGCCACGCCCCCCACTGGATCACCCTCCCGCCCAATGCTTGCTCACCTCACCCACCTGTTTGACATTCCCCGCCTGTCTTCCATTTGCATAAGGTATTTCTTTCTTTTTTTTCCCTCCTGACAATCAATTGTGCCGGGATTCCCCTTGCTGATGCCCAGGAAGGCAAAAAATGGAGGGAGGAGCTCAGCCCCCTCCATTTTTTGCCTTCCAGAGCCGCAGAGAAGCCTTAGGGGAGCAAAAACGTCCCCCCCCCAGGGGCTTCTCTGAGGCTAGGAAGCTCCCAAAACAGAGCTTGGAGGAGTGCTGCATGCTCCTCCCATGCTCTGTTTTTTTTCTTCCTGAGCCTCAGGGGAGCCTCAGGGGAGCAAAAATGCCCCCCCAGGGGCTTCTCTGAGGCTAGGAAGCTCCCAAAAATGGGTGGGGACTGCAAAAAAGAAAAGCCACGCCTACCCAGTCACATGGCCATGCCCACAAGCCACGCCCACAGTACCGGTAGTAAAAGGTTTTGAATACCACCACTGGTGTATATGCTTAGATAAGTATTCCTTAAGAATTTTTCCAGACCAGGCAGTTTTCTCTACTATCAAGTCACAAAAATTAGCAAGATCGGCACATTGGTGACAATTATTCCCATTCCGCATTCAGGGTACTAATCTCTGGACATCAACTACCATCATATTATGTGAAATGCTGTGAAAATCCTAGACAATCCTAGATCTCTCAAAAGGCATACGTAGGCTGCAAAAATCCAAGCACTTCTCTGGATGAGAACCCAGAAATTTCCCTTATCATTTGTTTGTTAGGATTTCACTGCAAATCTAATAATCCTAATGCAATAATATCTATTTTTTAATTTACACAGTAATTTTTAGAATTGTTTTGAATTATCCCTTTAATTTTGATTGGAGCTTTTTATAAACTCATAGGAAGAACTATGACTACATAAAAACACCTGTATGACTTTTCACAGTATGACCAAGAATTTCTTAGAATACCTTTAATATTTCTTGGAACATTGGATTCGGTGTATTCTTTTTGACAGAAGTCTTCCGTTTATTCTGAGGAGATTTATCAGGTAGCAAGTAAGTCTTGACATATCTTACAGTCAAAGATAAAGACAATAATTAAAACTTGTGAAAAGAAGGAAGGAAAGAAATAAAGGCATAAATAAAGAGTGTGGTTAATTAATACCTCTGACCATCAATTGCATGAAGTTTCTCTCTTAATTTCATAAATTCAGTGCTGATTTTTTTTGTACTTAAAGTGTAAGGAAGGATTTCATAGGCTGCTTTGTAAAGTATGGATGTTGGCCTTTTAAAAGAATAACTCAAGCCCCAACCACTACTATATCGGGTATATTTTAAGAACATGTTATTATCCAACCCATCCCCATACTTACCTACACATACACACTTTGATATTTTAGAATTCAAGTCTTTATGTTGTATGAGATCCTTTTTCTTAAATGAATACAAATTTAATTGGGTATATCGGTGAACTGAAATTGCCAAATAATGTCTAGTATACGTTGATCACTGTAATGGAATTCTTTGTTATTTATATCCATTTTTAAGAGTGAATTAAGTTCAACAATGAAAACAAATTGGAAGGCTAATCTTGGTACAGTTTTTATTAAAAACATCATTACAATGAAAGTCAACTCAGCTCTGAGTCAAAATTTTGGGGAGGGGAATTAATGAGTTAAGCATATGTATGAAATCAGTGTTGTACATATGTAGGCCTTGGGATTCAGATAGGAAAAATACAGTGATTCTTATTTCCATGTATTTGGCTCCTGCTTTCTAATTTTATTTTGTGTTGTAAGAAGCATTTGCTTTTTGTTTCTTTTCTTTTTTCTTTCTTTTTTTTGGAACAAGGCTGTTTTCTTATTCACTTTTAAATTCTTTTTTAATTTAGTCCTGATGACTCATAATTAATCAGTCAGCCTAGCATCTGCAGTTATTCAATCTAATCAATCCATTTATTGTGAGAAACAAACTTAGTAATTATGAATTTGAGGAATATTAAATCAACAAAACAGATACCATAGTTATCTTTAGGGTTTAGACAGCACAAACAAAGTTGAGACATCACGAAACCGCCCTAGAGCTACCTGGGTTTGAACTTGTAGCTAGGTTTTATATGATGTGTTAGGCTGGATGTGCTCAGGCTCCTTCCCATAATACTGTCATCTAGCAACTTTTGACCCAGGAAACACACTTTCTCCGTAGTTGCCCCTGGCCTGTGGAACATTCATTTCCCAGAAATCTGGTAGGCCTCCATTCTTTTAGCCTTCTTAGAAGGCCTTGAAGAGCTGGGTCTCTCTGCACACATTGTGGGGAAATGAGATTGGAGGCCAGCAAGGCAGAATGCTGATAGTGAAAGCATGGTGTCCTGGGAATGCCAGGAATTTGTATTGTGGTTGGTTTGTTTCTTGTAATGTTTTAGTATTTTGTGAGCTGCCCAGAGTTGTGATTTATGGGGACCTATATATCACTTTTAAATATATATGTAGTAATATGTTATATTTTATTTATTTATTTATTAAATTTCTATACCACCCCCTCTCCCAAAAAAGGGACTCGGGGCGGTGTACAGCCAACTAAAAACAAAAACAGTATATACAATTAAAAACAAATTAAAAACAAGTGTTTTTCAACCTTGGTGGTTTGAAGATGTGTGGACTTCAACTCCCAGAATTCCTCAGCCAGCTCTGCTGGCTGAGGAATTCTGGGAGTTGAAGTCCACAGATCTTCAAACCACCAAGGTTGAAAAACACTGCATTAGAGGCCGAATATACAATTAGAGAATATAAAACTAATAAAAAATTTAAAATACCAAATTTTAAAAACCCCAAAAATCGTTACTGTTCCAGGCCGGCTTGTTGAAAAAACAGGGTCTTTATTGCGCGCCGGAAGGTCTGAATGTCAGTAATGGCCCGTATCTCCGGGGGCAAATCATTCCAAAGGGAGGGAGCCCCCACAGAGAAGGCCCTCACCCTTGGGGCCGCCAACCGGCAACGACCAGGTGGCGGAACCCCGAGGAGGCCAACCCTGTGGGAACGCACTGGGCGGCAGGAGGCTGTTGATGGCAGCAGGCGGTCCCATAAGTACCCAGGTCCCGAGCCATGGAGCGCTTTAAAAACGATCAATTTTATTATACTTTTCCTACTATGTTTGTGTATATCTGCTTCCAAATAGTGTTGACTCCTTTGGTGACTGCCTGGGCAAGTCCCTGCAGTTTTCTTGGCAAAATTTCAGAAGCAGTTTGCCCTTGCCTCCTTCCTGGGCTGAGAGAGATTGACTGGCCTAAAGTCACCCAACTGGCTTTGTGCCTAAAGGCAGGACTGTGGTCATGGTCATGGTGTCCTGGTTTCTAGCTTTATGGTTTAACCACTACTCCAATCTGGCTCTTGCTGCTGTGAGTACCTTTATGACTCCTGACTCACCCCAATGAATGATAAATTGGCCCTCTGATCTTACGCAACTCTCACATTTGCTACATCTCATAATCCATGGGCTGAAAATAAGGAACTGTGATGGAGAATTAGCCTATTCAATGGTAAAACAAAGGTGGGAGGGAAACAAGCTTATCAGTGTGTTCTTTCTAAAGCAAGGAAAATAAAGCATCTGTCAGTTGCAAAGGGCATCAAAGAAGTGACACATTTAGCCGTTTTTTTCAACATCACTAATGCTGCTGCCAAGTGCCCAGGATATCAGGAGATTCAAGTAGTTCAAATGAATAGAAAGATTATTCTCTACAAGAATTTGGCCAACTAACAGTTAAGGGAAATGCCTGGGAGATAAGAGAGGCCTTCAAGTTGGGCTGAACTTAGCAATCTTGCAGATGAGCAGGAATTCATGACTTAGGATGCATTTGACTCCTCCCTCTGGCTCTGTTATGTCCCTGGGGAAGACTGACTCTGAGGGAGAGGAGGAACAGCTGACAGGGAGTGGAAGTGTGGCTCAGGAGGGAACCACAACCTCCGGGGGAAGGGCAGAGTCCGGCTGAGCAGTCAGAGGAGGACCCAGGCCCATCCCCTATCCATCCTAGGGCATGCAGGGAGGAGAGGATAAGGGAGAGACATGGTCTACTCGGGAGGAGAGGGCCTTGATCCTCTTCATGGGCTACAGCTGTGACAACTGAATAAGAGTATGGACCTGCGTACGGGTGAATGCTGGAAATAAAGCATGGAAATATTTCTAGTTTATGGTTCCTCTCTGAGTTTGGCATCCTTCCCAGTGTGTGTTATCTGTGGACAACCTCCAGCCCTTATCTTGCCTTGTTTGTGTTGCTTTTTCCCCTCTTCTTGTAACTGTTTGTGTGGGATGTTTTTTTGCTTCCGTCAAGAATATTCGGAGCTTGGAAGCAAAGTGAAGGAATAAAAGGGGCTTCACCTGTTTTCTGTGACTGTGTTTGTTTTGTATCCCACCCTGGGTCATCACAGGCTCAGCCTGTTCATCTTCTACATCTGCTTCCTTATGGACATGTTCATGGTCATGTTAAAGTATATTTCATTATCCTTGAGTTTGCAGAAATATTTGCCAGCATAACTGGTATTATTCCAGGAATTAAACCAAGCTTTCATTTGTCTTAGCAATAATTGTCCTGAGTAGTCCAGTCCTTAAACTTTATTGCAGAACAATTTAATGGGACAGATTTTCCTGGGAAGGGAGAGGGGTTTCACACCCATCCAAAATCATCACACTCCTAAAAGTGTGGCAAGGCCAGCTTGGAGGACTGTGGAAGGTGCTTGGAAGAAAGGCATTAGCCACTTTTCCAGTTGGTTGGCTGAGTGACAGGTCTTCAGTACAGAGAGACTTGGAGTATTTCTAGGTGTGGGTCAACTGGTCTTCTGGAAAGACTCAGGGCAAAGAGGAAAAAAAGAATGGGGTTTGTTGTTCTGCGAAAAATTATCACCTCTGCTATCTGCAGATCAGAGGGTCTGGAAATGCTTTTAACAAGAAGCCCAAGTCCTATATTAATTTAAAAAATTGATTTAGAAGAGAATAAAAGCCAAGTGGAAGAAATTAAAGCAAGCCTATTATTAATCTTATTAATGATTTTGTTTTTTAAATTGAAAAATACTATACCACCTGTGTATCCACAGATATATGCATCAATGTTCATTCCTAATGGCGATGATACTAAAATAATGAAATGACCATTGTGGCATCGCATACAAGTTCATAAGAGATAAAGTTTGCATCATTATATACTGTACATATTTCTTCACATGCTTCCCCTCTCCCCTCCTTGGGGATGCATCTTCACAAATAATATTATTTTATAATTAAAATACATCTTAGATTTTTTTTTTAAAAAGTAAATCAAAAGAAACTTACGGATTGCATTTCTTTTTTTCTTCCTTTCCATAAGCCAAATTCTTACAGGCACTGATGCATACTTCCAAAATGCCAAATTTGAAATTATATCTAATGGCAAATTCTATTTCACCACATACATCAGCTTTTGCAAAGTCAGCAGCCCCACTGCAAACACTGGTAATGCTGTATAAACTATCCTGTATAAGACAGTGAATTAAGTCAACACAAAAGCGTCTCAACTACATAATAATCTGTTTGCTTTCTAGGTTCAATTTAGGATCCTAAAGTCTAGACCAGGGATGTAAAACTCGTGTCGTCACAGTAGCATCACATGACATATCGGGACTTTTTCCTCATTTGCTAAACCAGGCAGGGGTGAGGTCAGTACATGATGCATCTGGGGCGCAGGCTGCGAGTTTGACAACCCTGATCTAGACTGACTAGTTCGAGTGTCATCAACCCGTGGCTCTTGGGACCCTCTGCTGTGGCTCCCTGTTGGGTAACCCTACCACTGGCTGGGCCCGCCCCTCGCCCTCACCTCCCAGTCACTCCTCGCCTAGCCTGAGAAGGTAAAACATAAAAAACAGAAAAGGGAAGGAGGGAGGGAGGGAGAGAGAGACCCATTTCCCACAGAAAACACCGGGAGTCACAAAACCTGGATAGGCATGGTGGGGAGGGAGGGTCATGTGACTGGGTGGGAGTGATGTTGAGTTGGCCACGCCCACCCAGTTTTGTGGCTCCCAGTGTTTTCTTTTCTGTAGGAAATGGATCCCAATGGCTCTTCGAGTGTTTAAAGTTGCAGACCCCTGGATTAGATGGCATGAAGGGTTAAAACAATCTTGGCAACTTCAATATGTGTAGATGTCGATGTGTAGAATTTCCTAGCCAGCATACTGGCTGGTGAATTCTGAGAATTAATGTTCATACATCTTATGATGGCTGGGAATTTTGGGGGTTGAAAACCACCCATCTTAAAGTAAGTTGTGATGGAGTGCACACCTGCAGGAGCAGTGGGGGAGGCTTTTAGCAACACAGCTATCCCAGAAAGAGGCCCAGATTAAGAGACTGTGCAGTCCCAAAATGGAGGGTGGAAGAGGTTAGGGGTAGTTTCACCCTAAAATTATTCAAGATACACGGTATCTAGTAGGTCAAAAAGACATAGCTTCCATTTGGCAAGATTCTGTCAATTATGTATAAATAAATAAAACACTGATTCGGTTGGATCTCACTGTCTCATCTCTGGGCTTGGGCCTGACACCAGGATTGAAAAACACTAGGTTAGAGGGGAAAGTTTTGCATCTTTTTACTGTCATTTATTATTTGTCCAATCCAAATCAGAATAGTAATAAAGCTTAATATCCAAAGAAGATAAGATTTCCCACACAACTAATTTGAAGTGGTACTCTTCTCTATCTAAAATTTTTAAAAAGGCCCATTGTAAAGAGGTAAACAAATATTTTATATCATTATTTCTGTCTCTGAAACAGATGGTTTCTGAAGTTGTATATATTTTTCAAAATTATGTGGTATTTCTTTGTGAAGATAGTTAATAAACTGCCAAGCATTAAAATCTATACATTTTCCGAGCAAAGTAATAAAAACAGGACAAACAGGATCACTACTTACACATTTTTTATCTGCACAGATTAAAGCATCATTTGTAACTATGGAGGATATGACTTCGTCACTTGATGCTTTTATGCAAGCAATTCTACTGTCATCTTGTTTTCCATTGATACATGAAGATTTCTTTGTTTGAAAAAAAAAGGAAGGGCAATAATATATAAATGCTACCTGTCTTTATAAAATCAACACAAGGGGGCTTCTGAAATGCTGAATCATGCAGTCAGTGATTAAATTTGAATGTTTCAATAACGTGAGCCTGTTGGTAATTAAAACAAAGCACAGCAAAATGAACAGTTTAAAAAGGAGGCCAGCTACTTCCATTCACTGCCCTACTTGGCAATGGATTGCAAGTGAATCCATGGACAGTCTGAGGTTAATGGAAACACTGTAGATCTGGAAGCTCCATGTGAATGTTTCCCCTTCCCATCTGTAATTGGGGAGGAGAATAAATAAATGATGATTTCCCAACTATACACTAATTGGATTACAGTTATTGTATATTGTAAACCACCATACTTTGCATAGTTTATTCAGTTCATAGAACTTTTAACAGATTAACAGATTTGGAAAGGACCTTGTAGGTCATCTACAACCTCCTGCCCAAGCAGGAGACCCTACACCATTTCTGACAGATGGCAATCCAGTCTCTTCTTGAAAGCTTCCAGTGATGAAGCTCCCACAACTTTTGAGGCCAAGCTGTTCCATTGGTTGATTGTTCCCACTGTCAAAAGGTTTCTCCTTATTTCCAGATTAAATCTCTCCTTGTTCAGTTTCCATCCATTATTCCTTATCTGACCTACAGGTGCTTTGGAAAACAGCTTGACCCCCCTCCTCTCTGTGGCAGCCCCTCAAATATTGGAACACTGCTATCATGTCTCCCCTGGTCTTTCTCTTCACTGGACTAGCCATGTCCAGTTCCTGCAACTGTTCATTGTATGTTTTAGTCTCCAGTCCCCTAATCATCTTGGTTGCTCTTCTCTAAACTCTTTCTAGAGTCTCAACATCTTGTGTGTGTTCTCATCAAATCTGATCGTGATTCAAGTACAGAATACCCAACATTCCATTAATATATTGCATAGTTAATATAGTTCAACAGTACTGTACCCTAGTTGACATATCAATAGCGGTATCAGATAGGCTTCTCCTATCCTTCACTGGATCATTGTTTGGCCCATAATTTGCTGTGAGAAGGTATTTCTCATTGTCCACGTCATTCTGTGACTTTGAGATTTCTAGAGGGGAAAAAAGTCAGAGAATTAAAAAAGTTAATTCAGTATGATCATAGTTATCGGTCTAAAATTTAAATTGTTATAATACTTGCAAGGCTGACCTGGCACCATTTGAAGTATAACATTCTTGTTTGGATTATATGAAACTAAAACAGCCCTATTAAAATATATCAATTATATATTACTATAGCTCAGATTAGAGAGCCAGTTTGGTGTGGTGGTTAAGGTATCAGAATAGAAGTTGGAAACTGGGAATTCTAGTCCCACCTTAGCCACAAAGTTAGCTGGATGACCTTGGATCAGTCATCTTGGATCAAGAGACAAAGTTCTCATAACCTGAAAAATTGATATATTTGAACAAACTTTTTTTTTGTCCACGGAAAAGTCTCTCATGGAATCTCACTCAGTTCACTAGAACTTATTAATACACGTTAATAAATAATGAAACACTTTAATCCAGTGTCATGGCCACCTTAGATTCTGCCTAGAAGGGAATTGTCAGATGAAAAGTTCTTATTTGCTTGAGAAATGACATTGAGGAATGAAAGGCAGGAAAGCTACAGTTCCTTGTATACTACAAAACTTGAAGTTCCAATCCAGATTCTAAGATTCAGGCAGCTACACCTTTGGTACTGGTTGGGAAACTCTTTCTTTAATTCCCCCAAATCCAAAAGATAGATAGTAAAATACAGTACAATTCTTCTAGATATCAGATGACTACACCTATCCTTTTAATACAACATCTTATTTCAGAATAGTAAAGACCCTTACTTTTGATATGTGTGGTAAGAGACAAAAAAAGGTTTTCCATAGACTTGTGGAAACCTGGATTAAGTTCCTGAAAGACAAAGAGACAAGAAGACATAAATAGAATGGAGCTATCTTCTCAAGGTTTCCCGGATTATATAACCTTTTTGAAACTGTCAAGGAAGTGCAGGTGCAAACTTGTAAACAGAACTATATTTTTTGTGTCCAAGCATTTAGGAGATGACCCGTGCTTGCATTATTATTGTTTTGTTTTTATCCCACCTTTTAAATATTTTTGGCCAACCCAAGGTGGCAAATTTACCCAATACTCCTTCCTCCTCCTATTTTTCATACAATAACCCTATAAGGTGGGTTGGTTTGAGAGACAGCAACTGGCCCAAAGTCACCCAGCCAGCTTTCATGCCAAAAAATCAAATGCTGTCCAGTCCTTTGGTATTTAAAAGATTACAGTGTTTACATAGTAATTTTATAAATCAACCATCAATCAATCCAGTTTGGGTTGCAAAAAAAAAACAAATAACCACTACATTTTGTCACTTTGCTGCCATCTAATAACCATCTGGATTTTTGCAACTCACATCTGGTAAATGATTATTAAAATTATTTTATATTTCATTTTTGAAAATATTTAAACAGGAAATATGATTCAATCTAAGAGTTCTAATACAGTAAATTCTCTCACTATATGATAGAATCAGCTTTCTGGTTTTCTTTACTTCAATCACATTCTTACTTTACTTAAAAAATTAATCACTATTCTCTTCATTAAAAAATGTAAATCCATTTTAAGTCAAATGAAATATTTAGCCAAAATGAGGCGCTTATTTTTATTTGGCATGCAAGGCTTAAAATGGAAATCAAAGCTCCCCAATTGCAACAAAAGGCAAAATTTATCCAACACAAATAATAAGTAATCAATCACGATAAATGGCATGACTCAGGGTTAGGTCATGGAAATTTCAAGTATTGCTCCTTGCCTTATATTCAGAAGAAAAAAAAAACCTGGCTGCAGAGTATGTACTGTTAACTCATCTTGGGAAACTGAAGAGAAGTAACACAGACCAAATAATTTCATTTAATTAAATTAAATTTATCATAAAGATGAGACAGACAAATAAACTATGAATACTTCTATTTTGCAATAGGAAAGACTATATTGTAATATCTGAGTGTGGCAGAAGAAGTTCAGACTAAACAAAAGGCAACCAAAATTAATTCCTTTCCAAATTAAGGAAGAAATTGCTACAGAAAATGACTACAGCATGGTTATTGTTCCAGACAAGAAGAGTAAACAAATGTCTACAGTACTGAAATGAAATGAAGGGTGAGCCGAACACCGACTAGGAACGCATTAGTGGGCAAGAAAATAGTTACAGAAAATACAATTGTATTCAATGTAGTCTCGGTTGAAGCATTTCAGGTGTATCCCAAGTAATAGTGGACTTCTATCTGCTACTGCAGCCTCTTTCTCAGATACATTCACTTCCTTTAGCTGATCATGATTAACACTGGAAGATGCTTGGCAGAAAAATGATCAACAGAAAGAGAGAGGATACTCCTATCTATTTTTGTTCTTTAAATCTAGTCTCTTCCCTATTTCATACTTAATAGTTAATACATGGATGATTATATAAATTAATAGCTATGCCTACCACTTTAGGCTAAAAAAAAAATTAAACATGCATAGAGATCAGTTTCTGGAGACTACCAGACAAAAAAACGATAAGATTAAAAAAAACACATTAAGCATAAAATCAATGTTAGCTGAAAGCTTTGTGAGTAAGTAGATGATTGGTCAAACAGAAATGCAGAGTGATACATTACCAATATACTCGTTCTATTGGTCAATTCAGCAAAAGGTGGAGGAGTTGGAGGAATCACCGATACTTTGCTAAGAGTTTTAAGGGAAAAAGAACACAAACAAAGCAATTGGCAAATATATCCGTTACATTTCCAGAATTGTCTTTTACATTTCATTATTTATCCCCAATTTTAGAAGTCAGGAATTTCTAGCATACACTGATATTCCATCCAATATTTAGAATAAACAGTAATAATAAAAATTTACTCACATAAAGTACAATACAGCAAGTCCTCAACTTACAACAGTCGATTTAATGAAAGTTACGATGTTAAAAAAAGTGACTTGTGACCAGTTTCCACACTTACACCATTACAGCATCCTCATGGTCACATGATCACTTTGCAATTGGTTCATATTTATGATAGTTGCAATGTTTGTCAGTCATCTGATTCCCTTTTACAACCTTCTGACAAAATTAATGGGGAAGCCAGATTCACCAACAACTGCGTTATTAACATTAGCAACTGCAGTGATTCACTTAACAATTGTGGCAAGAAAGCTTATAAATTGGGATAAAATTCACTGTCTTGCTTAATAATGGAAATTTGAGACTCCATTGGGGTCACAAATTGTGGACTACCCTTACAAAATACACTGCTTTCTCTTCATTGTGCATGTTTGGTATTTTGTATTATTAACATTAACAACCAACTTTAGAAACCAAATATCAAGCTATTAAATACATTAAAATTTCCACCTGAAACTTAAAGGACTGCAAAGGATCGAAGAACTAAGAAAATGAAATAAAGGTAAAACATAGGAGATAAATCTTCTCAGCCTACAGTAACTTCCTAGTTCAAAGAACAAGAATTACTTCTTGATATGAGAAATAAGCTAAGATTGACCTAAGATTTATAGGAACATGGAACCTTAGTTTGGAATAGGTTTATCGGTCCATTAGTCCCAAAGTTTATCTACTCATGACTAGATAAACATTTCTTCTCACAGCTTCCCCAATGGCATTAGTAAAGGAAGCTATTATCATGATAGTTTGAAACTAATATTATCAATTTTTCAATAATGCTGAAGTTTCTCCAAACTTTATCCTCTTAAAGTCAACATGAAGAATAGCAGTCAAAACACCTCCTTGTGGACATAACAACATGTTAGTAACATCTGAGGGCACCTATAACCTATTAGACTTTGCTATTTTTACCCTCACATTTGCCACTGAATGTAAACCATTCGTTCAAGTGTCTAATAAGATGTCCAAATGATAAGAAAAATATATTTCCCAGCTTCCCAATGTCTTCTTTCTGCTGCCTGAAAGTTACTGCTGCTTCTCACTCATTTTGGCCATAAATCCACCCACTGTTGGCCTAAAAATGTTACCTACCCATGATGTGAATATGAATACAACATAGCTTGATCATTCAGAAGACCCATCAGAAATGCTTAAAATTCTCTGTAGGCTACATATATTATTTACCATGAATCTAGGTTTGCCCTAGGTAAACCTAGGCTCATTGTAAATAATATATGTAGCCTACAAAGAATATTTAAAGATTCTGGGGTTTTTTGTCACTTAGATCATATCTGTGATTGAAACATGGAATAGAATAAAATAGAATTCTTTTATTGGCCAACTGTGATTGGATACACAAGGAATTTGTCTTGGTGCAAATGCTCTCTGTATACATAAAAGATACATTCGTTGAGAGTCAAGAATCATAAGGTACAACACTTAATAATAGTCATAGGGTACAATAAGCAATCAAATCATATTAGGAAACAGTCCATATAAATCGTAAGAAATAGGATGTTTATGGAAATTCTCAGTCATTCAGGTCATGGTTGTACCAAAGGTGCTTTTTCAAGAGGCAACTGGACTTTCTGGGTTTTCTTTGAAGACGTTTCATTTCTCATCCATGAAACTTTCATTTCTCATCCATCAAACATCCCCGAGTCCCTTTTGGGAGAGGGAGCGGTATAGAAATACGAACAATAAATAAATAAATAAATAAACTCCTTCAACTCAGAGCCCCTTGAAAAAGCACCTTTGGGACGTGGAATTAGGACATTTGTCACTTAGATCATGTCTGTGATTTCATATATCAATCACAGATCATGTCTGTGATTGATATATGAAATGCCACAGAAATCTCGTTTAAAATGTGCTTGCTTTATGTGTGTAAAATAAGATGTTACATTTAAAATGTAACATTTGCATTTCAATTCATATTAAAATGATTCTTAAATAACAGTAGGAACGGGTATCAGAATTGAAACTAAATATTTTTGAATAATTTGCTGAAAGTCAACTCCCCAATTTCCCTTCAACATTCAAGATGTAATACTATTTGTGATCTGTCAGTCACATTCCTGTTAGCCTTGGTATTTATTTTTAAGCTTTAATCTTTTTAACCTTTAACATTTTCAATAGAAGTAAAACAAAACTTTACAACTTAATCCCTTTTACCAACTTTGCAAGAACAGCTTACAGTATCAGGGTCAAGGGCCACAATGTTAAAGAGATGTCCTTTACTTCTCCCCTGCCCCCAATATTCTTGGAGTTGTGGCTATAGAAAAAGCCATCACTACAGAGCCACATACTGAGGTTCTTGGCTAGACTGCAACGCTGAGATAAAAAGCAGTGTTTCTGATGGCACAAAGGGTAACACAAGGAAAACTGAAACAATTTCCCCAGATAAATATTTGGATGTGGAGATTTCATGAATCACTTTGCCAAAAATGTCTGATATTTTACGCCTTTCTAAAGTTGGATATAGAAATTCTAAGAATTGCGAGTCTTATATATTTGAAATATTTATAACAAAATTATGTGATTGGGTTATGCAGGAGCCTGGACTTTCCTTCTTCCTTTCCTCCTTTCTCCTCCTTTCTTTTGCTTCTCTCCCTTCCCTTCCTCCTTTCCTTTCCTTCCTCCTTTCCTTTCCTTTCTCCTTTCCATTCCTTTCCTTCTTTCCTCCTTTCCCTTCCCTTCCTCCTTTCCTTTCTCCTTTCCATTCCTTTCCATCTATCCATCATTTCTCTCTCTCTCTCTCAATCTCTCTTTCTCTCTCTCTCTCTCTCTCATCTATCTATTCAGCAAAAGTGTTTTAAATACAATCCTCCAACTTTTGTCCCAAAGGCTTTTTTTTTTCAGGAGGCAACTGGACTTTCTGGTTTTTCACTGAAGATGTTTTACTTCTCATCCAAGGAGCTTCTTCAGCTCTGGCTGGATGGTGGGTAATAAAATACTACAACCATAATAAACAATTTGGTTTCAGGAAAAAACTATCATGTAATCTGCAACTCTTACACTGCAAAAACATAGGGACTACACAATTCGATCAGGGCAAAGCAATAGACGCAATCTACGTAGACTTCTGTAAAGCTTTTGGTTCAGTGATACACGACAAACTACTCCTAAAACTAAAATCTTACGGTGTTTCTGGACACCTGCATAACTGGATAGAAGCATTCCTGTCAAACAGACAACAAATGGTCAAAATTGGGAGCATCCTATCAAACTCTGTACCTGTCAACAATGGTGTCCCCCAAGGCAGTGTTCTAGGACTAACTCTTTTCATACTTATTTATTTTATTGATTTATTTGATTTGTCAATCGCTTACAAGATAATAGGTATAAGTATATACATAGTTATGAATACATGAAATGGGTACATACAAGAAAAATAAAAGAAACAATAGGACAGGGACGGTAGGCACGTTGGTGCGCTTATGCACGCCCCCTACAGACCTCTTAGGAAAGGGGTGAGGTCAATAGTAGACAGTCTAAGGTTAAAGTTTTGGGGGTTTGGGGAAGAAACCACAGAGTCAGGTAGAGTATTCCAGACATTGACCACTCTGTTGCTGAAGTCGTATTTCCTGCAATGAAGTTTGGTGCGGTTAACCTTGAGTTTGTAATCTATTGTGTGCTCTTGTGTTGTTATGGTTGAAACTGAAGTATTCATTGACAGGTAAGTCATTGCAATGTATGATTTTATATTCCATACTTAGATCAGAATGAAGACGGTGTAATTCAAGGTTTTCTAGGTCTAGAATTTCAAGTCTGGTGGCATAAGGTATTCTTCAACAAGCAGAGGAGTGGAGAACTCTACATAATACTCTACATAACTCTACATAACTCTACACAATACTCTACATAAATGATCTCTGTGATCATATTAAGAACAACTGCGTTCTCTTCACTGATGATGTAAAGCTATTCAACACTACAGACAATACTGCTACCCTTCAAAAAGACCTTGACTATGTATCAGAATGGTCAAACAAATGGCAACTTCAAATCTCAACAAATAAATGCTCTGTCCTACATATTGGCAAAAAAAAACAGAAAATAAAATACAAGCTGAATTGTCAAGACCTTGTTGATAATCCAAACTCTGTCAAGGATCTTGGAGTACTCATCTCTAATGATCTAAGTGCTAGAGCCCACTGTATCTACATAGCCAAAAAGGCATTAAGAGTTGTTAACCTAATCCTACGTAGCTTTTTCTCTGGTAATATCATACTACTAACTACAGCATACAAAACATTTGCTAGACCAATACTCGAATACAACTCATCAGTCTCGAACACACATTACGTATCTGATATTAGCATAGTTGAGAACGTCCAGAAATATTTCACAAGAAGAGCTCTCCACTTCTCTATGCGTTGCAGAATACCTTAGACTTGAAATTCTAGACCTAGAAAACCTAGAACTACGCTGCCTTCGGTCCGATCTAAGTATAGTATATAAAATCATACATTGCAATGACTTACTTGTCAATGAATATTTCAGCTTCAACCATAACAACACAAGAGCAAACAATAGATACAAACTCAAGGTTAATCGCACCAAACTTCATTGCAGGAAATACGACTTCAGCAACAGAGTGGTCAATGTCTGGAATACTCTACCTGACTCTGTGGTTTCTTCCCCAAATCCCCAAAACTTTAACCTTAGACTGTCTACTATTGACCTCACCCCTTTCCTAAAAGGTCTGTAGGGGGCATGCATAAACGCACCAACATGCCTACCGTCCCTGTCCTATTGTTTCTTTTTTATTTTTCTTATATGTATCCATGTTTTCATAACTATGTTTTTACTTATACCTATTATTTTGTAAGCAATTTACAAAATAAAATAAATAAATAAATAAACCTTTGATGCCAAAGAAGCTTCCTGTTTGGAAGTGTAGGTTGCATCCTTTTAGAGAATCGCTGGGGCAACATGGAGGTTTGTCTGTGTCCTTAGGTCACCTGAATGCTGCAAATGGCTGTGGAGTTACTAAGGTAATAGAATGTGAGGTAGCGAGATATGAGGCAATTGGCAGTTGGAACAGAGTTCTTTTCAGGAGAGGGAATAGAACTCCTTAGCATCAGAGCGTGTTAATTACTGTATTAAGAAATACTAATGATCTGATGGTCATTTTGAAAAATCCTTTCTTAGTGAGCACCTAGAAGTCAAGAGGAACATACATGCCAAATTTCAAGCTTGTAGGCTTTATGGTTCTGAAGATTTCATGATGCTGCAGGAGTGGTCTTTCATTTATATATATATATAGAGAGAGAGATTGTGAAATGCTGCTATGCCTGAAGTTGCACAACTTCTGTATCTAAAAAGAGTCCATGGCAACGAAATGTGTACTCAAGCCGCATTCCCTACCAGTAAAAGCTTCAACAGGCTTCTTGCATAGGATAATACGCACATAGTACTGCATCAAACGTCTATAGGACACGTCAACCTTCTTGTCCTTACCTTAATTTCTGATAAGACTTCAAGAGTTTCGCACCAGCAGTTTCATATCTACCTATCAAGAAAGAAAAGAACCCAAGGTCACTGATAACAATAAACTTGTACTCGTATGCCAATTCTTTTTTTAATCAGATGTAGCCATTTTTACTACTTGACATTGCCAATATAAAAACGTTTCTGGTTCCTGTTTTTGCTCAACTCCCATATTATAAGGGACAATGGAGATCTCAACTACAGCAAAATAAAATAAAAAAGAAGTAAACACCAATAAGGCAAGACCACAAAATGAAAAGAAGCAACTTTTGCACATAGCACCATTTAAATGTTGTACAACTTTACAGTACAAATAGTCCTAGAAAAATCTTACTGATTATAAAACTACGGATAGGCAATCAACTAAAACACAATGTGATTCAATCCATCACATGTTGCAAATAATGAATGGTGTGCAGCAATAAAAGCATTGATTATTAACAATTACATTTGGAATGTGTTCTTATATCTGTCCACAAAGAAAATAATTCTGTATCAGGTAAATCATTAACAATACAAAAAATAATTCTTTGGCATAATCAACTAAGCGGACAATAAAAATTGTTTTCTCACACTGGCTAATCACTTGATCTTTCATATGGTGTGTGCCAATAAAACAGGGAAGTGTGTGTTCTATTTTAGAAGTCTTCTGGCAGTAGCTCTGTTACTCCAGATTCATTGATCTATACAGAGAGAGCTTCTATATAAATCAACCTAACCTGTAATACCACAGCTAGGCATAAAACACAGCAACTAGACATTGAAGAATGAAGTGAGAAAAACTCAAGTTTTGGTGTTCTTAAGAAGAATAGTTACTGGAGGAAAAGATCCCACCAGAAAAGCAAGCTTTAATCAGTTTGATCAGTAGTTAAAACAACAGAAATAGCTTCTTCAAATTTACTTCACAAACTAAACAGCCCTCAAATTCAGAATCTTAGCTTCAAATAATGAAACAATCCTATTCACACACCTACAAAGTTGAGGAAAAGATTTTTGTGAAAGGAAGTAGAATTAACATTTCAAAGGCTAAATCCAGGAGTTTTTTTAAAACTACTTAAACTGTTAACTAAACCAGATTGCAAATAAAGGATGGTATTGTTGATGATGATTTCTCTTCTGAAAAATACTGCCCTGATAATTTACGGTCAATTCAGGCTTTATCCTAAAGCCGAAGAATTGTCCAGATATCACCGTAATATATATGTGTGGTTCTTGGTTTTTTTGTAAATGAGATCAAATAAGTTCAATTTTGTCAGCTGCTTTTACAACTGCATTGTTGTAGTTCCTGATGTTCCAATAATTATGAGGAAAAATGTTGCTGGTTTAGTCCACAGTTTCTGTAATTCAATTGTTCAGTCCAAATATTTTACAATCCTTTCCAGTTCCTTTTAAGCTACTCTAGTGTCATTTAATACTGTCAAGTTTATAAGTAAACATTATAGAGCTTTTCTTAGAGTATTGTGGTGGCCAGCATATTATGCAGGGGTGGGATTCTCCCGGTTCGGACCAGTTCTATAGAACCAGTTGTTATTATTCAGCGCAATTTGGAGAACCGGCAAATTGTGCCCCTGGTTGGCCTCCCGCCTCTCTGCCCACCCCTCCCCTCCCTACCCAGTCAGTCCTTATCATGCATGCGCAACATTACGCTCATGCCCGACATTGCTGATTGCGTTCTTCCCTACCCAGTCACTCCTTAAGGTATTATTTCTCTTTTTTTCCCTCCCGACGATCAGCTGTTCCTATGATCAGCTCTGCTGGGATTCCCCTCGCTTACTTACTTCTTTGCCCAGGAGGCTTCCCTGAGGCCCAGGAAGGCAAAAAATGGAGGGGGGGCACAGTAAAAATGCCCTCTAGGAGGCTCCCCTGAGGCCCAGAAGGCCCCAAAACGGAGCTCAGGTGGGGTGGGGTTGCCCCTATGCTCAGTTTTTTCCTTCCTGAGTCCCAAAGAAGACTTCTGGGAACAAAAACACCCCCAGGAGGCTCCCCTAAGGCCCGGAAGGCCCCAAAATAGGGCTTAGAGGGATGCTGCATGCCCCCCATGCTCCATTTTGTTCCTTCTGGGAGCAAAAATGTCCCCCCCAGGAGGCTCCCCTAAGGCCCAGGAGGCCTCAAAATAGAGCGCAGGAGGGGGCTGCGCCCCCCCATGCTCACTTTTGTTCTTTCCTGGGCCCAGGAAAGCCTTCTGGGAGCAAAAACGCCCCCCAGGAGGCTTCCTTGAGGTCTAGAAGGCCCAAAAAACAGGGGGTGGCTGCAAAAAAAACCCATGCCCACTCAGTCACAAGGCCACTCCCACCTAGCCATGCCCACCGAACCAGTTGTTAAAAAATATGAATCCCACCCCTGATATTATGCTCTAGACTTCTGTTCATCTGAATTTGGAAATCCGATAAAACATTTAAGTATAAACATTATTATAAAACATTGTGAAGGATCTTTTCATCATTATGTGCATCAAATCTGCTCTCCTATCATTATCATCAAGCTCTGATGAATTACTGTACTTAAGAAGCAATAAGGAGTATTTTATTTATATTATTTATTTATATAGTTTATTAAATTAAGAAGAGGTTCCAGCTGTGATAGAGAAAATTGCCAACGAATGCAGATGTTAGATTAAATGCCAGATAACCAACTGTTTGAAAAGTTGCAATAGTCAATAATGGGTTTAATGAAGCAAATAATTTGGCATTCATAAAATAATTTTGTGAGTTCATTTTGGGTTTTGGAAATCAAGAGGTTGTCATGAGATGTTTGGGGAATAGCGAAGAGTGATAGGCCATTTTTAATCATTTGATTTTGGATTTTGGGATGTTTCTGACTGGGCCATGAATACTTAAGAGCAATGATGGCTAACCTTTTCTACGTCATGTGCAGAAAGTGTGTGTGCACACCCATAATGCAATGCACGCACAACCCCCTGCCATGGTTAGTCATGTTGCATTTGTCAGTTGAAATACAGCCTGGAAGTCTCTTCTAAAAAGATGGTTTTGCTTATTTATTTATGCCTGTCAAATAAGTAACTTGTTTTTCAAATAATGTTTTTGCACTATGTGAAAAATACCACACTAATGGCATAAAGCATTATAATAGACAAAATACGTTTGTATTCAAGTTTTAAAATTAATTTATTATTAAGTAGTAAATGAAAGTGTAGGTGATTAGTTTTCCATGAAAACATGGAACTGATCTATTGTCCTATTTTCTGCAGTTCCTTATTGTTAACACTGTGACAAGTATATCAGAAGTTTATTGGCCTTGTATAGTAATAAATACTGCAAACTGAATCCAAGGGAAATTAACAGTTAATAATTATTGCTATTATAGCTAATAACTTACTAATCTAATCTGTAAAATTATTATGGCTTCAAGAGAGTTATAAGAAGGTTTATTTCTTTATACACCTGCAGCCAATCATATTGAAATCAGCTGGTTTCAATGGGGCATAAGCACAATCAAGGGTAGTAGATTGTTTCTGGACCATCTTTGACATATCTTCAGTTTCTAATTATTGTTCCAAAGTTTTGATTTGTTTTTTAATCAAGAGATATTATTTCTCATTCATTTTTCTTCATTTTTCCAAGACTGAGAAATCAATTTGTGAAAACATTGCATCTACAAGATTATTTGAGTTTATTTAATTCTAATTCTGGGTGATATCCAAGACTAGATGAGTAAAATTCAACATTTACAACATAATTTTCCTTTCCTTTCCATCACACCCCATTGTGTTTCCACCGCAATTTACTGCAGGACATCCCTATACCTATGAAGCAGATTTTGAAAGCACAAATGTGAGGAAGAAACTTCTTTGTTCATTCTGCTAATATGGCATTGTTATATCTGGATTGTAAAGATGCAAACAAATGATCACAGAAAGAGTTATTTTTTTGGTTGCCTGTATTTCATGTATACTGTACATATTATAGTTCTATGTTAAGGGAAATCCTTTCCCTAACAGGATAGGTTAATACTACACTGCATTTTGGAACTGGATTACATGAACTCTTAGTAATTTAACATGTTCTTTCCTAAATTTTCTGTAATAAGGATTATATTATATTAAATTGCATTTAAAACTGAATAATTTCTTCAGCATTATGACAAAGTGCCAAAAGAGGGCACTGTTTGAATTCATAAAATAGCACCTCATTCGTACATTCAATCATCAATAATCTGCACGGAAAACTGCTAGAAGTCCAATATTTTTCTAGGAAAATGTTGAATTATATAAGTCACCTTGTATATTTAGACAGTTATTAAAGACAACATCTTTGTTCTCATCAAGAAATCATTGTTCTTGATTACCAAATTTCCCCATTCAAAAATTCAGTTTTCTCTCTTTTAAGTCGTCAATCTAGCAAATGTTATTTCCCCAAGTTGATTCCCTCTTAAGTTCATAGAGTTTGATATTGCATAATTTCTAGTCAGCTGACCCAGAGATGTTCTGTACATCTAGAGATGGGATAAAGATTGATACAAAGAAATCTAGTTGAAAAATCAATGCTCTGGAAGACAACTTTGTAACACATAAATAACTAGATTTTTTGGGGGGTTTTCCCATTACATCCCACCCCAACGGAAAATTTAGCAAGAGCTGTTGAAGAGAAGGAAGAAGCAACCTGATGCATCCACGAATCATCAAGGTGGGTCAGTGACATCAGGATCATGATATTATGTCAAAACGGGAAGAGATGGTACCTTTACAAATAAAAGTAATACTGATTTCTTTGGGGTTTTTTACTTTAATTATATACCTAGATTTAGATTTTATATATGTTATATATTATATATATGTTTTTTGAGGTTTTCGTGGGTATTTGTATGTGTTTCTTTGGTAATTCGGGTTTTCTCCCGCGTAAAATTGGAAGTATCTAGGCGATGTTTCGATGAAGTCTCATTCACCATCTTCAGGCTTGTGTCTTCGGCTTTCTGCTTCTCAGAGTAGCCCGAATTACCAAAGAACCATATATATATATATATAATATATATATATATATATAATATATAGCTTGTTCCTATAAACACTGTTTAACATATGCATTTGAAATGTAATTAAAATTCACTTATAGATTATTTTCTATTATTATTATTTTTAATTATGTTTTCCTCTTTTCCTTGCGCCATCTTAAGTTTAAATAGCATTCCCTTTCTTCCCTTTTCTATCATTTTAAAAAACATATACTAAAAACATATGGAACAACCCTCCATCTCCTTCTGGGTCTCAACAGCAACAGTTCCTTTGAATAAATTCCACTTTTTTGCAACTAGAACAAAACTCAATTTGGCCTCTATCTTCCAATGTTTTTGCAAGAGAAATGCTTGGGAATTAACCAGGTAGATGGGGAAAAGATTAGAAAGCCAACTAAGCACTGACACTTAGTATAGGCTGCTTTGGCAAGAGTGTATATAGAAATTTCCACTTAAGAAAACTCTCACGATAGCTTTTTTATTTTAAAAAAGGAAGGTGTATGATGGCCCATGAGGAAAAGAAACCCACATCCATACTTAAGCAGAACATGGGCCAACCACACAGACACAGATATTGTGCAAGCCTTCACCTTCTCCACAATGCTTTGCAAGACAAAAGTAAAAACATTTAAAAGTGTAGCGCACAACAGCAATTTGAGTGATACAGTAAAGCCTGCTGTTTAAAGTCATGTTCCCACTTCTGAAAACACAAAGGATATATATCCCCCATCTATCTCCTATCATGGACAAAGCACATAAGCATCTAGTCTGACAAAGAGAAGAAATAAAGATTAAAAAAACAATACAGAGGAAAGGCAGAAAGTAAATTATTATGTGGTGTGCTAAATTTTAAAAAAATCAATTCATTGTAATATTACTGTAGGAAATGACCAGGCTGAGCCTGAGGTCAGGGTCAAACGCATCATCAATTTGGAGTCTTTATGCCTCCATAAGAGATCTAAGTCCAGTCCCCTCCCCCTTGAAGTTCATTAACTCTTACCTGGCGTCAATTTGCCTTGACCATTGGTAGATTAGATTCTTATGTATAAGTACCATAAAATAAACTTGTAGTACTTTTGAACTCTATTTTGCTTCCTGATTTCTCGCATCTGACCCTATTTAGGCACTGGAGGGATTTGAACTCTGAGCATGTTTAAAAAAAAGACCCCCTTGTATGAAGGTTCTATTTTTCTACCCTTGAACCAACAAGGTTATCATTACAAATGAAAGCAAATATAACCTATTCCAGGATAATGTTGCAAGATCCAATCTGGGTTTAGTCTTCCGAGTTTTTGGACTTATGCTGGAGCCCATCCTCAAGAGAATTTTTCTCTGCCAGAATATGTGCTTCCAGCTATTCTATGTGTTGTATTTATTGGTGCTGGTTGTGTGTAGCTTTTTAGTTGTTGATTAGGGTATTGATGGTTGGCTATTAAATCGTAATTAATTGCAACATTATCCTGGGACACGTATATTTGCTTTCATTTGTAATGATAATCTTGTTGGTTCATGGGTAAAAAAATAGAACCTTCATACCATGGGGTCTTCTTTTTTTTTTAACATGCTGAGAGTTCAAATCCCTCCAGTCCCTAAATAGTGTTGATGACTGGCTATTAATTACAACTTAAATACTATGTGTAAAATAGCCCAAAGCACACATTCTGGAGACAATTCTCTGAGGATGGGCTCCAGCACAAATGTCCGAAAACTTGGAAGACTAAACCTCTGGTCCCGGTGATTGGATCCTGTGAGGTTATCACTATTGTTTTGCGCCTTGGAAAATACTTGCCCTAATGCCCAGGGTGGAATTTGTCACTAGAGAAAGATCCACCCTGATAAGGAAATCTCTCAGCAAAATGTCTTGTACTAAATGAAAGCAGCGTGGGAATAATTCTACAAGAATATACTTTCTATGAAGGAGGCCGTATGGCTACTGGGAGGCAATCATTACTTCCTTGACACAACATTGAGTCACCTTTTGCTTCTTCTACTACAGAAAGTCAATGGGAAATTGACCTCCTAGTATAATACAGCAGCAAATAAACAAGTTCCTTCATTTTAGCATCACATTACTTATTTGCATTATTTCTGCCACACCATTTTTCTGAGAGGTACAGATGGCACATATTCTAACCTCACAGCAGCAATTCATGGGGTAGATTTGCCTGCAAGAGGGTAATTGGCCAAAAGTCATTCAGGGAGATCTGTGGGTGAACAGGGAATCTATTCTGGGTTTCCCCAATCCAGTGACAGCACCTTCACCAGTAGACAATGCTGGCTTTGTTCAGTTTACCTCTACTCCCACTTCTGTTGCTTCTCTGTTACAAAAACAGTGAATACTTCCATATTTCCATAAGGAGTGCTTTTGATTTTCATTAAAAAACGAAGCCGTTGAAGTGATGACCCGGTGCCTGGAAGCCGTGCGAAGCTGGATGGGGCAAAACAGGCTTCGACTCAACCCGGCCAAAACCGAGTGACTGTGGTTTCCGGCACCCAGATACAGCCAGCTAATTCCATCGCTGGCCATGGGGGGAGAAATTTCTCCCCCCACGGAGAGGGCGCGCAATCTTGGTGTCCTCCTGGATGTACAGCTGTTGTTAGAAGATCATATAGCAGCCGTCGCCAGGGGAGCTTTTTGTCAGGTCCGTCAGATCTACCAGTTGCGGCCCTTTCTGGATCGGGATGCACTCTGCACAGTCACTTCTGCCCTCGTCATCTCCCGCCTAGACTATTGCAATGCTCTCTACATGGGGCTCCCCTTGAAGAGCATCTGGAGGCTTCAGCTGGTGCAGAGTGCAGCCGCGCAGGTGATTTTGGGGGCTTCTCGGAGCTCCCATGTTACACCTCTCCTGCATGAGCTGCATTGGCTTCCGGTGGCCTTCTGGGTGCGATTCAAGGTGTTGGTGGTCACCTTTAAAGCACTCCATGGCTTGGGACCTGGGTACTTACGGGACCGCCTGCTGCCACCATCGGCCTCCCGGCAGCCAGTGCTCTCCCACAGGGTGGGCCTCCTCGGGGTGCTGCCAGCTGGGCGATGCCAGCTGGCAGCCCCAAGGGTGCAGGCCTTCTCTGTGGGAGCACCCTCCCTCTGGAATGAATTACCCCCGGAGATGCGGGCTATCCCTGACCTACAAACCTTCCGGCGCGCACTGAAGACCCACCTTTTCCAACAAGCTGGTCTGGCCTAGTTTTACTGGTAGGTTTTTTAAATTGGTTTTAATGGTTTTAGCTTTTTAAATTTTTACCCTGTTAGTTTTATCATCATTGTACCTCAACCACTAATTTAATCTACTTTTAATTCTATTTTAAATTTGTATTTGTAAGTGTGTGTTTTTATTTGGCTGTACACCGCCCCGAGTCCCAATGGGAGAGGGGGCGATATATAAAATCAAACAAATAAATAAATAAATTAAATGTTTCTTCTGAGTTCATTCTAATACTCCTCTTACTGAATAATAGCTTCTCGTTTAAAAATAAGTCATGAATATCATTCCTACCTTACTCAGGTCATTTTCCCCCTTATATACAGATAATGAGTTGGAAGGGACCTTGTAGGTCATCTAGTCCAACCCCCCGCCCAAGCGGGAGACCCTACACCATTTCTGACAAATGGCAGTCCAATCTCTTCTTGAAAGTCTCAACTGATGGAGCTCCCACAACTTCCGAGGGCAAGCTGTTCCATTGGTTGGTTGGTTGTTCTCACTGTTCTCCTTATTTCCAGATTAAATCTCTCCTTGTTCAGTTTCCATCCATTATTCCTTGTCTGGCCTACAGGCGCTTTAGAAAATAGCTTGATCCCTTCCTCACTATGGCAGCCCCTCAAATATTGGAAGACCACTGTCATGTCTCCCCTGGTCCTTCTCTTTACTAGACTAGCCAAGCCGAATTCCTGCAACCGTTCGTTGTATGTTTTAGCCTCCAGTCCCCTAATCATCCTGGTTGCTCTTCTTTGTACTTTTTCTAGAGTCTCAACATCTTTTTTATAATGTGGTGAATAAAACTGGATGCAGTACTCTAGGTATGGTCTTACTAAGGCTTTATAGAGTGGTATTAATACTTCCCTTGATCTTGATTGTATCCCTCTGTTAATACAACTTAGGATTGCATTAGCTTTTTTGGCTGCTGCTGCACACTGCTGGCTCATATTTAGCTGGTTGTCCACTAAGACTCCAAGATCCCTCTCATAGTTACTGCTATTAAGCCTGGTTTCACCCAGTGTATGGGTGAAATATGTCTTTATGTGTACTTTTGGTTTTTCTTGCCTAAGTGTAGGACTTTACTTTTCTCTACATTGAATTTCATTTTATTAGATATGGCCCAGTGTTCTAGTCTGTCAAGATCCATCTGGATCTTGAGCCAATCTTCTTGGTTGTTAGCTATTCCTGTCAGCTTAGTATCATCTGCAAATTTGGTAAATTCTTTCTGACATGCTGCTCAAAGCTCTCTCTGACACGCTACTTACTGATCTTATAAAAATGAACTCCAACCTCCCAATGACTTCCCTGAATCTGTCATAATATCGTATTGTTATTTTAGTCCTAATATTTCAATCTGTATGCAGAAATTTGCTAGAAATAATGGTGATGGCATTCATGGACATAAAGAGGCCACACAGAAATGCAAAGGAGGACAACCAAAACATAAATAGATTTGCCTAACTGTAATTGTATTAAAATCATTTAATTCAGCACAAAAAATGAACTTACCTAAACAATTTGGTGTTATTATCTATGACAAACACATATATTTATAGCTAGGGGAGGGTGAATTTAAGTAATTCAATACAATTACTACTATTATAGCTCAATAAAAATTGCATTTTGAAATATCAACTCTTATAGATTTGCATTCTTGAAGACTGTTTTTGTTAAGATAACACATGAATTAAAAGGAGAAACTTATCAAAGTTATCAATTTATCTTGCATATGACTTAATGCTTCTGCTTTTATTTGGTACCTTCAGTGGGGAATTTCTTTGCTCGCTCCTCAAAGAACCATTCACCTGTCTTCACTTTAATAGCCCTGCAAAAAACAAAATGAGTGCTTATTTGAATTTTATATATGCCTTTTTCAAGGAGGACTTTTGGAACAATAAATGGACTAGTTATTTTTTAAAAAGTCAAATCAATTCCATCATGGTAATCAAGAGCAGTGGAACATCAGCTCTTGTACAATCAGAGTTAGATATTTTGTGATTTTGCACTAGTGTACAAAAAACCCCTTTCTTTTCAAATCCTACACTAATTCATATTGACAGCGCCTATAGCTGCAGTTTATTTTTGAAACTCCATTCAGACACTATAAGTATTTGGCTCCTGACTGTTCAACAATTTTATTAATAAATAAAACAAAATTAATTAGTTTCTCCTGAAAATTAGCTCTCTCTCTCTCTCACACACACACCCCTTCAACCCCTTTTTCTTCCCTCCTCAGGGGCTGTTTTTCCAATTCTGCTTCTGAAACTGCATATCCATGTATTCATAACTATGTTTTACTTATACCTATTATCTTGTAAGCAATTGACAAATAAATAAATAAAATAAAATAACTTATTCTTTCTCAAGCCCTTCTGCCATTTTCAGCAGCTGGCTGTTTGGAAACTCCTATAAATCTGATTCCCAAGATAGGGGTTCCTATTATCAAATATATACAGGTGGCACTCAACTTATGACCATAATTGAGCCCAAAATTTATGTTGCTAAGTGAGAAATTTGTTAAGTGAGTTTTGCCTCATTTTATGACTTTTCTTGCCACATCTGTTAAGTGAATCACTGCAGTTCTTAAATTAATAACATGGTTGTTAAGGGAATCTGATTTCCCTGTTACTTTGCTTGTCAGAAGGTCGAAAAATGGGATCACATAACCCTGCAACACTACAACCGTCATAAATGTGAGTCAGTTGTCAAGCATCCAAATGAAAATCATGTGACCATGGAGATGCTGCAATGGTCCTAAGTGTGAAAAATGGTCATGTCGCTTTTTTCAGTGCCATTGTAACTTCTAACGGTCACTAAACGAACAGAAAGCTACTAAAGATAATAACAGTAATTCAACTGTTAAACTAAGAAAGGTACTTACTCAGAAGCATAGCAGATAGTGCATTTCCACAGAAAGGCGTTTACAGTAATGCGACATTGAGAGCATATATGATGACTGCATCCTTTGCACACTGCTCCTCTATCGATCAGGAATCCAAACGACTTCTGACAACGGGCACATGACCGTTTCTGAGAACCATAGTTGGCATTTTTTGTTCCTTTACGCCAAAGTTGCTGCAGTTGGATTTTGAGTTTGCTGTAATTGGCCAGAAAGAAATAAGAATTCACATATTTGCCAGGTGGGACATGCAGCAGCACTACAAATTCTAAATGTGATTAAGCTTTAGCTGTCAATTGTGATACTCTTGAGTTTATTTATTTATTTATTTTATCATATTTTTATACCGCTCCCTCTCCCAAAAAAAGGGACTTGGGGCGGTGTACAGCCTACTAAAAACACATAAATACATTATAAATACAGTTAAAAATATATTAAACGCGATTGTTCCGGCTGTGTCCCATCAAAACCACATACAACAATATAAAATCAGGGATCTTAAATAAAAATTAAAAATTAATTTCTAAAACGCAACTAGTTTAAAACCAGAACCCATTTATTCGGCCAGGCCAGCCTGCCTAAAAAGTAGGGTTTTAACTGCGCGCCGGAAGGTCAGGATATCCGTCATAGCTCGTATCTCCGGGGGGAGATCATTCCATAGGGAGGGAGCTCCCACAGAGAAAGCCCGAACTCTCGGGGCCGTCAGCCGACAGCGGCCGGGCGGCGGTACCCCAAGGAGGGCAACCCTGTGGGAGCGTACTGGGCGGCGGGAGGTTGATGATGGCAGCAGGCGGTCCCGTAAGTACCCAGGTCCCGAGCCATGGAGCACTTTAAATACCATCAGTACCACCTTGAATCGAATCCGGAAGGCCACAGGAAGCCAGTGCAACCTGCGGAGAAGCGGTATAACGTGGGAGCTCCGAGGGGCACCCACGATCACCCGCGCGGCTGCATTCTGGACCAACTGCAACCTCCGGAGACTCTTCAAGGGGAGCCCCATGTAGAGAGCATTGCAATAATCCAGGCGGGAGATAACGAGGGCGGAAGTGACTGTGCGAAGTGCGCCCAGATCCAGAAAGGGCCGCAACTGGTAAATCAGTCGAATCTGATAAAAAGCGCCCCTGGCGACGGCTGCAATGTGTTCTTCTAAAGACAGCCGTACGTCCAGGAGGACACCCAAGTTGCGCGCCCTTTCCACGGGGGTCAAGACCTCTCCCCCCACGGCCAGCGAAGGAACCAGCTGGCTGTATCTGAGCGCAGGAAACCACAGCCACTCGGTTTTGGTCGGGCTGAGACGAAGCCTGTTACGACCCATCCAGCTCCGCACGGCCTCCAGTTCCACGGAAAGGAACCCTTCTACTAAACCTCCAATGTAAAATGTCAAATAGCCTGGGAAATTACCCCAGAATATTTAATGGCCCATTCTTGAACAAAGTTTTGAAGAAGATGATAGCATCCTAATTCCAAGCATTTTTGGGCGATTCTGTGGAGTTGGATGTATTTTAATTTGGTTCTTATGTGCTCAGGGCACCAAAAAGAATCAGGAAGGGTTTCAACCTACAGATTCTCATGAAAAATAGAATCTTGAGCTGCATGATTACTAGTAATCTGGCAATCTGATCCTGTTCCTAGATTATATTTTTCTCAATGGCTTTCACATATGGGTTATTGCAAAATTCTATCCTGTCTTACAACCTTTCTTACATCCCTAAATAAAGAGATTTGGGTTCCAAAGGATCTCAAAAAGTGCAACTCGACTGCATTCCTTATGTAGAACCCTTAACCTCACAGAATGGTTAGGGCCAAATTTGGAAACCTGCTCTATAGTTTGGCCAATTTAAGGAGGGGAGTTTGAAGAACAAAATTCTAGAGCATCTAACTCTTCAAAATACTCAAGACCTCTATTTGTTGTAGTTGCTAAGCCATGTCCAACTCTTCACAACCTCATGGATTATAGCACCAGAGGTGGTATTCAGCAGATTCTGACCAGTTCTGGAGAACCCGTAGTGGAAATTTTGAGTAGTTCGGAGAACTGGCAAATACTACTTCTGACTGGAGATTTACAGTATCCTTCCCCTGCCATGCCCACCAAGCTATGCCCACAGAACTGGTAGTAACAAAAATTTGAATCCCACCACTGCGTAGCATCCTAGGTTTTCTGTCTTCCACAACATTTGCTCAAATTCACATCAATTGCATCAATGATACTATCTAACAATGTCATCCATTAAAACTACTAAATCCTCCTTCTAAACTTGGCCCTGACCACCGCTCCCATTTTTGCAACATGATCCTGTCCATTTCAAACTGCTGCAGAGCAATCCTACAATCCACACAAAAAGGGAAGAAAAAGAACCAGTTATCTGGAGATTGACAGATCAACTGCTTCTAACGTTAGAGAAGAGGAATTTGACAAAACAGAAACCAATTTTACTCTGATGGTTTTATCTGAGTTACTTAGAACTTATTAAGTCATCAACTAGCATTTTCATTACAGTAACTGAAATATAAGAGTTGGAAACAAGTGGTATTACAGTCCGCAGGATAGTAATGGAGCATGCCAATGAAGATCATAAGTTATGACGGATATAAAATAGGTTAGGCACTTGACTGACAATTTTTTTGGTAGCAGTTGTTACGCAAATCACCATGTTTGTTAAATTAATCCATGAAATCACTTAGGTTTCTTCCTACAAATGATGTCATTTAAAATTTCAACACTAGAGGGTGTTTTTGTGCTATTGTACCACAGAAGCATTCAGGATAACTCAAAAGCTTGGACAGTAAACTTGTACATTTTTGCATACAATTTTGTTTGGTCCTCAAAAGATATTGTGTTATATATTTTGAATAGTAGATTAGCTTACACAGATCAGAAAACAATAGCAGCCTGCATTCCCAAATAAGAACACACATACCTTACTCTTTGTTCCTCCAGTTTTCTCAACATCTCATCACGGCAAAGGACATTTAGAACAATTTCTTGCTCCAGTTCCTTAAGTAAGTTAAGATTAAATTCTTGGGACATCTTTTCTTCTGATGTTCATAAGACAGAGAATCCAGTGTCATCCAGCAGGCAAAAGAGTTATGAAGACTTACATCCTTCATTCATTAGTGAAGCATTTGCAACACATTGTTCTTTCTAAAAACGGTAAAAATATAGGTGTGTATTTCAGAAGAGCCTTTGTTTTCATAAACTCATTATCTCTTTAATGCATCTGTTCTTCTTATTAACAGTTTTCTGCTTCCTCCCATGAAGAAATGAACTTCAAGTTCCCAATCTACTGGAAGTAATATTAAATGGATAAAAGAAATAAATTAGTAATTCTGGTAGAAAACTGATATGGGAATATTTTTGTTAAATGTCTCCTGATTCTTTTGATTATAACTTCGTTGGTCCATACATGTGGCATGAAATAGAGTTTATCATTGCTCAGTTTCACTCTGCTTATATACCTTTGTGCAATTTGTTATATGTAGCTTTCCAAAAAGTATTTAACAGCCAATTACAATAAGAAAGAGAGAGAATGAGAATTATGCTTTGCCTATGTCCCTTGAGGCACATAAAATGACTTTGCATAAAATAATGCAATTCTGACTCACCACACCCTCTCATACAAATCAAGAGGATGTCCTTTTGTTATTTCCAGCAATGTGCACTCATTGCACCAATGCATGTTGACTCATGAATTGATATACAATAAATAGGAAAACCACAACCATCATCGCCAAGCAAAAACGAGGGAGAATTTCAATGATGTGACTTGAAGAAAGAAATAATAATAGAGATCAAAAGAGAGAGAACGGTCTGAAAAATCACCATTTATCTGCAGTTCTGCAAATATGAGAAATGTACCTCCAAGAATCATGCTTTCCAAGAGGCATAAGAATATGCCAGTTGGATACTATCTCTCTTTATGCAAAATGCACAATGCAGTTCAGATCAAATGAAGAAGTTAGCTGTATCATCATGCCACTTGTTATGACAAGGCAGCTTTATAACTTCACTGATTGCCTAGAAGACCAAAGAAGTCAAATTGGTACCTCTTTTTGTGTGAAAAGCTCGTCTAAATTATTTCCTATCAATAAAATCGTCATCAAATTTAAGCAGATATCTTAGCATTCACACCATCATCAGACATTAGCAGGTGCATACTCTCATTGTTAACAGAAGGGCCTGTCTCTGAATCTTCGGGGACTGAAGTGGGACTGGAATTACAAACCATTTACTGTAGAATAACCGCATTGGCATGAATGAGATTATTCAGAATTAAGGCATGATTGATGTTAGAAAGTTAAGTGTCCCGTGAAGAGGAAATGTGGAAAGAACAGAAGTTGTGTAATCATGCATCATTTCATATTATGAATCTCCCTTTTTGGAAGTCAGGAACTCAACTTTTCACTTACAAACATTTTATTTGAATATCCAAGTGCATTCTATAATTTTATTATAGAAAATCAAGCACATTCTCGTTAGTAGTGGAAATGGTTTAAGGATCCCTGATTCCCCCCCCCCTTTTTTTTTGTCAAATCTAGTAATGTACACATATCTCTCAAAATAATATTAACACATTTCTTATTCTTGTGCATATAAAAAGGCAGCACTTGTTCAAGTTTATATTCTATTGGCAGAACATGATTCAGTTATTGGATAATTGTCAGCTCTTATACTACCTGTGCCTTTTGTTCAGGAATGGCAAGAAGCTGACCAAATCTCTAAAATCCCTTTTGTTGTTTCTTTTTGTTTCTTTTGCCAATGAACTTAGCCAAGTTTCTTATTAAATACACGGGCGGTAATCATATTTTGTCACATTATCTTAACTAAACTGAAACTGAAATTAAATCAAATCAGATTTCATTTTTGTGCGGACCTCACCTACTTCTTTATTACCAGCTCTCCCATTCTTTAAACAGATCCTCCAGCATCTTTACCTGAATCCTAATGTGAACGTACTTGCTTGCTACACATTCATAATACTATAGGCTGCCAGTCATACCTGCACTGATGAGACATAGAGGAAACTAATTCTGTGTCACATACAGAAAGAGTCAGACACCTCAGCTTCTCTTTGGTGACAGAACTCAGTTTGGCTGAGGAATTCTGGGAGTTGAAGTCCACGAGGCTTAATGTGGCCAGGTTTGGAGATGCTTGAACTAGCATATTTGGCTTCGGCTTTTACTTCTACTTTCTCTTTCACTGGGTGCTTCCTAAAAGATAGATGACGGTGGGTGGCACTGCCAAGCTGCTAGCCCAAAGGAGGAGGCCTGATCAGGGGATGAAAACCCACTTAGATTCTGGGAAAGTAGGTTTTGAGAACTCTAGACTTCTACCCTACAGGCTCAACTTGTATTGTTATGTGGCCCCTGGACTTGGCAAGAAAATGGCCTGCATTATCCCCGTCTTCTGCATAGGAATCTAAGGTTGAGAGCTATGGCTTCCATCAGAGATGTCCTGATGAACTAAAGACTTCCTGATTCACATATAAGTATGCAATGCCATACCATAACTTAACAGCTCCTTAGATGAACTGCAATTTCCAAAGACTTGATCTCAATATATTGTAAATGCATTGTTCTATCACCCTAAATTTAGAAAGAAAACATGAGAATAATGTAAAGTATATTTCCTTTGAGAGCATTTTTCCTTCTGAATTCATTAATAGCTCTCCTAATATTATTAACAATATTTATGTTAGGTTTTGAATATTAAATCATTAGACCTGAGATTGGTGGCACAATGGTTAACAACACCAGGTTGTAGCACCAGGCTAACAACCAGGAGACTATGAGTTCTTGTCTGCCTTTACCCCCAGATCCAACTGAGTGACTTCAGATCAGTCACTTGTCCAGAATTGTATAAGGCCTCCTGCTTAGTCCCTTCCAGCCCTATTGTTCTATATACTTTCACTCACCCTACGAAAAAGGGAAGAGCAAACCATTTCTGAAAAAGATTGCCAAGAAAATTGTAGGCAGTCACCAGGAGCCAACACTGACACGAAAGCACCAAACAAACAAACAAACAAAAATGCTTATTCTTAGAAAATAAAAACAGATCAGACAAAAATGCCATGAAACTACTTTTTCCCATAAATAAATAGGGACTTACCTGTTCCTTCCAAACCAGAAAGAAAGCCTTGCTTTATTGAATAAGAACTTGTTGCTACCTTCTCATATGATTCCGTCTTGCTGAACCAGAATTAACATGGAGTTCTCTCTGTGTGCTTTACCTGATTGTTGTTCAGCCATCTGCACTGGAAAGTCACCATTAGTAACACAATTTGCTCTCCAAGAGAGGCTCAACAGGTTTTGAAAGAGGCCATTCACTCTTGAGAGAAAAAAAAACAAACAGCTGTTCTCATTAAAATGGATCTGAAACGTCTAAGTCATTGAACAGGAAGAGTAATAGCAGTTAAATGTGATACTGACAGCGTTTCCTCCTCCTTCCTCTCTAATATTAGATGTGTGCAATACTGCAAACCTCAGTTTCCGCAAAGCTTCAAAATAAGAAACATACAATTATAGTCAATATGCCATTTACAAGAAATGATTGGGGAGGTGGTTGACAATTTAGGCAATTAGACAATATTGCAGTATTGTTAATGTGGAGGTGAAATGGCTTTATTTTACTGTGAATGTGTATGTTAGCATACTTTTAATGGGCAGAAGGATTTTATCTTTGTTATAGGGCCAAAAAAAATCATCACTCATCAAGAACAAGCAGCATCTTAGCTGGAGTCTTTAGATCAGTGATGGCAAACCATTTTGTTGTGATGTGATAAAAGCACGTGAGTGCCAATACCCACAATGCAATGTACCCCCCCCCACGCAGGCACGTGCAACAGTCCCGCCCCCTTACCTGCACTGCATATGCGTGTTTCCCTGCTGATTTTCAGCCCGTTTGAGGCCTTTTTCATCCTCCCAGAGGCTCGAGAGAAGCCTCTGCAGTCTCGGGAGGCCGAAAAATACCAGAAGTGCCCGTTTTCGGCCTTCGGAGGCTTCTGGAACTCAGGGGAGGCTGTTTTCACCCTCCCAGGGGCTCTATGGAAAGCCTCTGCAGCCTTTGGAGGCTGAAAAACTGGCCTGTTTCAGCACTTCCGGTATTTCCAGTACAGCCTTTGCAGGTGTTGTTGTGGTTTGCCGGCAGCCTGTGGAGATGACAGCAGAATCGGACAGTGGGGAAGAACATGGGCCAATCCGGGAGTCTGGGGAGGACTTGGACAATGGTCCTGCATCCAATACAGAGATGAGGCCAGGGCCATTTGGGAGTGATGTGCTGACTCCAGAGCCTCCAGAATCTAACAGCAGTGAGGCAGAGGAACAAGGGGAACCTGTTCCCAATGCGCGTGTGTGCAGAGCTGCTAGAAGTCAAGACAAAAGGGGCGACTCAGGAGTAAGGCTTGGAGGTGATTGCCTCTTCCATAAGATATAAAGGAAGTGCAAAGGGACAGGAACCTTTGCAGGAAGCAATATTGTTCGCTCTGGTCGGTTTGGAACCTGAAAGCTCCGTGGTGAATCTGTACTCCGTTTGGTTTTGAAAGACTAATTGGTATTTTAGTCATTGGCAGCACTTCAAGAAAGAACATTCTTGAACATTCTTGGTAACATTCTTACCAGACTTCTTTCAAAGGACTTTGGCAGACTTCCATGGGACTATTTATAACTGGTTGAGACTCATTACAGGCTGTGCATAACGATAATTCACAGCCGTTGAACTAAAGGGTTTTGGATTTAATGTGTGTTTTTTGGTGTCTCAGGAAGCGTTGGTCAGAACAGGTATTATCATCGTGAAGGCTCTCGTTATGGATTAACTGGAGGAATTATTGTCCAATCCTCAGTTTCTTTAACCTCTCATCTACATACATGTATCAGTTGCTTTTCTCTCAATTTGATTTTCAGTTCTCAGCAAGACTCTTTTCTCCTCCCTCCTCACTTAGCACTGTTCAGAGATTTTGTCAGGTTGAGGAAAACGCTTCACACATGTAACGCATACACAATGTTCAGTTCTGTTGCTGATTCCTCTTTCTGAGCATGTCTTTTCTTTAAGATTTATTTTGGTCTGTCTGTTTGCCTTCCTTCAGCTGAGCCTTGACATTTCACTGCTCTGCCTTAATGTTGCTGAAAGAATTGTTTTTAAAAACCTTTGCCTCTGTTACTTGATCAACTGAGGGCACAGTTTAACCTGTTTAGTGGTCTTAATTGATACTTCTAGCAAATAAATCACCTTCACAGTAGGGACTTTTTAAGGTCTGTTGTGCTCTTCAGTCTACTGAGCTCTGAGTAATTTTACAACATTAAGTGGCAGATACAAAGCTGTTTAGAAATGGAGCAAGGAGCAAAGAACATCAACCATGAGTGCCTCTAAATGGTAAGCAAACTGGTAAGAAAAGATGGCAGGAGTGAAGAGGAGGAGGGTCTAATCTGCTTCTTCTAAAAACTAGATTAAATTCAACAATCACAAAAGTACGGAACAGAATAACAGATTTGGAAGGGACCTTGGAAGTCTTGTCCAACTTCCGACTCAAGCAGAAGACCCTGTCTCCTTAAAAACCTCCAGTAATGGAGCAACTTCTGAAGGTAAGTCATTCCACTGATCCATCATTCTTTCAGGAAATCTCTTAGTACAGCAGGTCTTCCCAACCTAGTGTTCCACAGTTTGTGTGTGTGTGCGTGCGCACGTACCTTTGAGTCATTGTTGACTCCTGGCAACTACCTGGACAAATTCCTAGTTTTCTTGTCTAGATTTTGCAGAGGTGGCTTGCCCTTTGCCTCCTCCTTAGGGCTGAAAGAGAGTGACTGGTCAAGGTCACCCAATCACTTCATGCCAAAGGTCTTACTAGAACTCATGGTCTTTCAATTTCTAGCCTGATGCTTTGGCAACTACATCAATTTGGCCCTTCTAAGTTGTGGACTACAGTGTTTTTAACATCTGTAACAATACACCTCATTATCATTGACTATGGGAGTTATAAGTCAATATATAGCTGGAGGGCACAAAGTTGGCATAACTGGCTAGATCTGGAACAGATACAACTTTCAAGCAGCTATACACTGATAATTCCATAAATGGCACTGATTATTTTTGACATCACTAAAAGAACATTATTATGGATACCCAATATATGGCAACTTCCTATTTGGATGTCATCTAAAAATAAATATAGAATATCCTTGACTTAAAATCAACTCCAAGTGACCATGTTGACAGAAGCATAGAGTATTGTTTTCTTGCTTTCTTCCTAGATGTCTATGGAGATTCTCAGTCATGGTTGTCCCAAAGGTGCTTTTTTCAAGAGGCAACTGGATTTTCTGGTTTTGTTTTTTTCTTTGAAGACATTTTGCTTCTCATCAAAGAAGCTTCTTCATCTCTGACTGGATGGTGGGAAATGGAAGGATTTATACTCCTTGCAGATAGCTGGACATTTGCATTCTTTTAAGCAGGTTGTTAACGTCACTTGGAGGTTTATCTGTGTCATCAGGGTCACCTGAGTGGTGCAAATTGGTGTGGAGCCTTCTTGAAACTGTTGAAAGGACTGTGTTGTAGTTTGAAGATAGATGTCAGATCCCTTCCCCTCTATTGAGGGCTGTTCAATTTTGAGATAATGGGCCTCTTTAACCCCTTTCAAACCAGCAATGCTATCTGTCCAAAAAATGGACTTTGACATAAATGTGTATGCCTAGATGTGTATGCACGTGAGAGAGACTTTACCTCCTCATCTCTTCCACAGCCCTGGGATCTTCGGTTGGTTATTTTTCACTTAAGTACCAACCTGGTCTGCTTTTATTTACCTTTCTCAAGATCATTTCAGATGGCAGATGCTGCCATCTGCTGTGAGTGTTAGCCTTAAAATAGAATTCTTTATTGGCCAAGTGTGATTGGACACACAAGGAGTTTGTTTTGGTGCATATGCTCTCAGTGTACATAAAAGAAAAAGACATTCGTCAAGAATCGTAAGTATAACACTTAATAGTAGTCAAAGGGTACAAATAAGCAATCAAATCATACTAAGAAACATAATAATAAGCTATCAAATCAAATCATACTAGTAAACAGTCAATAAAATAATCATGATACAAGCAACAAAGTTACAATCCTGTAGTCATAAGTGTAATAAGTCGTAAGGAGTGCGCCAAAATGCGTGCATAAGTGCACCAACGTGCCTACTACCGTCCCTGTCCTATTGTTTCTTTTTTTATTCGTATACATTTCATGTATTCATAACCATGCTTATACCTGTCATCTAATACTTGCTTGACAAATAAATAAAAAATAAATAAAAATGCAGCAGTGAAAATTATGCTCCACGTCTCTTAAACCTGGTCACTCTTTTTGTCCACGATTGCGGTGGATTTGCTTCGCCCCTTTTGTCGCGATTGTGGACACATCGGTATTTTCCAAACTTGTCAAATTTAAGTCGGGTGGATTTCAACTCCCAAAGCGTTGAGAAACCCGCCCATCTTTTAAGACGGCAAGTTTGAAAAAAGACTACTGCGGTCCCGCCGCCATCCCAGCTTGGAAACGCGAGGACTGAACAGCAACTATGGAAGAAGCACTCATCACCTCCTCCTATCCGGCGGTTGCGAGCAAAACCTGCAACGTCCCACGTGACAGGACACGTCAGGACAATCAGAAAGGGGAAGCGGTGAAAGCCCCGCGACCAGAAAGCGCCGTAGCTCAACAACACTCCCCGCCCCGCCCCTCTCGACGGGCATTCCTGTCCGCGTCGGATGATTGGCTGAACGCGTCGACCGCAGTGCGCAATCGCAGAGGGAACAAGAGGAAAGGAGGAGGGAGCTTGTCGCGTAGCGGCAACGAACGCGCGGGGTTGGAGTCGAGCTGAGTCAGAAGGAGGACAATGGATGAGCTCCAGTCTGCCGAGGAGGTAACGCGACTCCGGAGCAAAAGGACCGTCGTAGCTTCGTTGGCAGGCCTGGCTGTAACGGACCTTTGGAGAAAGAGAGGTTCCGGGTAGACTCTCCGGTCGAGACACGCCCCTTCCCCATTGTTGCTCCTCTTCCCCACGCACCCACTCCTGGGCTTTTATCGCTTTCCATAAGGCGGCGGAGAATGCCGTTCATTCACGCCCCAGCGGCTTTCCATGGCCGCGCTGCTCTTTCCCCGATTAGCGCAGGGGCGATGGGGTTAGATGTATTGAAATGGTGTATAGGGTTTCCTGCCTAAGCAGGGGGTTGGACTTGAAGATCTTCAGGGTCCCTTCCAACTCCGTTATTCTGTTGTAGCGTGAGCCAAAAGCAGCGCTCTCATTTAGTGGTAGCCGTGCAGATTTTTTTTTAATTTTTAGATAGACATTTTTAGGATAGTTTATAATGAGAGATAAAGAATGAAATCTACTTCTGTCTCTGTGTGTGTGTATACATTATATGGGCACAAAATGTTCTGTCACATGTTGGACAGACATGGGTGGGCACCATTGTTGCAGCATTTGCAGCTCATATATATTATATATAGAATTATTTTAAAAGAGTTTGTTTTTAAAAAAACGAAAGCAGTCCTCCCAATGACTTAGGTCTTAGGCCATATCTCTGTTGGGCATGCTGGGAACCCATTGGGTTGCAGCCATGGTGCCTGCAGAAAATGATTATTACCTGGATGAGAAAAGTGCCCTTTTTCTTTGAATAATGTCTGCACTTATTATTTATTATGCATTATTTGTTTTTTTTAAAAATTATTTTCAGGACTTATATGGCCGCCTATCTCATAAAATGAGTCTAGGCAGCCCAGAACGATCCATAAAAATATGACGTTTTTAAAACTAAGAGGATTTTCCCACCCACCCCCATGGCAGATCAAACATCCTCTCAGCTCAACCCTCATCCTAGCTCAACAATCTAGGGGAAGAACTTGGTCCTCTGGAGGACCGTTGTCCTGTAGACTATTATATTGCCGTATCTCTCATTTATATGCTTAAGGAAACATGGAGCATCTTTCTGTTTTGTGAGAGGCTAGGAAAGTGATACAGCCTGTTAAGTCAAAATAAGCTGTAAGTGGTCAAATCTTTGATGTTATGTCAATTGAATGAGTGAAGTATTTATTGCAGTGACACTATTTTCAGTTTTGCATAATGTAATTTAAATATTTCTGCTTTCTTTAAAAAAAAAAAGACTGCATTTGTTGTGGATGAAGTAAGCAACATTATAAAAGAGGTAAGTCTTTATACATTAATATGATCTTGCATCGTTATTACATCTGTATTCCTCAGCCAAGTTGTTTTAAGGAATGTGGTTTTGCCAGTTAACACTTTATTAATAGTTTATATTTTCATGGTACCAAACAACTGTTTGCATGACACTGTATTTCCCTTCAAAAGAACAATTTATCACTTCTACAGCCTGAGGAATAAATACTGCACCAAATTTTAAGTATAAGCCTGCTTATTAATGAGAGTAAAACCTTGCATAATCATAGGACTATTTCTTAATAAACATGACAAAATAGTGGGTTTGCTTTACTGGTAGTTTAGCTCATAGATTTTGAAGAAGCTGCAACTTCCAGATAATCTTTAAAGGCTGGTCAGCATATTGCAGCATTCTAGCCAAACCATAATCAGGATATGGGTTGTTATTGCCAGGGCATCTTATTCTGGGTAGGGCTGAAACCCACACACTACTTGGAATTGGACAGACCCTGATTATGGTTTCCACTGCTTTTAAAGCAGGAATTATATAAGCCTGGAGGAACCCACCTCCGCTAGTCACAGACAATCTCCTTTAGAAGAAACATCAGTGAATACTATTGTTCAGCCAGCTCTGAATCCATCTAATGGTAGCAATGTCCAGCTTGTATTTTGCCATATTCTATAGAATCCCATAAATTTCAGTACAATTTTTGCTATTTCATTTGAGACATTTCAAAGAAATTGTAACTTAGCTCCATAGTAGTCCTAACTATAAAGCCACTTTCAAGTAATGCCGTAGAGTTCCTAAATAAAAACATTAAGAACTAAACCAAAATAAATAAGTAAGCTTTCTATAACAATATTTAGTTTATGTGGAAAATGTTTGTGCAAGTGGAGATGGACTGCTGTTTTTAATTGCATCAAGCTCCCCTTTTACAAAGCACCTTTATCTTCAGGAGTGGGTTTTCAGGGTTTTAAAGGAGCTGCATACAATGAGAAACTCTGAAAATCCTTTGAATATTCCTTCTAATGACACGTTAGGTGAACTTAAAACTTTCTATTTTCTTTTCCTTTCTTTGGAGAAGAGGTCCGAGCAGCAGTAGCCCAAAATAAGTGGGAAAGGGTAATTCTGAACGTCAGAGATATGTTCCATTTTTGGACACCAGCTTTTCTGACTTACTTTTGATGTTTGCATCAGAGTTGGTTAACACAAAAAAATAACTTCATGGACACATGCATGGGTGTTTCTGAATCCCAGCCAATTTGTATCTTTCGATGTCCTAAGAGAACTGCGTTCATAAAAAATACTACTGTTGGCTTGAAATGGTTAAGCATATACAGCTCAGGGTTTTGTCTCATGTAATTAGAGCTGGCCTCTAACTTAATTTGCAGCCTATTAAATCTAGATAAATAGTGGTGGGAATAAATTGATTTCCATGCTTGTGGCTCATTCAGGCAGAATAGACTATTTTGCCCTATTAAATCCCAACTTTAGCAACAAATTGTGAGCAACTTGTAACTGCAGAATCTTTTTTTTTTTCATGTGTGTCTCCTGAATGAGACATCATGATTCAGATTTCTCAGATAATGACAAATCTTTTCCTTGTTTGCGGAGCTTTGATTCCATGTCATAAATTGTAATCCATACTTGGGCAAAAAGTTTGACAAACTCTTTAACATAACTCCTAATTCTACAGCCATCTTCAGTCTCTTCTACTGCTGTCCATGTACACCCTTTTCCTCCATATCCATTAAGTCTTTTTTCAGTTCAACATTTTGTAATAAAACCCTTAGCCTTTTGGACAGTTTAGTCTAAATCCTTATTGATGGAATGTAAATATTACCTTCCAGTTTATGCCATTGGAATGGAACCATTTTCTGCTTCAAAGCTTTTTGTTAATAAGGAATCTGTAATTCATTATTTTAGTGCAGATTATAGTCTGGTTAATAGTTGTCAAGGTACCAGTGTCTTATTTGCTAATCCTTTGTTATAGCAACTGCCCTAACAATTCAGAGGAAGCTTAGAACATACCCTGGTATGCTAAGCATTACAACACAGAAAGCACAAGACAAGCTTTTTAAAATGAAGTTATAGTTAACAATTTACTAAATCTATAAAAATAATCTCTGAGACAAACTCATTTCCAAGACTTATCAAATGTAAATGTTCCTTAGTAATAGTTTGTTAATTTTAAAAATCCTTTAGGGAGAAAATACCCTTAATAACTAAGGCTTGATAATATGCAGTGAATGACTGTCGAAGACTCTACACACTAAATATATAGACATAATCTCAGTGTAAGCATGCCCTGATAAGACCCATTTTATTTTAAGAGAGGATTAATTGTGGCTGGTCTGCATTAAGACTAGAATAGAAAGGTTTAATTTCATTGGAAGAGAATAAGAATAATCCCATTTAGGCTGATGCAGTAAGTTATGCTGTTTTTCCTCTCCCACTGCTAAGAATCTTATTGGCTGCAAAAAAAAAGAAATTACTATAAAGCTAGTTAAAATGGAAGAGATGGCAAGAATGACCAATTGGATGGAAGGAAGGAAGGCCTGTTACTGTTCAACAACAGATTGGAGGCCATCGGGATCATGGGAAAATCTCATTACGGGGGCAGACACTGCTATAGGCAGGGCAGTTTCCAGGGTCCTTATAGATGACTTAGTTCAAATTGACCAGGCAAATATTTGGGAGACAGCAATCACTCAAATAATTAGGCCCTATGCCATTTAGGCACTGTAATAACTGGACAAGTGGAATTGTTATTAGTAGAAGCCAGTTTAAGGGAGGCAATGCCAGATGGTGGAATGGAATATAATTCATTGCATACTAAAACTCTCTTGCATAAACTTCCTAATTGATGGGATATAAGCATCAGTTTGTTGAGTTGCAAGATCGTTTCAAAATGAGGGTTCCTTGCTTGCATAGTTGCATGTGTATTCTGACAAAATGGGCTGTATTGTGTTACGTTTAGCCATATTTGATAAATGCACTCAAATGAACCAATGCTGTTTTTACAGTTAGCAAGTGACATAGGTAGGAGCAATGCTTCTAACTGGTTTAGTGAATGTGGGGAAATTCAACATCAGGAGTTTCAATCGATGGAAGGGTTAAAGGAAAGTTTGACTTGTCCCTCCAAATAGCAGGCAAAGAGCAAATGAATCCCAGGGAATTCTGGGGACCAAATTCTGAGGGACCAATTGAGAGGTGAGTTTCCCTTCTCAGATCAGCTTTTAAAAACAAGAGCCACTATTTTGGTTTTGTACAGCATTGTTTATGCCCAAATAAGCATGATGTAATGATTATGTGAATCCAGTTAATCCACTATTTTTGTCTGCTTCTTTTAATTACATTACAATTACCTTCTTTGTTCTTGAAGTTTTAATAGCAGTACTGCTAAGATAGCAGTCTATGGGTTTTTCCCCACCTCCAGTGCCATGGATATGGAGGGTTCATCCCCATAATAAAAATTCAAGGTTGTACACATGCCTTTTTGTCAAAAATTAATGGGAAGAAAATATTTGCATGCTGATTCTAATTTCTGAGGCTGGTGTGTGAATTTAATAGAACTATGGGAATTTAGTGATCTACATTTAATTTTTTTTTTAATCTGTAGGCCATAGAAGGAACAATAGGTGGTAATGCATATCTGCATAGCAAAGTGAACCAATGGACTACAACTGTTGTGGAGCAGATTTTAAGTCACTTGACAAAGCTGGGGAAACCATTCAAATATGTTGGTAAGTTAATGCAATCTTACAGTATCGTGTACTTTTCAGAAATGCTTTCAAGTAAAATTAAAACCTGAAATTTAAGGACAGGGAGATTCTGATAGTAATTAGTCTGAACATTTGTGGTCATACCTCATGTACTCTACATCCTTTGCAAAATCAGATAAAATTGTGTTACATGGACAGATGCTTTTTTTCTAACAATATTTGTCTTTATAATTTCTAGTGACCTGTGTGATTATGCAAAAAAATGGTGCCGGACTTCACACTGCAAACTCTTGCTTCTGGGACAATGCCGCTGATGGTATAAAACTCTTTCAAAATTGGTGTTGCTGAACCTTTTTACAGAAAATTTGTATAATTTCTGGAATCTCTTTCTTTTGGGTAAAATAATTTGTATTGTGTTTACAAACTTTTGATTCCGGTGCATTCACCTGATCAAATTCGTCTTATCTACCAATTGCGACCCTTTCTGGATCTGGACGCACTTCGCACAGTCACCTCTGCCCTCGTCATCTCCCGCTTGGACTACTGTAATGCTCTCTACATGGGGCTCCCCTTGAAAAGTCTCCGAAGGTTACAGTTAGTTCAGAATGCAGCCGCGCGGATGATCATGGGCGCCCCTCGGGACGCCCACATAACACCTCTTCTCCGCTGGCTGCACTGGCTTCCTGTGGCCTTCCGGATTCGTTTCAAGGTAGTACTTACAGTTTTCAAAGTGCTCCATGGCTCGGGACCTGGATACTTACGGGATCGCCTACTGCCACCAACAACCTCCCGCCGCCCAGTACGCTCCCACAGAGTTGCCTTGCTCGGGGTACCACCACTGGATCGCTGTCGTCTAGTGGCCCCGAGACTATGCGCTTTCTCTGTGGGAGCCCCATCCCTCTGGAATTGTCTCCCCCCGGATATACGAGCCATGTCAGACATCCTAACCTTCCGGCGCGCAGTTAAGACCTTGCTGTTCAAACAAGCCGGTCTAGCCAAATAAAATCATTGGGGTTTATATTTTGGAATTTTATAGGGGTGATTCTTGGCCATCTTGATTATTTACCTGTTTTCGCTTCTGTTTTCTGTATTATCTTGTTTGTTGAATGTACACCGCCTCGAGTCCCTTTTTGGGAGAGGGAGCGGTATAGAAGTACGAATAAATAAATAAATAATAAATCATGACTGCAATGACTTAACACTCTCTTACTGTTCAAAATAGGCAATACAGGAAACTAAATGGATGTGCTTCCAAACAGTTTAAATAACAGTAGACTTTGTCTATAAATACTACTCAAGCTTATGAAGAGCTTTGCCATAGACTTAAATATCTGGATTACAATATGGATGCACTAATCTATATCTAGTGTTTATGTGACTAACTGGTTGCTGTTTTTGTCTGTTTTTTGTAGGAGCCTGCACTGTAAGATGGGAGAACAAGACTATGTACTGTATTGTCAGTGCCTTTGGACTTGCAATATAATTGCCTTGAAATTCTTCAGATCTTGTTATTGCTTTAAGTCCACCAAAACTCTGAATTTGGTGAATAACTAAGAATTCCCCATTCTTTCTGAGGAAAAACAGAAATTTCAGTACTGTTAAATAAGCATGATCCCTTGTTCACATCCAAACTCTGTCTTAACACTTTAAGGACGTTTTCTCAAGGTGCTAAAACCTGAAACTTGCTGCACTTCTATAGCTTTACTCCACCTGTGTGGGTAAGACTGATTTTCACTCTATATTTGTTTGTTTATTAAATTATTAAAGCTCTGAATATGTGTATGTTCATTCCTAAAACTTAAAAAAATTAGAAATGAGGATAATGTCATGATTGCAACAGTGGCTGATCTTTGCTGATTTGGGAAGTAAGCAGATTGAGGCCAGGTTAGTATTTGAGATCCTCAATGGAAGTTCCATCTTTTTTTAAAAAAAATAATGCTACCGGTATGTTCATGTGATAATCAGGAGCTGAGTTTGATTTGAAGGTATCTTTGCCCTAACTTTTACTAGTTCAGTATTTAACATGCTGAAATTCTGAAAATGTATCATTATTCCTTAATTTCATTAGTTTCCTGGTATTTTGTTTTGGCCGGCATTCTCCTGTAAAGCATGGGTAAAATCAAAGAAAGACTAATTGACATTAATACGGAAGTTCAGTATAAAATTTTATTATGAATAAATTGAATTTCATGATTTTTATTTTGCACTATTTCTAGTATTTGCTAAAAAAAAAAACACCTTTACATTACATTGAATGTTACTTTTATGCTGAGGGAAAATTCTGTTTCATATTCCAAACCTCACCATAATTACAAACAGCAGATTTCCTGAAGCCTGGAGATTACACATTACAATAAACCATGCATATCCCTTCAAGCAAAATTAAATATACAAATGCACTCATTAACCTAGCTATTTTGAAAAAGCACTAGCCACATTTTGATATAAAATTTTCTACATTTGCTTCGTTACACAGCTGTTTAAAAATATTGAATTCTTGAATAGTGCTGAAAGGATTTTTCCATATATTTATATTGGCACAAGTGGAACATAAGACAACAAACACAACAAAAGAACCGTAGAGCTAATGTGCAATGATTGCACAATCTTGGGTATTTTTTTTCTCAAGTTTTGTATCAAATGTGAACCTAAAGCTTAATAGCATGTACTACTGAATAAACATGCAGAAAACCGGAATAAAAATCACCATTAAAAGAATTGATTTTTTTTCAACACACCTCCTAACTTTTCTCATTCCCAGGCATGTACGCTTAATGGTAACTATTATGTTGCTCTTGGTGATACTGAAAAAGCCTCAATTGATCCTTTTCAAATATCTTTATGAAAGCCTGTTTTCTCGGTTAACCTCACTAACAAAATCTAAACCCGATTGGTTTTGTGACAGTGAAATATGACATTATCTCCTTGTATTACACAATCTGCTGCTTTCCTGGTTTAATCAGGTTATTCTGTCCAATCATTGATTTACTAAAAGAATAGCTGCTTTCACTAAAGGAAACATGGCATTGTCAGAGGAAATTTTAAAACAAAATATTCAGGCTTGGGGGAAGGGGGTAAAATTCCTACTGCTAACATCAGAAATACTGGAGTCCACTTAAAAATTGAGTACTAAGGGATAGTCTCATATATCCATAATACTGATCAGCCATTTTATAATGAGAACCACCCTACTCCCCACACCAAAGAACATGAGAACTGAGAATAATATTTAATAGTATTTAAATTTACTAATAGCTCCCTAGTTTCATACTGGAAGAATATATTGGTATCAAAGTGAATCTTAACTAAAAGTTCTCTCTCAGTATTCCCTTAACTAAAAGTATGAAATAGATCCTGTCTCATTACAACATTGTATACTGTAATGCAAAAGTATTATGTGATTAATAATGTGCCTGAAAAATAGTCTCAATTTCCAATAAGGAACAAGATACAAAAAGACAGCAGCACTCATCTTTATTGGATTTTCCTAGTTAGATGTCATTTTGTATGTACTTGGAAGTTTCCTTTTGTGTTTTCCAAAACTGAAAAATATCACATTACGTATGAAATAAGCAATAATACACTTGCTCCTTGCAAAAGTAGTCACCATTGGTCTTGCCTCTTTTCATAGATATGAACAAAAGGAGAGGGGAAGAAATGCCTAATTCATCCAATGCAAAATATATAAAGAAACTAATCCATGCAAATTCATCAGAAAACTTTTAACTCTTAAGTTTATAATTTACAAAATTATATAAAATAAATGGTGTACAGGTAGTCCTTGACTTATTACCCCAATTGGAATCAGACATTCTGTCACTAAAGAGGTGGTCATTAAGTGAGTTGTGCCCAATTTTTCCACCATTTTTGCTAAGGGAATCACTAGATGTTAAGTGAACCATGCAATTGTTAAGTGAATCTGGCTTTCCCTATTGGCTTTGCTTGTTGCAAACTGGCTAGGAAGATTGCAAATTGTGACCACTGCAACAGTTGCAAGTGCAAGGACCAGTCGTAACTTTGTAATGCCGTCGTAATTTCCCATAGTCATTAAATGAATGGTATTAAGTCGAAAACTACCTGTAACACAATTCTAATCTCTCACTTGTTTGAGTGGGAGAGATTTAAGAAAGTGCTTGATTTTCTTGCTGATAGTGCCACTTTAAAGTAATAAATCCAGGATAAATTCTAGTTGTATGCTAAAAATATCAAAAGGTCAGACAAACATTTTGCAAATAAGAAAAAGGATCAAAGTATTTAGGAAATAGCATTATGTCTGCTAGACATTTTCATTTGGCTGAACTGCTGCAGGCAAGTTCAATGATATTCAGCTTACAGCTAACATTACCAGGTCAAAAATCAAAGCCACATGAAATTCCCAAGGTCAAATAAACTTTAGGGGCATTGAATTGAATACACAATTCCACAGAAACAAATGAATTCAGGATAAAATAATTTGTGAACCATATTAAATAAAAGTTGGACACTTCAGTGTTGAATCTCATGCCATTTGTCAGCAAGACATCGCTGGAAGAGTCTTATTTGTAGCTTTCCCTGTCACCAACTTCAAATGTGTTCAGAGAGATTAGGGAAACCCACAGATTTTTCTTTTATCCTTTTGCACAAATTAAATGCAAACCTTAGAAATGCAACTTGAAATAACATAGAACAATATATACTAAAAAAAAACTTTCATGAGTCAGCAATACAAAAAAATTAGAGGAAGATATTCAGTCTTATCATGATATACGCTATAACCTTGGCACACTTAAAATAAATAAAAACTAGACCTTTCACATATAGCAAAGACGTGATTTACAGCAGTACGCATAGAACTCAGCTGATCACATACATGTGGAATATTTGACCTGCAACCCTCACTTCCATCTTTTTTTAGGTATCTTAAGTTATCAAAGAGTAACTTACAAAAATGAGTTTATTGTATTAATAGCTTTGGATTATTTCAGTTTTTATTACATATTTGGGTACGTCTGGGATCCAGTCCCTGCATGCCTACTAAGCATCTCTACTAAAAAATTTTGCATGCATTGAACCATCAGAAATGCATGTGATGGAGAATACTAATTTCCTTCCACACAAAAGGAAGTGCTTTCTAATTGAGGCCCTGGAATTAAATAATTAGGCTGCTCCTGAAGCTTAAATTTAGAGTAAGACCTAAAGCAAGAAATTACTATTTATTAAACTCAACAGTGAACACTGGGAATGCATTATATCTAATTTTAACAGGGCTTTAATTCTTATGTATCATTCCAGTTTTATTTCACAAGGTTATAAGAGCTTCATGACTTTAAGAAAGTTACTGGAGTGTTTTAGAAGGAGAAAGATGTACTATGAAAGCACAGAAAATAGAGATCCATATGTCAATCCAATGAAATCAATTCACAGAATCCATCTAGATTTAAGAGTAAATGGTATTTTTACTCTTTTTACTTTTATTCTATTTTATTCTAGTGCACTGTTAACTGGTATCCTCATTCCAGTTAACACATTGAAGTGCAGTAGTTTATTTTTCTAGAAAGGATAAAAGTTGCAGAAGAGATTGTTTTATTTATGTTTGAAGATAAAAAATTTTAAAAGTCTGAGAAATACCATTCAAGATAGCTCCAATTAAAATCAAGAAATCACATCAAGGTACCCAGACACTTGCTATTTGCTGCAGAGCTCTTCATTCCTATTCTATATGTACAACAGGAACAAGAACACTTAATTCCACATTATAGCCCACACATAAAGCAGCCATTGAAGCAAAGGCCATTCTAAGAGAATGTCACATGACCATATTTTACTTGTATAATTCTTCCAGAGTTTTGTTATCTGAATGCTTCTATGCAGATCTGAAACTTCTACCTAACTGCCAATAAAGTGTTCATCCAATAAAAATGAATCAATCACCATTTTGGATCCTGCCAGGTTATAAAAGAAGCAAGCACTCATTTCAGTAGCCATCATACTTAACATTTATTGTGTGTTCTAAACTACAGTAATAATATTTAATTAAAATATTCAGAACATTTTCCTGAAGGAAGAGTATGTGATTGAAGTATATGTTCCCTTAAAAAAAAAACTAGCTTCAGCAGAAGGCTTTGCTTTTAATTCAAAATTGCCATGCATTTAAATGTTAGCATTTTAAGATAAATCAGTTTTCAAATCATTCCTTCTCAATTTGTTCTGTCTTCTAAACCAACACAACTACACTGGTATCTCAGAAAGAATGTGAATTGCTGTGGAAATCAATTATCCACAATAGAAAAGAACAGGAAGTTTCAGTTTTATGAATTCAAGACACCAGTTATGTCCTGAATTATTGGGAGTTCATTACTGCATGCCTGTGGTAATATTCTTGAGAGCCAAGAAGACCAGCCCAATTTCCACTTAACTTTGGAATCTAGAGATGTTGGGAGATGGTGCGTTGTCCTGATGCTACAATATGTAAAGTCAAGATAAATTACTTTGGCATTTTAAAAATGCAAAGTATTGCTGCCATTTAAATAGTAATGAAGCGCAATCATAAATAGTAATGAAGCATAGTAATCAAAACAATAAACCACAGCCTAATCAAGGAACAATCAAGAAGAAAACAACATTCCCACACTCCCACCAACACTGACAGGGAAAGCCACTGTAAATAAACAGAACAAATCCCACTCCCTTTTAGCACTGAACATGTTATCTAATTGGGTAATGAAATGTTTGCAAGGAAACTACCAAGCTCAGAAAGCACCAGAGATTCCACAGTTCAACCCTGAGCTGCAAATATTCTCTTATATTAGTAATGAAGTAATTAGGAAATCCACTATTCAGTTATTAATCCATAATAAGCTAAGAGTCCTCAAAAACTTATTGATTTTAATAATCTGATTCCACAGCGTTCTGTGTGAATGCATCTTGTTGCAACTGAGTTTTACGAGATGGGAGGTGGGTATACCACAAGTTTCTTTAAATGGTGCTAAACATTCATTTCTCACTCCCATCCATTTTAGTTTTGTAAACAGAAAATGACTGGAATAAAGGACATACTTCCACCAAAAGAATGGTTCACTTGATTATAGGAAAGATAACATTACTCTTGTTCCATATTCTTGGCTGCTCCTGTGCAAATTTAATCACTGTCCGATTCCTCTTTGAATTTGGCTCTGATAGCCTGACCATTCTGAAGTGGCATTTCTTCATAGTCACTCCTGTCCAAACATATTTAAGAAATGATACTTTACACATAAGCAACAAAAAATATTACAATTCCATACAATTTAAATTCTGGAATTTACTGGCTCTATTATTTTCAATCTGAGCTCTTTCCAGGTACATATACAAACTATATTCCTTTATTTGCTTTTAGCCTTTTTGGAAACCCCTTTTTTGTTGCTTTTCAATTTGATTATTAGAAGCAGGGTATAATCAGTTTAATTTAATCTTAATTGTGTTTGTTTAAAGCAACATTTACTTCAAAATTTTCAGCAGTCAAAATTCATCAAAAACAGATCCAAGGAGAGTAATACGAATCCTGAAAAAAATGAGCTCCACACAATTCAAACAGGGCTGATACACTCCACAGCTACTTATACTACACTTGCCTGAAAATGGATAGCTTGTAAAACTAATTTCACAGACATCAAACTCGGAACAAGAAAAAATATCAGGTGTCAATCAGCGTGACCCGAAAAGAATCAAGGTTAAGATTGGGAAAAGACTGACTAGGATCAGTCATAACATTCCCAAAGGTCTACACTTTGGCAAATATTAATAACTTTCTGTCAAGCCAATCTAACAGACTATGAACAGTATTTTTTATTTTACAATATTTGCAAGCTACATGTACAGATCTAAACAAGAAAATTACTCTTGTTTCTTAAACAGACCTTTTTAATAATTCAACTTGACTTAGTAACTGCTTGATGAACCTCTTAGATTTGCCATCTTTTTATAAAAGTGTTAGTCTTTCTGGGGGTGCAAACACATAACAGCAGTTTCACAACTTATGCCTTAATGATTATTTTTGCTACATATTCATTCCAGAAGAACTTTCCTTATCATTTGTTTTTACTACAAAAACAACTTCTGGGACAAGGTTTTTTTAATGTAGGAAATGGAGAAGCCTGGCAAAAAAAAAAATGAAAATATATTTTATAGAACACTAAAGAAACAAAGTGGGATTGGTGACATTATTGCAAGTCTTACTTACCCATAGATAACATCGTCATCTGAATCATTCAACATGGAAAAGGCAGGGTTGTCTTTCAGCTGAGATTCTGAAAGATGTTTTGAAGAATATAGTCCATAAACGCATTTCTCTTCCCCAAAGATCAGTCATGTTATTAAAAGCCTTTTAATTCAGGTCTCTTCTTCCTTGTCATTCTTTGGTGCCCTTTAATGAATATTAAACCCTCCTCTCTTTGCTTCAGGGTTTATTTATTGCTATAGATCAGAACTGGGCAATCATTAGTTGTCAAGGGCACCTTTGTTGATTACGGTAGAAAGGGGAGAGTCACATTACATATGTGGTTGGGACTGAGATTTTAGGGGTAGTTTCAGATTTTGCTCTGTTACACAAGAATGATGGAACATTTTAAAGGCTCATTTTCTCCTCACATTCCCCATCTCAAAATGCCTGGAAACTATGCCAAGCTCAGATTACCTAACACATTTAGTTCTGAACGTTATAATAATTAAAACGATATAACATCTGAATACCCACAAATGATATTATTTTACTATGCAGTGCACCATTTGGTACTAAACATCATAGCTTATCCATAGATCAGTCAAACTACTTCAAACAAAAGTAAAACAGAATTTTGCCAAAAGAAACAACATAAATTAACTTACCGTATAGGGCATTTTTTGATGGTGAATACACAAAGGCTAATGTGTATAGGTAGAAATTTAATAATCCATAGAAGGATAAGAATTCTGCAGGTGATAACTGTCAAGGATATCATTATATATAAAAACAATTCAACATGTAATCAAGATTTAAAGAACCATTCAAAAAGCTGAATGAGCTCCACTTTTTATTCCTCACCTAACAGTGATTTAAACATTAAAACACCACGGAGTAAAAAGCCAGCCTCATTAAAACATTTGCACACATCTGTTTCTTAAGATCCTTTACAGCAGGGCTCCCCAACCTTCAGTCTGTGGATTGGCACTGGTCCGCAGCATGCCAGAAAGTGGTCCACGCAAACAAGTGAAATCCCATCCATGGGTTGCAGGCAGCACATGAAACCACACCCCCTCCATCTGCAGAAAACCTCTGTCCATGGAACCTATCCCTGGTACCCAAAAGGTTGGGAACCATTGCTTAACAAAAGTTTGTCAACATCCCACCAGTATTTAAATCTACATTTGTTTGGGTTGCCCATAGAGGGCCTTCCCTGTAATTCTAATTTGGAAGTCCTGACCTTGGAAATTCTCCTAGCCTTCAATATGAAGATCTTCACCACCATGATGAAAAAGAGACAAGCAAACAAACAATCCTGAATTGCTAGGTTTAATCTTTGTGCATATCAGCCTTTTTCTCTGACATACTTTCATTATTTTATTTGAATTTGAATTTTCTATTGAATTTTAAACATTTTTTAAAAAATTAAACTTTGAGTCAATGAGATGTTCTGATAGTGAAGTATTAGTGTATTCAACATATAAATCAAATAAGAACTAAACTATCAGGAAGATTTAATAATAATCATATTATTTGAGTGGGCCAAATGTCACAGGATACAAGAGTCTAAATTTATATACATGGAATGTCTATGGAGATTATCAGTTATCCAGGTCATGGTTGACAGATAATCTGATAATGAAACCATTCCCCACCATTCAGTCAGAACTGAAGAAACTTCTTGGATCAGAAGTGAAATATACTCAAGAAAAAAAAAACCAAGAGAGTCCAGTTGCCTTTGAACAGCATCTTTGGGATACATAAATGGAAACTGAGAATATTAACTGTAGACTTCGGGGTAATGAGAGGGTTTTGCCACTGTTGATTTTTAGAGACTACATAATGGACTATATAAAACCTATCTTACTTATTCGTATATTAGTCTTTTCAATTATGATTGCCCTACCATTTGTTCGAAACTTTGATCAGGATGTCACAGTGAAAGGATATAATTGTGATAATTGGTTGAAAGCTCAGCCACAAAATTGTCCTGAAGAACTTGTGCTCCAAAACGCAAATAAAATATAGCGATGCTGCAAGAAAGTAAACGAAATCAAAGTTCATTCTACATTTTAAAATGCTTTTTAATTCCAAGAGCAATTAAATAAAAATCAGTATTTAAAATTAACATTAGGAAACTATTTCCCAAGTAAATCACAGAAAGCTGCAAATGGGCCAATTATAAACATACGTCTCCAAGATTAATACAAGTGCCCAAGTAAAGTAGGAATAAGTTATATAAGACATACACATAGTTCAGGGGAACTATGGAGACGAAAAAGGTTGTGTTTAATCTTGTAGGATTTCTTACAAAATACTCCCTAAAATATTGACTGCAGTGGTGTAAAATTTACACAGCAAGAATGTCTAGACAGATTGTTTTAATTCTGTTCTTTTTTTAATTATTACTTTTTATTATGTAATTTTCTTTGTTATATATAAAATTTCCACATCTACAACAGCAGTGTACTGTTTGAATACAATCTTTTTTAAATACAAGTAATACATAATACAATACAATAACTATAACTATTATTCTCAAAATCTGTTCACCACGATCTTCACTTATTAAACATTTCCCATTATTTAATTATCACTCTATTCAGCTTTATCTATAATTGGTTAATAATATCAAACATTATAAACATCATATGAACATCACATTTATAACCATTATCCTCTAATTCTATTAATCATCATGTTTATTTATCCTAATTATTCAATATTTCATTATTTAGTTACACATTTATTTCATCTTTGTTTACATATCTCCCTCCATTCTAAGTTTCTAACTTCTGCTTCTATTTTCTAGCCATTGGTAAAATAATTCTCAAATTAAAAAGTATTCTGTCCCTTATCCTTAATTTTCAATGTTAACCTATCAATTTCAGCACATTCTGATATTTTCTTTATTACATTTTCTTCTATAGGTATATTTTTTGTTTTAATTCTGTTCATTGAGTTTCCTCATTTTACCATCAGTACCACAAAAGAAAATATTACCAAAGTGCAGTATCTAGTACAATGGTAACTTGGTGCTCATTGTTAACTGATTCCAGGAGACACGATGAGTATCAAAAAATGATGAATACCAAATTTTTTCCATAAGGAATAATGTAGTGGGTCACAAGGCAACCGATAGGTTGTGTGTTGAGTACCAAGCAAATAATAAATACCAGGACAAAATGTTTGCTTCAAAATGATTGAGTAACAAATTCGATGAGTTTCAAAGCAGTTGAATACCAAGGTACCACTGTATCTGCTTCCAAGGGAGGTTGCTCCAATGATCCACTTCATTTAATACCTTGCACATCTTTCATATTTCACATGGAATATTAGGAATGTGCAAAAAGTACTAGTCTGGTAATGTCAGAAATTGTGTTTTTCTTCCAGATTAAGTTGACCCAGCCATTCCAGAGCAGGAGGAGGGAGGGGTAAGGAAGGGTTGGGTTATTTTACAAACATATATCTTCCAAAACAGGAAGTAATTTGTGTTCCAAACATGGTCCATCTCCCAAAAGGAGCATTTTGCATACTTTTAGATATAACTGAATAAAATCTTCAAGTGAATAATATCTCACCTAATGATAAGAACTACCAATGTCAACGCAGTCAAGAATTTCAACCTGAGATCTGAGAAAAGAAGAGCAAAGAGTTATTTGAAAAATAACACAAGTATTTTTCTACAAGGACAACCCATCATCAGAAATCACAGGTGAAGAATAGAGCTTACCAACATAGGGCATATTCCGAAGCTCTGAGCACGCCCGGATTATTAGAAATAAAAGGTACAAAATATATACTGTTGCCACCACAAGGAAGAAGATTTTCATCCCCTGTTACAAAAACACATTTAAAAACAGTTTGAATATTATTTTGATAGCACTACACTTCCTTTCTCCCACATCTGTGCATTATGCCAGGGGCTGACAACTGTATCAGGCATTGAACACTATCCTTATTTTTACTTGATTGAAAATTCAGGTAATCGCTGAAGTTTACAAGATTACAATAATCCCACCCAAGGACTTCAGTAAAGTCTTGACCATTTTAAATTTTATTTTCAGTTATTGGGAATGACATTACGTTGAGAACCTCCAAATTGTACACAGAGACCATCATCTTTACAAGCTGGTCCAACAGTCTTATTTATTTTTTATTTATTTTATTTATTTATTTTATTTTATTTGTCAAAAGCTTACAATACAAAAGAAAGAAGAATAAACATAAGTTTAAATACAAGAAATAGGAACTAATAATTGGGGACAATAGGACAGGGATGGTAGGCACGATTGTGCACTTATGCACGCCCCTTACAGACCTCTTAGGAATGGGGTGAGGTCAATAGAGGGTAAAGGGGTTTGAGCAGGTGACAACAGAATCTTAGAACGGAGTCTTAGAAGAAGAGAATGTAAAACATTATATATATATATATATATATATATATATATATATATATATATATATATATATATATATATATATATATATATATATATGTGTGTAAGGTTTTTAAGCTGATAATTTTAAATAATAAATAAGGGAGACTAGTATAGATCTATTTCGAGCTAGTTAGCTCTCTTCAGCTAGCCATACCCTTACTGGGATTCGAACCAGGGAAGTATTACATGTGAGGCAGTTGTAATTGCCACTACACCACTGGCTCTCTCCTTATCAGCTCAATACAAAGTATATATATACTTTGTTGTAATACAAATGTGTTGTAATACAAAGTATATATATATATATATATATATATATATATATATATATATATATAGAGAGAGAGAGAGAGAGAGAGAGAGAGATAGAATATTAGAAATATCAGAAATTTACTGGGATAAATAAAAGGAAAAATCTTAAAAATAAATCTTAAATTTAGGATACAAATAAACGTAATGCTTACATGGCTCAGTTTTGGTATCTTCAAAGTTAATTGCACTACCAGAGAAGTAAACCAATTTTTTTTCAATCTTTTTTGCAGTAGTAGTTTTGAAAACAAACAGAGTTTAAGCTGTGGTACAATTTTCCCTAATATATACAAATAATTTTAGATGTGGATTAAGCAAATTTTTTACCCAGTTAAATAGGTTAAAAACAGCTCTATTTTCAAAACCTGAGTTCATTTATCATTTCCTATGCAAATCCAAAACTGCTTTATCCTAACATACCTGAAAATTATTTGTGTCAATCTCATATTGGTATGTTGGATCATGTAGTTCATTGACCCTAAAAAAAAAACATGCTATGATCATGAATCTAAACATTTATCTGTAACAATCTAAGTAAGGATTGAACTTCATATAGTTGATTGTTTATTTTTCCAGAACGTTTAAAATATTTTCTAAGATCTCTTTCTGGCCTTTTTAAAATTAAAATTTTAGCTCCTTATTTTATTAATATATTAGTATCCATTCTAATATTATTACTATTTCTATTCTGAATTTTGTAAATTGTTTTGAATTAGGAAAAAGATAATTAGTGTTTAACAAACAAAAAGAAGTAAATTACTTACGTCTGCCATATGCCTAGTGTAACAGAAGCCAGCCACAGGAGACCAACAATAAGGAATTTTGGAAAATAAAAGGTCATGCATTTTCTTTCTCCCTAAAAAATTGAAAAAAGAAAGAAAAGGTGACAACCATATTGGATTTGCATTACAAAAATCAGTTACAACTCTGTAAGAATATTTTTTATTTAAAATAGAGCAAGAATTCTTTTGTTTCTATTTTGATGTTAAATGCAAGAAGACTATATATCTCCGAAAGATTTTTTTTCTCTATTAATAGCAGAAGACGTCAGACTGAAGTTTAATTACTTTTTAAGAAAAAGCTGTCAAATCTGTGTCAGTTTCTTTGCAGAAACACAACTGCCAATGTTTGCAAAACCTGGCAGATCTCACTTATGGTTGCAGATGTTCCTTTGTAGAGGAGATAAATTCTGTGAACGGTTGCATACTTTTTGGAGAGAAATAAAGCAATGAACTGTTGTTTCTGTTTGTTTTAATTCAGGATTGTAAAACATGTTATTTCCTTCAAAATAACCTCCAAAGTGATGATCATCAGTGTAACAAGTCAGCCCCTTGGCTATGGCACTTCATATCATTTATGGCACAGTTTTCAGCCGTGAGTTCTGAAGGAGCCACCAAATAAACAACTGTGTAATTAACTTGACCAGAAGGACAGAACCAAAACAACAGATTTACTCAGCCAAGATTTTCAAGCCCTTTTCAAGGCATATTATTTATTACCCTATGAATAATGGAAATTCTTTGGGCTATTGGCCACATACAGCTAAATCCAAAATTATGTAAGCAGATTTCTTTTTGAACAAAAGAAACTTTCATCTTCCTCCTCTTCTTCTCCCATTTCCTGTCCCATAATTTTTCATTACACTTATTCTGAAGGCTGCCCCAATACTCCAGGGGCAATACACTGGAGCTAAGGATAGAATTCTGTTCAGCAATAATGTTCATTCCATTGGCAAAATACCAGCATTCAACACCTGTTAAGTTGCTAAGTGAAGCAAGCAAGTTTCACTGAAAAGATTTAATGACTGGCTGGAATTTGGGATTAGGAGGACCCTTGTTCAGCCATGAAGCTCAGTAGATATTTCTAGACCAACATCTTTTAGCCTAGTTACTTTGTAGAGTTTGTAGATAAAAATTATACTTTCTAAGTATTTAACAAAACAGGCATTATCACAGAGCATAAACCACACTGAAATATGATTTTACTCCTATCATAACAACTGTGCTAGATGAAATACCCAACTTTTCTAGCACTCTTCATTTATGTTGCTCAAGAATATGTACAATCCCCTTTGAAAAGTAACCAAGTTGATTGCTTATTACTACAATCTAGAGCAGCAAATTTTATTGCTCAATTTCATGCCATGTAATTCAATAATTCCTTTATCTCTTTCCTGAGTTTCCCATTTTACAGGAAGAACTATCCTATTCACTTTATCCATTCTACTTCCCTAATCCCATCCTTCATTACTGTATTAATTGTAAAAAGCTCCAATTACTTTCATTTCTCTAGACGCTGCATCATTTTGCAATGCAGTGTCTAGAACTTTACGTATAATCCAAAGTCAGTCCTCACCTGTACTCTGATCCCATGGTAGACACAAAGCCAGAACAGTAGCAATGCACACAAGAACAATGACTGAAAAAGGTCATCTAGCATTCCAGGAAACCAGCTGTTGATTAGGAATGAGAGGGGGAAAAATGGGTCTGAAACAGAATGGGAGAGGGGGAGAGTCAGAAGACATCACCGCTATCAACCACAAGAATATTCTGTCTTTTCTACAGCACCAAGACCAAGATGTTGTTAAGTTACATAAACTCAAGCCAGCCTAGCCAATATCGGTATATTGGCTATTCAGGTAATACACCATATAATACAGGTATGCTGGAAAGTATAGATCAACACACCTGAAACCTGTGCAATCACAATAGTTTAAAAAAACAATGTGAAACATGTGCCAGATATTTTCTATATGGTATTTCTAACATACTTTATTACAGATACAAAACACTTGTATTCTAAAAGGCAATTTACTGAGAAAACATTTGCTAAACTTTGGGCTGGATTTGTAAAGAAATTGACTTTTTTTTTCCCCATCCCAGCTTATTACGGCAGAATTCAATTGAAAATGGCCAGGAATTGGAATTGAGCAGGAATTTTCAAAAACTGGACAAAGGCACTGCATAACAACTGAATCAACACACACACACACACATATACACACACACACACAGACAAAGAAAAATAAACCTTGCTAGTCACACTAATTGCATTAGTGGGCACCAAGCAGGGAAACAAATAATGGAAAATAAATCTATCAAGGAGGAGCAATTTTATGTAGTGGTTAAGACAGGTTAATACATCAGTCTAGAAATCAGTAGTATGTGAGTTCTAGTCCTGCCTTAGGTACAAAGCCAGCTGAGTAACCTTGAGTCAGTAACTTTCTCTCAGGCCTCGAAAGGAGGCAATGGCAAATCATTTTCAAAAAACCTTGCCAAGAAAACTTCAGGGCCTGATCCACACAGTCACCAGGAGTCAACACTGACTCAAAGGCACAGATACAAATAAAAGACTAACAAAGGAATGGAAGGTAGTTAGATTGTCATCTCTGTCTCCAGAGTTACGTGTCAGGCTACTGCCTGATGCATTATTGCTATTGGTTCCTTTTTCAGAAATACCCATGCACCAGAGACCATATTTGTGAGTACAGAAGGACTGGAAATTTCCCAATGGCTACCTTGAATTCCAGAACTCCTTCTTAAGCAAGACATCAATCTCAATTCAAATTGGTATATACTTGTTACTTCTGCTCATTTGCAGAAAAACACTGTGCAGTGTATAATACTGAAAATGAAAAATAACAAGACAGCCACAATGATGACAACTACAACTCTGATGAGTCAATTTTTCTTGATTCTTTTTCTAAGAAGCCATATTTTCAAAACAATCATAGGAGGGCAGCACAGAGATGGGGGTAGCTATCTTGAGCACAGGCTCTCTGAACATTATATTTTAAAAGAAATGGGTTTTGCCAAGCCTTCCATCTTTCAACATTCCTTTTTAAGTAGAATAAGCTACTGGCCTATTTCACTAATGAGTTTTTTTTCTAGAGTGATAGCAGAGGTTAACTTGATTTCATATATTAAAGCTTTTCAGCTACTTCAAACACTCTTAATTATTTTAGTATTAAATAGTGGGAACAACCAAACAAAATGTTTTTTTTATCAAATCTGAAAATGCCATCAGATTATGCTGATCTGCCAAGCCTAATTTTTCCTAATGATTTTAGTTAGAATTTTAATTGTCATTAATCTCTCACATGTGAAAGTAGGATAACCCCCAAATCCCATCATATCAGGATATAATTTGAATAAATACCATTATAAAGTAATAGCAGGGGGAGGAGGATTGACATCCACTTCTGCTCTATCCCCCAATCTCGCATGGAGAACTTGCGCAGGGAATGAGCAAAGAGACACTGCAAAGAAAGGAAGAACAATTATGTGGTATCTGTTCAGCATAAGAGAAGGGGTAGAAACATGAAAGCTTCCAAACTTGGAGTACTGCATCCAGTTTTGGTCACCATGATGTAAAAAAATATGTTGAGATGAATTAAACCAACAGCAGGTATAACTAAACAGACACTGATTTGTCTTAAACAGGCAAACATACCAAAATATATTATTAAAACCAAACAAAAAGCTGATACTCACTGTGACTATGAAAGTAAAAACCACAAAGACGAATCGGAACCAGATTTCCACTTGGGAGAAAGCTGGGTTATACGTTTTCCACTGAAAATAAAAGATGTCAGATTGTTAACCAAAAGTTTTATGAATAAAAATAACATCAATGATACTTTCATATTCAGTATTGTTTTCCTACTGACGGACCTTCAAATGCACATAGATGTATACGTTTATTATGGTTATTGATCAGAATACACAATTAGTAGTAGATTGTGAATAGTTTATTGATGTGAGCAAAGTATATATCTAATAACAATGTTTGGCCACATTCATAGAAATAGAATCACTCTGGTCTGATACCAGCTGTGAACAGAATAAATTGGAGTTGCCTGATTATTTTATTAACTGGGAAGTGATAAAAACGAGTTCTTGCATCCTTATAAAAAATACAATATTGCATGGTTCTCCAAACTTGACAACTCTAAGACTTGTGGGTTTCAACTCTCAGAATTGTGCCCCTCTCCACCGAGGTATAAGCTCATGTGGAATTTGTATCTCAAGAAGTGCCATAGGGAGTACTTTAAAGCATGCTACAGTTAGTGCTCTCTGGAATTTAGGCACAGTTACGTGGTGTAGTTGTCTTACTGAACTGAAAAACAAGCCTGACAGCTCAGAAAAATGTTCTTGGGTAGGGCAGACTGATCCAGTTGGGCTTCTAGATCTCAGGCACATTTCTGAGTCATCATTAAAAATGCTTCTCTAGAAAAGCCATAATATTGTTGGTTAATTCTCCCTTCATTCAGAGATAATCTACTAGACTGAACCAATAAGGTGGAGCTTTCTTCACATATTCAAAAGATGTCAATCCACACATTACAATGTAAACATTATTTGGAGGACATCTGAATCATGTGAACAGGATCAATTTTCCTTCACTTGTCTACCGTTCTTTAGATACAGTAGATTACAAATCCCTGGCCAATTAATTGCTTGTTCCTGAACAATAGCCAAAATCTGAAGTCCATCAACATTTGGGGATTCACCAACATTTATTAATTCTTCTAATCCTATTTCAAACGCAGCTTCAGAAATACATTTCACAAAATTAAAACATGAATATATATATAAAATATTGAACGCTATTGCTCCAACATGAATTAGATTCTTTCCCCATTTCTGCCAAATTCTGAAATGTGCCCAGAGAAAATACAAAGGTTCCCCCCTCACCCTTCAATGTATTACCATTGGACTTCTTTCCTTTCTGTGATCTGTTTCCTCCTGCTTTAGAGTCCACTTATTGCCAGGCAAATATATCTATCTAATTATCCAATTCTCTTTACTGGTCAAGGTGTTTTAATTATTTATTTTATTGAAAGAAACATAATTTATCATATTTCAGAAGCGAAAACAGATGAGGAAATAATTTTCTCAGTCCCTCCTTGCAGTCGGCAACTCTATTCCCCTTGCTCTTCAATAGCATCTCCAATTTACTTTTCAGTAATTACACTTAGCACAACACTTTTTTTTCCAGACCAGCAGTTTACAATTTGTCTTTTTTATATCAAGTCATATGTCTATAAGTCATGTCAGATTCAGAATCAAGTCAATTGTAATCATGTTTAGTATGTCATTTACTTCTATTCAGTGTTTTAAAAGGGGGATTTCTTCCACGCCTTAAAAATAACGTCAAACAGATATTTGCAATTCTCTGCTTAACTAGTTTATTCAGAAAGATTTTATAATTACTGTGAACTGCTTCAGGGTTTTTTGTTGAAAATCAACACAAAGAGATTTCCGCATAAAACTGAACAAATATTTTCTAATTAGTTTTACTATTTATACTTATTTATACCATACTTATACTTACTGTGAAGTTGTAACTCTTCAGGTGATAGAACTCAGGAAACTTGTCAAAGGTAACAACGATATTGTAACGAGTGAAATTCAAATAGCCAAGATGAACCACAATAATTTCATCACAATCCTGTGAATTGGCACATGAAAATTGGTTAGATTAATAATAACCTTATGTTCATTTTGATTTGGGAATGTGTGAATAGTTTTAAAATACATACTGTTTAGGTACAGCCTCTTTTTTTAAAAAAACTGTTACTAACGAAGAACTCATCTATATAAAATAGTATTGTCTTTCTTTACTAAAAATATTTTTTTAGAATTTCTAGCAAACATATTGCCATCACTCCTCCTGTTGAACCTGTGATTACCCATATAAACGAATTATTAATTTGTGCATTTCTCTAACAGGTATAGGGTTTCACATCTACCTTTTTAGCATTTTTAAGAGGAAAAAAAAAGAAATGGTAGTGAGCTTACCTTAGCACAGTTGAATACCCTTGTCCGGTTGTGAGTTTCTCTGTTATAATACCGTACACTTCCATTCTTTAGTACTCCATATATTGTAACCGACATAATAAAGCTAATTTTCAAACTAGCCAATTTGTTATCTGAAACATTAAATCAAATACTTGTGATTGAACCTTATTTTGAACCATGGATTCCCACCCCGAGTTCCGTTGCATGGGGAGATGTTCTAAAACAGGGATGTCAAATTGGTGGCCCGCGGATGGGAAAAACACTACGAAACATCACATGACAGCAAAATGACGCCATGAGTTTGAAACCTGTGCTCTAAAAGAACCTAGGAGAGGCCATGACAAAACCTTTTTTGTTTTGTTTTGTTTTAATCAAATATAGGTAATAAGACTGCTTACTTTCTCCCATCTATATTAAAAGATTCAATTCATTAACAACCTCTAGGACAGTGGCCCCCAACCTTTTGGATCACCAGGGACCAGTTCCATGAAAAAAGATTTTTCCGTGGACCAGGGGGGGTCACGGTTTCATGTTCTGCCTGCATCCTATCTATCTATCTATCTATTCTAGGTTTTATATACCGCCCTTCTCCCGAAGGACTCAGGGCGGTGAACAGCCAACTAAAATACATGTATACAAATATAAATAGTTAAAAAAGAATTAAACCCTAGGCTGTCCCTATAAAAATCTAAAAACCCCAATTAAAATAAATTAAAACTTTGTACACCCATCCCAACCAATCCAAAAACCCCATTTAAAATCCCATTTGAGTCAGCTCAGGCCGGCCTGCTCGAAGAGCCAGGTCTTCAGGTCACGTCTGAAGGCCCTCAGGTCACTAGTCGTTCGTAATCCAGGGGGCATCCCATTCCAAAGGGCGGGTGCCCCCACAGAGAAGGCCCTATTCCTCGGGGTCACCAGACGACACATAGAAGGCGTCGGGACCCGGAGGAGACCCTCTCTGTGGGAGCGCACCGGTCGGTGGGAGACTACTGGCAGAATGCGGTCTTGTAAGTATCCTGGTCCGATGCCATGGAGCGCTTTAAAGACCAAAACCAGTACTTTAAAGCGAACCCGGAAGGCCACTGGCAACCAATGCAGCTCGCGCAGGAGGGGCGTCACGTGGGAGTATCTCGACGCCCCCATAACCACCCGCGCGGCTGCATTCTGTACCAGTTGAAGCCTCCGAGTGCTCTCCACAGGGAGCCCCATGTAGAGGGCATTACAGTAGTCCAGACGGGAGGTGACCAGGGCATGAGTGACTGTGCGTAAGGCGTCCCGATCAAGAAAGGGCCGCATCTGGCGTATCAGGCGAACCTGATAAAAAGCCCCCCTGGAGACGGCTGTAATATGATCTTCCAAAGACAGCCGTACATCCAGGAGGACACCAAGATTGCGTGCCCCTTCTGTGGGGGTCAAGATCTCATCCCCAATAGCCAGCGATGGAGTCAGCTGACTATATCGGGCCGCCGGAAACCACAGCCACTCGGTCTTGGAAGGGTTGAGTCGAAGCCTGTTCTCGCCCATCCAGTTCCGCACAGCCTCCAGGCAACGGGCCATAACCTCCACAGCATCGTTGGGGTGGTTTGGGGTGGAGATGTATAGCTGAGTGTCATCAGCATACAGATGGCATCTCACCCCAAAACCACGGATGATCTCTCCCAGCGGCTTCACATAGATGTTGAACAGAAGAGGGGAGAGGACCGACCCCTGAGGCACCCCACACATGAGGGGCCTAGGGGTGGACCTCTCCCCCCCCGTCAACATCAATTGCGAGCGGTCCGAGAGGAAGGACGAGAACCACCGCAAAACGGTGCCCCCAATTCCCAACCCCTCCAACCGCCGCAATAGGATACTATGGTCGATAGTATCAAAAGCCGCCGACAGATCTAGGAGGACCAGGACAGAGGAATAACCTCTGTCACGGGCCCTCCAGAGATCATCTACCAACGCGACCAATGCTGTTTCAGTACTGTGCCCGGGCCTGAAGCCCGATTGGAACGGATCTAAATAGGATGCTTCCTCCAGATACTGAGGGAGCTGACGCGCCACCACACTCTCAACAACCTTCGCCACAAAGGTCCATCCTGCAGATGGAGCTTTGCTTGTTTGTGTGGAGCAGTTTCTGATATGCTACAGACCAGTGCCGGTCCACAGACTGGGTACTGGGGATCCCTGTCCTAGGGTTTTGAAGCCACCTGTCACCCAGGGACTCAGATTGTGTTCCCCTCCTATAAGAGGAATAGTGTAACATAGAGAGAAAAAATAAATCAGAAAGGATGGAAATACATCAAGAAACATCAAGTACAGAATCAATCAAGTCAGCGAGAGGCTATTGAAACTTGTTCGTTTTGAAATATGCTTCCAAATTGGCACTTTTTTTAGGCATTACCAATCCTCTTCTAGCTCTTTTATTACTGGCTCTTGTACATTTCATGCATTGCAAATTAGTCTTACATGTGTGAAATGTGTCACATAACTTGTTATCTGGGGAAATTTACCTTGCTTTTTTTAAAAAAAAAATCATACTAGATAAAGCAGATTAGAAACCTAATCTGTTGTGACAAAACAAAAGTGATGCATGAGAAAAGAACTTGTGGTGACAAGGCCGCAATATATCCGTATCTTGTCATCTTTTCATTTTCTGAGGATATTATTCATTTTGTAATCTATATACCTCCCAATCTTTTTATATAGAGAGAGTTTGAAAATATTTTTAAATGTTGCTTCAGACTCAGATTAAGTCAGATTAAGAACAAATATCTTCATGTAGCAACATACCCAGTTTTCTTTACAGAAGTTTAATATTATCAGCTGCTTAACACTAAGTTAATCTTCAGCTAGCTACTTACTAATTCATTTATTTGCCCTCATGCCATCCTTTTTAAAAGTATACAGTGACTTAAGAATTTATTATTTTAGACTTTTTTTTAAGGTTGTTTGATTGTATGCTGTCCTGAATCATATTTGTGAGATGGACAGCTATATAAATTTAATAACTTAAAATATATAATGGTATGCACTCTAGCATGTACATGGTACACATAGCAAATGCTGGTAGTTATATGCAACCGATATAGTTAAAGGAAATAACATTTTGCAATATGGTCCATCTTCAGGAGAATTTTTCTCCATGGAAAAATGTATTTTCCTAGTTAAGCCAAATTACAGAAGCAACGTAATCCATCTTCTCCTGCAACCTGATTTCAGTAACAAGATTTTTCCAACATATGTTCCCCAGCTACAATAAGTCTTGGTACATAAATTGCCTAGTTATATCTTGACACTAGTAACGGGTAATATATTGCAATCCACTCCTTGCTTACTAACTCCCCATTTCTATTGGCTTCTTGACTTGTAAAGAGGGAGAGGCAGAGTTATCAACCACCTAAAACACTGTGATACAGAACCAGCTTATTAGATATGAGTCTGTTTTCTTCATGGTAAACCAAAATGGGACACAAACATTGTACATCAGGCATGTGCAACCTGTGGCTCATGGGCCACATGTGGCCCTGGACACAAGTAATGCAGCATTACAAAATCATAAACTTTTAAATTATGTGATATATATATATACACACACACACACACACACATATATATATAATCAACTGTGTTATATATATTTTATGTGAGGCCCAAGACACTTCCTCTTCATTCAATGCAGCCCCGGCAAGCCAAAAGATTGGACCCATGCTATATAACATTAACAGGTATACATGTAATTAAAATAATGCAGCAGAACAGCAATCTACAACTAAACTAAAAAATATCCTTACCAGAAGGTTGCTCCAAGTGCAGAGTACAGGTAAGCCATAGTTGCTGATTATAAGTAGATACTGGTGGCGAACTTAAAGAAAACGACTTTGTCTACAACAAAATGGAAGCCAAAGGTGCAATCGTGTGAAATCTTCCCACTAAAAATCATTATAGTGGAAGCATAAGCTAGTCCACTTTTTAGCAGTATCTGTTAAGTGTTAATAGTACAAATGTTACCTGATCCAAGTTTGTGAAAATGTTTTCAGAAATACAAGGGCATGGATTAAAAATGCACTTCCAGCATTTAAAAGCATTATCCAAATATAATTCGTTAAAGGAAAATGCGTCATTCATACGATTCATGGAGCACAGCTGGGTTGGAGGTTGGGGCGCTGGGTTGGAGATTAGGAAGCCCGCATTCAAGATCCAAATGGTACTGTGGGGCAGGGTTGAGTTCCCATCCTTCGCTCCAGCTCCTGCCAGAGACATGAGAGGAACCCCCTACTGGATTTCCCCCAGGCAATGGTGATGCCACCAGCTAATCCTTTCAACCCGGAAGACCTTCAGTGCTTATCACAGGAGTGCTAAGAGTTTCATTGTTTTGTCCTTAGCCATAAAACATATTCTGGTCCCTAAGAAATCTTTAAAAATCTGCATTTCATGAAGACAAAGGAGTTTATGGTTTACAAGTAGTCCTTGACTTACAACTATGAGACCAGAATTTCCACTGCTAAGCAAAGCGGTTGAGTCACCCCTAAATTTACAACCTTTTTTGCCATGGTCATTGCGAATCATTGCAGTTGAGTGAGCCATGCAGTCATTAAGTGAATCTGGCTTCCCTCACTGATTTTGCTTGTCAGAAGCCAGCTTGGGAAGGTCTCCGATAGCAATCTCATGACCCTGGGACACTACAACTGTCATAAATATTGGCCAGTTGCCAAGCAATTGAATTTTGATCACATAACCATCGGGATGCTATGCTCATCATAAGCTCAAGGAATGGTTGTCACTTTTTTCAGTGCTGTTGTAAGTTTGAGTGTTCCCTAAATGAATGGTTATAAGTGGAGGGCAATCTGTATTTGGTATGGAAGCAGACAGAACAAGGTAATTGGTGTTACCTTGAGTTACAGCCTGGGTGCAGTAGGAAAAAACTTGACCTTTGCTACTGAACAGTTGTGCAAGCCATAGTCTCAAGATAAGCCCAATGCCATGGTTAATATTATTCTGAATGTAAGAAGCTGTTGGAATGATAGCTTTTTGTATACCGGTTAAAAATTGCCTATAAAGTCAGAATACATCAAATCCAAAACCAAGGATAACAAGACTTACCTTTGAACCACTGCTTATCAGAGGTATTTCTGATATGCATTCAATGACTCTGGGACCTGAATGGGACATAAAGGCACAGAACTTAATCGATGAATGGCTGTGGAACTCTGGGAGTTGAAGTCCATACCTCTTAAAGCTGATTGATGTTGAGAAACATTGCTATAAAACAGGGGTGTCGAACTCGATTTCATTGAGGGCTGCATCAGGGTTGTGTTTGACCTCGGGTGGACTGGGGGGAGCATGGCCAGGATGGATGTGGCCAGCTCGACATCACTCGTGTCGGGGGCTCCTGTGGTGGCCCAAGCACTCTGCCAGAGAAAATGGGCTCCTGAGCTCCATTTTTGGCTGTGATGGCCTCCTGCAACTTTCTGTCAGCAAAAACAGAGCTCAGGAGGCCCACACGCAGCCCTCCCAATCTCCGTTTTTGCTGGTAGAGGCACTGCAGATCGCTCCTTCAATGTTTCCAGGGTGGCCCCACGGGCCAGATCTAAGCATCCCACGGGACACATCTGGCCTGAAGGCCTTGAGTTTGACTCCCCTGCTGTAAAACCTTTTTTTAAAAAAAAAGTTAATTTTAATTTTTTAAATTTTACGGCAAACACAGACAATGGAGTATATTGTGTTAAATTGCAGGACAATTGGATCTACTTCCCATGAAAGCTAGTTCCTGAAAAACCTGCCTGCCTCACCAAAAGAGAGAATTTTGCACTGCCCTTTAACAGCAAATAGTGCATATCAGTCACTTAGGCTCAAGCCAGCGAATCCTTCTGCCCTGGCTAATTGTGTAAGAGGAAAGAATCTGCATCAGCACCTACTTCCCCAGAATAACAAAGGTCAGGTTCACCCTTCCAACATGACACCAAATATCACATATGCAGCCCTGGAGGTCAACTGTAATGAAGGGGTTTTGTCAGCAAACTGCAGATGAACCCTGCATGCTCTACATGTATTGAGAAATCGGGTGTGAGCAGCCTATATTTAAATACAGGTAGTCCTCGACCTACAACCACAATTGAGCCAAAAATTTCTGTTGTTAAGCAAGACATTTGATAAGGGAGCTATAGCCCAAAGGTGCTTTTTTTTTTCAAGAGGCAACTGGACTTTCTGGTTTTTCTTTGCAGATGTTTCGTTTCTCATCCAAGAAGTGTCATGCCCCTGTTGGAGTCTGACTCCGAGGGAGAGATAGAACTGCTGACAGGGAATGGGAGTATGGCTCTGGTGGTTGTGGAGGATACTGGGGAAGGGCACAAACTGAATGGACATTCAGAGGAAGACACAGGCCCATCCCCTCTTCATCCTAGGGGACACAGGGAGGAGCTGATAAGGGAGAAACGTGAGTGGCGTGGTCTATGGGGGAGGAAAGAGCCCTGATCCCCTTCATGGGTTGCAGCCTGGAGGACTGTTTAAAAGGACAAACTGCGCATGGCAAAGTTGCTGGCAGCAAAATGTGCATTCTTGTCGGAGCTTATCGGTGTTTTGGCTTCCTCTCAACTATGGTTGCTACGTTATCTGGTAGAAGTCTGCAATTAATCATCCTTGCCTGCCATAGTAATTCCTTCAATATGGTGTGTTGGTTTTTTTTATTTCAAATTAACTTTACTTTGGGTGCAGACTGCATTTTCTTTAAGAGTTTGATATCCAGCTGAGGATAATTGGACATTGGGGCCAAATTGGAGGCATTAAGGGGACTTTCTTCTATTTTTGTGACTTGGTTATTTTTGTGTCACACCCCTGGTCATCACAGGAAGCTTCTTTAGAGATGCTATCTTCAAAGAAAAACCAGAAACTCCAGTTGCCTTTTGAAAAAAAGCACCTTGACTGAGAATCTCTATAGGCATTGAGCTTTCGCCCATTTTACAACCTTTCTTGCCACAGTTGTTAAGTGAATCACCTCAGTTGATAAGCTAGGGACCTGATTGTTAAGTGAATCTGGCTTCCCCACTGACTTCTGGCTCGTCAGAAGGTTGCAAAAGGGGATCATGTGACCTTGGGGCACATCAACATTCATAAATATGCACCAGTTGCCAAGCCTCTGAATTTTGATTATATGATCATTGAGATGTTGCAAAGGTCGTAAGTGTGAAAAACGGTCATAAGTCACATTTTTCAGTGCCACTGTAACTTTGAACAATCACTAAATGAACAGTTGTAAGTTGAGGACTACTTCTACTTGCATTTTATTCAGGCACCATTTTCTCATTAAATATCACAAACCACTTAACAGGTAGTCCTCAATATACAACCAGAACTGGAAGCAGAATTTCCATTGTTAAGCAAAGCGGTTATTAAGGGAGCTCTGCCCGATTTTACAACTTTTTTTTAGCCACGGTAAGTGAACTGCTGTGATGACCCATGAAGCAGCACATATGTAACCAATTCCCAAATGTAAATATATTTCCTTTAATGCCTCCAACTTGGCCCCACTGTTCAATTGTTCGCAGCTGGAGATTAAACTCTTTCCAAAATAGTCTCCAAAAGAAAGAATTACAGTCCAAACTCAAAAAGCAGATAACGGAGAAATAAAAAAAACCAAAACAAACCGCACTGAAGGAATTTTCATGACAGACCAGGATAATTAATTACAAACTTCAAGAAGATAACAAGGCACAGTCCATTGGAAGAACCAAGCAAGATAAACCTCAGCCAGAAATAAAACATGCTTTACTTCTAGCAACACTGTGTTTTAAACACCCCTCCTATATACTATTCCCCCAAGCTGCAGCCAATGAGAAGGATCATGACTGCTTCCTCTCCCATAAGCCACGTTGTTCCCTTCTCCGTTCCTATCTGCGTGGCCTAGGATGAAGAAGGGATGGGCCTGGATCTTCCTCTGACTGCCCAGCCAGCCTCTGCCCTTCCCCAGCCTCCTTCACAGCCTCCGGAGCCACATTTCCACTTCCTATTGGCTGTTCCTCCTCTCCCTTGGAATCAGTCTCCAACAGAGGCATGACACTAATGTTTTAAGAGTAGTGATAGTTGGCAATCTTCAAGAAACAAAAAAGTCACCCGTGACCCTCAAATGTGCCCCCACATTGTGAAATTCCATTCCATACAATCATTCATTTAGTGACCGTTTAAAGTTAGGACACACTGAAAAAAGTGACTTGTGACCAGTCCTCATTCTTACAACAGTTGCGGTATCCTCAGGTCACGTGATCCAAATCTGGCACTTGGTGACTAGCATGTATTTACAACTGTTGCAGCCTCTAGGGCAGAGGTCCCCAAACTTGGCAACTTTCAGACTTGTGGACTTCAAAAAACTAAAGAACTTATAATTGACTTCAGGAGAAAAAGAGATGTACATTTACCATTGTACATAAATGGTGAGGAGGTGGAGAGGGTTGGTAGTTTTAAATTTCTGGGCACTTATATCTTGGAGGACCTCTCATGGACTATAAATGCTAACATGCTTGTAAAGAAGGCACAGAAGAGGCTGTACTTCCTGAGAATGCTCAGGAAGATATATCTATCTCAGTATCTACTTCTGTCCTATTACCGCAGCACCATTGAGAGTGTCCGACATACTTGTATTCTTGTATAATACGGGAGCAGCTCTGTAGCGGACAAAAAAATCTCTACAGAGAATCATTAAAACTGCCCAGAATATCATTGGGCTCCAGCTACTAGCCCTGGATGACATCTTTGCATCTCGCTGTTTAAGGAAGTTGCATAACATTCTCAGAGACTCTTCCCATCCTGCTTACAATCTTTAAAAACTGTTGCCTTCTGGCAGAAGATACAGAACAATTAAAACCCGGACCACACATTTTCTGAATAGTTTTAATCCCAGAGCTATAATTGCACTTAACAATGAACTTAAGGACCACCATCAGTGAACTGTTGGACAGTATTACTTGGTCTGTTGTGTGGATGTTTGTGTGTTTTTAGGAGGCAGGGAGTTTTGGTGGGTGGGGAGGTGTTTGGAGATTGTCATGTGTGTATGCATGTTAAGTCTGGTCTCTGGGTGTTATGTGAATTTCGTTGTATGTATACTGTGTATAAACGTACAATGACAATAAGGAATTCAATTCAATTCAATTCAATTCATCTATCAGAATTCTCCAACGTGGCTAGAGAATTCTGGGAGTTGAAGTCCACAAGTCTTAAAGTTGCCAAGTTTGGGGATCCCTGCTGTAGGGTCATGCTATGCGAGACCCTCTGAAGCTGTCTTCTGAAAGCAAAGCCAGTGGGGGAAGCTGAAGTTGCTTAATAACTGCAACAATTCAATTAACTGTGCCAAATAGATCGTACATTCAGGTGCAACTCGCTTAACAACTGCCTTGGTTAACAACAGAAACTCTAGTCTCAATTGTGGTTATATTCTTCCAATGAACTATGCCTTGTTATCTTCTTGAAGTTTGTAATTAATTATCCTGGTCTGTCATGAAAATTCCTTCAGTGCGGTTTGTTTTGGTTTTTTTTTATTTCTCCGTTATCTGTTCTTTGAGCTTGGACTGTATTTCTTTCTTTTGGAGACTATTTTGGAAAGAGTTTAATCTCCAACTGCGAACAATTGAACAGTGGGGCCAAGCTGGAGGCATTAAAGGAAATGTATTTACATTTGGTAATTTGTTACATGTGTGCTGCTTCATGGGTCATCACAATTAGTATCTTTCAGTACAGGTAATCCTTGACTTACAACCATTCATTTAGCGACCATTACAATGTTACAGAGGCATGAAAAAAGTGACTTATGACTGTTTTTCACTTACGACCATTGCAGCCTCCCCATGGTCACATGATCAGAATTTGGCCGCTTGACAATTGCCTCATATGTATGATGGTTACAGTGTCCTGGGGTCATGCAATCTCCTTTTGTGACCCTCTGACAAGCAAAGTTAATGGGAAAGCCAGATTCATTTAACAACCATGTCACTAACCTAAGAACTGCCGTGATTCACTTAACATCTGTGGCAAGAAAAGTTGTAATATGGGGAAAAACTCACTTCATAAGGGTCTTGCTTAGCCAATGGAAATGTTGGGCTGAATCGTGGTCGTAAGTCAAGGATGATCTGTAATGCCTCAAATTCATTTCTCTTTTTTGTATCAGGAATAAAAACAAGGAATATCTTCAGTGGTTTCACTGTCATAGTAACATAATGACAAACTCAGCCCAGGAACCGAATAAGAAGCAAGTTTTAAAAAATTGGAAGAAAAGGTGAAAATCTTACCTGCAATGCCTATTAAGACAGTCAAGCCAAAACAAATGAAGAATACTACAAAGACCAAAACAAAATGGCGCTTGGACAGAGTATACAACCGCATTGGAGCCAGTCTGAAAACAAGGAGAGAAAAATTAAGTTACGGGTAAACAGAGACTTTATGTTTATTTATTATTTATTTTATTTTATTTAATATATTTATATACCGCCCTTCTCTCGAAGGATTTAGGGCGGTGTACAGCCAACCATAAAACTTTTTACAATTATAAAAGTTAAAAGAGAATTAAATATCTTAAGGCTGCCTAAAATTATACCCTCCCCCAATAAATTAATAAAACCCCAAATTTTAAAATCCCAATTTAAAACTCGAATACTAAATTAAAAATCCCATTTCAGCCTAGGCCAGCCTGCTCAAAAAGCCAGGTTTTTAATGCACGTCTGAAAGCTCTCAGGTCGGTGTTATTGCGTAACTCCGGAGGCAGACCATTCCAGAGGGCGGGAGCCCCCACAGAGAAGGCCCTACCTCTAGGAGTCGCCAGACGGCACATGGAAGCCGTCGGCACCCGAAGAAGGCCCTCTCTGTGGGAACGCACAGGTCGATGGGAGATTACCGGCAGAACGCGGTCATGCAGATAACCTGGTCCAATGCCATGGATCGCTTTAAAGGTCAAAACCAGAACCTTAAAGTGAACCCGGAAAACCACCGGCAACCAATGCAGCTCGCGCAGGAGAGGCGTCACATGGGCGTTTCGTGATGCCCCCATAACCACCAGCGCGGCCGCATTTTGTACCAGTTGAAGTCTCCAGGTGCTCCCGCAGGGAGCCCCATGTAGAGAGCGTTACAGTAGTCCAAGCGAGAGGTGACAAGGGCATGAGTGACCGTGCGTAAGGTGTCCCGATCCAGAAAGGGCCGCAACTGGTGAATCAGGCAAACCTGATAAAAAGCCCCCCTGGAGACGGCCGTAATATGTTATTCAAAAGACAGCCGTGCATCCAGGAGGATGCCCAAATTGCGAGCCCTCTCTGTGGGGGGCAAGATCTCTCCCCCAATAGCCAGCGACGGAGTCAGCTGACTATATCGGGGCGCCAGAAACCACAGCCACTCAGTCTTGGAAGGGTTGAGCTGGAGACTGTTCCCACCCATCCAAATCCGCACGGCCTCCAGGCATCGGGACATAGCCTCCACAGCATCGTTGGGGTGGAGATGTAAAGCTGAGTATCATCAGCATACAGATGACACTGCACCCCAAAACCACGGATGATCTCCCCCAGCGGCTTCACATAAATGTTGAACAAAAGAGGGGAGAGGACCGACTCCTGAGGCACCCCACAAATGAGGGGCCTAGAGGTGGACTGCTCCCCCCCCCATCAACACAAATTGCGAGCGATTGGAGAGGAAGGAGAACCATCGTAGGACAGTTCCCCCAATCCCCAACCCCTCCAACCGCCGCAATAAGATACTATGGTCGATAGTATCAAAAGCCGCCGAGAGATCTAACAGGACCAGAGATCATCAACCAACGCGACCAATGCTGTTTCGGTACTATGCCCGGGCCTGAAGCCCGATTGGAAAGGATCGAGGTAAGTCGCTTCCTCCAGGTACTGAGGGAGCTGATGCGCCACCACACTCTCAACAACCTTTGCTAAAAAGGGAAGGTTGGAGACTGGACGATAGTTATTTAAAACAGCCGGTCCAGGGCAGGCTTCTTGAGGAGGGGTCGCACCACCGCCATTTTCAAGGCAGTAGGGAGCGACCCCTCTCTTAATGAAGCGTTGATAATCCCCTGGAGCCAGTCTCGTGTCACCTCCCTGGTGGTCGAAACCAACCAGGAGGGACACGGGTCCAACAAACATATGGTGGTATTCAGCCCCCCCAGCAACCTGTCCACACCCTCAGTGGTCACAGGGTCAAACTCCTCTCAGATAATAGTCTCAAGACTTGCCCCGGACACCTCCCCCGGGACCACCCAATTGGAGTCCAGCCCGCCCCGAATCCAAGCGACGTTATCAGAAGTGGGGGTGCTTTTTTCTTCCAGACAACCAATTCCAAAATTAAACAACAAAATTTCTATCTAATGTATGTGGCCATTAATTCATGTTTTTTAAGGGTTTTTTGGAAATCGCTTTGGAAAGGTTTTTATTAAACAGTAGTGTATTCTTTTCAAATGTATAAGTCAACTTTCGGAAATGCATGCACACTTTATTCCCAATTTACAAAAAAGCAGGTTTATTTCTTGATGGCAAGTGCTACATTTGATCTAATTTGTGACCTTTTTGTTGTCCCTGTGCATAATCAGAAAATGATACTCAGGTGTTCTTGAAGGAATTGGAAAGAAACACAAAACAGTAGAAACACACTTTTATTTCTGTATTTCCTTTATAATATGCTGGTGTTTGTTTACAGGAGGAGAAATTTAGAGGAAATGTTGAATGTTCCTAGATCTCTTAGCTTATTATGCCTTCAGATGCCTCAGTAAAAGGCAAAAAAGACTTAGTCTTCATTATAATGGCTAGTTCTTGCATGATAATGTAATGTAGCCAATATTTAAAACACATTTATATCTAACCTTGCCTATCCCCAGCATTAACATGGCTTTAGGACCAAGAAGTAACAAAGTTTCATACCACATACAAATACAATACAATACAAAAAAGCAAGGGAATCAATATTCAGTATGTCTCAATCCACAAACATTTTTTAAAAGCATCCACAATTTCAATAAAGACATAAACACAGATTAAGTCCCTTCCTCCTACGTCAGCAATAGAGAGGAAGAGATCTTTCCTGGGGCCTTGTTTCTAAAATTAAAGTTGACACACCTCATAACTCCCAGGGAAATGACATCTCTTGACTTGGCAGTTCTTATCTCAATTATAAACCAACAAATTACAGGACAGTTTTGCATAAGATAAGCTATTGCTTTCTGATTATCTTATTATATAAGTTCTGTCTTATCAGTGGCGAGTTAAACTACGGCTCTATTCAAATGCTATATGGAAGTCGGAAACAAGCCTGCTTTCCATCAGCTAAATCAGGGGTCTTCAAACTTGACAGCTTTGGACTTCAACTCCCAGAATTCCTCCTCCAGTCATGTTAGCTCAGGAATTCTGGGAGTTGGTCCACAAGTTTTAAACTTGTCAAGTTTGAAGACTCTTGAGCTAAATCAACTTTTTTTTCAACCTGGTGCTCTCCAAAGGCTACTATATAGCAGGAGTCTCCAACCTTGGCCACTTTAAATCTGGCAGACTTCAACTCCCAGAAGGAATTCTGGGAGTTGAAGTCCGCCAGGATTGAAGTGGCTAAGGTTGGAGACCTCTGCCATATAGATCAAGGTTTCCCCCCCCCCACCTCCCGCAACCTCAGCAGCTTAAAGATAAATGAACTTCAACTCCCAGAACTTCCCCAACCAAGCATGAGGGATTCTGGCAGTTGAAGTCCAACACATCTTAAAAGTGACTACGGTTGAGAAACACTGCTCCAGCATCGGTTAGGGGAGCCCAACAATCTGGACAAGTATCACTAGGAGAGAAGATTTGGATCAGAGCTACCAAACTGCTCTGAACGACCCTTGGTCTGAGCCTAATTTTCTTCCTCAACCTCGGAACCGGCCACGGAATTCTAACGTAACCGGAGCACATTCAGGCTGGGAAAGATTTTGCAAAGTCTGGCCTTGAATGACGCACAGTAGGATGGGAGCAAAGTTGCTAAAGGACAGCCGTGCCGCGTTGTAGACTACAAACACCCCCCCACACACCCTCGGCGCTTCCCGGGGAAGCCCCCGGTTGCGTTCCCAAAGCGCAGCCCCTCCCCAACTCACAGCTCCATGTCCAGGCTGCACATGCGCACCAAGGCTCCTTCACTTGGCCAGCATCTCGCCTCCAGCTGAGGAGCCGCTCCACTGCCACCTGTCCCGGTGGCAGCACCGCCCGAGAGCTGCTAATACCATTTCCGCGTGCGTCACCCGGCTCCCCAGCCCTGCCTCCCGGCGAAGGGAACAGGGCGAGAAGAGCCCCGCCCAGCCGCTCTTTGGAAGGGAGGGAAGGAGGGAGCGGGGAGCAGCTTCGCGCTTTCCGGAAAGATTTCCATCGCTGTCCCAGCCGGAAATATGAAAACCTCTGAGGAGAGACGAGGGCAGAAAGAATGGCTGAATCTCCAAAGAAGCTCAGAAATTCTTTGCTTTTAAAAATATTTTTTTGAAAAAAATCTCCCTCAAGTTGGTGCGAAATAATGGGGGCGTGCATAAGCGCACCAATCGTGCCTACCGTCCCTGTCCTATTGTTTCTTTTTATTTTTCTTATAAGTATCTATCTCATGTATTCAAAACTATGTTTATTCTTATACTTGTATTTTGTAAGCGATTGACAAATCAAATAAATAAAAATAAATAAATTTTAGCTGTTGATGTTTCTTCAGTTATTCTGAAGGAAATTAGTCTTAAGTCAGGGGGTCTTCAAACTTGGCAGCTTTAAGACTTGTGGACGTCAGCTCCCAGAATTCCTCCTCCAGTCATGTTAGCTCAGGAATTCTGAGAGTTGAAGTCCACAAATCTTAAAGCTGCCAAGTTTGAAGACCCTTGCACTAAATCCAAAACAAATAATCCAGAATAACAGCATAAAAAAGTTGGGAGGGACCATGGAGGTCGTCTTGTCCAGGGGTCAGCAACCTGTGGCTCTGGAGCTTCATGTGGCTCTTTCATCCCTCTGCTGAGGCTCCCTGTTGCTGGTTGACCCCACAATTGATAGAGTTTTTGGTTAAGACAGGTAGAGGAAAAAGGATGCTGTGCTAGGAGGAGATTCTATGGTGTGGGAACCGCCATAGACTCTGGTCGGCTCCAGAATTGAATGGGGACTTCTGGTTAGGACCTTTGTGACTCTTTGAATGTTTAAGGTTGCTGACCCCTGTTCTAGTCCAACCCCCCTACTCAAGCAAGAGACTATACACCATTCTGGGCAAATGGTTGTCCAGTCACTTCTTTAAAACCTCCAGTGATGAAGCACTCACAACTTCTGGAGGCAAGCCATTCGTTCCATTGGTTAATTGTTCTCAATGTCAGGAAATTTCTTTGTAGTTCTAGGTTGCTTCTCTCCACATTATCGCTGAGCTCAAACATAATTGACTAATTTCATTGATTATATGCTATTAAGATCATGGCTCTTAACAGCCACATAAACTACGTCCGTGACACTCTGTACCCAACCCACTCCTTCAGCACTTTGCATGGCACATCCATTGCTGCTGAGTGCATCCAACTTGGGCGAAGGTCGTCCATTTTTGCCCCTTCCATCTTCCTCATTATTACAGTCTACTTGTCAAAAGAACTGAGTCTTTTGCATGAAATCCCCATAGTGTGATAAACTGAGCGTGGCCATTTGTGCCTCTCTGAATTAATTTCTCCTAGGACCCTCTTGCCTGTTGTCTTGACTATTTGTGGTATTCTCTGAGTTTTCTAACACCAAAGCTCCAAAGCAATCGATGCTTCTTCAAATTCTAACTTGTGCTTCACAGAGGAAACAATTCCCTGCAGGTTTCTGATCTTTGTAGGTGTAGATATATCCCAGCACCCACTGATGTTGTCTCTAAAGTATTACTGTTTGATTGCTTCTATGTTTGTTTTGTTTTTGTTTCTTTATGTTAGTCTGTGACTGCAATAAAGATCAGGCTCATCTGAAGAGCTTTTCCAAGGCCTTCTTGGCTATTCTAAGTGCTAATCTGCAGTATATTTCCTGATTGCAGGTTCTTTAACTCTTAATACCTAATCATAAAAATTAGACATTAAGAACCATAATCAGGATCTTCACTGTCAATTCCAGGACTGGTTTCTTTTAATTTTTATCATTAGCCTGACCTTATTTAATCTTATTCAGTTTTTTAATTGTGCACCTTGATTTTTTATCACAAGATATTCATTTGCATTTTTTCAACTATCAAAGCAGTATCACCACCATAGTGCTTGTTATTTAAGTTTCCTCTTCTAAGTTTAAAGCTGTGCTTCTTCCAGTTTTGATTATATGCCATAAAATCATTGTCGACTCCTTAAAACAATCTTTTTTTCATATCTTCCACCATGCATTCATCACCTTGCCACTGATTGTCCTCTTCTTCTCTTCCCTTCCACCTTTCCAACATTACAGCCTTCTCCAGAGAAGTAGACCTCAATACCTATTCAACATTTTTTTTCTTTTTACAACCATGTAATTCCTTAATTCGGGGTAGAGTAGGGGCGACTGGATGGAGCTGAACATCCTCTGGCCCAATGCCCTTCCTGATGCCTTTATTAAGCATATAATGTAGAATAAATTAGGGGATGCATATACCCTTGCCTTAATCTTTTGCCACCTGGAGCCCATCTCTATTGCTATTTTCTGTATAGAATGTGGTTTCTGTCCTGTCTGAGATTTTGAAATTAAATATTTTGGGATTCTTATTTTCTTAAAGACTTTCTGCAACTTCATATGGTCAACACAATCAAAGGCCTTTCTATAATCAAGAAAACCAACATTAATAGCAATACCAATAGCGTTTAGGCTTATATACTGGTCCATAGTGCTTTACAACAGAGCTTTGCTGGCTGAGGAACTCTGGGAGTTGAAGTCCACAAGTCTTAAAGTTGCCAAGGTTAGAGACCCCTGCTTTACAACACTCTCTGGGTGGTTTACCATGTAAGAATAATTTGCATATTGTCGCCAACAATCTGTGTCCTCGTTTTACTAATCTCAGAAGGATGGAAGGCTGAGTCGACTTTGAACCCTATCAGGATCGAACTCCAGACTGCAGGAAGAATTGGCTTGCAGTACTGCACTTTAACCATTGTGCCACCAGGGCTCTTTAACATTAACATTTAACAACATTTAACATTAGCTTCTTTTTGGTATTCTTTCTTTCCTGATTTGTTTTATTTTATTATAAAATTTATTGGCTGCCCATCTTACAATAGGGTAATTCTGGGCGGCTTACAGTCATAAAAATATGTCTATACATGTACAATTAAAACTATAAATAATTAAAATCAAAGCTAAGGACACGAGGAAGGTGGAGGTGGAGTGGGTGGAGGTGGGATCTGTTGTTATCTAGCATGCATGAGCTATGATATTTGTTTCCACAAGGTTTTCAAAAACTAGCTTGAACCTGTGGCATTGCCCTCTCTGTGTAGGACTCTAATCTGTATTAGATCATTCTAAGCATTATTTTGCTGGCATATAAAATTAAAATTGTTGTAACTTGTACTCTGTTAAATCTCATTTCTTTGTTTGTGATCTGTAGACTGTCCTATTTTAATCTCTTGTCCTTGTTGGTTTATATGGATATGGCTTATACTGTTGAATGTACTACCTGTTGGGTTTTGTAAATGATGATTTGTGTTTATCACAGTGTGTGAAACATGTCAATGGAAGTTATTTAATAAACCATAATTAAGCCAAGGTTTAGTGCAATTGTAAACTTGTCCCATGTGTCTGGTGTGTGAAAATGTCCCCTGTTTTCACTCCTGGTGATTTAATGGTAATGTAAATCAACTCTAAAGGAAGTTTGAACTGCATCTGAATATTATCAAGTTGTAAAATATGGTTCAGACTCGTTTGCCTAGGACATGGTTCTTGCATATTTCCCTCAATCATTTTCCTTACTCTCTGCAATAGCTGCCTAAAATAATTTATTTTGAATAAGCCGAAAGAAAGTAAATAGATTCTTTAGGGACTATATATCTTATCAGACTTCTATTCTCAAAAGGTAAGGTGGTCAGTCCTGCATACTTTTGCATACTTAGTTGAGGGAGGCTAAAGTGCCATTTCCTTTTTTCATCTCAAGCATCACAAGCAAAAAAGTACTTTGGGTGCATCTACATCCTTATAGAACATTACTATACTTTGGCCAACATTAATATTCAGCCAATACAGACATTCACTGTATTAACATTCTGAAGATTAAGCACTGGGGGGGTGGGGTTTCATTCTTAAAAATATTACAGTGTGATCCTTTTTAGAAAAACAAGGATCCATGGCATCATTAAATCTATATAAATAAATATATTTATAAATAAATGTAAAATTAAATTTTATTTTAAGGTAATATAAGCTAAATTTTATTTTAAGATATTATGATTAGGCGTAAAAATAACTGTTGATTCATTTGTAGTTCCCACTAAGATCATTGTTAATGCATTGGGTTATTAGAGATTTTGGCCAATGGAAGTGGAACTTTATCTCCAAATCAAATATTTTTCCCCTGGATGTCAGTGAGAGAGCAAAGGGGAAGAGAGAACTTTTATCTTCATCATGGAAGATAAAACTTGGAAACTTTTGGATAAGCCTGGCTTCTTCAAGAGATACATTCTTAACTTAGATTGTGATCCTATGTATATATATTAAATGAAACTGCTTACTGGGATACAGTGTATGGTAGGAAGGTGGCATAGGCAATTCTAGTTTTCCTGTATCATTTTCTGTCACATAATTTCTATGCACCTATTGGGAAGTTAAATCTCTGCTTCGAGAATACACATTCTTTCAGAATAGGCAAGCACAGGCAGAACTCTAATCTGGGGTTATCATCCAAATGTTTAGATAAGGAACACATTTTTCAAACATCTTCAGGATCCAAGAAATCTAAGGATGCCTTCTTTTTTAGGGAATATTTTAAATCTTCAGTGAAAATCACATTCCCAAGAAAATAGATGAACTCAGCTGGGAGAAATCCGAGCTCTTTCCTGACAGCCATTTTGTAATGAAAGGGAATTGTTTTCGTGATACTATAAGCCAAAGCGGCTTTTCTAAGATTGACATGAGGACCCTGTTGCAGGCGCCATCGCCCACTCCCTCCACCCTGACCAAGGAGGGAAGGCTGCCCAGAATGAGAAAAACTCCCTGAGCATATGATCTCGCCTAAATCGCCCATTGATGCTTGAGAAGCTCATTGATGTCACGTTAGTCAGTCCCCCTGGACCTTGAATGGAAGAGCCTTTTCCCACAGGCCCAACTGCTGATGCACACAATCCTCTCAGGGAACATTAAAAAGCTCCTGCTCTCAGCTTGGCCTTTACTAAACTGGTGCAGTCCAGATGTATTGGGATGGGTGGGATGCGGGGAGTGAATGGCCCACCCACCTGGCGCCCCTTCCAGGATGATTCAGGGATGCAGTTTGCCTAGGGCCGTTTCCTCGCCCTCTCCTCTTACCTGTAGTAACGATCATCCTTGTAAGGGGTGAGATCCTCTTTGATCTCCTTATAGGTCTCTTTGATCCTTTGGTAAATGTGCTTGAGCTCGCCGCAGAGCGGGTTTTCAAAAGCGGGATAATCGGCCTCCATTTCCGCACCCTGATATTAGAAAGCTCTCCTTTTCCAGCCCCTTGACGTCGGTCCCTTCCTTTGCTCAGCCATGAAGCCCCCTTATTCCTGTGCCCCCCAAAGCTCTCCGGGCTCCCGGTAGGGCCATCGAAGCCACAGGAGACGATCCGGGAAACTAGCGCTGGAATAAATCCGCCTCGCTCTGTGCTTCTCCCTCTGCCTCGGTCGCTCCGTCTCGCCGAGCAGAGCGCCGCCCCTGGCGCGGAAAGGAGTTTCGTGGAAAGCCGGCGCTCGCTCTGCACTGGGGGAAGAGAGACTTTTGAAAAGCAGACGAGTGGAAACAAGGCTGACAAAGGCCGCGATTACCGAACCGAGAAAATTATGCTAACCTTTCGCTCTTTCTTTCAAGCCTTGAAAACCTTAGGATCCCCAAACTTGGCAGAATTGTGGGGGAGGGAAATCAGCACCAAGGATAGCGCCGAGAAAGTCTATCTCAACGCGGGTGCAACGGACCTTCCTGGGCGTTAAGAGTCAAGGGGAGGACGCCCGTGTTTGTACCTCCCCACCCCCATCCCTTGAAACACAGCCACACGAGAATTAACCTCTCATCGCAGCCTTTTCAGTCGGTTGTTGATGCTTTCGTGTTTGTTCTTCAGTCCTTGCTTGCTTTGCCCAAAGAAGTGTAGTTTGGTGCTGTTCCTGGGTTCGTGCTTTCCTGCAGTTTTCCAGAATTTAGCTGAAAAAGACTGCAACTCGGTTGCTGATTAGGATTGACAGGTAGCTGTGTAACTTTAAACTGGGCTCTTGGTCATTACCTCAGCTAAGAATGTCACTCTCCAACCCACTTCAACAATAATTTATAACCCTTCCGAGGGGACTGCTGTAATCACCCATCTCCTACTCATTGTCTTCCATCTTTCTATTTCCTTTAACTCGCCAAACATAATTGATTGGTTGTTGGAGGTTTTTTAAGGTCTTCTCATATCTTATATCCAAAATATAGATGCTTTTTTGGCTGATCATTGCTTCAAGGTAGTGTGTGGGTGCACTTTTAAGTCAGTCTGTTAATTGCCTGGACAAATCTCTGCAATTTTCTTAGCAAGAATTCTGAACTGGTTTGCTTTCATTTTAAATTATCTTGCTTTTCCATTGTCCACTTTAGCTAGATACAGATAATCAGAGTTGGAAGGGACTTTGTAGGTCATCTAGTCCAGCCCCCCGCCTAAGCGGGAGACCTACACCATTTCTGACAAATGGCAGTCCAATCTCGTCTTGAAAGTCTCAAGTAATGGCGCTCCCACAACTTCCAAGGGCAAGCTGGTTCCATTGGTTGATTGTTCTCACTGTCAGAAAGTTTCTCCTTATTTCCATGTTAAATCTCTCCTTGTTCAGTTTCCATCCATTATTCCTGTCTGGCCTACAGGTGCTTTAGAAAATAGCTTGACCCCTTCCTCTATGTGGCAGCCCCTCAAATATTGGAAAGCTGCTATCATGTCTCCCCTAGTCCTTCTCTTCACTAGACTAGCCAAGCCTAGTTTCTGTAGCCGTTCTTCATATGTTTTAGTCTCCAGTCCTCTAATCATCCTGGTTGCTTTTCTCTGTACTTTAGAAAATCTCAACATCTTTTTTATAGTGTGGTGACCAAAACTGGATGCAGTACTCTAGGTGTAGTCTTACTCAGGATTGATAGCTCATCTTATGTTATGTTATATTATATTTATAGCTCATCTTATGCGTCTTCCCCCCCCTCCCCACTTTCTTATTTAAAAAAGATTTCCAGATCATATGACATGTCTCTATAGCTGTATGGCTCTATTCTTCTTTATATGATCTTAAGCTAAACTTTTATTGCATAAGGAATTAGTGTTATGGCTCAATTGTTTTCACATTCATTTGCATTCCTTACACTAATATATTACAATCTGTAGACCAATAGAGTACATATGCATTTTACAAGAAGTTATTTGCTCTTCAAACTGTTCTTCCCCTGCAATTCGAAGGGTGTTTTAGCTATAAATGCCATATTTTGACAAATGGCCAGTTGTCTGCTGATCCTTACTGTCTATTAGAAAGAGTTCCTGAATATGGTCCTGTTGCTCTAGAAACCCATTTGTAAAGGGATCCAATATAGTTTTTCAGTATTCTCTGCTAACCTCGTTTGTTTTTAATATATCACTTCTGATTACTCTTTAGTATCACTACATTGGCTATATATTTTCCTGTAATTTATCATTTAAATAATTTATTGTCTCAAAATCATTTTGGGTTGTCATATTTTGAGGTCGTATTCATTGACATTTTAAAATATCTTTTCTTGCCATTTCTTGCTTGCCATAGGAAGTGAGTGTTCTATAATTATATCTTGTGGGATTTTTCCATAACTCCCCGATTTCCTTTTGCATACTTACTGAATGTGCTATATGGATCTTATTTTTTGGGTGTTAATGCGTTACAGGTCAGGTCTTGCTGACGTATCTATTTTTTATTTATCTGAATTTCACCCACTTGACAGCTGTAATTCAGAGTTTGTTCCACAATCTGCATCTTGTAAGCTTATGCATGAACGGACTGCACTTTTTCATCTTTCATTTCCTATCACAGGAAGTCCTTGACTTAAAAACTGCCATAGAGCCCAAAATTTCTACTGCTAAGCAAGACAGATGCTAACTGTGTTTTGTCCCATTTTATGACCTTTCTTGTCACAGTTGTTAAGCGAGTCACTGCAATTGTGAAGTCAATAACATAGTTGTTAATCTGTAATCTGGTTTCCCTATTGACTTTGCTTATTCGAAGGTTGCAAAAGGGCCTTGGGGGCACAACCACCATTATAGATACATGCCAGTTGCCAAGTGTCCAAATGATGATCACGTGACCATGGGGATGCTGCAAGAGTCCTAAGTGTGGGGAAAAGATCATGCCATTTTTTTCTGTGTTGTCGTAATTTCAAATGGTCACTAAATGAATGGTTAGTGTAAGTTGAGGACTTACCTGTACACAGTTGATTTTATCCCTCCGTTGTGAAGCTAGTGATGTGCAGCTGATTTGTTTGAAGGTCATTGAATGCTGGACAAATAGCAGCAGATTTTCAGGCTTATTGCCAGGCTTCCTAAATTCTAATGCAAAACGTCCAATCATTTTTATTAAATGTGTTCCTAACTGTATTGGTTATATATATTGGCTATAGAGCACCCACACCAGAACAACTAGACCCAAGAACAGTTTTCCCCCGAAAGCCATTACTCTGCTAAACAAATAATTCCCTCAACACTGTCCAACTATTTACAAAGTCTGCATTACTATTACTATTAATCTTGTCATCACTCCTTATCACCCTTCCCCTCCCACTTGTGTCTGCATGACTGTAACTTTGTCGCTTGTATCCTTACGATTTATATTAACTGCTTCCTAGTATGATTTGATTGCTTATTGTACCCTATGACTATCATTAAGTGTTGTACCTTATGATTCTTGACTCTTGACGAATATATCTTTTTTTTTATGTACACTGAGAACATTTGCACCAAGACAAATTCCTTGTGTGTCCAATCACACTTGGCCAATAAAGTATTCTATTCTATTCCTATCAAATTTTGCACTGTAGCTTGCTTTTAGAAAGCCTTTGATCATACATTAATTAAAGGCAAAATTGCCACCTGTACTTTACAAGTAAGTTCTCAACTTATGACCACAATTGAGCCCAAAAGGTATGCGGCTGAGAAATTTGTTAAGCAAGCTTGTCCCGTTTTGTGACTTTTCTTGCCAAATTTGGGGACTGCAGTCCTTAAATTAGTAACATGGTTGTTAAGTGAATCTGTTTTCCTCCCCCCACCCCATTGACTCTGCTTGTCAGAAGGTTGCAGGTGATCATATAACCCCACGACACTGCAACTGTCATAAAAGTGAATCAGTTGCAAGCATCCAAATGTAAATCATGTGACTATGGAATGCTGCAATGGACATAAGTGTGAAAATGGTCATTAGTCACTTTTTTCAGTGCTTTTGTAACTTCGGTTACTAAAGGAATTGATGTAAGTTGAGGACTACATGTATCTACCTTATCTTTATTATAATATTGCATAGTTTTTATTTATTTTATTGCTTTAGTTTTATTTTTTTGCCCTAGATGTTCTTAACTACCATCTTTTCAATGCAAGCTGCCAAGAGTTTTTGATTGCATTGGCATAGAAATGTTGGAGTTTAGTTATAACAAAACTTAGTTAGAAAGAAAATCTGTTTCAAAAATTATTTTTTCCTTAGAATGGTTTCTAGAAGTTTTACTTCTGACAAGTCCTGAAAGAAAATGCTTATTATTATTTACCAGGTTCTTTGGAATTGTAGTATTCTTAGATATACTTGAATTATACAAAAGTTTGCCTCTTTTGAACAATGCCCATTACAAGTAGACATGTTTTGAAGAAATTATATTATTTGAATACGTTGAAACTTGGAAACAAGGAATCTCTTTGTCCAATTGCATCACAAATACTTTCACTTCCACATTTATTATTTGGGTTTTTGCAATATTCTTAGATTTAATTCAGGATTGGATTCTCTTCTGCGTCTTATTTTTGGTGAGAAAATCAAATAAAGTTTGCATTTATGTTAAGGCTTTTTATATCACAATAGCAACCTATAGCAAAGTGATTCACTTCGCCTGCTGTTAAGTTTTTTAGGAGTATCAAGTTTCAATTCCTTGACATTAAACCTGATTTTAAAAGAAGAAATCTAGAACTAATATTGGCTTAGGAGAAAGAAACTGGCTGTTTTCCAAAATTTGATTATGACAAATTATCATTATAAAATTTCTAGGTTGAAATTTTGCAAGAATGTCATTATATCTGACCAGTGGGGAGGTTAGAATTTGCCAAGGAAGTTCATTTAAATCATTATGAGTAACTAGCTAGTGTAAATATTCAAACTTTGCAATCCAACTTAAAGCTTTGAAAGATGAAGATAAGCTGCTCAATAAGAGGCAAAACCACATCAGAAATTCTCTAGCTTGCAAAAAATTTAATAAGCAACACCTGGACAATTCTTACAGTTTCAAATCATCAAGGATATTAGGGCCACCAACCCAATCTCAATCATGTAGACAGTCAAAAGTTGGAACAAATCACATTATTGAAGGGAAACCACTCAATGCTTTCTAGGTACCTTCTCCACAATCTATTACACAGAGCACATAACAGGAGAGGCAAATCAGGGCACGGTTCATAATTACAATGAAAATCAGATCTGAATGGAAGATTGTTTTCAAAAAACGAACCAATTATTTCAAAGGGCCATTTAAAAATATCATAGGTGCAGCAATCAGAGAAATGTTATCAATTTCTCTGCAGAACTGAGAATGTCATGCAAGTTGCGCATGTTTAGGAAACTTATATCATCTAAGCACATAGTTTTGTAAAAACATGGAGAAAACTGAACCCCAAGATGAAGCAAAACAAAACCGAAAAACCCCACAAAACCCATCCTCAAATAACAACATAAAAGGGAATAAAGCAGATAAATTCAAAAACATTTATCAAAATTAAAGTACCCGAAATTTGCATTTTTATTAACAAATGTATTTTTCAATAAGTCTACAGTGCCTCAACCAAACTATATCCCCATGCAATTCTGTAATACAAAGGTTGTATCTACAGCGAACAGCAAGTTTTAAAAATTCTTCACCACAAAGAAGAGGGGAAGAACAAATTTGGGGAGAGGGTGGACACAAAGTAGAGAGAGGGGATAATTTGAAGATCCTCTCAACACTTCAATATATTTCAGTCAGGGATCAGTTGCATATAATGTATTCATTTAGAAAACCCAAACTGTACATGTATTTAGACATGAATCAGATTCTATTCCCTCTATATTCCTGTATTATTTGGAAATAGTATGCAATAAAGGCCCATACAACATGAAAAACTGTCATCAAAATTATCTGTTTTAATGGTTCAGTTTTTCCAATTGTATTTTGAAACATTTGACTTGAGGGACCATCAGCTGAATTATTTCACTGGCTGCTTCTTAGTTTGAGTGCCTGCTATGCAGAAGTTTTGCTACAAGCAGGAAAGACAATCGTAGTAGTACATTGCTCCTAAAGAGCTGGAAGGAACAGAAGAGGTAACAACCATTTCTCTTGTCTTATCATATTCATTTCTGTCATAGGAGTCACCTAATACAAAAACTGATCGTGATGTTATTTTTTTTCCTTTCAATTTATAGATGCATATGAGAGCTGAGTGGTTTTTGTGTGTGTGTATGTGCAACCAAACACAGCGAACAGGACAGATAAAATACTCTACTGCTTCACTTGTCTATGATTACCTGCCATGCCATTAAAAAATTATTGGCCAACGAAGGACTGTATTTACATAAATAGTGAAAAAAAATCTTGATACAGAAAATGAGCAATGGCCAACCATGCAGGCATGTTACATTATACCTAAATCTCCCTAGGTAATTGGCACAGGTGACCGCTAATTGCATGCTTAATAATTACCTCACTGCTGGAATGATTCAATCAAGTTTAAAGGCATTTCCTCCAAACTCCCAAAGAATGTCTTATATATGCAGGTCTCGTTTATCAAAGAAGGAACAAGCAAGGGCAACACAGGTCTTAATGTATATTTTGCTGGTGCAGGATATTACAAATACTTTCTCTGAAGGGCGCAGGATTTATATATTTCATACTTCATTTATGTGTGTATCCATCCTTTCTTATTCAAAATCCACACACAGTGCAGCATAGGATTCTTATCTAGGCACGATTTAATTCAGCAGCGCTTAGATTTATTAATGTTTGTGTCAAGTGCCTTCAAAATGTACCGCTGAGCCAGCTTCCTAGTCAATTTGATGAGAAGGTTCTATTGTAACACTACCACAACCCATTACTGTTCATGACTCAAAATCACTAGATTTTGAGTAAAGTCTTGAATCCAGTGATGCATAGAACTACCAAAGTTGCTCAAAAAAGCCAAAGAGTTAAGCTGAAGTATTTGCTCTACCATAGTATCTCCTTACCAGTCTCCATTTTAAGTTATTTGGTCTTTCCAGGTTCACAAACACAACAAAAACTATCACACCAAAATACTTCTAATTTTTGTACATTTTGAAAGACTTCCCTTCCAATAAAATGTTTATGATAAAACTCATTCTATATTTTCATGGAAATGTATAAATACTATATAAAATATATGAAAAAGATATTTTTTCAGCTTTTTAACCCCCACCTTTATTATTTGTATAAATAACCCAAAATGGCAAACATCTAATATGCCTTCCTCCTTCTATTTTCCTCATAACAGCTCAGTGAGGAGAGTTGGGCTGAGAGAGCGACTGGCCCAAAGTCATCCAGCTGGCTTTCATGCCTAATACAAGACTAGAACTCAGTCTCCTGATTTTTAATCTGGTGCTTTATCCATTAGACCAGGAGTGTCAAACTCGCATTTTCACAGTGGTATCATGTGACACATCCGGCCCATGGGCCGGGAGTTTTTTGACACCCCTGCACCAGACAAAATAAAGTGGAGGAAATTATCACAGATTTTATTGTAATGTTAGGTACAATTTTATTAGGTAATGTAGGTAGAGTAAGGAAGAAATTAGGCTTGTATCAGTCCAATAAAAAATTGAGTGCTTTATATAATAAACCTGTATTCCCTTTCAGCTACCTTATATATAATATTAAACCATTGCTGTTAATAATTTACTTGGCAGTTGTTGTTTTCTTTTGTAAACATCAATTCATAGAACAACTCTTAGTATTCCTGCCTTTGCTTTTCTTTATTCATTTGGGATGGGAGTTGGGGGTTTCCAGAGATTAGATTGGATCATAGTTAACATGCTCAGAACTCATTATAGTTAAAACAAAGTAGTCTGGTGAGTCCTTTTCTCATTAAGTCCTAATGGTCTTATTTATCTATGCCATCACTTCAAGTAGCACTGTAAATCTGACTAATTAGATTTTGTCCTTCCTTGCAAACCCTAAGGGTGATGCTAGTTCAAAATTACTGTGGGGCATTAAGGAGTGGCTATTTTATGTTATGTAGTATCCAAGATCAGATTTAGAACACCTATCAAGTACTATGAGTGAATGTCAAAATGCAATAAGTTGGTCATATCTTAGACATGATTAAAGACTGGCATCCAAAAATTTCACATTGGATACCTCCTAGAGGAAAGAGGAAACAAAGCCAGACTTGGAAACCCTAGCGCCAAACATTTAAGGAAGATCTTAAGATTATTAATGTCTCTTGGGATGAAGCTAAAAATGTTGCAAATGATCAGAATTGTTGGAAATCATTTACTGCTCAATATGCTCAGCACAGGACATGATGATGATGATGACGACGACTCAAAATCTCAAATGCTGACACAAGCTGTGAACATGCCAATTCTTGTTTCTGGATTTTGTGTATCTATCCATCCATCCATCCATCATCTATCTATGCATCCATCCATCCTGTTTCTAAACCACTCATCTCCCTCAGGAAAGGGTTCTAGGCAGTGTATGTTGCATTTTGTATGAAACTATATGTTTCCATGATGAAAAGTATATGGTATTATCAAATCCCACAAGTCAAGATACTCAAGAGCCTTCAGAAATGGAGCAGCATATAAAATAATGTATACATTATCAAGCTTTCATAAATAAAAATAATCAATTAAAGGTTTCTTATAGGCATAAATATAATCCTCAATTTCACACTGTAAACCAAATATACTGTAATTATATTTATTAGGCATTTTTTCAAACCAAAGAGTGTTGCAGGCAATATCCAAATGCAGCAATGCTGAAGATTTCTTAAAGGGATATGGCCATTGCCAGTAAATCCAAACAAGAGGATGTTCAAGATAGACTCACAATATAATGAACTTTACTGCAAATGTCAGTTCTTAAATTTTTCTCAGCAATTTCTTCAGGGGTAAAATCAGTGTTTCCCTACTTTGGCAATCAATACCCAGAAATCCCCAGCCAGCATGTTTATTGGAGAGTTCTTGAATTCCACATATCATAAAATTGCTTAGGTTGGGAGACACTGCCTTTGATTGAGAATATTTAGACATGGAAAGATTTTCTAGGAAAAAAGCAGTTTATGCTATTGGAGAATGGAAAATTGCAGCAGTTGGCTAAGGGGAGCAAAAGAAATCATTTTTTATTTTTTGAGTGGCACTCCCAAAATGTGCAAATAGCCAAGGAACATGAGTCTGATTGCTTGGGACAATTAAAACAAAACAGTATGTAACTCTTATTTGAAGCATAATGCATCATATGTATGTGGATCAAAAATCTCTGGGAATCTTTTTCAATGTCACTGCATCTCTGACCTATCAAAGCTTCTTTCTAGCTTATTTTAAATTTGTTCTAGTCATCAAAAGTTACCCATCTCTCCCCTGGAATTAGAACTGAGTAAGGATCCACCAAATGAAAGTGGAGCAGGACAGCAAGGAGATGAATTCTGAAGCTTTCCAACTCCTATTGGACCATGTATTTCATTCTTAACTGCTAGTCCTGCTTACTGATTGATAAGATTTGGATTCCAATAGTGTTGGACATACCACAGGTTTCTGACTTATAGTCTGTCTACCCTCTATATTGTTTGTGAGGTCTGACTTATTCTCGTCCCAGATAGGAGGGGGGGAAATCGAGTGTTCAGGAAACAGAATTATTCTTGCATCAAAACTTGTTGCCAAGATGGTATTTTCCTACTAATAAAATGTATTATTTGCAATTGATGTTATTCAGTTATGAATTTAGAAAGATGGACTTTCAACATTAGATATCATAAAAGGATATCTGGTGGATAAAGCAAGAACCACATTCCAAAATATTTTCACATGACTCAGAAGCCTTATTAAAAAAATCTCTTTTCCAAGAACAACCATCATCTGATCTACAGACATCTAACAAAAATGTAGTTGTTAGAAGAGACACATAAACCCTTTTGATTGGTCAGAACCAGGATTGCTGTTTCATTCATTTCTTTCTTTTATCAGACTTACTTCTGAACTTTGAACAACTGGAGACATAGCATCGAGCAGGTGAAACCTTTATTCTTCAATAAAGTTATCTCTTTGGATTCTTTGCTCAAAGAATGCAGCTACTCTTGGGTCACAAAAAGCTGCTCCCCAAAATTAGAGGATCCTTTCACCAGGGACCTGTACCAGGAAGAGGAAATGGGCAAATGTTCCCCTGGGTCGAGAAGAAAATACAATTGGAGCCTAGATACCTTTGGTTCCAAGCCAAAAAGTCCAATTACCTTTGGACAGAAAATTCAAAATAAGAAAGTGGGAAGGGCAAAGCTGTTGGTACATGGCCTGTATCTTGCAGGAAAAGACAAGGTTAGGGATCCACAGCATAGCAGATAATTTTTTTGTTCCTTCTTTGTCCGATGAGTGGTTCCAATAAAGAAATATGCTTATCCCCTCCCCCACAAATATCTTTCCCCCAAGGACTCTGCAAATACTATGATTGTCTAGTGCTGAAAAGTACAACATGGGAAATTACCAATTTATACTTTTGTGTTCTGTGATCATCCCATGTGGTTGCATTAAATAGACAATGCAGCATCCTGAGAAATGCCCCTTTAGTATAGAACTATTATTTTTGCAACTTTAAGCCTTTTCATTCTAAAATGGAAATAAACAGTAGATGAAGCTGCAGAAGCTAGGGATAATGCAAGAAGTGAACAGCAATTTCAGCTCCTCCAAATTTCCCATTCTCTACTTATTCCTTTGTTAATAGAATTTGTCTCTACTAAATAATAAAAGATGTCTACTTATGTACTTATGCTACAACTGTGCAATTTTAAAAAAATTCTAGTTGTGGGAAATATGGCACATAACATTTGGATTACTTATGATCAAACTGGTTTCTGTATGATTTTCCTTCTTGACAAAACTTCTGCATAAGTTACTACGAAGAAAAATATTGTTTTCCTGAAATCTGCAGCATTTCATGGAAGCTGTTTTGGTTTGCACACTCAAAGCCAAGAAAATAGGAATCTAATGAGTTCATAAAACAGACATACATACACCCTGCTCAAAACCATCTCTTTTGGAATATCTATCATAGGTTTTGACACATTATAGACAAGGAGAAATAATATATCTTGCTATCCAAAGTTAAATAAAACATACTGTTACATTCTCCCTGTGTTTTGACTTCCAAATAATTTATTGGAGCATTGTCACTCCAATTTATTGCCAAATGTTCATATTCAAATTGAAGAACAGAGAAAAAGGAAGTTTTCTCTACCTCTGGTTCCATTTTTCAACCAGCACAGATTCAGCTGGATATAAACCAGGAACTGTCGGACTTACACTTTAGCACCCACTCTTAGTGGAATTCATACGGAAAGAATAGCAAAAGAAGAGGAAATTTATTTAGTCCAGTGTAATACACTAGCCTTGATCTTATCCTGATAGATATCAAGTTTTGCCCATAATAGTTCAACAGTGATCACAATATTGTTTGGATTGTTAATTATGTCAGCTTGACTTCCTCCAGTGAAACCTTAAGACGATCCCTTTCTACAGTCTGCTTATCTGCATTCATTCTTAAATCGTAGCCAAATGTAGCTAAATCTAGCTACACTTAGCTAAATGTAGCTACTCCAATCCAAATGCTGGATCCTGATCTGATTTTGGCTTGCTCAAGACACCAATCTGACTCATTGCCTATAATTCACAAAAAGTGCTCCAGTTTTTGCCAATAGTCTTCTGGATTAGTACTACAGTGTTGTGGAACTCCAATTGCTCAAAAGTTACATTTTTATTTATTTAGTTTGTAAACATTGTTAAGTGAGGACCAGAAGATGTAGCTCTTACTTAAATGCCACACCAAGTCTTATGTATCCTACATTCATACAAAAATCAATACAAATATTTCAAAACAACATGTATCTGCATGCCTCATTCCCTGGCCTCCCCCCTCCCACCCCCCTAGTTTTTACTGTCTGGTACAGACTCATAATCCAGATCACAGATCACAATGAAAAGAAAGGGGGGGAAAAACCCACTAGCTTTTCCAACACAGCATCTTTTGCAAACTACCCCCAAAGTAACAGCTTTTCTTTTGAAGAATATTTTAGAAATTAGATATGGATTTCCAACAAATCCCCATCATGCCTACAGAGCTCAACTATCTGGGAAGAAACACACGTCTTCAAGTATATTATAGCCTTGTTCTTTTTTTTTTTGCTGTTATAATTGATGCAAGTAATACCAACAAGTCCAAAGTCAGGGGCCATGATTTCGCTGTTTAAGAAAGAAAGAAAGAAAGAAAGAAAGAAAGAAAGAAAGAAAGAAAGAAGGGAGGGAGGGAGGGAGGGAGGAAGGAAGGAAGGAGAAAAAAAGAAAGAAAGAAAGAAAGAAAGAAAGAAAGAAAGAAAGAAAGAAAGAAAGAAAGAAAGAAAGAAAGAAAGAAAGAAAGAAAGAAAGGAAGAAAGGAAGGAAGGAAGGGTGTGTGTGAGATATATAGAGGAAGAAAGAGAAGGGAGGGAGGGAGGAAGGAAGGAAGAGCAATCTTTAAAATCCCTCTATCATCTTACATTAGCTTTTTTTTTTTGCAGCAAACACAGAAGAACCATCACAAGTCAAAAGCCACATTTTCCCAGCATAATACCGAATAGATCTCATCCTTCCCTTGCTCCGAATAATCAGCCAAATATTGATTCAAATAAATTTAACCCCAAACCAAAAGGGTCCCCACCCCATTCCCCCAAGTGTTTAAAGTTGATGCCCTCCTTTGGGCACGTGTAGACTTTTCCAGTTGCATTTCCACCTTTCCTCCCAGATTCCTTTGTGCAACTCTACCAGACCTCCACCCTGACATTTCCTGGGCTGGCCCTTATGAGAAAGCTCCACTGGGTGGGGTGGATTTTTTTTATTTTTTTGTAATCCTCTCTAGGCCTGTTTTTCATTTCAGACGTTGAGTCACATTAGCCAAAGCTACTGCAAAGGCCTGCACCGCTGAAAATGGATATTGAAAGTCCAAAATATAGGCATTGCCATCAATCCGTCCAAACTGCATGACCTGAAAGATTGGGGGAGGGGAGGAGGAGAAGAATAAAATTAGCAGCTGAAGAGAAAGAATAAATAATAAGTCAGATGAGTAGAAAGTGGGCCATTAAAGGAAGGAGAAGCTCACAATCCTTCTACCAAGAATTATATTTAGCTTTATTAGATTGTTGTGCTGCCTTACCTGGTTTATAAGTAACTTGAGGCAGCAAACATACCTAATGCTCCTTCCTTCTTCTATTTCCCCTTTCCCCCCAACAACAACTCTATGAGGTGGATCGGGCTGAGAAAAAAAGTGATTAGCCCAAATCATCCAGCTGGCTTGGAATGAATTTCTACTAGCATTGCTAAGGCTTTCAAAGAGATATGCCTTTGGCAGCCATATGAGCACTAGATTCTTCGATGGATTCAAAGAACTATTCTGGACTGAACCATGGCTTACTGATTATAGTGGTACCTCTACTTACGAAGTTAATTCGTTCCGGAAGCCGTTTCGTAACGCGAAAATTCCGTAAGTAGAGGCGCGGTGCGTTACTCTCATCCCATACACAAAGATCCCTCCTAGCCAATGGGATGCCAGGAAGATGCTGGGAGATAACCAATGGCAGAGCAGCTCGGACGCGCCATTTTCAAACCAAGATCAAACTGCGCAAATTAGCGTGAATTTTGAAATTTTTGGCCTTTCGTATCTTGAAACGTATTTCGTAACTAGAGACGATATTTTCTCAAAGACGCGCTTCGTAACCTGAAACTTTCGTAACCAGAGCCTTTCATAAGTAGAGGTACCACTGTATGTCAAAACTGAACTTGCACACACTGCTAAATCATAAAATAGTGTTCACCAATCTCCAGATTGTGGATTTGAGTTCCCAGAACTCCCCAGCCAAAGGTGAACTTGAGGTAAGAATTCTGGGAGTTGAATTCTACATATCTGGAAATGGAACTACGGCAGGATTCCCATCCCACATTAACCCAAAACCATATTAGTGATTTTATTTATACTCATTTGTTTTCATTTTAAACTTTGAAGCACTTTACAATAAAGTATTCTATTTCAGTCAAGCGTGGAGCTCATTTTAAAAACCAAAGAGTATAATTTCTATCTTTTTAGGAAAAAAAAGAACACTGGCTTAATTTTGAAAACCACTTTATGTTCTATTACTAGTACATAATAAAGCAGCTCTTATTAAGTGAGGAAAAACAACAGTCAGAATTTCATATCATACACTTTTTTCTTAACACTTCTGTTCACACTCTTGTTGTTTTTTAGCAGAAATGTTTATATGGCAGACTGGTGTCTAGTCTTCATTATGTAAATTATGAAATTTGCATCAGTCCCATCTTGTCTCTTGTTGAATTATAGGAAAGCTGTAAACAATTGGCTTTTTTAAACAGACTCCTGGAAAGAGATAAAGTGTAAACTGGGAGTCACCATGATGGTTGCTTAATATTGCCCAATAATCATAGTTTCCTTTGTAATTGACTTGCTCCTATGAGGATCTGTTTGTGTTTGTGAGGATGTTTTGTTATTTTAATCTACTTACTGGTGGGAAAAAGGTTGCTCTTTGGAGGAGAGCAACAATAAAGACTCAGTATTATCAATATATCTGATATGAATGAAGCAAATTACATGATTCACATCATTTGTGTTTATGATATCATAATGCAAGAGATGCTAGTGTGATATTACTCACAGACCATAAGAGTTTCTAGTAATTTGGCTTGATGATTTTTATTACTGCAACTATCCAGGAAAAAAAATAAACAGTTGTCTTACCTTCCGTTCTCTTCCTGGAACAAAACGTATTTATTTTTACATAGTTTCAAGCCTTTCATGCTACCCAAAAGTGGCAGGTATCTCAAAAAGAACTGTAAAGATAGGGAATTTCTAGTCTCCAATTATTGCTCCAATTATTATTGCATCTTAGTAGCCCTAATTAGCAAGGCTAATTAATCGCATGGAATATCAAAAGTTGAAGTGCAGTTAAACCTTAAAGGGCTAGAGAGGTTCCTTAGCCATGATCCACACTTATTCCCATCAGTTCTTAAACTCCTGCCTAACTTCTAGTACAAATCTCACTACAGTATCAGCATTACATCTACTGTGTGTGCAGTGGTGGGATTCACATTTTTTTAGTACTGGTTTTGTGAGTGTGGCTTGATGGACATGGCATGGCTTGGTGGGTGTGGCAGGGGAAGGATACTGCAAAATCTCCATTCCCACTCCACTCCTGGGGGAAGGTTACCACCGGTTCTCTGAACTACTCAAAATTTCCACTACCGGTTCTCCAGAACTGATCAGAACCTGCTGAGCACCACCTCTGTGTGTGTGTGTGTGTATATGTGTGTGTGTGTGTCTTTTTGTGTGTCAGTAGTGGGAACTACCTTAGTCGTTCGGTGGTGATTGTGTGTGCGCGCATGCGCACCCCTAACAAACCAATCAGCTGAGAGGATGAAGAAATGAAAATCTAGGAGCGACCCTCTTACTCTCCCACGCGCTTTTCTGTCTTTCAGCTGATTGTCAGGGGCTTGTTTTCCTCCTGTCAGTTGATGGAGGCTTTTTTCCTCCTCTCAGCTGATCAGAGGCCCTTTTTTATTACCGGTTCAGCTGAACCAGTCCGAACTTCTCTCTCTCTCTCTCCCTCCCTCTCTGTGTGTGTGTGTATGTGTGTATGTCATTCTTTGCAAGGGAGTAAGTTAACTCCTCAAGAGCAATCATATGAAGCTTCACCTGACATATATGTGAAACAAAACAGGTTTTCTATTTTCTCTTGGTTAGCTTACCTGTCTCCCTTCCAGCTCAATCTGGAAATTCTTTGCGGATTCTTGAGTCACCCTCCCTCCAAAGTCCAGCTGATAGACCTGGGTTGCCTCATTCCACAAAGGCTGTTTATTTGCCATCACATACACAAAGCCCTGGCTTCCCAGCCGCCCATCTTCCTTCTCGTTTGCTTTCCGACATTTAAATTCATCCAGTTCGCTGGCTGTCCTCAAGTTCCTTTTAGTTTTCCACCCCTTTTTACTCCCTTGGCTCTGATTCATCAGTTCATCCCCGCTAATAAACAATTCGGGCTCACTTTCTGAGCTGTCCTGAAATTCATTCATCTTGTTCAGTTTTTTTGACTTCAGCTGATCTTTCTGGCTCTTGAGTTTTTTCTTCTCCCTGCCCAATCTTGGGCTGGCTATCAGGGAATTGAAGTCAGTCAATGTGGTCCTGGCCTCCTTCTTGACTTTTCCCTCTGTGATAGCCTGCATATTTCCTTCATCCGCCCGGCTATCCAGGCGCTTGCGATTCTTCTTCCCAAACTTGTCTGTCCTCTGAGAAATGGGACTTTCAGTCAAGGAGAGCACTTCTTGGAAGTTATCTGCTGTCTCAGCCATCACATCAGAGCCCACATGACCCGGAGGTTCTACAGGCGGTGGAGACATAACAGATTTGTCCACCACCAGAAGCGCCTTCGGTGGCAGAACATTCTGGGTACTCTGGACAGAAGGTGGGCATGTGCTATAGGAATTCCATGGATGCAAGGCCATTGGTGGCAGCTGTAAACTTGAACAAGTACTATTTCCAGGATACATGGGAGGCAAAGGGCAGTACGAGAGGTTTGAGGGATAGGCTGGCTGAAGAAGAACAGATGGCTCCTGTTGTACAATTTGGGATGGGGCCAGAGCATCTTTGGGAGAGCAGGGCACCTGCATTCCTTGAAGAGGAGGAGGTGGAGGGGGAGGAATACTGTAATTTCCCAAATACGATGCTCCAACACCATAACTCATCTGGAAAGTGGCAGTGGGACTGGTTGGAGATTTGGGGGAAACAAAGGTTGCTCGGGATATGTCCAAATGTTGAGCTTGGCCAATGACTAGAGGGTTGGATTTACCAGGGTTGGGCAAAGTACTATGAGCTGTCCTTTCTTGAGGAACCCATATCTCCTCGCTCACCATAGGTTCCCACTGATAGGGAGGTGGCCTTTTTACAGCAATATTAGGTTCTGCCATGGCTACAGGGACATGGCGTGCTGATTTCTCCACAGGGCAGTGTTGAGAAAGAGCCTCATCCTCCATGAAGGCAGAGTTTACATAATCAGTCCGCTCCCGAGAATTGTCAAGTGGGTTCAGTAAATTGTAAGAGGACTGGGAGGCCAAAGGTGATGTACTAGCTGAGTGTGCAATGACGGAATTGTGCTGAGAGCTGCTCCCTGTGGTTACATCAGGCCTCATAGTGCTGAGGCCTGATGTGCCACTGCTTGAGTTGATATTACTGATGTTCCCATTTCCGTTGTTTGTGTTGCTGGCCCCATTGTTCGTGTTGCTGCTGCACTGGCTGCACGTGTACAGGGCAGTTGGCACTCGCTGTTGGTACTGGGCTCCCACAACATTGCTCTTCAGTTTCAATGGGAACTGCAAAGTAGCCCTCTGGCTGTCCACCAACTGAGCCATTTTCAGGGCTGCCTCCCTGCTATTTCTCCGCAGTGTAGCATGGATGATGCTATTGTCCAATCTCTGCGTGATGCCCCGGCCTTGAGCTAGCTGGGCTGCAATCTCTGGATAAGGGGGTGGATCCCCTGTTGGAATGGAGTAACGCGGAACTGTGAGCCTGTTCAAGGTGGCACTAGTGCATGGCTGCTGAATCTTCTTCTCTGATGAAGTAATCCGTAAAGTGGCCGAACTGCCTGGCCCGGGCAGAGTATATGTGTTCTGAGCACACACCATCCGGGTTCGAGGTCGGCACACCTCCTCGACATTCCCACTGCTGTCAAAGGTGGTGATTCTTTCATAGCCAAGAGGGGTCTGGTAATGGGCTGCTGAATACAGAGAGAAATCACCTTTTTTCAAACAGAGATCTACTGGAGGTTGTGGAGGTACTGGAGGAGGAGGAGGTGGTGGTGGAGCCGTGGTAGGAGCCGCAGGTATGGTTCCGGGGTATGGAGGTGGAGGGTTTATTTTGTTCAGTTGAATTTCTTGGGCAGTGCTGAAGACAGCTGTGTCTCCTTCTGCCACCTGGGGAATGGGACGCATAGCCTTAGCTTTTTGGAGGTGTTCGTGGTCTCTGTCCCCATCTCTGTGGTCCACAATTGCCATCTGGATGGCATTCTGGGGTGGCAAGGGTAACTGAGGAGGGACCTGGAGGATACGTCCCATTTCTACTCCTCCAAAGATCACTTGGCCCGGGCTAGAGTATCTGCTTGGGATCGGATAATGGACTGCATTATCAGTCACGTGGTCTGCTGCTGCCACAGCTGTTGTCTGATTTGCGAGGACATCCAGTTGCACATTCTGATTAGCAAGCAAAGACTGCACCAACCCTATGCTCTGAGTTGGTGACATTGCTTGTGCTGAACTGTGAATAGGAGCAATTGGGATGTTTACAGTGCAAGGTGGATTGTTCTCAGGAACTCCTGATGCTCCAGTCACTGTCATATAAACACATAGCATTACATTATGATATTGAAGGTTTTTTTTAATTCTCAATAGATACATTAGACTTATAGTATCAAATTTATAGCATACTTTACAGGATATCCTATCCTTGTCATCTCTAGAATTCTTGTTGCTAATCTACCACTTAGCAAATACTTTGACTTACTCCACCTTTGAATTTACACCGCTACTCAAATGAATGCATCTGTGTGATAGTGTCTTTTTACAAGCAGCAAATCAAATAACCATTTTTACTCCCAATCACAACCAATATCCTGGTCTAAAGGGAATCTTGGTTGGCTGAAATTCTGCTAAACCTTGTTGCTATCTAACTGGTTAAAAAAGGATAATGTGAATTTGCCTCACGAAGAATTGAATATAAATAAATCCTTATCAACGATTACCTACTGTTCTTTTATAAAGTAAATAAAGGATGAAGAATTTGACTAGAAATGAGTAGTTCCCAGGCTCCAGTGAACCATTATGTCAGTAAAACAATATACCCTCTTCTCAAAGTCATCAAAAGAATGGCTAACTATTTAACAACTCATAAACATAGGAACAAACTTCCTAGTATTCAAACCTTGGAGTGCTGACATCCATAAAGGCTTTGATTTCTATGTACTGCCGTGGAGAAATCTATGTATTTAAGGCTTCCATTTGTCTAATAAAGAAACTAAATCATATTTTTGAGCCATCTGCCAAATAAGCCAACTCCTGAATAAATGCTTACGTGACTAAAGAGCCAAGATTTACAGATCAGGCTGGTATGAAACCACACAGTCTATTTAGGTAAAATTAGGCTCTTTGATGTAAATTTAATAAAGTGAGTAGTCATATAATAAATTCTAATTTATATTATTAGAGCCAAGCAATTATAAAAACACAATAATAATATAACCTAAAGATTGTAAATGCACCTATTCACACTTTAATCTCAACAAACTTTAAACAATAGAGTTGTACTAGAAATGAATAAGTGCTACCATTAAAGACACGTGAATATTATTTGAAGAAAAAAACAAGTTTTTTTCCTTCCTAGTTTCAGTTGCATGTTGATGAGGTCTTCAATAACCAGAAATGATGGGGTATCCAATTTACACAGCATATAAATATTTCTTTCTATAAAAGCAAGATCTCATCCTATTTGGGCATGAAAAAAATAAGACGCACAAACATCTGAAAGTTCCTGGCAATATTGTTATTGCTTAATCGCCGAATAATTTGGCAGGAATTGTGTTTAATCAAGGCATATTGATTTTATCATTAAGAAATGCTATTATCTTTTCCAGGTCTGAGTAATTGTGATTGCAAATCATTGTATCATATTAAAATCTAGCCTCAGAAAATTTGCAAATTCGTAAATGATTAAATTCCCAATTCCTAAAATGGCTATTAAGTTCCCAAAAATCCTAATTAGCAATGGTTAAATCTCATTGGAATCCAGTTCATGCCTAAATAATAACCAAGTCAATTAATTAATAGCATACTCACATAATATATGGATTAGTTATTATTTATGTTTCCTTGTTTACATTTATAGACTGCCAAACTTTCTTTGTCCTCTTGGGTTAGTTCTTAATGTTGTTATTCAGAACATTATAAGAACTAGAAACTCCACTAGACTTATCTAGCATATCTCCAGCTTTATATTCCTTATAGGATCTTGGCAAGACAAACTAGAAAGAACTGACAAAGTCTTGGACACTGCCAAGAATTCAAGTTCTGTCAGATTCCATAATTGATAGATGCCTTGTACATCATCATCCAACTCTTGAGGCTCTTCCATCTCCCAGGCTTCATCAGATCTCTCAGCCCAATAAGCAACATAAAGCAGGAGGTTGATAGTGGGAAGAATTACCTGCACTGGTCAGGATTCAGTAAAGGCTTCTTAGGATCCGTTAAGTTCCTGATGGAAGCACTAAAATAAATAATCAATCTTGGAGTCTATGGCCTTGTTACAAACTCCAAAGCAAGGAGTATTGTCACAATGTCTCTTTATGATCGTCCTTATACATGCTTTAAATCATGTTAATAGAATTGTGTGTCCCAAGCTCTTTATTTCCAGCAGAACCACAGTCCGTAAAGGACGTAAATATTCAAGTCAAATCTCACCTGGCAAATCATCTTCATCTTCACTAAAAACATTGGGATTGAAAACAGGTAGGTTGATATAATCAGTGGAAATCTTCCGCACTTCTGGGAGATAAATGGTCATTTGCCTTGGCTGAAGATGCAACAAGCTGGTTTTATAGATAACTGCAGAAAGGACGACAAAAAGAGGGAGGAAATAGAAACCAAAAATGCAAAGATGATTGAAAAATTCAGGCCATACAGAGACTTAATGAATTAACAATCACTACACTTCTGATTTGGATGATGTGGACCTGTGAATAATTCAACAGGAATTGAAAGTGTCACCCAGAAGCCTCTAGAGATTTTGAAGAATCCTTTCAGATCATTTTCAAGACTAGTCATCTCCCCAAATAACTAGAGTGAAAATCCGTTCATAGCAGTGGTGGTATGGTACCGGTAAAGCCCCCGACGATCAGCTGAGAGGAGGGGGAAAAAGCCTCCAACAATGAGCTAAGAGGAGAAAGAAAAGCACAGGATCGGGCCTCCCACCCACCCCTGCGCTTGTCTCTTCTTTATCCTCTCAGCTGATTGGTGCTGCAGGCCTCAGCTGGTGTGTGGAAAGCTGCGTGCGTGCGTTAGGTGTGCGCATGCGCAATCAACGAAGCGGTAGTGGAACAGGTAGTATCCCACTGCTGGTTCATATTAACTTCATCACTTAATGTGTGATTATGGGAATTATCTCTTCCTGCTGAAATACAGTAACTGGCATCAAACCACGGACAAGACAGAACAGGACAAATCCCTGAGTAAATCTGGACAACATCATTATCAATTTTTAATGCAACCAGACATTTCTATTCTAAAATGTTTTCATTGTCTGTTCCATTAGTTAAACTTTTACTATTTCTAAAAAAAAAAAATGTGTGTGTCTTTTTCTTAAAAAACAAGCAACCCTGTATCCATATCTGGTTAGAAAGAAACTGACATGAAGAAAAAGTTCAAGACTAAATTTTACCTGCACCGAGATTGGTTGGTAGGAACGCAGCCAAGCCTACAATTTTAAATTTGGTGCCCCAGATATTTGATGTGACCTGAGCAAGGTAATTGTGCTGCAATGAAAAGATATAAGAAAAACAAGCTTACAAAGGATAATTTTAGAGCCTTTATAAACATTATTTTAATCAGGATCCAATCTGAGTCAGTCATGGGATGAAAGATTTATTCTTACAAGCTTTTGGACTTATACTGCAGCCTATCTTCAGGGAATTTCCCTTTCTCTCCAAAATGTGTGCACTGGGCTGTTCTATGCGTAGTATTTATGTGATGCTTGGTTGTGTGTGTGGCCTTTCAGTTGTTTTAATTATTTCAATCAGCCCTATAAGACTGATTGGCATTATTATTTCCAGAATGTAAACGGGGCCAATGAGGAACAGTGGCTTGTCTCAAGCCACCCTATGAAACTGAAGGTTGAAGTTCTTTAGATCAGGTATCAGATTAGACACCATTGTCTAAATGGACATTTCAGCTGCTGGGACCTAGTTCAAAACAAGAAACGTTTTTGTCGGATGCAGCATTCTTCATTGAAGATTATTGACTAATTTATCATATTGGACCAGTCTGAGCTGATTGATAGATGTAATTTTGGCTTCCAAGTCTAGACCAGAGAAAGTGTGATTGATCCAAAGTCATCCAACAAGCATCCATGTTTAAGAAAGGATATAACTCCAGTCTACCCCCTTCTAGTCCAGCTCCAGTCTACCCCCTTCTAGTCCAAGCATTCTTGAGGGACATTTTAATTTATTGGCCACCCAACTCCAGTAGACTCTAGGCCCATGATGGCAAACCTATGGCACGCATGCCATGGGTGGGCCCGTTTTCAGCTTCCCGAAGCTGCAGAGGCTTCCCTTGAGCTTCCGGGAGGGAGGAAATGGCCTATCCTGAGCTCCAGAGGCCCTCCAGAGCAGTGGTGGTATTCAAAAACTTTTACTACCAGTTCTGTGGGTGTGACTTGGTGGGCGTGGCCATGTGACTGGGTGGGCGTGGCTTTTCTTTTTTGCAGTCCCCATCTATTTTGGGGAGCTTCTTAGCCACAGAGGAGCCTCTGGGGGTGCGTTTTTGCTTCCCTAAGGATCCTCTGGGGTTCAGGAAGGAAAAAAACAGAGCATGGGAGGGGCATGTAGCACTCCTCCAAGCTCCGTTTTGGAAGCTTCCTAGCCTCAGAGAAGTCTTTGGGGGAGGATGTTTTTGCTCCCCTAAGGCTCTCTGGTGCTCTGGAAGGCAAAAAATGGAGGGGTGACTGGGCCTCAGCAAGGGGAATCCTGGCACAGCTGATATTATCTACAGCTGATTGTCGGGAGGGAAAAAAAAGAAATACCTTAGGTGAATGTCAGGCAGGCCGGCGGGGAATGTCAAGCAGGCGGGCGGGTTGAATGAGCATTGGGCAGGAGGGTGACCCTGTGGGGAACGTGGCCAGCCAGAACTTACTACCAGTTCGGTGCTCCACGCCAAATTCTTGCTACCGGTTCGCCCGATCCATTGCGAACCGGCTGAATACCACCACTGCTCCAGAGGCTGAAAATGGGCACTTCCAGTATTTCCGGAAGGCCCGTTTTTCAGCCTCCCAAGGCTGCAGAGGCTTTCCTTGAGCCTCCGGGGCAGCGAAAACAGCCTCAAACGGGCCGAAAATCAGCTGGGAGTCGCGCGCATATGCAGGCAGGTAAGTTTGGCTAGGGCTTGAATTTAAATGTCGGAAAGCAAACAAGAAGGAAGATGGGCAGCTGGGAAACCAGGGCTTTGTGTATGTGATGGCCTCCTGAGGCTGCAAAGGCTTCCCTCGAGCCTCTGAGGTGAAAACAGCCTCAAACGAGCCAAAAATCAGCTGGGAGGCATGTGCATGTGCAGTGCATGTAAGGGGGAAGGGCGGGGGTGTTGTGCATGTATGAGCAGGGGGGTGGCTGCATTGCATTGTGGTTGCCAGCACGAGTGCACGCGCTTTCGGCACACCACAACCAAAAGGTATGCCATCACTGCTCTAGGCTGATATAATGCTGGTAAGTAGACAAATAGATAGCCATGAGATACCTGAGTGATGTCTTCTAAAGGAAATTCTCTACGAGTTAAGCTAGGTGATCCTATGGAGGGCTTCCTTATTGGCAATCTAGGAGATCTTGATATCTCCTGAGCAGCTCGTGATAATTTTGGAGATTTGCGAGCTTCTATATTAATTCTGCAAATAAAATTTCAAAGTTACTTATGCACAAATAGATACACTTTGCCTCTTAACAACACAATAGTCTGTTGACCTATGGCCTGCTAATATGATCAGCAAGGTATAGGTGGTTCTCAACTACAACAGTTCACTTAGTGATCGTTCTAAGTTACAACGGTACTGAAAAATGTGACTTATGACCATTTCTCACACTTGTGACCGTTGTGGCATCCCCATGATCATGTGATTTACATTCAGATGCTTGACAGCTGACTCACACTTATGACTGCAGTATCCCGAGGTCATGTGATCCCCTTTTGCAACCTTTTGACAAGCAAAGTCAATGGGGAAACCAGATTCACTTAACAACCATGTTACTAATTTAAGAACTGCAGTGATTCACTTAACAAATGTGGCGAGAAAAGTCGTAAAATCAAGTAAAACTCATTTAACAAATTTCTCACTTAGCAACAGAAATTTTGGGCTCAATTGTAGTTGTAAGTTGAGAACTCTGGAAGCAAAGAAAGAACAAAATTCCTCCTTTTTTCCTTTCCTTTCTCCCAGCAAAAGAATACATGCCTAGATTCACATTCCACCATCATGCGGGATTTTATTTTTCTGGTAAGCAAAGTTGTGCGTGTGCTTCTGTACACATATGGATGTGTTCATGATGGAAGAAGAATTGGAGGGAGGTTACTTATAGACATCCTAAGGTAGGGGTATCAAACTCAAGGCCCGTGGGCCGCATCCAGCCCATGGGGTGCTTAGATGTGGCCCACAAGGCTGCCCTGGAAACAGCAAAGGACTGGCCGACGGTGCCTCTGCCAGTGAAAATGGAGCTTGGGAGGACTATGCTCCGTTTTTGCTGGCAGAGTACTCAGGCTACCACAGGCACACCCAACATGAGTGACATCAAGCTGGCCATGCCCACCTCACTCACATCCTTCCCGCGGCCCTCAATGAAATCGAGTTTGACACCCCTGCCCTAAGAGATTAGCTAATCTGCACTATGTGCTACTGACTTTAGCAGGAGTTTTTCGTACAAAAAAAATAGTTAGCAGCATTTTTTTAAAATTTCCGAGATAACAAAGGGCCTTGGTGGTGCAGGCTGTTAATCATCTAGCACTTAGTTCAATTGCCTGCAATTAGTGCAGGTTCGAATCCCACCAGGCTCAAGGTTGACTCAGCCTTCCATCCTCTCGGGGTAGGTAAATTGAGGACCCAAGATTGTTGGGGGCAATAAGCTGACTTTGTAAAAAATGCCGCTTGGGGGGGGGCAAAAAAAGCCCTAGTAATAAGCAGGCATATACAATGGAATGAAGGCTATTGCCGAACACTTGGCATGATGCTCTAAAGACTGTAAGCAGCTCTGAGTCTCCGGAGAAGGGCGGCATATAAATGCAAATAAAATAAATAAATAAATAAACATTCAGGTTCAAATCCAGAACGGTTTTATGCCTACCTATCAAACATGAGCATCAGGTTTAATATTCTGTGAAAACTATTCTCATTTCTACAGAGGTTAGGAGAGGTTTAGGGCAGTGTTCTGCAACAGGAACCTTACGGCTTGAAATACTGAATTTTCAAGAAGGATAATGCCCTAATTTGCCCTTTTCAAAATAACTGATCCGGAATCACTCAGTTCAGCCCAATACAGATCAACAAAACTATAAAGTTCAGTTGAGAGGAGAAATTTCCTCACAGCAGAAAATTATTCAAGGAGCAGAACGGAATCAACTGCAAAATAGAAACTCTCTTGGCAATACTGATGAACTGGGCAATCGATTTGCCAAATTAAGAGCAAAGAAAGAAAAAGAAAAGTGCCTTGAAAAGAACAAAAAACTTGGCAAGTACCTTGTCATGTTTTACGTTTCATCAAACATCTGAAATTGTTCAATATCAAAGAAAAAAAATTTGGTCTTCACTTTATGCAAGGCTTGGCACTGATTTGATGAATGTTTGATAACAAACTTGGGACTCATGACTACTTTACGCTGGTACTTAACCACAGAAAAGAATTCTAAGGTACTTATCAAGCTTTATATGGGGAAAAAAAACAGCATTTCTTAGATATGCCAATTTGTTATGTCCTAAGAGTATTACTTTTTATTCTAATTTTATGGGACAACATCTTTTCATATTCATATACATAATAGTACATATACAGAGGGTATGTATTTATGTATATGAATATGAATAATACATTCATATTCATATACGTAAAATTCTTCAGATGGGAGAAAGAATACCTGGGAAGTTTGGGTGATTTACTAGCACGAGTGATTTTGGGAGATTTTTTCCCAGCCCAGTCATCACTCAGTTCAATATCGCTGGAATCAGAACAGTTGCAGCTATCAATCATGGTAGAAATCAAGCTGTTTCCATAGATTTCATCTATTATATAAAAGGAAAAACAGGAAGACAGAAGTATTCACAAATCAGATCCCAATTATAACTCAGTCATCTCTAGCTTATTCTGTAAGTAGTAGCTGCTATATAACTGCAATATGGAATACTCAAATCAAACTAATAACATTCAGTTATCTGAATTGACAAGCATTTCTACAAAATTGAAACAAAAAATGCTCTGAGCAGTTTAAATATCCTCTTGCCCCTCCTGTCAGGTCATAGAATATTATAAGAGACTACAATTTAAAAGACAAATTGAATAGCTGATAAGAGAAATAAATAGCATGACTGTTCTTAAGTAGTTGAACTAGTTTTATGGATTAGCAGAGGAAAAAATTTCTATATGTCATTCTAAGGATTTGTTCCATGAATAAGATACGAAGTTTAAGGCTGATACTAGACAACAGCAGATTGACAGTAGAACTTCTGTGCATCTTAAAATGAACTATTTCGACTACAATATATCATATTTGCATAAGAAATCCATGCCCAACATGGATCTCTCACAACAGCTAGAACTGGAATCTAAGAACAGCCAACTCAAAACTCTGTACCTGCTTTTCCATCTGTTTTAGGATCCATGATGACAAACTCAGGCCTGAGTTTACTAATTCGACGACCTTTCAAGATAGGCACCAGACCACCCAAATATTCTAAATACAATGTATAGCAAGGACCTCCAACTTCTGGATCATCTTCTGTCCGCTTCATTGTACAGTGAAGCCTTTCATTGCCAGATGTTGGATAACTAACAAAATCTCGCATGTTATTAGGGTCTGGTATAGGAGGCTGGGTTAAATGTAGAATAAATAAAAAAAAAGTCATACCACTCATTCTCTCATCACCTTTGTATCATTCAAGAAGACCTGCTCAATGTTACTCTGAATTTTACACATACTTCAAACTAATATGATTAAGCCTTTGGCCTTATTCAGTTGTAATGAAAGCTTTGTTATATGCAAAAGTGTAATATGCAGCAGTGATGTTAGATAAGTGGAGCTTTTTAAAGCAATTCCTGTAAAAGGCCAAGCACAAGGGTTTTATGATTCAGCTAGGAGATGAGCTGCATTAATGGTTATGCAGGTTACTAAACTAAACATTGCTTTGATTTCTTCTTATGAGACTTTGAATCTAGGCCAATGAATTCAGTGGAAATTGCTCTCAAATAAAGGGCAGGGAAGAGAAGTGGCAATTGAACAGGACGTCTTAGCCAATGATATTATAATAGCTCCATAACAGGGAGGCCAACTTTCTGGTCTGTTGGGGTTTTTTTTGCGGGGGTGGGGGGTGTATTTAAAGGGTAGAACTGATGTCTTCATTCAAGCCATAAAATAATTTTGCCATTTGAACAGCAAGGGGAAAAAAATAAGACTGATCTAGGTTATTTATTTTTAAAATCCCCCCCAACATGCAAATAAGATTTTAAAAATTAGATTCCTCTTTACCCCAGGAATAATCTGAGGGTCAAAATATGGGTGCTTGTGAAATTTATGCAGGGGTCACCCACCACCGTTATCAAAAAATGCTGCCTTAATCTATAATGTGATTCTGTACTTCATTTTTTAATGTCAGCCTCTTCTATAAATTAAGCTAGACCTATCTTCCATTCTATACTATACTTACATGCCATACTATACTGTACACACCCTAGGACTGATGATGTTACCTAGACTGGTAATGAAACATCTGCAAGAAAACAACCAAACTCAGAGAGCGCCAAGGACCCCACATGCTAATTTTGACAGGTTTATCACCCCACCATTTGTTTACCTTGATTGTTGGTGTAAAGGCAGTGGTTAGGTATGAACAAAGCCGAGGAGGCAGGGTTAATTTACTGATATCTTTGTCGTCCCGCAAAGAGCTGGCAATTGTTTGTTGGCACAGGAGCTGTAAGCTGGACACTCGATGTTCTACTCGGACAACATACAGGGCAGGACCAGAAGCCATGAGCAGACGTGAGTCCCTATGACCCCAGCAAATTGAGATAATGGGGCGCTGTGTGGGAAAAACATTTTTTAGACTTTTCTATATCAATAAATCATATTTTAAAGATTTTTCAGTAGGATGTATTTTATTGTCCGCATGACTTTCCACATGACTAAAGCCTGATATGCATGTTCAAGTGTTTATATCTTTCTAAGACTCTATTACACTAGGACTCTATTACTATCTTCAATTGCTAGTGTAGGATATTAGTCCACCACAGCAGGGGTCTCCACCCTTGGCAACTTTAAGACCTGTGGACTTCAACTCCCAGAATTTCTCAGCTGGCTTCTCATCAAGTCTTCTTATCATTTCAATCTTTTCTCCATTTTATTAACAATAGTTAACTGTTGTGGTCCGCTGGCAGCCTGCAGAGCTGGCAATAGAGTTGGACAGTGGGGTGGAACATGGGCCAGTCCGGGAGTCTGGGGAGGTCTCCGACGAGGGATCTGCGTCCGACACAGAGATGGGGCCAGGGCCATCCTGAGAGTTATGTGCAGACTCCTGAGTCTCCAAGCTCTGACATCAGCTAGGCAGAGGAACAGGGGGAGCCTGTTCCCAGTGCGCGCTTGAGCAGAGTTGCCAGAAGGCAAGAACAATTAAGACAAAAGGGGAAATTTGGGGCTAAGACTTGGAGATGATTGGCCCCTCCCATAAGACATAAAGGAGAAGCAAAGGGACATGAACCTTTGCAGGAAGCAACTTTGTTCATTCTGGTCGATTTAAAATCTGAAGCTCCATGTTGACTCTGTGCTCCATTTGGCCTTGTACAGCTAATTGGCAATTTAGTTGTTGGAGCATTTCAAGGAAGATAAAGGTGGGTGCTTATCAGCCTTATCCCGAAAGACTGTGGAAGACTTCTGATGGATTATTCATAAACTGTTTGGGAATCATTATGGGCTGTGAATGCGTATAATTCAGTATATATATATAATAAAACAAAAGGTTTTTGGGAACAGCGTGTGATTGTTACTGTCTCAGGAAGCCTTGGTCAGAACAGTTAACACTAGTTATTAGCAATAGTTAAATAAGTCACAATGATTCTGTGTAATTCGTAATTCAGTCATTCGTATCTGCATTTTTTCTATATGAGAATATATGTTGGGTTGTTGTTTTTTATCTTCTTCCTCAGGTCAGGCTCTTCAGCATAACTCTTACCTGTACAGGGGTCTCCAACGTGTAGATGTGTTCTCCATGAATATTGTAGAACTTGACGAGTGCGCTTTTCAGAAAAGAAGCAGCGTTAAGTTCAGCCAGTTGGCTTAGTTTTTCCATGCCTGCTACAGCCAGCAAGTCTCCTTGTGTGCACCACTGAGCCACTACATCTAAAGCCACAAAACAGCAGAAACTTAGCAAATAGATCCTCTCATGGGTGCTTGCATTTATCCTAGACTCATCTGCCCCACCGGAAAGTTTAAGAGGGCTGCCACTAATTAAGAAATAAGCAAGACAGCATATGAATGAACATTATGAAATTAACAGTAACAGTCCATCCTCCCTAATTATTCTTCCTGTCTTATCCTACATGTTAAGACAAGCCTTTCAATCACAATTTTTGGGACAATTTTTGAAGTATTTCACTTGACAGAAAGGCTGGATTTAGGCATCATGTGATTTGTAAGCCATGATTGCTAAGCCACAGTAGTTAAGTTTCATGAATCAGTCTAGGCCACCCCCACATTGTGACCTTATGTTCGCATGAAGTAAAAGGATCATGGAAAAGATATAAATTCGACTTCATCTTAAGGTAAAGGTAAAGATTCCCTTTGCATATACGTGCTAGTTGTTTCTGACTCTAGGGGGCGGTGCTCATCTCTGTTACAAAGCCGAAGAGCCAGCACTATCCGAAGACATCTCTGTGATCATGTGGCCGGCATAACTAAATGCCGAAGGCGCACAGAACACTGTTATCTTCCCACCAAAGTGGTCCCTATTTTTCTACTTGCATTTTTACACGCTTTCGAACTGCTAGGTTGGCAGAAGCTGGGACAAGTAACGGGAGCTCACTCTTACACGGCGCTAGGGATTCAAACTGCTGAACTGCTGACCTTTCTCATCAACAAACTCAGTGTCTTAGCCACTGAGCCACCACGTCCCATTGACTTCATCTTAGTTATAGTTAACTAAAACAGTTAATGTTGAGTATTCTCCAATCACATATTTTTCTCTTCTAACACTTTAAAATTACCATTGTTAATAACTTTAGATAGCGTGAAGGAAATAGAGTCAAAGTTTTTGAGAGGCTGAATAACTGAGCTAAGTCCAGGATATTGAGCCAACAGACTGTGGGTGTACAAAACTAGCAACAAAACTAGCAACCATTTTATTTGACAAAGAATCCCTTTGTTAAGTTTTCTTTTTGACAGGTAGGTGTCACTACCGCTAAGAGAAAATATGCAGACAGTTACTGCGCTTCATGGGACAGATGCTGTCCAAGCAATCAAAAATAAAGCAAACAAGAAATTTCCCTTTTGTACCTTTTAACCCTGAGCGGATGGTGGTGGGAGATAAGTCATCATAGTTGTTCATTAAGCTAATATCTCCTGATGTGAAGCTGACAGTGAGAAGCTGTTTGGTGTTCTGAACCAGAACTGGATATACTGCTGGACCATCTGCAAGGTAAAATTAGAAGAAGAAAAAATAGATGTTTCCAGTTCCACAGAATTTCCAGAAATAAGCCCATCCTCCTTCCAGGATGGTCTATAATGTTAATGTCACAGTCCTAATACTGATCCCTCAATAACCCATTGAAAACCAAGTTTTCTCTTCCTCAACCCAATGCCTTCCTGATAGACTGCAATCTCCATTAACCTCGCCCCATGCTGCATAGGGATATTGCTTTTATCACTAGGTTGGAGAAGACTGCCCCACTCCTCAGTTAGAGGCCTTGCTGCAAGTACTCCAAAGGGACCCCTACTTTCTTTTGGTCTACCTATTAGTCGAGAAAATTCCCACATTTTGTAAAAAACTAAACGTAACTTATTATTTATTTATTGGCTTGTTTGATTACTTGACGTAAGGCCTGTCTCCCCTTAAAAGTACATTTTACAGCATGATCAGAATCCCCTACATTTTGTAAATGGATCACATTGATCCAGGAAGTCATGAAGATTTTTACCCATGTGGTTGAGCTGCATAAATCTGCTTGTCATTCCTTTTGACACCAGGAAACTTTCTAAAACACAATATTTTGCTCAGAAATTTCCCAGCAATATTTAGTTTGGAAACAAGCCAATAAGTGCCATGAAGTATTTGCCTCTATCCTGGCTGACATGTATGGAGTGTCAACTATGCTAAGAGAAAAAAAAAAGTCTGGCATGTTTGAACTATTCCTACCAGGGCCCAAAGGTTGCCAATAAGAAGCTAGTGGACCAAACCTGGCTCTTGGAGCAATACTATTTATGACTCCCATGTTTCATAATATTTGATGAACATGTGAAAAAAAAAAACCCTGTTGCATTTCATTTATGAGAGAAAGCAGCATATTCACACCATATTATTTTATTCAAAGTTTCTTTCAGTACTAAGTCATCTACATTCAGGAAATTAAAAAAAAAAATTAGGGGAGGGGACCATTCATTTCTCAAGTACTCCAGATCTGAAATCTCTTAAAATTGAAATATTAATGTTTCATACTTAGGGAGCCGATATTTTATTTTAAAGAGACAGAACTACTATAACTAATTAAAATATTTTAAAGCAGAACTTGATCATCTATGAGCAGGCAGAATAGGATGAATCCTGGGAACATAGAAGCTACTAAAAACAACGTCATGTTTCTATAAGGCTATTTCTTTGGGGTTCACATTTGTATTTTACATATTTTACACACACACACAAAACACACACTGTATATTATTATATATTCAAGGCTTACTGTATAATCACATTAATTTTTGCTGCCATTGCATGGGAAAGATGTTCTTCAAACATCACTCTAGATGTATTCTGCTAAGTTGTGGAGAACTGAAAACCAGTATCATATCTTTTATGGATCTAATTCAAGCAACTTCCTCCTACTCTTCTAGTGAGTCAAAACCAGATCAATGGAACACACACTGCTTCATAAGAATATGTCATATTAGCACAATCAATAGAAGGAGGCTTGAACCCACTTCACCCACTGCTGATTGATTCAGCATCATTTATACACTCGCCAGCTTTATTCTTCTACACAGCAAGGCACATGGCGCTGTAAAGCAATCTCAGAATGAACCTCCTGTCCTAATTTATTATAAAAAATGAGATTTCCCACCACCCCCTTTTGGCTTTGGGAGGGAAGTTGTTTTCTCTTACTTGATGGGACATGGGCAGAATAAGGCACTTTGATTGGAGAGGAGTCCTTTCAGTTTGACATTTCATGGAAGTGGAATGGCCACTTTGTCCTGCTAGCAAGAATTCTGAACTCATAACAGAAGCTCCTGTTACTTACAGAAGTGAAGCATTTGTTTCCCTCCCCTCAAGAGGAGTGGAACATCACTTCAGTAGACTTCTTCTAAAATGTGCATAATTCTATGGGACACCTTTTAAACTTGGTTTCAATCAACTCTTTCTTCAATTGAGATAAATATGTTTGTTATAATGGTGAGAGAGACAGGGATCCAGGCTAAAATATAAGACCCTTAAAAATTCTGAGTACCGGAAGGCAGTTAATTAAAATAACCTCTCATACTGTTGCTACTTAGCTTGAAAGGACATAATATAAAGGAATGTGAAAATCTGAGGCAATTCACTCAAGAAACTTTCATTTCAGAAAGGTTCTACAGATGTTGGAAGATCCTCTTTGTGATACCTCTAAAATAAATGCATCACGAAGAGAAAGAAACTGTTTTAACTGAGGAATATGCTATTTTTCTCAGAAGGACCATTAGAACTGAATGTCACAACATAAGTACAGCTAAGACCAACCAAGTAGTTGGAGAAGAATCTAACTATTATTTCCATCTATCTAATGATATCATCCGACCATCACATTAAAAATGACTAAATTTTGCTATCCATTATTTTTTACTAGGACTCTGAGACCACACCCATGCCTTCATGGGGATGCACATACTCCTGCTTTAATTGTTCCACTGGTTGAAATTAAGTTGGAATAGCCTAAGGAAGGCTGGCAGCTAGAGATTATCTCCTTCTACTTCCCTTTTGATAAACAAGGAAATCTGGTAATTAATAGCAGTCAAGCTACAGATTAGCTTTGGAAATAAGTAAAGTACTTGCCCTTTTGAAATTCGTGCTTATTGTCTTGTGTTTTGGTTCTGAAAATAGAAAATCATGGAAGGACTGATAATGTGAGTTAATCTAGCTGTTCAATGGCTTCAGACAAACAATTCCTTAGTTTTGTGCTTTTGACTGGAAAATGTGTCTAATTAAGCAAAGTATGCATGCAATGTGCAATGTGCAAATTCAATCCTCAGCAGTGATGTGGAAGAAATGTAAAAAACTACAGTAGTTAATATACAAATTATGCTACTCTGTTTGCAGATGTCTTAAACATTCAACGGCCTTGTTCAAAAAATAATGCAAAAATAAGGGTTTTTTACATCATTAGTTATTTAGGAATCGAATGCCAAATTTTGCTATAAGAAGTTACTAGAACTAAGAATTTCAAAGGAAAAATACAAAGACAAGAATAATTCTCCAGGTGTTACTCCTCAATAACCAATATCCAACAGCATATTGTCTTTGATCCTAGGGGAAACAAAGTAGTATGATTCCAACTAGTAACTATTCATAGTCTGATCTTCCCCAAGTTTTGTGTTATTCATCTTTAAACTCAAGTGAATTGGTGGCAATGACCAGAAAACTCCATAGTTTATCTATGCATTTTTCATGGAATATTTTTGATTCATATAATATACTCAAAGAGTTCTACAGAATTTGGAAATCTTTTCACTTGTTATGAAATTCTGTCGACTCCTGAAAATAAATCAGAGGTCTATAGAGCAGGGGTCGCCAACCTTTTGGACCCCAAGGACCACCAAACTCATAATTTTAAGTCCCAGGGACCACTAACCAGTTCTGTGGGCATGGCCTAATTTGTGAGTGTGGCTTGGTGGTCATGTGATTGGCTGGGCATGGCTAGCATGTAAATATTATAAATATTTATATAAATATTGAATTTTTTATAAAAAGAGAGCAACTTTTACCCAAAAGTAGGCAAAGCAGGCAGGCGGACTGAGTTGCTCACAGAATCACAGATTCATTCAGAGATCTATCTATCTGCATCAGCTAGCTCAGTCTGTCATATAAAATTTGCTTGCCATGAGTCTGCACTGAATAATAGAACCTTCAGTTCTAAGGGAGGTTCAGCTGTGCTTAAAAGCAGAGCCAAAGATCTAAAGACTAGCTAGAAAGCAAGAAATGCAACCATTTCCTGCTTTCTAGCTAATCTAAATCTCCAGGCACAGAACAGCTGATGGTCGGAAAAAGGAAAAATAGCAACTTAGCAGGCAAGTTTGCCGAGTAAGGAGTGAGTGGGCAGGGCAGGTTCCTGCGGGCCATGTGGACAGCGCAGCCTTGTGTTTCTGAGCAGCCTGGATTAATTGTTTGGGGGGGTGCTCTGGGGTGACATTTCTCTGCGGCCCACCAAAATTTTCTAGAGGCCTACCAGTGGGCCACGGCCCACCGGTAGGTAACCGCTACTATAGAGTACTTTTTAAATCAACTTTGCTGATCTCTGACTAGAAGATGACTATGGATTCTAATTGAAGCTACAGTGCCAAAAAGTATGGGTATGTACATGTGCAGAAGGCATGGTAGGGAAAGAGATACTGGAAAAATTGAGAAGATGCTATTAATTTATAAATCTTCCTGAACCTGGGACTTTCCTGGTGGGTTTGAAACACAATTTCCAGCATACTGTAGTCCCAAAATATTTGGAGGGCGCTAAGGTGGGGAAAACTGATTTATAAGGTATCATTATATAGCCAAAAATGTGTTACAATGTACAACTAGGAGGTAAATGAGTCACACAAAATATAATGGTAATTTAACGTCCCTGGCAAACTTAAAATTATTCTTACAGTACAAAATTCCTCCAAATGTATTTGGAGAATACTCCAGCAACGATGTGGAAATAAATGTATAAATGTTGGAGCATACAATACATTGTTTTACCATCACAGTGAGAAGCAGGACAAAAACATACAAACACTGAACTGAAAGAAAAAAAAATGACCTTGTGGTGGGGAATAATCATCTGAATCTGTGTCACTCTCACTACTGTCTTCCACCAAGAAACTTGGGTAATTCCATGACATACTAAGGATGCCATCAGACTCATGAAGAAGAACATGTGCCAGCATTCGGCCATGGCAATCCATAACAATAACTTGACCATCAGCAGTACCAAATAAGACCTAGGAAAAAATATACCCACCATTAGTAAAAGTATAAAGAAAGAACCAAAATTTAAAAGGCTGGAACAACTTTCGACTATCTTACATGTTAAATAATCTTCAGATTGTAAAATGCTGAATAGCCCACATTCATAACGGATACAAACTAGATACTGCAAGAATCATCTTTATTGGCCTCAAATAAACTCATCACTTGAAAAATGCATATTCCCACTAAAATCTATCCTATCATAAACTTGCATTGCCAAGAGATATTTTTTCTTCCAAAAACGTTTAATATTTCCTCTTCAGAAGTTTCTTTTTCCTCTTTACTGTTTATTCTCTCTTTTAGAAGATAATATTTGTAGATAAGGGTTGAACTGCAGATGTAACATTAGTACAAGGTCACCACAATTCTCTCCTTTCCCTCAGAAGGTTTATTTCTCACTATTTCTATAGTATTTAGCATCATGTTTTTCTTCCAAAATAATTGACCATCGTAAACCTTTTTCCCAGCATGTCACATTTTGAATTGGAAAAGCCTTCCTGCATGAAATCTAAAATAACATAATTAGATAAAGGCCTACTCTGTGGTGCTTCTGCACTTCTGAAAATTTAGTCCATTTCTTCATGTTGTACATGGTTAAACACTTCAGGCAAATGGAGACCTGATAATAATAATAATAATAATAATAATAATAATAATAATAATAATAATAATAATAATAATAATAATAATAATAATAATATTATTATTATTATTATTATTATTATTATTTATATACCGCTCCTCTCCCGAAGGACTCGGAGCGGTGCACAGCCGTACAGTTAAAACAATAAATATGTGGAAAAATAAAACTAAATTAAACCAAAACCCTGGCAGTAAACAATTTAAAACCCTTCTCTAAAACCCTAAAATTTAATAAAAAATAAAACACCCAAAACTAAAATCAGCCCAAGCCGGCCTGGTCAAAGAGCCAGGTTTTCAAGGCACGCCTGAAGGTCCCCAGGTCCGTGGCTGTCCGTAACTCCGGAGGCAACCCATTCCAGAGGGCAGACGCCCCCACAGAGAAGGCCCTATTCCTCGGGGTCACCAGCCGGCATATAGATGCCGACAGGACCCGCAAGAGACCCTCCCTGTGGGAGCGCACCAGATGGTGAGAGGAAAATGGCAGAATGCGGTTTTGCAAATATCCTGGTCTGATGCCATGGAGCGCTTTAAAAGTTAACACTAAAATCTTAAAGCACACCCGAGAGGCCCCTGGCAACCAATGAGCTCGCGCAGGAGGGGTGTCACATGAGAGAACCTTGACGCCCCCATAACCACCCGCGTGGCCGCATTCTGTACCAGTTGAAGCCTCCGGATGCTCCCATTCGGGAGTCCCATGTAGAGGGCGTTATAGTAGTCCAGTCGGGAGGTGACCAGGGCATGAGTGACTGTGCGTAAGGCATCCCGATCCAGAAAGGGCCGCATCTGGCGGATCAGGCGAACCTGATAAAACGCCCCCCTAATACTAAGTAACTGGACATAAAATATTTGATATAGCATCAATTAATAGATTATGGTTTTTAAGCACAATAGAAACTTATCAATTAGCAACCAACTGTGCATTTCCCTGCAGGAATATTTATGGGAAATAATCAAGTGAAACTCCAGTGGAATAGGAAAACTACAAGCTAAACAATATCAAAGAAAGGAAAATTCTCATCTACAATATCAGTTCCTAAATGGATAAAACACATTTTTTTATTTTTTATTTTATTTTTTAAGCAATTAAAATACATTATGCCTCAAACAGTATCTCCCCATCAAGCATCTTTTGTTTTCCAATGTATAGTGAAAGCTATCGTTTGCACATTTTCATTGATTTTGGAACACATATACTGCATAAGAGAGGTCACATGTGAAAAAAATATCCCACCTGACTTAAGTCACAGCATCATCCACTTTCACAGAAGTTTTCACATGTTGTAACATAGACTTCATTTATACTGAACTTTGAAACATAAATATATTCCAGTGGCTATTCAAGGAAACTAAAGACATAAGGATTTTGACTTCTATAACACACTGTTCAATACTTCTTGTAGAAGAAGCAACATTCATTATTTATTGCTAAAAATGCTGAAGGATTCTTCAAAGATATGTTATGTCATTAGCAATAGTTAATTAACAGCACCAAATAATTATTAGAGAGGCAATCTGGGGTAGTGTTAAGGCATTAGGCTAGACATTAGGGGACTATGAGTTCTAGTCCCACCTTGAAGTTATACTCTCTCTGCCCTAGGAAAGAGGAAATGGCAAACCACTTCTGAAAAACCTTGCCAAGAAAGCTGCACTATTTTAGGCAGTTGCTAGTGCCTAGACTCACACACACACACACATAATTATCAATCAATTGTTGTTACTATTATTAGCTTGACATGTATTCTCTTATTGTTTTGATAGATTGTTTTATTGCAATGTTTTGAACAAGCAGTGTATTTCATATTTGGGAGATCCTAATGACATAATGTAATGTTGTGCATTATTCTCCAGGAGTGATAATAATAGGGTTTACTTCTAGGTAAACATGCAAAATGTTTCACTGTGTATCTATCCAACCTTGGAAAGGAAAAAACAAATAAAGATATTAGCCTGAATCAATGCTGAGAGGTATAATTTTAGATCTACATCTATGCTCCCTTTTGAGTCATCCAACCCTACAGGGTCACTGACAATTCTGTTATTCTGACTTCTCTGGGTACTGTATAATTAGTATGCTTGTAGTATTGTAACTGCCTTTCTTTGAGCCTGATAGTTAGGTAGAGGTGTATTCAAACAAGGCTTCTACTTTCTCAGTGACTTCTGCATTAAATAGGAGGTATTCACTCATGAGAGGTTTTCAATCATTATTTTTAACTGTACTGTACTAAGTGAGTAATTCTCCAAATGTGAGATAGGAAGGGCAGTACAGTGCCAGAAGAGGTGGGAAAAACCCATTCAGGACCACCAGGAGAAAGGCTTTTGCTCATAATCCAACTCTACTTCAGAAGTGGCTTTCTGTGAAAACCAGTGAAAAACAATAAACTACTTTTCTTTTGTGTTGTTGTTTGGTTACAGATACAGGGTCAAAAAAAACCTATAGAGGAATCTCTATTTTCTTCAGTTTACCCATCTGAGTATTTATTAGAAAATATAGGCTAGACTCCTCATACTGTATGTTTCACAGATCCATAGTAAGAAGTGAGGAAAAGACAAAGCATTCCTTCAATCAGAAGGAATGAATCCTGTCTGAAAGGCCCAGGTGAGGGCAACCCAAGTTGAAAGTTAGAAGGACAGTTCTCCAGCTCCAAGTCGCTACTCATTCAACAATCAGTGGGACATTCTAGAATACATTTAGTATGTGCAACAACCCAAGAGAATATAGCTTTACACTGTGCAGTTACAGTGTATTCCAGAAACCTCTGCAGTATGTGACAAATTCTTTGATAAATTAGTTGACATGTCTAACCCATTTGTTTGGTGTGAAAAGATTTCTCAGAGAAATTTGAAACTACTGAACTAAGAAGTGCACTTAGCCATGTTGCTTTTTGCTAACTGCTATTATTTTTTAAAAAACTAAATTTGTTCTTGCCCAGCTCAGAGAACGTTCCCCTCCTGTGATCAGAAAAAGATTTATAAACTTTATCCAATTCCAATCCAAGTGCATCCGTCAACATTCCATTTGCCACCCCGTCTCTCTCAAAATCCATTGCTTGGATTGGACTAAGGCTTTTTAAGCCCACCTTCTTAGTTTAAGAGTGAAAGAGATTTTTCTTCACATTTTGCACTTGATATGAGCCACCGTTTCAAACAAACATGGGTGGTTGTTGATCCAGACAAATGTGGATGGCCAATGATCAGTTCTATTAAGTAAGAAGCATTCTTTTGGATTCACCCTCCAGTGCTATTCATATTCATTCAGCTGGCAATCCTACTCCAAGCAAATACACCCTGAGTAAATGTGTACAGCTATGACTCCGTGTACATTTGTGCCATTCCACTCATCTTTGAAAGTTAGATGAAGGAAGGGGACCTACTTGAAAATAAAACGGGACTAAATATATTAAAAAATTCCCCAACTTGGCACCCTTCAAACAGCGGACCAAATTGTAGTTCAGTACATCTGAAGGACACCAGCGTTGGAATAAGTTGGAATACAGGGAAGTTTTCACATTGTGATAACATCCTTATATTTGTGGCTGAAGAAATGACAGTTTAATATAAACAGTTAAAAGAAGGAAAAAGAATCCAGAAACTAGCTTTACTTCTTTTTCATCTCATTAATCATATTGTGCAAGCTCATAAACTTCAAGGATGGAAGGAATGAGTTTTCTCTGTCTCTATAATTCATAACAATTTAAAGGCCAGCATTAAAATGTTTAAATGTTCTAAATATAGAAAGAAAGCCATTTACTGTAGCCAATGAAGAATGTGGAACATTGGAATAATACATGCACAAAACAGCATCAGCAAACAGAAATCATTATTTAGAATTTATTTGATTTGTCAATCACTTACAAGATAATAGGTATAAGTATATACATAGTTATGAATACATGAAATGGGTACATATAAGAAAAGTAAAAGAAACAATAGGACAGGGACGGTAGGCATGTTGGTGCACTTATGCACGCCCCCTACAGACCTCTTAGGAAAGGGGTGAGGTCAATAGTAGACAGTCTAAGGTTAAAGTTTTTGGGGTTTGGGGAAGAAACCACAGAGTCAGATAGAGTGTTCCAGACATTGACCATTCTGTTGCTGAAGTCGTATTTCCTGCAATCAAGTTTGGTGCGGTTAACCTTGAATTTGTATCTATTGTGTGCTCTTGTGTTGTTATGGTTGAAACTGAAGTATTCATTGACAGGTAAGTCATTGCAATGTATGGTTTTATATACCATACTTAGATCAGACTGAAGACGGTGTAATTCAAGGTTTTCTAGGTCTAGAATTTCAAGTCTGGTGGCATAAGGTATTCTACAACGAGTAGAGGAGTGGAGAACTCTTCTTGTGAAATATTTCTGGACTTTCTCAACTGTGCTAATATCAGGTACATAATGTGGGTTCCAGACTGATGAGCTGTATTCGAGCATTGGTCTAGCAAATGTTTTGTATGCTCTAGTTAGTAGTGTGATATTATCAGAGAAAAAGCTACGTAGGATTAGGTTAATAACTCTTAATGCCTTTTTGGCTATGTAGTTACAGTGGGCTCTAGCACTTAGATCATTAGAGATGAGTATTCCAAGGTCCTTTACAGAGCTTGGATCATCAACAAGGTCTTGACTATTCAGCTTGTATTTTATTTTCTGATTTTTTTTGCCAATATGTAAGACAGACCATTTATTTGTTGAGATTTGAAGTTGTATATTATATTGAAATAACAAAAAAATGACACAAATAACAACATATACACTTTCTACAATAATTCAAAATATTATGTGTTGGTATCTCTTATTAACACAGACAAGAAATATTTTTGTTAAATCTGAATTTTCTAGACAACTCCATTATTGGTCATAATGGAGCTACTCTTTACTAGAGCAATTTAACTCTTGCTGCCACTCTACACATATTAAACATACTGTCTAATTAATCACAAATGCTTTTTTTCCTATTCTGTGTTTATTTGCTCTTCTGTGTCATAACAATTAACACACTGTAATTTACATTGGAAAAAATACTGTATTTGAAATTGCAGCCTATAAACCCACTTTGAACATAGGAAGAAGAACCATCATAAATATGAACCAGTTGCCAAGTATTTGAATTTTGATCATGTGACCATGGAGATGTTGCAATGGTCGTAAATATGAAAAGCAATCATAACTCACTTTTTTCAGTGCCATTGTCACTAAATGAACTGTTATAAGTTGAGGACCACCTGCACATATTTGTGTTATAATGTCTGATGCAAGTATGTCAGTCATGGCATTTGCATGGTAAGCATACCTTGGATTGATTTTCAAATCTTTTAAAATAGCACCAGAGTTCACCAATATATTTGCTGGTTCACCTACGACTATGACATAATCTCTGAGCTCAAAGGTATCGAAGCACACAGCACTGAAGAAAATAGTATTGCCATGGCTTGACTAAATACATTCACAACTCTCAAAAGACTTCAAACATTCTAAACAGATCAAGTTGATGTATACAGGAAGGCTTATAAGCATATCATTTGTATTATCATGAAGTACTTTTTTATTGCATTATATACCCGAGAAACCTAAATAGATTAATGCCTTCCTGTTTTATGTATAGTAAAAATAAATAGTTTACAATAACTACTGTTATTGTTACAGACTGCAATTCTTGCTTTTAGGGGGAAATTACCTGTTGATCATCAGGTGTCCATATGCCACAGGTGATCTGACTCTCCAGGTTAATCTCTGAAGACCAATGTCTTTGTCCACTGACCGATCCAACCAGCACAAATCCATCTCTGTATGATATAAGTGCTTGTGTTCCATCATGGCTCCATGTAAAATCGCTCACCTTAACATATAAGGATAGGCATTATTTTGACTAGGTATTCCAGCCTTTTTTTAAAAACATGCAACATAGAAAAATAAATACAGGTTCAATCAATTCACATCCATATTTTCTGAGATCTCTAGTTCACAAGGTCATCAAATTTCTCTCATAAAAAGCCCACAAGTAAGGATCTTCAATGCCCATAATTTTGGCAATGCCATCATATTGTATCATTTTATAATTCAGGGTTGTTGTTGTTTTTAAATAACTCTACCTTGTATCCTCCAGATTAAATTTATCAAAAATAAAATTTGACCTAAGTAGAATATGTAGATGTGTACTTAATCTTTTGAACTGAAATTTATGAGATTTAAAAATGGTTAACATTTAAGTATTTTAGGTTGCTTTACCTCAGGGCTGTCAAGTTCATGGCCTGCAGGCCGGATGCAACACGTGCTTGGCCACGCCCACCTCCATTTTAGCAAAGGGGGGGAAGTCACGATATGTCACATGATGACAGCGTGACGCCATGAGTGCTTTACCTTTTTAAACACGTGAAGATTATATTTGAACTTTAGTAAACCATAGTTTAACCATAATTTACTGAATAGATTAGGTTTGAACAAGGCACATGATAGGTATCCCTGCAATGCTCTGAACTCAGGGCATCAGCCTATTACTATTCCTGCTCTTCTCTATATCCTTCAGAGAACAAGCATTACTATTATGTCCAAGTTATAGGTATCTTATCCAGGGAGTTTATGTGGCAGTCTCACTTAAATTGTTGATTTTTTTTTTGAAAACTACTGAAAGTTAAACTATTCTGGAGAGCTGAATAGATGTTGTTATATCTATAACAGTATATAACAGAATAACAGAGTTGGAAGGGAGCCTGAAGATCTTCTAGTCCAACCCCCTGCTCAGGAAGGAACCTATTTTTATTTTCTATTATTATTATGATTATTTTGTTGCCCTGTTTTATTGTTACTATTTATATAATTATTGGATTATAAGATTGTAGCGTGGATGTGTTAAGGTGTATTATATATCTTGTGTAAACCACAGAGAGTCTTGATTATGGCAGCATAGAAATAAGTTTAATAAATAAATTAGTTTCAATATTGACAATTGGTATCCTGGTTTAGCAATTAGTTGTTATTCTACTATCCTAGAATCCATAGTCTAAATACCATAATGAGAAATAAAAAACTATGTGAGTTTACTAACATATGCTAGGATTAGCATCACAATTGCATGTAATGTTATTGTTACTTGGAATGATTACTTAAAACTCAAATAATAAAAGTTTCATTGGTATTTCAATTATTGTTTAGAGAAAAGTTATCTATGACCTATAGGTAGATCCACATAGATGGAGTAGAAATAGCATAAGATTCCTGTACACTCAGCCTCTTGCTCCATTTGTCCTTGTGGTAATTCACCCATAAGCATTTGTTTCAAATCGTATTCCAGAAATAGCATACTGTCCTTTTGCTACTTGCCTCAGGGTGAGCTATAGAAAATATGCTAATTTTACAGGCTTTTCAGTTAAAACATTTCTCTTAACAATTCCATTTTCCTACTTTCCCCAGGCAGTTTTCCCCCTTTATTTTCTTTTCAAAGTCAAGACAATTCCCAAGGCCAAACCAAGTGGTGTTTACTAACCTGTGCTCCACGATCGTTCACAAGCTCCACAGACCATCTGCCTTCATACTGAATCCAAACAAATATTCCACCATCAGCATCACAAGTTGCCAGCTTCTGGAAGGGCTCATTCCATCGTACAAGAACCACCTAATATTTTAGAAAACACATTTTTTTTCTCAAATTTTATTCTGGATGCCAACAGTTTATTAGAATTTCAATTATTATGAAGAGAATAAATAATACTAGATTTTAAATTAAGATTTCAAAAATTATAAATGTTCAACATAAACATTCTGCAATTGAAAAAGCAACTAAGAATATTCATTGGCACTAGTGTAACTCTCTCCAACACTTTAAAATGGAAAGTAAAGAACTTTTTAAAATATGTATCTTTTTTTCATCTCAATTATTTCTTCAGAGCTTTAATCAACTTCTTTTGTAAGTCCCATAAAAACTACTTATTCAAGTCAATTTCTTGGCTTGTCATTTATATTTTCAATTTAGATGTTTTCTCTTTCAGAGTCCATTTTTCAGCACTCCTGCAATTTTTTTATGTTCTGGTATTTCTAATTCAGGCAAAATTTATTTTATTATTATTATTATTATTATTAATCAAACTTTTATACCGCTCCCTCTCCCAAAAAGGGACTCGGGGCGGTGTACAGCCTACTAAAAAAATAGATTAAAAATAGATTAAATAATTAGATCCGGCTGCCTATTCAAGATTCAATTAAAAATTAAAAGCTAATAAAACCCCAATTAAAATTAATTAAAACCAAAAACACAGTTACTGGGCCAGGCCAGCCTGTTTAAAAAATAGGGTTTTCACTGCGCGCCGGAAGGTCAGAATATCCGTCATAGCCCGTATCTCCGGGGGGAGATCATTCCATAGGGAGGGAGCTCCCACAGAGAAAGCCCGAACTCTCGGGGCCGTCAGCCGACAGCGGCCAGGCGGCGGTACCCCAAGTAGGGCAATCCTGTGGGAGCGTACTGGGCGGCGGGAGGTTGACCATGGCAGTAGGCGGTCCCGTAAGTACCCAGGTCCCGAGCCATGGAGCACTTTAAATACCATCAGTACCACCTTGAATCGAATCCGGTAGGCCACAGGAAGCCAGTGCAGCCTGCGGAGAAGCGGTGTAACGTGGGAGCTCCGAGGGGCACCCACAATCACCCGCGCGGCTGCATTCTGGACCAACTGTAACCTCCGGAGACTCTTCAAGGGGAGCCCCATGTAGAGAGCATTGCAATAATCCAGGCGGGAAATAACGAGGGCGGACGTGACTGTGCGAATATTTTATATCTTTAACTTGTACATCTATTTTATATCTTTAACTTGTACATCTTCATGATGTTCTCTTTCACATCACTAATTTCTGCTTTAATGTCTTTGGGACATAATCTATTCATAGAAGCATGCATTATTGCTAAGATTAAAGCTACTATTTTTTGTCCCCATTCTTCAAAAATCTCCCTAAAGTATTTTAAATTTTTAAAGTGTTTTCTGTCATTTTGCAAGTTCCAAGGTTGACCAAAGACTTTCATCCTGGAATCATTAGTTCCTTCTAGTGTTTTATTTTTTAAATCATAAAGTCTCAAATTTCTGTTTGGACTTAGGATAGATTACCCAAATGGTTCCCATGAAAATGTTATTTATATAATTATTTCTAATATCTTATGTCAAAAATCCTAATATTCCATTTATAATGGAATGAGTGGACTACTTTGGAGAAAGCAGGGAAGAGATGCTGCCTACAAAACAATCAGTCAAGAGAGTCAAGATCCCTGGCCTAATGGCTTAATGGTAGAGAAGGAAGCTTAGGAAGGATCTGCCCTAATGGATCAAAAACTTTTAAAAGTGTTAATAGAAAGTTTATACTTTCCAACTTGTGAGGTTCTGTTAATGTTGCATTACCATAATTAGAAATTCATCTAGTTGTGTTTCCCATCTGACTTTACCGGGATAGCTGACAATTACTCCAAGTTTGTCTGGTCCTTTTATTTATTTACAGATATTCCTCACTTAACTACCATAATTGGGACTGGAATCTCAGTTAAACTTCTTTGCTCAATGACAGCAATCCCAGCATTCCTGGTTGTAGTCATTTAGGGATCTACTGTTTGGGTAGACCAGAACAAGAAAACATCTCGACAGGAGGGCTGAAACTATTATATTGAGATTGGGTTTAATAATAGAATCTTGCAAGTCTGACTGAGATAAATATGCAATGGTGGTATTGCTCCTATTTGGAACAGGTGTGTCTAGATTAAGAGCTTAATTTAAGAGTCGTGGTGACACAGTGGTTAGAATGCAATATTGCAGGCTAGTTCTGTTGACCTGCCAGCTGCCAGCAGTTCATGTCACTACATTTTTTTTTATTTGTCTGCTAAGCTTCCAGAATCTACTAGAATTGTTATCATGTTTCTATAGCAACTAAGATGAGTGTCTTGTGATGTCTGATTTACTGCGCATGCTTGCAGGGGAGGAGTTTTACTTTCTTTTTCTTCCTTTCTTTTTCTGTACTTCTTAGATTGTACTTCCTAGTTATGTGTAATAAAAGTATACTGCAAAGAAAAGCACGGTTCACCACCTCTAATTTATGAAAGCTGAATTTTTTTGCTTTGACAGTTCGATCCTCACCGGCTCAAGGTTGACTCAGCCTTCCATCCTTCTGAAGTTGGTAAAATGAGGACCCAGATTGTTGGAGGCAATATACTGACTCTGTAAACCACTCAGAAAGGGGTATATAAGTCTAAGTGCTATTGCTATATGATGGTTGTGATACCCACAAGCATTTCATTACAGATGATCAGTCCTTTGCCTGGTCATCCACTAGTTCAGGGAGTGCTAACTTCAATATGCAAATGATTTTCAATTACACATCTCTGTCCCAGGCCACATGGGAGAACTGGGAAAAACCATGAACAGATTTTTGGTGGCTGTCAGGATAGGATGGGGAAGTGTGTGCAGAAATGTAGAACTTATATTCATTGACAAAGATGCATTCCTCACAGCAAAGTACTAATATGTTACTATGGTAAGAAAATTCCTGCCAGTTTTTGGAAATGCTACTAATTTAAAGAGTAGTCACCTGGCAAGCACCTCATCTATTTTCCTGTCATGTATTCCAACGGCATGCTTCAATGTAGCAATATATTAGGCACCACCACCATCCCACCATCCCATTTTATTGTATCTGGAAGCTCATAATGACATTCCTGCTATATTATTAGCTGGATTTCACAATTTTGTCAGGAACTGAAAGTTATGCACTTATATCTGTCCTTGCTTTCAAGAGAAGCCAGCCAACTATGGCAACGCCTTATAGCTGTATGAAGTGCTCTGCAAGTGGGTTGCAAATGCAGACTGAACAAAACCATTCTAATTGTATATAATAAGTTCAAATGCTGAATTGCTTTATATAACATAGTTTTTTCCCTGTTACTCAATGTCTGCCCATTGGATGAAATGCTTGATCAAATCTGACAGCATATATCCAGGATCTCTACAACAGTATAATGAGCAACCTTGTGTAGCAAGATGAGAATCCAGCACATAGGTCGAGATTTGCTTTTGTGCTGGGCCAGTTCCAAAATATGTTTCTAATTGAAAACCAAGAGCTATCATTTCATCACTGACAAGGGTCCTGAAAGAAGAGTTTATGATGTAAGAGTGTATGAAATGAATGAAGATTTTGTTTCAATTTTCTCCAATAGAGACAGGGAGCACAGTTACTGTTAAGGGAGTACTGCTCCCTACTGCTGAGTTTGGCTGAGGCTGTATACAAAGGGGCAGTTGATGTTCAAGAAAGTACCAGAATTCCTATGGGGAATTCGGTGTGGTTTTCCATAAAGCTTTCACTCTCTTTTCCTCCATCCAAATGGCCTTTGATAAGCAATTGCTTGTCAAATATTAAGTACAGACAATCACATTGGCCACAAAGGTACACTGTCAGGGCTTGTAACTTGTACACATGGCTTGTAATCCATTTGTGACATACGGATTTGAGTAGAGATTTGGTATTTCTATTTCTCACTAACTTTTTTCAGTAATTGAATTGCTATTACTTAACAATATCTTGGGAGGCATGTGTACATCTTCACCTGTTCACATATTTTTCATTCTCTTTTTGTGAACTCCCGGGAATGTTTGACTGAGAAAAAAATCAGTGCTAAAACAGAACCAAATATAGCCTAAAAACCCCAGCAGTGGAGTAGGCAATTCTATTATGTTCTAATACAGAGTAGCAAATTCAGCTTAAGAAATAAATATAATACAGCATTTCAGGAGTCTAACAACAAGAGAGTTCATTGCCTCTAGTCATTACATACTCTCACTTACACAACTTTACCTTAACACGTCAAATATTTCTTAACAAATAACTCATGGCACATCATAGCACATGGTTGACCATAATGGAAATATTGCATGTGATCCTTCTTGCACATTTTGTTTTTACAGCCAAATGCTAAATTAATTATTTGTTGAGAAGCACTCTTTTTGTCCTTATAAAAATTGCATGGACTTTAAAATATGTTTTAAGATTTTTTTCAGTTCTGTTGCTAGAATGTAGAACGAGCAGGTGAAAACTATATAAACAATCATTGAATCACAACAATGAAAACCCTCTCTAAAGATTTCCATATCTATTAAATATAAATCAGGAGCTGTTCAGTTTTGCTGCTAAAGTAGCATTATGATAGAAAGATGAATAAAGGTTAACCAATATTTAAACTGCTCCTTAGTTGTAAAGGTCATTGATAAAACACCAATTATCATCTGTGATTGTTATTAAGGCAACATGGAAGAATCCCAAGCAGGTAACCCCAAGCCTCTTCTTGGAAAGGCTAAATGCATAAAATACTAAATAAAATAATAATTAAGCTATAATACTTTTATATAATAAGTCCCGGGTTCATTTATGACACTGTCTGGAATACTATTTCCAGCTACATCAAAAACACGAATCTCTTTCCTCTACCAAAATTCTTCCATTCTGCTAAGCCTTTCATTGTCTGTATGTTAATATTTCATAAAGACTTTTAAAAAACAACAGATAAATCGTGACAAAATTATGTCATTTCTTTTTTTAAAAAAATTCTCAGGACAGTTTTATTGCATGATATATCTTTAAACAATGAGGACAATTTAATCCCTGATACAGCCATCCATCCCTATCCTGTCTGTTTCACCAATGTGAATGCCTCTTTTTATGTATAAAAGAATAACAGAAAACAGTGTTTCCCAGCCTTAACTGGAAATGGCAGAATTGAAATCTGGTATCATTAGTATGATCAGTTTATATGTTACCCATCAGCTAGGGAATAGAGTAGATAATTGTCCTCAGAAGTAGAAGCTGTTACCAGAGCACCAATCATTAACCTGTAGAAAATACTTAAGATAAAATGATCCACAGGAAGTCACAGCTTTATTATTGGATGTTGAAGGGGGAAAAAAATCAAACCAGGCCAAGGAGATTTTTTTTACTACAGTGATGACCTTCCAGAGACAAGAAAACCTGATGAATTTATTTGCTCTTTCAAATGTCAACACAGTCAAATGCAGTTTTTATTATACAAAATTCATATCATCCTTACCAAAGCAATACCTTAACTGCATTTCTGCATAAGGCAAGCCATTATTCTCTTCAATACTGTTATGAACTAATGTAAAAATACTCAATTTTCCATCATAAGAAAAGAAAACTATATTTTTAATATTTGTAAGTGGCTGCTAAATTCTTTACAAAGCTGATTCTAGAGATAACTCTTCAGGATAGGCACACAGGGTTACATATTATGTAATATGGGTTATGATTTTCCCACATATGCCTGACTTGTTTCAGAAAAAGGAGACAGCCTTTAGACCTTTTTGTGTTAGCATACAGATCAATGAACTGATCATCTGCTTCCTACGAAGCCTTTATCTGTCTTTCTTTTTGTTGTGTTGATGCCTTGTAGTAGCTTTCAGGATAGTCTCTGCAAACTCAGATTATGAGGCTATTTTAAAAAATCAACCACTTTCAAAAGGAGAGGGGTTAGAAGTACTGTTTACATAACAATGAATATTCCCTGTGTGCTTTTGTGTGTGTGTGTGTGTGATGGAAATAATAAAGAAGCTATAGGCAAGAAAATCAGCAGATACGAAGTTCAAATTCCACATTTTAGGCAGAATTTCAGTCGAATCAGAAGCATTTCTATTAATTGGGAGAATATATGAAGGTACATTAAAGAATATCTACTGAAACTAGTACACTATGAAGGCTTACTGGATCTTGAAGAAACCAAACTGGTCTACAAGAAAAGCCAAATGAAGAATGGAAAAGAGACATGGCAAGGCAAAGCAGTATGTTAAAAAAAACACTAGCAGGCAAAGCAAATAACATCTGGCAATGCCTAAGAGAAGGAGAGTTGAAGAAGGAGATAGAGAGAGCTAACTCTGGATACACAAGACCGTGCCTTAAGAACAAATGAATACTAAGGCAGAATTGAGAAAGCAGCAAAAGGCAGCAAATGCTGTCTCTACAAAATATCTGAAAAATGGTGGACTGCCTAGTTAGCTGCTGCAAAGAGATTGCACAGACTGACTACAAGCAACAGCTGCAATATCTCAAAAAAAAAATTACTTGCTTCTCCACCTCCCAAAAATGGAAGGTATGCTTCACGTTGCTGTAAAAAAGCTCTCATATCTGCTGAAAAATTAAAAACAGGCTGTTCTCTTAAGGCTAGAGGCACAAATCTACTCTTTTTAGAGGAAATAGTCTGCCTTTTTAATATTTCCTAGGCTATTTCAATTTTCTAGGAGAGGGGTGGGTGCTAACTTCCTACACCCCAATGGACTAATTGGGAGACCCTATTGTTTTGAAGGAGTAGAATCACATTAATGGATAAATAAAATCAACTTCAAGTCAAGCTCAGCTCTTGATGACATATATGGATATATCCAAATAAGTATTTTGGCGTAATATGGAAGTGCTTTGCAAAGTGGTATTATCTAACACATGTTGATGTTGATTTTAGGAGAATAAAAGAGAAGAATGACAGTATAAAATTATTTGACTCATAGTTTTTAATTCCACTCTCTAAATCAATTCCTCACTATAACTCTTCTTTGTTCGGGCATCAATTCTTAAAAATAGAACAATCTATTTTGATTTTCCTACTGGGCCAACAAATTTCACCTAGGGCCTGCAGATGTGGTGGGATTAAAATTCCTTTACTTACACCCCCACCCGCACCCACACACCCACACCCACGCACACACCCACACACAGCCAGTGATTGGAGATGACAGGAGTTGGTAGCCTAAGATTGAGGACAACTGAAAAACATTGGCCTAAAAGCTAACTTTGTCCTAAAGTCTAATCATGAAAAACTGAAGCCTGAATTATCAAAATAATCCAAAATGTATGATTTACAATGAATTCAAAAAGAAAAATAATTATCTGAAATATTAGACCTGGAAATTTAAAATTCAAATAATGTCAGGCACCATTTTAAAAGAGAGATTTCCCCTTCTCTCTTATATGTCTCTGAGAATGACTTTTGGACTGGAGTTAAAGTCAAGTATAATGCCTTTGCTTTCTAAATAATAAATTCATTCTTATGCACGCACATTCAATCAATTGATTAGCATGCTAAAACTAACCAATTATATAATTCAATAGATCAAAATTCCTTTCAATCAGTTCCCCAACCTTTCCAGTTTTGCAGACTGCCCTGGAGTTAGGGAGGGGGGCAGAGGGGATGGTTCTGTAGGAAGTTAGTACCCACCCCTCTCCTAGAAAAAATATCCTAGGAAATATTAAAAAGGCAGAATATTTTCCCTAAAAAAGAGTAGAAACACAGAAGCAGAAACTCACCTCAGAAACAGAAGCTCACCCCCATCTTTGTTAATGGGTGGGCTATTAAGGCCTGGGCCAGAATATTTTACGTAACAAAGATCTCCAGGTAGAGCTATAATAGGAATTGCCCAAAGCCCTTTCATTACATCTTCATCCAGCAAGGCTCAACCAAGCCTAGCACTCAGGACAGCCTACAGAGTTGCCCCTGCATGGCTCCATGGGAGTCTAAGGATCAATCAGCTCAAATTCAAATCCCAACAGAGGGTATATAAGGGGCTCTCAGCATCTCAGCCAGCCCTTCTTTTCCTTCACCCAACATCTTGAAGCATGTGATCATCCTTTTCACTTTGGAGCTGGTCCTGTCCACCGTTAAACCATCTTTCCAAACAGCCTCCATATTTCTAGTGTCTTTTTCCCCACTTGGAACCCAGAAGGCTATTTCTTCCAACAGTTCCATGCGAGTGGTGGGGAAGCTTGTGCATGCAGCTCCATTTGTGTGAGTGGAAAACATACACAGCCACCAAACAAATGGAGCGTGTACACCTGCGCATGCCTACTGCTTGTGTAAGAGGGGATGAGTGCACATGTGCTTGCCTGTCACTTCGGCCAGGTTCCAAAAGGCTCAAAGTCCTGTACTGGCCTATGGGGTTGGGGACCCCTGCTTTAAATGGTGAAAAATCCAACTAACCACCTGATGTAAATGAATAGGAGATGGATTTTTATTACTATCATGCTGCTTCCCAAACACTACAGAACAGTGGTTCTCTTGACACCTTCCCACAGATAGGCAAAGCAAAGCAGTTAAATTGATTTTAAATGAATTTCCAAATATGTAATTTTTCAGCTGAAGATCTGGCTCTCTTCTGGGTAGTTTTCTTTTTGATTTCTGTTTTTGTAAATCTAGTATTAGATGCAAGAGTCATGTTCTTCATCTCTAAAATGAGGTAACTACCATATGGCTGCTTGCTAAGCTATAATTTCCCCTCCTTAAATGTTGACTGAGATTCTGGCAGCTCTTTAACCGTTTGATCTAAAATATAAACAAACAACTCCAGTAATCATCCATCTGGACTTTTAAAAAAACATGTGTTTTCTAAACCAAATCCTCCATAGCCACATAGAGTAAGTGTGAAGCAAGATGGTTCCAGCACATCTGATAATCCATTTGAAGAATAGGGAATATTGTTGCCTTAAAGAAGGTTCAGGAGACATTTGACAACATCTCTGGATCTGGGCCAGCCTAGAAGCAGACATATCAGAAATAGCCATCTTCCCATCACTCCTAGCACTCTGAACATTCCAGAAAAGAATAAAAACAATGCAAGACTACATTACCAGAACCTCTATCAGAACCCGATGTCAGTATCAAGTAACCAGATGAGTTGACTAAATCCTTGGAATCCAGGCAAATATGGTACATTGGTAATCATTACGGCAAACTTCCCTTGAATTGAGTTTGCCTCCTAATGACTAAATGGGCAGATCCATATGGTTGACAAAAATAAAGAAATTATTTGCCATTTTCTTCTTCTGGAATTTTTTTTTTAATAATAATTTCCCAATCTAGCCTGCAGTCCTGAGATTTTTCTGCTCATCTCTTGCCCAAATACTAATCAAGTCTGACCCGATTTTAGTTTTTCAAAATCAGCTACTGTTGGCTAGGTGCTGCCAACTGCTGAAAGAATAACAATTTGTAATCAATTTTTAAAGCATAACACCAGTGGTCAGGTAGAATAGATGTGATTGGACTTTTTTTTTGTACATCTAAAAAAGGAGATACAAAGGGGAACCCAAGTAAGAATGGAGCTGCTTCTATATCCGTGCTGTTTTCCCAATCTGTCTGTTATTAGCTGTGGGTGGTAAAATGTATGTTTGATGTCTCCCTGTATCCCCAGCTAATAAGAACCTCAGTCAGGGAGACCTTGTTGTTGATTTTAAGCCTAAGGAAGAAAAAATAATCTAACCACAGAGCTTCCATAATATACTGTTCTGCAGAATTCAACCCTTGATTAATTGGTGAAAGCTATATCAGGGGATCCTAAACAAAATCAACCCTGACTGTCCTTTTGGCCACCAAATGTGGTGTGTTCAATGTGTCTGCTCATGGAATTGCTTGTGGAGTGCAGGCTTCAATGAACTCAAGAGTGTGGCAGATGGTAACATGGTAAATGATTTTTATGTTGTGGTGTCAGTGTGGGTAGAGATTAAGGACTGTGACTAGATCCTGGAAGAAAGGAGTCACTGGAAAAGACCCAGATGCTGGGAAAGGTAGAAGATAAAAGGAGAAGTGAACAGCAGACTGTCAGGATTCTGGCAGTTACTCCAATTAAATCATGAGCCTCCAGTCACATTCCCAAAACTAAAGAGGATTTATTAGAAGTTAACATTCTGGCATTTGCCTGGGCATAGCCAACTCTGAGATACATAATTCACTGTCACCCTTGACCCTGCTTCCCCCCCCCCACCTCTGGGTATATCATCCAACGAAACACATCCATAGCCAAGAGTCATCAATCATGCTCTCCAATTAGATTTTTGTGTGGCAGAAGCTTCAGTCATCTAATCAGTCTTTGAAGAAAATATGAATGGAAAGTACTTCCGATTCCACACTCTTGCCTGCTTTTTGAAACTCCCCCCCTTCTTTCTGTTGACAACTATAAAACATGTATACAAAATGTTTTATGAATTGATACAGAGGATGAAATGATTAGATAGTGTCGTTGATACAGAGGGAATGAGTTTGGGCAGACTTTGGGAAACAGTGGAAGATAGAGGGGCCTGGCGTGCTATGGTCCACGGGGTCGCAAAAAGTCAGACTTGATATAGGTACTGTACAACAACAAACATCATGTGGAAACACTGTAATTTGCGGTCACTTGGTTCTTGGTTAGAAACATAACGCTTTCTGTCCATCTTTACTTTAATCAATTTACCACATTTCCTTCTAAATAGTCACAAACTGAAATCCATCGTCCAGTAACTAATTTAGCAAGTGAAAGAAAATAACAGTTTCCCACGGTGAGTTAGATGCCACATCACAGTATGAAAACCTTAATGTTTCTTTTGCAAATCAAAGGAGAAACAAAGATAGACCAACTTAACCTCTGGAGTTACCATTAAATTGACGAGAGAGAGAAAAAAAACACAATAGTTTTGCAATAGTTTTTTCCCCCGCCAACACATTTTTTCTTTTACTGTGCACACTACCGTATTTCATTTGTAGTTTTTGATGACATGAACAGATATAATTTGTCAATTTCTCATATTGAAAATTATATGTGAAATGTATAATTATTCCTCACACCACTTAGCTTTTTAGCCTTGTGAGCAAATGCAGAAAATAAGAAAACCAATGAAGAAAAGTAATGCTTGTCTTTGCAATGGATTAGAATCTGTATTTTGTCTAGGGGGAGAGCTTCATTCACTATAGAATGTCATCTGTAGAATCCAAGAGGAGAGCCTTTTCTGTCATGACACCCCCCTTGTGGAATATCAATCAGCATAGAGCTGGAAGGGATCTTCAAGGTCTTCTAGTCCAACACCCTTGCTCAAGCAGGAGATCCTATACCATTTCAGACAAGTGACTGTCCAGTCTCTTCTTAAAAACTTCCAGTGATGAAGCACCCACAGCTTCTGAAGACAAGCCATTCCACTGGTCAATTGTCTTCATTGTCAGGAACCCTAATTCCAGGTTGCTTCTCTCCTTGATTAGCTTCCATGCATTATTTCTTGTCCTGCCCTCTGATGCTTTGGAAAATAAGTTGACCCTGCCTGTTTGTGACAACCTCTCAAATACTGCTATCATATCCCCCCTTGTCCTTTTTTTCTCTAGACCAGCCAAACCCAAATAATTTCTCTCCCACCCTCCCAGGAAGTCAAATTAACACAACCCTATTGGCCTTTTGCAAGGCCTTAAAAACCATGGCTGTGCCACCGTGGAAGTGTAATGAAAACCATAAAGGGGTTTTACTGAGTATAGATTTATTTTTAGATCCCAGTTGTGAATATTGTTAACTTAATTGTATTTTTATATTTTTTTAATATGGCTTGATTGTCTTTTGTAAGCAACCCCGTCGGGGACACGGTGGCTTAGTGGCTAAGATGCTGCACTTGTCAATCAGAAAGGTTGGCAGTTTAGCGGTTTGAATCCCTAGCGTAGCATAACGGAGTGAGTTCCCGTTACCTGTCCCAGCTTTTGCCAATCTAGCAGTTCGAAAGCATGTAAAAATGCAAGTAGAAAAATAGGGACCACTTTAGTGGGAAGGTAACAGTGTTCTGTGCACCTTCGGTGTTTAGTCATGCCGGCCATCTGAGCACGGAGACGTCTTTGGACAGTACTGGCTCTTTAACTTTGTAACAAAGATGAGCACTGCCCCCTAAGTCGGAAACAACCAGCACATATGTGTGAGGGGAACCTTTACCTAAGCAACCCAGAAGCTCTATAAATTGAACAAAGAAATACACAGAGAGAATTTTTACCTAGAAAAGCTCTGTGCTTCACCTCAACCCTATAATATGGACAAAAATCAGTCCAGCCATAATACAGAGTTGTAGATAAAAGGTAGCAGGGCTGGGTGATGCATTGCATTCAATTCCAAAAAGGGTTGGACTATGTGGGGCTGTAAACATAGCATCTCTCTGCAAGTCACACCTTTTCCGAAGAATAGGAAGAGTAATGCAGCAGCATTGAAAAGTAATCATGCAGCTGCTTTAAAGATTTGCAGACATGCAGGTGCTATGTTTGTGCTCTCAAATGTATCAAGGCAAATTATTTTGAAAATTATTTTAATGGGTAATCCTCAGATTACGGCAGTAAATGGCGATCAGGATTGCGGTTGCTAAGTGATGTGGTTATAAAAGGTGGTATCACATGCCAGCATCACAATGGCAATTCTGACAGTCTCGATTGCTGCCGTAACCCAGAGATGTGCGGGTCATTAAGCAAGAACTGGCAAGAGTCAAAAGTAAGAGGTGCTGCAGGCAAGCAGGGAGAGGCTTGAGAAATCCTGTGCAGGCTGCACATGAATCAAGGGAGTCTGGAAGAGAGCTTTGGAAAGCCAAAGAAGGCTGTATGTGGGCAGGAGGTTTGCTGCAGGTGGGAGAAACTTACTGGAGTGATTTGCAAACCTCCCAGTCTGTAATGCTTTGACTTTGCTTGTAGGAAACCAGCAGGGAAGGTCACAAATGCTGATCATGTGATCTTAGCTGCCTGTGATATAATTGCAAGGATGACCGCAAGGATGCTGTGATGGCTGGAACTTCAGAAACCAGTCGCATGTCCGTTTTTTTTCAGCACCACCATAACTTTGCATGGTTGCTGAACAAATAGACATAAGCCAAGGACCACCTGTATACTGTATGTTTGAAGTGCTAGCCAGCTGTAAAAGGATTTTTTTAATAGGAGATGGAATGATGATTCGGTAAGTAAGGGATGAACGTCCACAATATCAAACAATTTATCTAGAATACTTTACACACTTATCCCCTTCATTTTTGCATTCCTCATTGCTATTCTCCTCTTTGTAAAAGGAAACAGGAACTGACTGCTTGTTAACAAATCACATATCGCTCCATAAGAAATCATACCCATATTTTAACATTTCTGTCACCAGCTATTCTCGCACTCTCGCTATTTTTAACATTTTCACAGCATTTTATGACTTCCTTTTCATCATTTTTATTGGATTCTACAAATTACTGAGTTTGTTCCATCTTCGCTTTTCAACATATCACTATTTATTCCCATACAAATGTCTAAAATAGTCCTTTCTACATTATCTCGCTTTGGTTTCATTCCAAATCATGTCATCACTTTTATTATTACTTCCATTCACTCTGCTAGGGTTTGCTTAATTCTCTTCACTCTCTTCCCCAATAATTTGCTGTTCCCCCCGCCACAGCTCTGCATTTTCTCTGACTCTTTTAAGCTTAACCATTCCTTGATTGCTTTGATTAAATCCTTTGCAATCATCTTTTTTTGTACAATGAATCTCTTGTCGTGTTTTGCAGCATTCATTCTTTTCTATACATTTATTTTCTTTATTCATCAACGGTGATGGTCAAGAAGATGATCTTTTCACCTGCATCATCTGGACCAGGTTTTTGGTTTTTCATAAAGGACAGATCTTCCTTATCTTATGATTTTTTTTCCTTCAAAGAGCTCAAATGCCTCTTTAACTAGAAGAGAAATTGGCTTATGACTTGGCTCATGGATGGATAATCAAATGCCATCATTTGTTGAATTGTGGAACTGATCCTGACTGGCCTCAGGCAACAATCCATCTATTTAGCCAAAGCAACCTTAATATTTCATTTACCTTGTATGCACCTATACTGATATCATTTTCTTTTTGACTGCCTGTTATTATTCAACCCCTACTCCTCTTGGTTACCATACACAACAGCTGTTATGGGTTTCTGTTACAAGATATTTTGTAAAACAGACGGTAGCATTGCAGAAAATCTGCTAGCATTTCAAAACTGTTTCTGCAATGCATATTGTTTTCCATTTTTGCAGCAAAATCGTTTTTTCAAATATATTTTTGAAAAGAAAAAAACATTACATCAGCACAGCCGCACTTAATTTTATGTAAGACCATTCCACCATCAAAAATAAGACACCCCGTATCCTTCATAAATGTTGTATTCAGTACTCAGGTTAGCTGCTTTGACCAAATTAAAAAAAAAAGATGAATAAAATAAATTTAAGAAGTTTTATAAGAACTTATGATTTAATTGATCAGTACTATACCCCTTGATCAGGAGATTAATTGAACTTGAAGAGCACTTAAAAATTTAAGGACTCCCAGGTGTCAGCATACCATTGAGATGTTCTGTTAAAACTCTGCCTGTGAAACTTTGAGAACAAAAACTACATTGATTGTATGGATAACCATTTAGTAAGTGTACACTCAGTAATCATGTTAACATTGTCAAAACATTTGCAAATATGTATAGCTTTATATCAGACGTCATAAAACCGGCCAGTGCTAGATATTTACAAATAGGCTGTTAGAGAGTGACTCTTTTTTTAAATGGTCTTTTAAGATTAACTAGTTTATTATTTCAACCTCCAGCACCGAGGCAGAAACAATTTAATTATGAATAAACATCCCTAATAGATGGCTGTTTTACTGCATAATTTTCATTTTAACTGACAATAGTTTTCTAGCTTTCATCAGAAAAATATTACACACTAAGACTTCAACAAATGAAATAATACTTTAAATCAGACAAAAGGTTTCTGTAATCCCAGGATTTTAAATGCTTTTTTAAAAATACATTATATCAGCACAATTTTATTTATATGTGGCATTCTGAAAAAAAGAGAGAAAATGACTTTGGTATATATTAAAACTGTATGAAGGACAGCACAAACAGTTTTAAGATAAATAAACAATATGGCCCCAACCTCACCCACGCCCCTCTGACAGAATATTAAATGTCAATTTCATCAAATTATAGCATTTTTAAGAAATCTGATTTATAATATGCTCAAAATTTGAGCCAGAACAAACATTAATGGATGAGGAGAAATGGGGAATATGCTACTTGGCTTTGTCTTGTCTATCCCAACACAACCTCTGACTGCAGAACTTTGGCAGAAGTTGCATTGATGCAGGATCCTCTAATTTGAGAACTCTGCACAAAGATAATTCTGAATTGTGAAGAAATCCCTATAAATACAACTAGCCTCCAACTGTGGAGCCCATGATTCCACTGTATGCATGGTAGCAGGCAATAAGATAATATAAAGATACATGACCAGCAAGTATCTCACTCTCACTCTCATCCTTCCACTAAGCTCCAATTGTATGAGGGCAAGGTCTGTTTTTATGAGGATTGAAAGACTCTTATTTGAATTGACCTATTGACCCCAACTGTAGATTCAGTGTTGAATGCCCTCTCTATATACTACATTGTTTAATATCTACTTTCCTTCTCACGGGCTGAGGAAACAAAGAAGGATCTCTAAGTTACTCTTTTTCTCTCGTTCTTTTAAAACCTTTTAAAATGGAATCCTGTTTTCAGAACAGGCTTTTGTCATTTAATTAAAGAAAAAAAGACTGAAAAAGAATCAATAATTCCAGCTCTTCAATCTCCAGGGGGGAAAAACTGACAGTGAAACAAGTTAAACAGGTATCCAGGAGGTAAATCAAAAGCTATCCATCAATACTTCTTCAACTAGGATTAATTTAAAAAAAAAAAAACAAAGTGAGCAGTTAAATTTACCACAGAAAAATGCCCTTTAAACCAAATGTGCCATATGTACGCACCTGTCATGTCCCTGTCAGAATCTGATTCCGAGGGGGAGGCTGAGCAGCTGACAGGGAGTGGGAGTGTGGCTCCGGTGACTGTGGAAGAAATTGGGGAAGGGCAAAGTCCGGCTGGGCAGAGCAGGAGAGAGGTAGAGCAAGGCAGAGGGAATTCAGAGGAAAATCCAGGCCCAACCCCTCTTCATCCTAGGGCACGCAGAGAGGAACGGAGAAGGGAGCAACGTAAGTTCATGACTTACGGGGAGGAAAGGGCCCTGATTCCCTTCATTAGCTGCAGCTGGGAACAGTGTTTAAAGAGGGAGATTGCGCACAGCAACTTGTTGGAAGCAAATCATGACTTATCTTTTATTGTCGAGGTTTATCTGGGTTCCTGGCGTCTTCCCAACTGTGCGTGTTTTCTTGACCTTTGAAGTCTGCAATTCCTTATCCTGCCCTGTCCAGTTAATTGCTGCAGAGTGGTTTGTGTGAGTTTTTATTTACAGTTTATATGTACTTTGTTTTCAGACTGAATTTCCTCCCCTTAAAGATTGTTTTTGGGAGAGTTTTTTCTCCAGCTAAAGGTAACTGGACATTGGGGACAAAGTTAGAGGTATTAAAGGGACTTTTCTTACTTATGTGACTGTGCAGCCTTTGTGCCACGCCCCGGGTCATCATCACAGCACCTGCCAAAAAAACTAGCAGCAATTTCAAGCCATGCTTGGGAATGATATGCCAAGAAAATTGAAGTCTGTAGAGGCCTTAATGCTCTCTGAGCCTGTTGTTTGCTTCATTATCTGACTAGATATATCATCACCAGTGCTAAAGAATATGGGGTTTATTCCCTCTTTATATATAATAGCTTGCTCTGCCAGTGTTGGTGGAGATGTGATTTTCTTCTTGGTAGTTCCTTAGGTATTGTTTTCTGCTTGATTGTTTGTCTGGTGTTAATCCCTGCTTATCTGGGTGTAGGCAATTTCAGCTTGACAGAACTTGGGGTAAATAAAAGATCCTCTTTCTTCTGAATTCCATTTCCTGCTGGCATTGTTTGCTGAGTGGCTCTTGGTCCAGAATGTGAATAAAACACACACTTTCTCTCCCTCTTCCCCCACTCCACATAACATGCATTGTAATATTTGTATTTTAAAGATGTTTAATTAAATATGGAGCTATGTAAATATGAATGTAGTAGGAGGTGAAGGAATAAGGAATTAATGAAAAGGTTGGGACAATGCTGCAAAACTTGTAGTGGTTAGGTTTTCTGCTTAGTTTGGCATAAGACATATTGGGATAAGGCACCTATTTTGAACTTGGGTCTGTAATTGTTGGGATCTGGGAATGGAAGTAGGCATCGGGATGTGGGTAGCATATGGTGAACCATTCTTCTGGCTCCTTAATACTTGGGGAAGGAACAGTTGAGGACAGTGCTGAGATCTGCTCTGAAGGTTTATGGAGTGGACTTTCAGGGGTTGGTGGTAAACTAGGAGACGAGTGTGAATGCATGGGTTCTTTGGCTTGGAAGGAGATTGAGGGCAGGAGAAGAAATGGCAGGCAGTAATATTAAGGCCACTCACTCTCTTAGGGTCCTGGAAAGCTCTTAAGGACTTCTACCATAGTTTGATTGCTCAGGTTTGTTTTTTTTCTCTCCAGTGCTAATATCGTTTCTTACATTCTGTTGTCCTGTTTTTAATCATATTTTGGATGTTGCAAGGCATCCAAAGTCTTTTGAAGTGGGGTAGCTGCAAAAGATCTAATTAGTAATATGCAATGCTTAATATTCTTTTATAAAACCAGATTGTGTTGGAGTAATTTATCCTTCCTGCCAAGTCTGCTTTTCAGGTTTTGCATCTCTTTTCATGATATCTCTCCTGAATAAACTTATCTGAATCCTTCCATGTTTCTCTATGGTGATAACATTTGGAGGTGAATAATTAACGTTGGCTTTTATCCAGTAAAGCTGGGAATGTCTGTTAAACAAAATAATAACCAGTATAATTTGAAAGTATGTGCCGTTATTAACAATATTTCATCCTATTTTTAAACATCTTCTTGAAGCAGCTTAACAGAATAAGAAAATTGCCCTCTAGATTGTTTGTAATAAATCAAAGAATGCACTTCTACATCTGAAATTGGGGTATTTATTTATTTAAATTGATTGTTTTATTTGGAAGATTTTTAATATGCCACATAGCACATAGTTTTAATATATTAAATCTTAGTAAGATTTGTAATGTATTGTTTTAATGCATTTCCCCTGTGATGAAGTCTAACCATAATTTACAGAGAATGAAGTATAGGTTCAATTATTTTGTTTGAGTTTTATGATTGAAAAATTAAATAACTTGGAAAAACTTACTATAAATGAGAAGCATTCCCTATGGAGATTTAGTAGCCCTATATGTAAACAGTGATTTCCTATTAAACAAAGGTTTTCAAAATAGCATCACACAGATATTGCATAAATTTAAATGTACTTTTCCACTATTCTACTTTAGTCTCTACCCCATGAGTTTTTTATTTATACTCTATAAATCTCAGGCTGAACAATCAAAAATTAAAACAAAAACAAAACATCTGAAAAAACTGTGCTGCATTTGGATTTTGTCAAGAAAACACCAAAACACATACCAGTTAAAATAACAGTATTTTACTGTTATTAAATAACAGTAATAAACAAAGCCAAATCTATTGTCCATATTCCTTATTCCATTTGCTTTCTATGGGTGAATCTAGATTTTATATCTGTAAAGCACAATTTTTATTCAATTTCTTGTTTTAAAATGGAAAAATACCTGCACACAAACACATACAGACACATAAACACCAGTCAGCTTGCTACTTTAATATTAGAGAAAATACATAGTTTTAGAAGTATGGATGCACTAATTTACTATCATGTGTTAATTCAGCCAACAAGGACATTATAATTTAATTATGTATTGTTTAAGAATCCTGATTTAGTGTTAAATATGAACTTGGCAATCCATGGATGAATAGAGAGAAATGTTAGGACATAATAGCCCTGGCTCTATTACATCCAAAGCAGTTAGAATTAAGTTCAGTTTCAAATATAGAATACTTAATGGTGATAGAATTGTGCTTCTACAATGGAGAAATTCTTAGATGGGAAAATAGATAACTTTTAGAATAGAATAGAATAGAACTGGAAGGGACCTTGGAGGCCTTTAGTCCAGCCCCCTGCTGAAGCAAGAGAACCTATACTATTTCAGATTAAGTGGCTATAGTCTCTTCTTAAAACTCTCTAGTGATGGGTGCTCATGATTTCTGAAGGCAAGCTATCCCACTGCTTAATTGTCCTCACCAAGGTAAGGTAGTTGAACATTGGGCTCTTAACTATTCCAATGATGAATTATAAAGATAAGAAGTTCAGCTTTCATACTAAACTTTCACCTATGGGACATTCTGGTCAAATTTTATTCTTCCATGTTTGCAAGATAAACATGGCATGATATAGTTCAAATATCGAATGGCAAGATATAGTTCAGTCTAGTCACTTATTGAGGGACGTATTTCAGAACAGGTTACACATAATAGAAACCGCAGATTTCCAATTAATTAGACCTCACTAGTTCTCTCCTGGATCTCATTGTCTCCTGCAGAAATGAATGCCAAGTCATGGCTGCAGAAATCAATTTCAGCAAATGAGCAGAAGTTAAAAGCAAATTAGTTCTTCTGTTTTACTCACCATACTGACAATTTTGGTTTAATTCCTGAAAATAGAAAATATGCTGCATGTAGACAGGACTCACTGGGAAGACATATGCCTAACCTCACACTACATTTTACTCTGACAGATTGATTTTCTAGGCACACAGAACTCAACAAAAACTGTGGTTAAGTTGTGGGAAATGGCATTTTAAAAAGCAAATGTATATTCCCTCGCCCCCACAAATCTAAGAAGATTGCCACAATCTCTTTATGATTAGCAACTATAAAACTTGCTTATTACATTTCTTACAGACCACGATTAATTTGAAATAAATATTACATTGGAACACAGTTCAGGCTCTATATCCAATGCGATTAGCCATCCCAAGGCAATCCTCAGTATGTTGCTTCTTGACCTAGTCTCAAGCATTTCTTCCTAATCTTATGTGTAAACAGTATCTATTTATTCATCCTGCAAGTTCCCCCTAGTGAGCCATCATTTTAACCTACCCCTATTCTCAGTCTCCCTTACCAGATTCCTCATAATTTTCTCCCTATAAATTCAATTCATATTCCTTACATTTAGTCCAATTTCAGATTGAGGTTCTCAACTATTATAAACTGTATGCATCTAATACTTTTCCAAGTGCAGGACATGATTCTCACAATAATAGACATAGACAAGGGTGGGATTCTAATTTTTTAACAACTGGTTCTGTGGATGTGGCTTGGTGGGCGTGACTAGGTTGTCATTGACTGTGTGGGTCAAAAGAGAGAAATTCACTTTAACAATGTTTTTGGAGCAGGAGGTTGGACTAGATCAGTGATCACCAACTAGTGGGCCGGGGACCACTGGTGGTCTGTGAGAAAATTTTGGTGGTCCGCAGAGAAATGTCACCACCCCCCAAAGCAATTAATCCAGGCTGCAAGGGAACACAAGACTGTGCCACCCACATGGCCTGCAGGAACACAAGGCTTATGTCGCTTGCATTGCGAACAACGGGGAAAAGGGCAGAGGGGAGAACTTGTCCCACGTGCCCCATGCGCCCGTCCTGGCCACTGGGCTGCTTCTTTCCGCTTCTTTCTTCTTCTGCTTTTGCCTGCACGCAAGGAAAGCAGCAAAAGTCTTTCTTTCTCTCCCCCAAACTCTGCCAGAAATGAGTCTTTGGGACCCTGCAAGGCATCCTGCTCCAAGAGGCTGCGCCAATGCAACAAGTCTCACAAAGACTCATTTCTGGCGGAGTTTGAGGGAGAGAAAGAAAGACTTCTGCTCCTTCTGCTGCTTTCCTTGCATGAAGCCAAAAGTCTCTCTCCCTCTCCCCCTGAGAATGGAGCTGGACATGGTATCCTGCAGTCCCAAATAAAGAATGATTGATTGGTAGGAAAATGGGGTGGGGAATTTTCCTGCAGACTTTTTGGGGGATTTTCCAAGGGTCTCTGGTCTGCAGGATTTGAAATTATGGGTTTGGTGATCCCTGAGGTCCAAAAGGTTGGCGACCCCTGGACTAGATGACCTCTGAGGTCCTTTCCAGCCCTGGATGGCTGTGTTGTTTCAAAGCATCCTCTGAAGCTGCATCTAATGCCAGGGTTTGTGGTCCTTCCTTCCTCTCCTTTTTCTCTCCCTCTCTCCCTCCCTCCCTCCCTCCCACCCTCTATCCATCCGTCCATCCACTGATTCATCCATCCATCCATCCATCCATATCTCATTCACTTTCCCATCCCTCTTTCTCCCTTCCCTCCCTTTCTTTCTCCCCTCTCTCCCTCCCTCCCTTTCTTTCTCCTTTCCTTCCTTCCTTCCCTTTCTTTTTCTTTCTCCCTTCCCTCCCTCCCTCCCTCCCTCCCTTTCCTTCTTTCTTTCTCCTATCCCTCCCTTTCTTTCGCTCCTCCCTCTTTCTTTCTTTCTTTCTTTCTTTTTCTTTCTTTCTTTTCTTTCGTACCCCCCTGCCCCATTTTTACTCCCAGGAGGCTACAGGGAGGCCTTCTAGGCCCAAAAGCCTGAGGAGAGCCAAAATAGGATGGGGTGAGGGGTGCGCTGCCCCCCCCCAATGCCCCATTTTGGGCCTAGCAAGCCTCCCTGCACTTACATGGGAGCCAGAACCAGGCATGTGGGGACTCCTGGGAGGGGCGGGGCCAGCTAGTCTTTGGAACTACCGGTTCACCGAACTGGATATAAAATTAATATCCAGTTCCCCCGAACCAGCCTGAATTGGCTGAATCCCACCCTCGGACATAGACCAGTCTCTTTAATAAGAATGACAGAATATCCTAGATAGAGATCACAGTTTGCCACTTTCCTAGAAGTCTGAAAATTCGAAAGTGTTTTAACAGATCACTCCGCTTCCCCAGAGGAAATGTTACTATCAATTAGACATAACTGCCTACATGACTTTTGTTTCCTACTAAGAAAACATCTATGCATTGTTCTAGTGGGAAACAACTTCACCAGTGCTATCCATGGTTCTGGATTAGGTGACTAGACTACAATTTGACATACTTATTTTCATTGCTTCAGTTTATTTGACCCAATCTTCTTCATCCACATTTGACACTCCCCCTTTCTAAATGTGATTCTTCCCAAGAATTTTTTAAGCATTTCAAGCAGCCATGTCTTTTTGTTTTATTTTTTGCCTTTAAAAAAAGAAGCAGAAGCAAGCTGCAATTTTAACAGAAGCAGCAGCAAGGGTGTAAGCCCAAATGTCCAGATGGAAGTAAGTAAGTTAAAATCTGACAAATAGAAAAAGAAGCTTCTGAGAATTATCTGAAAATTGCCTGCTGCTGGTGTGCTGTCCTTTGGCCATTTCTGTAATCTACATATTCAAATGACATATTGTACAATTACAACTCAATCTTATTAATAAAATGTGTTTGTGTCATGGACAGTCTGCCATCAGAAGCAACCATTGCCAGTTTTGTCAATAAACAATGAGCTACATATTTTCTTCCACTTTTCTGCCTCTCAAGTTTTAAACAAACTAGAATTCTGCTCAGGAAAAAAATGCCTGATGTAACTGAGAGGAAAGGAGAAGGTGAGAATATATCTGGGTTTTTGTACACAGTGAAGAAGCAATGCTTCCCATTATGTCTGGGCAAGGGTTATAGTCCTATATAAACTAAATGCTCTAAATCAACCATATGTATAAACCACACCTACTTATATAACCATATATTCTAATTTGTACTGGTTTTCCATCTAGCTATCCTTGAGTTTTGCTATGATATCAACTTGCACAATTCTTAGGAATTCCAGTCTTGAACACATCTGAATATGGAACATATCTGGCATGGTTGATTTAACGCAAAAAGCCAACATATCCAACATACCTTCCTCTTCCTATTGTTCCCACAACAACGACCTTGTGAGGTGGATTGGGCTGAGAGCATGTGACTAACCCAAGATCACATGGCTGGATTTCAAGCCTAAGGTAGGACTAGAATTTATGGTCTCCCACTTTCTTGCCTGGTACCTTAAAATTACAATCCTGAATTCTATGTTATCAAGTTTAAATAATACTAACCATATCATATTTGCTTGCTGCTTTTGTACTAGGCCTTTAAAATCTCTCTGCTTGTTCCGCATCCTGTAAGCACTGGTATACATCTGAACCTTTCAGCATTGTACTTAGGTTTGCCTGATGTACCTCCTGGTGTGCACCCTTCCTTTAAAAAACTTTCTTGCTGTTGTAAGGCTCACTGCCTTCAATGCACTGTTTTCAACCATACTTCTAGTTCAGAGGTACAAAATATAAATACACACCTGCATTGCCTATTGCCTTGAAACAAAATTCCACTACTTAAAAACCAGCCAGGTTATATTCATTGTTGCCTCCTCTTTTAACATACTTTTTAATAATTCAAGCAACAGCTTCTTATTATATTTACAATGGACACTTCCTTTGCACTTTTAGTTAACTATAGTTCAACGTGTTGCAAACATTCATGATAATTATTTTAAAGAAGCCAACTCCAGAAAATAGGTTTTGGACTTACGTTATTTTAAATAATAACCATTACTCTAATGTTAAGCATAGTTCAACTTTTCAGGCATAAAAAAAATATCAAAAGTTATAATACCTAAAAATATAGGACTAGAAATAGCACCCACACCCAACCCATTTAATTGTACCTGATCAATCTTAACAGATGAACACAGCCAAAAAAAACCCTTCAACCCAGGTAATTATCTTAACAGATTTCCAAGTAGGGTCCTTTGTCCACTTATTTTGTCTGTATGCTTTGATGATAGTGTTCTATTTCCTATATTGAATATTAGCAATTGAGAGTTTACTCACCTCACTGTTGTGGCCTCTTAAATTGAAGTTGATTCGCTGGGGTGTGTTTCTGTCCTTTCTACAGTGGCTGGACGTGAAGGTAACCCCCACTACTCCCCTGCCATTTCCTGTGGCCAACCAGCCTTCCTCGTAATATCGCCTCCGGCATACAGGTTTCTCCTTTTCACTTTTTGGAACCCTGCCTTTCCATGATAGGCAGAGGATGTTGGAATCGCTAAAGAGAACAGGCCCATGTTCCACTGCTGCGTACATGCTTTGTTGTATGTTTCCTTTTTGACATAAGAAAAGTACTATGTCTAGTGCAGCAAGTATAAATAAATCTCTTTGCGGTTGTAATTTCTATTGAGAGGACCAAAAGTTTTAAGACAGATCCAAATTGAGAGGAGCTGAAGCAGAAGAGAAGATCAGTTTTTATAAATATCCACCAAATGCATAGTGAAAAATTTCCTTATAAAAGATGATGACGGTTGGCTAAGAAAATGTAACACTTAAAAAAATGAAAATCAGTCAGATTCATCTTGATTTGGAGTCAGTGGAGTGAGGGATACACTTGTCCTTTGGAGAAACAACTACTGCAGAAGAGGCGCTCCGAGAATTGGCGAGCCGTCTTTTCGCTCAGTTGGACAGAACCACCATACGGCCTGAGATTTCCAGCACAGCATTACGCAATTCCAGAGACAAAAGTTTACAGAAGTGAAGGTTTTCAAGTAACTTAAGGCTTTAAAAAGATTCCTCCAGTCGGACTTGCAAGTCCGGAGTGTATTCATTTATCTTTCCCCAAATCCACCCTCTGGCATGTTATTCCCACCAGACCAAAGTATCTGCTGCTAAAGCTGAGAAAGATTGCATAAAGGGGAGAAAAAAGGCACACAGACTGTGCAAGACCATAAGCCAGAATTCGGCGCAGTTAGCAGCGTGCCAGGCCAGATGGGGAAAAAGCCCTTTCTAAACTCAGCTGCTCACTGTTCCACCCAGACCATTTGCAATCCAACGGGAGTCCCATTTCTTTGGCAGCCGGTGGCATTCTTGCCGCTCCCACAGATGACCCAATTTATTGCGCTGCCTTGCCTGCTTCCTCACCAATTGTTGCCACGCACAGGCGTAGAAGCAAGAGTGTCTTTTCATTTAGCAGGTGGTTTTCTTTTAAAACTTTTTCAAACCTTTCTAAAGGTTTTAAAGCAAGAAAGTTCGCCTGGGTGACTTATGAAGCCTTCTCCAAAATAATCGGTTGTTGACTTTCCCCTTTTGCTGGAAAGTCTGTATCTTCAATGCTAAAACATGAATCAGAATTAAAAGCGGGTATTATTTTACAGTATTTTATTTACTGAACAAGTGTGTTGGAAAAAGAAAAGAAAGGCAAAATGGCCAATTCGGAATAAGTGTCGGGCTAATTTAAAAAAAACACCCAATTTTTCTTTTGTTGTGCTTCCTGGGCTCTTCAACAGGTTCCTTCCTTACTGGGCTACTTTAGAGCTCAAATGCATAATTCTAACCAATACATTTGTGGCAGTGGAGTGTATTTTTAAAGTGTTCCAAAAGCTTTGAGTAATATTGATGATCAAATATTTATTTGTATTTGTACCATGTTAACAAGGAACAGAGAAGGAAAAATAGCAAGCTCCATTGTCAAATTTAATGCAAGCGTGAAAACTGAAGGTCAACCACGAGAGCATTCCCATTACCCCTTAGCTTGTTCTTCTTTAATCATTACTGTAAAATTATTTGTCACTCCTTAATTGGCAAATGTATTAAATCCAAGTGACTCCAATTCTAATACAGCAAAAGACGTGGTAATTTCACATAATTCCTCCTTTGGGAATGACAATATCACTCTATTTCCTGCTCAAATTTTATTACTTTCTTAAATGTTGTTGGTGCCATTTACTCTGTTCAGAGACTGTTTAGCTCTGTTTGATTTTTGCAGTTTTTTTTCTTCACTCGTTGCAGATCGTTTGGGAGGCTGACCACTAGCAGCAGATGGTACTTCATGGATTTCTGGTCCTCATGCTGTCAGATTGCTATGCTGGTGCTTGCAATAACTTTCATAATTTGCAAAAATGTTGAAGTTTGCAACAACAGATTTGAATGGCTGCAGCAATATGTTTGTGGGTGTATATAAGGACCCACAAACAGACACATATGTTATTATAATCACACCTTCAATTTGGCAATTGGACTATATCTGGCTTCACCATTTAACTATGGCAGTTGTCATGGCTCACGCAAAGTCAGAATTCTCTGGATATTTTCAATTCTGTAAAATAAAATAAAAATAAAAATTACATGGCTGTCAAAGTATCAGGGGAGAATGCCAATTCAGTAAGTGCTTGATTAGTCATACTCACAGGTATAGTCATATTCACAGGTTTTGTGTGAATCCAAATATTTTATACTGATTTCAAAAAATGGCAAAACATTAAAAAAAAGATAGCAAAAATTTGTTTTTTTGGATAAGGAAAAATGGACAGAGTATGATTAAGTAGTGAAGGGAGTGAAATATAACCACCTTTAAGATAACTTTTAGGCAAAAGACATACAACATTTGAGAAAGGTCAAAAATCCCAGTTTTTGCCTTTTCTCCCAACCCTTCCAAAATACATTTAACGAATTGCTAACACAAAATTCATCATTAGTTCCCCAAATATTAAAAATATGTTCATATTATTTGAATTTAAATATAATATTGGAAAATCAAGTAAGCTATTCTTTAGTTACAATATTAATAGCTTCCACTACTCAATTTTTATTACAGCAAATACATTTGCTGAAATGTGCTTGGCATTAGAAGCAGGGTGGATAAAAATCAATGATTTTTTTAAAAAAAATCAAAAAAATCAGATTTTTTTTATTTAAATCGGATTTTTTTAAATAAAATGCTTTTTGAGGAAAATATATTACCATCCAAAGGTTATTCCATCATGAAATAAAGATTAGTTTTTTAATTATGTAGAATAAGGCTGTATATGTTTAATTTTTTTGGTAAATAAATTCCATTAATCCATTCACAATGTCATGCTCTTCCAGAGGTTTTTGTAAGATTATTGGGCAGTTTCTCTGCCTACAAGATATTATCACAGATGCTTGGTTTACTTTGAAATTGTTATTATTAAGGTAATGATTATTTTTCTCCTTCCTAAGTACAACAGAAAAGTTGTCCAAATATGAATGATTAACCTATTAAACTGGGGATAAAAAAACTAATATGAAAAGTTGTTATTCTAAAAATCTTCATCTACTTGCATATTAAAGTTATACCAGCAAGAATTAGTCTTTATGAAGAAAACTATGATTAAAATCAAGCTTTACTGACTAGTGATTTAAATCGTGATTTAAATCGTGAATTAAATCAGTTTGATTTAAATCAAATCCACCCTGATTAGAAGATAATAATATCTTTTTATATTTAATTCTAAATACATCAAAAGGAAATAAGATAGGTTAATAAACATGGAATGGGGAAGATAATAGAGAAAGAAGAAAGGAAAGGAAGAGTTTATTTTCAAAAGTGGGGAAAAACATTTTATCTATTTTTGTCCTGATTCAAGAAAATGCATACACACACACAGAGTAACCTCTGGAGTATTCCATGTAAATCCAAAATTCTATCAATAGAGAATCTGTACTTTTTAGCATCAACTGTTGCATAAAATACAAACTCTCTTTTGATTGCTTTAAAACAGGAACTTCTGTGCTGTTCCAGAACTACCAGTATGTACTTTTCCTAAAATGCAGTACAAATAATTATACTGTAGCAAGATGAGGTTAAAGAAGTTCTTTTCTACTTGAAGGCAGACTCTCATCTAGATACTCAGAAGCTTCCTGCCTAATTAAGACACCTCAAAGCAAGCACAAATATATAAAAAGGGCAAACATATAATTAAACAATGGGCTGTTGGTTTTGTCAGACATCGCTGGTACGGTATGGGTCCCATTTGAACTGGACATGCTGTGCAAAACCAGGGACAAGCTGGAAGAGGAACCTGCAGATGAAGACCTGCAGAAGCAAGCAGGATCTGAAAAAGAGGTCCGCAGAGCAGATAGAAAAGACAACACAATTCAGAAAAGGCAGACCAGATATTAGCAATAGCACTTTTATACAGCTTCACAGTGCTTTACATACAGCCTTCTCTAAGTGGTTTAGAGTCAGCCTATTGCTCCCAACAATCTGGGTTAGTCAGAACAGCTTGACAGAGTACTACAATTACAAGAAGTTTTATGCTTCCCCATTTCTTTTCTTCTCCTTATGCTAAAGGCAAGCCCACAATACGAAAGTATTGAAGCTGAATCAAAGTTGTGATAAGGAACACTAGTGTGAATCAGGAAAGTGAGGGAGCAAGACAGCTAAGCAACTATAAAAAGCTTGAGATAGACATGTCTGTATAGTTTGCTAAGCTAAGGCCATTGTATATATTAGAAATAAACGCAAATTATTTGCCTAAAAGTACTATACCAAATAAACATCCCTCTAATTTAGAGAAAGTGTACAAGTCTGGAAAACCCGTCCCTTTTGCCAACACAATCATATGCACCTAGCAGATTAACAGTGCAAGAAACTGTGATCGTTCCAATAAAGTGAGAAAGAAACAGCCTGAGCTAAGTCTGATCCACTGCAATAATCACATATGTTCAGTGCTCTCACCATCCAAAGTATTGGTCCTTGCACCTACTATAAATATGGTTTTCATTTTACAGCAATAACATTTTTATGGGGGGAAGGAGCAAATTTAAGCAAATCTAGATTCAGACCATTCCTACTTTTTTTGAAGCATCACTAAGAGCCAGCAGCTAATTCCTTGCTCCTGTACCAAAACCAAGTGGCACAGCACCAGAACCAGGTGACAGATAGACCAACTAAACCAAGTGGTGAACAACCTAACTCAACTGATGGGTTACAGCCAGCTCTGACTGTCACATCACTTCCATCTGGAAATGTAACAACAGTGGTGGCAAAAGCAACTTCAGTCACCAATTTCTGACACACACACCCTCCATTTTTTGCCTGACAAGTGTGATGTTAAGTCCAGAGAGGTTTATGATCTTCATAATTCAACACAAATTATATCTTCTGGGGACTCCCAACGCAGAAAACAGAGACTGGAATACTTCATTATTGGATTTTCCAGACAGAGGCAGATCCTAACAGTTTCAGAAGAAATTCATGTGCCCTGCCTTGTACAATAATTCCATTTGTTGTAACCCCCTTTTGCTTTCTTAATAAGTTTTAGCTGGATCCAGAAATATAGTATTAATCCTTAGTCCTGAAATAGGAGTGTATATCTCATTGTTCAGCCAACTTTTATTTTGCCTTAACTCTTTCTGTCACCGGCTGTTATATAGCAGCTCCCAAATTCTTATTTACTGATATTTTATATTTCCCCAGGCAGTTTGCAGGATTGCCAAGTTTATATGCTGCCAAGCTTGCACATCAATAAGTCTGACTCTGTTAAAATAACAATGTTACTTGGAATTGCACTTTTGAAACACTATAATCAGGTATGCATAGGTACTACTTTTGAAAGGATGCCCACTTCCTTACTAAGAATTTTAATATACCTCTTTTGGTATTGCACTATAAAGGTAAAGCATTATATGCTGTAGATTCATAAAATAATTATTCTAGTACAAACAGTAAAGTTACCTAAAAATTTGAAGGCAGCTAATAACATAAAATGGCACAGGGCAATGTAACTACTATACAGACATTCTAAATGGATTTACAAAGATTTAAGACTTCTTAAAGTTTTAAGGGAGTTGCAGTATAAAGCTTTCTAGGTGCCTTATACTGCAACTCCCTTAAATGTCAGCCATGCGGCCCTTGGACTTTATGTGAATCAAAGTAAAACTTTGGCTGAATTATACTAGTACTTCCCTCTGTTAGTATATTCTCTCCAAAAGCTAAGGAAAAAATCTACACAAATAGTAAGATCCCAGTGATATCCAGGAGAGAATGTATGTGATGCTAATGTTAACTACTTTCATGTATTGTGTCGTATTCCATGCTCAGTTACATACAAATGCAAATTAGAAATTACCTTCAAGTTAAACTAGAGTTAAACATTCACAACAATAATATGCCCATGTCTTATTATTAATTTCTCAAATGGCAATTCTTTCTTAAGAACATCTGGCCATTTATTCAAGACATTATTAAGTGTTTGCACTAGAGATGTAATTTGTTAATAATTTGTTATAAATAAACACACATAAATTATTAAGAGCTGAGCCACAAACAAGTTTAATAAATTGTTATAAATTTGCATTATTAAAAGTTCAAGGATGCAAATACCACTACCCTTAAGTAGTATACAATATTGGATGAATATATAATAGCGTTCAAGGTTGCAATTCTAGAACCACACATTCTATGGGATTTATCTTGCACTCTATGGGATTTATCTCAGAATAGATATAAGTTTATGTCGTTAAAAAATAAAGGCTGGTTTAATTGAAGAGACTATTTTCCACATTTCAGGAGTAGCAGAAGAGGTTGCTGCTTATCCTCAGCTGAATTAAAGAAAAAGAAAAACACCCAAAGGCAGAAAAAAGCTGGACAAAAAATTCCAGTGTTTTTCCATTTTGGAAATAATGGAAAGCTGAATTGAGTTTTAATGCTGCTTTTAATATGATCTGATTGCTGGTTTTATTTATATTTTTATTGTTCTGTGCCAGAATCACATACATGGGTAGCTGTACAAATGGAATCAATGAAGAGAGAGAGAGAAAAATAATAAAGTCCATAAGTGTTCAGAGTGATTCAAAAACTGTAAGACCTTTATAGCTTTTATAAAAACTATACCTTGGGTGGTGTTTTCTGCATTATCATATTGATCTTACAAGGTCCTTATGTGGCTATTGGACCAATACCAATTTATCCCTCACTGAAAACACTTTGAGGAATCATCTGTAGGTTTTTGGTTTACTGCTATCATTATATTGATTACATCCAACATACATATTCTTTCACACGCTCTTTTCATTTAAATCCAAGGAAAAGTATTAGTTCCAAACCAATATCATACAATCAGCAGTAGATTCTCCTAATCAGTTAGAAAACAAATCCAAAAATCAGGATTTAATTTTTTTACACTTCACTTAAGTATTCCATTCTTGGTGTAGAAGCCAAGGTTTCAGCAGTGGCCTTGTAAATTTAATACACCAACTGCATCCATTCTTAGAAGTTCAGAACAAGCCATAATGGTACATGTTCTATTGGTATACTGTACATGCTCTATACAGTACAGCATTTGAAAATGTTTAGAAACCTCAGTAATCCAGTTGCAGTTACATTATTGACCCATGTCAGTTCTAGAGCTAATCCTTCTGCTTTAGTGGGTGCAGTTCCAAGTGTTCCAGGTTTGACTTATGGTTACTGTCTCAAACACTCAGAGCCCTGGAAAACAGCCACACTCAAATCACTTTCATCCAAAACTGAGGCATAACTAGTTCTTTGGAGTACACAGAGCTTCAGTGAATTTAAAGTAACAGCAAAATTTTACTGGCTGAATATACGTTTGTTCTTTTTACACACACACACTCATCCACACTTACCTCAACTAGGCCGGCAGGCATTAGCCAAAGGGATGGAAGCCTCCAAGTCTGGATTCAAAAAAGACTCAAAGAATGGACCAGCTCCTGGGCCCCTTTTATTCCTCCAAAGTCTTTGCTTTGATTATTCACAAGATTGGCAGCTACTTTTGCCTTGTTGATTTTCAAGTCTGGTAAATGTTGATAGGATTTGGGGAGGGATTTCCCAAGTATTAGGCCCAACTTCTTTTGTCTGGTTCAAGTGATATTTTTTCTCTGTTTCCTTAAGGACTTTGTTCTTTCTTATTTATCTCCTGAAGGAATCTTTTAGATATGATTCCTGGCTTTTTGTCCTCTCTTGCTTATGTGCCTGCTTCATTTTTAGTTTTGGCAGCTTCAGTTTTCACTATATCCCCCTACTTGTGTTAGTTTAAGGTAGGGACAGGATGGGATAATTTTGAAATTCTTCAGACCTGCTCATATTTACAAATGCTTTGATATTAAGTTTTGAAGAAATTTTGTACCATATAATCAGTCATCAAAATTTCTTCATTAACTTAGATCAAAGTTACTTTTTAAAAGCACATCTGAATAATTTCAAAGTTATCCCATGCTGTCCTATGTCAAACTGCCTTTCATTATCCTTTCGTTATTTTCAAAGGTCTGTTTGTAAGTGGTTGTTGCCTGTTTGGATCTCCAAGGAACTTGCATGTGAGGGTTGAAACTAGCAAGGACCTAAGACCAGACAAGATTGTTGTAAAAGGGGGTGGGGGGAGATGTAAATGCCCTTCAAATCCTTGTCCATAAAATAAGTGGCAAGAATTTCATTAACATATAAGGGTAGGAGAAAGAAACATAAGCTTTAAAGTGAATAAAGGATTTGACAGCTTGATTTTTCAGTAGATTATCTTCATTATTGTGGGTTCTTGTATTTATATTAAACAACTAGTTCAGCACGAGAACTTATCCTGTGTTCCTGCTCCAGATCCATCAGCCATAATGGCAGCAGCTTCTTGTCTGACAAACATGATGTGTTTACCACCTTCTTTGCTCAATGTGACGTGAACATTTCACAAAGACCTGAGGATATTCCCATGTCATGCAGGATTTATAATTGGCCTCTTGATAGAGAAAATGATAAAAACTGACAATCCCTCTCCTGCTGCAGAACAGCTCAAACCTGGACAACCATGCCCATTTCCTGATCTTCCAGAGGGCTAATTTTGATTATCTTACCCAACAGGGGATAGACAACTGCAAAACGTGTCACCTCCAAAAGGTTGAGTCCTTTGCATGAGAATATTTTCTGGACTTGCAGTTGCTAGCTAGGGATGTAGACTGGATTTTAAAAAAGAAGATTAACTGACTACTTTAAAGAGGAAATATTAAATGAAACAGGACCTCAGAGATTTTGTCTGCATTAATCCAATTCTACTTGGGGATCAATGGAAGACTCAAAGAACTGCGGCAAAGTACATGTGAGAGAGGAAATGCTGTTACTATAGTTAATTTCTTTTTCCTCCTGCTCATTCAGTAGAAGTTTCAAATATTGAATTTATGCAGCTGGGAGTCCCATTTTCCTGCTTGTTCCAGCATACATGGAATTTCCCATCTTAATGCTGATTGTGCTGATTTGTTTGGGGGGGGGGAGAGAGACGATATTCTGCTTCCAATTCTCTAACTGCATCATAAACCAGCGACACAGATTCCTGGAAAATGCTGCTATGTTGTGTCAGAAATAGAATTACGGTAGTTAGCCTAAAAAAAGTTCTTGATGACAACTTGCAGAGAGCTTCATCCAATCATCTTTGTCCCTAAACAGTGCTCTTACTTTTTTTTTTGCTAACAAATCTGGTTCCCTGCCATCTGCTCAGAGTCGCCTCGAACTGCGAGATGGGTGACAAACAAATTTAACAATATTAATAAATAATAATACTCCTTTCTTTAACTGGTACAGGGCCCATTGTTATAACTTTCTGAACTCTGTTAACTCTTAGGGATCACTAACCTCTTCCCCTTATCTCTGCACTGTCAAAATTGATGCAAAAAGCACCCATTTCTACCAATCTGGATTTCAGAGGAACTTAAATCAAGCTCGTGTGACAGAGGGTCTGAAATAGTTGACATGCAATATGGGAAGTTTGACTGTGACACTGTGCTATTCATCTTGTCTGGAATCTCTCCTAAGATTTATGATTTCTATCTTTCATGGCCCATTTGATGTTTTTTTAATAAAATGTTGGGATGAAATGCTGATCTACAGTAGTATTGAGGATCCTGCTACCTATAGTGAACAGTTTAGGCAATTCTTTAACTTAGCCCATATAATTCTAAGTTAGAAAAAATGAATCTGTGGTCTGTTTGTCTTGAACTAGTGGGTTTACCACATTTCCTCGAGGACTCAACAATATATCCCAGGGTTTGCTAATTTTAATAAGTTTGCCCCTAATTGTGTTGTATACTTGCTCAGTCACCTTATCAAGAAGGGGCTTCTTTAGATGGAATTTTGACACTGAGCAAAAATTTATCCTACCCAAACAGCTTTTACCTCTAAACACATCATACCTTTCTTCTTCAGGCTAACACTTCCGATTTCTGTATTGTTACAATCCGTGCCAGAATTTGGAGTCAGCTTGCTCCGATATGCATACTTTATCTAGACATCTTCTGCTGGCTAAGCAGAACAATGATGTTTTTTAGAAAGGAATTTTTCGCCATCAAAGATGCATTTCCAAGAGACCGAAAGAGTAGGTCTGTCACCTACTAACAAAGTCACAGAGTGCCAATCTAAATGAGTAGAGTTTTTTTTTTTTTAATTTAACACTATATCCCCAGCCTGTGATGGCAAAATAGTATTTCACTCTAAAGGTTCCCTTCATTCTGCCCCCACCCCATCCCCACCCTAACTGATAAAATCTTAACAAAAGCTCATGTATGCAGATCAAAATGATCTTCAAGGCAATGCCTTATGGGCACTCTTCCCATTTGCCTAAGAGTGAATATTGCATCACAATAACACAATAGCTTTGTATCCCTCTTCCCTTGAGGGAATTCTGGAACAAGAGCTGGCAATGGGACATTTCAGAGTACTTAAAGCAACCTGCCTCCAGCTCTGTTCTTTAATGGCCGCACATTAGAACAGACATCAAGGCCTTTGCTTCTCTCGCCACATGCATCACTATACTAAACCTCTAATCAGCAAACTGATCAGGCTGCTACATCTTCTTTTCTCCCCACAAGTATCTCGGGACATGGTTTCTTTGAGCTTTATTACTGTAATTATGTGTCAAGCCCCTGGGTACATCTTTTTCTTAAATGTCTCATTTCATCCCCAGTTCTGGCCTTCCTCCTGCACTTGAGAGTGCCCATCCATTATTCACCAAGTTTTCAGAATCCCAACCTATCCAATCACCTCATCTCTCAACCGACAGCCTGCTTGGGGAAAATGTTATTTGAACTACTGGATGCTACAAAGTGCACTGCACATCCCAGAGTCCATTATAACACATCCAAGAAGTCCATTATAACACATCCAAGAAGTCCATTATAACACAGGAGTGAGAAAAAGATATATGATTTAGACCCTAGGGGTATTATAAATAGAGAGCCCTGACTGTTTCATTCTGCAATGGTAGATCATCTTCATTATCTTCCCCATTATTATGGCTTCTTGCGCCTGCAATAAAAACAACAGATCTATCCAAGCCTTGTCCTTGACTCTTACAATGTTAGCTCCTGAGCTGAGTTTCCAGAGGGAAATTTATTGCCACGTTCTGAGTGAACCTTCAACACTACATAGACTAAGACAGAAATCTGACATATTTATATTCAGCATATTCTCAACCATGAATAGTACTAAGCTATTGATTGAAAATGCAGTTTAAAAAAGTATCTGTTGCAGACTGTAGATTTTAAATAATGACACGGGTAATAAACTACCATTATTTAGATACCAATTCTGATGACAAGGAAACATCCCTTCTGTTGATTAATCTTCTAATCAATCCCTCTGGCCTGTATGTCAACATTAAAGGTAGCTGGTTTCTTTTTCTAATTAATACCCCTGTACCATGAGAGTATCTCCATGCAAATAGTAAGAATGCTAAGATGCCCTGGTGATATAGAGAATATTACCTCTAATATAATTAGTCCTATAAGGCTTTGTGGCAATATCCTGTCATTAAATCTTTAAGTATTAAGAATATCATCTGATTGCATAAGAGAAAATTGTACTGCTATTCCACAATATCTTACCCTAATATTATTTTTAAACCAAAGGTTCACAAAATAGGGAATAATCTATATAAATAATATCTAGTATGACACTACGATCCATCCAGTAAATGTAATAATTCAGAATTCTGGAAACCATTGTTCCCAGCAGTACATAATTCATTCTGCTTGTCCCAAAAAAGATAAGCTTTCCATCATGAAAGTGGTATTTTTCTTTTTTAAAAAACCCACTGGTCCTATTATAGGTAGTCTTTGACTTACAACTGGTTGATTTAGAACCGTTTGAATTTATGATGGCAAAAACAAACACCCTTTCAAATGAATGGGTTTTCTTAATGACTATGGCATTTAATAACTGCCATGATACATTACTTCTAGTCACATAGGTGCCTTGATTTACCACCGTAACAACTTACAACTGGATTTCCAGTTCCAATTGTGGTCATAAATTGAGGACTAGCTGTAGGGCAACAAAGGGAGGCCTTGTGCAGTTAATATACAAATACTGTAGATTATATGGAAGGATTCTTAATGATTCTTTGAATAGGTATTTCACACTTAGAAGATTAAAAGACTTGACCTTATCTGCCCATGATACACAATTAATGCCACTTTGGGGGACACTAAAAAAGCAGTTACTTTCCAAATCATAAAAGAAACACTCAGCAGCAGAGTTTTTGATAGAACACTCTAAACACAAAAAGGTATGAGAAATATTCCATTCACAATCTACTGGGAAACATGTTTCTCTGTTATGCATTTTAGAAAATGTAAATGAATACTCAAGACCAGCAAAGGCATTCCAAACTAACCCAGCAGGAAAACTTTATTTACTTTGAAAATACTTCAAGATCTTTAAAAAAAGAAGGAAAAAAGAGAAAAGATACCCTATGCCTTATACCTGATTTTCAGAAAAATCAGGCAAAATGGGTGGCAGGCAAAATGGGTGGCAGCAAAAATGGCCCAACGGAACTTTTGCATGAATCCAAAAGAAAATGAATCTTTATATAATCCTCCCTTCACCAAATTCCTCTGGCTAATTTTTTTCAAATTGGGTAAACCAGAAAGGGGATAATATTTATGCACTTTCCCTTTGATTAATCTTTTTTTTCAAAGGAAGCGACCTTTCTGACCCTATGTTCAGAAAAATAATTATCCTTACTGCCCCCAAACAGCTGGAGCCTATAACAAGCATGCTAGCTTTTACAACATGTTAACTATCAACATTTACTCTGGATGAATCAGCCTAGAGCCTCTGGGCTCCTGAGGTTGGCTTTGATTGGATCTAGTGCTGTGTGGTTAAAATACTTCAAATCCAATTCTTATATTTTAAATATAACAGAAGGGTTAAGAATTGCTTTTATGAATAGCTACTCTGAATTGCTATGTTTACAAGATTTATAAATGCCTCTCTCCAAAGGCTTAGAAAGGTGAATTATTTGTGGTAACAAATGTTATAGCTTGGTTTATTTTATTTGTATTTGCCCACTGAAATAAACAAATATGAAAAATACCTTCACAATACTGCTTAGACATATAGAACCCATTTTGTTCAGAAAAAATAAAATTTCTTAGATCAAGTTATGATATGCAAAAGATGCAAAACTCCTGAGAAACTTTATATGCGTATTAAGGTTATCTAGTAATATCGGTATATTAAATCAGAATAGCTGAGCTATGGTATTTTTTCTAAATGACAAGCTTAGTCTCATAAATTACTATCACAGGGGACAAGTGATCACGACACAAACACTGCAGCTTATGTATCTCCATTAGATTGCAAGTATGTATGAGTGGGATTTTTTTCATGGCATCATTCTGCAAGTAGTCTCATTTTAATATAATCTTGATTTGCTGTTGATGTCCATGATTAACTCAGATCCATTTCCATATTTTCTTAATAATAAGATATAGTAGTTCAGTTAATGGAAATATGTTGCATAGATGGCAAATTTGGTGCTGTTATTTTTCATATGGCAGATGAGAAAAGTTTACAATGGGAGAAATATTACTGTACAAGATAGTTAGATCTTGTAGGAAGTTAGCACCCACCCCTCTCCTAGAAAATTGAAATAGCTTAGGAAATATTAAAAAGGCAGAATATTTCCTCTAAAAAGAGTAGAAACTCAGAAGCAGAAACTCACCCCAGAAGCACCCCCACCTTTGTTAATGGGTGGGCCATTAAGGCCTGGGCCAGAATACTTTACATAAAAAAGATCTCCAGGTAAAGCAATAACAATTGCCAAAAGCCCTTTTAAGGGCATAAATCATCCAGCAAGGTTAGACCAAGCCTGGAACTCAGGACAGCCTACAGAGTTGCCCCTGAGAGTCTGACAATCAATGGGATACATTTCTTACACAGGAACAGGAAACACTAAGGTGGGGCCCAACAAAGGTTATAAATCCCAGGCATTCTCAGCAACTCAGTCTTTTCTGGACCTTCTCTTCTCACCCTTTTTATAGATCTCTTCCCTTTCACTCTGGAGCTCCAAGCCATGTGGTCCTGTCCACCATTAAACCTTCCAAGCAGCCTCCATGTTTCCAGTGTCTTTTTCCTCACTTGGAACTGAACCTAGAAGGATATTTCTTTCAACAATCATTTAATGGGCTCTCTCTCTCTCACACACACACACTGCTGATTCTGATAGGATAATCCAAAGCGTTATTTTGCTAGCATATGATGCTGTTTGATAATTTGTACAGTCTGTAAATTCTCCTGTCTTTGATATTCATCTGCAGACTGATTTAATGAATTCAACAGCTCAAATGAAGTCCAAATGCTGCTTTTTGTTCAATTAAAAATCAGTTCAAAGATAATTTAAGTAAAGCCAGACATCACCGCAGTAAACTAAAAATGGATCATCAAACATCTCAGTTCAGACCCCTGGATTCTCCCTATTCTATACCTGTTAAACATAATGACCTATTTTCTTGGGCTATTCTGTCTCATTGCATTTGTTCCAGGTTACTGATATTATTTATTATTCTATTCCTCCTGCAACACAAAAGTAACGGATGGAACTTGCACAAGCTGAGAGTGGATTCAAATGTTGCTTTTGTTCCATATAAATTATTATGAATTAGATATGATAATGGATAATATCATGTCATAAACAAAATGAAACACACTTTTTAGTTTTGACCACATAGTGTCTTCAACTGCAGAGACTGACACCTTTTCAATCAAGTGTTCTTCAAAAGATTTCTTCTATTGGAATCCATTTAAGGGGTGTGCATGTGCACAATCATGCCTACTGTCCCTGTCCTATTGTCCCCAATTATTAGTTCCTATTTCTTATTTTTAAATGTATGTTTATTCTTATTTCTATTGTATGGTAAGCTTTTGACAAAATAAAATAAATGATTCAGGCATTACTGTGATTCAGATGATGTCAGAACTTTTTCCATCCTTACACCATGAACTTTAAAAGGAGTTCAGCCAACAACGTACCACACACAACTACCTAAGATTATTTAGGATTATCATAGCAACTATTCTAAGTATTTGCCTCCCAGTAATTCAACGTTTTATTAAAAGGGGGAGTGGGGGGCAAAGTCTTAAATGTTTTTCAAATAAGCACAAATCTACATATACTCTAATGGCCCCTGCTGTCATTCTGTTGGATCAGCAAAGAGTTATTGAAGATCCCAACTCATAAACAAAGACAGCCAAAATAAATTTGAGAAACTCTTAAGTATTGTAGTTTACAAATTCAGATTAATCATTGATAGAAGAATACAAAAGCACAGGAGGTGAGCGGTCATAATATTAGGAAGGGGGAGCAAAGTTTCATGATAATTCTAAAACAAAGCTCCACTGTTTGCAATGATCTCAGAAATGCTCTCCTCTATCTACTTATCCTCTTCAGAGATTGTGGTAACATGTATATTAGATTGACTAACCACTAGACAATCAGTAAATAGTGCTCTCCTTTTTCTGCTGTATGTGAAAACAAGAAAGTTGTTGAGCGATTGAAGAACACAATATGTGGCTGATAAGCTATGCAGTCATCTATAACAAAACCTCAAACTAGCAGAGCTTCTTTGCATGAACAAAGAAGATAAGGAACAGGAATGCTTCCTGACAATGTGAGTTGTTAACATGACAAGCTCTTTGTCCTTTCCACTAGCAAGTGAGGAGAGCAGTATATGTTCCCATGATTCCTGAAGTCTAAACTTCTGTAATGCTGATGAACATTCATACAAAGGAACTGTTAGACCATTGTCCATTCCCCTGCTTAGTGCAGGAATCCAAAAATCTTTTGAAGTGGTCCCAAAAGTGCTTTTTCAAGAGGCAACTGGACTTTCTGCTTTTTCTTTCAAGACCAGAAAGCTTCTTTAGCACCTTTGGGATAACCATCATCTGGATGACTGAGAATCTCCATAGTCTTTTGAACTGGGTGATCAACCAACTCACCAACTAAAAGGAGTTTATCACCTCCTTTGACAATTGGTTCTCGAGCAATTTTTTTAAAAAATATCTCTTTACTAATACTTCCATGGAAAAGGAAACCCAGCTTGAGAAAAGCATAGTCAAATTGCTCTAAAAAAAAATGAATATCTTTACACCGATTATTATTTTAATGTACCCTTTAATGGCAGCTGTGAAGGGAGTGCATGGGCAAAATGGGTGTTGGTAGAAGTTACTGTGAACGCCCTTTCTATCTATGCTGCGAGAGAGCCCAAGATGGGTTGACTCCTTTCTATGACGTCATTTAGCTGAGTCTGTACTAAGATATAAAAACCAGCCCCTGGAAGAGAGACCCCAGAATTGGCGAAGATACTTGACAGACTGAAAGGTGTCTCTAAAAGCACAAAATGAATACAGAAATATGTCTTACCCTCTCTGGACGAATTAAGGGAGGGGCTGGACTCTCTCGCAGCATAGATAGAAAGGGTGTTCACGGTAACTTCTACCAACGCCCATTCTCCTCCATGCTGCATCGAGAGCCCAGGATGGGACATACCAAAGCTTGCATGTCCACGGGCGGGTTCTCGTCCGGCTCATCACACCGACTGTGGAACCACTTGTTGAAGCACCCATCTGCCGAAGGCTGCAGTCGCCGAGGCAAAGGCATCCAGACGGTAGTGTCTGATGAAAGGAGACAGGGATGTCCACGTAGCCGCACGACAAATCTCCTCCAAGGATGCTTGGGTTGCCCAGGCAGCAGAAGTGGCCACGCTTCTGGTAGAGTGCACTGTCAGACCTCGGGGAACCAGAAGGACCGCAGCTTTGTAGGCCTGCTCAATGCAAGTCCTGACCTACCTGCTAATAGTAGAAGAGGTCTTGTGCCTCAAGTGAGAAGGGACTTCCTGAAGGAGGAAGTGCGCTTAATGTATATTCTAAGAGCCCTTCTTACGTCTAGCGTGTGCCGCTCTAAGTCATGGTGCGGAAGGGGACATGTCCTGGGACCTGTGAAACCAGGTGTTAACCTTTAGGGTCCAAACGGAGAACAACCCTATCATCATGAAAGGAACAAAGGTTCTGTCTGATGGAAAGAGCAGCGAGCTCGAAAACCCACCTGGCTGAAGTAATGGAAATGAGAAACACTACCTTCAGAATCAGGAAACAGAGAGACACTGTTCTAAGGGGTTCAAAGGGGGGCTTCGTAAAGGCATTAAAGACCACATGAAGGTCCCGTGAACCACTGGTGGGTGCAGGTTGGAAGCCCCTTTCAAAAACCTCCTGACTGAAGGGTGATGGAATAAGGAAGGAAGCGAAGCCCATGAGAGAACCGAGTAGAGGGCTGCAACCTGCCTGCGTAAGGTGTTGGGGGCCAAACCTTTCTCCAGACCATGCTGAAGGAATCTAAGAACTTCTGCCAACTGGGCTGAAGCAGGAGAGAGACTCTCCCTAAGGCACCATCGGGAAAAAGCCTTCCAGGTTGCATCACAGATGTGCCTTGTGGAAGGTTTGCGAGACGCCAGGATAGTGAGGATGACCCTTTCTGGGAGATCAGCCTCCTCTAGCTGCTGCCACTCAAGTGCCACACAGTCAGCTTGAGCCACTGGGGCTCTGGATCGAGCAGAGCCCCCTGGTGAAAGGAGATTAGATGGGCTGGGATCCTCCAAGGAGAAGCCACAGATAGGTTGACCAGGTCCGCAAACCAGGGCCTCGTTGGCCAATAGGGTGCCAGGAGTAGAAGCTCCGCTTGTTCCTCCAACATCTTCCGAATTACTGCCAGAATGATGGGAAGCGGGGGAATGGCCTAGAGGAGACCCTTGGGCCATCTGCATCGAAGAGCATTGGTCCCCTCCGCTCCCTGGCAAGGAAACCTGGTGAAGAAACTGGTGACTTGGGTGTTTTGAGGAGTGGAGAAGAGATCCACCTCCGGTGTTCCGAATCTGAGGGAAAGGTTCCTGAATAGAGACGGAGGAATGGACCATTCTGCCTGGTTGATTAGGCTCCTGCTGAGCCAGTCGGCCTGGGAGTTGTTGACCCCGGAGATGTGGTCCGCCGAGATCGACAACAGGTGTTTCTCTGCCCATAACCCCAACCATTGAGCCTCTCTCATGAGGGCTTGGACCTCCTCCCCCCTTGCCGGTTGACGTGGGCCTTTGCGGCCATGTTGTCTGTAAGGACTAGAACATGAGAGCCGGTCACTGATTGCCTGAAATGCTTGACAGCCAGAAAAACGGCTCTGAGCTCTAGCCAATTTATGGGAAGGGTCTGCTCTGACCTGGACCAAACGCCCTGAGCTATCTGGCCCTGCATATGGGAACCCCAACCCAGGAGGCTGGCATCGGTGGTTATCACTAGCCTGTCTGGGTCCCTGAACAGGAGTCCCTTTCAGATTGACGGGGAACACCACCAATTGAGTGATCGCTGGATTTGTGGCGGGAGCAGGACCTTGATGGATGAGTGGCTGGTTCCTGCTTGTTGGTAGGGAAGCAGGAACCATTGGAGCAATCGGGAGTGGAGCCGAACTCATGGGACAATGCCAATACAGGAGACCGTCTTCCCCAGAAGTTTGGACAGCAGTGACAGGGGGACAATTTGATGGTGTTGGATCTGGCTGATGATCTCTGCAAGGTTCTTTCCACAAGCTGGGAACAGAAAAACCTGGCACGACGTGGTATCGATGACTCTCCCAAGTATTGCAATTTGGTTGTGGGAGAGAGATGGCTCTTTTTGGTGTTGATGGAAAACCCGTGGCTCTAGAGATATGACAGGGTAATTTGCAGATCCAGATGGGCCGCATGGATGGAGGAGGACAGAATCAACATGTCATCCAAGTAGCATTGGATCCTCACTGGAACAGAACGCAGAGTGCCATCAATGCTGCCAGAACCTTTGTGAAGACCCTTGGAGCCGATGAGAGGCCAAAGGAAAGTGCTTGATATTGGTAATGGGCATTCTGATAACAGAAATGGAGAAACTGGCAATGATGAGGCCAAATGGGGATGTGGAGGTAAGCCTCCATGAGATCAATGGAAGAGAGGAGATCACCCTCCCGAACGATCTCCGATGGGTGGGGAGAAGGAGGGATTACTTAGAGCGACGGAAGGAATGACCCCCCCGAAAGGGCCCTTTACCAGCTGAAGGTTGTTGCCTGCCAGATGCTTCCGCACGTTGGTCTTGGCGTTGGGAGTACGGCCTCTGAGAGCGAGGGAAGCAGGAGGAGGTCTCCGCTCAAAAAGCAGGAGGGCGATAAGGAGTTGGGCGATAGTCGGTTTTCTTCCCAGAGGAAGAGAGAATTTTACGTTTATCTCTGGTTTTGATGAGATAAGGTTCCAGAGCATCGCCAAAAAGTTTATCGCCTGTTAAGGAAACTGAAGCCAACTTCTATTTTCGGTGTGATTCCGCCTGCCAATTTCAGAGCCATAAAAGTCTTCTTGCTGCTACTGAAGATTCCATGGCCCTAGATGCAAATTTGGCAGAATTAAGGGTGGCCTCCGCAGTGAATTCCACCGCTGCAATAATTTTGTTAAGGTTTTGCTGAGACCAAAGGTCAGAAGCAGGCAATCTATTCTGGAGTTGGCGCAGCCACCGTATGGATGCCCTCGTTAAAAAAGATGCTGTTGTTGAAGCCCGAACAGCCCATGCAGCGGCCTGGTGATTGCGCTTGACAGTCTGCTCGGAACATTTATCATCCGATTTCAGGACATCTTCTGGCTTAGTGGGAGTGCCAGAAGATGAGAACAAGGCCACAACCGGAATGTCAGCAGAAGGCACTGCCAGGGCATTGTCCAGGGCTGTGCTGATGTTGTAGAAACGCTTATCCAGAGAAGATGGGCAAGGACCTGCCGAAGGGGAAGCGCACTGTTCCTTGACCATGTCTAGGAACAACGTGGGAAAAGGCAAAACTTCTGCATGCACTACAGGCTTGGAGAAGAGTGAGTCTCCTTGGCCGGAGGGATCTCCTTGTGGTTCAGGAGCCACTTCCTGTGGCAACAGCTTGGCAGTGAGCAAGGTCTTGCTGAGTAATGGTCTGAAGAGAGTAGGTGTGAAGACCAATGCAGAGGATGTCTGCTCTGGGCGAGAATCTTCTTCCTCTGAAAGATTTTGGTCATAAATCTTTCCCTCTTCACGCTCTGAACGAGAGGAGTAACTGTGTTCAGATGGTGAAACCCCTCCTTCCTCATCAGCCTCCTCCCATTCTGGTAGAGAAGAATGGACCCTGAGGTCCTGGGCCTATGAAATTCAGGTTGAGGAGGCAAGGAACTTATAGATTGAGAAGGGAGAAGGGCCTGAACCCTTTCCAGAGGTCAAAGAATTTGCTTGAAGCCTTCAGCCAATCCCTGCCTAATGGCCAATGAGACAACATCTTTGATATCCCTGGCCTATGCTCATGGGTAGAGGCAGAAGGCCGAAGGCCCGCTGCTGTGGGAGTGAAGGTGGCTTCAGGCCTAGAATGAGAAGAGGCTTGAGATCTGGAGAAAGGGGGGGGCATAGGGTCCAGAAGCCTGTTGGAAATATGGCCCAGATCTGCTGAGATCCTGAGGATCTGATTGTTCTGCAGAGGCCCCAGGAGACCAGGATGGAAGATGAAAAGGCTCGTATATACCTTCTCCTCCTCTGGGAGGGCTTGGCTGGGGCCCACGGGTATCACCTGAAACTTGTTGCAGTTGCCCTCTCATCTGTTGAATTGTTCTGTTAAACTGCCTCTCTAGGGCCGCATGTCTGCGTTTCTCTGCCCTCAACTCAGCCTGAGTTGCCTTCTTAGGGGCTAAAACCTTAGCTCTCATTTTAGCAGCCACCTCCCTCTGGGCTGATTGGGTGTTCTGCCTACGACTTTTTCTCTTATTGGGCTTAAGAGAATGATCCACTGAGGGGGAAGTTCTGCCTGAGCCTTATCCTGATCCATTTGTAGAAGGAAAGCTCTTGTGTTGGGAAGAAGCTGTTTAGAAACTGGGAATAAGTCCTTTAGGGTATAAAATGGCCCCTGGGCTTACGAATTAGCCGCTCATCTCGTGGTGGAAGGCTTCAATCCAAGATGGCCGCTGACTAGAGAAACCGGGCTCTGAGATAGAAGAATTGCTCCTTAGGCTATAAAGAGTCCCGAGCGAAGTCAACAGAAGAAAGCACAGCCGCCTGCCACACGATCAGCTAGCTGGAGCTGTTATCAGTTTGCTGATCTTTTTTACGATCGCTCAAACCGCAGGCGTGGGGGAGGTCTAAAAATGCTGCCCAGCTTGCCTGTACAGCGCTCTGGCAACGTTGCTCCCAACATTGCAGGAAAGGGAGCCCTGCTCTCCTGGAAGAGCAGCTGCCCAGATCCCTGGGAGCTGCTTGAAGTGAGGAAAAAGTCCTGAAGATCATTGTTTGTTGCTATCTATCAGAATGCTTTCAGAGATACAGCTACTGACTGAAAGAAGCTGAGTCAAAAGCTGGGATGTCTTCCGGGGGCTGGCTTTTATATCTTAGTTCAGACTCAGCTAAATGATATCATAGAAAGGAGTCAACCCATCCTGGGCTCTCGATGCAGCATGGAGGAGAAAAACCCCTCTCTGGCATGACTAATGGATCAATTTTTGAAATCCAGGCACCTTTAGAAGGGTTTTCCTGATTATCTCAGTGCCCAGGTGGTTGCTTAGATCTTTAGAAACTTTGATAGAGTTACCTTGAAACAGACAAACCTTTTCAAATCCAGGATTCACATGAATGCTATGATAACGATCAGTAGCAGCACTTCAAGAGAAGTCAGAAGGCCTCCTATTCATTTTTATACAAGGTACAAAACTCCCAGAGACCACATTCTGGGACATATTTCATTCGCATGAGCAGTACAAAGGGATTGGTGGTTCTGAGGGAGATAAGAAGAGCCCATTAACCCTCTATCAAGCTTTTTCTTTTTTTGTTCAGCTTACGCAACCAGCAACTCCACTTGGCACTATCACTGCTCCTCAAACACTTTGCTAGGCTATAATATACATCAGTTGTGGCTTTCTAAGGAGACTGTATATCTGCTTATCCCCAAGAAAGCACCTTGTCCTGGCAAGGTGAAAAATTGGCTATGTACATGAGCAGTGACAATACTTGAATTGTACGTTGAGGCCAACCTCTAAATATATAGGCAGAGCCCATTTGCAATCCCAAAGGACTAGATTAGGTTTATTTTATTACTTATTATTTATTAAGCAAATTTATATAGGTGTCACTAAAATACATGACTCTGGGTGGCTCACAATATTATTACATTTAATACTGTATACACAAACATACTACATTTAATATTATATATACACACGTGCACACACACACACTTATGGTATCAAGAAATCTAGTGACCTGGTTGTTCTCCCAGGCCTTGGGGACAAGATGATTATGGAGCTCTCTTTTTGTTCTTGTGTTTGTTCTAATTTGATCTAGTTTTTATTACTTTGCTGTTCTGGCCTGTTGTATTTTTTTATATATATCTTTACATATACTTTGGTTCTTACTAGTCAGCTTCTCAAATCCGTATGAGACAGGCAGCCTATAAATTAAACAAATAATTAAAAGATATTATATCAGAAAGTCTGACTTAAACACAGTATTTTTAATGACAATGTTTTCTAACTCTTGAAGAATTCCGCTGCTGTTTTGTCTTGTCCAAACTTTGCCCTAGATATCACCTAGTCTAATCTTTAAAATTATCTGCTTGTCCTAAGCTTTTCTTTTTCTAGGCCTCTCTATCTTGGACATTTTTGATGTCCAGATGAATATTCTTATTGTCTAAGGACTTCTTTCATCAACTGTTCATCTTCTGTGATGCTGAAATATAAACTTAATTCACACTTTATGGTTATGATTAACACACTAAACTAAAACCCAGAGTTTATATATCATAAAGGTTGAGTTGACACAATGAAACTAAAATCAAATAAATCATATAATGGTTTAGCAATTAGCCTAAACTAGATACCTAAATTGTAATAATATACTATCTTATCACTAATAAGTATTTTTAATGTACATAATATATTTGTTTATTTTAAAACAGAGATTTGTTCTAAACCCAAATCTGTAATAGGTATCAGCTATAGGTAAATAAACAGGTAAATATACAGGTAAATAAACATATGGCTAATTTCAGTATAATTGAGAACTTGCCAAGAAACGCAACTTTCCAACAATCTTTAGCTAACAATAGTTAATAAGAGTTAATACAGCTTTTGCATTTTATATACTACAAAAGTTACTATCAGAACTTTTTAAACGTTGAATACAATATTTCAGTGAAGACTGTTTACAGTTATTATCAAGCTAAAGTATTAATCTGCATTAGCCAACAGTAACCTTTTTCTATTCTGACATCAGGTTGGGTGGGGATTCTTCCCTTTTAAGCTTTAAATGCTCTACCTACCCAAAATTATTTTCTCCTCTGAAATTTTAATGTAGATTAAATCCATCTTCCCCCAGTACATTCAGCCACTCTTTGTTCAATTATAAGCTACCACTCTTAACAATTTCTGAAACTTTACATTCTTTTTTGTGCATATTATAAATTGTTTATTTTTATCTGCTAAGAAGAATGAGAAAACCTCAATCAAATTATTATGAGTACAGATCTACCAATAATAATTTTTTGGGATGAATTAATACAAAATGTACTACAAGGACATGCAACGCACGGAAGAAGAAAAACTGACTACGAGTCAGAAACTTGTTAAGAAATGGTTTGCAATCTCATAGATGTTCAAGCACATGCAAGGAAAGAAGTATGTTCTTCCTTGTTTGTTTATAACCTACCTTTATTATTTTTACAAATATTTTTACAAATAACTCAAGATGGCGAACATATCCAACGCACTGTCCATCTTTTCCCCACAACAACTGAAGTAGGTTGGGCTGAGATAAAGTGACTGGCTTAAGAGCACTCAATTGACTTTCATGGCTAAGGCCAGACTAGAAATCATGGCCATCCACTTTCTAGTCAGGTGCCTTAACCACTAGACCAAACTGGCTCTCTTACAGTTATACAAGTTTCTACTTTTTATGCAAAATGCACAATACCTTTGCAAGCTATTATTCTAACTGTGACATGGAAAAGTCCAATCTGTTGATGACCTTGATATGCAGCTGAAATTGAAACAGTATTTCATTGTTTTCCATTAAAAAAGAAGTAATTCAGATACTAAAGAAGCTTTATACAATCAATGATACTGGTAATTGAATTCCAAAATATCTGAAGGACACCAGTTGGGGAAGGCAGTTTTATAGAGTCCATACTACAAACAAAATAACAAATATTATATAGCCCACAAAAAATAAGTATATTAACAATGTTATTCATATCTCATCTCAGTTAAATGTTGTATACCTTTACTAATTTAAAGAATCTACTGAAATCATAAAAGTGATAACAAATCATTGTAAGTCTGTATGTTACATTGTTAATAAAAATACCTAAAGAAGAAAGGAAGAGCTTTAAAAGATAACTGGCATCCAAAATCCTGATCTGTATTATTTTTATTTATTTATTTTATTTATTTATTCCATTTATATACCGCCCTTCTCCCGAGGGACTCAGGGTGGTGAACAGCCCATCTAAAAACCCCACAAAGAATACAAAAGTTAAAAAATATTAAATTTCAATCGGCTGCTTGATAAAACTAACAAAACCCCACCCCCCACCCCTTAAAACCCAATTTAGAATTAATAAAATGGAGACCAAATTAAAACCATCTCAGCCAAGGCCGGCCTGCTCAAAGAGCCAGGTCTTCAACGCGCGCCAGAAGGCCCTCAGGTCCGTGCCGGTACGGAGCTCCAGTGGCAGAGTATTCCAGAGGGCGGGGGCACCCACAGAGAAGGCCCTACTCCTCGGCGCCGCCAGACGGCACATAGCGGCCGACGGCACCCGGAGCAGACCCTCTCTGTGGGAACGCACCGGCTTGTTGGAGAATGCTGGCAGAATGCGGTCCTGAAGGTAACCTGGTCCCATGCCATGGGTCGCCCTAAAGGTCAAAACTAGAACCTTAAAGCGAATCCGGAGAGCCACCGGCAACCAATGCAGCTCGCGCAGGAGAGGCGTCACATGGGCGCTACGTGACGCCCCCATGATCACCCGCGCGGCTGCATTTTGCACCAGCTGGAGTCTCCGGATGCTCCCCGCAAGGAGCCCCATGTAGAGGGCATTACAATAGTCCAGGCGAGAGGTGACAAGGGCCTGAGTGACCGTGTGCAAGGCGTCCCGATCCAGGAAGGGCCGCAACCGGTAGATCCGACGGATCTGATGAAACGCCCCCCTGGAGACGGCCGCGATGTGATGTTCAAGCGACAGCCGTACATCCAGGAGGACTCCCAGGTTGCGAGCCCTCTCTGTGGGGGGCAGAACTTCCCCCCCGATAGCCAGCGAAGGTGTCAGCTGGCTATATCGGGGCGCCGGAAACCACAGCCACTCGGTCTTGGATGGGTTGAGCCGAAGCCTGTTCCCGCCCATCCAGTCCCGCACAGCCTCCAGGCACCTAGACATAGCCCCCACGGCATCATTGGGGTGGTCCGGAGTGGAGATGTACAACTGGGTGTCATCTGCATACAGATGACACCTCACTCCAAGACCACGGATGATCTCACCCAGCGGCTTCATGTAAATGTTGAACAAGAGGGGAGAGAGGACCGACCCCTGAGGCACCCCACAAACCAGGGGCCTAGAGGTGGACCTCCCCCCCCCGCCAACACGAATTGCGAACGGTCGGAGAGGAAGGAAGAGAACCATCGAAGGATGGTTCCACCAATCCCCAACCCCCCCAACCGTCGCAACAAGATACTATGGTCGATAGTATCGAAAGCCGCCGAGAGATCTAATAGGACCAGGACAGAGGAGAACCCTCTGTCACGAGCCCTCCAGAGATCATCAACCAACGCGACCAATGCCGTCTCAGTGCTATGTCCAGGCCTGAAGCCCGATTGGAACGGATCGAGGTAAGTAGCTTCCTCCAGGTACTGGGGGAGCTGACGTGCCACCACACTCTCAACAACCTTCGCCACAAAGGGAAGGTTGGAGACTGGACGATAGTTGTTTAAAATAGCTGGGTCCAGGGAAGGCTTCTTGAGGAGGGGGCGCACCACCGCCGCCTTCAGGGCGGTAGGGAGCACCCCCTCTCTCAAGGAAGTGTTGACAATCCCCTGGAGCCAGCCTCGTGTCGTCTCCCTGGCAGCCGAAACCAGCCAGGAAGGGCACGGGTCCAATAAACAGGTGGTGGCATTCAGACCCCCCAGCAACCTGTCCTCACCCTCAGCGGTCACAGGGTCGAACTCCCCCCAGATAACACTCACAAGACCTGCCCCGGACACTTCCCCCGGGACCATCCAATTGGAGTCGAGCCCCTCCCGAATCTGAGCGATTTTATCATGCAGAAATCGGGAAAACTCCTCCGCCCTACCCTGCAAGAGGTCATCCCGCGCTCTCGGTTCAAGTAGAGAGCGGGTCACTCTAAACAGGGCGGCAGGCCGATTTTCTGCTGATGCAATAAGGGCGGAGAAATACGAAGATTTCGCCGCCCCTATCGCCACAAGGTAAGTCTTAATATGAGATCTCACCTGTGTTCGGTCAGACTCAGAACGGCTCGCCCTCCAAATGCCCTCTAGACGTCTTTTCCGGCACTTCATCTCCCGTAGCTCCTCCGTATACCACGGAGCCACATGGGATCTGTGCCAGGTCAGAGGTCGCAGGGGCACAACTCGATCTAGAGCCCCGGCGGCCAACCCATCCCAGGTCGCCACCAGGTCTCCAGACGAGCTGTGAGCCAGAGACTCAGGAAACGGCCCAAGCTCCCTCTGGAACCGCTCCGGGTCCATCAGGCGCCTGGGGCGGAACAATCTAAGTGGTTCCGCCTCCCTACGGTGGGGGGTGGCGGAACAGAAGTCCAACCTAAGGAGGGAATGATCTGTCCATGACAAGGGTGTAATAACTAACTCCCCAAAATTACAGTCATTCAACCACTGCCCAGAGACAAAAATCAGGTCCAGCATGTGTCCTCCAATGTGAGTGGGGGCAGAAACTAACTGGGTCAGGTCCATGGCCGTCATGGAAGCCAAGAACTCCCGAACCAACCCCGAGGTTTCACCGGACGATGGCAGGTTGAAATCCCCCATGAACAGAAGCCTGGGGGTCTCAACCGCCAGCCCGGCTATCACCTCGAGGAGTCCGGGCAGGGCCGATGAGACGTGGCAGGGAGCCAGGTACGCCATCAAAAGACCCATCTGAACCCCTTGCCCCCACTTCACAAATAGAGATTCACAGCCAGCCGTCTGAGGGACAGTGGCCTCCCTAGGACAAAGGGCTTCCTTTATAAGCACCGCCACCCCTCCACCATTATATGTTTGGAGCAAGTTTCAATCAAATTCACAAGTTCCATCTATATTTGGTTTTAAACTAAATCATCCAATAATCTGATCAAAAGAGCAATTCTAGGGCCTGGATACAGTGATTTACTTCCCACAAAAGCAGAATTTCTGAAATATGAAATAAGAATATAAGGTATAGTTTCACTTCTATTTGCTTTCTTTACTGTTCTTGTCATGCATGTACCTGCATGTACACACACACACACACACACAAACTACAGCTTTCCCCTTCTTTGCCCATGTCATATTTTGCTTCTGAAACCTTGAGAGTTAGAGGTAGAGACCCCCTCTTTCCTTCGGATCCATTACTAGTTTAGAAACTCACTTTGAATCAGAGCTATATTCTCTAGTAATCCACAAACATTCTCCCTGCAGGAAGAAGGATCAGGTCAGGCAGTTGCAAACCCAGAAAACACAAAGCAAGCATCAAAACATGTCATCTTTTTTCTTTCTCCCCCTCCTCCCCCCTGCATGAGAAAGGTATAATTATCTAAAATCACATATACAATACTTGCAACTTGCTAAGAGTATTTGGCAATGAGAAGCCTCACAATGAGACACTCACTGGCAGTGTAAAAGAGACAAGAGTTCTATTTAGCTAAAAATGTACTGATAAACTGGTACTTGAATGGATATTTTTGCAGAAAAGATGGGACCTTAATAAAAGGTGCTTCAATTTTACCAAAAATTCTAAATTTGCTTATAACATTTAGAACCATTAGCCCATCTCCCCACACAACACATTATCCAAAGAAGTTAGCTATTATTAACTTCTCCAGACTAGATTGCTAACTCTTGAAAAATTGTCATTCTTTCCAAGCTTGCAAAAGAAGCTGTATAACCATGAGGGCCACGGAGGACCAGAAACTCCAAGACCGCCTGATCATTAACCTCAGCCTAACTTCTGTTTCTTGCCTCCTTACTACATAAAATACACAAAGGATTTATTATGACTGTGCACTCAGCATTTCCTAACCTAGCATTCTCCAGAGGTATTAATCCACAACTCCCAGAATTCTCAACAAGGTTGTCCAACCCCATGTTACTCTGTACCTTCCCTTTTCAATGTTTTGATATGCTGAATCACAAAGTGGACAAACCACATTGTTATGTTGTGTTATATGAATCCAACTAATGTGACTACCGTATAGCTCAATGTGTGATGCAAACCTAAGAAATTGAATTAATTCAGAAAATCGTAAATCTATTAAACAGAAGTAGGACAATGCCATAACCATGGAGAAGCAGAAGTAATGGCAATAGAATAAAATAAATGCCTCCAATGGTAAATTCTCCTAACATTCCTAATTGCATCCCAGGTTAATTGGTTGCATGTTGTGGTAATTCCTTGTTGCTTTGGCAACAAACTGCTGCATTTTGCTACACTAACTGATCAGCCTATAATGCAGAAAAACAAAACTTATTCTCAAACTAATATATGTGTGTGTGTTTATGTATGTATGTATGTATGTATGTATGTATGTATGTATGTATGTATACTGAGAGTATTTACACCAAGACAAATTCCTTTTGTGTTCAATCACACTTGGCCAATAAAGTATTGTATTGTATTGTATTGTATTGTATTGTATTGTATTCTATTCTATTCTATTCTATTCTATATATTGCTAAAGTTGAGTGTAAAGGGCATACAGTGAGAAGCTGTTTTGGTTCTGGTGTGCTACTGTAATACATGAAAAAAGTTTTTCCCAAATACTTTTATTTTCTAAACATTATGCACAGCTTTTTAAAATGAAGTTGCAACTTGTCTCACTATTTTTGCAGAAACTATCAGTGAGATATTTATAAAATCAATTTTTCTAAGCCTCATATAAAAAGGTAAAATGGTATGTCAAATATAATAAAACCAGCGCGCTAAAAATATAAAAGTGAAAAACAAACCTAATATAATCATCAAGCAGTCTAATAAAATACCAAGTTTCTAACATATATTAAGAACTTAATACTGTTAATATAAAGGATCAAGATAATAAGATTAATTAAAAGAGTTTAATAAAAATTTAAAGAGTTTAAAATATCACAGAGAACAAACAAGTAGGCAATGTTATTGCCAGGTCAGTGTTTCTGAGAAGTGTTCATAATCTCTGGAGTAAATTTTTTGGAAAGGTGACTTTGAAAATTATCTTAAGGCACAGAGAATAAGAGAAGTACAGAGAAAAGTGATCAATCTGATATGTTTTCCCATTCTCTTTTCTGAGTGCTATCTTTTAAAAAAAGTATGCATTTGCATCCATTTATTCTTTTATGAGGATCATTGTAGTATTTATCCTGTTAGATAACATAAACTGGTTAAAAGATTTTGTGTTTGCTGGGTCATTTGGCTGACACTCCTGGCTTCTATGATTGCATGGCTTATAAGATATCTGCTAGTTTTCCAATCGCAACACAACAGACTCCAGGGAAATTCTACATCAAACAACAGGGGTTCAAGAGAGCATAGAGATACACTCTTAATTGCATACAATGCAAGCCAAGGGAGAAACAAGTTAGCTAAGCAGGTGTATTATGTCAAACTAAGTGTTGCCAGGACTACAAGATAAGACTCAGTGGAGAAAACCATGTTTACTACAGTCGGTCTAAAGATTCCAATTTCCCATTACTGTACTGCCTACAGCCTTATAAACCCTTGAGAATTTGAAACAGTCAACTAATTGTATACCATCCTCAAGACACTGTTGTCTTCTACAACACTGTGCTGAACTTGAATTGATGATTCCCCAAGGGTCAATGGAGTGAGTTGTTGTGGTGCCTTGATGGAGAGGGTATGTTGCATTTTCTGCTGTTTTTACTGGTTGCTATGCATTACCCAAGATCATTCTGAGAGATAGGAAGCCATATATTTTTTTTTGTTTTTCATAAATAAATGCTTTCTACTTCATGCTACAATGTGGTTCATTTGATTTTGGTGCAGTGTGTTCTGTGAAGCAAGTTTTCATGTATGATCATTAAACCTTCACAGCTTTATTTTATCTTCAGCTTTATCTGTTATATACACAACACACACATACACAATGCATACTGCTGCAGTTACTGCTGTTTTACAATGGATTTAATATTTAAATTATACTTCAATATACTCTTTTTATCATAGGCTATTTTCCTCCAAGAAGAAGAGATATGTAAACAGCCAATTAAAATGAAAGCATAAATCTCTTTACAGTTTTTACTCCATTCTGGGCTACATACTGTATATCATCGGAACAGCAGTGTTTTGAAACAAATCAAAACTATATTTTGGAACTTCTTGAGCTAACATCAGCCCATAGATTGTTGCATCTCAGGCTGGCAATTACTTTGTTGGGACATTGGAAGCTATTACAGAGGATTTCAGATGAGGAAGGGATTGTGCAAACATGTCAAGAATACAACCAAAAAGATAATTTAATGTATTCAAACACCATTCCAATTGGAGGAAGGAAATTGCTATATAAAAAGTAGGCTGCACCAATTCTGATCTCATTTTCAAATCATTAGCTATTTCTGGCCAGATAAAAAAGAGAATCTTTATTGTCCATACTTACAGGAGAGAAACCCACTTGAAAAACTGTTGTATCAAAGATTTGACAAGGGCTACTTAATTATTATACAATAAACTTGCTTCATCTTTTAAATACCACAAGACACTAGGTTGCTTTTTTCACAGAAGTACACTCTAATGTGGCTACTAAAAGTGTAATATTCAGATCCAAAATGAGCAGGGAGGTCTATTCACATTCAAACCAAAACTTCATACTCCCAGCTGGGAATACAGAGGTCAGATGAACAGTGAAAAATAACAAGCAAAGTTACAGGCACAATTCCGATTCTTTTCTCGTTTGAAATCCTCTGCACATTCTGCTAATCAACAGAACTGAATTAGATACATCTCTGCATCCAACAGAGATTTATAGAGAGAGCTTTATGTAATGGCAAGTCATTTCCAAAAGTGTTGCAAGGAGTTGTCTTGGCAGCTACCAGGAGTCAAAATTGATTTATAGGGACACTCTATGTTTTTATACTGCTATAACAATAACAATACAACAAAAAGCAAGAGCAATAAAATTGCTGTATATGTGATAGATAGATAGATAGATAGATAGATAGATAGATAGATAGATAGATAGATAGATAGATAGATAGATAAGGTAGACAAGATAGATAGATAGATAAGGTAGACAGACAGACTTGCAGGCAGACAGACATGTTTGGAGAGCCTCACCTGAAAATATTATGGTAGCTTGGAGAAGACACAAGGAAATCTGCATATCTCATAATTTTTATCCTCCTATTGTCTCTTAATATCTGCTACCTGAGACAACTGTCTTGCATTCTTCAATGGTAAGCTAATACACAATGTTCACAAGTAAGTTTGTGGCAAAGCCAAACATAAAAATAGAAAGCAAGTTAATTTAAGAATTTTAAGAAAAACAGTGACAGTGATGTTTGCCTCTTTCAATACATTCATAATCTTTGGGTGGAATCAGAAAATTGTAAGGTGGGAATTAATTGCACACATGTATCATACTTTTAAGTGTGTAATTAATTGAAAAATATTGCTACATCCAATACATTTTCAAGTGTATAATTGAATTATAAATGATTGCATTTTTTAATTATTGGTTGGTGTGAACTACATGTAAAATATAGATTAACAATATATATTAGGGATGCATTATCCACTTTATCCAAAGAATTTTGGGCCCCCAACGTTTTTCAGAATTTTATCATCAACATGTTCTCAAAAATTGAATGTTGCTTTCAAAGAAAAACAAACTTGCTTTAGAGGCTCTCAGTTCTGAGTTGCAGAGACCAGTAACCAGAATCAGTATATTACCTTAATATAAAACTAAATAAATTAAAACAATAAGTGTGCCCTGTCTCCAACTCTGATTCCTGATAAAAATGTAATCCTTGACATGGTGAAAGCCCTAAACTACAGAGATTTTTCCATTTTCAGTTCAATGTATTCTATACTTGTTTCAAAAATTAACTAACACACAAAATTAGTGTAAGGACATTATCAGTTATCATTATTTATTCTTCATGTCTTTAACTAAATGAAGTTAAATTGGGCAGTGATACCAATTGTTTTCTGAATTGTTCAATTCAAAATAGATAAATATAGATAGATAGAATACTTTATTGGCCAAGTGTGATTGAACACACAAGGAATTTGTCTTGGTGTAAATACTCTCAGTATACATAAAAGAAAAGAGATACATTTGTCAAGAGTCGAGAATCATAAGGTACAATAAGCAATCAAATCATACTAGGAAACAGTCAATATAAATCGTAAGTATGCAAGCGACAAATTGTTCCATATGAAATGAAAAATACTTATTATTAGAGGTAGTCCTCAACTTATTACCACAATTGCGACCAGAACTTCTGTTGCTAAGCAATTAAGTAAATCACATGATTTTATTGTATTTTTTTTGCCCTGGTGAATTACCATAGTTTTTAAGCAAATTACATAGTTTTTAAGCAAAATTGGCTTACCCATTGGCTTTGAATATTTGTTTAACAATGATGGTTAAGTCAAGGGCACAGAACGTTACATTGACCTTATCAGTAAAAGTGAGCTTTCAAGTCTCATCCCAAATGTTTACAAAACAAGTCAGAAATAAGATTTTATTTTTCCCCCCAAATGGTTGGCAACCTGCCCAGTTAGGCAGCTTTACCAACAGATTATGAGCATACCCGCATAAAAATCACTTTAATTGGCTTTTATATTGCATTATATGGAAGTAGCATATTCAGCACCGATGGGTAATTCAAAGATTTGGGAGAGGGAGGTTATAGGTTCTGGAGGAAGCCTATGGCTTCACAGATGAAAAGTGCTGCCTCAGAGATAATTTAATGTGGATTCTGTATAACATTGTTCCTTGCACCTCTGTGGGAAGTTCAAATGCTGGTGAATAAATAAATAAAGAAAACAAACACAGCTATCGCCACAGAATACAAATGGTGGAATAAATTGCAGGAACCCGGCTACTGAAAAACGTCCTTCTAGATGCATCCTACCTAACACTCACTTGACAGCTAACATGTTAGGAGCATAAGCACTCAAGAGCAGAAGCCAAGGGTGAAAGTAAGAGAAGTGCCCATCAGTGGCCTTTCTTGACTTCCATGGGTGAGTACCATCAGGGGTAGCCTGAGAAAAAAGTGCCATGTGTCCTGGGAACTTGAAGTAGAATCAAGAATTTGAACTTTTTTAGATTTTTCAAAAATGAAAATGTCACCTTGGATTTACTTTTTACAAGAAAGAAACCTCAGGAAAGGTCACATATCCATAACTAGCCTAGAAGGTATTTAATGCTGAAGCATGTTGCTATTAACAACGTTTGGCTCTGTCATATTTGCATGCAAAGTTGAATTTAAAGGACAGAGTTTGTGTTCCAGCATTTGCCTTCTTCGCGGTCCACTGTGGATGTTCATCCTTGGGGGAAGTCCCATCTTAGGATCTTAACCAGGATATCCCTATAAGATTTGTTTTGTTATCTTTCGTTTATTACATGAAATGAAACTTGTAAATTAAAGTGTGTGGATTAGCATACTATGTAAAACTCAGCCAACTGTGGTTGATTCAATAAACCATGGCTGAATAAACTAAAGCTGATCTTAATGTATGATTCTACCTTTTAAATGGCGTTAATCTCAAACGTGTTTATTTAATAATGATTTTGAAAACAACATTGATCAAGCTCAAATGAATTCAGCAACTTTATTCATGCATTACAATTAATAGAAGAGAATCCAGAAAATTAACAAATGAAACTGATTATACATATCTTTACCACCCTACACCTATACCTATATATCTATCTATATCTGTCTACCTACCGATAGACAGACAGATTATCTGTCTATCTATCCATTCATTCATCCATCTATTTTCTATCTAAACGCCACTGCTACTATCATAATTCTTTATTTTTATTGCTGCAGTTCTGGTATAGTTTTCAATCCTATTCTCTCTCCTGAGCAATTCATTTTTTATGGAAATGGTAGAGCATTAAAACTTCAATTGAACAAGTAATAAACACCTACATACATCCTAATAGCATGGGGAAATGCAAATAGGACTGTTCAGTATTAACATCAACTTTCCCTAATCTGGTACTGTATCAACCAACGGTTTGGATCAAAATTTCACTGTAACTATCCAGCAAGTTCAATGATTTATTTCAGCTAGAGATTATGGGAGCTGTAGTCCAACATATCTGAAGAATGTAGATTGAGGGGAAAAAACTAAACTACATCAATAACAAAAAGTCATTGTCATTGTTGTTGTCGTCATCATCATCACTATCACCACCATCATCATCATACCAGAAGATTAGATTCAGATAAACAAGTGCTTCCTCTAGTTTCACCTTCCCACTGTGAGAAGAACCTCAGGGTTGTACCTCCCAGTCCATGGGATAGAGATCTCAGAGGAATTAAGATAGTAGGTGGAAAAAGCAGGTGTAAGAAACAATTTTTCCACTTTCTTTCTTTGGATTCTGTTTGTATATTACATTATAGTATATTACTACTGGTATGATCATCTTTACACAACGTATTTCTACAACATATTCCTTATGTGCTTGAATCTCCAATATAGCTCAGAAATCCTAACAATTGTTCTATATTAGATCCCAATACTAATTGTCTTCAGAGTGTGAAAGAGTAACTTATTTAAAGCTATTGAGTGACTTCATGGTTGAAGTGAGATATGAATTGAGCGTAATCTCATGCTCAGCTCATTATCAGTCATTATGCCATTATCATCTCTCATCTGTGGGTTAAACCAAACTATTTCTCTCTCTTTTTTAAAAAAAATATTAGAAAATGTTAGATAGAAAATGCTAAGAAAAATCACAGGGACACTATTGAGATAATAGTGTCACGCTCACGGGACAAATATGCAGTTATGTCAATTTATATGACAAATATTCATGCCAATTTATTGCACACAGAAATTATGCATCATAATTATGAAATGGCTTATAAATCTAAAAAATGAGGCATCTAATAACTACAAATTAGAGGGATGCCTTTTGATCTAATGCTGCTTCTGAATCTTATCCCTTATCCCTCTGAATTTACATATACAGTGATGGGTTCTGAGCAGTTTATAACTAACTGGAAAAAGATTTTTAGATAGCAGTGGGTAGCACAATGGAGATGTTGACTAAGTACATTCCACATTGTGGAAAAGGGAAACTTCTAGGGGTCATTAAGAAAGGGTTAAAAAATAAAACGCCAATAATATAAGGAAAGTTTATACGTCACAAGAGTATAATTAACCTTAGGAATTCATTACTATAAAGTATGGTGATGGCCATTAACTTGGCTGCATTTAAAACAAGAATATATAAATTCATGAAGGACAGGTCTAGCAAGGTCTAATAATTTTGAGATTAGTGTTTCCTCCCAGTTGAGGGAAGCTACAGAGAACCAGTGCTTGAAGATATCTCTTCTCCTACTTATGGCATCATGAGGAAAAAAATGCTGACTGGCCATAGCTGAATATAAGGCTGGCTTAAGAACTATTAAAAATAAAAGGTGCTCTTGCCCAAATTTCAACTGTAATGTTAAGGATTAAGAATTTATTTCTCAAACGTATTTCCTTTTTCTTAGCTTCCCAGGATGTGGCTTTGTTTTTCAGATCATCTAGATCATTAAAAGAAACATTGCCCTCTAATCATGAAAAAAATGCATTAAACTTCAAGAAAGTTCACCTTGACTAAATATGGCTTAGCATTTGGAAAGATTACATCATCATTTGAGCCGTTTCTGCTTTCAGTCCTGTATCAAAAGAAATGGGGCCAGGTTTTTTTAAGTGATTAAGAACACATATTTTCAAGAAAGATCAGGTATAAGAAGTCATTTAAAGCACTACCATCAAAAGTTAGTTTTCCCAACAGCCACGCTAACAATATTTTAACCATATGGACTTAATTATATAAGGTTATAAGTATTCTAAAAAAATCAAAATCAAGATACCAGAATGCCAAGAAACAGCAGATCATCAATTAAACTTCTGGTCTAGCATTCAAGTCCTCATCGAAGGTGCTTTTTTATTCAAATTAATCTGAGATAGAAAGCAAAGTTTTTCACAAATAAAAAAAAATGCTGTAATCATCTTCAGTGTTGCAAGTATTTTATTTATTTTACGTTATTCTATAATGGGACAAATGCTTACGTACATTTAAATGTGATGGGGATAAGGAGATACAAAGCTCTTGTAATAGAAAACCTTAATGAGTCAGTCTTTGAAAGGGTACCCTAATGGATCTGAACAGCATTGAATCTGACTTATACAAGCACTTAAGTATTTCTGGAACAAACAAATTTCAGTATGATAAAATAAATTTCTTAACCCATAAAATCATATTGCTTAAATTCTGTAGAACTTGAAAGATGCCCATCTCTCGTGTTATTGTGTGATTGGTGCTAGAGATATTATCAAACTGGATTTTTTACCTCATTAACCCATGGCTTGAATTGCGCTTAATCAGTGTGCTTAATACTGTGGCTTTCCTCTAGAAAGTACAGCTATTCTCCCTGAATGACCTTTTCTTTCCTACTGGCTGCAAAACAGACCAATGCAAATACACCAGGCAACGAAAGTCAGGGAGAATGGAGGGGAAATAGTCTGTACAAGACCACATCTTCTTCCTAATTGAAATGAAAGGTTAAAGTCACAAACTGAGGGCTACATTTTTGTGCCCTCTGAGGAAAGCTCCTTCTTGGGCATTTATTTGCTCCTCTTCTCTGCAATATCTGGGTCCAAGCTTTCAAACTCATGTTTGAAAACGAAAGTTTAGTATGCTCTGCATGCAATGACAACACAAAAGGGCCTAAATCTAAATGTTACACATATATATAGACCTGGACTTACAACAGTTTGTTTAATGACCGTACAAGTTACAACAGCACTGAAAAAAGTGACTTATGACCACTTTTCACACTTACAACCGTTGCAGCATCCCCATGGGCATGTGTTCAGATCCTGGCAACTGGTTCATATTTGTGGTGTCCCGGGGTCATATAATCAAATTTTGCAACCCTCTGACAAGCAAAGTCAATGGGGAAGCTAGATTAATTTAACTACTGGGTTACCAACTTAATAACTGCAGTGATTCACTTAGCAACTGCGACAAGGAAAGTCGTAAAATGGGGACATAACTCCCTTAACAAATGTTTCACTTAACAAAAATTTGTGGCTCAATTGTGGTCGTTAGCTGAGGACTACCTGTATAAACAAAACACTAAACCTAAATAGGACTTGCTTTGGGGTAAATCTGATACAGGAGATACAAAAGGTGTGTTTATTTTCTTCCCTCCCCTCGTATCACCAAAAGCTCTTAACTTACACACACACACATATATATGTATTTGTGTATATATATGTATACATATACATGTATGTGTGTATATGCATATGTATGTATGTATATTATATGTATACACACACACACAAACTGGATGTCCCTCCCCAAGCTGAAATCCCAAAGTAGGTTTTAAGACTCAAATCTTCCTGAGGTGGAGACAAGGTGTTTCAGGAAGAGAGGATTCTGCTGCAAACCTGTTCTTCCCACCCACCCACCCTTCCTTTCCTTTCCTTTCCCCTTCCCCGTTCAAAAGAGGGGGCTCCATTCCAGACGCTGTCTTTTCTTCCACATATCCTCCTGACTGAATAGACCAGGGTGTGTAGACAATACAAACACACACACACACAGGGCGGGGAAGGGAAGAGAGGAGAACGAGATCGGGCAGCCCATCAAATAAAATAACACAAATCCTAAACTATCAGACTCAGTGCGCGCCACCTGCGCCCCCTCCCCCCACCGCCCATCCTTCCTGCCACCCCCACTCACGGACTCCAGGCACTTCCACCCACTCCTCTGGCCAGCCCGCGTTTGGGGACTCCACGCGACCCCCACCCCCCGGATTCTATTGCCCCACAACTGTTCCCTAATCCTCCCAGCAGTGATTACTAGGGTCCGTGGGGGTAAAGAGGAAAAGACCGCTAAAAAGCAAAGGAAAAAAAAATCCACCCCCCACCACCAGCCGCTACATCTTTCGCAAACAGCCGGGAGCATCTGACATAAAGGCGAGGGGAAGGGGAGGAGACGGGTGTCGTCGGCTCCCTCCCGAGAGCCTCCAGCCCAGACGCGCGGATCCTGCATCCTCCGAAGGGGACGATGAGATGGATGGATGGGTGGAGGGGAAAGAGGGAGGAAGAAAGGAAGGAGCGCGACAGAGCCCAGTTCCCACACTGAAGAGGAGTGGGCAGCTGCAGTCAAGGTTGGGGAGGAGGAGGGGGGGGGAAACGAACGCCTTACCTCCCTCTAGCATACCAGACAGGCAACGCCAGCTAGTAGCTGCTGGAACTCGTCCGGTGAGGCTTCCGCCCTCCCTGCGTGCCTGTCGCTCCTCCCGACAAGCCCAGCGTCCAGCGTCTGTCTGTGTCTCCGTCTCAGGTCGTGCAGCCGCTGCTGCTGCTGCTGCTGCTGCTGCTGGGCCTGACACCCCTTTCACGTGATGCAACCACATGACCCAACATGGTTTTTTCTTTTTTAATTTTCCCCCCCTTCTTCTTCATCTTCTTCCCCCTCCCACAACTCCGGCTCTGTCCCCTCCCCTCCTCTTCTGCAGCGGGCGAAGAAGGGAGCTGCCAAGCCGTAGCCAGCCAGCGCCTCAGATCAAGAAACACGATCCATAGACCGAGGCCGGAGAAGGCTTCTGCACGCCCGTTACACACTTGCCGTTTTCCTGCTTCGGCCCTCGCCAAGAAACGCTTCTTGGGATTGTTGGGAGGGATGGGTGGGTGGGTGGCGGACTAGAGAGCTACCAGGCCGTACGCCCGGCTCGTCGGGTTCGGCCTCCCAGCCAGGCCTTGCCTGGCACGACAAAGATCCCATTTCAGAATCCCGATTTCGTTTTAGAATGGAAGGACCGCCGTTTCGTTGCTTTATAAACGAATCAGTGCGTTACAGATGAACCCTTTAAAGTAAACGAGGCGATTCGGCCTTATTTCTTATTTTAACGCCTAAGATCCCAGATAATGTGTTCTCCGCTACGTTTGGGTGGCAGGTTTTGGTGTTTTTTTTTTTTTTCAGGAGGGAAAAATAAATCTAATACACCCCGAACCCGTTCGTGTCCACCAGAATTCATCATGGGTGATGGGTAACAAAAGCTGTATTTTATACAGTTAGGTCTATAGTGTATGCAACTCTTCTACTCCATTCCTCTCCGGTTTTCTGTAGGTGAACATTTTGGGACATGTTTTTCATATATTTGACAGTTTCTTAATGATTTGTCAGGAAAATAATCCTCTGTATATTATGAGGGCAGTGTGGGAGGCTGTCTTATACTGAGTCAGACCTAGTTGTTTCTGGTCAGTCATTCAATCCAATCAAACAACTAGTCATCCTGAGTGCATCCTGGAGGAAAGATACGGTATATGTGTTTTTTTTAATTGTTTGTTTGCTCAATTCATCCAGTTTATACAGCCATCCACTTGCCAGACAACTCTAGGTAGCTAACAAGGATTAAAAACATCCAAATGCAAAGAAAACTGATCAAATGATAAAGCACAATGAAATAAAATATACTATAGTGTGAGCCAGGCACACAAGTCATATAATTTACAGCTAGGCCAGTAAATTTTGGAGCCATATTGATACCAGCAGTCAGGACTAACCATTCCCATTCCTAGCCTCCTGAGCCAATCCAGAATGCCAGAAACAATCCGGAAGAATATCAATATCAAAATCACTGAGAGATCAAGAATGCTTAGTTGAATGTGCTACAGCCATCCCAGACTATACAAACAGAAGTCACCCACAAGTACAATCAGTGCCACCTCAGTACTAGGCCCAGGACTGAAACCCAACTAAAAGGGATCCTGATAATCTGTTTCCTGTAGATCCTCCTTTAACTGACCCTTAACCATCTTCTTTATAGTCTTCTCTTAAAAGATTAGCGAATGTTTGGAAAATATCCAGTGCTGTGGAGTACACCAGTGCTTTCCAGGAGGTATATGGATCTAGCTACATCGGTACCAGACTTATCCTCCAGACTTAAAGACTCAGACTTTTTCCAGATAGCCTCAGACAGTGCTTCAACTCATCTCAAAAGAACATAAAATGGGAATTCAGCTCAAAACTGGATTCAAATTACCCCTATCAATTGCCTAGAATAATTGTCACAGCAGCCTGCAGATGTTCCTCTGATCATTGTATAACAGGGACAGGTCACTTTGAACAGGGCTACTGGCCAGCACTCTTTGCAGATTTACTCTACTGCTCTTAATGCTGCAATTTGGTCCTTAACATAGACTTAAGTATTTCCTCCTCTGTTTCCCGCAATATTCCAGGCATCTTTTCTGTTGCTTTATTTCCAAGAATTATTCTGAAAACCAGGTAATTCCCTGAAGTCAATGAACAGGAAGTCAATGAACACAAGCTCAGTTATGATGGAAGGCCAAGGTCATCCTCTCATTCCAAGTCAGAGGTTTTTCTGTGGACTGGAGGGGGCATGGTTTTGAGTGCTGCCTGCATCCTACAGATGGGGCTTTGCTTGTTTGCATGGCCCAGCTTCTGGCATGCTGCAGCCCGGTGCCGATCCATGGACCAGGGGTTGGGGACCCCTATTCCAAGAGACAACTAAAGCTTTGGAGAAAGAGTTTCTGGAAACTCCAAGGTCTCAATGAGTCTATCAGGCACTTTGGATGGTCCCAATCAGTTAATGATCTGACCATGACAGCCATTAACATGCATTAACAAATTCATATCATATAGTTCCAAAATAAAACACACCTAATGTGTAACTCCCAAAATATTGGGTTTTTGATAGCTAGGATAAGATCCTCACAGCCATGAAATCCTGATCCTCTTGTCTTCAGACTCTGCCTGGGAATCAAAGGTTAAAATACCCCAGTAGCATAACCCTGGGAAAGTACCTATAATCTTGCCATAAAAGTGAACAGGGAGGTATGTAGAGCAACAGTAATTCCATCTGTTCCCTAGAATTTAACTTCACAAAATGAGTCTCATATATAATAATATCATAAGATAGAGGTAGAGAGAGTATTCTTTTTATTTAGGAATAAATGTATAATTCCTTTGGATGTCTGCTTTTTTAAAAGCAATCATTCTCAGAAGGAAACTTTTTAAAATGTCTTTTCCTGAACTGTGCATGTTCATCTCTGATAAGATTGTTCATAGGTTGTTTAAACTTACTGAAAAGGAAGATTTTTCCCCTTACAAACAGGCAAAGGAGGATTATATTCCTTGTACCTTCAGTTCCAGAAGGTATAGAAACTAGTTCTTTTTGTAATGAAAACTGGGAATTGTGGGAGTTTATCCAGATGGGCTATGAATAAACCCCCCCCCCCAGAAATACCTTCATTTCTCATTATCAGGAGTGTTTGTGAAAGAATTACCGTAGCCATACATGTCCAGTGTTCACCTGGATAAGTAAGATAGAGCCAGTTAGGGACCAGCTGAAGAAATGGAGTAATTTTGGAGCCACTCAATGCCAACCTGATTCCACTTCCAGAATTCTACAGTAAAAAATGATATGAAGAAATTGCTACAAATAGCAGTGTCCTTCAATTCTTATTTCTCTCTTTCTCAAGGGAATTGTATTCTTAAAACATTTTTTTGTTTGAAACAAAAAAAGTCTTAATTATTAATTTGAAAGAAGAACAGATGTTTCCCCACCTCCTTTCAGTTTTTTTCTAAAATATATAAAATGACTATAATTACGTATGTTATTATGCTCTTATGAATCTTCCAGATGTTATTCTAGAGATCGTAGTGTTTTAAATAGAAAGTAGCACAAATATTTTAAATAAACCATGTATTTATTTAAAAGTTACATCATATCTATCACCAATATGCTGCTATTCTAGCCTTTTTTGTCTACTTTTCCACAATATATTGGTAGCTTGAAGTGCAATAGACACTTGCAAAACTGGCTTGAGTAGAGGTAAGAGAGTATTAAAGAAATGTGCCTAATATATACTAGTAAAAAGTAATAGCTTGGAGATATTGCATCGAAGATATCACAATCAATCATCTATAAATAGCCTTAAATACCTGACTTGGAATGTGTTATAACTATATTGGATTAAGCTGCAAACTAGTTAGGTAGTTTGTGTTGAAATTGCCCAGAATACATTTTCTGCTACCGTAGTTGGCTACTTTGCCATCTTCATTCTTCATAGCTGCTTGCATGGATTCCAGAACCTTTTCTCTTCCCCTGTCTGAACAATATTCACTTAATGGATAGTCTTCCTGAGATAAACAAAGTTTTTGGAAGAAACCTATGGTCTAAAAAATCTGCATTTGTTCATTTGTGAAAAAGTTTGACTCTATCATGCTTAGAAAGGGCCTATGAAAATTATCATATGTTCCTAGAATGACACTTGCATCTAGATATTAAAGATTGGCTCAATATTTCCTGACTGTCAGCCTTTGAAATGACTCTTCATTGGCAAACAGAAATTCTGGGCATTATAATTCTCTGGTCAAGAATTACTTGTTAGGATTAGTTAGGTTGAACTTTCAAGGTTGATTTTGAAAAGCTAAGAAGGATTGCCTTTAGTTAGAGCATGGGTGGCAGATTGGAGGCAATAACAAGCATGCAGGTTAGAATATGGAATAGGAGAAATAGCCTCAAAGGTGATGGCAAACAACTTCTTTATAGGTGGCCAGAAAATCACATGGATATATACATGAAGTCAGCAATTGAGCTTGACTCAGAGAAAACTTTTAAATGTTTTACATCAAATTTGAAACACACAAACACACAAAGCCAGGTAAAAGTGTTTAAGTAAAATGTGCATATTGTCAGCGTTCCCGCAAAACCAAACTCCAATCAAAAACTCCGAGACAGGCATTTTCTCAAAGATACATTTTATTAGACTTTTTGTACTGGCACATCTGGGAAAACCTGAATCTGAGAATTCTGGGTTTTCCCTCAGTAATTCAAAAAGCCAAATCTACCCCCTGCATCTATCAGTTCATCACATGGTCCAATAACTATCTGTCCCAACTTGAGACATCCCTTAAACCACTTATCAAGGAAACCCATAACCTTGACCGAAAAGAAGAATGCTATTATGCCTAAACTACATACGCTCCGTGAAATCCCCTCTCCCAATTTCCCAGGCATAGGAATGTGGCAACATGGAAGCTTCTGGTGTTAATATGGCTTCCAAAGCTGACACATGTATGTCTTAAGAGGTTAATTTTCGATATGAAACAGATATACTATAAATGAAATCTTTTTGTTTCATTACTGCCCAATGTAAGATTATATAATTAATAGATTCTAACTTCTGAGGAAAAGGCAAAAGTGAGACATTTTATAGATGTACACCAGTTATCAACACTTGTAATCAAACCTTTGTGTTGAAACATTTTGCCTTCAAAGCTACAGAATGTGGATATCACTTCCATTCCTTTCCAATTGTTTTCTATCTTTTCTGTGGCAAGAGAAGAGCAACAAATGAATTCATTGTTGTATTTGTTGCATAGATGAATGATCTCTTATTGATATATGTTTATGTAATTTAAATTTGAAATTAACATTTGGAACAGAATAAATGCAAGAAGTTTTCATAAATGCAAGTGATTTTAATTTTAATGATAGGTGCTGAAATCCAATCAAGATGTGCAAATGGAATTGGGGACAGGGAGATGGAGAAATTCATAGGAGAAAAAAATGGAATAAAACCTGAACTTTGATGATAGGGAAATAGATACTTCTCATTTAGAAACCTTGGGAAATATCAAATCACACACAATATGATCTATAATATAGCTAGCTCTGTTTTAAATAATTTTCCTATAATAAGTAAGGAGTCTCTTTTCATACCAAATTATTTGTCCTCCAAATTCTATTGTGCCATGCATTTTGGAAGCAAAATGTATCAAAGCTAAGAAAAGACAAATGTTAACAGCTCAGATCAACTATCAGTGCTAAAAACATAAACATTATCTTCATTCTTAAAGCAACTAATAACCTCAGTTTTAAAAGAAAGAATGTGTGACTCACACAGATATTCAGTGCATTCTTTTCTTTTACTTTTAATAAAAACGAGTAAGAGCTTTTCTTTCTGGTGTGTTCCCCGTGACAAGGCTGAGGCTAAAAGATGCCTAGAAATAGGTCTTACAAAAGATCTAAAAGATTGGATATAAAGCAAAAAGGAATCAAATATCAGAAAAAGAGAACATAATTCCAATCAGGAATCAATAGTTTCCAGAGTCCAAGTTTTTCTCTCTTCAGATAAAATCAGAGTTGGAAGGGACCTTGTAGGTCATCTATTCCAACCCCCCGCCCAAGCGGGAGACCCTACACCATTTCTGACAAATGGCAGTCCAATCTCTTCTTGAAAGTCTCAAGTGATGACGCTCCCACAACTTCCAAGGGCAAGCAGTTCCATTGGTTGATTGTTCTCACTGTCAGAAAGTTTCTCCTTATTTCCAGGTTAAATCTCTCCTTGTTCAGTTTCCATCCATTATTCTTTGTCTGGCCTACAGGCGCTTTAGAAAATAGCTTAACCCCTTCCTCCCTGTGGCAGCCCCTCAAATATTGGAAGTCCGCTATCATGTCTCCCCTGATCCTTCTCATTACTAGACTAGCCAAGCCCAGTTCCTGCAACCGTTCATTGTATGTTTTAGCCTAATTATCCTGGTTGCTATTCTCTGTACTTTTTCTAGAGTCTCAATATCTTTTTTATAATATGGTGAACAAAACTGGATGCAGTACTCTAGGTGTTGTCTTATTAAGGCTTTATAGAGTGATATTAGTACTTCCCTTGATCTTGATTGTATCTCTCTGTTAATACAACTTAGTACAACTTGGGATTGCATTAGCTTTTTTGGCTGCTGCTGCACACTGCTGGCTCCTATTTAGCTGGTTGTCCACTAAGACTCCAAGATCCCTCTCACAGTTACTGCTATTGAGCCTGGTTTCACCCAGTCTATATGTGTACTTTTTTTTTTTCTTGTCTAAGTGTTGGAATTTACTTTTCTCTACATTGAATTTCCTTTTATTAGATACGGCCCAATGTTCTAGTCTGTCAAGATCCATCTGGATCTTGAACCTATCTTCTTGGGTGTTAGCTATTCCTGCCAGCTTAGTATCATCTGCAATTTGGTAAGTTCCCCTTCTATTCCCTCATCTAAATTGTTAATGAAGATATTGAAGGGTACTGGGCCTAAGACAGTACTTTGTGGCACCCCACTGCTTACTTCCCTCCATGTAGACTTAGACCCATTAAGGACTACTCATTTGAGTATGGTTTGCCAGCCAGTTGCGAGTCCATCTAGTGGTGGTGCTATCTATTCCACCTTTTTCTAGCTTACTAAGAAGTAGGTTGTGGTCTACTTTGTCGAATGCCTTGCTGAAATCTAAATATATTACGTCCACCGTATTTTTCTGGTCTACTAATTTAGTCACTATGTTGAAGAATGAAATAAGATTGGTTTGGCATGATCTGTTTTTAACAAACCCAGGCCGACTGCTAGCTACTTTACTTGTTTCTAAATGTTGGCAGATCTGTTTTTTTATTATCTTTTCCAGTATCTTCCTGGGTATTGATGTTAGGTTGATTGGTCTATAGTTTCCTGGGTCTTTTTTTTTTTTCTTTTTTGAAGATGGGAACCACATCAGCTCTTTTTCAGTCTTCTGGTAGTTCCTGGTGCTCCAGATATGGTGCAGTGGTTCTGAGATGACCTCTGCCAGCTCCTTTAAAACTCTGGGATGTAATCCATCAGGCCCTGGTGATTTCTGTTCATCAAGATCAGACAGATGTTCTCTTACTATTTTTTTGCTTATTTTTAACTTTTATTTCTAGTCTTTTACAGTTATGTTTTTGGTGGGTTGAGCTATAGTTTCTTTTTGCATGAAGACAGATGCAAAGAATGAGTTAAGCAGTTCTGCTTTCTCTCTGTTGCCTGTTACTTCCTTGCCATTTTCTCTCTTTAGTGGACCAACTGTTTCCTTGATTTTTTTCTTGTTATTTATATGTTGGAAGAAACTTTTTTTATTGTCTTTGACTTTTGTTGCAAGTCTTTGTTTGTTCTGAGCCTTTGCTATCCTGACTTCGTCTTTGCAGATTCTGGCTATCTGCTGATATTCTGCCTTAGTTGTATGTCCTTCTTTCCATTTTTTGTGCTTGTCCTTTTTTTCTTTCAATTTGCCAGAGAGATCTTTGGGCAGCCATGCTGGTTTCTTCTTGGATTTCTTGTTTTTCTTTCTCAGTGGCATTGTGCTGGTCTGGGCTTCTATGGTCATACTTTTTAGAGTTTAGTTTCCCAAGATTCTTGAGTAGTTTTCCCATTTAGGATTTTCATCCATGAAATCTTTCCCAAGTTCTGAGTTTATTGAAATCAGCTCTTTTAAAATCCAATACTCTGGTGTCATTATGTTGTTGCTTGTGTTTGTGTTGTGCTGAATTCTAGTATGACATGGTCACTCTCACCCAAGGTTCCTGCAGTTTCAATTCACTCTATCACTTTTTCTCTGTTTGTAAGAATTAAGTCCAGTATGGTTATCCCTCTAATTTCACACTCTCTACCTTATGGACAACAAAGTTGTCAGCTAGATTGGTTAGGAACTTATTTCTCACTTGGTGCAGAATTAGTTTTCCAATTGATATCAGGATAATTGAAGTCTCCCATTAGTATTGTTGTGTTTCCTGCATATGTTTGTTAGTTGGCTGGCAAAAAGGACATCTATTTTTTCTGATTGATTGGGTGGCCTATAATATACACCTATGGCCATGTCATTCTTTTTTTCTTTTATATTGACTCATATGCATTCTAGGAGGTTTTCTTCTTTGGTTTCATGCATTTCTGTAGCAATATAGTGGTCCTTTACATACAGTGCAACTCCACCTCCTCTTTTATGGGGTCTGTTTTTTTTAATAGTTTGTATCCTTCTACCAGTATGTTCCAGTCATAGGTTTCATCCCACCAAGTTTCTGTTATTCCAACTATATCATATTTACCTTCATGTATTTGTAGTTCGAGTTCACCCTGTTGGTATAGCAGAATTTAGCAAAAAAATTAGGTGGCAAATTCCAGAAAAAGATAACTCTTTTTTGCTAGTTTCCAACTATTGATTCCTGAATGGAATTATGCTATGTACATATCATCTGTGCTTAATCATTTTAGTAAATCACATTTCAGAATATTTAGAATGAAATGAATAAGTTAGCAATGGTTTATGTTTCTTTTTAATATTAATATGCACTAGAGAATTTTATATAAAGTGATGTTATTATGCTGGTGATAAATTCAGATAGAAAACAAATTATTAGCATGGAATTAAATATAAAAGTTGAGGATTTGCTTCCAGGTATAGAACCATAAAGTATAAGCAAAGTGCTATGTATTCCAGGCATGTAGAGAGTTTACATTTGGGAAGTTTTCTTTTTTCCCCAAAGAGCTACTCCAAAGTATGTCCTTAAAAATAGTATCCCAAATCACAAACTACAGTTTGTGGTTTCAAGCTTAAGAGAGGCACAGTAAACCATGTTTGTAAATTTAGATCTGATTATTAAGCCTTTAGCTCAAGTGCAATAAACCATATATGGTCTAACAGGAACTATCCCAGATAAAAATATTAAACAATTCATTTGTTTTGGGAAGAAAAAGTGTTATTCCAAAATATGACCTTGAAGTAATATCCCAAATCACAATTTGTGGTTTCAAGCTTAAGAGGCACAGTTGATCTGTATCAAACCATGTTTGTAATTTTGATTTGATTATCAAACTTTAGCTCAGGTGCAATCTATAGACTATATATGGTCTAACATGAAATATCCCTTGGGCACAAAGCCAAGTGGGTGACTTTGAGCCAATCATTTATTTCAGCCCTAGGAAGAAGACAATGGCAAACCACTTCTGAAAAGCTACTCAAGAAAATTGCAGGGACTTTTCCAGGCACTCTCTGAGAACAGGACATGACTGAATAGAAAAATAAATCACAATAATCACAACTTGTTTACAACTTCTGAAGAGGCTCTGCTATGAAGAGGTTGCAACTGAGTCTTACATTGCAGATTGTGAATATTTTCCTTATTGCAGGTTGGGTTGAGTTGAGAAAAGATGTCTCAGTCAAAGCTATCCCACCAACTAGGGGAGGACTTTAACTTAAGTATTCCATACCTTTTTCTTCTTCCATTCAATAGTGTCAATTTTTGGAGACAGATGGACAAATAATACAGAAAAGGATAAAATAGGGAAACAAAGGTTTAAGGATAAGAGTTTTGTATAATGTATATGTAACATAGTACTGTATGTACCTTTGTACAACATCCTAACATTTATCAACAACAAACTATGACGTGACATTAAAATATTTGACAAGTTTTTTTTAAATCTTTACTGCAAATATTATTCAGTTATTATGGGCCATGAACACTTTTAATTATTAGAAGTCAATTTTAACATCTGTCTAGAATTAATATATTTTCAAGTATATTTATTTATGTTTATTTATGTTTATTTCAATTTAACACTTTTGTGCATGTCACAAATATGTTTCCTATTTCACCTTTGGGACTGAAAGAGAAAACTACATGCTCAATAAATTAGTAAATTAACACTTACATAAGCATAAAAACTTAAATATTTCACCCAGTCCATATATCAACATATTTTTGAGAATTAGTTAAAACTTCTAAAAGGCTACTTAAAATACACTAGTAGTTTCCAACCATTTACAAAGGTAGAGTTAAAGCCAATTTTTCTATGAACGTATGCTCTCACTAGAGAAAATGGGACAGCTATAGATACTTCCCGCAACTCTTAGCCCAGTTCCAAACCAATAGCCACTTATCTCCAATCCAAGCATATGGATATTTACTTGGAAGCATCATTTCATAAATAGTAAAATGACATTGATGTATAGTAGGACCCTAAAATAATACTGTCCTAGAATAGGACAGTACTACATGTCTGAACAATCACGCATTGATGAACATTTTAAAATTAGTCATTTTTATTCAAGATGGTTTGAACAGGAAAGTTGCTCCCACCCAGTTGGCATCCCAATGAGCTTTTAAAATCTTTTGTTCTCCAGGCCTCGGGCTGAGTGATGTGGGGCCCAGTGGTGGGATTCAAATTCTTTTACTACCAGTTCTGTGGGCATGGCTTGGTGGGCGTAATTTCCACTACCAGTTCTCCAGAACTGGTCAGAACCTGTTGAATACTACCTGTGGTGGGGCCCATTGGCTATGCTTATGTTTATGGGTTATTGTTCAGTTTTGCCATCTTGTTGTTTTTCTCTTTATTATATTATTTACTTTGTTCTGTTTTATAAGAGCGAATTTGAAATGGGAGAATGCCTAAATTGAATCAACTGAATTGAACTGGATTCTATACATATTGATTCAGGAATAATTCTCACTGAAACTACTGTGAATTAAAAACCACTAGGCTATGAAATAATTCTATTTAGCACCATGTCATCTGCACGTTATTAATGTGCAGATAGTCCTCGAATTACAAGAGTTCGTTTAGGAACCGTTCAAAGTTACAAAGGCACCAAAAGTAGTACTTACAACAATTTTTCACATTTATGACCCTTGTAGCATCCCCATGGTCACATGATCAACATTCAGATGCTTGATGACTGATTCATATTTATGATTGTTGCAAAGTTTGGGGGGAGGGAGGAGTCATGTGAACACATTTTTTGACCTTCTGATAAACAAAATCAATGGGGAAGCTAGTTTCACTTAACAACCATTACTAACTTAACAACTGCAATGATTCACTTAACAGCTGTGGCAAAAAAGGTTGCAAAATGAGAAAAATTACTTAACAACCGTCTCGCTTAGAACTGAAATATTGGGCTCAATTGTGGTTGTAAGAGGAGGACTATCTGTACAGTTTCAAGAGCATTCAAATTACAAAATTTAACAGTCTTCCTTGGAAATAAAAAAAAACTAACTCCTTCATACTCTATTAAAACATACACACTGTATTTTAAGGTAGCTTTCTCTATGAGGGAATATTACACAGAGTAACTGAATATCGTTATTAACATTGCACCCACCTCTGCAAAGAACATCCTAAATAATCCCAAATTCTACAGTAATTTGCACTAGCAAACAAAATGAGCTATTAGCATAATTGCAGTTTTAAGACAGGATGAAACTGAAAATAATAAAAGAGAATTCTTGATATATGTGCAGCTCACTTCTCATAGTGACTATTCAATCTGCTTTAAATTAATTCACAGAAAAATTTATAGGCTTTCAGTTTGATGTGTATCCATATCCAGCCTCATTTTTTTATTTCTGTGTAATAGGAAAAGAGTTCTGGTCCATTAATTCTCCCACTCTCTCTTGCAAGAAGTTAACCATTTCAGCCAACACAAAGACATGGGTTTCATCTAAGTCTTGTATGATGAACTTCTTTCCCAGGGCATTCGATTCATCTAGGTACAGCAGGAATTGCTTCATGGCAGGGTCACTGTGGGATAAAATTATGGTAATGTCACATAAACTTCAATGAATTAAGCTTCAGTAGTTACAATGCAAATGTCAATATAATACAATAAAACCACATTTATGAAATGCATTAAATCTCATAAACCTTATAAAGGAAGCAGAAATTCATAAAACACAATGAGATTGAAAAAGATGAAAACTATTATGAAAACAATCCTAGTATGTTAAGAAGATCAAGTATTTTCAGGATTCTCCCAAATATCCAAGCCTGACCAAACATCCAAAGTTATACTATGTGGATCTTGGTCATTTTCAGTTGGGGAGGATATTTCATAGACAGCACCATGTTCCAAAAAACATCTGCTATGCCTTAGATAAATGAACTCAGGTGTTTGTATGACAAAATGCACTGAAGTAGTATTGTTAAGATTCCTAGGAACCGACACTATTAAGGCTGTGAATGTTAAATTTAATCAGTGATGGAAAGAGACTGGTGACAACTGTGAAATTAGTAAAATAGGTACAGCATATTCTGGTTACCTTAGTCCATATGTTCTGCAATCACTGCAATTTCTAATACTTTTCAAGGTTAACTTTGCATATAACCTAACATTCTATCCAGGAAGTATTTAAGCCATGAATAATTGTAACGAAGTCCCATCATCAAGTAAAATCTAAAGTACAAGGTCAGAAAAGATTGCTCCTTCTCATGGATATATTCCAGCAGAATACAAGCCAAGGAACACTGCCAACTTCAAATGTGATATTTTGAGAGAAGCGCAATCTTATCCAAGAAAGGCTAAACCATTAAACCACAATCAAATAGAATGAGTATATTCCATCTATTGGAATTGAGTGCAAACAGTTGGGATTATGTTCAACTAGAATGTTTCATCCAATCAGATAAACAATTTTTAATATGATTAAATGTGGTTTTTAATACGTCCTCAAGATCAATACATACAAGTATCAAAGGCATAGTGATGACTTTTTAGCCCAGTCTCTGAATGACAATTTCTAACAGTTTAATGTAAAGAGATAGAGTTTCATGTAAAACAGATAGTCCTTTATTAACAAAGATAATTGGGACTATAATTTCTGTTGCTAAAATGAGCGTCATAAAGCATGAAGACATGCTTTGCAATGGCAATCCTAGTAGTCTCCATTGTCATCATTAAGAGGCTTTGTGGATCACTAAGTGAGGATCTGCAAGCAAAATCAGTGGGGAAACTAGCAGCAAGTTGCAATTCCCAGATAGTTTGCAAACAAGCTGGCAGGCTAATATGTGGCTGCTGTCGAGTAGGGGAGGGAACATAAGGATACCAGTAGAGCAGGACCTGCTGCAGGGTACACAAGTAATCAATGTAGTGCCAAGCAGGGCTGTGTGGGGTTGGCTGCTCCTGGGTGCAGGAGATTTACCAGAGTGACATGTCACCTTCTGTACTGGCTTCCCATTGCTTGTGGGAAGCCAGAGGGAAGGTCACAAACAGTAATCATGTGATTGCAGATTGCTGCAACTGTTGTACATGTAAACTAGTACTGGGATCAACAGAACTGACATCAGGCTGTAAGTACTCATTCAACACTGTCATAATGCCAGATGGTTGCTGAACAAGGGGTTAGGACTACCTGTATTGCAAAGCACAAGATTGAATCTTGCAGATTGCATTGACCATAAACCAAGGAGAAATATCAACAGATATTATCACCATCTGGATTCTATCTTTTAGGAACAACTTGAGTTTCATATTAAGATCCCAATCCGTGCAAGGCAACAGATGATTATCAAATGGGACTATGTATGCAAGAAGAATCCAAGGGCTATGTTCCAATTGTCCCTTTCATAGTACAATCCATTCACTATGGCAATTTTGTTAGCTGCAGTTCTGAATGTAGGCTAAAACACTGAATTAAAAAAGATTAATTCATTTATGTTATTTATTCAATCACAAGGTTGTCTTGGGACAGTCATCAACATAATCAGATTTTATATAATCAAAAAAGTTAAATTTATAAATAGATGGTCAAACTTCTAAAATTTTCAATGTAAAATCAATTCAGAATAGATACTTTTTCCAAAAACATTTCCCAATCTGGAAGAGATTCTGAGGAAGAAGTAAATCTATTAATTTTTTCTTTTTTTTTTCAAAATGTTAAGGCAGCTGCACTCTTAACAAGGCTTACATGTTTTTTTTTTTGAAAGCTGTCCATTTTTGTCCCTGCCTGTATGTGCATGTACAGCCACTTTTCTTATGGTCCCAAAAGAAGTGCTATTTGTACATGCATACACAAACAGCTACTATAGTACTTCAGGCAAAGTGCATTGTTTGTGCTAGTGCATTTTATGAAATTGGATATCACTAGCCTAAGAAATATATTCATTTTGTGTCACAATCACATTGTAACTGCTAGAAATTCTCTGAATACATCTACTATCATACTGTACACACGTCAATCTATAATACAGTAAAAGAATGGCTGGCCAAATCTTTGAGCCAAAACTACTTAATTTTCCTTTGAAATTAAATACCAAGGGGTAGTTTGCTGGAATCTTACAGCACTGGCTGTAATAAAGTAAGTAATGGAATGTAAACCTCCCTCCCAAATTGTGGAGTGAAATTTTCAAATATGCATGAAAAAACAAACAAACCTAGATTTAGATATCTAGGGTATATAATGGGTAAGTAGCTAGAATTACATTAGGCATTGGTTTTATTTAATTGAGCTTAAAGCAATTGCCTGCTTCTGGTTTCTTTCAAAACCTTTTTTACTCTGAATTTAACTTCCATCTTAATTGGGCCTCATTATTTCTATGCATACACTGCTCTTTCTGAAGGTAAATCCCTTTTTAAAAAAAAGCCTAGTACCCATCCATTTTTGTTTTGTTTGCGGTGTGTTTTTAATGAATAATAATAATAATAATAATAGTAAACAGGATTAAAAAAATTAGATGATCATTAGATGCAGCAAATAGTTGCACAAATCTCTTAATTTGATGCTAACCTCCAGTGATTATCTGGATTGCTGTAGCTTGGATATGGTACTTTTAGAACCATGTCTTGGTGGTTCTAATCTGGTAATTGCTCACAAGGCCTAAGATCCTCAAAATTAATATTAAACTGTACATACATTATTCAGTTTACATAAAGGGGAAAGTAGTAGCAGAAGACTGTAATTGCTGTCTCAGCCCATTCTGCTGGTTAAGTGAATTATTTACAATCTGGAATTTAAACAAGTAACATCTTTAGAAATTAGAGTTAAAGGCAATATTGAAAAGCTACTTAAGCCAGTTAAATTTAAGTTTAATAAGAAAATGAGGCTGTTGGTAGAATAATTTTTATCTTTATAATATGAATTAGGCATACTAAATATTTATAGTTTATAGGTTACATGAACTATATCACATTTCAGTAACATAGTATTCCTTTAAAACAAGAGTATGCTATTTTTGCTATTTCACTTGATTACAAACTCAGTGTTTCTTGTAACCATGTCACAACATAAACATTTCTTGCTCATGCTACCAAATTTCTTACAAGTTTGAGATAGCACTTGCATTGTCAATATATTTTTGCTTACCATTCTATAAGTATTCCTTTCAAAACATTCACCATCTTCTTCACAATGTCAGATTCCTAAAACATCAAATGGAAAGACTATTTGTAGAAAAGGATAGAATGTTAAACTGAACAAAATCAATGCAAACGTCCTGATGGATAAGCTTCTATCCTAGCCAGTTTAATCGAGCAAAAGTTAAGCTGAATTCAGATTTACTGATTTTCAAGACAATGAGAATATGCCTGTATAGTTAATTAACATAGTAACTTTGAATGTAATAAATTATTTAATATAATTCTGAATGCACTTCAATATTTTAATATGCTCCAATTTTTAAAAAAGGGAAAACAAAAGCCCTATCAATAACATGTATTACTTCTATCTTGAATCTGCCATATTTATGTCTAGCTTATTATAGTACCGGTTTAGAACTAAATCCACTTTCATTCAAAAGTCACTTTATGTTTTGATCTGGATTGGACCAACGAAGATTCAAAGAAAACTCTACCCTGTACTCTGGATTTTTGTAGCCCTGATTTGGTAGTCCTAATCCTACACTGAACTGCCGGCTGCCTGAAATTTGGCAGTTCGAATCTCACCAAGCTCAAAGTTGCCTCAGCCTTCCATCCTTCTGAGGTGGGTAAAATGAGGACCCAAATTGTTGGGGCAATATGCTGACTCTGTAAACCACTTAGAGAGGGCTGTAAAGCATTGTAATGCGGCTAAGTGCTATTGCTAATTCAGGGAGGAAACTGTATGGTTTACCGGAGCATTTGGCAGCCCTAACTAGCTGCATCTTCCAGGCAGGTTGCAATTGCACTTCCCATCATCCTCGGCCAGATTGATAAGGTTTAGTGTGCAACTACCCCGGATAAAACTAAGTTGAAAGACAGTAGCTGCCAGCAACTATTTTACGCTACACAGGATTCGCAAAACCTGACGTCTACGTTGCCCTGCGGAAAAGCAACCCCTTAACGCCGGAGATACGAGGTTAAAGGAGGGATAAACTGGGAAAGAAAGAGAAAGGGGGGAAAAAAACCCACTGAGTTCAAGCTAACAAAACACGGAATCGTGGACGGGTGAAGTCCAGCAACGTTGCCCTGGCGACGAAGACAACAGGTCACTCCTGTTTACTCCCCGACCGGAAGAAGTGGGAGATGGAAGGAGCGCCGACTCCGACGGAAGATCCACAACTGCGCAGGCGCCTTTTATATAGTCTTTGGACTGGGCTGCTCCTCGTGAGGGGCGGCGCTCCGGGTGACATAAGATGGGTCGCGTTGACGTCAGAGCGTGGGCGGTATGGCAAGGTTCCGTCGTTGACAGTGGGACGGGGATCCGAGATGGGCAGGTAGGGGGGAGGAGGAGAAGAGGAGGAAAACCGGTGGTTGGGACCAACCTGGTGCGTGGTTGTGAAGTCGGGGGCTGGAGAAACCTGCCTTGCCTAGCCGGAGAAATCCCTGAATTAAGCAGTAAAGTTGCGAAGGATGCCCGTATAATTCATTTGTCCATTATTATATAACGATAGTTGTAATCAGCAATGATGGCCTCTATCCATCCATCCACCCCTAAAATTAGGACAACCTGGGGTATTTCTATGCTGTTCGCGAATTGCAATCTTTTTTTTTTTTTGTACATTCGCTAAAGGCGCCTTACATTCGGCAGAAGCCTCTGCTGCAATTTCATTTCAGAGTGTGCACCGTAGGCGTGTTTTATTTCCGGAGTATGTAAGGGAGAAGCGCGATGGTTTACTGAATAAAATATTTCTTTTCCTAGTGAATGAGGTTATGCAGCTATGAAATTAAGTCACCCCTCCCACACTCTTGGATCTGTTCGCAGAAAAATATCTGCAAGGCAGTTAATCAGGTTTGGAAAGTTGAGTCTACAAGTCACTACAAAACTGAAATGCCCGGGCAGCGCTGTTGTTTTCCCTGGAGTCAGATGGCATTCTCACAAACAAAGCTTCATTGGCTAACCAGCTTTATTTTTATGGTTCCATGGCTGTACTGCGAATGGAAAAAAAATGGTTAGAACCTACAGTTGGTTTAATCTTCATAGATAGCACATTTTAGGTATTTTGAGTGATACCTTTTAATTTTTTTTTTTTTAAAAAACCCAGATCTCTTTTTTTAAAAAAAAAAACCCTCAAATCTGGGTTTTATTTAAAAAACACCCAGATCTATTCAAATGTAGATTTATACTGAAAATCTGAGGGTCCTTAAGTTCTTACTGAACTAAAGACTATCTTGCCTTATTTTACCCTAGGTTATTGAACAAAATTAGTTAATATGCAGTGTAACATACAAACTCCCCAAATTAGCTGAGTAAACTGGTAAAGTTAACCATGGAATAAGCAGCAAAAGTATTGGCAGCATGAGTTAGTGGTATAACAGGAGGAAACACAGGATTTCTTGAATTAAATGATACCATATCAGTAGAACGCCTTACCCCAAAAAAGCTTGATTGGTCTCTGCTCTATTCCTTGTACTGAATCTCTGCACAGATTTTTTAAGATCCAATAATTTTCTATAGATTTGCAGCAAATTTAATAGATTTCAGTGAATTGGTCATTATGTCTCTGAATGTCTCTTTTTCTAGTGTAGATGGACAGCCAAAATAATTACCTTATAAAAAAAAACAGTAAAGCAAAATATAGTATTTTGGCTTGTAAAATGAATTGAATCATTTAAATCCAGAAGGGAAGGCTTCCCATATTAACATTTTGGAAAATGATATTATTCTTTTTTCCTTTGAAAGAGTCTTGGAAGATTTATTTGTTTTTTAATTATGAAATCCTGTACTAAACTTGAAATATGTTTTTGGAAAGAATGCTATGCTGTCTCTCTATTAGATTAGGGCATAACTGATATATAAAATAATTTTTAAAATCCTGTTGATGTGCTAAATCAGTTTTTTGTACCTTTACAGAATATCTCTGGCTGCTTATTGTATGATTTGCTATAGAAAGATAGGAACTTTAGGTTCAACATGGAAAGTTGATCAATCATGGAAAGATATCAGTAAGTGCAATTCTATTTTTACAAGCCTGACTCTATCATTATTTTATTTGTATGATTTCCCAGATAAATTCATCATTTGGAGTTTGCTGCACATCTCTTCTTTGTCTACCTAGGCAAAATATATATATCTACTTGAAAGTTTTATTAAGAATAATAAATAATACAAACTAAAATAGAAGAAAAAAAGGAAGAAAAAATAGAAAAGAAAAGGCTAAAAATGCAAAAAAAGAAAAAGGATAAAGAAAGATAGGAAGTGGTTGTTTCTCATTTTTTTCATATTGGTTAAGACTAAGATTTAAACTATTTCTCTAAAGCTGCATCATGACTCTTCTTTCTATAATCTGTCTAATCATCAAAACCATAAATCATGTTTTTTTTACAGCCCATAAGGGATGGAAATTATATTCTTCCTAGAGATAGTTAGAATAGCAGTCTTTGGAAATACATTGATCACCACATTCCATAGAACTGATGATGAACTTTTGATTTATTGGGTTTTTTCTGTAAAAGGAAATATATATACCAATGGAAATATAAAGTCTATTTAAAGGTAGGATCTCTGAGCAGGATCTTAGTGACATCACTCTGCATCGCTATTTAAATATTTAAGCCATATTTAAGAATGAGTTGAACATTTTCCTAAACACAAGGTTGAAAACCTTACTTTTCCAGCACATAATACGAAATGATAGCCATCTAAAAAAAATGATAGAAAAATGTTGATAAGGTCATCTGTAAGAATTTATGCTGTACCATTTGATTTTTGGAACAAGTAATGAAACTATGATTTGCAATAATGAAATCTGTTTAGAATATTTTATGAATCCAATGATATGTATTCCATATTAAAACTTTTCAGGATGATGGTAGGAGGATCATACATACATAAAAGGCTAATGGAAGAAACCAATGTTGTAAATCTAATTTTGTACAAGTTTATTCAGAAGTAAATTCTTCTAAATTCACAACTTGAGCTTTGTTGCCAGGTTAGGTTGCCAAATTGTGTTTTCTTGTCCGAAGGATGCTTCCCAGAAATAATCTCATCAAGTTGAGTGGGCATACTCCCAACTATAGAAATTTCTTTAAGTGGTTAGACTTACATAAAGCTGTCACTTGCTCCCTCAGAAGTAGGACTTAGTTTTGCATAACCTTGAATAGGAATTAATTAAATTACCATTAAATCATCAGTCTGGAACCCACATTACGTATCTGATATTAGCACAGTTGAGAAAGTCCAGAAATATTTCACAAGAAGAGTTCTCCACTCCTCTACTCGTTGTAGAATACCTTATTTATTTATTTATTTAAATTTCTATACCGCCCCCTCTCCCAAAAAGGGACTCGGGGCGGTGTACAGCCTACTAAAAATGGACAGTATATACAATTAAAAACAAATTAAATAACATAAATCCAGCTGAATCCCTTCAAATATAAAATTCCCAAGGTTTAAAATTCCAAGATTGAATTAAAAAGTTAAAATTTAAAAATTTAAAAACCAAATTAAATTAAAACCCCATGAACCGTTTACTGGGCCAGGCCGGCCTGTTGGAAAAACAAGGTCTTTACTGCGCACTGGAAGGTCTGGATGTCGGTTATGCCACCAGACTTGAAATTCTAGACCTAGAAAACCTTGAATTACACCGTCTTCGGTCTGATCTAAATATGGTATATAAAATCATACATTGCAATGACTTACCTGTCAATGAATACTTCAGCTTCAACCATAACAACACAAGAGCACACAATAGATACAAACTCAAGGTTTATTTATTTATTTAATCGTATTTCTATACCACTCCCTCTCCCAAAAGGGACTCGGGGCGGTGTACAGCCTAATAAATACATAAAAATACAAAGTTAAATAGAATTTAAAACCAGATTAAATACAAATGTGGCTGCATCCCGTCCGACTATAATTCATTTAAAACCGGGATAGATAAAATTTAAAAATAAGATTAAAATTTAAAACCCCCATTAACTTAAAACCCCATAGACCCTTACTGGGCCAGGCCGGCCTGTTTAAAAAATAGGGTCTTAACTGCGCGCCGGAAGGTCAGGATATCTGTCATGGCTCGTATCTCCGGGGGGAGATCATTCCACAGGGAGGGGGCTCCCACAGAGAAAGCACGCACCCTCGGGGCCGCCAGTCGCCAGTGATCAGGTGGCGGTACCCCAAGTAGGGCGACCCTGTGGGAGCGTACTGGGCGGCGGGAGGTTGTTGGTGGCAACAGGCGGTCCCGTAAGTACCCAGGTCCCGAGCCATGGAGCACTTTAAATACCATCAGTACCACCTTGAATCGAATCCAGAAGGCCACAGGAAGCCAGTGCAGCCTGCGGAGAAGTGGTGTTACGTGCGCGCCCCGAGGGGCGCCCACAATCAAGGTTAACGCCAAGGTTAACCGCATAACGCCAAGGTTAACCGCACCAAACTTGAATGCAGGAAATATGACTTCAGCAACAGAATGGTCAATGTCTGGAACACTCTATCTGACTCTGTGGTTTCTTCCCCAAACCCCCAAAACTTTAATCTTAGACTGTCTACTATTGACCTCACCCCTTTCCTAAGAGATCTGTAGGGGGCGTGCATAAGCGCACCAACGTGCCTACTGACTCTGTCCTATTGTTTCTTTTATTTTTCTTATATGTACCCATTTCATGTATTCATAACTATGTATATGTATATATATTACCTATTATCTTGTAAGTGATTGACAAATCAAATCAATCAATCAATAAATAAAAATCAATTATTTAGGACCTTACCTGAAGCTTAAAGGCTTGATAACACTACCTCATGCTCTTAATTCTCTAGACTGTTCATCTAGCAGGCTATAAATATTCAAAATTGTAAGCTTTTGGGCTCCAAGTATGGAAGCTTTTTGGAGTTTTGTGGACTCTGCATTGGTTGCCAATTGATTTTGGGATCCAGTTTAAGATGCCGGTTTTGATCTATATAAAGCCCTTCATGGCTTACCTGGATATATTCAGAGCCAGATTATCCAACCATCTGTGGTCCAACCAACTAGCTATAGCAATTAGATACTGATATGCACCCCACAGTTTCATTGGGGGAGGGGGGGCTGTGACAAGGAGGCTCAGCTTTCCTATTGTAGTATTGGTGTTATGGAGATCAGTCTGATTCCCTCTTTGCTGGTTTTCCACAAGCTGTTAAGGATTGAATTCCTTTTTAGAGCTTTCTCCTAATTTATTTTAATTCAGTATTACCATCTTTTTGTTCTCTTTGAATTATTGCAGCATTGTTTTTATTTTTGCATGGGGCTTGTTTTATATTCCATTATTTTTCTATGAGAATTTCCAAGAATCTTTTTTTATTATGTTGGCATAAAAACAGTTAATAAATAAGCAGTATTTAAATTAGAAGTTAAATGGATTCACATGTATTTATTTTAATAATAACTAAGTACAGTTAGCTTAACCTCTGTATATGTCACGTTATTGATATAATGTTTGTACTAAAACATCTATTTTGCACATGCAGTGATACTAAGCTTTTAATTTTTAAGGAAAAATTGTGAAGTTAACCGGCTCACTTATTCTGGGGTAAGTTTTTATTGGCAGACATCCATTTTGTTTTTAGAATAAAACTGAAGTATCATAGTATGTAGGTGTTTAATATGTTATTTTATTTCAACTGTTTTGGTGAATATATATAATACGTTGTAACTGTTTAAATGCTGTGTATATAGTAATATACTATATACTGAGCCACTGTGCCCCCCACTGAGCAGTGGCTCAGTGGGGGACGTAGTGGCTCAGTGGCTAAGACGCTGAGCTTGTCAATAAGAAAGGTCAGCTGTTCAGCGGTTTGAATCCCTAGCACCACATAATGGAGTGAGCTCCCGTTATTTGTCCCAGCTTCTGCCAACCTAGCAGTTCGAAAGCATGTAAAAATGTAAGTAGAAAATTGGGACTTCTTTGGTGGCTCAGAGTTATTTGTTGGAGTTGTGGTTTTCTGGAAAGCTGACATTAACAGTGTTCCATGCGTCTTCAGCGTTTAGTCACGCCAGCCACATGACTCTGGAGATGTCTTCGGACAGTGCTGGCTCTTTGGCTTTGTTACATCTCTGTTACAGAGCATTGCCCCCTAGAGCCAGAAATGACTAGCACATATGTGTGAGGGGAACCTTTACCTTATATAGTAATGTTGACAATATTATCTAGTATTGAAAGCAGGTGCGAAATTAAGTATGACCCTCTTTAATATATTACACAATAACAGTCAATTCTTGCATTATTTTATCATTTAAAATTTGGACTCTTAAATATGACCTGTGTGAATCAGTCATTTCTGAAAACTTTAAAAATTGTGGGTTTTGAAAGAATTAGCAGGCCTCCTCTCTCCTCTCCCCTCCTCTCCCCTCCCCTCCCCTCTTTTTTTCTTTTGGTTTCTAACCCACAAACAAGTTTTGCCTTTCTTTATTTGAAATTTAAATTTAGAAGCAGATTATGTTTCCTGCTCAGTTCATGTATTTATTTATTGTTTCTTATATTTATAAAGCAATAAAGACTGTGAGATGATAATGTAGTGCTTATGCTGATCTGAAATACTCTTCCTGCTCCATCTCTGCATGATTTACTGCCTTGCTACTTTCTAGCATCAGGATATGATTATGGGTTAGACCATGGCTAGAAGGAAAGTGTATCCCACAAGCATATCCTAGTTTGGATATCAAGTGGAATCAAGAGAGTTCTGCTTATGAGAGAGGGAGAGAGAAAATAAAGTGAACAAAAGGAAGTGAATGGACATTTCAGATTTAAATTTGTACTTTAATGCTTACACTGATACCTGTCTTCTTCTTTTTTAAGTGGTTGTATATTTGCTACTTATGAAGTTTTGACGTTAAGAAAATTATTCAGTTTTGATACCCAAGTGGTACAACAAGAAAAACTAAAATCCTACATCTACTTACAAACAGTTTCTTTAGATCAAAGTGACTATCAAGGTAAGACAAACTAGGTTATTGTTGAAAGTAGAAGGAATTAGAAACATACCTTGAATATAAGAAATAGTAGTTAAGAACTAGAAGAATAGTATATTCATTCTGATGCTTGAGGAACAACATTACACTAGAGACTGTGGAAGAAATTTACTCATGTTCTCTTCTGTTATTAGAACTTTATCAGATTTTCTCTTTTTTTCCTCATAAGAATGTTTTTCTCATTTTTTAATATTCTATTCTACTGGAAATTTACTCAGCTAGGACCAGGATGTCTTTTTAAATCCAGTTGAATAATTATTTTTCTTTCTATCAATGCAATACAAAAATTGTATTAATAGAGTATGGCTATCCATATCATAAGCTTGATTTGGTATAGCTCTCCTATTCTGACAAAGCCCATTCTTAGCAATCCTTAGACATTTCTGAGAGCAAGTCAACATTTGATCCTTAGTTGGTGATCAATATTTACTTTTGTATCAGTAACATTGCTTTTTGGGTGGTGATGCACCCTTTCCCAATCAGAGCCTCAAAGCTTTATTTGCAAGATGAGGCTGCAGTATTAGGAAAGATGCAAATGGCATTGTCTTTCTGCTGAATCTGACAGGAATTTATTTATATATGTAGAGAGCCAGAGAGATGGCCTTGAAAGAAGTATTCTGAAACTTATATGAACAAAAATGACAGAAGCATTCCTTTGGTCCTGGGGAGGGAGATAGTACAGTATTCAGAAGAGGCTTAGGCTGATTTTTCTCTGACTCACTGGTTGCAAGAAGGAGGGAAGAGAAAGCACAAGCAAACTTGCAAACCTGCTTACTATGGCCTACCTCACTAAAATATAGTTCTAGTTCTTACTGTAGAATCGTTTTCCTGCTCTGGTCTACATATAGGATGGACAATATATCATTTGACCAAAATGAACTTTCTATTGTTGTTGTAGGAGTTATATATCAAGTGAGAAAGAAGCTTCACCGAGCAGCCAAGAAAATTATAGAAATGCATGCTCGAATTTTCCAAAAACCCTTTGATGGTAGGTTTGGTAAAAGCTTTAAGAATGTCATTGTCAATGTGCTATAATCTAAAACTGTTATTTAAAAAAAACACAAAAGCTCTGTACCTTTAACAATTCATACCATGCAGAAACTAAACATATATAGCTTTTCCCATTCCCTCCACCCAATGCTGTTTCTGCATATTGGGAAATCAATAAATTTCTCCCTGTCATATATGTTTTATATATATATATATATATATATATATATATATATATATACTTTGTGTTATACTTTGTGTTACAACACTCTGTTAAGCCCCAATTAAGGGAGAAAGCATACTGCTTTCTTTTCTGTCTTTCAGCTCATCACCAGAGACCATACCGACAGAAAGCTATTTGTTTCATTGTCTTTTTGTTTACATGTGTGTAAGGTTTTGAGCTGATAAATAATTAAATAAGGTAGACTAGGATAGATCTATTTCGAGCTAGTTAGCTCTCTTCAGCTAGCCATACCCTTACTGGGATTCGAACCAGTATATATATATATAAATGTGTGTGTGTGTGTGTGTGTATGTGTGTATATATATATATATATATATATATATATATATATGTGTGTGTGTGTGTTTTCGGAGATTTTCGCGGGTATTTGTCACAAGGCCGAAGACACAAGTCTGAAGATGATGAATGAGACTTCATCGAAACGTCGCCTAGATATTTTCAACTCTACGCGGGAGAAAACCCGAAGAACCAAAGATCCATATATATATATATATATATATACATATACTAAAGTGTAAAGCTGCCATTATCTGGCTGAAATTTGTTACCTGGAACAGTGACTTAATATTTGGAATTGGCTCTGAACATGCTAGTTATGCTTAAATGTTTTATTATTTATAAACCAATTGCTATTTTATAAATAAAATATCTTGTCAGTGTTTATACAGAGATTTAGGCTTAAAATCAGTACCGTAGTAAGAGCCAATTATTCAGTCAATCAATGTGCTTCACTAGATGCATTCAAACAGAGACTTGATTGCCATCTGGCAGGAAAGATTTAATTGGGATTCCTTCACTGAACACGTGTTAACCTGAAGGTCCTTCCTACTCGGCGATCCACAGTGTTCTCATTGGGATGCAAAAATGATTTTTGGGCACTTAAATGTAGTTCCATATATATTCTTGTTTTACAGTTTTCTGCAGGGTCAAGTCAAAATCATTGGTTATGGCCACTAAACTTCAGTTTCCAGAGTCAAAGCACTCCATTCAATTGAACGGTCAATCGTTTACATTAGGAAAAATCTCCTTCAAATCAAACTTGATACTCATGTATAATTTTCTTGACAATTTTTACCAAAGTTGTTTACAATTACCTTTTTCTAGGAAGGTTTTTGTAACCCAATCTTGACAGTAGCTCTAGTGTTCTCTGAAGGTGTATCAACAAAGGATTTACCCATTTAGCTTGTTGGATTAGCCAAGATCAATTCGGTAATGCCACCTAATTGTAGATCCAGGAAATTGCATGCTTTAAAATATTACTCTAAAAATATGATCTTTCGTTACAGTACTGCTGATAATACAAAGATGGAAATAAAGTGACTATAATAATCTTGTCCTGTTTTATGTTTGGTAAAGAACGCTTCAGTACCCTTGATGCAGAAGAGCGCGATTATGCCTTGTGGCTGCTTGTGAAAAGGAGTCAATCAAATGATAAAGTGGTCCGATTACAAGCTGTGGAGGAATTGGCTGCCAATCGTTACTGGCATGGTAATGGTGTCTATTAAGATAGCTACAGAGATCTTGCTGTTGGCTCTTATCTCTTGCATAGTACTATGAAAAGAATAGCCAACCAATTGCAGCACAATATATCAGAAAGCTTTCTTATATAAGTTCCACAGACTAAATAGGAACAATAGAAGAACCCATTCATTTTAATTGGAGCTTGTACTGGGGAAATCTTTTAGTGATTAGGACCCTCAGCATGTTTGTTTCTTAGTTTGCTAAATTTCAGTTAAGGTAACACTTGACAGTAACTGGACACTCACATTTATTTAAAAATTACTAACAACCTGCCTTCCATCGAGGACCTGTATATTGCACGAGTTAAAAAGAGGGCTGTGAAAATATTTACAGACCCCTCACATCCCAGACATAAACTGTTTTAACTCCTTCTCTCAAAATGACGCTATAGAGCACTGCACATCCGAACAACTAGACACAAGGACAGTTTTTTCCCAAACGCCATCACTCTGCTAAACAAATAATTCCCTCAACACTGTTCAACTATTTACAAAGTCTGCATTACTATTACTATTAATCTTCTCATCAGGCCTTATCACCCATCCCCTCCCACTTGTGACTGTATGACTATTGTCGCTTGTATCCTTACAATTTATATTGACTGTTTCCTAGTATGATTTGATTGCTTATTGTACCCTGTGACTATTGTTGTACCTTACAATTCTTGACTCTTGACGAATGTATTTTTTCTTTTACGTACACTGAGCGCATTTGCACCAAGACAAATTCTTTGTGTGTCCAATCATACTTGGCCAATAAAAGAATTCTAATTCTAATAAAAGAATTCTAACAGTAGAATATTTTCAGTTCTGATATCTTACTTCAAGCAAGAACCAATGGGTGGATGTTTTACAATGAGAGCTCAGACTTCCTGTTGGAAATGCTTTAAGGGTGCTATTGCTGCCCACAAGAATCTGACATTAAACTGGCAACTTTTGTTTCACAATACAAACTGCAGGTGTTAACAGTTCTGTTAACAGCATTACAACTAAATCTCCCCCACTACAACCACCACTGTCCTTGTTCTTCAAAAATGGGAATTTGTTTACTACTGCCATCCCTAGGTAGGTAGTCCCTTCCAAACAGAGAGCTTATCCTCACTGGGTTTTTAATTGCAAAGATGTACTGCTGGTTTATATAGTTTTTACTAAAATATATATTTCAGATTAGTGAAAATCCTAACTTTATATTTGTTTTAGTACAGATTATCAGTACAGGACTGTTGCCCAAACAAGCGACCAGAGAACTGCTATAGCTTTAGCGCGGAGTAAAGATGTTGATCTGCGATTTTTCCTGCCTCCTCATCTTTTACTGACTCCAAAAGATGTATGTATAATAAGATCTGAACAGCCTTTACTGCAGCAGCTTCTTTTATGTAGATACTTGAAAATTAATACTTGGGAATTGACCGAAGTAGGTAGCATAATGCAGTTGCCGGAAAGCGTCCATAAGGACAGGCATCCTTTTGAAACTCTTTTTTTTAAAATTCGAGCTTTCCCAATCAAATGCTAAGAGAAGAGGCTCTTTGCCTAACTGAAAGGACTCCGGCCGGGGGGGGGGGCGGGGGGGGAGGAGAGGATTGTCCTCAGGAGGAAGGAAGAAAGGCAAGAAAGATCCAGAGGCACAATAACCTGGAGGGCTCTCTTCTGATTTGGACTTCTCTGTACTGTATCTCTAATCAATCTATGAATGCCGCTCCATGAGGCTGTTAGGTTGTTTTACCTAAGTATACCAGTCTCTGAATAGAGTGCCCTCTAGGTACCCTGAAATCATTTCCTAGGATGATTTGATCTCCTGGGAGACTGAAAGTCCTGTCAGAAAAAAGGATAAAAGTCGAGGCAACCTCTAGCCGCCCCAAGGGCATCACGTTCAGGAGAATAAGCAGTGCCTGTTTATTTTTTTCACCCAGAAGTCCATGCTGGGTGGAAGGAGAAATAACAATAAGACATCTAACAGTTGCTGTCTTGAAACTACCCTGCCCTAGTTTGTTTCAGAACAGAGCTGCCTGGCTGCCAGGCAGCTTTGCTCTGAAACAAACTAGGGCAGGGTAGTTTCAAGACAGCAGTGGGAGCAGTGCAACTTACAGTGTGCCAGTATAGTTTCTTCCGGGTTCAAGGATGGATGGAAGACTCATGAATATGGCTGTGAAGAAGAGCCCAGGGGTGTCATTTGAAGTGGAGATCAGTGGCTGAGTAGAGGGCTTATAACAATTCATCATGGCCAACTCACCACAGATGAATTGCCACGGCCAACTCACTGCGTGACAATTCACCATGGGACAACTTGTTGCGGGACAAAAGTTATTCTAATATCAAATAAATATGGTACGGTAGAATTATTAAGGAAAGGATGCAAAAGGAGGGACAGAATGAAATGTGAATGGCAAAAATTAAAATATTTTTTATTTGTTTTAAATAATTAAATAGAATTGTTAAATTGTCCCACAGTGAGTTGTTCTGCAGTGAGTTGGTCATGGCAAGTTGACTGTGACAAGTTGTCCCATTCCCCTGAGTAGGGGTTCACTGGAGATACAGTAATAGAAGTAATGATCTTAAAATCTCAGACTTGGCTTTGTGGAGTGTAAGAATGGAAATTGCAGTGAGAGGATTCAGGACTACTGTCTTTCCCATGCACAGGAGTATGTTTGGATGAATTAAAGACTCCAAGAGGCAAGCTCTACCATTTACATTCTGAAAACCCTCTAAAATCAGTCTGTGCCACACTTTGGATTTAATTCAGAAATGATGCTTCAGAACAAGAAATATAAAGCCAGTTCATGTCTGTGATCGCAGCTGCTTTCTGCAAGACTTCTTTTGAATTGCTTCTAATGAACCTCACAGCCCTAGCCCAAAACTGACCTGAAAATGTGCCACTGACATTTGGTTATTTTGCTGCTGAATGTTGGCAGCAGAATCTCAGGGTGTTGTCCATCCTGTGCTATGATATTATACAGTTCTCAATTAATTTCAAATACCCTTTTCAAGCCAACAGCTCAGTTTGCTATGTGAATTATCCTTTATATATCACAAGAATTGCTGTTTGAGAAAAATAGAAAGAGAAATAGTTAGCTAGGTGGTTGTTAGGAGTTACTTTATGTCTTTGCAGTATCCTCTGGTTTCTGCCCTGCCACCTTAGACGTATTTCCCTAATCAGAATATGTTTGAAGAAATATGGTCTCAACAGAAAAGGATTGCATCCCTAATCTAGATCTTTATAGACTAAAACTCATGCTGCTTCATACCATAAAAGCATTTACAAATCCTAGTTTTTTATGTGAGTCACTCATCAACAAGATACGGTAACAGGAATGTTTGTGGTTTCATATTTCAGACTTGTTGCTTAGAAGATGAACTTCGACTGCTACTGGCAGCTTTACCTCAAACAGATCTTGACCAATGTGTACAGTATTTTACCTCTTTAGCTTTAAGAGAAAGCAGCCAGACCATAGCTGCCCAAAAGGTATATTCTCAAAACTTAAAAGAGTTCAACATTCTAGTCAACTGGGTACATAGAACTGGCATTCTATTTGTGTGTTTCCTCCTTAATGTACTGTATTTGGGGTTTCTGTTTTCGTTTGCATTTTTACAGTGTCTTAAGACTGTTAACTTTATACACCATGTTGGATCTTTTGATTTGTTGGCCTATGAAGCTGGAGATGGCTCTATTAAATCCCCAATAAAAAAAGTGGCATAATCTCTGAGTAAATTTGAAGATAGAAAACGAAATATTGGATACCATGATTTTATACTTTGGTTTTTAATGGTATTTACTTCTCAAGTAAACTGAAGACAAGTTCAACTGTTATTCTGTCTTGCCAATAAGTTTCTAATTTAGAGGGTTGGTCTGAGCCAGCAGGAATGAGAAGACGATAATAAATATTTGCTTGTTTCCAGTTGATTACATATTATAATTACATCAGTTCCTTGAATTGACTGATAATGCGGAGTAAATTCTTACTGGAATTTTTTTACTGGAAAAAAATTTGCCTCCAGGATAATAAAACTTTCCTTTAAAAAATATTAAATTTTCATATCCCTTTTGAGTAATTTGCCTGGAAAGTAATGTTAGTAGCAAGAATGCTCCAATGGCTGTTATGATATTGATGTTTCTACCTTGCTGGGCAATATTTTTAAAAGGGTTCAAAGTTACAGCATCTTTTCTGTAAAGTGAGACATGAACTCTTGTTTCCTTTGACCCATTAGAGTACTCTTTGTGCTTAATTTTTTTAAAATGCAAAACTCTGCACACTGTTCCAGAAACATAGTTCTTCACATTGTTCATTCTGTTGTTTTGAAATTAATTTCCAACTTGTTTTTCTTCCAGGGAGGTTTATGGTGCTTTGGAGGTAATGGACTTCCATATTGTGAAAGTCTTAGTACCGTACCGGCAAAGACAGTGGAACTCTTCTGTCTGCAAGCTTTAGTGGAACATTCCAAGGTAATGCAGCAGAAACACCTAACCCGAGATTTCTCAGCCTGGGCCTGGAGCCCTTTTTCGATCTCAGTAGTGCAAGCAAGCTGGCAATATAATCAAAGAGTTAGAAAATGATTCATATTTTTCATGATGATAGGATATGGTTTTTATTTTAAAATAGCAATAGCACTTAGACTTACATACTGCTTCACAGTGCTTTATATATCTCTCTAAGTGGTTTACGGAATCAGCGTATCGCCCCCAACAATCTGGGTCCTCATTTTACTGACCTCAGAAGGATGGAAGGCTGAATCAACCTTGAGCCTGGTGGGATTTGAACTGCCAAACTGCTGGCAGCCAGTGATCAGCAGAAGTAGCCTGCAATACTGCATTCTAATCACTGCACTACCGCGACTCTTAGAATAGATGAAAGAAATATTTTCCCATTAAATGAAAGGTCCTTTTAATTAAACCTGTTAATTTTAATGATATTAATTCTGGGTTCTGCGTCTCCCTACACTTGCTGCTACTTTGTAAACAGTTGAACTCAGCCATTTTCAGCTGTCTCAGATCCAAGGTAAAGGCACGAAGAGAAAATCCCTGCTCAAACCTTGTTAAAAACCCAAGAGAGATTATAAAATGTGTAGGTACTATTCTATTTAAGTCATGTTATGAGGAAATAGGACTGTAGTGCCTGTGCTTAATTAATATAGACAGTGTAGGCATTCTCAAGTCACATTTTATTTTAGTGTCCGGGTAATAAATAGTCCATCTTCTGTCACCCCAGGACTCTTTGTGCATGAAATAATTTCATACTTTATTTGCACACTGTTCAAGTGCAGCTCATCACTGCAATTCTCATATCATTTCAGATCCCTAGCCATTGTAATAAAATTGAAGCAAACAAGGGACTTCAACTCCTGCAAAAGTTGTATTACCTCCATAGAGATTCTCACAAGATACAAAGAAGTATCATTCACATAATTGGAAATATGGCACTAGACGAACGTCTTCATGCATCAATAACACGTGCAGGTAATAGCAAATGTGTTTGTTGTTAATTGGAAAAGGATTATTAAAATATTTTGTCTTGCGGTTTTTCCTTGCAAGAGTTACGGGGTTTGGAAATCAATACTTTAGAGTTGGGATTTAGTTACAGTGGAACCTCGTGTCGCGAACGCTCCTGTTCACAACCAAATCGGGTGGCCAATGAAAAATCTACTCAATTTTTGAATCGGGTCATGATTCAAAAATCAGGTGGTAAACAAAATTTTCCCTTTGGCATTTTTTTTTTACTGTGTGTATACGCAGTCAGTCGTGCTTCCGGACATGACCAAATTGGGTCGTGATCGGAGTCTGGGAATGGATTAAGGTCATGACTTGAGGCTCCACTGTATTTAATATTCCAGGCAATTCATACAGTTAGTCAAATATATATTCTCATTGGTTGAGCATAGTATAGAAACTATACATAGGTGTATATTGAATTTATCTTTGGAAAAAAGGAAATGATCAGAAACTACTTATACTTCTGCAGTTTGTGAGGCAGTACATTTTTCTATTCAGGATTCTTCTAAAAAAAGGGACGGGATGAATGAATCACATAGATGAATGATTAAAACAAAGGTTTTCCTGACAGGATGACTGTTTATTTCTGGAGGGGTTTTTAAAGCACAAACTTTGAGTAAACAGTATACATTTTACCCATAGGATGGCATGGTGTGTCTGCCTGCCTGCCTGCCTTGATATTGCTGCATGAATTATTGGTTATAATCAGTCTTATACCGTATCTTCAAACATGAACAGGAGAAACTAAATTTTTAGACTTCCAGTTGCTAACAAATAATAATTTTGCAGAGAATTGCCAGAGAAAATGTGGTGAAAAGCAGTCAATGTGTATAGTACTTTTCTGCATATTTATTACTTATTAAGTGTACCTTCATTAATAAACCATATGAGTAGGCAACAATCAGTGATACCAATGTTTTATTCAATTCAATGCTAGGATGGGTTTCTATACTAGCAGCTATGACGAAATCTCCACGCATCATGGAATCCTCTCACGCTGCAAGAGCCTTGGCTAACCTGGACAGGGAAGTGGTGCAAGAAAAGTACCCAGATGGTGTATATATTTTACACCCACAATGTCGAACCAAGTAAGCAGGCTCTATCTTGTTTACATGAAGCCTCTGTTGTAATGCAGGCTTGTTCGTAACCATAGTTTACACATTATTTGATCTACTGATATAGCCCACCCTTTGCACTGGAGCTGATTCAGACATCCAGTTGTAAGAGACTTGACTACTGAATTGTGAAAATTGCTGTAACCGTGTATTCCGGCAGATTAACAGTTCGGCCTGTTGGGAAAAGTTTTTCTTTCTGTTTCCCCTTCCTGTATTCTGAGGGGAAGGAAAAAAATTCAGGGAACTGTCATAAACTCAGTCAGATTTTCAATATTGCGTTCTGACCTTACTCCCCAAACATGACAAACCTTCTGAAGTTTTGATTTCTTTAGTAAGGAATGCCAACAGCCCCATTAAAAAGTTTCTCTCTCAACATAGGCTAACAAGTCCAGCCATCTGGAAGATGAATAGTTGTCTGCCACATCTATTCATCTCTGCCCTCTGCCTTTTATTCCCAGAGCTAGGGTGGGGCTTCGTTAGCAGCAGCGGCTCTTCCTTCCCAAGGATTGGCCCACAGATTTCTACTGCTCTCCTCTTTGCCTTCTGCGCATCTGCATATCAGGCACTGGATCCAGCTCTTCCTCCTCTGCCACCTCCAGACCTGGGGGCTGTTGACTCTCCATCTGAGAGCTGACGGATGGCCCAGGCTCCGCCTCTTCCCCCTTGAAGCTCTCAGGTTGCCTTGATGCTGATCCTGACTCCCACACCTCCTCTTCCTCTGATTTGGCTGCTGGAGGGGCTGGTGGCTGACAGGCCACAACATATTGCCTTGGTGCATAGACAGCGAATGTTTTCAACCTTAGTCAGCTCTTGGTATGCACAGCATGGATCAAATAATATAAAAGCAGGACAAAATCTTTTGCATTAATCCCATAGATGTTTGTCAACATGTGTAAATTGCTTTGGCTTTTAGGTTAGTTTCAGGGACATGCATTATAAATATACCACAAGTAGTCCTTGTTTAGTGACTGTCTCCTTTAGCAAATGTTCCCAGTTACACAGTGATGAAAATGTAACTTTACATCCAATCCTCACATTTACGACTGTCACAGATCTGTAAAGCAGTATCATAAGCACAGACGTGGTATCACTTAGTTTCTCTTAATGACCGCGTTACCAGTTCTAATTGCGGTTTCTGAATGAGAACTACCTACAATATTGTGGACTATCATTAGGATGATAATACTGTACATTATGCATAATGCTCAAGACTTTCAAGACAGCAGTATGTTGTGAGAAACCTAGTGTATACAGTCTTGTGGCAGTTAAGCCTTTGGAAATTAGTGACTGAGAGAAGGGAAACGTGTAAATTTAGCTAAGATTAACACCTTGCTAAGGGACACAAAATAGTTTCACACAATAGATAGAAAGAAGTCTAGAGTCCAATTGGCTAAAGAAGCCTGCAGTAAAAGAGCAGAACAGAAAATAAAATAAACCTGAGATTTTGGAAGGAACTTTCTTATGAATCACTACATCTCATAAAATAAAGAAACAGAGTTAATTTCGAGGAGGAGAGAACTTTACCTTTTAAATGATGTCCTCAGTACTGGTAAGGGTGTGAGGAGATATAAATCAACATTTGTTTCCTCACCCTGGTCTGGAATCTAACTTAGAATAATTCCATCAGTTTTGGTCTCTACCATTACTAATTAAGTGGAGATGGGGTAGGAATTATTGTATTTATTTGAGAGTTAATTCTTTTCCTATATTAGTGGTTTTCAACCTTGGCAGCTTTAAGATGCATGGACTATATATAATTTCCAGGAATTCCCAAGCAGCATGTTGGCCTAGATCAAGGGTCTTCAAACTTGACAGCTTTAAGACTTGTGGACTTCAACTCCTCCTGTCGTGTTAGCTCAGGAATTCTGGGAGTTGAAGTCCACAAGTCTTAAAGCTGTCAAGTTTGAAGACCCTTGGCCTAGATGCTCTCATTAATAATGGCTTTTTCTTTGTGACTTCTCTCCACTACCAGTGATCCCATTAAAGCTGATGTCCTTTTTGTTCATGGCCTTTTGGGAGCAGCATTTAAAACATGGAGACAACAGGACCTTGAGCACTCTGCAGATGAGAGAGACTTGGATGTGGAAGATGACTACAGTGAATGTTGGCCAAAAGTAAGAATTATTAACCACATCTCTTGAGTTATAACAGGAACCAGGACTGCCAAGATTGCTGTTGCTAAGCGATGAGATCCCATGACATCACATTTTAGACTAAATAGTTTTGCAACAGCAGTCCTGGTCACTGGTTGCTGTTGAAACCCAAGGACTAACTGAATGATGACGATGGTAGGGATGTTAGATTCACATTCTAAGACTGGAAGAAACTTAATAATTCAAGTCCTAACTAAGAACCTAAGAATTATTAATATTAATAATTAATTGAATTGTTCAAATTGCATCTAAGACTATAGATAGTTCCAATCAGGGTGGGTTGTTTTAAAATAAAGTTAGGGTATTCAGGTTTCATAGATTCAATATTGCCAGATATCGAGAAACTCCTCTAGGTATTGCTTTGAGGGCTCCAATTAATGATTGCTTTAACAATTCATTTCTTTCCCCATAATACCTTATGATTCTTGACAAATGTATCTTTTCTTTTATGTATACTGAGAGCATTTGCACCAAGACAAATTCCTTGTGTGTCCAATCAAACTTGGCCAATAAAGAATTCTATTCTATTCTATAAGTGTTCAACTTCAGTTTGTAGGCCCCAATATTTCATATATTTTTTCAATTGTTTTTCTTGAGTTCCTTTCCATTATGTTCTGTTGAATTCATAAATAACAGAGCAGCATTTATGTGAACAGCTGTTTATTCAGAGGTACAGTTCCTGTGTAATCACCAACACATCATTTATTTGTTTACTGTACATGTACATCTAGATTCTCCTGATAAAGCATTTTCTTTTTTCCTTTTACTATACTTGTACGCAGAAAAGGTATCACTTCCTTGATTTCTGCTTTATGCTACTGTTAGAAGAGTAATAAGTCAAAAGTGACAGTTTGATAGTTTCTAAATACCAACTGAAGCCTGCTGACATATTTAAATGCAAAGGATTTGATTAATTGGTAGGCATCCACCAAACAGAATGATAGTAACATTATCTCCTAGAAGAATGAAATGAAAACGTTTGGCCCTTTATTTATGGATTTAAGGCACAATGGTTGTTTATAAGACTAATGCTGGGTTGCTGAAATTAAGGCAATAGACATTGCTAGCAAGTCACTTCAGAGGGAATGCCCTGCAATTATAGTTTACTCCCCTGATTCACTTGTTTTGCTTGCAAGTATGTAGCTGGTCTTCATTGCAATACCTGAAGCTTAAACACTTATCTGAATACAATTGTTTTCTGTCTTGTTTTCACGTATTCCAAATTTAGACTTGGTTAGCATCTGACTGCCCATCACTTAGAATTATTTCTGTGGAATATGATACCCACCTTAGTGACTGGAGAAGCAAATGTCCCGTAGAGAGCTACAGGTAAGGAATAGGGGCAGTAGAAACTGAAACAGTGTTACGTCTCTGTACACATCTTGTACATTTTAGATGTGACTATAATGCATATATATTAACATGATTACATTAATATTTATTACTAATGTTACATTTTTGTATGTTTATTGTGTTGTGAGCAGTCTAAATTCATACCTGCATTTGATTAAGATAACAGATTGATCCTATTATGTACACTTTAAAAGAGCCCTGCCAGGATTGATCAAGATCAGTCTTAAAATATTTAGGTGGATTCATTCATTGCATTAATTCATGATTTGTTTAACAAAATTTAATTTTGTTTAACAAAATTGAATAACCTTTGGCAGAATTGCTATAATCTTGTCAAACCATTTTCAATATACTCTTAATGCAACCATACATAGACAGTAGTTGCTCCCTGAAGAATATGTGGGGAGACTTGATATTCTCAAAACAGTTATTTTTGTCACAGGTAATGTGATTATGTGCTGCCAAAATTGCTCCTTCAATTCCCCCAAACGAAGTTTTGACTTGGATAATATTAGAGCTGCTGACTTAATTCATATTTGGAATAGAGATTCTTTGATATCCATATTAATCTAAAGGGATGTTAAATAACTGTTTACAATAAGTACTTTGAATACTTATCTGAAGTATTAAGTACTGTATTAATTTCCATGTTTTTTACTTGATTTTTAAATATTCTGTTTTACATATCAATCAAAATCCCTTGTGCACACCAGAAAACTGTTCTAAGATACTGCGTATATATGTCATGTGAAATACAGCATATTGAACTGATTATCTGGATGCTAACCATTATTTTAAACAAGATTTGATTTAAAGCAAACATTTTGTACAGCCAGAATCTGCAAGATCATGAAATCTCTCAAGTTTTTTTTGAAAATTCTTGCATCTTCCCACCCAAAATCTCACTAATCATGCTTAAACTTGATGAGATTTAGTGATTCCATAGTAATTGCTTATCTTTTAAATTAAATTAGAGTCCCATGACATCTGTTTGGAAGGTCATCTGTTTGGAAGGTCATTTTGTAGTGTCAACAGTCATTGAGTTGACATTGAGGACGTGGACAGGATACTGGGGGGGCTTAATGCCACCACTTGTTTATTGGACCCGTGCCCCTCCTGGCTGGTTTTGGCCACTCGGGAGGTGACACGAGGCTGGTTCCAGGGTATTATAAACGCTTCCTTGAGAGAGGGGCTGTTAACCCGCCGCCTTGAAGGAGGCGGTGGTGCGGCCTCTCCTCAAGAAACCGTCCCTGGACCCAGCATTATTATCAAATTATCGTCCAGTCTCCAACCTTCGCTTTGTTGCAAAGGTTGTTGAGAGTGTGGTGGCACGCCAGCTCCCGCAGTACCTGGATGAAGCGAGTTATCTTGACCCCCTCCAATCGGGTTTCAGGCCCGGGCACAGCACTGAGACGGCGTTGGTCGCTGATCTCTGGAGGGCTCGGGACACGGGTTGTTCCTCTGTCCTGGTCCTGTTGGATCTCTCAGCGGCTTTTGATACTGTCGACCACAGTATCTTATTGCGGCGGTTGGAGGGGTTGGGGGTGGGAGGCACCGTGTTACGGTGGTTCGCCTCCTTCCTCTCCGACCGTTCGCAATCTGTGTTGACAGGGGGGCAGAGATCGGCCCCGAGGCCCCTACTGTGTGGGGTGCCCCAGGGGTCGGTGCTCTCACCCCTGCTGTTCAACATTTATGTGAAGCCACTGGGTGAGATCATCCGTGGCTTCAGGGTGGAGTTCCATCAGTACGCTGATGATACTCAGCTGTACATTTCCACCCCGGGCCACCCCAACAAAGCCGTCGAAGTGATGACCCGTTGCCTGGAGGCCGTGCGGAGTTGGATGGGTCGTAACAGGCTTCGTCTCAACCCGACTAAAACCGAGTGGCTGTGGTTTCCTGCGCCCAGATACAGCCGGCTTGTTCCTTCGCTGGCCGTGGGGGGAGAGGTTCTGACCCCCGTGGAAAGGGCGCGCAACCTGGGCGTCCTCCTGGATGTACGGCTGTCCTTGGAAGAACATATTGCAGACGTCGCCAGGGGGGCTTTCTATCAGATTCGTCTGATTCACCAGTTGCGGCCCTTTCTGGATCTGGGCACACTTCGCACAGTCACTTCCGCCCTCGTTATCTCCCGCTTGGACTATTGCAATGCTCTCTACATGGGGCTCCCCTTGAAGAGTCTCCGGAGGTTGCAGCTGGTCCAGAATACAGCCGCGCGGGTGATCGTGGGTGCCCCTCGGAGCTCCCATGTAACACCGCTTCTCCGCAGGCTGCACTGGCTTCCTGTGGCCTTCCGGATTCGATTCAAAGTGGTACTGATGGTATTTAAAGTGCTCCATGGCTCGGGACCTGGGTACTTACGGGACCGCCTACTGCCATCATCAACCTCCCGCCGCCCAGTACGCTCTCGCAGGGTTGCCCTGCTTGGGGTGCCGCCACCTGATCGTTGTCGGCTGGCGGCCCCAAGGGTGCGGGCTTTCTCTGTGGGAGCCCCCTCCCTGTGGAATGATCTCCCCCCGGAGATACGGGCCATGACGGATATCCTGACCTTCCGGTGCGCAGTTAAAACCCTATTTTTCAAACAGGCCGGCCTGGCCCAGTAATGGTTCTTGGATTTTAGATCTAAATTGGGTTTTAATTGCTAAATTTTATATTTTTAATTTTTAATTAATCCCTGATTTTAAATGTCTAAATTTCTTAATTGGATGGGATACAGCCGGACTCGTTTATTTAATATATTTTTAAATTGTATTTAAATTGATTTATTCTAGATGTATGCTATGTGTTTTTAGTAGGCTGTACACCGCCCCGAGTCCCTTTTTGGGAGAGGGAGCGGTATAGAAGTTTGAATAATAAATAAATAAATAAATAAAATTGAGTTGTTGACACCTGTTTTTTGTGGTGGTGATCTAACCTTGGTAAGTTTAAGATTTTAGCTCCCAGAATTCCCAGATAGCCTGACCATTGCTAAATGTTTTATAACCTGAAGAACACAACCTTAAAATTGCCAAGGTTGGGGGGACACAGTTCTAAACCTTTCAGTAATATGGAATGTTCTAAGTTTAAGAAAAGTTTCAGAACTGCTGCCCTAAAACATGCCAATATTTCCACACAGTTGGATGCTACGGGGGTGGAAAAATAATTTCCTTTATGGAGCACAAGCTGAGTGTAAGGAAATTGGAGTAAAGCTGCCAAGAAATAACTTGATTCTTCAGAAAATGCTGCCTTGCTATATTTGTCTCTCTTGCTTTCTTTGCTGTCTCATCTGCAGAGAATCTCTTGCATATCGAAGTACTGAGCTTCTCAAGAAACTAAGAGCTGCTGGGATTGGAGACAGGCCTCTCATATGGCTGTCGCATAGCATGGGCGGTAAATTCATTGTCCTCTGTATCAATTTTAAAGTGAACTATTTCAAGCTTGTTAGCCCAGTCAATATACTACATTGCTTCCATTCAAAGGCAATGTTCATAGGTTTCATTTGAGCCATGTAGAAAGCAATCCCCGAGTGCATTTACAATAATAGTAGCGTGAGGGATACGTGTTTAGATGTGGTGTGTTTTCAGTCGCTAGTGAATGTTCAATGTCCTGTTCATAGATTTCCAGTAGCTCTCTACTGAAAATTCTGATTGTTGTACCTAGATACCACTCTTGTCAGAAAACAGCTTTAAAAACCTTATGTGGATGGCTAGTTACCAACTTTATTCCCCACTGATAGGAGTGTTGCTATCTGCCTCTTTAGCGTGTTTGTATTCAAACTTTAATGAGCCCAACTTCCTTTAATTTTTGCCACTCTTTTATTTCCTGACTGCACTGCTAACACAACCTAGACCCTTCATGTGTTCCAATACACCCTGTTGGTAGATTTCCTTTGCAAGACTAATAGGATGGTAAGCATCTCTTTGACTACTCATCTCCTCTAAGCCCTTTCTTATGGTTTCCAAAGTGTCTGCTGAAATAATTGGGGGGAGGGGGCTGGGGGGCATAATGAAAGCATTGTAGGTGGCCTTAAGTGCTATGTTTACCAGGAAACAATATATAGAAACTAGGCCTACTTTGACCATTTAGTAAATCAATGAATAAAATAGTAATTTGGTTACCTCTCTATAACCTCTTGCTTGTTCCCACATCCATTCCATTAGAAACTGAGGCAACTTTTAGTAGTGACCTTTTCCCTGTAGTTCTTTCAGTATATTTGTTCGTAATCTTCTGAATATTGACATTTCATGTTCTGGGCATAGGCTCTTTTCTCTGGCACAGGACCCATCCACCATATATCTGTTGAAACATGAGATCACCCTCCAGCAAACCCTTGTTCTTCCTCACCACTCACCACTTCTTAAAAATGAATGGAGGAGCTAAGATTTCACATGCACTGACTTGGAATGGTTCTATCTAAAAATGTCATATTAACTCCACAGTGCCAATGGGCTTTCTAGATGTGACTCAAAGTGCCTCCGTCCCCTTAGTCTGTTTCTGCACTTTCATAGCTGTTTCTCTGAAGGGCAAGCAGAGAGATTCATAAAGGAAAATTTTTTGGGAAAAGAAAATTATTATTATTATTATTATTATTATTATTATTGTGACTGCTTGCATTGACTACCAGGAGGCACAGTGTGGCCCATTTCATCTTACTGGGGCTCATCTGGGGAGCCAGATCTTATTCTATGGCATTCAAAACCCTCTACAAGGAATTGAACTCTTTTGACCTTTGCACTTTAGAAGACTATATGCAGCGCATTCGGCTTTAGAGTTACCCTAAAATATTAAGATCCTAGTTCTTGGCATTCAGCAATTAATAGGAAGGGTTCAGTATAGAAGCTGACACAATTGTACACACAATTGTACACATTGTCCACCTTCCCTTAAGATATGCATTATATGTCGTATGCCATAGGTGTTATGTCAACTTTGCATGGCACAGGATCTGGTTATTTGCAGGATATCCACATGTTCTACTAAATCATACAGGCTCTGCACACTCCGTCTTCCCTTCCTGAAACTTTACCATCTTGTGGGACTTCAGAAACATGCCTTTGCCATGGCTGCCCCTACCCTGTGGAATATGCTCCTGCTGGTGTTTTTCCACAGACCCTCCACCCTTCTAGCCTTTCAGAAAGCTGTTGAGATTTGGTTTATTTGTTTGTTAAGGATTGTCAATCTTTCTGTCTATTAGTCACGTTTCTATACTGCCCATCTCCTTCAAAGATCTCCCATTTTAGATACTGGAATTGTGTAATAGGAGGCATGAAAGAAGGGTAGCTGAACCTGCTGAGGGAGATACTTAACTTGCAGGTTTTTTGTTTTATTGTTTTACAGTTTTTATTGTTTTTATGATTGTTTTATTTATTAGTTTTACAGTTACTATGAGCCGCTCGGAATTGCTTATATGGGCGGTCATAGAAGGCTTCTAAACCACTGTACCCATATGCATATAAGCAAACTGGGCTAATGGCCAACTTGGTATCTCTTGCACTTGGCACAGGTGGTCTGGGACTTGTAGAAAGAGGCCCTCCTTTTCCAAAGGAGGTAAGAGTGACTGGCCCTCCTTCTTTGTAAAAAAAAAAAAAAAGCAAGCAAGCCCGAACGTCTTCAATGAATTGTGGGAGAGTGATTTTCTGTCTTGTATCTCTGTCGTAAGCATCACAGCCCTTCATTGATCCCATTTCATGGAAGCTTTTCTTTTTCAGGCCTTCTAGTTAAGAAAATGCTGCTGGATGCTTCTATGGACCCTGAAATGGCTTCCATAGTGGACAGCACGCGGGGGATTGTATTTTATAGCGTTCCTCACCATGGCTCCCGGTTAGCTGAATATTCTGTAAATATTCGATTTCTGCTCTTCCCTTCTGTGGAAGTCAAAGAGCTCAGCAAAGGTTTGTTTCTTTGTGGTAGTTCTGGAATGTGTATATTTAAAACATAGCTTTCTTTTCTACAGCTCTCTCACTTTGTGTGTCTGTGTGTGTGTGTATGTAAATATTAACAATAAAGCCAAATTATTGACACTAATCAACACTGAGCTTCATTTTTATTTATTCTTTTGATGGAGCTTAATGGAAATGCGGTTTTCTAGGCAATATTTTTGGAAGTGGTTTGCCATTGCCTCCTTCCTAGGGCTGAGAAGGAGTGAACATAAGATTACCAAACTGGCTTTTGTGCCTAAGCCAGAACAGAGCTCAGCTTTCTCTGTTTCCAATCCAGCATCTTTATCAGTAGAATATAGAATTCCAGTTTATGTGGAACTAGTTAAGCATTAGAAGATTCCAAATTCTGAAATGGTATTTTCAAGACAATTTCTACCCTATCCAGCACTGCTTGAGTTTTAATGCAAGAGACAGAAGCATTTTAGTTTCCTCAAATTAAATGTAACCTCTTTACCCATAAGTCACTGTTGCCCCCAGCCACCACTCAGAACCTCTGCAGTGTTCCTATAGAAAGAGGGAGGTAAAGTTGGATGACAACCATGTTCTGATTCCATTAGACTCCAAATCTGTTTCATGTTAATATAAATGAGGCCAGTATAAAGGCCTCTGACAGAGCCCATGGCACCACTTTCAGGGCCTCCCAGTTCAGATATGAGGTATCCCTAATATTTGCTCCCAGACCACATCAGGAGCTGTGGGAAACAGATATTAAATAGGAACGCAAAATGGAATTCTAGTTAAGTTCAGGCATATCCTCAATTCAGACTTAGCTGAAGTGTAATCACTTTGTAACACCTTGTCCGTTATTTATTTATTTATTATATTTACATTAAAGGCAAATCTGGACATCTGTGGTTCTGCATCACCTGCCCACCTACACCAATTTATTGTGTACAGGAAGTTCTGCCTGTGAGCTCCATAGTCTACTTCCTTTTCCTTGCATTCCTGGGTAGAGAAATAACTTAGACTTTGACATAGATAGATCTTTTGTATGGGAGCCATTTTGTTTGTGTTCAGTAGGAAGCTAGCAACAAATAGAAATACTTGTGACCATTGGGACTAGAATTTCCATTGCTAAGCGAGGAAGTGGGTAAGTGAGTCGTGCCCCATTTTACAACTTTTTTGCTGCAGTTGTTAAACAAATTACTGCAGTCATTAAGTGAATCAGGCTTCCCGCATTGATTTTGCTTGTCAAAAGCCAGCTGGGAAGATTGCAAATGACCTTGGGATGCTGCAACCATCTTAAATACAAGCTGGTTGCCAAGTACCCACATTTTGACTATGTGACCGTGGGGACGCTGCAATAGTTATAAGTGCAAGGACTGGTTGTAAGTCACTTTTTTTCAGTGCTATTGTAACTTCGAATGGTCGCTAAATGGATGGTTTAAGCCAAGGACTACATGTATTTCACCAGAACAAATAAGAGGCCGTGATACCATCTAGCCTTGCTTGCTACTGGCACTCAGCCTTTAAAACGACAGCAAATGCCACCTTTCTGAACTGAAATCCATCTTCCATATGAAAAACATTATACATAAATGTAGACCTCTGCCTGAAATGCAGTGTCTAAAATAAGAAATCCACATTTCATTTTTATGCGTTTTTCCAGATTCGCCTGCCCTGAAAGCACTGAATGATGACTTCATCTCATTTGCCAAAAACCAGAACTTTCCAGTATTAAGTTTTGCAGAAACTTTGCCAACACGAGTTGGCAGAATGCTGAGTCTGCATGTCGTGCCAGTGGAATCTGCAGGTTTGACAATCTCAGAATTCACCTTTGGAAATGCCTGCCTTTAGTCATCCATAACAGTGTTTCTTTACCTCAGCAACTTTAAGACTGTGGACTTCAACTCTCAAGATTCTACAGACAGCCATATCTGGCTGCAGGATTCTGGGAGCTGAAGTCCACCCATCTTAAAGGAAGGCCAAATTAGACAACTTAATGAAAGGTAAATGAGTTAATGGAAACAGTAAAAAAAATAAAATGATTGACTTCCAGTTGAGGAACACTGGATCAACCATCATTATGCCTCAGATCTCGAGGTAATTTGCTATCTCACCTTTTTTCTTTATATGCTCATTACTTACATTTTAAATAATGTGACATTAATTTTTTGAACATTTTCACTAGGACGGTTTCTGTATTATCAAACAAAATGAAGTTCTTTAGAAAACAATTAGGAATAGGAGGGTTGAATTCGCCCTCAATTTAAAGTTATTGCTTCTGGCTTTTCTATATTGTGGGAATTTTTATATTATACAAGTTGTCCTTGACTTAAGACCATAATCGAGACCCCAGATTTCTGGTGCTTGGCGAGATAGTCGCTAAAGGAGTGTTGCCCCATTTTTCAACCTTTCTGGACACAGCTGTTAAGTGAATCACTGCAGTTGTTAAATTAGGCTGGTTGTTAAGTGAATCTGGCTTTCCCATTGGCTTTGCTTGTCGGAAGGCCACAAGAAATGAACACATCAGCTCGGAACACTACAGCTATCGTGAGCCAGTTGCCAACTGTCTGGATTTTAATCACGTGGCCATTGAGATGCTGCAATGGTCGTAAGTGTGAAAAACGGTCATAATTCCCTTTTTGTCAGTGCCGTAACTCTGAACCATCATTAAACAAACGTAAGTTGTGGACTACCTGTACTTTGTTGTATAATTGTACGTATTTGGCCTGAAAACAAGGTGCAGTTTTTCTTTTATTATGCATTGTATAGAAAGGTCTAAAAAAGTTATTTCAAACCGGTGCACATATTCCTCAAGCGGCTAAGACATAAATTATGTATGACATCCTATTAAACAGCTTACGGATTACTGCAGCGAAAATAAATTTTCAGGTATACTCCAACCTTGTTTTATACACTGTCTAGAATTTGGTTCAAGCATCATCTTTTTAATTATTTGTTATTGATTCCAATTCGGAGAGAGATCAGACAGATAGGCTGCCATCTTGCCTAGAGACCCTGGAAAGCAAGGGGAATCACTTGAATGTAAATAGGTGATTGGTTTTCTTTTCTGTGATCTTAATGCTCTTTGCTTTCATGTCTGTTTCAGATTTGGGCATTGGAGAACTCATCCAGGTAGAAGTTAGCCACCTCAATATTTGCAAACCGAAGAACAAAGAATCTTTCCTGTATCAACAGACCTTAAAGTTTATTCAAGATTCTCTAAAAAGGGAGCTGGGAAATCACTGAACAGCCACACTGTGCATATTTGTTCTTTTACTGGAGCAGTTATACCAACTTTTCTTTGAATCTGGGTCTGTCCTTGGCAGGGCAGCTGTTTTATTACAGTCAAGCTATTTTTTTACCATTGCTTAATGGGAAACAGTGGGCGTATTTCTGGTGTTATATATTGTACAAAGCATTGTTCATTTTGAGTTCCATTTAATGCTTGACAAGGAAAGTTATCTGGGCTCCTAGAAGGTCTTTTCATTGTTTTGTAAGCATGTGTTTTACCTAAAGAGATCTTCATTCTCTGCTCAATATAGAAGCAAAGCTGCTATGCCATTAATGATTACACTATATCAGTCGTTGACACTAGGTGGTTGGGGGCACTTGTTCCTGTATATTGTGCATACTGGAGAGCAAATGCACAGTCATAAATCTACTCTCCCATGCTGATGTACTTATACACATACCCACATTGTATGATATCAAGTTCTTTACGGACATTGATATTTTAAATACAGTAGAAAATGTGTAATGACAAATGAATCTGGACCCTAACCTGTATTTTTGCAGCTGGATGCCAACAGAAAACAAAGATATTTAGTAAATTTGCTATTGTACAGTGTTTGGAAAGCTGTTACAAGCCCAGAACTATTTACTCCAAAAAAACCCTGAAGCAGTTTCTTAATTCTATGACGACAGATTTTCCTGTGATTATCTTATACCAAAATGCCTCATGAAGTAAAAAGATTCAGAATTGTTGCTTGAGTCTGCATAAAAAGGCTGGATTAGTCAAGGAGCACTTACTTGAGATGAATCAGAATTATGTTTTTACTACTTAATTTTTTTTAAACTCAGAAGATAAAACTCAAGTCTCAATGTAATCTGAATAAGCCTGCCAAATATATATTGCAATATTGAAAATGCAAAACACTCCAGGAGGGTAGATATTCTTCCCTTTGGCTGTATTCTGAATTTTAAGTAATATAATGTATAAAGCCAGTTCTAACATGAAGCCAAACCATGGCTTGATTTTTCATATAAATGAAAAAATTCTTCCTGAAGATTGCTTATCCTGTTTTTATGTACCATTTGCTTAATATCCCCGTGGTAAAACAACTGACATAATTGTGAGTTAGAAGCCACCACTGATATTGTCAGATGTTGCAAACTATGGTGTGGAGGTTATAGGGAACCTTCATAAACCTTGTCTATAGTTTTAGAATGATAAATTAAGCCACTGTATTTGTAGCAAAGCTGATTCCTTTTGTAGACAAAGGGGAAATAGTTATCCATATCAATCGGCTGCATTTCCTTGCGTCAAAAACATTTGTAACTGTTTGAGCCATCTGAAGTATACATCCCTATTGCCACCCATCTGAAAGAGCATGTAATTTACCTAGTGTAATATTTTTGTGTGTACTAAATAATATTTTATGTATACATTTTCAGGCAACTCTTGTTTTTTTTTACTACTGCAGCTGATTAAAAAAGGGCATGTCGTATACATAAAAAAATACTTGATCATTGCATTGCTAGCTACAGTTATAACATTACACATTTAGAAAAAAAAATACCATAAATTATTCTTCCAGTATAGTAACTTTCCAACAAGTTACCATCATGAGGTAATTTATACATAATGAAATAAACAATATGTGAATTATTTATGATGTCAAATCTATGAATATTGTGTCTAAACGGATACATGAGTCGATAGCATCATGAAACTAACTGGTGTTGAGTGGATTAACATACGACTATGATTTGGTCTTGAATGAAATAACTGAAATTCAGCTTTGCTTGCCCGAAGTTGCCTGTGACTTTCGATATATTTGCATAGTATTTTTTCATTAAAACATTTCCAGAAGTTATTTTTTATTCAGTAGAAGCAATGTTTTTTAAAAACTGGTCAGGACAACATTTGTTTGTTTGTTTATTTATTTATTTAAACGTTTGCTCTGTTTTTTTTTTTGCTCAGGGCGAGTGGCATAAATTGCAATCGATGGCATAGAGTATGTTACTAGAAAGATTCAAGTTTTAATAAGGCATCTCACTAGGCAGCAAGTTATACGACATAGTGCCAACAGCCAGATACCACTTCAAGTAAAGTAATAAAAATTACTTTCATTTTCAATTTATAGTCACTTCAATTGACTTGCTTTCTAATGCTTTTATTAGCATGTAAATGACCTGCCACAAAGCTGTTAAATTATCTGTGTTGCAAAGAATATCCTCAGTAACAGTATACTAGGCTTCCTTTTAATAGATGTTCATTTTTCATCTGAAGATGCAGCCATAAATAATCAGTGATGCTTCTGGTTTCCTTATTAAAGGGGAGGGTTACAGCAATCTTCCCTAACCAGCTGTCCTACGCCAAGGGCAACATCCTTCTCAGAGTGGGATCGTGAGAGTTACAGGCAACCCAACTGTCTTCTAGTAAGCAAATGTTACTGCTACATACTCCTTTTCATTATTTGATTCAATTTTTGAAATATTGCTGGAGACCACAATAACCTACTTGATTTGGCGCTCCTGACTGCATTGTCTTAAGGATCATTTAATTAAAAAAGATAGCAATATGTTAGCTAATTAACCTTTAACCTTGCATAGTATATATATATCTATATAGGAATAGGCCATGACTTGTTTCTCACAAACCACATTTTTAATATTAACATAATAAAAAACAGGCCAAAATACATGTTGCGTCCCCCCCCCATTAAAAAAAAATTAACTTTGCTGCTTCTTCTAAAGCAGGGGTATCAAACTGGCAGCGTCATGTGACATATTGGGATTCCCCCCCTTTGCTAAACCCGGGGGGGGGGGAGCCAGCACGTGACGCATCCGGCCTGCGGGCCACGAATTTGACCCCGTTCTAAAGCAACATAATTCTTTTTATTAAATTACAAATCAGCCTAGATTTTAATTTGTTCCCTGAACTGTAAAGCTAGAGCACTGTATTTTTTATGATGTAAAATACCGGTAATTGTGCACAAAAATATTAGCCTTTCAGACCCCATACTAATTGGTGTCTCCCGTCCCCCCCATATCCCACTGCACATTTTATTAGCCGAAGAATACTTGAGATTTAAAATGAAAATAGAAGCTACTCAGATATGTACCTGTGTTATTTCCTACCTATATCATATATGGGTAGTTTCTTCCATAGGTAATATATATTAATCCAGACAGAACCAGATCTAGGTATGTAATAAAAAATTAACAATGGTTTCTCCTATGAGGTGATCTATAAGGGAATACCTCTCTTGCCTTCACCCCTTCAGGATCCTTTTGAAAACAGGCTAGATCTATAACCACATTGCTCAAAATACATATTTTCATGTCTTCATACAGGTATATTTCTAACACCCTAAAGGTTTTCTATCACAGCTTAAACTTGAATGGCTATTCTGGATACTATCAGCCCCAAGCTTACCATGCCACTTCTAAAATCACCTTGGATTTCCCTCTATATTATTGATGATAGCTATTTAATTAGAATCAGACTATCATTTTTGCTCTTAACCAACTGGCCTTTTTGAAATTCAAATTTGTTCCTACTTTTCACACATTGATAACAAGGATAAAAAATAATTTATGGCTGTGAACCAGGGTTCTAAGCATACAGTTGGTTCAAGCTTGACACAGAGTACCTCTTGGTATATAAAACAGAATTAACACTTTCAGCTTTTTACAGTAGAAAACTACAGGGCAAGCAACCACTTGTGGCATGGAATTCAGAAATGAGCAAAGTGCAAGTAAAGAGTATTTGAAGCAGGCCCCGTTATAGCACACATGCATATGATAAGTATTTGTTATTGAATTTACTATTAAACTTGAACCAGAAATCACCAAGGCATGAGAAGAGATTAATGCTATACCATACATAGGGGTCCCCAACCCCTGGGCTGCAGCCCACTACTGGCCTGTAGCCTACTTGGAACTGGGCGCACGAGAGGTGGGCTGGCACGAATGCGCAGTTCCACTAGTACGTGGTGCGCCATCACGCATGCATGCACACAGCTCCACTTGCACAAATGGTAGCAGGTCACTACTTATGCAGCTCCCCCCTCCCCCTCCCCGGACTGCCAAGCCGAAAGATTGGGGACCATTGCCATACATAATTTGCTGAACTTCCTTCTATCATAAAGTTCATAAAGTGTTTTTCTAGGAAAAAACGTATAAAAATGAGTTCATAGTTTTAAACTGAGGTCAGAGCTTAACCCTGAGATATAGTACTACTGTTGCCATCTTCTCCAAATGTGACCCAGTGGCTGAAATCCCTTGGACAGGAGTGTTTCAAATTTTGTGAAGCAGGAGGTGGATTGGCTGGTAAGGGCTGAATCACTGGCTGGCAAGCAGCAAAGTCTACTTCCAAGTCTAGCAAATTGGTATTTTCCATTGGACAATGATTGTCTGAAGCTTGCTCTTGTTGCCGAATCCTCAATGGAGAAGTTTCCTGTTGGCCTCCAATTAATTCTAAACCAGTCTGCTTCAAGAGCTTAGCATCATTGTCTTTTGAGCTGATCACGACTGCTGAAGCAAGAAGAGAGGGTTCACTCAGAGAAGATGGAAGTGCATCAGAATCCTTCATTGTGGAAAAATATGGTGCTGGAACGTTGTTATTGTTGGAATTGAATGTCAGCCCTTTTAGAAACAGGTTATTGCTGTTCTGGAGTACTTGCAGATGAAAATCGGGAGGAGCAGACTTCTTTCTTCTTGGGGGAACTCTTGGAGTCTGAGTCAAGTTCAGAGAAGGAATATAAGAACTTTCCTCTAAAAGAGACAAGGGAGTTGGTTGCCTTTCATTGCTGCTGCTGCTCCTCTCGATAATTTTGCCAGGATGCATTGTCCTTGGCTTAGGAATGGGGATAGTCTTAAGAGAACCAGTAACAGTTGTGGCTTCCAGACATGATTCTGGTGAAGCAGAGGAGACATGACTCAAGGTTTGCTCAAGCTGCTCTTCTGGAGAAGGAGGCTGAGGAAAAAAAAGGACAATTAATTGTTTTTCAACCAATCTCTCATTAGAAACAGCAAGCCATTCAGAGACGTCTCTGGACCAGATGGGTGGCACATAAATTTAACAAACAAAGAAACATTTCTCTCTTGCTCTTATAAGGGCTGTGTGTGTGTGTGTGTGTGTATTTCTGGTAATACAAACACCAGTGTGGTTTGCTGTCCCTATCCTTTACACTTGAAGAAACTATTTAATCAGTGTGGTTTGTAATCATAATAGCCTTACAATATAGCAGTAACCCTTGTAGGTTTTTTACAATTTTTAAGCCAAAGGGGAAGCATGGAGAGCAAAAATCTACAAAAGGCCTACAATATAGCCCGCTATTTGATATCACAAAGCAGAATTCCCAGTTATAACCTTCCAAGTCTTTAGTTTACTTTATTGTCACTGCACCTCGTACAACGAAATCAAACACCATCTTCAGTGCACATCATGATTATGAAAATAAACATAAACACACATCCTTCACACTCCACACATTGAACTGAAAACCCTCCAACACCACACCAACACTGCACTATGCAACAGAATTCAACAGAGCTACTGCCCTGGGATAGAAGCTGTTTTTCAGCCTATTTGTCCTTGTTTTTATTATTCTGTACCATCTGCCAGATGGTAATAGTTAAAAAAAAGGATGCCTAGGATGAGATGGATCTTTAAGAATGTTTTGAACTTTCTTAAGGCAGCAGGAGAATAAAATTCTTCCAAAGAGGGGAGAGGGCAACTAAACTTGCTTTGTGGTAGATTAATTTATCAATTTTTTTCATCCCCTGCCCACTACACGTTTTTTTTTTCATTATAATTTGGCACACAGCATTTGTATCTTCTTAGCAGGTGTTTAGTTTTGAAAATGGTTTCCTTCAAAACCCTTTCATCTAAAGCAAAACAGAAAATGCAGTGAGTAATTCAAAGAACTTTTGAAAGTGGGTGACAATCTTCTAAATTAATTCCTCATATTTCCATACAACTATTTTCATGTTAAGTAAACCTTTCTATTTTATCCTTCTGTTCCCTTCCCCCACCCTCCATTAGAAATTCAAATCTTTAGATCTCTAACTGGAAATCACCAGCTGTAACAATTTTGTTAACATTTTGAGGTAATACTTTTAGGATTCCAAGGAGTCACTAGATATCTTTCAAAGTACAAAGATACACCATTCCTTTACTCTGAGAATTTTCTGCTTTATATTTACAGTTGTTGGAGCATAACATGCAGAATGAAGTTAAGAAAGCTGCCGAATTTTAAAAGCAGTTGTTTCTGTTTTATTTAAATAGAAAGGAAATCAGGACAAATTGGAAGTGGAGAGTTATTTGCTTCCCATTTCTCTCCCTCTGCCTTCTTTTTCTCAAGCAAATGTTTGGAATAAATATGTAAAGTACAACTCAGAAAAACAATAGCCTCAAGCATTCCACAGTATATACAATTACCTCCAAATCCCATGGATACTCATTTTAATGTTTCTGAGATCAAGAGATAATTAGCACTTAGCATGTGAAGACTTATATACCACTTCATAGTGCTTCACAGCCCTCTCTAAGCGGTTTACAGAGTCATCATATTGCCCCCAATAATCTGGCTTTCCATTTTACCAATTTCAGAAGCACGGAAAGCTTGAGTCAACCTTGAACCGGTGAGACTCGAACTGCCAGCAGCTGGCAGTCAGCAGAAGTAGCCTGCAAGTGCAATACTGCATTCTAACCACTGTGACCCAATGCTCTAAGCTAAGAGCATTGGCCACTTAAGGGTTAGAGTTAGTATAACTTCAAAAAGCATTTCAGCAAAGCCCTTTGTCAGAGTTTTTTTTTCAAAGCTACAACAATCCATCACAAACTACAATCTCTCCTCTTTTCTCCTCCTCTCCAAGTCCTGCAGGAGTTTTCTCTTATGCAGAGTTACTATATATATATATATATAGCTTGTCACTCCACATTTCAAATTACCAATGAAGCGATACCAGATAGTTCAGATTTTGATTTAGCCTGAGTTGGAATAGTGCTACTTGAATCAGATTTCCCTAATCCCCACTCCCCAACTATTAAGGGTTCAATTCAACAGAATCTATATGTGCATCAATCACTGGGAAAGAGAGTTTTCAGTTCTTTCCTCAATTCTCAGTTAGGCCCTACACATTTCTTACATTTGTTTTAGGAGAAGAGGTCTATAAGCAAAACGTGGAAGCTCTATCTTCCAAAATACATCTCGGAGACAAAACTCCCCACAAAAATGGAAGTTCTTGTAATTTACTTGCAAACACTAAATATGTAATCTATACGAAGGGATGATTTCTGTGCAGAGGGGAGAGCCTTATACTGACACTTACACATCCCGGCTTGGCTCCCATTTTCTGCAAAGGTGCAGGTTTTTTGGTAGTTGGGACTTTAGGTGGGGGGCGCTGTGGTATGAGGACAGGAGCTGGCTGGAATCCATGAAGAGGTGCTGACTTTGGGCCACTGGGAATTAATTCAGGTTTAGTCACAGTCTGTGCTCTTGCCGGAATGGAAGCCAAGGATTCCTGGGGTGTTACTGAAATACAAAAGAATGCATTCAGTTTCTTTAAAGCATTCAATATATCCAAAGTAGCATTTGTTTTTAACAGTGCATGTTATTGCTTGCACAAAACCTGCCAACATCTAGGCTAAAAATGCATGCCAAAGAAAAGGATTTTTACCAGCCTTACTAATTGATAAGGCAAGGAAGGACAAAGAACAATTTGAATTTCAAGACTTTTTTCCCCCATTTATTTTATTGGCATAGAAAGATCATTCTCAGCATCAGCCTCTTCTGTTTCAATTCAGAACGTGAGAAAATGTTTTGCAAAGTTTATCTTGTTGGGAAAACGGTGATGTGCCTTATAGGGATAACTTTTTAAGTGTTCACATCTATAATGTGAAATAAAATCAACATGTAAAAATTACAATCCATCTTTATTATACGGTATTTAAAAGTGATGTGTATTGCAGTCCTGAAATACACGATTCAGAAAAATTTTGGGGAGAAGGATTGTGAGATGGTACCAGGCGGAGACAGGAAGAATGGTAGTTCCTGTACGAATGGAATTTAGCAGGAAAGATTTCTAGCAGAAATGAAGATTTCATTGGAAAAGAGTATTTCTGTCTATACCATGTTTGAAGCCTTACTGTTCTACCTTTTATTTCTCACTTTCTTCTCTAATCCTAGGTTTTTATATTATATAATCTACTTCCCAACTTTCTTTAATAAAGCTTGTTTCCTTGTTCTGCTTTAACATTTGCTTAACTTTCCTCTTTTTCCTGGATTTACAGGTGTATCCTTCTCCTTCTCTATTTCCCCTTTGTATGGCTTGTTATGACCCTTTGATTCTGGACTGTTGTCACTGCTTGGTAGAGGTCTATGTCTTCAAATGTATTTTCTAAATCTTCCAGTGCCTGAGAATTTTATCAATACTAGTGATGGATAATATTCTGGGCTGCTCTGAACCTGTCCCCAGTTTGGCCACTTTGTGTTGCTAGCACTTGAGTGTGTTACTAGCTTTCCACCAGCATCTGCATTTCCAGCAAGAGCTCAGTCAGGTATTCTGTTAGAGCTAATACTCCATTACAATTTTGCCCCATTCTTATCAATGTCAAGGCTTTCTTCTCAGCTTTTTAAACTCCAATTTAAAGCATCCAGCTTTCGATGAAGAGCATTCGATGAAGAGGAACTTCCTTTGAGGAATTAGTTTCCCTGATAAATTGCTCTTGCTATAAGAACCTTCCTAATTCAGTCTGTAACTTGACTCCATTATTCTGTATTCTGCATTTTGAATGACAGAGGACAGATTGTAAATGTCTTCTGTGTGACATGTTTTCAAATATTTCAAGAGTGCTGTCGTATTCCTGCTTAGTCGTCTTCCTCACTTTTCATCTTCTTCAATCTCTTTCCATATGTCCAAGGTTTTAGTCCCCTGGTCATTCTCACTGACTTTCTTTGAACTTGTCCCAATTTCTCTGAATCCTTCTTAAGTGTAGTGCTCTAAGTCAAACACAGTAATTGGCAGAGCCCCCTGATCAAAGCCAAATAAAGTGGAACAATTCCCACGATGTAACCTAGTTAAATTTGCTTTTTTTTTGGAGCCAGATCACTCTTCCCAGGTCTTTTTAACATGTACCATTACCAAGCTCACAGCCCCTATCCAATATTTTTGAGTTTGGCTTTTTTTGTTTTCTAAGTAAAGAATATCATCAAAGCTTCTAACAGGAAGCCGACCATACCTCCTTTTGCTTGCATCAGACACCGAATGGCTTCCTCAGCTTCTTCTGGGGTGGTGGTTTTGATCTGTTTTACATTGTATGGCTTACTAATTCCAGTTCGTGATTTCGGCTTGTAGGAAAATGTAAAAATAAAGGAGAAATAAAAAGAGAGTCTAGAAGGAAGATAAATCCAACAGCTGCCCTTTCTATAAAGCAGTATATAAACATGAGGGTAGCGTTGCTTTTTTTTTCCAGGGGGGTCATCTTTTTTTTACTGGTCATGCCTTCATGAAAGTTAATTTACAGTATATAGAGGAACATCTCCTCTTATATATGCCTTTCCTTTCCTTAGTTGCTGCCACCAGACACGTATTTAGTAATTACACTATTCTTTGTCTGCTTTCTACTTATTCAAAGCAGATACTGGATTAATCTTCCCCAGCCTGGAGCTCTCTGGATGTGGATTATAGGTAGATGGCCATTGGGGATTATGGCAGTCCACCTCATCCCAAAAGCACTTGATTGGAGAAACTGCCTTATATTTTCCAAAAATATCCTATTTAGGATGCTGGTAGTGGTGATTTAGAGCTCAAGACCTTCTTGGTATTTTGGTGCTTCTCATAAGAGAACCTTAGCTCAACATCAGACTGAGTGATTCTTATCAGTACTTGAAGTGATTGTACTGAGCTACTCACAGGGTGCTGTGGTGCTCCTGGAAGAAGCTTTGCTGTATCCAAGATGGAGGACAGGGAGCAGCTTCCTGAAGAGATGGAACCATCTGATGGGGATTTTTTCATGGGCACTGCAGCTGTAGGAAAAACACATAAATAATTTCTTAATGGGAGGTGGTATAATATAAGCACACAAATCCAATATTGACAGGTTGGCCAACTTTTGATTTTAAAAATCCTGAAAAAGTGCCAAAAAAGTCATAAAATGACATGCAACTTCGTTAACAAGTGTCTTGCTTAAGCAATGGAAATTTGGGGCTCAATTGTGTTTGCAAGTCAAGGACTACCTGCATATAGTTCAAGCAGATGCAACAGCTAGCTGAAAGTTAGCACAATTTGGACAAGAGTTTGAAATGGTTGTCGAGAATGGTTCTTTGTACAGGACACAAATCCAGTTTTTCTTGGCAAAAAAGATTTAGAGGAAACTAAATATTCTTGTGTACAGTTGTTTGCAACCTTGCTTTCCTCAAGTATTCAAGACTTGACATTTCAAAAATCAGGACATTCTTTTCCCCACCGAGTAGAAGCTCTTGGAGAAAAAACACAAACTCTGACCTGGTGGGGGAGGTCGCTGGGGGGGCTGAGGCTGCCGAGGCCTACCAGGCACGGAAAGAGACCTGGTTGGGGAGCGATGATAGAACTCCGCACTTCCTTCAAACTCTTGTTTTAGTTCAACCAAGTCAGCATCATCTAGTGAACGTGGCAAAAGAATGTAAAATTAGAAAACAAAATGCTACTGAGAAAAATTGATGCCCTTGAAATTATCCAGGAAGGAAGGAGACTGAGAAATAACCATACAACACTTAATACTTGCTTGCTACATGGGGAAAATTCCCAAGGGTTCTATGAGTCACATTCAATCATTGACATCTATCAAATAGCAATGCATCAGAGTTAATCAACTAAACCAGTCATTCATTGCCTCCTGTTATTCCTAGTGGTGAAACAATTAGTTATAAGGGAGATGGGTCAGAAATCAAGTGGCCTATTCTGTTAATCCTCCAGAATGATGGCACAAAAATTTGAGCTACAATGCCGACTCAGAAAATATAATAATGAACAAATTGGGTCATTCAAAGATTTCCAAAACTGATAATGAGTGCATATAATGCCCCCAGGCAGTAAAGGCAAAAGGTATGGATGGCACAGACATTCACACACCTAAACCACCCCAATCAAGTTTGTTCATTAATCCTTAAGAAGAGCTCAAATTAAATTATGATGTATCTCCAGGGCAACATCACTCTGTCCCAGAAAGTCTTAAGTCACTAACAGAAAAACCAATTATATCATTATCTGAATAGCTCTAATGTAGATAACTTTTGTCTACTTAATTGGGTTTACTTATTCCAATAAAAAAGCTGCCTTGGAGTGACCCAACCAACATTTATGGCTATGGGTTCATTTGTCTTTCATCATGAAAGGATAGATACCTTTATGCCGACATGCTTTTCTTCCAGCAAGATGTGACTTGTTTGCTTGTATGGTAGATGCCATGCTGACATATTCTGATCCATCTCCCAACTTTTCTGTTGTTGATACAGTTTCTGTTTCAAAGGTTCCGGCACGCAACGTTTCATCCAAATAATCATCTTCCTCATCTAAGATATCACCTAAATTGGAAAACATTACAGCAGAATGAGAAAGTTGAAGAAATATTGTTTTCTTCCAACATTTTAGCTAAAACAAAGGGGATTGGGTTTTTTTTTTTAGATATTATATTGATCTGCAAAGAGAATAGCAACCCATCCCAGTCAGGCTCCATGGAGAAAAAGCCTCCTGACCAGACCTTTATCTACATCTTAGGCCACGTACCTTCTGATTCATAATCTAAGCTTGAAAAATCAAAATTTTCCTCCAGCAGACAGGAATTTGCTGTGGGTGACATAGGAGCGATACTGTCGCGTTTCCTAGAAATTTCCTCTTGAAGACCTTTCAGCCAATCTTTGGTTTTAGGACAAATCTTCACAATCCTGCCTTTAATCTAGACATGAAACCCCAATACATTATTTTTTTCCTGCAATCAAACTATTACTCATAAGCAAGTCAGACCCAGATATTAATACGATGCAAAGCAATGCAGATAGTCCTCAACTTACGACCACAATTATTGAGCCCAACGTTTCTGCTGCTGAATGTAATATTAGCTAAGTAGATTTTGACCCTTTTACCCAACCTTGTTATAGTTGTTAAGTGAATCACTGAAGCTGTTGTTAGTTAACACTGTTATTAAGTGAATCTGGCTTCCCCATTGACTTTGCTTGTAAAAAGGTCGCAAAAGGTGATTACATGTCCCTGGGATACAGCAACCGCCATAAATATGAATCAGTTGCCAAGCGTTCTGAATTTTGATCACATGACCATGGGGATGTGGCAACCATCATAAGTGTGAAAAATATTGAGTCACTTTTTTCAATGCTGTTGTAACTTTGAACGGTCACTAAATGAGCTGCTGTAAGTCAAGGACTACCAGTAGTCTGTTCAGTGAATTGAAGACAAAAGATTTTAATATATATTTAAAGAACTGTCAGCTTTAAAATTCAGCTGCCACATAATGAAAGGGGGGTGGAGGAGTTGAAAAGTTCAAGGTTATTCTGTATGTCATACTAAGAAATTCCAGTTGCAGTTAATTTGTTCTCGTGATTTATGAAGTGTAGAAGTGGGAGGAGAGAAGGTGGATTCTGGGTAACGCATGAAAATACTTTCACTTTGGGAAATTGCCTTAAACTACCAGATCTGTTCCTAAATAAATCAATTGGAGAGAATATGTCTCGGAGTGATTGATATCATGGATACTTTCTGGATGCCTTACAAGAGCATGGCTACTATTGCAGATTAGAGATATTTGATTTTTTTTTCAGGGTTGTATCATTGTGATATGTATCAATAATTGGTTTTAACAGAGTGCCATTCCTTCTTATGTCAATTGTTAAAGAATAAAAAAACTGGAAGCAATTAAGCTAAATATCCTGGAGTCTATATATAATTTTTCATTTTTTAAAAGATTCTGTTTCTCCAGTTGTATCATTATTACTCATAATGGAAGAAGGACATCAAGTTTCCTTATGTGTCAAGATGTAAAACCGTTTATAAACAGGCAGCGATTACCAAGTTCTCTATAGTGGTCAATTAGTCAATAATTATTTCCCAATTTGTACTTGCTGAAATCCTCCTTAAAAGGCAGCCAGCTAATGTTTCCAATATAATATGGAGTGTATTCCAGTTACCTATTGTGTAGTTTAAAATATTAGCCTCCAGGTGTTTTTATCAAATCCCTAAACAATACAAAAATGGATTTTTGAGGAGAACAGCAAAAGGTGATATATTAAAAATAACCAAATATATGCCGTGACCTCCATATTGCTCGTTACATTATAAATGAATTTATTCATTAAGGTTTCAAAAAAATCTTCTTGCTTAGAGGTATTTTCTGGTTTAACAACTTGACATTTTGAGATCAATTCTTTGGGAATCATTTTAACAGCTAACATTTTTAAAAGCTGATGAACCTGAAACTACAAGCCAGTGTTCAGGGAAATATCAACTTTATATGAGAAAGATGTCTATATTTGCCACCAGCAAGATCAACAATGTTGGCTGGCTTTCTCTCAACGAAATAGCCATCATGAGGGGATTTACTTGGTCACTCAAGTATTTCAAATAGTACAAGTAGCTTTAATTGATTTGTTTTACCTTGATGCCATCCACATCAAGAACGTGAAGAGCAGATCTGCTTTCTGAAAACGTAATCAACATTTGACCTCCATTGATCCTAACAAGGATAAACACAGATCAAATAAACTCTATATGTCTTGACAGAACTACAGTAATTTCTAATCAGCCATCCAATAAGTAGATAAGAAAGCTGAGTTGTTTCTTATTTAACATGGTGGATTAATAATTGAACATTCATTAATTAATTGAACTATTATGACATTAACAGGTTTTAAGCCATCAACGTTCTCTAACATCATTATATTTTACTGGCATGGATCCCTCATTTTTTACTCCACAATTTAAAGGACGTTCTATTAAAAATTTGAATAATTATTATTTGTTTGTTAGATTTATAACCCACTCTTCTTCTGGAATTATATTAATGGAACAATTCCTTATATACAAAGAGTGTCTTTCCATGAGGGAAAGTTCTCTTCAAAATTAAGATCCAAAGATTACTTTCTAAAATGAACATCTTATTTTACCTGACAAGCACAACAGTGCCATAAGTCTCAAAGATCTGCATAAGCTCTATTTGACAATCCTCAGGAAATTCATCTTTCTCTTCAGGGGAACAGTACAATAAAGACACCACCACTGTAGCATCTAGAGGCCCCTGAAACGATGATACTTCTTGGAAAACATTATCCCTAGCAGACACATCAACCTCTTGGATTTCCACTTCCACAATAGCTAAAACAGGCCTACAGAGAAATAACAAGGAAAGAAGAAAAGGTAATAAGGATTACAGAAGGGAGATAAGAGGACAGAAGATAAAATGCTGACGGGTTATTGAAAATCAGTTCTCAAACCCAACTATTTGAAATCACTTAGATCTGCTTAATTTGGTTTATTTGGCTTCTCAAACTATTATTCAGCATAACTTATGCAGCATACTTCATCTGTTTAATAATGAAAAGCAGATAGCTGACCCTATAAATAATTGCCTAACAGGGGAAAAGGCAATGAATAAGTAGTCACAGGAAGGCTTGAAATTATTTATTGATTACATCTGCTCATTTATCTACCCAAGTTGACTTCACACAATTTCCAGGAGTCCAGAGATACAATAAAACAATCCTAACAATTACTCTGTTATTTAATTTGGCACAGGTATTCTTAACACACAACATTGCTTCCCCCCGCCCCACCAGTTCTCAGATTGTGTCTATATATATCCAAGTTTATTCACAACTAAAATACATGTACAAGAATGAAGAATGATAGTTAGCAGGTTAGAGTTAGGCTCTCCAGCTATTGCAAACTAACTCTTCCAGCAGCTCTAGTCAGTAGAACAAAGGTAAGTGACAGTTCTACCACTTCTGCTCCGAAACTGCTTCAGTAAGAAACAAGAAATGCATTTTGACTAATATAAGAATATTCTATATATTCTCTATAGTGCACAAAGCAGATGGAAATGTTGGAATATCGTTCTCCATAAGATCTATAAAAGGCTTGAGGTTCCTGAGAACCTGGCAAAATGCTACCGTGCAAGGGATATAACATGGGAATCTCTCCCTGGAATTCCTTCTAAAGTTGCAAAGTATGTCTATGGAGATTCTCAGTCATCCAGGTCATGGATGATCCCAAAGTTACTTTTTTCAAGAGGCAACTGGACTTTCTGGTTTTTCTTTGAAGACATTTCACTTCTCATCCAAGAAGCTTATTCAGCTCTCAGAGCCAAAGAAGCTTCTTGGATGAGAAGCAAAATGTCTTAAAAAAACAACAACAGAAAGTCCAGTTGCCTCTTGAAAAAAGCACCTTTGGGAAAAAGCATGGCAATATTGTTGTGAGGTTGAATGAATAACTCAACTGTTAAGGCAAAGCCCAGCCCTACCCCACAAATATCGTGTTTCTCCAACAATACGACCAATAGGAAGACCCAGCATGTTTTCTAGGCATGAAATGAAATTAAGCCCCTCCCCCCAAATTTAGGCCTAGTTTAGGCCATGCTGGGGGGGGGAGGCTGGGGGTTAAAACATGTTGGGGGGGAGGGCGGGGGTTAAAAATTGCTGGGGGGGAGGGGGGGGGGGGGGAAACTTGCCTTTAACAGTGCCCTATGCGGCGCTGTTGCTGTTCTCGTGCCAGCAGGAAGTGTAAAAGCATTTCTGCTACTTCTCGGGCGGGGGAGCTGCCTCCATGGCTTCCACAGTTCCTGCCGGCACGACAACAGCAGCAGCGCCGGCGGGAATGTGGAAGCATTTCTGCTGCTGCTCGGGTGTGTGCGGAAGCCTCCTGTACAGGAGGCTTCTGCACACACCCAAGCAGCAGCAGAAACGCTTCCACGTTCCCGCCGGCACGAGAACAGCAGCAGCGCCGGCGGGAACGTGGAAGCATTTCTGCTGCTGCTCAGAGGCTTCCCCACACACCCAAGCAGCTGCAGAAACGCTTCCACGTTCCTGCCAGCGCTGCTGCTGTTCTCGTGCCGGCGGGAACGTGGAAGGCACACAGGAGGCTTCCGCACACACCCGAGCAGCAGGAGAAACGCTTCCACGTTCCCACCGGTGCTGCTACTGTTCTCGCGCCAGCACCAGTGGGAACTGTGGAGGTAAGCGAAGGAAAAGAAAGAGCGGCAGAGGAAGCAGCAGTGGCAGGCACTGAAGGTCTTGCAACTTAAAATGCCCTGCCAAAGCCGCCATCCACACCACTGCCGCCCACCCACTGATGGGGGGGGAGATAAATTAATTCAGCCCCGAAAAGACGGCCTAGCCATTTTTTCGGGGCTCAAAAAAAAATAAGGCCCTGCCTTATTTTGTGAGAAACACGGTATATAAACACGTATATAGATTATTTTTCTATAAGGTCTGCCAATTTTGATGATACTGTTGATACAAGTGCAATTTGAATTATCAGATTTGGGGCGTGTGTTACCAACACATGATTTTTTAAAACCCCACTAGCATGTCTATAGTAGGACTAAACACAGATTCAAAATTATCTGGTACATCTATCACTGAAGATCCATGATTATCCAGTGTCATACAATCACTAAGAAAAGCCAATTGAGTTCATATTATTATTAGTACTTGCCTTTTAGTTAATCTAATAGCCACATAATCATTTTAGGGAGGACACAGGTGTCTTCATGACAAATGATTAAATGTGTTGTTGTAATTTCACAATGCAACCCCTGTGATTTATGTACTGCATATATTTCTAATGTCAGGTCAATGGTATAAAAGGTCTGTGTTTAATGTGATGTCACCATATACAGGGGGTATAAAAAAATCTGTTAAAATGTCAGGTTTTTGAGATGTAAAAAAATCAGACATCAGATGTTTTTCCACGTTTGATACAGAATATTAAATTATTATTCCTCCACCCACCCCTGGTAAAATGTTTCAGTTTGTTTTTCAATCAAATCACACAGCTTATATGCTATTTTAAAGGTAGAAAAAAAATCTAAAATAATTTATCTTTGTCCGATTTTTTTTTAATATCTCAAAAGCCTGGCATTTTAACAGGGGTATCCACTGCACTTTTGGCCATTTTTGCTTATGCCCAATTCTATTTATTCTGCTCCCCAGCAGCGATTTTCTGAAGTCATTAAAAAAAAGATCACTTTAAACGGAGGAGCTACCTGTTCTGTCTGGGTTTTATAAGGGCAAAACATGTATTCCATGAACATTCCAGAAGAGAAGATGCTACCTGTGGTCACTGGCCTGCAGCTCAGCTCTTCCATAATACATCAGGGCACCAGGAGACCAAATGGGTCCAAGTTTGGTTTCAGCGCTGAGATCACTATCAAGAAGACTGACTTGTCCCGCTGTAAAAAAACACAACAGATTTAGAATCAAGAGTCATGAAGGCAAACTTTCAAGTATTGCTCCAGAACCACATGCCTGATTCATACATAACAGCAAACCACAATAGCTGAGATTGTTTCTTTTTTAAGAAACAATTTTTTAAATTTTTAATTTTTTTAAGCCATTAATCAGGGTTTAAAAAAAACTAAGTGAGATGCATGAAGCCATTTACTAAATTGAAACTAAACAAACTCACCATTATTTTGACTAGCTATGTTGCCTGCAAGATAGCACCTCGCTCATTTGGCACCGAATAGACAGGAAGGGTGTAAATTATTTACTTTATATAATTATATTTAAAGGAGTCTTGCAACAGGATAATACAATGATGATAATTAATACCAATTCCTGTAAGTTCATTGTTTACGTGACTACTCATGAAGTTAAAGCAGTAATTTGTGCTCTCTGTTACACACACACACACACACACACACACACACACACACACACACACAGAGGGGGGGAGGGAGGGAGAGGAACTGACATAAAACAGTATTTCCAAAATATCTTGGGTGCAAAAAAAGGCCTTCGGTGATTACCAAGAACAGAAAATGCTTATCTAATTGAGCATGAAATAGAATTGAAAATCAACTGTTAGTTTGATAGAAACCAGAATAAGATTATCCTAGTATTTACTATAAGTTAATGAGTAAAATTCTTACTGAATCAAACTTTCAGCACACAAGTAAATATTTTCTCAGTGATGTGAACTACATTCCATTAACAAAATAGTATTCTTTGCAAAACTACGCATGGAGTTTCAGGATTGAAACATTCCTGGCTCCCTACTATGTGACATCGGCTCTGCCTGAGCTCCTCAAAGTCATAGCCGGCCTGACGGTTGAGACCCCCAGGCTGATGGTCATGGGGGATTTCAACTTGCCTTCGGCTGGTGGGGCCCCGGGGATTGCTCAGGAGTTCTTGGCTTCCATGACAGCCTTGGGCCTGACCCAATTAATTAGGGAACCCATTCACACTGGAGGTCACATCCTGGATCTGGTTTTTGTCTCTGGACAGTGGCAGGATGATCTTGGTATGGGGGACGTTTTTATTGAGCCCCTGTCATGATCAGATCATTCGCTCCTTAGGCTGGACTTCCAGGCCTCCCCCCCCCCCCCGTCACAGGGAGGCGGACCTAATACGTTGGTACCGCCCCAGACGCCTGATGGATCCAGACAGGTTCCTGATGGAGCTTGGGCCATGTCCCGACGTTCGAGCACACAACTCGGTTGAGGACCTGGTCGCCACCTGGGATAAGGTGGCGGCTGAAGCCCTTGACCGGGTCGTGCCCTTGAGGCCTCTGACCTGGCGCCGCTCTCACTCGGCCCCTTGGTTTTCCGAGGAGCTGAGGGAGATGAAGCGCCGGAAAAGATGCCTGGAGAGTATTTGGAGGACTACTCGCTCCAGACCTGACTGAACAATATTACGGTCTTATATTAAGACCTATTTAGTGGCGATAAGGGTGGCAAAGCCTTACTTTTCCACACTTATTGCGTCCGCAGGAAACCGCCCAGCTGCCCTGTTTAGAGTGACCCGCTCCCTCCTGGAAGGGGGAGCGCAGGAGGACCCCTTACAGGGACGGGCTTTCGAATTTCCTGCTGGATAAAATCACTCAGATCCGGGACGGGTTGGACTCTGAATGGGCAACTCTGGACGGGGGGTCGGAGGCAGAATTTGGGGAAGTCATTTGGGAGGAGTTTGATCCTGTGACCCCCGAAGACGTGGACAGGATTCTGCGGGGGCTGAATGCTACCACATGTTTGTTGGACCCGTGCCCCTCCTGGCTGGTGTTGGCCACTCGGGAGGTGACATGAGGTTGGTTCCAGGGTATTATTAACGCTTCCTTGAGCGAGGGATATCTGCCCGCCGCCTTGAAAGAGGCGGTAGTGAGACCCCTTCTCAAGAAACCGTCCCTGGACCCAACTTTGTTATCTAACTATTGTCCCGTCTCCAACCTTCGGTTTGTGGCGAAGGTTGTTGAGAGTGTGGTGGCACGACAGCTCCTCAGCACCTGGATGAAGCTGTCTATTTGGATCCATGCCAATCGGGCTTCAGGCCCGGGCACAGCACGGAGACGGCATTGATCGCATTGGTCGATGATCTCTAGAGGCCCATGACAGAGGTCATTCCTCTGTCCTGGTCCTACTAGATCTCTTGACGGCTTTTGATACTGTTGACCACAGTATCTTATGGCGACGGCTGGAGGGGTTGGAGGTGGGGGGCACTGTTATGCAGTGGTTCTCCTCCTTCCTCTCTGGCCATTTGCAATTCGTGTTGGCAGGGGGGCAGAGATCGGCCCCGAGGCCCTTGGTTTGCGGGGTGCCTCAGGGGTCGGTGCTCTCGCCCCTTCTGTTCAACATCTATATGAAGCCGCTGGGTGAGATCATCCGTGGCTTTGGGGTAGAGTTCCATCAGTACGCTGATGATACTCAGCTATACATTTCTACCCCAGGCCACCCCGATGAAGCCGTTGAAGTGATGGCCCAGTGCCTGGAGGCCGTGCGGTGTTGGATGGGGTGGAACAGACTTCAGCTCATCCCATCTAAGACTGAATGGCTGTGCTTCCCGGCACCCCGATACAGCCAGCTGGTTCCATCGCTGGCTATGGGAGGGGGAAATTCTTGCCCCCACAGAGAGGGCTCGCAATCTGGGTGTCCTCCTGGATGTGCGGCTGTCATTGGAGGACCATGTGGGGGCCATCGCCAGGGGGGCTTTTGGTCAGGTCCGTAGGATCTACCAGTTGCGGCCCTTTCTGGATTGGGATGCGCTTCGCATGGTCACTTCCGCCCTCGTAATCTCCCGCCTAGACTATGCCAATGCTCTCTACATGGGGCTTCCCTTGAAGAGCACTTGGAGGCTCCAGCTGGTGCAGAAATGCAGCCACGCGGGTGGTGTTGGGGGCTCCTCGGGGCTCCCATGTTACACTGCTCTTGCGTGAGCTGGCTCCCAGTGGTCCTCCGGGTGCGCTTCAAGGTTTTAGTTACCATCTTTAAAGAGCTCCATGGCTTGGGACCAGGATATTTGTGGGACCGCCTCCTGCCGTTATCAGCCTCCCACCGACCAATATGCTCCCATAGAGTCGGTCTCCTCGGGGTGCTGCCGGCTGGATGGCTGGTGACCCCGAGGCTGCGGGCTTTCTCGTTGGGGGCACCCTCCCTCTGGAACGAACTATCCCCAGAGATGAGGACCATCCCTGATCTCCTGACCTTCCGGCGCGCGTTGAAAACCTATTTATTTCAGCAAGCCAGTCTGGCCTAGGGGTTTTTAGAATTTTTAATTCGGTTTTATCTTTCTTAACCCTCTAATCTTTTTTAATCTTTTGATAATGGCCATTTATTTAATTCTTTTATTTCATTTTAAGTGTTGTATGTGTATTTTATATGTATATTTTATCTGGCTGTGCACCGCCCTGAGTCCCTCTGGGAGAGGGGGACGGTATACAAATTTAAATAAATAAATAAATTGAGCACTGATTTTTATGTCAAAAATCATAAACAACCAAAGCCACTGTTTCTCAACCTTGATTACTTTAAGATGCGAAGGTTTCAACTCCGATAATTCTTTAGTCAGCATGCTGGCTGGGGAATTCTGGGAGTTGAAGTTCTTAAAGGACATCTTAAAAGCTGCCAAAATTGAGAAACACTAATGCAAGCTAAAGAATAGCCTAGGAAAGAGTAAAAAGGAGCCCACCAACCTGTTTTATCAATTGGAAGTTTCTTCCTCCACCAAAGAACTCTGTCAGTCCACGCTGGAGTTCTACATTTATCACTTGTATCATAAGCCTCAGAGCCAACGTCATATTTATATGTGGGACCATAATTGATAGTTCCTTCATGAAAGTCCTTAAAAATCTATGGAAGAAAATATTGATAATCTAAAATAAGTTTTATAGCAATAGCCATGCATGTCATCTTATTGCATCTCATCTCATTCTGTATCTACTGGGAAGGCTTTCAATGGTTTACAGCACAGTCATATAAAGAACAGCACAATAAAACATTCATGCTACAATTAACTCTGCAAGTAGAAATAAAACCACACAACTTCAATAATATGTACGAATATGTACCATATTTTTCGGATTATAAGATGCACATTAGTTTTAGAGAAGGAAAAGAAGAAAAAAATCTGCCTCTGCTGCCCTTTTGCTGTCGCCATGGCCTATTTGCTGAGGCCCATTTGCTGCAACCCTTCATCACGGCTCATTCACTGCTGCTGCAGCCTGTTTGCTGCTGCCCGTTTGCCGCTGATCACCATGAACGGGTGGCAGCAGCAATAGGCAATCCACATCACCTAGAACAGCTGATCGGCACTGCACCAACCCCGCACCTGCCCCACTGCAATATTCGCTCTATAAGACACACAGACATTCCACTCACTTGGAAAACTACGGTAATAAATTAGAGGCATCATTTCAAACTTTAAAGATCCTCTGAAATAATTTTATTTTTAATAACTGGGAAGAGAAACTGATGAAAACAGCAGCATGGATATTGATCAATTTCTGTTTCCATAATGCAGCGTTTTTCATTTGCCTCATTACAGGTAGTCCTCAAGTAATGACAGCAACAGGAGCTGGAATTTATATTGCTAAGCGATACAGTTGTATCGCTTAGCAATGACAATCAGGGAGCCATAGAGCCATCGCTTGAACACGGTGGCCCCGTTGGTGGGGATTAAAATGGCTGCTGTTGGTTGGGGAAGGAATGTGAGTGGTTGGGGAGGTATAGAATGAGTAAACAGGTTGCGAGTGTATTGGGGTGTGGGGTGACTGCTGCTAAGTACGGGAGGGTGCACGGGTTATGTACAGCAAGAGAGGTATGGCGCAAGCACAGCGAGGTTCAGGGAAATGTATGAGTGGCGGGTGCAGCAATGCTCTGGGGGATATGCAGTTGGCAGAGGAGATATAGAGTGAGTGCAGAAAGGTTGGGAAAGGTACACAAGGGAGTGATTGTGGCTGGTGAGGCAGAGCTCAAGTGCAAAGGGCCTGACGGAGGATTTGCAGGTTAGGGAGACTTACCTGAGCAACTTGTGACCTTCCCTGCCGGCTTCCCCATTGATTTTGCTTGTGGGACGCCAGTAGGGAAAGGTCGCAAATATTGATCAGGTAACTGCAGGATGTTGCAACCATCGTAAGTGTGACATCTCTACCTTTCCACTGGATTTCTGTTGCTGCAGTTGATCAGATTCCAAGAGAGTCTTCCAGTCTTGTCGTTTGAGAAAATAAAATACTTCTTCATAAGTCAAATCGATGCGATAGTTGAAATCACCACACCAGAAAACATAGTCATGAGAAAACATACTTCTTCCCTGTTTAAGGGAAAACACATTAAACAACAGCATTTAAAAAGTCTTCATCAACTCAGTATATAAAGACTGGTTGTTTTTTCTTCCACTCACTGCCTGGATAAGTCCCTGCAGTTTTCTTGGCAAGGTTTTTCAGTGGTGGCTTGCCATTACCTACTTCCTAGGGCTGGGTGAAAGTGACTGGACTAAGGTTACCAAACTGGCTATTTTTTTTAGTTAGGGATTAACTAAAATAAAGTTAGTTTTTTAAAAAAACCAAGTTTATAGGCTCTTAGCATCAATCTTTGGGCCCCAGGGGATCTCAGATAGAGAGCCCCTGATCTAAACAATCTAAAAGATACTGCATATATTGTTGGAAGAGTACCATAAAAAAAAACAAATGAGTCGTGAATTAAATCATCACTAGAGGGCGCTGTTATTAAAGCTATATAATAATAAAGGTGAATTTGCCAATGTATTTTTGCAAATGTAAAGTGCTTAATTAGGCAATGATCTGTATGGACATTTGTAAGAATTATTCTGCAAAAATTGAAAGCATCTTTTTAAGATATTAAAGTTTCTAGCACATCATTGGCCGAGTTATACTCTCAGTCCTGGAAACAGAGAAATAAATACTAATACCTTTTAATCTTTAAAGAATGTTTGAAGAAAAAAACAGTGCAGATATGAAAATCTAATGAAGTATCCCACTTGTCACTATAGCAATTCAATTTATTCTGTGCCAGTAACACATATAGGATAAGGGTCAGATTTTAGAAAGAGTTGTATTAAAGATTACAGCATGGTTTTGTCATTGCTCTAAGTTCTGAAAATTAATAATTGGTGAAAGCATGTTCAGCAGAAATGGCAGTACTTTATAATTTATTTTAAAAATGTGCACTCTTTCCACCAGTAAAACAAGTGAAGGACTTCAGAAACATGTGAATATACTTAATTAGAAGGAAGATAGTAACCCAAGACTTACTAGACCTCCTTTCATAACCTTGAAGCCATTGCTTCCTTCTCTCATTACCACCTGACTTAATGACATTATCTATTTTCTTCTGTGACCAAGCTGGCCACAATCACCTTAAGAAACCTCTTCCTGAAAGCTACAAAATGTTTTGGGGGGAAAAGAAACAAGGTTTTGTAGGGAAACCAAAGATAGCAATTTGCTGTGTATGATTAGAATTTCAGCTTCTATTTTAGTTTTATGTTGTTTATGTTAATCAACAAATAAAAGGTATGTTACACTAAAGGATTAAATTATTAACATTGATAAACATAACATTTCTAAGGGAGCCGGAGGCCTCAAAATTATCTTTTCTACCAAACGAGCACTAAAATCTTTATTGTACTGCTTGAAAATCTTTTTTGCTGCCTTATTGAAAAAAGATCAATCCCTTGCCACAAATCAGGTGCTGATTTCTGCTTCCACTGCTGTGTGGTAATTTAGCTTTAGTTTTAGCTAATCCCTATGCCTCCAAAACTTACAATTCTTGATGTTTTGATAGCTTCTAAATACTGAGGTTATAATCAGCAAGAATGTATCTCAAACATTTAGCAAGTGATCTGGGGTCAAACTAACAAAGGGCAAGATCAAATATTCTGAATTAATTTTCTACAGGATCCTTGTAATAAAACATTAATGAAGGCCACCATATACAAGACAATGCATATTGTCATATTAATGTCATATTTTTACTATTTTTGCTATCACTACCTCTGTATCTAAAGCCTTTATTCTTTATATATCACAGTATGTATTTACCATACTATGGAACAAATTCTGAAGTTGCCTTATAAACCTTGGCCCAAGTGCATAAATCCCTTCCAGAGATTTATTACTGATTTCTTATTTTGCAAGAATTATAAGCCTTTCAAGTTGATTCTGAATGGTACAAAATTCCAATCTTCATAAATTCAGATGAAATTTGAGTGTAGCAATATAATAAAAATAGCAATAGCAAGACACAAATAGCAGCAAAAATTGTACATAGCAACGCAATAGAACAGCAAAACACCAATCTTAATATAAAATTATCTAATTATACACAAATTCATATATTAATTTAAAGATGGCAATATCAATAGGAGCAATAAAATAAATAATGGGTAAAAAGACAAAAATATTTTGAAAAAGAAATACCATAATCAATGGATTAAAATTAAAGTATCATTCCTAATAATGTAATTCCAGTCCTGGTGGTTTAATGGTACAGTCTCATTTTAATGGGTCTTCTGAAAACCAGGAGGGAAGGCGCCATTTTAATGTCAGGAGGCAAGCTACTGCAAAAAACGGCTGCAGCTGAAAAGGTTTCAAAGTCCCTGGAGTGACATTCCCTAAGACAGCGGTGTCAAACTCGTGGCCTGCGGACCAGATGCGTCACATGCTGGCCACCCACACTCCTGGTTTAACAAAGGAGGAAAAGTTGCAATACGTCACATGATGACATGAGTTTGACACCCTTGCCCTAAGAGAGAGGGGCCTGGGCCTGGGTCACCCTTAATCTTTACAGGTAGGCAGGAAAGGAGAAAGTAGTTCCCCAAATGTCTAGACCAGTGTTTTTCAACCATGACAACTTTGAGATGTGTGAACCTCAATTCCCAGAACTCATGCTGGCTGGAGAATTCTAGGAATTGAAATCCACACATCTTGGAAGTTCTCAAGGTTCAGAAATATTATTCAGCATTTTAAAGGGGATAGCAAGCACCTTGAATTACACCTGGAACCATACTGGCAAGAATAGATACATAAAGTGCTGTATTCTAGAACATTTTCTCTCTCCCTCCTCCCCAAATCCTAATCTTTCCTACTGCCTCTATTGGTTTTTTGCTTCAGGTTGGTAGGTAAGGAATTGATCTATTAAAATGTAATCGTTCAGGTCTTAAATTTTTAAAGAACTGGAGTGGATGGATGGATGGACAAATGACCTGGTAAAAAAGTGATTGGTAACAGAGAACACACATTACATGAACATACCAAGTGTAATAAGGTAAATTTGGGTAAAAATAAAAACCACGTGCACGTGTTTCCCAATATGTATTTTTAACCTGAAAAATGTGCAAATTCAGCACCCACTGTAAACGAAACTTTCCCCAGGCCTTACCATTGGGAAACTCAGTTTCTGAGTGATCTCTTTATAGTCTTCGTTCCGTTCTTTTATCTGAGACTGACCAGCTGTCAAGTGGCTACACACAAAGCATAAGCTGGAGCTATGAAATTGGAAACGGATAGCAACTGCTCCTTTGTTTCCAGCTTTTCCTCCCATTCCAGTCTTCACTGTATCCACTGCTATGTCCCTAGGCAGAAGATGATAAAACCCAAAGCAAAAAATAAATAAATAAAAATTAAACCTTTAGGAGGAAGAATTTGAAAATTCTGAACAAGTGATTTGCTTTAGTTCTTGGTTCTTTCTAAAGAGAGCATTCCATTCATGGATGGAATGTGGATCCATTGGAGATTCCTGATGGAAGAAAGAATGGAATTTTTCTTATTTCCAATTTTCTTCAATGAAAAGATGATCAATCTATGCAGGCTGCATTTTGTCACCCAGAACCCATTCTTTGCCTCTGGTTTCATCCCCTGATTACAGCAGCCCGACCAAAAAGTGCTGATATTCAACAATGTGATCTGTCTTTCTGCAAAACTAAGGAGTAAAAACAAGCACGACATCCTCTAAAGCCCTCTAATTGCCCCCAAAAGGACCACAAAGGTTGGTTTTGCCCAGCACAGCAATGCTGTTGACAAAAAAATAAATACAATATAGATACTGGAGGCATCATCTCCTCCTTCCAGCAAAAGACCAGCAAAATCCCACTGAGATAAGCCAATCACTAGAGTGGATGAAACATCAAAGATCACTCCAGTTGTTCTTTGTGCAATTAAATACCCCAGGGAGTTGCTCTTCCCTTTCCCTCCGCCCCCCCAAAAAAACCCTACTGGAGATGTCAACAAACATCTGGTCATTCACATATACAGGACAACTATCTGCAGCAGACATTCCTTGTTACATTTGAGAGTTTCAGTTCATGTGGACTCATACGCATATAGAGCCAAAATCCCAACTGCAGACAATGGTGTTATATGGTCAACCCCCCCCCCCCCCCCAACCAAATAGCAATTATTAACTTGATTGAAGAGTGGGAAAACAATTCATAAATAAAGTACACAAGCCACATTTTTCCTGTTCATGTCTACTTTTTGGAATATGGCTGCTGATGCATCAGTTCAATCCTCAAACTAAAGCTGGTACATCCTGTAATTCATTTATTATCTAGCAATAAGGCTAAAATTCTTACTAATGGAGGTTTCTCAAGGAAAATGGATATGGGATGTTAGCCACAGACCTTAATTAATGAAAATTTTCTGTTTAGCATTTTAGATTATGCTTTGAACAGAGATATGCACTCTTCAGATTTTAAGTGGGAAGGTGCTTCAGATCTGGCCAGGGCACATTCACTCTATTTTAATGGTGGTTCCTCAGTTCATTCAGTAGTTTTGAGACTCCAAGAAAATATACACTTCATTTAAGGGCGTGTTAAGGAAATGATGAAAAGCCACATGTGATTGTCAAATGCTGGTACTTCTTCCTTAACTCAAAACCTTATTTTCCTGGGCAAAACTTCTTTTAAGAATTACCAACAGGTAAGGAGAATCTGCTCATGGCAGATCTAAAGGGCTTTTCCTATTTTGGATCAGAATATCATACACATCTGATTTGGCATAACAATATTTTGAAGGTTATAAATGCCGCCAGAACTTGAGAGAAACAACTGGATGCCCTTTCTTTAGTCTGCCGATATAAATCTATGCAGGCAGCTATTTTCAAGGAATATGCCATTACACTTGCTCTGAAATACAATTTTGTAATGGAGGGCACAGTGCATTGCAATAAAGATCTCAAAACCCACTTGTTTTATTATGTGAATTATTCAAGCAGAATGCAATTCAAAGAGAGCAATTTATTGAACACAGCTTCTATGCATGTTCCTCGTGTATTGTAGCTTTTTATTGCCCAGCAACTGTATATTTTGGAAAGCGTGTGTGTGTGTGTGTGTATCTTAAACTGATAAAAACATTTTTTAAAAAATTGAATAGGATAGAATAAAATGAAAGTAATTCAACCAGCAGAATATAAAACAGCCAAAATATTTAAAAATATTTTATGAAATAACCTGTATGAATCCTAAAATAATTTTCTGAATAAAAAAAAATCACCTAGTACCAAAAAGATAATAGCAATGATAATATTAAGCATTGAAAAGTGCTTCTTCCCTATTCCACCTGACATCTGCGTTTTGCTGTATCTTTGATGAATGATGGATGAGAGGAAAATGCATAAGGAATATTGCAAGTACTGTGCTTAAGTGTGGTTCACACATGACATGAACACAGTCACGATTATCATAGGAAATGAGTTTGGCCTAATTCATATAATCTAAAAAAACAGTGCATAGGTCTCCTAGCAAGAAACAGTGCATAGTCTCCTAGCAAGACATATATTCTCAGGAACAGATGCAAGAGTAGGAAAGAATCAAAAGCCAATACTTGTTTTCATCTCTGAACATTTGGCTGTCTTCCAAACACAATTAATATTTGAAATGCTAACCATAGAAAGAAATGGGGGAAGGGGCAAACGATAATTCATCTTAGAAATACAGAAAATTCAATTTGAAAAACAAAGTAATTGTCCCATGAGAAGAACCAACAAAACCAAATACGTAACTTCAATTTCCTCTAGGCCAGGGGTGTCAAAATCGGTTTCATTGAGGGCTGCATCTGGGTTCTGTTTGACCTCGAGGGCCAGGTAGGTTTGGCTGGGGTGGGTTGGCTGGGGTGGGCATAGCCAACTTGACATCACTCATGTCGGGGGCACCCCTCCCAGGCTCCATTTTTGGTTGCAACAGCCTCCTACAGTACTCTGCACACGGCCCTCCCAAGTTCCTTGTTTGTTGGCAGAGTGCTGCAGGAGGCTGTCGCAGCCAAAAATGGAATTCAGGAGAGATGAGAATGACATTGAGCTAGTACGAGTGACGTCAAACTGGCCAAGGCACCTTGAGCCAGTCCTTTGCTGTTTCCAGGGCGGCCCCACACAGGCCCCCTGCTCTAGGCTATATAAATCAGAATTAGAAATAAACACAGTTATGCCTTAATTATTTCCATAAAAGAAAATCTACAATCTCTTCACAAAGTTGTCACGTAAAAATAGAAGCAAGAAGAACTACCTTATATAGGGAACATGGAAAGGTCTTACAAAAATGAACAGGCAAACACCCACAAGCTGTGCTGAGGTCAACAGAATATATCGATGTGTCCTTGAAAGAGCCTTCTGTATCTGTTCTCCCCATGTCTTCCTATTGGTTGTGCTAAAAAAAAATAGTAGATATATGTTTTTAAACATTCTGTTTCATCAAAGAATTTAACAAAATTCCATGAAATGTTCTATGGATTTGAGCAAAATGCTTTTTAGTCCTAACTATGGACTAAATTAGTAGGCCATTGTTCAATTATGTGTAATATACATACATATTACATTTTAGAATTTATATGATGAAGCTAAATTAATATTGAACCTAAATTCCGCCTCCCATAGTCAGCAATCTTGATGAAAGCCACTAAAGATTGTTTCTCTTTCTTTCTCAGCATAATTAAGCATAATTGCTTTTTCTATGGCCATGAGCTGAAAGAAAGCTCTTTATAACTACATGTTGCAAGTGAGATATGTGGGTACCTGAGCATGATATGCAAAGTGTTGGCATACAAACACACTCCTAGCCATTGGCCCATTACCAAGCATGTAGTCTTTGTGGTCACAAGGATTGCCAGTTCTAATGTGTTCATGTATGAGTAAACATCAACTGTAAACATATATGAATAAACATCAACATTCATATATGAGTAAACATCACCTGATGACTTTTAGCTGAATATATGAATTATTTCCACTGAAATGTATTGCACTTGTATCAGATGATACAAGTTTATTGTGAAGGTCCTTGCAGATACACAAGTTATTATTTGATTCTATAGTCAACAATTAGCAATAGCAATAGTACTTAGACTTATATACTACTTCATAGTACTTTATAGTGGTTTCTAGAGTCAGCATATTGCCCCAAACAATCTGGGTCCTCATTTTAGTGATCTTGGAAAGATGGAAGGCTAAGTTGGTCAGGATCAAACTCCTGGCAGTGGGCAGAGTTTGCCTGCAATACTGCATTCTAACCACTGGGCCATCATGGTTAATGTATGCATGTATGAATCAGACTCTAGAGATTTGTAACAGTTTTATTTATTATAGTTATATAAAACCACTGAACAGTATTGTACCCTGGCTAGTTTATAGCATGTAGTGTTAAAATACATTGACAGAGCATCAAGTAACTATTTGGACTACAAAAATATCTGGTATAAAAATATCTATATAAAGAAAGATAATTAACAAATACTGAACAAATTCATTTCAGGAAATTAAGAATACTTTTGAAAATAATAAAATTTATGATAGCTCTGAAATTACCACAAATAAGAAATTCAATGAGCCTCTCACACAGAACTTGAGACACAGCAGTTCAAAAAATTCAATTTCAACCTACCTCGCATTCACAATATTGCCAGCATTTAATTCTACCATTTCTTCAAATCCTACAGCAAATATGTCAACAGGACAATGATCATCTGTTGTGATGGAGAGGGAAAAACCAAACATATGAACTTAATCTAATCATTCCATTTCAGGAAAGGAGATAAACACAATAATTAAGCCTACCTTTCCAAATGCACATAATTAGTTCCTACTAATTCTAAAAAATTCTAATCCTATCTAAAAAACTTTGTTACTCTTACAATGGAACAGGGCAGTCCCAAGTGGCATCCTCATATATTCACACACACATATAAATACATACATATACAGTAAGCATATTTTGACTTTTTATTACCTTGAAACTCTGAAACCCCACAGAGCTTAGGGGAATCAAGTAACCAATCTGTTAATTCGCTGGTACCAAGGATATTACTCTTAAACTGCTTGCCTCCATTTACATTCCAGGTCCCCATGGCAACACGAATTCTCTTGAAGTTCGTGAATTCAAATTGACGCTCTGACATGATGTTCAAAGTGCTTGGTGTCACTAGTGGAGATGAAGGAAGAGAGGAAGGAAAGATATTTTTTCCCTTAAACTATGAACCATGGCACTGATTGCAAATTATCTCTTGATAATTATTTTGCTGTCATGCTTCCAAGCATTTCCTTTATAAGCACTTTTTAAATGCAGGAGAAGCATGTTAAATTATATTGAAGCCCTCGTAGCAATAATGTTTCTCACTAGCGAGACTTCATAAATAGGCGCACGGATAGTGTGAGAACAGATCAATTTTGTCTTCTACAGAGAAGCGTTTTTGCATGAAATGTCTACAGTTTAAAAAACGGACGTGGTATTTTTGGATTTCACTCTCCTTCAGTGTTCTGAATGGTCACCCTGCTTTCTAGAGAATATTGAAGCGCTACTGTGGATTGGAGGCTCAAGAAAAAATGGTGGAGATCATCAGGTCCTTTAATCTATCAGTAGGATTCTATTGTTGTATTAAAATCTCCCACTAATGGATGGAACCTTTCACCTGTCAGGCACTGATTTTGGATTCAATGAAGAGAGTGGCTGAATATCCTACTAGGATGTCTCAAACATAATGCTGAAATTTTTTCTAATACGAAATCTTGTGCAAGCTTCCTTAAATGGATTACTTCCGAGAAATATACAAGAACAAGTAAGGCTGAAAAGTTACTGAAATAAAAATGATCTTGCTTACTCAATAATGCGGTATGATCCAGCAGCATTCGCTCTTTATCAGCATACTCTTCGTTGTAAAAATCACCCATAAGTAGTAAGTCAATGGCTTCCTGTTTTACGCTGTCAAAAAAGTTTGACTGAATGGTCAGTGACACTGACCGGGCACCATCTTTGAATTTCCCAGCCTATATAAGAATAGGATCAATCATTTAATTTAATTTAATAGTTACAGAAATGTCAGAGAATAACTGAGGCTCAGTTTTTCATTTACCTTAGCTTTTCCTTCCAAAGCACGGCTGCCTGTAAAAATCTTGCTTAGACTGTGCCCATTGAGGGCCCACATTGCTTTGTAAGACTCCAAAAAACGTTCAACTATAGGTTTGGAATTTAATCCCAGGCTTTCTAGTTGACTTTGGAGAATCTGGTTTGAAAAAAGAAAAATACAGTGCAGAATGAGACAGGACAAGAATCAAATTTCCCACCCACATAATATCTAATGTTTGCTTGATAATTCCTCTTGCAAGGGTTTTGCTCAAACTCTTAGACTGAATGCTCTATCACTCACCTCAAGTGCTATGAAGGTTTGGACGGTATTAGTTCGATTTAGACAATCCAGGCAATTCATTCGAATGGTACCTATCTGTTGACTTCAAAAAACAAGTCAAAGAACTAAAAGAATTAGTACTGTATCTCCCCCTATGAGTATTTTACTAAGCAATTCTAGCATGAAAATTTAGGACTCTATGGACAATAGCACAAGACTTAAAGCAGAGGCACAAATTATAACAATTCAGTTTATTCCTTGCTAGCCTCCTTTGCCACAATTCATCAAGGATGTGCATCTGCACTGCTGGAATTGGCTAGATCAATTTTACCTAAAATGGTCTTCTCAAAACTGCAACCCAACTCTGACTGAAAAGGAAAGTCTACATATTTTACATGTTGATTCCAATACAACATCATAAGGACAATTAATTGTAACTATTATAGGAGTCATGGTTCATATTAACGTGCTTTACAAATGGCTAAGATTGAAAAATCATCAATGAGGTGTCCAAAAGTGTCTGAGCCACCAACTTTCCAGACTGTTCCATATGTCAAAATGATGAAGAGTTGTAATTTAAACAATCCCAGTTTCACAAAAATGTCAAATAGTCTATAAGCAAGATAGCATAAAACAACCGCAAATGTAAAGTTGGAGCATGGAAAACAAGTGCAGATGAAGGAATACAATACTCACCGGGAAGTTGCATTTTCACCCTTTGTAAAGATACCCAATTCTTCCCAGTGTAGCTTTAGCTGAGGCCCCAGCAAGTTCTCCAGTTTCCCATCTTTTGCAAAATGATGGTAATCAAAATTAATCATTGGTGTGTCTACTGCATGGGATGATGCCCAAAGCAATTTCTTATAAAAGAAAAGAGCAGAAAATAATCTTTTTTGTTATTTTATTTGTCTTTCTGATAACATGTATTGAATGGCTGGTGAATGCTTATATACAGCATATCTAACAATGCGGTCAGTCGTGGAGTTAATCAGAAGTAAAACAACTAAATATTTACTTTTCATCTCTTATCAATTTCAAGAACATACAGGTAGTCATTGACTTACAACCACTCAAAGTTACAACGGCACTGAAAAAAAGTAAGTTACCTCTCACTGTTTCTCACACTTATGACTATTGCAGCAGCCCCATGGTCACGTGATCAAAATTCAGCTTGGCAACTGATTTCATACTTATGACAGTTGCAGAGGCTTGGGGTCATGTGATCTCCTTTTGCAAACTTCAGACAAGCCAAGTCCAGAAAGAAGCCAGGTTCACTTAACAACTGTGTTACTAACTTAACACTTGAAGTGATTCACTTTTAACTGTGACAAGAAAGGTCATAAAATGGGGCAAACTCACCTAACAAATGTCTAACTTAGCAACAAATTTGGGTCTCAATTGTGGTTGTAAGTCAGAGACTGCCTGTACTTAAGTTTCTGTAACATGGCATCATTAAAACAATTGGATTCACCATGTTGTGATCTCATTGGGATTTAGTTAGCTATCCTTTAACATTCTCCACATGAATTAGTCCAACAATCATAATTGTAGGGGGTGATACCCCAATGTTTTGGAAAGGGCAGATTGAGAAAGCCTAGTTAATACTTATGATGCAGCTGCATTGCAGTCTGTTTATTCTGTTCATGGCCTGAATATTTATTGTCTTCATTGCAAGTTGGGAGGCAGAGAAATAAATTAAAATAAAACTGTATTTTGTTCCCAGAAGCATTAAGACAGTGTAAGTAATAAAATCTATTTCTCATGTAATAAATTATTATTGTAGAATATTTTAGGCATCCAGTCCTACTTTGAAAAAAATACCAGCCAAGAGACCACAGAATTTGGCAGAAATCCCAATAGACTGGTAGAATGCAAAATATGCTCCTATCATAAAAATCACTGATGGAATATTCTATCAGTAGAGTTAATTCAAAAACCAATCAGTGAAAAGGAGACATTATGGACAGGATAATAGGCAGATAAATAATAGTCTTATACTGTAATATATATATCAGTAATCACTTCAACCTACATCTGTCACCTCTGCTTTTCAATGTTGTTTTACAACAGCTCAGACCAGGAGCAAAGGAACTTCTTCCCAAATTTATTTTATTTTCATTGCACCTCGTACAATGCCATCTTCAGTGCACATCATGACCATGATCATGAAAATAAACACACACGTATCCTTTACCCTTCACACATTGAACCGGAAACCCTCAACACCACACCAACACTGCACTATACAGCAGAATTCAGAGCTACTGCCCTGAGATAGAAGTTGTTTTTCAGCCTATTTGTCCTTGTTTTTATTATTCTGTACCATCTGCCAGATGGTAAGAGTTCAAAAAAGAGGTTCCCAGGATGAGATGGATCTTTGAGAATGTTTTGAACTTTCTTAAGGCAGCGGGAGCTATAAAGCTCTTCCAAAGAGGGGAGAGGGCAACCAATGATCTTCTGGGCAATGACATTAACCCTCTGGAGTGCTTTCCTATCTGCTACTGTGCAATTGGCAAACCATACAGAAGTGCAGTATATTAAAATGCTCTCTATGGTGCAGCTGTAGAAGGTCATCAGCAGTTTTTCATTCAGTTGTTTTCTGAGAAGTCTCAGGAAGTCTGCTGGGACCTTTTGACCAGGGCTGCAATGTGGGCACCCCAGGTCAGGTCCTTTTTTAGGGTAACACCCAGAAACTTAAAATTGGCCACTTGCTCCATTCGGTCTCCATTGATAAGCAAGGGCTGGATGTCTGATCTGTTCCTTCTATAATCCACTATAAGCTCCTTGGTCTTATTGGTGTTGAGGACCAAGTTATTGTCTCCACACCACGAAAGCAATCGGTCCACCTCACCTCGGTTGGCAGACTCATCAAATGACTTTGATGGGAAGACTGAATCAAAAATATTGTTTTCTATGTCTCCATAACTGAATGTGTAACTAGAACAACTCAATGTGGTCTTGCCACAAGTATATGAAATGGATCACAAGTACAAGTAGAACATAACTAAACTAGCCTCTCGGGCTTCATATGTGCTCACATATGGGAAAATGGTGTTTGAAAACTACCCCCACCCCCAAAAAGCCATTTTATATGTTCTCTCCATGTCTCCTTTATTTGGCTTTGGCTGGGCCATAGTGCATAATAGGGCTATGACTAACAGGTGTGACATGAGTAGGAAATTTCTCCATCCATTCACAAAGCCATATGCTTGTTTGGTTAGTGCTGTTATTTCAAAGATTCCTACCCTGCCCTTTAAGCTTACCCCTTACAGCAGGGGGGCTAATGTTAAATTGCTATGGAATTTCCTCTCACTAGCAATATGATCAAACTCATTGCAAACTTCCAATGGCTAAGATCCAAAATAAGTTCAAGAGAAAATCACTGTGTACATAAAGGCTGCTTCTAAGAGATGAAGAGGCGAGCAGCAGCAGTAGCAGCTTGTGTTTTGCCACTGGATTTGTTCCTTTGCTAACTGCCTACATATCTTTGACTATTTACAGGCCTCAGCTCTTCATAGTTTATTTGGGAACAATTGCAGCACTACCAGCCCAGCATGAGTCATTGTTCCAAGCATGCTATCCACTTCTGCAGTTGTATTAACTGTTAACTTCACAGAGGAATCACAATGATTGCCTCTAAACGATGCAAGTGAGAAAAGCAGTGGGGAGAAAGATACTTGCCTTGGTACTGCCCAGATCTTCTGTTCTCCCCAACTTTGTTTTTAAAAGACCATTTAAAATGTTAAAAATGGGAAAACAGCATGCTGCTTACACTGCTGAGATTTCCCAAAAGGCCTCTAGATTCTATAAATAAAAAGGGGTTTAAGAAAGGAAGAATGTGGATGTAGCCAAATGCTTTGCAGTTTCCTGCCCGGTAAAATGACAAATTTAATGTGGGGTAATGTGGGCTAGGAGGAATGGTAATACTTGACATCAATTTTCCATCTGATCTGCATTACACTCATGTCAGAAGAACAGAGGCGCTTCTGGGTTGAAACGATTAACTCCATTGCCCAGTTGCCCAGTCTTTTCTTGTCCCCAGTAGGAGCCTGGAGTGAAGGATGAGAACTCATCCCGCTCAATGGCAGCACTTGGTCTCGAACATGTGCTTGCTAATCTCCAACCCAGCATCTTAACCACACAAGGCACCGTACTCTCCACATCTGGTAAGCATTTATCTCCCACTATCCCACTCCATTCCACTCTCTATTTCAGGTCTCATGTCTGAAAAAGACACAGCAGCAGAAGCTTAGCTGGGTGATCTACATGCTGGAGGATCTTATTTTTAATCCAAGTAACCATCAAGAGAGCCCACCTTAGCTGAAAACAGGGCTGCATGGAACAACCCCCTTCCCAAAACTGCCTGATTAGATGATCACGTTGGATATTTGTAGATGATGACGACGGACAATGTGGGGTCAAACACGTAATCAGCGCCCCATTCCCATGAATTCTGTTGACTTATCTAGCACCAATTTGCCTTGACCATTAGTAGATCAGATTCTTGTGTATAGGTAGAACATAATAAACTTCTAGTACTTTGAACTCAGCTCCAGTTCCTGGTTACCTGCGCCTGACATTACCATCAGAGCAGAATTCACTGTTCCTTCCTCTCTTCACCTCATCTTCAAATGTCTCCCTGCACCTTGGAGCAATCTCACTTGGGTGCCTTCATAACCCACCCACCCCTCCGTAGTACACAGAACTGAAGTGAACAGTAAATGAAGGAGTCACTTACAACCAGTGGTATGCCACAGCCAGCTTGAGAAAACAGAATTGAGACATAAGACTTGATTCACGGTGCAAGGGAAGTGGCAGAGACAGTTGCTAAACATTTATCAACATGCCACTCCTCACAACCCATTATGTTCCCTGTCTCAACATACAGGAATTTTTACAAAATCCTTTACAGAGCTTAACTCCAATACATTCGTACATCTTACATTTCTTTTTTCTCTGATAAGCATTATTGGAAAAACAACAGCATATTGCTGGGGGGTTTTTTTCCTAAGAAAAGAAAATCCACGGATACAACCTGTCATCCTCTGCTTTCAGTGGGATTATTTTTCTGAGAAACAGAGATCAACTTCAGATAAACAATTCATTCATACTCACAATTACTTATCACCCAATTGCTTTCAGTAGGCTGTCAAAAAAAGCATTTATGTACATTTTATCAATTTGGGAATACTCAAACATATTTGTAAAAGGAAAATTATTATCTCTGATTTTTCCAGGCTGAGTGGTGGCTATCTAATATGAAGATATGTCTTACTTTCATAAGAAAGAAACCTCTGAACCAAGTCTAAGTTAGCAAAAGGGCTTTGATCTTTGTGTTTACCTTAAAAGCTCTACTGAGAACTTCTTCTCCCCCTTTGCTTCTCAGCAAATTAACAATCACTTGTTTGCCGTATTGTTCTTTCAGAAGCATCATATGCCTATAAAAGCAGGAATAGGTTGCTTTGATTTCATAAATAATAGAAGCTACCTAGAATTCTTCTTAAAATACAAGTGACCAAAGTGAATTATGGATTCTAAGCACACAAGTTATTTTTCAGAATAGCGATTGAAGAACTTAATTCCTTTCTCCAGTTTATGTTTTACTCCAAATGAATAAATATTCCATATTTTAATAACCAACCACTACTACTTACACACAACCATTTTAGTAATTTACCTGGATAGGTTACTTGTTGGGAGTTTAAATAATTGAGATTATATAACTAAACAAATTGTGATTAGTTTATCCGGACACCTGGTTCATTATAATAGATTAAGCGCATTGTTTCAGGGGGGAAATCAAGGTACCTTAAGAGCATCTTGAGTATAAAGATGCTTCTCTCAGGCATAACATTACAATTTTATTCTAGTTTTCCAGTTTTACTAGAAAATTGATTCTTTTCTTGACTTGGGTATTCAAGACTATTTCAAATGTTGCATGAAATGTTAAGGCATCTAACAGTGCAAATTGCTCAGTACAGTAAGAATCAGTACAGTAATGACGCTACATTAAATTAACCTGATTCAATGATTTTAGAAAACAATTCTTTTGTTTGCCACTGTTAAAACCCCAGAGACTAGGATCAACCTGTGTTCCATCAGTCAGCAAGGAGTCTTCCTCCTGTAAGCTTTGCAGCTGTCATCTCATTTTTTAATTGCTTTCTCCTCAAGCAATTAAGGACTACTAAAAAGGTGAAGGCATTTAATCATACAAAACCAAATAATGACTTTGTCGGAGTTTCCATAGGAGCACCATAGGAGTGTGAGTCCTGGAAAAATCACACAACTCTTCATTATTCATCAGAATAGGATGGACTATTTTCAAAAATTCCCCATCACCACACTTGTAAGGTAAAAAAGCTATTGCTACCCCTAAACTTCAAAAGACAAGAGCATTTGACAAGAGCAATGAGATGTAAACTCCCATTTCAGATTACCCTCCATCTAGATAAAATAAACCCATCCAGATTATGTCCTGTCCTAAGATTTGGCTGCACATGTTAGAACAATCATATAATGTTCTTGGTTGTACAGCTTTGAATAGTTCAATATCCAAACAACTCAGCATTACTGTTGAAGTCTCATCAAACTATAGTTCTAGGGTCTATCAGGATCCTTTACTAGGTATCTCTACTCAAATACTCCAACTGATGGAAAACCTATAGATTTCTACTGCAGGGGTGTTAAACTTGTAGCCCGTGGGTCAGATACATCATGTGCTGGCCACGCCCATGCCCGGTTTAGGGAAGGGAAAAAAAGTTGCACAATGTCACATAATGACATGAGTTTGACACCCCTGTTCTACTGTATACTCTCTGGCCAAATTTTCCCTTCCTACAATCTCTCTTGTGAATTAAAAAATAGTACCAACAATATGACATTCTCCTAAACAAGAGTTATTCCTTGCCATCTGTTATGGGTAACAGAATGCCATCCTGTTAGTTTGGAGCTACATGATTGAAAAGATTGTTTTAAAAAAAATAGTACCATATGTTTATCATATTTTGTTTATTTGTTTTGAATCCCATGTGCCATTCAGAAGCTCAATGGAGCACGCATAATGCTTTCCTCCCATTTTCTCCCATAACAATCACTTAGTGAGGTAGATTTGGCTAAGAAAGAGCAACTGCCCAGAGATATCCAGGCATTTGAAGGCACTCAGAACATTAACAGCTTTGTTCAAAAATATACACCTATCTTTCAACACTTCTTCCTTCTCAGATGCAGTCCTAAATGACAAACGGGAATATTCATATAAAAGAGAGAAATGGATTTGAAAATCAGAAGACATGGCTGCATGCAAAGATTCTGGAACATCCTACAATAAAAGCTATAATATCAAGTTCTAGGCCTGCATGTTATCAGCAATATTGCAATTATTAAACCTACTTATCAAAAGCAGGAGCGTTTGCTTCGAGGCCTCTGGTAAGCTTTAGATGATGGGAACCAACCTAAGAAGATAACAATAACAATAATAGGAAGTGATACTTTTAACATGAATCGCTAGATGTCTCCCTTCTTCATTTAGAGAAAAGTGTTTCTTTATTATAGCCTAGCAACCATCTTGGCATCCACAAATGATGTCACAGAACATAGAAGGCAGATATTATTAAAAAATGGGGATGATAAAAAATAATGATGCGCAATTAATTAATCTGCCCCAAAACTTCCTTCTGTTTTTCAATTTCCTTGTAGGATTAAAATTGCTTGCCTCGCTAATATGTTTTGAAATTTTTATTATACTAATTAACAAAAGTATAAATGCATACGATTATGATCACATTTACAATATAACTATTTATAAACGTAACTAATGTCCTCCCCATTTCTGTATTCCTGAATCAATCCAAACTCAAATATGCACATGTACAAATCCATTTCATGTAAAAGACTACATCACTACTACAATCCCTCCCCAAAAATGGAAACTCTTGCCTTATTTAGAGTTTAAGGCCAGAAATGTTGACATGCCAAATGTAAAGGAGACTTTCAGTTTAACAGTAAACATTACTTTAGACATTCATGATTTATGCTTATTACCTGCAATCCAGGTTGCTCCCAGAATAATGGAACTGAACCCCTGATCTGAACAAAGGAAGAAACATCCATGTCCAAATAGATAGTCTGAAAAGAATTAAAAAATAGCATATATTTAGATTAATGCAATTAATTACAAGTAGTGCTCATTTAACATCTGCTGGTTTAGCAACCGTTCGAAATTAGGACAGATGTCCACTGAATGAGCTTACTTACAAGCTGTTTTTGTAGTTGTGGCTGTTAACATCCCCATGATCTTGTGATTGTGATTTGGGTGCTTGGTGACTAGCTTGCATTACAATACTGCAGTACCCTACAATGTGACCTCTATTTGCAACCTTCACTGCTATCTTAAATGAAATTAATGGAGAAACTGTAAGGAGGTGGCATATGTTGATCATATGATGGTGGGACATGGTAAATTGTGTGTGATTTGACTAATAATATAACTGGGAACTCTTGAAAATGCTGTCCTAAGTCAGAGTGGTTATGTGCTGTCATGCCTACAGAACTTAGTGATGGAGTTCCTGGTTTTAATTACTATCAGTAAGAGGAAAGTGCCTATATTAAATTGTTTTAAACATTGACTAGAGGTCAATTTATCTGGATTATCAGATATTTTAAAATTCACAAAATAACAACAAATATAAAATTAATATAACACCACCATAAGCAGCTTAAAATGCTAAGAAGACTTCGAAAATGTATTATTTAAAAATATTTTTAAAAACACATTTAGCTCTAACTATTCAATACACCATTTTCACAGCTTCAGTTCTACTTATGCAATAATGATATGTACTCACTTCATACAAAACATTTTGTTTAATAAATTATAGACTAGAAAAATGTGAGCCAACCTATAGGTATATCACATTTTCAAGGTGTCATTGTTTATATTTGGCTTCTTTGGAATGTATACTTGGTATCTAACAACTATCTGTATAGGACTCTTCCTTTGAGATATAGTAGCCAGAACTGTGCAGGATATTTTAAGTATGATTGTGCCATAAAATTAAATGAATACATACATCATGCTATCATTTCTTTCCTAATAATCCTAGTCAGAGTTGCCATGTTTTACACAACCTTTTTCAGTCTATTCATCACAACCTCAAACTACCTTTTCTAAAAAGATAATATTTTTATCTAATACATAATACTTTATATCACTTCACGCTGGACTATTAATTCATTCAATTTGTATGTTCTCCCATCTCAATAAAATTCTGAGTAAATAAAAACATAATACAAACATTAAAACATATGACAGCCAAGAATAAGTCATACATCATAACTGCTAAAGTAATCAAGAAACAAGTCGCTGCATATACTTAGGGCCCAGGCCTGATATTTAGTTAATCAAATTAAGGCTAATCATTTATTTAATTAATAAATTAGTCCATGTCCCATTTTCTAGGTTGGAGAAGACATTTGGATTTTTGCATACATTTTGGATTTTTTAAAAAAATAATTACACACAAAGCTACATAGACATTTCCCATGCTGTTTTTTTACCTGCAATGTTTCATTTTTCCCTGTCACTGCCAATTCTTATTATAAAAAATATTACCCACTCTTAAGAACATTAAGTCTGGCCTGTTCTGGAGCAAAAAAGAAAACCAGAATGTTCTAAGAAGAAACAAAACATTCCCAGAAAAAAACTATTTCATCCTTATGTCTCTAGCTTCAGGGATGGGATTCAAATTTTTAACAACCAGTTTTCTGTGAGTGTGGCTTAAGTGGTGGGCGTGGCTTGGTAGTCATGTGACTGGGTGGACATAGCTTGGTGGTCACGTTATTGGCTGGGTGTGGCCAACTCAATATCACTCACATCAAGGCACACATTTCCTCGCCTGGCCTCTCATGACTGTGGGGATGCTGCAACAGTCGTAAGTGTGAAAAACAGTCATAAGTCACTTTTTTCAGTGCCATTGTAACTTTGAATGGTCACTCCACACAAGCAAAGGACCAGCAAAGGAGGGGGGAAAAACTCCAGAGAAGTTGAGACAGGAAGTCTAGTCCTGCCAAGAATGTAGTAAGGGTCAACGGAGAGGCAGTTTCTGTAAGCAACACCAGAATGTTTCCTTCCTGCCTTCCTTACAGGATTAGGCCAGTAATTTCTTCTAACAACTGGTTCTCTGAAGTGCTTAGAATATTAACAACTGATTCTAGCAAATAGGTGCAAACTGGTAGAATCCCACCCCTGCCTAGCTTGTATCAGCTGATCTCTAAAAGCTAAGTAGGATCAAAAATGATTAGTAGTAGCTGGATGGGAACTATCAAGAATCTCAGGACTGTAGGTTAGATAAACAAGTCAAGCATATGTCCCAGAAGAAGGAAATATCAAATTATTTCTATATGATTGCCAAACAAATTACACTGATTTGAAGAGAATGATTACCGGTATTTTTATACAACTCAGATTATTCCTGCTGGTTCTCATACAGCTGTATCAAAGGCCATTTTGAATGAGGAATTAAGCTGGGTTGGATGCAACTTTTAATTTAATTCCTGCTACAAAATTCCTTCTCCCTACTTTTCACTCTGTACACTGCTTTATTCAAGTCCCAGCACGAGCACTTCTTTGGATACTGTTTTTGTAGCAAAGGAGCTAAAAGATCAACAGCTGATTTCAGTTTAGAAAGCAAAAGGACTTCAAATTGTTTTGTTTTTCTTTGCTTATGCAGTGAGTCATCAGAAGAGAGGGGAGGGAGGGAGGGAAGGAAGAGTAGCTCAGTGGGAAACAAAGGAAGACCATTTATTCATAGAAGAGCTTCCAGGAGATAAAGCTAATTGTTTATCACCTTCTTTAAACCAGAGGAAACCATGCAGTGTAAAGGGGCCAGGATATCTAGAATCCTGGGGTATAATTAATTTATGAATGAGCAGAGCCAATATGACATGCTGAAGTATTTTTTCCACTGTATTGGAAGCAGTCCAGTTATTGCTTCATTGCTAATTATCTACTAGTCAACTGACGAAGTAAAATTATTTTCTCTCCAGCCCAAATATTTTATGTTCCAAACATAACTGGGTTCTGGCCCATTCTTAAGTTTTATCCCATTTTTATATATGTATTATTATAAAGAAGTGAGAGGCGCCAATGTTAAGTAGGTGATTCTCAATGGCTTGTATCACCTCAAATCTGTTATTAAGGATACAGGAAATATTCAAGTTACAACAACAATTGGGAATGGAATTTTCATTTCTAAGCAATGTGGTTGTAAAATATAATGCCACATGACAGCATTATTTAGCAACGCTGTTATAACCCAAAGACTACCCAGGTCAAGATCTCACATGATCATGACTTGTGACTTACTGACAGCTTCCCCTTTGACTTTGCTTGAGTGAAGTAGGAGATATTGGAATTTGTAATTATACAAATACTGGTAGGAGATATTGGAATTTGTAGTTATATGACCACAGGGACGCCACATATGTCACAACTTTTAGAACAAGTCATAAGAATTAATTGTCTAATGTCCAACATATTTTATGGAAGTCTAAGCTATTCCTACCATTTGTAACTGCTTAGGCAACCAAGTAAGATATAATTGAAGAGGTTTCACCCAAGGCCTACAGATGAGATTCTCAGAGGGAAATGGAGCACTGGTGTTATTCTACCGGTTCTGACATATCGATAGCACCGAAGATCAGTGGAGACTGAACCATTTTTTTCTGAGAAGCTGCTATGAGCCCACTCACCTGCCCGGGTTCCCATACTGACCTTTATTCCCTGCTTTTGAAGCACAGCTGCTTTGCGGAGCACAGCAAATTGCCATGCGTCAGCTGCTGAAGTGACAGGGAGAGTGCCGGATTGCAGGAGGTGAGTCAGAAAGCCTCTGCACCTGGGCAAAGTGTGCATTTGGCGTGTGCACATGCACAAAGTGTGCACGCATGCGCAAAGTATGCCCATCAAGCCACACCTACCGAACCGGTGGTAAACAATTTTGAAACGCACCACTTGAAATGGAGGGATACCAATAGTTTTGGCTAGTGCTATGTATCAGAAGGAGCAAAAAGTCAGAAAAATTCTGAAGACCTCATGCTTTCCTTCTGTCTCTCGCTGCTTTAGAAAATACCTCATTTCATACTTAATTATTTAATGACATGGATCTTCTCCTGCCCCTTACCTGCTCCGTCTCAACAAAGTTAGAAACATGACCATCATCATTGACTCCTCGTATGTGAAACCGGGCACCAGCTCGCTCACAACTAATCCGGGAGATGAGACAGGCTTTTGCCTTCTTGTGAGAGGCGTAAAGAGTACGAATGTCCACCACACCACAAATCACTTTTAGTAGCCAGTCTGAACAGTTCACCTGATAGTGTTTAAAAGGGACATGCAATAGCTGGTTCCTGTATGCAGGACAAAAAGAAATATAATGTATGTACAACACACATGCGTATATATTTTATATCTATAACTGTCTATATCCAAATCTAGATCTATCTCTTTAGCAAAGTTTTTGTATGTTTTTCCCTGTGCAGTTTACAAACTTTTAAAGCCCTAGTACATAAGGTAAGAAATGATTTCCTAACCAAGCCAAAAAAAAACCCCGACACTGCAGGTAAACAGAGATAGCTAGAAATAGAATTCTTCTATTCTAGTCACAAAAGGAAGTAAGTTTAACGGCATTATTTTTAAGTTTTGGTTATGACCTGAACTTTTACAAGTGTTTGTTGTTCACTGTTTTTCTGTAATAAAAACTGAGAATAAAATATTTTATTTACTTATTAGTTATAGTTTACCTTTCCCCTCCCAATCCAGGAGCTATAGTTATTCTCTTTAAAATCTTCCTCACAATAACTCTTTCAGATAAGCTGAGCTATAAAAGAGAGAATTTCCAAGGCTGAGAGGAGACTGGAAGCTGATTCTCACCACTGTTAAGTTAGAACCATTAAACTACATCGTATTATCTCATGAATGCCACAAAAACTACCTATACAGTAAATCTGTTTAACATGACCCATAAAGCTGAATTTAGGACCTACTTAGTGTTCCTGCATCACAAACAGTAGGAAATCTAACACAAGTATATTTGGGCGTTTCTGATCAATAGTTAACTGCTGGTATGTATTCAGTTTGCCATAATTAATGTATTTATTCTACAACTGTTCACATCACCATTTAAAGCAAAAAGTATGGTGAAATAATGCAATGGATTTAATAGTCGTGCATATATGTTTAAACCTGTATATTGCTTCTGTATATTTATATGTTTTATTGAAAACTATTGATCATTCAGGGGAATTAATTTATTCATTAGTTTTATATAGGAAGAAGGGCACAGCATTCTCAGAAAGGAGATTTCACCAACTTCTGTCCCAAGGGTCTTCAAACTTGGCAAGTTTAAGACTTGTGGACTTCAACTTCCAGAATTCCCGAGCTAACATGTCTGGAGGAAGAATTCTGGGAGTTGAAGTCCACAAGTTTGAAGACCCCTGCTCTGTCTTAATGAGTCCTATTGTTTTCTCTTAATGCAGTCTGTAGAGCAGAGGTGGTATTCAGGTTCTGACCAGTTCTGGAGAACCAGTAGCAGAACTTTTGAGTAGGTCGACTACCAGCAAATCCCACCTCTGACTGGCCCCGCCCCGATCTATTCTCTGCCTCCCAAGTCCCAGCCGATTGGCTGGGTCTTCTTTTGTTGCCCTATACAGAAGAACGGAGCAGGAAAGCAGGTTATTGGGATGGAAAGGGAATGGGGCATTTGCAGTATCCTTCCCCTAGAATGGGGTGGGAATGGAGATTTTGCAGTATCCTTTCCCTGCCACACCCACTAAGCCATGCCCACCAAGTTACACCACACCCACCAAGCCATGTCCAAGAACCGATAGTAAAAATTTTTGAATCCCACCACTGCTGTAGAGACAATATAACCATTTATTTCAACCTCTCTGGTTTAAATCAATCCGCTTGGGGTACAATATACTTGCGGTAATCAAATCAAGGAAAATTGCCATTATTAAGCATGTTTAAAATATATTTAAACCTGCTACTCATAATGTGAAATTATAAGGATTTAAGAAGATCCTGCATGGATAAGAGTAAAGATTCATCTTGCCTAGCAACTCTGGGCAGCTTCATTATTAAAAAGAACATTATATACAAACAACAATTATCTGAGGGACAACATACCATCCTGCTGCATCAACCCATTTCAAAGAGACCCATCCAAACATCTTAAATTGAGGCTTGGTCAAAACTCCCAAGTTTGATACTAACCAGAAAAATGAATTTCCAGTTTGATAGCTATCATCATCTTTCTTCTGGGCTCGGATAGTGAGATCAAAGTTTGATCCTGAATTTGGCCAAGAAAAATAGAAGACCCCAGAATTCAGAAGTTTCTTCAAGGCAGAAACACGATCTTCTTCCTTGGTTTCTTCTTGGAGAGCGCAAAATTCAGTTGCTGTGATCTTGTAAACTTCAGTATCAAGGATTTTTCCCACTGATGTACAGCCTGTCACAAGAACCAGGAAATGCAGAGTGGAGTTGCCTGCAAAATCACATATATAATATGGTTATATAGGTATATTATTGCTTTTGCTGCTTTAGGTTTTATCTACCATGGCAGACTATATCACATTCTTTCATTACATTTATCAGAAGAACCAGGGGTGGGATTCCAATTTTTTAACAACCGGTTCTGTGGGTGTGGCTTAGTTGGTGGGCATGGCTTGGTGGTCATGTGACTGGCTGGGCATGGCCAACTCAATATCACTCACATTGAGGTACGCATCTCCTTGCCTGGCCTCTCATGACTGTGGGGATGCTGCAACAGTCGTAAGTGTGAAAAATGGTCATAAGTCACTTTTTTCAGTGCCAATGTAACTTTGAATGGTCACTCCACACAAGCAAAGGACCAGCAAAGGAGGAAAAAGAACCTCCAGAGAAGTTCCTGAGACAGGAAGTCTAGTCCTGCCAAGAATGTAATAAGGGTCAACGGAGAGGCAGTTTCTGTAAGCAACACCAGACTGTTTCCTTCCTGCCTTCCTTACAGGATTAGGCCAGTAATTTCTTCTAACTACCAGTTCTCCGAACTGCTTAGAATGTTAACAATCGGTTCCAGCGAATAGGTGCAAACTGGTAGAATCCCACCCCTGAGAAGAACCCAATGGAACTTTGTTAGGATAGTAATCAGAGGCTAAATTTAAGATATTTACCAGTCTGGAAATTTCTGCAGATATGAGAGAATTAAACAAAAGCATAATTAAATTTATAAATCTTTGTAAGTAGGACATTTATCTGTAAGCATAGACACAGTAGATTCTGTCTATTCCAATAGCTGGACATCTCTAGGAGGATTGAAAATAAAGCTGAACCACAATCTTCATGATATAGTATAATAAAATGTAACAAAAAATTTTTCAAGATAGCTATAGAAGCCAAAATAAAACCAGAATTTTGGAGAACTAAAAAATCCAGAAAACAGTTTTGTGCAAGCCTCTCTAATGGAACAATTTTCCAACCAAGTAACTCTCACTGAAAATGTCAATGTTTAGTAGCCATATTTCTTATTTTATTTGATACCCTGAGAATAATTCTGAAGCCCCAAGGTAGGGATACTATTGTGTAAAATAAATCAAGTCCTCCCTTCACATATTTTTCCTTCTGGGATTTAAAAGCAGATTAAAATAGGCTGCAAAGATCAAAGTGCAAGAGGAAATGAAAAGATATAATCAGGTAAACATTCCTCTTTGTCTGAAACGCAACTTGAAATCTGTTTTAGCAAATGGGAGGGGTGTAAGGTTTTCCCCAAAATGATTATGATTTCCAAACAGTAACCTGCAGAGACCCCTATTTCCTAGAAGGATGCTTTCACACGCTTTCCTATATTAGGGTTTATAGGTAATCCTCAACTTATCACGGTAATTGAAGCCAGAATTACAATCATAATTTGTATCAGTTGTTAATCGGGTCACCATGGAACCCAGTTTTACAATCTTTTTTGCTGCAGTACTTAAGTAAATGTCTGTTAGCCTATAAGAGGACAAAATCAGGATAAAGAATGTGCTACGCAGGGTTGCCAGATACATGCTTATATTGCTTAAAACAGTGGCAAATAAAGCAGACATTACATCATTATTCTTGAGGCTGCCAATGGTTTCTTTGCTCCACATTCTGAAATGACAGTTGTAATCTTCATTAACTATGAGCCATAATTAATAAAACCTGTCACATAAAAAGAATGCTTCTGGCAGCTAGCTCTTGGCTAAGAAGGGAGGTTCTTGAGCATTATTTTATATGCAGAGGTTCTATGCTTTTCACAGAAACATGGTGGACTAACATGGAAAAAATACAGATTTCTTCAACACTGAATTAAAATGCTGAGAAAAAGGGTTGCCTTTTTTTAGGCATGGAACATTTGACTATAAAGCTGTGTGTTTCATAATTCCTGGTCAAAGAGTGTTCCTTTATTGCTTGCTAAGTTTTCATTTATTTTCTATCATCTCACTAATAGAAACAAAATATGCACATTAGAGAGTTTGTCAAAACAAAGTATAAGTGAAGAAGTCTAGAAGCTAATAGCTATATTACGGCAGCGAGACCATCAATGTGGTGATCTCCCCCCATTTTATTGCCACTATAGCAGTAGGTTCCAAAAATAAAAGCTGCAGTAACTTTGGTGAAACAAATCTTATTTTCAAATTTATATTATAACACATGGTAGGATGAATGTTTAAAAAACTGAAATAATGATTCCATACTGTACTGGTAGACCTAGACTAATGACCACAACTGAGCCTGCAAATTTCCATTGCTAAGCATGGCAGTTGTTAAGTGAGATTTGCCCCATTTTACGACCATTTTTGCCACAGTTGTTAAGCAAACCAGTGCAGTTGTTAAGGGATTCATTAGGTCATTTAGCAAATTTGGGTTCCCCCATTGACTTTGCTTGTCGGAGGTCGGCTGGGAAGATCACAGAATATGACAATAGTGCAACTGTCTTAAATACATGCCTGTTGCCAAGTGCAAATTCGTAAGTGTGAAAAACAGTCATAAGTCACTGTTTTCACTGCTAAGTAAATGGTCACTAAATGAATGGTTGTAAGTTGAGGACTACCTGTAATCATTTCTCTTTAACCTAACAATGAACAACATTGACATTTTCATTAGTAATAATGAATCAATGACAGTATTGACAGTTCTTTTTTATCTGATTATTGCACAGTATTAAGGGATTACATACCAGATTTTAACTGCAGTTCGCCTAAGCATCCATAAGCATCCATAAGCTTCTCATATTGCCCTTTAATTTCTTCTTTTTCTTCAAATGCTGGGGAAATCACACAGTAAAAGCCATCAATTCTTGCTCCACTCTATGGCAATGTAATAAACCAACTAAAACCAATGTGTTTCTTAGGGCTCTGCAAATCAATAGAAGGGATGCTTGGACTGTGACATGAAAGGTAAATGAAATGCTCTTTTGTTTTGCTGACAGTTCTGGATTTGTATATACCAGTTCAGAGGACTGGGGGAAAATTGGTCATGCTCAGCTTTCACCACTTCAAGGAGTGGCATACAGCTTGTGATATTAAAACAACAAAAACTCTTCCAAATTAAGCCTATGGTTGATTGGTTGGTTATTTATTTATCTGTTGGCTGGCTGGCCGGCCTTGCCTGTGCACCTGTGAGTCAATTTTGACTGCTTGGGATTGTTTGGACAAGTTTCTGCATTTTTCTTGGCAACGTTTTCAGAAGTGGTTTGCCATTGTTTTCTCCCTAACACTGAGACAGAATGAGTGTCCCAAATTCATCCAACTGGCTCCAGGCCTTAAAGATGGACTAGGAAAAATCATAGTCTTCTGATTTCTAGCCTGGTTATTTTAACTATTACATCAAAGTGGTCCTTACTTATTTATTACTGATACTTATATGCCACCCAATTCCCCAAAGGCATCTTATAAATTATATAGAAATAAAATAAAAAGAACAAGAAAAAGATGAAAAACACACAGCAATTAACTTTCCCTAATATGTGATATCAGCCAAAATGTATTAACCATAACTTGGTGACTAAGCCATTTGCTGACTAAGCTGCATCAAATATACCATTAGCACATAATCAAATAAACCATATTAAGTCTTAATACAATGTCTAAATTCAGTCTTAAAGTAGCCACCACCTGAAGTTATTTTTGTAGTATAGCTAAAATTTGGGAATTCAAAGAGTGCAGAGTAATTGTGGACAGAGGTAAGAAAATGGAATTTAGTTGGAGAATGAAAAGAGTGTACAGATATTGAGAAACACAAGTGACTTTAGCAGAGAACAGAGCCATAAATAGAATGATAAATTTTGTTGAACATTAACTAATCAACATTTCCAGGTGTGAAATTCCACTGGTTGAATTGCAGAATGTTAGTGGTAAATAATAAAATCAGGGAGTCAAGCTAGAAAGGCAATAATTGCATTAAAGGATATAAAAAGTTTAAAGATTAACTTTCTTGACTTAAACTCAATTCCGGGAGACTATGTGGACAATAAAATGGATTAGTTTTGTCAAAGGTTTTTGGGGGGATATTTTTCTAATTTCCTAGAGCAAGGGTCTTCAAACTTGGCAAGCTTAAGGCTTGTGGACTTGAACTCCCAGAATTCCTGAGCTAACATGATTGGAGGAGGAATTCTGGGAGTTGAAGTCTACAAGTCTTAAAGCTGTCAAGTTTGAAGAGCCCTGTCCTAGAGCATTTTTATGGCAGTTGGATTTCCTGAGCCTCCCATCAAAGTACCAAGCATTTGAACTCTTTTTATTTGTTACAAGATCAACTAAGATTATTGTTCTTCTAAGAGTGAGAACAATTAACCAGTGGAACGTCTTGCCTTCAGAAGTTGTGGGTGGTCCATTACTGAAGGCCTTTAAGAGTGTGGACAGTCACTTTGGGAATGGTATAGGGCAATGGTGGCTAATCTTTTTGGGCTCTTGTGCCAAAAATTTTGTGTGCGCTTGCATTCGCGTGCCAGCACCCCTACGCATGTGCAGGTAATCCCCACCCACCCCCGCCGCCCCTTACTGCACTGCGCCTCACAGCTGATTTTTGGCTGGTTTGAGGCCTTTTTTGGCTTCCTAAAGGCTTGAGGAAGGCTTCTGCAAGCTTTGCAGACCGAAACCTAGCCCGGCTTCGTCACTTCAAGTATTTTTGGAAAAACAGGAAGTGACAAAATGGGGCTAATTTTCGGCCTGCAAAGCCTGCAGAAGCCTTCCTCAAGCCTTTGAGAGGCCAAAAATCAGCTGTTGAGGCCCACACATACCCAGTGAGGTAAGTTTGCCTGCAGCTCATGTGCTGGCACAAATGGCTCTGCGTGCCACCTGTGGCACGCGTGCCATAGGTTCGCCATCACGGGTATGGGGTCTCCTGCTTGAGCAAGAGGTTCGATTGGAAGGCCTCCAAGGTCCCTTTCAACTCTGATATTCAGTTATTTTGTTAATTTCTGCCAATTGCTTGGTTATTTTAAGTGTTAACTTGGTTATAATAATGGGAAGATATATTAACTACAGACTTAATAAAGAGTTAATGCTAGTGAACCCCTATTTGGAAGTGAGGGGAGAAAGAGAGTCTGTTATTCACAAAAGTCCACTATATATAAAAGTAGAATATTGTGACTTAAAGTCATTTTTGGAATGACACAAATGATATTAGTATGATGTAGATAACATTACACAATTTTTAATTACATTTTTACATAAATGATATAAATCGTGATGGCAATTTGTTCTGTTGCATCCAAAGTTCATTGTACCATGGTCCAATAAATTGAACCTTCACTGTAATGAATTTACCCTATTTTTAAAAAATTCTTCAAAACATATTGAGAAGCAGAGAATTTTGTGTAAACTAGAATTTTCTAGATAATATGAAACTAATAGAATAAATTGTTTAATTCTGTGCAAGGTTTCATATTTGTCAAAGTGCACTCAACAGACATAATATCACACAATCAGTTCTTTATTAGACAAAAGAATTACTGTAGCCACAGGCCACAGTAGATCTATACAAATAAAGTATAATGTGACATTCAGAAATGTAAACTAAGTTTAAGAATGTAAGTAATTTTCTAACTTTGCCATTTCACCATTCATGAAAAAACAGAGATTGAGAGTCAAAGTTCATTCTCCTAATCTGCATTAGCAAACAAAAATATATTTAAAACAACATGATACTGGTTGCCGAAAGAAAAGTAAATGCTACCAACAAGACAAACACCAAGATTTAAATAATGGAAGAGTAAATGCAAACTACATTTTAAACAAAGCAAAATTCATATGATTATAGTTAATGAATAAAAGCTTGATGCTTACGAATGCACTGACTGGTTATAATAACAGTTTCAGAGGTAGTAAATTACTATCAGTAGTAAGGGAAACGGATTAGGGTTCAGAAGAAATTTCTTACATGAGGCTACCTGGCATTCTCAAGAACATCTGCTTCCCAGGCAAAGAATGCACAACTCTAGGTATGAACCAGACTTCTCTGCATGTGGCTTAAAGGCAGATCTCGCACAAGGTGAAACAATTTTTAATCTTTTCTAAACATCAATTAATTCTCCAAGAGAAGAGAGAAGCAATCAGCTAAGTATTGGATCTAATCGAGCCTGAATCTCTGGAAAAAATGTTGCAATTTATTCCCCCCCCCCCCCAAAAAAAAAAAAATTACACATTTTATGGAAATGAATGATGGACCTTGGCTTCAGGCATCAGTTCATATTAGGAAATAAATAACAAGTAGAGATAGAAATATAGCATAAGGTTTTTTTAAAAAAATATGTATTTGTCATAATGTCTTCATACCTTGGAGCAAAGCACCATTCAAGGTGGAAGTTCCTGTTTATCTAAGTAAGTCAAAATATTTTTGTGCTCTCAATTAATTCTATAATAATCTTTTCCCATAGTTTTTGCTTTCTTAATATGATTGGATAACACATGCTATAGTTAAGAAGAGTTGGAATTTCCTTCTCTGACTGTTGGTTGCTGATAACAAATTGCACCTCATTACAGGTTATGATACAGGACTGTAATTGTAAAGTTACTTCACGTTAGTAAAGGAAGGCTAGGATAAATTAGAATTCAACTCTCTGCATTGACTCATTTCTGAATAGATATGCATAGAACTACTATATTATTGAAGTTTAAATTATCTTAAAACTTCCAAGATACAGCAAACTGCAAGAGTGTCTAAATATTGAGAGATGCTTTTTAAGATTTAATGTTTCTAAATGAACTCCAGTAGTTCAGGAAGGCAATAATAATGAAGCAGATCAATGGTGTCCACAGGATGTGGGATAGAGTCAAAATAGTGGTCATAGCAACAAGATTGAAGTCCTACCTCACCATATCAGGGAGTGATGCCTGCCCTACCCCTTTGTGTGTACAAAGGGAGTAAGGTTTTGAACTTGCTGCCATCATTACTTTTTTTGATAAGCATCCCTTCCTACCCACCCCCCCACCCCCACCCCATGATGTTGCAAATCAAGATGGTAGTGTAATTCTTCAGGGACTCCAGAGTGAAGCAGGGTGGATTCAAGAAAGGAAAGAAAAGGACAAAGAAAAAAAAGTATTTTAAGAAGTATCTTGAATCTCAGTTTGCTGGGGAACACATGCAAGAGATACTAAAGCATTCAGTGAGGGGCATTTAGGTAGATGGTGAATGCTAGAGACTGGAATAAATAGGCTTTCAATCTAACATGGCTTTTCTTATGTTCTCAATCTCTTATCAGTTTTTAAAATATAAATAATATATGCTTTGTTGATAAAATAATCAATGTCTTATTTATGCATTATCAGAATAAAAGTTATGCATGCCAAGATCTTTATATGACATTTTGATTACAGCAATCTTTGTAATTCGTGTATTGTGTAAGATTCCAGAGTTCGTTTACATTTAAATGTAAACATTCTTACATGCGAAAGGCAACATATATGAAAATCTGGAAGTGTTGCTTTGCATTGTTGCATAACTTTCTGTTTTGGCCTATATAGGCCAAAGCTGTAGAGTGAGTGAGGAGAGAATTATGAAGCATCTGGCTATAAGTGGACCTCTTGGAGTTTTAATTGCTTGTTTTATTGACCTCATTTTCAACAACCAGTTGAATCAAAGAGGAAGCATGAAAAGTGACAATAAGGTATTGCAGCAAAAGCATTTACAGAATCTCTCATGTTGGTTGTAGGGAGGATAATGCAAATGAATTCCTGAAGACAAGCTGCCACTTGTTATATTAAATTCACACCTATCTAACCTTATTGTTTTATCAATTGCGAAATGTCTGCAATTAATAAAATGTATGACAGCAAGGAAGTACTCATGCTATTCATTAAGAAATGTAGATGCCTTAAGCTACTGAAACTGTCTATCCTGAAGCACTGGTTATTTAATTTTCTAATGTTGACTGTTTATTTCATGAAAGAATACAAGTAAGATTTCCTGAACTGGTGCAAATTTATCTATGTACTATTACTGAAACTGGAAGAAGAAATATGTTCCTGTTCATTCTTGAAAGGTCTTGAGCCTTCCCCCTGTAATAAGATATGATTGTACTCATGGCTTACATGGCCACAACTATTGGCCACCAACTACTGTCCATAAATATACCTGACAGAACCTCCCAAATCAGTGACAACTGAATCAAGAATCAATTAAGATTTTGGTAATAATGGAAATTATATCCCAAAGGTGCTTTTTCAAGAGGCAGGTTTGACTTGTTTTTCTTTGAAGTCATTTTGCTTCTCATCCAAGAAGCTTCTTCAGCTCTGATAGGATGGTGGGAAATGGAAGGATTTATACTCCTTGCAGACATGGAGTATAATGAAATCCTTCCATTCCCCACCATCCAGTCAGAGCTGAAGTAGCTTCTTGGATGAGAAGCAAAACGACTTCAAAGAAAAACAAGGAAGTCTAGTTGCCTCTTGAAAAAAAGCACCCTTGGTACAACTATGACCTGGATGACTGAGAACTGGCATAGACAATGGAAATTATACTTTTATATCCTACTGTAATGAAAGCAATGAAAAAAATGGGACTATGATTAAATATAAAGATCAAACTAATGAACACAGGAAAATTAACAGTGAAGACACTTATGGGAGTGGATAAATTTTACCTTTCAGAATTGACTATTAGAAGTTCAGAAACCAGAAGCCAAGAAATACGCCACAATTTATACAAAGAAATTTGCAACAGATCAGCAATTGGCAGAGAAACGAAGGCCTTGCATAGAAACGAAGGCCTTACATAAATAAGTCAAATGCACATCTATACCTACATTAGATCATGCAGGCAGTGCAACACTCAGTGGATGTGAAAATTGGACTTCTGCAACTGGACAGAAGATAAGATTACTGCTACTTTTGAAACTTGGTATTGGAAAAGATTTGTAGACTACCATGGACAACCAAGAAAGGGGTGGGGGAACCCACCACGGAATAAATCAAACCAGTTTTCTCACACAAGGTACAACTGACCAAGCTCAAACTTTCGTGCAGACAATTGTGCAAAGGCCTCAAAGGTCCCTTGAGAAGTCCATGACGCTGGGGAAAATGGAAGGAAGAAGAAGAAAATGGAAGGAAGAAGAGGCATCAAGGCAAGTGCCACTCAAGAGATGGAAAAGGCCAGGTGGAGCAGAGCAGAGGAGGAAGAAGCCTATCCATTTGGGTCGCTAAGAGCAGATGCTGATTTGACTAATCAATCAATCAACCAAATCCTCCTGTCACGGTTGGCTGTCTTGGAAACCGGAAGGGAGACAGGGTGGACCATTGGTCTGAAAGACCTCGCCTCCTTCCTTCAAAGTTGGCCTGCCAGGCAAAGCAACTGTAGGGTGATTGCGTCCAGAATTTCAGGCGGGCACACCCACCCACCCATACCCACTCTTGGTGCGAGACACTTACTGAGGGTGGCTGTCGTGCCGGCTTCCAGCAGCAGGCAGTCCTGGCGGCCGCGCGCCTCCAGTAGGGTGCTGGGAGTGGGCTCCTGCTTCCACAGCAGCCTCAACCCTTTGCTCAAAGCCATGGAGGCGTTTGCCCATCAGGTGGAAGCGGGGAAACCAAAGCAGCCGGGTTGCAAATTGCTCCGGAGCAGCTGCCCCCGCTTCGAGATTTTCTCTCCCGCTCCAAAATTTTTTTTTTTAAAAACCCAAAACCACGCACCCCTGACAAAAAATAAAAGTTTCCTCAGAGACCCGGTTCCAGGGACGCTCTGCGACCTCCCCACCGCCGCCTCAGCTGCTAGAAGTGGGCTGCGAAGGAGGGGTGGGGGGCCGGACGCTTTTCAACTTGATCCAAAAACAAAAGTTAGGAAGGAGAAGAGACGGGGAACAACCCCGAACAAAAGGAAGGCTCGCCAACGGTCTCCTCTTCTGCCCCGCTTTTCGTGGGGACTGGCGAGAGCCCTTCGTGGCCACACTGGTGCCTTTTGCGAGGCCAGATTCCAGCTGATCGACCCCTTCGCAGACGCCTGTCTGTCTCTCTTCGTCCCCAAGCTCGGCCGGGAGGGCCGGAGGAGGAAAGGAATGGAGGTTCCTCCGGCGGGAGGGGGCTTGGAAAGCTCCCCCCCCTTTCCCGCAAGTTCTTGCACAATTTCCGGACTTTCTGGTTCCTTGTAGGAAAACTGCTTGCTCTCTGCCGCGACTGGCCAGGGCGGGGACCTGGTTTTGCTTTTCCCTCCCCCCCCAAGTTACAGTAGAAACTTTCTGGAAGAGTTCGAGATGTGGTCACCGCCTCTTTTCGCCTCCTCGGGGGACAGGTGAGCGCCCTCCTTCTGGGCGGTGAGGTTAAGCTGCCCGTCCCCACCCCCAAGGAAAGGGGGGAGGGCAGTGCTTCTCGTGGGGCACTCGAGGCAGAAAGGCCGGCCAGCAGAGTTGTGGGGAAAAGGAAGAAAAGAAGGGAGGCAGCAGCTGGGATTGGCCTCAGCCGGAATGTTTACTTTTTTTTTTCCCCTTGCGGCGTTTCCAAAAGCATTTTTTGCAAGTAATTGTTGGATTTAGGCTGGGTAATGGTTGTTTCATATGTAGGTGATGCTGGTGGAAAAGTTCCTTCTATGGTGTCGACTAGAAAGATTGTACAGTAGGATGGGGGAAAGGCTGCACAGAAACCGCAGCTTTTCCCCGGAAACACGTGGCATGTTTCAAATGTTAACAAGATTGAACAGGAGGAATAATTTTGTTTCACCACTAGGTGCAAAAAGTCCGTTTGGAATAGTTATTAGAAAGGAGGATAATAATTAATTATTAGAAATAACTCCACATAGTTATTAGAAAGGAGGATGCTTCTCCGTGCACACTTGTGCATGAAGGAGACATTTCCAAATCATATTGGGTGTAGTGTTCAAATTTACAATCAAATTGGATTTTTGCTTTTTTGCACAGTTTCGACGTTTGCATCTTATCGTAGGGATACAGCAAAGTGCACAAGCTAATGTTCCCTCTGATGCAGGATAAAAAATGCCTTCAGTTAAGGTCATTTCACATCATGCTTTTGCACATGTTGGATGACAGTCTGATTGGGTCCTAATGGTTGAAATTGATTGGTTGATGTTCCTTAGGTGAGGAATAATATTTAGATTTGTATTCCTTAGTGGGTGTTTTAATTGAGGAAATAAAATAGAGATCAAAGAGTTCGGTGGAAAGAGAATGGAAGGAGGAAATAAAGAAGTTGATCATTTAAATTTGGTGATAAGTTAAGACACCAGGCTAGAAGTCAGAAGATGTGAGTTCTAGGCACAAAGCCAACTGGGTGACCTTGGACAAGTCACTCTTTCTCTCTCCAGCCTTAGGACAAGGGCAAACTACTTCTGAAAAACCTTGTCAAGAAAACTGCTGGGACAAGTTCAGGCAGTTGTCAAGAATCAACTTTGACTTGAGAGCGTACAGGCGCACACCTGTGCACACCCACTTAAAATAACACCCTGTTAAGGGGCAGCACTTAGCTTTCATTCTGTGATCTTGAAAAACAAGCAGAATTAGAACTGGTCAGTACTTGGATGAGAAACCACCAAGAAATACTGGGGCAGACAAAATAGGGTGGAAAATTGGGGGGGAAAGTAGAAGACAATATAATCCTCTTCCATAGTTACCAAAAAAACCTGCATAGATATGCCCATGATGTCACTTGGCATTGAGGTTGACTCCAAGGAGTTTTCGCTTTCTTAGTCAAGATAGCTGTGAGTTTATTTCACAACTCCCATTACCACTGACTTATTGAGGCTCCTTGGCGTCACTTATTTAATTGGAACACCAGAATTATATCTTGGAAACTCTGCCTTCAAAAAATCTCTGCCTCAGGTCTGCAGTCTTGATCTCAAGGGAACAAACTGGTCCAGCAGAAACATGGGCATCCCATAACAACCCCAGAGCTGAAATTCTGTTGCTTTTCAATAGTAGTGTTTGGTCTGTATTTTGAGTAGCTTTTAAACACTACTGGTAGTCATAAACAATACAGTACCACTATTCTTTTTGCTGCATAATTACTTGAATGTAAAAAAGACAAACTAGTTTTGCGTTTAGCTGTACAAACCATTCAGTGTGCATGGATCATTGCCTCACACATTATATGCATTAGTAAGCCAACACAATACACTGAAGTTTCAGCAGGATAAAACAAAGCAGAATTGAAGCTACTGTAATTGAGGTTAAAGCAGACAAAATATTTAGCTACAACTACAAGGCAGGGTCAGCTGTTTGTAGCATTCCTTTTTTTAATGCATGCCTAAGGACCCACTGACTGTAACAGGATTAACTCTAAAGCTTGGAAATTGGCAGCATTGATTTTGAGGGCAATAATATTAGTGTTATGCTTTAATTATACCTGAGAGTCCTGCTGACGGAGTACCCCACAGGTGTGTACTAACAAATCAAAATGAAGAATATTTCACTGTCATTCATACGAATTAATTATTCCATTCTATTCTGCCCTGCCACTTGAACTGTTGTGTCTGGTTTGGACATCACTTCAAAAAGGAGAGTGACAAATTGAAACAAGATAGTGGGGTGATGAACAGAGATAAATATGTTGGGAGATAAGGGACAAACTCACCCTTGGGGAAGGTAGTTTTGGTGTCATGTTGATTCTTCATATCAACTCCTTGGTTAGACATGGGAATTGGGATCTTCTCTTAGAAATGTATTTCAGGTGTGGCACTGTTGTGACTCAGGGGTAGTATTTGAATGTTGCAACTTTTGGCAGTAAAATACTATGGAGAAAAGAACTTCCTGAGATTTAAAGGAGTGATCATGAACTGGAGAAGACAGAGCTTAGCTTAATAGATTTGGAAAATTTGAGCAATTAGTTTTCCCCAATATATTTTTCAATGGAAAAACAGCTTTGAAAGCCTATAATTGTAAGCACAGGCATGATGTTAAGAATGGTCCAGTTATCTAAGTGTTAGTCTTCACTTCTTAAGCAACTGTCTTATCTAGCCTAAAGAACTGAAAAGTGTTGCCCATTCCTTCATACCATATGTGAAGAATCGTTTAACAAAAACAGACTAACCAGGGCAGATGTGAATTTTTGTCTTATAAAATATTATTTTTAGCAACAGCTGTTTTAGAGTTTAGGCCAGTGGTTCCCAAACTTTTTCAGTCCACTGCTACAAACTCATCCTCAGTGCCCCCCACCCAGGGTTGGGATTCAAATTTCTGTGGACGTGGCCTAATTTGAGGGTGTGGCTTGCTGGTCATGTGACTGGATGGGCATGGCTTGCTGGTCATGTTACCGGGTAGGTGTGGTTTGGTGGTCATGTCACGGTGGGTGTGGCCAGATGATTGGCAAATACAAGTGGTCCTCACTTAATGGCTGGTTGTTTAGCAAGTGTTCTAATTTATGACTGGCTCCCCAGAGCTACTTGACCTGTTTTTGTAGTTTTGACAGTCATGTACACACATATACACACACTCCCTTCCAACCCTGCTGGAGCAGGTCATTGGACTAGAATTGGCAGAGCATCTCTGAATAGAATCTAATCAGAGATGCTTTGCCAATTCTTGTTGATTTTTATTTGTATTTCTTTATTTTATGTTGCTGAATTGCATTGACATGTGTGTGTCTCTTCTTGTGCATAACCCAGAAGCTTTTGTGATTCTTTGCAGCAAAAATTATTGAACTCTGGCTTTGCTCTATTTTTCAAATGTGCTGCCACTGCCATATTCTATGTACCGGCCCCCCAGGTCCACCCCATTGAGCCCACTGCATTGGAGGGACCTGCCAAAGCAAGTCCGAGCGGAGCAGTGCACCAAGTCAATGAGGTGAGCCTGAAAAAGGGAAAGAGAGACAGATAAAAGAGAGAGAGAGAGAAAGAGAGAAGGAAGAAAAGAAAGGGAAAAGGGAAAGAAAAAAGGGACAAAGAAAGGGAGAGATGGAAGGGACAGAAAGAAAAAGAAATAAAGGAGATAGGGAGGGAGGAGAAAGATGAGATAGCTATTCTTGTCCAATCACCTGCTCCAGCAGGGTTAAAATGGAGTGTGTGTGTGTGTGTTCTCCTTGTAATTTACCAGTACATTTTGGTTTTGCCTTCTTCAGAATTGGCACTGTAATATATTGGGGAAAAGTAATTTTTTTAGTGTGGAGATCTGGTCTAATGGATCCTGTTTAAAGCTTCAACAAAATATGAGAGCTTCCTGATAGTCTTGACCATGTTTTGTCCACAAAACCTTTAATAGAAGCCAAAGATGTTTCAGTGTGGAAAAGGGCCTCAGTCTAAACTAGGCTCATTTTAATCTGATGCATCAGGTTTGTCTGTCTCTTTCTCTCTCTCTCCTTCCTTTTCTCTCTCTCCCTCCCTTTCTCTCTCTCTCCCTCCCTCCCTCCCAGACTGACTTTGCTCTATTTTCCCGATGTGCCTGCAGGGCCGGCGCTTCAAACATGGATGGATGGGTGGGTGGGTGGATGGATAGGTAGGTAGGTAGGCAGGCAGGCAGGCAGGAAGACAGACAGACCTTTTGGACAGATGTATGGATAGGTAGGTAGGTAGGTAGGTAGACAGAAAGACAGGCAGGTAGGTAGATAGGTAGGCAGGAAGGCAACCAGACAGACAGACAGACCTTTTGGATGGATGAATGGATGGATGGACGAATGGAGACAGAATGCGACAGCGGCGGCACTTTGCTGCTTTTCCCAACGTTCTGCCACATTCGAGGTGCCAGTTCCAGTGCAGTACAACAGTCAATGGGCCTGCAGGGGCGGTGCCTCAAACACCCCCTGCTGCCTCTTAGCGCCACTCTGCCGGGCCCCTTGGGGACACTAAGAGACAGCAGGGGGGCGTTCAAGGCGCCGACTCTGCAGGCTTACCCAATGACTGTTGCACCGCTCTGGAGCAGCACCTCAAACCTTCCCTGCCGCCTCTTAGCGCTCCTCTGCCAGGCCCTTGGGGATGTTAAGAGGTGGCAGGGGAGCGGTGCTTCGAATGCGGTCGCGGCGGCATGTAATGTGCCACTGCTGCTGCATTCAAGGCTCTGGCTCCGGAGCAGTGTAACAGCCTGTGCCTTGAACGCTCCCCTGCCACCTCTTAGCGCCCCTCTGCCAGCCCCCTTGGGGACACTAAGAGGCAGCAGGGGGCGTTTGAGGTGCCAGCTCTGCAGGCTTACCCAATGACTGTTGCACCTCTCCAGAGCTGCACCTCAACCCCCCCCCTGCTGCCTCTTAGCGCCCCTCTGCCAGGCCCTTGGGGATGCTAAGTGGTGGCAGGGGAGCAGTCCGTCAAATGCAGCCGTGGCAGCATGTAACATGCCACCACTGCCGCATTCGAGGCACTGTCTCCAGAGCAGTGCAACAGCTGGCGCCTCAAACACCCCCCTGCCGCCTCTTAGTGCCCTTCTGCTGGCCCCCTTGGGGATGCTAAGAGGCGGCAGGGGGGCGTTCGAGGCACTGGCTCCGGAACGGTGCAAGTCAGAGGGTTAGCCTGCAGGGTCGGTGTCTTGAATGCCCCCTGCCGCCTCTTAGCATCCCCAAAGGGGCTGGCAGAGGGGCGCTGAGGCGGCAGGGGGGTGTTCGAGGCGCCAGCTTCAGAGCAGTGCAATAGTCAATAGGTGAGTCTGCGGGTCTGGCATTTCGAATGCCCCCTGCCAGCCCCCTGGCCTCTTAGTGCCCCCCTGCCAGCCCCCTTGCCTCTTAGCGCCCCCCTAAGGCATCCCACCGCTCCCCAGGGGCAGTACCGCCCACTTTGGGAACCACTGGTTTAGGTGCTTTCACTGCATGGATGAATAAATTATATCATATTTATTTAGGCAGCAAAAATTACCAAGTCAACCAAACTTTGCTTGTTTACGATCTTCCAGATTTCAGGTTTTGTAATAAATGGCAAGGCATGTCCTTTCTACTGTACATACTGCACTGATGGACAGATTTTGCAGAATGTTATCAATATCTCTAACTCCTTATATGAAGTTTTCTATAAAAAACACAAATTCCATGTTAGAATATACAAATCTATTTGTACTATATCTTTTTCAGGATCACATTTGTATATTGCACAGAATTAAATTTCATAGGAAATTGTATAAACAGTTGTAGTAAGCAATGTAAAAGTTGTATAGTTAAAAACAGAGGTCATTGAAGTCATTAGGACTTCTCCACAAGCTTCACAAGCTATAATAGAAACATACTGGATTCCACAAGCTATAATAGAAACATACTGGATTTTGTTCTTTACTATTCTGACTCTACTAGCAGACTACTGAGGCTACGCCCCCTTTTTCAAATAGGTGCTTATGTAAAATAATGCAGAGAAAGATCCATAGATTTCAATCAGTAATATATTGAGAAACTATATGTCTGCAGATTTTTGCTGTCTTTTCTTGATAGAGTATCTTTGTGTCTTGTCTTTACCTGAGATAAGATCTTAATGGGCTTTTAGTACTTTTATCTGTTATCCTTCCATTAAATAAATGTCCAGTATATAGTCTATAAGTTATTTAGGATTTCTTTGTCTTTGTTCCCCTAATTGCTGTTTTCAAATCTGAATGCTCAGAGTTGAGAAAAAAAGATAGGCAGCTTAATAATGCAGCATAACAAAAGGAATGTACTGCAACATCATCATGATAACCAAAAGCTGATGTAAGTGGCACTATTATACCATGGGATTAGGGAGGAGGATAAGAGAGAAGGAAATATTCTTCCACAGAGAATCCCTGTGGGCTTTGCATTAACCATATACTGACTCTTAGCCATTATGTTATTGTAAAACCAATGAGAGAACCTCATGTTTACAAGCTAAAAAGTGAGCATCATGACAATGATTCAGACATATTCATACAATCAGTTTAAATTAATAACTCATTACAATCAGAACATAAGACAGTGTTTTCTATGTAGAGGCAGAGTACAAGTATAGCATTTATTTTTGTTTCTCAACTGCTATTATATATATCATAGTGATATTCAGAACAATCTGGGAAGAAGAGAACAAATGTGAAAGACTTTTTCCAAACCTACTTTATGCATGGGGAATAGAGGACAGACAGGTTAAGTAATGTTTCCCAAAGAACATGGAGACAGGCTAGTTTATGGATCGTGGATACCACATAAGGAACAAAACTTGGGCTTCTGTGTTTTTGGGGAAGATGCTTTGCCCTACAATCTTGTTTTGTGCACACTGGAGAGAGCGGAGTTGTCATGCCCATCCGAGTCTGAATCTGAGGAGGAAGCCGAACAACTGATAGGGAGTGGGAGTGTAGCTCCATTGGCTGGGCAGAGTAGGGAAAAGGTAGAAGGGAGAGTGATTCAGAGGAAGACCCAGGCCCACCCCCTCTTCATTCTAGGGCACGCAGGGAGGAATGGAGAAGAGAGCAACGTGGGGGAGGAAAGGGCCCTGATTCCCTTCATTAACCACAGTTGAGAAGACAATTGATAAGAAAGGTACAGCATTGCGTACGACAGGCTGTTGGGAGCAAATGTGACTTTATCCTGTGTTGTCGTGGCTTATCTGTGTTCCTGCTGTCTTCCCAACAGTGTGAGTTTTGCTGTACCTTCAAGTCTGAAATTCTTGTTCCTGCCCTGCCAAACTAATTACTTCAGTTTGGCTTGTTTGGACTTTAAGTTACAGTTTGTGTTGCTCATGTTTTGGACTTAATTTTCTGCAGTCAAAGGCTGTTCCTGGGAGTGTTTTTCTCTAGCCAGAAGGTAACCTGGACATTGGGGCAAAGTTGGAGATAATAAAGGGATTCTTATTGTTTATCTGACTGTTGCCTTTGTGCCATGCCCCGGGTCATCACATGAGTATTGGATAGTGCTAAGGACACGTAGGGCTGGCAGGATGTAAATAGAGGATCCACAGCATTTTAGTAGTGGTTAGAAGTGCATAGATTTTTTTTTTCATGGGAGTGCCAGTCAGTAAAATGTAACTACAGGCTACTCAGTAATAAAATACTATTACCAGGCATTTTTGGATGATTTTTTAAATTTCTATTTATTTGTCAAATTTATATCTCACCTAAAGTGAGTCTGCATGACATACAATAAAACCAAGAATTAAATATTTTGCAAACCCATTAAAACCAAAAACAAGCATAATACAAAAAAGATGTTTATGATGTAATCAATGAATAGGTACCTTATAACCAGGAATTCCCTGGGCTTATTGAAAAAACATGTTTTGGACAGCTTTTTTCCATAAGGGCAGGGGTGGGATTCTACGGGTTATCACCTATTTGCTAGAACCGGCTGTTAACTTTCTAAGCAGTTCGGAGAACCGGTTGTTGGAAGAAATCCTTTTTTTCCACCCTTCTTGAGTTCTTGGTAGTATGCCTAGACTTACTGTCTCCAAAGGAGTTTTTTTTTTCTTTGCTGATACTTTTTTAAAGGGGAAGGGTTGTTTTAAGCTTTTTACACTGCTGTTGGGAGGAAATACTCCCCTGTTGGAGTTAGCACTTTGAAGAAATAATTGAATAATGAAGCAGAGCTGCCAGAAAGAAGCTTTTAATTACAAGGAACCAAGATGAGTGACATTCAGCAAGGCTTCTTGGCTAGCTAGAACGATTGACATTCAAACGTGAGTTTACATACCCTTTTTGAGTTTTGGTCTAAAACTGGTGACCATTCAAAGTTACAATGGCACTGAAAAAAGTGACTTATGACCATTTTTCACACTTACCAACGTTGCAGCATCCCCACTGTCATGACAGGCCAGGTGAGGAGAAGCGCCCCTTGATTGTGAGTGATGTCTAGTTGGTCACGCCCACCCAGTCACGTGATCAGCAAGCCACACCCACCAACTAAGCCACGCCCACAGAACCGGTTGTTAAAAAAACTGAATCCCACCCCTGCATAAGAGTTTGGGCTAACCTCACTTCAGAAAGGATGATGTTCCAGAGGGTGGGTGCCATGGCAGAAAAGGCCCACCTCTTAGGTCCTGTCAGATGGAAATATTTTATAGGCAGGACCTACAGCATGCCTTTCCTGCCAGCCTTGTGAAGTGCAAGTAGATATAATAGCAGTGAAAATTGTCAATGGCATTATTATGATTTTAATGTATTACAAGAGAATGCAATACACCTCATTTTTTTCTGGGGGAAAAGTATATTTGGTATTTGGGGGGAATCTAAGTGTTTTGGTAGAATAATTAGAGAAATTCAGAAATGAATAATTATTGTTCTAAGTCAAATTTGAAAAAGAAAATAAAAGAGAAATATATCTAATGTGGTTGATACTGTATGCCATTACCTGAGTTACCTTGGGAAATTTCTCAATTTTGTGTCCCCTTCCTCCTGGAGTCTACATAACTTCTATCAAGGAATTTCATATTTAATAGCAGACATTTATTATACTTGCTATAAATGACATGTCAGTTATATTTAGCTTTTTATTTTGAGGTGAAAATACTAAATCCTCTGCTAGTTACTTGCAAAAAATATAGCATATCATACATACTGTTATTTTGTATTTTTCTGGAAAGAACATTCCTTAATATGAACAATGAATAAATTCTGAATACAGACAAAACTTTTTGCAGATAATAGATTTTATATTGAGTGGTAAGGTAAATTACAGGGAAAAAAGCAAAGCATCTCATCTGTATAAATATTTATTATGAATTTCAAGACTTCTTTGCTAGAAAGTTTACAGATCTGCCAATTCCAAATAGTTTTTACAATGAAACAATTGTTTGTGCTCTTTTGTGCCCATTTTGCCTGTTAAAAAATGTTAAATCTGCAACCTCTGTCATCAGGATTAACCCAGATTCATAAAAAATAATCACCAGAGAACCAGTTACAAAGATACTGAAAAAATGGTGCAGTGAAAAAAGTGCCTTAAATTTACTATATGCTTTGCAGTTAACTTATATATTGCTTCTATATGCAAGATGAGATCTTATTACATTTGGTGTAAAACATTTATACACATTCTTTACAATTTGTACATTTATTTCAGTAGCTACCGTAATATATAACATTTTATAGATTTTCAAAAGGCAACTAAATTAAAAATAAAACAAGTTGTGGAAAAATGTCACTGAAAACAGAACAGAACAGCATTTGAGTCAAGATTACATTCTAATTTGATGTGGTTTGTTTTGATAGGCCTATTAACTTGGCAGGCTCAAAGACTTTATTGATCTCATAATTACTGAAATAGAATGACAATGCCATATTAAGTCAATTAAAGTTTCAGAATGCATGTAGCACTTGCTTGATAATAAGAAAGCAAAGTTCTTAACTTCCCAATCAAAATTAAATAGAAAACTGCATTTAGCTCATTGGCAGTTTATGAATATATCTTTTCAGTCAGTTTTCTACAGTTCAAGACTGTGTGACCTATGACCTATATATAAATTGATACATATGAATTGAACCTAACATTGCAAACAGAGTCCATTCTTAAGTAGCTGTTGTTTGTTAACCCTAACTTATATATTAAATCTGATTTAATTTTTCCAATGAAAAAGTATAATATCTTATGATAGAAAGACCCAATGTACAGCAATGAGCTTAGATAATTTCCTATCACATTGGTTGTGATTGGGTATGTGCCACTAAACATAGGGATATAAAAAGGGGAAAACCTAATACATAAAGTGATAATTTATTAAGAAGTGTGTTTGGCTTGGACCATTGGAACAGTTTTTCTGTATGTTCAGAATGTCTGTATCTACTGTATATAAACTCAGAAAGGAAAACAATGCAGCCTTAGAAGGCATCTGAGGTACAAGAACAGCCCTTAAGAAGTAATCCATATAAATATATATATTTATATATGTTACAGAAAATTGATGTTATGGCTATAGTAGAAATGGGACGAAAATTTCCTTTCTATAGAACTTATCTGAAAGCTAGAAAGCAGTTTAACAATTATGTATCTATAGATCCTATACTGACTTTCTTATCCTTTTAAGTTTAGGATGCTAAACTCTTACCTAACATGGGCAGGGTAGATAAACTAAACAAAAAACAACCATTCAGATATCCATATGTTTATCCACTCCTGGATATATCTTTTTTTTTGGTATCTGGCAAACAAACCATTTGGCAATTTAGTCTCATTGAATACAGTACTTTCCAGCTTAATTTCAATAACAGCTAGGAAAGAAAAGCATGTAGGGTAAAAAATATTCATAAATATCCAGGGCATTAAGGCTAACAAAGTAAACATGTAAAGATTTTTTCTTCTTTTTTTAAAGAAGGTTCATTTCTAAAAATTAAGTAAACTTTTAAAAAAAGGCTTTTTGGATGGCAAAGTCTTCCACTTCTTTATTTGCACTTCCCCCATCAATAATCAAAAAAGCACTTTGGAGTTGTTGTTCTTCATCTGTCTTCGGCTACATCATAGGAAAGCGACTGAGAGCCTGCCTCAGTTTCTGTGCAATCTGAAACACATAGAGAGTATAAAACTTAGATCCTGGAATGCTCTCAGAATTCCCCCAATATCACCCTGCTTTTAAAGATCATGGAAGAAAGAATTTTAAAACAATTTGTTCCTGTGGCCTGAAATAGATATGAGAAACAAATAAGTCCAAACAATAATTCAAATAATGTAATTATTCAGAAGCATACTTTAACATATTTAATGACCATGATAATAAAAATCCATGATATGTGCTTTGTTTTACAACAACAAAAATTAAAACATGGATAAATTTCACTATGTTCTTCAAAACCAGTTTGTAAACAACATTTGTCTAATTTATTTCAAAGATGGAAAAGGACATAATAGAACTGGCTAAAATGGCAATTCATTGTAAACAGGTAATTAAAAAACTGATAACAATGTATACATGGAAATATTAATCTCCGGTTACCAATATTATTCAGGTCTATTTATACATATTTATATATTAATATATTAATCTAAAATGGGCAGTAGCTTCTGAATAGGAGTTAAATGCAATTTAAAGTATATTTCTGTCTCCTTGGTATGAGGTTCAGGAGGCAATACGGTAATGTTAGATGAATGTAAAAATAGTATCTTCATTTTCCAAGGTAACTGTGGCAGAGGTGGTGGTGAAATTACAGAGAATTAAGTAGAATAACTGCATGTATCTTAATCATTCCCCTTTCTCTGAAACGAATGAAAGAATTGCTAATGAGTTGCCAAGTTTAATTCAATGTGTATCCCAGCCAAAAAGAAAGTGCCAGCTGCAAAAGTCTCATGCAAAAATGTGCAATGCAGGAAAGATTATCAGTGCCAAGTAGTATTTTCTAAGGGACATCATTACAAATCTACATTTTTAAAGTGAAAATTTTCACAACTGATTTTTGAAACAATAGATAAAACCATAAATATTCACTTAACTTTCTATTTAAATATTTCAAGCATGCAAAATAAAATTTTGAGCACAAAGAGTTCAGCTCTGTTTGGAAAAACAAGTAATTGAATAGCTAACAGGCATAAAAAAAGCATTATATGCAGTGCAGCTTACCGTTTCATAGAATTGTGCTTGCTGTTCCAGATATAGACGCATCACAGTGTTGTAATCATAAATTCGATTACTGTGGAAGTGATTCATCTCCGCTGTAAATGAAAGCCAGGTTACATTTTTATATCCTGATTTTAAAATTTAATCAAAATATATTTTACATAGCCGAGTATTCCCCTTTTGGGGGGGGGGGGGGGGGGGGGGGGGGCATGGCCTCTACTGTGCTTTATTTTTAATTGTTCAGACTCCAAGAGTCTCAGGTTTTGCTATGATGCTGCTAGCCGGGCTGAAACTTTACCTTGTAATGCATAAGACATGGTGCTTGCACGTGTCAGCATGTTTTGCTTATCTTGGGGGGTAATTTTGCTGGTAGCAATCAGTTTATCACTTTCCTTCACTTTTTCTATTGCTCCCTGTTAAGAAAAATATACCATAAGCCATCATTGAAAAAATTATTTCAAATGCTACAATAATATCATAATACTACTCAGTTCCTGAATAGTTTCAAAAATATTCAACCAGCAAAACCTGGTATTAAGCGTGACCACTAATGACACTGAATATTCTCAAATGTCATGAGGCAGGCAACCATAAATAAAATCAAACATACTAACTGCACATATCTATGCATGTGTGACACATGTTGCATCTATTATCAATCCAACCTGTCTCAATGTTTCCAGCTAGGTTTTATATCAACTGCTTTGGTTCTTAGCAAAGAATAAAAACAATATCAACTTGGTCAACAGACCTAATGTTTCTTTCTAAAAAAGAAAAAAAAGCCTCAACAGTCTTTTCAAGTATTGGTAAATGACCAACTAGGTATTTATTTCATTATCAACCTATGCTTAATGCAAAGCCATAATATGATTTTGTTACTTTTTATCATTCTGAAATGTAGGGATCCATCCTAAGAAAGAATACAACAGTCATCCTAGGGGATTCCAGTGCAGTTAAAAATGGATTACATATTATAATATTAACTAAAGCTCCCTCTATACTGTTATTTGATCAAAATTTTTTAAAACAGGTTTAATACAACCAGTTTCCATTTCTTGTAAAAGAAAAGAAAAAATATACCATTTTCAGTAGTAATGACAAATAAATTCTAATAAAATACTTAGATAAACTGATTTTCAACTGAATAGTTTTATACTGAGTGTCTTTAAAACTTCTACTGATACTAAAATAACTCACATTCACTATTTAGAAAACCCATATTACATAGTCTCTCACCTTATGAGCACCTATTATATCTGGAAAGCAACCAAGAAATCCTTTGTATTCATGATTGGTCTCCATCAGAAAATGAAGATCCTTCTTTGGCTAACAAAGAAAGGAATAGTTAGTAAGTAACTCTATAATACCATCCACAATAAGTCCATAGTTAAAATAAAATGACAGAACATAGAGAAAAATACTTTTAAGGAGAAACCAGGTGCAAATATACATAAATAATTATGTAAAGCATTGAAGAATTCCATATGATATTCCTTTAAAAATAATTTTAAATCTTTCTCAAATGTATTTTCTCCAGATGTTTAAATCAACCCCTCTTAACTCTAGGAATTTAAATCTACTTTATCTGGAAATACCACATAAATAACTATTTATAAAAACAATAACATGAAGCTTGTTTTTCTTTTAAAGTTAAATTATTTCTATGTTATATTTTAAATCTGTTTTGCTAATGTGATAATCTTTGCCTGTTATGTCACTTGAAAAAAGTAAGGTAATCAACAGACTAATCAAAATATAAACAGAAAAGACAGCGATAAACTATTTACAAAATGCTAATCTATGCAGGAGCTAGTTTGGTGTACGGGTTATGGCATCAGACTAGGAAGTGGGAGACCATGAGTTCTAGTCCTGCCTTAGACACAAAGCCAGCTGGGCGACACTCTCTTTCAGCCTGGGAAGGAGCAACGGCAAACAGAAAACTGCAGGGACTAGTATAGGCAATTGACAAGAGAAAAAAAAAGAGGGGGGGGGAATTGAAGACATGTGCATGCACACATATCACCCTATGTCTACAGAGAAAGTTTTCCCATCATAATACAGAATATACCTGCTCTGCCACAAGACTGGCTATTTCTTCATACGTTTTTCCTGCTTCAGTTATTGCTTCATTGAGGTCAGTTTCCCCTAAAAACAGTAATGACATATATTAACAAGTTTTTTTTTTAAATACAGTCTACAACTGTTATCCTGAATAACAGTATTTAATTTTAAAAACAGTTTAAAATACATTTACTCATGGATAATTTTCTATTACCATTCTCAGTAAGTTATATGAATAAATATTCATTGGTTTATGTCAATATTTAATAGAAACTTCTACTTATAAATTGGTTGAAATGTCAAGATATAAAACATGCGGGCAGTGGGAAAATATTTGCTTTCAATAATTTCTGTAATTGTAAGCTTAGCAAAATTAATCAGAAATAAGGTGACACCAGAATATAATTTTCATTTTTTTTCTCATTGGACCCATTAAATATAGAGATAAAACAGCCACATCTTTTATAGAACATGTAATTCAGGAATAAGCAATAAATAGCCTCTTAAAGATTGCAAGTACCACAATCCTTTATTATTAGACAAATGTATTAGCGCCAAAATCCAAAAATGTGGAAATTACTGAATTATTTTTTTGCTGTGACCTGATTCATTTTTATTCATTAGCTTTTATTGTGATAAGTAGAAATCACTAGCATAACCTGAAATATATAAATTATTGAACTTATAATATATTGGTAGCAATAATTAGCTTAAAACATAATTCTCAACCTGGTATCTGATTCCTACAAATAGAATCATGTAAATTTAATTGCAAAAAGATGACACAATCTAATTTTTGTGATGCCCCAAATGGAAATGCTGTTTTGAAAAAAAAACATATAAAATATAACCGAAAAGTACCTTGATAACCGCTAGTACTGAAAACCAGTGCCAAACCCTGTAAAGCTTTTCCTATTTTCTGATATTCCTTGGGTAATGCTGGAAGAAAAATATATCTACAATGTATTTGAATAACGGCAAACATCTTCAGTAAATAACTAGACAAAAGACACTGTCTGGACATCCCATTAGGGCAAAGATAAATGATCTTAAATCTTGCTGCATTCAGTCCCTTCTACCTTATTATTTCATTTCCCATATCTTGTTTTACTTCCTCTGTATTTCTTGGTACCAAGTTTGTAATGCTTAATTTTGGTTAGCAGTATTACCCAAGACCGAAAAGTATAATGTGCATCAAAATACATTCTAACTGTATCTTCTGAATTCCAGATAATATATGGTAGTTTCAATAAACAAGCAAAAGTATCAGTTTTTCCCCAAAAGTTTACTAAAATTAGAGTTTTAAGTGTTAATATCGCAAATATTTATGTGAATACATTTTGCAAAGCCATTATATTTGATGTCTGATCATTCACTGATAGTTCTAAGGTTTACATGGGAAGCATACGTTTTCATTTAATGAAAATTAAATCATTAAAGCAAATATATATTAAACACTTACGTCCTGTACAACGTTTCCAGTGTTCATGGCCTACTGTTAGCAACTCCTTAACTCCATCATCCATGGATTTAGTGAACCTGCCAACTGCATCACACTTCTGTTCGCTATGTATAATAATAATATATAATATAATAATAGTAGTAGTAGTAGTAATAATAATCCTCCGATGCTACCTTAACAGTTCCTAAGCCCTTGGTTAGGATTTGAGCTGTTGAGCTACCAATCAACCCCAAAGGCTGTGAATCTCACCAAAGATTTAATAATAATAATAATAATAATAATACTCTGGCATAAACCAGTGCAGGTGGTTCCAGTGGTACTCGGCACACTGGGTGCTGTGCCTAAAGACCTAGGCAAGCACTTGAAAACAATTGGCACAACAACAACAACAACAATAATAATAAACAACTGAATCAGGCAGGGGAGAAGTTTCAATTTCTCTGTTGCCTAACAGGCTACATATTTACACTCACTCCCTTCTTTTCCCAAATTTTAAATAGTTTTAAATTCTGGGTGAATTTTAATTATATATAATAAAACTATTACATATAAATAAATCGGTTTACTGGCATTAAGAATCCATTTCAAATCATTAAAATCATTAAAATTTTTATTCTTGGAGGAAAAAAACATGCTCAGAAAGAACATTCTTTAGCATCTTTGGCCCAGTGCAGTCACAATGCTGCTATTATTCAGCATGGATAACAAATGGGTGAGAAGAATGCATGTTCTCTTCACTATTCCATTTTTTTTCCATGAAAAATTCACTTTGCTTGCTTTATAGTTGTGCACAACATCTTCATGCCAGGTTTACTGGTACAAGCTGAAAATTCTACATAATCTAGTTACCATTATCCATTTTTAAAATTAATGTTAGAAAATATTTAATTATGGATAAAGGCAGAGAGTGAGTTCACCATAAAAGAGACTAGGAATAGCGAACATGTTAACCAAAAACATTGATGGTGACTGGTTATTATAATATTTAATTATGTTTAAGGCCAAATATTTTTCCCACAAATTAGTTATGTTAAATCTAAGAAAAAAAGGCTTTCAGGCTGCCAAAGATGATGAGTGGGTCAAGCAAGAGGGAAGTTGATAGTCTGAGTGACTGAGGAAGTGGGAAAACATGCATTCAGTTCTCAGGCCTGCAACTGCTGTAGGGAAAAAGCAACTGAAACTCTCCTTTTCCTTTTCTCACATCTGTGCTTCATTGCTGCCAACTGGGCCTGAGGTCTTTCATCCTTGGGGACCACAACTGATGGAAGTGCCTTGTGGCCATAGAGATCTACTTATGTCTTTGGCAATAGTCCAAAACTTGCTCTCAGTATGGAAAATAACAAAAGATCAATAATATGACACTTGGTTAAGCCTGGAAAGGATTACAGCCTGTTTAAATGAGTCTCACAAGGAACGGCAAAAGGTTTTGGCTACAGTGAAAATATTTATTCTAGTAAGATTAAAGATACACTTGTTTTATTGAGGTACTTTTTTCATCACTTTTGTTCTATTGTAATAGAGATGGGGAATCCAGTAACTTACATTTCTATCATATCCAAATCAGGAGCTTCCGGTTCCATAGTAGAAAATACCATGACGCCAACAATCTCATCTTTTTCTGCCTTCCTTTTACCTGTTTTCCACTCCTAAATATAAGAATGTGTGTATGAGGAATGAATATTCTAGTATTCCCCATGGTCTTTATGCGGGAAGGAAATTGGAAAGTTTTACAGCTGATATGCAGATCAAGCATACCTAACTCCATTATCACAAGAGCCATACAATCTACTGTATACAAAAGAGCTACAGAAAAGAGTTTAATGAAGCTTAGGAGCAGTGGTGAAATGCTACCGGTTCGGTCCAGTTCGGCTTCCAGTTAGGGCTAGGCAGAACAGATAGTAAAAAAAGCTCCAACAATCAGCTGAGAGGAGAAAGAAAAGCGCAGGATCGGCCCTCCCACCACCCCTGTGCTTTTCTGTTCTTTATCCTCTCCGCTGATTGGCGCAGCAGAGCCTCAGCTGTGTTTGGAAAGGTGCATGCATGCATTAGGTGCGTGCATCAGAGGTGGTATTCAGCAGGTTCTGACCAGTTCTAGAGAACCGGTAGTGGAAATTTTGAGTAGTTCAGAGAACCAGCAAATACCACTTCTGACTGGAGCTTTACAGTATCCTTCCCCTGCCATGCCCACTAAGCCACGCCCACAGAACCGGTAGTAAAAAAATTTTGAATCCCACCACTGGTGTGCATGCATGCATGCACGCACATACGAAGTGCACAATCACCGAAACTGGTAAAATCCCATCACTGCGTAGGAGGTAGCTATTTGAAAAGAATAGCTCTGAAATCTCTGCAGATACATTTGAAAGAATTTGTGGGTTATGACTTGCTATTAAGTTTCACTATTTTACTATTTTCCTAAACTACAATCTAAATAAAGCACAGCTTAGAAATCATTAGAGTTCATGGCAAACATTTAGTACAAGAAATATTCCCTATTGCATTTTTTCTATTATCCACCAATCCATTCTCAAAAACTTTAAGAAAACAAGTTACCTTTTCATCACGGAAACTAAGGAATTGCTGAAAAACGTCACTTTCTGAAACAACTGGGTGACGACACATCCGGGTCAACCAACCTTGTAATCTCTCCATTCGCATTTTGATGAATTCTTCCTCAAAACGTCCTACAGACAAAACAGGACTCTTACTATCATTCTTGTTTTGATGCTATTTTTTGAAATCAATCACTAAATATGTTGACTAGCTTGAGAAAATATACACATTTCATGAATTCACCTAATAACATTTTTCCTCAAGCTGAAAATACTCAATTTATATATTTTGTATAATGTTTTAATTTTTTATGGCAGGTATTTTCAGCTGACATAGAATATTTAGTTTTTCCTTAAGAATGTTGAAGTGGTAAAAAGTAAAAGATTTATGTGAACTGTAGGCAAATATGGGTCATAGAATCAGCCCATCCATCTTCTAAGCTATCTCACCATCTCAGCTCCCTTTTGATTTCCTTTTTAAAAATGTTGCCTTTTTTTAATATTCTCTAATCAGCAGATTTTTGAAAATAAATCTCCTTTAGGAATATAACTATATCCTTTTAAAAGGTAAAACAGGTAGCCAAAGATACCTTTAGACAAATATATTTTTTGTGCTTTCAATTTCCTTTGCATTATGGAAATGTGTGTCCACACTTAGTTTTCTTTTCACAATTTGAACAGTACAAGGAGCTACCGTATTGACTTTGTTATTGGCTGTTCTAAATATATCTGTTTAAAAGATTATCATGATAAAGCAAGGAAAGACAATTGGAGAAAAATGCCAGTTAATTAGAGCAAAAGTTGTAGCCCTCCCGAAACCATCCTAGAAAGGTTTATAATTCCAATAATTGACTGAAATGGTTTTATAATTATTGACTTAATTTGTTTTCCTTGTATTTTTATAATAGCAGATCAAGTTATAAAATTATTTAGCTATAGCATTAATAGTCCAATCCAGCATATTAAAAATTCCATGAAAAGACATTGTCTGAATGCTGCAAAAAACAAAATAACTACATATTTTCATAGAAATATAGAACTGGGCAAAATAATTATAATAGTTTTACTAGCAGTTATACACACAATTTTATGCATTTTTTTCTCTTTTTCTGGATTTTAATGTGATATAATTTGAAAGCTCTCTCAATAAATTGTCACTGTTTCTCTTATTTTTGAAAAAAATATTACAAACCATTAGCCAAACATGTGATTTTGATAAAATTACCTGTAACCTGTTTATCTGGAAGAGATGGAATTGGAATGGCTGATCCAAACTTAATTAAGAGGCGCTCATATAACCAGTCAAAATGTTTATATCTGTGGTTGACCGATCGACTGGTATTCTGTAAAACAGACAAAAACCTTCTATGTATGAATTCTGCAAAGGTGTAATAATTACAAGGATTACATCATCAATATTATTAAGGTTTAGGGTTGAATATTATTATAAACTAGAACATTAAGATATCCTATGATAAAAGACTCCTGGTACGCACTTACTGTACATGTAAGCTGATATTCGATGTAGCTCTTCAAACCATACATTTTAGAGCCTTTTTTTGGATCAGCCACAATACAATCAAATGTAGAAGTAGGATAAACCCACATTGGACCATAATCTCCAATCTATAGGATAACAAAGTTATATATCAATTCTAATAATGCTATATGTATATGGTATCATACTTTTTATATATAGCCACCCACATCTATTAAGATTTACAAATTTTATCTAAAAGCAATTAGCTATTGTAAATATAAAAGTCCAATAACTTTTCTGTAACTTAGTAGGGTATATATATAATAATCAATACTGATTTGGAGCAGGTAGACAATGCAACATGAATAAATATTTCCCAAAGATTTCTTAATCATTACTTAAAACTTGTATGCAACATGCTATCAACTGGACAGCATGAGAGTTGATCTCAAGAAAAAAAATCCCCTAAAATTTAAACTTAAAATTAAGTTAAGAGGCTTCAATTATGCTATAAGACATTAACGAAGAACTTCAGTCCATAATATTCAATATTGAATTAATGAATTATAGGCATCCATTTTTTCAGAAATAAAGAATTGAAGTTTTACTGTCCTATATGTTGCCCTAACTATTTACTACTTTGGTTTAATTGTGGTTCATATTTTAAAGTATTTAATGATTCATGCAATGGTTAAAATTTTTAGACAGATTGGTATTAACTTACAATTATAGGAATTTTCTCTTTGGGTTTCACTAGCTGCTTTGCCAGCAGATACTGTTCCACTCCAGGTTTTGCAAATCCAGGAAATCTAATCAGAGAAATAAAATGACTCAAGTCTTCTTTCATAGGGTTTTTGCTGTATTCAGAAATGCCAGCCATGATTTATAGGCACTTGGCTTTTGAATGTGATAAATGGCCTTCTTAATAAAATACTTGAGCCAAAAATGATCTAGTTTCAATGTAATTAACAACTGTATCTGAAGTGTCTATCTCTACATATACTATGAAGCCAGCTGTGATTGGCTGAATTCTTCCAATTAGAACAAACAGTGGATAGCAGCAGTTAGTACCAACTGCCACCAAAATACCATATATTGGGCTCTTAAATTCTCTTTTGTCACTTGGGAAACCAGCTATATTTTCATATAAATCAAACTCTATTCCAATCCAATTCCATTTCTACTCCCAACAAATGAAAAAAGATTTGTGTATAGCAGGATTTTCATCTTACTTTCTAATTAGACCACATATACATTTGGCCACACATGAATCCACTGAATATTGATTTCCAGTGATGAAAAAGCAGTTCTTAGCACACTGTTTGGTAACTAGATAGAGAAAGCTATTGACAGTCGGGACAGTAGGGTTATTTCAACATTTCAAGCAGAATGTAAATTGATAAATATTAAAACCTTATAGCAGCTAGACTCAATTAGTGATATAATTCATTAAATGGAGATTAGGTTTATCTTGTTAAAACAACTAATTGCATTATCAACAGAAAATTAGAAGAATAAATGATACAATCAGCAAGCCAGAATTCCATCTGAATAATTGTTCAGGCACAATAAGTTTTTAATATAAAAAGCGATCTCTCTACATTTTTATTGCAGAATAAAACATGATTAAAAGTTAGAAAATACCATTCTCATTTTTCTAAACCCTTCAGATAAGATAGATAAAAGTCGAATTTTATTCCTGCTATCTTACTGGGCAAGTTAGTTAATTAATAGACTAGACTGCCAGTACCTTCTGGATTTTTAAAAAAACTTTCTAGTCTAGCTTACAGTCCAGGAATTTCATGATGATTTCCTATCCAAATACCAATTAAGTCTTCTATTGCTTGGATTTTTGTAATCAGCTAGATGCTGTTACACCATTTAGCTAGGCTTTCAACTGAATATAATACAAGTGTGTATTGTTTTTTTTCTTTTTAATCTATAGGATGCATCAGTTATTGTGATTACAGTATTCAAAATAGTAAGAGAGGAATTTATACATCTCTCTTTAATTTCTATTCTGATTACAGTGCCATGCTATGAGTCCTACTTGTTCAGTGGCAATTTCATAGCAGTTCCACGGCTGTTCCCACGTTGAAGCCCAGCTGGATCAGAGGGCTCTGCCTCTTTATAACCAGGATAGGGGGTAGCTGCTGATTTTGGCTCATCCCACTCTTCATCCCATTCATCATCATCAGCTGCTGCTAAAGAGCAAAGAATAGTATGAGGAGCCAATTATTAAAAAGAGTGTACGTAACTAAGATTTTCCAGCTTAACTTCCAACAGTCTAACAGTCATGTAGAGCATAGTGGAAAACTGAAAAGACTGCTCAACTGTCAAACAAATAAGCTACTATCATATCAGTATTTTGTAATTTAATGAAATGGGGATTAAGAATCTGTAGTTTTAAAAGAATTTAGATGTATAACAAAGATTATTTTTTATGTATTTGTTAAATTTATTTGCTGCCCATCTCTCTGTGGGGCTAATCTGGGCAGCTTACAACAATAAAATGTGGTAAAAAGATAGAAAATTTAAAAATAACAATAGTAAAGGAATGAAATAATAAACAGTGGAAGTACAATAATATAAAATTAAAAAGATGAAGGAAGGGGGAGCAGGGGGGAGGTGGGTCAGCAGGGGGGAGGTGGGGGAGGTAGTTAGTCTAGCAAACCACCTCCAGTGATGTACTCCACTTTTCGGTCCCCAGGCCAATCGGCAGAGCCAGGTCTTCAGGCTCTACCATTTATAATAAATAGTTTTGAAGATGAGGGGAACACACGGTGGCCTATCTCGTATTTGATTCTGTATTTAATCAGATGGAACAATACTTTTCAGTAAAATAAATACATTAAAACATAAACTTCAGATTATTTTTGTTTTTCCAGATAGTTCAATTTTCCCTCACATGCCCATTTATTGGATCACTGACTTTAAGTAATAGCATATAATGTGAAATATTACCAAATATATGTTCTGCCCTAACAGTCTTAGAAACATTATATATTTCATCAAAAGTCAAAGTTAGAGTCTAATCACCATTCCTAAAAATTCTTATCAATGACAGACAGTCTCTACTGACCTGGACCTTGATAAGCTTGAGGATGGCCAAATGCTGTTGCCTCCCAATTGTTTAATGCACTATTTTTCGCCTTAGCTTCAGGTTTTGTTGACCAGGCATCACTAGCTGTTGTATTGTCCCAACTTGACCAGGGATCATTTGCATTACTAGTAACCTATGAAGAAGGAGTTAAAGGAGCCATTAATCCTAAGAAATAGCATTAATAAAAAATAAAGTATTTGGAACCAAACTTTTTAAACTACATGATTTTTTTAAAGTGCATTTTTCCTGAAAGAGCAATCAAAATTATATTCTAAAAGGAAACAAACATAAGAATGAATATCAGATTTGGAAATTTTGCTTCCTCTTAGCATTTCAATCAAGTATGTTTGTTTGGAAAAAAGCAAACTTCTAGTAATAACAGATATGTATGTAATTGATTATATCATGCCAATTTTACTTGCTAGTATAAAATTAATTTTAAAAAACTCTGAAAATGATTGCCCAATTAAGATGTTTATAATATTTCTGTCAAGATACAACCAAACTCCAACAATACTGGTGTTCAATATTTTTTAAAACATCATAAATTTAACAATAGAAATTAGAATTTTCCTGATTATTAAAAAGGAGAAAGATAGCAGGTTTAGAAAATCAGCTTACTGAGCTGAAATATACACATGCATTTTGATTGTATACAGCAGGACTGTCAAACCCATGGCCACAGGCCAGATGCATCACATGCTGGCCACACCCCCACTCAGTTTAGTGAAGGAGGAAAAAGTTCCTATACGTCATGTGATGACACGCGTTTGTCACCCCTGGTATACAGAATATCTTTATTCTCCTCTGCAACACAGATATACTGTAGTTAAATCAAAAAGTGCTTAGTTAAACAAACTTCAAAACATGGTGCAAGATCCTGTTTTATTCCAAACTTGAAAATGAGAATTTCTCAGTTCAGAAAAAAATGTTGATTAGATGCTTCCGGATTCAATTACAGTAGAGAAAGGCAAGAACGTTGCAATACACTGGAAAGTTAGTGGCACATATTTGGCTTAATAAATACAGATTTGCAATTACAAACAGTTGCTACAATTGCAAGGTAAGATACAGATCCCCGACCTTTTTTTTTTGTTTAGAAGAGCTGTGAAGACCTGTCTCTTCACCCAGCTTTTGGTAAGCAAGAGTTAAAGCCTTGTTTCATTTCACCTGTGCCATCTTTTATTGATTCTATTGTAATTTCTTGTTGGATTATTTTGATCTGCCCCAAAATTCCTTTTAGGTTGTACTCGGATGCATTGCCTATTTTTCCATCATCCAGAATCTAAGAACCTCCAGAAACTGAGACCTTCTGCCCAATGTGTGGTGGAAATAATTAAGTATCCCCACTGATTGATAATATATCACTAACAGATAACTTCTCCCAGTGGCTTAATCTAGGTAATAAATGTGAGGGAGAGGAGAGAATGGTCAAGCCCTATGATACTCTAAAATAAAGATCCCAAGAATGCAAACTCTTCCCCAAATTGTCAACTGAAACTCGTCTTTAAGAAAGGAAGAAAATCATTACTCCTAGGGCTGGTTTGAGGCTAAGACTGAGTAGGCACTGGCACAAGGTATCAAAAATTAGAGAATGTGAATGCTATCCCTTCTTCCAAATCATTCTAAAAATACTTAACATTCTTAACATCATTAAGAGATGGTGTCAATGTGACTTAGGGGCAGCATATTCTCTGGAGCTGCCTAATCCTTGGTTTACCTAAAAAGGTATCTTCGTCCATGGTATTAAAGGCAATTGAGAGATTCAGCAAGAAGAGAGGCTCATTTCCCATAATCCAGTCCAAAAGAAGAAGAATATAGCAAATGTCAGCTGAGGGCAGGGGCGGCAGGGTTAGGAACTGGTGGTGGAGTGCAGGGCAACCAAAAAGGCAGAAATGAGGGAATAGTTGAACAGGAGGCAAGTAAGGCAGGGCAGGACAAGTGTGAGGACCTTACCTACCAATTACAACGTTGACCATCTGCAACTAGTACTACTGGAACTGCCATTTGTAAGCAGTGCAGTCGTGATGTTTCGCCTAATAACTGCTTCGCTTAGCAACAGAAATTTCGGTCCCAAATAAGATTGTTAAGTGGGTAGTATGTGTATGTAAAATAAAGATTACATGGTTTGTACTGGAGCTTTATTGCTTTCTGGAGTTTCTCCAGTTTGGTAAAAACTTAAACTGAAATAGTACAAGCAATCCAAAAATTACAGAGATTTTGTTAAATATATTCTTGCTTATAGATATGTAATAGTATCTCTTACCATTAAAACAAGTGCAGTAGAATAAAAATAGAATGAACCACTGCTACATGGGGAAAAATAGTCAGAAAAGTTGAAAGTGAAGATTGTACAAGAGGTTCCAAAATGACTGAATTAGTGAGAGATGCTAGAAAATCCACTCTGAAAAATAAGTTTTCAGGAAAGGAGGACAAGAATATAAGAAGCAATAAAAAAACTGGTATAGGCAAATTCTGGCAAACAAGGTGGATGGCTAAATGTATACATACCATATGATTCACATAATCAGAAGCAACACAAGCAAAAGCTTTTGCCCTTAGCACAAATTTTACTATGCTACAATGTTCAGATCCTTAAAGTTAAAAAGTATAAAAGCAAAACTTATATAAACTTAACTGAAATAAATCCACGCAGGCAAAGACACAGCTTTCAAAAGCCAAGCACAATCTTCCATTATAACAAAGTCACAATGCTTCCCAATCTGCCTAGAAACATTGATGCCTGCTTCAATATTGGGGGGGCAAATACCAAACTCTGGTTGTTAGCATCTACCAGCGGTAGCTTTACTACAAACTTAATTTGCACATAGTTAGATTCCTTTGATTGGAAGAAGCTGCACATACATTTTCTCTTTGATCTCAGATTTCCAAGTGGATATAAAATTGTCAACCAACGTAAGAGCAGAAACATTCATAAAGGGACCGGAGATGGGATGTCAAATGACAAATCACATTCAAACATGGCAGAATGTGTAGTGATAACACAACACTGCTTTCATCATTTTGACTACACCACTGGATTCTCAGTCATAAACTGAATTATTAATCCAGTCCTGGCCCTGATATTTTAAAAATGCGCTTCTTTATTGAAGGACTACATGGAGGATATAGTAGGCCAACTGAAGAGAAAGATGACTGGCAAAGTTCATGAAGTGTGATCCAAGTTCTATACCATAGTAATAGGAATTTACAAGGAAAAGCTTAACTATAGATGGAATATAATGAAATAATTAGCAATATAATATTTATACAAAGATCTCAAATGGAAATAATGTTGAACCACGGCTTTGCATTATGAAAATAAGCTAGGTTTTCATTAGTATTTTAGATTAGTGTAATGATCTGTGAAACAAATCATATTCAGATCATAGTTTTGAAAATAGCTTAGTTAACCTGTTCAGCATTTGGAAACTCCAGTGATTGGTAAAAGGGAAGACTCAGATATTTGCAGGTAACAAAAATATGTAGGTATTAAGAAACAAGAGTATAGAAAATGATTTGGCCAATTGGAAACCCAACAATTAATGAGAATGAAAACTATCTGCTCAGAAAAAGATCTGCTTTAAGTACATAGTTTAAGTATAAGAGGGTAGGAGAAGAGAGAGAGAGTACACATACACTCATGGTCAAAAAATATAGATTTTTAAAATGTCTTTATTAGATAATTAGTGACAGATAGAAAGATGATGAGAATTTCTGAATGGGGAACAGACTTTTTTTTTTATAATGTCAAGAGTAGATTTTGGGGAAATCTACTTAACATTATCTATTTAATACTTAATGCAATAGGCCTCAATATTTTGTAATCCCCCTATGTCTGTAGAAACAATTGATAGGATGCAAAGAAGAAATAGATGCTCTGTAAGTATCTCTCTTGATCTAATTCTTCTCTTTCAGCATCTTGCAAATTATGAGCAATAAGAGAGTGGAAGTAGAGAAATTGGAATTTGGCTTATTAAATTTCTATGCTTGTGGGAATTACCTACAAATGTCATGGACTTCAAAGGTTTTTAGCACACAAAATGAATACCCATTTAAAACATTTTAAAAACCATTTATTGAACCAGCAAGGAGGCAAATTCTGTATTCCCAACCAAAAGCAAGAACTTCACCATTTATATATTATTTGCTAGATTGTAGCCTGTTTCAGCTTGAGAAACTTGAAACAATGATGTGTAAGGGACTATAAAAATTAATCAGAAAAAAGTAGAACTATATATAATGTAACATTAGACATCGCTATCAAAAACCTACCTAGAATCAGAACTGTAAATCAGGCTTCCTATATGTAAAGCAAGCACCTAGCAAGAACGCTCTCTTTCAGTTTTATTTGTAATCAGCTTAATTTTAAGTAAAGGTTAGTATCAAAAGAATAGTAAAAACAATCAATTTATGAAGTATTTTAAACTCACAAATAAGTCATAATTAATAAATCCAGGAGCATCGAGTAATTAAGCATTCCAATGTATATTAAGTATGACTTTTCCATCTGTCCTTGATTTTCCTGACTAACATGCTTTTTTGGGGGGGAGTGTGCCGTTGAGTCATTATTGACTTCTGCTGAGTGTCTGGACTAGTCCCTGCAGTTTTCCTGGCAAAATTTTCAGACATGGTTTGCTATTACTTCCTTCCTAGGATTGAAAGACAGGGACTGGCCAAAGATTATTCAGCTAGGTTTGCATCTCAGGCATTAGCTTCCTTGGTTGAACTGACAAAGAATCAGAATATATTGTGGAATGAAAATGTGCTAGACAACCTGGAAGACAAACTATTCAAGGATTGCCTGAGAAATACTATAATTACCGTACATATGCATATAATTAAAGAGGATCGTACTTCTATAATAATAAATTTTACTGCTGAGTTGCAATCAGACTTTCCTGGGATTAGTAATAGGGATATGATTTTAAAAAATTCACCCAACAATGAAAATCACTATGAATTACTTCTACAAACCCAAAGAGATTTTTCATTCATTTGTTGCTTTTCATAACTTCATTATTGTCTTATTACACTATCAAAAATGATTTGCATTATAACATAAAAATCCATACCTTCCATCTCAAGTAACTTTAACTTTAAATATAAGAGGAAACTTCTCTTCAGTACATTTATAAGATTTTTTAAAAATACAAGGTATAATTTTTCATCCCTTTTTCACTAATCTTCAAATAAACCTGGCCTACTTCCTATATAATGGGAAATTGCTAAGAAAATTTCATGGTTGTACAGTGAATTGAACAAATCTTTCCCCCCACCTGTACTTATTAATAAATAGTTGCTGATTAAATTTTTGCTTGCTATAAAATCAAAAACCCAAAGTAATAAGCTATCAAATGATTTCATTATTCTGTATTATTATACTGCTGTATTTAATCACTACTTTTGCTATTTGCAAGAGCAAATAGATTTGTATTTACAAATGCAAAACAAAAACAAAAAATGAAATGAGTTCTTTCATTGTACTGAAATTTGGAAGTTTCAAAAACACTTTTCAATTATTAATGAAATCCACCACCATATGTACATAACTCAGTATTTCTTTTCAATGTTAAGACCTTTGAACATCAATCCTTGAAAAGAAAAATAATTATTCAGCTCCTGACCTATGGACTACAGAGATTTAAATATTGTGAAATAAAGCCAGTACAGATCCAAATCTACATTGCAATATGCAGTAAAGGGAAATGGGAAAGCTGGTAACATTGGCTTTATAATAACAGATCAAATACCCTAAATATTTTCTGGCTGCTATTGGGTGAACCTTTAGAAATGTCTGAGTTTCTGTTGGTCCCTAAAACTAAAAATTTCTAGGCAAGAACAGAAATCCGGAAACTTTGAAAGGCTATTAAAACTGACAACAACAAAAAATTTAAAAGATATAGCATACCTATATCACAATTAGATAACTCAGTATTTCTTTTTAGTGCTAAGACTCTTTAAAAAACCTAACAAGCCACTTTTAAGCTTCTACTGAGGAAATTTTAATTAAATACACTAATAAACAACCAATTACTGATTGAATCATTCTGAGATTGGATTTAAAAGAAGACACAGAAACTTCAGCCAGCACAATAATAAAATACATTAGTTTTGTATTAGCAACTGAATTAGTAAAAGACTTTGATTTAATGTTTAGAAGCATGAAAAATTATCTTATTTGTGCAAATCAAACACAGGCAGATGCTTCATATTATGGGAAGGCACACGTAATTTTTTATCACACAGATTATATTTTTTTCTGTTCTGTGGGATTAAAATTCAATTTTATAATGGTCTTGTTAGGTTGCATTTTTAATTCATTGCAAAAACTGTTTTAAGACTATTTTAGGACTAATTATTTCCTACTAAATTATGAGAAAACTTTTATTCTATTTCAGCACGCTAGGTTGGATGCTAGGAAGACTGCAAAAATGTATTCAAAGAAACACATAGTTCTAAAGTTATAGGTTCATCCAGTTACAATCACATGCACTGGAACCAAAATAATAAAATAAATTAGTGTGCTTCCCAATTGTTATGTCCCCATTTGCATACAAAAAAGTAAAATAAAGTTAAAAAGAAAAGACAAAAATATCCATTCTTTTCATGATTTGATGTTGTTCACAAGAGGTGTATTAGCAGTACAGATCAAATATATACATAGCACTTCTAGCACTCAAGAATACTACTAAAACCATACTTGGCTATTGTTTTTCACGGTTTGCGAATTCGTCTGTAAAGCATTTGAGAAGCAGTCAAAAAAAGCTTGATTAGCTACCAAAATTCCATCTCTGTTGCTGTCTTGTATAATCTGAAAAACAAAAGATTGCTGAAAAAAATGTCTAAAATCAAAGACAACAATTTCTATTGAGAATCTAATTTTGAACTTCATTGAACACAAAAATTCAGGACTATATCTTCTCCATTTAGAGCAAGTGTCTAATATAATAACTTAATCAAACTTTTTTTTAAAAAAATGATTACCACTTTATTTTACGTGTTCTGAGTGCAACCTGAATACATACAGGCATTCAGCAAGAAGGAACAGACCAGTACAAAGCTTGAAAATATGCATGGCTTCTGGTTTGGTTTGGTTTTTAATCCAGCAGAACCCATAGAAGACATCTGTGTTTGCTTCTGTATAACTAAGCAATGTGCTGCATCTGTCTATGAGTATCTGTTTCTCCTTTCCTTTTCTGTTGCATCTGTGTATGTTCACTGGAAAAGCCCAGTACGAATTATATACATTGCACTATGGGCCTTGTGACTTAGAATGGAAAGGTCATCTGAATCACTGCACAACTACCTCTCTCATAATATACTAAGAATTTTTTTTTCCTATAACTTTTTTCCCTACAACCTCTGGTCTGATCTGGCCCATTTTTGACACTCCACCTTTCTTTTGCCAGTTTTTCCCTATGCCAAATTTGGTCTGTTATATTCCATTTTTAGAGAGTTATATGCTCATAGACAGATTTTGGATCCCTTTTACCTAATCTCTTTCCAATGTTCCGTTGGCTTGAGAAAAAAAATAGCAAAGCAGGAAAAGCATGCAGAACAGAGTTCTGGATTTTTCTATATCTTTAATAATAGCTGCTGTCTGGATCATGTGACCAGGACAGAGGAATTTTCTATTGCATGGAGGAGTTGGCAACATTCCCAATTGCTTCTTACACATGGATGCAGGGGGGAAATTTTATGATTTTTTTTCTCTCTCTAACTTGATCCAGCCTAACTTCACATGTTTCTACTACCATACCAAATTTGGTTTTTCTTTTCTGATTAGTTTTTTGAAGTTAAATATGCTAATGGATAGACAGTTGCACCTGTCTTTAAATGGCTTCTTTTCATCATTCCATTTAGCTGGAAAGAATAAAAGACAAGATATCTATATGAAATTCGCACATAACCAATTTAGCATAAATCTAAAACAGATTCTTTAACCAAAAGTCTAGCTTGAGACTTATATGCAAAAAAAAAAATTCTAGTAAACACATAGGACTCACTCAGTTTATGTGTGTTCCATAAATTATAGAAGGTTTATTACTTTCTAACCTCTGATTCAGGAAGCAGTTTGTGATCTGACATTTAAGGATCAACACTTTGTGATTTGATTTTGTGTAAGTAACTGAATTCTATACCATATAACATACTGTATATAATACTGCCAATAAGTCTACATATATTATATTACAGCTCCTGTATACAGCTCTTGTATATATAGACAAATATTGTTCTATTATAATATCTTACCTCAACATAATCTGTAGGAACCAGTCCTCTTTCTCCTTGGCTGTTTTTGCCTTCCAGCCAGCCTCCACCTACATCCTAAAATAATTTTTAAAATATGGTGTGAGTAGTTAAATTAATAAAAAAAAGAAATGATATATTCAGTTTTCAGAAATAAAATTATACTCTGTGTTTTACATATTATTATAACTTCAATAGCCAATTTTAGTTGCTCCCTTCCTGAAAAGCATAATGGTATTTTTCTTATTTTTTTTTAGAATCATCAGAAAAGTAAAATCAGATTATTTTCATAGGCTAATTTCAATGACACTCATGGCAAACAATATTTTCATACTTAATTCTGACCAAAATATTAGTATTACAAGAAAAAAGTATAGTCAATAACACCTCTAATGGTTCTTGCAGCTTATTTATATAATTGCATGTAGAATTTTATAGGAAATTCACAAAATATCATCTTTCAAACTCCTCATTTTCCTACCATTTCCTCTATTTTTTGTAACACTAATAATCAAATAACAGAGAAAAATATGGAATACTTCAGAATTTTATTATAATCTTAATATTTGTTTATAATAATTCCCAACAATGCTTATGAGTCACTCTTAAGTAGAGGTATTCAGTTATTATTCTCTTTATTTCTTAATTCTGTTTATCAATAAATATTTGCCACTTTGAGAAATAGTTGAACAAATTGTCCTGGCAAACTCAGTGCAGTTTGTGGCTCCTGTTTGTGGCATATGTAACCTGTATCAAGTAAAATTGATATTGTTATTAATCTACATGAGAAAAATAAAAATGTGCAAATACTGTTTCTTTAGATTGTCAGGTTTTTTTCAATAAAATTAATGAACATTGTCATCATTAAAATTTCAAAATGATTAGTACATATTATTTAGGACATATCATCGTATGTATTTTTACCTACTAAAAGTGCCTTACCGGATTAGTAATTGTAATAATTTCTCCTTCATTAACAGTTAGCTCATTATTTCCTGGTTCAGCAGCAAAATCATACATCACCCGACCCTGTAAGTATGCAAAAAATTCTACATGAATGACATATTTAACTCAAGCTCATGGAAAAAAAACATTAATAGGAAATCAAATTATTCATTGATTAGCATTTTGAAAACCTGAATTCTTAAAATCCAAATAAAATTGAAAGTCCAAAAATATTTCAAATGGAATCAAGTCAGGCAAGTCTGAAAAACCAAATCTCAATATCTCCAACTTTTTAGTTGCATATAATACAATCAAATTAAACTTTACGTTTTCCTTTGCATAATTAAAACACGGCACAAACTAAATTTGTAGAAACAAACACAGAAGTCTATCAAGCCTCTAGGTTTGAAGAATAAATGCTGCATGACATAATGCAACTATTACTTTCCAAGACACACAAGCAGGGCATGAAGTCATTCTTTTTCATGTGGACCTGGTGGTCAGAAACATCCTACTTTTATATATGGATATTTCATTAAACCACTTGGTTCAGTAGTAGGAAATTCAGCTCTGTCCTTTTTTTTCTGACCCAGACAATGACTCATGTACCAGTCTTGCTTTAGGGTTTTAATAGTCGCCTAATACACATACATTTTCTGAATGAAGCTTTTCTGCTGCTCTATACATACATTTAGCAGCCAGAGTATCTCACCAAGCGACCTTCCACCTTAAAACTTAAAAGAGTTACAGTCAGGGATGGTATTCAGGGGGTTCGGACCGGTTCGGGTGAACTAGGGAAAATTTTAAGTGGTTTGTAGTAGGGAAATTTTTGACTGGCCCTGCCCACCCACCCTTACCTCTCACCTCTCCTATATTGTTGTTTATTAGCTCAGCTGATTTGTGCAGCAGAGCGGATTGCCGGACTCAGCTGAGCTAAGAAACAGCTCACCTCAACTATAGCTGACACTGAGGGCGGTCTTTGGTAGCTGCGCTATGCGAAGCACACTCTCACAGGACTAATTGCACCACGATTGGTTCTAAGAGAGCGCTGGCCCTGCTCACCCCACCCTGCCCTATATATCTTGCCTTTGTGCCATCAGATAATCTCCGCACCTCGCCTGTTCTGCTCACCAAAGGTAAGCATGCCTCAGCCTGCTTGTCCTTTGCCTAGGCTAGGCTGGGTCGGGGGGAGCGCCATTCCCCCATTCTAGCCTTGCCCCAGAGCCTCCACCCAATCACCTTTCACTTCGGCCGGAGCCGGAGGACATGCCAGTCCCTGGCTCTGGCCTTCCCGGGACCGCCTCCTGCATGCCGCACACTTTCCCTTTACCTCGGGTCGGGGGACACGCTAGTCCCCAGCTCTGGACTTCCTGGGGCTTCCTCCCACATGCCGCCTGTTTGCCCTTCACCATGCGTCACCCTATTTCCTCTCCTTCAGAGGCCCTGGCCCTTTCTCAATCTCCCTGCTTCCTCCCCCCATGACCGTCTCTTCGTCTTATGACCTTACCTTCCTTCCGTGCTTGGTGGCAGAGGGGAAGGCAAGCTAGGGCTGAACATTGTCACTGGGCTCTCCGCCAGCCTGCATCTCATCCTTGTTGTGAAATGCCTGCAGCAGCCGCCTCTTTGCTGACTGCTGCAGGCCCTTCACGCCAGCAAAAAGCGGTGCAACAATCCTGCAAATACCACCTCTTTGCCAATTCCAGCTGCCATTCCCAACTCGGTTCTGGCCAGCAAAAAGCGGTAGCTACAGGCTTTTTGCGCTAAAAAAAGCAGCGGCTATAGGGATCTTGCTCGCCCACATGCCGACGCAGAAGGTCCTGGTCCTAGCACTGTGAGATGTCCTTGTTTGCTCTATGTATATGAGACCGAGAAGGAGGAGAGAAGCAGCCAAATTGAACAGTTTGATAAGAAATCATTATTAATTTTCTGCATATTATTTTCATGCCTTAACAGTCATGCCATCTATTTTCAATGAACTGATTTGCTAATCAGTATTATGGATACTGTGAAAATAGTTTCCTGAAATCAAAATATAATGTATATAGAATTTTCACAATCTCTTCAATCAAAAAATGAGACAATGCTTGATCTATTAAGATTTGCGCTTGACTGATTAGCAGAATTTCATTGAACTCCCAGATGAATATCTTTATGATCAGCAAGAGAATTTTCCCAGCTGTTAATACTAGACTAATTGGTGTGTTAGCTCCTTAAATCCTTCCCCCCTTTGCAAATATAGATACATTCTTCTTCCTCTTCAGGTCATATGGCCCCTCTCTTCCCTGCAATTTCTTGTAACATTGCAGCAAGACCATCACCTTATTCCTTTAATACTTTTAACACAATTAATCTAAACACAGAAAGTTAAAACAGAAACCTGAAAACAGCTATTTTTTAGAAGACACATTATCTCCCCCTCCTCCTTCTAATTTGGGTAAATTTAAATACCTCCCCCTTTTTGTCAGCAATCCTCTCATTCTATGTTAGCTTTTTCAACATTTTATTGTTCTGTCTTCATGTACATTTCTTTAGTGGCCCAAACCTCTTTCCATCTTGTGAGATTTTTCTTTTGTTTACATGTCTTCGATTTATTTATACAGATAGTCCTCAACTGACAACTGTTCATTTTGTGACTGTTTAAAATTACAACAGCACTGAAAAAAGTGACTTATGACCATTTTTCACAATCTTTGCAATATCCATAGTCACATGATCAAAATTCAGATGCTTGACAACTGACTCATATTTATAATGGTTGCAGTGTCCTAGAGTCATGTGATCACCTTTTACAACCTTTTGACAAGCAAAGTCAATTAGAAATCCAGATTCACTTAACAGCTATGTTGCTAACTTAACAACTTCAATGATTAACAACTGTGGCACGAAAGGTCGTAAAATGGGACAAAAGTCACTTAACAAATATTTCACTTAGCAACGAACATTTTGGGCTCAATTGTGGTCCTAAATCGAGGATTATCTTATTTACTGTTAAATCTGTATTGCACAAATCTCAATAATTCTGAGTAGTTCACAAATAAAAATCATTTTAAAATGATAGAAACAAAAATAAGAAATAAACACCTTGGATCCTTCTATTGCTTTCTGTTGCTTTTCCATTCACTTGACTTTTTTGTCTTAATGTGCATTTAGTTTATTCTTTTAGAGAAGCTTTAGGTATTTAATTCTGCCATTGTTTAAATGATGCATCAGTGTCAAAATAGGTGTTGTCCAATACAAAAACATTATTCTAGGTAAGATCATTCATTTTTATCACAAATTCTCATCAGCAATGATAGATGTAGTTTTTCTTATCTTAATATGTATTTTTAACTTCATTCCATGTTTTAATAGTTATTTTGATACACAAATATTAGTTTTTTCTCAATCTTAAAACCAATTTTCTTCATCAGTTTTCTTGATTTTCCATTTTTATACTTTTGCTAACATCATCTTCTCTTTCTTACTCTTAAAACCTGCTAGTGCACCAAATTATTTTAATTTGTCTGTTAATGTTTCAATTTCATACAAGAGATCTTCTAAGTCGAATATCAATAAAGACATTGTGTTCAAAAATTCTTATTTAAAAGATTTCAATTAAATCTTTGCTAGTGGTTAGCAATAAGACAGGAACTCATTTTCTTATGCGTCTTGATTTTCTGGAAAACAAAGTTGCCAACCAGATACATTAGGAATTTTCTGAAAAGATCAGAAAATATTTGTTAATTTGCCTCTCAAAAGATATTAGGACTATTATAGTTTTTTGTCATTTTTATTTATTTATATCCCACCTTTATTATTTTTACAAATAACTACAAACATATCCAACACACCTTGTTCCTGCTATTTTTCCCACAACAGCCCTTGAGGTGGGTTGGGCTGAGAGAATGACTGGCCAAAACCACCAAGCAATGGCTAAAGTGGGACTTCAAATCAGTCTCCCATTTTATAGTCTGGTTCCTTAACCACTAAATTAAACTGGCTTATGACTCTATTTCTTTGAAAATTTGCTTCGGGGAGGGGCATCAGCTACATCTTCTCCTTAGTTTGCTGAGCAATTATAGACACTATCAATGTTATTATTTTATTGTTCTTCCACTTAAAGCAGCTGTGGTGGCGCAGTGGTTGAAATGAAGTATTACAGGCTGCCTCTGCCCACTGCCAGTTTGATCTTGATCAGGTTGTCTCAGCCTTCCATCCTTATAAAGTGGGTAAAATGAGGACCCAGATTGTTGGGGGCAATATGCTGACTCTGTAAACCGTTTAGAAAAGGCTGTGAAGCACTCTGAAGCAGTATATAACTCTAGGTGCTGTTGCTATTCTACAGCACTGCCAAGATCATTCTATTAGTTTACTGAATAAGAATTTTTGACATGGGAGCCCAAATCCTTTCTTTCTAGGGTATAGAACAACTTGTAACCTTTAATTATTGTATTCCAAGCATGTGACTCATCCCACCTTAAGTTATATTTGTTTTTCTCTTTATTCCCCATGCATAGACAATGAACAGTCCAAAGTTCTTCAATTTCTCATTATATGCTTTAAAATATCTTATTGCAATGCTATTATCTCCAGTTCATAAACCTTAGCTGGGCAACCTTACTTCAGGATTTTCATTTCCAACTTCCACAGGATTGTTTAAAATCCTGCTCAACAAACTTGTCATGTTTTGATCCCCCATAGCTGTAACTTCTATAATTCTTTTCTTTGCTTCTTATAAGGAACCATTGAATCTTCTCGAATTTTAACAGATTTATCCAGCTATTCTACAGTGTCTTTTTTTTCTATGAATCTTTGTCTTTTTGTTTTGTGTTTTTTCAGCACTGCATTTCTTTGAATAGCTAAATCTTAATCTTCTCTATCAACTGAACAAGTGACCACTTGAATCATTGAACCAATTGTCTTTTTCTTCAAGTAATGCAACAAGCTTGCCTTTGATGAGAAGCATCTCAGGTTGTGGTTAGGCAGGAAGACAAACATGTCTCCCAAATTGCACATACTGTTTTTTCTTGTCTAACTTTCAGGATTTCCAGTTTGCTAAGGACAACCCTTGACTTAGAGGTAAAATACGTTAGGGATCCTCTCTTAAATCTCTACTTCCACAGGCAAAATTCTGATAGCTTTCCCAATTCACCAGCTCGCTGAGGTTGCTCCTTGAAACTCAGAGATGTTTAATATTTCTGGGCTTACTCAATAGGAAGCAATAAATCATCCGTGATAGGCAATCAATAGATTTCAAAACATACCCCTTGCAATCAGCAGCTATTCATTAGATAACTTTTATACTCTTTACAGCTCAGCACAGTCCCTCTTAATGGCTAGCATTTCTAGTCACTCTTCTCCTTTCCTTGTCTCTTCCTTCTATTGACCATGAAAACTTTTATTAGTTTGATCCTATTATAGTGTCCTTTCTTTGATTGGATAAACATTTTAAAGCTCTATTGGTGGAATTGCTGAAGCTTTAGAATATAGATTTCTTAATGAGTATACTGTATTACTAGAATTAATGCTCCAATGTGAAATTATTGCCATTAGCACATCATAAAGGAAAATGCTAGAATAAGGTAATAAAAATGTTTTCCCTTTTACTGATATATTTAATCTAGCATTAATATAAATTAAGATTTTTTCTTTTGATTCTATCTCAGATTTAAATCTATTATATCTGTATTTAGAGGATTTTAGGTTTTCACATTTTGAAATTGGTATCTTGCTACAATAAACAAAACAGGATTCTTTATATCTTACTTATATTTAGTGCAGGATAGTATCAGACATTGTAATTCAGCCTACATTTTTCATAATTGATAGCCAACATTTCTTGCTTAAGTGCTACACAAATCTCATTAAAAGCTTAAGTGTTCTATGGACAGTACATATTTATTAATATGCAAGCATACCATGATAAGAAATTAGCATATAAAACTTGTCTGATTATTGCCTAGAGATTTGTTTTGAGAGTTTCAGGGATATACACAAAAGCCACTCCAGTAAATAATTACTAGTACTGCTAAGCAGACATAACTCTTCAATAAACTATTAACTGCAAAGCATTTTGAAAATGCAATTTTATCTATATTATTTATAATACATCTTTAAGAATTGCTAATAATTATTATGGATGGTCACCCAGATATTTAGACTGGATCTAAACGTTATTTTGTGTACCTATTGAGTTCCACCCAAAACCTGAGATAGGCAGTTGTTTTATTTTGTTAAAGGTATCATTACAGGATGTAAACTGCCTTTCACAACTGACCGATGGTGATTTTTGTAAATGCTGATAGTGTTCAAGTACTATTCCAGATTTTTTGGGATTTCACCTAAGGTGCCTATTACAATTGGCACTATTTTTACTTTCTCTTGTCACCGTTGTTCTACTTCTATTTACAGGTCTTTATATTTTGCGCTTTTCTCTAGTTCTTTGTCTTCTATTGTCTTCAGGTACTACTGCATAATATTTACATTGTTTGTAAACTAAGCATTTATAAAGAATAAACAAATTTTAGGTGTGTGGCCACTTTTTTTTATTTGAAAAGATGTCACAAACTCTTACACTTTTTCATAACTTAAGTTTGAGCATTGACAAAATAGCTAGTCATAGTGGGTATGGCTAGTCACAAAGTATGCATTTACCAGAAGGCAAACTGGTAAACTTTTTTTTTTTTTATGAATATGGGTACACTTTCAAACGAAACAGTGGGAGCCTTATTTTTATTATTGAAAAATATTTGAGACTATAAGATTCCAGAGGCATTCTTGCAAATAAAAATATTAGAGGCCGTGCTTTACTATTGAACATGTCAGAATTAACATTGATATATCTCTCTACACATATGTGTATGGGGTAGGAGTTCCCAACTGACAAGAAGACTAGCTGATACCAAGCGAGCTATCTGTGGGCACCATGTTTTTCATGCTACAAACTATGCAGGAACTGTTGCTGAAAGTGTTAATGTAGTAATAAATCATTTGGGAGAAATAGCTTGTTACTATAAAAAATAGGCTTGAATATACAGTGACAATAAGACAATGAGAATTGTTATGTTTGATACGATTTTTATTTTCAAAATTCCATTGCACAGACTTACTGAAATCCATTTCTTTAGCCATTTATGGCACTTAAAACGTAGGCAAATGCATACCGAAGTGTACCTAATAGAACAAAAAGTAGTTGCCCAAACTTTCGTTGTCTTCTTCCCTTTTTTCTTTCTCATAAAGTGGAAATTATTATTTTAAGTACTAAATGGAGATATTTTATCTGAAGCACTGAATTAAAAATTAATTGCCAAATGAAAACCAAATTTGGGAGAACTGGATTCATGCCTGCATATTTCACACTGTACCATAAATTCAGAAATGAGACACTGAGGATCTGAGCTTGGACAAAATCCCTGCACTTTGTGTAATCTGTTTTATTATTCACCTTTTTTGAGGGGAGGGGAGTGATTAGCACTTGATCAGCTGCAGGATTGTTTCTCAAATACTAATTGGAATTTATTTGAACAAGAGGATTTGGAGGAATATACAAAAACTGTACTGTTTTACATCTTGACCTGTGTGGATATGGTTACTGTGAATAAGAGCATCTGGATTTTTCCAAACCAGAAGCCCTGGATGAACAAGGACGTGCAATTACTTCTCAGGACACGTGATATGGCATTCAGGTCTGAGGACAGGTTTGGTGTAACAAGGCAAGAGTGGAACTGAGGTGGGGCATCAAGGAGGCAAAAAAGGACTATAAAAGGAGATTGAGGACTACTTCACAAATAAAGATCCACGATGGGCTTGGCAGGGAATTAAACACATCACTAATTACAGGGGCAGCAATCCCATATTGATCAATAAGGACGCATCACTGGCAGAAAGAATTGAACTGCTTCTTTGCCCGATTCGAATTGAATAGGTCTTCGAATACACTGCCTCTACAAACCACCAACTGTTCATGGTACAAGAGTATGATGTGAAGCAGGTGCTTAGAACAGTGAATGTGAAAAAGGCCGCTGGCCCTGATGGGGTACCTGGGAAGGTACTCAAAGCATGTGCTGACCAGCTCACAGGTGTATTTATAAATATTTTTAACCTTTCTCTTACACAAGCCATTGTTCCATCTTGTCTCAAAATTTCCATTATTATTCCAGTTCCCAAAAAGCCCTCTCCTGGTACTTTAAATGACTATAGACCAGTAGCTCTCACACCCATAATTATGAAATGTTTTGAAAGACTGGTCTTAAAATATATACAGAATTGCCTCCCATCAAACCTTGATCCATACCAGTTTGCCTATCGGAATAACAGATCCACAGAGGATGCTATTGCCATGGCTCTCCACGTTGCACTGAACCATCTGGAGCATAGTGGAAGCTATATAAGGATGCTTTTCGTTGATTACAGCTCAGCTTTTAATATCATCATTACGGATATACTGATTAAGAAGTTGCTACAAATGGGCCTCTCACATCTGCTGTTGGATTAAGGACTTTCTTACTAACAGACCCCAAATTGTTAAGATTGGGGGCTATTTTTCCTCCGCTCTTGCTCTCAGCACTGGCTCGCCACACAACAGTTGTGTGCTGAGCCCTTTTGTATTCACTCTACACCTACGACTGCACTCCCTCTTGTCCCATTAACTCTATAATAAAATTTGTAAACGACACATGTTGGTGGGACTCATATCAGGAGAAGACGAGATGGCCTATAGGTCAGATGTTCTCAGACTGGTCTTGTGGTACAAGAGTCATAACCTCGCCCTGAACATCAAAATGACCAAAGAATTGATTATAAACTTTAGACGATGCAAAGCAGAGTCCCTTGCAACAGCTCTATATGTGATCAATGGTCTCATCCGCTTCTTTACAGAGTCTGCATTTGGGGTCATCAGCAGATTTTTCTATTCTGGCTTTGATTACATTCGTTCTGATGGCTTGTTCTTGGGCTGCAAGAATCAGGCCTTCTGTTTCTTTCTTCAGTGTTCCGTTGGTCAGCCATAACCAGGTCTTCTCCTTATCTACTTTTCCTTGGATCTTTTCAAGGAACTGTCCATGCAGTGCTTTGTTACACCAGCTGTCAACCCGAGTTTGCATAGCTGTTTTTCTATATTGGTTCTTGGTTTGCTGCACTTTGAGCAGCTTCCTCTTGTTGACCTCCATCAAAGCTGGTTCAACACTGTCTTTCATATAATCTGCCAGAGCATGCTTCTCTTCTTCTACTGTCTGCTTCACTTGCAAAAGTCCTCTGCCACCTGCTTTTCTGGGCAAATATAGCCTGTTGACGTCACTACGCGGGTGCAGCGCATAGTGTATGGTCATCAGTTTTCTTGTTTTCCTATCCATTATTATTATTATTATTATTATTATTATTATTATTATTATTATTATTATTATTATTATTAAAAACTCTGCAGTGTGATTGTGATATGATGTTTTAGGCACTGTGCTGGAGTAGCTTTCAAATTTCATTGTATTTGTAGAATGCAATGACAATAAAGGTATTCTATTCTATTGTTGAATCAGTGTTGACTCCTGGTGATTGCCTGGACGAGTCCCTGCCATTTTACTGGAAAGGTTTTCAGAAATGGTTTGTCATTATCTCCTTAGGGCTCAGAGTGTGACTGGCCCAAAGTCACCAGCAGAGTTTTTGTCTAAGGCAGGTCTAGAATTCATGGCCTCCTGTTCCTAGCTGGGTCTTCAACCACTATACCAAACTGGCTCTTTTTTCTATGTCTTTACTTGCACAACGCATTCACCATCATAGCTTTTGCTTTTGAAGAGTAGGACAAAGTCAATCCCAAATCAATCCTACAAACACTGCCAAAGCAACAGCAGAACTGTCTTTTGTCATCTTTACTTTTGTCACATCTTCCATTTTGGAAGGATTAGCAATAAAATAGATATTACACACCTGTGTACTCAGTGCTGCATCATATCCTCAGATGAATATGAATATATAAATACATATTTTCATATAAAACCATAAAATAGCAATTCAGTAGCAACATTTCTTCATATTCAAAAACGCATTCTTTATTCTCATCCTTTTTACATCATTCATCTACTACATTACCTAAACAACTTAGAAAACCAAATTCTGAAACCTAGCAGTGGATTTTTAGGAATAAATCTATGAACTTCTGGGCCATCATTTTCTCATTCCACGGATCAATAAGGATGCAAACCTAGTAACTGAAAAAAAAAAACTCTCATTTTTAAAAACTTACTCCTCAGAATTTCAGAATATTTTAGTCAATCATCTACAGTTAAACTTTATATGAATAAAGAATAAATCAGCCTATCATTTCCCTCCAGAAAACTAGTTATAAAAGATGCCACAAGCCTCTGTTTACAGAATGAAATTGCATTTCATTGGCACAGAGTCAGTGACCCTTCACTTCCTTTGAACACTGTGTAGTTGCCTATTCCAGATACGGAAATAAGCACTAATTGGACTATTGTTTCAATGGAAAATCTTCAATAGCTTTAGCTTTCAACAGCTGGCAAAGGAAATTCACATTGCACCACAGTAGTAACATAGTTCAGAGTGATACCAGAGCTGAATCTTGTAAAGCATCAAAAATAGCAATGCACTTCAAATCTTCTTTTTAATAAAAAGTCATGTCTTTGGGAAATAAAAATATTTCTTTAGGATTGCACAATTTAAGTATTACATCTTTATGATTAAGATAATTTGTTATGTTTAATTTTTTTTAAAGAGTATTTATAAAAGCTTTGTTTAAAAATTTAAGCAACTCATTGTTTATAACAAAATAGTTTTCAGCTCAATAGGACTGAATCAAGAATGCACAAGGGTATAAATGCATCTCAAACTTTGGCTTCTGTTCCAAGTCAATTCTAATTGCATTCCCACATAAATGAGTGCACAGAAATATAGATAGATAGGTATATTTTAGATGTAGATATATATTTCTGGTGCATATATAAATCTCTCTGTATGCAGGTCTTGGCGTGTTCGGATCTCTCTGTATGTATATATGCATACAGAGCTCAGCACCTAAGATTTCAGCACTAGTTTCTTCCACCTTCACTCTCATGCCCAGTTTGAACTGTTTATCTAATGAACTGCTGCATATAATAATAGCCACAAATTCCTTCCTCACAGGCATGTACAACAGAAAAAGTTTTATTTAATAGACATAGTGTTACTATGAATTTTCAGTAAATGCTGGTAAAGATGAAAAATAATTTCCTCCTTAAAGACATTTTTCCCTGCCATATGTATACATAAGGATATTTCATATTAAGCCACACACAACTACTGAACAATAAAGTATTACAATAAATACTTTAAATTTTTGTTATTGGTTTCTTTTCTCTTTTTAAAATATTACACATTTGGATGTTTGGACATTTGACTGAAGGTAGAAAAAAAAGCAAGAGTCCAATCAACAGGGTAAAAAGGTTTAGCTGCAAAACAGAAGTCAACTTATTTACAAGATAGAATAACTGAGTATTCCAAACTGTTTCTTCTGTAAATAGTAAGTCTCAAAAATGAAAGGAAAAAACAAAACAAAAGGAAATTCAGTCTCGCTACTGCTCTGAAAATTCTCACTGAAAGAATTTCAAAACTACTTCAGAAGGGGAGAGCTGTACAGCAACAGATGAAGTAACAGCATTAGTCAACATCAATGTCTTGTGATTAATTTTTTTTTAAAAAAAACGTAGACTTAAGTCATTTTTTCCTTTCCTGCTAGAATGCTGAGCACTGAAAAATAAATGACATACTTCGAAGAACTTGATCCAGTTCTGAAGAAACTGATTAAAATAACCAATTATCAGAAAAAGATCACATGAACTCAGAGAATACAATTTGGCGTGCGTGAACTGTTTTGAAATGAAATAGGAATAGGAATTTTGTCCACAATCAACAATAAAAAAAAAATGCCAGCAAATCTTGTGCTCTTGTCTTTCCTTCAGCATAGCTGAGAGAAATCAGAAACATTTGTTTCCATTTTACATAACTTTGAGTTTGTTCATGTGCAATAAATAGTCAATATTAACTGCAGTCAGTGACAATAAATACTTTCAACATCCAGTATGCTTTCACTACACCAAACTGAGGCTGATGTATGTATATGTGTATATGTATATTTGTTGTAATACTTCAGTTTTGCTAATATCAGTATATTAACTGAAGTTTATTCACTTCAACCATTTTCTCAATCTTACTGGAGAATAGTGAGCAATAGTATAGAGACTGTAAAAATAGTATAGAGACTGTAAAAGCATTACTAACTACAATTCTAAACAATAGATCCATGTAATTAAAGAACATATTTTATTTCACACATGGTTTGGAAATCTTAATTATTGTAAACATGTACTGGTAATTCTATTAATTTTAGGCCTACAGACCAAGAGAACAAGTGTCTCTTCCACTAATAGCCACAAGTTTTTACAGCTGTATTCAAGAATTAAATATAAATGTATTCAAGAATTAAAAATGGTTTTAACTGCCAAATTTAAACATATCTAGCTTTTATTTCCCAGTTCCCACAATAACATATCAGAATTGTTGAGATTTGTTAATGCTTTACCTCCAGCAATACTGTATTGTCAAAATGTTTTCCTGTAATCAATTTGCAATTGTAATTGTAATTTGCAGCTCTACAAGCACTAGCCAAGCAAGACCCAATGATAGTCTCACATAAACACTTACTATTTTAGATTTTTTTAAAAAAAAACTAACCCTGTAATATTTGCATTTGCATCATGGACACAACGGCAGCATGGAACAGACACACGTTTATTTTTACATCTGGAAAGAAGTACCGTATGGAGGGGTGTGTGCAGAATGCGAACACGCCTACAAAAGGGCAAAAGCCAGCCTAAGCTCTTTTGATAGTGCCATAGGTCTGCATTAAAAAAAAAATAATACTGAACTTGGAAGGGAAAAAATGCCTTAGATAGGAAAATAACTAAGTTTATAAGAACGGGGCACAGAAGTCTTTGAGTTGGGAAACGAAATCTACCTCCCCAGTCCAAAAGTATTCACTTCACTATTTACCAGCTGAAATGAACTTATTATTTAGTTAGAGAGAACTCTTTCCCACCCCCCTTTCTAGCGCTATTTCAAAGTTTGCGTTCTGCCTTCGGTTGGCTGGCCCCAACCGGAAAACAGGTCCAAGGCCCACGCGGAGGGGGGCTCTGTCTGCGCGTGCAAATAGCCAAAGGGGCAGAGTACACGAAAGGCGCCAAGATAAAAGGCACAGCTCGGGCTACGCACCCTCCCTCGACACACACACCCCCAATTCAGCTGAGGGTCTGTTCCTCAAACACGCCCTTCTGACAAGTATCCCGCATGCCAGCGTCCTAGACGGCGCCCACCCCAAGAGCGGGAGATGCGACCCGTCCAAACCGCCGCTCTCCCAGCGCGAGAGAGGAACGAACCCCATCCCCACCAGCCTCCCCTCTTGCCCGTATAACGCCCGACTTGTTTCAAAGCGCAAACAAAACACGCGGGGGCGGCCAAGCCGGCGGTTCCCCAAACCTGAGGCGGGCGAGGGAAAGGCGAGCAGGGGCCAGCCGGAGTGGTCTCCTCACCTTAGTGGCCATGGTGGGCTTTGGCGGCGTGCCTCCCCGCTTCGGGAGGGAGCCTGACTGGCGACTCTGCTTTTAGGCTCCCTCCTACTGGGCCGCGGCGGCGCTGGGGTGGGAGGAGGAAGGCGGCGGCGGCGGCGCGGCTCTGGCTCCGTTTTCAGGCCAGCCGCCGCCTCCCCTTCTCTTCCTGCTGGACTTCCAAGCCACGAGAAGGCGAGGAGCTCCTGAACTGGCGGCGAAGCAGAATCCGGGCTGCCGAGCACCGCCTGCGCTTCCTCTCGCCTCCTGCCTCTTCCTGGTCGCTTCGCCCATAGTCAGGGGCGGGGTTTCCACGAAGGCGTCCCGAAACCCAAGCAGGAAAAGGGAGAAAAGGAGCTCCGAGCCTCCCAGCCTCTTCCAGCTTGGACACACATGTCCCCGGTTCGGCGGTGGGGAGCTGAGGTGAAGCTGCCTCCCAATTCATCGGACTCCTCGGCATCCCGGGAGCGCCGGCTCCGCAGTTCATCCGCTAAAGTCACCGCCTTGCCTTTTACAAATAATAGTATTCTGTCAGGGTGGAAAACATTAGGCCAGTGCAAAGGGCGCCGGCTGATCTGCATCCCAGCCCGCGGGGGCGAGGGAAGTGGCTGTCCCAAACCCTTTTGATTGCCAGAAGGAAGTAGCCCTGTCCATTTTGAAATAACACTCTTAATGGTTTCATACCGGTGCTATTAACACGATGACTAACAGCGGTAGGAATCAGGTAGGTGGCATGTCGTTCCATTCCGGCCAGTTAAACTGCGGAAAACAAGGCATTGAGGAGAGGTAGTAGCTGTGGCCAAGAAGAGCTCCACCTTGCTATGCACATTTCATTTTTTTCTGAATGGGAGCTACTCCAGAAAAAGGGTCCTTTTGGACCCCAGGGACCACCAAACTCATAATTTTAAATCCCGTGGACCAAAGACCCTGGGAAAATCCCCCAAAAGGGATTTTTATTTTCTGCAGGAAAATAAAATTCCCCATCCCGTTTTCCTGCCGATCTATCATTCTTTACTTGGGATTGCAGGATACTGTCTCCAATTCCGTTCTGTGGGGAAAGACTTCTGTCTTCATGCAAGGAAAGCAGCAGAAGTCTTTCCCCCAAACTCCGCTAGAAATGAGTCTTTGTGAGACTTGTCACGCCAGTGCAGCCTCTTGGAGCAGGATGCCTTGTGAGGTCCCAAAGACTCATTTCTGGCAGAGTTTGGGGGAGAGAAAGACTTTTGCTGCTTTCCTTAAGTGCAGCCAAAAGCAGAAGAAAGAAGCAGAAAGAAGCAGCCCAGTGGCCAGGCAAGGGGCATGGTACAAGTGGGGCAAGCCCCCTCTGCCCTTTCCCCCTCCCTACTTCGTGTTGTTCTCAATGCAAGCGATACAAGCCTTGTGTTCCCATGGGCCATGTGGGCGGTGCAGCCTTGTGTTCCTGCACAGCCTGCATTAAGTGCTTCGGGGGTGACATTTCTCTGGACCACCAAAATTTTCTTGCTGGCCACCAGTGGTCCCCGGCCCACTGGTTGGTGACCACTGCTCCAGAATCTCATTCCTTTCAGTTGTGGACTATTGTAGTGCAGTCCTGCGTGAGGCTGCTCATGGAAGATTGCTCAGAAGTTGCAGAAGGTGGCAGCTTGGGCAGTTACAGGCACATCTTGATATGCTCATATCTCTGGTTCAAGAGCTGCATTAGTTACTAATAGCCTTTGGGTGCAATTCCAGGTCTGGTTGTTGTCTAGAGTAACTTTCATGGCAGAAATGCTAGGTACTGGTAGGACAGCTGTGTTCTCCAGATCCCATAGATTAAAAAATATCTGATGGGGTACCTTAATCTTATTTTAAAAATGGCCTTTTAAACCCAGTTTTTCTTCTGGACCTTGGATTAACCAAGGCCTAGAAGAGGTCAACAGTATTCTTTTCATTTGGGGATATGCCAAGCATGTAATGATTTCTTTGAATCATTGTTTTTGTCAATAATTTCTGTAATTTCTGTCAGAATATATTTTTCCTCAGCAGCCTTACAAATTTAATCAATTAAAAATTAAATTAAAATTAAAAAAAAAATTGCTGTGAGGAAAAACTGTAACTGAAATACACACACACACATACACACACACAAACCCTCCAAAAGTCCTCCCAACAAAATTATGCATTAAAAGAGATATTTTTAAAAGACAAAATATTGGTCTATGGATATGTTAAATTGCAGGTAATGCAACTGTGAATAATTGGGGCAATCTGCATGCAATTTTACACAGCTTCTTAATATTCAGAGTACTGCTGTCCCAGAGGTATGCAGTATTCAAATTCAAAGCAGGCAAACAACAGTTTCCAGAAAGAAGGGTTTATATTATGTGTATATTTTGCTTTTATAGTGTTCAGCTTACATTATGGATCACACAATCCGGTTCTTATCTTAAAAGAGCAGGAAATCCCATCACTGATTTTTGGCAATAATGCAGCTAAAATTAGCACAGTCAAAGGGTGTTTCTGGTGAATTCATTAAAACAAAAAGTGAGGATCCACATTGCCCTGCCATGTTGAAGACAATTGAATTTTATTTTGAACTTGAGTTGAGGCTAAAAAAAGAAGTAAATTATAATATTAGCTTTGTCCAAAATCTATACCATAATAAATAAACTTAATCTTGAAGATCATATATAATTCTTTATTCTGTTTAAATATCATAATATACCTGTCTTGTGAAATCCTTACAAGAGCGAGAAAAATAAAACAGTATTTTTCCTCACTGCCGATATTCAAGGAAATACTGACAATATTTGCTGTCTGCATCATCTAGTGCTTTCCTCTGTGTCTTTCCAAAGTCAGAGGACAATATTATATCATTATTTACAGAATGTAAAATAACTGTGAAGGAAACGTTCAGAGAAAGAACATTGTCTATCCTCAAGAGATGAACTAAAATAACAAGGTTGGCACCATGAGAGTAGTCAGATCTTAAAACAGCCATCATCTCAGACTGTAGGGCAAAGAGAACTTACAGGTTACTTTTTTCTGTAATGAACATAATTATTCAAGAAAATATATTATTCAGATATTCCTATCCCACTTCTCTATCAGAAAGGACCTTTCATTAACAAGAGTAAAACCCCCAAAGGCAACTGCTGTTCCCTCTGTGATTGTAGTATCCAAAGGAGGCGGGAGTGAGGATGAGTAAACAAGCAGAAATAGCTGTTTCCACTTTCTCTCTAGGCATTGTTGTGATGCTAATGGAAGGTGGGCAAGGAAAAGGAAGAAGTAGAAGCATCTGCTGCTTTCCATGGCTTACATGCTTTCCTGCTCATTATCCTGGAAACAACTGTGTGAAGAAGGTAGAGGAATTAAGATGGCTTCCAACTTTTCCTATTTTGCTGCAGTGTAGGTAGCAACTGGCAGTTTGATCAATACCAGTTGTACATTTCTCCCCCAAAATACCAAAATAAACATATTTAGTATTTGCAAATATGAACCAGCTTTAAGGAAAAAGCCCGTCTCACCATTAAAACTCCTAAAAAACAAAACTTGTCAGCTATGTTCAGCATCATCCTTATGGCCAATTTATTTATTTATTTATTTTTTATTTGCTTATTTATTTATTTAACAGGTAACAGATAATCAGAGTTGGAAGGGACCTTGTAGGTCATCTAGTCCAATCCTCCACCCAAGTGCCCTACACCATTTCTGACAAATGGCAGTCCAATCTCGAAAGTCTCAAGTGATAGCACTCCCACAACTTCCAAGGGCAAGCTGTTCCATTGGTTGATTGTTATCACTGTCAGAAAGTTTCTCCTTATTTCCAGATTAAATCTCTCCTTGTTCAGTTTTCACCCATTATTCCTTGTCTGGCCTACAGGCGCTTTAGAAAATAGCTTGACCCCTTCCTCTCTGTGGCAGCCCCTCAAATATTGGAAGACCTCTTTCATGTCTCCCCTGGTCCTTCTCTTTATTAGACTAGCCAAGCCCAGTTTCTTATTTATTTATTGCTGCCTATTCGCCCATGGCAACTCAATATGCTCATCTCTGTGTGACAGAAATGGAGTAGCTGATGTTTCCTGTTCCTTTTTATTTCTTTGGAAAGGGATGGCTGCTAGGCCTAGCCATTCCTTCTGTATACTTGGCATAGGGTGAGTTTCACTAGATAATGTAGACATTTCAATTCTTTTTAAAATTTATATGCCACTCATCTCACTATTGAAACAACTCTTGTCGACTTAGAAACTGATTAAAAAGATAAATATAAAAACAGTTAAAAGTAATAAGAGAGTAAAAACCAATAAAACGGACAGTAGGGAGGTGGGGTCTTCTCTTTTATCCTCTTATCTTACCTCTTATTCTCTTATCAGAAATGATTCACATAAACTGAATATTGAAAAATGCTTCCATTTTTTGTTAAATAGTCTTCTGTCTTTGCTTTATCAGTTAAGAAAGTGCTTGGATTTCTCTAACGTTTTTCCTAAGTCTTGGTACTTAAACATCTTACTCATTTCACTTCATAGAATTGGTGGATTTTCTTTTTCTTCCTTGCATTTTTCCTGCAAGTGCAGAGTCTGCTTTTCCCCCCCAACCAAGTATTTTTTTTATCAACCGTAATCCATTGGTTGCAACAAAAATTGACTGACTGGCTTGTCGTCTGAGTCTGACAGCACGTGCTAAGAGAGAATGACTGGCCCAAAATCACCTAGTCAGCTTATACCTAAGGCAGGACTAGAACTCAGAAGCTCCTGGTTTATAGCCTGGTGCCTTAAGCAATAGACCAACTGGTTTTGTAGAATTGATGAATGATGGCAGTTAAAACATCTAGTTTAAATATATATATTTCCAGAGACCTTCTCTTCCTTTTACAATCATTTCATTTCTATAAACATGGTTATTTTTCTTTAAATTGTTCCCTTATATCTTCCAAAGTTCTTTGGTAATTTTTTTAATCTAATTAATCACACATAATATGTATTTCAGAATAATGTATTGCAATTGCATAAAATTTTAATTTCTTGAGAAAAAGACAACAAAATGTGATTTACTGAAATTTCAGAGTTTTGCTAGTTTATTCATTCCACCATCATTTGACCCAGTTGAGAGGACTGTGATAATTGGGGCTTCCAACTCTTACACTACCTCTTATTCATAATTACTCAGCTCGCTTCTATATTCATAAACACCCAGTAATGCAGCATATACTGAGATCAATTAAATATTTTTAATTCAGATAAAATGATTAAAATAGAATAACTATCCTAAACTTTCTGAAAATAAGATAAAACATTGTGCATGATAAGACTTACCTAATAAAATGATAAGACTTACCTAATAAAAGATAATAGAATATTAATCAAATCAGCATGGATAATATTTTCACAGTTGCACTGAACTTCATGGCTTCATCCTGAATAATCTGAGCAGATTATCTATGCCAATCAGTTGAAATTCCATTGTTTTTCTCTTTCTTTCCTCCTCACCTGTAGAAATTTAGACATGTAAGAGAGGCAGTAGCAAAGGAAGAATCTGATCTATTAGTAGTGAACATGAATTAGGTTTTACAATTTTGTGTTGCTAAAAAAAGTTCTCTGAAAGATAAATATAATTTATAAAAAAGGATTTTGTTAATTTGAAAAATAAATTTCAAATTTATTGACTTATTTATGAAAACAAAAGTAATCAATATTAATTGTTACTAAGTACCTGTATTTTTATTTCAGGGTGGGTTTGTTTTTTGTACATTTCCTTTAACTTTCTCCAAAGAAAATTAATGCCATAATGTTTCCTTTTATTATATTTAATTTTCAAATAGGGTAGAGTACAAAACAACATCCTCTTTCATATTGGGATATTTCATCAGTTTGATATATCCCCCCCCCCAAAAAAAAATACTAAATGTTGGGGTTCCAGAAAAACCCAACTCCAATTAAAAACTTCTGGTTCTAATATGGCTTCCAAAGCTGACACTAAACACATGTCCTAATTTTGATCAAATGTATTTCTACATTGTTTCAGCACATGTGAAATATTACTTATATCAATGCAATGAATTAGCAAATTCAGCTGGTGCTTTATTTTAAAAAGCAATATCAGTCATTTGCTTTTTTTTAGGACAGTTTCATAAGTGCATATTATTCTTTTAGATTTAAAACAATAAGATTTATTGTTTATATCATAACATTAAGATTTTTATGATATAAAAATCAGAATTTATTGTTTTAGAACTGCATTGAAAATTCTGTTTATTTCATTGTAGAAATGTGTGAATGTACTAATTTCTGAAAATATTTTCCAAATTGTTCTAGAGCGCAGTGCTCATTAGACTTCAGTAAGGACTTTACAATAGTGTCTAGCAAAAGTTGTCTTAGCTTTTCTTGTTTTTCACTAAGTTTTGGTGGTACCAGTCTCTTTGAACAATGTTTCAAATTAAAACTTTTGAATTATCCCAAATATTCTAGTGTAAACTAAATATCTGAAATAGTACTGGGGAAGGAAAAGCATTATACTATTGCTTCATGGATAGTGAAATTGGAGGACTAGTGAGTGTAAGACAATATTATTTCTCCAACAATTAAGTAGATGTTAAGACTTAAAATATTAAACCTATCAAACGATCTGAAAACCTATGTAACTTTATACTGATATGTACTGTTGAAAGAAATATCCTTCTGGGTTCAGTTCCAAGTGGGGAAAAGACACTGGAAACATGGAGGCTGCTTGGAAAGTTTAATGCTGTACAGGACCACATGGCCTGGAGCTCCAGAGAAGTCTGATCACATACTCAAGGTGAGCAGGTCAAGAAAAAGGGAGGACTGAGATATTGAGAGTGCTGGGTTTTGTACCCTCTGTTGGGATTTGAATTGGAGCTTGTATTCTAATTGGTTGTCAGATTCCCAGGGGCAACTCTGTAGGCTGTCCTGAGTTCCAGGCTTGGTCTAGCCTTGCTGGGTGATTATGCCCTTAAAAGGGCTTTTGGCAATTCCTATAGCTTTACCTGGATTTCCTTCTTATGTAAAGTATTCTGGCCCAGGTCTTAATGGCCCACCCATTAACAAAGGTGGGGGTGAGATTCTGCTTCTGGGGTGAGTTTCTGCTTCTTGAGATTCTACTCTTCTTAGGGAAAATATTCTGCCTTTTTAATATTTCCTAGGCTATTTCAATTTTCTAGGAGAGGGGTGGATGCTAACTTCCTACAATCCCTCAATTTTTTTTTCAAAACATGTGAGAGTTTTGATAAAAGATTAAAAAATGATCAGATCAGGGAGACTTGATGGGTGCTTTTAATTTTTTTTTTTCTGATACAAAGGAAAGGCATTGAAAAAAAAAAGGCAACAGAAAATGATTCCTTCAGTGGCTCCCAAAAGCTTTCAACCATGAAGGTTTAGCAGCCTGGGAAAACTTCTGTTTTGTTTTTTTTTAACAGTATCCAATTTTTCATGCCAAATAATTTTCAGATGTTTGATGTACTTTTTGTGAGCTTACAGTCAGGTTGTAAGCACAAGCCTCTACATTCTTCACAACCTTTAAATTACAGGCTGCCCATTTCCAAGGTTATGGTTATTATCTGCCTAGCTCTTAGCTTCCAGGGTTTGTGAGGCCAAATTGAGGTTAGCCAGTGTGCAAACCAGGCTATTTAGTATTTTTAAAGTTACACACAATGAGCCCTGGGACTTCTACTCATGAGACCACCAGTGCAACATATCCTGCTTTACTGGGCAACTGGGTAGCATCATTTGTGAGTCACAGTCAGGACTTGGGGTTTGGAGATCTCTTTTCTGCTATCTCTCCAGGAATTGCCTGAGGGAGATGCCCTCTCCCCAATGGAATTAGCAGGGCAATATGACTGCTTGGGCCTTAGTGCCTCAGAGCAGCAAACAAAAACAAAACAAAACAAAAAAACACATTAAAAATGAAGCTAGGAGCAGCTTCACATGGAGGTAGGTTAAAAGGGTTAGCCTCTATCTAATTCTAAATGGTGTGTCTCTGTGTATGTGTCTGTGTATGCAGCTAGTTTTACAATACAGATAATACAAACATGGACAATTTTCCCTCCCACCAGACAGAAGTACAAGGTGTTCAGAACTTGCTGGGCCAGCCACTCTCAAATACAATCCTTACATGAGTACATCAAACTGGTTACAATATAAATGATACAAGAAGGAAAACATTATTATTATTATTTTAATTTTTTTTTATTTCAACATTTATATGCCGCCCTTCTCCGGAGACTCAGGGCGGCTTACAGTCTATGGAGCACCATGCTAAGTGCTTGGCAATAGCTTTCATTCCATTGTATATGCCTGCTTATTACTAGGGCTTTTGGCCCCCCCAAGCAGCATTTTTACAAAGTCAGCTTATTGCCCCCAACAATCTTGGGTCCTCAAGTTTCCTACCCCGAGAGGATGGAAGGCTGAGTCAACCTTGAGCCTGGTGGGATTCGAGCCTGCACTAATTGCAGGCAGCTTGCACTAAGTGCTAGATGATTAACAGCCTGCACCACCAAGGCTCTTTTTTGAAGAATTACAGATGGTCCTGGCTTAACAACCACTTGTTCAGCGACTATTGAAATGGACGATGGCACTGAACATGTGATATTTATAACAGGTCCTCAGAATGCCAGCTGTTACAGTATTCATGCATCTCAAGTTCACCATTTGCAACTTTCTTTGTTGGATCTGACAAGCAAAATCAGTGGGGAAACCAGGAGGAGGTTGAACATAGAGACTACATGATGCCCTCACTTAATCACCTGCGGGTATTTGCTTAACAATGGTAACTGGCAGTGCCAGAATTGCCGTCACTATGCAGCACAGTGCCTGAATTGCATCTACTAAGAGATCCCAATTGTTGTAATTAACCAAGGACTATCTTTACTTTGCTACTGGACAACAGATAGATGGATAGCCCCTTTAAATAATTTATTTCCAATATTCTATTGGGTTGAAAAAAATAAAGCAGATTGACATTGCCCACATTAGAGAAGATACATTTTCAGTAGCTGGGGAACAGAGGGCAGAATTGCCAATAATTATCAGAGCCAGAACCAGAGCCATAAATGGATGGCACACATTTTCTCTCTTACCTTTTTCCAATATCCCAACATCTTCTGTTCTTCTCTTTTTCTCTTCTTCCTTCTAATTAGGAGGAGGAACAAGGGGAACTGAGATCTGGCCAAAGGACAGCTAGTCTACTTCTATCTTAACAGAGTGGAAAAAGGGAATAACTTTGATTATAATTCTTCCCCATTGCTCAGAGGTGTTGAATTCCAATCCCCAGAATTCCACAAAATGCCGCACTGGATGAAGAACTCCAGGAGCTGAACTCCACCAGGTTGAAGAAGAATGTTCTTTTATGGGTACTGCTCAACGTTGCTGATTTTTCGGATAAATTAATGTGGGAGCAGAATTACAATGGATTTCACATTACAATGAATTTTGAGTTACAATGAATTTCCATCTTCCCCCATAATCTTTCTAACTGTTTTCTGGAGATTGAAAAGAATCTTTTAGTCTTTTACTGGTCAATCTCAGGGTCCTTTCCTTCACGTCTCTGGGTGGCATAGGCTTGGCCTGGTGGTATGGGTGATCAGTCAGGTTTGGGAGGGTTTGCCCACTCTGGTTTGCTGTAATGACTTTTAGTGGAGGCTGGATCCAAACCCAATTCCTGGCTCCAATGGATGGAATGTCTCTAGGGGGCGGCATCTGCTTTCACATGTGGCAGGCCTGGAAGATACAGAAAAAGGGTCCCCTCCCCCCTTCGCTGCTAATTCTTCCATGAAAGGCATTGTAAAAGGATTAGATATTTTGGTGGAGGGGTAGATAGCTTGCAGGCATGGTTTGAGGATGAAGAATAACACATCAGTATTGCAGTTACTAAACAGATAAATCAGTTTCAACAAAATGGAGACACAACAGATGAGATAGGAAAAAAACTGGATTCACAAGCTTCACGAAAAAGATGATCAGGTAAAATCATTTAAACACACAGTAAATGCAAGGATGAAACTTTTCTTGTAAATGAACTTAGAACATTCGCTAATAACCTTGGGTTTTTCTTAAAAGCACAGAGAGGAAAGAAAATTGACTCTGTTCCTCATCCAGTCTAGTTGGCCAGACCAGACTGGGAGAAGACAATTGCTCTCAGTGTTTTTAATTCTTAACAATTTAAAATTAATATCTGAAGGGGTCAGAGACACTTAACAGTTGCAACAGTTACCTCGAGGACCCACCAAGACTTAGACACACACATGTGTGCGCGCACAAACACAGAAGCAAGGACACAGAGAGGAAAACAAAACTCTATGAGATTTACACACACACTGATCATTCCCACAATAAATCTCAGTTAAATTGGGAAAGGCATAAATTTTAAGGAACATAGAAGTTGCATAGAAGACAGAGAGACACAGAAAGAAAGAATTTAAAAAAAGATCCATGTGATCCTGTTTATATATTGCCCTTTTAAGTACCTTTTATTTACCACATTGGTCTTCCTGTATCCCTCAGCAAAGCCCATTCTCTACTTATACATTTTGCCTTTTTCTTGCTCATGCCGGCTAGGCTTGGCATCTGCCACTCATCCCAAGCCTCCAACAGTTCTTCCAGGGGGGTTCCATTCCACTCAGGACCCTCAAACTACCGCTTCCCATGTTCCCCTTCCAATGTGGGTTTCACACTTTGGTCTAGTTGGGTCAGTTAGCGACTGGTTTCAGACACAAGAAATTCAAGAGCAAGAAAAAAAAAAGGTGTCTGAGGGAGACTTTGGTCGTTGCACCTTGTGCAACGAAATCAAACACTATCAACAACACAAAAACACAAAAAACTCTCTTTTTCACAAAGTATTGCACAAAGTATTCCACAAAGTGTTTGACAAAGTACGCACGTTCCCCTTTAAAAAACCACAAGAGACTCTCTCTCTCTCTTTTCACCACGGTTTTCGGATTGGGGGTATGCTGCCTGTACAGACTTCTTTCCTCTCCCCCCAAAAAACAGTCTGTGAGACTCTCTGCCCCCCGCAGATAAGTACTGGTATTCCGCCTATTTCTTTCAGGCCCACGTTTAACGGATTTGGAAGAGTTCTAATCCGGGAAAACTTGCTTCTTTTCTGTAAGCAAGTACTGGTACTCCAATTTAGCATCCAAATTACACAATTACCTAAAATCCTGGGGTTTGCTTTTGGGATACACTGGACAAAAAAATGGCAAAATTTTCTTCCCTCCCTTCAATCATAACCTGCTCGGCTTTTCCTCTTATATACAGAAGGTCTCACACTCTGATGCCCCCCCCCTGCTTTTCCTGTCCTGATGGTCATGGCTCTGTAGAGCTAGCAATAGGCAAGAGGGCAGCTAGAGGCCAAAGAAAGAAATGAGATCCAACTGCTGTCCACTCATACACATGCTTTTCCTTCTTCCCTAACAAAAGGTCCTGTGCTCTGGCAAAACCCCAATGCTCTCCAGACTCTGGGTCTTCCTGCGGTTAGGAAATGCACAGAGGAAGCAAGATCCAGTTGTGTTTGGGAGACGGACCCTCTCACACACATGCAAGCATACACATATTTCCCATGTTTTAAATTTAGAATTTAGAGGTACTCACCTTCTTTCCAAACAGCCTTTGAGCTCAACACTCAAAACCCCTTTAAAACCATTTTTTCCAAATGGCCAAGGTCTAGGAAAAATTCACCCACAGACTCAATGGGTCTGTTTGCTAGCAAGGGAATCTTACCTGGACCTGGTCCATTGGTTAGGTTAGCTTGGAGTCCTATCTGCTTGGGTGCCAATTGTTGAAAGAAATATCCTGGGTTCAGTTCCAAGTGGGGAAAAAGACACTGGAAACATGGAGGCTGCTTGGAAAGTTTAATGCTGTACAGGACCACATGGCCTGGAGCTCCAGAGAAGTCTGATCACATACTTAAGGTGAGAAGGTAAAAAAAAGGGAGGACTGAGATACTGAGAGTGCTGGGTTTTATACTCTCTGTTGGGATTTGAATTGGAGTTTGTATTCTAATTGGTTGTCAGATTCCCAGGGGCAACTCTGTAGGCTGTCCTGAGTTCCAGGCTTGGTCTAGCCTTGCTGGGTGATTATGCCCTTAAAAGGGCTTTTGGCAATTCCTATAGCTTTACCTGGATTTCCTTCTTATGTAAAGTATTCTGGCCCAGGTCTTAATGGCCCACCCATTAACAAAGGTGGGGGTGAGATTCTGCTTCTTGAGTTTCTACTCTTCTTAGGGAAAATATTCTGCCTTTTTAATATTTCCTAGGCTATTTCAATTTTCTAGGAGAGGGGTGGGTGCTAACTTCCTATAGTACTTTTTTATTCTCAGCTATCTCAGAAATGGGAATAATAATCTGATTTTGTCAGCCCTACGAGGCAAGCCAGGTCAGGAAACAGATAACACCAAAATGTTAGAAATAAACTTTATTGACATAAGGCTATAACAACACTTTAGGAAGCCTGACAGTATTTCCCTTTCTTAGTCTTAGACTAAAAAGTCAAGACAGGGCAAGGTTGAGTTTCTTTCTCGTGCTTTCCTGTTTTCCTGGGCTTAGTCATGCTTTATTAATGATTGCTGCATATTTTCTCCAAGGTCATCTCTGCATTCCTCCATAGGTTTAAGGAAGTGTTGTAAGAATGACATTTCACATAAGGACATAAAGCATTTTAGAGTGATGACTATTTTCCATTCCAGGCAGGTAACATTCAGTACTAAAAAGGGGTGGAAGAGATTTGGCTCCTAGCTCACTGAAACATTTGTCAAGAGTTAGCAAAGGCAACTGTTCATGATCTTTAATACCCAAACTTTTTTGGAATTGGGTAATGAATTGTGTCTTTCTATTCAATACACTTTGGGATTTTCCTGGTGGCATGAAAGAATTAAGGATGCAAAGTTTCATTGTGCTCAGGCAATATAGAGTAATGCTACATCCCCTTTTTGGGCCAAAGTCAAAACAAGTAGAAGTTCTTATCATCTACATTATTCCAATTGTGAATACTCAGAAAACATTTTACAATTATATTTACAAATACATTTAGTAAGGTTCTACAGCAAAAGCATTTACCTCTGGGTTTTATCTGATAGAAATGCTTTTTCATCAACTTGCATTTCCTACTTAACCTCATGTGAAAGGAAGTCAAAAAGATATTCTGGGTCATTTTATAGAACAAAAGAAAAGAGGGAAATAGCTAATTATAGACCATAATGACTTTAGTTAAAGAAAAAGAAAAAAACATACACTGGGTCTAGTCATGATTTAAGTACGAGTTGTTGATTTATTTATTTATTTTGCAATTAAGAATATTGTTTGACAGCAAGAACTTAATAAAATTATAGGAAACTAAAACTGGTTTACAAATCTGGAAAAAAAAAGAATCTTGTGGCATTTTATTGCAAAATTTAGAGTTGATAATTATATTAAAAATCATCTATTTCTCTGGAGCTGGCAACTTTACAAAGAATCAATTTCTCCTTCTGGTGTACTTATAGAATTACTACTTCGTCAGTATTTTCAATGAATATTACCAGTGTAGTTAATGCAATAATTACTTTGGTGATAAGACCAAGAAATTTGCACTAAGATTTTTACTCATTAAATATGTATTTTTATGTCAATTCCTATATTTTAGCCACAAGTTTTAACCAACATTCAATTTCAAATACATACCATTGTTCAATTTCACCTTTTTAAAAATGGCAGTAGTGATTTTATTCTAGTGAAGAAATGTTTTTTTTTTTTTCCCATCCATTCAGGGTAAATTTTAGTCATGGATTTTTTAAAAAGCAACTACTTGTTCCTTTCAGTTATTATAAGATTATAAACTTAAGACAGGTTTATAAATTTCTTTAAGTTATAAGTTCACAAAGGCAAGCATTCATCCATTTTTGTGCAGTCTATCAGTGCAATGTATATAATTTAATTATATTATGACACTACAAATAAAAATTATTTTTCTTTATAAAACAATTGTTTTTTGCAACATATCTTTTAAATAGTTTATGAATGCAGTAGTTCTGGTAAGCCACACTAATGAGAATAACATAAATTTCTATTTCAAAAGTAAATTAACTCTTCCTTTGGAAGATAAAGAAATGACTATAAACTATGGTGACTTGTGGAATGGAATTATCTATCTGTGTTGATTGATTATGCAAACAGAAAATTAAAAGATTTAGAAGTGTTAAACAATAAAGTCCTATATCAGATATGCAGTTACAGATTTCAAAACCTAAGTTGTTTTGACATTCTAAAATATTAGAATGTTTTGACTTTATATAAATTAAATATTTTTCAATGTAACTTCATGTTTAAAATCATATTTCTATTTAGATTGAAATTAACCATGAAAAACACATAATCTTGTAAAAATTACATGGAAATAGCAAATTACAAAAACTAATGTATTTTAGCAAAAAGTTTTCTTAGTATTCTAAACTTTGGTCTGCCATAGCAGGTGGCAGTACCGAGCCCACCTTAGCTGTTCTCAGAAAAAGTTAAGTGGAGTCAGGATTAATACTTGATTGGGATGAGCAGGAAGTCTCATGACTATAAGTTAACCTGGGAAATAGAATAGCAGAGAACTTGTAACATACATTATATCACTATCCCATCTGTATAATTGATTAATCTATTGTTAAAAGATCATGTAGATTACCTCTCAACCAAGGAAAAGGTGTGGATGGTGATTTCCCAAACAAACTTTTCAAAAAGTGCATGATGTCATAACAAGGGAAGATTTTAACTGCTCCAACATCTGTTATATAATAATTTATATGGTCAAGGACCGGCAAATTAAAAAAAAAATACTAAATTAAAATCAAATAGAAATAAAATACTAGCATAACAAAGACAAAATAAAACATAGATATGTGATATATATTACTGTAGTATGTGTACAAGTGTAAATCTAAAATACTTCAGATTAGGAAGTAAAATATATATCATTTAAAAACAAGATAGCTAATCTAAAGCAATAAATACCAAAAAAAGTAGTCATTTATATAACCAATTATTTTCATTGTGGCAACGTAGAAATTACTGTGCAAGTGGTAAATGGCTTGATACCTTCTACATGATTCACATATAAATTGTTTGATCTTTGAAATATACATATTACGGGCAAAACATAAAAGGACCTGATATCCCAATAGAGTTTAAAATGTAGTTATACATGTGAAATGGTTTTGATCTCTTGTCATGAATAGGCAAGGATGCTCAATTAATGGGGCTTTGGAATATCTGCCTTGCAGTAATATGAATGATAAAATGTTATGTTTGTCTCTGAAAAATACTACAGTATTTTCAGTTTTGGGAAAAAATAGATTTTATAGATATCTTGCTGCTTCCAAAGCGTCCTTATTTATTCAATTTCTACCATGTCGACACAAACTTTTAACTTCAGTCTGAGGCTCCATACCCCTTATTCTTTGGGTGAGCAAAATATAGCAAAATGCCATTACTTAAGGGGAAAATTGTTATTGGCCATGCAGGTACAAAAATAGCCATGCAGGTACAAAAATAGCCAGGGAAATGATTGAAGCCTGGGAAACTGGCCCCTTGACAATCAACAGGAGTGCTGATTTACCACCAGTTTATCGGGTCTATGGAACTGAGGGCTTGGCAGCACAAAGAAACAACAGCCAATCACCAGCCATCAACACACCAGTTAACCAATCAGAAGGCACTACATAAATGCAACTCACAGAATAGCCCAAAACACATATTCTAAAAGAGAGAAATTCTCTGAAGATGGATTCCAGCACGAGTCTGAAAGCTAGGAAGAATAAACCTCTGGTCCTGGTGACTGACCCAGGTTCGATCTTGCAAAACAAACAAACAAACCACCTAGTACTTTGCTTCATTTTTTTCTAACAAGCAACTCAATGTTCCACCAAGAAATTGTGAAGAACAGGATGAAGGGCAGGATAGAAGCTTGAGATCAAAATGAACATAGTCAGTGGATATAGGTAGTCTTTGGGTTATAACAAGTGCAGCAACACATAACTGCATTGCTTAGTGATGAAAATCAGGGCAGTGCTCTTTACTGTCATAACTCCAGGACTATGCAGGTTATTAAATGAGAAGAAATGTGAATCCCATGCAAGGAGTCGGGGCATGTGTGAGTGGGGAACTGCTTTGGGTGGGTGTGACTTGCAATCTTCCCTGCTGGCTTTCACATTGACTTTACCTATGGGAAGCTAGCAGGGAAGGTTGCAAATGATAAACACATGATCACAGGATGCTGCAACTAGTATAAGTATGTGCTAGTTGATCGCATGATTGTGAGGATTGCTGCAAAGGCCAGACCATTGAGGACCAATTTTAAGTAACACTTATTTAGCACCATTGTAATTATTGCATCGCGGGAAGGAGACCCAGTTGACCTTTTTCCATTGTTTATTTTCTTCCAGGGCTGAGCAACGGAGAAACTGCGGCAGCCTTTTTTATAGCCGGCTGTTCGCGACTTGCGGCCAGTGATGGCTCTTCAAATCTCCCGCCACCATGGACCAACCAATCACAGATGAGTATGCAAATACATAACAGTAATTAAATGCTAAACAAATGGTCATAATCTGAGGAGTACTTGTATCTTTTTATTTTAAATGTGTTTAAATCTTCAGGACCAGATAATGAAGGAACTAAGAGTCTGGCTGAACCTTTAGTGTAATTTTTTTAAAAGAAACATACAAAAATTGGTAAAATGCCAATTTTTGCTCTCTCAAACTGGAACAAATGTCTCCATCTTCAAAAAGATACATTCTAATCAGATCATATTGATATTGCTCTATAAGCAGTGTGAGAATAGAAAGTTAATTACAAGGTTGGGATGAATTTATCAACAGAAAATCATATAGAATTAACTTACCTTTTTTTTCATGTAGTATTTAAAGATTATGGGAATTCTATAGAAAGAGTCTGTGACTTCAATAAAGCATTTAACAAAATACTTCATGACTTGCTAGTCAGAGATTCTAATAAATATGGTCTTGATGACTTGACAATTTCATACAGCTGGTCTGAAAATCACTTTTATGGTATATGTTCAGTGATTGTTCATCAAACTGGAAAGAGATGCCCAAAGGATCAATCCTGGTCCTACTCTTCAAGGTCCTTCAGTATTTTTATTAAAACATTTCTCTCTCTCAAAACTCTGTGTGTACATGTGTGCATGTGTGCATGGGCACATGTAAAATACTGAAAAAATATTTTCATGTCTGATTTAGATAAAGAGTAGAATACATATTTACATATTTAATATATTTATATTGGCTAAAAATGGGAGGGACAGCTAATATCTAAAAAACAAACATAAAATTCAAAGTCATCTTGATACGTTGGAAAAACAAACTGAAAGTAACATAATTAAATCTAACAGATAAGTACAAGGGTTTTCACACGGTCTTAAAACATTTTTTTTTATATTCATTTTTTTAAATTGCATCATAATTATCTACTCCCTTATTTTGGTGTGGTTTGATGCAGAATTCCCTGCTGAAGGTTATAAATGTTTGTTAAGAGGAACATGAGTTTTATATTCAATGTAAAGAAGTTACAAATCATCCTTTATCATGATAGTAATATTTGGTTGTCCCCATTACAACTAGAAAGGTCTGATAAATATCCAAATGCACAATTATGCTATAAAATATGGGCCTTTCTTTGGTTTATACTTCAACTACCCTAGTGAACATTCTGATGAGCAGATGAAGATTGCTGAAAATCTGCAAATGTAATTTACAAATGTAATGGTCATGATTAATATATGTAAAAAGAGTTTTTTTAAAAAATGAACATAGTTTTTTCAGCCATAGCCACCATTTATCTGCTTATTGCCCAGGCAGCATTTAATTATACCACGCTGCTCAATTTATTTCAAAAGTAAGTCCTTTTAAGTTAAGCAACCCTATTATGCAGATTTTTATAGAACTACTTTTCTATCACTCTGAAGGATCTTTCCTGACATTTCAAATTTTGAATAACTGCCTCAAATTGTATATTTTATTTGGGTTGGGATGAAATAACTGAGAGATGCTTCACATTTCAGGTTAAAATATAATTAGTTGAGTATATTAAAAAAAATTGGGGGGAAAAGTCATATACTCAAAACTGAAAATAAATGAGAGTGTCCTGAAGACATAGTTCTCAGCTGTGCAGAAACTCAGATATATATATCAGGTGTTCAGTTGCTGTTCATTTATTTTAAATGACAGTATTATAGTGTTTAAATACATTTGTTCTTTCTAGGTTATAATCAGGGATGAGTGTTAAAAAATCAAAACTGTAATACGAATGTTATATTTGGTCCAATATTAATGTGATTGCACAAACTATTTTCTGCAATACCTATGGTATATAAGAATTTTTCCAGTACAGTGTAAGAGTTAAGATGTTGGATTGGCTCAAGAGAGAGGTTCAGTTTCTCCCTCATGGGCACGTACTGAGTGACTTTGGGCCAGTAACCATCTATATTGAACCAGCTTCTCTTAGTACCTGTGAGGAAAAAATGAAGAAGGGAAAACTATGTACTATTGCTCTTGGCAATACAAACAATCACAGATGTTAGAGTAAAACTTGTTTATTTCCATTTATTTTTAAGATGGCTGCCAAATTTAATTACTGGGAGATGGCAGAATTATATAGCTCTTGAAGATAAGTAGAGTTCCAACTTCAGAAAGCAGATTGTTTCAACTTGTTTTCTGATTGGATCCAAACCTGAGCCTCACTTCATATATTTGATGTTTCTTATATTGTCCATTTACTAATGCAGATAAATTGAGAGCAGATGGTTTAGATCTGAGACTATTACAAATTTAAACATAATTAGAACCTGGCTTGAAGGCTGGAATAGCCTTCATACAACTCGGAGAAGACTTGTCAATACTCTGCACTGAGAAAATATGAGGAAGCAACTCATTTTCTGTTCCATTTCATAGCAAGCATTTTCATATTCTATTTTATTTCATGTCAACCCACACTTCTGCAATTAGGCTCACAATTATAAAACAAGCTTTTGCAACTCTAATCACCCAGCTGCAGCTTTTTATATCTTGTACCTTACAGTACTGGTTTAGAATTAATATTTCTCAAACTTCCTTTTACTTGCCTGATTCCCTTGATTTTGCAGCTGCCAAGATAATGATGTATCTCTATTTTATCATGACATTTGTGTCATTATACAGGCCCAGTTCTTTGGTTTCAATATTACTGTACTCTTGGGCTTTATTTTTGTGCTTAGCAAACAAAAGTTATGCTCCCCCTGACTTTTATTTGCTGGATGGCACCATCTTATTTAAAACAGAAACATTAAATTTCATTTTTTTAGAGATCCTTGGAAGTTTTAAGATTATTTATATTTCATTGGAGGCTACTAGCTCAATGCTTTCTTTAGTCAGGAGAAATGTATATAGGATACTGGGCAAATAATCATGTCTCTGAAAGTAGCACTCAGCTACAGTGTCATACCAGTATATAACTACATTAGACATATAGCCTTTTGAAGGCTTTAGTGTTTGTAATTGTGCAGAGATGTGTAGCACAGGTAATCTTTTCAATGCAACCACTATCAAAACAGAGGGACTATGAAAATTAACACAATAATTGACACACCGAAGGTTAGCAAGCTCTGCCTTCATTAGTGTTATCCTTTGTGTGTTTTGAAATTTTACTTTATAAAAGCCCCAGCAATAAATTAAGTTTGAAATCCTTTGTCTATCTGAATATACTATATATGGCTGACAAAGCGTTAACAACCCAGAAACATAGTAAAACAACAGAAATGACCAAAAAATGTGAGATAATTATAAATTATTTTGTACAATATTCTTGGGATCTGAAACTGTTGACTATTGTTTCCTGTTTTCTTTATAGAAACAAGTAGTTATGTTTAAGCTGTTATAGATTACTGATAAATGGTTTAGATAAATTCAAATAAAATGGCAAGATTTATTTCAGATAACATCAGGCAAGCCAATATCATCTAGAATAGATAAAAACTACACAAGAACCAGAATCAAGCCCCAACTGCTTCAAAATATCTGAACAAGAGCCATTAGAATTATTTCAGAAGGGATCTTATTACATCTCTTCATTCAGACAAGTATGAATGAATGTCATTCTTCAACCAGCATGCCACTCTCTAAAGTTCCAACAGATATTTTTTTTATCAGACATTGTCTCTATTCTGTGGAAGAAAACAGAAGCCTTGCCAATTTCCTGCTGCTTGCACAGATGCTTGTTTCTATTGCTTTCACCCTAACTCTCTTTGGCAGATTACCAGCAGTAGTAATAATTATTATTTATTAAATTTAATGACTCTGGGAGTCACACACAACAGACAAATTTCAATAACAGCAATAAAACATTAAAAATAAAGATTAAAGGCATCAAGTGCAATAGACCAGATGGAATGAAGCAAGCGATCTCATTCTCTCTCACTTAAGGTCTGGGTGAAGAGCCAAGACTTCACAAGTTTTCTAATAATAGCAGAATGGGAGCCATCCAGATTTAGGGGAAACCTCATTTGAACTGAACACAGCCCTTGTCAAAATAAGGCTGATGAAGACTGCAGATGTTTTAAGTAAAACTTTACCTCCTTGTATACCTGGTCACGATTTAAAATTACCTTGATTCAATCTGGAGGTAAGAGTACTTTGAAAGAAAACAGTTGAGCTGAAAAAGGTGGGAAAGACGATTTACAACTAACTGAGGTAAGTAAGCTAAAAGAGTTCCCATTCAAGGGGAAATTGTAACAAGGATCAGCAATTTTTATCAAGTGGCATATACTATTATTTGATTTTATGGGTGCTAAACAAACAGTAAACATACACCCATCATTCAATTCCCTTTCAAGATAAACAATATTATGCAAGACACATACATAGACTAAGATGTGATAACCAAAAGAAACTAGACACGAAATAAATCTAAAACTAGTTTATAGCACTGTAACTTCCTGTACCTCTCATTACCTTTTGTTTCTTGCAAACTATTCTTATTTCCAGTATACTGTACTAATCGGTACTTTCTTAATTTAAACATCACACCTCTTTTTTAAGGATCTTATTTAGTGCCATCCAACTTCATTTTTCTCCATCTTCCTCTCAACTTATTCATATGTATACTGGATACTCAGTTTTTTTTACTCATTTTTGTTACTCAGTTTTGTATTCGTGCATGAGTAATTTAGCACCTAAATTACCCCTGCATTTATGTTTCAACCATCACGTCACTAACAGCACCAACATAATTAATTTTCATTTATCTATATATTCAAACAACCAAGGGGAAAACATGCTTGTTTTCTATTTGCTCAGCTGAACTTCCAGCCAAGTATTCAATTCTCATGCATGCTAAACTTCCATCATTCTCTTACGGCTGTCTGCAATCTTTGTTATTGTGCAAAACATTCCATAATTCAAGTCTATTAACATTATTAGACACTTTTTAAAAAATACAATAAATACTTTATTTCATTTTATTAATCATTTTAAAAGGAAAAAACCCCAACATTCAAGAAGAGAAAGAAAAAGCACAAAGTACATAGATAGATCCCCAAATATAATAACATTCACTAAATTGAACACTAGATGATTTTGGACCACTCCCAGGCTGGGCAATCTACTGTAGGTGAAGTGCTTCAGCATGCCATTTCAGTCCTCAGATTTGAATGTTTTATTCTTTGTTTTGGTGGGAATTAAGACACAAAAAGCTTTCCAGAGCTTAACCCATCCATTTCATTCCTTTAAATTATCACAAAAACCATGTTGTTAAGTCTATTGCAGAACAGAAGGAAGAAATAAAGTTCCACCATTTTAGCCCAATCTATTTAATCAGGTTTATTTATATTTCACTTTTCTAAATAATCAAAGAATGGACTTCAGGTGGTGTTGCTTTTTGAGAGGTGAAACCTTGAGTTTCTGTAGGAAAGATGGGGTAAAAATCTAACAAATAATGAAGAAATTGCTGATGAGAATTTTTACAAGAATCATTTGTTTTGTAAGATAGTGAACAGTAATTGTAAAACATTACCATGAAGAGAATTTCAAATTTTGTCTAAAATCTAGACTTTTCCAATGGCACAGAGCTACCGTATCACCAGATAACAGATAATCAGAGTTGGAAGGGACCTTGTAGGTCATCTAGTCCAACCCCCCAACCAAGCGGGAGACCCTACACCATTTCTGACAAATCCAATCCAATCTCTTCTTGAAAGTCTTAAGTGATGACGCTCCCACAACTTCCGAGGGCAAGCTGTTCCATTGGTTGATTGTTCTGTCAGAAAATTTCTCATTTCCTGGTTAAATCTCTCCTTGTTTAGTTTCCATCCATTATTCCTTGTCTGGCCTACAGGCGCTTTAGAAAATAGCTTGACCCCTTCTTCCCTGTGGCAGCCCCTCAAATATTGGAAGACTGCTATCATGTCTCCCCAGTCCTTCTCTTTACTAGACTAGGCAAGCCAGTTCCTGTAACCGTTCTTCATGTTTTAGTCTCCAGTCTCATAATCCTGGTTGCTCTTCTCTGTACTTTTTCTAGAGTCTCAACATCTTGTTTGTAATGTGATGAACAAAACTGGATGCAGTATTCTAGGTGTGGTCTTACTAAGGCTTTATAGAGTGGTATTAGTACATCACTTGATCTTGATTGTATCCCTCTGTTAATACAACTTAGGATTGCATTAGCTTTTTTGGCTGCTGCTGCACACTGCTGGCTCATATTTAGCTGGTTGTCCATTAAGATTCCAAGATCCCTCTCACAGATACTGCTATTGAGCCTGGTTTCACCCAGTCTATATGTATACTTTTGGTTTTTCTTGCCTAAATGTAGGACTTTACTTTTCTCTACACTGAATTTCATTTTGTTAGATACGGCCCAGTGTTCTAGTCTGTCAAGATCGAACTGGATCTTGAGCCTATCTTCTTGGGTGTTAGCTATTGCTGCCAGCTTAGTATCATCTGCAAATTGGTAAGTTCCCCTTCTATTCCCTCATCTAAGTCATTAATGAAGATATTGAAGAGTACTGGGCCTAAGATGGAACCTTGTGGCACCCCACTGCTTACTTCCCTCCATGTAGCTTAGACCCATTAAGCCAGGGTTTTAGTTTCAACACTTTAAAGAGCTGGTGAAGAGCTCTGTGATTATCTTTCAACTATAGAATTAACAGATGGAATTAGCTAAATTATTGGAAGATTAAATGAATTCTATTTACAACTGATGAAAGAAAGAGAGTCTTACTTGTAGAAAAGTTGACTATTGGTCTTCTATAATATTGGAAAATTTTAGTACTAGTATTAAATCTTACAGAATGATCACATACATCAACAAAACAGCTTTAATTAAAAGACAGACTTCTTCCAGCATTCTCCAGCAGATGTCATCATGGGGCAGCAGTATGTGATTTAAAATGTCATGGTAAAATAAAACAAGTACTTTTAGGCATGTCAAAACAAATCATAAGACAGAAGGCAATGCTTAAAAAGGCTGTATTTTTATTCTTCAACATAAAGTCAGAAACAGTATAAACAGCAAAAAATACTAAACATCAATGCAAACAAAAATAATTTGTTCTAAAATAGGTATTCACAGTACTTTTCTGTACATAAGCTTCCCTCAAACATCAGGTAAGCCAAGGAAGATATCCCATATTGCAGTGCAGCATTTGAAAGCTTTAAATGAGATGTACGCTCAGAAACGACAGGATAACCTTCTATCCTGCCAGACTGAAAGAAACCAAACAAACTCAAATGAGTCTGGTCCCACATGTGACACTGCAATTTTCTAATGGCAAGGATATTCAAAAAATGCTAGTAAAATAAAATGAGCATTTCTCTGGAAATGTGAGCCAATACATTTTTTAAAATACTTCTATTCCATTGTGTGAGCTTCACAGCTGCAAAGCAATGGCAGGGTAAAATATTTAACATTGTTGATTTTTTACACTACAGGAAATGGATGATCTATTTTCTGATGTCAACTGAATTAGTAAAATACTAAGCTTGTTAAATGGATGCACTGCTCTAACCAATATCTATGTCTCTTAAAAATAAATTACATTAAGTTATTACCTCAGCAATAATTAGGTAATTTTATTTTAAAGAATGGATTTTAAAGAATGGCTAAAATCCTATTTTAATGTAAAAAATCATGTCTTCTATCTTGATTCTCCTTTCTAAAAATATAGCCAATTCATAATGCTGGGGATAAAAATATCACAATAACCTAGGCTGTGTTTAGAAATTCTCATGATGTATCATCCCATACTTCCTATCATGAACTCACCAAACCAGTTTGAGGATTGTGAACATCGAGGTGTTTGTTGTATGGAAATGGCAAACAAGTACATGGGCTTTCTGAGGAAGTTGGCTTCCTTTGTGTCAACTCACTAAATCTCCTCCAAATTAGCCACTCCCTGTTATTATATGGAATTAACAGCTATTTGTTGCTGGTCCATGCAGTAATCAACTTTACTACGTGAAGAGACTACAATTCACCTAGTTTTTTCTTCTTCTTTGGAATGGGCATGCGCTAACGTAACACATGCTGGATTTTAAATAAATCCTGTGAGGTCAGGCAGAAAAACAGACAGTATCTCTTTACATGAAAGCTGTAAACATTTATGGTCACAGTCAAATAACTGCACACCATAAATAGTTTTCTGTAAAATGGGAAAAAGACATTTCTGGTTATTAAGATTATTTTCTATACATGCAAACAAAAGGAAAATCTCTTATCACTACTCAGAAAAAAAATACAAAATTGTACACAGTGTAAGGGTTTTTTCCCTTCCCCGTTAAGTCATCTGGCATTTCTGTAATAATAAAGATGGCCTTATTCCAATTAAAACATTGTGCTTTTTTCCTTCTAAAGGTATATTGTCAGTGTCTTTGAGATGCAATGTATTTGTTTCTTCACAATCTGTTAGTGTACTTCCCTGCAGCTATGCTTAGCATGTATGTGTATATACAAACACACACACACAGCCACAAAAATAACTTTGCACTAAACTTTGTCCTGAGAAAAGGGTATTGCAGGTCCTAGCATCTTAAACCAAGACAAAATGCAATGGCTTGCAACATTTAAGTTCTTATTATGTTTGTTATCCCTGAGGGAGTGCCTTTTCTTTAAGCCATAATAAATTTATTAGAATCAAGCATTAATCACAAATTTAAATTGAAACATTTTTGTTAATAATGATGGCTGATAGTTATTGATTACAAATTACTGAGGTACTTCCCAGTGACCCTTGTTTTATAAACAAAGTTAAGAATATGAGTGTCCTTTCAAGCTAGATTCCTTCCATAATCTTAACTATGAGCCTCAAACAAATAAATGAAATCCCTCAGGGAGTAGTGATGGCTCCCAAAATCATTAAGAGGGAAAAGCCCCCCCCGCACCTTTTCACTAGTTCTTTTTCTTGCCCAGTACCTTCATGTTGCCTCCATGCTATTATAGACTGTTCCTTTGTGAGCATTTTTTTAAAATAATGTAGGAGGCAATCTTTGTATGGAAGCCTCTGCTGAATCAAGATCCTTTTGAAAATGGAAGTTTTCTCAATCCAACCCATTAACATCAAGTAATTTTTAACAAGCAGATCAATTATCGGCATATAACATCATTAAATAGGTCGTGTATAAAACTGTATAAATATTCAAGAAAATCTATAATTGGGTCTTGGAAGTTCCTTTGGCTGCTTAATGATATAATCTCAGGGAGAAAAGTACTTTGTTGTATTGTAATATGCTGTTTTGCATCAGCTTTGTATGGAGAAAATGTATACATATCTAAAGATACAGAGAATGCCATTTTACTGAATATCTAGATCTTGTGGGGATGGGTGGAGAGAAATCTATGTTATGGCACAACACAGTATGTTATTTCACACTAAAAAGTAAATGATATGCAAAAACAGGTAATCCTCCATAATTGAGCACCGCCAGTTCATTTATTTATAATTAATTGATTGAAAAAAGTTATTGTTTTTTGTACTGTCTTTTACAATGAACAGCACTTTGGTACTCACAAATAATAAAGCAGCACTGTCTTTCAAAAACCAACACTACTGTAACACCCACTGTAATGTGGCATGCAAATCCACAATTGCAACCCTTATTGATTTTGCATTCATCCAATGGTAATCTTGTTTCAAATGTGAGTAGCACAGTAATGTCTGGCTACAAAGGGTAGTATTACAACAAGGAACTTCATAAAACATGGAATATGATGCTTATATTCATTCATATTTTAAGCACTATAATAACCAACTCTGTAGTACCAGGATTCCAAATTGCTGGACATTATAAATTTCAACTAAATTGGTTATCTAACAATATAACCATCAAACCCAAGCCACCAATAAATTGGCTATAAAGCAAATGTAATCGTTAACTTCACAGCACAAAAATAATTTGTCCTTTCAATAGACTTCTTTACATAATAATTTTCAGTGACATATATATGTCAGATTCCAAAGGCTAATTGCTCTTGGAGTTAAATAAGGTCTGTTTAATTGCGGCCGTGTTTTATATCGTTTAGACTGAGCTGAGTTTAACAAGGCCACGCACTGAGTCTTCATGCAGTGAATCCTGGCTAACCAGGCTGAGGCTGTGCATGGTGCGGCTGTGTGTCAGGGCGTATCCAAGGGGCAACATCCCGGGTGGAGCTTCTTCAGGAGTAAGAAACGGATGATTTTCAGGGTCTTCTTTTAATGGTATCATTTCTGACAAGCTTGTTTCTGATGTGAGATTTGGGATGGAAGAAGGTGGTGTTGGTTGTCCTAGTGTCACCATAGCACAGGGAGCACCAAGAGTATTTTTCCCTGGTAAAGGCAGCTCTTCACTACTTAGGCTGGGCTCGCTCTGGAGGAGTGGGGTAGCAGCAGCCTGCAAAACGAATTTAGTGCTCTGAATGCACTGATCTTGATCACACTGAAGAATGGAAGGGTACCAAAATAATATACAAAGCATGAGAGATACAGAGATGGAAGGGTATGGACAAAAGAGGAATGGGACATAAAGAGAAAGAAAAGAATTATTAATTACACTTCCTTGTTAAACTGACCAATACATCATGTACAATATATTGATGAATTCCAGAGAAGTGAAAATATATAGTATGAAAAGTATGTGCCAGATAAAATAATTTATAAACATGCTAAGTTTCTTCCCACGGTATATTGATGTTTATGTATTTCTGTGTAGATCTTGTAGTTTGGCTCTGCATCCTTATTTAAGGCTTCAGAAAGAGCTTTCAACACACAAAGTCTGCAATTCTCTGTATATATGATAATCTGTACACATTCAAAATTTATGCTTCCATCAATTTTCTAGCAATGAGAAGAGCTCAGCAACATAGTAACTCAGCAGCTTATTTGGGTAAAAAGCACATTATAGAATATTTAAATGAAAAGAATCATTTAAACCACAAAGTACAATCTCTTGCATAGGACAGGAATTCAAATTAATAAATTCTACATAGATGCCTGTCTAGAATTTGCTTAACATATTCATTGACAGGGAGACTACCATCTTTCTTGGTAACTGGTTCTTCTGCTGAACCGCTCGTTTTTTTTCTAATATTTTCACTTGGTATCTGCCTTCCTGTCACTTAATCTACTTTTTCATGTCCTGTCCTATGAAAGAAGAAAGAACAGATCTTGATCGTCTTCTGTGTAACATCATTTTAAAAATGCTATCATGCACCCCAGAGTCATCCTTTTTCCCAGCTAAACATACCTAGTTCTTTCAATCTTTTTTTCATAGGCTGTTTTTAATCTCCTGATCATTGTTTTTCTTCAAACTTTGAATACTGAATTCTCCTTAAAGTGTATTTTCCAGTATCTCAGTACTTAAGATAGGTATTGACCAAAATAAAATAAAATGGAACAATTATTTCCCATATTTTGTCAATCAGACTTTGTTGATACAGTTTAAACCCTTCATTTGTCTGTTTACAGTTGTATCATTATTCCAGACACTATTTAGATAAAATTTATTAAAATTATATGCTACCCAATTTAATGACTCTTGAGTGACTCAACAATCAAACAAAGAAATTACTATAAAATCAATAAACATAAAGACTTAAGATTAAAAATGGTGAGTGTGACAAAGAGCCAAGTCTTCACGGCTCTTCTAATCAACTACTGTTCCAAAGATCATTTTCACAAGTGCTGTTAATAAACATAAATTAGAATTAATCTTCCAGCACCTTTTCAGAACTAATACTTTTATTAAAAGACATAAACTTTCATGAGTTGCAGATAATTTCATCAAATGTAGCTTGCAAAAGCTTTTTTTCTTTTAATAAAATATGTTTTAAAAAGCTATTCCTTCTGGTTTTTGGCTATGAAAGATTAACATACCTCCCCTTCTACAATGTCTATGTATCCCTCATTCTAAAACCAGATTGTTGGAGGCAATATGCTGATTCTGTAAACCACTTAGAGAGGGCTGTAAAGCACCATGAAGTGGTATATAAGTCTAAGTGCTATTGCTATAAGTGTATTTGATTTTTGTTTTGTAACTGAAGAAAACTGAACTTGTCTAAGTTGAATGTAAGGTTAATTTCAGCCGAAGAGGCATACATTTTAAATACACATAGTGTGAACAACAGCCATAGCGTAATATATCTGATTTCTGTGTAGCACAATGTGAGAATCCAAACTATTATGCTTATTGAATAAGGCATGGTTAAGTAATCTTAACATATTTCATGAGCCAGGGCACTGGCTGTATCTCACATTTATACAAGGTCAGAAATTGTAAAAAAAACCCAAAAACTTTCTTCTGCTCCTTTGAAGAACTGCAATTTCCTGAAATATACAGCACATTCTATTTAGGCGCAGAACATTCTTGTGAAATGAAACCATTCTTCTATTTGAATTTACAAATTTACAATAGCAATACTGAATGCCCCTTTCTACTTAGACAGAGATTACATTGATATTCAGCACATGCTTGGTTTGGTTAATCAGAACATAATCTATGAATGCTGTATTATATTATTCAAATATATGAGATTATTGATGCCATGCAATTGTCAATACAGGACAATTTCATCACAATATGATATAATAATAGTCATATAGACTCACGTCAGTACCACTGTTTAATTTCCTTAAAATTATTTTAAAAGTATACATTTTGTATATTATTGATCCAAAAATACAGGATCTATGTTATACAAAAATCATTATATTACTGTCATTTAACTAAGTTTTTGGCATTAAAAATTTTTACTTTCATAAGTGTTTAATTCTGCATGCAGTTTACTGTACTTGAGCCTCAAACCAAGAAAGCACTTAAACTTATATAATTCATAAATCATTCTGAAAATATTTAGGCTCCTATAGCTGCTTTAATACAATGCTAGAAATAGAATCAAATTAAACTGAGAATCATCTTGTCCTTTAGTGATGATGATTCATATACTTTTTAAATTAGATTTAAATTCTGTCAAAATCTTTCCAAATTGTTAAATATTAGAACTAATGCTGATTAACTATTAATAGTTAAAAAAGTCCATACAATGCAAATAAAGTACCAACCACTTTCAAACAAATGTATCCTATTGAAAATAGTTTTTTATTTAAAACATGGATAATTTATTAGCTATCTTATTTGTAATTAACTATTTTAACATTAAAATTGAATATTAAATATATGTTAGCTACTTCAATTCCATTGCTTTTTTATAAAGCTGATACAAAATAGAAACATAGCAATATTTTAAAGGTTGTTTTTATTTCTTTTTAAAATAGCAGCACGAAACAGATTTTTTGAACTCTTTAACTTAGAACACAAAAACGTATCTACTAATTGGATTAAAATCCAAGGAACATATCTGCAGCATCAAAGATGAGTCCATTATACTTTCTGGCTAGGCCTGGGATAAAAAGATAATTTTATTCTACCATATCTAAAAGTTTTCAAAAATAAATTGCAATTAAGCATTAAAAAATCAATACATTTATTTTTCCATGTTGTGTGTTTTGGTCCATGATTGAAACCACTGGAATTCTACATCAATGAGTGAAAGGGATTGAAAGGGACTTGGAAGAAATATCAAAAGTATTGAACTTATGAAAAAGACTACTTTGAAAAAGGGAAATAAGTAAAATGGAACCAGTAAAAAAAAAGAATAGCATATTGTAGCAAATATTTCATGGGTTCCTATCATGCTGCATGAAAGCTACCTCCGTTTCATGCTGTTACAGAAGCCCTTTTTGTAATACAGAAAAAAGCATAGAAAAATATGCAAAGGTTTATAAAATATTGAGGCAAAGGGGACTCATAAAAACATATGCATTCTTTGTGACAAATAGCTTCACTGAGATAGTGGCTGTTATGATGGCATTGTGGACCATTCTTGTTGATGCAAATTATAATACCTTTTCTATTAATCAGGTTTAAAAGATTAGGAATCTGTCAAACTAAATAAATCTGTTTTGATAGCTATTGCTTTAAAACTGTAAATACTGCCTGTTCAGTTTATCCACAATTTTGGTACAGTAACAGAGATGCAATCAATGGACAACTGCAATGGATGCTTTCTGGTGGGTCATAGCATTTGTGTATGTATATGTGTAATGTTTTATCAGCTGAAAGGGAAGCTTCCTGCAGTGGGAGTTTTTTTTACTTTTTCCCCTCACTAGCATTTTAATTTTTTTTAGTCTTCAAGTATTTTACCTTATTTATATTTTAATGTTTTTAAATATTTTCTTTTTTTGGAGTATCTACAGAATAATGTCATCGGAATTACAATTAACAACAAATCCATATTATAAGGATCTGGGCTGAATCTGTATTCAGCTTTAATTGAAGAACTATCCCAAATTTAAAACAGAAAATGATGAAAGAGCTCTGTAAAATTAAAGTGCTTAAGAAGAATACAAACATCACAGGACAGATAAATGAGGTACTGACATTTCCAGGACTACATATCGCAGTATTAAAATAATCCCAGTTCCAGGAATTTGTAAAGAAAATACATATAAACGCAGCAGTAACACATATTTCTAAAATATCTAAAATGTTTTCTTGAACATAATAAAAAAGAGGTGAATTAGTTATGAAGAGATGGCACAATCCACAACGCTGAATCAAGAATAACCTTCGTAATACTGTGGAACAACTGAGTGAGTGTGGATTGCAGTCTCAAATACTAATGAAAAAATGTTTAGGAAACATGACTTTTGGTGAGTGAGTGGAGTCTCATGGCGTATTTTATGGCATAAAAGAACTAGTTAAAGAAATGATGGAGTACTAGCAGTGTACTAGGATGGGGATAAAAGCAAAATATACTACCAACCTTCAAAAAGGAAAAGGTGATCCTGTCAATTACCACCTGGTTAATCTAACTTCAGTCCCCTATTAAAATAATGGAAATATTGAGAGAGAAAAAAACCATAAAAACCCAAATATTTTTAAACATTTAGGCAGTGAAGCAATGGGTATTTAAAGTAATATTAATGCAGGTTTGATGTTCTAATTTTCCCGATTATATTATAAAGATTTTACATGAAAGTTATATAGATGGTTCAAAATATAATTAAAATATTTCATATTTCTACTTTACAAATATATCTGTGGCACAAAAAGAATTATAGGTAGTCTTTGCTTACTGACCATGATTGGGACTGCCAAATCTGTTGCCAAGTGATGCAGGTGCTAAGTAGAAAACCACAGGATGGCAATGGACTCCCAACTTCACTTCCATTTTAAGTAAATCTCTGCAGTCATTGAGTGAGACATTATACACAACTGTGACTTATGATTTCACTTCTATGTCCTCTATGCTGCCTGTTGGAAGCCAGTTGTGAAACATACAAATGGCAATCATGTGATGGGATGCTGTGACAGTCATAAATGAAAGGATTGATTATAAAACGGGATTTTTTTCAGCCATTGTAATTTCAAATGGTTGCTCAATGAGGCAGTCAGTAAGCAAGGCCTAACCTTCATATTGATTTAAAAACTATGCTAGATCAGTTAGTTGCCTGGTTAATTACGATAAAGTTAGTTTTTCAGATGGAAGGGGATATTTAAAAGTGCTGTTATGGAGATAACTTACTTTCATCATTCATCAATTAGAAAAATAAAGCAATAAGGGCGTATCAAATTTGCAATGTTTCAACAGATTTAGACACTGAGAACAATGAGAGTGAAGTGGCATGAATAACTAATTTAGAAGAACTGAAATCATTTGGAGAGTAGACTAGTTTTAAAGGATCAAAACTCTGAAGTCATAACCAAAACATATATACAATTTGTAATGATCATCATCACCAAACCATCACACTTCACTGGAATATGTTAGACTATTAATTTTTTCTGGAATTTTGTTCCTGGATTTACAAATATTAAGATTATAAATTAACAGTACCATGTTACAATACATAACGACAAACATCATGATGCTAAAGACACATGAAATCACTGTTATTTTAAATCAATTTCCCTATTTTGACTATTTAACTGAACAAACATACATACCAACTTAAATCTACGGTAACAAATAAAACACACTAGCTTACAATTAAAAAGTCTGAAAACAGACTTGTTTTCAATATTGCCTGTCCTTTACTGGTCCTTAGAAATTGTCCCCAGAAAGCCAATTAGGTTATAATTCATGGCTTAATAAAATGGAGAAACTAAATAGAATTTTGCTGTAAGGTATAGAAGAAAAGAGGAAATACTTACAAAGAGTTTTTCCAGGCTGAGCTTTTATTATATAATTCCCTAGCATATTCTATATTTTAATAGGGCTATGAATATTATTTTCCTATCAAAATTGATTTTTTATATCTACCAAAGGAAAAATGACTTGTAATCTGATGATACCAGAAATCTTCTGCTGTGATCATACAGTAAAGCAGCCCTTGAATATTATCATTGGGAAGTCTACAATAACAATCCATCATTTTTGTATCATATAAACCACAACTTATTCAAACTTACATAAATGTCCATGTGCGACCACTTAAAGATAAGTTTTAATAAGTTCATATTTAATTTAGAACTTATTTTCAGATGGAGATTTAAAAATAGCATTTAAAATAAGAATATCTCATTTTTAAAAATCCACATGATATGCCATATGGTTTCCAATGTCAAAAAGTTAATAGGTTATGTTGTGTTTAAAATATTTCTATCATTTTACTTTAACCATAAATCGTTGCCTTTGTTTTTTCTCCTAAATTTCATAGAAGCAAACTCTTGGCTAGAATTTTTGGTTAATGTAGGTTTGAATTAAAAAAAAATATTTGGAAGTCTTTAAAATATTTTGTTAGTATTGCCTTTTTGAGAAATATCTAAAAGCTCAGAAACTACTGTTCAAATGAAATCAAATGGCTATACTATGTAGTGTTATATTAACACTACATATACTATGTAGTGTTATCAGAACATATGCTGATTTCATTGCAAGCCTTTATCTGAATTTACAACTATCATCACAAAAATATATAATTCTATTATTTATCCCAGCAATACATATAATATTTTACTGGCTAAAACCAGTAGTTGATCAATATTATGAGACTTCATTCAAAAAAAATCTTAATGCTGATTTCATCTCTATTTTGGGGAGTGAGGAAAACAATTAAAAATGATTTACATTACAGATTATCTATTTCCTTTAGAAAACTCTAGTTAAGAAAACACTGGTTAAGTTGCAAGCTAAGGAAATTATTCTGAAATAATACAGCCATATTAAATTGATCTGATACTCTACTCTTGAACTGGTACTGAAAGGAGATTTCAGTAGCTGGTACTGAAAGGAGAAGTATACAAAGGAAGAACAACAAAGAAGAATAGTTTATTGATCAGTAAATTGAAACCAAGTTAGAGTATAGAAAATGTAGATCAGAAAAAATAGTAGTACAATTATGAGCCCCAAATGACCACATCAAAGACTAAACCAAGAAGTTGATTTCTTCAAATTCTTTCTTCAGTTTACATGTGGAAGCCATAGTTGTAAGTGTGAGATTTCTTTACAACATGCAATAAAGGCAAAAAAAAAGGAAAATTATAGCAAAAAAACTGGCATAACGGATATTAAAATAAGATGACACCTAAAGTCAATTTTAAATTACAAATTTATTAACTTTTTCTTAGTTTCGTTTGACCTACACACTTCTGCCTAAAAATGGAAATATGCAATCATTACTATGACAGAAAAACCAAAATAGAGAAAAAATAAGCATAAAGTGTTTTAAAGTAAATCCACTCATTTCTAGAAATATTTTATTTTCCTTATATATACTTACTTATAAATTCAATGAGACTCTGTGTTAAATAAGGATATATAAAACTATGTTATGCATTTAGTAATACTATAAAAGAAATTACTGGTACTAGAGTCAATAAAATGTTTAATAGTTAAAATATAACAAATTTGATATTCCTGGCAGATATAAAAAATGATCAATGAACCCACCTGAGAAATCATTGATCAAGAGAAAATCCTTATATTAATGTTATGTAAAATATAAAAAAATTCACATATCTATAAAATGGTGTATTATTACTGTACTTCACTAAAATGAAAAAAAATTTAAAGGTTTGGGATTCAGATTTTTTTCTTCATTTGAAGTCTAAAATAGGAGTAAAAATATACAAGTATTGACACAATTTTAATATACTAAACACAATTAGTATATTAAATTAGATACTTATTAGAATCCAATTCTAATTAGGATTCTTTTTTTAATAAAAACGTAAGTTAAAATTTGCAGTAGTTAAATATAGTGGCTTTCAGAATGTTCACAAGAAATTCAAACTATTCTGTTGAAATATTCATAGTGACATGCTGGGCTGTATAGGAAATCCAAGGTAGCAAGAATTTCTGCAGAACAGCCAGTGGCATTTAATGTAGACAAATAAAAAAGCAATAAATGCCTGAACATCCAAGCATCAAAAAGTAGCATTAAGATAGGCAAAGGTTCCAATATGAGAATTTCTCTATTCATTATGTCAATCTCAATTTAGATCACTAACATTTTTAGTGTTCTTATAGTATTTTTTTTAAATTTTGCATTAATGCTTATTAAAATTTTGTCATCATAGAAACTCTATTACAGTATATTCATGGAAGGCTTTTATTGTAAAGTACTAGAAGAATTCAGTTTAGACTTTTCTCAGAAAAGTAGAAAAAGGAAACATTCGGAGTTCTTGATCAACATTATGGGATGGTTCCTACCATATTACTCTGAGACTGTGTGGCCCCGTACATTGTAATGCCATTTGAGGAAGCTGCTGGCTGAGGGGTATCTGGTTGGATAAATCCTCTTCGGTCAATTAAACTATAGAATAAATACAAAGGTCTATTACAAATAATTCTTATCAGATAATAATGAAGCTACCTTTAAGACAAATAGTTTCATAGATTCTTAGAATGCAGTAGCATGCACAAGTTTAGGTACTTCTGGCAGAATTATATATTTCAGTGAATGTTTAAGTTGGCAAAACCTATACATGGTACAAAATTAAGTACATCATCTTTTTGCAGATTTGCTCTTCATTATTATTATTATTGCCTTACTGATGCCATATAGCACTTTATGAGAATTAGGTAAAAACAGTGTAAATAAATAACTATTTTAATTTCAAAAATGTCTGCCCTCATCATTTACATAAAGTGATCATTCTAACTCAACAGAATAGAAACACATTATATTCATCTACTACGTGTCCCTCTAAAGTTATTAATACTAATTCCAACTTTCCCTGTAGTTTAAATAGGCTTCTGTTCTTATCTAGTTTGCTGTATGACTAACTAGTGGTACAGTATGTACTGCAGACAAATTTGAAAATAGATGTCCAAATCAAATTAACAATTTATGCTTGGAATATTGTGTTTTCAAAACTATGGTTAGGGATTGTTAAATTGTAATCATTCACAGCTGGACAGTGAACCAAAAATTATTGTTGAAGACCACAAAATTATAATTTTCCCAGCGTCTTATTAGTTGCAAACCATAAAGTTACATACCACCAGAGGATTCAAAGGTCGTATCATACCTATAGCAATGTATGTGCTCTTGTGAATTACATATACCTGACTCGACTAACACGCAAAGGTACAATAAAAGAAAAAGAATACTGAATAATTATATTAAATCTCTTACCTAGGAGAAATGGGCCCACAAAGTGCTGAGCAACAATTAGCACAAATGTTGCCATAGCTATAAGGGTTGAAGTTTTCTTTGCCTCTTTTATTTGACCAAGATCCCTTGATCTATAAAGAAATGAATACTAGTGCATTAATCTTCATTTTTAATAGCACTCTTCAGTTTATAAGTGTTATTTATTCTAAGAAAAAATAATATCAAATTATGAGCAAAAATAATGTATCAAATTATGAAGCTCCATGAGTTCTGTGACTTGAACCTTAATTTATTTTTCCTATTTCAATATATCACTTGATCCATAAAATCTAAATATGTTTTCTGTTTCATGCTGTCAATCAAACACTTCAAAGAAAAAAATAAATCAATGTGTCATCTCTTCTCCAAAGGGACATTCCAGAAACATCCAGTGCTTATTTACAATAGAATAGATGTAATGGGTTCATTCAATTTGTCTTCCTTACAAATGTGCTATATTTCATATATCCAGTGCAGTTCAGGATATGAGTGGAATCCTATGGATGGGATCTCCTCTTTCCCCATTTTTCCCCCATTTTCTTCACAATTAAATATAGTTGAGAAACAGCAACTGACCCAAAATAATCTGGTGGAAGCAATCCTAACCCAATCCAAACTATGGAAAATGGATGTTTTATTAAATTCTCAAATCTTTTGTAAAGTTTCTTATGTAATTATGGGGAACGTAATTATCATTCACCAGGCAGACAGATCCTAATCTATATTTTAAATAATAGAGAATTTTCTGACAACTACATTGATTTTTAATTATTCAGTATACTGCCAAGGCACTTCTGATCATCTTCTTAAGCTTGGAGAAGGCAAACATTCTCTAGCAAGGCCAGCATCTTACTCACATTCTTTAAAACTGCTTTTTTCAATTAGAATTCTGTGAGAGATTACAGCTCTCAGTGAAATTTTTTATGCTACGTACAATTCAGCTACCAGCCTACCATGTTGTTTTGTTGTTGTTGTAAATGTTCTACAATGTGGATTGTGTAGGTTAGAAGTTAAATGTATTGTGAAGTTTTCACAGTTTTTATATTTTTTACTGCAGGAATTCCATGAGATCTGAAAATTATTTCAAGGATACCTCCAGGGGAAAAAAAGATTGTGGAAGGTTACTCTAAATATTGATGCTGTCATTGTGATTTCTAGCCTAAACTCCATTTAATTAAGACAAAGTCACATTCAGTGATTTTACTGTAGAACTGTGTCTCAACTATGCTTTGTTTCTTTGCTAAAAAGCTATCAAAAAGTACAGTCATATGCATTTAAATAGACAAAAATAGGACAGCATACTTGAGTGAACCTTGCAACCTTTTAAAAAATAGATAAAAGCAGACAGTGAAAATGGAATACATGAAATCATTAGATGGAGACAAATTAGAGCAAGAGAGGGGAAACTTACATCCTCATTGGTTGTTTGATTGGAGCTGATCAAATAAGTATGAAAACCTGAGAGCCCAACAATGGACCAAACGGAGAAGAAACACACCACAGCTTCTAGGACAGTGATTGAATGTCAAGGTAGTATTAACTCAAAAGTCAGTGAAGATAAAGGCTATTGGCAACAACAAATAAACGAACAGTCCTTCTTGCAAATCAAGATTATCACCCAGGATCACTATTGTACCTGGAAACAACAGACATGCCATGTTTACTAGCACATTGTGTTTGAAAAGTTCCACAACATTTTCCTGAAGTATTTGATTAAATTAGTAACTATGCATGTACATACACATAAAAAATCCTATAAAATGTCCAGCTTACCACCCTGTAAACTTAAGAGTTGTAGATTTCACTTAAAACCATTTCTGGAGATACACATTATAACTTGCCAAAAAGGGCAGGATTAGAATAAAATATAGTATTGTTTAAAATTCATTTCTTGTAAAATAACCCATTTAATTAAATTGAATTCTGCACCTGCACATTCCAACCAATCTTCCACACAAGCCACTCATTTACAAGAAACATGCAGGTACACACATGCATATACATACACTCATATATACATACATACAATTTCAAATACAGAGATCCACAGCATATGAAAAAAACAGTGTCAGGCCACCATGATGCCAGCTCTGTCCCTTTGATTGGTGTATCATATTACAGGCATGAACTAAAGAGGGTAAACTGCCACACAATGACACAACACTGCATTTGTCCTGCTGAAAGCATCGGATCTCGAGGATACTTGACTTCTAATAGGAACAACAAAACGGGAGGGAGAAAGGAAATGGTATATAAAGGTGTAGTTGCCATGGTAAAGGAAAAGGGAGTGAAAGCCAATGTTCAGTATAGATCAAGCAATGGGAAGAGATAACTGAACAAGAAAGGATTGAGGAGACAAATCCTGTTTAGGCCCTATCAAAGGGTTAAATTCATCAGACAAAGGGTAATTTCAGGAAATCCTCAAAGACATTTATACTTTTGACCAGTGATGTTTACAACCATTTACATCTTAAACCCATTCAGTGATATTTGCTATCCTTCTTGGCAGTCAAATCAGGAAGATCTTCCAGATCATAAATAATTATCTGTGGGGGCAGGAAAGGGAAATAGTCTTCTTATTGGATTAGTGCAGTACTTTACCATTCGGTCAGTTTTGTTCTTCTATGAAAGTTAAATAGATGGTATGTGGAAGAAAATAAGTATAACTTATTCTAATATGACGTATTCTAATATATTGACTTCCAATATTTCTTCTCAGCCACATAAAACAAACATGAGATATATCAATCAAAGTGAACAATGGTGAGATTCAATTTTTTTTTACTACCGGTTCTGTGGGTGTGGCTTGGTGGGTGTGGCAGGGGAAGGATACTACAAAATCTCCATTCCCACCCCACTCCAGGGGAAGGATACTGTAAAATCCCCATTCTTTCTCCACACCACTAATCTGCTTTCCAGTTCTGTTCTCCTGTGCAGGGCAACAAAAGAAGACCCAGCCAATCAGCTGGGACTCGGGAGGCAGAGAAGAGGTGGGGGCAGGGCCAATCAGACGTGGTATTCTGAACTACTCAAAATTTCCGCTACTGGTTCTCCAGAATTGGTCAGAACCTGCTGAATACTACCTCTGAAAGTGAACGAATGAAAAGCAGAATATCATAATATCATTTATAGTATATAATTAATTATATAATTATATATATGTATATAATTAATATCATTTATAGTATATAATATCATACATTGCAATGTCCTACCTGTCAATGAATACTTCAGCTTCAACCATAACAACACAAGAGCAAACAATAGATACAAACTCAAGGTTAATTGCACCAAACTTGATTGCAGGAAATACGACTTCAGCAACAGAGTGGTCAATGTCTGGAATATTCTACCGGACTCTGTGGTTTCTTCCCCAAACCCCAAAAACTTGTAACCTTAGACTGTCTACTATTGACCTCACCCCTTTCCTGGGAGGTCTGTAGGGGGTGTGCATAACTGCACCAATGTGCATACCGTCCAGTGGTGGGATTCAAATTTTTTTACTACCGGTTCTGTGGGTGTGGCTTGGTGGGAGTGGCAGGGGAAGAATACTGTAAAATCTCCAGTCAGAGGTGGGATTTGCTGGTTCTCCGAACTACTTAAAATTTCCGCTACCGGTTCTCCAGAACTGGTCAGAACCTGCTGAATATCACCTCTGCTACCGTCCCTGTCTTATTGTTTCTTTTATTTTTTTATTTTTCTTATATGTGTCCATGTATTCATAACTATGTTTTTACTTATACCTATTATCTTGTAAGCAATTGACAAAAATAAATAAATCAATAAAAATAAATAAAATAACAGCTTTAACTTCAATGTGTTTCCCCTTGGCTCAGCTTTTGATATGCTTCTTTCTTACTGATCTTTTTTTCCTTTCTAGTATTTTACTTCATGGCATTTTCTAAATAATAATAGTACAACTACAAATCTGATCTCTGAAATGTGGACTCAAAAAGGCACAGCGGATGGTAAAACAATGGCCAAGTCTTTTTCTTGCAAATCACTGAAGGCAATCCATTCATAGAAAAATAGTAACTCTTCTTGGTACTGGAGCTTCAAACTTCAAAATTACTATTTCATAGAGGGCCACATCAGAGCTGTATTTGACTGTATGTGTGTGTGTGTGTATGTGTGTTTTGCTGGGGTGGGCGTGGCCAGATCAACATCATTCGTTGAGGCTCCGTTTTCAGCCATGGTACCCTCCTGCAGGCCTCTGCCAGTGAAAATGGAGCTTGAGGGTCTACACTCAGGGGGGCTCCTTTTTCGCTGGCAGAGGGCTGCAGGAGCCCAGACAGACCGCACACAGCCTCCCCGGGCTCCATTTTCGTTGGCAGAGGATTGCAGGAATTTGTTGCAGCCAAAAACAGCCTCCCCGGGGTCTGTTTTTACTGGCAGAGGGCTGCAGAAGGCTATTGTTTTCGCTGTCAAGAGGCACTGTGGGCCACTTCTTCACTATTTCCAGAGCGGCCCCATGGGCCAGATCTAAGCACTGGTCTTGTGATAAGGCACCAGTCTAGAAATCAGGAGACTGTGAATGCTAGGCCTGCCTTAGCTGTGAACGCTGTCACTCTCTCTCAGCCATAATATCAGGCTTGGGCAGTGAGCTGGGCAGTCAATTCCCAATGCGCCCAATGGATCAATACTTGTTTGATCTGAAAAAAGTAGATTCTGCACTTGTGGAAAAACACTAGGAAGAAAACTAAAGTATCCACATCATTAATATAGTACATCAGATATTGGCAACAACACTTACATGCGCTGCTATCATCTACTCAGTATTCTTGTTAGTTAACAATTACCAAGAATAAGAGGTGAAGCTGTTGATAGTATGTTGCACTGTTCTTCATAACTCAATTTTATGCACTTACAATAATGGAAACCAGATGGAAGTGATATTTAAATTTCTTAACCAAAAGCTGCCTATCTCCATCTGAAAAGAAAACATTTTTCTCTCCATTCAACCTAACCATAAGTACCAGAAATCCAATTATATTCTTGCAATTGATCAGAACCTATCAACCATTGTGCTACATGTTAGATTGGTACAGTCAGGGCAAAATAAACAATCTTGGTCATTAAGTTATGATATTCAAATATTATTGACAAATGTTATTGTGTTACATGATAATATTAAGTAAACTTGAAACTATGTAACAGTGCAACTATCCAAGATTCTGAATATGAAAAGCTTATTATACACATTCATGAAACAAAACTCCTCTACTCTCCAACCATTTATATTTTGCAAATAAGCATGAAGAAGAACTGAATGGAATTAGATTATAATGCAAAGCAGTTTTGGTGACACAAGCAATAAATAAGGAGCATGCCGTCATAAAACAAGAGAAGCAAACAATCTATACATATTCTCAGGAGGCTAAAAGAAGTAGAACCATAAAACCATAAGCCCATATATGCTCTTAAAGATTAGATTATACTATTATTCTTACTTTAGCTCTCTTTGAAGACCTCAAATCCATTGTATCTTCAACATTTCTAATACTTCTGTTTTTATTGAGCATGGAGTGCTGTTCTTTCCTCAATTATTATTCTGTTTCAATCAACTTGATAAAATATGTAAATAACCTTTCAAAACTGTGTGTGAATTCTGATAAGTTTATTAAACTTCATAAATGTATTTTAGTTTATGTTCTGAACATTAATCATTTGAAAATATATGGCTCAATCCTACAAACTTTGTGTAAAATAAAATCCCTGCCCCATTATCTTTTAGGATTAAAGTTCCTCCAAAATTACTATGACAAAATGAGAACAAATGATAGAAATCAAGGATTACTTCTATTATACGTATATCTTTTGTTACACATGGAATGGATGGACCATATGGTAAAAAAAATCTCTTGTTATTAGCGATGGAATTATATATACTTAAAAACAGAGAAAAAGAGAGTAGAGAGAGAGAATAAATGGTGAATAAAGAAATTACTAAATTGTAATGCAACACATTGGAAGGATTTCTTTTACTGGTTTCTTTCTTTTCTTTCTTTCTCTCCTTCTTCTTCCCTCTTCCTTTCTCTCCCCCCCCCCTTAGATTGCTAGTCACTAAATGCAAATGATGAATGAATGAATCACTAATTGTTCCTGTAAAGTGATCAACACATTTGGCATCAATAATCCTTTTGTTCAGAACTTATAAAAAGCTCTTTCATTTTCAGGGAATGTAAAAGCATAATTAGAAAGAATTGTGATTCTTTTAATTGAAGGCTACTACATTATTTACAAACAGTGTTTGAACAGAAGCTATTAGGTGTTTATACTTCAGTATTTGTGCTTAATTAAATAATGTTTAGCTGTTTTATGGCTAAAAACCTTTTATTTGCTACCTTATAATTTCCATTAAAATTTGTAGCACTCGATGCTCACTAATGTGTGGAGATGTTATCCTAACATTTCTAGATGTAAGCATTGCTTAAAATGTATATATTATAAGAAAGCAGTGTATATACCTGTGGGCTTTCTTCTGAATTTGCAGGGTTTAAGGGGTCAAATTGAAAACCCATGAATGATATACATTTTTTATTCACCACTCCAACACAATAGCAGAAGCAATACCATGACAACCTATTGAGGTAGAGGGAAAATAGCAAGTGTCATGTAAACTTATAAAAAAGTATTGCATGAGCACATTCCTGTTTTTCTGCTCATTCTCTGAGAATGCCTGTTAATTATAGAATAGAATTCTTTATTGGCCAAGTGTGATTGGACACACAAGGAATTTGTCTTGGTGCAAATGCTCTCAGTATACATAAAAGAAAAGATACATTATTATAACAGGTTTTCTTTTGGATACTTTAGCACCTAATGCACATTATGCGAGGAATTTTTATTTTACAAAGAACCATTTTTGTGTAATCTATCATATTCCTACATAAGCTAAGGGATAAGTCTGAAATTGCAAAGTTGTTTCATTATCTCATCAAAAATGATTAAAACAGTACTACAAAAGTATTCTGGCCATTAAAATTCATAGGCCAGCTTTTTCCAATTTGGGGTCTTCCTGGTCTGCTTGGACTTCTGCTCCCATAATTCTGAACCAGTAGAGATTAGTCATGCTGGTTGGGGATGTGGGAACTGAGATGCGGGAATTGAGATGCCATTGCTTTGAAGAACAACTTGATGGGAAAATCAGTTATATATTACATGTAAAACTCATATATTTCACAGAAATAAAGTTCTTAGTTTTAATTTAATTATTTCATATCCATTAATTTAAAAAACCCATTATCTGCCAGCAGAAAGCAAATAGAAGTATATCTAAATATTAATTCTTTAAAAATTATTCCAACAGAGATAGATGTATTTCAGTGAAAGGATATCTTGCAGGACTGTCTTTAAGTGCAGTTAAAAATCCTGTTTTCTGAGTTCCTGTAAAGACAATACATGTCAAATACAGTGAAACTATAAGAATAAGTGAAAGTATCTGAAAACCCAACATACAATTGTATTTTCAAATAATCACAACACATAATTTGTTTAAACCAGCCTTAAAATGTTGATGAAACTATTCAATAAAAAATAGAGAAAGTAAAATCAGAATTGCATATACAGGATACTTTCTCAGTAACACCAGATTAATGTCTGCAGGCATTGGTTACATATAAATAAGATTCATGGTTTCCTTCTTTGTACTATCCTAATATGGAAACAAAATATTTCAAGCTCAGTTTTTTCCATAAAAAATGTGCTTACTGATTTATTTTTACTCTCACGCACACAAAAAATGTTTTGGCTGGATCAGGAGATCTTTAACTACAGTTTGACCCAAATTCCAAGCTTTTTACAAATTCCTTTGGAGATACTACTAGGAGATATGAGCAGCCAGCAGTAAATTTCAGTTTAATGAATTCAAAGCCCCAAGTGCATCACTTATTTATTAGATTCATATTTAGCTGAAATAAAAAAAGACTCTTGGGCATTTTATGGAATTCTTGAGTGAAGAGCCCTTTGAAGAACTGGCCACAACAGCATTTTGGGAAATGAGAGGCTGGATTCAGCCTTTTATCTCTTTTTCCATCCATGGTAGCATCTCCCAAAATAAAGTATCAAATTAGTTCATGCTACTAAACAAACAAACCACATCTGCCACTGGGCTAACATGAAGCAAAACTCTAGCTGATTCCACCTTTAACTAAGACAAGTATATCATATGATTTTATATAGTTTAGTAAGTGTGTATTATTTAACTTTACAGCTCCTATTTTGTCATCACAACAGGTTTGTGATATAAATTGCACTGAATGATAATATTTCGATCACCCAATAGCTTTCCATCATCAAGTGGTAACCTGAAGATGGTCCCCTCAAAGCACTACACCATATTGACTGCTTATTTGATTAACTATGTACCTGAACTAGAATTTGTTAAGATTGCTTCACTAAGGTGTCAGGGACCTTAATTTCTACTGACAGTCTACCACTCAGTGAAAAGAGAATAAAGACAATAATAGCCAATTATTCTTTTATATAAGCTAACTTAAAAAAGCTACACAATTAAGAAATAACAAAAAAAAAAAAAAAAACGCTGGCAAGGATCTGAATTAGCAAGAAACTTTTACAGTTGGAAATAAGGTTTAAGGACCAACAAGGAATACTATTGGGGGGAAAGGGGGAGATTCTATAAAGATAAAGCTATCCTAAATGATCAAGATTAAAGTTAAATTTTAATCTCAAGGAAATTATATATTACATACATAATCTGATTTTTATCAGCATACTTACGATGGATGATGTGGGTAATAACGAATGCAAATATAAAAATTGTCAGAAATGACAGAGATAAAATAAACATATAAAAAAATCTGTAGTTTCTTTTCCCCACACAGTTGCCTACCCAAGGACAATGATGATCAAACCGTTCTGAAAGAGAATATAGAAGAAAAAAATAATTCAGTTAGGGAAAAAATGGCTTAAGTTCTCATTAACATATGATTTGTTACATATTATGTTTATGCCATAGTTATATAAAGTAGTCTTAAACAATACTTCACTTCTGTGCAAGTCTTCTCAAATTAACCTATATACTTCACTTTTGTTTTATGTAATATTAAGTTGGTCTTTCTCTTACTTAGTCCCTGGGTGTATATACCAACAATGTTTATTTTTTGATTTACAAATTTCCCTTTGCTTAGCTGAATTAAATGTATTAAGTATATAAGTTCTGACACTAGTTTCTGACTATATTTGATGGGCAGCAGAATTTTTACTTCACTTTCAGATTTCAGCAAGCATTCGTTTGGTTGAGTAAATCATCTGTTTTAATAATTATTTTTGTTATTTGTTTTATTATTTTCCTCCAAAAGCATACACTGAATATTTGGGGTAATTTTCTATAAATATTTTAAGCAAGTAAATTAAACTTTATTAAAATGATAAATTTTTATTAAGATGTTATCCAACTACTTAAATTCAACAGCTTTGCTCCAGATATCCTATAGCAAGGGTGTCAAACTCGATTTCATTGAGGGCCGCATCAGGGTTGTGTTTAACCTCTAGAAGGGCAGGGGTGTGTGGCCATCTCGATGTCATTCATCGAGTCTCCGTTTTGGGCCGCGATGGCCTCCTGCAACCCTCTCCATGCGAAAATGGCCTTCCTGAGGTCTGTTTTCACTGGCAGAGGGTTGCAGGAGGCCCTCGCAGCCCAAAACGGAACCCAGAAGGACCATGCACTATTCTCCTGAGCTCCCTTTTCACTGGCAGAGGCACTGTGGGCTGGTCCTTCACTGTTTCCAGGGCAGGCCTGCAGGCCAGATCTAAGCACTCTGCGGGCCAGATTCAGCCCCTGGGCCTTGAGTTCAACATCCCTGTCCTATAGTATTGCTAAGGAACTTGGGAATACGTTTAACTCTTGCAGACATTTTTAATAATGAAACATCTTAAGCAGATTCTGCAGCTATCATATTAGTTAAAGCAGAATGCTCTTAGACAGGTAGTTAAAGATTGGAAAGGGTGAAGATGTTCTTTGGCAGGTCCAGGAGGACAGTTTTTGCCCTTTGGAACATCATTACTATCCCACCCTCCCAATGTGAGATTGGACCCCAACCCAAGATGGAAAGGTCCTTTATTAGGGTTGGGAATCTCATGGGTGGCTATATAAATTTAATAAACAAATAAACAGCCCTTTTCTGATTTCTGACTGATTAGATGAACAGAACTGGCTTTTGTTTACAAATATTCTAACAGCATTCTTTTAAACCATTGTTAGAATATATTCTGCCACAGAAAACACAAGGACTTTTGTGTGGAATACCAAAAACCTGACTAATTCAATGAGGATCATTCACATTTGTGCCCATTGGCAGTATGCCTTCTTGTGGTTTTCTCTGAAGCCCTATGATTTTAATGTATGACTGCATCCATTGGTCATTCTCCATTTGCATGTTTCTCTACATAGCTAATTAGTATAATGTCAGTTGTGTTTACATTTTTTTTTACTTTATTACTAAACATAGAAAATCTAGAAGTATAAATTAAACTCCTACTTCAGTAACTTGATCAGAAACAGACAATTTGGTGCCTTCCAAGTTGCACTAATCCCTCATCACTAGCCTTTCTGGCTAGCACTAAGGGAAAGCATATGGATGCCTGCCTTGCATTAAACACAATAGCAATTAATTCTCACCTTGATTATTCTGGATTTAGATTTTTGTCACCCAAATAAAACTTCTACATACAAATTAAAAGTACATTCAGTGGTATGAAGCCATACCAACAGGAGGAAGCATCACCTAGCCAAATCTGCTCAGGTCTGTAAGCTAAACAGAATCAGGTCTGTTAAAATATCTGAATGGACAAGTACTCAGGGTTGTCAAATAGAATGGGGAGCTTAAACAAACAGTCCCAGGAGAAGGCACTAATAAACTACTTCAGTGTAGTTACCGAGGAAAATGACATGGATATATCCATGAAATAATCTGGATTCAGCCAAAGGATCTTTTTTTGCATTTTTTTTAGCCAAAAGTGTGTATACCCTTTTTAATCATAGAAGCCCAAAACTATTATAATGTAAACAAAAAATCACATATTTTGGATTATAAAATTAAGTATTATGCCTTTTCTGTTACCTTGCTTACGAAGCAAATGTTGTTTTATTGGAATGTGTATTAATCTTTAGCAAAATGTATATCTCAGCGTATTAACACATTTCTTAAACGTTTGGACATCTAAAATCAACCCAAAGAGCAGCAGTTGCATTTCAAGCTGAAAGGAAGCTTGAGGTGATCAAATAGCAAACCTGAAATTACGTATTCGAATCTGGGATATATAAACAGTGTAAAGACTGACAGTTTACCTTCAGTTGTACCAGTTTGACAAAATAGCAAAGCTGTACTTTAATAACGAGAAATATCAAATGAATATAATATATATCAGTAATATATCAATTCTCTGCCATAGCTATCTAGATTACTATGCTTTTTTTTTTTACTCACCTACACAGTTATCACAAAGGCTGCAATGTGAGGCACGGGGTGGACGGAAAATTTTGCAGGTGAAACAGTATTTTAATTTAATTGCCTGACCATTAATGATTACTTCTTTTGTTCTGGGAGGGGGACGGTATCCTCCTGTACTAGAGCCATTTGCAATATCTAAATAAGGAAATAAACATAAACATAAAAACCCTGAGTGCTTTTTATTTTGTGTAAATATTATTGTAATATAAATTAGAAACACCTAAATAAAATTAGTTATGTCTTGTAAATCATTCATTATTAAGAAATCAATATGTAATAAACCAAATGCTACTAGATTTAACTCTTATAAAATACATCACATTGAATATGCAACTTTCTCTCCCAATTATATCCCCCATATTTTCAAAGCTGCAAATATCTCTTCCATCTGCATAGTAACAAGGCAGATGACAAACACAAAATGGTTTAAAAAAATAAGGAGAGAAAGTGAAAAACTAGTCCACAAGGCTTTTAGTCCAAATATTAATTTATATAACTACTCTTAATAATACTTTGGTATAACAACACTGCTTGAATGTGTTTTTCCATATGAAAACATCTATTAATTGTCAATGTTTCTGGAGAATCTGCAAATGAAATTGAACTTTAATTATATCTATTTTGTTCCATGCATACTACTTCCTTTCAGATTTGTTGCTTTTTCTTTGTTGTTTGCCTTCACTGATTCATAGCTTCGTCCCTCTAACTGCGCCTCTTCAGTGTCCCTCTTCAGTGTCCCTTATTCTCCCATTCAACAGTCTGTCAATAGTGGTGTCTGACCTCTTTCCAAATTCTGCCAGTTCCCAATTTTGCCTATTTCCCACCCTTTTTATTTTGCTTGCTTGATGTTTCCACAGATGAACTAAGTAGCTTTATGATTAATTCATTATTCTACTCCCTTTTATGGCTAATATTTTCCCTACTTTATTTGTTTGATTTCTTATATGAATCTGGCTTAACTAACTCTTTTCCAGGTTTTTTAAAATCACTATGCCTCTTTGTTCCCATATATTTAATCATTTGTCCTTTCCCATATTGTGGTATACTATACAATCTTAAAGTGCACCCGGGAGGCCACTGGCAACCAATGCAGCTCGCGCAGGAGGGGCGTCACATGACAGAACCTTGACGCCCCCATAACCACCCGCGCAGCCGCATTCTGTATCAGTTGAAGCCTCCAGATGCTCCCACTCGGGAGCCCCATGTAGAGGGTGTTACAGTAATCCAGTCGGGAGGTGACCAGGGCATGAGTGACCGTGCGTAAGGCATCCCGATCCAGAAAGGGCCGCATCTGGCAGATCAGGCGAACCTGATAAAACGCCCCCCTGGAGACGGCCGTAATGTGATCTTCCAAGGACAGCCGTGCATCCAGGAGGACCCCCAGATTGCAAGCCCTCTCTGAAGGGGACAAAACCTCACCCCCAATAGCCAGCGAAGGAACTATCTGGCTATATCGGGATGCCGGAAACCACAGCCACTCAGTCTTGGAAGGATTGAGTCGGAACCTGTTCCCGCCCATCCAATTCTGCACGGCCTCCAGACAACGGGACATGACCTCCATGGCATCATAGGGGTGGCTTGGGGTGGAGATGTACAGCTGAGTATCATCAGTGTACAAATGACACTTCACCCCAAAGCCACAGATGATCTCAAAGACCCGAACACGCCAAGACCTGCATATATATATATATATACATATATATATATATATGCACGCGGGAGAAAACCCGAAGAACCAAAGATCCACATTATATATATGGATCTTTGGTTCTTCGGGTTTTCTCCCGCATAGAATTGGAAATATCTACATATATATATATATGTTTTCTGAGGTTTTTGCGGGTATTTATATGTGGATCTTTGGTAATTCGGGTTTTCTCCCGCGTAAAATTGGAAGTATCTAGGCGACGTTTCGATGAAGTCTCATTCATCATCTTCAGGTTTGTGTCTTCGGCTTTGTGCTTCCTGGAGTAATATGAGCTTGCAGCTGTTTCTTTGCTTTAACTGTCAGTGGGGGTGGCTTGATTGGGTGGGGGCTTGGCTGTGTTCTGATTGGTTGGGGATTGGTTGTGTTCTGATTGGCTGGAGGTGTGGTCAATCAGAACACAGCCAACCCCCCACCCAATCAAGCCACCCCCACTGACAGTTAAAGCAAAGAAACAGCTGCAAGCTCACATTACTCCAAGAAGCACAAAGCCGAAGACACAAGCCTGAAGATGATGAATGAGACTTCATCGAAATGTCGCCTAGATACTTCCAATTTTACGCGGGAGAAAACCCGAATTACCAAAGATCCATACACACACACACACACACACACACACACACACGTATATACATACATACATACATACATACATACATACATATATGGAGGCTGATAGACACACAGCCAATACCTCAGCCACACATGTTCTTATAAAAAAGCCAGCCAAATCTGCAAACATCAACTCCATCAACCAATCAAGAAATGACAACACAGCCAACCTCCCCATCAGTATTTATAGAGAGACGGCAGTTCAGATAACGCTTTGCTCACACAAGCACGGAGCCGAAAGCACCAGCCTGAAGATGGAGAGTGGGACCTCATCGAAACGTTGCCAAGATACTCTCAATTTTACACGGGAAAAGACCTGAATACACCAAGACCTGCATACCTGTACCCGTGAAAATCTACGAATATATATTATATATATATATTCGTAGATTTTCATGGGTATATATATACACACACACATATATACACACACATACATATGTATGTATATATTATATATATACATATAATATATATTATCTGTAGGCAATTCCATCACTCCCCATAGATTTCAGTATTAACCATACACTGATAATATCCAGCTCTATTTTTGTACCTACATTTTGCTTCTATCCAACTGCTTCTATAGGTATTCAAACTTTGCTACTATCACTGACTTATCTTCCTTTTCCTTGTTTAAATATATTTGAAGTATAATTTCTTATCTTTTATTCTAAGGTCTCATCTCTTTGCTCACTGTCCCAATGTATTAATTATATAGGTTGCAAATTCTCACCCCTGAAGAAGAAAAGGAGCTAGAGTTCAAATCCAGGCAGAACCCTTAAGGTCTAATTTACAAAAATAGTCATACAGTAATGTGACAAATGCAATGGGTGAGTATGAACTAATAATCCTTCTCCCAGTTTCTTGAGAAATAAGTTAGATGAAAGTGCACAATATTGATAAATACTGAGAATAACCAACAATATGTTGTCTAATTTCCTAAGATATCTACTATTCTGAAAAGGTGATTATCTCACACAAGACTGTCTACTTCATATAAACTGTCTTCTATTAACTGCTATCTCTAGTATAGAGATATTCATTTCTAATATTAAAATTATTTATTAATATCCTTGCTTATTATACAAAAATTGTTTATTTATGTAGTTAAGAAGTATTATTTTTAAATAATTCTGTTCTTTATCCAATAAAGTTTTCAAGGCAGCAATCCTTTTTTTCAGGAATGCAATAGGTTCTTCATCAATTTTACTCCATGTAACTTCTTCACTTCAGGGATATACTTTTCCATTCAACCACTTAAATGTAATGAAGCTGTAAGGCTATAATCCTTAAATATTTTGTAACAAAAATTTTTCTGCTGACTACAATCACTAAAATAAGACTAAATGAAAAATTAAACGGCCCCAGATTTGTGAATTAAAATATGAATTTGTTTTAACATGGATTGGAGAAAATTGCTTGCAACATTCAATTTCATATAATCTGAGGATTTGCAAGCAGATCAATAGTCTGTTTCAAATTACCGAACTTTACTCTGTTTTTTAAATATTTCAAGTATTTGCATAAGCTATTATTTCAAGCAACTGAGTTTTTCCACTATTTTTCTAAAAACTTAAAATTATTCCAGTTTTCAGTGTTGTTTCCAGATTTGTAAGTTTCACTAGCAGATAGCAATAACAAAAGCACTTATTTATTTATTTATTTATTTATTTATTTATTTATTTATTTATTTATTTATTTATTTATTCCATTTATATACCGCCCTTCTCCCGAGGGACTCAGGGCGGTGAACAGCTCATCTAAAAACCCCACAAAGAATACAAAAGTTAAAAAATATTAAATTTCAATCGGCTGCTTGATAAAACTAAAAAACTCCCCCCCCCCTTAAAACCCAATTTAGAATTAAATATGGAGACCAAATTAAAACCATTATCTCAGCCCAGGCCAGCCTGCTCAAAGAGCCAGGTCTTCAACGCGCGCCTGAAGGCCCTCAGGTCCGTGCCGGTACGGAGCTCCGGTGGCAGAGTATTCCAGAGGGCGGGGGCACCCACAGAGAAGGCCCTACTCCTTGGCGCCGCCAGACGACACATAGCGGCCGACAGCACCCGGAGCAGACCCTCTCTGTGGGAACGCACCGGCCTGTTGGAGAACGCTGGCAGAATGCGGTCCTGAAGGTAACCTGGTCCCATGCCATGGGTCGCCCTAAAGGTCAAAACTAGAACCTTAAAGCGAACCCGGAGAGCCACCGGTAACCAATGCAGCTCGCGCAGGAGAGGCGTCACATGGGCGCTACGTGACGCCCCCATGATCACCCGCGCGGCTGCATTTTGCACCAGCTGGAGTCTCTGGATGCTCCCCGCAGGGAGCCCCATGTAGAGGGCATTACAATAGTCCAGGCGAGAGGTGACAAGGGCCAGAGTGACCGTGCGCAAGGCGTCCCGATCCAGGAAGGGCCGCAACCGGTAGATCCGACGGATCTGATGAAACGCCCCCCTGGAGACGGCCGCGATGTGATGTTCAAGCGACAGCCGTACATCCAGGAGGACTCCCAGGTTGCGAGCCCTCTCTGTGGGGGGCAGAACTTCCCCCCCGATAGCCAGCGAAGGTGTCAGCTGGCTATATCGGGGCGCCGGAAACCACAGCCACTCGGTCTTGGATGGGTTGAGCCGAAGCCTGTTCCCGCCCATCCAGTCCCGCACGGCCTCCAGGCACCTAGACATAGCCCCCACGGCATCGTTGGGGTGGTCCGGAGTGGAGATGTACAACTGGGTGTCATCTGCATACAGATGACACCTCACTCCAAGACCACGGATGATCTCACCCAGCAGCTTCATGTAAATGTTGAACAAGAGGGGAGAGAGGACCGACCCCTGAGGCACCCCACAAACCAGGGGCCTAGAGGTGGACCTCTCCCCCCCCGCCAACACGAATTGCGAACGGTCAGAGAGGAAGGAGGAGAACCATCGAAGGACGGTTCCACCAATCCCCAACCCCCCCAACCGTCGCAACAAGATACTATGGTCGATAGTATCAAAAGCCGCCGAGAGATCTAATAGGACCAGGACAGAGGAGAACCCTCTGTCACGAGCCCTCCAGAGATCATCAGCCAACGCGACCAATGCCGTCTCAGTGCTATGTCCAGGCCTGAAGCCCGATTGGAACAGATCGAGGTAAGTAGCTTCCTCCAGGTACTGGGGAAGCTGACGTGCCACCACACTCTCAACAACCTTCGCCACGAAGGGAAGGTTGGAGACTGGACGATAGTTGTTTAAAATAGCTGGGTCCAGGGAAGGCTTCTTGAGGAGGGGGCGCACCACCGCCGCCTTCAGGGCGGTAGGGAGCACCCCCTCTCTCAAGGAAGCGTTGACAATCCCCTGGAGCCAGCCTCGTGTCGTCTCCCTGGCGGCCGAAACCAGCCAGGAAGGGCACGGGTCCAATAAACAGGTGGTGGCATTCAGACCCCCCAGCAACCTGTCCACACCCTCGGCGGTCACAGGGTCGAACTCCCCCCAGATAACACTCCCAAGACCTGCCCCGGACACCTCCCCCGGGACCATCCAATTGGAGTCGAGCCCCTCCCGAATCTGAGCGATTTTATCATGCAGAAATCGGGAAAACTCCTCCGCCCTACCCTGCAAGAGGTCATCCCGCGCTCTCGGTTCAAGTAGAGAGCGGGTCACTCTAAACAGGGCGGCAGGCCGATTTTCTGCTGATGCAATAAGGGCGGAGAAATACGAAGATTTCGCCGCCCCTATCGCCACAAGGTAAGTCTTAATATGAGATCTCATCTGTGTTCGGTCAGACTCAGAACGGCTCGCCCTCCAAATGCCCTCTAGACGTCTTTTCCGGCACTTCATCTCCCGTAGCTCCTCCGTATACCACGGAGCCAAATGGGATCTGTGCCGGGTCAGAGGTCGCAGAGGCACAACTCGCTCTAGAGCCCCGGCGGCCAACCCATCCCAGGTGGCCACCAGGTCTCCAGGCGAGCTGAGAGCCAGAGACTCAGGAAATGGCCCAAGCTCCCTCTGGAACCGCTCCGGGTCCATTAGGCGCCTGGGGCGGAACCATCTAAGTGGCTCCGCCTCCCTGCGGTGGGGGGTGGCGGAGCAGAAGTCCAGTCTAAGGAGGGAATGATCTGTCCATGACAAGGGAGAGATGACTAAATCCCCGCAATTACAGTCATTCAACCACTGCCCAGAGACAAAAATCAGGTCCAGCATGTGTCCTCCTATGTGAGTGGGAGCAGAAACTAACTGGGTCAGGTCCATGGCCGTCATGGAAGCCAAGAACTCCCGGACCAACCCCGAGGTTTCACTGAGCGATGGCAGGTTGAAATCCCCCATGACCAAAAGCCTGGGGGTCTCAACCGCCAGCCCGGCTATTACCTCTAGGAGTCCGGGCAGGGCCGATGAGACGTGGCAGGGAGCCAGGTACGCCATCAAAAGACCCATCTGAACCCCTTGCCCCCACTTCACAAATAGAGATTCACAGCCAGCCGTCTGAGGGACAGTGGCCTCCCTAGGACAAAGGACTTCCTTTATAAGCACCGCTACCCCACCACCCCTTCCCTGAGCCCTAGGCTGGTGAAATGCAAGGAAACCTGGTGGGCACATCTCAACCAGAGGGACACCGCCCTCTGGGCCCAACCAGGTTTCGGTGACACCTACCAGGTCCGCGGCCTCCTCCTGAACCAGATCATAGATCAGGGGAGCCTTATTAACCATGGACCTGGCATTGCACAACAACATCCGGGTATTCAGGACCTGAGATTCCGGACAACCAGGGCTGCAGGATGGGTAAGGAGGGTCGGAGCGCGCTACCGCTTGCAAACATCAGGAGCGCGATCCCCTTACCGGATACGGCCCTCTACCCCCAGCATATCTACCTCTCCCAGTCACCGTGCTAATAAAATTGGCCCCCAGCTGCCCACCCCCTGTCTGCCACCCCGACACAGGAACCCCCGAGGTCCCCCAGGCGCGCATGCCGGCCCGGCTGCCCCCAATTCCATGCGGGCTGTCTCCCCCACCCGCCCTGGATCCTTCCAACCCCTTAAAAAATCCCATTAAAAATTTAACCCCGGGTTTACAACGCTTCCTCTGGTTTCTTCGGCCCCACCATCGCTCCGGATCCCAGGATCCCTCATTACGAAAAGTCTTAGAGAGCCTTGGAGGCCACCTAAGGGAGAGGGGGACATCCCTCAGGGCCCAAAGCTCTGCCCTCGAGTACGTCCATGGTCCCGGCCACCTCATCTCGACAGTCTCGGAGCGCCTGCAGTCTCTGCCATCCTCTGGCCGCGGAAGATAAAATCCAGGTAGGCTGGGGTATGTGCCGCCTCCCCCCAGTCGTCCCACCTCTGCCACCGGTGGGACCCCCGGGGGGGAAAGAGTCACAGGCAGAGCTAATCCCCCCCCTGGGCCCACCACCTCTGCCACCGGTGGGGGCCCCAGGGAAGAAAGGGGAATAACCATGGCTCCGCCTAAGCGGCCCACGGGGGCATCGGCACCACCACTCCTCAGCCGAGCCCCTCCGTGGGTCCCCCAGCCTCCGCGCCGTCTTCGGGGCCATCAAGGGTGCCCTAGGTCCACTCCAGGCCGCCATAACCGTAGCAGGCCCATGTCAGGACCGACCGGGGCCTCCCAAGACCGCCCCGGCCCGAGTGAGGCCGCCGAGCCTGCCACACCGCCGTACCTCACTGGGGGCGCCAAGGCCTCTTCACAGCCCCTTGGAACTCCGGGGGTGTCACGGCAGCTGTTCCAGGGCCTCCGCGGCTGTAGCAAAGCCGCCGAGGCCAGTCCAAGGCCCTCCAGACGGCTCCCCCGAATCGGCTTCGCCCTGGGAAATCCAGGACTACCATGCTCCTCAGGGGGCCGCTGGGGCCATGCCGTGACAGAGTCTCTATCCCGGAAACCGCCAAGGCCGTCAGCACACAGGACGCCGCTACAACGACCCCAGAGGCCGCGGCCACCGCCGCGGCCACCGCCGCGGCCACCGCCGCGGCCACCGCCGCCGCTGCGGCCACCGCCGCCGCCAAGCGCTCGTCCACAGTCACCCCGCTCCGCCGACCGCCGACTTACTCCGCCGACCGACTTAGACTTATATACCTAAAATGCACTCTCTAAGCATTTTACAGAGTCAGCATATTGTCCCGAACAATCTGGGTCATCATTTTACTGACCTCAGAAGGATGGAAAGCTGAGTTAACCTTGAAGAATCGAGTTAACCTTGAGAATCAAACTCCTGGAGTGAGCAGTGAGTTAGCCTGCAATACTGCTTTCTAACCATTGTGCCACCACAGGCAATGAAGAAACATTGCTTGATTTTTAGGAACTCTGGTATAAGATGTCAATAAACTGCTATTTAACTATGATGTTTAGAAGATTAAGCAAGAGTTATATCTTATTTTATATTCTCTAAATGGATAAATGCAAGGGTCTCTTAAAAAGCAAGAATCTATCAAGATGGCTGTAGCAGAGTGAATTGTGCACTAATTTCAACAAAGTTGCACCTGTTTTAAAAAGTTTACTCACTAGTTGCTGTGACTTCTTACAGGGTCACAGGTAGTCCTTGACTTACAACCACAAATTGATCCCAGAATTTCTATTGCTAAGCAAAATAGTTGATAAATGAATTTTGCCCCATTTTACAACCTTTCTTGCCACTGAATCACTTCAGTCAAGTTAGTAACACAGTTGTTAAGTGCATCTGACATCCAGGTTGACAGGACTCTGGGACACTGCAACCATGATTACTACAGGCCAGTTGGCAAGTATCCAAATTCTGATCACATGACCCATGGGGATGCTGTAATGGTTGTAAGTGTAAAATGACACTTTTTCAGTACCACTGTAACTTTAAACAGTCACTAAACAAATAGCTGCAAGTCAAGGGCTACCTGTATACCTTCTTTCAGGCTGGCAAACGAAGAGCAGCTATTTAATAAGCATATTGTATTCCTACAAGATTTGAAGTATTTTTTTTATAATTTTAAAATGAAATGTCAATATAGAAAAGATGCAATTCCTATTAGATTCATTATGTGATAATATAAATATGTCAATTCACATACGTAATGTGCTTTGCTAATATGGTTTATTTTGTAATGCCAAACAATTATTAAAGAAAAATTAGTAACCTTTCTAATAAGAATTTTTAAAACAAAAGTTGCATTCTGTGTCATCAGCTAATTTACAAAGACTTTTAAAAATACTTATGCTATACTATGATGAGAAGACAATCTTCATCAATTGTGTAATAATTCACTTAAAATCAACTATAAGTCACATCTCTACCTTGCACAATTAAATTACTCCATCCCAGCCATAAACCAATGCAAGAATTAAATGAAGACTAAAGACCAAGATAATATAGGGGTGGAATAATTATTTCATCATTTAGCAAAGATACATAAGCAAAACCCTACCTATGGAATTCAATGCCCTTCTCCAAAGGGCCCATCTTGACTTATCGTCCATCCCTCAGATGACAAGGAATGAGTATTCTCATGCTACTGGTCATCCAGGAAGTATTTCCTCTGCTAATGCTATCCACTGGAAATTCTGAATAATTTTTGGCTTTGTTTTTCCTAAAACTTTGGTAGTCCTCTTGTGGAATATCTCAGGAAATAATATCAAGCCAAAGACTGCTTTTATGAAATACATTACCAGGGTTGAGAGACTTTTATTCCAGGAAGGTGAGTTGCTCTTAGATAGAGACTAGTCTTTTTCACTGGAACAGGCCAGAACAAACTGGAGGGTGGGTGGAAGATCTAAGTTTACAGATTTCAACTAATGTTTGTTGTAAATCATAATGCATAATGCAAAGATGTGTTATTAAAATTTAACACTGTAGACAAAAATGTATTTTGGCTGCTTTCCTCTTCAATTTAGACATCAACCCTGTTGTAGCCAAAATAATTTAAAGCATCATTCTCCAAAACTAGCCAACAAATATATTGCAATCTTATTGTAGGCAATACTATTTTATGATGTAGTGCTTATATTTGCAGACGTCATTTGGGTGAAAATGAGCTCCAAGTGCCCTAGCCACTTATTGATCTGCACTTGAAATTAACTATCCTAAAATAAGCAGCTTAACTTTTGCAAAGCAAACAAGAAGACTAAATCGCCAAAGCAAGCCAAAATATTTTAATATTTGGAATTGGTTTTTCATAGCTGTATCAAATGCAATGCATAGCAAAACTATGTAATCTAAAATGCACAAAAAGCAATGATATCTGCATAATCTTTCTATTTCATCAAAGATACATAACATGTCCCTACAGTATTAAAACTTTAATTCACGGAGAACACATGCAACTTTTGTTTGGTTGTTAGTGGGACCATATAGCTTTTTTTTCTATATGGAACGTGGTATTAAGTATTTAGGAAGGAGGGGAACTTTAATTATAATAAAAACAGGTACATGGATTTTTTTACCAGGATTCTGGCAGTTACCCCCATTTAAATCATGAGTCTCGAGCCAAACTTCCAAAACTCAAAAAGGATTTATTGGGAGTTAAAATGTCTGGCACTGCCTGGGTGTACCTGACTCCAAGACACATAATTCATTGTCATCCTTGACTCTGGTTTCCCCCCACACCCTGGGTGTATCATAATTCATATTCTCCAATGGGACACATCCATAACAAAGAGTCATCAATCATGTTCTCCAGTTAGAATTTTGCGGGACAGAAACTTCAGTCACCTAGTTCCTATCTTTGAAAACATTTATGGAATGCACTTTCAGTTTGCAAACTGCCACACTGCTCCCCCTTCCCTTTCTGTTGGCAACTCTAAAAAGACTATAGAAATATTTTGAGTTGACATTTTTATTATTTCTTGCTAGTTATCGTTTTTTTCTCCAGTGATTAATTATGGGTGGGTTTTTTTAGAACATCGAGGCTGCTCATTGCAGACAATTCTAAATAAATATGGGAAAAACATACCTATAAAAATTACAAGAATGGATTTTCATCTATCTAATAAAGGCTATGATCAAACACTTCGGCATTCAAGCAACATGCTAGAGATTTTGAAGTACTACTGAGGAACAGATCTTGAGTAGTCTCTTTTTTTAGGCTGCCAAGATATTTAAAATTGAGCCAAATAACTGTCTCTAAATTTCTGAAAAACACTAACATTATGACATTTCAGCTTCTTCTCAGCCAATTATTCTTGAAAGGAGATACAAAAATAAAAATTATTTCAGAAATAAAAAAAACATTCTTGTGGAGAAGAATCAAAACAATCTTATTCTTATTACCATTATATTGTATATTGAACTTTATATTAGAATGTAAGGGCTCAATTTTCTAACTCCTTTATCTGGTGAATAATTCAATTCTGATTTATGCTTAGTTATTTTTTTATCAGACCAGTGAAAATCTGTTTCCTTCAATATGGCTAAATTATATTATAAAGTCTATAAAACTAGGCACACACGACTGCCTCAGTGATGCAGCTATCATTTGTTGTTGTCTTGATTTTATTTATAAAATAAACTTGTCTAATTTTAAAAATTATTTATTAAGTCACAGAATTTTGACCATAATGAAGGTTTGATCAATGATTAAATCATCATGTGTCAAAACCTATCAGTCGATTAAACTTGAAATCCTTAAATACACTGAAATGGTCAAATCCAAATTGCAACACATAACATCAAAGGAGTTTAGCATGAATTTATTCAGACGATGATGGTCTCCCAGGTAGACCAGATGGGGAAACACTGTACAAAGAGCTAATTCTACTATATTACAAGGCTACATTAACATAATCTTGCAAAGCTGAAAGTATGAATTTCCTGCTGTTTCTTTTTATAGATTAGTAAAATAGATTAGTTAAGGCAGATCCTTTTTAAGTTTCTTTCTCTGACCATTAGTCAGTTGTGGGCTCCGCCGCCATCTTCCAAAATCATTCTCTCATTTCATTACAAACAATTGGTAAAATATCAGATTATTATTTGCACAGTAAGAAAGCTACCTTATTGTGGTTCTATATATAATGAGAGATTTTTTTAAAAAAGAAAAAAAACCCAATACAATCAGTAGATAAGTCAACAAGCAACTAGTAGACAAGATGAAACTTCAGCTATTTACCATTAGAATAAGCTTAACATATTCCTACATATTCCTGAATATCCTTAATGATATTAAGCATTTGATAATAAATGAAATTGATTTATATTTCAGTGCAAATATTCCCGATACATATAATTAAAATATAAACAAATAAAAAGACCCCTCAACCTAGCATAACAATCAATAACATTTCCTATATGGTCAAAATTTCTGATTTCTGCCAGAAGACAATTCTGAAGAACAGGCACTGTGAAAACCCGTGAAAACTACAACTGCCTTCTAGCTCCACCTCCTCTCCCCGCAATTAACTTCACAGAAGTGGGAAACAAGTACTTGTTTTTCCTGAGATCACTTTATCAGTAAGGTCAATTTCAGCTGACATATGCAGTCCTGATGTCAATTAGCACCAAGCCACAAATGGCTTTATGCATAAAAACAAACACATTAAATTGCATCCAAAAGCTTATCAGGAACCAATATGAGCTCAATTATATCATATCACACATTTATAGCAAGGTATTGGCTAAATTCTCCAAACTTTACTCTTAATACTGCCCTTTGATAAATCCTACCAGTATGTATCTGGAAGTAATGTTTAGACCTCTCTGTGCCTCTTCCTACCCTCAAAATTGTATAATGGACAAAAACTAAGCACACTTTAGCTTTAACCGCTGCTGTTAGCCAAGAAAACAATATTTTTTTCCATTCTCCTCTAATGCAGTCTAATGTCAGTTCATTTTAAAATTTAAAAGAACAGATGCAAGATAGACACTTTCACCATAAAGCATTTCTTCCTAATAACCTCAATTTTCAAATTTCAATCCATACTTTTATTATTTACAGCCTGAATGAGGGAATGTATGCTATATTATGTACATGTTCAGATCATTCAAATATAGCACAGCACTCACTTTGTTTGGATCACCTAAGGAACACGAAATCATTTCCAGTAAGTGTGGGAAGGCGAAAATGATACTTGCCGTATCAAGATCATGATATTTGCTGTGTTAGTTTTAATTAAACATGTCCATAGAGTTCTGAGAATCAAGACCAGTGGTGTCATAACTCAAGGCCAAAGTGCCGGATCCAGCCCATGGGATACTTAGATCTGGCCCAAAGGCCTGCCCTGGAAACAGCCAGGGACTGGCCCATAGTGCCTCTGCCAGAGGAAATGGAGCTTGGGAGGGCTGCAGCGGCCCTCCAAAGCTCTATTTTCAGCTGTAATGGCCTCCTGCAGCCCTCTGCCAGTGAAAATGGAGCTCGTGGCTCTCCTGGGCTCCATTTTCATTGGCAGAGGGCTACAGGAGGCCATTGCAGTCGAAAACGGAGCCCGGGAGGGTCACGGGTGGGCTGCAGGATGTCGAGCTTACCACAGCCCCCCCCCCCCCCCGATGTCAAACACAACCCTGATGAAATCAAGTTTGACACCCCTGATCAAGACTGAAGAAACAAAGCAGAAATGTAATGTTATTTTGATATTCCCAAAAATTATGGAGTGATGTTTGCTTATTCTGCTTCTGTAGATGCTAGTTCAAATGTAGGATAAAATGTTTGTCATTCATGAAACAAAAACAAAAGAAAGCTATTCAATCATTTTTCTTCAATTATCTGAAGTAGTTTACTTTAAATCAAATGTATATATTTGCTGAATTAAACTTCCCACATACTTCAGAAGAGAAAAAGCAGGAAAAGGTGATTTTTATAGCAATAGCAATAGGACCTAGATTTATATACTGCTTCATAGTGCTTCACGTTACTCTCTAAGCAGTTTACAGGATGGAAGGCTGAGTCAACCTTGAATCTATCAGGATCGAATTCCTGGCAGTGGTAGAGTTACCCTGTAATACTGCATTTTAACCACTGTATCACCAAGGCTCATCAACTCTCTTATCTAGTTGTGCTCTCCAGAAAGCTGTATAGAGACCAGGAGTTTAAGAAATAAGCAAGAGTGTAAGATGGAGATTGAGTGTTGAAATGTTCAAACTCTTGGATTTTATATACTTTTTAATTAATTCTGAATCTTTGCTATTTATTTTCATGTGCTTGTAGAAATGAAATAGTATATTCTTTTGCTGCATAAAAATTAAAAATAATTTTTATTGCATTATTGCAAAACATTTTTTCAATCTTTTCAACCCTATTCATTGCAATCTGCAATCTGCAATGAATATACCATGAAGGAATAAAAATGTAGTAAGAGAACTTCTGAAATAGAATGAGAGGAGATTGACACGCTTAAAAATTAAACAAAATTCCCTTTCCCTCTTTCAGCGGCTAAAATCTCCAGATGTCATGCACTTCATGGAAAGGAAACTCAGAATCATAGCTCAGGAATATTATAGTTTTTAACATCATTTAGTCGACTTTATCTATAACTATTTCTTTACATCTTAAACTAGGAAAACAAATCCAGCAAAGTTCTCCAATATAACAAATAAGTGTATGATAAAATAAACAAACTTCTTCTACAATTGTTGGAACTGTGACTCATATATAAACTTGTACCTAGCAGTGCATTATTTTCTCAATGCTCGCTTACTTTCCACATAAATAGCTGTTTGAGAGTTTTAGCTAGTATCATCGCCTTGCTGACCAAACTGTTATTCTTCCAAGATCTCAGATAATTGCATGAAACACTATCTAGCGCATGAAATTGTATAAAGAATGAAATGGCAATGAAGCTTAAAAGGATTTTGCTGAGCATATACTCCACTGTGATCTAATAAGTAGCAGGATGATACATACCCATCTTGCTATTTTATTTCAGGATAAACAGTGTTATGCCAAATGTAAAGAACAGTTAAAATGTACTAGAAAAGAGTTAAAGGCAGGAAGTAAAAGGGAAAAAAATCTAATTAAACTAAGTTTACATCAGAGGTTCCCAAACTTTTTCAGTCCATCGCCCCCTTGGTGCTACAAACTCCTCCTCAGTGCCCCCCACCTAGGGGTGGAATTCAAATTTCTTAACAACCGGTTCTGTGGGTGTGGCCTAATTTGTAGGTGTGGTTTGATGATCATGTGACTGGGTGGGTGTGGCCAAGTGGCCATGCGACTAGCAAACCAAATGCAAGTGGTCCTTGCTTAATGGCCAGTTGCTTAACAAGTATTCTAATTTATGACTGACCTCCCCAGAGCTACTTGACCAGTTTTTGGAGTTTTGATGGCGATGCACACACACACACACACACACACACATACACACACTCCCTTCTAACCCTGCTGGAGCAGGTAGTTGGACTAGATATCTCATTCACTTTCTCCTCCCTCCCTCCCTTTCTTTCTTTCTTTTTTCTTTCTTTCTCTTTCTGTCCCTTCCTTCCATCTCCCCTTTCTTTGTCTATCCCTTTTCTTCCTCACTCCCTTTTTCTTTCCCTTTTCTTTTTCTTTTCTTTCTTGCTTCTTCCTTCTCTCTCTTTCTCTCTCCCTTCCCTTCCCCCTTCGCTCTCTCCTCCTAAGCTAGGAAACCCACCTGAAACACATTCTCTCTCTCTCTCCCAATAAGATAGTCACCTGGCAGCGTCACTCTTGACGAGTCTCCCAGTGCCAGTCGCGATTGTTGGTTCACGCCCAGTCCCTCATTGCCTGGAAAAGCCAGCAGGCAAACTTCCACCCCTCCCTCTTTTGGGGAAAAGGCTATGAACCTCAAGTGAGGCTGCAGCTTCACCCACCGCAGGAGCTGTGGGAGAAGTGAGCTGCAGGAAAGGTGAACCAGCCCACCCTGACTGGCTCACCTTTCCCTCTGCCACCAGCCACAGGAGGAAGGTAAGTTTGTAGGAAGTCGGGAAAGGTGAGCCAGTCAGGGCAGACCTGTCACTACTCGGCTCCCCGCCAGCCCGCATCTCATCAGCTGTTGGGGTTCGCAGATCATTATCTAATTATCGTCCGGTCTCCAACCTTCACTTTGTAGCGAAGGCTGTTGAGAGTGTGATGGCATGACAGCTCCCGTGGCACCTGGATGAAGCTATCTATTTGGATCCACGCCAATCAGATTTCAGGCCCGGGTACAGCACAGAAACGGCATTGGTCGCGTTGGTGGATGATCTCTGGAGGGCCCATGACAGGAGTTATTCCTCTGTCCTGGTCCTGTTAGATCTCTCGGCGGCTTTTGATACTGGCGACCACAGTATCCTATTGCGGCGGCTGGGGGTGGGAGCCACCGTATTACGGTGGTTCTCCTCCTTCCTCTCCGACCGTTCACAATTTGTGTTGGCAGGGGGGCAGAGATCGGTGCCGAGGCCCCTGACTTGCGGGGTACCTCAGGGGTCTGTGCTCTCGCCCCTGCTGTTCAACATTTATGTAAAGCCGCTGGGCGAGGTCATCCGTGGCTTCGGGGTGGAGTTCCATCAGTACGCTGATGATACTCAGCTGTACATCTCCACCCCGGGCCACCCCAGCGAAGCCGTCGAAGTGATGTCCCGGTGCCTGGAGGCCGTGCGGAATTGGATGGGTCGTAACAGGCTTCGTCTCAACCCGACCAAAACCGAGTGGCTGTGCTTTCCGGCGCTCCGATATAGCAAGTTAATTCCATCACTGGCCGTGGGGGGGGGAATTCTTGCCCCCACGGAGAGGGCACGCAATCTGGGTGTCCTCCTGGATGTACAGCTGTCATTAGAAGAGCATATAGCGGCCGTCGCCAGGGGGGCTTTTTGTCAGGTCCGTAGGATCTACCAGTTGCGGCCCTTTCTGGATTAGGGTGCACTTCGCACGGTCACATCCACCCTACCCTAGTCATCTCCCATCTAGACTATTGCAATGCTCTCTACATGGGGCTCCCTTTGAAGAGCATCCGTAGGCTCCAGTTGGTGCAGAATGTGGCCACGCAGGTAGTTTTGGGAGCTTCTCAGAGCTCCCATGTTACACCACTTCTGCGCGAGCTGCATTGGCTTCTGGAGACCTTCCAGGTGCGATTCAAGGTGCTAGTGGTCATCTTTAAAACACTCCATGGCTTGGGACATGGGTACTTACGGGACCGCCTACTGCCACCATCAGCCTCCCGTCGGCCAGTGAGCTCCCATAGAGCAGGCCTCCTCGGGGTACCGCCAGCTAGCGACCCCGAGGGTGCGGGCCTTCTCTGTGGGAGCGCCCTCCCTCTGGAACAAATTACCCCGGAGATGAGAACCATCCCTGACCTATTAGCCTTCCGGCGTGCACTGAAGACCCTCCTATTCCATCAAGCCGGTCTGGCCTAGAGTTATTTTAATTGATTTTAAATGGTTTTAACTTTTTAACTCCACGGTCTGTTTTATCCTCCAGCCACTTATTTAATCTTTTTAATTGCATTTTAAATATTGTATTTGATTGTATTTTATTGGGCTGTAAACCGCCCCGAATCCCGTTGGGAGAGGGGAGTGGTATATAAAATTGATTAAATAAATAAATAAATGAGGGGGAGTGCAGGAGGCAACTAGGAAGCACAAGGTTTACACCACCTGCATCGCCCCTCTGCCAGCTGCCCTCCAAGCATTTTAGCCAAGTGCGAGCCACCACTATGCAAGCTCCATGGGTGGAAGATCCCCTCTTGCGAGGCTTGACTCACAGCATTTTCACAGCGGTGGCCCGCATTCAGCCAAAGCAAGCAGACTGGCGGGCAGCAGAGGGAAGGGGCTGCAGGCAAGGGGCGATGCGAGAGGTATAGAATTGTGCTCCTTGGTCGCCCCCCCCAATCCTGCCCCTAGCAGGCAAGGCCCAGCAGCTACAGAGAATCCAGATGGGTCCCAAGCGGTAATGGCCTGGCTCGCCTTCCTCTCGGCCACCAACAAACCAGGGAAGTGGGGTGGGGGGGAATCTGAATTGCACCCTGTGAGGGGCCCACTTCCAGAACTCCTCTGCCACCCCCCTTGCCTCTTATCGCCCTCCTAAGTCATTCCACTGCCCCCCAGGGGGCGGAACTGCTCACTTTGGGAACCAATGGTTTACACCAACCTCATTCACCATACTTTTCATGCCTTTTTGTTTTTATCTTTGCTTTCAGTAGATCAAAAAACAAATTAATATATACCATTTTGTTCCTTAAAAAAAACTTCAATTTTTTAGAGAATCTTTTACGCCTTATAACTTGCTCAGACTTCCCCCTATTTCAATCCCTTTATTCTTCCATCATATTTCATTCAATTTGATCTATCTATTGTTGTTCTTCTACATACACTTGCACTCTCTTTGTTTTTGCTTATCTACTTAATTTTTACCGTGTTTCTCCAACAATATGGTCTCCACCAATAGGAAGACCCAGCATGTTTTCTAGGCATGAAATGAAATTAAGCCCCTCCCCCCAAATTTAGGCCTAGTTTAAAACATGCTGGGGGGGGGAGGCCGGGGGTTAAAACATGCTGGGGGGAGTCCGGGGGTTAAAACATGTTGGGGGGAGGGCAGGGGGGGAAACTTGCCTTTAACAGTGCCCTGCGCGGCACTGCCGCTGTTCTCGCGCCAGCAGGAAGTGTAGAAGTGTTTCTGCTACTTCTCAGGAGGGGGAGCTGCCTCCATGGCTTCCACAGTTCCTGCCGGCGCGAGAACAGCAGCAGCGCCGGCGGGAACATGGAAGCGTTTCTGCTGCTGCTCGGGTGTGTGCGGAAGCCTCCTGTGTGACACACTCTTTGCTTGAACGGGTATGGGCTTTGTTTAGGTGTATCCCCCCCTGCACTCCCACCCCATCCCACCAGTGTGCGTCCGTCCATCCGTCGTACGGACGCGCAAAAGCAGATGCCAAGAGAGCGCCTCACGCTTCGGAGAAATGCACTGGGATGCACACGCCATGGAAGCATTTCTGCTGCTGCTCGGGTGTGTGTGGAAGAGGAGGGGAGGAAGGCTGGAGGTGAGGCTGTGACGTGCGTGAAACCACCCGCCAAGGCCCCGGGCAGCTGCAGCTGCTCTTTCCCCGGGACCGAAACAAAAGAACGTGGGTGAATCGCTATGGGGGGAATGGAAAGGCGCTTGGGGGTGGTGCGGAGGGTGGGTGTTTACCCTTTTGCTCCTCCCTCGCACGCTGCCCCTCCATTCCATCTCCCCCCCTCCTGTCTCACGGCCAGATACTCACGAGCTGGGGAGAACGGGCAGTGTTATTTGTTGTAACGGACACGGAAAGGAGGGTGCTCCCTCTTCTTCCCGGAAGACTCTTGCCAACCACGATCCAATTGCCCCCTCCCTGCCATCCTTGCCTTCCTGCCACCGCCCCTCCCCCTCCTCCTCCTCCTCCTCCACCACCACCACCACCTCCTCCACCTCTGCCACCGCCATTGTCAACGGGAAGAAAGCTCACATAGCGAGTGAAAGACAGAAAGAGAGGGACGGACATACGTAGCAGCAGCAGCTGCCCACAAGAGCGCACGCGCGCTGCCAACCCATCATCGAACACCGGCACAAGGGAGGTACAGTGGGATGGCTTGACTTGACAGTGCGCGCGTGTGCATGTGCGGACGCGTGCGTCCCGGTGCATTTCTCCGAAGCGTGAGGCGTCTGCTTTTGCGCGTGCGTACAATGGACGGACGGACACACGCCGGCGGGGTGGGGTCGGGATGCAGGGGGGGGATAAACCTAAACAAACCCCATACCCGTTCAAGCAAAGAGTGTGTCACACAGGAGGCTTCCACACACACCCGAACAACAGCAGAAACGCTTCCATGTTCCCGCCGGCGCTGCTGCTGTTCTAGACGAGCGCCGGCGGGAACTGTGGAGGTAAGCGAAGGAAAAGCAAGAGCAGAAGAGGAAGCAGCAGTGGCAGGCGCCGAAGGTTTTACAATTTAAAATGCCCTGCCAAAGCCGACATCCACACCGCTGCCGCCCACCCACTGATGTGGGGGGGAAAGAAATTAATTCACCCCCGAAAAGACAGCCTAGCCGTTTTTTCGGGGCTCAAAAAAAAAATAAGGCCCTGCCTTATTTTGTGAGAAACACGGTATTTCTAGAAAATAAAGTTGATAGAAGGGCTTTCTTACATGCAGCTTTCTTTAGTTCTTTCAACCAATATTCATTCTTTAAATAGATTGCATGTTATTCGCTATGTTTCTCCTAACATTTATACATCTTAAAATTTCTCCATCCATTTCCCCATTTTGGTAAATTTTCCAATAAGATACAATATTAATTTCAAATTAATTTGTTTAACTGCATTCATTCACTTCATTTTTGTATATAAAACATAATTACCTTGATCTTTAATTTTCAGATTCTTACTACTTGTTGCATTGTATGATCTAACACTTGCTACAAATCATTTATGTTGTCATTCAACAATATGGCATCATCTATACATGAAAGCATATCCATGTTCATGTGTCCAATCAACACACTTCTAATATTGCAAATGCATACTTTATACATTCATCCATAAGTACATAAACAGCAAGAAACATCACACAACCTTATTTTACTCCCTGTTCATTGTTGGACCATTTGATAAGTATTCTAATTTTTCTCATGAATGCTTTTCTATTACCCTATATTACTTTTGATATTGACCTTAGTATATAGCTCGAAACCATCCGAACAATTAAGGTGAACCCTTTCTAAATTTCTTTCTCTGATTGTTAATCCACTGGGGGCTCCTCCCTCACTTGTCTGATTGTTTCTTAGGCAGCACCATTTCCCTGTGTCCCCCAAGGTCATCCACACATTCCCCCAAAGTCATGCAATTAGCTTTGTGCCAAGGCAGGACTGAATATATATATTCATTCATATATAAAGCTTTTTTTTCAGAATTGTCTTTACTACATTTTTTTAAACTGAGCTATAAATTAAGCTTTTTAATTGCTGTAAAGGAGACACTGAATTCATTTTTTTACCAACTTATCTTGTCATTTAAATCAAATGTATTATCTGTGAATAGTGTCTACTATATAATAAAGCAATAGCATAAAACATTTTAGGGCTATAAAAATTCACAAATTTTAAAATTAACTTAGTTGATCATTCAGTTAGATGAACATTCTGCATAAAGTACAGGAAGCTCCTTGACTTACAACAGTTCATTTAATGACCATTCAAAGTTACAACTGCACTGAAAAAAAGCCACTTATGACCATTTTTCACATTTACCACTGTTGTAGCATCCCCAGTCACAAGATCAAAATTCAGATGCTTGGAAACTGACTCACATTTATGACAGTTGCAGTGTTCCATGGTCATATGATCACTTTTGCAACCTTGTACCCAGCAAAGTCAATGAGGAATCCAGATTCACATAACTGGGTCACTAACTTAACACCGCAGTGATTTACTTAACAGCGAAGATACGAAAGATAGTAAAAATGGGGCAAAATTCATTTAACAAGTATGTCACTTAGCAACAGAAATTTTAGGTTCAATTGTGATCATAAGTCAAGGACTATCTGTAGCAGAAAATTTAGACATATTTAAAGTAACATAGTCATGAATATCTGAAAGTAAAAATAGTCAGTTAAATTGATCAGAATGATTAGAAAATCTACTAGAAGGTGGGCTTAAGTGGCATTTAAGAGAGAAAAATAAAATGAGAAACAGAGAGACTGCAACAGACCTTCTGTGTTACCTATTTGCCTTTCTAGATCTGCTGCTTCTTCTGGTGTTGCACGAGGCAAGACTCCAGGATCACTGAAACTAGTACGTAGCAAGGTCCCCATAACAAAAAAGAACAAAACTGCTCCAACTGCAGGAATTGCAGGTGTAATCTTCTCAGATAAATACGGACAACTGTAAAATAAGAAAAATAAAACATTAGGAATAAGGCCATCTTAAAAACAGTAAGTACCCACAACTGATTTTGCAGGGGATGGGGTGAAGAACTACTTCAAAACCATCTATATTAATAATCATTTCAGCAAAAACTCAGAAAATCTGTTCTGATCTCACTTTGCCTTCATTTGTACTGTACCTAAAAAAAACAGAATCAGAATATTTTAGATTCTTATACCAAGCTTCCACCTCATATCTGGGGCTGAGAACTGTATTCAAGTTAATATGCAATGTTCTGCTATTCAGCTATTCGCATTAATAAAACAATAAGAGAACTGCAGTAAAGATCAGTTGACGATTACCAAAGAATAAGGAATACAGGTTGTACCACTCTGCACTTACGTGATTTTTATTGGCAAAAAATAATTTGTATCTTAATTTATATTTTTAAAAATATTTTAAAATTAACAACATAGCCAGTATTTTACACAGCATGAAAAGAGCTGCAGTAAAGTGTGCAATTAATTATTATATTTACACTACATATTTATACATTATTAGACAGAACACTACTTTGACTCAGCAATGGTTAAGGTATCAGGCTAGAACCCAGGATATAATGAGTTCTAGTCCCATCGTAGGCAAGAAAATCCCACTGGAAGATTAAACCCACTTATGTCACCAATAAATTCTCAGCTAATTGGTATACATAGTAGGGGGTTGAAATTTTCAGCCCAGCTTTTCTGCCTGTCCAAGTTAAATTCATGAGAAAATCCAATTGAGACTAAACCCATTTATTAGGGTTAGGTCCCCATGAAGTCGAAGAGCAACTTATATGTCACCAATGAATTCTTAGTACATCAATATGGCTTAGGATGGGGCTAAGATTTTCAGCCCAGCTTGCTCTCTGACTTCATAGGGGCCTAACTCTAATCCTAAGTGTCTTTATAGTGCAATGTTATATTCTGATGTATTTAATTTGGACAGGCAAAAAAAGATGGGCTGAAAAATTGAGCTCCTCCTAAGCATCTGATGCACTATGAATTCATTTTGCTCTCCAAATTCATGGGGACCTAACCCAAAATGGGTTTTCCCTCCAATGGGATTTTCCCATGTATTTAACTTGTACACGCAAAACAGCTAGGCTGAAAATCTCAGACCCCTCCTAATCATACTAATGTGCCACAATTTCATTGGCAACATCCATTTTATTCTCCAAGTTCATTGGGACTTAACCCTAACTCTAAGTGGGTTTTCCCACCAAAGGCATTTTCTTGTATATATAACCATAGACAGGTAGAAAGGTGGCCTGAAAAGCTCAGTTCCCCCCTAAGCTTACCAATACGGTTTGAATTTCTTGACTACATCCATTTTGCTCTCTGACTTCATGGGGTACTAATACTAACCCTAAGTGGGTTTATTGCCCAATGGGATTTTTACATTTAACTAGCGCATTGGTATGCTTAGGAGCAGGCTGAGATTTGCAGCCAAGCTTTTCTAACTGTCCATATTAAATACATGGGGAAATCCAATTGGATGATAAACTCACTGAAGGTTAGAGTTAGGTTCCCATGAAGTCAGAGAGAAAAATGAATGTCACCAATGAATTCACAGCGCATCAGTATGCTTAGGAGGGGGCTGAGATTTTCAGCCCAGATTTTCTACCTGTCCATATTAAATACATCAGAAAATCCCATTGGACGATAAACCCACTTAGCATTATGGTTAGGAACTTACTAAAGCATATGAAAAACATATGAAGAACAGTTGCAGAAACTGGGTATGTCTAATTTAATGAAGGACTAGAGGTCACATGATAGCAGTATCTCAATATTTAAGGAGTTGTCACAAAGAAGAGGAGATCAACCTATTTCCAAAGCAAGGCAGATCAGGAAGCAATAGATGGAAAATGATTAAGGAGACCACCAGCATAGAACTAAAGAGAAATTTCCTGACAGAACAATTAATCATTGGAACGACTTGCCTCAGAAGTTGTGGGTGCTCAAATAGTGGAGGTTTTTAAGAAGAGCTTGGACAATCATTTGTCTGAAATAATATAGGGTTTTCTGCTTGAGCAGGGAATTGGACTAGAAGACCACCAAGGTCACTTTCAACTCTGTTATACATTTACAACATTTCTACCTGTCAATTACAAAATGCCACATTACCTGAATCTTCACATATACTATTCTGATACATTACAACATCCTAGATTCTTGGGAAGAACTCAATATGTGTGAAGGCCAATACCAGCTAAAGAACTGGCAGTTATAATTTCACATTATTGGGAATAGATAAATAATTAAACACTATCAAACATCTGCCTATACCATGTTCTTGGAAAGGACTTGATAGGTGGATGACAATACCAAATACAGTCTTAATAATACAGTAATAAATTTACCAAATATTATCAGATTTAACTTTAAAACTCAAGAGAGATTTGAACCAAGTATTTGAAAAATGTCATTTGTAGTTTTCATTCAAATAATAACTTTAATTTTGTTCAAAGTTACCAGTATAGTTGTGACTAATATTTACAATAAAATCCAAAATATGAAGTTTATATTTATATTTAAATATATTTAATTTAAATATATTATATTTAAGTATAATATATATATATATATATATATATATATGTGTAAGGTTTTTAAGCTGATAATTTTTTAAATAATAAATAAGGGAGACTAGTATAGATCTATTTCGAGCTAGTTAGCTCTCTTCAGCTAGCCATACCCTTACTGGGATTCGAACCAGGGAAGTATTACATGTGAGGCAGTTGTAATTGCCTCTACACCACTGGCTCTCTCCTTATCAGCTCAGGCAGGGGAATAAGTATATACTTTGTATTACAACACCCTGTTAAGCCCCAATTAAGTAGGGTGTAGATTATTGGTGCAGAGGCAATTACAACTGCCTCACATGTAATACTTCCCTGGTTCGAATCCCAGTAAGGGTATGGCTAGCTGAAGAGAGCTAACTAGCTCGAAATAGATCTATACTAGTCTCCCTTATTTATTATTTAAAAAATTATCAGCTTAAAAACCTTACACACATGTAAACAAAAGGCAACGAAACAAATAGCTTTCTGTCGGTATGGTCTCTGGTGATGAGCCGAAAGACAGAAAAGAAAGCAGTATGCTTTCTCCCTTAATTGGGGCTTAACAGGGTGTTGTAATACAAAGTATATACTTATTCCCCTGCCTGAGCTGATAAGGAGAGAGCCAGTGGTGTAGAGGCAATTACAACTGCCTCACATGTAATACTTCCCTGGTTCGAATCCCAGTAAGGGTATGGCTAGCTGAAGAGAGCTAACTAGCTCGAAATAGATCTATACTAGTCTCCCTTATTTATTATTTAAAAAATTATCAGCTTAAAAACCTTACACACATGTAAACAAAAGGCAACGAAACAAATAGCTTTCTGTCGGTATGGTCTCTGGTGATGAGCCGAAAGACAGAAAAGAAAGCAGTATGCTTTCTCCCTTAATTGGGGCTTAACAGGGTGTTGTAATACAAAGTATATACTTATTCCCCTGCCTGAGCTGATAAGGAGAGAGCCAGTGGTGTAGAGGCAATTACAACTGCCTCACATGTAATACTTCCCTGGTTCGAATCCCAGTAAGGGTATGGCTAGCTGAAGAGAGCTAACTAGCTCGAAATAGATCTATACTAGTCTCCCTTATTTATTATTTAAAAAATTATCAGCTTAAAAACCTTACACACATGTAAACAAAAGGCAACGAAACAAATAGCTTTCTGTCGGTATGGTCTCTGGTGATGAGCCGAAAGACAGAAAAGAAAGCAGTATGCTTTCTCCCTTAATTGGGGCTTAACAGGGTGTTGTAATACAAAGTATATACTTATTCCCCTGCCTGAGCTGATAAGGAGAGAGCCAGTGGTGTAGAGGCAATTACAACTGCCTCACATGTAATACTTCCCTGGTTCGAATCCCAGTAAGGGTATGGCTAGCTGAAGAGAGCTAACTAGCTCGAAATAGATCTATACTAGTCTCCCTTATTTATTATTTAAAAAATTATCAGCTTAAAAACCTTACACACATGTAAACAAAAGGCAACGAAACAAATAGCTTTCTGTCGGTATGGTCTCTGGTGATGAGCCGAAAGACAGAAAAGAAAGCAGTATGCTTTCTCCCTTAATTGGGGCTTAACAGGGTGTTGTAATACAAAGTATATATATATATATATATATATATATATATATATATATATATATATATATATATATATATATATATCTTTGGTAATTCGGGTTTTCTCCCGCGTAAAATTGGAAGTATCTAGGCGACGTGTCGATGAAGTCTCATTCATCATCTTCAGGCTTGTGTCTTCGGATTTGTGCTTCTCGGAGTAATGTGAGCTTGCAGCTGTTTCTTCGTTTTAACTGTCAGTGGGGGTGGCTTGATTGGGTGGGGGCTTGGCTGTGTTCTGATTGGGTGGGGGCTTGGCTGTGTTCTGATTGGCTGGGAGTGTGTTCTGTTCAGGTGGGGGCTTAGTTGTGCTCAGGTTAGTTACGTGGAAGTGTGGTGGTAGCATCTTGTGTGAAAAACGCCCATACAGCATGAATAAACGAGATGATACCTCCCGCCTACCAACCATTTGGAAACCCGCCCTCATTAACAAATGAGTACCTAACATGAAGAATGACACCAGACCCACACCCATGAAGACCACACAAGATGCTACCACCACACTTCCACGTAGAAAGCAGACTCACACCCACACAGAAGATGAAACACGACCATGGACCAGAAGCCGTACCACAGCTGCATCACTACCTGCTTCAACACCCCCCCACCCATACATGAAGGGAACTGATGAAGATGTGGCAAGACCACGAACATGAAGCCAAACAGCAGGATCACAGCTCACCATCTCAAATCCTCCAGCAACTAAGACTAACCTGAGCACAACTAAGCCCCCACCTGAACAGAACACACCCCCAGCCAATCAGAACACAGCCAAGTCCCCACCCAATCAAGCCATCCCCACTGAAAGTTAAAATGAAGAAACAGCTGCAAGCTCACATTACTCCGAGAAGCACAAATCCGAAGACACAAGCCTGAAGATGATGAATGAGACTTCATCGAAACGTCGCCTAGATACTTCCAATTTTACGCGGGATAAAACCCGAATTATCAAAGAACCACATACAAATACCCACGAAAACTTCAGAATACATATATATATATAACATATATATAACATATATGTTAATATATATATAAACAGACAACAAATGGTCAAAATTGGGAGCGTCCTATCAAAGTCTGTACCTGTCAACAGTGGTGTCCCCCAAGACAGTGTCCTAGGACCAACTCTCTTCATACTCTACATAAATGACCTCTGTGACCATATTAAGAGCAACTGCGTCCTCTTCGCTGATGATGTAAAGCTATTCAATACCACAGACAATATTACTACCCTCCAAAAAGACCTCAACTATGTATCAGAATGGTCAAACAAATGGCAATCTTAAATCTCAACAAATGCTCTGTCTTACATATTGGCAAAAAAAAAATCAGAAAATTAAATACAGGCTGAATAGTCAAGACCTTGTTGATGATCCAAACTCTGTCAAGGACCTTGGAGTACTCATCTCTAATGATCTAAGTGCTAGAGCCCACTGTAACTACATAGCCAAAAAAGCATTAAGAGTTGTTAACCTAATCCTACATAGCTTTTTCTCTGGTAATATTACACTACTAACTAGAGCATACAAAACATTTGCTAGACCAATACTCGAATATAGCTTATCAGTCCGGAACCCACATTATGTATCTGATATTAACACAATTTAAAAAGTCCAGAAATATTTCACAAGAAGAGTTCTCCACTCCTCTACTCGTTGCAGAATACCTTATGCCACCAGACTTGAAATTCTAGACCTAGAAAACCTAGAACTACGCCGCCTTCGGTCTGATCTAAGTATAGTATATAAAATCATACACTGCAATGTCCTACCTGTCAATGAATACTTCAGCTTCAACCATAACAATACAAGAGCAAACAATAGATACAAACTCAAGGTTAATCGCATCAAAGTTGATTGCAGGAAATACGATTTCAGCAACAGAGTGGTCAATGACTGGAATACTCTACCTGACTCTGTGGTTTCTTCCCCAAACCCCCAAAATTTTAACCTTAGACTTTCTACTATTGACCTCACCCCTTTCCTAAGAGGTCTGTAGGGGGCGTGCATAAGCGCACCAACATGCCTACCGTCCCTGTCCTATTGTTTCTTTTATTTTTCTTATATGTATCCATGTATTCATAACTATGTTTTTACTTATACCTATTATCTTGTAAGCAATTGACAAACCAAATAAATAAATAAAAGTGAATGTCTTTAATGTATTAAATTGAGGTATTTAAGTAGTTTTCCATTTCCATGGCTGATATAAAATTCATTGACAGTGAAAACTATAGAAGTATAGAATCATCTCATCCATTTTAATATAGCTGTAAAAATGTAACATTTGCTATTTTGATTTATATTACTTCTTATGCTTTAATGAAGTGTTATGCCAATTTGCAGTAAGAAAAGGCCTTTGCTATGTTTATACTCACATTTTAAATTTGATTTTAAAAATATTTTACAAATGCTTTTTTATCTTGCAACCAATCATCCCTTTCAATTAAAAAAAATCAAAATTTTGATATTGCCTGTATCAGACATTTTGTCTAACAATAATTAGACAATTGTCTAATACTTGAAAGCCAGATCAGGAGATTATTCTTGTCAAATTCTTTTTGCTAAATCTGGTCATCCTCTAAAGGGTTTAGGGCAAAATGCAATTTTTTTTCTGGATATCAAGCATTTGAAATCTCAACACATTGCTTGGTGTACAAGTCAGTGATTTTGTATAACAGGAAATGGATAACATGTGCAGAAGATTTATAAATATTTCTATTTAGATAAACAAGGTCGAGTCCAAAATGAATGAATTAATCACAACAATCATACATGCCAGATGTTTCTAAACATTCATTTATTTCATCCACATGTTAGCTATGCCTAATTCAGGAAACAGCAAACAAACTGCATCTGTTGAATCCATGATAGGGAAAGGAGGTGAAATAAGAAGCATAGAATGGGAATTCCCTCCTTCATTTTCTTTCCTTATTTATCTTTCTTGTATACTCCTCTCTCTGTCTCTGTCTCTCTCTGTCCGTCTGTCTCCGTATCTGTGTGTTAAAGTAATATTATACAGCAAGTATTTTGAACAAACATACGTAATGCAAACGCATTTAATATTGTGTCATTTTTCCTTACTCTATTTTGTCCTTTGCTGCAATTCTTTCTCATACATTCTCTTATTTGGAAACAAACAGATGTTAAGACCTTCAGATATGTTGATACTCCCTAACTCATCCAGTAATCCATTAATTAAGTAAATAGCAAGAGCACTTATACTTATATACCGCTTCACAGTGTTTTACAGCCCTCTCTAAGTGATTTACAGAGTCAGCATATTGCCCCCAACAATCTGGATCCTCATTTTACCCACCTCGGAAGGATGGAAGGCTGAGTCAATCTTGACTCAGGTGAGGATCAAACCCCTGGCAGTCAGCAGAATTAGCCTGCAATACTGCATTCAAACCAGTGCCCACCATGGCTTATAAACTTTTATTATGCAGGACTATTGAGTACATCTTGTTTACAGTTATTAACAATATACCATAAAAAGTCTTGTTGTCATAACCTGGGCATCAGTCATAGGCACTAATATTTATTTTATTTATTTGTAAAATGTATTAGGCAGTCATCTTGCCACACATTAATTCTGGGTGGTGTTTTGAACCAAGTCATCTCAAATAAGCTAACTTACAGAATGTCTCCAAAATTTGGACCCACGATTTCCAAAGGAATGAAATTTGTAAAAGTCCTGGCTGCTGCTAGTCACGTGATCTTTAATTTCAAAGTTCTGTGACTGTTCCCCAAACAGTCTTACAGTCCCTCCCTCCCTCCCCCAATCAGCAGCATTTGCCTGCCTGCTTGGAATAGGTTTCTGATACTGTTTGCCAGATTTTCTCAAGGAAAATCAATGGGGAAGTCGGCAGGAAGTCAGCAATCACTCCTGCTCCCACTGCTTTTTTCCCCACCCTTGATCATTCAATTTCTCTGTTGAGGTAAGGAGATATGTTTGACATTATGACTCAAGGAAGCATCGGTTGTCTGGTCTGTCATGAAAACAGTTGGGTTAGAAAGCTAAAGTATCTCCAATCTTTTAGTATTGACACAGTTGTTACAATTTTGCACTAAGATTGTTTCAAAAGTCTTTTCCTTCAATGTTTTCTTATTTCCCTAATTAATTTTGCCATCTCTGAAATAATTTCTGGGATATATATTAAGATCTGAAGGCCAACATTAATGTTGAGATGTTGGCAAGTCTAACTTTTCACAATCTATATTCTTATCAACCAAAAAAGACTATTTTCCAGGAAGGCTGGATACTAATTTGATTGCTGCTTTTTTAAAAAAATAAAATTTAGGCAAATCATATAACTTTAATAAATGATAATGATTTTAAAAATACCATGCTTCAAGTTTAAATCAGCATGAAAATGAGATATGTACTTATGTATTATTTTAAAGTAAGCAGTTGATTCAACCAGGTTCACAATTAATATATCTAACTGATTCAGTTTTCAGATAATTAGCAAACGGATATAGTTTTGTTGGCCACACAGGAAATGATACAGAATATTTTAAGATGCAACAGTGATACTTAAAGGAAAGTGCATTATACTCATAATTTTTTCTGAAATTGTACACATTACATGTTATAGCCTCCTTAAAAAGAAAAGCCTTTTTCTGGGGTCTGAGGCCCATTTCATCTCAAAACAGATTAAACATTCAGAATAACTAACATATTTTTGAGTAGTTGTTAAAACATTGTAAACTATCATTCCAATATATGATACTATCTTCCTTGCATAATGATATTTAAAGAAAAATTAGTATTTTTGCATTTTTCATAAACGTAGAGGGCAAAACACCATTTATCTAACAAAATATTTTAATGAAATCTGGTGGTGAGGATACCTTGAAAGAGGTAAGAGTATCCAGGAAGGGAGATCTAATAAAAAGGATTAACTGCTTAATAACTAGCTGCTAAGGCAATAACTGTACAAAGTTTGAGATACAGGGGGACAATTGCAGTTCTTAGATCAGAGTGAATGACTGGGTAGAAAGTTTGGAAAATATGACCTTAGAGAATATTCTTCAAGGTATTCTTAACATTTACCAACTGCAAATAACAGTGAAATCCACATTATGTGAGAGCATTTCTGGTCTTGCACAAGACTTTGTTCTGTGTCTTTTGGCCTCAATATGTTCTAAGTAAATCCCCAATTTTATGAAACAAACTTTGAAAGCATGCTTCCAGAGAAGGTATGATGAACTGGAGACTGCTCTGCAAAAACAGAGCCAACAACCACAGCAAACATCAAAGAACTGGTGAGTAGACTAGTTCCTTGTTACCTCTCAGGACAAGGGAAGTATGGAGATTACCCACAAGTGCTCCATACAACTGTTCATGAGGAGACTGTGGAACAGTGGTTTTCCACTGGTTAAGCACTAGAAGAAAGGATCAGCTATTCTGCTCACAACCACAACCAAGACTTTTAAAGGGCACTAACTTCACAAATCTCACTTTCTAATTACTTTCTGAAACTGCACCCTAACTACTTGTAAGCTATTACAGACCTTTGGAATGACAAGTTTGAAAATGTTAGATAAGTCTGCCTTTAATCCTGAATGAAACAAAACTTTACCTAAAAGCTTAAAAATTTGAAATTAACAACAAAAAGTTAAATAACATTTTGAAGTTATAAAGTTAAAATGGACTAAGGGTTCAGATAAAATTGTAATATTGGAATTGTTGCAGTAAGATTTTGAAATTAATTATAAAATACAAACATCTTGTGGGAAGTAGAACCTGTTTTGCTTTTTACAAGACACAACACAGATAAATTATTTCACGTTTAAAAAATACTGAACACTAGAGATATTTTAGATTTTAGGTAGAGAAATGATATACAGACCTTCAAAATAGTTATGACAATACAATAAACTTAAGACCTTTGAAGAATGAAATCAAAAAATAGTAATCACAATAATAACATCAGTAATGAGTCTGCTTCTATGTATAGACTCTGTACAAAAGATGTCATTGAAGAAATGTCAGATGTAGAACAAGTTTTATCAGACAAAACAGATATAGCATTAAAAGTAGATTTATAGCTGACAAGTCAAAAGAATGATTTAGAAAAGATGCTTTACTGATCTACTAAAGAAAGTGGCTGAAGTTTTAAAATGTAAAAACAAAATACAATGACAAACCAAAGGAGTAACTAGGGCAATTCTTTCCTAATAGATTTACATAAGAGTGTCATGCTAAAGCCTTAAAGGATAGGATAGAACAAAAATAAATGAAGAAAATTTGAATCCTGTGAGAATATTTGAACAAATTAAAAATTAAGACTATTAGATGTAAAAGGAAGAATATAATGCCGTTTATTTGAGCAATGTTAAATGAAATACGTGGTTACTTTTGGCTGTCCTTTTTGGATTTTCTGTTGACATCAGGACTGAAACATTTTATGGATTTATTTATAGATAAGAGATGGGATACAAGTGGAAGAGATAAATATTTATAATATTAAAGAGAGTGAAGAGTTACTAAATTTATATTTATGATGAAGGTTGGAAGTCATTTCTTTGTTATCTTTTTATTACTGGTATATTCTTATTTTTTTTTTCTTGAATTTTCTACTGCTATTTTATTTTTCCCTTTAAGTTTAATTTATATATATTTTTACTATTACAATCAAAATTCTTAATCAAAATTTTATACACAAAAATAATACATTTTGAAATCATGCATTCTTTTATCAAGAATTATTAATTGGACAGTACCTAAGCATATTTAATAAAGCCATGGTTTATTTCCTTATGTTAAGTGGTTCCCTTCATAAATCTCTTTAGTTCATTTTGTAAGCTTGTCTCTAGTGGCATCAATTCCTTATCTGAGCAGTATTCTGTATAAATGGTACAGCTTCTACATGTCACAGAGGATTTATTTGGTGGAAGCAGTTCAATGCCTTACAGATAGTAAGTCCTCGGTTAATGATCATTCATTTGGCAAGTATTTGAAGTTATAACAGTGTAGGAAAAGTGGTATCTACAACTTGGAGTTCCGGTTATCATAATCTGGGTACTAGGCAACTGGCTTGCTCTTATGACAATTGCTGCGAACTACAGTCACATGATCATGATTTGCAATCTTTCTTGGTGGTTTCTTATAAGCAAAGTCAATGAGGAAGCCAATTGGGAAGATTACAAGTTACTTGGGTAAGTCTCCCCTACCCACACAAACTTTCTGAGCTTTGCTATGTTCATGCCATGGTTCCCTGGTCACTCATCCCCCATCTCCACCCTGCAGTAGCCACTCCAAGCCCTTCTATGCTCTCTGGTCACCCACACACCCCTCGCTCTTGCTCTCTCTCACTCGGCAACAGCAAGGCACCTGGGACTTGCAATTTCCTGCAGGCTTCCCCACTGACTTAAGTTTGGAAGCAGCAGCAAGCTGTGAGATGCTCACTTAACAATCATATTCCTTGTTTAACAATAACAATGAGAAGTACAGGGATTGCTGTTGTTAAGCAATGTGATCATGTAACATGTGATTTATAACTGGGAATGATTCTGAAAAATTCCACTGACATAATATTTCATAAGGGTATTTAAAAGACTTTCTTATAGAGAAGAAATAAAAGTATAAAAAGTAATATAGAATATTAGAGGCTACAGGAATAGTGTCCCTAGAACATTTTTATATAAAAATATAATGGCTTTAGCATATAATTTCAGATGCTGTTTTGTAATCATTTGCCTAAAGCAACCTCATCTAATAAACTGTAACTTGCTATTAAAATTATCTCATTTAAGAAAAATAATTGTCCTCCTTCCTGCTTGCATATTATCAAAATCAAAATCAATAGCAAAAGATTGAGTCAATTTCCCTGAGCAAAGGGATACCCATCATGTCTTCCTAAAAACTCTTATCTCTTTCCCCAAGAAAAGGATAAACAAAAGGCCAGCATCTGTAGTATAAATAATGTTATTATTCAGTTGAATTAATTCTTCATCATATTTGGTACACCAGCTCACTATGCACTACGGTAAGAAACAGTTTGGCCTCCATTCTGCATCTTAGCACAGTAATCTTATGTTCAGAATACATTCTAAAACATATTCTGAATACTCAGATGGATGATAAATAGAACTATACATTATAGTTGTATAACATTAAAACTATATTAATGAATGTTTAGCTTCTAAAAAATCATTTGCATTTTCTTTGAATAGTTCAGTAGTTATTTCTAGAACAAAATTTCACAAATTTATTCTCATGATCTCCACTGACATTACAATCACTATGAACACTCTTATAATGGTTGTACATTTGTATTAAGAGGATAGTACTCTTTCTTTCTCATAAATACAAACAGATTATAAAAATTGTCCTCAGCCAATTATGCTGGCATTTCTATCAACTTGAACATAACCATCAGAGAACAAATTGTATTGTAGATCTGAATAAACCTGTAAAACATTTTATTAGGAAATGTAAATTCACGCTGAAGGCATTCAGACGATTTTTTAAAAAGTATAACAATTTTGAATATATGCTGCTTGCGTTATTAGTCGTTAATTCCCAGTCAGGATTTGGATTGGCAACAACAATATTTCAGGGTAAGAATATTTTAAGACAAGTTATAGTTTATAGAATCAAATGGGTAAGTTCAGTATTGCAATATAATTTACTACAGAGCTACTAACAGACTCTAAATTTTTGTTTCCATCTACCCAAATAATTGGAGAAGCATGAAATGTAGCATGTAATTTTACCACTTGACTATCAATTTATATGATTGCTGGGACATCCAATATAATGCCTGAGGATTTCTTTTCTTGATGACCTCCAGATTCTCAGTCCCAACAATTTTTTCAGTTAAGAAAAAAAAGGAAAATGCAAAGCACCAGCCTAAGACATCATTTTTATTTTCCAGAACATTTATGGGATCCATTATGGACAAAAAAATATTAAAAATTAACGTGGGAACAAAACCTTTTTTATCACTGCAAAAAAAAGACAAATGTAGAACGAAGGGATACAAAAGTAATGCTAGAAATGATAAACAGAAAAATCCCCAACAATCAGACATCTGATGAGTATTTTGCCATTGGTCATACCCATATAGCAGCCATGCTGAAATTACATTATACAAATATTTCAAAATTCAAAATATGCTGAAGCAATTCCAAAGGCCTCATACAAATATGCAGCTTTGGATCATTTTCCTCAATGAATAATTGAACATGTATAATGGTTTTCACTCCCTTGTCTAATTGGATTCGCTTTATCTAGTTTTAGGATTTGTGTAGAGAACTGATCAAGTTTTAAATTACATTTTTGCAGAAATATTAAAAATGTAATAGGGTTCACAAACATTTTAAGCACCACTGCATAGTGTTTTTAATAATATATAAGGAAATTGTTTTGTTACTGAAAGCTGTTACTAAACAACATTTGTTTGATACAATGCCATGTCAGAAGTCAATTAACATTGTGTTGAGCGCATTTATTATTTTCATAAAAGAAATGCAAACAATAAAAATGGGGAAAAATATTCAAATGGACAACAAAATAGAAACACAAGTATATTTAAAATGATCAGGGAAGTTGCTTGGTCATTGGTTGAGAGGGAGACTATATAGAATATTGTATAAAATGTAGTGATTTAAAAGCTAAATTGAAGAGAAATCTAATTCTTTCCTTTTTCCGTTTTCATTGCTGACAGAATCTATCCATGAATGAATGTTTTCGACCCACAGAACAGAGAGTCAACCTATTGCTGCACTATGATGTAATTGCATAAACAACTAACAAATATTTTTTTAAAAAAATTCTACAAATGATAAATGATAAAACCTTTACTGACAAACTGAAGGAAATGTTTGATTTTGGTGGAGTGTTAACAAATAAATTTCATTTTTTTCAAAAGAAACTGACTGGAAGCCAGTCGTTACATCAACAGTTGTAAAATGATTGTTTATTTGGGGTGTAGATTCTTTTTTTCCTGAAATACCAAGTTTATTATATTTATTCATTGCATTTAAAATAGAACCTTGCAATTTTAGAATTGTGTGACCAGATTCTACCTCTATAATAGAAGTGAGCATTCTGTATCTCAGAATAGATGATGTCCCTAGCTTTTTTTTTAAATACTTTATTCCCATTCTGATCGTACAGAAAATTTAGCTATGGAAGAATTATTTCTTAATTATACCTGTTAGGAACACAAGAAAAATTAAATAAATGTACCTCACCTAAAAATAAACATTCAATATAAATATTTAGTCATGTGCATACTTGAAACAAAAAAGTGAAAGGTGTATAACATTTTAACCATCACTCCCATCTAATTCCCCCACCCAAATTTCCACCATAAAGTTTTACTTTAAGTGAACATTTTTATCAGTCCTATTTATTTGTGACAAGCTGATTTCATCAGCCAATTATAATATAGCATGTAACTCATCTCTTCTATATGAAAATTCAGTATCTGTTCACTGCTTCCTCTACTTCTATCCTTCAGTAGAGTGTCTCTTTATTGTCACTAACGAAATGCAATAGGCATGAAATCATGTCACATTACCTCAGCTAACTCAAACCCATGATTAAGTAAATATTTAAAACATTTTCTCCCATTTCTGTTCTCACTATATTGTGTTACAATCATGACATTCTGAGACAAACTAAATCTTTCAAAACCAATTTTAGAAGAACCTTTTTATTTAAGTTGATCATGATATTAACAGGAAAAACAGCTTTTAAGGACCCCAATATAAGCCAGAGATTAGTAACCAGCATGGTACATGTGACCTCCAAATCTATCTGACTGTCTATCTGCCTATTCGTTTCACTTCCTCCCTGTTGGCTTAAATTTTATTTCCAGGGCTTATTACTCCCTCCAATCAATTAACTCTGATTAGAGCATAGCTCTCCAAATCTGTAAATTAAGACACAAGCTAAGTTTGTCATCCAGAGTGTTAGTCAAAACAATCCAGCTCCCATGGTTTGATGAAACAATCAAGTATCCAGAGACTATAAAAACTTAAAGGGAAGAAGCCATATGAGGTGATCCTATTCCTGCGAAGGGACCATTGAATGAAACGGTCAAGAGATTAACAAATCTCACAATATGTTGGCATTCCCAATTAAAAGATTTCAGATAAAAACATCAAAATGTTTTGAGATCTTCTTGTGAGATTTTGCAGCTGTTTTTCATGCCATGATTGGAGTATATATATAGACTGGCTTTAGGGGATTGAGAGTTGGAGGTTGTGGTTTTACAATGATTCTGTGAAATTTATCAGAAATGAAATATACCAAACATATAAGAGCCCAGTTAGTTAGTAACATTTTGTCAAACATGATTGGTGTCATAAAGTTAAGCAGAGTCAGAGCAGATTAGGGACCTAACAGGAAACCCCAGTGCTAGACTGTGAAGCTGAAAAACAACTCTGAAGAAGGCACGGAAAACCACTTCATATTGTTTTTTTTAAAAACTCCAAACAAACTATGAAGCTACAAGGAGTCACGGCTGACTTAGTTTTTATCACAAGACATAACAAATTCAATTTAAAATATGATTGTGTTAAAATTGTAATATGTAGTTTCCAATACAACTTATTTCAATGTAAAATATACTCTCCCTCACATAAAATAAGAAAAAAATTATACCATAATTCATGGCCTTAAGCTTGATATGCATTTAAAGCCTTTATTAAAAATAAATGAAATGCTTTGCTGAATCTTTCTGTCATTTGATATTTTAGGTTTATACTGAGGACAATCATTAAAAAAGACAGAATAGGTAACAATGTAGTTTGCAATTATTTTAGGTCTGATAGATTTCAAAGAACATTAGACCATCCGCCTGAACAGCAGACTCACTGCCAATTAAATCTGATTCCTTCAAATTACCTCAAAACATCTTTTATGAAGTTCAAAAGGTCTTTGTACACAAATCAAAACATTAATTCCAAAATAATATACCAAATGGTGGTGGCTCCATATCCCCCCTAACAGAGTTAAATAGATTTGCTGGCAATAGCTTAATGGTGTAAAAAATTTGCAGAGAAGCCTCTGAAAAGAGAAAACTATACACAGTATAGCAATTTGTCATCAGAAGTAAACTTTTACCTGGAAGGGAGGAACGGAGGCAAATACTGTCTAGGTATTCAATCTGATTGTGAAGTTGAATAACTAGTTTAATTATTTACTTTGTTACAGTGGAGCTCAGCAACCATATAAAAAGCATATGATATGTAAAAAAGGAAGCAACAATCCAAACAGCAAAATTGACACCTTCTGCATTTGTATATGCCCAATGAGAATTTGAGATATGTAATATAGAAATTATATCAATACTTTTAACAGGAACATTTATCTTTTTTCAAGAAACATTTCCTAACAATTTTAGAAATATGGAGTTGTCCTGGATATCACAGAACTACCATATTTGCATAGTGACCTGGACTGCAGCCATTGTACTATCTAGAACAACTAAAAAGAACTCATTATATACTCAACTCAATTATGGCAAAGATTTATTTGGATATGAAGGAGTGCTTTTTAAAATGTTGATGTTAAAATAGGTACTTACTTCTACCAATTATTTTCAAATTACATGTTTTTTTACTGTCTTGATTACTGTTTGTAAACCAGCTAGAGTTATGGTGTATGGATAGAAATTTATATATATATATATATATATATATATATATATATATATATATATATATATATATATATATATATATATCTTTGGTTCTTCGGATTTTCTCCCGCGTAGAATTGGAAATATCTAGGCGACGTTTCGATGAAGTCTCATTCATCATCTTCAGGCTTGTGTCTTCGGCCTTGTGCTTCTCAGAGTAATGTGAGCTTGCTTACATTACTTTAAAGCTCTTCATGGCTTGGGTCCAGGTTATCTGAAGAAACATCTCTTGCCAGTGACATCTACCTGACCCATTAGAGCAAGGAAGCAAGGAATGCTGCGGGTCCCACTCCTGAGGGAGATACACCTGGTGGGACCTAGAAGAAGGGCCTTCTCTGTGATGGCTCTATCTCTCTGGAACATCATTCCCCCAAAGATTATTAGAATGGGCCCCTCGTTAATACTATTCCAAAAGGCATTGAAGACCTGGTTTTGCCAGCAGGCCTGGGGAACCCAGAGAGGGATGGAACCCATCAGATGGCTAGTGTGACCCACTGTTGTCGGGGTGGGGGGGGTGGAAGTTGGTTTTATTTGTTTGTTTGTTTTCCCAAATTTTGTTCTATTGTACTTTACTAATTTATTTGATTCTTTTTGTTTGTTCTTATTTTTATTTTATTTTTTTGTTTTAAATATGATTTTACATTGTGTAAGCTGCCTTGAGTTGCCATGGGCGAATAGGCAGCAATATAAATCAAATAAATAAATAAATAACACGAGATTATTTCAAAATGTCCAAAATCAAAGTCTGAAAATATGAATAATAGCTTTCAATTCTTAAAGTATGATGAAATATACTACCATGTACTAATAAAGTGATCTTTTATAATTGCAAGTTGTGTTGTACATACTACTCTTTAATAACTTTTAAACCATAGAAGGAATTGGGACTTCTAAAAGGTTGCATAGCAGCCTTTTAATAATGGGTCATACTTTTGTGATTCCAGTCCTGTATATGTTTACATATGGCAAGGTAACTTTTAAATGATATATCAATATTTAATAATTAACATTGTGATGTAGATATAAAATTATTTATTTGGGCAGGTCCCTTTTCTTACCATACAAGACATACTATAATATTCTGGCTTTGGACTAATGCTTCCGGGGCATATGAATGGCTCTGAAGTATGTAAAAGAAAAAAACTCACTTCAAAGTATTTGAATTCTTACTTCCCACTTTAAAAAGTAAAAATATACACTACCTAAAATACTTCTATCTTGTTAGATAGCCTGAGACTTTAAGATAGATAGATGTTAATAACTGTTAACACGTTTCTTATGTGTACAGTTTCAATGTACTGTATTTATCAACCTGAAGGAAACTAGAGAAGTTTCCCTATGGTTATGTAACAAAAATACATCAAAAATGCTCTCTATATTTCCATAGCTATTTTTGAACCCTGGTGTTCATGCAACATTTTTTCACATACCCATAAATTTTATATGGAATTTCCACAATATTCATAGAAACTATCATTATAGTTATCCAGACATTATACTAAGAATTTAATGAATTAGAGGAAAATAATTTACAGATTAATATTAGGGCACTTCAACTGGTAAAAGTTTACGTCAGCACTTCCAATGAAAAAATAATAGGGTATACCTGTATTCATTGCCTAATATGAGGCAAGACAGGACAATATAACATTTCCAGAAAAAAAGTTTCCCCAATAAAGGTAAGAGATAAAATAATGCCCTTCATTATACCGGTATATAGATGCTTGGGCCTTTAGCTGAAACATACAAAGCAGATTTATCATTTTTATTGGATTATTAGTCTCTCTGTATTTCGTTACAGCTACTAACAGAGTAGGCCAAAATACAGTACAACTTACAATTCATTTAATGACTGTTCAAAATTACAATGGCACTGAAAAAGCGACTTATAACTTTATTCACATTTATGACCGTTGCGGCACCCCCAAGGTCATGTGATCAAAATTTAGACATATGACAACTGACTCATATTAATGATGGGGCAGTGTCCCAGGGTTATGTGATCCTGTTTTGTGACCTTTTTACAAGTGAAGTTAATGGGGAAGTCAGATTCACTTAACTCTGTTACGGTACTAATTTAACAACTGTGGCAAGAAAGGTCATACAATTCAGCAAAATTCACTGAATAACTGTTTCATTTACCGTAGCAACAGAAATTTTTGGATCAGTTGTGGTCGAAAATTAAGGACTACCTGTATTTTATTTTTCTCTTCTATTGTATAACTTTTCAAGTGAATTCTAAAATAATTCATAAAATTCTATAGTGCAATCCTGAAGAAATAATTGCTTCTTTTAAAGAAAAAAATATTTTTTTCCTGTACAGTAGCTTGTTATCTGAAAAAGAAGTAACCGTTCTGAAAAAATATTGAATATTTCTCTTTGAAGAAAATAAATTAAAATGATGAATCTATGTTCAAAATAATAAACCAAAATTAATGAAACAAATACAGCTTCCAGCAGCTGTATACTGCTTGCCTTGCTTCTTTCTGTTGGATCAATATGGTTTTCTGTGGATAAGGATTTGTCATTATATTGCTTAAACCATCATGCTTTAACATACTGACAGGGAAAAAAGATACCTGGGTGAACAAATTTGTAATCATTACTACTGTATATAAATGCATCCTACTGCCAAAAAGAATAACATCAACATATACTGATCTTAATATAATCTGATGTAACTTTTACCAACCACTATTCAGGTGGAGATCATGATCTCTAAGAACTCTTTCAGTCCCTGCATAAAGCACCAGACAGAAAATTTGCCTACAGTTCATGCTGTAACTTAGTTAGAAACAAAAGGCAGGTTGATTTATCAAAAAGTTATTTCAATAGCTTTGTCTCCTTTTTAATTACATCGTTTTATAAATTAATATTGAAGACATTCTATTTTTATCTAACATTACAGGATTATGTAAAAAGCCCACTCATTTGTGTTTTCATTCTATAAAAAACTGGCTCATGTAGAAAACCTCATTTGCAGGCAATTTTTTTTTTCATAACAATCCAATAATAGTGCCAGTTTGTACCAGTTAGGACGCTTGTCAGGATTCTAGTCATAACTTCAGCTGCTACTCTTTTATGCCAAGTATAAATAATGTATGTTTTTAATAAAGTGAGGAAAAATCAAAATACATATCAGGAATTAAAATTTGGCACTTTTTCATAATTAAATCAATAAGCTGATAGTGATACATTTTCCATGAACAGAAAATAAATTCTAAACTATAGCTTATAATAAATGATTAGTTAAATAGCAATAGACTTGTATACCGCTTTATAGTGCTTTACAGCCCTGTCTAAGCGGTTTAGAGTCAGCATATTGCCCCCAACAATTTGGGTCCTCAATTTGGATAATGGATTATCCCAATCACAATCAATGTAATTTCTTTGTTTATCTAGAATTCCTGCTTAGAAAAATGTATTTATTAAATATACTGGATAGCCTACGTATACAAGTAGTCCTTGACTTATGATTGCAATCGAGCTCCAAATTTCTGTTACTAAGCAAGACAGTTGTTTAAGTGAGTTTTGTTCATTTTATGACCATTTACCACAGTTGGTGGGTAAATCACTGCTATTGTTAAGTTAGTAACATGGTTGTTAAGTAAATCTAGATTTCCCATTGACTTTGCTTGTCAAAAGGACACAAAAGGTGATCACATGACCCTGGGACACTGCAATTGTCATTAATATAAGTCAGTTGCCAAACATTTGATCATGAGGTGCTTCAATAGTCTTAAGTGTGAAAAACTGTCATAAGTCATTTTTTTCAGTGCTGTTGTAACTTCAAACAATCACTAAACAAATGGTTGTAAGTTGAGGACTACCCATTTGGAAAACTTTATCTATTTTTATTGCATCATATGCAATGCATTCTCAAATATCTGCAAAGAAAATTTACAACCTATTAACTTTTCTTTGTTCTATTATCATGAATATAACTTTGAGATATCAAGGATATAACATACTGACATGTGCAAGTGCATTTAGAGAAATTATTATTTCTCCTTTTAAAAAGGGAACCTGTACTAATTAACAGCAGAGTGGGAAAAATAGAATAACAGTCAAGAAAAGGGGATATTATGAAATATCTTTAGCCTGGACAGTTTTATGTCTTCAATGAGTTAGCAAGTTTGATGGAAAACCCAAAATGATTGCGTATTTGACAGATCATACAAATAATATCCAAGCCTACTATATAACTTCACGGATTATGCCTATTGATAAACTATTAACCTGATATATACAACTTAATATAGAAAATTTTGACTAGAGCGAGAGAAATATACAGCTTCTACACTGATTGTGGAAGTATTCTCAAGCTTAAATAGCTAGTTGCCTTAATGGAACTTTATGAAATGACAAATTAGTAAACTTTTCAATGAACATTAGTACTTTAAAATTCTGTATCATTTAAAAACTTGTTTCCACTGTAAAAGACCAGCATTACTTTTAAACTGGAGTTGAAATCTAATCTGTCTAGATCATACCAAATTATTCAACTTCAAAGTTTTCAAGAATTAAACATATAAATCATGAATGCAGTATAAATTACTTATATAGCCTAGTATCAATGAGCTACCTGAATTCTTGCATAGTTCTATTAGTAAGAAACGGGTTAAAAAAAACTTTAATGGCACTTACTCAAATGCAAAAAAGAGTCCACTGGTAACCAAAATAAGAACAAGTGTCAAGTAGAAGACTCCAGACTGCCGAGCCATCATGATTCTTCCATTGCAAAAGAATTTGTTTCTTCCAGGGAAAACCTCCCATTTTCTCTTAGAAAAGCTTTTCTTCATATGGGGGGACTCCATGGGAGAAGAGGAGCTATGAGTGCTGATCTGACTGTATTCACAGTCTTTCATGGGTCCTTCAACACCACCACCAGGACTCATTAATGGAGAATAAGGAGGAACCCCTCCAGCAACTCTTGTCTAAAACTTCTGAAGAAGACACTATTGGGTGTTTTATTAAAACAAGTTTATCATGGCATTTTAAAATTCCTAATTCTCTGTTAAAGATTTCAAAGCTGTCATTTATGAATTTAGAAGTACAGTAATTTTTCCCTTCTTCACAATTAAATAAAAACCAAAGTGCATAATCACAGAATAGGAATGAAAAAGGCTTAGATATAAAAGAGTTGTCAATTAAACATAGAACTTTATGATTTTAAAGCATTTTGCCTTCTGTTTAAGAAACTGCTCAGTTTTACTTCACATTCCACTTTTAAAGTAAAAGGTCAGGTTTTGAGGCAAGCAGTCTCTAATCAAAATCCTCCTCACAAAGATTTCTAAAAAAATTCTTAAAAGTAGAATTTGTATGAATTGTTCTGAACAAAAACCAACTCTAAGCGCAGCAACTGAAAAACCAACTATAATACCCAATTTTCTCCCACTATGGTCTTTTTCTTCTTCCAGTGGCAAGAGATTAGTTCCTATTTTTTATCATTATAAAAGGCCTTTCCAAACGCAAAATAAAAATGTGGTCCTGGAAAAAGGTGCAAGACATGGCAAGTTTCAAGTTTCAAGCCAGTGTTCATTTTTGATATATACCATTATAAAATAATGCCAATTTCAAAGGACAAGAAAAATACAAAAAAACAAAAGCAAAGTAAAGCTGTCCTCAGGCCACTTTATTATTGATTCAGGCTTGTCAGTCAAAAATAACTTCCAGTTTTAGAGGTACTGACTGATATCTCTCCACTTTTCTCCTTCAAGCCAGGGGAGACCCCCAAACTCCGCTGTACCACCGCAATCCGTCTTCCAGGGGAAAATAGCAGCAGCAACAGGAACCGTCGAGGAAAACGGCAGGGAGAGTTGGCTTTCTGCTTCTACTTTAAACTGGGCTTATTCCCCGCAGCCAGCCGAACAGATGCAGCCACTTTCTCCCCCCTCTCAACGCCAAGGGAACGGGAGGCGTGCGGAGAAGCCACCTGAATCACGGCGGCCGTCGCGGGACCACCAGCACCAGGAGCAGCCGCCGCCGCCGGCTCTCCCGCCGCCGTCTAGGATCCACGCGGCCCCACTCGAAAAGCAGCTGCAGGCGAGCGAAAGGAGGCGAGCCAGCGTTCACACGCACCCTCTTCGTAGGTCCCCGCGAGGAAAACACTGCCAATGTTCCGAGGAGGCAGGAGCAAAGACGGCAGCTTGCTTTCTTCGGGAACGCTCCCTGAGAGAAACGCACCAGGAAAGGTCGGGATCACTCAGCACGGTGGGGGCGGCGGCAGGCGCAACCCCGGGGGCAGCCGCCGCCTCCACCTCCCCTTCCGCGGCTCCTGCCTTTCACTTTCATTGTCAGCCGCTTGGAAGGCGGCGGCGGTTCTGCCCGTGACCGTCCGCCTCACGGGTTCAGTCTTGGCCGGGGAAGGCAGGGCGGCTGCTTGCGTGCGTCTCCCACCGCCTACCTCCACGCGGCAGGAGCAGCCTCCAATCGGTTTATTTCATCGACCGGTCGCCTTCTGCGGTCTCTCTCCTTCCCTTCCCCGCAACAGCAGAGGCCGTGTCACTCGGCCCGGCGCGCACGCAGAAGCCGGCGACAACGACTCCCCAGCGCTCCACGCGGCCGCCGGAGGAACCGCCTCCCGCTGCCGCCCTTGTCCACCGCCTCCCACTTCTGGGACGCCGCGCGCTCGCCCACTTGCGGGTCACGGGACGCCAAAGGAGAAACCCTGCCTCTCCACCCCCGCCAGCTACCCGCCCGAAAACTCAAAGCGCCGCGCACTGTTTGTGGCCGGCTCCCTGTTTCACTAACCCTAACACAAATCCCCTCCCTTTCTTTTGCAGCATTCTGGGAAATGTAGGCCGGGCCTTTTTTTTCCCTTCCGCGTGGGACGGCGAGATACGTAAGAAACGTATAGGAAGAAGGTGGGAGAGAGAAAAGGACGAAACTACATATCCCAGAATCCCAAATTCATTTGCCTCGTTCCTCCCTCTTAAATCGCCTAACTGTGTAATCTGTGCGAGGAAAGCAGGGATGGGACGGGAAAGAAGCGAGAGATTAAAAGGAAAACGAAGCGGAGGAGGGAGATAATTGATAATTAGTATTAGCACAGTACTAATTCTAAATATTGCCGGTTTTCCCGGTGAAACAGTTTTTATTTATTTGTAAGTTTCAGTTAGAAAGAAACTTGCCCAACTTGTCTGAACGTGGAAGTTGTTATTTGTCGTGCCTGGAGGGTTCCGGAACCTGGGTCAGATCACCGGCTTAACTGAATAAATTGAATTGTGTTAAGTCTGTTGAAAACCCACAAAGTTTTTTTAATGTTATTTATACCGTATACTTTGATTTTATTGTCGTCTGCTTTCGAGTTTTCTCCCTCCTGCGGTTCTTCTGTTATTCCCATGGTGTTTCCTATTATAGCTATGTTAATTTTGCCATTTTCTTTTACATTACAAACTTGCCCACACTTTTTAATTCTTACATTACATTTTGAGCCATGCTAACACCCACACAGATTACCAAAATGTCTTCCAAAAAAAAAAGTTATTTTGAATATATTTGAGGGAAGTGATTACATTATGCAGGTTCAGATTTGTATTACACAAAAGTTCAGACCCTACAATTCCCCAAATGATTCAGAAAATCTTGTTTTGTGATTTTTGGGAGTTGAGTGGTGTTCCACGAATTAGAGATCATGCTCATCTCTTTAGTTGCACATCATTTCAATAACCTAACATAATGGATTTTCATTATTGATTTTATTGTCTTAAAAAAGCTTCAAATAGAAATGGAAATACAAAGAAATGCAAGGCAATCATTCTAATTTGTCTTTTAATATAGTTCGGAAAAGTGCTGTATGGAATATTAGCTTCCTACAAAGAAATAGTGATGTAATAAAATATGTTTCTCCCAATATGGAAATATTTAAAATACCACATCTTAAAAGTGTCAAGTTTAAACACACACCACACACAGAAAATTTTAATGATCTGTTTATTTCATAGAGCAAAGTACAAGAATCTACATTAATTGAAACTGGAAGGTGTTTTGGTATTTCTCAATGTCAGCCATGGGGATAATGAAATTAACTACATGTATAATAGATTTTTCTTCTTACAATGTTTCAGTTGCTGAAACATTTATTAAAAAACATTAGAACTATAGTTCAATGCATGCAAATGGGCAAATCCTGCTGAATTCAGGTTTGGCCTATGAAATAAGAATTTAATATCAATTCCTGGCATGTGGCACCACATTGTACAACAGAAAATTAAGTGGTAAAGATTGCTAAATTTTAGCAATATTTTCTTCCTGTTTTCTTGAATGGGAATGAGAAGCTTCAAGAAACAACTTGTTCTACCCTTAAATCCCACCCTTAAAACATTTCCCTGGAATCTAGATTTCTAGATGAAGCCTCAATGACATCAAATGAAGTTGCATGCTTTGACATCTTAATGCAAATGATGCAAAGCATCTGTATCATTTGTCAGTGATGTCATATGCATATGTTGGCAATTGCTCTACCCCCATGATAGGGAACATATGGCACGCGTGGCACGCAGAACCATTTGTGCTGGCACACAAGCCGCGGGCAAGCTTACCTCACTGCCAATGTGCATGCCTCACAGTTAATTTTTGGCTGGTTTGAGGCCTTTTCCAGCTTCTCAGCGGTGGCAGAAAAAAGCCTTTGCAGGCCAAATAATAGGCCCATTTTGTCACTTCCTGTAATACCGGAACGGGCCTATTATTCATCCTGCAAAGCCTGCAGAGGCTTTTTTCAAGCCTCTGGAACACCAAAAAAGGCCTCAAACCAGCCAAAAAATCAGCTGTGAGCTGCAGTACAGGTTAGGGGGTGGGGGGGGGATTGTGCACACATGCGCAGGGGGTAGGGGGATGCACGCACATTGCCTTTTGGGTGCTGGCACGCAAGCACTCACAATTTTTGGCACAGAAGCCCAAAAAGCTTAACCACCACTACCCTACCCCATGCTTCCCATGGCAGAAAGTAAGGTGTGATCTCTTCCCTTTTTTGTATTTTGGACTACTTGAGATTAGGTATGGGAACAGAATGCCCCTGGGAGGTGAACTACTAAAATAATTAAAAAGCCCAACATTATCAACTATTTTTTTCCCAATAATACCGTGTTTCTCACAAAATAAAGCACGGCCTTATTTTTTTTTGAGCCCGAAAAAACGGCTAGGCCATCTTTTCGGGGGTGAATTAATTTCTCTCCCCCCCATCAGCGGGTGGGCGGCAGCAGTGTTCCCGCCGGCACAACAACAGCAGCAGCACCGGCGGGAACGTGGAAAGCGTTTCTGCCGCCGCTCAGGTGTGCCGCTGCTGCTGTCGTGCCGGCGGAAACGTGGAAAGCATTTCTGCTGCCGCACACACCCGAGCGTTTACGCCAGCATGGAAAGTGTTTTTGCCGCCGTTCGGGTGTGTGCGGAGCCGCACACACCCGAGCAGCGGCAGAAATGCTTCCATGTTTCCACCGGCGCTGCTGCTGTTCTCGTGCCGGCAGGAACTGTGGAAGCCATGGAGGCAGCTCCCCCGCCCGAGAAGCAGCAGAAACGCTTCTACACTTCCTGCTGGCGCAAGAACAGCAGCAGCGCCGCACAGGGCACTGTTAAAGACAAGTTTTCCCCCCCTGCCCTCCCCCACAGAATGTTTTAACCTCCGCCCTCCCACCCAGCATGTTTTAACCCCCGGCTTCCCCCCCCCCCAGCATGTTTTAAACTAGGCCTAAATTTGGGGGGAGGGGCTTAATTTCATTTTATGCCTAGAAAACATGCTGGGTCTTCCTATTGGTGGAGGCCATATTGTTGGAAAAACACGGTATCAGCAAAAAGTCTTTCACTTTCTCCTGATAGATCATAGTAATGTTGCATAGTAATCATCGATTTAGGAGAAGTTTACCATTTTTGCCATATAACGCAAAGTAAACAAGCAATTTGAAATAAAAATTATCTAACTGATGTCTGAGATGAACTGATGTCTTTGTATTTTATTTATTTATTTGTATCCAGCCTTCATTAATTTTACACAGAACTCAAGATGGCAATCATATCCAACATACCTTCTTACATTCTCCATAACAAGGATTTCAAACCTGAGTCCTGCAGGCCGGATGAGTCATGCACTGGCCACGCCCACCCTCGTTTTAGCAAAGGGGGGAAAAGTCACAATACATCACATGATGACGTGACGCCCCGAGGTTGACACTCCTGTTTCATAACAACAACTCTGTGGGGTGAGTGTGTGTGTGTATGTGTGTGTGTGTGTGTGTGTGAGAGAGAGAGAGAGAGAGAAAGGTTCATGAATCTGAAGATACAATAATTTGTGGAGCAGATCCACTAGAAACTACCGCTTCAAAGCAATTTAAGTCCTATTGATTTGAATGAATCTGTTCTAGGTATCACAATCTATATTAAATCTGATGTTTGTACTATATTTCATGGGCATGAGTTGACAGGGCATGGGAATTAAGAAATTTTAAATGTCTTCAGCTTCTTATTCAGTCCAATTGAAATGTTAGTGCAGTTGTGAGGACATAGACAAATGCCAATTCAGAATTAATATCAGCTGAACTAATCAGTTGTTTGTGCTACTGCTGGAACAGGCTTGCTAATAACTATATGAACTCTAGTCCTGAGGGTTTAGCTGACATCAAATACCTTTTCTTCTTTCTGCCATCCTACTAGCAACAGAACCATCTAGTACAGCGGTCGCTAACTGGTGGGCTATAGCCCACCGGTGGGCTGTGAGAAAATTTTGGTGGGCCGCAGAGAAATCTCACCCCCAGAGCACCCCCCCAAAGCAGGCTGTGCAGAAACACAAGGCTGCGCCACCCACATGGCATGCAGGAACCCTCCCTGCCCACTCACTCCTTACCTGGCAAACTTGTCTGCTAAATTGCTATTTTTCCTTTTTTTGACCATCAGGTGTTCTGCTCTGCTGGGAGATTTAGATTATCTAGGAAGCAGGAAATGATTGGATTTCTTGCTTTCTAGCTAGTCTTTAGATCTTTGGCTCTGCTTTTAAGCACAGCCGAACCTCCCTTAGGACTGAAGGTTCTGTTATTCAGTGCAGACTCACGGCAAGCAAATTTGAGAGACTCAGCTAGCCGATGGCAGATAGATAGATCACTGAATGATTCTGTGAGCAACTCAATTTGCCTGCCTGCTTTGCCTGATTTTGGGTAAAAGTTGTTCTTTTTTTAAATAAAAAATTCAATATTTATATAAATATTTATAATATTTACATACAAATCATGCCAATGATTTGTCATGCTCAGTCACATGACCATCAAGCCACACTCACAAATTAGGCCACACCCGCAGAACCGGTTGGTGGTCCCTGGGATTTAAAATTATGAGTTTGGTGGTCCCTGAGGTCCAAAAGGTTGGCGACCCCTGATCTAGTAAATAACTCCATAGCATAAATACTATTACTAGCCTACACTTTCTGATGGTAATTGTACAAAGCAATTGCCTAGAAATAAACAAAAATATGGCAACTTCATGCTGTTTATTTTATAATTTTTCAAACTTGGCAACTCTTAAAATGTATGGACTTCAGCCAGAATTCTCAGCCAGCATTCTGGCTGGAGAATGCTGGGAATTAAAATCCATACATCTTAAACGTGTCAAGTTTGAAAAAACCACAGGTTTATTCTAGCTACCGTGCCCAAAGACATTTTTTTCCTTACTCGCATGTAACTAAGTCAATGTATTTTCAAACCTGCAAACAAAATTTGCTGAGCTGACCTTTTTCTTGTTTGAATAATCTGTAATGGATTTTAGGATCCTAGGACAACACTGAAAAAAGCTTAGTCACTTCTTGTACTATTAAGGTAAACTCCCACAAGCATACCGGTAAAAAGCTATGTAGTTTTACTTCAGCAGATACTAATAAGCTAATTCAGGCTATTTGCCTGTTTGTTAAAATAGGGGAGTACAAGAAGACTTAACAATATCAAGACATCTTGTTAAGCCAAAAACATAAGGTATGGGTATGTCTAGTCTGATGAAAAGAAGGACTAGGGGTGACATGATAGCAATATTCCAATATCTCAGGGGCTGCCACAAAGAAGAGGGAGTCAAGCTATTCTCCAAAGCACCTGAGGGCAGGACAAGAAGCAATGGATGGAAACTAATCAAGGAGAGAAGCAACTTAGAACTAAGAAATTTCCTGACAGTTAGAACAATTAATCAATGGAACAACTTGCCTCCAGAAGTTGTAAATGCTCCAACACTGGAAATTTTTAAGAAGACATTGGATAACCATTTGTCTGAAGTGGTGTAGGGTTTCCTGCCTAAGCAGGGGGTTGGACTAGAAGACCTCCAAGGTCTCTTCCAACTCTGTTATTCTATTCTGGATCCAAACAGGAATAGCACAACCTAGATTGCCCTTATTGTTGATTCCATCATTCTTCCAATTGTAACTCACGTTTTTGAGGGTTGATAGGAGTAAGAATGAAACATAGGGTGCCAGCTTGAAAATTATGAGGGGAGGAATTAATTGAGTTCAATTAAACTAAAACATACAACTTCTGGATCTGGGCTACAAAAATCAGAGTATCTATGAGATACAATGGGATACAGAAAAATCTAAAAATGTCAGCTATTTGTCAATGCAGATTTTTGCAACCCTATTGTTGGTATAACCTCCAAACTGTGGTTTGACCTGCAAATTATGCTTAAAAGAAAGGTCTTAGGAAGTATATTATAAAACATTTGTATAATATTGCTCTTCCACAATACATAACATTTATGTACACTAGAGCAGGTATACAGAGATATTCAAGTTCTCTGTCAATACCATTATTGGTGCAAAAAAGCATTTATTTTAGCGCTTTTATGATACATAATCTTTAATTTAGGCTGGGGATGTGAATGTATAAACTACTCTTTAGGATACTCTTTGCTAGATCTATATAACTGCAAAAATATAGACAAGCATCAAAGAGAGATACAAAGACATTAAGAGAGCACTAGCTTTTGCTGTCAATTAATGATCATGTTTGATATGGTAGTGTCCTTATAGTAATTGTACTCTGTGTCAAAGTATGATTTGTTGAAATTTATACAAGATGCCAAGTGAAAACTAAGCAAATTAACTAACCAAACCAGTTTCTTGGAGGTTTAACACATTTAGGGATCCAGGATAGAAAACTCTTTGATGCAATAGAAAGATTATCATATTATTCAGCCTCATGAGAGTAAAAAAAAATAAGCTTAGGTGAATATCACACAGGAGAGAATTTACCATAACTTATTTTCCAATATTTACATACCTTTATTTCTTAGAATACAGCAATCTATCAGATTTGCCAGAGCTAATCAGGAGTAGTGCTAGAGAAGAACAAACATATTCTGAAGAGACAGCCGCTAACTCTGACCTTTACAAGGTCTGAAATTAGATAAGATTTTTATTATGAGAAATACCACAATTCTGCTTTTCTACGCCTCATGCCATCTTACTTGCTAGAGCTAGAGTTCCTTGTACAGGAGAAAATTATTGTAAATAATCTGTTTCAAGACTGGCAGGTGTGTTAATTTGTCAACACTAACACACACAAACAGGTGTTTGTGCACCTTTTAGACAAATTTATCATTTTGATTTGGAAAAGAAAAAGACAGTCTTGAGTTTGTTAACACTTTCCTGGACAGTGTTGTATTAATTTTCAAGAAACTGACTAAACTCATTAAGAATGTTATCTAATATAAAAAGTTGATATAAGCTGTATCATATTAATTAAAAGTCTAGTAAGAAAAATACTACTACTAAAATAAAATGCCTAGGAAGACCTAAATACTTTATTCATAACTCAATATTCATTTATGCAGGAAATAAGTTAAATCAGACACAGTATCATCTACATACACAAAGCAATGATTTGTTCTCCATATAAATATAATTCTTGAATCTTAGATTTTTTTGGATTTCTTTCAACTAGTTAATTGAATTAATTAGTTTAATTGAGTAAAACTCATAGATTTGAGAATAGAACATTCCAGGGAACTTTGGACTATGCCAGATTTTTCCCCAAGCCATAGCATTCCAGGAGTGGTTTGACTATGCTCAAAAACAAATTCTCCAAATCAGAAGTAATTCAACATATCCCAGTACAGTTCTGTTCTGAATTGATGAACTGAGCATCCATGAATATGGCACAATTGGATGGGTTCATTAACATATTATGCTAAAGCAAATGAATCACAATCTTAATTAATTAATAGCATCAGTTTATATGCTGCTCAAGTCCAGAAACTTAAGCATTATTGTATAGTACAATGTGTAAATCGTGTTAATGCATCTGAGAATATGATGTCCATGTCCAGTTACTAGAAGCAAATACTGTACACCAGTTCTTTTATATAGATATAAAAATTAAAATTCTACCTTTTTTCCAGAATATTGTCCTTTTTTTCAATAATTTTTTATTTTTATATTTAGAAATTTACTAATTGGCTTAGTATGAGAAATTCCCATTGAACTTTTCCCTATATGCAGAACTGCCCTGCAACTTCTTATGTTTCAGGAATGGTGCAAGACTTGTTAATGTCTGCATTTCTTGGGTCTGGGCGGGAGATCTCAAATACAGGTAGTCCTCGACTTACAACAGTTCATTTAGTGATCGTTCAAAGTTACAACAGCACTAAAAAAGTGACATGACCATTTCTCACACTTATGACCTTTGTAGCATCCCCATGATCATGTGATCAAAATTCAGATGGTTGCTATACTTAATGACCATTGCTACGTCCCAAGGTCACATGATCACCTTTTGCGAACTTCTGACAAGCAAAGTCAACGTGGAAATCAGATTTATTTAACAACTGGGTTACTAACTTATCAACTGCAATTATTCACTTAACAACTGTGGCAAGAAAAGTCGTAAAATGGGACAAAACTCAACAAATGTCTCATTTAATAACAGAAATTTTGGGCTCAATTGTGATCAAAGTTGAAAACTACCTGAACCCTCCTTTCTACTTTTCTATGATGCTGGATTGAAGGGAGATGTCCTGAGTGGAAGGCCAAGAATTTCCCTCCTGGACAGACTAAGGAGTATCATCAGGATATTGGAAAAGTGGTACTTTTATTATCTTTATTTTTAACTGGAAATAGAAGGGTGAGCTACGGCAGATTTAATTTAAATAAATTGAATAACCTCATTTTTAAAAAATGCCTAAAATAACATTACAAATTACAGTAGAACATGAGCATTCTTGATTCCTTTTCCCTCTGTATCCTTTTTACTTTGCTGTGTCTTTTTAAAACAGAAATAATGGACTTGACTTTTTGATCTCTCCCCCATGGATAAATAAGACTTGAATAAATTGTTTATTGATTTGGAAAACATTACAGAAGTCTTTCCAGCTGAAGAAAGGGCAGTCATCATATAAAATAATGCACATCATAATTCATCAATGAATCTGATAAAATCTTAAGCAGATACTTTCCTTTTCTTTCCCTTTTCCTGTGTAAAGGCAAAAAGCATTTTATGGCTGGATTTACACAGCATGTTAACTCATCATGTACCTCAGCACAATGCACAAATCCAGCCATTGTCTAAGTTGACAGATAATAGCAAACAAGAATTTGATCTTAGTTGGTTAACTTGGTCTTCCTGAGAGAAGGGGATGCTTTTTCATGCATTATTCAATGACAGTTGAGTCTAACATTTCCATGCGAAATGTGGCAATTAATAACCTAACATCAAGATAGTCCTCAAGTTACAACCATCACGATCATGTGATTGCAAGACACCACAACTGGATGTAAATATGAGCCAGTTGCCAAGAACCTAAAGCTCATGTGACAATGGGAGTAGCATGCTGGTGATAAGTGCAAATAAAGCACTTTTTCTGTGGCTGTTACTAATGTCCCTTGACTTACAAGGCCAATTGACACTAGAATTTCTGTTGTTAAGCAAGGCAGTTGTTAAGTGAGTCATGCCCAATTTTAAATCTATTTTGCTCCAGTTGTTAAGTGAATCACAGCAGTTGTTAAGTGAATTCACTTATCAACTTTAGTGAATATTGCTTTGTTCATTGACTTTGCTTGCTGGAAGACAACTAGGCAAGTCGCAAATAGCGATCAATGGCTCTGGGATGTGGTATATAAATACATTCCACTTGTCAAGTGCCTAAATTTTGATCATGTGACCATGGAGATTGTGTAAGTGCGAGTACCAGTTTTAAGTCACTTTTTTTCAGTGCTGTTGTAACTTTGAACAGTCACTAAACAAATGGTTGTAAGTTGAAGACCGTAACTTTGAACCATTGTTAAATGAACAATCATAAATAGAGTACTACCTAGAACGTATTTATTAAGGAATAGCTTTGGTAGGCTGTGATATATTTCATCTGATGAGTGGAATGCTGAGTTACAGCTATACATACAAACTTGGCCAGCCCTGGAGGTATATCAACAAAGAAACAAGAGATACATGGAATGCAGAAAGTGCAGATAATCATAACCCTCCCCACTTTGCTATTTGAACTATTACCATCTGGCAGACAGTACAGGACAACAAAGACAAGGACAAGCAGGCTGAAAACAGCTTCTATCCCAGAGCAATAACTATATTGAATTCTACTGTATAGTGCAATATTAATGCAATATCAGGGGGTTTCAATTCAATTGCATAGAATGTGACGTATGTGGATTTTTGTATAGTTTTCTTATGTATAATGTACACTGAAGATGGCATTTAATTTCGTTGTACGAGGTACAATGACAATACTGTTACTTTTACTATTTTCCATTATCTCTGAATATACTGTATGTAAATGAATTTGCCCTTTGCATCTTTTGCAATATTTTGATTTCCCTTTGATGTGTTTTGATATTTGTTCAGACCACTTGTCTGAAATGATATAGGGTTTTCTGCTTGGCAGGAGATTTGACTAGAAGACCTCCAAGGTCCCTTCCAGCTCTTCATTCTGTTCTGTTCTGATATCAAGCCAGTTCCTTTTCAGTAGATGCTCTTAAAGCTCAGATGCAGTTCCAAGTATGCAATGTTTTGGGGATCACAAGGGACTGTCTGTAATTCTGCTGTGGTATGCAGAGAGTCATCGCGGAGTGTCTGCTTAGCAAAAAGACTTGAGGGAAAAGGGGAAAAAAGGATACTTTAATAAAGAAAAGGATTTCATTCCTAGATAATACATCTCACGTGAGGCTGAAAACCTAGAAGGCACTTTCCCAACAAACATGGGAGGCTCAAAATTCTCTCCCCAGAGTTAGCAATTATATTTCATGATTAAAGGGGGAACATAAATGTCAGAATCACCAGCTCCTTCCAATGTCAGAATAAAAGAAAGAACTGAGCTCAATCCCCATTACTCTGCCCCACAGATAAGTTTGTAAGCATGAAAACTGACTGGGCAACATTGAGTCAGTCGCTCTTGGCCTCCCTCATTTAATTGTTGCTGTGGGGGGAGAAAAGAGGCAGAGAAATTAAAACTTTAGCTGTAGTTTAATGGTGGGATATAAATCAACTAAAAATAACCTTTTCTCAGCTAATCGATCTCATAAGGTTGTTGGGTGGACAAAATGAATATAGAAGAAGCCAGGTCCGAGGGTGCTCTGAGCTGTCTGGAAGAAATATGTTTTATCAAATATAACAGTAATTCTCAACCTATGCTCCACGGACTCTAGTAAAGGTATGATGTTGTCACAGAGGGTCTGCAAAGATTTGAATAAATGTTATGATTTAAATTTTGAATTAAGTTACGTGGGTCCATGGCCATGGTTTGTGACCACAAAAGGTATTAAAAGGGGGTCAGTGGTGAAGAAAAGGTTGAGAACCCCTGAAATATAACATAAATGAACTTAAGCAGTATTGTATGCAAAATTGTCACTGAATTATAAATCTTTTTTTCTGAACTGTATTGCTTTAGATGCCAAGTGAGAATAGACCCTAACAAATGTAAACACTATAGGATGATTCCATCTAAGCAAGTACATTACTGCAGGCAGTTTATCTCTTAATTAGATAAAACATTATGTGTATTTATGATGCTATAAAACCACTGATCAATGCCAGCATGAAATGTTTACTAGAAACCTTCAGCCAGGGCAGCAAAAATGGTTCTGGGAAACTAAAGATAGGTTCGCTAAAGAAGGAAAATGTACATAATGGTTTCTACATAAGAACAGATAAGTCTGATGGAAAGAATTACTGCATAATTTATTTACTTATACATTTTAGGCAATGATTTCTAGCATGTGCACCTTTTTCAAAAGTTCCAGGCTGATTAGCAATAAATTTAGAATTTATTTGAGTTGTCAATCGCTTATAAGATAATAGGTATAAGCATATACATAGTTATGAATACATGAAATGGGTACATATAAGAAAAATAAGAGAAACAATAGGACAGAGACGGTAGGCACGTTGGTGCGCTTTGCAGGCCCCCTAAAATGGAGATCTGTACAGAAAATGTCCATTTAAAATCAGACTCATCAGACTACATTCCTCCTTTCAGCTATAAATTGCATAATGAACTTTATGCGATTCTTACTTAAACCATCCTTTGGAAGTTTAACAGCAATGAGAGACTAGGACTCTTGGAGCAATTTTGAAATTTGTACAGGCTCATGTAGGAATCTTTCAGGGTAGAATTATGATTATTTGATTATGCCCCTCAGGTCAGTTCAATTCTTAGCAATCATAGAAATTTCCTCTAGGATGATCTGTTCCCAACCTGTTATTTTAGGTTTTGCAACATTGCACTCATTATTATTGAAATCGAGGCTATCCACCCTGTTGCTAGTCACCCTATTATTTTCTTCCTTTCCTTCTTTTCTAGCATTAAAGTCTTTTCCAAAAATTGTGTAACGGTAAAGATAACCTTACCCCTGTCTACTCGTGTCCAACTCTAAGGGGCAGTGTGCATCTCTGTTTCTTAGCCAAGGGAGCCAGTGTTGTCTGAAGATGTTTCCATGGTTACGTGGCCAGCATGACTATACACTGAGGCACATGAAACGTTGCTACCTTCCCACCAAAATGGTACCTATTTATCTATTCACATGCTTTTGAACTGCTAGGTGGAAAGGAACTGGTACAGGTAATACCGTGTTTCTCACAAAATAAGGCAGGGTCTTATTTTTTTTTGAGCCCCGAAAAAACCGCTAGACTGTCTTCTCGGGGGTGAATTAATTTCTCTCCCCCCCCATCAGCGGGTGGGTGGCAGCGGTGTTCCCGCCGGCACAATAGCAGCAGCGCCGGCGGGAACATGGAAGCGTTTAACAGCGCAGGGCACTGTTAAAGGCAAGTTTCCCCACCCCCCCTCCCCCCCCCAGCATGTTTTAACCCCCGGCCTCCCCCCCCAGCATGTTTTAAACTAGGCCTAAATTTGGGGGGAGGGGCTTAATTTCATTTCATGCCTAGAAAACATGCTGGGTCTTCCTCTTGGTGGAGGCCGTATTGTTGGAGAAACACGGTAACTCATCCCATTGTATGGTGCTAGGGTGTCGAACCTGGGCTGTCAGCTTTCTAGTTGATAAGTTCAGAGTTTTTTACCCACTGAGCAATTGGTCTTTGTGTAAAATGTGGCCTAATTGGATAATTTAAGCCTGACCATTTATTCCTCATATGAGAATTCTGAGTTAATTTATTCAAATATCAATTTGTTTGTTTTCTTGGCTGTCCATGCTACTCTCAGGTTTCTCCAACTCCGAAGTTCAAAAGCATCAATACTCTTTCTAGCCTGTTTCTTCACAATCCAATTTTTGCTTCCATCGTACGCCCCAGAGAAAATCCTTGAATAGCATTCCTTCCCTGAAGTCATCTCAATCTTTGCAACAGCACAGACTAGCACTTGTTCAAAAGAGCGCTGAACTAAAAAAAAATAGGTCAAATGCCATCCAGGCATTTTGTGGGCATAATCCTATACAGAAATCATGTTTCTTGTCTCTCCTGGAGTTCAAGACAAAATGGTCACAAAGGACAGCACTAGGCAACTGTGGGGAAGGACATGCCCATGACTCTAAAGGGGAAAACAGCAGCTGGGCAGATCACAATCCTGACTACATCAATAACCAAAAGGGGGATTAAAACAGCTTGTATACCCAGCAAAAATAATGTCGAGGGAAGAGAGAAAACACTATTAAAAATGAATGGAATGGAATGGAATAGGACAGAATAGAATCTTTTATTTAAATGTAATCAGCATACATAAAAGTGAAATTTCGTTGCATTCATCTCTCAAAAACTCTTGATTATGCATATACCCACTTACAGATAAACATATGACAGAGAAAAAGAGGATTTTATCCCAAGAACTACCTGTATTAATGAGCCAAAGGATGAAGATGAAAGGAATTAAAAAAATAACCCAGAATGCCCTGTGCTAGACTCACATGGAATACAGCAATAAGGTAAACACTCTTGAGAATGATTCAGGTGTAGGACTGCGTAGCAAATGTGCAGTCACAACAACTGCTTAATAACATAGAAAATTAGAGAGAAACTATACAGAGACAAAGGGGCTTAATTCTAATCCAGTGATGTGATGATCATAAAGCACTTATAAAAGAAAATAGATATTACATTTGCTATTCTATTCACCCCCAAACAAAAATCATTTAGTGTGGACATTTGGAAAGTTATCAGATGAGTGACATCAGATAAAGTATTATGGTACTGTTGCAGCTAGTTGAAAATACTAATCCCAGAATTTAATCTAAAATACCACTCAGTACAAAAATACCGAGTCAATTCAATTCTCAGGTTATGGACCAATTGTCATGGAGAAATCTATATGGTCACTAAGAGTCAAGATCAATTGATAATTCAACAGTCATGCTGACATTAGAACTTCAGGAAATCAATCTACTTCAAATACGTCCATATAACAAATGTAATATGTTCCAAATACTTAGGATTTCTTGAAATTTAAGGTAGTAGTAGCACTTTGGATGGAATGTGACTTCATTTAAATCATGAAAGTTATCTGTAAATTGTTGTTTGTATGCAGAGATTGTGTGATCACAAAGAAGAAGAAACATCGTTAATTTTAAAAGTCAATTTTTGGGACTATACTGTTTCCTTTGTTGACTTCAGGAATAGCTTTGCAATTAGAGTGTGGCAGACATAGTAGATTCTCTTTTTTAAGGTTGTTTTTTCACTGTATTCTTCTTCTGCAATAATCTTTATAGTTATAATTTTACATATAAATTTTTCTTATGATCTCTATGACCTTGCAGTTTATCAAAGGAAGCAAGGAAGCAAGCATGAGCCACATCACAATCTGACTGTGATACATAATCTGATCTTACTTTATGTCTCAGAAGCACTTTACTAAAGAGATTTAGACAAAATCAAAGTCTATCTGATTTAGACTACCACATGTCTGCACATTAATTGCAGGATTTGATTAATTACTGATTATATTCAGATGCAATAACATTACTAGAAGGCTTGATTTAATAGCTAAGATGATGCAATCTGACATGGCTAGTGAATGTCTGAGTCTCCTTTGCCTCATCAGCAGTTAAAAAGAAAACGACTTGCTTTGATTTTTGTGAAATTGTCTGTAGACTCATCCTGCTCATGAATCATTCAATAATTCTTATCTAGGCAAAAGGGACTGATATTTTTAAAGTCCAGAATACTGTACAAGATAACATTTAGTTCAAGCAGGCACCTGACTAGTTTCATTACAGAACAAGAAGGGAGAGAAAGTGTAGCACAGTCAGACTTCTAAGATCGGATATTATAGCTAAGCTCAATAAAAGTAGTTTTAATTTTCCTGCGGAGTTCACATCCTGGCCTACCTAGCAGGACTGACAGAAGTAAACAATCTCTCAGAGAAACTAAGTTTTCTGTCCTGGATATATTACAAATAAAATGGGGGAAAAAACTCAACTGTTTCACCAGAAAGTGCTTGTAAGCTGTGTTTTTTCAGATCAGAACTCCTTCACCCCTAGACACTAAAGGGATGTGTATGTGACTTCTTTGTGCCTTTACCTCCAACTACAAGGTGCCTCAGGATTTAAGGACATCTTAATAGATTATGGAAGTGCAATCAAAATCTGGATTACATTCACAAAGAAGAACTTGTAAAAATGCCTGAGCCTTGAGTATCTTCCCCTTCAACCAAGGGGTGGTGATGGGGTTGCTCCTTATACTGACCATCCCTTGTCCTTTTGTACTGCATTCATAATGCATACTTTCCTAGAAATTAACACATAGAGCATGGTGGCCTGGTCTTGCCTGTCTTAAAAACCTTGTGTACCCATTCAAACTCAGAAATTGATCTCAAGCACTTTTGTATTGATCATTTGGTTCATCCAAGGTAATTCACATATTTTTTTTCATATATTTTTGTTGGTATAATTGCTGCAGGAGGATCAGTGCTTTAAAAAGTGGTGCTACTTATCCCGAGATATTTAATACATTTAAAAAAAAAAACACGCTTTTTTTCCATCCCACCCATGGATTTCGCAGGACCTCCTTCTAAAGCTTATTGGTTTCAGGAATGTCTTATCCTATACCACTTAAAACACTTGGAGTAAGGCCCTCTAATCCCACTGGAATTTATTCTCTACCCTTCCACCAACGCAAAACCTAACAAATCACAGCCAAAGCTTCGAGGATGCCTCCAACATCTGCACAGCAAAAGGCAGCCGCAACATCGCCGACGTGCTGCGATTGTTTCCGCCGCTGATCCCGGCAGCACAAAGACGCGAGTCCGCCTCCCTCGCATCTCCATCCGGGTAGCTGTGGAGGGGAGGCTCGGATGTTTCCCTCCCAGCCAGGCCCTGGAGTTCCTCTGAGTATGGGGCCGTTTGCCCAAGAAGCAGATACGCGGGGTCCTCTTTTGGGGGTCTCCGAAACGCGAACGCTTCCGGTTTCGGGGAGCTCTGATCTCGACATGACCCCGACAGAAGATGAGCGGCGACAGCGACGTTTCGTAATCAAAGGTCGCTTGCTGCCAGCGGCTAAGTTACAAACACGTGAAAAAGGCGACAGTTCTGGGGACGCGAGGTTGCTGAATTCTAAACCTCTGGAGCGGGCGGGAATTAGGCGCAGTCGTGTTGAAGTATCGTCAAGGAGCAGTTTTTGCACAGCAAGCGTCCCGCTTCTTCATTGCTACCTTATCTCACACGGAACCTAATTTCTTGCCATTAATCTCAGTTTCAGTAAGAACCAGATATTTAGGTAGCTCAGACGTCCTGCTGCAGTTACCGGGAGACCATAGGATGTTTAAATATCTAGGAGATTCTCAGTCATTCGGATCATGATTGTCCCAAAGGTGTTTTTTCAAGAAGTTAACCAGAAAGTCCAGTTGCCTCTTGGAAAAGCATCGGAGGTCTACTGGTTTTATTAGTGTAAAGTTCATCTTAATGTGATGAAAAAGGAAATTTAAAATGTGATGCTGGAACTGAAACCTTTTGATAATTGATATTATAGGTGGATTTAATAGTTCAGCTATTTTACGAAGCTCCCTGAACCTAGAACCCTCCAAGTATTATATTTTGATTTTGGAAACTTCCTTCTTTGACTTCGGAGATTATGAAAGTTGAGGGAAAGTTATCAAGCTTCAGTTTACCTTTTCTTCTTAAAAAATAGCTGGAAAAGAAAATATGTGAATTAGTTTGGAAGCTTATTTTATATCATTAAATCATGGCTGTTGATTAGGGTTGTGTTGTAATGTTTGCAATATTAATGAGACCATTTTTATCCATGAAAAAGAGTGCATCTGATTTAATTGGGCATTGATTTATTCCTATGCATGAATATTATTTTGAACATGTGGCACTTAATTGAATTCCGAAGGACAAACTTTCTGCTTCGAGAAGCTCAAAACTAGATAAATCTGTATTAGCTTAATTGACCAAAATAAACAAACAATAATTAGGTTCACAGAGTGAAAAATAGAGACACAAGTAAAATTAAAAATAAAAGCCTAATCTTCATTTTGAAACACTTTCTTTGAAACATAGATGCTTTTTGTGTAGCAATTTTGTTTTGTGTATGTAACCATATTATGGATATGCAAATACTGGTAGGATCTTTTACAGTCTGGATGTAGGTCCAGTAAAAAGTTGGGCAGATTTTTCCTTTGGATGACTCTTTAATCACAAGCAGACTGTTGATTCTGCAATAGTACATTTTCATGGGTAAACTAACTGAAATCAGTGTATACTTCTTTTCTAAAGACAAGCTGCTTTCATAAAATAAGAAGGATCCCAAATAATGTATAACAGTAATTATTGTGATATAAAGACACCCAAATTGCAGTCTCGGCTGTTCAGTGGCCCAGTCTTATAAGCTGATGGTGTTTCTTTCAGAGAAAAAAAACTAGTGGTTGTAATGTATAGGAAAGTGTAATAGGTTATTATTTAACTATTTCTTACTAATCTTTCCAAAGAAAAGTTGTTTATTGATAAATGTAAAAAATCAAATTCATTCCAAATTCACACTTCTGCTCTTAGAATTTGTACCAGGAGCATACTTGGGACCGTCACTTTACATAATCTCCCAAAAAAATCTGGAGATTTAAAATGCCATGTTTTGCTAGTTAACAGAATAACAGAGTTCCTGCTCAGGCAGGAAACTCTATTTCAGACAAATGGTTGTCCAATCTCTTCTTAAAAACTTCCAGTGTTGGCACATCCACAACTTCTGGAGGCAAGTTGTTCCACTTTCAGGAAATTTCTCCTTAATTCTAGGTTGCTTCTCTCCTTGATTAGTTTCCATCCATTGTTTTTTGTCCTGCCTTCAGATGCCTTGGAGAATAGGTGGACTCCCTCTTCTTTATGGCAATCCCTTCGATATTGGAACACTGCTATTAGTTAGACACAATTCCAGCAACCATTCTTTATGTGTTTTAGCCTTCGGTCCCTAATTATCTTTGTTGCTTGTCTCTGCACTCTCTCTAAAGTCTCAACATCTTTTTTACATCGTGGCAACCGACATTGGATGCAATATTCCAAGTGTGATCTTACCATTACCACTTCACATGATCTTGATTCTATCCCTCTGTTCTATCTTCTGTTAATGCAGCATGTGTCTGCTTTTTTGGCATCTGCAGCACACTGCTGGCTCATATTTAAGTAATTGTCCACTAGGACTCCAAGATCCCTCTCACAATTACTACTATTGAGCCAGGTGCCACCTATATTACACCTATGCATTTGATTTTTCTTGCCTAAATGTAGAAGCTTATTTTTTTCATCATTTAATTACATTGTGTTAGATAGGGCCCAGTGTTCAAGTCTGTCAAGATTCTTCTATATCTTAAGCCTACCTTCTGGAATGTTGGCTATTCCTAACACTTGGAATAACAATTCCAGTTGTTACATATTCTTTTGTTCTGTTGGTTTTAACCTGTGTATTTATAATAAATAAGCTATCATGCATATTTGGCAATTGTGACAGTTTGATAGTTTTTCCTCTAGTCAGCACTCAAAGGGTTTTGAGTTTCAAATAAAGATTTATGGATCTCCTTTTTTCATGATACTATAAAATAGAACTGATAATTTTTCCTTGCTGTCTATCTTTGGCAGGTGGGGTTTTTCTTGCTTCCATCGCTACTGCAGGAATGCTAGCAGGTTTTGGTATGACACTTGCTGTGACAAAAAAGAAAAGTCCCAATTGGTTCAATAAGGTTAGTTTATTTAAACTTTTGTGCAGAGTTCTGATATTTCAAAAAGGTGTCATAATGGAATAATAGTGATGCAATATACTTATATTATGCAATATGTTATATAATAAGATGCAATACTATATGAGTTACTGTAGGTTGGTGTCTGCTATGAGAACAACTTAAAATTCACAAAGAAAACATGGGTAAAAATGAAAACTAAAATAAATGAACATGTTTAAGTCTAAAGTTACAGTCTCTTAAATATAGAACTAGGAGGCATTTTGTTGAACTCTGTTTTAAGAGTGGAATACAGGTCTTTGTGAGATTAAACTTGATAAATATAACAGTGATTGGTATTTATTATCAGCTGCAGTACAAATACCATTCCAGAAATCCAATTCTAATATCATTGATGTCATTGTAATATAGATTATTTTTTACAATTTATTAAATTTATATTCTGTTTTTTTCCACCATGAGACCATGTATAAAAAGTTCTGAAAAAGTTTCCTGCCCAGACACTTAACTGGTTCATAGGAACCTATTTTTTATAAGAATATCAGTCCATATGCCCTATAACTTCCAATTCACCAAGCTCTGCTTATAAGCAATCAGTTTTGCCACTGGAAAAGATGATTTCAGATTCAGATGGTGAAGATACAGTGAAATTATACTAAATTCTGAATTCCAAACCAAAACAGAAATTCTGCCTTTTCTTCCCACCCTACTAACAAGCCTTTCATGATTATTACCACCAATGGTCCTGTAGGAATGATGCTTTTTAAATAATATCAATAAAGAAATAAACACTTTAAGCAAAGAATTGGTTTTACGTGGTTATATTTTTCCTTAACTGTAACTGTGTCCAGTTTTGGCCACCGCAATTGAAAAAAGATGCTGAGGCCCTACAAAGTGTGCAGAGAAGAGCAACAAAGATGATAAGGAGACTGGAGGCTAAATCATATGATGAATAACTAAGGGAACTAGGTATGTTTAACTTAACAAAGAGAAGGCTCAGAGGAAATGTGACAGCATTCTTCCAATACTTGAAGGGCTATCATTGGGAAGAAGGTGTTGATTTATTCTCCATTACACTTGTGGGCAAGAAAAGAAGCAATGAGTGGAAGTTTGTCAGAGGAAGATCCAACCTGGAATTAAGGATGAATTTCCTGACAGTAAGAATGGTTGTCAATCAATGAAACAGCTTGCTATCAGCATTGCAAGTGCTGTGTCCCTGAAGGTCTTGAAGAAAAGATCAGGCAACCCTTTGTCCAGGATGGTATACCTTTCCCCAGCAGACCTGTTGAAAGTGTTCTCCTATATTAAATTATCTAAGCTAGTTTTAACTGAAAGATGGCTTGTCCATTTCATCAATTAACAAATTGCCTAGCTGCTTCTTGATATTGAGCACTTCTGCTATTTCCACTCCTTGATACCTCAAAATGCCTGAAGAGTATTGATAATGCTGATCCATCTTGCAGAACAGAAAGTGAGCAAGGAATAATTATCCTTCCTCGAATTTTATAATCTTAGAGAAAGAAAGATTCCTCCTCTCCCCTATTTCCATGCAAAAGAGAAATAAAACGAACAGCTTACCATATTTCCATACTCTTCCATAGAGTATGGCCTTCCATACTCCTATTTCATTTTGTGGTCTTTTGTCTTAATTGTACGACAAAGGAGTCCATGTAGTGCTATAGGATGGGGATAAAAAGCTGCATAGACCTGTTAGGCAGGTGTAAGTAGGTGAGGCACGAATTCTTAAAAATGGGGAAGCAAATTGCCTACAACACTACAGAATTATATCTTGAAACAACTACTAATTTTAGGGTGGTTTTAAATATTTCACAAATGAGTCAAAAGTAATTCAACTTAATACTCAAACCAGACTTAAGTAGATCCAATGTACTGAACTAGTATAAAGTCTTTGTTATGCAGGTATTCATAACCATCATTTACTCAATAAAACTGGTATAAGGCATGAAAACATGATGTGCCGTGTTGCTTATTCAACTAATTTTTATTTCTGTTAATTGATTAAATTTCTCTGTGAATAACAGTGGACTTTATATTATTTAGGTGAATAAAGAACCAAAATTACAGAACCTTAAGCTGTAATAAAATGTACTTTCTAATCTTCAAAATAGTTGAGATATGAAACTGGTAGCCTAGAATAGCTACTTAAGAAAGTAAAGTTAGATTTTTTCCCCATAATATTTCTGTCCACAACTTGCCATCATTGAGCAAAACAAGCTTTCAAAGTAATGTTACTAAATATACATATTTGGGAGCGGGGGAAAGTCAAGTATTCTGCTAGGACTAATGGTGATGTTCTTATATGAAGAACAGAAGTGCCCTGAGTTGATTTTTTTTAAAAAAACCCACAGGCAAACAATAAGCATGTGATCAAAATTCTCTTAAAATAGTGGCTCCTTCCTTCTTTTATCAATGAGATCTTTTCTATATCACTAGGGAAAAGTCCAAAATGTCTTGTTCCAGTCATTTTTTCAACACTTGTCTTGAGGTTCTAAGTAGCTTTTGTGTACATCATATGACAGCATTTTACTATGAATGACACAGTTATCTGAGCATTTTATCCCCTCAAGGAGTTCTCTCATGAGCTAATAAGCCCAAGTCAGCAGTTTTCCATTATCGTTCTTCTGGGCCATTCATTTTTGTAGAAATTCCCATATCATATTTCATATTTCTCTCTTTTCATGATAAAAAATTGAAAAATTCCTTCAATGTATTATCTCCAAATTCTTATCCTACACATAACAAAATCAATTGTGTGTTATGTAGTTGTTGAAAAAAATGCTAAGAATAAAAACATTCATAAATCATACATTTACGAATGGTGACCCATTTTTATCTGTCTTTAAAACATTTATTAATTTATTAGTTTATTAATAGTCCTGTAAAAAAGATTGGAAACTTACATGTGGATAGCCTCAAAGGTGCTTTTTCAAAACACAACTGGACTGTCTTTGTTTTTCTTTGAAGACTTTTCGCTTCTTTTCTAAGCTTAATTAATTATTATTTGTGAGAACCAATGAAGCTTCTTAGATGAAAAGTGAAACGTCTTCAAGGAAAAACAAAGTCCAGATGCCTTTTGAAAAGGCACCTTTGAGACAACCATGACCTGGATGACTGAGAATCTCCCATAAACACCTACATATTTATATGCTTTAACGGCCCTGTGTGTATTAACAGATCTTTAACAGAAGATACTTAGAGCAGAGGTTTCAAACTTGATTTCATTGAGGGCCGCATCAGGGTTGTGTTTGACCTTGGTGGGGGTGTGGCCAGGGTAGGTGTGGCCAGCTCAATGTCACTCATGTCTGGGGCATCTCTGGTGGCCCGGGGGGGGGGCAGATTCCATTTTCACTGGCAGAGGCACCGCGGGCCGGTCCTTTGCTGTTTCCAGGGCGGCCCCGCAGGCCAGATCTAAGCATCCCGCGGGCCGGATCCAGCCTGCGGGCCATGAATTTGACACCCCTGCTTTAGAGGAAGGAACAAATATGTTTCTCTCCTGTAACCATAATTTTTAATGGTATTAGTATTTGGAGAAATTAAGAGCCTTTACACAATCACAGGCAAAGTTAATATCATTATATGATTTCCTCAGTGCTTTTTGTTTATGTGTGTATACAGTAATGTGTTTTCCTTCACATAAAAAATATATTATTCTAGGGTGTAATTGCCACAGCATCTTTGCCAGAAAGTGGCTCTTCCCTTGCTTTACGGGCCCTTGGATGGGGTTCACTCTATGCCTGGAGTGGAGTTGCATTGATCAGCTTTGCTATTTGGAAGGCTTTGGGTGTTCACAATGTAAGTATCTTCAATTAATGTTGCATGCTTTGGTGCTTTAGAAATTCCATAATTTCAATAATCATTACGCATTTTTATTTGTGTAGGCAGTCTTATGTGTATGAATACCGCTCTCTCCCTCCCTCCCTCCCTCCCTCCCCCCCTCTCTCTCAGTGAATGAATGAATGAATGAATGAATGAAAATGAATGAATGAATGAATGAATCCCGCTCCTGGGAACTTACAGTGTGTATTTGCATGGGTTGCTCAATAAAATGAAAAACCAGCAGATAGCCAAAAAGAAGCAAACCTGTGAAAACAGAAAAATGAATTAGATTTTTAGAACAGATAAATATGGAAAAATGTGTATAGAGTTGAGATTTGTTAGTTTTAATTGCAACTTGGTGAGTACACTTCAGGAAACGATGGTGTTTGGGAGGGCTAGATTAGGTATATGATTGCAACTAGTTTTGATTTATTTGCTTATTTATGAAACAAGATCGGCAGCTCGGCGGTTTGATTCCCGTGAGCGAATAAACTGCATAGGGACAAGAAAGGAGCCTCCCCTGATTGCCTACTGGCATTCAGGCGTCCTGCGGGTAAAGATAACACCGCCTGGAAAAATTCCTTTCACAGAGGCAGACAGCCACCTCGGTGATCCCTAGCTAACACGTGCCATACGCTAAATAAAGTAAATAAAAAGTCTGGGTTACAATAACAAAAGCCCAACAATACAATAAGTTTAAACATCCACAATTAAGATCACTCTCCAATCAACACCCTCCGCCCCCTCCGTCTATGACTTACTACAAAATATGAATCCAGGTACTAGCGATTTATTCAACAAAACCATGGTTTAGCATGATGTGTTCTTTATATTTAGGTATTGAGAATCGATTCACACAAAAGGCTTTTGCTCTCTCTCTGCATAAGAGATTAAGCATTGCCCTGCTGGATGAAGCCAAGGCCCATCTTGGTTAATGGCCAACAATCAGAAAGTTGGCTTACTATTCCTGATTTGCTTGGGAGTAGAACATTTTGAACACAGTATTAGCTTGACCCTTGATAGTCACTTCCTAAGTTGTTTACCAGCTAAGAGGAGAAGATAAATAAGGATAACTAGACACAGATTTTAGAAGCAAGTTTGACTAGGAACAATGTCCCAGGTTATATACAGGTAGTCCTCAACTTACAAAGTTCACTTAGTGGCTATTCAAGAGTTACAACAGCATGAAAAAAATGATTTATGACCATTTTTCACATTTATGACCATTGAAGCATTCCCATGGTCATGTGATTTACATTTGGATGCTTGACAACTGCATCATATTTATGATGGTTGCAGTGTCCCGGGGTCATGTGATCAGCTTTTACAACCTTCTGACAAGCAAGATCTATGGGGAGACCAGATTCACTTAACAACTGGGTTACTAATTTAACAACTGCAGTGATTTCACTTAACAAATATGGCAAGAAAAGTCGTAAAATGGGACAAAATTCACTTGACAAATTTATCACTTAGCAACATAAGTTCTGGGCTCAATTGTGGTCGTAAGTTGAGGACTACCTGAATTGTAAAAAGATAACCCTGTATTTTGTAGTTTTTGTTTGACAGAAACTTCAAGTTGAAATATGTCAGAAAGGTAGACTTGTAAAGTGAGATAGGGCTCCGTAAACAATAAATTTTTAAGGCAATTTATTCCTCCAACCCTCCCTCACAGTGTAGTAGTAGACCAGTATCTACTAATATTTATTGTATCAGTGCAACCAAATTGGGGCTATAAAAATCTGGATCATCACTAGAGTTGTGGGCCACTGGCGGACAGCGAGGAGGTTGGGGAGGAACCTGGGCCAGTCCTGGAGGCTGAGGAAGGCTCGGACGAGGGTTTTGTGTCAGAGGCAGAGATAGGGCCAGGGCAGGCTAGCAGTCATCATCTGCCTTTGGGCTCAGGGAGCTTCTGGAATTGGTTCCCAGCCTGCGCATGCGCAGAGCTGCCAAAAGGAAGGAACAGTTAAGAACACAGCGTTGACGTGGGAGTAAGGCTACAGGTGGATGATGAATGGCCGCTCCCAGCAGAATTCAAAGAGGAGCAAAAGGGGAAGTGTTTTTTGCAGGAAACAACTTATTCTGTTCATTCGTTTGTTCCAGCTTCGTGAAGATCAGCTTTGTCTCTGTAACCCAACCCTTCCCTGTCAGCATTGCGTGTGGAAACATTTACTGGGCAGCTTTCCAAGATAGATAAGGTCTGAGCTAATTAGTATACCTTTGCTAGACTATTTGCCAAGCCATTGGCTGAATGTGAATGCACTAAATTCACATTCATTTAATAAAAGAGGTTTTGCCGGGACTCAGAGTTGGCTTAGTGGTTTTGGGGGAAGCCTAGGACAGAACAACTAAACGGCAACGAAGAGTTAGAAAATTCTGTTTTCTTTTGATATCATCTAGTGGCCATCTGTATTTTGATTGCCCAAATCTGGTAGCTGTAAATACCAATACTTGGCTCAGAATTTTCTTTTAAAACAAGAATTGAATTTTGAATTTTGTAGCAGCCCTTAGAGAAGAAGGGAATTGCCAGCAATACAGTATTTTTTGTCTAGTAACTGCTTGCAAAGGTTTAAACATTAATTAGCAGTAATTGTATAGTTCTCAGAAGAATATAACTGGCTGAAAGATTTGAGCTGCTGTTCTGCAAATAAAAAGTTTATGAAAAACATCTATTTGCAGAATTTGGTTTTTTTCTTTTTAAACAATTGTATGCTTCTCCATCTCATAGCAATGACACTGAGTCATATATAGGAACATTAGAATATTCTATTCTCAAGTTATTCTAAGTTTAACATGGTATAATTTGATAAGCACTGAGTTTCTGTAATCTATGGGGATGAGCCATTAGGATACACTTTCTGTCCAATATTGAATTTAATTCTTCTCTAGTTCTCTGGAATGTGGGAAGCAGCATAATGTGTCCACTTCTGTTATCTTGAGCAACATTTCTGCCATATTTTTCAAATGCTGACATAATAGCAAAAACTTGCAGCAGGACAAAGAGAGATAAAAACAACCTCCAATAGATTTCTTCTAGCTCCATTATCAATTATTATTAGTCACATTTCAAAGAGATATTTTTACTTGAATAGAGTTTGAAACTATCACTGATTGGTTTGGCTACTTAAGTAGTAATGTTAATTTTCTATAAGATCATATTAAACAACATTGTCTACAGGGGTTTACAATTTCTTTTGATGTCAGAAAACTGAGTAGGGCATATTACTTGGAAAATTGTAGGACAAAGAATTATTTTTTAAATTTCAAATAACCACCATAGCATGCTCCTTTTATATTTTTTTAAAAATTCAAATAAATTTGTACATTTATTTTTTTAATTGGCCCATCCAAATAACATCACCTAGAAATGTCCTTGCTATATGGTAATGTGAGTGTGTTTAGGTGAAATTGTAAAATAATTGCAAAGGTGAAGTTGCTGCAAAAAATAGAGAAAAATCAAATAGGATTCAGGAACAGGAAAAAAAGAATTATCCTTAAATTCTGGGTACACCACTTTTACGCACTAATGCAGGATTTTCCCCACTATCAAATCATAGCCATAATTTGTGCACAACTCTGATTAAGGGTGAAAAGCCTGTGGTGCTTTAAATCAGGGTTGTCAAACTTGTGGACCGTTGGCCAGATGCGTCATGCACTGACCACGCCCAGTGGGGTCATTTAGCAAAAGGGAAAAAAAGTTGCGATATTTCATGACGCCATGTCATTGCGAGTTTGACACCTCTGCTTTAGATGTTGCTAACCTGCAAATCCCAGCATCCTTCACCAAAGATTACAATGGATGGAGATTCTGGAAAGTGTGGTTGAGCAACTCCTGGAAGATTGCACTGCATTTAACTGTGCACGTGGCTGTGTTATTAGCGCAGCATGTGTTTTATTTGTCCTGTGAATCTAAAAAAAAAAAAAAGAATGAGATGTTTGCATGCAAGGTTTTACACCTAACACATAGATTGTGGTAATTAGCCACAGGTGCTGCTTTGGAAGTAAACGTTGTTTGCCCGAAATGGGTAGGTAAACTAGCAGACCCAACTGCACACCAGAAATATCATACAAAAGACACAGGCGGTGCTCCCTTAAGGAATTAAGAGCCAATTAACAGATGACATCATCATAGCTAAGCTATTGAGAAGAATTGATATGAGAAAAAAATGTAAAAAAAGGGTTACTTTTTTTTAGTCAGGTCTGAAAAGAAAAAGAAGCATTTTCATAAATAAGAGCTTTAGGGGTGTTGGAAGTTCACTTTTTATTTCATAAATAGAATTTGGATCTGTTAAATTGATGTATTGTTCTCTGAAGTAGTAAACATTATGAAAGTAATGCTCTGGGGAAGAGGTAACCTTCGTTGCTCAGGGCCATAAGCGTATATTTCTAAAAAAATACAGCTGATCCTTTAGCTGCTCTGATGAAAACACAATTTGATTGTCTTGACATACAGTTTTCATTCCCCAAAGCCTTAGAAAAAGGTCCTAACTGCCTCAAAGGGATCCTCATTGCTGCTGAATTGAAATGCTAAGAATTCAGGAGAGCTGATCAGCATTTCCTCCAGCAAAAATTGGAGCTTGGCACCCCACATTCTTTATACCTGCAGTTCATGTTCTGCTGTTCTTTGACTTGAGGAAAGATTGGAGAGTCACTATCAGGGTGTATAAGAGCCACTTGCTTTTCTGCTAAGTTGAAAAGATGATGTGGCACAGATGAAGCTTTATTGAGATAAGGAGGAGAACCTGGGAGGCAGCTGAGAAAGGAGCTCAACCAGTAGAAACCTGGGCTCTGCTGGACTATGACATTCCCATCCAAAATCACGTCCCCAAGACTTTCAGTCATCTCAGATATCAAGTGAGAATTATGAAGTAACCTTGCAGAGATGTGATGCCATCCAAGAATGGTACAAAGGCTGCATGTGAAGGTGACCTTAAACGTGAATGACAAACATTTAGCAGGTGTGAGTCCAGTCTTACCTCTAGTATGCATCTTCTAGTGTAGGAAATAGAGAGAAGAAGTTTCATGAAATTTTGTTTTTGAGCTGTAAACTATTCTAAAATGATCAAGGAAAATAACTTCAACATAGAGATCTCATGCACTTATCCGCAGCTGAACCTGAAAAGGTGTCTTACAAGAAGCAATGCTTGATAAAATATATAAGAAAGGACGATCTGGTGTTCTTCAACTTGACCATCTGTCAGACGGAGGTAGGATTATGAAAAAATAATTTGGCTATGATTTAGCAATCATATTCAGTAGCTACATTATGAGTCATGATGATTACAACAGCTGTTTAAATCAAAAGGTAATGAGAGAGAAAATTGGAATGGTCCCCAGCCCAACCCCTAAAGAGATTAGTCATCAACATTGTTGGCACAAATGTTAGAATGGAAAGAATAACTGTAGGTGTTCTGATTGCCTTAGATAGCCTAGGACCTTCAGAGACAGAGTATAATGACACATCCATTATCATTAGGTAGCCTTTCATAAAATAAGTCTTACTAGAGAAATTAAGACTTCATTAAAATGAAAAATAAAATCAGGGAATGATGCAATAATTTATCTTGGATGCAGTTGAGGAAGATGCCTTGGAAAGTCCTTCGTGGCACTACAGCTACACCTGCTGGCAAGAGAGGAAATAGGACAACCTTCACAGATTTTTGTTACCTTTTAGTTTTAGATTTTAATGCATTGTTTTTCTTTATCATCTCATACAAAGATAATTGGAAAATTGTTGCATTTTCAATATTCCGAACTTTAATAAATCAGGGCATGAACTAGGTATAAAATGTGTGCACTTTATACTAAATGTGCAACTGCTTAATCCTTTTATGATTAGATCTGGTCATAACCATATCCATGTGGGTTGCTTTTTCACTGAACACAGTGCCCCCTAGAAGATATCTCAGAAGTACTAGCTTGTTAAGAACGCCATCTCCATCCAGTTCTTTTGGCAGCAAGATGTTGAGATCATGTGGTTCCTTTATTGTGTATATTGGCTAATTCTGTTGATGACAACATATTGATTTTCCTTAGGGTTCTAACTTCTATGATATAGAGATCTGCTATCTTTTAACGATCTGTTAATGACAAGTACACAATGCTAAGGAACATCTGATTCAAAGTAGCTGAGAACTCTGTTCCACTTCTTGAAATATGGAATTCCCCCTTTGAGAAGCAATCTGTTTTCTTCTATTCTTCTTATCTGGCATTTGAAAGCAATTCTTTTCTAAGAATGTTCAAATTAGCTGGCTTTTAATTTATGATAATTCTTTCTGTCTCTTGGTTATATTTTTAGTTTTGGTCTACTGGGTTTATTTAATGATTAGGCTAGATGAAAATAGTTTTTCTCTAACTTGGTACAGGTAGTCCTTGACTTACGACTACAATTGAGCCCCAAATTTCCATTGCTAAGCAAGACAGTTGTTAAGTGAGTTTTGCCCCATTTTACAATCTTTCGTGCCACAGTTGTTAAATGAATCATTTCAATGGTTAGTAACACGGTTGTTAAGTGAACCTGGCTTTCCCATTGACTTTGCTTGTCAGAGGGTCACAAAAGGAGATTGTACTACCCTGGGACACTGCAATTGCCATAAATACATGCCAGTTGCCAAGTGTCTGGAGTTTGAGCACATGACCACAGAGATGCTGCAATGGTTATAAGTGTGAAAAATGGTCATAAATCATTCTTTTCGGTGTTGTGACTTTGAAAGGTCACTAAATTAATGGTTATAAGTTGAGGTCTGCCTATATGTTGTATTGTATGGCAAAAGTACAGATTATGGTACATAGGAACAGATGGCACTAAGATGCTTTCATTATTTAGCCTTACATCAAGAAGCCAACAAGTAAGTACATTATCTTACTACAGCTAATTTTTTTCTCAGATTTAAGCAGCGTCATAATAGTCTGACATGTACATTGAACTGATAAATGTATATAAGTTCATTAAGTTAAAATTAGGTTGCGAAATGCTCAAACTCTCCCAGCCTATCTGTCTTAGTTCTTTCTCCTATAGCTTTATGTTTGAAATGAATATAAATTAAACTTATATCGGTTTAAGAAGAAGAAAATAAAGGATATGAGTACGTTACCGCTTTTCTACCATAGAAAAGCATAGCATGTTTTTTTGTTTTTGTAAAGGGCAAGGACATATGTCAAAATTTGCCAAGCTTCTGTATTGTTAAAATCAGAATAAAGTACGGTATCCATCAAATCCAAAGTGTAAAACTGTTGTGCTTTAGCATTTCCTAACGTAGTCTTTGTCTCTCCAGAAATGTTTGTACTATTTAGTACAGGGTCAGTTTGTTTGCAAATTTACTGCGAAAGAAAAATTGTCCAGAAATTCTTATGTCTTACTTAAGTCAGCAAAGATTTTTTTTCCTTTTCTGAATAACTGTAGTCTAATTGCAAAGATTTTCACAAATATGTTACTTTAAAGGAACATACATAATCATTACAATCTTTATGCCAGTTTTAATTGCCATACAATGATAACAGCTACATTATATCAACAGAAGAACCACTTGATAGAAATGCATAATGGTTTTCTAGCAGTTACAAGCAGACTTGTCGTAATTTATTTTTAGCCAGAGGAAATAAGCAATGGATCTTTATATTTAATTAAAGCTGCAGTTGTAACATTTGCCAGTTACAGGAACATTTCTGTATCTCTATTTCACCTAGCTAATGTTTTTGTTAAAGATAAAAACAGGAAGAAACAAAAAGCTTTCATAATTTGTAGTGGTCTACGGTAATTAGAAAGCAACATGAAATAAGTAATGAAGACTCTTTTCATCATGATAGTCTTCATAAATCAGTTTTGCAATCCCTTCAGAAAGCAGATACTATCATTTATTTTATAGCAAGAATGAGTCATAAAATATTTATGAACTTAAAAAAAAAACAAATTATAATGAAGACTGCACATATACAGATGGTGGGTGCAAACCAGGCTGGGGAGGGATTCCATGACCTTATAATATATCGTCTTTGTGACAAAATTCATAACATCTTTGTTTTGTATACATACATTAACCTTTAGAACTGCAGTGAGTAGGAAGGCTTTGACTACTTCCACTGTGTCTAATTAAAAGGGAAATTAATTGTTTAACCTTATTTCTTATATTTACAGCCTCCCCTATTTGGTAACCCAGAGTATGATTTAAGAATCAAAACATTTTAACAAAATGAAAGAAAATTCAAAGTTTTCAAAAGCCAAAAAACTACAGCAGGTGTTAGGTATTTCAAATAGAATAGAATAGAATTCTTTATTGGCCAAGTGTGATTGGACATACACAAGGAATTTGTCTCTGGTTTCATAAGTTCTCAGTATATATTCAAGCAACAAGTGATAAACATGAGCCTAATCATAATATAGTCATCATAAATCATAAGCTAAAACACTGTTATAGTCAAAAGATATAAAATAGAAGCAATCAACATACAAACAACAAAGTTGATAATCATAAGATGCTAAAGGAATAGGTAATAAGAAAGATGAGAAGGATAATAGTAATAATATAGCCTTACTACGTAGTTTGATATTCTAAAATAGTGTTGTGGGAATTATGGTCTCCATGCAGCTTTGATGTCATCAGTGACCTAGGCAGGAGAAAAACATGCTGTAGTCAGAAGTTCTAATTGTGACACATCCTGTCCGGAAACCAACATATGAGTTTGTGTCCCAAAGTTTTCTAGGCACTATTCAAGACTGCCATTTTTAATGTAACAAGTATCAGATGACTAGGACCTCCTTTACCTATACATAATTTTTTTTTAAATGGTGTGCGGGTATATTCTTGGTTGTATCCACCTGCCTGCAACCAGAGTTTCAGCAGCGAAGATACCTCCTCAATTACTGTCTCATTCTTACCTAGTTCATTTTCTTCCTTAGGAGTTAGCCAGGTTCATAAGCCTGATCATTTTTCCTTTGGGGTTTGACATTCATTAGTTTATGTTAAACAGCTTACTTTAAAAGGAGGTAATTGGCTAATTAATTCCATTTTAATTAGCATCTGATTGTGTCTGTGTCATTAAAAAATAGTTGTCACCTGCTCCAAACCCTAGAGATAGAATGCAACTAGCCAAGATCTAATGTGGTCTCTGCAGAATTTTGTAATAGGAGAGCAACTCCTTAGCATTTCAGGAATCTCTTTTCCATTCTTTTCCACCCCATTCAGATTAGTATGATCAGATGCCTAATATCTCTGTAATAGCAGAGTTTGCGTTCTCTTCATCTGCTTTGTTTCGCTTATCTACTTTTAAAAGGCAGAATGGAATAAAAAACACTTTAGGGGCCCTTCGTCTGCTGAAGAACAAGTGATGGGTTAAAATGGGAAAAATAATTATTTATCTTTTATGATAAAAAGGTTGACAGTTTGAAGAGACCCAGTTGTTCTGTTTTCCAAGGAGACAAACTGGGATCTTTTTCCTTCCTTCCTTCCTTCCTTCCTTCCTTCCTTCCTTCCTTCCTTCCTTCCTTCCTTCCTTCCTTCCTTCCTTCTTCCTTCCTTCCTTCCTTCCTTCCTTCCCTCAGTCACTCACTCACTCACTCACTCACTCCAGAGAGTTATCTTCAAAATTATTGAGATGAAAAAAGAAATGTTGTGTAGGGTGCAAATAATTCACATCAGCCTAAACTGAAGAATAATGCTGGAGTTTACATTTTTGGAGTTTCATAAGAATGTAATAAAATTAATGTTTACTTTTTAATGCGATTTTAGGGGGTGATAAATTTTACTTTCCAGCATTAATTACTAATTGTTTCCCTGTTTCTTTATACTTATATCCTATTATGCAATTTCAAATAGAATCCATGAAGTTTCCACCCACTATTTTGTTCAGTTATTGACATGAATGAAATTTCTTAGCTTCAACAAGGCTGCTGCTAAATCCACTCTATTAGACTTTACTTATTTCTCTCTTTTGAAGAAAACCTGTGAGCTTGAAATTGGATTATGATGATGATTTCATATTTCTATGTCCTTTCCTATTCACACCCACACATGGTGAAAAAAGAAAACTAAAATACTGTGCTCATAACAAAATCTTTCATTTCTCCATATTCCTATGGAGAAAGCCTGGATGAAGAGAGAGATATTCAACAGGGATCAAAACTATCTATGAGAAGCATCTCAGAAATTTGAGGAAGGACAAGTGACAAGGTTAGGTACCACCATAGAGGAAAGCTACATTCAATTAGCTACTCTGTGGTTCAGATCACATGCAGTAAGACCTTCCCCTAGCTCCAAGTTGTTCAGGGTATTCTAGGCCAGAGGTCACCAATCTTTTGGACCTCAGGGACCACCAAACTCATAATTTTAAATTCTGTGGACTACTAATATGAATTTTGACTGATAATGGCTTGCTGACGTTGGTGGGAAAGAGAGAGAGAGAGATCTGATCTAACCTATCCCTCTCCCTCCCCCTCCCCCCCTCTCTCACACACACACAGAGGCAGGGGTGGGATTCAAATTTCTTAACAACCATTTTTGTGAGAGCCTGACCTAATTTGTGAGTGTGGCTTGGTGGTTATGTGACTGGCTGGGCATGGCTTGTATATAAATATTTTAAATATTTATATAAATGATGATTTTTTTTATTAAAAAAAGCAACTTTTAGTTTTAAAGCAGGCAAAGCAGGCAGGCAAATTGAGTTGCTCACAGAATCACAGATTCATTCAGAGATCTGTGAGATCAGCCACCTGAGCTTGTCACATAAAATTTACTTGCAAGCAAACCCATAAAATTTGCTAGCAAGAAAACTCACAAAATTAAGTCACAACACACCATGTATGTAAATATTGAATTTTTTATTAAAAACAGAGCAACTTTTACCCAAAATCAGACAGAGCAGGCAGGCAGATTGAATTGCTCACAGAATCACCGATTCATTCAGAGATCTATCTTTTTGCCAATGGCTAGCTGAGTCTGTCACAAAATTTGCTTGCAAACATTTGTGAATCACAGATTCACTTAGAGATCTGTGTTTCTGCCATCGGCTAGCTGAGTCTGCACTGCTTTAGTCCTAAGGAAGGTTTGGCTCTGCTTAAAAGCAGAGCGGAACATCTAAAGATTAGCTAGAAAACAAGAAATCCAACGATTTCCTGCTTTCTAGTTAATCTAAATCTCCCGGCACAGCAGAACAGCTAATGGTCGGAAAAAGGAAAAACTTAGCAGGCAAGTTTGCCTGGTAAGGAGTGAGTAGACGGGGAAGACAGGCCATGTTGGCGGCACAGCCTTGTGTTCCTGTACAGCCTAACCAACCAACCCATCACAATCTGCATGGTTGAAGGATTTTCCCATTTAAAGTGCACTATAATCTAAGGGTGAGGTTTCCAATGTATGGATAATAACTAGACTGTCCCTAAAAGGATACAGTTGGTCTATCAGTCAAAGGTGGTAATTAGCAATCCTAATCAGAGATCAGTTGGATTTTGAATTTTGAAGATAGTGCAAGAGCAACACTTAAAATACTAAGATTGTATTTATTTGTAATTAAGAGTTTTCTTTCAGATTTTCTCTATTGCATAACTTTTAGTTCTCTTTCATGGTTTGTCTTGGCTAAGATGCAACAAAATATATGTTTATTATAAATGATATTAACCAGATTTCTTTATAGCCGGGAGTTTAAACCCATTACAAGAAGTGATAATTTTTATAAGAAGAATTTACAAACTTGCTTGTCTTTCATTTGATTTGTTTCAGGCAGGAATACATTATATCCTAGTTACACCAAACAACCAATCCATTGTTTTGTTCTTATTGGTTGGTGAATAAAGAAAAACCTGTGTTTGTGTGTGTGTATGTTTATTCAAAATAGATAGAGGGAGAAAGGAGAGTATTATCAATGCAGTGAATTTACGGTTTGATGTTGTGGTTTTACATTCATTGATTTATTTTATTTTTTGTTTTTAGATGAATGAATTTCGGAACAAAATGCAATCATTATTTCCATCAGTTCGAAAAACTGCAGCAAATTCTGTTGAATGGGAAGATATTTGGAAATCTAAGTGAACGTCATATGGAGGAATTTGTACTAAGCCTTACAAAACTACAGAGGAATTAAAATATTCCTATTCATAATGGCATGCAGTTAGTAGTATCAACACATGCCCCCTTAATATTCCAGGCAAAAGTAAACTTTAATCTTAGTAGTTTTCACTTTAGTGATGATAAGTGCAGAAAAAGATTAAACCGAACACGAAGCTTGGTTTGAAAAAGCATGCTCAATATGTGGTAATGAAACAAAGACATTAACCCTAAAGAAGAAATGAATTGTTGACCAAATTAATGGGCAATAGTATCCATACTCTGTTCCCTCTGCCAAAGTGATTCATAGTGGTTTTTAAAAGACGATATAAGCTACTAAAGAAGACCGAACAATGTTTGTAAAAAATTATACAAATAAAGTGATGGTTACTAGATCTTATTCTTTGTTCACTGGATTAGCATGAGCCTTCAAGAACCAGGACTATAAAGATTCTCAGTTCAAAGAGAAACACAACATATGATGGGTCTACATGACAATCTATTTCTGACTCCAAAGAAAAAAATTGCTGGGCCTTTGCAGATCTCAAGATTTGTTACCCAAACTATGATGTAATCCAACGAGAACAGAAGTTTGCTCTTCTGAGCAAACAATATCTTGGATTGCAGTAATATTCCAATCAGAGACAAACAGTCCTGAGCATTGGATAGTTGTCCTAAAAACGAGTGTGGAAATGGAGAAAAGGAACGAACTTACTTTTCAGATTTTGGTGTACGAAACAACTCTGTACTAGTATCATTTGGGAATAGCCATGGCTAGTTAGGAAGGAATTGGCAAACATGGATTTGGTGATATTTTTAGCTGTACAAGAACCACCTTACAAGAGAGTTTAGTAGTTGAAGCTGAGCCATTTCAGTGCATTAATATGATGAAACTGTGGAGAGATCTTTAGATGTATCAGACACTCGAGTATCTCTTGAACCAGAGGATTAACAGACTGCTGGTGTTGAATATATTTTAAAAAATTGTAAAACAGTATTTAAACCCATCATAGAGGGAAGTGGACAGGATAATCTGATCTGGGGAGAACCTTGTCTGGAGAAGAAGGTGAAAATTATTCTGATTGTTCCAAATATAAATCTAGATAGTACAATTTTAAAAAATGGGTAAAGAAAAAAACAAAACCCTTCAAGGACTCTCAGACAGAATGGGATTTTTGTGTTTAAATCTGGAGAAGAACATGGATATAACAAACATTACTGACAAGCAACAGATGAAAAAAATTTAACGGTATACAGCTTTATTATGACAGGAAAGAAAAGAGAATGTTACTAAAAGGGTGTCATCTTAGACGCTGAAGAAGACATGTTCTCACATAAACTTGTATAATGCAGGTTCATGGCATAGCAAAGCAAAGGAGTTCTACTTGGTCAAAGCTTGTGCCTCAGAACAGTTGATAAGGAGCCTCACAGTGACAGAGATTGCTATTCATTAACTAATCTTTAAAATCCCCAGAGACATTCCTTGCATATCACAGCTGGGACCAGCATTGAAGACAAATTGGTTGCTCTCCACATTTGTGCTTTTTGCAGTTGGCCTGATCCAGCTGGGTTTTGCTTTTGTTCTTACTAGCATAAACAATTGACCTTATTACAAATGTCAGACCAAACAGGAAAAAAAAAACTTGTTCCCTTCTGACAAACAATATGAAATTAGATTTAGTTTTCACCAACTTCTGTTGTAACACCAATGTCCCTCAGTCCAATTGTACTCTAGTGGAGATCCCAACTTCAGAAAAAAAGAAGGCTAAAAATTGGACCTTCTCTCATTCTACAAATAGAAGTTATCCATTCTCAGATAAAGAGTAGCTGATTTCTTCCCTATACAGTATGCTGCAGAAAAAAAGGAACCAACTGGCGTGAGGCAGTTTTTCTGAGGGGCCAGACCAGTCCTCATTTTTTGCAAGACTATTTAGGAGTCCCAGAGAGATAATGTGGATGAATTATGAGTCAGTATCCTATATATATCCTAGAAAATGTGAAACTCTGATTCTAAAACAATGTTTTAATTGTAAGCCAATTATATGCTGCCATCTGGAAAAACGATCATTCTAACTGTTTAAAATTAATATGACAGAACAGTAGGGGGTATTTGTTGCTTTTGTGCCCCTCCCTTATTATTGGTTAATGGACTATTAGTTTTTTTAAAAAAGCCTAATCTTATTCTTTATGTAGAATATTTATTTAACATAATGCTAGTTAGGAATTTTTTGCTTTCATCACACTTGTCCCCTCAAACATTAAGTACCTGATTTAACTAAAGGATATTTTCATGTACTTCAAAAGGCAAATTGTGTATGGCATTCCCCGAAGCCGTCTTTCATTGATTTGACCACTAGAATAAAGAAAGTATTTTTCTGATTATGTACAGTGTATGAAAGTGTATAATAATAATAATTGTTGCTTAGTCTGTTATTTACATCCTGAAATTAGAAACCGTTATACATAAAAAGACTTTGTGTATAAAGAAAAAGAACAAAAAAGGAACACAAAGAAAATATTGTTCGCTCTGATTTTTTTCATACATACAAAGCTTTGATAATTTTCTTGGTCAGCTATCACTGTCATGTGCATTTATCTTTTTTAAAAAGTTAGTTTATTAAAACAGCCTTCTAACATTTCCTCTCCAGTTGTGTTGTAGCACAGCCCCCCACATTCTCAGTATTTAATTGTGCTGGCTGAAATTCTCTGAATGCCTGTTCAAAAATATCTGGAGAGTGCCAGGGCAAAGGAAAGGATTCCCCTCGGACATATGTGCTAGTCGTTTCTAGCTCTAGAGGGCAGTGCTCATATCCATTACAAAGCCGAAGAGCCAGTGCTGTCCGAAGATGTCTCCATGGTCATGTGGCTGGTAAAACTAAATGCCGAAGGCATACAGAATGCTGTTACCTGGACAAGCAACAATCTGCCTCAGTTTAATTTTATTGTTTATTAAATCTGTTCTAAGATGTGCGTGTGTGTGCTTTCAAGTCGGTTTTGATTCCTAGAGACTGCCTGGATTAGTCTCTGCAGTTTTCTTGGAAAGGTTTTTCTGATACGGTTTACCTTTGCCTCCTTCCCAGGGCTGAAAGAGAATGATTAGCTCAAGGTCACCCAGCTACCTTTATGCCTAAAGTGAGACTAGAATTCAGTTTCTCAGTTTCTAGCCTGATGCCTTAACTACTTCTCCAAGCTGGATCCAGAATTCATTGAGTTAGTTATGGGTGTCTGACTAGGTAACATTGCTGCTTTGTGAGTTATATTGATTATTGGCTGACTTCTGGGTGCAATTTGGAGTGTTGGTTCTTACCTTTAAAGCTCTATAAAGCTTGGGATCTGGGTATCTTCAAGGCTATCTGCAGTAGTTATTTCTGCCAATCCAGTAAGATCTGGAAGGGAGTATGATTCTCTTCAGGCACCACACTGTGTTACCAATAGGCCATTTTGCCTTGTTCTATGGATGCGAAATAATATTTTTTTGGTAGAAGTTTGCAGCAACTGAATGGACTGCATTTTCTTTGTTCTTGAAGCAATTTAATTTTAATTTAACAGAAAAAATTGTGTGACAATTATGCTTTGCAGTGTTCCTATTCAAGTTTATTTCCTGATTGCTTTTGACCTCTTCAAGAAATTCATCTTGTAATCTTATAATAATGATTATAGACAGACTTCAGCAGAAGATTCATCTGACAGAAAAACCCTGGATGTGTGTGTAATATTGTAAAAATATATTTCATTAAAATGTAAAACCTCACATAGTAAAAATGGTGATTCTTTATCAAATTTTAAACTTTAATCAGTTCTATTATCTTGAGTTCTCTGAAAAATGTGTTAGTCTATGAAACAAGCCATGGAAATGGAAAAATGGTTACTATGGAAAAATTATAGAAGCAACTTCCTGTTACCAACATCTTAATACAGTTTCTCTCACCACTAACTGGTACTAATAGGATTTTTGGAAACCAAATCTAGAGTCTACCATCTCAAAGTCACTGATTGACCCTCAAAAGCCTGCAAGGAAGAATTAGAAAATTATTCTCCTTATTTCACAGAGTATTGTACAAAGATGTATATTTTACGGATACGATGGTTCAACCGTTCTTTCCAGTGTAGATTCTGAATTGGAGCATGTAAGGTTTCACTAATCAGATAAGACAAATGGGGTATTTGTATGATCACCATCCACAGCTGATTATAACATTGTCTTACTTAGCAAGAATCAACTAAAAATTAGGCACATTCTGCATATCCAGTGAATAGGATCTTAGCTGAAAACTTTCCCTCTTAAACTCACCTCAGTAAGTCTACTTGACCAAGTAATCCATAAAAATGAGATCTGCTTTACAATTAAAATAACATTCAGACCACAGTTTGCTTACAAGATCTGTAAAAGATTGACCTAGTAACTATAGCTCAGTCTATTGAATATGTATGAAGTGTTGAATATTTTATGTGGACTATGTTTGTGTTCACTGTGTTCACTATAAACAGCAGCTTCAAAAGCATGCATACATGTGCACATATGCATGCACACACACATAAATCAGTACATTATTTCTTACATAAACATGGGATAGCTTCTAAATGCTGTTTTAAACAAGACAAGCTGTTTTAAACAAAAATGCTGTTTTAGACAAGTAATCCAGTTAGTATCATCATACATTTTTCAAATTGAATTTTTAGCTTGAATCTTGAGGCAGACAATAATGAATGCTAATGTTTCTCGTGTGGAACTAGAAGCAAAAATTCTAAAGAAACTTTAACAAAAGTTGGAGAAGGACACATCTGTGAACTATCAAAAATGTTCAGTGAAATATAGGCATGTACTCAGAACACATCAGATGTTACTAGAACATTATATTCTCCAAAAGGGAAGAGATAGTATATCAATATTGGACTTTGATGGAAGTTTAGCCATGATTCCATATGTTGTATTCTGGCTCAAAATTAATCTTGGCTAAATACCACTGAACACTAATTATCAAGTAGGACTAAATCCAACTGGCTTGCTTTCATAAAGAGATATGATGTACGCAGAAAGATGGTAAGGTTTTAAGAACATCACTAAGAATTGTTAAAGCTAATATGTCTCTATAGCTCATTTCTAAAAACCTTCATAAGATTTGACTGTGCCTGTATTTATTTCCATAAATCTAAAATGATATAGAGCATTTGAATAGATTTCAGATTAAAGTACTAAACTACCTAGTACCTCTTTTATTACAAATGTGCTATTCGATGGAATTCTGGCTGCATTTAAACACTTCAAGAGTAGGAGTGATATTCTATGGGATAATTAGGCATGATTGTAATCGATACGATCTACAAGTATGACCTATAGAACTTGAAATATTTTTAACAGCCATTGGAATTTGGGAGATTTAAAATGCAATTTCCTTTGCAAAGTTCCTCAAAAAGAAATCCCACACCATTCAGTGGAATTTCTGCCAAAATAAGTATGCATAATGTTGCTGCCTTAAAAGTACATGTGCAATTTTGCCATCAATCAATCTTAGAAATGCAGCTTTTAGGATCAATAATACCAGGCCAATATAATCTACCTTCATGAAACCAATGGTCATTTTACCATTGATTTTAAACAACCACTGGGATTATGCTAGATTTCAGGGGCTGATGTTTCACGAGAAATTTATTGTGATAATGTATTATTTGAAACGAACCATGTCGGTTTTTCAAATATATTTCTTCCTCTAAACTCAGCCAATCCAATCTCATTTTGAACAGCTAATTGAAATAGTATATCTTATAATGTTGAGTCAGAATGTGTCTAAGCTAAACTGCACCATCTCATATAAAAGGTTTAAAAAAAACTATGGGAAGGGTGGAGAGGTTGTAGCTTGAAGAGTCATGACAGTGCCTGTAATCATGTTATTGAAGCCTGCATTATACATACAATGGGGGAATGACTTTTATGAATATTCCTCAACTTACATCGTTCATTTAGTGACCACTCAAAGTTACAATGGCAATGAAAAAAGTGACATGACCGTTTTTCACGCGTACAACCATTGCAACGTCCCTATCATCATGTGATCAAAATTCAGATGCTTGGCAACTGACTCATACTTAGGACAGTTCCTGTGTCCCAAGGAACGTGATCACCTCTTACAACCTTTTGACAAGCAAAGTCAATGGGGAAGCCAGATTTATTTAACAACCAGGTTGCTAACTTATCAACTGCGCTGATTCACTTAACAACTGTGGCAAAGAAAGGTTGTAAAAAGGGGCGAAACCAGGGGTGGGATTCAATTTTTTTAACAACCGGTTCTGTGGGTGTGGCTTAGTTGGTGGGTGTGGCTTGGTGGTAATGTGACTGGCTGAGTGTGGCCAACTCAATATCACTCACATAGAGGCATGCATCTCCTCGCCTGGCCTCTCATGACTGTGGGGATGCTGCAACAGTCGTAAGTGTGAAAACGGTCATGTCACTTTTTTCAGTGCCATTGTAACTTTGAATGGTCACTCCACACAAGCAAAGTACCAGCAAATGAGGGGAAAAAAAGCTCCAGAGAGGTTCCTGAGACAGGAAGTCTAGTCCTGCCAAGAATGTAATAAGGGTTAACGGAGAGGCAGTTTCTGTAAGCAACACCAAAATGTTTTCTTTCTGCCTTCCTTACAGGATAGGCCAGTAATTTCTTCTAAAAACCAGTTCTCCGAACTGCTTAGAACGTTAACAACCAGTTCTAGTGAATAGGAGCGAAACTGTAGAATACCACTCCTGAGAGAAACAAATGTCTCGCTTAATAGAAATTTTGGGCTCAATCACCTGTATTACAGGTAGTCTTTGACTTATAACTACAGTGTAAACTAAAATTTGCTAAGCAAGGCAGTTGCTAAGTGAGTTTTTCCTCATTTTATGACCTTTTTTGCCACAATTGTTAAACAAATCACTCTAGTTAAGTGAATCATACAGTCATTAAGAGATTCTGGTTTCCTCAATTGACTTTGTTGGTTGGAAGCTGGCTGGAAAGGTTACAAATGATGATCATATGATCCCGGGACAGTGCAAGGGTCATAAATACCTGCCAGTTGCTAAGCACCCAAATTTTGATCATGTGACTATGAGGAAGCTGCAACGGTCGTGTGAAAACCGGTGGTAATCAGTGCTTTTGTAACTTCAATCAGTCACTAAACAAATGGTTGTAAATGGAGAACTACCCGTATTTGGTCATAGATGCCAACTTGATTGTTTTGACTCCTCTGTCAAAGACAAGGAAAAAGAGGGGAAATCACTTACATTCTCTCCAGATTTTCAAAGATGCATAGACATGATTTATTCCATTGAATCTTGGCACTGATCCTGCCAGAGTCTGGTTGCTGTTTTTATCATTTTAAAATGTGGGACAGAGAGGGAGGGAGGAAGAGAAGGAGAGAGAGAGAGAGAGATGGAGGGAAGGAGAGGGAGGGAGGGAGGGAGGGGGAGAGAGAGACGGAGGGAGAGAGAGGGAGGGAGAGAGGGAGGGAGAAAGAGAGAGAGAGAGGGAGGGAGAAAGAGAGAGAGAGAGGGAGGGAGGGAGGGGGAAAGAGAGAGAGAGACGGAGGGAGAGGGAGGGAGGGAAAAGAGAGGGAGAGAGAGAGGGAGGGAGAAACAGAGAGGGAGGGAGGGAGGGAGAGACCCAAAATATACACATACCCTTTGGTTTTGACTTGCATGACATTCCTCTTTTTTAATTGTTTATAAGGATGCCACTGATAGAGCGTCAGGCATATTTTCCTTTTGAAGTAATCAAAGGTGTCCCAAGCTTCTCCTTTGAAGAACAAATAGTGCAACTTCAGCCCCTGGAGGGCTGCAGTGTAACTCCATGGAAATCGGGACGGTTAGGAATCACTGTCTCCATAGGGCAGGATGATAGGCAGATGTTCATGGGTGCCCAAGGGATGTCTGAAAACAGTGTGATGATTCTTCCTCATCTCCAAATACTGGATTCCATTAATGAAGACAAATCTATGCTGAATTCTTCCCCACTATCCCTTCTCCATGATAAGTAGTTGTAACTGCAGGAAAACAGCCATTAACCCAGATGCTACTGGTTCAGCCTGATTCTATAGAACCGGTAGCGCTGAAGAGCAGCAGACATTGAACCAGTTTGCTGCAACAACCTTTTGTTTGTCTGTTTGGCCTACCCGCCCACCCAGGCTCTTGGCTGTTCTTTATTTCCTGCTTTTTAAACCTCAGCTGCTTTGCGCAGCACAGCTAAGGTTGAAAAAGCAGGAAAGAAGACCTGCACAGCGCTTGTCAGCTGTCCCGGCAGCTCAGCTGAGGTTTTTTGGAAATGCTGTGCGTGCGTGCGCAAAACACACTCTCACCGAACTGGTAGTAACACTGATTTAATCCCACCCCTGCATTAATCATATCAACTGTTTGCTACAGAAACCACCATATCATTCCGATATTTGAAGGAGATGATGGACAAAGTGACATATATTCTCTGCATAGAAGAGTGAAAAAGTCTATGAAAGCAATTACAGCTTCTTGTAAAAATCTGTTTCTTTAATGTAATAGTATTAATCGAGGCCTGAACCAATGCAGTTTTGCAAACAAAAAGCTGCAAAAACTTTATATATCTATCTATCTATCTATCTATCTATCTATCTATCTATCTATCTATCTATCTATCTATCTATCTATCTATCTATCATTTACTTATCTAGAGATGTGGTGATGCAGTGGTTACATTGCAGTATTGCAGGCTAACTCTGCTCACTACCAGGAGTTCAATTCTTTCAATTCTGACCGGCTGACCGGCTCAATGTTGACTCAGCCTTCCATCTTTCTGAGGTGAGTAAAATGAGGACCCAGATTGTTGGGGACAATATGCTGACTCTGTAAACCACTTAGAAAAAGCTGGAAAGCACTGTAAAGTGGTATACAAGTCTAAGTGCTATTGCTATCTATTATCTATTATAAATCTTCTCCAGGGAAAGATAAAACTCTCCAGTGGGGCTTGGTACTGGAATAAGGAGTAAAAGAACTGTTTTTGTCTAAGAAATTGGAAATAATGTGCCCAGCTATGTGTAGCTCTTGATTTTAGTTCAGATGAAATCTGGTCTTTACAAAAAGCTTGTACAAATCAGGTCTGTTTAATAAAATTTATCGCAAGCTCAAAGTATCTTTGCCATTTTAAGGTTTTTATTAGCACTATAATTATTTTAAAATTACATTCATTATGGTTGATTGTCCTTCGCCACTTTGAAGAACCTACAAGAATGGAAAGGTCATATACAAATTTTGAAGTATTGAAAAAAAAAAGAAAAGAGACAAAAATAAACACAAATAGAAATGGTTTTGACCAATAACTCTTATTGATAATGTCCACAACTCATATAGGGCACTTGTGTAGATGACAGGATGACTTATGTCCCCTGCAAATTCTGATTTGAATGCTTCAGAAACTCACTGCCAGATGAATGTGCGAATGATGTGATTTAATAAATGATTTTATTTCTCTGAATAATCGAACACCATAAAGCTTATGGGAAGATTAAGAAGAATAGAGGGAAGAGGCTGCAAGATGAAGGACAGACAAAAAGAGGTATTTTTATACAACCTATAATTCACTACCAGGAAATGTAGTGCTAGCTATTAGCTTGGTTGGCTTCAAAAACAGGTGGGACAATTCAGAAAATGGTGGGGTTGTTGAAGCTCTTTGAGCTTGCTGTTTTTTGTTTTTTTGCAGACATTTCATTACCAAACTAAGTTATATTATAAGTGCTAGGAGTCATAAAATGCCTTTGAAGACCAGTTGTTGGAAGATTAGCGGGCTTCCTTGTCCACTGTGAAAATAGGCTACAGGTCTAGAGTCTCCAGGGCCTGGAGTCTGATTTGGCAGGACTCTGCTTTTGTTCCAAAGTTGTGTTCTTAGATTCTTATGAAGAATGGGATGTAATATTCTCTTATGGAAGTAGTGATACGTTGCTGGCTTGAACACTCTAAATAAAGATGGTACATTAAAGTATGAAATGAACTAGAATTACTTTCTCATTCCAAAATTATTACTCATTACTTAAGGCCCTGATGATTCAAGTCTTGTTGAAATCAAGTGACTGGCAACTGACACATTTGGCTCTCAGTTTAGGATTATGATGCTTTAATTATTTTACAGTAAGAAAGCATAGGTTATATTGTGATAATTACATAGGATGGCCCAAAAAGCTCCTGCAAAACTTAATGTCCTAATCAATCCCTTCAGGGAGACAAATGACCCAAATGACATTTTCTTCAAATTATTTTGATATGTAAATTTTATCACTACCTAATGTGAACAGGGAAGAATGAATTTTATGCATACAATCTATGTTAAAGTCCTTTGGCAAGATGCTCAGTTGCTTTTGACTCTTTATGATATGATGGGCATATTTTGTCAGGATTGTCTACCAAATACTGCTTTTGAGTTCTTGTAAGGTCATGTTTATATTTCAGCCCTTCAAGGTGGGCCAGGTCAGGAAACAAATACTTCAGAAACTACTGGAACTCTATAAAAGTATTTCTCAAACTCAACAACTTTAAGATATATGGACTTCAACTCCCAGAATTCCTGAATCAGCATAGGGAATCCTGGGAATTTAAGTCCATATATCATAAAGTTGCTGAAATAGAGAAAACACTGCTCTATAATATATTATAATATTATAGTGATAGCATTTTGAAGGCCTGGTGCGCTAGAGCTTCCCCAGATCTGAGGCAATTATTTTCTTTCTCACATTTCTCACATCTGTCTTTTATTCTTGGCTTTGCTAGCACTTCTTATATTCCTTCACCAATGTTACCTTTTCAGTTGTCCACACCATGTCATTAGTAGTAGAATTTTGTTTCCCTACCCACTTCTGTTGATCTCCAATCATTAGGGTATTCTCCAATGTCTCTTGCCTTCACATTACATGTTCAAATTACTTAAGCCTCTATTTCATTATGAATGCTTCCAGTGAACAGTCTGGTTTTACTTTAACTAACAATGAGTGACTTATTCTTCTTGCTATCCAAGATACTTTTTCACAGTTTTCTCAAGCACTGGGATTCCAAGTCATTTATTTTTCTTTGTTCAGCCATTCTGATGAACCAGGGAAATCTGTGGCCTTGACAATACTTATCTTTACTGTCAATATGATGTCTCTGCACTCTAATATTTTGTCTAGATTTGTCATATTCTTTCTCCTACGCTGCCTAGGCTCAGAAATACAAAGATACGATGACTGTAGCCATGAAATAGAGAGCATGTGCCATGAATATGCCACTTGGGGGAAAAGATTGTGACAGATTGAGACAAAATATTAAAATTCAGAGATAACACAATGACAAAAACATATATACAAGGCCATGGTTTTCCAAGTCGTAATAGATGACTGTGAAGGCCAGATCTATTACTACAATCTCTCTCCTTATTTGCATTGGATTGCATTATTTTTTTATGCAATTTTACAGCTTTCTTTTAAAAAAATACTGAGCAACAGATTGGTATTTGCACTCTGTTCTTTTGCCTTCAACAAGTGATATCTAAAGAGTTCCTCACTACCAGACATCAAAAATAGCATCATCAGCCTAACTGCTGTTGTTGATGTTTTCCCTCCCAGTTTTAATTCCAGTTTTCAATTTTTCTAGGACACCATTCCTCATATGTTCTGCATTTAGGTATAAAAAAGTGACCATGTATAACCTTCGTGCTCTCCTTTCCCAGTTTTGAAGCATTTAGTGGCTCCATACTCCATTCTAATTGCTGCTTTATACCCTTCAAACAATTTCAGTTAACAGGCTGTGCCCATCTTTTTAAACGTTATCTACAAGTCTTGATATAATCAATAAGAGACATCGTTTTTGAAACTCCCTTGCTTTTATCCCCTAGAAGTTATGATCTCAGGAGCTGCTGTCTTATCTGTCCTTATTCTATTTATTATTGAAGTTTGAACTGAAAAATCTGAGCCACTGTCTTTGCGTAGTAAGAAATATGTACAATTGTTCAGTAGTGTGAGTATTCCTTAACAGTGCCTGATGGGATAGGTGGTATTAAATCAGAGATGCCTTTTCTGCTTCACTGGTTACTCTTTCTAAGGTGGAAAAACAATTATTGATAGAAGACCCAACTTTGTGTGTGTATGTATGGATATATACACATAACCATATGTCTTTATAGGAATGCACTTACTTACAGGGTCATAGAGTGAATTACTCCTAGAATTGGAAGGGCCATTTGGCTTCCTGAATCCAACTATCGCTCAGTATAGGAATCCAAATTAAATCATCCTAGCAAATGGCTGACTAGCCTCTGCTTGACCCACCCAGCAAAGGGGAGACTAACACTTCTCTGAGTAATTAATTTCACTGTCAATCTCCTCTTACTGTTAAGACGTTTTTCCATACAAATCAAATCTCCAACTCATCTGCAAATAATGTGCTGGCTTGATTTGCATTATGCCAAGAGCAAGCTTCCAGATGTTTTCTTCTCTAACTTCCAGAATGCCTGGCTATTGCCATAGTAGCTTATGAGAGTGTCACACTTTAAGACTTCCTGTGTGCGCTATGTTGCTTTTCCCTGATTTAGACATGCTAGAATCTCGCCAGAGAGATGGAGCCGCAGATCCAAATCATTTACCAGTTAAACTCTTGTAATGCTGTCTGACAGCTCTGCAAATAACCAGGAAGAGTCAGGTAGAACTTTCTCCAACTAACAAATTTTATTAAAAGGTGTAAGCATTTGATGACTCAAGCTCCAGCCCACAAAAGCTCACACCTTTTCGTACAAATTGTTAGTCAAAAAAAGGTGTTAACCAGATTCCTCCTGAACTGTCCTCCTACAATCTTTTCACGTAGTAACTCTAGAATAATATGCTTATTGAGACAACTTAGTATTTTTTTCTCTCCTACAAATGTATCTTATTTTTGCTGAAGCATTCCCTGTTAAAACATTAAAAATCTTGACAGACGTATAAATTCTTATTTAGCTTGTGGCATATATTTGTAGGAAAGGAACTTCCTATATTTGCAAATATTCCTTTGCTAGAGAACATGATATGCTCAGCTAAGAACAAATGTCCAGGAAATGTGAAATCCATAAAGAACCAGAAGGGCACAGAGAATAATATTTTGCAAAATTAAATAAATAAAAGGAGTAGCATTTTATTCCTTGTCCAGCAGAGGGTGGCCTAAGCATACTCTTAAAACAATCAAATCAGATTTATTTAGCGTTGCTTCTTCTGTAACCTCTGCTAGCTTTTAATAATTTGGAAAAGAGACACCGATATGTACTTTCTTAAGTCAGAAGGTATAACGAAGAATAAGTAATTCAAGTATTTAAATGTAAAAGTGCTCTCATAGAAAGAGGTACATTTTAATAAATTTGTTATTATGTAAACTTTAATAGACTAACATTCAGGTCACTATATAATGAGGTACCTTAATCCACAAAGCAACATTTATTTTAACAGATGTAAATTTTATCTGGATGACACATTTTTCTTCTTTGTTTAATAATATTTTTGACTCTGGATTTCACCCTGAAAAAGACGACTTTTTAAAAACCTTGTTAAATAGAAGCTTAAGCTCTAAAGAAAAAATCTCTATATTAATTAATGTGCACTACATCTAGTAAGATTTTTTAATTACATTTCTACTATATATTTACAATTTATCTGATTACTGTATTGTGTCATATACATGATAAATCTGCAGATGCCACAATCATAGTATATTTACTGAGAATTTAGTTCAATAGTTTGGTTTGCAAATTCTCATAAATGGAATTCTTTTTGTGGGCAACTCTCTTTGACTAAAGGGAATTTTTTACCCTCTAAAGCAGGGGTGTCAAACTCTATTTTATTGAGGGCCATATCAGGATTGTGTTTGACCTGGGGAGGTGGGCACGGTCAGGGTGGGCATCGTCACTCGACATCATTAATGTCAAGGGTGCCTGTAGTGGCGAGCCCTCTGACAGTTAAAACAGAGCTAGGAAGGGTTGTGTGTGGCCCTCCTGAGCTCCGTTTTTGCTGGCAGAGGGCTGCAAGAGGCCATCAGAGTCGAAAATGGAGCTCAGGAGGGGCCCGTGGGCCAGATCTAAGCAACCCAGATCTAAGTCAGATTAGGCCCACGGGCCTTGAGTTTGACGCTACTGCTCTAAAGTTTCCTGTGTATAGGAAAGAGTGAGAGGTGACAAGTTGTTACTGAGGTGGTATGTTGGCAAATTTTCTTTCATCTGAGGGAGGAATCACTTAGGATTCAATCCACTATATTCAGTGAGATTTACTCCCTAGCAAACATGCAGTGTATTCTTTCTTAGATTAGGATTACTGTAGGAAAAAAAATGAATTACTAGAGTTACTAAGGATACCCAAACTGGACTGCAAAGATGATGATTAATCCCTAGATGGCAGCAAAGAATTTTTTTATCTCTTTTGTATCTGGTGGTCATCCTTATTTTCACAGCCAATATCTGATATTTCTAAGGACTGTGTATATTTTTATTTATATATAAAATTACTATAATATCTGATAAAACACAGTGTAAATGCAAAATAAAACGCTGGTATATTTACCAATATGACTGCATGTGTGCATATAAAAAAGAATGCTTTAGGTTTTAAAGAATGAGGCAACAAAGCAAATTTAATAAATAGTAGAGGAATAATGTGTTAGCTGGTTATTCTGATATTTGTTTTAATTTTCTAGAGGCATCTATGCCCTTTCAACAGGGAAAGAACATCTAGAAAGATAGTTTGTATCAAATATTGTCAAAATCAATTCTTTTCAAAACTAAAAATTCAGATTAATATTTTGCAAAATCTGCCCATTTTGTAATGAACCACTAGAAGACCCAATGGAATGCACACTGCACATTCTTCTGATAATGTAGTCTTGTAATGTTAGTGCCAAATCATTTGATCCATACAAGATGCTAAATTTTCCACCAAGCTACCCCTATTCTGAAAGGATTTGTTAACTTTGTGCTCGACTAGAACAGAGATTCTAGCCATGAATACAATTATGAGATTCCCTAAACATGTGATGTTGAAACTAGAATAGGGGTCGGATCCAACAGAGTTAACTACCAGTTCGGCCATTTACGAGGTTCGGTGATTTACGATGTGCTTCCCTGCACGCTGTCGGCACACGCCTGTAAATTGTCATCAGCATGCTGTGTGCAGAGAAGCAACCTTTCAAAAAGCCCGTTTTTCCTGCTTTTTTAACTACAGCTGTGCCTCGTTCGGCAACTGAAGTTGAAAAATCAGGAAATAAAGATCAGGTAAGAGCCCAGGTGGGCAGGTGGGCAAAAATATCAGCAGACATAGAACCGATTCTATATCTGCTGCTCTTCAGAGCTACCAGTTCTACAGAGGTGGACAGAACCGGTAGAAACCCACCCCTGAACTAGAATACAACAGGCATCCATTTTAAAATGTTAAGGGTCCTTCACTGGTGGGCAATTGATAGCACTGAAAGTGTTGCAGTGAAAAAGAATCTAGCAAATGCTGTAGGGCTGTTTCAGAGATCTGACTTGGAAGTTGATGAAAATTAAAAAAGAAGATATTCCCTGTGACTTTCAGATAACACTGTCACTAAGTCAGTCAGTCATTTAAAAACAGAGTCTTTCCAGCATTTAAGTGCACTGTCTATAAAGAGGCTGTGTTTCCCTTTCTTGAAGTTTCAAGCAAAGCTCAAGCTTTGGCTTTACAGTATATTTTCCTGACTTCTGTAATCGTTTAAACAGTACATTCACATCTTCTCTCTTCTCTGAGATTTCAAAAAGTCTTCTGTCATTTTTTCTTCTTAGAGGTAGGATTGGCTGGGACTCAGAGTAACTATTCTCAATGATCCAGACAGCCTTGTAGTTGAATGAGACTCAAACCTAGGTATCCCTCTACGAGATCAACAGATTTACTCTACCTTGGTTCTCTTGTCTGTTTCTTTAAGCTATTGTTCTCTTGTCTGTTTCTTTAAGCTATTGCAAGGTAGGCAGCTCTTAATGTCTATTCCATTCTTTAAGCTCTAGAAGCTAGGAAGGTAGCTCTTAATTTCTGTTCTGTTCTTTAAGCCCTAGAACAAGGGTGTCAAACTCATATAGTCACATGCTCATCATGTGACATAGCATGACTTTCCCCCCCTTCGCTAAACCAGGGGTGGGCATTGCCAGCACAGGACACATGCAGCCCACAAGTTGCGAGTTTGATACCCTGCACTATAAGCTAGGAAGGCATTCAGCTATTAATTTCTATTTTGTCCAAGACATGCTATGGTAATGAACACAAAGATACTTTAGACTAGAGAAAAGTGGCATATATTTAAAGGATGTCTGAAAATATGTTTATAGCAAGCTATTTTTAAACATTATGTAGCAATTTATTCATGTTGTTGTTTTCTTTATTTTACAATCCTGCCCGTACGAAGTATACAGAAACTGCAGTCAGAGATAATTCAAGATGTGTTTTTTTTCTGAGACCAGCAGCAAAGATAATCCCTCACTTTCTTGGTTCATAATGACTCATACTTAATGCACCCCCCTCCAAACCTACATAAACATCTCTTCCCATCTATGATTGGATTGAGAATAAAATAGTACCAAGACAAAAATCAAACAATTGCCCTCTTGTTGCACTCAAATGTGTTGATATTTCGTTTTACCAAGGCCCCGTGCACTTATTTTTTAATAAGTAACAATGATGGGTGAGGTCAAATTTTCAGTTTAAAATAAACTAATTTTTTTTTATAAAAACTAGCTCATTGCAGTTGAAGAAATGTGTTATTAATTACATTCTGCTTAATTGTTCCTTTTAGGCTTCTCCTGCCGGTAGAAGCAGCTAAACCAGGGGCCTGAAACCTTAAACACCCAAAGAGCCATTTGGACCCATTTCTCACAGAAAACACCGGGAGCCAATAAATTAACAACCAGGTGGGTGTGGCCAACTCAACATCACTCACTTCCACTCAGTCACCTCCTGCTCTGGAATATGGAGCGAGTCTCCATTCCCTGCCATCACCCTTATCTTCTCAGGACAGGCAAGGAGTGATGGTGAGGAAGGGGAGGGGAAAACCAGAGGTGGGATCAGCCAACAGGGAGCCTCAGCAGAAGGCTAAAAGAGCCGCATGTGGCTCCAAAGCCACAGGTTGCAGTCCCCTGATCTAAACAAATTGCGTTTAGCCAAAGTTACCATATTAGGGTTGCAGAAATTCAGTTCACAAGATGGCAACAAAGAGACCGCATCCAGTACTCTAACTCTTTATTGCTACCTAGTTGCCATTTGTAATTTTGCAGGCCAAATATGACTTGCTTTCTATTTGAACTGGAATTCCTGGCTTGCTCCTAACAAGAGACAAAGGGATAACCCAAAAAATAAATTTTGGCTTATCATTCTGGCTTCTTTTAAAAAAAAAAAGCTAAATAAACAATGTCATCAGTTTCCTGGTCTGCACAGCTTCTCCCAGCCAGCAAGAGAAGTAAAGAAGATGCAAATGAAAAACACAGTCATTCCTAGTAAATCAGAATTCTCAGCAATTCTGGCTTACAGCCAAATCAGACCATTGTGTTTTGTTTTTTTTGCTGTTACTGATGGTACAGACTGTCTTTTAGAAAAGTTTTAAAAGCAAAATAGAGGTTAGATCCATTATCGATACTCTAAATTAAAAGAATAAATGAATCAGCCAACTGTAGTTAATGGGCAATTAACATAATTCTGGACTGGTGTAGCTGAAAGATAATGAAAAAGCTGATTGCAAATGAGTCACAAGTAATGTGGGAGGCTGCAATAATCCTGCAATTCTGAATAAGAATCCTATTTCTCCTTTAATTCTGGATGCTCTGATTGGTGAGTAGCTTTACTCTGCCATGAAACTCACCCATCAGAAAAGGGGACCCGTGTGTCAAAGAAAGGTTACAGTAGCTTACAAAGTTTTGCATTCCCTGCTTATTGCAGGTTGGGGCTGTTTTAAAAATGAGAAGTGTAAAAAAGGGAGATTGAGAATTGATGAGGGAAATTTTTACAGAAAATAACCAGTCTCAGCCTGAAGTCCTACACATATTGCAGGTAGTCCTTGACTTACGAACACAATTGAGCCCAGAATTTATATTGCTAAGTAAGAAATTTGTTAAGTGAATTTTGCCCCTTTTTTACTGCAACGGTCGTAAGTATGAACCAGTTGCCCAGAATCCGAATGTAAATCACGTGACCACGAGGATGCTGCAATGGTCATAAGTCGTGAAAAATGGTCATAAGTCACTTTTTTGAGTGCCATTTTAACTTCGAACGGTCACTAAATGAACTGTTGTAAGTTGAGGACTACCTGTATATACAGTCCTACATACATTATGTGTTCTACACATATTTTATATAGCTGGACTTTCTTTGGGAAAGCACGTCTGGATTGGGGTTCTTGCTCCACATGCATCAACTTAGTATTGAGTAGTGTTTTCAACCTTGGCAACTTTAAATTGTGTGGATTGCAACTCCCAGAATTCCCTAGCAAGTCTTAGCCCAGCGATGGCTAACCTTTTTGGACTCCTGTGCCAAAAATTGTGTGCACGCTTGCATGCTCGCTCTCGCGTGCCAGCACCCAGAAGGCAATGCGGGTCCCCCCATGTCCCCTACACATGTGCGTGCAACCCCCCACCAGCTGCCGCCTCCTTACCTGCACTGCGCCTCACAGCTGATATTTGGCCAGTTTGAGACCTTTTTTGGCCTCCCAAAGGCTTGAAGAAGGCTTCTGCAGGCTTTTACAAGCTTTGTAGGCCGAAATCCAGCCCTGTTTCATCATTTCCTGTTTTTCCGAAAATACCAGAAGTAATGAAACGGGACTAGCTTTCAGTTGATGAAGCTTGTAGAAGCCTGCAGAAGCCTTCCTCAAGACTTTGGGAGGCCTCAAACCGGCCAAAAGTCAGCTGTGAGGTGCGCACAAGCACCGTGAGGTAAGTTTGCCTGCAGCTCACGTGCCGGCACAGATCGCTCTGCCATAGGTTCACCATCACGGCCTTAGCCCATCTAGCTGTAGTTCCCTAATTTTGTGCCTTCTAAAACTATTGGATTTTGTTTCATGACTGTTCTCACTGTTGACATCCAATATAACTAACATTTATTTATTTATTAAACAACTTATGCTGTTGTCCCATATAAAGGGAACTTTGAATACTTAACAAAATTAAAACACAGTACACTAAAAAGACTATTCAAACCATGGGTGACAAACTCACTGCATCACGTTGCCATCACATGACATTTCCTGACATTTCCCCCATTCATGGAGCTGGGGTGGGCGTGACCTGCATCCATCCTATGGGCCACCAGTTTGACACCCCTGATTCAGTGGTGGGATTCTACCAGTTTCCCTATTGGTTCAGTGACCGGGCACTTTGCACGTGTGCATGCACACCTAACATGCACACACAGCTTTCCAAATACCAGCTGAGGCTCTGCTGCACCGATCAGCTGAGAGAATAAAGAACAGAAAAGCATAGGAGTGGGTTGAGAGGGCCAATCCTGTGCTTTTCTCTTCTTTCTCCTCTCAGCTGATCATCCGGTTCGGCTGAACCGGTAGCCATTTTTGATACCGGTTTGGTTGAACCGGGCTGAACCGGTAGCATTTCTCCCCATTCCCTGATTTAAACCAATCACACTCTCTACTGTTTTTTTTTTTTTCACTCTAGAGGAAGTTCTAATACTGGGAAAGACAGAAAGAAAGAGAAGAGGATGACTAGCAGCAAGATGGATAGATTCAGTTACAGTGTTGATGGGTGTACTATCGAAAGACCCGAAACCAAAGGTTAGGAACATCCCATCTTGGACAAGTTCTATGTCCTCAATAGGAGTTGAAAATGAAAACAAGTCAATCAATTAATCAAGGTGAGGTTCCCATAAGCTCATTATACTTATTCTCAAGAACCTTGGAAGAGTACATTTTATAACAAAACAGTGCAGCAACATGATGGCAGGTGGTTTCCATTTCTTTTTAAACTTATACATCTAAAGCTCTCCAGGGGTAAAGAGAAGAGATGCAAAAGTCCCTTCCATTTGGCATTCTCAGTTCAGACCAACACTTTTAATCAAATCTAATGGATCCTGAAACTTTTCATATAATTTTATCAAATCAAAGAGAGAAGCAACCTAGGAAAAAAGGAGACATTTCCTAACGTTGAGAACAATTAACCTGTGAAAACGACTTTATTTATTTATTTTATCATATTTTTATACCGCTCCCTCTCCCAAAAATGGGATTCGGGGCGGTGTACAGCCTACTAAAAACATATAAATACATTATAAATACGATTAAAAATATATTAAACGTGACTTTCCTGGCTGTATCCCATCAAAACCAAATACAGCAATATAAAATCAGGGATCTTAAATAAAAATTAAAAGTTAATTACTAAAACCCAATTTAAAACCAGAACCCATTCATTCAGGCCAGGCCAGCCTGCCTAAAAAGTAGGGTTTTAACTGCGCGCCAGAAGGTCAAGATATCCGTCATAGCTCGTATCTCCTGGGGGGAGATCATTCCATAGGGAGGGAGCTCCCACAGAGAAAGCCCGAACCCTCGGGGCCATCAGCCGACAATGGCCGGGCGGGCGACTTGCCTTCAGAAGGTCAAGATATCCGTCATAGCTCGTATCTCCGGGGGGAGATCATTCCATAGGGAGGGAGCTCCCACAGAGAAAGCCCGAACCCTCGGGGCCGTCAGCCGACAACGGCCGGCTGGGCGACTTGCCTTCAGAAGTTATGGATGCTCCATCACTGAAGGTTTTTAAGAAGAGACTGGACAATCATTTATCCAGAATGGTATAGGGTCCCTGCCTAAGCAGGGGGTTGGACTAGAAGACCTCAAAGGTCCCATCCAACTCTGTTGTTCTCTTATCTCTGCCTCCCCCTTTTATCTTCAGTGTATTTTGCTGGCTTGTTCCTTCATTTTTTTTTTAAAAGCCAGGCTTGATGTCATAACATTGGCAAGTTTGAGAAAAATCAATTTGCTTGAGAAAGATTCCTCTTTTCCTCCTTCTCAAAAAGGAGGAGAAATTCTGCAAAGTTCTAGGAATTGAGATTTATTAACAGCTCCAAATCATTTGCTTTTGCCAGAAGAGATATTTCATCTACATGCAAGTTATTGCTGGGAACCTTAATTATATCATCCCAGTTCAATCTACTACATTGTGGTGTGCTGAGGGTAAACAGTGTATGTCAATTTTACCAGATCTCTTTCATGGAAGTTTAGGGGGATATGAAAGGGATAGGAGGGAGCAAGAGAGAGAGCAAGAGAGAAAGAAAGAGCATTTCAGGATTTGTATGCAAGTACCTCATACTTCTAATAAATATCAAATGTATCACATAACATTGCAATGATTTAAGGTATCGTAAGTGATTTGCTGAAGCACAACGTTAATCTAATCACTTTGAAACACAAAATAAAACTAAAACAGGAAGGGAAATGGTTTAAACATGAAAGGTTTGATAGAAAGAAAAGAACATGAGGTGTGGACACAGTAAATTTGCTAAAGGCTAATTAGTCCATCAAATTCATCTATATAATAAGATGGCTCTAGTTAATACAATAGTTATGTATCTCATCCCTGTTCACATCGTCTTTTTATTTCCCATTTGATCTTTGACAAGTGTTAACACCCTACAATATATAGCTGATATATTGTAATCAGATTCCATTTAGATGTGTTTTGAATGTTTTAATTTTTTTTTGTTCAAAAATAATGATTGTGGAAATCTTTCTCATCCTTCCTGAGGGCTGGGAGAGTACCCATTTTTCTACTCACTTCGCACGTAATGGCATTTTTCTCCCTATGGATATTGGCTGTTTCTTCACTCTGGATAAATCCCATGAACATTAGATCAATCAGAAATATTATATTTATGGTAGCATCCCAGGGCATGAGGACACAATTTTCTCATCCCAACTAACTTAGGATCTCATAGAGAATGTGATTGTATCTTATTTTATGCATTATATAGCAATAGCACTTAGACTCATATGTACTTCATAGCGCTTTACATCCTTCTCTAAACGGCTTACAGAGTCAGCATATTGTCCCCAACAATCTGGGTTTTCATTTTATTGATCTTGGAAGGATGGAAGTCTGCTGTCAACCTTGAGCAGGTGAGAGTCGAACTGTCGAACTCCTGGCAACCGGGAGTCAGCAGAATTAGCCTGCAGTACGGCATTCTAACCACTGTGCCACCACAGCTCTTTATATAATGAATAGGATTTGGTTACATTGTGACAATTCCAGAAAATCACATGAACTACGAAGATTCATGCTGTACAACTGTAAAGCAACATGTTTTATTTTTATTTTATTTTATTGATTTGATTTGTCAATCGCTACAAGATAATAGAGATAAGAATAAACATAAGTATAAATACAGGAAATAGGTACGAATAATTGAGGACCATAGGACAGGGACGGTAGGTACAATTGTGATGTTGCCCCTGAAAACATCACAAAAGCATTACTATACCAAATTGTAAATTTTGGTCAGTTTGTTTATTTAGACTTTGATACAAAAGGAGCTTCCCTTTACTATTTTTCCCAACTTGAAGACTCTGTAAAGAAGGATGAGCTGAAGGAGAGGCTGACTGGTCCAAAGTCATCTAAAGATCTTCCATGGCTTAAAGGGACTAGAAATTAAGTCTCTGTTGACAAGAATCTACATTAACTCTCTTTAAATTAAATGTAAACATTTAATATTTTCCCAGTGCTTAAACCAGAGGTCTTCAAACTTGGCAACTTTTAAGATTTGTGGACTTCAACTCTCATAGTTGGCTGGAGAATTCTGGGAGTTGAAGTCCACAAGTCTTAAAGTTGCCAGGTTTGGGGACCCCTGGCTTAAACCAATGCTTGCACAGTAGCTTCTCTGAACAAGGCAAGAGAGCCAGTTTGGTCTAATGATTAAGTCAGCAAGCCAAAAACCAGGAGACTGAGTTCTAGTCCCACCTTGGGTATGAAAAATTGGTCTGGTAATTCCCTCAACCTAATCCACCTCATCTCAAAGAGAAAGTAGTCATTGTGATGAAAATAGGAGGAGGAAAGAGTATCAGATATGTTTGCCATCTTGAGTTTCTGATAAGGTTATAAAGGTGGGGTAAAAATAAAAGAAACAAATTAAATAAAGTTGTATATCTGCAATAGAGAATTGAAGAGTGCTTTGTATTTATCTTGGTCAAGCTATGCTGTTTTGCTTTTATATATAATGCTGATTCCATTATGTAACTTCCATTATATATAGTATTATGCTATATTATATAGCATTTATAATGCTGGCTGGGGAATTCAGAGGGTTGAAATTCACACATCTTAATGTTGCCAAGATTGAAAAACACAGCTGTATAGGCCTGAATTGTAAGTCATTGAAGCTCATGTGTTAATCCTTCAGTGAAATAAATGATAGATTTTTAATACTTTCCCTTTTTTTTCAAACTGTGTATACAGTAAAGCACAGGAGGCCATATGAAAACATTTCTGTTAAATCAAAATAGTTTTTTTTTTTGGAAAACAAAATTTTAAGTCTTTAGGAATGGGGCAATTTTATTTTTAAAATGTAAAATTGGATATTATATTTTTATTTTTCTCCAGATGTTAAAAGAAGCAAACAAATAGGAAACATCAGGTGGCTGAACAAATGTTCTTGAGCCAAAATGTCTCTATGAAAAAAATAAATAACTGGGGCCCCCTCATCATTAAAAAGTGAGAGGTTTCCACTGCTTGAATATGTGTATCATTAGCATTTTGTGCACTGTACAAATGCAGGCAATGAATAGTCTCTTGGAAGGAGAAGGAATATCCAGCCGATTTTGAAATGGAACTTTAAATGCTCTCACTTGAATCCCTTGGCAATCAAGGCCTCTGAACAAATTGGAATAAAGATTGTTCAGATGAAGAACTTTCTGCAGGTCTTGTGTGGCTCTACTACTTTGACTTGGCCTGGAATAAGCCACATTTCCCCCATCTTTTTAACAAGCAGCAAAAGAATTTGGGTATTATCTGTTTGCCTTAAGTGTTGCTGGTGAACAATCCTTCAAATTTTGGAAGTCAAGGCTTTCATAATAAGGCCTGATTTTCTTTGCAATCGAATGCAGGCCCATTCATACACATCTACCACATGTCTTTCTGAATAGAACTCGAAACAGCTGCAACCTTCTAGGAATTAATTGGATTCCATATCATTTGCATTTTACATAGTTTACCAATAAAAGACAGAGAGAGTAGCTTTATTAATGTGCAAACTAAATTCCTTCATAAATAAAGTAAGGAGCATTTTGCCGGGCTGTAATCCAAATTTTAATAAGGACACTCCTTCCTTTCCCTTCTCTTGCACTCCTGATAATACAGTCGGGTCCATGCCAAGATGGGAATTGATATGCAAGACCGAGATGCAGGCAGCTGTGGAAGACACCTCGTGATTGCTCTGAGCTCTTCTAGGACTTCGTCTGGTTAGGCATTATGATTTGGTAATGGCCATTTTTAGACAACACCAAAGGCAATTCTGAGATTTTCTGTCACAATAGACATACTAAAAATAAAGTCAGCATAACTAGATTAAGAAACTGGCAGAATAACAAGGCAGAAGGAACAGAAGGAAAACAGAAACACAGGATGACAACTAAATGCATTCTGGACTGGCAGAGAAGGGATAAGAGAGCTGGTGGTTTTATGTGTTTGTTGGAATTATTCCATCCAGTTTCTGTCCCAATCAGGAGGATGGTGACTTTGTTGGGGGGAAAATATCCTGTTTCCATTGAAGGATTCTTACCTAGCTGTCTACATATGGAACCCAAGGATGCAACGTGCTTGACCAATGGGTTATAAAATCTGCTGTAGTTTTAGATGAGTGACTTAAGATATTGCAAACCCAGGAGAGTTGTTGATTAATTGGGGCATTTTAAAATACAAGCTACTATTATAGCACAGCACCAGCCTAATAATCAATATCAAGCCACTGGGTAGCAATGAGAAAAGGGTTGAACTTTGACAGGGTATGAGTCACTACTCTGCTAGGATATTAATCTTCAGACCTAACCCGATTCATTGAAAAGGATGAGTTTCAACTCCTTCTAAGGAAATGATGAGAGTTCAACCAACACATCTGGGGGCATTAAGTTGGAGATGTCCCAAAAATCATCTCACATCATTCTGTGAAGACGAGATAAGCCATCACATCCTATGATGAAGCCATCAAACGACATCTGCCTATCTGTATCCCAGATCCGTGGGAAGGATTTGCTCAGTGGATAAAAATGCCAAATCCAAGCTAAACATTTGGCTGACTGTGCCACCAATCATAATAAATAATAACACTGTCTCTGGGAATTCTTTTACGTTTGGTCATGATGAGTATCCTTCCCCCTGTTGTGTATGCATGATGTAGTTATCTTTTGGAGAGAGACTGGCAGAACCAGAGGGAGGAGTCAAGCAAGGAATTAGAATAAGTAAGAGAAATCCAACCCCTTTGAACGCTGTTGAACTTTATCTCATTTTACTCAGGTGCAAACCATTAATCTGAGAAGATTGCAATGTGTAGGCATGAGCAATAAAGTAAAAAATTGAATCTTTAATGTATGGACCTAGTTGTTTACATCTAACATTATACAAAGTATCTTTCCCCTATCCAATTAGTTTTTGTTTCAATCATCATGGATAACTTGGACGGTCACACAGTGGCAATTTTTGGTCTTACAGCTGCCACAACAACAGGTGCGACACAATCATTTCATCTTCCATTTTCTTATATGCCTTCCCAAATAGCAAAAATGTGGCCTTGGCATGTTATTCCTCACCTGTTTTTGCTCTTTAGTTATGTATGAGGATAAAGTGGAAGCGGGCTAGTTTTGTGTGTGTGGAGTATCTTTGAGTCAGTTTTGACTCCTAGTAAGTGCCTGGATAAATTTCTGTCATAATTTTTGGCAAGATTTTTCAGATGTGGCTTGCCATTGTCTTCTTCCTGGGTCTGAGAGTGAGTGACTGGTTCAAGATCACCCAGAAGGCTTTGTGCCCAAGGTGAAACTAATACTCATTGTTTCCCAGTTTCCAGCCTGATGCCTTAACCACACCAAACTGGCTGTGACACGATTGTATATAGGTATATAGATATGTTAGAAAACCAAAATTATCAGAGAAACAGATGCCTAGAGGGAGCCCATTTTCAAGATGCCTCTCTACCATTTCCTCTTGTTCATGGACCTTGGAAAAGCAATTAACTCTGAAATACATAGTTCAACTAAGTCAGCTATTTATGATGGCTATGAGGAGCACAGATTGACACAGGAGTTAGTTGATTGGGCAGGGAATTAGTTTATCTCCAAATGAAACTGTGTCTATTTGGGGCTAAATCTAACCTCTTCAGGATTAATTGGCTAGGTCAATTAATTCAGCTTTGGAGTTTGCACAGCCTGCTCTTCTCACCTGACCTAGTTAAAAGTGAACAGTATGGCTGCCATGTTAGAACGTTTTTTTAACTAAGAAGAAAATCAAGCTGACTTCAATGAGGCTTATCACTAAAGAAAGATATGTAGGAATGCAAACCCAGGAAATAAGTTGCCACATTTTTCCGAATACATTGAAACCATTGAATATTTGCAGTATGGATTACAGGTCATGAATGATTGACTAGAATTTTTAAAAGGTAAGATGACTTACAGGTAACACTGTTGTCAACACAATACAATAGGAACGATTATGTACCAGAGCTCAATATCACAAAGGTAATTTTTTGAGATCCATTAACCTTTCCTTGAATATTTGCAAAAGCACCTTTTGTCAAGGTTACAAGTAACACCCTCAACGGAATCAAATCTCTGAGGCAAACATCTTCCTTAAAGCACAAATTTATTAGGCATGTCATATTGGCACATCTGGGGAAACCTGAATCTAAAACCCCCTCGGGTTTCCCCCTAGTTAAAAGTTACAATTTTCCTCACCCTGCCCCTTCAGACCATCACATGGCCCAATCAGATCAGAGTCCAAAGTTCATCCAGACTCACTCCCCGCCTTGTAACACCTGGTGGGAACATCCTTGGCTCACAGAGGAAAGAATTTTATTTTGGTTACAAAGCCCGCATTATCTCTACCTCCCCCACCCCATTCCCACAGCTCTCCCAGCCACTGTTGTGGCAGCCCTGAAGATGCCAAAGAAAATGACTCCAGGGCTGACACCTGTTATAATTCTGCCAAAAAAGCCACCTTAATATGTATAACAGCTTGGAAGGATTCTGAACAATTCTGTTCTTTTAAAGTCCTGGTAGATTTATATGACTATATCAGTATGACTATGACATGCTGCATTCTGTACAGGAAGAGAAAATGCCATTTTCAAAACAATTTTGTTTGTTTTTGCAAGGAATGTAGGCTGATACTGGCTTTCTCGCATTCTAAGAATGACTCCATTTCTGTTTGCGCTACGTAGTTTCCAGAGCACTGATTGAAAGGATGATGGCTATAAAGAGGGAGTAGGAAGCAAAAAATCAGATCAACCTGCTGAGATAATACAAGAAACAGACTCCATGAAGAAGTGAAGAAAATTGCTAGCATGCTATTTGCAACCCACAGCTAAAGGGCTTGGGGAAAGTGGAAGATGGGTGGACTCAAAGCAAACAGCTTATAGATTTCATTCAGGGACTCTCTTTCCTTATATGCTTTTCAGCCTGCCATCAGATCTGTCCCTGATTTGATTCTTTCTTTATTATGTCCTTTGTCCTAGGGAGGCCACTGTCCCTCAGACGGCTGGCTGTGAATCTCTATTTGTGAAGTGGGGGCAAGGGGTACAGATGGGTCTTTGACTGGCGTACCTGTCGCCCTGCCCACGTTCTCATCGGCCCTACCCGTTACTCCTATAGGTAATATCCGGGCTGGCGGTTGAGACCCTAGGCTTATTGGCTGGGGATTTCAAGCTGCCATGCTCGGTGACTCGGGTTGGTCCGGAGTTCTTGTCTTCCATGACGGCCATGGACCTGACCCAGTTGATGTTTCTGCCCCCACTCACATGGGGACCACAGCTGGACTGATTTTTGTATCTGGGCAGTGGTTGAATGACTGTAATTGGGGGGATTTAGTTATTACACCCTTGTCATGGACAGATCATTCCCTCCTTAGGCTGGATTTCTGTTCCGCTACCCCCCACCGCAGGGAGGCGGAGCCACTTAGATGGTTCCGCCCCAGGCGCCTAATGGATCCGGATCGGTTCCAGAGGGAGCTTGGGCCATTTCCTGAATCTCTGGCTCTCAGCTCGCCTGGAGACCTGGTGGCCACCTGGGAGGGGTTGGCCGCCGGGGCCCTAGAGCGAGTTGTGCCTATGCGACCTCTGACTCGGCACAGATCCCATTTAGCTCCGTGGTATACGGAGGAGCTACGGGAGATGAAGTGCCGGAAAAGACGTCTAGAGGGCATTTGGAGGGCGAGCCGTTCTGAGTCTGACCGAACACAGGTGAGATCTCATATTAAGACTTACCTTGTGGCGATAGGGGCGGCGAAGTCTTCGTATTTCTCCGCCCTTATTGCATCAGCAGAAAATCGGCCTGCCGCCCTGTTTAGAGTGACCCGCTCTCTACTTGAACCGAGAGCGCGGGATGACCTCTTGCAGGGTAGAGCAGAGGAGTTTTCCCGATTTCTGCATGATAAAATCGCTCAGATTCGGGAGGGGCTCGACTCCAATTGGGTGGTCCCGGGGGAGGTGTCCGGGGCAGGTCTTGAGAGTGTTATCTGGGGGGAGTTCGATCCTGTGACCGCCGAGGGTGTGGACAGGTTGCTGGGGGGTCTGAATGCCACCACCTGTTTATTGGACCCGTGTCCTTCCTGGTTGGTTTCGGCCGCCAGGGAGACGACACGAGGCTGGCTCCAGGGGATTGTCAACGCTTCCTTGAGAGAGGGGGTGCTCCCTACCGCCCTGAAGGCGGCGGTGGTGCGCCCCCTCCTCAAGAAGCCTTCCCTGGACCCAGCTATTTTAAACAACTATCGTCCAGTCTCCAACCTTCCCTTCGTGGCGAAGGTTGTTGAGAGTGTGGTGGCACGTCAGCTCCCCCGGTACCTGGAGGAAGCTACTTACCTCGATCCGTTCCAATCGGGCTTCAGGCCTGGACATAGCACTGAGACGGCATTGGTCGCGTTGGTTGATGATCTCTGGAGGGCTCGTGACAGAGGGTTCTCCTCTGTCCTGGTCCTATTAGATCTCTCGGCGGCTTTTGATACTATCGACCATAGTATCTTATTGCGACGGTTGGAGGGGTTGGGGATTGGTGGAACCGTCCTTCGATGGTTCTCCTCCTTCCTCTCTGACCGTTCGCAATTCGTGTTGGCGGGGCGGGAGAGGTCCACCTCTAGGCCCCTGGTTTGTGGGGTGCCTCAGGGGTCGGTCCTTTCTCCCCTCCTGTTCAACATTTACATGAAGCCGCTGGGCGAGATCATCCGTGGTCTTGGAGTGAGGTACATCTCCACTCCGGACCACCCCAACGATGCTGTGGGGGCTATGTCTAGGTGCCTGGAGGCCGTGCGGGACTGGATGGGCGGGAACAGGCTTCGGCTCAACCCATCCAAGACCGAGTGGCTGTGGTTTCCGGCGCCCCGATATAGCCAGCTGACACCTTCGCTGGCTATTGGGGGGGAAGTTTTGCCCCCCACAGAGAGGGCTCGCAACCTGGGAGTCCTCCTGGATGTACGGCTGTCGCTTGAACATCACATCGCGGCCGTCTCCAGGGGGGCGTTTCATCAGATCCGTCGGATCTACCGGTTGCGGCCCTTCCTGGATCGGGACGCCTTGTGCACGGTCACTCAGGCCCTTGTCACCTCTCGCCTGGACTATTGTAATGCCCTCTACATGGGGCTCCCTGCAGGGAGCATCCGGAGACTCCAGTTGGTGCAAAATGCAGCCGCGCGGGTGATTATGGGGGCGTCGCGTAGCGCCCATGTGACGCCTCTCCTGCGCGAGCTGCATTGGTTGCCGATGGCTCTCCGGGTTCGCTTTAAGGTTCTAGTTTTGACCTTTAGGGCGACCCATGGCATGGGACCAGGTTACCTTCAGGACCGCATCTGCCAACGTTTCCAAAGCGGTGCGTTCCACAGGAGTCTCTCCGGTGCCTCGCGCTATTGTCGTCTGCGCGCGGGGTAGGGCTTCTGGGGGCCCCCCTTGGATACTTGCACCGACTTCGTACCGGCACGACTGAGGCTCACCGGCGTTAAAGCCTGCTCTTGAGAGGGCTCTAGATAAGATTATTTGATCTCCATTTTTACTTTAATTGGTTTTAAGGGGGGGGGGGGTTTCAAGCTGATTTAAATTTAATACTTTTACTTTTGTATTTGTGGGTTAGTGAGCTTCCGCCCTGAGTCCTTGGAGAATGGCGTATATAAATGATTTAATAAAAAATAATAATAATAATATCAACTGAAGTTCTATTGTTATAGCCAGCCATTCTTCACTAAAGTTATCAATTGCATTTGGACAAGTTTATTTTACTAGTCTTAGGTAATATTTAAATATGTCATTGTTAAAAGATGTATTTTGTAAAATAGATGAAAGAAGATAGGCATTATTATAAGAAAAGGGTTTTTTTTAATCCTATGTCATAGGATGTTTATAATGATTTAATCTTGTGAATATATTTGTCCTTCTTTTGATGAGATTTATATCAATGAAATATGAAAGATTGATAAGATCTGGTGGAAAGTGCAAGCTGTGGCCTAATATTTTTGTTTTTGCTAGATGTGGACGCTAAGTGCTGGCAAGGAGTTAGTGAAATATAATCATATTATATTACAGGTACTCCTTGACTTACAACCATTCATTTAGTGACTGTTCAAAGTTACAACAGCACTGGAAAAAGTGACTTATGGCCAGTTTTCATATTTACAACCATTGCAGGATCCCCATTTTCACAAGATCAAAAATTCTTGTTTCTGGCTATATAATTAGATTGTAATTTGAATTCTAGTTCTTTATGGAATTGAAGTGATTTTTCATAAAAATCATTATGTACAATAAACAAGTTACAACTTGACATCTTTAACAACTTGGTAAGGAGTGAAATGTACCTGTTCTTCCAACATTACAGGCTGTGAGATAGTTTTGGAAAATTTGTATTATTTAAAATTCTTGTTCATTTGTCCAAATTTGATTTAATTTTTTTATAAGTTTAGGATTAAGAAAAAGTGCTTAAATATTAAATATTGAATTATATACTGACAATTTGACTTTATGGATTTTAAAGAATTGTTTAAAAATAACAACAGGATGCAAAAAAAAAAACCAAACAGAAAGAAGAACAAAGAATGCACAAAGTTATACAGAAAGAAAAAAGAACAAATTAAAACAGGCACTGTCTTTCCCACGTTATTCAATGTTTGTGATATGAGTGGGAACATAAATACATGCATGCATAATGTCATGTATACATGTGTGGAAGTTTGTCAGGAAAAAGTAAATTTGGTGGGATTAGCAGGAGAATTAGAATTAGAATTTATTTGATTTGTCAGTCACTTACAAGATAATAGGTATAAGTATATACATAGTTATGAATACATGAAATGGATACATATAAGAAAAATAAAAGAAACAATAGGACAGGGATGATAGGCATCTTGATGTGTTTATGCCTGCCCCCTACAGACCTCCCAGGAAAGGAGTGAGATCAATAGTAGACAGTAGACAGTTAAAGTTTTTGGGATTTGGGAAGAAACCATAGCGTCAGGTAGAGTATTCCAGACATTGACCACTCTGTTGCTGAAGTCATATTTCCTGCAATCAAGTTTGGTGCGGTTAACCTTGAGTTTGTATCTATTGTGTGCTCTTGTGTTGTTATGGTTGAAGCTGAAGTATTCATTGAAAGGTAAGTCATTGCAATGTATGATTTTATATACCATACTTAGATCAGACTGAAGATGGTGTAATTCAAGGTTTTCTAGGTCTGGAATTTCAAGTCTGGTGGCATAAGGTATTCTACAATGAGTAGAGGAGTGGAGAACTCTTCTTGTGAAATATTTCTGGACTTTCTCAACTGTGCTAATATCAGATATGTAATGTGAGTTCCAGACTGATGACTGTATTCGATTATTGGTCTAGCAAATGTTTTGTATGCTTAGTTAGTAGTGTGATATTACCAGAGAAAAAGCTACGTAGGATTAGGTTAACAACTCTTAATGCCTTTTTGGCTATGTAGTTACAGTGGGCTCTAGCACTTAGATCATTAGAGATGAATATTCCAAGGTCCTTTACAGAGCTTGGATCATCAACAAGGTTTTGACTATTCAGCTCGTATTTTATTTTCTGATTTTTTTTTTGCCAATATGTAAGACAGAGCATTTATTTGTTGAGATTTGAAGTTGCCATTTGTTCAACCATTCTGATACATAGTCAAGATCTTTTTGAAGGGTAGCAATATTGTCTGTGGTATTGAACAGCTTTATATCATCAGCGAAGAGAATGCAGTTGCTCTTAATATGATCACAGAGGTCATTTACGTAGAATATGAAGAGAGTTGGTCCTAGAACACTGCCTTGGGGGACACCACTATTGACAGGTACAGAATTTGATATTAACCAATTAACAATATTATGCATCTGTTTGGAAATCCCACTGTGTTCAATGAGGCCTGCTCTTTTCAACTAATAATGCTATTATCAAGAATGTGGGATTTCATGGAGCTGCTTGAAACCAAGAACAAGAGAGCCATCTATTCCATGTCATTATCTAACTAGACTTTATTTATTTATTAAAGAATATATAGTCATAAATCAAAAAAGGGAAGAGAACAATGTTACAATAAAAAATGCCCACAGTAGAAAAAGCCTCTTCACAGCAGGATCTAAGCATGTTGACATCATCTCCAGAATCAGTGTTTTTTGACCACCATTTGTTTATTATCCTTTATCATATTTGTATGTTGCCCCTCTTACATGAAAATGACTCTGGATGGCATGTAACATTTATTTTAAAATGCATAAAGATCAGTCACAATTTAAAAAGTAATTATAAGAAGGCACACCAAACAAGAGAAGATATTAACTGTAATAAGGGAGCCATGACACTATCTCCCAAGTCTCCTGGGACCACCAGGCCTGATAACCTAGTCAGGTTTTGAGTGAGTTCCAGAATGTTGAGAGGGATGGAATTAATCTCACTTCCGTTTGTGTGTGTGTGTATGTATGTGTGTAAGATTCCACAAGATGGGCATCACAGCTGAGAAGGTTACTATATACTATTGGTATGGCTCAAAATTCAGTCACGTAAAGTTCCACCTTTCAGGGTATAAACAGGGCATTTCAATAATAGATATATGACCATCTCAGTTTCAGCAACCGAACATAAACAGAAGCATATTGGATAGAGGATTTTACTAAATTCCAACTCAATACCATTGAGGGCAAAGTGCCTAAGTGAGTGTCTGCCTAAGTATATAACAAAAGTACTTGGGGAGAGTGACTGTAGATAAAGGAGCTCATTGTAGGACATGGGTGGGGAATGATGACTCATTTATGACTTGTGGACTTCAACAAGGAATTCTGGGTGTTAAAGTCCACAAGTCACAAAAGGGTCATCGTTCCCCACTCTGTGATAGAAGTATGAAGTTTCGTGTCTACCTCTTTGCACATCAAGGTCAAAGATCTTCTGTTAATTTCTCTGTAGCTTTGTCTAAGCCCAGTGTAAATAGATAGGACACAGGGCTGTCAAACTCGCAGCCCATAGGCTGGATGTGTCATGCGCTGGCCATGCCTGGTTTAGCGAAGGAGGGCAAAGTTGCAATACGTCAGGTGAAGCTGCAGTGATGCCACAAATTTGACATCCCTGATATAGGGGAAAGAGCTACAGTGGACCACAGATGTTATTTGTTTCTACCTTCGTGAATATATCATCATTCCCATAGATAGATTTGAGCTAGTATTTTAAGATCTGAAACCTCAAATAAGTTCCAACTGAGATGTGAATATATATTCTGATTAAGGAATGACCCAAAAATTGGGATATGCAAAAAAACCTTTTTACATTCATTCAAACAATCTAGCAAGCATTTGTATTCCATTCTTAAATATTTTTAAAGCCCTACTGTTATTAACATATGAGGGATCCCAAAAAGATCCAGTCTGCTCTAAATAGTTTCCAAAAGGAAAGCTCTAGATAGGGCGGAGCTTTTTAGATACATAACTTTATTAACTCTTTGGTTCTAATTCGTATGTTGGCACTTATCAACTGGCTTGCTTTTATGGCCAGTTGCAATGTTCCACAATCAGGGGTGGGATTCTACCAGTTTGCACCTGTTCTCTAGAATCGGTTGTTAACATTCTAAGCAGTTCGGAGAACTGGTTGTTAGAAGAAATTACTGGCCTAATCCTGTGAAGAAGACAGGAAGGAAACATTCTGGTGTTGCTTACAGAAACTGCCTCTCCATTAACCCTTATTACATTCTTGGAAGGACTAGACTTCCTGCCTTAGGAACTTCTCTGGAGTTTTTTTCACCTCCTTTGCTGGTACTTTGCTTGTGTGGAGTGACCATTCAAAGTTACAATGGCACTGAAAAAAGAGACATATTTTTCACACTTATGACTGTTGCATCATCCCCACAGTCATGAGAGGCCAGGCGAGGAGATGCGTGCTTCGATGTGAGTGATATTGAGTTGGCCACGCCCAGCCAATAACATAACCACCAAGCCACGTCCACCTAGTCACATGACCACCAAGCCACGCCCATCCCTAAGCCACGCCCACAGAACCAGTTGTTAAAAAATTTGAATCCCACCCCTGTCTACAATCATATGAACTTGTTATTTTTGACAGAAACTGGCCTTCACTTAACAATTACTGTGTTCACTTTACAATTGTAGCATTTGCTTAACAACCATGGTAAAAGGGATCATAAAATTGGGCCAGTCACTTGGATGCCTCAACTTATCACTGTCATGACTTATGATGGAAATCCCAGGCTTCCTTATGATCATAAGTCGAGGACTATCTGTAATAAACATGCAGGGAGGCTTTATCAGTTCTCTACCTTCTCTCTTTCCCTGCTGAGTGCATCTACCTTGCAAGTATTTTTGGTACAACAGCAGCTGGTATATAAGTTGCTCATGTAGAGAGATACCCCTTTATTAATCTCATCGAGAACTAGCTAAATGGGCTTGGTGATGCTATAATAAGGCCTCCCTCATTGCTGCACTGCTTGAATTATGAAAATGGAAGGGGTAATGGAAGTAGTGGAAGCTCCATAGGTTTCATTCTCTCAAGCCAGCTTGGTTCAAGTAGCAGCCATGCTGAGGCCTTCTTGTCATTATCATCCCTGAACAGCAACATCAAGAAGGTGATACAGTCACTTTCAGAATCTTTGGACATTTCTATCTATCTATACTTTGAATATCTTGAGCTCCGGGGAACATGGAAAGTGATAGGGATTTCCAAAGTTCACACTTGCCACATATGGTGGCCTGCCTGGTCACCTTCTTGTTTTCCGTATTCAGCAAAGAGGAAAAACTTGATGCACATTAAGGCACAGCTGGGTAGCCACAGCTGATTGATTGCTCAGCTTCAAGAATCAAAGGTAAGCAGTTGAATTTATGAAACATCTTCTCCTACATCTATTTAAGCAACCAGCATCCCACATCACTCTTTAAAAAAAAAACATTGAGCATTGTAAAGGTGCTTCAGGACATTACTGAAGTTCCCAGACTTCTTTCACTAAATCATCCATCTTTCCTCTTTTAATTTCTGAAATGAAGTGATAATTTTTTGCTCACTTCCCAAACTCTCTCCACTCCATCTTTAGACTGTCAGTAAAGCTATTAGGCTAATGTATTAGGCCTGGCAAGAGCTTTCTTTTCTGTTTTGAATTGGATTTCTGCAAAAGTCACGCTTGTGTTAGAAGTGTATGTTTTAGTTTTTGAAAAGAATCTCTGGGATTGCTAATATTTTTAAGCTAGTTGAACCAACGACATTACTGTATCAATGACATTAATGAACTTTTACACATTTATAAGAAATAAATCAGTGGCATTGAAACATGCAACTAGAAAAAAAAATCTTGATCAGTGGTGGGATTCAAAATTTTTACTACCGGTTCTCTGGGCGTGGCTTGGTGGGCATGGCACGGGAAAGATGCTGTAAAATCCCATTCCCTCCCCACCCCACTAATCTGCTTTCCAGCTCTGTTCTCCTGTGCAGGGCAACAAAAGAAGACCCAGCCAATCAGCTAGGACTCGGGAGGCAGAAAATAGATGGGGACAGAGCTAGTCAGAGGTGGTATTTGCCAGTTCTCTGAACAACTCAAAATTTCCGCTACCGGTTCTCCAGAACTGGTCAGAACATACTGAATACCACCTCTGATCTTGATATTGTAAGCAAGACTTTCTGGTTTCTCTGAATCTCTCATTCTTGGCTATAGTAAACATAGTAAGACAAATGTGTTGATTTTTACTCTTAGACCATTACTTTGTAAGTAGCCAGAGCCTTTTCGGCTTATGATAGTCTTCTCCTTACTATAACCCTGAAACTCTGGGATGGGCTGATTTCCCCTAGATAAATGAATTAGCAACAAAAGAGAAATAAAAAAATAGTATAGAGACTGAAGAAAAGGAGAAAAACAATTAAGGAAAAAGTGAAGTTAGAATCCTCCGGTTTGTTGAATGACATTTGTATTTATTTGAGAGCAGGCTGTACAAGGAGAATCAAAGCCCTTAAAGGTATCCATGAGTTCCAAGTAAGTAAAGTTTATTAATGAAATTGTACATTGTGACAGAAAGATTGCATCTGTGAGCTTTTGATCCCCTGGGGGAAATGAAGAAGAAAAGAAGATGGCATGCTTTTCATGTGAAAGCATATTGAAGAGATGACCAGAGCATATCTTTGTAATAGCATGTGTGAAAGATTCTGGGGGACTTGGCAAGGTGATGTTGCCAAAGGAACCATAAGATAAGAGACCACATAGCCCTCAAATGGATAGTGGGTGGGGCAAGAGACTCCAAAGAGACCATCTCTAGTTTTTTTAGGCTATAGACTAGGGGAGAATTGTACTTTCAGACTTGCTAGATTCTCTCAATGTAGTTTTACAATGTAGTAGAATTGGTTCTTCGGACTATGATTCCTATGCTAGAAGATTGACATTTCCAAGCAGAAGAAGTGCAGAGGAAGACATGAGCAATGAGAGGATCAGAGGCTTGCAATCTGTATCCCTAATGCCCATATGTGTAAATAGAATAAAAGAAGCAATTAGTAATTTACATGTTACTTGGGTGTTTATTTTCCTAGGTCAGTCAAATGTGGGGCTGATGGTCACATGAATAAAAATGAAGCCAGAGAACATCAGGAAAAATAAACACATTAATAGATTTTTAAAAAGCAGCAGGCAACTAGTTCAACAACCACAATTTTGAGGACATGATTAGCATGCAGTTAGTTCTTGCTGGCTGTCTTCTCAATGGGTCACTCTCCTCCAAGCAGATGTCAAATGGAATCTCAAGCAAACTGAAGATATCAAGTTTCATAGCAATAGCACTTAGATTTCACAGTGCTTTACAGCCCTCTCTAAGCGGTTTACAGAGTCAGGATATTGCCCCTAACAATCTGGGTCCTCATTTCACCAACCTCGGAAGGATGGAAGGCTGAGTCAACCTTGAGCCGATCAAGATCGAACTCCTGGCAGTGTGCAGAATTAGCCTGCAATACTGCATACTAACCACTGAGGCATCATGGATCTTGGAATAGGCAGCCAACACATTTCAGATTCTGGTGATGAGCTGCTGTGCCATGCTGACAACCAGCAATTTCTCACAGAACTAGCTAGCCCTATACTTATGACCACCATTGAACCCCAAAATTTCTGTTGCTAAGCATTTTGCAATATAGTTGCAAAGTGAATCACTGCAGTTAAGTTAGTAATATGGTTGTTAAGTGAATCTGGCTTCCTCATTGTCAGAAGATCGCAAGAGGGGAATCACATGACTGCCCCAGGACACGGCAACAATCATAAATGGGACCCAGTTGCCAAGCATCTAAATTTTGATCACATGACCATGAGGATGCTACAATGGTCATAGGTAAGAAAAACATAAGTCACTTTTTCCAGGGCTGTTGTATCTTCAAATGGTTCCTAAATGAACTGTTGTAAGTTGTGGACTACCTGCAGTGGTGGGATTCAAATTTTTTTACTACCGGTTCTGTGGACGTAACTTGGTGGGCATGACATTTCTTCCCCACTCCTGGGGGAAAGTTACCACTGGTTCTCTGAACTACTCAAACTTTCTGCTACCGTTTCTCCAGAACTGATCAGAACCTGCTGAATACCACCTCTGACTACCTGTAATCTAATGATAGAATTCAAATAGCAGCGTAGGCCAAGAGTCTCCAACCTTGGCCACTTCAAGGCTTGTGGACTTCAACTCCCAGAATTCTTCAGCCAGCAAAGCTGGCTAAGGAATTCTGGGAGTTGAAGTCCACAAGTCTTGAAGTGGCCAAGGTTGGAGACCCCTGGCCTAGGCCAAAATCCATGGTTTGCAATATTTCCACATACACATTCCATTAAAGGTCAAATCAAATATGCCATATGGTTTTCCCATGTTGTGACCCTACCATGAATGTGTTAAACTAGGCAGCTCAGGGATAACCATACACACTGATTTTTGACAGGCCCTGGTAACGGAACACAAGCTTCCCTTTCCATTCCACCGAGCAACACTGGGGGACTCTTGACACTGCTTATTTTAGCACTAGCTTGGTCCCTGTTTCTGTCCGTAGTAGCCCCCACCTGACTCTGGCTTAAAATTGGTTGCAGCTAAGAGTGGGAAATGTCTCTATCTGTGGCCATTTGTTTCTTTTGTTTTGCAGCGCACATCAAAGATGCCTGGAAATGCTTTAGGTCTGTGTCTAATTTTTTTCATCAGTGACTAAGCACCTCTCTGCCATTACCAGAGCCATTAATTTAAGTATCAGCCTTGTTGGAATAGCCTGTTCTTCTCCAGTGCCAAGGATGTCCAGGCAGCCATTGATTTAGGAGACAATATCACTGGCTTCCGAGTTTATGAGGCAATAAACAGCTCCCACATATTGATGACTGCAAAGGTGTTTGCTCAGCATATTTGCCGGAGCCGTTTATTACCAAGGGCTGTGCTTTAAAAGCAAATGAAAATGCAACGATTCTCCCTTCGGTCTCATGGGGTGGGATGGAGGAGGAAAGAAAATAAAAACCTGTTGTTTTTAATTCATTCTTCCGCTTATCTTCCTCCTGCAAGTAATTAATATGATTGACGTTATCCCTCTGGTTTCCTGCCAGACTGACGAGAAGGCTTGGCTTTCTTACGCTATTTAGAGAGAAAATACTTCAGCAGGAAAAATTGAGCAGGCCTCGGAGCTCAGCGATTCTGGACTAACAAGAAGCTACAGACTTTGGCTCTGGACCCAAGAGATAAACATTTCAAATACATGTTTTTTTTAAAAAATAACATGTTGTTTAGGATAGAATAATCACACTGTTTTTACTATTTTTTCTACCACTTTCTTTTCCAACAGATGAAACAATAGCAACCACCACACAATTCTAATTTTTAATTTTGCTTCCTCCCAACAGCCAGATAGGTTATTAGTCCTATCATGTCCCATGGAAGAGCTTTGCAGCCAAAGGGGTGCGAGCAGTGGTGGTATTCGACCAGTTCAGCCTGGTTCTGGCGAGCCAGTAGGAGCGATGAGCAGCGGAAACTGAACCGGTTCTCTCCGCTGCTCTGCTGTTGGGCCCACCCACCTGCCCAGAGTCCCATACTCACTTTTATTCACTGAATTTGAAGTGCAGCTGCTTTGAACGGCACAGAAGGGTGCCGTGCGGCAGCTGCTGAAATGACCAGGATCGTGCGGGCTTGCAGGAGGCGAGTTAGACCATTTTTCCTCCTTTGCTGGTACTTTGCTTGTGTGGAGTGACTATTCAAAGTTACAATGGTACTGAAAAAAGTGACTTATGACCATTTTTCACATTACGACTGTTGCAGCATCCCCACAGTCATGAGAGGCCAGGCGAGGAGATGCGTGCCTCGATGTGAGTGATATTGAGTTGACCACACCCAGCCAATAACATGACCACCAAGCCATGTCCACCCAGTCACATGAACACCAAGCCACACCCACCACCTAAGCCACACCCACAGAACCAGTTGTTAAAATTTTTGAATCCCACTCTTGGATGGGACAGAAGAAATTCACAGCAGTAGGCCAAGAATGCAGTTATGAGCATGTCAGTCAGGGTAACGACACTTGAAAAATGCATTACATTATCAAAGAATTGAAGAAAACCTCCAAATTGATTTATAGGAATACTGTAGTAATCTTCTCTCCAATGCTCCTTATTTCCATAGTGGCGAGAGATCTGGACTTGCTTTTCCTCTGAGATAATCACTCTGATCCAGCTAAATTAACATATTTCCAAAAAGAAGCCGATGGACTTCAGTTGCCATTCTGGACTGGGAATGGCTTATCTAAACCCCTAAGATCAGATTGTGCAAAATTGCACTTCTGATACATCTTGCAAGGGGATCTTTAGAAGCACAAGAGGAATGGAGAATCTTCAAATATTTGCTGGACTACAACTCCCAGTAGCTCTAGGCAATATGGACAATAATATGGAACGTGAAAATTGTCATTCAACAACATATGAAGGTCTATAGCAGGGGTGTCAAGCTCAATTTCATTGAGGGCCGCATCAGGGTTGTGTTTGACCTCAGGGTGCCAGTGTGGGCGTGGCCAAGGTGAGCATGGCCAGCATGACATCATTCCTGCAGAGGCCCAAGCACTCTGCCAGCGAAAATGGGCTTCTGAACTCCATTTTCAGCTGGGACAGCCTCAGGGGTAGGATTCAAATTTTTTGACAACCGCTTCTGTGGGCATGGCTTAGGTAGTAGGTATGGCTTACTGGTCATGTGACTGGGTGGACTATGGCTTGGTGATCATGTTATTGGTTGGGTGTGGCCAGCTCAATATCACTCACATCGAGGCACGCATCTCCTCACCTGGCCTTTCATGATTGTGAGGATACTGCAACAGTTGTAAGTGTGAAAAATGGTCATAAGTCACTTTTTTCAGTGCCATTGTAACTTTGAATGGTTACTCCACACGAGCAAAATACCAGCAAAGGAGGGGGAAAAAACTCCAGAGAAGTTCCTGAGACACGAAGTCTAGTCCTGCCAAGAAAGGTTAACGGAGAGGTAGTTTCTGTAAGCAACACCAGAATGTTTCCTTCCTGCCTTCCTTACAGGATTAGTCCAGTAATTTCTTCTAACAACCGGTTCTCCGAACTGCTTAGAACTTTAACAACCGGTTCTAGAGAATAGGTGCGAACTGGTAAAATCCCATCCCTGGACAGCCTCCTGAAACCTTCTACCAATGAAAATGGAGCTCCAGAGGGTCGCATGCAGCGCTTGCGAGCTACATTTTCACTGTCAGAGGCACCATGGACCGGTCGTTCACTATTTCCAGAGCAGCCCCACGAGCCAGATCTAAGCACCCCGTGGGCCAGTTCCAGCCCCCCAGACCTTGAGTTTCACACCCCTGGTCTATAGAATCCTCCTTCATTTCCTGAAATCTACCTTGCAATCTTAAGTACATCAATCCATTTTGTATTCTGAGCTAAAGCATCCTAGAATTACAGCTATATCTTAGCTTGCAGCTGATGGTTTTAATTTGCTGTCCCATCTTTCCTCCTATTTCCTGTTTTCTCTATTCCAAAGAGTGTCTGGCCCCTCACCCAATTCATACAATGGCAATTCATACTGTATTAAAACCAGTGGTGGGATTCAATTTTTTTTACTACCGGTTCTGTGGGCATGGCTTGGTGGGTGTGACTGGGTGGGCGTAACTATGTGGCCATGTGATTGGGTGGGTGCGGCTATGTGATCATGTGATTGGGGGAGTCAAAAGACAGAAACTCACTTTCTGGAAAGGGGTTGGACTAGATGACCTCCAAGTACCTTCCAGCCCTCGATTGCTGTGCTGTTTCAAAGCATCCTTTGAAGCTGCATCTAGTGCAGGGGTCTTCAAACTTTACAGATTTAAGACTTGTAGATTTCAGCTCCCAGAATTCCTCCTCCAGTCATGTTAGCTCAGGAATTCTGGGAGTTGAAGTCCACAAGTTTTAAACTTGCCAAATTTGAAGACCCTTGGTCTACTGGTAAGGTTTGTGGTCCTTCCTCCCTCTCCTTTTTCCCTCCCTCCCTCCCTCTCTTTCTTCCTTTCTTTTTCTTTTTTCTTTTTCTTTCTTTCTCCCCTCCCTCCCTTTCTTTCTCCCACCTTCAGCTTTCTTTCTCTTTCTTTTTTTCTTTTGCAGCACCCTCCCATGCCCTGTTTTTGGCCTAGTGGGCCTCAGGGAAGTGCTGGAAAAATGCATTTTGAACTGACGAGGGGGAAATCAGCTGTGCCGCATGATTTAGATTAGCTAGAAAGCAAGAAATTCAACTATTTCCTGCTTTCTAGCTAATCTAAATTACACGACACAGCTGATGGTTGCCCAGTTTGATAATTGGAAATACTGGTTCAGCAGAACCGGCACAATTTTTACTACTTGTTCAGCCGAACTGGCAGTATTTTTTACTACTGGTTCGGCTGAACCAGGCCAAACTGGTAGAATAACACCACTGATTAAAACCACCCAGACTTGCTGGCTTCTTATTTTAATCCATATAGCACCACCATGCCAGCAATGGACAATCCTGAATAGAATTCGCACCTCACACAGTGTCTGCCAGGATTTACTGTATAAATGGGATACAACACCCTCCCCTCAGTGTGGCTGTGGGGTCCCACATCAAACTGGAAATCACACTGGGACCAGTTATAAGCTGAGGGCATATATTGGTCCAATATCTGACTTTTTTTTTCAGATACATGATGCTGTGCTTCAGTACCTAGTTAGATGGCCTAGACATTGGTATCTGAAAATAGAGCTTTTTAGCATTCATATTTTATTGTGCTTTTTAAAAAATCCAGGTGAAATGTTAATATATATTGCGAGTCCATGTGTGATATGCCATATACGCTAAATAAATAAATACATTCATACAGCAACTGACACCAGCAAAGCCTTTGTGCTTTTCTGCAAATAAAGATGTTTCAAGATTTCTCAGACTTAGGATTAGCACTCCTCTATTTAACCAGGTGAGATCTGCAGTACCACTTGGACATCCTGCCTCAACCCCCTTAGCTCAGGCTTTCTGAATCCCAATTTAATAAATACATTAATAAATCACAACTTGAGACTCAATGGCTGGATAGGCACTGGGCTAAAGAGTAAGAGGCACATGCCAACATCTCTTCTACTGCTGATGCAGGGCACTCATTTAGGGAAAAAGCAAAAGTAACTGCTCCCCCTGCGCCCAATTCCATGTATATGGTTACTCAGGGTAATTGCTACATTAACCAAATTAGATTTCTCCTTGCACAGGCCTAGAAGCTATCACACCTTGATTCTATGATTCTGCATTCTTGCATAGTATTATGTGTTCTTCTCCAACTATATCTCCTTCCCCTTCTTTACTGCGACAATGTCTCTTGGGATTTTTACTACTGCATTACCTGTGGCATCCAGCTATCACACTTGCCCTGATACATATTGGTCTACATTCTTTGATAAATGTAGAACTTTCATTAGGAAAAGTGACAAAAACCCTTTCATAGCTCTACTGCTGTTGTTTATGTGTACATCTGGGCAGCCACCCTACCTCTCCAATGAAGGTTCATTAAATGGGCCAGGACTCTAGGTAGGGGCATGCAATGCTGTTTAGATTAAATTGGGAAGAGAAGATTTGAAATGCATGGGGGCAAAAATGCAGCATATGCCTAAAACTCATTCAAGCAACTGTGTCTTTTCCTGGGATTGAACAGCTCCAGCAGAAAATGGCCTTTTTGTGTAGCTGGAGATGATTGCCTTGTTACTTTTTGAGAAATTTTATTATTTATTTATAGAATGTATCTCTACCTCGGTCCATTAATAGACTCCAGGTGAGTTTTCTCAGCAGGTAAAACAGCAACCACATAATGAGACATATGGATTGGGAGAGGTATTGTCTTAATATGGATAAAACTTTAACTAGTGTCTCAAAACTTCCATTCAACCTCCATTAAAATCCTCTCTTGGATATGTTATCTTCCAAAGCCAGCTGACATATCTAAAGAAGTAACAGAATAACAGAGTTGGAAGGGACCTTGGAGGTCTACTAGTCCAGCCCCCTGCTTGGGCAGGAAACCCTATACCATTTCAGATAAATGGTTATCCAATTTCTTCTTTAAAATTTCCAGTATTGGAACTCCCTTAACTTCAACTCCAGAAGTGAAGAACTATGATCTTCTCAATTATATTGAACTACAATTCCCAGCAACCTGAGCCAGAATGCCAATAGGATGGGTGCTGGGAATTATTTAAAAAATATGGTAGAACATAGCACACTCACAACCACACTGCCACAATTAAAGATTTTCTGTCTGCAGTCTTCCTACGTCAACCTTTCCTCTGCTTTGTTTTATGCCTGAAATAGGAATTAATTAGATTTCCTGAACACCCTTCAAAACTAAAAATGAACATAACTTAGTTATTTTTCAGTAAGTCCAAGACGTTTGAGAAGAGAGACAATTTCCACTATTCGCCCAGCTTCTAAAGCATCATCATTGCCATACTACTTCTTTTCCGGCTAGGAATGACTATCACAAAATAAGAGTAGCAAGGCAAAAGGAGAGGGGAAAAAATGTTTTTCCTGTTTTCCCTCATTTCACTTTATTCTTTCTTCTCTGGAATTCTTTCATTCATGAAACGATTTTTCAAGCTAGATCTGTTGAACTTTGAGGACATTTCAGTCTAAAGAATCACTAGAGGCTATTTCTCAGATACCTGTGCGCAGGAAGTGTCTTTCAAAATGCTACTCAATCTAGATTGAACAGTTTGCCATGGAAACAAACACCCAACACATACACAGACCATCAAATGTTGTGTTCTAATTATTTCCCAATTTTAGCAAGCCGTTTCATCAAAAAAAACTTAACATCAGGACATTATTTCATGGCTTTTGTTATTTTAATCTTGATTTTGGAAAGATATTACTGTATGCGATGTGCATCTTGGCAAAGGTAGGTGGTCCTCAAGTAACTGATTAAGCATTTAAAAATCTGCCCAACCAACTCAATTTTTAATTAGTTTTATAAGTTATCACGAGGTGCCATAAATCCAGCACTATCTTTATTCTTTATTAGAATAATATGTTGCCATTGAACTGACATTTTTTTTTCATTTGTAAGGTATTTTAAGAGGCTCACTAAATAATCCTGTGGGGTAAGTAATTATCTCTATTTTGTAGATGTGGAAACAAAGATCAAGACAAAATTATTTAGTTCTTCATACCAGAGAGATTCAAAATGCAGGAATTAGTCCCTCCTGATCTTTTTTCTTACAAGTAGTGCTCAGCTCATGGCCATTCATTTAGCAATAGTTTGAAGTTTATAATGAAGATGAAAGTGACACAAGTGACTTCTGACATTTTGTACCCATGATTGTCAGTCAAGGTTTTAACTACACAGGACTTAAGCACTGTGAAAGGTCTCGTTACTGGACCTAGAAATTAGGTGACGAAGAACTGTCTTCTCAGATTCATGATCCTGAATTATTGACTTGGCAACATTATCATAATGCTTTTGTTTACATGATCTCCCAAAGGAGAAAAAAAAAATTCTATGACCCAATTTACAACAGCACAAATCCACTTGAGCCATGTTTAAGTGAACAACTTTGGGGATAAACTACAGGGTCTTGCTCACTTAAGGAGAGTGCAAAATGCCTTTATACAGCTGTACAATAAAGGCTGACCACTATGAATGTCAAATGCCAATCATAACAAGGGTTAGATTTTCTGTTTAGATTGAGATAAGCAGGATAATAAAGTGGAGGTCAGCATAAGTCAATCAGTAGTTCCTTCCCAGTTCCCATTTAAAATATGATTCATATTCAAGATAATTCATGAGTCCTGATTCAAGATAATTCATGAGCCCCATCTCAAATAAATAAACTTCACTTCTCATCATCTTCCTTTCATTTTAGCCATATATGGGAGGGGACAATTTCCTACCGTCAGTGTTCTTCCTGGGTCTCATAACACACGTTAGCATCAAGCAATACTTTATGACTTATACAGAAATATAACCCGAGGTGCATTATTCTGGATTTTCATGTATGACTTGTCTCTCTCAGCCATTGTGCTGCCCTGTAAACACACAGATGCTTCATGCAGATACATTGGGGAGTCACATAGCTGGAAATAGGGAAATTTGTTTGCAAATGGCATTCAAAAGCAGCAGGATGAAATTGTGTTTAGTTTTGTGTCAGCTATTTTTATTTTCTGACACCATAAAAATATAGTCCAGGGAGAACAATAAGAAAATCATATTTACAAATTTCTGTGTGTGCATGCGTGTGTATTTCTTTGATACATTTTCATAAATGCTCTTTTAAACCATCTCTGTAAATACTGACTCAGTTTTTCCATGTATATGATCATATTTCAAATCTAATCCAGCGCTATTTCAAGATGACTACAACCTTAAAAGTCTCTTAAGAGCCTTAAGCTATCAACTTGGGCCCATTTATTTGGGCATTTGCCTCATTGAACCTAGTGGAATTTATTTTGAGGAGACCTACAAAGCATTTTCCTTCAAGCATCTCCTTGACTTTCAACATGGTGCCAATATTTTGGACTGTTTTTTCAAGAAATCACATCCTGTGTTGGCCAAAAAACTCCCTTTTGTCTATGATTGGTCAAACTATTTTCCACCTGTGGAAAACCCGTGACTTCTGCACACGAAGCATGTGCTCTGTCACTGAAATGGAATGTGTGAATAATCTTGGGAAATGAGGGGGAAGAGATGCTGCCTAGGTAACAATCAAACAAGAGAGGCAGGAGAAAAAATTTGGAGAGGACCCACCCTAATAGATCAAGCAGTTAAAAGTGGTGGTGGGAACTTTTGTAATTACAGACTTGCACCATTTTGTTAATGTAACCTTATAATAAATAGATTTAGCCCATCTATTCATGTTTACTGTCTGGTGTAGCCATGAAAACTGACAGTCACTGAGCAATAGCTTCTTTCATGGATAAGCAGACATCTTAATATAAGTTTGGTGCTTTTCAGATTCAACACTGATCTGCCATAATTTTATTTCATCCTATACTCCATCTGCTTTCCAACCCACAGTTTTAGTGCACTGACAATCGTTGTGCTGAATTGATTACATAAAGATTCACAAATAACTGATCTGAAGACTGTAGAAAATCATGATCTGCTTAAACATTTTTAGTGGGATTTCACTGTGAATATTGTGCTCTGGCCGTCACACTTTAAGATGAATTCAAAGAAAGTAGAATAGCTTCATAGAGGGCAACAAAGTCCAATGAAGGAAGATTGAAGTTATTGGAACTGTGTAGCCTTTGATATAGGCTAGAATGGCTCTCTTCACATATTTGAAAAAAACAAGATCTGCTTTCTATTCTTTCAGGTATCATGACATAAAATAGAGATTCAAGGTTTAGGAGGGTGTACTCCAATTGAATTATGAGAAAAGAAACTTCCTTGGATTTGCTTGGATTCCACTGATTTGGGCTGGATCAAACCTATAATTGCCTTGGTTTTTCAGAATTATAACAGAAAAGAATGATGCAAAAGTACTGAATTGCAGTGCACTGCATTATATTGTATTTAACTACTTGTGCACTACCTTTTCCAGTAAATATCCTAGTAAATGCACATTTATCAGTTAATAAAACCATACAATAAAATAACTTACGTAAACAGTATCACCAGCCATGTTGATTTAGTATCACCACAAAACTGTTGCTCTTCCAAAGACTCTGACAAAGCAATCTTTACACTTTTCTTGAATGGTAACAAGGAAGAGACCATTCTGACCTCTAGGAGCAAGCTATTTCCCATTCCTTGGACATCCTAAGGGGGAACTAGCCAGCACGCCTACATGGCCATCCTGTTTTAGAGGGGCAAATTGTAACTGGAACACATTACTACCAGACGTAATGGGGCCCAGTTTTATAGATAATAATCACCATCTTGACCTAGGCCTGGAAGTGGAAATCAATGCAACCTCTGCAAAATAAATGTCACTGTACTACACTGGGTTTTACCAGTCAAGAAGAAGGTGGTTGAATTTGGCACCAGATGTAGTTTTCAAAAGTATGGAATGACCTTCAAGGGTAGCCACATGTTGAATGAATTTCAAGTCTGATCAGAAAATGAAAATGGCATTTGTGCCTATAATCACCATTTCCTGGTCCAAGAAAAGCTGCAACTGGCAGGCCAGTGGTACTGGCCAAGGATTCTCCTGGCCACAGCAGGAGCTATAAATCAATGTGAATTCCCAGATGATTCACTTGCTGTTCAGGGATTCTGCCACACCATCTAAAGTTAAATATGCCCTAGAACCAGAAGCTTCTGAATGAACAGGAGTCACCTTGCTGGATTCATTCCAAGCAGAGGTGGTATTCAGCAGGTTCTGACCAGTTCTGGAAAACCGGTAGCGGAAATTTTGAGTAGTTCAGAGAACCGGTAAATATCACCTCTGACTGGAGATTTTACAGTATTCTTCCCATGCCCATTAAGCCACACCCACAGAACCGGTAGTAAAAAAAATTGAATCCCAACACTGATTCCAAGCCCCCTTTTAAATTCCCAACTAATCATTTATTTATTTATTTATTTATTTATTTATTTATTTATTTGTTTGTTTATTTATTTATTTATTTATTTAATTAATTTATTATAACATTTATATACCGCCCTTCTCCCTAGGGACTCAAGGTGGTGTACAGCCAAATCAACCCCGAACAATACAAAAGTTAAAATACAATTAAATAATAGGCTGTTAAACTAAAAACAACCCTCCCCCTAAAAATGTTAAAACCCTAATTAAAACCAAATTAAAGGAGATAATTAAAACCTATGTCAGCCCAGGCCAGCCTGCTCAAAGAGCCAAGTTTTTAGCGTGCGCCTGAAGGCCCTCAGGTCCGTGCTGGTGCATAACTCAGGTGGCAGAGTATTCCAGAGGGCAGGGGCCCCCACAGAGAAGGCCCTACACCTGGGGGCCGCCAGACGACACATAGAGGCCGACGGCACCCGGAGAAGGCCCTCCCTGTGGGAACGCACCGGTCTGTTGGAGATCACCGGCAGAATGCGGTCCTGCAGGTAACCTGGCCCAATGCCATGGATCGCCTTAAAGGTCAAAACTAGAACCTTAAAGCGAACCCGGAAAGCCACTGGCAACCAATGCAGCTCGCGCAGGAGAGGCGTCACATGGGAGCTACGCGACGCCCCCATAATCACCCGCGCGGCCGCATTTTGCACCAGTTGGAGTCTCCGGGTGCTCTCCACAGGGAGTCCCATATAGAGAGCATTACAGTAATCCAGGTGAGAGGTGACAAGGGCATGAGTGACTATGCGCAGGGCATCCCGATCCAGGAAGGGCCGCAACCGGTAAATCAGGCGAACCTGATAAAACGCCCCCCTGGAGACGGCCGCAATATGATGTTCTAATGACAGCCGTGCATCCAGGAGGACGCCCAGATTGCGAGCCCTCCCTGTAGGGGGCAAAATCTCTCCCCCAATAGCCAGTGAAGGTGTCAGCCGGCTATATCGGGGCACCGGGAACCACAGCCACTCGGTCTTGGATGGGTTGAGCCGGAGCCTGTTTCCGCCCATCCAATTCCGTACGGCCTCCAGTCACCGGGACATAGCCTCTACAGCATCGTTGGGGTGGTCTGGGGTGGAGATGTATAACTGGGTGTCATCTGCGTACAGGTGACACCGCACCCCAAGACCACGGATGATCTCGCCCAACGGCTTCACATAAATGTTGAACAAGAGAGGGGAGAGGACCGACCCCTGAGGCACCCCACAAATAAGGGGCCTAGAGGTGGACCTCTCCCCTCCCGCCAACACAAATTGCGAACGGTTGGAGAGGAAGAAGGAGAACCATCGCAGGACAGTTCCCCCAATCCCCAACCCCTCCAACCGCTGCAATAGGATACTATGGTCGATAGTATCAAAAGCCGCCGAGAGATCTAATAGGACCAGGACAGAGCAGAACCCTCTGTCACGGGCCCTCCAGAGATCATCAACCAACGCGACCAATGCTGTTTCGGTACTATGCCCGGGCCTGAAGCCCGATTGGAACGGATTGAGGTAAGTCGCTTCCTCCAGGTACTAAGGGAGCTGACGTGCCACCACGCTCTCAACAACCTTCGCTATAAAAGGAAGGTTGGAGACTGGACGATAGTTGTTTAAAACAGCTGGATCCAGGGAAGGCTTCTTGAGGAGGGGCCGCACCACCGCCACTTTCAAGGCGGTAGGGAACGACCCCTCTCTCAAAGAAGCGTTGGTAATCCCCTGGAGCCAGCCTCGTGTCGTCTCTCTGGCGGCCGAAACCAACCAGGAGGGACACGGGTCCGACAAACATGTAGTGGCTTTCAGACCCCCCAGCAGTCTGTCCACGCCCTCGGCGGTCACAGGGTCAAACTCCCCCCAGATAACATTCTCAAGACCCGCCCCGGACACCTCCCCTGGGACCACTCAATTGGAGTCCAGCCCGTCCCAAATCTGAGCGATTTTGTCGTGCAGGAATCGGGAAAACTCCTCTACCCTACCCTGCAAGAGGTCATCCCGCGCTCTCGGTTCAAGCAGAGAGCGGGTCACTCTAAACAGGGCGGCAGGCCGATTTTCTGCTGACGCAATAAGGGCGGAGAAATGCGAACACTTCGCCGCCTCTATCGCCACAAGGTAGGTCTTAATATAAGACCTCACCTGTGTCCGGTCAGACTCAGTGCGGCTCGCCCTCCAAATGCTCTCTAGACGTCTTTTCCGGCACTTCAGCTCCTCCGTATACCACGGAGCCAAATGGGATCTGTGCCGGGTCAGAGGTCGCAGAGGCGCAACTCGATCCAGAGCCCTGGCAGCCAACCTATCCCAGGTGGCTACCAGGTCTCCAGGCGAGTTGTGAGCCAGAGACTCAGGAAATGGCCCAAGCTTCCTCTGAAACTGCTCCCGGTCCATCAGGCACCTGGGGCGGAACAATCTACGTGGCTCCGCCTCCCTGCGGTGGGGGGTGGCGGAACAGAAGTCCAGTCTGAGAAGGGAATGATCTGTCCATGACAAGGGTGTAATAACTAAATCCCCGAAATTACAGTCATTCAACCACTGACCCGAGACAAAAATCAGGTCCAGCGTGTGTCCTCCTATATGAGTGGGGGCAGAAAATAATTGGGTCAGGTCCATGGCTGTCATGGAAGCCATGAACTCCCGGGCAACCCCCGAGGTATCACCGAGCGATGGCAGGTTGAAATCCCCCATGACCAAAAGCCTAGGGGTCTCAACCGCCAGCCCAGCTATCACCTCACGGAGTCCGGGCAGGGCCGATGAGACGTGGCAGGGAGCCAAGTACACCATCAAAAGGCCCATCTGAACCCCTTGACCCCACTTCACAAAGAGAGACTCACAACCAGCCGTCTGAGGGACAGTGGCCTCCCTAGGACAAAGGACCTCTTTAATAAGCACCGCCACCCCGCCACCCCTTCCCTGAGACCTAGGCTGATGAAATGCAAGGAAACCTGGTGGGCACATCTCTCTCAGAGGGGCGCCGCCCTCTGGGCCCAACCAGGTTTCGGTAATGCCCACCAGGTAATGCCCACCGCGCCCTCCTCCTGCGCCAGATCACAAATAAGGGGGGCCTTGTTAACAACGGACCTGGCATTGCATAGCAACAGCTGGGTATTCAGGGCCTGAGGCTCTGGACAACCAGGACTGCAGGATGGGTGAAGAGGGTCGGAGCGCGCTACCGCTTGAAGATATCGGCAGCGCGATCCCCTAACCAGATATGGCCCTCTACCCCCGGCATATCTGCCTCTCCCAACAACCGTGCTGATAAAATTGGCCCCCGGCTTCCCACCCTCCGTCTGCCACCCCAACACGGAACCCCCCGAGCCCCTCCAGGTGCGCGTGCTGGCCTGGCTGCCCCCAGATCCTCGCGGGCTGTCTCCCAGACCCGTCTCGGATTTACCTAACCCCTTTAAAAAACCCATTACAAAGCTAAAAAACCCCGGCTTCCCACGCTTCTTCCGGTTCTTCCGGCCCCACCATCTCTCAGGATCCCAGGATCCGTCATCGAGATAAGTCCTGGAGAGCCTTGAAGGCCACTTAAGGGAGAGGTGGACGTCCCTCAAGGCCCAAAGCTCTCCCCTCGAGTACCTCCGAGGCCCCAGCTTCCAGTGGGTTAACCATGGGAGGAAAAGGCTAACTGCCTTGAGACAAATAAAAAAGCACAGTCGTAGGACAGAGCAGACATAGGTGCTGGAGGCATGGAGACAGCATAAGGAGAGCTCACCATAAGGCATCAATAGATATATAGAGACACCCCACATTTGCAAATCACTCAAAAGGGGCAATAAAAAAGCTAAGAAGAAAACCAAAAGAACAGAATATATCTTCTCTGCCAACCTACAACCAGATAAGCAGGGATTAACACCATACAATCAAGCAGAATTGAATACCCTAATCAAGGAAAGATCAAGGAGAAAACTACACCTCCACCAACACTGGCAAGGCAAGTTATTATATATTATCATGGAGCAAACCCCACACTCACTCACACTGATGATGCTACTTAGTCGGATAATGAAACATCTGCAAGCAAACAACCAACTTCAGAGACACCAAGGATTCAAGGGGGTATTAACACAACTGGATTTGGGATTCACACAAATAGCTTTGTGCTTTCTGTGAACCCAGCCAAGTGTTTACTCAGTAAACAAGAGAAAGCAAAAAATGGCCAGCATTTAAATTATATATACACTAAATTATGGTGTTAGATGAAATGTGAAAATAGTTTACAGTCATGTATACCTAGGTTAGAGTGAGTTAAGTGCATGGACAGGCACCCCCCCCTTAGGATAATTGCCCGCATTTATGGAACTATAAATACCAGTTTAGAGTGAGATATTCTGATTTAAAACATGGAATTCATAGGTGAAATTTGCTAATCAATTTTTATATTATGAAAGTTGGAAATAATTTAAGGTGATATAACAGATAAACAAACACTGACAGCTAAATCGCATAGGATTATCTGAGGGAAGAATGTACCTCCATAAAAATGAATTCTCCTCATAGGGAGTATAAAATCTTCCATATCTTAAGTAGCATCTCACTATTGAGTAGCTATTTTGGATGCTTCTAAGGGCTGAGCTAGTGGGGTGTGATGGCTCAGTGGTTAAAGATGCTAAAATGACAGCCCAGGTTTGAGACCCAAACACTACGTGATGGGGCGAGCTTCCGTTACTTGCACCAGTTCCTGCCCACCCAGCAGTTCAAAAGCATGGAAATGTGAGTAGATAAATAGGTACCACTTTGGTGGGAAGGTAACATCATTCTGTGTGCCATGGCAGGTAGTCATGCTGGCCACATGACCATGAAAGCGTATTTGGACAATCTGGGCTCCTTTGGCTAGGAAACAGAGATGAGCTCTGCTTCCTAGAGTCAGATATGACTGGACAGGGGAAATTTTTGCATTTTTAAGGTTAAGCTAAGGTTATGTTATAGATGGACTCCATGTCTCTGAATGCCTAACTGCATAGGAAAAAATCACTAAGAAACCTCTCAGCAGAGAAAACATCTTTTCTCAAGAGCTGAAGGCAAACATTTAATACATAATACTTCAAAGTTTGTTAATTATGAAAGGAGAAATGTAATTAGTCATCATAATTTTAGAGTTCAGTTTATAGCCAATCTTTTTCAATTAAAATTGCAATCTATAATTTTCCTGGAGGAGTAAGATGGCTCAGATCTCAGCAGATTAAATTCAGTGTGTATTAAGAAAAGTTTCATAAAGGTTGCCATAGAGAAATGAGTTGGCGCAGTTGGATATAAATGTTAGCTTACAATTGTTCTCTTCAAAAGCTAACTTTTGATATTTGTGTGGCTTACAAAGCACAAGTCCCACTGAGATTCACTGAGCCTTTAGAATATTGACTAATATTGATTTTTGCTAACTTTATTTTTTGGAAAATCTTTGATTTACTTTTCCTGAATCTATTTTATTCAGGTCCATTCAAGCGCCTATGGAGTCGTGTTTGGGGTCCAGGATTCCATAGATTGGAGATCCCAAATTAAAATGTGCCATCAATCTTAGTTACTGCAATTCTGGTACAAAGCTGGTTCACTCCCTGTGATGCATCAAGGAAAGGCACAGAAGTACCAAACTAGCAATCCATCAGAACTGCATTACGTCTAGCATTTTTAGTTTTTCCTGACAATGTATCCATACACTAAATAAATAACTGCAATTCATTCCATTTATCCATTCATCTAACCTTTTATAGCAACTGGTTGGGATTTTAAAATAAAAGTAAACATGTAAGAAGAAAGATCAGACTTCTGTTGCTGCTATTATCAGAGTTAGGAGTGATTGCAAACTAAGAATAGCAATAGCACTTAGACTTATATACCGCTTCACAGTGCTTTACAGCCCTCTCTAACAATTTACAGAGTCAGCCTATTGCCCCCAACAATCTGGGTCTTCATTTTACCAACCCCAGAAGGATGGAAGGCTGAGCCAACCTTGAGCATGATGAGATTTGAACTGCCGAACAGCTGGCAACTGACAGTTAGCAGAATTAGCCTACAGTACTGCATTCTAACCACTGCACTATCACAACTCTTATACCTTTTTCCTTCTTTTTAAACATTAAAAAGATGAATTGCTTTGAATGTAACCCAATATTCATCCCCACCCACTAAAGAAACTAGGGGATCCATTCCTTCCTTTCCTACTCTATTTCTTTCCATAAATGAAGGCAAGAGAGGCAGAAACATGCTACAGCACATTTGAGTCTTGTGTACTATCTTACTGATGTATTCCTAGATGTTCTGGACTTTATTCATGACAGTGGCTTTGACACCCACCAGACTCCTAACTGCACACTTTCTGTTCGGCATACTGTCTCTGGGTGTTGGACATGGGGTGAAAACCCCCGTACATTCTGAGAAACTTCTGGGTCTTCACATTGCCCTTCTTTGGCCACCTCACTATATGGGCAGGGTTTCTGATGATTGGCAGAGCATACATATTGATGGCATAAACCTTGTCCTTCCCATTGAGCTGGCTTTTCAGGTCCTCTTTGATCCTTTGGTGGTACCTGGAAGTTATTTTCTTCCTTGACTCTTCATCGTGGTTCCCATACAACTGTGGGATACCAAGGTATAACTGATCTCTGCTATGTGATATATCCTTATTACCACAATTTGTGCATGTGTAGGTACACCCACCCACCCATATATACATATATACAGTATGTGTGTGTGTTTAATCATATATAATGATTTTGGGGAGAGTAATAACATTCAAAGATGTTAAATCTGAGACTGAACTGTATGGTAGATTGAACATTTGAAACTTATCAACACATAAAGAAGTGGCTTTATTGAAGTAACGAAAATTATTTTATTACAATAGTTAGGGTTACAATTCGGGTTAGGATTAGGGTTAAGAAAGCACTATTACAGAATCCCGCACAGCTGAAATTGCATTCATTCTCTCTTCATGAAGCATTTACTGATATAATGAAAAGATATTCTATGTGGGTAAAGTTTAAGAATGGACATTTTTTTAAATAATTCTCCATAGTATATTCTATTTGTTTCTGGTTTTATCTTTTTATCTTTATCTTTAGGTTTTCTTCTTATATCTCAAAATAGTAATAAGACAAATTCCAACAATTCAAGAATACCAAACAAAAGCATTATCTCTATCTGTAAAGGGAAATAAATTATCATCTCTCCATGAAATAATGTTTTGGATGTCACTTCCAAGCTACAAGACATCCTGAAAAGTGGATGAAATGAGTGGAAAATCCAATAGGATAATGTCTCTGAACATATTTGGTCAAGGCCAAATAATATGCCACAATTAATTATGTGATCTAGCTGCATATATACACTAATTAGTGTTAGATCGTAAGAGATAACGCTTATTTTGTGACTGCTTAAATGAAGATAGTAGCCAATCTCTTAAAAATACAACATTCTAGCTCTTAACATAGACATAAATGTGCAAAACATTTAGGCAATGTTTGATGACATTTTTGACTTTGAAAAAGTGGGTAACTGATTAATATTCTCTTTTAGTATAGAAGGCTTCTAATCCCTATCCTCGTAAATATCAGACAAAGAATATACTGGGGAAATCATGCAAAGAGGTACAGTCTTGGATGATGGTTGTTTCACAAGTCCCAGTGTACAAACAGGCCTTTCTTGGCAGCGTCTTCAATTCAGATGACAGAGTTGGAAACCTATTGATAATGCTTATGAAGCTATGCCCATATTTCACTGAAATAAATATTGCCCCTTACAAACCAACTACAGTGATGGGTCGTCTGTTCTTATGGACTCATTAATGGAGATGCCGATGGCTGCAATTAGCTGAGGCAACTGATTCTGGAGGAAGCATTTTGTCTTAGATCAGGGAGTACAGATGGGGGTGAATTAGTTGCAAGCTAGAATTAGAAATTTGGGATCAAAAGGAAGCAATCCTTTGGGAAGAAAAGGAGATCTAAAGTGTAGAAAATTTCCCTAATGAAGAACTTTGGGATGTCTGCTAGTTTAACTGTGCAAGAGAAAACTGCCTTGCTCTTTCTAGAAGGTGCCTTTGTCTGTGTCTCAGTAGAAGTAGCCTTTGGAGCATGGTTTTCTGAAGAACTCTTTGCTGACCAAAAATGCAACCATGTACTGGCATTTTGCCCAATTGGTTGAGAAAAAAGAGCTGAGAGTAAAAGTAGCACACCCAAATTCACCTTCAGATTGTATCTGGTGAACCGCCAGAATGGAAGGAGGAGTTTTCATAAGAGATCTTTCAAGAAAACTCATCAAATTGAATGAACCTGTACCCAGAAGCATTGCTTCTGAAGATGAATTTACACCAGGGATGTAAAAGAATACCACTGGGAATTTAGCTGGGAATGACTTGGTCTTGTTGTGTTTCTTCTTGCTTTAAGCAGATCTGTAGCGAACAGAAATGAAATCCAGAAAGCTTTCAATTCCCCTTGAAAGAATCCTGTTCATTTCTGAAAATTAAGACATGGCACAAATTTGGGGGTTTTTTTCTTTAGTTTTTCCAGCAAAAGAATTCACTTAACTTTCCAATTGCACATGCTCTGGCTTCTTTCTTGTTTCAAAAGTTAATAAACATATAAAAAGCAGAATATCATTCATGATGTTTGTGATAACATTGTCCTGGAAAAGCCTATTTGTGTGCAAAAATTGCTTTCAGCAAATAGATAAGAGCTACAATTGGTTGCTCTGCTGCTGAAAAAAACTGCATCTAGCAGATGACAATCCCGGGCCTGCACAATGGTGCCATCAGTTGGGTGTGTCATCAAAATTGTCTGTCCTGCCAGCTTCGACTTGCTCAAGTTTAGAGAGCATGGGAGAAATCAAATCACTTTTGTTCAGACCTTCCTTTCTGCATCCTATTACTTGAAAGGGGATCAGTAATCCCACTTCAAATAAGGTTAGAAGTCTTTGAGATAAGTGCTATGTGTGAGGCCGTCTATAGATACACCATTTTGAACTTTATTTGTGATTTGCTAATCTTAAGTCGTTCAATAAATATTAACCTTTATTCTGTCTTTAGTTTATGGTTGGCCAATGCTTGAAGTGAAAGTGCCCCTCTTTAAAAAAAAAAAAAGGTAAAGCAGATTTGAACCCGTCGATCAATGTCAAGATGAGAAATAGGAAAGTATTTATTCTATTTCCCCCATCCTCTGGAATATATCCCGTCTCTTAGAAAGCATAGATCCACTGGAATGAGAGAGACTTTATATAAATAGAGCTAAAACAGAGTGAGAGAAGCCTTCCCTATGTCCAAGCCATGAAATAGATCCAAATAATGGGTGAGCAAGCTACTTTCCAATGTAATACAATTGTCAGTCACAGCTGAGTAGAAAACCCAGAGAAAATTACTATATTCGCTGCTCTGTCATGGGGTTGTTTAGATAGGACCAAGGCCCAGAGGAAGATATTAATCTGCAAATGAAAGAAAAGCAGCTACAATAAATGGATTGACAAGGTTCATTGAAATACTAGGATTGATAGAATAGCTGCTGATAGCAATTGCTAACAGCAAGTTGAATGTGTCTAGTGCCAGGAGGGAGAAAATGGAGACAAGGAAAAACTAATTGCTTAAAGGAGAGATATGAGACTCTTTCTGATTGAAAGATAATTTGGGCAGTCTGCTGGCGAGCCATGCTCTTAAAAGTGAGGGAGCCCAGACAAAAATAAAAATGAAAATATAATTTAAATTTCATTTAGCACACAGCATTAATTAAATATTGTTAATGTCCCTCATGTGCTCAGTAATGTTCTTCTTCCATCACTTTAAAAATTATAATTTGGCATTACTTTTGCAGAACTCTGGGAGGCCCAGCCAAATATTTAATCAGACAGATGCATCTCTGGCATAATCATATGCATTTTTGGAGGAAATAAGGAGGATGAAATAAGTATGTGACTTAAAAGTAAAAAAAAACTATCCACCATGCAGGTTTTGGGAAGGAATGGAAACCAAATGTTACCTCAGTGTCTTTTCCTCTTTGTAGAACCTCCCCTGAAATACAGCAATACATAGCTAAATCCTGAAGTGGCATCTTCTTTCTCAGATTCCCATTTTTATAAATCTAAGTAGCCAGATCATGTCTACACAAATACCCAGCTTATGTCTACACACATACCTAGTGGTAGGCTGCAACCAGTTTAACAATCGGTTCTTGCGCGCAGCGTTCAAAATACAGTAATTTGAAGTTCAGCTACTTACCTTCTAGGGCAGCCCCGGTAAGTAGAACAGCTGAGGTGCACAAATCAGCTGAGCCATAAAGAAGAAAATATAGGACAGGGTAGGGTGAGAGCGGGTGGGCAGGGCCAGCTGATAGTCAGAACTACCGGTTTGCTAGATCTGGTCCAAACTGGCAGCAGCCCACCACTGCACATATCTATTAATGGACAGGTGTGTTGCCCAATCATGTCATGCTCCCGCTATAAGACTTTATTTTGGCCAATGATAAAAACGGTGGAGATGTTGACAATGATGACAGATGAGATGTTTCTCCTGCCATATTGTAGGGTTGGACATTTGTTGAGATTCTAGCACAAGGAGAAGTGTAACTCTTCTTTTCTCTGCTACTGTTTTGGTGAAACTCAACAATCAGGGCTTGAAAAAAGCCCCCCATTCTGAGCCAATATGAAGAAAAGTCCAGTTGCTCTACAGAGGAAGAAAATGACCATCAGTTTGAATCACAGATATTACTCCTTTGCTGGGATTCATCTTTATCTTCCCAGCTGAATGGTTGATGATTGATCAGCTCCAGGATTATATGTAGGCTGAAAAAAATCACCCCTGGAGAGCCTAATTCATAACATTCCCAAGGGGCAGGAGGGCTAGAGAAGACTGGGGCTTCTGGGGACAATAACAGTGGGCAGCTTCTTGCCCGTGCAGAGCCCGGAGGGGGCGGGGATTCAGGATCTTAAGTAAAAATCTGCAGAGTTCCAATGCTAAGAGAATTAACTGGGTGGCTTTGGGCCATTCTCACTTTCTATTAACCTACTTAACAGGGATGTTGATGTGGGCAAGGATTAGAAGTAGGGGATGCTATGTACAGTATATTTCACTAGCACCTTCATAGAAGGTGGGGTATAAATGCTAATAAATAGCTATACCCATTGTAAGCTTGAGTGAAATCTCTCACCCCTCCCTGGACTAAATTGGCATCTGACTCAGAAGCCAACTTTTTTCAAGGCCCAATGGAAATTTTAAATGTTTTTAGAGAGGCGTGGGGGGGGGGGGGGGAAGGAGCTGTCATCATTTTCTCTGTATAGCAGTTGCTCATTTTTCCATCCCAATGATTTTTTCCCCAAGGTTTCTGACTAGAATTTAGATGGAGAAGTTGTATATACGTGCGTGCATGTGTGGGTGTTTTCAAAATAATGTATTGAAGGTCAGAAGGGAGGGTGATAACTTGCTCTACTAGAGAATGGAAAGTGAGTTTGATTGAAGGTTCACCTAGCTGTTCCACTAAACATGGCACCCAGTTCTTGCTTTACACCTTAAACCTTAGCAAGATGAAATTTATGTGGATCTGTAGCTGAATGAGAAAGACATTCTAAGATGAGAACCGAAAGTGAAGAAGCCCTGGTGATGACCAAGATGGCTGGAAAGCATGGTGTTCTAATCGAAGATTAGATCAGAGGAAAAGGAAAGCTGGCATACAATTCAGACTGCTCTCACGTTGCCCCCTTCATTCTTCATTGCTACCACCTTTCTAGTTTAGAAGAGTTATATCAAAAAGTACAATTATATAGCTACGGTGAAAACCGAGACTCAACACCCTAAAGTATTGGTTTGGTTTATAGAGGTACGAGTTGAAGTAAAATAGAATAATAGAGTTGGAAGATCTTCTAGTCCAAACCCTCCCTGCTCAGGCAGGAAACCTTATACCATTTCAAATGATTCTCCAATCTCTTCTTAAAAATTTCATTGTTAAGCTTAAAAAAATGCATTGTTCCATCATCTTCAATCATTTTGCTGCCTTTATGTCTATAGTGCACACAAATATCTTTATTTAATTCTTCTGTGTTTGTTAATAAGGATTTTAGAATAAGAGATTTGGAAAGGACCTTGGCGATCTTCTAGTCCAACCCCCTGCTTAGGCAGGAAACCCTACACCCCTCCAGACAGATAGTTATCCAACATTTTAAAAAAAACTTTCAGTGTTGGAGCATTCACAACTTCTGGAGGCAAGTTGTTTCACTGATTGTTGTCAGGAAATTTCTTCTTAGTTCTAAGTTGCTTCTCTCTTTGATTAGTTTCCACCCATTGTTTCTTGTCCTGCCCTCAGGTGCTTTGGAGAATAGCTTGACTCCCTCTTCTTTGTGGCAGCTCCTGAGATATTGGGACATTGCTATCATGTCTCCCCTAGTCCTTCTTTTTATCAGACTAGAGTAGACATACACAGTTCCTGCACCTGTTCTTCATACATTTTAGCCTCCAGTCCCCTAATAATCTAGCCCAGCTTTTTAATAATAATTATTTAATAATTAATAATTTTAAACAATTCATATAGAGTAAATGTAATATTTTTACTCCTTTTCTGTCAATTCATAGTCACAGTTTGTCTTGTTCAAAATTGTTGTCAGTGTGGCCATTCATACTATAAAGAGATTGTTGTCAAGAATTTGGATGTATCTAGTGAATTGGTTCCACTGTTAAACTGCTGTTCGGACATTTCTTCCTAATATTCAGTCAGACTTCCACTTTCCTGTACCATACATTTATTATTTTTGCTCTGTGTCCTAAAACTGTAAAGATGTCATATAAAATTGCTACCAATATGCTGTCAAAGCAACAAAAACAAATTTGAGTCAAAGCAACAAAAATAAACTCCTTCAGCCAAAGTAGACTCAAGCTGTTGTTTGTTATGATCATGTTACTCCAGAGGCTTTACCTTCTCTCTTTTCTTTTCCAAAGGTAATGACAAGGATACCCAGAGAAATAGACCTCTTTGCTCTAGTGTGTGAAAGCCACTGTAAGTGCAACAAGTTGGTTTTTCAGGGAATGGCCTTCTTAATTTTTGCAGGTCAAGATCTAGGATGCTTGGGTTTGCAAATATTTCTTCTTTTCTATGAGTAAATAGGAAATCAGACACATCTCAAATAACACAGCAATGTTATTCTACAATGATGAGTCAAATGCTCACTTCTGCAAGGATTTTTAAAAACATCTCTATCCAGCTTCTGGTTACAGACCTCACCATTTCATGTAGCAGCCTATTGCACTGGCTGAATCTTTTTTCTTGCATTTTTACTCCATTGGTTCTGGTCCTGCCTTCACCCCTTCTTCTATGTGTCAGCCTTTAGCTCCCTTCAAACATTATTATATTGTCCTTCAGTTCTCTCTTCTGTAGACTAAACGTATCAAGAACCTTTAAGCATTTCTTTTAAGTGCTTGGGTTCCAGATCCTTTACCATCTTGAATTTCTATTAGTCATTAGCCGTTTTTAAACTGTGGGGTCTGCTCAGGAGTGGAGTGTAACAATTATTTATTTATTTAACTAATATGTCACCCATCTTACTATCCAGTGACTCTTTAGTGGCTTACAATGTGATAAAACCACAATCATGAAAGCGTTACAATTAATTTCCCATGCTTTGAACTTTGCTGCTGGTACTGCAACCCAAGTGGCTCATATTTACTCAGATCTCTGCCATATATGGTACTGAAAGCCAGGTATCCTCCACCCTCTATTTACGCATTTCCTTTTTCCTACCCAAATGTAGACTTTTACCTTTTGTTAATTCTATCCAATCTATTTCAGCTCACTGCTAAAGCCTCCTTAAATCTTTCTGAAACTTTCAAGTTCGTTCTTATACTGGGTCTTTTTATCAACTTTTCCCTTAAATATGGAGGATGATTTTTTTTTCTCAATGGATTTAATTTCTTGATACTACGTATGTAAAAGAAACAGACCCTAATCTCTAATTATTTTATTGATCTCTCTACAGTATATAATTTAGATCGGACACCTGCTTAAATTAGCAGAAAAAATAATGATCAGAAACACCTTCTCATCATTATTTCCAAGGCAACATTGGTAAAATTTCAACCAATTTTTAGTTAGTAACATTCCAAAATATATCTTATCATTTAGAGCATACTCTGCACAGCATTCTTTCTACCAAATGGCACCTATTTGCTTAATTAAAACCTGTATGAATACAATCTCAGAGTTCTGCTAGTAAAAAATTTTCTGTGTCAAACACCAGCCAGAGATTATACTGATTGTTCCACATGTATCAATGCTATTAATCTTTTCAAATTTCACTTGTTTTAATGTTGTTTCCTCCCTCCAAATAATTTTTCTTCTAATAGATCCATACAAATTTAGCATTAAATAATCCAGTCAATGATCATGCTCTATATTTGTTCCATTGAGCATATGAAGTTGCTTCTTTCTTCATCATACATTTTTATAGCCAGGCTGTAGCTTGTCACTGAGCTGAAAAAAAGTGTCAAGTTAGGACCCTGAACATAATTTTGTGCAGCACTTTCCCAGTGCGATAAACTCAAGTTTTACAATTCCCAGCCAGCCATGGCCAAGACATTTGAAGGTTGTTGTATAACATAATTAAGAATGAAAAGGACCCCAGAACGATTTTATAGCTTCCTAAATCTGCCTCATTTCATGAAGGGCAGTTACTAGTGGGCTATCATTTAACATAAATTTCTGAATACATTGTTAGATGTAAGTTAAAAAGATGAATGAACTGTTACCAGTGCACAGATTATAATTGGGAGAGAGGAGAGGGGAAAAGGAGAAAATTGCAGAGTCAGGGGGAACACAAGGAAGTTACACGGTGAATTGAGATAATAATGGTACTCATTTTGCCTTGCATCTCATGGTTGCAAAAAATAAATATATTCCAAACAATAAACATATTATTGGGGGGTAACATATTTTCCATAAAGCCCAAGATCAGTAAAAAAGCAATAAAACTATAATATACAAACAGTTCTTATTGCTAATTAAGATAGAACAGCAACACTTTTTGCCTGTACAATAGTCAAATGAAATGAACTAACAGTGAGATACAATTCTTACTAGTCAATTCTTCGGGCCTTGTTGTTAATCAAGGCCAATGATATAGGTGACATGTTATTTCTGGTGACATGTCAAGACTCCGGAAGTTATGCAAGACCTATTAGATGTTGTGCAAGAGGGCCTGCTCTCACGCAGCCTCAGGAGCCTCCAAAAAGAGCATAAGACCAGGGCATTCTTTCCTGCTCTTTTCGGAGGCTGTAAGGTCATACAAGAGCATTCTTTGAGGTTTCCTTCCAGGCCTGGAGTTGCCTCGGATAGGCGTTTCAAAAAATATTTACGATGCAAGTATTTATTAATTTAATAATAAATTTATTACTTTTTCCTATGAATGGTTTCTCTTTTGTCTGTGTGCCTGTGTATGTGTGCTCATGAGAGAAAGAGGCCATCAAAGTCAGCTTAGGAATTTTCTGCAGTTTTGATAATGATGAGCTCAAAAAGTTCATCTTCAACATCCTAGGCCAGGGATCTCCAACCTTGGTGACTTTATGACTTGTGGACTTCTGGGAGTTGAAGTCCACAAGTTGTAAAGTCAGCAAGATTGGAAATTACTGGCCTAGACCATTTCAGACAGCTGCGTAGGCCAATACATGCTCAACCACAACATGAGAGCCTGTAGCGTTTTTCTCTAGCATAAGATGGATACCAGAACTATGTTGTGTTTCCTGTCTAGGGCGACTATACCAGCAAAGAAAGAAAACCTATCTTTGACCATGTTCCACAGATTCTTTTAAGTTTATGCTTGTGGGAAACATGGAAAAAATGCACCGAAAAATATTACTTATGACTTGAACCTCCTGATTATCAAGATTGGAAGTATAATAAACTTCAGCTAGAAGGATCTCATCTAGAGATCTGCCTGCACTCTGATCTGCCTATGATGATCTTGGGAGTAGGAGTTATCATGTTCATTTGCATGAGGAGAATTGAAATTGAACATGCAAAAGAGAAAGTGTGTGAACATATTTTCTTCCATAAAAATGGGTGCAATAGCTATTATGGTATTATGAGCAATGAACTCCTGTGACTGAAACATTTTGGATGCTTACAGTATTGCTAATTTCTACAAACTTCCTAGCACTGCTTGGGAACGCAATATCTGAAGGAACACCTCTTCTATATAGTTTTACTCAACGGTTACTCTCATTTATTTTTGCATGTTGACACATGAGCACACAGGTAATTCCTTGACTTGCAACCATTCATTTAGAGACCATTCAAAGTCACAACAGCACTGAAAAGAAGAGACTTACGATGCATCCTCGGATTTAACAACTGTTTACTGTGATCTGGTCATGTGATCAAATTTTGGGCACTTGGCAACTGTTGTGTATTTATGATAGATACAGCATCCCAGGGACATATGATTACCATTTCTGACTTTTCCAGCTGGCTTTTGTCAAGCAAAATCAATGGGGGAAACTGGATTTGTTAAAAACATGATTCCCTTAACAACTGTAGGGACCCTCTTAACAACCATGGCAAAAACATCATAAAATCAGGCACAACTTGCTTAACAACTACCTTGCTTAACCACAGAAATTCCGGTAAATCGCGGACTACCTGTAGTTGCACACTACCCTTGAAAGATAATTTCCTTTGAAGACAATTCTGTCAGGAATCCTTTCTCTTATTTTTTTTCAGCGCTGGAGAAAGAATCTAATTCTCTTAGCCCTTCTTGAAAAATAGCCCTTTTTTAGCAATTGTCTCTCTTCTAGTTTCTAGCTTTTAGATCTCTGACACTTTGTCACTGTTTTGATTATTGTACATTTAATAAAGTTGTTTTTATTGCATTGCTATTATTAATTTTATAAGTTAATAGAAATAAATCTAAAATGCTAAGTCTAACTCAGGAAAGCTGAAGTATAACCTAACTCAATCTAATTATGATTGTCATTTTTAGTTTTATTCAAGCATATATATACCTTGAGTGCAGCAACTTCTGTAGACACAGTGAAAATTAGCAATCTCATCTTCTTCTTTGGTTTTCTTTATTATAAATAATGATAGAAAAAAATAATGTTTGTGTTTGTTGCATTATCTGAATACTAGATGAACTCCAGGGTAAGCAGAAAAACATAACCTTCGCCATCATTGTCTGAAACGGCTGGGATTTCATGAAGAAATAAGAACATTATTCAAGAACACCCATCACAGTGCTTAACAAGATTTAATGTACATTTATTCTTAACATGTGGAACATATAAATTTTATACTGAATAAATGATATTCATTAAGCCAGAGGAAAAGGAGGAATTTACATCAAGTTTTTTTGTATTTTTTAAACTACATTATTTTGAAATACAAATGTGTATTCTTTGCACTGAAAAATCTTTGAAGTTGTGTTTTCTTTCCCACCCCCCCATATATGTATTTTTTTCTGTTGACTGGTAACCATTTTCTTAAATCAATCCGTACGTAACCATTTCCACATCTTGATTTATAAAGTAAGTTGTGAGCAATTGCTCTCCCGAAATAGAGCATGACTTTATACATACAGAAACTTGTACATTACCCTCGTGTTTTTTTCTTAGTTTTTGGAGTTATGGCCCAAAGAAAATAATAATAATAATATAATAATATAATAATAACAATAATAATAATAATAAAATTAAGTCTACCATCACTTTGTAGTTACCACATCATGAAAAAAATAAATCCTTGTACTTGTTTTATTTTTTTTAAAAAAAGATGAGGGTATGTTTAATGTACAACTTCTATATACAACACTGCCTTTAGGCAATAAAAAATATTTAAAAAAATGATTTAAAGAAATTGTAATGAACTGTCATTGTGGAAGGTCAAACAATAGATATTGATGTTGACAGTTCTGGTGAGGAAGCAATTTGTGTTGATCGTCTTCAGAATTGTTTTTACTTTCTTAAAGAATTGGTTTTGCTCCTAGCATAGTGTAACTTCTCCTGCAGAGAACCCAAGAAAATGTTGTGGGCAGACGAGGAACTGACCCCCATTTTTCCTTTGCCATCCGCCACACCTATATCACTATAATTCTTCTATTGCACACAGCGCTTTGGGCAATGGCAGTAAGGATGGTTGGAATTTCTTTTGTTCTTAAAAAATAAAAAGCACATTAGCTCAGCATTTTTTCCCCTCCACTTTTGCATTTGAGAGTGGCATGCCCCTTTCTCCCAACATCAAATCGTATTTTGCTATATCCTGACACCTCCCCCACAATTTAAGGTTGCTTCCCCTCCCCGAAAAATAAGATTCAAACATGGGAAAAACAAACAAACATGAACAAGGATAGCTATGAAAAAAGAAATGTGATCTTTGAATGTACTAGAGAGAGACTTTGGTTAAAAAAATAAAATAAAAAGATGTACTTATACACATAGACAGCAAATATTAATTCCATAACTGTTCAAATTAATGTTTTGAAATTCCCAATTGGTAAATAGTGAATGGGGCAGAGGAGCAAAGATTCTTCTTCTTTTTCTTCTTTTTCCCCCATTCTTCCTACACTGGATAAACAGGTACAGAAACCAGCCAGTTATATGTGACCCTTTAATCTCCACTCACACATGCTTGCTTCTCACTTGTGTCATAACTGCCCTATCTGAAAGAGTACATCACAGATCACAGATGCAACCATAGAGTTCAGGACAGCTGATATTGAGATATCCAGCAAGCGTCCCTCATGTAAAAGGAATTCGGAGCGGTTTTCCTCCACCCGGGCCATGGCCAACAAGGCCTTGGCTGCCCTGCACATCATGTCCACACTAGGTGGCTCCAGAGGTGGAGGCTGCATGTGCATAAGGTTATGCTGGCTCTGCTGGTACTGGGCCATCGTGACCCCATCCTCAAGGAAGCTTATCAAGTTTCCAATGCTTCCCTTCTGCACAGCTATTGCCCTTGCTGCTAACGTGTCCCCTCGGGCAAGGTTTGATAAGAGCGCCATTGACATTTCTCGGCAGACAGGATTTTTGCGTTCCCCAACATACCTAACTAAAGTAGCATACAGTTTCTCCTGACGACTGAATGGGGGTGTGGCCAATATGAGGTCCACGTTATTGTCTTGGATACTGAGTTTACACAGGGTTTCCAGTACAAGTCTCTGAGGCGAAAGGATTGAGTTGGGCCCCACAGTTGGAAAAGGATCTTGTGCCTCTGCCGATGGGCACACCATCCAGTGCAGTAAGCCATCCAAAATTGGCAAACAGATGCTTTCTGTATAAGCAGATAAGTCTAGCTGCCCAGAAATGTTGGCTAGTGTGACCAATGTATTATCCCTCAAGATCTCAAGGCAGTCCCACCACCATTCATCCTTGCTGCAGGCCACCCCTTTGTCTACTTCTTCCTCTTTTTCATATGTCTGTGGTGTACGCTTTCTTTCTGGATGTTCATGATGAAGAAGAATCAACTTTCCCAAGATTAGCACCAAGCCTGGATGTTTAGACATTTCCACATCATTGCCAGGCACAAAAGATAAGCTGCGGACAATATTTGACACACAGATGCAACGCTTGGCCAAAGAATCTTGCCAGTGGGTAATGGTACATAGAGGAGTCTCATCTCGGCTCCGTGGCTCATCTTCCAGCAGTTTGATATTTCGATGACTTTTCACTTGATGGATCCCAAATGGAAATTTATTACTATCTGTCTGAGAATTAGAGTCGGGGTCTTCAGACAATGCTCCCGGACGAGCTGACAAGACATCATCAATAGTGGCTGATATACTTTTGTCTTGCTGTTCCTCAGATTCTCCTTTCTCCTCTACATTCTTCTTTTTACCTGAGGAGGCTGATAGAGATGGCCACCTGCAAGCAGGAATCTCCATCTTACTTTCAAAATGGGTCTGAATGTGTTCAGTTGTATCACCCCCACCAAGTTGCCAATGAAGAAGCCCACTGTTGAATTCCTGAACATGCCCCAGCCTATCAGATCGGTCGACAACAAATAAGTTATTTTTCTTTACAATTTTTATTGGCAACTTGTCAAACTTACTGGCTTGTTTTGGCTTCTCACTTGGATCAAGAATGGCATCAGGTGGAGCAACAAGAGTGTTCTTTCCTTCTTCTGTGTTCTCAGTTTCATCTTCTTCCTCTTCTTCCTCCTCATCTTCCAGGTCATCAAAGTAATCTATACATTCATCATTGTTTTCTTTCTCTTTCCTGACATCCTCTGTTGCAGACTGCCCATCCTCATTCAAAAATGAATTATGATCTTGCAGTTTTGGTCCTGGATGTCCCACTTCATATTCCATAAGGATCCCAAAAATATCAATGAGGCATTTTCTAAAATATTCCACCAACAGCTCAAGAAAACCAGATAACTGAGGAAACAAAGAGAGGAAAAACAGAAAAAATGGTAAAAGGAACATTTTAGCTCATTATAAAATTATGTAAACAAGAAAGGATTTGTTTTAGAAAAAAAAAGATCTTTAGATTCCCTTTTAGAAGATTCAGAATTGGTTAGTCCTCTCTTCCTATTTACACATAAAACAAATAGTTTTAATACAAGTGTTCAGTAAATACTTTTAATACAAGTGACCAGTAATAAAAAAGTGAACAATTATGAATTCTTTAAAATTTACTTTTGAATAGTATTTAGTCCATGTGATTGTAAAAGTGAATTGAGTCTTCTTTTCAAAGAAAATTTCCTTTCTTTTCAAAGCATATGAACCATTACATATGATCTTGAGTTATAATTACAAATATAATGAGTTGTGGTGGTGCAGTGGTTAGAATGCAGGCTAATTCTGCTCACTGCCAAGAGTTCGATTCCTTCATACCTGGCTCAGCCTTTCATCCTTCTGAGGTTGGTAAAATGAGAACCCAGATTGTTGGGGGCAATATGTTGACTCTGTAAACCGCTTAGAGGGCTGTAAAGCACTGTGAAACGGTATATAAATCTAAATGCTACTGCTATAATTGTATAATTATACAATTGAATAATTATACAATTATTTGTATACTTCCTTGTCTTACCTTAGTTTACTTTAGCAGTCAGAACAAGAAGACTCATAGCTTTTACATTCACAGACTGGTGTAATACAAGTTGAGTTGAGCAAAAAACCAGTACCGTGGCATGACAAAGTTCACCCTTACCTCCCCATTATATTATAGGAGAACAGGAAAATAAGTGTGTTGTTGAGCCACTATCTATGAACTGTGTATCTTCTATGGTCTTCTGAGGACTTGCCCTACTCCTAAGGGGAACTGGATGGCTCAGGCATTGGAAAGCATAGCAGCAAAGAATGTGGGCTTCCCCTCCATTTACAGAATGAATGGTGACACTGAGGTGAAAAATAATCAACCTACCTGCGAGAGATTGAACGTAGCAACCGTACTATCATCGTACAAAAGAATGTTAATAGTGTCTAATGCCCAAGTACTTTCTGCAAGAAGGCCTGATTTAAGAGACATCATCACTCGCCAGGCTTCTGGACTCACTGAAAACAAAGAAAGCAAGAAAGCATTTATTAAGAAGAAATCTGCAGCAGCATCTGAAGCCTGAAAACAGAGACAATTTTCTTTCTTTTTTTTAAAGAGCAGAGTGCTATACATGCACAAGTTCCAAAGTATTTCCAAATGATTTTTGATGCCCTATAATATAATCGTATGAAAAGAGCTAGACTGTTGTGAAACGGAAGGGATGATCTTCTCTAAAACCTAGGAAATTGTCAGAGACAGTAAGGATTTATCTCAGTTAATTTGGAAATACATATGTACATCTGTCACACATGCTTTGTGGTACACTGTGGAAACTTTGTATATTCTGATGACGTGCTCTGCTTTAATTCTGTAAAACTCAGTTAATATCCATATCCTTTAGAATAGGAGGTGTAGAGCAGTGGTGGGATTCAATTTTTTTAAACTACTGGTACTGTGGGTGTGGCTTGGTGGGCGTGGCAGGGGAAGGATACTGTAAAATCTCCAGTCAGAGATAGTATTTGCCTGTTCTGTGAACTACTCAAAATTTCCACTACTGGTTCTCCAGAACTGGTGAGAACCTACTGAATACCACCTCTGCTATAGAGAAAAAGCAGTTTTATAATACCAGTAGAAGAGGTTGAGACAGGGGAAATATCATCACTGTCTATTTATTAGCTTCTTCCTCTTCAGAAAAATAAAAATTATGTTTGCTTCAGCACTCTTACAATGCTGACTTAAAGCATATACATTTATAAAGAACCAAAGTAACTTTTGTTCTTAAAAAACTGTTAGGAAGCCAATTCTTCTGGAGTTTCCTTTTAGGAAAGGAAAGCTAGCAATCAAAGGATAGTATTTACAGCTTGTGTGATATCCAAACGTATCTATGTATCTCTGTAACATGCAACAAGATACTATCCATCAGCAACTTCAGAAAATGGGGCATACATCAGTGCAATAAGACTATCTTTGCTTTCTTTCAAGAAAGAAGATGACTGATCAGCATGTCCAGAACTTGTCAATATCGTATCTGATCTATGAGATATTTTCTAAGTAACAGTGCTGCTATACCGCTCCAATACAAGCTTCCTCAGCCTTTACATATATTTTAACTGTTTCTTTTTATCAAGAGTTACTACTCCATTAACAACTTTACTCCTTGAGAGCTTTCAAGTTAGAACAAAAGTTTGAATTCACATACCATGTATCTTATATCTAGTAACTCTTAAACAATAAGCACTTGAAATTTTGAGATCATAAGCAATCATTAATTATAAACAATATAAAATATTATGAAAGTGCACAATAAGAACAATATCATCTTAAAATAATACAATATTGTACCTCTTGTAACCATTATACTTTCCTAAATATTCAGTATTTATTTTTATTTTATTGATGATACATAAATCATTATTACTACTATAAAACAAAATTGAGCTCACCTTCAATTTAATAAAACTAATTTTTTCAGTGAATTAATACAAATAAATTCAAGCTCTACAAAATTATCGTAAAAAATGTCTTCCTCTGTAAGGACAATAGGAAGACTTACCGATGTCTTTTGAGGTAATCTTTCGCCTTGGTTTCAAAATTGGTTGGGATGCTTCTACCGAGCCTGGAGGAAAAGTGACTTCCCGCCTAATAGATGATGGTGGCTGCATTGGAGGACCTGTGACTTGCGAGACTGGAAGAGTAGGCATAACTTTTGGCATCTTCATAGAGGATAGGAATGGAGATTTACTGGGAGACATACGATTTTCATGAGAGCGTGGGAAAGATGCAGGGCTAGGAGCTCGAGATATGTGGTTTGGCATTGATGGTGGCGTCTGATAGGATGACTGAGGAGGTCGAGTAATAGGCTGCATGGAAGCAGAGGATGACATGTAAGAAGGCTGTCGCTGGTTGACATGAGAAGGCCACTGGCTTTCATGGTTTATTCTCTGGTCAGGTACCATCATATCATCAGTACGATTCATCCCTGGATAAGGTGGGGCCTGTGCAGGCCCCCCGGGACCTTGCCTGTTCTGATATGGGTAAGACATATCATTTCTTGTGGGCCACATGTTTTGTTGGGGGCTTTCACTGGAAGCTGATGTCTGCATAGGGCCACCAATCATCTGCGGAGGTATTCCATGTTGTTGCATTTGTCCAGGGCCCTGCATCCTTTCTCTGTTATAAGGATATGGATACTGTCCCTGGATGGGTCTCCTGTCTGGTCCAGAGTAAGCACTGCTGTACTGGTTAAATATCTCCTGCTGTTGGTTGCTGTACTGCATGTTAAACATATCTCCATCATGACGTTTTGCTGGAGGCCCATACATGCCATCCATATGCCGTTTGTAGTTCTGAAAAAATGGACACCAAATATTTAAAATAGCATAAAATATTATTTTTATATATTCTTATACATTAGTGTGGTAGAATAATTATAATATACTCAAAATATTTTAAATGCAAATAATCAACTTTATCTTCATTAGTGTTTGAAAGATGTACAATGACCTTTTAATTATTTGAATAAATATGCATAAGGTAGTTGAAATTTTGTCCATATGTAGTGCATAACATTTTAAATGAATAATGATTTTAGTATCAAGACTATATGATTAATGACTGTAGGTATAAAATGAGGTATCAGTTTCCTTTTAGGAATTGTTTTGAGGTAAATGCATTATAATTAAGTGTAAGTTCTGGGAGAGGGATCAGGAAGTTTGATAAAAAGGTATTTATTAGTTAATATATTTTTAAACTTTAGAATTTTATTTAATGATATTTGCTTGAGGTTTTATATGGGGATGTGTTAGTAGATTGATTTACATGTTTTGAAAGTGACAGACATATAGATGCAATATCTGAGCTTGCTAATGCACACACACACACACACACACACAATTTTCCTTGTGATGATCCTTATGTGGCCAAATGTTGCCAATAATATTATTTATTTATTTAGAAACATATACAACAGTATAAACCCCCCAATTAATATACAAAAAATGCCAAAACAAACTATAGTAAAACTAAAATCAGGGGAACATACAATATGTAATAACAAGTAAAAAGAAATAATGGGGAAAAAATGAACAATCTAAGTATATCATTTGTATAGTATATCAAACATTAAACAGTATATGAACAGTTCACATTGGAAAAAGAAAACTATATTGTAAATGATGCTTGCTAGGTAAGTGAAGCCCTGAAGAAGAAAAATCATCATTACAAATTTTTTGTAGGTTCCACTTATTTTTAATTGTCCATAGTTTGCTTTGAAGTGTTATTAATTATGAATCAAACCAACCAATAAATAAAATTTGAATGCTGTGGAAGAAAGACTACCTCAACACTAATTGCTCTATCCTGTTATGGAGGACAGGTGATGGCAACTTCTGTAGATTCACCTAACTATGCTCCCTTTTTCCTAGCTGAAATATCCTTAGAAGTTTTAAATAAGAAGGCAAAATGATCTTCGTTCTGCTTTTATACAACAATGAAACAGTTTGTTTATGAAGGCTACGGGTTCCGCATGTCTAGAGATTTTTAAAGATGCTTTCTTTCTTATGAGTAATTTAATTCTTTTTCCTGCACCCTGCAGAGAATTTGACTAGCTTTGACTAGAATCCTTGCAGTTCCTTCCAATTATACAATTTTATGATCCTACAATTTTTCCCCCTTTAAATTTACTGCTACCACAATTTAGCCATTGTATATAGATCTATTTGGGATACATCTTTCTAATTATCTATGCTTTCTTATTAATTTTTCAGTCAATGAAATAGAATAGTTTTAGTGAATGTTCTGTATCATTCATAACATTAGCCAATTGTTGTTAAGAAACATTCCATATAAAAAGATACAAATATAAAATTCTCCAAAGTAGCAAATATCATTGTCCATTGTTTACTTTTTTTGCCAGTGCCAAGTGCTTAGATCTCTAGAATGAATTTTGCAAAAGGAATACTATAAAACTATTTACCTGCTGCTGTGGAAACATTCCTGATTGGTGTGCTCCATAGGGGGGTTGTCCAGAAGGAGGAGCTTGCATTGGATACTGCGGTCCATATGGTTCATGCCTGCAATGAAAAATATGAGCTGTACGTTAGTGCTTATGATTTCCAAAATGCCTCAAAATATTGAAACTTCTTGTCCCATTAAAACAGTTTCTATCCTTCATGAACTCTGAAAATCGGCAACAGCATCCTCTTTTTTCATATCAAATTGTTCTCCACCAAATGCAGTACAGTACGTTTTTAAAATGAAGTGGTTTTGATTTTCGATTACGTACACTCAATTCCACTCAGTCTTATTCAATACAAATGTAGTAGATCACACAAATGTCATCGCTCTCTTAAAAATATTATCTACTCTTTTATATGGTAACAATATACCAATATTGGGGGACAAAAGTGATGTCAAACAACATGTGGCCTGGATGCAGACATGTTTCACCTTTCTTCGGACGACTTAGCAGTTTATGATCCCATATTCTTCAATCTCACTTGACAATGTCTGAATGAGCTTTAATACAAAAGCATCTGACTAACGTACTGTAACTGAGAAGAAATGCAACTGACTGGCTGAAGCAGATTCCATACTTGATATTCAGAATGTTGGCAACAATATATGATTACCTGTTATTGCCAGAGTGTTGTAGTTTTAAAATGATTTATGTATAAATGAGTAATGCATGACCTAATAGCCATTCTAATATTAGAATTTTTTTTTTTAAAAAATACAAATCTGAAATAAGATAGTCAGAAAATAAGTAAGATAGTTGAACTGGAATACAAAGAAATAATGAAATGTAAAACAACAGTAACAATACTAAGATTACAAACATATCTAATAAAATCAGCTAATAATCATTCTTTTAAATGATTTATTTATTATCTATTGGGCTCCAAACATTGGAACTTTAGATGCAGCCTCAAACTAACTTGGAATTGGAGAAAAGTACCATCTAAATACATTTTCAACAAAAGTGAGTATAGTCAAGGCTATGGTTTCCCAGTTGCAATGTATGGCTGTGAAAGTTGGACCATAAAAAAGGCTGAGTGCCTTTGAAGTATGGTGCAAGGCGATCAAACTGGTCAGTCCTAGAGGAGATCAAACCTGACTGCTCTTTAGAAGGCCAGATCCTAAAGATGAGACTCAAATACTTTGGCCACCTAATGAGAAGAAGGACTCACTAGAGAAGAGCCTAATGCTGGGAATGATTGAGGGCAAAAGAAGAAGGGGATGACAGAGAATGAGGTGGCTGGATGGAGTCACTGAAGCAATCAGCATGAGCTTAAATGGACTCTGGGGGATGGGAGGACAGGAAGGCCTGGAGGAACGTTGTCCATGGGGTTGCGATGGGTCAGACATGACTTCGCAATTAACAACAACAACAAAATATTTTATCCAAATAGATAAAACATGTACATGTTTCAAATTCTCCCACATCAGATTGAATGGTTTTAAGCAAATAAGCCTTCAGGATTGGTTGTAAGCACCATGAGCATAACCAGGATATCCTGCAGTGGGCTAGCTAATATTATGGTAACAGCACAAATATCATGATCAGAAGTGACACAATACAGCAGAAAAGTACAGAAAATGGGGCAAGGGAGAATGGGAAAGTTTTGGTTGGACACAGCAGTCTGTGTGCTACTCCTGAGACAAATGCCTAAAAGATAAGGCATTTACCATGGGAGAAAAGAGGGTGAATTTCCCAATTTCCCAAGCAATGCAGTTTTCTGGATTATAGCATTGTTACATTAAATACACATTTGGTTGATTTATACTATCTCTATAAAAATCTATATTGCCCCAGTGGTCTAAAGTGGAGAAATCTGCTACAAGTGAAAGTAATTCTTGAAATTCAAAAACTTCAGTGTTCTACTTTGTCACTAAAAATATATGCAACTTAAATTGTGTTAGTTAAATTAGGTTAGAGATAAGTCATGTTATAACTGTATAGCGATACGTGAAACTGATCTACTTTAGAGTTTGAGAGAAAGGAGCAGCAGTCTGTATTTCAAGCACATGTTCAATTAATTTATCTATGAAATAACATCAGAAACATTTGAGAACCTCACTGTTTTACAAATAAATGTAAAGTAAAAGGCTGAGAAAAGGATTCTGTGGTGAATGGTTTTTATAATACGTAAAAATGCTGTAATCTCAAGGTCTCTACATGTTCCAAATGAATCCATCTCTAGAATCCAAACTTAAGAAAAGCCGAAGTAAAGCATAAAACCATTTACCAACCATGCAGCCATGCAACCATCATTATTCTCCAAGAGCTTATGCCAAAAAATGTCTTGCAGAAAATCAACATGAAATGCAATACAGCAATCCAGTATAGCAAATTGCACCTCTTATCCAATAATCTTTAAGATTATCTGTCAACACAGGTATTTTAATCAGATTTAATTATTCACCTTTGTTGCCCAGGATAACAGTTAGGAGAGTATATGCTTGGGTCATTGTTTGAAGGCACCATGTTGCTTTGACCAGATGCTCCCATACTGCCTTCAGGACCCAGCCCATGATCCAACCTAAAAACGACAAAGGAAACTTCACACTGTAAAAAGCACTTATTCTCCAAGTCTGGTGAATTAAAATGAAATTTAAAGAAAACTTATGGAATAGCCAATTTCAATGCCAACATTTTCTCTGAGACTGAAAATGTTTTATAGGCCACTGCAGACTTTTTGATGAATAGAATTTTAGAGGCTAGTTCATGCAGCTCGTTTGTAAATTTTGCCTGATGTATAAAGAACTAAGCAATTGCAAGTTTTATATCTATTCATGAAGCTTACTTAGGATTCTATGTAATTAATAACTAGAAAGTAATTGTACAGAGTAAAGAGGATGACCTTGATATTTATTTTATTTATTTACTTGTTAAATTTATTTGCCACTTATCTTGCCGTGGGGCCACTCTGGGTGGCTTGCAAAAATAAAACAAAATTAAAATGGTAAAACAAAGTAAAAATAACAATAGTAAATGAATAAAACAATAACAATGAACTATGGAAGTGCAACAGTATGAATTGAAAAAGATGAGTGGAGAGGGAGCAGGGAGCTCAGCGGGGAGATGGGCTCAGCCACCTCCAGTGATATATTCTCCTACTGGATATCCAAGGCCCATTATAAGGTGACAAAAGGTAGAACATATTTTAAGTCAGAATGTTCAGAAAGTGTTCGGAAGTAGATCAGACAAACAGTTCTATAATTCACTGAACTATAAAAAGGGGAGAAGGTAGAACACAATCAACTTGCAACATTCTTTTATTATAGGCAATATGGTGCCTGGATGATCCTCAGTGGTCTGGGGTACAGTGATCTGGGGTATCAAACCCCTAGCTGTTTGGTGACAGAGTGGGGTTCAACCCTACCTTCATTGCCATGACAAAAACTAATTTTAGCCTTCTTGTGAAATTGACTTTTTAATTTGGTCTACCTAATAGTGTTGACCTCAGTCTTCCTCCTGAATTCTGAATGTTATGAACTTTACTCTTTATGACGTTGGCAATGGACCTTGGGTATCTTCCTCAATATCATTGCTCTTACTCTTTATAGTCATTCTCTTTCTAAAATATTGTGATTGTTTTTCAAAAAAAATAAAAACATTAATGCATCATAATCCTTAGAGGCTGCATTTATATGATGAATTAAACCATTTTGAATCTGATTAATTTTAACCATTTTTGTTTTAAAAATCCACTGGCATTTCTAACATTTTGATCAGTGGTGGAGACTGATTTGAAGTCATACTATTTATCTTTTTAGTAAAAAAACAATGACATAAAACATTCTCTATTGCTTTAGCAAAGTTTATTGCTTAATATATAGCCTTTTTCTTACTGTCAATTTTCTTAGTACAATTTTTCAAAAGTTATCCATAAACAAAAACATACTTCAACAAACGAGCCAAAATTACAACGTATTGCTGCTTTTCTGGCAGACAAGATAATGCTAATCCAGAAAGTTCCCATTGCCAGGTTGCAGAGAAAAAACACATTCTGCATGGATTGTTTTTTCCAGAATACTGGAACATGACAAGATGTTTACCTTTACTGGCATAGCGCAAATTTTTATGTTGCATATTGAATGTTACTGTAAATGGTCCTATTTTGAAGACAACAACCACAAAAAGATTTTTCTACTTTGTGCATTTATCGTGCTTCTGCAGCCATTATTCACCACCCCTCCTCTTCTTTTGAGGGGGACATTTTGCTTTTCCAAAAAAGGATCTCCCCTCTACTGAATTCCATCCAATTAACAACTCCTCTCTTTTCTTCTCTCTAGCTATCTATGGTCTTATGACAAGGGTGTGTGTGGTGGCCTAATAGTTAAGACATGGGGTTTGTCAACCGAAAAGTTGGCAGTTTGAGACCCAAGTACACAGTTCAAAAGCATGCAAGTAGACAAATCAGCATCACTCCAGTGTGAAGGTAACAGTGTCTTTGAAACAACACTACCAGCCAGCATTAAATGGTGCTATGAATATATGTTGTCGTAGGTTATTATTTTTATTATTTATATTTATTTTATATTGTACTTTTATGTTCTGTAAGCTACCTTGAATCACCATGTGCGAGTAGGTGGCAATATACAGTACATTTTCTAAATAAATAAATAAAACCACTGGCTCCCTCAGCTAGGCAACAGAGAGGAGCTCTGCCTCTCCTAGTGTTGGGCACAACTGGGCAGAATAAATCTTGATCTTTTTTATGGTCTTATGATGCTAGCACAGAACTAAGCTCTCCCACTGGCTTATCTTTGAATTGGGGGTGGAAGAGAATGGGAAGGAATATATCTCTGTTACCTATCAGAGGTATCCAGTTTTTTACATTGGTGAGTGTATCGTTTGCCTGCATACCAGAGGATATTGATTCCAACCTCATGTCAGTTATATGTGTTGGGTCACAATGTGAATGAGGATATGCAACCAAACAGAAGTATTGTTGACTTTAATGAGGCTGGGATGTATTAAATAACTATTCTGGAAATGAGAATCTATTCGTTTACGTAGATTTTTGTAATGTACTCCTCTACAACAGATAGCACAAAACCATCAGAAAAAGGTGCAATTTCCCAGAGGCTGGTTCATTAAGCATACACACACACACACACACACACACACACACACATGGGGGGGGGAGAGGGAGAATAGTAATGCTGAAATCTAATTAAGCAAAAGAATACCAAATATAGCTCTCTAGAGACAAGATGCTCCTTATTCAGCACACACTCACTTATTAGTTCTTACACAAAATAGATTCAGTCTCTTATTAGTGGTTTTGCTGTCGCTGATTTTCTGAAGAGCATTAAATGGTCAGCCAAATGGTCTGTTAGAAGGACAGTGACAATGCAGAATCTTTTCCCCATTTTGTCTGTGTTTTGAAGCTGATGAAGTCTCACCTCCGGTCATAACCACTTCCATAGGGAAACTGTTGCCGTTGGCCTATGCCCATGTTGGACATGGTTGCAGCGGGACTCTGGCTGTACATATCCTGCATGCCACTGTTGGGCATTTGTCCAGGGGCCATGAAGGGTTCACTATTTCCAGGCACTATAAAAGAAAGAAAGAAAGAAAGGAAAAAAAAGAAAAGAAGAAAAAGAAAAAGAAAAGAAAGAAAGAAAACATATGGCTTTATGTTATTTGAAAGATATATTATTAAGAATTATTAAATACCATTGATGTTCAGAGAACTGAAACAGAATAATTCAACAAACACTATCAGAACTGAAGAGATACTTACTTCAGCAGCAGTGCCATTATAATGCCATTGTATATTTTATAATTTTAAACCCAAATAAAAATCTCAGGCAATTTTTGTGTTTTCTGCTTTTTTTTTCAAGAAAGGAGTCTACTACTAACTTACAAATCTCCACTGGATCAATATATTAGCATTATTATCACAGCTATTTTTGTTCTCTACGATCAGCCTATACAAAGGAAGATGTCTAAGTATCTACTGGCTACTATATAACCGATAGTTTCTAAAACATCAATTTATCCATCAGTAAGTTTTTTTCTCCCTTCTGGGGGTGACATAAAACACAAATCTCTTCAGTTTTTGATGTTGGCTTTGGAATACTGCATCTAGAAAAAATGTAAGTGACCAGGGTTGGTAAACCTGTACACTAAATAAAAATGATTTTGCTAAGTTCTTTACTGCTTTTGATTTGCTTACTTTAAATTTCTGCTTTAACGCTGAAAATGCTGCTATTCTTATTTTATTGATTTACTTGTTTTATTGCTCTATTATTTATTCTTGCTTTCAGATTTCTAACTGGAAGTCACTTTGGAAATCTCCTTGGGATGTAAGAATAATAAATGATTTCAGAGATATAGAATATTGTCTAGTATAAATCATAACTCAGTCATTATCTCTCATCTTGAAGTATACTACAAGGTTCTTATGAATGTAAAATAGTTGTTGTAGCTGTATATACAGAAACCTACCTACATACTGTACATACATAAATAGAATCTAGCCATGAAAGGCACTCTAGAGAGACATTTTTATTCAGGTTTTCTGAAATAATTGAGTCCTGTTGTACAGTCAGAATTTTGCTTAAAGTACAGAAAATTCTGCTAAAGATTCAGTATGACTTTTTTGTATTTTTATGTATCTTTACATATGACTTTTAAAGGGATTTGAATCTCATTAGCAGAAGTCATTATATAAATGATTAATTTTACTCAAATCCCTACACATTTTAGATACTGTTGAGATATAAAAATCTAGCAGTTGGAGAGGGTTTCCATAATGTAAAACTGTTGCAAGAGATTCTTACTTTCCTGTCAAAAACCCTTTTCCCAAGAATGTTATAGGACACAGACACATTTTTAAACCATTACATAAATTCCTTTATAGCATGCCGACTTATTCCTGTAAATTTCCTGTAACAGTCCTATCTCATCTAAATGAAGTATGACAATGACAATTGGTGATTATATTAAGATTTAGATTAAAATAATATATAGTATATCATATTATTAAAGACATACAGTGATATGGCATATATTATATATGTAATATAACTGGCTTGTATATTACATAATCTGAGTTTACCAAATCATTACAGAAAATCCTTACAGAAAAGTACTAGGCCTAATTAGAGAGTATTGGTATAATTCAAACAATATAATTATAAAAACCCTTCAATATAATTTTCTGTATCATAAAAGGAACTTCTTAAACTTATTGGCAAAAATTCTCTGCACTAATCTGTTAACTTCCAAAACAATAGTATATTTACTTATGAAAGACAGAGAAAAGCAAAGTATCCAAAATATTTTTTTATTCCTCAGTAATACAAAGATGGAGAAACCCATCTAGGAACTAATATACACAAACATACATACAGTCCATGTGTGCCCCTCCTCCCCATCCCCCCACACAAATAATGTCAGCAGTTACCTTTTCTCATCCCACCAAAAGGATCCTTGTTTGGCTCATAGGGCATCCTTCCCATCATATCTGGCATATTCATTGATTGCTGATAGGGTGCATTTGGAGTCATGGAGTTCCGCTTTGGGTATGTGGAATCACTTATATCCGAAAAGGGATCATGTACACTGACTGAACTATTTCTAAAGAGATAGAACATAAGAAGGTATTTGAGTTATAGAGACACAATTATAGATGAGCAATGCCTGATCAGGTGGTGATCCATAGAGTTCAGAAAGTTAAACTGTTGTGAAAGTCACCACTGTTGCCTTAACAGTATAGGATATATGAGATATTCAAAATATATAGAACAAGTGTTCAAGTACTTCATTCTCTACCTGAGCCAAGAAGTTCAGAGTGGAATATGAGAACACCTATTTGTCCAAGGCCCATAAAATAAACTTCATAGCAGAGCTGGGATTTGAACAAAAATTTCTCAAATTCAATCCAGCAGTCTAACCATCCCAACACAGTGCCCCCTTTCCATCATTTATATGCATCACAGGTTAATTCTTGGTTTCAGAACTTCTTAATTTATATCAAGAATATTATGCCTTATGAAAAGGCATTGTATAGTTAATTTATTCATTTTAATTGCACCAATATTAAATGTATGGATATAAACAAATAACCTCTCAAATTTAGTTGACAGATCACTGATCATATCCAACCTCTGATCATTGAATATTCCCCAAATTTTATCTCCGAAGAAATGCCCATTTGTATGTATGAATATTGAAATAACACACATGGACAACAACGGGCAACTTTAAAATCAGTGAGTAGGGTTGTACATGGATGTGCCTATGTGTTGGCACAAACAATTCAAATTGTGCACAAATGATTATTTCTGAGAGGGGCTGACATGTTTTTTTTTTCTTGAAGCCAGATGCTGCAGGAAATAATGGAGAAGTCCTTTTAAGGAAAATAGAAGTTTGTTCTATTTACCAATTAGTTCTGTACAATAGGATTAAGCCATGATAATGGTTTACTTGGAACTGCTCGCTAATTTTCTCCATTTTTTCTTGTTGTTTATGCATGCATCTGGACACAGTTGCACACATATCTATATATACACACAAAGAGTTCTACAGTGAAAAAGCAGAATCTTCATCCTGCAAACTCATATTAAATTACTCATAAGGCAAAGCTTTTTTTACAGTTTTAGTTCTGCCATCAATGCAGCTCTAACCAAAGTCTGAAGAGTTTGGGTCTGCGTGTGTATTGAGGAAATTGAAATTAAAAGCAACTCTTTCACACATCAGTTTGAACCTCTGCATTTTCAGATCCCATACCTCTCCTTTTTTCATTCCTGGTCAGGGGGAGGGGTGAGATTGACAATATGGTGGCAAAGAAAGATGGGGTAACTGCCACTCACCATCAATGATGTCATGGGCAGCATCCAAGAAATGCCCGTGACACTCATTTTCCAGATACCAATAATATTTCCCACAACATGTTGCATTTTGAGTCACAGGAAAATGCAACATCCCTGAAAGAGAGAGAAGGTGTCTGGATTTGGGGCAGTGACTGCACTTGCCAAAGCACAGATCCAATATCCTGAAAGGCTCTAAGAAAAGTACCTGCTGCTCTGGGTGGGTGTCATCTGTCCGTGAGGCGTGGACGCTGGTGTTGGAGGCTTGAGGTCACTTGGCACTTCTGTCATAGAATTGCTCCCCGTAGACTGAGGGGTCTGTGGACCCTGAAGAGAACCCGAGTTTGCTGAAATTTTTTTTTTTTAAAAAAAAGGGAAGGAAAAGGAAAAAAAAATCAGGTGTGAACTCTTGCATGGGTAGAAAGAAAACCGAGGCAGAGAAGAAGGAAAGAGAGAAATTTCTAAAGAGATTTCATTTATTTCATTTGAATATACCTCCTAGATGAGATGTGATTTATTTTATTAAATTCTGTTATGGCTAAGAAGTCATCATTATATACTGGCTTAAGCAAAATTTGTCCAGGTCTTGTTCAAGATGATGGCCAACAAGGCAGATATAATGGAATTGCACCAGGTTCCTGTATATGAAACTCTAAATTCCTTTCAAAATATACTTAACTTGCAGGAAGAATAGACTCCTAGACCACAACAGAAAAGTCAGAAACACCAAGTTAATGTTCTTGGATCATTTCCATAGAATCCTGGGTGGTCTCTGAGGTTGATTATTTTCTTGCAGACATTTTATTACCCAACTAGGTAACATCTTCAGTGCTGCAGGAAGTGGGATTAGCGCTTGTTTACATACAGTGGCTTGTCCTGTGAAGTGTTGTTGGGAGTATTGTTTACTATATTTGATGGTTTGTGTGAATTGATAGTTTCAAACTCAAGACAAATTCAATTCAATTTGGATCATTTCTCTAGAAGTTTTTCCAGAGTCTCAAGCACAGCATTATGCAGCAAAATAAAGAATTGGGTCTTATATTTACAGGGTCTTGTAAAGGATAAACTTTGGCAAAGTTAGTGTTCTAATGTCTTGATGTGAGAAGATACCAACATATATGATGTGGATTCATAAATACTTAGGGTGAAGCTGATGGAGTAATCTTCTGCCAGGCAATCAAATGTCTAAATCAGCTCTTAAAATATGAGCTTTTTTCCTCTCTAATGTGACTGGCTTGTCCTGTTCACTAATTGCTTCCTAAAATATGGTGAAAATAGTAATTTCTGCTTCATCAGCTAGAAAAAAGAGCTGTGAATCATATGATGTCTGCCACAAAAGATTTATTATGTTGCACACTTTGTATATAACAAGTTATTAGGCAAAGTTATTTATTTACTTTATGCTATTTATAAGCTGTCCTAATCCTAAAGGTCAAAAGAAACAGTACAAACTAACTATAAACAATTACAATACATCATCCCAAACCTAAACATGATAGGCACAGATAAAACTAATCTTGCCAAATGCTAAATATATTCTGAAATAGAACTGCTTTAATTTGTGTATGAAATACTAGCAGGGTTGGGCCGGGGTACCTTTGGGAGGAGGATATGGAGTTGACATCTGCTGCATGCCCCAGGCCCTTCACAAAACTGGGATCTGCATCAGGCCCTCTCTTGATGACCTGGCTAGATAGCAAATACAATTCTGGCAAGGGGTGGCCTGATAAGCTCCAGGGTTGTGCTGTATGGGCTATAAAGCTCATGACCACAACTCTGAAATTAGTTGGGAAACCTAATGGTAATCAATGCAGCAACCTCAAAATATGTGTTACTTAGTCTAGCAGCGACCAACCTTAGCAACTTTAAGATCTGTGGACTTCAATTCCTAGAACTGCTGGCTGGGGAATTCTGGGACTTGAGTTCACAATTCTTAAAGTTGCCAAGGTTGGACACCCCTGCTTTAGTCTTTAATTTTCCGTCCTGGGCCTTCTGGCAAATCCAGTCTGTTAAAGAATGGAACAGCATATGCTGCACAACTATCCCAGGCTTGAAATTTACCACTAGAATGAAGAATACATAGTTTGACAAGATTAACATCTAGGTAGTAGAAATAATGAGTTGAGGTTTCCTCAGTAGATGAATCTAAATTCTACCCTATTTCAGAAGCATCCAATTGGACTCGCTGGCTACACTACTATGCAGTTGTATGCTGCACCCTGAGGCTTGCACAGAATCCACAACAGTTTCCAAATCACAATTGCACTGAAATGCCTGTCTTTTTTCAAAGTTATATTGTCTCAAATATCCAGTTGATAATACCAGAGGAGGAAGAAGAGGGTGGGAGGCAGGGAGTGAATGAAAGCTTTTCCATTGCCCAGCAATTCCCTCTTCCTTTCCCCCTCCCCACCATGTCAAATTGGAAGAAACAAATAAAATACATGACTGTAGCCTCTTGGAACTCTATTAATAGGAGGCCTAACATGCTCTCTAGGATATCCCTACCTTTTGCCAGAAGCTACAAATGTATAAGCTAAAGTAAACAATGGAAAGGTTACTGAAGGTTAAGTACATTCACATACTTCAGTCTTAACAGCCAGACGCCATGCTGGGAAGATAATTTACACAGCGTGAACTCGGTGCCCTAATTCTGACAAGGGGGGGAGGGAGGGAAAAGCTGTGGGAGGTTTACTAGGAAACATCACATGTCCACCGTGAATGAAGGTCAATCAAAGGGCACCTTTGTTTATAAACCCAGCCCCTTTCCTCCTTCATCTTCCGCTGGGGATTCCCTAGTTGGCTGCCTGCCAGATTTTGTGACATCACCTGTCAGCTAATAATAGAAATGCAGTCAGCCACCTGCCAGCAAAGATAGATGGGTTTTTGGTTACAGACTGACTAATTAAAGACTGCCTTAGCCCTTTTGTGCTCCCCCCCACTTGTTTCTCCGCTGCCAAGGAAACCCTGTGCTCTCTGTAAACTGAAGCTCAAAGTTTTCTAAACTAAGCCTGCTGAGAACATTGAAATTACAGAAATGTTGGGTGTGTATGTGTGTGTGGAAATTGGCCTTTTTCCTTCATTGAAATGAAATGCAAAAACAATCGGCCTGAGTTAAGAAGCCAGCTCCACTGTTGGAATTTCAAACATGTTTTGCAAATTTGACTTGTAATGATAGATAGGGACCGGAATCTTTGTCACTAAATGATGCGGTGGTTAAGTGAGTTGCATGTGATTTTTATGGCCTTTTTCGTTGCAGTCATTAAATGAATCACACTGTTGTTAAGTGAATCGTGCATGGCTTCCCCCCCCCCCTTGACTTTGCTTGTTGGAGGCCTCCTGGGAACAGCATAAATTGTAATCACACAACCCCAAAACACTTCAACCATTATAACTTCATGCTAGTTGCCCATTTTGATCATGTGACTACAGGGACGCTTGTGATCTGAGACTTTACCAAGCCTCTCTGTCCATATTATTTCTTGTTTTCAATCTGTCCCTAACTTTTTAGAAGTTATTTTTTTAAAATGGAAGATTAAAATATGCAAAATAATATGCCTATTTCCAGTACATCTTAATTTTAAGGATGTCCTCATCCAGATGCCAAAGGTACTTATAGAAAGCAAAAATGACAGGTGGATTAAGTCAACGCTTTTTTTGAAATGTGCAGGAAAGAGATGCTGGAAACAAGGGAAGAGGTTTGCTTGGGCTCTGGGTATATATTTACGCACACTTTTTGCTCTATTTTTATTTGTGTCTGTGATGCTTATATGTTGGTGTATGGTTTATGTAGCTTTGGAATTTTGGTGCTGTTTATTACCTAGGGTCTTTGTGAGATGATGTTTTGCATTATTATTGTTGTTGTTGGTTATTGATTTAATTTTCAATTCACAGTCTGGTAAAAACTTAACAATTGTTAAGGTAATGTCTGAGTTATATAGGCAGTTCCAAGCAAAGTGATTTTTTGCAAAGTCAGAAAATTCAGGTATGATAAGTTCAAAATTTCCATGTATCTACGCAGCACTTTGGGTATTGCTCCAAGGACTGTTATTACTATTGGTACATCCATTGATTTCTTCTTCCATAATAGTTCAACTTCAATTTGCAAATTGCGGTATTTCATTATTTTTTCTAGCTGTTTCTCGTCAATTCGTGCATCACCTGGTATTGCAATATCAATGAACCAGATTTTTTTCTTTTCCTTAATGATGTCAGGTGTGTTGTGAGCCAAATGTCTGAATTCAAAAGTCCTATAAGATCTTGACTTGCTCATTTTCAAGAACTTTGTCAATTTGGTGTTCCCAGTAATATTTTCTGCATTCGAACCCAAACTTCTGGCAAAACTTCCAATGTATAATACTGGTATCAATCGTGACATTGTAGATAATCAGTCTGTGAGATTTTGCTGCAGTCACTGATAAGGTGATTTACTGTTTCATCTTTCTCGTTGCATCAGCACATTTGCTGTTACTGTATAATAATTTATGATAATAATTTATTATTATCATAATTATCATCATTATAATAATTATTATTTAATAATTATTATAATGATGATAATAATTATTATTTAAGATTTCAACTCAATTTGATTTATAGCCTGGGATTGATAACAACTTAACAAGTCAATCCCTAACCAAAAAATTGTTCTTATTGTTATTACTATTATTGTTATTATTATTGAATGCGAAGGATATTTGGGTGTTTTGTCTGTCATGCACATTTTTCTGAAGATTCCCAGTTTGCTTTTGATTAAATGGATGCAGAGTAAAACTGAATATCAAAAGAGCATGAAGCTTGTTCTCTATCTCTATATTGTTATCTTTTTCATGAGAAAGTTTTTTTTCTTTGAGCAGGGATTTTGTGAATGTAACTATGTCCACAATGGCAGTTATTTATGAATGGGAAAGTGCCACCATGGCAGCTGTTTTGTGTCCTGATGCTTTTTCAGCATTGCACATTAGCACGCAGTAAGGTAAAATTCAATTATAGATCCAGCAGTAAGTTAGGAAGAATATGGAAAACATAATTTGGTAAATACACTCCTTTCTCCCCTTCAGTATATACTGAAGAGAATTCTGTTTAGTAATTGACTTTTTTATGAATAAATTGTGATTCAAAGAATTGAAAGCTGAAACACTAACAGTCTTCTATTTCCTTTCTTCAAGCACCATTATGCATTGTTAACTCTCTTCATAAATTTTGCACTGTCGGTGTGTCCATAAATTGCTTGTACAGAAGTATTGAAAATTAGGAGACGAATCCTTACATATTTTGTAAAATCCCTAACTCAGCAGTAAAATCTATGAACAACTCATATTTGGTGAATTTTTTCCCAGATGTAATCATGTTTTTGTTTTGAAAACAAGAGTTTCCACTTGGTTACTGATAAGACCTTTAAATGTGGGCTAAATGTTTATACCATGAACTCTGACATTTCTCTGCTTTACCATTTACTCAAAGTAAAGCTAGATTTTCCATTTGAAATCTGTTTACTTCAGGCTGTTAAGAGGGTACTGAGATGTAAACAGTTATGATGAAAAGTAAATATTGGCACATTGGTTCAACTATATGGAAAATCATTCCTAACACTGATTCTTTCTGTTTATGGAATATCCATCTAAACAAAACTGTTCTAGCACCATCATTGACACGATAGGGCTTTTCAGAAATATTACAGCAATGGAGTTGCTATTATTCAATTTATCCCAATATTTTAAGTTTGCTGTTTCACTCCTCAGCATATTTCCTGTGGTTACTTCCATTGCAACAAAAAGCAAGTAATCTACAGCCAATGTTTTTCTAGTATTTCTGCTGAAAAAATAGCTCTCATCTCTGGAAAGTAATATTTTAAAGATTGATAGCTTTATTTTACTTGCACTGAAGCCCACTTCATTATAAGAAATAAATATTGCTCTCAGTTGGCAAATATATATTTATAGGTAGGTGTGTACATATGCCCAGAACGTACTTAAGTATTTTGCTAAGGCAATGACATCCACAGTAATATTAATTCCAGAGTGAATAAAATCCGATTTTATGAATAATTGTTTAGTTTGGGAAATTTCCATTGCTGTCTCTAAGTGAAGTATTTGTTTTGTTGAAGTACGGTCACCTTGTCAGACAAAAGAACTAAGAGATCTAAGTGCTCTTCAGTTTGTTTCCAGCATGCAAAGTTGTTTTTCTATTCTTTTTTAAGTAAACTGACCTGTTTGTTCCTGTCCACAAGTGCTACTATATAATATCATATCGGCAGAACAATTGAATGAGCCCTTAATGGCCAAATAAAGTAGCAGGTTGAATGAGTTATATTTAACAGATAATCAGAATTGGAAGGGACTTTGTAGGTCATCTAGTCCACCCCCCCGCCCATTAAAATAGGACTACCTATGGATACCCCATCATTTTAGTTTCTCATTTTAAACTTCTAGCATGCATTTAAAAAAAACATGCTACATTTTTATGACCTATGATAGGCTTTCTTATTATGTTTTCTCCCCTTCCTTGGGTCTCTCAAGCCTTCTTACAACTACTAGCAATTTTCATTTCTTTCTCTCTTTCTTGCCATCTATCTCAATAGGTTACCCTCTGTGGAATATTCTATGTAGCTATTATGTATTATTTCAGTTTTCTATGAGCACTGTTTGGTCTTCCTATTTTTATAGGAGCCGTTGTGGCATAGTGGTTAGAATGCAGTGCTGCAAACTACTTCTGCTGACTTCTGGCTGCAATTCAGCAGTTCAATTTTGATCGGCTCAAGGTTGACTCAGCCTTCCATCCTTCTGAGGTGGGTAAAATGAGGACCCAGATTGTTGGGAGCAAAATGCTGACTCAGTAAACCGCTTAGAGAGGGCTGTAAAGCACTGTGAAGCGGTATATAAGACCAAGTGTTATTGCTATTGCTACTGATCTGCAATTTGCTGCCTCTATTCTCTTGCTTTCGCTTCTTTCTAATGCTACCCAATAGTTCTATTCTCAGGTTTCTATTATCTCCACAACAAACAAATAAAAAAACCTCTAAATGCTTTCCCAGGTTTCTGTGATATCAGAACTGCTCAGCAAATCACTGCCCCAAACTTTATCATTGATAAACATTTGTTTATCAACATTAAAAATAGTATCAATGAAAATAAAATGTTATGAATAAGAAATGTAAAAACAACAGAAATCCATAGAATGATTTTACTATATGTTGTAAATCATTTACTAGAACAATGCCATTAGAATTTTGCAGCTCTAAAAAAGTTCAACAAAAATGGAAATACAGACTGATTCTGCTTCAGTAATGTGGAGTGCATTTTACTTCCATTAGAAATTAGTTGTAAACAATTTTAATAGTTATTAATGGAGCTAAATTTAACATGCAGAATGTCGGTACAGATTTGACAGATATTTGCACGTGTCAATATGAATATATGCAAATCCTTTAAGAGATCTGTTGACATAGGTAATCAAGAACTACTAAAATCTCCCTCATTTATGAGCTTCAGAAATTAATTAGGAATATCTACATGTGGCAGATGTTTTTATGAGATTTAAGTTGTTTAGTATCTCCATCTCCTGTGCAATTTAAAAAAAAAGATTGTTTCTGTAGTTCTTCAACTTACCAGGAGATGGCGGCTGAATCTTAGCTTGTTTCTTAGTATCTCCAGTGCTGAAGACTTCTGGTGGGGGTTCCTCCCCTCTTTCAATTTTGCATTCAAAGGCAAAGAGGTATTGAATATATTGTTTTTTCAAGGAACTGGCTGCGCTGCTCGACGTGCCAACGTTTAGGTTGGTAGCTAGCTCACGCCACTTCTTATTTTTATTAACCTAGGAAATGAAGGAAGGAACAAAGACACAAATAAATAAAGTAGCAGGTTGAGTGAACTGCAGCAAAGTAGATTGATAAAAAACCTGAAGACAAAAAAGGAAAAAAACCTACATGTAATGTCTTTTAAAAAACCCTAATGCCCATTATTCCCACGCTTAATAATGCATAAACATTATCTGCACTTACCAAACCATTAAAAAAACTTACTTTATATAAAATGCTTTGCTATTTACATCTCTACTTTTTATGCTTTCAGTGAGCTTGTGATGTGTAGTGTGATCAAATTTATTTTATATACTTCGTTCCTCTGACACACAAACATACAGTCTGAATGTTTTTTTTTAGATCAGCTTTTAAAAGCAAATTTTAAATGGCAACAATAAAGATATTCTTGAAGTGCTTAACATTGATGCAAATAATTGTTTTCTTCTTCAAAATAAGAGCTCCAGGTTTGTTCAGCTAGTATTTCTGGTTCAGGGGCTAAAACTCCAGGCCCTTTATAAGGGTGACAAGCACTCACTATGCAGAAGAAAAGATGCACTATAAATTTATTAAAAAATTCTACAGAGAAAATACTAATGAATAAAAAGAATTCTGTTGGTAATGCATGATTATTAAAATTCTAAGAGTTGCTTAAATAAAATTGGATGATGTATGAAGGCCAAAAATCTATACTCTATACATCCTTTATGTAGATCCATTGCAGCATATTATTTTCACTTTCCTGTTATGTGTATATGGTTAAAAAAAATCTAACAAAATATTCACCTATGTATTTTCTCAATTATAGCATACACAGCTATATGCTTTTCTTTCTGTATCTATATTTGAAATCACATTTGTATGAATCAGTCATTGTTTACAAGATGTTCCATATTGGTGTACAAAATTATATTAGGCAATATTTATATAAGCAGTCTCATTTCACTGATTATGCATGAAGATGAAATTCATTCTCATCTTTTTTTTTTCCAGCAAAATTTCAACATAGCCAATTTGGAAAGGAGTTTCAGGCAACCATGAATTCTAATTCTGTCTTAGGCAAAAAGCCAACTGGGTGATGTTGGACCAGATACTCCCTCTCAGTCCCAGGAAGGAGGCAAAGGCAAACCTGAAAAAGCTGCAGGGACTTGTCATCATTTTTAATATGAAAATGAATTTAGAACCATCAGAAAAGTGTTATTTGGGAGGATGGAGGTTGGGGATAGTTAGATTGGATGATTAAGAAACCCAATAAAGTAATCATATCCTTTTAATATATTTTAACACTTTTCTTGAGATTACACACTCTGAATTCTGATTGGATATTCTTGCCATTCTGGATTCTGAGGTTCTCTGCACTATTTTTAAATGTTATTCTTGAAGTACCCGGTCTTCAGTCTTTCAAAATATGCAGATTACAATGATATTAAGTTGCATGTCAAGGATAGTCTCTACTTTTGCCTGCAAAGGTAAGATTAATGCCACTTGACAATCTGGCATCACTCACAATCACTCACCTGGGCTAAGCCTCCAATCTCCTTAACACAAACATAGAGTCTAAAAAGATCCAGTGGCTTCTTGCCAACGGCAGGGAGACCAGCTACAGGTGTTCCCCTTTCTTCCATGAAGTTGAGATAGCGATCCACCCAAACTTTCCGCTCTGGTTCAGTCCCCAGCTCATACATTTTGGTGATCTTCTCCCCGGTTGTGTTGGAGGAACTTGATTTCTAAAGCAAATACATTTCAAAAAGAAAGTTGGGGGAGGGAGGGAGAAGGGAAACGGTAGTAAGAAACTAATACAACATAGACGAAGGAGGATGTTAAACTAAAGCTATCACACAACAGACAGGAATGAAGGCTACTAGTTCAGGCACAAACAATACATTCTGTCCACATGCTGCATTTCATTTATAAAACAAAGGGCCCAAACTCCCAATTTTATTTGTTTTCATATTAATTAAGATAAGCTTTGGATCTCAGAAGGCAAGTTTCTGATGATGCCTGAGGTTAGTAATAATTTCACTCTATTAAAAAATGAAACCCTGAACACAAGATAATTCAAACGTTCACATTCAAATCAGTTCTGCTGTAATTAGAATTAAGAGAAATCTAGTCCTTCACACCACTTGTGAAGCAAACAAGGAAACGACAACTGGCAGTAACTTCATACTACTATTCACCGTAATTCCTAATTCATATGTAAAAAACTGCATAAAGTTAAATACTGTTTTCTGATTTATTAACCTTGGATTTGACAGCTGAATTAAACTTCATTGCAGAGTTTCTTTCCCATATGCCTTTTTATCCCACTTCCCTATTATATCTATATGGTTAAAAACCAATGTTTAAGAAATGTTTAAATAATCAGAATAGCTATTTAACTATTCACCAAAGTTTCACACTGATTTTATTTCCTCTTTATTGTTTGACTTCTTTTTCTACCATCATTGACACTATCCTGATTATTATCATGTGTAGAAGAATTCCTCAAATATGATCTGTAACTTTATCTTAAAAAAAAAAAATCTTACTAATTTTAACCCTTGGAAACTAAGCACGTGATATTCTTTTTCAGGATGAATTAGCTTTTTAAAGACTATTTTTAGACAACTATTTAAAGACTTGCAGAGTAATCTAAAATTGTCCTGACTGTGATAATGTAAAGAAGGAATTCTATGTTACAAGTAGAGGCAAGGAGAAAAAGGGGACAATTACTAAATACATGAGGAATACTAACCGATCTGTAATTAAAGAATTTCTAAGTTTCCGTTCCCATACCTGGCATACTTATAATTGTAATCTAGCCTGTTGATATGGAGAAAATGAGTAATTATGTGCCTCAAGCACATCTGCCTGTACATTCTAGCTGGTTACAAAACTGGATTATCCATTTCATAAAGATCCAATATTTTGAAAATGAGGCATGGACACTTACTATATATTTAGATCCAGATATTTTTTTTTTAATTTCAAGTGATCACAATATTTTTAAGGCCAGTCAGAGGCCATTTCCCCATGAATGGTTTAAACATCTAACATCCTCTAGCCATTATTAAGTGATATAAAGCTTGTCCCTATTATTGTTATTTTGGCAGAATGATTGTTGGATGATTTAGAAGGCAGTATAAGTTTCTGGCAGGAAAATGAGCAGAGTCAAATATTTCTAGGTCACATTGATTTCACAGGAGATTTAAAATAAACTTAGGATTCTTCCGCTGAAGTATACTGTTTCATTTTATGTAGACTAGGTCCATGGCTTTTAATTAACTAAATCAGCCTGCCTCTAAAGCTTTTTACCTTACACACAGAATTCTAATTTATTCACTGTAATGCTTCCTGGCTGTAACAGTGTCTATCACATTGTGAAATAAAGGACAATGTCAGATCTCCTTTTAGCATATTTAACTATGGGACAATTATTAATTAACACAACTGAATTTGCTTTACTAGATGCAAATAAAGAACTGCAGTAGAAGAATGTCCTGGCACAAAGCATGGTGTCATACAACGTGGTTGCATTTCTTAATTCAGAAGGATGCTATTTCCTTCAGACAAGTATATCAGGCATTCAAACCACTATGTTAGCAAGCTTTTTTTTTTTTTAAGAAAACCGTTTGCTTTGAAAAAGAAACAAAAAGAATTCTAGCTATGTTGCAGATATTAAATATTCTTTTGAAAAGGTCACTTTCAAGTTGGAATCCAGTTTTCACTGTGCTGTTTTGAACAATAATTCAGAAGAGAGCTGACAAGAACATATAGCCTCCTGAGCAACAAATTATTGCAGCTAATATCAGTATTGTTCATTAGTTTTTGTACTTCCTTACTCGTGATATCAATGTTTTATAATGGCACAAATGTTATCTAAGTTTAATACAATCCTTAATAATTTTTCACTCTGCTCCTGAACCAATTGCCTATTACAAGGAACATTCAGACTTAATGGCCAAATAGAGGTTTTCAATTTTACACAGTGAAATACCTCTTGTTACAACACTAAATCATCCAAGAATGGAAAGTAGCTTAAAATCTTTTCTTTGCTGGACATTTTGTACTGTCTACATACATAAAGAAAAGTCACTTTTCAATGAGATGGTGCAGGCCACAAAGTGACAACTTAATCTGAAAACATCACAATTTACACAAGGTACAGAAGGACTTCTCACTGCAGGAGCTTTCAGGCTGTCAAGCACAGTGAAGTGGTGCAATTTTCTTTTAAAATGAAATATTAACTTTGAGAAGAAAAAAGGGGAAATCTTCCCATAGAAAACTTGATTTTCTACTGCTTAAGCCCTACAGCAAAACACATTAAAATTTCACATTTTGCACATGCTACTGTTCAGTCAAGCACAAATTACAGGAGCCTCATATGGCCAGACTGAATGGAAAGTCCATCTTCCCTTAAAGGGAAGCCTTTTATTTTATAAGGTTTATTTTACCCTAAAACTACTAAACTAAAAACTAAATGCAGTTTAACAATCAATGCTGAAGTAAATAATAAAAAACAAATAACAAACACAGGTGGATTTATTTGATATACAATAAATACTTTTGAGAGGATAAAAAAAGTATCCTGGTGCATAATGAAAAAATATTAAGAATTTTGGCAGAAAATCATATAGGGCCACATTCAATACTGCCCTGCACAGTTGTTCTAAAGCAGAGGGTTAGGAACAATCTGGAACTGAACTCACATAAAAACCGTAGAAATGGTGGTAGACTTTAAAAGAAACCCTCCCATACTACCACCTCTTACAATACTAGACAACAACAGTATCAACAGTAGAGACCTTCAAATTTCTAGGTTTTACTGTATCACATGACCTAAAATGGACATCTAACATCAAAAACATCATCAAAAAAGCACAACAAAGAATGTTCTTTCTGCGCCAACTCAGGAAGCTCAAACTGCTCAAGGAGCTGCTTTTTTTTTTGCTGAGTTCTACAGAGGAATTATTGAGTCTGTCATCTGCACCTCTATAACTGTCTGATTTGGTTCTGCAACCCAACAGGACAGACACAGACTTCAGAGGATAATTAGGACTGCAGAAAAAACAATTACTACCACCCTGCCTTCAATTGAGAACCTGTATACTGCACGAGACAAAAAGAGGGCTGTGAAAATATTTAGACCCCTCACATCCCGGACATAAACTGTTTCAACTCCTTCCCTCAAGACGCTATAGAGCACTGCACACCAGAACAACTAGACACAAGAACAGTTTTTTCCCGAAAGCCATCACTCTGCTAAACAAATAATTCCCTCAACACTGTTCAACTATTTACAAAGTGTAAACTACTATTACTGTTAATCTTCTCATCACTCCTTATCAACCATCCCCTCCCACTTGTGATTGTAGGACTGTAATTTTGTTGCTTGTATCCTTACGATTTATATTGACTGTTTCCTAGTATGATTTGATTGTTGATTGTACCCTATGACTATCATTATGATTCTTGATCCTTAATGAAGGTACCTTTTCTATATGTATACTGAGAGTACTTACACCAAGACAAATTTCTTGTGTGTCCAATCACACTTGGCCAATAAAGTATTCTATTCTATTCTCTTCATTCTATTCAGAGGTCTCCAACCTTGGCAACTTTAAGACCTGTGGACTTCAGCAGACTGAGGAATTCTGGGAGTTGAAGTTCACAGGTCTTAAAGTTGCCAAGGTTGGAGATCCCTGTTAAAAGACCACCACCAGGTCCCTACAACAGGTTTTGGCCTGCTTGGCCAAACAAAGAGAAAGAGGAGGATTCAGAAATGTGCTATCTCTTCAATGGAAATGAGGCATAATATGAGGAGATACAGCATATAACTTCTGCATCTAATATATTTTATCCAGTAGTTTTAATATCACTTAACATTATAAAACTGTTTTAATGGGTATAATATTTCTGTATCTTTTTATGTAATATAATTTATACACCTGGGTTGCATTTACAGATAATCTTCATATAGTGATTGCCTTATTTAGCAACTATTCACTGTTAATTCACAGTTTGGTAATGAGAGCTAGTTTGGTTTAATGGTTGAGGTGCTGGCGTAGAACTAGGAGACTATGAGCTATAGTCCTGCCTTAGGCATGGAAAACTGCCTGGGTGTCTTTGGGCCAGTCACTCTCTCTCAGCCCAACCCACTTCACAGGGTTAGGGTTAGAGAGGAAGGAGTATTAGGGATGTTCATTGTGTTCAGTTATTTATACATAATAATAAATGTGGGATAGAAAATGAGATGAAATAAATAGAAATAGAAAAAGTAACTGACCAAATCTCACATGTAAAACAGACTGTAAAGGTAATAAATTCCTTAAAGCAAAGGAAAGGTCAAGTAAGATCATAAACACAGTCATGGTTTAGCTTAGTGATCTCTTCACTTAACAACCAAGTTGCAGTCCCAGTTATGGATGTTAAAGCAGAACTACTTGTACTAAACCAAGTTTGCATAGTCTCTTTATATAAGGTGAATATACGGTTTTTGCATGTGTACATGCAAGACATTTCGGCTAAAGTTTGTATATTGTGACAATGTGACACACTGTATAGAGGAAATACAGTTATTAGGAAGAGAATACATTTTAAAGAGTTTATTTTTATCTACAAACATCCTGCAGTCAATACTGTATCTTCCTCACTGTAAGAGTCCTGGTTATTTTCCATCAGTTTGGAATTTGTATCTGTTATTTGGACTGTCCAAAATGTAACGCTGACAGAATGCAAACCCAGCTGCTGATTATTCTGTGTGTCTATTGTTACCCTAATTATTGCTTATAATTATAATTATATAACTGCAAACATTTGATAATCTTTATATATATTAGATATTCATCCGTTATATTAGGTGTTCATCCGTTAGATGCAGCGCTTTTGATATTAATTGGTAATTATAATTATTAAACTGTTCAGGATGTTATGTATTTACTCTAATTTTTGTATTAATAATGGGTCCTTATTGTGACCACTATATTGCATATTATGAAAAAGATATATTTTGTATTTCCCCGGGGTAGGAAACAGAAATTAGTTAATTTAGAAATATATTTTTTTAAATATTTATTAAATTTATGTTCCACCCATCTCTTCTAGGGTATTACTGAGTAACACAAATATATCTAGTGATGTTCACATGAGCACTTCAGCCTGAGACTGTTTTTTCAAATAATTTCCATTTAAATCAAAGGACAATTGTGACCCAGGTTTTCTACTTTCCTAAGTCCTTTCACAAGTCCTTTCCTTTGCCTTTTGTTAAAGTTTTGAATTAATTTCTAAAAACTCTAGAACATAGCAATGTTTACTTCATCTGAAAATAAAAAGGTAATTCCTTCCATTTCCTCTTTCAAAAAAAACCAAAAAACCTGAAGTGGTTCTCTTTAATTATTGCAGAAACAGAAATATACATTTCTAATACTCTCCCTGAAGATATATAATAGCTAAAAAAGCACATGGATGCATATTTTCTCCCCAAAGATCTTTTACATTTCCCAAAAAATGTTTTAAAGGATTGACATTCTGTGCACTTAATGTATCCCCATCTAACAACCCACAGTTTGTAGAGCTGGCATTTAGACTTCCAGTTAGGAATAACTACTTTTGAGCATAGAGGGAACATACACCAGAAAGATGCCTTCTGAGACTCAAAGCCAATTTTTCTGAAGGATTCAAACATTGCTAAGTGATTTCTATTCTTTTGCCTCTCATCAGTTCCTTTCTGTAACTGATGTTTTTATACTGGATTATGAACATAGATGTAAAAAAAATACATTGCCTTTTTAATTGCATTTATATTTTCTTTGGAAAGAATTTAGAGAGAAAGAGAGAGAAAGAAGGTGATTGGAAGTACTGTTTCCAAGATATCACATACCCCTAAGCTTCACCTGAAAAACTAGAAATTACAATTAACCTAAAGATGTCAAGGAAACAGGTCTGGAAGAAAGAGTATCCCTTTTTACCTCTATAAAGTTTAAGTAGCCTTTCCATGAACTAAAGGTAATCCTTGATTTACAACCTTTTGTTTAGTGATCGTTTGAAGTTACAGCATCAATGAAAAAAAGTGACTTATGACCATTTTTCACACTTATTTTGATCACGCGATCAAGATTCAGATGCTTGGCAACTGGCTCATTACTTATGATCTTGTAATCACCTTCTGACAAGCAAAGCCAGTGGGGGAGCCAAATTCACTTTACAATCATGTTACTAACTTAACAACTGCAGTGATTCACTTTATAACTGTGGCAAGAAAGGTTGTAAAATGATGCAAAATTCGCTTAACAACTTTGCAAGAAAAATTCTGGGCTTAATTGTGGTCGTATGTCGAGGATTACCTTGAGTATACTGAAACTGCAATTGCCAGAACTCCCAGTAAGAAAAAGGGTGGATGGGCAGAATTCCGGAGTTATAGTCTCAACACATTTGAGAACACTAAGCTGGGAAGGCTGATCTTGTGTACATGTCATCATGTCAAAATATTCCGTGATTTTTTTTTTGCCAACAACAAGCAATTATGTAGAATGTGTCACAGCATTTTTTTCATTTTATTTAGTATATAGATACATTAGTTTTTAAAGATGGCAATTTGGCATGAGCTAGATTTGGAATGCTGATTTTGGAGTCCTCTAAACATTTTTTTACTGATGCATCTACAAGGTGAAAATAGGTATTTTTTAAAAAATATACTGCAGAGAAATAACGTTTCATTTTATACATTGTCTTTCATTCTAGTCTTTTCACACGTTATTTCCATTAAATGTCACATAAAAATCAAGACATCGTTGAAAGCACTGCTGAACTTTATAACAAATTAGTGATGCCTTTCAGCATTCATGTTACCACACAGCAAAAATTTCTTAAAAGCAGAAATATTTTTCTTAATGTTACAATAAAAATTAAAGTAGTTGAGGAAAATTAGTTAAGCTTTGGTATCTGCAATCTTTGTAACAAATAATGTTCTTGTTAAAATGCTGTCTAAAAACTATATTTACACTTTGCAAGATTTCACCCATTCCAAAAATAACTTTCTAATGTGGCAAGTACGTTTGGCTGCTCAGAAATTATTATCTGCGTTGTTCTGTAATGCATACAAGTGAGAACAACAATGTTTTCTAAACCAGAAGAAATGAATTTTTAGATTGCTATGCTATTTATGACCAATTGAAAATCCTCTTCGTTTGCTAAGAGTTTGGACCCCATAACAGAGACAGAATGTTCTGATCAACACAGAAGGCATGCTTTGTAAGAGAGAAAGATTTTCTTCACAACATTGGCTATATTACAAAGTAAGGCAAACTTCTTTAACACATTCAAATGTCATTTTTTTCCTTCTTGTTACTCTTTTATTTTAAATTGGGCTGGGCCAAATTTTGCCCTCAGTCAAGCAAGCTCAACTCCCACCTAAACCTGAGAGAAGGGATGAGTTGCACATAGAGAACCAAGAGCAGAATTTAGTCTAGACTGCTTACATGAAACAAACCCTTTAGCGGATAAATAATGAACAAAAGAATCTATAAAACAGACAAGCAAGCATTAAAATATTAATAAATACCAAAAAACCCAAAAACACAAAAGCCAGAGCCACTTACAGGGCTTGATGGAGTCTTTGGCCAGCCTGGGCTGCCAATGCTATCACTTTCATCTCCATGAAATGAGGAGATGCTAGCAGAACTTGGGGACATTGGGGAAGGGACTGGCAGGTTGCCTGGGGTTGGGGGCTGAGAAATACCCTGAGAGCTGTAGCTATCCTGTGGTAGAGGAATAAAAAAAGGACAAAGGCAGGGCAAACTTTATTAAAAAGGAAAAAAAATACATCCAGTTTAACAGACTGACCATTTTTTAACTATATGAAATATAAACAGAGACACACAGAGAAAAGACACAACGTATAATATACTTAAAACAACATTCATCATATAATTTTGCAATTTTGCTGGATGCTTAGCTTAAGCTGCTATGCCACCATGCTTTCGTCAAGCTAAATGGAGTATCAAGCAGGAGTTTCCCCTCATGAGATAAAGAGAGAGAGAGAAAAAAAGAAAGGGGGAGAAAAAAAAAATAAAGAAAGCTGGTCATCTTATTTTTATTAAATAAGGAAAAAAAAGCAAAGAATTAAAGTATGCTGTGGCTATTGAAACGACCAAAACAGGAAGCTATAATGGAAGACAAAGGAAACATGGTTGCCAAGTACCAAGGCTAAGATAAGATCCACTTTTTCCCACTCAGGGTTTAACTGAAACTCCACCCCCACCCTGAATATTTTATTGAGCTTTATTTCCCCACCTCCCAAGGTAATGCCATAAGAACTAGTAACTTTCAGATCCAGATAAGGAAAAGAATAAAACCAAAATAATAGATTGCACATGAATGGTGTGGGGGGGGGGGGGGGGAACCATGCAGGAAAGAACTGAAGGGGCAAGCTCAAATCAGAGAACGAAGGACAAAGTAACAGAGTTCTACTGTGCCAAACCAAGAATGCATGCAAGGGAAGGAAGTACCTTTTTGCTCTCTGGCTGGGGAGGTCCTTCTTCTTTTCCTTCCGGTTTGAGAGGAACGGGCAATTTGGACTCGCCTTGAGTCATCAAATCTGCAAGACCCATAGGTGCTAATTGAAAACAGGAGACATGATTAAGGGTAACTTTCTTCTGCTCCCAACTGATGGCATGAGACAGTCAGAAAAAGTGGATGTTCTTTTTCTTATGGAAGCTGGGAAGAGCTTTGTAACTCAGCAATTACATTTTGAAAATGAATTAAATGTTTTTTTAAGGGGAAGCCATTGCACAATTCTTTACAGCTACATATGCCACATTCATTCTGGAAAATGACGACCAACTTTATTAGGCCCATCTTTGATTTGTGAGCTGGCAAACACTGTTGAAGTGTTATCTCAAATATAACTATGTTCAATTTTATGAGAATTTTTATCAGTCATGCTACTTTCGCATACAGAATGCAGTGACTCATTATGGAACATCAGTGCTACTGAAAAGCCACTGTGATTAGATGCATTTACAATAAATGTCAAAATACTGACTATTCTTGAACAGAGCAAAACAGCACACTAAAGCACTGAAGACCAAGAAAGCTGGGGCTGTAATAAAAGAGAAATGTGTGATTTATTTATTTAAATGGATTTAAGTGGTTCTGATAATCCAAAGATTTATTCTTCCCTTTATTCTCATTCCTAACCTTAAGACCTTTTTTTAAACAAGAAAACTAGGTATGCATATCAAACTCCTGTATCTATGGTTCTCTTTACAGATCAAATAGGACTGTACTAGAAAGACATAGAAACCAACTGCTGTCACATCAGCTATTACAATTAATACATTAAGGCACTGAATTGGACTTTGCAATGCATTACAGTTTTGGAAGTAGAATGAAAGCCTTACAATTACATTACTAAGCACTTTGTAATATTCTACCAACCTTCTAGTTAACAAATGCTTGGCCTGCAATAGACTTAAATGCACTACGTTCTTTAGCAGGTAAATTATTTCATAGATCTCTCAGTGGCTGACATGAACATTCAGCTCTAAAGACGCCAGTTGGGAATACAGTGTAATGTAATATTGATAATTCTTGTTCAAGTAAGACTTATGCAGCCATATCACAGAGGTATGCCTCAGGAATATTCATTTTTTTCCTAATGTTAGAAGCATGTGAGAAGTAAGTTATAAGACCATTGCTACTTATCATGGAAGTTTCCTATTTCAAGAGGAAAAGGAATAGTTGAATCAAAATTATATCTTGCATTTGCTTTTATGGTATATTCACATATTTAAGGAGCAGAAGTGTTAAGTTGAGATACTTTCTTAATGAATATCCACAGGCACACAACTATGTAAAATTCAAGATATAGAGTTGTGACTACATGTGTTTAACCCTAAAGCACAAATGAAAAACAGCAACTCCTCTTATACTTACAAACATTTTCCAGAAATAATTGAAAACCATACAGATAGTCCTTGACTTATAACTATGATGGAGACTGCCCATGAGGATTGTAAGTCATGATGGTTTTAAAATGTGTCAACCCAATTTTTTGTGGTGGTCATTAAGTGAATCATTACAGTCATTATACAAAACTACCGGCTTTAAGCAAATTTGTAGCCATTAGATGAACCTATTGTTTGCTTCTGGAGTTTTTTGTGGAAAATTGGAAGTAAATGCTGTTTTTTGGCAAAAAATGGTCATAATTCACAGTCATGAGATTGTGGGATGCTGCAAATGCCCATAAATGAAAGCCAGTTGCAGGCTGTTGCCAAACACCCAAAATGTGCACGTGACTGCATTGGGGGGATGAACTTTAAACTGGGTTGTCAGTACCTTTTGAGGGATTTATAGTAACTCTGAATGGTTACTAAATATTGGTCATAAATTGATGACTACCTGTAGTGTATATTAGATAATGTGAATGTGTGTGTGTGTGTGTGTATGTGTGTAATTCATTCAGTGTTTCTTATAAAATCAAAGTCTCACAGCAAATACTATTAGTAGTTACTTTTTTTCATTCATTCTTCAACATACAGTAAAAACGGTCACGAATGAAGTTGTATATAGATATCCCAGGATAATGCTGCAGGATCCAATCTGGATTGATCACCGGGACAAGAGGTTTTGTCTTCCGAGGTTTTGGACATTCGTGCTGGAGCCCATCCTAAGGGACTTTCTCTCTTACTCTGCTAGGAAGAAGTTCCCTGAGGAAGGGTTCCAGCATGAGTCCCAAAGCTCGGAAGACAAAACCTCTGGTTCTGGTGACTGATCCAGATTGCAGTAAAAACACTAACAAACAGGGTATTCTGGTATCTATTTACAAGTCATGTAAAATTCCTAAGTGGCAAAAAAAAAAAAAACAACAACTAGTGAAATATGCCAATGATTACAGACCCAGAAACTTTAGCCTATGGTTGCTGGGCTGTTTTGCTTTTCTCCAACAGGGTAATGCAGATTCCAAGCAGCAGCCAACATGTGGAGAACAAGCCAAAGGGAAAAGGGGAGCTTTAAAAAACACTTTGCAGATTGCCCACTACAAAATGATTATTACACATATCCATGTATTACTATGTTTTACAAAATAATTAGTTTTAATTACAGCAGTGAGAGAAGGAGCAAGACTCTGGCGGATAAGCTGGCAAGCTTCATGGTGCTAATTTGCTAATATTTTTAGCATCACTTCACTGCAGGTTGGAAGAATGGCTCTGCCAAAAAAACCCCTATCCAGCATGTGCCACAGGAGTATACAGTTAGCAATATATTGAATATGGCTCTGTGAATTGCCAGTACTGGTAAGCCATAAGAAGACCAAACTAAAAGGGAGTAAAATTGAGATGCTATAATACAGCTTTCCTACAGTTTTACAAGGAGAACATGTTGTTCTTCTTAACTAGTAGAATAGTAGATTTAGGGATCAGGTAAACATCCCAGTGTAATTTTCAATGAAATGAGTAAGAAGTGCAAAATGCTCTCCCAAAATGGAATGTGCTGATTCCAGATCAGAAGATCACCTTGAGTATGGCTGACACCTTCTCCACTCCCCCCCCCCAAATCCGACTATAATGCCAGTCGAAGTTATTTGTGAATATGCTGGTATTAGGTGTACATAAAACTGCTGCAAGCTTTCCAAAAGAAGCTTGAACAATGAGTTACTGTTACATTTTTGCTACTTCTAAATTATTCAGGTAACCATTTGAATGATTGCACAGGAGCAGAACAATCTGAATAGGAAAGTGTAATCTAAATCTTGGATGATACGTTATGGAAGAAGAATCATGAGCAATCTATATCCTCTGAAATTGGTTTATTTCTTGCCTGAGTCAGCAAGAGAGCTTATAAGACATCTGCCATATGTGTTTCCTCTGTAAATTATGAAGCACATCTGGATATAAGAAAATTGCCATCTGTACTGTGATCCATTGTCCACAGCTACAACTAGAGCAAAGCTACTGTCATCTTGAGAAAGAACAACTAGTGTGGTTTGTAAATAGATAATAAATTCTAGCTTTCCTGTGGCATTCTCCATCTTTTGCTGCAATGTTTTTTATAAGGTCTCAGGAGTCCCCTTGCTTTCAAGTCCAGTGACAAGCTGGGGGCATCATTTTGACCCTGTTTCAAGCAGTGAAAGAATGCAATTGTCACTGTTCTGGCAAACTCCAGTGCATACACATTAACAATCCAGCCCATAAATTGTCGAAAGACACAAAAACGTAAAAGTGGAAGATAACAGTGACATCTATTACTGAAAAATATTGCTGTAGAGAGTGAATGGGCTCCAAGAAATAGCCTTGGGCTTTTTCCAAGTTGAAAGTTGGGATAGTTGAGAAAAGAAAATATGGGTCAAGGTCCTGAATGACCCACATCACACCAAACTTAGCACACTTAAAGGCAAATACAACATAATTTATATTGCAGTCAAGCGGTCTGTGTTTTCTCCCCTATCTTCTGATAAGGATATTGTTGTAGATGTCAGAAAATGTTTTCAATGCTAGTGGCAACTCAAGCAACTTTGCTAAAAGCAATAAAAAATCTTAATACATCAGCAACTGAATTATGCATGTTAGATATATATCCCTTACTGCCTTCTAGAATTAATGGAATCTTACATGGGGTTTCCTTTTATTTTGCCCCCCAAATCAGTACAACATTGTAATGTGGGCTGGGTTGAGAGGGAAGGGCTGATAACCACCATAGAGTCTGATGGGTTTGAATTTGACTTACCCTGGTTAAAGAATAACACTTTGATGATTATGCCACATTATAGGGAGTAAGGCCACAAATATATCCAGTCCCTGCTGAGTGTTGAGACAGAGGGCGATCTTTTTTCTTGAGCCCAATCTATAAAGAGCCCAATCTATAAAGAGCCTATTCACCCCTATTATTATTGATATTAAAATCTAACAAAACTGTATGCATGTTTACTTATCCAAAATTCTTATTTATAAGCAGTCTGGAAATGGCTGAAGTAATGTGTGATAGCAGAGAAAAAAGAGGAGGACATAATCCAGAACGTGCTGAGAGATACTGTGATGTGAGCTTGCCAGTTCATCTTTTCTTGATCTTGAAAATGGGGAAATTGGCTAGTCTGGATGGGATTACACTCCCTCTATAGCAGGAACTCAATCTAATGGTGTTCCTAGAAATAATACTTCCAACGTAGTTTCCTGGGTTATCCATTACATTTGATGCCTCCTCTTTGCACCACAACGGCTCATAGTTCAGCTCAGGATGTTGTGACTGCATTGTGTTATCATCCCACAAAGCCTTTATGCAGGTGTTTTTGCAAAATGAAAAGGTTGGTTGAGGAAAAGATTGGTTCCGAGATCTAAATCCATTGTCTGTACTTTGCATTATGTTACATTACCACGTAATAGTTTTCTCAGTGTAGGAAATTCACAAACTCTCTATGGTCTCATAGCTAGAGGTCCTATATTTTCTGAAATATGCCTGAACATTTTTTGTGGATAGACAGATTCCTGGATCGAGGCAAATGACTACTAAAGTGACAGATATGCTTTGCTTGGAACAGAAATGCTGAAGTGAGTAGTGGTAAAGCTGTAAAGCCAAATATAATATTTTGTGCCAATTTACTTAAGCAAAAATAGAAGAAACTGTTTGTAGCTAGAACAAAAATTACCTTAAAATATAATTACATTAATGGCAAGTTTATACAGACTCAGCAATATTGTTATGCAATACCTTTTTATTTTATTAAAACGAACATAATGAAAATTTATCTCTAGTAAGTGAACCACAAGACAAAAAAAATGGGAAAAGGAAAAGAAAACGAAGTTATAGTCATGAAATAAAATTTTAATACATGCTTCCTTTTTCAAATGAAATATTTCTTGTGCTCGCCATTTTTCCCTTGGCATTATAACTGCAAAGGCAGTTATATACATACCCACTTTTGTTTCTCTTTCAATAATTATTTAATTACTAAGGTCTATAACAATTCATTTCTACCCAAGAGGCTACTTGAAATGCTTCCTATCTTCCAAGATCATCTAAGGGTATTTTCTTTATCTTCTGTGTTGCCCTAATGGAACAGAGAGATAGTTAAAGTGCCAGTTATCTGAATTAATGTCTTTGGATAATTCTATTAAACCTTTATTGGCAAAACTACAATGTCCTTTTTCGAGGCAATATATAGAGGTCTCTGAAAATTTTTTGCATGTGTTCAGATTCCAAGAGAAAGAAGGTAGCCTGGCTGGTGGAAAATTCTTGAGCTAGGATTATTTTCTGTTGTTGCTGTGGAGCAACACCAATACACCAATACTGTTTTGTTTGCATTGCATAACCCTAGTAAATTACTTAATTAGAGTAAATTTTAAAAATACAACTAAAACAACTTTGCATCTGCTCCAACCTAGTACCATCCAAATATGTGGACTTTAACTTTAAGAATGTCCCAGCAATTATGGCTATTGCTGCAATTTCTGCAGCTTCACATCCACAGATCTAAAGGATGACAAAGTTGGGAAAGATTCACTTAAGTCAATGATTTTTAAACTTTTTTCTCTCGGGACCCCTTTCCACTTAAAAAAAAATATGGAGGAGCATAAAAGAGCTTTTGTTTCCCTGGTTTACATTTATCAGTATCTGCCATATTAAAAATTAAAATTGATGCATTCACTGCTGCTATTGCTTCTGAAAATTGTTTGATGGGATTTTAATATTGTATTATTTTAATTTAACACCAACTAGGAGTCAGAAGACATAATGAAAAGCCCTTCATCTCACAACACATGGACAGACTCAACCATAGTTTCCACTTGGAAACTATGAACATCCTAGATCAAGCTAAATACAAAAAGGCTAGGGAATTACTGGAAGCTTGATGTTCAGGTAAATCAGCCATTAATAGACACACTAGAAATAAACACATTTGCATATCATTCAAAAGAGATAATAAAAAAGCTAAGAAAGAAATAAAAAGATCAGAACACATTCTTTGAAGCAGCCAACACCCAAATAAGCAGGGATTAGCACCAGAAGAACAAGAAAGGAGAAAACAATACCCTAATCAAGGAACTACCTAGGAGAAAATCATACCCTCATCAACATTGGGAAGATAAGCTACTATACATAAATAGGGAACAAACCTCACACTGATGATGCTGCCTCATTGGGTAATGAAATATCTGCCAGAAAACAATCAAGCTCAGAGAGCACAAGGATTCCACAGTTCAATCCTGAGCTACATATATTCTCTTCTATGGTTAAATTACTGTAAAAACTCGATTTTTCAGAATGTGTAATACAATAAAAATACAATGACTACTGCATACAAAAGACATATGATAAGTGATTTTGTACTGAATAGATTTCCACTGTATAAAGTAATAAATGGCTGAGCTATCTGAAGAAAGAAATCACCCTCTGTATCTTTCTTAAAACTGGTTACTCTTTTGCAATACATAAATCTTCCTAGGCAGTACATTCTACCATCTGTTTGCTTGTTGGTGATGTTTGCAGATCTAGGAGCCAGAGAGGTTAGGGTAAAAAATTACAGCTGCTAAGCAGAACGCTAGAATTTATAGCGTAGTTTCAATGCTCAAAAGTAATTTTATTTCAGCCAGGCAGACAAAATAAGTAACTACATAACCCAAACACAGTAATACCCAGGATAGCTTTGGTGAGGAGTAAGCAGATGATTATCATTTGCTCAACAAGACTTTTCCTTTTTCAACTGGAGAAAAAGTGTGCTGCTTGTGCCTAATACTAAAAGAAGCAATTTTATTTTATATTAAAAAAAAACCCCTTCCTGTATGATTAAAAGTTTTCATTCCTCTCCTTATCCTTGTTGAAAACACAACATAAAACCATTATAAATAAGACCAGTGGGAGTACCTCTGTTAAATAGTTGCATACAGGGTAAAAAAAAAAAGCAGGCATTATGAGGCCATAGGCCAATAATGGGAATTTTTAGCTCCCAGAAAAACCAAAAATATGCAAACAAAAACTTTAAAAGGTTATGGGAAGAGAAAAAAAGGGGGTGAAATACAAATGTCCCTTGTCTGCATATTTGTTGGGAAGGTATTCCATACACATGACTAAATAGTCCTTTTTTACTTATAACTCAAGACAACACAGCGGCTGGAAAACCCCATTATGACGCTGTCATTGGAGGGAAAAAGATGAAATGGACAATGTAAGCCTGAATATTACAGCAATGAAAATGAGCAACTGAATAATCTTGCAGGGAACAAGATGCTTTGTAATGATATTCCTGCAAACAAAAATAAATGTAAAGCAAGATTTTAGTAAATTTTACTGGAAAAAGTCCATTTTCTTTCTATTTTAGTAGACAAATATACTACCTGGTTTTTTTAGAAAGATATACTTGAGGTAGGTAAGAGACATATTATGAAACACACTCAGTTATTTTGGCCAAAAATATTGTTTAACCATACGAATCCTAATTTCAAGATCTCTGCTACATTTTAAGCAAAAGTCTTGTTCTAGACCTGCCAGCTGTCAAATGGGCAAAATCCATGTTTTCAATAAACAAAGAAGAGAAAGTAGAGATATGGCGGAGATATATCTAGGAGTTGGCAAAGTGATTGGGAATTTTCAAATTCTTACAGCAGGATTTTGAGACATGGATATGCAATTGTACCACTGTCAAAAACACTTTAAAGGTTTCTACCTTTGAAAAAGCAGCTTGCTACTCCTTGAAATTTTACCAGTCATTACCTGTGGAACTGTTCACCATGTTAGGTGCCATGCTGTAAGGAGAAGCTTGAGGGTTCATCAGACTTGAGTTGCTGTTCATTGGTTGGGTGTATGGAGAGCTGGATCCCATAATGCCACTCTGATTGATGACAGGAAAACTGCCTTGCCTGAAGGAAGAGAAATGACACACCATGCACAAGCTCTTATTAAATTTCTTACTGCCCAGTACTCAGTAGTTACAAAATTCATACTTCAGTATTCACAGACACCTACAGAAGATGCAGCCAGTTAGTTTTTGCCTCTTTTAGGAACTCACTATTGGATTAGTAATGAACTTATTCTAAAGCCCATTCTAAAATCATATATCATGCAGATCCCTAAGCAAAATAGATGTGATATATGTTAATTTAAAATGGATAAATCCTAATACTATGTAAAGAAATTGAGATTGGACATGGCCAACACATAGTGATGAAAGCACATTAGAGAGCTCACTACTGAAGTAAAAAAAAGATCTCTGGATAAGTTAGCTAAGAACTTTTGTTTGCATTTTGCCTACCATACTAAAAAAAAGAAGCTAAAATAAAATAAAGAAGTAAAAAAATAAAGCAACTCTCCCAAAGCAAAACAAAAATACACACCGGTACATGGATTGAAATTGTACTACTTAGATACGCAATTAAGAAATGGACATTCATCTTGTTTTACAGAGTTTACGATAATTGTAACTATTGTAATCACTGAACACTATATAGCTATATTAATGGATTGCGGTTATCTCCGTGGTAAGCTAGTTTATAAAGAATCAGAAGAGCTTTCGAGCAAAATAAAAAAAACTGTTGTTGTTTTTTAGTGAGATAGTACATCTTAACAGGGCTACCTTTTATGGGTGAGTAAATACAAGGATATACTCCCATGTGTGTTAATGAGTGAAATCTCCAATATAAAGGATTATATAATCAGTATCCATTTGCTGGACAGATATATTCACCTGACACAGCGACAATCGCAGAAATATCAGTTCTCTGGTTCTTCACATGAATATAATTATCCAATTTATATGAGTCCTTTTCAAGTTATTATCTACAAGAAAGCTTAAATTCACCATCTATAAAAATATAAATGCTTAAGACAAATGCCATTTTTTCACTGGGGTTGAAAATACAGATTGAAGAATGCTACAGTATGGTTTGCCTACTTATAGAGGGATTTTAAAAACAAATCACTGGAGTTAATAAGTGTAAGTTATGACTTAGCCAACTGGGGTTTATTAAAAAAAATAGTGGTGTAATGCAAAGTGTGAATTTGTATGTTTTCTATATGTTTCTATATTCTATACATTTTCTAAATCAAGGAAAGTTTCTCGTAAGTGAATTTGATGTGTTAGACAGTTCATTAACTAGTAACCTAGTATTATTGATGGGCGCTGTGTTTAACCTTCAAATGCTTTTATGAAATCCAGAAGCTCTGTTTGGATTTTTGTTGCAACTGAAGGATCAAAGAAAATAAGGATCAAGGAAGCTGAAGAAACATGGAAAATAATATTTTTATTTATTAACTAATATTTTATTAGTTTAATCACTTTAATATAAAGTATGAAAAAGAAACTAGCCAATACTAGATTTTAAAATCATTTTACTGAAACAAGTATAGAACATTTGGTACAATTAATGTTTTTTTCAAGTTGGCTTTGTCCTCTATTTCTGTAAAGAAGAAAAAGATTTCTTTTGATATGAAGGAGACAACTGAGATACAATGTTATTCCCCTGGTGCAAGTTTTGATGTTATAGAGAAAAATACTTAAAGTGCACAGCCATACATTTCTGTTCCCCTCCTCCCCGAAAAGAAAGAAAAAATGGGAGCAGGAGCTTTTGCAAAAACTTTGGAAGATTTCTCTGAAATAAAATATTCTTTGTGTACATATTGTCAGTAACTTTTAAAAGAACTCTGAAAATACGATTGAAGCTATTACATAGGACATTAAATGCTACCATCTCTACTTTTCCTGAAAATAATCTTTATGTATTAGAAATAGCAAATATGGAAAACGGGAAACAGAATGCATCTATACATACACGTGTATGTATTCTGAACTAGCAGCATCTCATTAACATTTATTGCCTGCTCCTCCTTTACCTTCAGATGACTGTTATCATGGCTGGGCCAGAGTAAGCCACTGATCTATCAATTACCCAAAATAAGACACTATATTTTACAACAGGACTGTTACAATTGAATGTTTCCTTTGTGCTTGGTGCTACTTGGAACAATGATTTTGTAAATAATCTTTCTGAGATCACAGTGCTTTGCATGACTAATATGAATGTAAGTTTCTAAAAGAAATTAGACTGCATCTTTTAGAGGAACACATATATTAATGGGATTAAATTAATTGTATTTGAGTTTCTCTATGGCTTTCCGTGCAGACAAATAAGTTGACACATTTGTATTTTAATTAATTAATTTGTTAATTGATAGATAACTGAACATGGGACACTTTCTAGATACAAAAACAATCCAAGTAACAAACAAAATCAGTTGTCCATTTTAATGCATCCAAATTTAGTTTTAATCAATAAGCTAACATAAGTATATTTGATTATTACTTACTGAAACAAACAATTGCTTATTTACTGATACAATCAAATCAAGGAAATAACATTCTTGCATATCTATAAAGCAACATAAATCCCAGTTTTAAATTTCTTAAACAGAGTTACAATGGCAAATCTATATACAGAATTAGTGGGAGAAAATACTAATATGTGCTTGTAGAGACCTGTCTTAAAATCCAGATTTGGAAAGCAGCAGCTACTTATACAAATTAAGATGCTAACAATTAGAAAAATGATTTTTTGGGGAAGGATGAGTGCCAACGGAAATTGTTCCTGCTTTTCAGGGAAATTTGCTCACTGGAGCTCACTGGATAAGTTGAACTTATTCATTATCTCCCAGTGTTACCTATTCCACATTTACTGTGGGAGAAAGAAAAAAGAAGACAGCATTATGCAATCTGCCCTGGATTATAAGGAGAGGGTGTAAGGGTGTGTGTGTGAGCAAGTGTCAGGATATAAATCTAATAGATTTTATTTTCATTATGATCCTCATAATGATATCCTGGTATTCATAAAGGTAGAGGCAAAGGAGGAACAGAAGCCTGAATCATTATTACAAAGAAAAAGAAAAGCCATGAATCTAATATGGGATTGCAATGCCACAATAAATATTTTACACCACTAGTAAGTGAATGGAGTAATCTTAACATATCTAGACACTATATTTCCATATGACAAAGATGCAAAGGAAATATGCTAATGGTCTACAAGTATCTAAGCTTTCATGTGTAAGATGCATCAAACATCTGTTGAAACCAAGAGCATGAATAGATTAATACATAAAAAGCTGAGAAATAGGGGGAAATCTTGATTAAAAAATTACTGGACAATCTGACTATAACAATGGCTGATTCACTATTAAACAGTAGTGGTTTGTACTGTTTTAATTAACTAATTGACTAGACGACCTATGCACCTCTCCCAACTAATTTTTTTATTCAATGATTTCCAATAATTCAGATGTATTAAATATAATTTATGCAGTTTTTGTACACCTCATATATCAAATTATGCCTATCTTTATCATATAGTCAATTTATCTTTACATATAAAAAGGGTTTTTTAACCTATGTGAACATTTCATGGGGGATAAAGCTTTAGAAGACAGCTTTCGGAACTAATAATTCAGAGAAATTTTATCTTTTCATTCTGATTCCATGGCATTTAAGTAGAATGATAACTGAATGCGACAAATAGTCCTATATTCATTTTGCATTGTCAAGTAGAGTCCATTAAGAACTAAACTGAAATTGTAAGATTTATTCTGATTAACCTTTGAGCACTAAACACTAATAGCTTGTACAGCATTTGTTAAATATACTTATACATCTTTAAAGTCATAGAATCATTTGTGGTTACTAAAGAAAGAAATGAAGGACCAAAGAAAGAAAGAAAATATGCTTCTGTCAGTACTATTTTCACTGAAGAGCTATTTGACCTGCTCTAACACATTTTCAGCTTTCCCCCTGCAACTTAAACTCCATTAAGGTGTGAGGCAAAGTTAATATTAGTTGTTGAAGTGTTTAAAACCAATTTTCAAAACTGTTGTGGCATTTATGGATGAAAAACGTCAACAGTGGAACAAATTCAATGTACCACAGGCAAAATTGGGAAAGGTGTAAAATAATACCCTGGTTACATTTATAGTATTTTTAGCAGCTAAATCAAAAGTTTAACTTTAGCTCAAGTAGTGCCAAAGCTAGCTCTGTAAATAAATTGTGGACTTCTTTCTACTTCAAATGCTGAGGGTATTTGAAATAATTGTGTCAGGGACCCCTTTGGAACTATGCTTGAATCGTGCTGTAATTAATGTTTATTTAAACCAACTGTTGTAAACTAAAAAATATGTTCTAAACTCAACAATAAGATATCACTGTCACATTATTATATGAAATCTCTTACTATAACAGAACTTTTCAAGATTAGTAAAAGGAGAAAAAAGCTGCTTTAATATTATGCTCAGAACATTTTTATATGTAATCATTCATTTTAATTTCTATTTAATTTCCTCTCTCATATTTTAGTAAATGTATTTCATTCTTGCAAAGCAAAAATTCATATTGATGTGCAGAAACGCTATCTAGGTGCTGAAAATCCCTCTGAAGACATCCAGTAATAGAGGCAATCCTAAAAGGAGAAGAGTTTCTCCTGGTCAAACCTGTGGAAGTGATGAAATTAGATCTTAATATGCTTATGCTTGTAGATGGAACCTTCTTTTACATGATCTTTTTAATTAACGTTTTCTCAAACATAAGCAATTTTTTTAAAAAAAGTATATGTATTTACTCAAAATACTATATGTAATGAGTATGAATTTTGAGATAGTTGCTAATCTATGTATTAAAACAAACAAAAATGAACAGAGATTTAGCTATTTTTCAGAAGTAACTTTATGAAACCAGGTGCAGACAAATCTAAGGAAATCTCAGAAGATCAAAATTAAAATGCAAGAGACCAACATTGCTTATTTTCTCTTGCTTATTTAGTATGAGCAATGTTGATATAACGGGATCTTCAAACTGCTTGGAAGTTACCCAGTTGACTCCCGTGACTGCAACATTTTAAAATGACAATTGGAATTAAAGGTTTTAAGCAGGGATATTTTGTAAAATACTGACAATCAATAAGCCTAGCTACTTGATTACCAACCAAGAAAAGGCCTGCTGGAGACACACATTAATCAGCATACTGACCAAACTGCCCTATGCTTTACCTATGCCGTATCTGCCACATGACAATATTTCTCTTTCCTTTTAAATGTCAAAGTATGATTTGAAGGTTGTTATTTAAACACAGTGACCTGTACAATAACCAGATGTACTTCATTTAAATCTGTGTTGAGTGAGGTCTAGCAATAAAAAGCTTCTAATCTGTCATACCCTGACATCAAATGGGTTATTATAATGAGAGTAATTCAGAGGTGAGATCTGAAAACATATTTTCCTGCTGGGATTTTCTTACAGTCTCTCATACATATAATTTTGTTGCAGCTTTTCTTCCCTGACACAGTATGAATTTTCTAAAATCAGACTGTTACCAACTAGTAGAGTACAAGAGGTTGCAAGTTTGTGTGTGTGAGAGACAAGGAAGGAATGAAAGGCGGACGGGAGGGTGGGAGAGAAGGAAAGGAGGGGAATGGAAAGTATATGCTTAATTTTTATGTCATTTTGTTAATGTTATTGCCTCAGAAAGCAACCATTTAATGAAATTTCCAACTTAGATTAATAATAGAGCGTAATGCATGCACACACTGAAATTCTCAGTCAGGGTTTCTTATGAAATATAGAAAAAAACTATCTTAATACGAGTCAAAATGAGAGTTGCCAGATCTGGACTGCAAAAATCTGGAATGCCAACAGATGGCCACAAAGATATATCTACTGCAGGGGTGTCAAACTGGTGGCCCATGGGCCAGATGCATCATACACAGGCCACATCCATCCCAGCTCCGCAAAGGGAAAAACATCGTAAAACATCACATGATGGTAACATGACGCGGCAAGTTTGATACCCGTGCTCTAGAGGATGTCCAGATTTTTGGAAGCCGGTTAGCTGACTCAGTCAAAAACTAGAATACCTTTTTCAATAATACTTTGTGGCTTGGCTTCAGCTTTTGAGGCAAAAGCCAAGGTTGTTTTTTTGCTTATTAATTCCTTTAATTAGAGAAAGTTTGTGCATAAATGAACACTTGGAGCCTAATGAATAAGAAATCAATAGCCTTCTACATTCTTCTGTATATTCAATGGCATAGAGTTCCTCAATGTACATATCCTGATAACACAAAACTGTTTATGTACTTTGGATCCCGCTAGACTTTCAAGTGATCATGGCTATATTACTGCAAATATCCCTTGTTTGTCTGACAGTGGATGTGAAGTATAGATAACGCTATTGTTATGAAATACTAATGACTGCCACATTTATCAGAGTTATTTTTGATAGCACTGTAAACAGAATTAACCTGAAGCAGGTTGCTTAGTGACTGTGCATGAAGGACTCACTAAAATGCTTTTATCATAATAAGAAACCAGTGCACAGCAGCTTCTCTTAACCTAATGCCAAATAGACAAAATGTACTAGCTATTAGCTTCTATAGCAAGAAGTGAGCAGTGGGGGTATGATGTGATATGTGTGCGCATGTGCTCTATAAGGGAAGTGGGAATGTGCTATCCAGAATCAATAGTAATACACTCTGAAAATATACTCGCTATTCAGAGAATGACACTGCATTTGTATAGAATAGTAGACTTGATTCCAAATCATCTGGAGATGGAGATGAGAAAATAAGGGGGAATAACAATTTTAGTTGTTTTAATCAGTGACATTAATTTTAATGGAAGAGATATTGGTCAATACTGTTTGCATAAACATTTAACATTTTCCTCTCCACAGAACTTTAAAAAAAGAAATTTTGATTTGGGTAACATTATAACTCAAACTTAAGGGACATGTTCTATTGATATTAATGGTCTTATGCAATAGAAATCAATATTTGCTTATTATAAACTCATCCCATTGTGTTCACCGAGGCTTATTTCTAGTAAATTATTCTGAGAATTAAAGCCCATTCTGGAGGAATTCATTCACAATTTATAATCAAACAGCATTTACAGAATTGTTTTAAAGGGTCCAGTTTAGCATAAAGAGAGATGCATCTCAGTTAAGGCTGACTTCAGTTTCCAAGTTATTCATAGTTCTGCTTAAAACTCAAGTGATTTTTTTGTCAGAAGCAAGACACAACTCTATTTCTTCTCAGTTTTGGATCTAATGCTATCTTGCATCAATTTCTGTTCATCTGCCAATGGATTGGAATTTTTCTTTGCCACCTACAAGTCTCAATATGATCTCCTTGTTGGCTCCTAAGGGACAGGATGATTAGAAGGGGAACTGTATTTCTGTATTGGTGATATTAAATTTGTTTAGATAATTTTAGCTGTCCTAAATTGTTTAGATAGTCCTACTATTATACCAACCATTCTGTCAGATGGTTAAACTGTTTTGAAACTGGGCTCAGAATCAGGGCCAAGTTCAAAAGACACCATGATTTGTCCATGCTGGCATTTTAAGTACTAAGGTTTTTAGAATAACTTCAGGTTGGCTGCTGGATGCCAAGGCAGTAAAAACACAATAAAAATGATGCATCAATACATAGAGGAAAATCTGTTAAAAGATAAGCAATTATCATAACAAGGTTTCTCTGTATTTTCTAAATTTAATTCTATTGGTATTTTGGACTACATTTTTTAAAATCCTAGAGCAGATAATAATATATTACAATCAGCCAACTCAGATGATATTAAACGTAATAAAATAAATTACACTGCAGAGAGAACAGTTAGATCCAAATTCCTTTGGATTCCTATAGCCACTAAAAAGTACAAATCCCTCAAATCAAGGTTGATGTCTGCCAAATATTTTCTTGGCAGCATTACCGAAGTGGTTTGCTTTCCTCTGAGAATTTTCTTCTCAGTTTTTAGTCTAGCCAACAGTCCTTCATAATTACACAACTAAGTCTCACTAACTAGAATTAGGGTCCTTTCCTAGTGATTATTGTCCAATGACAGGTTATTCATGAATTTCCCTTAAAAGTAGGAGACGTTCTTCACTCTTTACCCCACCTACACTTTAGTCTATGCTGCACTGTGCTACTGTACTCTCTTCTGCTCCGTTTTATCTTTCACTTTATATCCTCCAATCCTCTTGATGGATTACATAAAATATAAAAACCAAACCAAACATTCACAGTACGACATCCATGTGAACAGTACACCAGCTAGATATGATACTTTGTTCAATAAAATGGAAAGTAACCATGACATGATAAATTCAAGGGAATGCTTTCTGATATAATTCCATCTTTTAAGTCTTCTGAAACATTAACAAAGAGGAGGGACAGATTAATTTCTACTGGGAGATTACCAGTATTACGTTTTAGTAATACCTGTATAATTATACATCACAAATCAAAATATTCAGAAATATACAATTCAAAAATATAAAATAACTGATACAGAGAAGCAATAAATAGAAACGGAGACACATACAGTATTAAGTTAACCGGACATACAGGTTCAGTCACATGATGGTGTCAACTCCTTAAACAAAGCTAAAATGTGCTGTGATAAAGCGGTCTTAACCGGGTTTTGCAAAGCAATCACCATTGGAGCAAGTCTTCTCCCTAAGGATATATATTGATATAGGGCAATGATGAAAAAAACCCAGCATCTTCTGGCCTTAGTCTTCCCAACCTCCTGGAAGCGAAGAAAGATAGCAATTTTTGCGGAACACATGCACTAGCACTCTGCTGGAGAAGATGATTCTATAGGGATCTTAGCACTAAGCCAAATATAGCTTCATAGGTCAAAATCAGCACTAATTGTACCCATAAATGTACTGGTAGCCAATTTGCTCGATTGGCATTAATACAAGGACTGTTAAATTTTGCACCAACTGCAGTTTCTGAGTGGTCTTTCAGAGTAGTTCCAGGTAGATTACACTGCATAATTCCACTAGTTGGTAATAGGAGCATGAATTATTGAGAAATCCTTCTACTCCATGTACTGGTACATCAGCTGCAGCTAGACAAAAGCACTCTTTGTCATGGTTTCTACCTGGCTGAGCAGTATCTATCCTGTTGTAGAAGGCCCTAGGAAACAGGCACATAATTTGGAGTACTTCTGAATCCAGCATGGTCACTAAAGCTTTGGAATCTTATGAGACTTTTATCAATTTAGACTACATCTAACAATTATAACCACACAGATAAATATAACTTTGCAAGCTAAGCTTCTTATAAGAGGGACTGCCTTTCTTCAACAAGTCAAAAATATAGCGACTGCATTGTTAAGTGGTATTGGCAGATGCAATCATATGAAATGAGAACACTGACAACTGCACTAGCTGCTAGTCCATTTCTGAGCTTAATTCAAAGAGATAATATTAGCTTACAAAGCCCCAAAGGGTTGGGATAGGCTCTCTGATGGAACAGCTTCAGTTTTACTCGAAATGCTTAAGATATCCCCACACAATCAGGCCAAGTGGGAAGAGGAATTTTTACCACTGACAATCCTCAACTTAAGACCATTTGTTTTAATGACAATTCAAAGTTCCGAAGGCACTGAAAAAAATGAGAGACTTGTTCTCAATGTTACAACCAATGTACCACCCCCATAGTCACATGATTGCAATTTGAGCACTTGGCAATATTTACAACACTTGCAGCCTCCTGCAGACATAGGATTGCAATTTGTGGGCTTGCCAGCTGGCTTTCAACAAGTAGTCAATGGATTTTATGTCCTGGTTTCAATGAAGGGAGAAAATGCTCAGGCAATAAACAGGTGAAGTCCATATGGGATGTGAGCCCTTGGGGTAGAGGATGAGGTTTGCAGAGGTGCTGGGTAGGAATATACATATAAACACTCTGTTTAGGAGCAATACATTTGCAGTGAGACTTGTAAAAACACCAGGAAAGTTTGTTTGGGGAGGCATCAGCAAATATACATGTTAGAAAAAAGAATTGCAGAAGCAGGAGAAACAGTATCTGTGTGCACAATACCTTACTAGAGGATGAGGAGAAGATGTAATTCAGTAGTTCTACTAATCTAATACCACATTATAGCTTGAAAAGTAGTAAGAGATGAATCAAAAACTTAATCAGTAATAAACCAATGTCAAAATGAAAGCGCCAAGAGTAGGAATTCATGAATCACAAAGTCAGATGCTGAATATGCTTCCAAGGAATGGAAGGTACTCTCTGTCAGATTAAATCCTTTCCTGGCGAGCATATGCAGCTGGAGCATTCCCTGCTCAATGGTTGTCAATAATAAGGTATTGCTTGCAGAGTTAGCATCTTTCTGCTGCTTGTGAAACACTTATTTTCTCAGGCTGGGAGAGTTTGCCCTGTTTCTTACACTAAAGAAGGATCAGTGCTGGCTGAGGAGAGACCTGAGAGTCGACCAGCTTTCAAATCACTAGGGTGCAGTACCCAGTGGTACCCAATTCCACCCACATCTCGGAATATGGCTCTGAGGCCATGACAATGGGGAAACCAGTAAGGAAGACTGTAAATTGTAATCACATGGTATCTTGCTTATCAATACTGCAGCAAAAAGCTAGTAAATTAATGTGTGGTCATGTGATGTCTCACTTAATGCCTTGCATACGGTCACTCACGCCCTTGTCACCTCACGCCTGGATTACTGTAATGCTCTCTACATGGGGCTCCCTGTGGGGAGCATCCGGAGACTCCAACTGGTACAAAATGCGGCCGCGCGGGTGGTTATGGGGGCATCACGAAGCTCCCATGTGACGCCTGTCTTGCGCAAGCTGCATTGGTTGCTGGTGGTTTTCCGGGTTCGCTTTAAGGTTCTGGTTTTGACCTATAAAGCGATCCATGGCATTGGACCAGGTTATTTGCAGGACCGCGTTCTGCCGATAACCTCCCACAGACCTGTGCGTTCCCACAGGGAGGGCCTTCTCTGGGTGCCGTCGACTTCTATGTGTCATCTGGCGGCCCCTAGGAGTAGGGCCTTCTCTGTGGGGGCCCCCGCCCTCTGGAATGGTCTGCCTCCAGAAATACGCACTAATACGGATCTGAAAGCTTTCAGACGTGCATTGAAAACCTGGCTCTTTGAGCAGGCTGGCCTAGGCTGACATAGGATTTTTAATTTAGCATTTGCATTTTAATTGGTTTTTAATATTTGGGTTTTAATTAATTTATTGGGGGAGGATGTAATTTTTAGACAGCCTAAATTATTTAATCTATTTTTAACTTTTGTATATTGTAATGGGGTTGTGGTTGGCTGTGCACCGCCCTGAGTCCTTCGGGAAAAGGGCAGTATATAAATAACAAAATAAATAAATAATAAAATAAATGATCATACTGCTTAATGAATCTCCTTTATGATCATAAATTGTGGATTACCTATAGCCATGTCCTATCGTAGAATGCCCTCCTCAGAGTTGCTTTCGTTCTTATGTTGCAGTATTTTCTGCACAAGATGAAGACATTATACTTTTTCCCAGAGATATAATGAACTTTTTTCACATTTTAAAATATTAATATTTTACTGATAACTGTTTATACTGGTGCCCTTCTTTTTGATCTTATTTGCTATAATATTCTCTGTTTAGGTTTTATGTTCTTTGCTATGGTTTATATCTTTCTGCTTAAGAATGTTTCACTGATTGAACACTAATTACTGGTTGGTATAAAAGTATACTGACCTGTCAATCAACACTGTGAATTACAAATAGCTTTATGGATAATTGAAGATTCCATCCACCCTCTGAAAAATTGGGTTTCCTAAAGTCAAACTAATAGACTAATTTGCTGTCATGTGGATATTACTATACATTACATAATAAATATGTCCTTTTCTTAATAAAATTATACTAAGTAAATTATAAAACTTACATATATCAAAAAGGGAAGCATCTGAGTATTTTCTGTGAAAACATCAGAAATATGTATGTGTGTGTGTGTATTTCTAAAAGCAAGTTATAAGCAAAATACCTTAGATTTGCAGATTTTACTAGATTTGTGAATTTATATTGTGATTCTGAGAAAGCAATCTAAACCAAAACAACATTTGTTTATGAGGTATACAAATGCATAACTGACAAACAGGTGGTTCCAATTTTATCCAAACCCACAATTCTCACTTTATGAACACAATAGGGAATTAAGTTTCTATCTCAACATAGAAAGCAAAAATATATTTTTGCAAAAGCATTCCTGGAATGGTCTTTATTTAATCTATGTTGCTTCTCTACTCCATTACTGTCATTTTTTTTTCCAATTCTCAACCACTTTTATGAAATTAGGTCACTTTTGATATAGTACAACAGTTATACTGAGAACAAAAAACAGTATCATTGGAATAAGGTCCTTTGTTACTATACCTATGAGCAAATAATCTTTTTGCATTTTTTGATAATTTTTTTAAGGGATTTATTTTTTTACAGGGATTTTATTTAATTGGTTATGGCATTTACCTTCTGGTGTAACATTCCACCAGAGAACTATATTGCTCCTACCTTCATGATTTTCTGAAACTATTAAAAACATGGTTCATTCAGATCTTGGGATAGGATGGTTGTGGAGCCCCTATGGGTTGTGTCTCTCTATGTGTGATACTGAGTTAGCCTTCTTGCCTGGTCTAGGGCTGGCCAGAACTGTTCAGAAGTTGGGCAGCCTCAAATCATAAATGAAATTACGACAATATGTAAAAGTCATTTATTTTACCTACACATTTAAAATGGGCTTAGGAGACTTAACTATTTCCTAAAACACCCAAATAAAAGATAACAGCAGTGTGTGTAATTTATAACATATATAATATATAACATAAAACAGTGCAGATACTCCTATTAAAAATGAAAGGAAAAGGTGAAAGGAAATGCTGGGCCAACCTGCCTCTCTCTCTCTCTTGTTAAAAAAAATCACTTGTACATCTGTTAAAAAACCAGATAGGAACAAGCATGTACATATTTTGAGAGCACTCAACAGTAGGAATCAATTCCTCCATTAATGAACTGAAACCGGCACTGAGGCAGAGAATAGCAGCTGTTTAACAGCTCATACTAATGCCATACAGTAATTTAGGCCAAGAAGCAAACTCTATGTTATCCAACTGAGTTTTCAAGGGGATTATTTTTGGAAGTCAAAATACAGCTGTTTTTACTGCAAATTATTGTTTAGACTAGGGGTAGGGAACCTTGGCTCTTTTATCACTTATGGACTTCAACTCCCAGAATCCCTGAGTGAGCCATAAAAGGTTCCCCACCCCTGGCCTACTGGTTTTTCAGTTGTGGGGGAAATCAATTTTTGACTGGAATGGGACTGTTTAATATACAAATGTAGGACATATTCTTTATATATTCTTTATATGTCCTACATTTGTATATTAAACAGTCCCATTCCAGTCAAAAATTGATTTCCCCCACAACTGAAAAACCAGTAGGCCAGGGATGGGGAACCTTTTATGGCTCACTCAGGAATTCTGGGAGTTGAAGTCCATAAGTGATAAAAGAGCCAAGGTTCGCTACCCCTGGTTTAGACAATCAAGGAATATCAATGACAAGAATTATAATTTCATATACTTGTCATGCCCCTGGTGGAGACTGATTCTGAGGAAGAGGAGGAACAGCCAACAGGGAGTGGAAGTGTGGCTCCAGAGGTGGTGGAGGAAACTAGGGAAGGGCAGAGGCCGGCTGAACAAGCAGAGGAGGATCCAGGCCCATCCCCTATCCATCCTAGGGCACACAGGGAGGAGAGGATCAGGAAAAAGTGTGGTCTACTCGGGAGGAAAGGGCCATGATCCTCCTCATGGGTTGCAGCTGTGAGCTCTGTATAAGAGTTTGGAACTGCCTGTTCACAGACGCTGAAGTCAAATTAGTGCTTTTCTTGGATGAGGTTTATCTTTGTTGGCGTTCTTCCCATGGACTCTCCACGGTTATCTTCCTGGAATGTGTGATTAATTATCTTGGTTTGCCTTGGAACTCTCATCAATACGGTTTGTTTTTGGTTTTCTTTTGCTTCATTTATTTACTTTTTTGAATTTAAACTGTGACTAATAAAACATCGAAGCTAAGTTGAAGGCATTACAAGACCTTGATTCATGTTTTAGTTTTTGTGTTATTTTTGAGACACTACGGGTCATCACAATATTGTACTGAGGTCCATTAGAAATCTCAACTTTGGGAACTGCAGGAACAGGTTTCTATGCACAGAAAGACTTAATTTAGTAGTACAGAAATTAGGATGCCACAATCATAGAAAGACTAGTTGGAAAGACCTATTTAGCTTATTGACCCCAGCCTCTTTTTTATGCAGTTAAAAATGCCCATGATGAACTGCTGTCTACTTAAGCATAATACAGAGGAGTTCCACCTCTCTGAGGTATTAATTTAATTTAAATTTATTTTTACATTTAGAAAATCCATACTAATATTTAATCAAACTCTGCCTCCAAATACCTTACATCCATTATTCCATAATATGCTCAGATACCTGTAAAGTACTAGTATATGTCATTCCAGTCTTCTCAAAGTTACATATTCCCAATTCCTTTTCAAGGAACATGGCTTCTAGAAATCTATTTTCTTACCTGTTCTTCTCTGAATCTGTTCTAGTTTGTCTCAATCCTCCCTAAAATAAAATCTATAGAACTGGACACAAAATGGAAGAAAACTGACCAATAATGCCAGAATAATGTAAATCGGTTTTCCTGTAATTTGGAAAAAATATTTTTGCTGATGAAGCAATACCCATTCATAATTTGTTTGGAAGCAGCTTTTATTCCAAAATCGCTATCACAAGGACTACTGCCAAACTAGATATCTCTTATTTTATATCGGTCCATGTGGTAAACAACTCCAGTTCTTTGTTAAGTTTTATTCTGCTGTTTTCAGCCTATTTTCTCACCTACCAGTATTACTTTCAAATTTCTGTTTTCTTTGACATAAATCTACTCAATTCTGTGTCTTGTCGAATTTGATAAGCCTTCCCTCTACCTAGTTATCAGTCAGTGAAAACTGAATTTAAAATTAACTATAACAACTATGATTTGCTACACTACTAGAAGTTCTTCCTGGTCAAAAAATTCACTCATTTATATAAATCAGGAGATTGGTTTGATGTGGGAAATCATTCTCTAGTTTTGCATCTAAAAATAATTTTGCTTACTATACACACATCGGGACAATATGCTGGGAACAGTAAACTTCTTATGGAGAAAATTGGAAAATAAACTTCGTATTTAACTAGTGCAGAAACTAAAAACAAACAGCAACTGCAGATTTCATATAAATTAATTACACTGCTTCAAACTTCTTTTGCTGTATTAAATGTGCATGCTATGAGTTGCTTTTAAAATTGTAATCTCAAATCAAGCAATAAGATGAAATGGATTGTATCAGCCAGAGTTTTATGTAAACCTATACATTCAGTAGAGGAAAAAACACAGCCTTATCAAATTCAACACAAGTATATTGCCTTCTAAAACTTTTTGCCCTATTTCTTCCCTTCGATACATAAATGTATTATGTCTGTTAACAATATTTCCTTGCCAATGGCTGTTGATTCATCAGCAGTCTTACATGCACAGGACTCTGGAGAAATGTGAAAAAGTGCTTTGCTAGCAACAGCAATATGAAATATGAATTACAAACAGAAACACAGCACCAGACAATGCTGATAGGACTCAGTTGTCCGTAAAGAAATATTTGTGTATGTGTGTGTGTATGTGCATGTTATGTATATATACACAGCATGTGTGTGCACACATGCATGCTCCCACCCTCTCTCTTTCTCACACACATATAAGATCTGTTAACTTTATACAAAGAGAATTTGTATTCTGAACTCATTGTCAGAATATATTCATGAACTGGAATAGAGCTTGGTAACAAGGTTAACCAATGAATAGGCATAGCAACTATATCAGCCAATGAGGACAGTTTGGAAACTGAAACTAAAAGTAGCCTAGGAAACTGAAACTAAAAGTAGCCTAGATGTGGCTCTATATTAAGTTCTGCAACTCTGCAGCTATGTTAAGAATAGAATACTTTTATTGTCATTGCATTCCACGAATACAATGAAATTTGAAAGCTACTCCAGCACAGTGCCCCAAACACCACATCACAATCACACTACAGAGTTTAATATGATATTGCATTAACAGGGGGCCATATCATGTTGTGGGAGCTCGCACCCACTATTTACGGGCAGTGGCGTGCTCCGACCCCCAGGTTATGTCCCACTCCCTGGGCTGTTCGAATGATCTGGCCCCGGGCCTTCGGCTGATGTTATGCAACGCCAGGTCCATAATTAATAAAACCCTCCTCATCTATGAATTAATTGAGGAGGGGGGAGTGGACCTGGCGGGCATCACTGAGACCTGGCTGGGACAAGAGGGGGGTGTTCCCCTGGTAGAGATGTGCCCAGCTGGGTTTCAGGTTTTTCATCAGCCAAGGGTCCAGGGGAGGGGTGGGGGTGGGTTGCAATGATTATTCGGGAGGACCTAGATCCTAGGGAATCCACTGTTCCTCAGATGACCAGATGTGAATCCCTTTTTGTGAAATGTGGTTCCGGGGTTCAGATGGGCATATTGATCACATACCTGGCTCCCTTCTATGTGACATCGGCCCTGCCTGAGCTCCTCGAGGTTGTAGCCAGTCTAGCTGTTGAGACCCCTAGGTTGATGGTCATGGGGGATTTCAACCTACCTTCGGCTGGCGGGACCTCGGAGATTGCTCAGGAGTTCTTGGCTTCCATGACAACCTTGGGCCTGACCCAATTAATTAGGAACCCCACTCACACTGGAGGTCACATGTTGGATCTAGTTTTTATCTCAGAACAGTGGCAGAATGATCTGGGTATAGGGGACGTTATTATTGAGCCCTTGTCATGGTCAGATCATTCGCTCCTTAGACTGGACTTCCAGGCTGCACCCCCTCGTTGCAGGGAAGCGGAGCCAACACGATGGTTCCGGATAGGCACCTGATGGACCCGGATAGGTTCCTGATGGAGCTTGGGCCGTTTCCCGGTGTTCGAACACATGACTTGGCTGAGGACTTGGTGGCCACCTGGGATAGGGTGGCGACTAGAGCCCATGACCGAGTCGTGCCCTTGCGGCCTCTGACCCGGTGTCAGTCTCGCTCGGCTCCATGGTTTACAGAGGAGCTAGGAGAGATGAAGCGCCAGAAAAGATGCCTAGAGAGTAGTTGGAGGACCACCTGCTCCGAATCTGACCGAACACTATTACGGTCCTATATTAGGACGTATTTAGTGGCGATAGAGGCAGTAAAACACTCTTAATTTTCTACCCTTATCGCATCCGCAGGAAATTGCCCAGCCGCCCTTTCTCGGGTGATCCGCTCACTTTTAAAACTGAAACCGCGGGAGGATCCTCTGCAGGGACGAGCTGAGGCTTTTTCGAAATTCCTGCTGGACAAAATCACTGATTCGGAATGGGTTGGACTCGGACTGGGCATCTCTGGATGGGGGTCGGGAGCGGAATTGGGGAAGGTCATCTGGGAAGAGTTTGACCTTGTGACCCCCGAGGACGTGGACAGGATGCTGGGTGAGCTTAATGCTATCACTTGTTTACTGGATCCTTGTCCCTCCTGGCTGATATTAGCCACTCGAGAGGTGACATGAGGTTGGTTCCAGGGTATCATCAACGCTTCCCTGAATGAGGGATTTCTGCCTGCCGCCTTGAAAGAGGCAGTAGTAAGACCCCTCCTCAAGAAACCTTCTCTGGACCCAAATTTGTTATCTAACTATCGTCCAGTCTCCAACCTTCGCTTTGTGGCGAAGGTTGTTGAGACTGTGGTGGCACGACAGCTTCCCCAGCACCTGGATGAAGATGTCTACTTAGATCCACGCCAATCAGGCTTCAGGCCCGGATACAGCACGGAGACAACACTGGTCACGGTGGTAGATGATCTCTGGAGGGCCTGTGACAAAGGTTATTCCTCTATCCTGGTCCTGTTAGACCTCTCAGCGGCTTTCGATATTGTCTACCACAGTATCTTATTGCATCGGCTGGAGGGACTGGGAATGGGGGGCACTGTTTTGCAGTGGTTCTCCTCCTTCCTCTCCAACCATTTGCAATTTGTGTTGACAGGGGGGCAGAGATCGACCTCAAGGCCCCTGATCTGCGAGGTTCCTCAAGGGTTGGTGCTCTCGCCCCTACTGTTCAACATTTATATGAAGCCGCTGGGTGAGATCATCCGTGGCTTTAGGGTAGAGTTTCATCAGTACGCTGATGATACTCAGCTTTACATTTCTACCCCAGGCCACCCCAACGAAGCCGTTGAAGTGATGACCCGGTGCCTGGAGGCTGTGCGGGGCTGGATGGGGCGAAACAGGCTTCAGCTCAACCCGGCCAAAACCGAGTGGCTGTACTTTCCAGCACCCCGATACAGCCAGCTAGTTCCATCTCTGACTGTGGGGGGGGGGAACTCTTACCCCCATTGACAGGGTACGCAATTTGGGTGTCCTCCTGGACGTACAGCTGTCGTTAGAACATATCGCAGCCGTCACCAGGGGGGCTTTCTATCAGGTCCGTATCAGTTGCGGCCCTTTCTGGATTGGGATGCACTTCGCACAGTCACATCCGCCCTCGTTATCTCCCTCCTAGACTATGCCAATGCTCTCTACATGGGGCTCCCCTTGAAGAGCACCCGGAGGCTCCAGCTGCTGCAGAATGCGTCCACGCGGGTGGTTTTGGGGGCTTCTTGGGGCTGTCATGTTACACCACTCTTGCATGAGCTACATTGGCTCCCGGTGATCTTTCGGGTGCGTTTCAAGGTATTAGTTACCATCTTTAAAGTGCTCCATGGCTTGGGACCTGGGTATTTGCGGGACCGCCTACTGCCACCATCAATCTCCCATCGGCCAGTACACTCCCATAGAGTGGGTCTCCTTGGGGTGCCACCGGCTGGACGGCTGGCGACTCCGAGGGTGCAGGCTTTCTCTTTGGGGGCGCCCTCCCTTTGGAACAAATTACCCCTGGAGATGAGGATCATTCCTGACCTTTTGACCTTCCAGCCACATTGAAAACTCACCTATTCCATCAAACCGGTCTGGCCTAGGTTTTTTCATTTACTTTAAATTCGGTCATAATTGCTCTTAATCTTTACTTTTTTAAATCCTTGCCCCATCCCGATTATTTAACAACCAAATTTATTCTTTAATTATTCTAATTATTGTATTTTCAACATATTTCTAATGTCTGTACACTGCCCTGAGTCCCCCAAGGAGAGGGGCAGTATATAAATCTTGAAAATAAATAAAATAAATAAATAACAACAACAACAACAATAATAATGTTGAAATAATAATGTAGAAAGTGATGGAATTGAAATGCCCAATGGACAAACCATCAAATGCCACCAACCCAAAGCTTACAAATACCTGGGCATACTGCAGTTGGATAATATCAAGCACAGGCAAGTGAAAAATGTGGCCAGCAAAGAATACACACAAAGGGTCAGAAAACTTCTAAAAAGCAAACTGAATGGCAGTAACACCATCAAGGCTATAAATACCTGGGCCATACCCATCATCAGATATACTGCTGGGATCATAAACTGGACACAGGCAGAGCTGGACAGCTTGGATAGGAAAACAAGAAAACTGATGACCATATACTATGTGCTGCACCTGCATAGTGACGTTGACAGGTTATATTTGCCCAGAAAAGAAGGCGGCAGAGGACATTTGCAAGTGAAGCAGATAGTAGAAGAGAAGCATGCTCTGGCAGATTATGTGAAAGACAATGTTGAACCAGCTTTGATGGTGGTCAACAAGAGGAAGCTGCTCAAAGTGCAGCAAACCAAGAATCAATATAGAAAAACAGCGATGCAAACTCGGGCTGACAGCTGGTGTAACAAAGCACTGCATGGACAGTTCCTTGAAAAGATCCAAGGAAAAGTAGATAAGGAAAAGACCTGGTTATAGCTGATCAACGGAACACTGAAGAAAGAAACAGAAGGCCTGATTCTTGCAGCCCAAGAACAAGCCATCAGAATGAATGTAATCAAAGCCAGAATAGAAAAATCTGCTGACGACCACAAATGCAGATTCTGCAAAGAAGCGAATGAAACCGTTGATCACATACTGAGCTGTTGCAAGACAATAGCTCAGACTGACTACAAACAACGTCACAACACAGTTGCTTAGATGGTCCACTGGAACTTGTGTCACAACTACCATCTGCCTGAGCAAAGAACTGGTGGGATCATAAGCGGGAAAAAGTGGTCGAAAATGAGCATGCAAAACTACTGTGGGACTTCCAAATACAGACTGACAAAGTTTTGGAACACAATACCCTGGATATCATGATTGTGGAGAAGAAAAAAGTGTGGATCGTTGACATTGCCATATCTGGTGACAAAAGAATCGACGAGAAACAACTTGAAAAAGTCACCAGATATCAGAACTTGAGAATCGAACTGCAGAGACTCTGGCAGAAACCAGTGCAGGTGGTTCCAGTGATAATTGGAACACTGGGTGCTGTGCCTAAAGACCTAGGCAAGCATTTAAAAACAATTGGTGCTGACAAGATCATCATTGGTCAGTTGCAGAAGGCCACCTTACTGGGATCTGCTCGCATAATCCGCTGATACATCACGCAGTCCTAAACACTTGGGAAGTGTTCGACTAGTGATTTGTGATACGAAACCCAGCATGGTTACCTCGTTTGCTGTGTATACTGTCATTTTTGTGAATAATAATAATAATAATAATAATAATAAATCACAAATGCATTGTTTGATTCAAGACAATTACTGCCTTGGAAAAGAAACTGTTTCTCAATCTATTAGTCCTCATTTTAAGACACCTATAACGCCTCCCTGATGGTAACAGATCAAAATATGAATGTCCAGGATGAGAACGGTCTGTGGAGATTTTTAGTGCTCTAGAGAGCACTAGAGCTCTACAGCTCTGAAGCTATGTTGAGCTCTGAATCTGTCTATTGAAAATGAAACTGCTTCTCTCCTCTTGCTTGCCTGCTGAACTAAACTTGCTTGCTGAAGACTGGAGCTCTGCTCTGAACTTGCAACATGTTTCTGCTTGAGTTTGCTTCACGTTGGAGAAATCTACAACTGGTTTATAAAACCTACTTATTATGCTTATAAAGATGTGAAATGAAGCATCAGCCAACTGTGTTTACTTTTCCGGTGCTGAATTAACGCTGCAAAACTCTGAATACTCATCCATATTAAAAACAATCCATTCATTTGCATTTACAGAAGTGTATATAAGAAAAAAAAGAGAGCTATATTATTTTTAATAACCTGATTTGAATTTCAGCATCACATTGCATAGATTTGCTATATCATCACTTCACTATCACTAAGGCCATCAAGCTGAACAAAAGTGATTACATCCATGATTCTTCTTGTCTCAGACACTGGTTATTGGCATGATATTATTTCCTCAAAATGCCTTACACGCTTTCATTGCCTGATGTAACACTTCATCACATCTCAATGCCAAGTTGGCATGTGAAGAACAGAAGACTGAGAATGCAGCAGGCATATGTGTGACAGTGATATGTGATGTACAAGAAAGAATCATGGGTGATGAGCATGATACATGTTCAGTTACAATGAAATTTGATCCTCAGGCGACAGAGAAGTGCCTGTTTCCTTGCTTCAGCACAGATTTTCATGTCTTCTTTCCCCAAGGGAGCCCTGTCAATTTCTAAATAGGAATCCTCCATCAGCACCCTGTGGGACAAGCAGCTACAGCCAGTAGTAAAACCAGCCCTACTCCAACAAGGCCTCTAGAAATGTCTTGCCAGGAGAGGAACATGTCTTAGCCCAACTTCCTAAGGACTTCAGTACTTATTTGTTTGACAGAAATACAAGCGTCTGGACAATCACACAAACAACCATGGCTTCTCACCATTTGTTTCCATGACTTTAGGAAACCCCTAAAACAGACTTTAACTGCAACCTAGATGAAGCATGAATGGCATCAGAAAAAGATTGCCCCTTTCTGAAGGTGAAACTGCTTAGTAGCCATTGCAGGGCACATAAGAGGTTCATTTAAAAATAAAAATGCAACTTTTATTAGAATTCTGCTAGTGCTGTCTCAAGGCCTATGTAGTCCCACATCCTATGAATAACTACTATTTGGATACCAAAGGTGAAATTCATAAGAAAGACCTTGTTCATATTCCCTGATAATTGATGTACAGCAACCTAGTTAAAAGAATCTCGTAATACACATTATGGTTTGCTGATTTGTGGCTGGTTATCGTAAATGAAGGTCACCTAAAAAAAAATTGGAATGAATTCTTACAGAAGTTTACTGTGGTATATGAACCATGTGCTTGGATACTGAAAATAATATGCTCATGTTTAATAGCATTCATGGCCTCAACTTTAAAAACATCCAAATTGGTCAACATCACTATATTTCAGTTTGATTATGGGCTGTGTTAAAAGTTATTTTCTTTTATTTGTCCTGAATTTTCCACTGCGCTTCATCAGAATCTACAATGTATTATAAGAAACCTTATCAATGTACTCCACTATGCATAATTTGATACAGCTTTATTGCATATTTCCTTTCTAAGATAGTATTCATTTATTTGCCATGGTAAGATGCTGATCTATACTAACAAATGCTATCCGAGCTTTCTATTCAGTAAACAGTCCTGTGGTAGGAGGGAGGGGGAAAACAAGTATGTCTTCCATTTATTTAAAGGAGTTTATTAACGTCACAAAACTAAAAACATCTCTTTTAGAAATGTTAAAAGCTACAATGTGTGGACTCAACAATGTCCATCTGAGCCAGTGTGTCTCAACTTGGATGCTTATCCAGAGACATTCAAAATCGGTAAACCCTTAAAAAATTAATTTCAACTTTGTTTGCCTTTATTACTTCTTTATATCTAAACAGTTAAGAAAGTCTAAGCTCACTTCTTACTGCCATCCTTCATTTTTATAGTGCACTCACTGCATCCTTCCATGGTAATTGCAGAGATTTGTCACATCTGAGCATACTCTCCTTATCCATTATATACAGCTTCTAAATGTCTTTGTAGGGGTGGAGGGAAGAAAAAAGGAAATCAATTTAACTCTTTATGACACCTTGCTTTTTCAAGGTTATTTCCTGCTCCTTAAGAGCAAACTTATTATTTGGAATAATGTTTCAAACCACCAGTACAGAGAAGAAACTCTTCAAACAGGGCTGGGCTATACTGTAATAAAAGTGGTGCTTTGATGACATAAGATCCACAGCCCAAACAAAAAATTTAAATCCCATGGAATAAATAAACTGCAAACAGCAATTCCGAATGGATTGTGTTGAATTTATATAAAAATGGAGTTGGAAGACTATAGTAAACATTTGCAAATTATAATTCTTAAATCTTATGACTCAAGGGGTTAGAAATACCTATTTTCAGAGGGAAGGGGTGAAATTGTCCAACTGTGAAGGTTATGGATGGAAGTTACACAACTATATGTCAGTAGTGGGATTCATTTTTTTTTACTACCGGTTCTGTGGGCGTGGCTGGGTGGGCGTGGCAGGGGAAGGATACAGTAAAATCTTCAGTCAGAGGTAGTATTTGCCGGTTCTCTGAACCACTCAAAATTTCTGCTACCGGTTCTCCAGAACTGGTCAGAACCTGCTGAATACCATCTCTGCTATATGTATAAATATAGCACTCAATAAACTAGAAACCTACAGTTTCCAGGAATAAAAAAATCTTGTTATGAGAGGTCCTTGGTGCTCTCCAAACTTGCTTGTTTTCTTGCAGACATTTCATTACTCTAACTAGATAATACCATCAAGTACTAGTAAGAAGCCCAAAAGAGAACAAAAAGACTCCAGCACTCCTTCACTAGTAATCAGCACTCAGATTAGCATCCACTAACTTCAAGGTTAACTTCAGACCAACAGTCAAGTAAGCAATACCCCAATCAAGAAACTGCCAAAGAGCATTCAGTAAACAACCCAACAAAAGAATCTCTAAGCCTGCACCCAACCCAGACAGACAGACAAGACACCAAAATATAAACTGACAGTAAACAGCACTCCTTACTAGCACTGATGATGTTACCTAGTTAAGGTAATGAAACGTCTGCAAAAAAACAAGCGAGCTCAGAGGGCACCAAGGACCCCTCATTTCAACCCTGAGTTACAAATATTCTCCTTTAAATCTTGTTATCCCAGAAATAACACAATATGGTAGAATGTCGAATATATTATTAATACATAGAAATGTCTGAACTGTGTTTTTTTAAGTGCAATTATATAGTCACTTGCCTGAGAGTAAACTTCACTGAATAGAATGAGACTGATGACTACATATAAAAATGCTGCACGTTAAATCTTTGATGAAAATTAGAAAAGAAACTTCTGTATCAAGATAAAGGATATAACCATCAAAATCTCAAATCTTGACCCTCCAAGTTCTGGTTAGCTAGCACTGATTTTCTGCCTCAGTAGAATTGAATCTGCTCTGATGCATGCCATTTAAAGTTAATAAACTTATTTAAGGTGACTTGCCAAGAAAAAAAAAAAAAGCCAAACTTGCTTTCTGAAACTAAATGGATTTCCTGATTTTGCAAGAGCCTGGATTACATTGCATCCCTTGGAGAAATGTAAATGACCCCAGTTTTAGTGCAAATATCCTCTGAATATACTTCTCAGCAACACTGATTTTCAAGTGGTCATCCCATATGGACCTTACCTATTTATTTTATTTATAAAATGATTTCACCGCTTTTGGAATATGTAAACACACACATACACATTCCACTTTGAATAACCTTCAAAAGCTAAGGAGAATTTTGCCTGTTTGTCTATATACACAGACACTGATGCAAATAAACTTCTCACAAAACATTGTAATAATTTGCCTTGATTTTCTTGGTGGTGGTGGTAGTGAATTATTAGCAGAACCAGGATTTAAAAAATCTTGAGCGTTTTCCAAGTGGCCAATCCTTTAATTATGAAGTAAAACACTTACGTTTTGAAACTAAGTTATAAGGGTGTTGGGTTAGTAAGTGTTGCAAAAATAAAGCCCACAAATCTTATAATAGGAAAGCTATGGGATAAGAAGATAATAATTAGAAAATAATTTTCTCTACCTCAATTGGATACACACTAGCAAGTTCAAGTTACTCTGTTTGGTGGAGGAATTAGTAAATTATCCCCACTTGCTTGATAAAAACTGTCTAAATGTTGATATCATGGCACTCTGTATAAGCCTTTTATTAACTTAGCTTCTGCAATATTCTTTTCCTGTCAAAAGTAGAATGCTTTACTCCAGGGGAGAAATGAAATGTGATGATTATCAACAATACAGGCATGGAAATATCAGTGTTTCGTGGTATTGCTCCTAGACATTGATGAAAAAAAATGGAGGACAGGTAATGGTGCAGAAAAATGCAAAATTTAATTCATTTTCAGCCGATGAGAATCTTGCCTTCCCTTTCAAGCATGAAGGGAAAAAGCCATGCCACAAGCCATGCAGTACAGGTGACATGCAGATTTTAAAAATCATATCTGACACAGTTAGTAAAACAAAAACCAAACTCCTTTTCCAATGCGACTAGTATATTTGCTCTTGGGTGCTTTTGGTAGCCAAAGGGCAGTACAGAAAAAAAAAATCTGTCAAGATTCCACAGCAAGTCCAGTTGATACGGCTACCTACCCGTACTGGTCAGGCTGATGCATCATGGGACCCTGAGCGTTGCCATAGTTGGGGTGCTGTGAAGAAAACATGGGGCGTCCGCCAGCCCCAGACTGGCTGGGATAAGCAGGCGACCGAATGTATGGTGGCCTAAAGCAGAACAAAAGAACAACTTCTTTGGATTTGTATTGGACTACAAGCTTGGTCCTGATGGCAGGATTCTTCTTGTTTGGAAAACAGCCATATTCTTTCTCTTATTCTCTGGCAATAAGGAGAAAAATGTGGTTCTTCCATAGCCTTAAATGATGGGGTTCATCTCATACTCCCTACAGATGTCTGTAGAGATTCTTGGTCATCCAGGTTATCGTTGTCCCAAAGGTGCTTTTTCAGGAGGCAACTGGACTTCCTTTTTTTTTCTTTGAAGACGTTTCACTTCTCATCCAAGAAGCTTTTTCAACTCTGACAGGATAGTGGGGAATGGAAGGATTTTTCTGCAAGGAATGTAAATCTAATTGCCTCCTGAAAACTCCCTACAGATGTTTTCTTTTGCAATAAAAGTATAGTAATGCCTTAGTCTTTCTATAGGTAAAGAGTAAAAGAGGGTTTGCTAGGAGATGAAAAAAATACTAAGTACTGTATCATAGAAAATAGAAACTGAAAAGCAAATTCTAAAAAAAATGGAGTTGCAAGATGCTTCATTTATGAACCTAAATGCTACATATATCTTACATTAATTATAATTATTTATATCACAAATGATGTTGTGAAATGCAACACTTGATTGTACTGCAAATGGCCTTCTTTTAAAATTAAGAGTTATTTTTGTTTTTTACACCCAGTTTTCACTTCTGAAAAATATGGATTGTTCAAAGCAAAAAAGAAGAAGAAAAACCCTAAACCCACTGGCCTGCTAAATTGCACAGGCTTTCAGTTATTTTTTATGAAGCTGTTGGTTTTACATATTAAGAGCACACATTAACAAAAACTAAATTGCTGTTTTATAAATTATATTCCTCACAGTTCAAACAAGATATACATTCTTAAAGTAATAAAATAAAGGTCAAGCATTCTAATAAAATATTCTTACCCTTTTTGGTAGTAATGGGATTATCTGCATTTTGAGCACTTACTGGTAATGTATATGTAATGCAATGAATGCTTTTTTTTAAAAAATGAATATCTAATGTTTATACTTTTTCAAGTATTATAAATATGCATGCTGTTTTATATGCATGCATTAAATATACAGATGCATATAATAGTAACACTGTTTTGCAAAGTAATCATGAAATTCATTTTTCTCTTAATGATATTTTCACTATTAACACAGTGAAACCAAAAGATACAACCAAGAACATGAATTCATTTGCAATAGGTGCCTCTGGGGGAAGGACAGCACGTGCAAACATAGTCTTTGCATTTTTGTAGATCTTAACAAACTTCAATTCAATTAACAGTTTAAGGCTCTGAAAATATTATTCCAGAAGGAGGAGGCTGTGGTTATTGGATCTAGAAATAGAATAGATGACTTGAGTTTCCTTATTCTAAGATGACTAGAGAACCTGAGTTTAAAAATCTAGATGCTGGACCCACTTTGTTACTCAGGATGCCAGTCAGATATTCTGATTAATTTACAAAGGTTGGTTGCTATTGACAATGGCTTAAGTTCTTTTGCCAACGGCTGCATATAAATGTTCTGAAAGCCTAAGATATCTTGCTTATCTTTCCAGGAATGCTGCCTTTTTCTACAATTTATCTTATTACCTTTCCCAACAATTTATTGTACCACTTGCATAGACTTAAATGTATTCTTTCAGAGGCTAAATGCAGGCAGTTTATGTCTTAAATTTAAATGATGGGATTTCCACCTCTATGTATTTTTTTATTTTCTGAGAGAAAGCATGCTGTAAAACCTCCAATATTCAACCCTTGTCATTTTGGTTTGGTTCAGCCCATTCTATTCTTCTCTTTCTTTTACACACAAATGCGTTTTACTTAGCATGGACATTGTCAATGTTTTCAGTTCCTTCCCCTTGGAAGCGTACCTGCTCTGGGCGGAGTTGGCAGCAGCTTGCATCACCGCTGCAGCTGCCTCCTGGGCCTTACGGTTCACAGTTGGCATGGGTGGTCCCATCCCAGGACCTCCTTGCTGAGCCATGCCCGGAGAACTGGGTGTCATACTGCTCATATTTCCAGGAAACGGTCTGCTTTGCATCCCAGTTGATGGCATTCGTCCCAAGGGAATGGTACCGCAAGGCTGGCCTGGACCCTGTCCGTGCATCTGGTTGCTGGCATTTATACCCATACCAGGTCCTGGTCCACTGTAACCTGCATTGGTCACTCCAGAGTATGTTGGCTGTCTGGAGTAGTTCCCTAAACAAAACAATATAGAAGAGGAAAATAAAGTTACTAGTTCTGAATCTATGGAATGAGACCCCTGGAAAAAGCTGTGTGCATTAAAATTATTTAAGTAGGGCAAAATATGCCTAAGTATTCTTAACTAGTATCCAGTATCTGTCAGGCATTAGCATTTGCTGGATCTATATTTCTTGAAATTATGTGCCTGCATCAATAGGGATAAATAGCAAACATATGGAAAACCTGGTAGACGAATGTGAACAAAGGCAATAGCAATAGCACTTCGACTTATATACTGTCTCATAGTGCTTTACAGCCCTAAGTAGCTTACAGAGTGCGTATATTGCCCTCAACAATCTAGGTCCTCACTTTACCTTCGGAAGGATGGAAGGCTGAGTTAACCTTGAGCCGGTGAGAAAGCAGGCCATGGAGGAAACAGTGGCTGCCTTGTTAAACATCTTGCAGTAGCCAGAGCCACAGAATGGAAAATGCAGAAGTAGCAAAAGAATGACACAAAGGGAGAACTCACAATGATCTTCTAACTGTGGCTCCTTCTCCTTGTTCTTTTCCTTTTTTTAAAAAAAGATTCCACTGAGGAAGCCTCCCACAATGATTATACCTCTTCATACAATTCTACTTAGTGTAAGAAATAGAGAGCAGAACAAGTGTGGTAACTCATCTTATTATATAATTTAGTTTTGCTTTTTAATAAGACATCTAGGCTGTTGGGTATTTTCCTACACTGACTGATAATGGGACCAGAATGTCCCATGCTTAAACATTACAGCTCCCTTCTGTCCTTTAAAAAGGAATCAAACAACATTATACATTTGGTTTCAGAAGGCAAGGATACACCTATGATTGCCTATTGGGTTCTCACATGTGAAACATGTATTTAATCTATAGACAGTCTGCCCCATCCCAAATGAGTCTGGGCTGCTTTACAACATTAAACGAACAATAAATACCAAGCAAGCTCTGGTGACTAATTCTTTGAATTAGAAACTACACTTTGCACCAAGTTTACAATTGTCTATTAAGAATCAGGTTTTACTCCGCACAATCGTGTTTGCTGAAAGCAACAAAAACATTTCTATGTGTATCAAAGGTCTAACTTTTGACTTGGCTGTTCCTGATGTGGCATTTCACCTTAAGAATTTCCTATTCTAGTTTTGGGGTGTTTTGTTTTTATTAAATTTTAGGGTTTTAGAATGTGGTTTTAAATTTAAATTTTAGGGTTTTAGAGTGTGGTTTTAAATTTAAATCGTGTTTGCTGAAAGCAACAAAAACATTTGTATGTGTATCAAAGGTCTAACTTTTGACTTGGCTGTTCCTGATGTGGCATTTCACCTTAAGAATTTCCTATTCTAGTTTTGGGGTGTTTTGTTTTTATTAAATTTTAGGGTTTTAGAGTGTGGTTTTAAATTTGTTTACAGCCAGGGTTGGGTTTAATTTAGTTTTATTGTTCCACATATTTATTGTTTTAACTATACGGCTGTGCACCGCTCCGAGTCCTTTGGGAGAGGAGCGGTATATAAATAAATATTTATTATTATTATTATTAAGAATTTCCTATATAACTGCAAAGTCACCGTATAGCAGCGATGAGGAAACTTGGGAAGAACAGTATAGACTAACAGATCTTGTAAGCCTTTCATTCCTTAATCCTTGTTTACATAACTTTTAACCAAATACTGCATTCAGACTGACATAATAATTAAAATGGATATCTGATATGACAGCAAATTTGGAGGCTGCAAGTATGTTTTCTAAATACAAAGCTTCTGTTAAATAAAAGCCAGGATATCAGTAATGTGATAATATTTCAGGTGAAAAAAAAAGGTAGACTTCTTTCAACACCTAAATAAATACCAACAATAAATGAGAGAGAAAGCCAAGAAAGAAAAGTACAAATTTTCCTGTTTTTCTAATAGATTCATAATTTGCTGGCAGTGGCTTTGACAGCAAGCAGATGGATGCACCATTAGATTCAATGAATGGAGCAGATGCTGAGCTAGTCCCCATCAGCTGGGATATCAGGCAGCCAAGTGTAAACCCCCCCACTTTTTAAGTGAGTATTCTTTGGTGCAGCAGCCTTGGAACGTTAATAAGCAGCCTATTCTTTCTTCAACCAATGGAGCTCGTTTCAGCTAATTAGAATGAAATCCAGAGGCATTGGCGACTCGTATGGAGGAAGAAACTGTTTAGCACTGGAGCTTACATGTATAAGGAAGCCAAAATATAGGTAAGAAAAACATTAACATTCTCTTATAAACAAAATTTCAAAAGAAAAAAAAAAGGGAGTTTAAAACTTTGTTTTGGCTTGATGTGTTTATTCCTATGTGGCTCACTTTAAATTGGCTTTGCAGAATTTTGCATTGAGGTCCAAATTAAGAAACATTGTAACTCCAGTTTGATTTCAAGCTGTTTCAGCACCCCAACCTTTTAAAACCTTTCACTGTCTTTTCATGATTATATCTGGCAAATAATTAGCTATATTAAATATACACCAATAGGGTAGGTTAACTAAATCTTTTTGCAAGTCCCTTTGGGCAAAATCTGTTTCCTTATTTATGTAACACATGCTCAAGTTTAGATGCTAAAATAATAAAAATTATTCCCAGTATCAAACAAAGCAACAAATTAGAAAACTGACTTTATTTCTGTAAAAGTTTTTCTACACAGATTCTAGGTAATTTACTGGTTATGTACTATGTAATAGTTAATTACACACTTCATTTGCCCATGAACTTTCACCTTACAAATTAAAATAAAAAACCAGTACTTTCATACACATACCAACTTAGAAATGAGGCATGTAGTTTTTAAAATTTAGCCCAATAAAAATTGCAAAGAATTTCTTGTCTAGCACCTGTTCATAACTTCTGGCAGCCAGAACATTGTATGTGAACTGATAAAGGGACTATTATTCAAGTACTGGGTTTACTGTACAACAATAACAATGTTCCTGAAAGTGGTATTTCACTTCTTATTCATTCTTTAAAGTTACCAGTGCTTCAAAAGTTATGAATTAAAACCATGGAAATTAATGTTTTTATGTTTCTCATTCTTGCCTGAAGCCCAGATATTTATTAGAGTGGCACATGCAGTATAAAGCGAGCCTATGCTGATGTGTGTGGAATGATGAAAGATGATGCTTTCAGAATTCAATAAAAAAAAACAGAAGCTAAGGAATACATGATTAATTGCAGAGGGTTGTTTTCTTCAATGCTAGCATCTATTCTAAAACTAAGTAATCAACCATTTGTATTATTTAGGATTTTAAAACTGAGCTGAATTCTACAAATCAAAATAGAAATTCGAATTGCACAATGGCTGCCACTCAGCAGAGGAGACCCATTTCACAATCCTGAAATATCATAGCACAGATATTACCTGGCAGGATTTTAATCAGAAAGTAATCATTTTTAGCTTGATTCCAAATCAATTATGGGAACTAAACACCACAGATTTATAGTGCAGAACTTTTTAAAAGTACAACTGCAGAATTGTAGAGGGTTGCTTGTGTATTTTATTATGATAATGATCTATTTTTCTTTAGTTTTTTTCAACATAAAAGGTGCTTTTGATACCATCAACCATGGTACATCCTTCAGCATCAGCTCAGAAGGTTGCTAGTGGACAGCATGGCATTGTGCTATTCATCTCCTTCCTTCAGGCTTGATTTCAATTAGTGGTGATAGGGAAGGAGAGGTCTTGCCCATGGCCCCTACAGGGTTTGGTGTTTTTTCCTTAACACCTACATGAGGCCTCTGGGTGAGCTCATCCATCACCATGGGGTGAAGTATTGCCAGTATGCTGGTGATACCCAATTATATATCTAGAAAACTAAGGGATATCATGACCATCTTATTCTGGAACCTGAGTAATGGGAATAACTCCACTAAAGGAACTCTTTCACTAAAATGTAAGCTACAAACAATGCATGTTTACTGTGGTATGTACTGCTTTTCACCCACAAATTCAATAGTTAGATAGCTCCACAGTGAGTTACTGAATAATGCAAACTGTTCCAGCTGTTTATGTTCACAATGTACAATAGTTTTGACTACTTTACAGCCAACAAAACTGTTTACTGCATGGAATATTTCTTTATTGGGTTTGAAGGTTATTTACAGTCCACTTGTGTAATTTTAATTCATTTTTATTCCATATATTTCTTTGGGATGGGAAACAAACAAACATGGGTCTAGTACAAATACTATCTTGCTGACGTACTGTTTTTCTTCCTCAATTGTTAGATGATTTGCTTCCTGGAAGCCAGTTCAAACCACCATCCAAACCTGTTTCAAAGTCTAATGTCTATTTTGAAATGTTGCAGTATTGCAATTTTCATTCTCCCCCATCAACATGAGATCTGGTTAAGAATCATAGAATTGCAGTCCAACAATATTTGGGGATCTACAACTGGAAACTACATTTTACCTATCAACATCCTCTATTACAAGCAAGAACATAAAATAAGGGCACTGAACAAAGGGCATGTCATGACAGGCAAACTGAGGGTGTATGTTGAGGAATTTTAAGAATCCCCGTAGACTTTACAATGACAGCAGTATTACTATTTGTCTTTTCCTATCAATAACTTTGATTTATCTGGAACTGAATCTTTACTTATGCAATTGAATCATCCATAATTGCAATTAACATTTTAAAAAAGTATTAAAACATCTTCTTAGGCAAAAGAATTTGGAAATGTATTTATTTTTATTTTATTTATTGAATTTCCATATGACGACTTCATCTAAGTGTTTAAAATGGGTGTTTAAAATGCAAACTAGCACAACCAAAAATATATTGACTAACAAACTTACTGTAAAAAGATGCTCCTTTGGTCTTTTTAGCTGCCAGAAAAAGGGAGTGGGGGAAAACAAGGCATTCTTGAAATGCCTAGATATCAACTCAGCAGCCCAAAGTTGTCGGAGCATAAGAAGGTTATTGGAGAGCATGATGGACAACTCTTGGAGACTGATGTGTCCTATTGGAGAAGTCACATCCAGGGGGTGGGGGAAAGGCCAGGGTCAAGGGGGAAATGTATGATGTGATTTAGTATCGGCTGCATCCAGCCACGCACCAACATGGCAATTTCTAATAAACCAATTTACTTTTTGTGAGATGTGGCTAGAGACTTTTGCTTTGAATGAGGGGATTTGTTGGAGCTCTGATAGTTATAATTGTTATATCAAGAAATACATACAATTTTATCTCATCACCAAATAAATGAAAGAGGAACAAACAAAAATAAAAAATAAATAAAAATAAAAATCCAATTTGAAACACCACAAAAATGAAGATTTCATATCATCAGATAATGGTAGTCCTTGACTTACAGCCACAATTGGGACTGGAACTTTGGTCATTAAGTGATGCAATTGATAAGCAAGTGATCACATGAATTTTATAACTGTTTTTATTATGGTTCCAATTTTATGACAGTTTTTACTATGGTTGTTAAGTATATACAGGGGTGGGATTCTACCACTTCAGACCAGTTGGGGCAAATTGGATGTTAAATTTATATCTGGTTCTCCAAACTGGTAGTTGAACCGACCAGCTGGCCCTGCCCCGCCCACCCCTCCCCTCCCCTCCTCCCAGGAGTCTCCATTTGGCCCATTTTGGATGCAGGTAAGTGCAGGGTCCGCGCGGAGGCTTTGAAAGGGCGAAAAACAGGCCAAACTGGAAGCTCCAGAAGTCCAGAAACAGGCCTGTTTCCAGCTTCCGGTGGCCTCTGGAGCAGAGGTGGTATTCAGCAGGTTCTGACCAGTTCTGGAGAACCGGTAGCGTAAATTTTGAGTAATTTGGAGAACTAGCAAATACCACCTCTGACTGGAGACTTTCCCTGCCACGCCCACCAAGCCACGCCCATAGAACCGGTAGTAAAAAAATTTGAATTCCACCACTACTCTGGCGCCTGGGGGAGGCCGTTTTCGCACTCCTAGAGGCCCGAGGGAAGCCTCTGGACCCTGAAGAAGGCAAAAAAAGGCCCTCCCGGAATTTCTGGTGAGCCACGCTCACCATGGCCACACCCACCCAGCAACCAGGTAGCAAACCAGTTGCTGGGATTTTTGAATCCCACCCCTGAGTATATATGGTTGTTGAGTAAATCTGGTTTTCACAATTAATTTTGATGTTGTAAACCTGCTGAGTAGATTACAAATCATGATAACAAGATGTTGCAACTGTTGTAAATACCAGCCAGATGGTGTGACAGTCTTCAAGGTTGGGTTATAGGTCACTTTTTCTGAGGCCATTGTAATGGTTGTTAAATGAACAGTTATAAATTGAGGACTATCTGTATAATTCTTCTTAGGTCATTTAAGGGCTACTGTATACATTGTCACCATCATTCAGAGGCTACTAAAAAGGGCTTCCTTTTGGAGCATTTAATATTTCAGACTTAATGTTTCATTATTTATATTCCTTCATTTTTCAGCATAGACTGGGCTGAGCTAGTGCACGCTATCTTCTTGACTCAGTACACAAGATGTCAGAACTTTTAAAGAACACTTGCTTTAAAAACTATTTTACAAAAAGCTTTGGTCAATATGGTAGCCAAAGGATCTTTAAAAGTTCAGGCATCTTCTGTAACTGTCACTGAAGTATTTTTTATATTTATTTACAAACATCCTCATATGAAGCTAAAAATCAGCTCTGATTGCTCTAAAGCAGTGTGCATTTCTGCCAATAATTTGAAGCACGTCCGCCTTTCCTTAATAATTAGCACTGGGCTATAAAATAACATTCCACCCTAAAGATAGCTCCAGGTTTTCTGAATCCTTTTAAAGTGAAGACTGCAATGTTCTTGTGGATTCTTGTAAACAGCTGTAACTTGCAAGTATATATTAGTCTGTTGTGACTGAAGCTATTATGTTGCTAATTTTATCCATGTCTATATTCATCATATCAAAGGTAATGATGTTTATGAAATTTATCAGTAGATAAAGATCATAGTCTAATCGCACTTCTATAGAAAAGCACTAACGTTTTCAGAAGGAATCCAATGAACTTTTGTTACTTTAGTATAACTGTTTCAGTAGTTTATATATTATTGATTTTATTGTTGTGAGTCACCCACAGTTGAAAGTTGATGACACACAAGTTTAATAAGTAATTGACTTTCTAATCTGTTTAATGTTTTTGATCTCCATCACAATCATGCATATCACACAATGTCACTGAAATATGTCAGTCAATCTCTTTCATGTTATATATGCTAACAGCAAAGAGCTGCTTTATTCTAGTAAAGTTGATATGATGAAAATGAGGGCATAGAAAACATTTAAAGTTGAGCAGATAGCAACACAAAGTTGCAAAATGTAACATTCAACAATGGAACTGAAAAATTGTGAGCTGAGCACATGGCTGCTTCATTGTATAACAGATTACTTACAATTTCAGGCAGCCCACACTCTTAGCTTTATGAGATGATGTTATAGTAATTGTTCAGAATATTCCATCATCTGCTAGGGTAAAAATAAGCTGGTATCACCCTGATCCACGCACAAAGAATGATCTAATTTATGATGGCAAGGTAAATGAAAGTTGCAGAATCACTGCAAGTCTTCTTCAAACTGAGCTTGATTCATAGTGACTTTGTGGAGATAGTCATATATTTTCCCTTAATAACAATATAGAAGGGTTTGTCACTACCTTCTGGGATTCTTTTTCAGCTTCCCAGTCTAGCCTACAAACTTTGATATTCCCAAGAGATCTCTCTTCCAAATACTAATTGGATCCAATCCTGCTTAGTTCCAAGCCTAAGTCAGTCAGAAACTGCTGCTTGGCTGAGAAGCCAAAGCACAATATTTTTTTTTCAATTGCCAATGAACTGAGTAAATTGAACCATCTGTGCCAGAAATAAAATTTAAAAAATCATTTCAAAAGAAGGCTCCTCATTCAGTTTGTTGGTTGTTACTGTCACATGGATCTAAGCCAGGCCTATCTCTTAAGTTGCATTAGTTGCTCTGTAAAAAAAAATTAGACACATTTTGGAAGGTTGAGTTGTATCATTGCCAATTTTTGTATTTATATATTAAGAGCTAAACTAATACTGATCATCCAATAAGTCTCAAATATATGCATGATATAATCTATCCAAAAATATTAATATCCTTAACTTGATGAGTCTGAACTGGTATCTTATACATATAGCTGTGAAATGCACAATAATACAATACAAAAATTTCTCCTCTAATTTTAGCCTTACCTACTAAGGACAGGTCCATCACAAGATATGTACATATGTTCTCCAGAATTTAAAAAAAAATCTGATGCAAAATGTGAAAACTACTATTGAGTATGGAAGATTGGTAAGAATTTATCACAACACTATTTTGCATCTTAACATAACAATAAACAGGAATGGTTTATCAAAAAAATCTTTTGGAGAAAATGGTTGTGTATAGAGATTTAAAACAGCAGTTTTCATTCTACCTGATTTTGTTCCCATGTTTGTCAAAGAAGCATTTTGTTTCTGGACCAAAGCCTGCTGTTGGGTTATACTCCTGTCACTCTGGTGGATTTATTGGTTGGAGCAACTGCAAGCTATCTGTGTCACAATTATCCATAATAACCACGGTGGAATTCCAGGGCAATGTCAAACAACATGAAACTGTAACTTCTGAGGGCAGATTGTAAGGGAGTCAGTATCAAACTGGAGATGTTGAGATCCTAAAAACATCTGTGTTAAATGCCAAACACCTGTGCCAAACTACTCTTACATCAGACCATATAAAGTTCCAGAGGTCTCCAACCTTGGCAACTTTAAGACTTGTGGACTTCAACTCCCAGAATTCTCCAGCCAGCTGGTTGGAGAATTCTGGGAGTTGAAGTCCACAAGTCTTAAAGTTGCCAAGGTTGGAGTCCTCTGAATAAACAATAGTTAAGAATAAGGAAAGAGGAAACACTTATGAACTTGTTCTTTCCCCATCCCCTGAGGGATACTTATGTTAGGTGACTTTATTAAGATAGGCAATTGCAACGATGATCACTTTTCCTAAAAAAAAGAGAGAGGAAAACATTTTACCCTAACTCAGAATATGCAAACTCTGATGTATTTCCAACCAGGCTTTTAATAAACAAAAATTGGAATAGTAAGTACATATTAGTATTCCTTTGTGCTAGCACTTTTAATAATGATATTGCAGGAAAAAATGAAAGGACATTCTCAAAAATACATGTTATTGCATTTTGCTAGGATTTTAAAGGGGAAAATGGAAAAGCTAAGCATGTTTTAAACAATTATTTTCCAACATGGTCAAAAATAAAAAGCTAGAATATGTATAAAAAGAAAAGATATGACCACCATCTTTGGCATATACAGGTAATACTCAACTTATGGCCCACAATTGAGTCCAAAACTTTTGTTGCTAAGTGAGTCAGTCAAGTGAATTTTGCCCCATTTTATGACTTTTGTTCCCACAGTTGTTAAGTGAATCACTGCAACTGTTAAGTCAGTAACATAGCTGTTAAGTGAATCTGGCTCCCCATTGACTTTGCTGGTCAGATGGTCACAAAAGGTGTTCACATGATCTTAGAGTCACTGCAACCATCATAAATAAGAACCACTTGCCAAGCATCTGAATTTTGGTCATGTAACCATGGGATGCTACAATGGTCATGTGAAAAACAGTCATAAGTCACTTTTTTCAGTACCATTGTAATTCTGAATGGTCATTAAATGGACTGTTGTAAGTCGAGGACTACCTGTAACACATTTTTCTATAGAATAAGTTGTAGAAAACTGATTGTTAATTATTTTACCTTGTGGCCCATACTGGCTCATCTGAGTTCCATAAGCACCACTTGAATTACTTTGTGGAAAACTCCCAATTCCAGAATGCATTTGACCTCCAGGTGAAGGATGGGGTGACATAGAAGGTCCAGTCTGCTGAGATGCATATTGTGACAATTGAGGGTTTCTTTGAATGCTTGTCATAAAACCTAAAGTTAAGCAGATATGATGGAGAGAAAAATTAGGGACCTCCATATTCATTAACTTAAATTAAGGTACACATTGAATGTTGTTAATACTTTCTTTTGTATCTCATGATATTTGAGTTACAGCTTGAGTTATAGAAGCATTTAAATCTTGGCGTCCCAAGTAGCTAAACATGGCATTGTAACTACAATGGTAATGCTACTTTGGACTTTATCACATCTACAGAAATAAGACAATGTTATACAAAGGTAATTAATAAATATTAAAATAAAATTAGATGAGAAGACAGGAAATTATCATTATATTTAATGGCAATTCCTCAAACATACTTTTTGCAAATCCCTTCTAACCCGTATGGGAAATATGACAATCTTTCAGAATATGACACAATAGACATTTCTAAAATTCTTCCGGAATCCGTTGTTCATTTTCTGCCTCTGTAACTAAAAAAGTGCCATTTTTGCCCTATTCTCTATTTTGGGAGTTGGGTCTGCTGTTATTACCAAAAAAACATTCATCTGTTTCAGGAATGCTTGGGGCATGATTAAAGGGAGAATCTCAACCATATATTAACAATTCATATGGAGAAGATCATGGTTTTGCTACCTCCATATGAATTTGAATAGACCTTTGCATCATGTCACAACTACTACTAGTTTTGCCTGCTTTTGTCTTCCTACCAGAATACAAGACCAGTGAACACCCCTGCTCAAAAATTGATGCTCATCCCTCTTTTAAATATAATGTTAGAAACAAAAAAACCATCCAAAGTTCTTTGGTTAATGTTAAGAAGTATGAATATTAATTTTACATTTTAGTCAAATATTGTAATTTGCCACAGAAAAATTATACAGAGAGTTCTCCTCAACTCTGAAAATACTTTTGGCCATTTGAGTTCATTCAATCTATCACCCATCAAATGCAATGCACACAAGCACCTGGTCTGACAGATTAAATATATTCTGGAGATATTTTCATATCACTTATGACTGAATTGATGCATTGTCAGTAGGAAAAAAAATTACATTTGGTCTGCTGTCTCTATCTCACTACTAGTTTTATTACTGAATTTATACTTCTCTTTTCAATTTATCTGTATCCTCAATGTGACTTACACACATTTTAAAAAGCACCATATATAAAACATAACTGTAAAGGCAATATAATGGAAATCAACATTTAAAACCAACATCAGTACAACAGCATTGAAATAAATATCAATTAAAAGCTTCAGGAAAAGGTCATCCTGTTGTGACTTTCCCAAAAACAGAGAAAGGAGGAGTCAAACACAGTTTCTTGGGGGGTGTACAGCCTGGAAGCCTTATAGGTGAATCCAATGTTCCATGTACATGACAGATGAAATTTTGGCCATGAAGCATTCTAGAGGACAGGCACTATTCCAATAATTTAGATGTTAAGCATCAGTGTCCCAGCACCCTTTGGATAGTAAGCATCAATTTCCCAGCTAACAGGGTCATACTAACAAAATCCACATCAGGGTGACCAAAGCTATCTCAGTAAAGGCCACCACTTTCTCAATCACCATATCTAAAAAAAATATATTTAAGAGTAGTCAGCCAGGACCTTTTTAAAAATTAAGGAGACACTGAACAATTCCTTAAATGGTCACAAGGGATAACTTAAAATCTGGCCAATTTAATGGCAAAGTCTGAGCAACTGGAAGGTGGTCTTTAGCTCTCCATGTATTCTGTCAATGTCCTCAAGAAATAAAAGCTGAAAAGTACGCTCCCACAGGGTCGCCCTGCTTGGGATACCGCCATCTGATCGTTGTCGGCTGGCGACCCCAAGATTACGTGCTTTCTCTGTGGGAACCCCCTCCCTTTGGAACTATCTCCCCCCAGAGATACGAGACACATCGGACATCCTAACCTTCCGGCGTGCAGTCAAGACCTTACTTTTTAAGCAGGCCGGCCTAGCCAATTAAAGGTTTTCTGAGATTTTTAAATTTTAGATTCAAATAAGACTTTTAATTCTATTTGATGGGACTCAATCATTTACTTACTTACTTATTTTACTCATTTATCCTATTTTCATCTATCTATATTCAATTCTGAGTTAATTACTGTTACTGTTGACTGTATCTTTATATGTTTAGACTGTACACCGCCCCGAGTCCCTTTTGGGAGAGGGAGCGGTATAAAAATACGATAAATAAATAAATAAAATAAAAAAGCTTTCCATATGAACAGGATAAGCAGTTATCAAGGTTATCTGTCAAGGTATCCTATGACCAATCTCAACACTGGAAATGAAATTGCTGCAAATCTGATCAATTTCATTTGAAAAACATATTGAAAATTGTTCCAACATTTCTTGATTCTATCCTCCAATGTCTTGATGGAGATGCCATATAAAGTGAAAAAGCATCACTACCCTGTTCACTGCAGACTCAACCGAAGTAGAGAAATTTGCCCGGTTTAATTGCTGTCACCAGTACTGTTTTCTTTTTCGGCTAAGCCACTTAAAGTAAATCAAACTCCATGTTTGATTTAATCCTTCCAGAAAATTCCTTCATTTGCATTTCCCTCTACATTATGGATTATGTTACATTTCTCCACTACAGCCCTTTCCTTACTTAATTTCATTACATTCATCTTGCTAGTGCATCAAGATGTCTCTTGAGTTCTGTTAAAACTAGTTGTATTTAGGAGCACTAATGCCAACTGTTAGGGCCATCTCTGTGTTCCATAAATTGGCCTGGTCTTCAGCAGAACTCCTAACACCTATACAATGGTGGATGCTAATCTAAACAGCATAGACAGAATATGGTCTGTCTATGACAAAGCTCCTCCACTATTAGATCATTAGTATAGAAGTTTTAATCCTAATCCATCTTTGAGAAAGTTATTTTTCACACATGCCTTAAACAAAACATGAGCACTTGGAGAATTAAGCTACAAAAGGAAAGTTATAGAAGTCACTAGAACTATTGTGGCCAAAAGCAGGATTATCTTAATGTTTCAGTAATATTGTGTTTTAATCCTAATAAAAAGTTATATTTCACAGATTTATCACTCTCTCTGTATAAATCAGTTGTTCATATATAATTTCTCCCAGAGCTCTGCTAATAAAGCAGAGTTCCCAGAGGTCTGAATTTATAAATTTATAAAACAACAGGGAAAAAACTATATAAGAAAGACATGGAAAATGGAAGTGAAAACATTCTGAATAATTAAGAGTCCTAATATTTCACATAAACATTTCTTGCTAAGCAACACTATTTGCAAGAAAGTACTTGAACATAAAAAGCTATTTTGATCTGCCAACTACAGTCACAGTCCCTTACAAATATAATATTTTTCATGTTTCAGTGACAATTTTTGATTTATTACTGAATCTGTTGGCACATAATGACAGTCCTTTTTGGACTAACAAAATCAAACATGAGGCTGATAAATATATTCTAGCATTCACACTATTATTAAATGTACATTAACAGTAATCAAATCTGAACAATCTGGTGAATGAGAAGATACTGATAACAAACACAGGGTGCTTCTACAATAATGAATTTTGATGCAAAAGACTGTTAAATGTTGAAAGCTTAACTATCACAGGAAAAAAAGCGATTCTAACAGCAAGTTCAGAGGGATTGGCCAGTTGTGAAATACTGTAGCTACAAACTTTCAAAGGGTTTATCTCCACAGAATATAAATTACTTTAAATGATATTTATGGAAGTCAGATTAGATCATTAGCAAAACACTATCTTTTAAACATTTGCATTAATAGAGCACTTGTCTCATTGGATAGATACAGTGGAAGGTATATTATAAAATCAATTGCAAAAGAATCCAAGAAACAGTGGGAAATGAAAGCAGGTGCTCTCTTAATTAAGTTCCTAATAGTACACCATCAACCATTTCACAAAATCTCAATTTCTGAATTTTAAAATCAGGGAAGATGAGGCTATAAATATCTATGGGGAAAAAAACCAGGTCAATGCAAACCCTGACTCATCACTTTCAACCTTACGGACACCTCCCCCTGCTCTCCTCCACCTTTGCTTTCCAGTTATTTTATTTTTGCTGGTACAGCAAGCCACATAAGTTAAGGATTTTTGGCAAGCAATTTTATTAGCTAACATAAACCTCAAGCTGTTCTAGTGGGCATTTTTGGGTAGTAGTAAACCAATAAAAATTCACTGGGCTACAATAACAAACTTTTTGTTCGGCACCCTGAACATTTAAATAATGGTTGCTAAGATTTGCATCTTGCTGACACAGCTTTTTGCATAAAGTCAACTAAAAACGCTTCTTTGGTGAAATAACTCTCACACAGCTTGTCATCTTTGCACATTTGTCTTCTACTGAAAAGGCTGCTAAGGATGCCAAACTTGTTGAGACTAGAGACATTTGTTCTTCTGCTTATATATTTTAAAATTCTCTATTTTAATTCTGTATTCGGTCTTTGGTCTTTATTTGTTTATTCATTCCTCTTCACAAACTGAATTGCTTTGGTGAAGGCAGAAAATAATGACCCAACTAAAGCTTTTAACCAAGACTCCCTGGAGTTCCACCAGCTGTGCTATTAAGTTAAGTGGCTAAATCTCTCAACCAATTCTCTTTCGGATAGGACAAAAACCTCATCTACAAACAGCAGCAATGATATTTAAGTATATACCCTCTTTTTTTATTTTCTTCCTGTCTAAGGCTTAAAATTAATATCATCTATCATTGATAAATTGGAATTGTGGGAAGGATTAGACAGATTCCCCCAGATGGTAGTTTGGGAAGAAAAATCCAAATTTTCCTCATACAAATCTTGCTTAATGATGTCAAGTAAACTGTAGATCAATGCACAAAAGAGTTTATATTAAAAAAAAAACACGAGTGGTATGTAGTTAAACTGCAGACCCTTAACCTATTTACTGATTGCCAAACTGATCCATCCAAAAGTTAACTGTCTTTGTTAACAAAAATGTCAGCTTCCTTTTTTCTCCAACAATTTACTGCATAGTGATACTTTAGAGTTTAGTTAGAAATAATTTCTTCAGCTTATTCTGATCTCTAGCAAAGTGTTAGCAAATGTTCAGGAAAATTGTAACTGCTCCTGACTAAGGCATGATTATAGAAAACCATAAAAATCAGCAATACCATTGTATTGCTGAAGAGTTGCTGAAGAGTTTCTAATCTAAATCAAACCTAAAATGACTATACTTTATTTTACTTTATTAATTCCAAAGGCTACTGGTTTTATAGGACATCTACTTGCTACTTTTCTAGGATTTTTAGAACATAAAATACAGTATAATGCGGTTGGGAGGTCTTTTAGTTCAACTCCCTACTGAAGCAAATGGTTGTCCAATCTCTTTGTGAAAAGCTCCAGTGATGGAACACCTGCAACTTTTGGAGATGAGCAATTTCATTGATTAATATTCTCACTGTCAGGAAATCTCTTTAGTTCTAGGTTGGATCTCTCTTTAATGATCCTCCATTAGTTACTTCTTATCCTGTCCTTAGGTGTTTTGGAGAACCCCCACTTCTCTATGACACTCTCTCAAGTACTGGAAGACAGCTATCATGCCACCCCAATCCTTCTCTTCAATAGGCTAGACATACCTATTCCCTTAACTCTTCATCAAACAGTTTAGCCTTGAGACCGCCGCTTATTATCTCTATTGCTTTTCTTTGTATTCTTTGTAAGACTTCATCATCTTTTTTGTATCATGGTGACCAGAGCTGGATGCAGTATTTCAAGTGTGGACTCACTACTGCATTATATTATCACTTCTTGTGATCTTGATACTATCCCTCAGTTGATGCATCCTCGGACTGCATTGGCAGTCCTAGATCCCTTTCCAAATTACCATTGTGGAGCCAGGCATCACCTATTCTATACCTGTGCATTTGGTTTTTCTTGCCTAGGTGTTTATTTTTCTCACCACTGAACTGAATTTTGTTGGATGGGGTCTAAGGCTCAAATCTGTCACAGTCCTTCTGAATGCTGAGTCTGTCTTCTAAGATGTTGGCAATTCTGCCCAGCTTGTCTGCAAATTTGATGAGCTCCCCTTCTAGCCCCTCGCCTAAATCATTTATGAAAATTTGGAAGCATCCTGTACCTAAGACAGAGCCTTGGGGTACCCCACTGCACGCTTCCTTTCATGAAATTCAAGAACTAACATATTCTTTCTATTTCCAATTATGATTGCTTCTCTAATTATTTATAATTAGAAACAAGATAATATATCTTTCCAAATTGGCAACTTTCTCCATTCTGAGCCTACTTTAAAGAAATATGGCATTTCATTGTACACATGATAATATCTACAGTAGCTAAACTATGTGCTGACTGTTGTGATATCAATGCCCATGTTTCAGAGTTTTAGGTTGTATCAGCTTTATTACACTGCTGTCTACCTGGTCTAGGTACATTGTCATGATCAACAAAACAAACTGAAATATTATTTCTAGAAAACCAAAGGGGCAAGGAGTCAGTTTGAATATCTTCCAACTTCCTAGCAACTATGCTAGAGGATGAATGGATGCTTCCTTGCTAGGATCTCCCTAATCTACAAAGCAGGGCCCATGGGCCAGATGAGTCATGCGCTGACCATGCCCACACCTGGTATAGCGAAGGGAAAAAAAAGTCCTATGCCATGATGTCATGAGTTTGACACCCCTGCTACAAAGAATAGTGAATCTACAGATAAAGGTAACTGAAAACAGTCAATCAAAACTAAAATGCATGGTAAACTGCTTAATAATTTGCCGCAGAATTGTTTGGAAAATTGAAGTGACTTATAAATTGAACAAACAAGCAAACAAATAAAAAAATATCTATGAAATAGAAAGAATGGTCTCTAGTTCCCTCCTAAACCAAAACTCATTCAGAATAAAGAAATTTTTGCTGACTTTGGGCAGTCAGGAATTTTATTGTATTTCTTGGCTTCCTCAGTGCCTGCTAGCTAAGATGGTAGAGAGATTCTTGGCTCCTCTAAATAATAATTAATTGTGCCACATTTGTTTCTGCTTATCCAGAAAGACAATAAGTTGAGTGAGAGAGATATTTATTCTGAATTCAAAATGAAGATGGATTAATGGACAAGACAGGTTCAAAGCAATTGAATTAGCAGACTGCTGGCAGTAATTTGAATGCACAACTAATCTTGGGAACCAAAGAGTATGAGCGAAATGCAAGGATTCATCATAAAGACAGAAAAGGGTAAGAATGCAAGGAAGGAAGAAGAAAGGAAGGAATATAAAAGTTTCTGGAAGACAGGAAGGATAAGTTAAAAGATAAAATCTAGCAATGTCACAAACAGATTTAAATAAAGATCAGCTCTGAGTATGCCTTGAACATACTGAGAAACCCAGGGGAGAAAAATCATGTGAAAAATGAGGGCTTCCACTTGCATTGCCAATGAACTCAGTTGGGAGTATGTGATAAGAATTCTGAACAGTAATTTTGAAAGTGGCTGACAAGGAAAAGGAAAAATAACATTTTGTGTTTGTGAATAATTATTAAATCTACCTAGACAGCACTGAAACATATACAAGATGAGCTCATTTCCTAGAGTAACAGCTTGGAACTCCTACCCCTCCACCCAAAAGAGCTAATCTTGCACTGAGAAAATCATAGGATCTACTAGGCTCTGGAATGTAGTTGTTGTCCTTAGAATGCAAAAAAAATTCTAAGACTTTTCAGTGTGAGGGACATCACCTGAGAATCTTCAGATATGTCCAGTGTTAGTAGGAACTATGAAGATGAAGTCATCAAATTTAAGAAAATGAGCAAAGCATCAAAAGAAGCCATGTTTTCTGGAACACATAAGCCAATTATTTGCCTTATGTCAACTCAGATCACCTTAGAATTATTTACATTAACTAATAGCAGCTCTTCAGAATTTTTGACAGAGGTTTTCCCCAAACTCTACTTTAGAAAAGATCAGAGCATGAATTGGGAAACCTTTGAAAACAAATTGTGTGCTGTAATATTAAGTTATAGTTTCACAGTGGCACTTTTTGAAAAAAAATAATCCTGAGTACAAAAAGCTCAACAAGACCAACAAACTGATAAGAAACACATATACACGTACACATTTTTCAACAAAGAACGATTCTGATTTGTTTCTCATTAAAGGCTGGGGGTGAGGCTACCTAGTAAAAATATAAGACGTTTTCCATTGAGATGACTTATTGTTCACAATTGTACTAAAGCAGAATATAAGCAAGTTATTCCCCTTTCTAAGCAACAATAACAAAAATATTGTTTCAGCTGAAGTAAACAAATTCATCTGTGGGGAAATGAAAAGATTTATCTAAGGAAACAGCCCAGTAATCAGCTGTTAGATTTTTTGCCTAGAGATTTGACTTTAGTTTTTTATTCTGTTGATACGATTATTTAGTTCAAACTTGTCTTCTTCCTCCAAGTAGTTGATGAAAATGCTGCCTTTTATCTTTGCATACCTCTGCCCATTCATTTCTTTCTGCTTATAAGCTTTTTTTGCTATGCATTTAGCAATTAATCAATTAGCAATCAATTAATCAGATGAAGTTGTTTGAGGACTTGAAGCTGACACCTATCAGGTGCTGAAAGTGGCACTGAGATTATCCAAGAATATAGCTAGTTTGGTACTCTGACATCTCTTTTAAAAATGGCAACAGCAAAAGAAAGCTATTGTCCTTGACAAACATTGGGTGTAATCAGATCAAAAATGAGCATGGTGACATCCTAAACAAGTGAATGAATTCCTAATATCATGTTTCTAAATCCTTGAGGGGTTAAGAATCAAAATTAAACTGGAAGACACTACCAGAATACAACTGCTTTACAATATTGATCATGATGACTGTCCTCATCTCCCTTGATTTTGTGAGTGAAGCATTTATTCTACTCTTCTCCAAATATTCTAATTTATTACATGTGATCTTGCTCTTGAGAGCTCCTTAAGTTTTATAAAGGATTTCAAATAAATTCTCCCATACCCTATAAAACCCCATTAGTAGAGGTACTTTGTACAGTCTGAGAACAGTTATAGAGAAGATATTATATTTATATAGATTGTCTTCTGATTTATCAACCTACTTAAAAAACCACCTTGCTTCTCGGAGGGGAACATTTGATAAAAAAAAACAGGGCCTTTTTCCTAATTGCCCCAAAGCTGCTGAATTAATAATCTTTGGAAACTTCAATTGCACAAAATGATTATATGCATCTAGAGCATTTGGGTAACATCTATATAGTGGAAATTGCTTCTTTCTCATAGCAGATTAGTGGTAAGCAAAGATACATTGCATACATTTGCATATAATTACTTTGCTCCTTTCCCTGTTCAAATAAACTAAAAAAAGAAGCCAGCAAAGTGCAATTTTGCATAGTATCAGCAAATTGGGAACCTTGCTGGAGACCTTTCAAACCAACAACCAGACTTAAAAGCAAAGTTTAAAATGATTTTCATGTTACTGTACTTCTGCTTTGGATTTTAACCCCCCTCCCCCCGAAAGAACATAAAATCAGAAAGTAACTGTATAAAAATAAAGAATACCAGTGTGAATAGATTTATTATGCAGTAGATCAGTTGTAAATCCTCCTCAGAAGAAAACAGGATAGAATATCCTTTTATGATCAAAACAAGTCCTACTGGAAAGTGCTTTTTGAATTGCAGTTTGATTAGGATTTTTATTCCTTTGCATCTGACTTAGAAATGGCAAACAGATGTCAGGAAAAAGAGACTTTTTATCAAATGTCAGTGCTAAATGATGATGGAATCTGAGTGGGGAATGAGAGAAAAAATCCCTAAATTGTATACATGATTTCAATATAGATAAATTTATTTATGTTGCATTAAATGAAAATAAATTGATGATGAAGTAACAGGATATACTGTAGATAATAGAAGTATATAAAAAAAGGAGTAAGTAAATCAAGAACACGAAGCAAAAGAAATTGTTTGTTATTGTACATCCAAAAAATAAAAACTCAACCATAAAAATATCAAAATGCCAGAGTGCATCCTTTCTGTTTTTGCTTCCTCCTGGATAATAATCTCCACTCTACTGAAATTTACTACATTGCAGCTCTTAATAAATAGCATGTCTTTGAAGATCTAAAATTAAATAAGAGCTTGATATTTGAGATAATGCTTACATACAGGTGTGTCAAAGGTTTCCTCTGGCAACACCTGAATTCTATAAGGCTCCAATTTGTTACCCACTGCGATTCTTTGCAATCTGCTTCCCCCTCCCAAACATGCTTATAGACCCCTTTCCTTCCTGCCCTTCCCCCGTGCAAAAACCATGGGAAAAAAACCCAAGACGAAACACTAACATACAGAACATAAATGAGAAGGAAAAAAGAAAGACAGACCCCAGAGGAAAAAGAATGTAAAATGGGCTCTTGGCAAAGGATGCTGAATGTGAGTATTCGTCAGAAACTGTCATGATGGGTACCTTCCATGCAGATCTGTCAGGCACAGAATGGTGCCATGAAACTGCCTCCAGCTATGGAATACATTTTCCAGCGTATCACAGCATCTGAAATGGCATCAGATCTACTTGCATTCCATGTCCAAAGAAAGGGGGGGGGGAAGGTTCTCAGTAGTGCTATTTTAGCGCATCTCAAGGACTAATTAAATCCTCATTACTTTCTTCTAATTATCCCAGAGCTCTGGGATTTTCTGAGGAAATCTCTGATGATGCATCAGATGAAAAGGGTTAAATAACCTGTGTTGATTTTGAAAACTCCAGACCTTTAGCGTATCATCAACATTATCATGAATATTTAACTATGTACTGCTGTGAAAATTATAAAGAGAAAACAATTAAAAGTTTTTTTAATTAATCCTGACCCATATATATTTTCCTTAATAAATAAAGGCTTATAAAGCACCCACTTCATGAAAATGTATGCCAGAGTAACAGCATGAGACCATTTAATGTTTGCATTAGATTCTGTATTTTTAGCTGTTCCTTATGTACTATTTTAATCCAAGCATGATGAAACAGGGCATACTTATTTCAAACCAAGAACAGCACCAAGGGGGCCAAACAAATGGGTTTTGCGGGAGTTCTCTAACAATATAGGGATATAGTTAATCACTTTTCAATAATCCTTTAATAAAACATCCATTTCATATTTTATTCGAATTGGGAAATTACCTCTTTTAACCTGTACAAAAAATTGAAAGAATATTTAACTATTTTATATTCTAGTTATATCTAGAATCCAAAACAAAAGATTCATAATTTAAGCCCTAATTATGTCCATTTACTTTGCATATATCTGGTGTGTATGTGTGTATAGTTTTCTTTATTTAATTTATTGTTTAAAGTTATTATAGCTGCTTTAATTCCAATGGATTCTGAGCATAGTACAAAACCAAAAAAATCCATAAAACAGATAAAACTTACTCTGCATAGAAAACCCAGATTAAAACAATATAAAAACAACACAGATCAAACAAAATAGCAAAATTTAAATAAAAATACATTATCCCCTAGCCTAGGAAATGGGGAACTGTCCTTATCTCTGGGATGCTATTCCAGAGAGTGGGTGTTGTGACAAATAAGGTATACATACTTGGTCCCACAAGATGATGTTTAATAGAAGGAATCTGAAGCACACCCACCACTCTGCCACAATGTACTAGGTCACTACAACCAGTCATAAATGTGAGCCAGTTGCCAAGATCCAAAATGTAATCATTGCGGGGGGGTGGGGGGTGGGGTGGGGGGGTGGCACACCACTTTGAGGACAGATCACAAGTAGCTTTTTAAAAAGTTAAATGACCAGGTCGTAAGTTAAGGAATACTTATATCATTATTTTAAACATGTATTTCATCACACTATTATTATGACTTTTAAACGATGTATGCTAACTTTAATATAGATATAAAAATATGTGACCCCCCCTCCCCCAATTCTTCAGTAGTTCAAGTCACAAATCACTCCCCCCGAATTTCTTTTTCTACAAACATTTTGAGGTAACTTTTAAACTCTAACGTAGCAATAATAGAGCAGTTAGCAATTCATTTTATTCTCCTTTCTTGCTTTGCCCTTCCCTTTGTGTTTAAGGCTGATATATCCTTTGCTTCTGCTGAGGTCTAATGTGATTCCTATTGGAAACCAGACTCATTTTTAATGGACCACAGCTCTTCACCTTCAGCAGGGTGACAGCCTGAAAAGGTGTAAATGGGAGAAAAAACACATGTGTTTTTGCTGCGCTGTATCAAACTTCCTCTAAATTCCATCAGGGATAGAGAACAGCAGCTATCTTAGCACTGCATGCTTTGGGTGGCCCAGCTGGATCTTCAGTCTTAAAAAGCAAAGAAAGCATTTGTGGCCTGACTTCAAAGACTAAGCGAAGAATTGCCTAGGTTGCAGAATGAGTGAAATCAGGCCAGTAGGCAGAAGCAGGATGCAGGTAAACATGGCAGAAATCCCACCCCCCAATGTACTAATTAGGATAAACTTCAGATGTCAGCAAAGAGCTACAGATAAATCTAAGCCTTTGTAAAAACCTAATGTCTGCTTCTCTCATTTGGTAGCCCAAGACTGATCTACTTTGATAATGCTGCTCCATCTTTACTTCCCAGAGATGAATTCCTATAAACACTGCAATGGTGATGGGCAGTAAAGGAAATTCTGAAGTAACCAAATTTCTTACTGATCAAGCGCAAGCAGCATCTGTATCACACACACACACACACACACACACACACACACACACACACACACACAAACAGAACAATACAAAATATTTGTGGCGAAGCACTGTTAGAATGTGATAGTTATTTTTAAGCCTAGAAACATGAACTATTCAACTGAAAATAACAACATAAAATTAGATTCCTTAGGTTAAAAATAATTGTGATTTAAATGTTTGCTAACGATTCTGATTTATCTTCTATTTACTTTCAAGACTTATAGGACTTCCCAGCTCAAATGATGTAATTCTGAATGGTGTACAGCATAAAAACAATAAATAAAAAGGGAAAATACCCTCACCATACAATACATAAATACAAAATATATCATGGCAATTAGCACATGACAAAACAATCAAAGGGGGACTGGTACTCAATTGACCCCTAATATCTGGGTCAGTCAGGTCTTAATGGCTTTCTTAAAAGTGAGAAGATTTGGGGTTAGTCATATGTCGGCTATGCCAAGAATGCTGACAGCAGCAAAGCAAATCTCATAAACTGCTCAATTAACAGTGTATTGCAGAGCACTGAGATATTTTAAATAAATGCATTAGTGCTCTTTTATTCATTCTTTCAACATGGAAGGAAAATATGGCATATTTGCTAGAAGGAACCCAAACACTGCCAGAAATTGGAGGGTCCTTTCGTATTTTCAGTTGGAAATGTTTGGATCAGTAAGTGAAATGTTTAAACAACTGCTACAGATGCCTGCAGTTTAGGTATTTTCAGCAGGAAAGATTTTCTACTTGAGTCAGTGAATGACAAACAGCTTTCCTTTGAATACCATATTGGTACATTCCCTCAGTTTTCTAAGTTCAATAGAAAACGGATCAAGCAAGTTTTCCATTTCAAAGAGGTCTCTAATCAATGGTAGGGCACAAAAAGGAACCCAGACATATTTATGTGCACAATGCTCAGAACTAACAAAAGCTTTGGAGAAATGTGTTGGCAAAATCAAACTTCACTGGTTACAAATGTTTTTGTGGCATGAAACAAATGGGCATTTTAAACCGGTCACAAAAGATCAGCCATAGCATGGAAAGGGATTCAATAAATATTCTGAATAAAAAAGCCAGTTCTCGAAGATAAACACCAGGATAATGCATTGGAAACAAAATGGCAGTAAACATTGTGCCAGAAGAGCAATTTGAAGATTAAGGTTTAACTTTTCAAAGTGTAGGTTATGATAAATTATTCATAAAAACAGCATTTCTGTTTGGCTCTGCAACTCAAGAATTGGATGCTATTCTCTACTGCAATTCATCAAGCTGTCAGTCAGTGAAGATGCTGATGTTCAATCAATATTTTCAGCTAGAAGCATCCCCCAAAATAGAGAAAAGCACATCGTGAGGGATCATAGAGGATCTATCACTGTGCAAATCTCTACCACCCCCTCCCTGCATTAAGGTTGATATAGTTCTCTGCCCTAGTTTAAGTGACCACAAATACACCAGTAGAACACAAAATAATAATTAGCAGGCAGTGGGCTTGGAGCTTCTTGCACAGGTACTTGGGATTTTTCAGATTGTGATAGACAAACTGACAAGTTGATTTTGGGTATAATTTTCAAACTTGTTCTAATGGGCACAAACTTGGGCTCAAAACTGTTTGATTCCTTCCAATGAATCATAAGAGAATGGCAAAGACTTTGTTCACATACAATGAAACAATCATGGAAACATACATCCATTTTCAGGTATCAGAGTAATGGTCATCAGAATAGCAGAGGTTATTGATGGTTATTTTTTTGCCTTAAAACCATGCTTATCTTCTTCCAGCTCAGCTTTCCTCAATACATATGCCACATATAACTTGCATAAACACAGTAAACAATCTTGTCTCACTGGTTTGCCAATCTGGAACCATTCTGGTTCACCGTGTTCTGCTGGATTACAGTTTCCTGATCCATGTATATTTTTGCATGAGGGCAATGAGATATTTTGGGATTCCCATTTTCCTAAGTACACCTTGACATGATTGACATAATCAACAGTCTCTCTGTAATAAATGAAACACACATTGATCTTTTTGTTTTGCATTCTTTGGCTTTCTGAATTATTTGGTCAGCATTACAAATAATGTAATCATATTTCTCAGCCTATGGAGATTCTCAATCATCCAGGTCATGGTTGTCCAAAGGTGCTTTTTCTGGAGGCAATTGGACTTTCTGGTTTTTTTTTTCTATGAAGATGTTTCATCTCTCATCCAAGAAGCTTCTTCAGTTCTGACAGGATAGTGGGGAATGGAAGGATTTATATTCCTTGCAGACAGCTGGTCATTTGCATTCTTTTAGAGAGTAGTTGAGGCCACTTGGAGGTTTATCTTGTCCTCAAGGTCACCTGAGTAGTGCAAATTAGTGTGGAGTCTTCTGGGATGTTTTCTGCCCTTGTGTCCCTTCACTGTTGAAGACAGGTGCAGGCTGTTAGGATGAGTCTGTGTTGTCTGTATCTCAAACTGAGGTGCACATGGTTCCTGTAGTCTGCATTTTTCTGGAAATCCATTCATTCAAATGGTGTGGGAGTATGAACGGATTTTCGGAAAAATTGCAGAATACAGGAACCATTTGCACCTCAGTTTAAGGATTATTTAAAGACATTTTACAATAGTTTGCACACTCTGTTAAGTCTTTGTTGATATTGGTACAGTATTAGCATGTGTAAACAACCAGACTCACATGTGCAGAGTTCAAGCTAACTACCTTATTAGGTTCTGCCTAAAATACAGGAAACTCCCCAGTCTGGCAGCCTATTCCTGGGAATAATTAGATAGATAGAAAGAAACTTGGGAAGGGAGTCAGACCTAGCCTTTTTTGTGGTTGCGCAGTGATCCCAGGCTAGTCTGTGCTTGATCCCCCTTCCCTGCCGGATTGGTTGTTTTTCAACAAGTACATATACTGACTTCTTCCAATCTGTCAATCACTGTTTTGTTTTTCTGATTTCTGGCATAATTGGTTAAAAAAAATTGCAGGTTCTTTTTTCGTTGCTTTCTGCAGATATTCCATAAATACCTCTAGCCTTCCAATTTGGCATTGATGAAAGTGCTGATCTAACTTCACCTTGTAATTCTAGAAGTTCTCGTCAGGAATATCTTCTGAATTCTTTTCAATACTAATGTATCTACTATATAGAATTTCACTATTATATTTCCATTTATGATCAATCACTACCTATCCATTAACATCCTTTAGAATACCAATTCAAGCTTCTGAATTTGGAAATTTTGGGGGGAAGAATTTTCTTATTTCCCTTTGTTTGTTTCCATCTTTAGTGTCCTTACTAATATTGTTATCATTCTGCTTCTTGTTTCAACTCTCTGAAATTCTTTAACTTCCTGAGATCTTTGTCATTCTTGGCTTTAGCTTCTATTCTCTTTCATGGCTTGTTCTAAGATCCAATTTGCTGTTTTTTATTTCTTGATTTTTGTCAGTCTCCTTTCTCATTCATCCATAACAACATCCTTAAGTTCATTCCACAGCTCCTCTGGCTGTGTATCAATAAATTTCAGGACTTCAAAGAAATATCTGATGTTTCCCCTGGAAATGGAGGGTGCATATTCAAGATGATAACATGGAAACTGGTTGACATTCTTCTTTAGCTTAATTTGGAACTTGCACATTAAAAAAAAGCAATTCATTATCTCTTTTACAGTCAGCCCTTCACATTTTTACGGTTACAAATGAGTTCTTTCACCTCCTCATATCAATAATGTAGCTAATTTGACTTCTGTGTACTCCTTCTGCTGTTATTCATATACAGTATATAGTATTCATTTTAGTTGTTGGAAAACTGCACTGGCAATGACAAAAAACCATTAGATTGGCAGAAATTGTTGTTCTGCTTCATTTCCACTTTCTAGGTAATACAGTCAAACTACATTTTCTTTCTTAATGTTTCCAACTTTGGCATTCCAATCTCCAATCACAAGTATCACATCTTGCTTCCATTTTCTGCTGATTTGAAATTGAACTTGATCATAAAACTCGTAAACCACCTTTTCATTTGCATCAATAGTTGATGCATACACTTCTCTATTAAGTTTAATCAATATTATTTGATCTCTGATTGCAATGTAGCCCAGTACTGTTCTCACTGTACTCTTTTTAACTATAAAAGCAACACTGTCCCTTCTTCGTTTTTCAAGAGTAGTAAACAATGCAATCTTCTGATTGAAAATATCCAATGCTTATTACTCCAAAAGAGCCTGAGCTCTTCCCCAGTAGCATGTTGAGTATTATCTGACATGAGCAGCACTGCACTGTCAGTGATTTGATATTTCCTATCCATATGATTTTTTTTGATAAAATAAAATAGTGTTTTAGTACTGCCTTCACCCACACACTGCCTTTGCTTCTGTCACTAAAGAGTTCTTTTGCCTCCAGCATCTTCCTATATTGCTGCTGTCCAATATAGATATGGCTTGCTCTGTCTGGGCTTCTTGGATGACCCTACTGAGATTCTGTATTTTTGTCATACACTTGCAGGTTTCATCACTCATCCTTCCCACGCACATATACTCCACTCCACAATGAGACAGTACAGCAAGATCATGATAATTTACTTATTCAGAAAAATAAGAATTTAGAACCCTTATTCAGAAGAGATTATTCCTGGTGTATTTGAAATCTGACAAAATATAACACTTGCACTTTTTGAGAAGTGAAACGCAAGAATATTCATTTCTAGCCTGTTAGCTCCATTCCCACTCTTTTAAAAGAAAATGTATTTAATCACCAATGTCCAAAACCATAACAATACATCCATACTTTGAAAACTATGGGAACTCTTGTTTGAAAATGAGCTAACATTTTTATCCCACAGAGACTACATTCTAAGTCAGATATTTATAAATAATGTTTTCTATAAACCAGATTTTAAAATGCCATAAACTATCTACCAAGATCTTCTGATACAGAATGTTTTCAGAACATTAAGGTCTTTTTAAACATATTGTAGTTAATCTTTTTTAATTTACTCTTCCCTTGGGAAATTGTTCTTGCTGAGAAAAGTTTACATAGAATTTCCTGGTTCTAATAGGCAGATCAACAAATTTTACTCTTCTCTTGTTTATTTTGTTATGCTCCACAGTTATTATTTTTCAACACAAACCTCGATCCTGTGGCATTGGGGATTGGCTCAAAGCAGGATGGGAGCTAGATTCTGATTGGGTACCAGGAGTCTGTGATGGCATCTGGCTACCTGCAACATACATGGAGACAAAAAATAAATGACTTGTTCCTAACAATGCAAAAGAGGTAATAAAAATCATACAGGTATTTTAAAAAGCGGTACACATGACTGTGCTAGATACAGTGAAAAATGTGGTATCTATTTCAAGTAGACATTTTTCTTTTATATAATCCATGGAAACATGCACAACATATTTAATCAAAAAGAATCCTGAAATGTTTTATTTTGAACCAAGTCTGTTTTCAAACCTATTGACATAATTCAATTTATAGCTCTTGAAATATATATTTTAGGAAGGAATTTACAAAATCCAAGAAGGCTGAACAGTGGGATTCATCCTATTAGCTTGCATTGGCATACAGCCAGGAAAACATGGACAGCTGCCAACCTTAGAATGAAAGATAAATTCTATCTATGCTGTTTGGAAAAAAAAAATCCACTGAATCAATGGATTTAATGTTGGTGCCAAGATATAACACAGTAATAAACCAATACATATCTAAAGCCTGTGGTGTGCACTTTGTTATCAAAATAAGAGCTTAGTTCATAATTTACATCTGGTAAAACAAAACAAAACTAGCATGCAAATTGGAATAGGATGGAATCCAAGTCAGTGTTTAACCAAAGGGAACATGACTTCATAAATAGCAACACAAGCAGATTTACATCTTGACCTGAATATCTGCATAGCTGTGGGCAAAGTGCAGACAGAAAGCTTGGTTCAGCATCGTTGTATCTATGTGGCGATTTGGGTTTGCCTTCTTTTCTCCTCTTTTGTTTCCCCCTCTTACAATAGTCACCTAGGGAGGGATGGAGAATCCAGATCAGGGTTTTGTTTTTATATTGTTGCTCTACTGTTTTCCTACTGAAAATTACTCCTGAACTGCTTCACTCCTGTGGGTTGGCTTCTACCACCAATGTAATGGACCCTTGTGGTGGAATGAAGTCTCATCTACCTATAGCTCCTTGCTTGACTTCCAGATCTGTTCTGGAAAACTGGGAGACCTCTGAAAGCAGATTTAGAGGTCATGTGGAGGTAGGAAGTTGGAAGGAAAAATCTTGCCAATTAGGAGACTGCTATATTATTGATGCTTCCTAGAGTAGTGAAGAATTATTTAGTTTTAACACAGTAAGGAAAACAGCTCACCCAACTACCGGTATACTGCCCCCCAGATGTGATCAGAATATGACTTGTTACATAATTATTTACAAAGCCAGCCATAAAATCCTGGCAAGAGAAGTGACTTGCTTTAATAAGATATCCCAAAGCAACTGTACTGTACTACCCCACTGTACATATTGTTAATGAGTCTTTGAATTGATATGCAGGTTTCAAAAATACAAATACCCTTTATTTGGAATGGCTGATAATAATCAAAATCAAAGCAAGCATGAAGAAGAAATTTAATCACATCTGCTACTGCTAGGTCCTAAAGAAAATCTCTTGCCAATCATCCCAACCACATTTATAGTCAGGGCCCACAGCAAAGGAGGAAATGTATTTAATTATTATTGATTTTATATCCTATATTTCATTTAACACAGCAAGGTGATTTATAGCAACTAAAAATGCAAATGATAGACATAAACTTAAAAATAATACAATTATAATCAAGGTAAAATAAAAACCAACACCATTAAAATAAAAATAAATTCAACTAACAAAAAATAAAGGAGTCCTTATTTCTCTAAAGTTTGAGGGGAGTGGGGCAGAAGATAAATCCCTTTCCTATATAGGCAGCAGAGAGATTTTTAAATGATCTTTTCCTAATGACCTAAATCACGGCTGAATAACCTTTTGGCTTGTCTGGGCCACACTGAATGAAGAGGAATTTTCTTGGACCTCATATAAATATATATAATTAGTTAATATACATAAATAATGAACTTCCTTTATTTTTAATATTTTGTGGGACCAGTTGCAAAAGATTTTGTGAAGTTTTTTGTAAGCTAACTTTTCCCTTTCTATAAATTTAGTTGATAGGATTCTGAGAATTTGTTTGCCAGGTTGTGAAGAGCAACTATAGGCTTAACATTAACATATGTGTTAATGTTATAACACATTTAAATGATTCAGTAAACAGGCATTGTAATCTGGAATCATGTTAAGAAGCAACTTAGATGCAAATTTATTGTGTCACTGTCTGATTATCAATTCATCGTGGAATATATTCCTTTAAAAATAAAAATATTGATTTGAAAGCTGAGGTTCTTAGGAATGTAACTAATATTTCAATATAACACATCCTGATGGTGACCAAACAACTAGGATTTTGCAGTTTATTTTAACATGAAAATATATTTCTCTGATGAGTGAAAACCTACTTGTTCTGTAAAATGCTGAGAAAGACTTGAATCTAAATACCATACTACTAGAAATATAACATTTTGCTCTTAACGTTCTGAATTCTATATTTCTTCTTGAACTCTTTTTTTCTTATTTGGGCTAAATTACTGACTTCTAGAAGTCAAATGATACAAGGGTATGGGATGTAATTTCACTTATTTGAGACTAAGAAATTTCTGTATTTATTGAGAGTTTTCCTGAATAAAGGTAGTCCTCATTTAGTGACCACAATTTGAATTAGCACTCAGTCATTAAATGAAACAGTCACTAAGTGAAATTATGGATGAGCTTATGATCTTACTTGAGCTTTATTTTGATTTATAACACTACGTAGCTTGTAAATATGAAGTTTGATTGTAAAGTTATTTTTTATTACTGTTGTAACTGTGAATGGTAGCTAAACAAGGCAGTCACTAAATAATATAATCTGTATTATACATTGTGTTCAATTTGATTAAATGGAGTTTTAGGAAATATTTCTGGGATATTAGGAATGAACAAACTAGTTAGCATCTCATTCCATACATCTGTATATAGTCTAAACAGCTATTAAAATAGAACTGTAGTAGCATGGGAAAATACTCTGTTATCTCATCACAGGCTACATTAGTTAGGAAATATAAATATAGTAAAAATATCATTTAATGGATCTTGTAAAGTGGACTTCAGATACATTGAAAACATTTTTATTTATCTGTTAAATAATATTTACATCATTTATGTAAGTACCTCAATAAATTGGTGCAAATGGCATAATTTGAATTTAATAGATACTCCATCAACCTGAATGCTACATTAAATCAAGATATGACAGTTTTTGGAAACTAGTGTCAAACTCTTGGCAGTCCACAACAGAAAGCAATATTCTCCCTGGCTTTCTTTTAACGGAATAGATTCAAGTTACAGAAATCTCAGCAACTGTATAATTTTCACTTTCACAATCTGATATATTCCTAGCTACTTAAGACAGATTTTTCCAATCTTTTCCTAAGGGTCTCTATATGAACTGATAGGTGATTTTCTTAACCATTAAGAGTACATTGTTCAACGGACCAGGGAAGTGAACCCTCTCAGGCTGTTAAACTATCATTACACCATGACTGTGAACAACATAGTTCAAATGGCAGATGAAACTAATCACTCAAAGCATTTCCAAAGGCAAGTCATAAAGTCAATTGCAATATTTTCCTATCCTTCCCCTTCCATCCTCACACAAGCAAAGAATATGAAATATTTCTTTCTGCAAATCTTATGTGAAGTTTCTCCTAGCCCAGGACATGGTAATCAGATTCTTAATTGATATTGTGAGATTGGGGACAAGGGTAAATAGTTGCAAAGACCTTTTTTTTCTTTTCATACATTGCATGATGCATCACTTACAAAAATAATAATAATCAAACAATTGTTTACACAATTGAATTTCAAGGAGAGCCGTTAGAATGATATGGAAGAAGAGATCTATAACTAGAAAATTGCTGAAAAGTATTTTTGGCAATTATTGGCAATTTGGACAGAAATGATTTGATCCAAAAACCTTAGTGAACAAGATGTGTCAAGAATTCTAATGAATTGCATAGCCCAACACTAGGAGTAGTTTTGAATATATTATACATGAATGGGATAAGTCACTTGTTGGTCTTTAAAGTATCAATCAATCAGATTTACAAAGCTACCTCTTTGTTTTACTGAAAATAGGCACAGCAAAATTATTCAACTGCTTTTTTAAAAATTGAACTATGTGTTTACAATATATGCAAGCTAGAATTTTGTTAAGGGAATAAGGAAGGGTAGGGCAGATTAGTCACATCTTTAAAATTGTTCAGATGGGTTTACGTGATTTCTTCACAATGGAAAAAAAAGAAGGTCTATACACTATGCCAACACATTTATAAGAACTGGGTGTTAGATTTATTTATAAGGAATTGAGAGAAAAATGTTTTACCCTTTAAAAAAAATATAGCCACCTAGCTATTTCCAAGCATAAATGTGTAAATAAGTACATTTTTTTACTCTTTCATTGTTAGGGGGAAAATCCATGTTTCAACATTTACTTCCAAATCCATTTGCCATTCGCTGTTCATCACACACACACACACACACACACACACACACACACACACACACACACACACACACACGTTTCATCTAACCTGAAAGTTTCATTTATATTTCATTATGGTACTTCTGAACAAGCCAGAATCATAAAGTATATTATTAAACTGTTTTATACAAACTCTAATTTTCCTGCTTGTAATTATATTTCTTATTACTTAGACATTATCATTTTATTTTTATTATTGTTAACCACAATGAGCAGAAAACAAAGATTATAAATTCAATAAAACAACATAGATTGCCTGGCCATGACATCATAGAAGAGGAGATAGGATATTTGTTATGTAGTTTTACAGCAGGTTTAATATTACAGTATAACCAAGTATAACCATAATGATGAGTTCTACAAAATCAAACTTATTATGTCATCAATAATATATGTTTTCTGAAGCAGTATCAAAAATTATATTTTATCACTTTCCGTAGGAATACCAGATCTGGACTCCAAAAATCCAAATGACCATTAGATATCAGCAAAAATGAAGCATTTTCTGTTTCACTTTGTTTCTATCCCTTTTTTGTTGGTTGGTTTGTTTCATAGCCCAGAGCTGGTAACCTTAACTTTCAAGAACCTTCTACAATCCTGTCATTTCATGAAGAACTTGCACCTAGTAGTAACTGTAATGAATAGACCCTGTTTTAACTTACTTTAGGTTCATCATCAAATGATATAATAATAGTTATGTAGCTTTGAAATATCAGCATTTGTTTTTATTTCCTCTAAAGCAATTTCACCTTACAGAAGAAAACACCTTTGATCTAGGAGCTGAAAAACCCATTACAGCTAAATTAATGTTGGCAGCCAACAAATTACTTTGGTTTATTTGTTAGCCTTTGTCTTAATTCAGCAGTACTGTTCTTATATATTAGTGGTTCTAGGCAAGGATTTCAGTCTATTGGCATTTATATTTATTGGTGCTCTTGCCACTAATATAATGGAACCAGAAAACATCCAAAGAACATAGTACAAATTATGTGAGCTATTATATAAGTGGACAAAGAGCTGTTAATTGTAGCAAGTTATGCTTTTTTTTATCTGAATATATTTTAAAGGTTTCATTTTACTTTATTGGTTCATGCACCCACAGCTGATCAAGGAAATTAAAAATCAAATACAGTATTTAATGGTTATTATACCATTTAAGAAAGATTTCTTTTTTTAATAACTGGGTTATTCCTCATTCATTTTTAATTTTATATGTAGATCAATTACTAATATAACTTAAAAAAGAATTACCTAATTACCAAAATTACTTAATCTAAACCTCAGAATTAGAAAAAAGGAATATGGATGCATATTAGTTTTTGTTTTATTGGTTTTAAATCTGTGTTTTGATTAAAAACTTCCATTTGACTGAAATATTGTTGGTCTCTGGCTTCTTTGGTTTTGTCAACAGCAAGCTATCCTGTATGAGACAGGAAAAAAATCAGATCAACAATACTTTCCTGAGACTGATCTTCCCTCACTTGGATTTTCTTTCCAAATATATTATATTTTTACTTCTGACCGTAAGCTTCAGATCAAAAACCATTATTTCTAATTTTAGTATAGCAATTTAAAGCACTCTAAGTAAGAAGTAGGACAATAATAGCAGTAATAGCAATAACAAGAAAAGCATTATTTCCTTCACTACACTACATTCTCAGTGTACTAGAAAAGATTAATACAGTATCATATATATATATATATATTCATATTCATATTCAGACAGATATTTCTTGATGTCAGGGAACTTTTATCTCTTTTTTAAAGGACAGTTACTTTTGATTACTGAAGAATACCCACAAAAATAGGGCAAATGTAAATGAAATAGATGCAGCTTCGTAAGAATTAGAAAGTCAAGCATTTCCAGTAGTACATTTATTAGAAGATCACCAATTTTGGCATAATGTTATTGCCATCAACAGGGACATTAGAAACTAAAAATGCTAAAGGAATATGTTATTTATCTTTATTATGATGTGAAACATAACGCATGCTAATATAATCTGGTTTGTTTTACAAGAAGGCAACTGCCTGAGGTATTTCAATTTCTCAGACATTTTCAAAATTCGGATTAAAGTAGGCAGATTCATAAATAAGTAGAGCCAGAGATGGAAATAGTTGTTATCAATTTTGTGGAAATGCTACTATACTTTTTAATATCTACAATAGTCAAGAAATTAGTGCAGGATTGCCTTGATTTCAATGGAGTATTATTTTACAGAATGAGAATGTATACCTTGTTCAGTATATGTATGGTACTTGTTCGGAAATGTCACTAATGTATTTCCATGAGATTTAAAATAAATACCATGTAGATTTTTAGCTGTTCAAAAACACGGAATCTGCCACTGCATTCTTGGCTAAGTCTAATGAGGAAGAATATATTTTGTTCATTAATGTCCAGGAGTCCAGCAACAGTTTTATTATCTGTCTGTTTTTGGAGTGCTAAAGGAAAATACTTTTTCTTTCCAACAATTGCAATCGTACCAAAAAGTTAAGTTTTGATCTGCAAGCTGTCAATGCTCTAATCATAGTGGCAATTGTCTTTTTTCCTTGCAATTCACAAGGAAGGTGTCTAATTTCACTATCACATCTATTAAAAATGACAAATCAAGCAGACATATTGTTTGATAATTGGATAGTATCTCTGTTTCTTGAGTCAATGAAAGCTTTGATTTCTGGCAAAAGTGAAATAAATCAATACATTATTTTTGCTGCATTAACCCATTGGATTTCAGTGTGTACCGAACAGATTGGCAGCGTTAGGTGATGATTCACTGAGAACTCATTTGAAGCTTGGCTTTGCATGAAGTGAATTGAAAATAGTATTTCTACTAAAAGAAGACATAAAATATAATGTCATGTTTTTACACAAATTATCTGTTGATTGGTAATAAAGATAATTTGAACACATAGATACACTAGCACATATTTGTAATTTTGAATGAGAGAATGATAAAATAAGGTTTGCGGTTTTTCCCTTTTTGACCAGTCATTGTATCCATGGTATCCAGATGTGTAAGATTATTTTGCTTGCTATATATTAGCCATTGAAAATTTACCATGATAGAGTCAAAAGGAATAGTTATGAACACGTCCTGAATATAATCTCCTCCTAATAGTCTCTGGTAGAGCTCAGTTTCATCAACTTGCAAAATGTCACCAGGGCTTATGCTAATCTACCCTCAAGAGGGAAGATATTCCATAAAATAGGAGCTGCAACTGAGAAGCAGTCTTTAGAATCCCTGACCCCTTAATCTTCCTCCAAAGGGAGATCACTAACTATTTCTGCTAGAAAGCAAGTACCAGATTGCTAAATTCCATTGGGAGAAGTGGGACTGAAGGTACCTAAGAGCCCAGCCATACAAAACTTTATTACAACATTCTGAATTGCTTCTTGGCAATGGCAATTTTCACTCACCAATAAACTGTCTATTGCATTCTGAACCAGCCAAAATATCTGGGTGATCTTCGTCTGACTAAACAATCAATACTGATTCTATGTTATCCTAAGTATGAATCAAGAATTAAAGAATCTGTTTCCCCAAGGGCATCTTACCATTTTCTTATCAACTTTCCCAAAAAAGTTGAACATTGTAGATAGGATAATTCTTGTTCAAAACAGGTGAGTTGAAGTGAAGCTCTTCTACATATTACTCAGCTGAGACGTCAAGAATGGAGATCTGCTCGCAGGTTGTTTAGCTCAGTGGTCACCAACCTTTTGGACTTCAGGGACCACCAAACTCATAATTTTAAATCCTGTGGACCAGAGACTCTGGAAAAATCCCCCCAAAAAGTCTGCAGGAAAATTCCCCACCCCATTTTTCTACTGATCAATCGTTCTTTATTTGGGATCACAGAATACCATCTCCAGCTCTGTTCTCAGGGGGAGAGACAGAGAGAGAGGCTTTTGGCTTCATGCAAGGAAAGCACTTTCTTTCTCTCCCCCAAACTCTGCCAGAAATGAGTCTTTGTGAGGCTTGTCATGCTAGTGCAGCCTCTTGGAGCAGGATGCCTTGCAGGGTCCCAAAGACTAATTTCTGGCGGAGTTTGGGGGAGAGAAAGACTTTTGCTGCTTTCCTTGCTTTCAGCCAAAAGCAGAAGAAGAAAGAAGCGGAAAGAAGCATCTCGGTGGTCAGGCGAGGTACGTGGGGCATAAGTGGACCAAGTTCCCCCCTCCGCCTTTCCCCCCCTCCCTCACTACATTGTGTAGTTCGCAATGCACGTGATGCAAACCTTGTGTTCCTGCACAGCCTGAATTAATTGCTTTGGGGGGTGCTTTGGGGGTGACATTTCTCTGAGGACCATCAAAATTTTCTCACTGACCACCAGTGGTCTCCGGCCCACTGGTTGGCGACCACTGGTTTAGCTAATAATTTTTCATAGAATCTAAGTCTTGGTTATTTATTTTTCTTCTGGTTAGTGATTTTAGTGAGATCTAAAGTAACTATTTCCTGATTAAATCATAAATACTCACATCTTTTGTTTTGACTTTTGCCTTCCTAACTAATAGTATTAATATGATGTTTGCTATAAAACCTAAACGTTATTTTAGATAATTTGGGTTGGAGAACGTATATCCAGAAAGTACTAAAGAAAATACAAAATTAGTAAAAGGAGGAGAAAAATAAGAAGAGACAAAATGTAAGAATGAAGGAATGCTGGTTTGAATGCACACATTTGCATACTGAACTGTGTTGCAGACCTTACTGCTCGAAAGCGTTGTCTTTTACCCTTCCTTTAATTTGTCTGCAGAGCTAAATGGATAGATTTTCCCTTGACAGTATTTTGGTGCTCACCTGGAACCAAGCCTGGGACCATGATAATTGCAATGCATTACACACAGACTAAACAGCCTTCTAAAGGCCAGATTACACCTTGGCTGATTGGTGTCATAGCGACAATACAATGCAGTCATAAACTCTGTGAAATTGGCCATTTAAGCTGTGTTTATGGTTGCTTTGTGTGCTGATAAATCTAGAATAGAAGTGCCATTCTCTGTGTAAAAACGATTGCTATATATAAAAAGATGCCTCAAGCAAGTTTTCTCCCACTGTTTGTACAGATCTAGCACAACCTGACCTGATTTTCATTTCAAATTCCTGGTTATTAACAAAATACACCAAGTTAAGTGATTTTCCAAGGAAAGTAAATTATTAACCCATTTCATATCCAAACTACAGTTTCTCTCACAGAAGAAATGAGAAGTAGACATGTGAATTTCCTTACAGTATGCAATGTCTTCTAGAGTAGCTTTATACCTATATACTTATTTTCATTATATGAAATAATAAATTTTTGTTTCTTGCATAGGGCTAAAACAACAATACACAGAAAACTGAAGTAGGAGAAGATGAGAAAATACCATAATAATTCAGTGACAAAAAACTTGATTTAGGAATTTGAATAATATTCTCAGACTTTTGCCATACCTGTATAATCTTATAAACCAGGCATCCCCACCCCCATGTCACCAGACTGCGGCATGCCAGAAACTGGGCCGCACAAACAAGCGAAGCCCCATCCATGCCCCCTCTGGTCTGCAGAAAAACCTCTCTCAATGGAACTGGCCCCTGATGCCCAAAATTTGAGGGTTGCTGTTATAAGCTATATTCCATTCTTCTCCAGAGAGAAGATACCATACAAAAGTGCTCCACTGTCTGAACATAATTTATATTTATTTATTTTCATGAAGCCATTGTTAAAGTGTTCCATCTGATTTTTACAATAGTGTGTATGCTGTTCATACAATTACAGTATGTCAGAATAAGGTTCTGGCATTGAATGACTTTCTAGTGACCAACATTGCAAAGTCCCAGTTATTTACTGCCACAGCCACTGAAGCCTATACTCAACTCTACAACCTCACAACTCTAAGACAAAACTGGAAGCATATTTGTGCAGCTTATTTTGTGGATGCATTTACTTAGAAACAAATTCCACCTTGTTTAATAAATCTGAACCCCAGGTAATCCAACTGCTGTCAGTGTTTGAGTACCGTATTTTTTGGAATATAAAATACTCTGAAGTATAAGACACCCTTAGCTTTTGGGGAGGAAAACAAGAAAAAAAAATCTGCCTCTGCCTCCCAGCTATTTGCCTCCTTGCAGCAAACAGCCTGTTTCAGTTTCAGCACAGCCTGATTAGCACCAACAGCTGATTGTTGGTTGGATCAATCTCCCGATAACCAGCTGTTTCAGGCTGCAGGGATTGCCATAACCCATTGCCGCTTCTGTGTGCCCCATTTTCGCCCTCTGATCCTGTTTTCAGCCTCTGCACATCCTGTTTTTGGTCTCCGTGTGCCCTATTTTCCACTCCTTCTGGGCAGCGGGGATCGGAAAGAGTGGAAAATGGGGTGCGTTGAGGCCAAAAATGGGACATGCAGAAGCCAAAAATGGGATCCGAGGGGGCAGTGGCAATCCCTGCAGCCTGAAACAGTTGATGGTTGGGAGGCTAATCCAACCGACAATCAGCTGCTTGTGCTAATCAGGCTGGGCTGAAGCTGAAGCTGAAACAGGCTGTTTGCCGCAAGGAGGCAAATTGCTGGGAGGCAGAGGCCAAAGGGTAGGGGCCGGTGGGTGGGCAGGGCTTTGGCAACATTCTCTGTATAAGACGCACAGACATTTCCACCCACTTTTGGGGGTGGAAAAAGTGCATCTTATACTCTGAAAAATCCAGGGTACATTTTTTTGAGTATATTTTGAATATGCTTCAATAAGAACACCAACTTTAAGCCACGTTAGCTATGTTTACTCACAGGTAAATCTTATTTGATTTCAGGGGAGTAGTCTTCATTTAGGTATGCATAGGACTTTGAAACTAAACAAAATTAAAAACTCGTGTGTGGCTTTCTATCACACTACCAACATAGTAACACTAAAATTAAATGGGGAATTTCAAAGTAAATAACCATCAAGCAGTATTAAAAGTAAAGTAATAGAGTTCAAAGAAAGTGCAAGAAAAAGGAATTTAAAAAAAAGAATTAAGAATCTACTTTTGAGAGAGAAGGAAAATGAACAGGAGGGGAAGATAAGAAGACTTAAGACAGCTTTGGCATTTTCAGAAGGCAGAACAATCTCTAACCCGCTTCTTTTTTGTGGCCTCTTTTCTCTTGTTCTGCTTTCAAACATCCTTCACTTATCAGTGCTTTCTGCTACACTTTTGGCCTCTTCAACACCTCCTCTTTGAAAGATGACAACATATGGCTGCAGACGGAAGGACCAGAATGTTTTGTGCTTTAGTCTCATATTGGATCAAAGTAAAGATGGTCCAAAAGCAGTCCTTAGTAAAAAGGCTGCAGAAATTTTATTAAATGCATAAATTTCACCCTCTGCTATTGGTCACCTACGTCAAAGTATCAAGTACAATGGTGCAGTAATCAGATATCTCTTTGTTCTTCCTCTCTGGCTGCCATGCATACTAGCAACATCCTCTGCTGATAAAGACCTGGAGAGCAGAATGCTGTCATGCCAGAGGATATGTTGTAAAGTCTTGCACTTAATTTAAAAGATAAAAAAAGAACCAATCTTCTAAGATGTTCAAGCAAGTACCTCCTGACAAACATTGCTCATTTCAGAAATCTAACCAGACGCCAATTTCAGAGTCAATATAGTTTCCCGGATAGCTGATTAACAAAAAGGATTAGAGGGATGTGTTAAAGTTCCACATTTGAAAATTAAAGAGCCAGTAGTAAAAAAATAAGTAAAAAAGAAGATGATGTGCCCTAACTTGCTATCCTCTAGACCAGGGCTGTCAAACTCCCGGCCCACAATCTGGATGCATCATGCGCTGGCCACACCCATGCCTGGTTTAGCGAAGGGGGAAAAAAAGTCACGATATGTGATGCCATCGTGATGAAGTTAGTTCGACACTCCTGTTTTAAACTGTTGGAATGATAAATGGAATGATTTCCCAAACCATCATGGCCAGTTTTGGGCTAGAAGACTGATTTTAAATTAAGAGTTCACTGACAAGAGAAAATAACTGGAGATTTTGTGGAATTGCCTCCCAATAGGAAAGTCTGGTCAGGAACACTTTCATTACAATCTCCAAGAAGAAAGGTGTGTTGTAAAATTGTATGATTCTATATTTCTTTATCCAGGCATATTAATAAAAACAATACTGGCTTTCTCCTAGCTGCTTGCTTATTATTCTTCCACCTCACTATTTATTCCTTTAGCATTTATTTTTTTAGTCTGAAAAGCTTAATATTTGGCTGCCCTCTGAAGGAAATAGGCATATTTGACAGATAAAAGATTTCATTCATCATCTATTTCAGAATATGGGGTGGAATGTGGGAACAAATCAACTGCTGTGCATTTAAGATTCTAACAACCCTGTAATTTTGTATAGCCATTTCCCTCCACCCCACCCCGTTCTTTCGAAGAAACCGCTTTTATTCTGCTAATAACTAACCACAGTTAGAGCAGCATGGATCCGATTAGTAGTTCTTATGGTACAAAAGGGAGGGGGTAGCTCAAACACAGTTGCCAATTTGTCCACCTGGGTCTCTAGAAGAAAGATTAGATGAAAGCTTGCTCTTTTATTACTGACTTCATCTCTCATCTATACTTAGGCATTTTCTGAGCTGAGGTACTGCTTTTTTAAAGGTCTAATTTGACCACCTCAAAAAGCTTCCCTTCGATTTACCTCCATGTACCTGAGAGCAACTTACTGAGACATACAATATTTCAAATGAGACAAAAAAAACCCCTCTCTATGCCCAGCATTTTTCATCACATTTATACAATAAAAGTGCCATCTTTTATTACTCAATGGTGGCAATTGAGTATGCTTTCTGTTAGTTTACTTTTTGATCCAAAGAGACTGCCTTGCTTCTTACCCCAAGTTTCAAATTTTTAAAATTGTTCAAGATGGATGGATGAGTTGCAGTGGCAAAGGGTACAATGCTGGAAGACCTGAAAGACCCAGTTAGGAATAGATCGTCATGGATACCGTTTATTTATATCGAGGGTGGGCACTTCATTTTCCCAACTGGGACTACTCTGGAAGGCTGCCACCACCACTGCCCCACTGCTACCAGTCCCCTAGCCAAGCACTGCCACCCTGCCCTCCATCACTTCTACTGCACCCTCTCTGCTGCATCATTGCCTTGCCCCCTTATGCTCCACCCCTGCCACCGGCCAGACTGGAACCCCCCATTGGCTGGATATGGCTCACAGCCATAAAATGCACAGGTCTGATCTATATAGTTGTGAAGAATCAAAAATAACTTGATAAAATATAATCAATTAATCAACCAAAACTTCAAAAGCAGCAGATGGTTTACTGAGGAATCAATGAGACAAAAACTTGGTGTATTCCCTTCTTAAGTGTTTTGTTGAATCATGTCTAGTACGTGAAGACAGCCATGAACATATAGCCAGCATCAAAATTTGATAAGCGGAAAAAATATGTACATCTGAAAAGGAGAAGCTAAATCCTGATGTGTTTATTTACAATATTTTCACAAAAACATAGAAGAACTTGACCCTATTTACCTAATGGAGATGATTGTAGGAGAGGGGAAAACTCTCTCTTCCATTTACACCACAGAAAAAACACACAGAGAGCGTTTGTGGATTCAGATCTTATTTAAAAGTAGATTAGCTAAAGGGTTGAAGATACATACACTGCAGAAATGGATGTCAAATCTGGTGAAAATGTTAGCTAATGCCAGCATCTGAGCTTTCAGAACATTAACATTTTTCTTCCCTGGAGAGAAAACGCTAGGAAATGCTGTCATTCTCACAATTGTTGGGCAGGGAGGGGGAGTAGGACTCTCTTCCCATCTTATCACACCAGGGTGGGCATGAACTCTCACCCCAGAGTTCCCCTTAATAACCTGTGCAGTCACTTAACTGCAACTTGGAGACCCAGGATTGCAGTTGTTGAACAAACCAGACATGTGGCATCTTGTTTAATAACTTCTTCATTCAGTGAGTGAGATTCTGAACCCAATTATGATTGTAAATGGAGGACCATCTGTACTGTATTGTTTCCAATCTATAATATAGTGTGAACGAGAGATACAGGAATATGAGCATTATACACAAAGGCTACCTACAGTTCTTAAAGCATTCCACTGTATTTTTACAATTCTATAAAATTTACATGTACAAGCAGACATGATTTGACCATGGTATAAAGTATGAAATGGCCATGAGAAAATCCCTGGCCCAAAATACAGTGGCTTGGCTCTTAAATGGTCCTAAAAGATCAAAACATAATGTATTGCTTCACTTCACTTCAAAGTAAGGGTTATATCCTAAATTGGACTGAGAACAAAGTATTTAAAATCCAGTCCCTCTCTTCTGAATCTGCTTGATATATAAGAATAGCTAGAGAGGTTTCTTTCTGAATCTATCTTTTGCTGAAGTTAGGCTTATTTTTATGTATACAGGAGTTAGCTGACCCACTCCCCCAGTACTGAATTCTTTCTAATGGGAACAGCCACTGGAGGAAGTGGCGGGAGTATCTAAACCTATATCTATATATCTCCATCTATAATTGATATAGATAGATACTCCTGCCATCCCCTCCAGCTACTGTTCCCATATTGTAGAGTTCAGTATTACTAACTCCACCGCTCTGTCTTTGAATGCAGAGGACTGGAACCCCAATCGGTTTTTTTCCCTGGGGCCTTTATGATGTTTTAGGTAATTTTCAAATCAACTTTCCAACTAATTGATTTGGTCATCATTAGGCCTAATGTATTATGGTAGGTTTGTGCTTTTTGTTTGTTTGTTTTTACTATCTTTAAGGTGTAAATTGCTGCGTTCAATGGTACACAAACACAATAATAAACATCTGATGCCGGTTGAGTTACTACCTTACCTATTATTTATCCATTATTGATTTCTTATGTGTATACTGGAAGGTAGATTGGAATTCATAGGTGCAGTGTCCAGAGTCATTAGATTGAAACATTTGAAAAAAAAATGTTTATTTAAATGTATTCGTTGCCCATCTTGCTATGGGGCTGCTCTGGGAAGCTTACAATAATAAAATGGAGAAAAATGATTTAAAATAAATAAATAAATGAGAGGGTAAACTCAAAAATATGCAAAAGAACAACACATTATATCCTAAAACTAGAGTATTCCATTTAAAGCAATATGTGTAGCTCAAGGTTGAACTGTGGAGTCCTTGAAAGTAGCTTAAATAAACCAAAAGACCCAGTAGTCCAAGAAAAAAAAAAAACCAAGAATCGTTTACCACATACAGTGAAACTGTAACAACTACTATGTAGGATAAACAGGCAGAGTCCATCCACCACCAACTAGCAATCAAGAGACGGAATGAAAATTCCTTAATCGTTTGGAAAAGTCCTAAACACTTGGATAGATTGAACCACCATTTCAATTGAGAAACTGTGAGCATCCTAGACCAAGTTGAATACAAACAAGCTATGTATTCAGGAAGCTTGGCACTCAGACAAATCAGCCATCAGTAGACACACACAGGTACATCATTCTGAAGGGATAATAAAAAAAAGCTAAGAAGGAAACAAGGAGACCAGAACACATCCTCTGAAGCAACCTACACTTAGATAAGCAGGGATTAACTCCCAAGCAGAAAACAATACTCTAATCAAGGAACTATCAAGGAGAAAATCATACTCCCACCAACACTGGCAGGGCAAGCTACTATATATAAACAGGGAACAAAACTCACATTCATTAGTATTGATTATATCTAATTGGGAGTGCAAGAAAACAACTAAGTTTAGAGAGCACCAAGAACTCCAGAAGTAGTATAGCTACAATCATAAAGAGGAATTCCTTATGAAGTTTGGATCGTTAGCTTAAACTTCTGTGCAAGGTCACATAAATGTTTACCTATAGTGTGGCTTGGAATTTCTCAAAAGTTATGTCAGTTTTTGTTTGCAAAGGAGAAAAACAGCATTAACAACTCCTGGTTATATCATTTATAAACATGGAGATGTGGATTATTAAAGATTAATGCCTTTCTGGATTGGTGTCGGCATTCCGTTTGTCTCATGCTGAAACTAATTCTGTTTTTCATTAGTCAACGACAACTCACATTGCTCTGTTCTGGAAGAGAAATCAAAGGTACATGTGTGAATTTAGAATGAGCAATGAAACTGATTACTAAGAAAGTTAACAGCTGTAATAAATCAACACATCACAATAATTTGAATCCAGCCCTATCTAGGAATAAGAAAAGAACAAATCCACTGGAGAGTTTTATTTTATGATTATTAGAACACACCTTTTTAAATAAGGTTACTAGTGACCACTAAGGGATTTTTAAAAAATTACTTCTTAGTTGTATATAAGTATAACTAAAAATGAAAAATTATTATGGCTTAGCATTCATTTCCAAAAAATGTTGCTTATTCATACAAAATTACGGGGTGGGAGAGAAAATGGACGAGAATTAAATATCCATTCAAATATTTACAATGACCTTGTAAATCAGACTGATGTTTATCTAGAATAGATACTATTTATTTAGTATATGACAACAGAGTAGTTCTTAATCTTTCATTGAAAAAGTTGTAGTTATATCTAGTCAACTCCCAGTCCAGCTCCCACATTTGAGAAGCCAAAAGGACTTTTTTCACTCACACTGTTCAACTGTTCATTTACACTACCAGCAGAAATTAAAAAGAATATGGATCTGCCCTTGCTCTCCTTGATCTCATGGTGGCCTTCAATATCATTGGCCATGAAGGGATTGGTAATTCTGGCAACAATCTGAGCTGCTGCCCAAATACTTCTCCAAAAGAAGTACTGCAAAATTTTATCCATGCAACACATTTAGCCTAATGCAACCCATTTTCAAACATATTCTTTTCTTTTGCGCTCTCTCTCACCAAATTTGGGTGTATTTTGTTAAATTTTCAGAGATTTATCACCCTCAAGAATAGACAGATGGTATCTTGGCTCCCTTTATATAATTTATCTTGAACGTTCCAACAAAGTATACCCATAAGACTAAAAGGTTTTTCCATTTAAAACTCAAATTCTAACACCTTCATGATATAGGAATAAAATGTGCTGGTTTTTGCTGCCTTCATGCTAGAGTTGAAATTAACTTGAAATAAACATAGTTCTGCTTTTCTTCCACTCTAAAGAGTAAGAGAGAGAAAGAGAGAGAGAGAAAGAGAGAGAATTTATTCATTTATTTACAGCATTTTTTAAAAAATAAACTACTTTTTAACTATATAGTTCTTAAAACTGATTGTTTAATAACCGTTCAGAGATATAATAGCTTTGGAAAGGATGCTTTATCACCTATAAAGCATTATCAGCCATTGTAAAATGTTGTGCGTTGTCCCCCCCCATTATGACATTTTGAGTATTTGGGAACCAGCTCACATTTATAACCAGTTGCAGTGTTCCAATTATGTGACCATGATTTATGACTTTTTAAAGAATAGAATAGAAAATAACTTTATTATCACTTTGGATGTACACTAATTGGTATACATTAAAATGAAATCTTCACTGCATATAGCTCTCAAAGAGTCACCACCAGTTTCTGATGATATTTTGCTGGTTTCTGACAAAAAATACCCATGTGTGTGTGGATTCAAACTTATGATCATGTGATTCACTTAAACTCATATGGTCATAAATTTGGGTCTGATCTTACAGGTGCCTTGACTTACAATCCAGTCCCAATTGCAGTTCTAAGCAATCCATAATTACAACCTCAAATCACAAATAAGCACTTAGAAATTGTTCCATCATCCCATTATATGCCCAAAGAACTACTTAGCCTAAAACTCCCTTCTTTTACCCTAATGTAAAAAAAAGATTGCTGCACCTATTTTCTACTGTTCCGTTTTCTGCTACGTTCTGGGCATTTGTTTGAGAGAAACTTGTATTGTAGGGTTCAGGTTGTATTGCTGGCCTTGTCTCTATTATTAAAAACTCCTCAAAGATTATAGATTATTGCGCACAGTAAGCGTATAGGAGGCCTGGAGGCCGTGCGGTGTTGGATGGGGCGAAACAGGCTTCAGCTCAACTCAACTCAACTGAGTGGCTGTGCTTCCTGGCACCCCGGTACAGCCAGCTGGTTCCATCGCTGGCTGTGGGGGAGGGAAATTCTTGCCCCCACAGAGAGGGCCCGCAATCTGGGTGTCCTCCTGGATGTGCAGCTGTCATTGGAAGACCATGTGGCAGCCATCGCCAGGGGGGCTTTTGGCCAGGTCCGTAGGATCTACCAGTTGTGGCCCTTTCTGGATCGGGATGCGCTTCATACAGTCACTTCCGCCCTGGTAACCTCCCACCTAGACTATGCCAATGCTCTCTACATGGGGCTGCCTTTGAAGAGCATCCGGTGGCTCCAGCTGGTGCAGAATGCGTCCGCGCGGGTGGTGTTGGAGGCTCCTTGGGGCTCCCATGTTACACCACTTCTGCGCGAGCTGCATTGGCTCCCGGTGGCCCTCCGGGTGCGCTTCAAGGTCTTAGTTATCATCTTTAAAGCACTCCATGGCTCGGGACCAGGATATTTGCGAGACCACCTCCTGCCATTATCAGCCTCCCACCGACTGATACACTCCCATAGAGTCGGCCTCTTCGGGGTGCCGCCGGCTGGACGGCTGGCGACCCTGAGGATGCGGGCCTTCTCATTGGGGGCACCCTCTCTCTGGAACGAATTACCCCCGGAGATGAGGACCATCCCTGATCTCCTGACCTTCCGCCGTGCGTTGAAAACTCATTTATTTCAGCAAGCCGGTCTGGCCTAGGGGTTTTTAAATTTTTTAATCTGGTTTTAACTTTCTTAATTCCCTTATTTTTAATCTTTTGTAAGGGCCAATGTATTTAATTCTTATAATTTTTAAATATTGTATATGTGTTTTATATGTGTATTTTATCCTGGCTGTTCACCGCCCCGAGTCCCTTAGGGAGAGGGGGGCGGTATATAAATTTAAATAAATAAATAAAATAAATAAAATAATAAATAGGGCAGTGGTGGCTAACATTTTTGGGTTCCTGTGCTGAAAATTGCACTTGCGCTCATGTGCCAGCACCCAGAAGGCAATGCGTGCCCCCCCATGCCCCCTGCGCATGTGCGCGTGATCCCCCTGCACATTGCATGTTGTCTGTGCATGCATGTGCATCTCTTGTGCATCCCCGCCCCCGCGCATGCTCACCAGATACCCGACAATCAGCTATTGGGCGTACAGTGTGCACATGCACAGTGGGGCTCTTCTGGGTGACCTCTCGTGTGCCGGCAGAAGTGACTCTGTGTGTCAGTTCCGGCCGACGTGCCATAGGTTCACCATCACAGGTATAGGGTGAACTTTTATCATACAAAAATATTTTTTTCATAATCATAGGGCTTCTATATAAAGGAACATGTTTATATCTCATGCAAGAGACAATGATTTGACACATACATACTTGCTAAGTAATTACTGTGTACAATATCAGAGAAGAAAACTACATTATGTACATGACATTTTTACACAATTTGATATTATACAGTATGCATTTCCCTTCAAAAGCTATTGGAAGACTGGAGAATCCAGAAAGGACCTCAGCAAAATAATGGTTAAAACAAGTGGTTTTGCCAGTGGGTCTGAGGAACACAGAACGGGATGGAGCCCATTAAATGGTTCGTGTAATCTGCTGTCACTGGGGGGGGAGGGGGGTGATTTTACTATATTAATTTATTTGATTTTATGAGTTTTATTGTTTTAAATTGTGGTTTTATATGTGTAAGCCGCCTTGAGTTGCCATGGCAAACAGGCAGCAATACAAATCTAATAGATAGATAGATAGATAGATAGATAGATAGATAGATAGATAGATAGATAGATAGATAGATAGATAGATAGATAGATAGATAGATAGATAGATAGATAGATAGATAGATAGATATACCAGAAACTTAGAAGAACAATTTTATCAAAGCACACATTTTGTGTTAGGTAAGAAAAAAATAAATAAAAAGGAACACATACAATTTCCTTTCTTTTTAAGGAAAAGAGAAGAAAGTATAAATAACAGGTAAGACTTCAATAGATTCTTTAATATAGACTGCTTAGCTGCCTTACACTTGAAACAGGCTGGAGGTTATTTTAGGCAATTTGTACATGTCATAATTAGATTTTGGAAAAGAGAATTTCTGAGCTTTTGGAGCATCTGGTAAAACAGAATACTAGTCCATTAGAAACTGAGAGCTGGCCACAGAATGTTGTGATCCCAGCTTCCTGCTTTTTAATATTTTTGCTTTGTTAGTAAACTGAGACTTTGGGCTTAGGAAACAAGCCAAGCTAGCACTCACTAAATGTTCTGGCATCAGATTGCATTTTGATGTAATGCCATGTCAGCTTTCACTCCTCAGTTATAATTTTATTAGGGGGGGGGGGGAGGAGGGGGGAGGGAGATCATCCTTCTAAATGACAAGCATTTCCTTTTGCTAATATTAATTAACAATATATTGGTAAAATAGAATGATAAACAAGGAAAAAAATGTGTAACATCTGCGTTGTATAAAGTTCTGAAACTACTTTAAATAATTTCTATATTTTATAACATAAATTTGTTTTATTTCCACAATAGAGAAGCTACTATTGATGGGGAGAGAATCAAATAGTAAGGGATCCCATTCTTAGCTCTATAGGCCCAGCTTTTTAAATGGGGAAATAATTAAATAATGACAATGTATACAATGTAATTAACATAATGCAATTTCATTCTCACAAACATGATCAAGATGAAAAATAAATAATTATACAATGAAGAAGGAAAGTGGTTAGACCACACATATGGACAAACACAGCATTTAGAAATTCAGCTAGGGTTATTCTTTATTTTGTTTCATTTATTTGTTAAATGTGTATGCTACCCATCTCCTCTGTATGGTGAATCTTTAATTTCTTTAATACTTTTTTAGGTATCAAGTTCTTCTTGGCTGACAAAGGTATGAGATAAAGAATGTTTTTATACCAGTAAGTCATGGAAACAGAACACCTTAATTTTAACAATCTTTCATGAAAAAATACCCCCTGCTCAATCTTTGCATTGCTGACACAGTATCAGCAATACAACTGCTCCTTGTTTTATAATGACTTGCCAGAAGGGGAAAAAAAATTGGGGAAGTCAATTTATGTCATATAGAGAAGCTTGTGGCAAGACTAAATAGGAACTCAGAAGTTGACTGAGATCAGAAGAGAGAAACTGGGAGAGAGGCAGAAAGTGACAATCAAGATTAGCCCAATCACATATGCATGTGTATTCAGAAACAGGATCCATTCTGAATAAAATGAAACTTACTTCTTACAGTAACTGTACAAAATATTGTAGTTTTATTTTTTTATACTTGCAAAACAAATGTCGGTGATTAATGCTTTTGGAAAAAAGAGGAGGGGAGATATGAATTGAGGAGGGGAGATATGAATTTCTGAAAGTTTTCCTCCTGAACAAGTTTAAGTGTTTCATTCTATTCAAATGGCTGAAAATGTGACATATGCCTGGAATGGAGAAGTGAGAAGAGCATACAAAATATTGATAAGAAACAAAACAGAGCACCCCAGATTGCTGAATGTATATAGGTATATATTTAAAGCCCACCATTTACCTGGAATACTTGCTGGAGAAATGGGACCAGACCTTGACTGATTGCTTCCAGCTGGAGAGCCCACAGGGGAAGGGGATGGGCCCCCAGGGATGCTGGAGAGATGTGGAGAGGCATGAGGGGAGAAAGGTGACTGTGCTGGGTTGCTCTGCTCCCCTTGACTGCTGGTAGAACCTGATGCGCTAACGGCTGAACTCAATGTTGCTTCGGTTCCAGTAGGCAGGTCATCAATGGAGCCTGATAAATCCTGAGAAGAAAGAACAGGGGAAATCGATAAAAGAGTAGTAAGCCACCAACATCCACAAAAAGTTACATGGAATATTGGATCGTGGTTGAACAAATTCCAATTTGGGACTAATGTCATGAACTAATAACAAGCAATAAAAATGGAAATGATTTCCCTCTTTCTTATATAAAGATACACGGAGTGTACAACTTGTACATGTATCAAAATTTTCCCAGGGGTTAGAGCAATTAAAGGGACAATATACAGATTTTAATTCTTCTAATATGGTTATTAAAATATAATTATTGAAACTGGATTAGGAAGGGATCTCTTCCACAACTCATTCATGTTTTAGTGTATGTATTTTCCCAAATTATGTTGACATTGTACAGGACTTCATTCAAGCTTATTAATTATGCTCAGTATTTAATTCTGTGGCCATTAGATGAATATTATCTATTGATATTTGGAACCTCTGCAGAATTTGATATAAGCTGGACAACTGTATAAATATATAAACTCTATTAAGTATAACTTTTAAAGAATTTTAAAATATACTGCCAAGCTACAATATTTTTACTTCCTGTTTTTTAAAATATCCTACATATAAATGCATTAATGATGTTCTGTGAATCCCTAGAGGCATGTTGGGATGTTCTGTCCTAATGCCTATTCAAGGCAGAAACACATTAATGCAAAGTTTGATCTGATGTACTGCTTACACACCAGTGTAGAAAACACTCAATCACTTAAAGTGGCTCTTGGGCTCCAATGGTTCAGTTTTTATTTAGTTATTTTCCCAAACACAAGTTAAGTTACTCAAGAAGATTGCTTAACCAAAACAGTTACAAATACTATAATATAATTAAATTTGGTTTAGGCTCTTACCGATAGCATTATAGTTACATCAGATATATACAACCACAATGCCAATAAACCACTGTTAACACAAAGGATATGAATGGACAGACCCAGGGACATGATGAGGCTACAGCAGAAGACGGTAAGAATCTTAAGCAGCCTTAGAAATTGGTTTTAACTTCAACAAACAGATAGCATAAGAAAAACAATCCAATCTGATAAGAGTGCCAGAATTCTGATTATTTCAGATCCCATGCTTGATCCTCTTATAGACCTATTGTGATTTTCTAGTATGATTCTGCAATACACTTTCTTTGATGATGTAGACAAAAAATGTTAAGTCTGAGGAAGTAGATACCTCCTGTTAGAAATACTTTTCTTCCTCTCACTGAAATACACTCATCACTTTTCCATAAAGAATTTTGCTTTTACTGTTGTTCTTGGCAGAAAATCATAGCAATTCCTTTTCTTTATGTGAATGCATTGTAAAGCAATCATACTTCTAGCTCTTTACAAGTCACTTAATTAATTGCTTCCTGAATTTGTTGTCTAAGACATAGTTCCCTCTGTATTTCTAGAAAGTGAATTAGCTAAATAGTATAATGAGAATTCAACAATTTCTCTTGATTTTTTTTCTTAACAGTAGTTTATCTGATCACTATTCTGATAAAATGGATGCTTTAAAAAAAAAATGAGCTGCCCACAATGAATGCTGTGAATTTCTAGCTATATGAATGAGCTATGTATCAATGTCTTCCAACAACAAATACATTGCAAATGCTGACTAACTAAGAAGCAGAAGGAAAACCTTTCTAAAAATGAACACAACACCATCTACCTCACAATACACAAGATTCCAGAACCCACAAGATTCTGGAGAAAGGGAAAAAAGAGAAATTTTCAATTTTGGAATAAATGCAGTACAAATCTCTAATATCTTGCAGGAACTGATTATTCAGAACAATTACTATTTTCTTATTGCAACCTTACCTTGCAACAGAATGATGCAAAGTATAATGAGAAAGACAGCTGGGGATGTGCCTCTACTTTATCATTAAAAAAAAACTTTGATCAAGAAATAACACAGTAACATAAGGAAGGAGAAGACTTAACCAAAAAATAAAAATGGAGAAATATCTGACATTTTTTGGGAGATATGAAAAAAAAAACAAGTAACATAATGAAAATCTTCAATTAGACACAGCTTGCAGAGAAAGACCTAGCAGTCCCATCAAGTCTGCCCCAAGTCAATAAAACTTCCTATCAGGAGGAGAAAAAGGTCGATTCTGGGATGAAAAAAAGTCAGTCCAAAATCTGTGTATCGTTTTTGTAAATAAAAATTATAAGCAACAGGCATGGTTGGGATATATAATATATATATAAGGATCCCACTGCCGGTGTTCTACCACTGGAGGTTTTTTGCAAAATGGTAGAGGGGCACCTGCTTGAGCAGGAGACTGGACTAGAAAACCTCCAGGGTCCCTTCCAATTCTGTTATTTTGTTATTCTGTTAATCTTAGAATCTCTTGAACTGGGCAATCTATTTGTACAACACAAAGCTAATGTCTCTTCTCTTTTAAATGCATAGCAGCCGGCACAAGAGCTAATCAGGGCACATTTTATGCAACTGACACCGTTAGTTCACTCAGTGCTACAGCATCTAGAGGTTTTCCTTTCCCTGCATAATACAGCTACATTTACAAATCTCTCTCTCTCTTTACTGACTATGCCCAACAGTAATTATGGATCCCAACTGAGTTATCCAAGCTACATTCTCATCAATCACTGGAAAACAATAATAATTATTAAAGAAAACTGAGTAACCCATTTCCTTTACAATTATACTGTTGAAATATTTTTCCTTCAAAGCTAAAACACATTTGTTTATTAATTACTGTTTCTGTGAATTATTATTTTTGCTCACAGAGCTTAAGTTAGTCAAAATTAAACAGAATTTCTTACTGTTAGAACACACTAAATTTATTTACTTAGGGTATGGCATATCATACATGGACTTGCAAAATATATTAACATTTCACCTAGCTTAATTAAACATAATAAAATATGAGTGTTAAAAAGGTCTATATTCAAATACCAATGTCTAGGCCATCTAATCATTGAGTGACACTAAAAATAATGCTAATATAATTAATCTTTTCATCAAAAAACCCCTAACTTTTTAAGTGTTGCACCAATGGATTCCTTGCCATTGCTGCCCCCTGGAAATCCAGAAACAATAGAAAATCAAGCATCACATCCAAAGTCACTCTTTCTAATAGAGTGCAATCCTACACACAATAGATTGACCATGACAGCATGCACACCAAATCACTATGACACTACAGTGATATCTGTGCAGTGATATCACCTAAATGCTGCCTCTAATACTTATATCTCAATAACTGAGGCTACTATGCAAGTTACAGCATTATATCATGATATCAGTATATAGTTTTCATCATTTGAACTTCTATGCTTCCCTCCCCTTCCCTGTACAGGTAACCATGATATAATTGTAATCTACAACATCTTCTAAATTTAAGTTCATGTACATTTAGATTATTATTAAAATACATTATTATTAAGGGGAATCAACTGCTTCCTGGACTTAGTTGACAAGCAGCAGAAGACTGGATAACACCAGCATATTGATGGCACTTACTTCAGTGCTCTGCGGTAACTTTCCATTGTTTTCATATAGATGTTAAATAACACAGGGGACAAGAAATAGCCAAATAACATTTGTCTCTCATTGCTATTTTCTTAACATAGTTGATGGACAGCACCAGATGACAAAACTGTGCTCCCAAGGTCCAAAAAGAATACCAATGGTACTGAAAACCACCAAGAAGCCTAAAAACTTAATAGGGCCAAAATGCCTGCATCCAGTTTCAATTGCAGATAATTCACTAAAACAACTAAATTGTTCTCAGTTGCAAAAAGGTTGCTTAAAAGAGTCACAAAAGACCAGATAAACAGTATTTTCCTGATGTGTCTGGTTTTGCTCAGCTGCCACATTTTTTATCACCTAAGTCAGAAAAGGCACATTTGAGACTGGTTATTAATTTTCCAAATCCTATAGGTCAAGTAAAACTTCATTTAATAATAGCCTCCTTTAACTCTGAATGAGCATACCAATAGCTAGTCTAATGCTGACTAGGGAGTTCTCTGCTTTGAAAACAGAATTTACACAGAGTTGTTTTATCATGACTGACTTTAGTTCCACGGATTCCACCCAACTGGTCTATCAATGATTAATTCTGGATCCCTTCCATTACTACTATGCCTTACTTACTAGAAACAAGGCATAGTATTTCAACAGAAAATAAAATAAATGCTTTGCCATGTTTGTGACATGTACATAAACATTATCTTTCATGTATTTGTTTAACAATAAAATACTCTTTTAATTATTTCTTTAAAACAAGAATAGTTTTTTTTCACAATACGCCATGATTCTGTTCTTATGAAAAGTAAAAGGATCACTTCTAAATGAGACTGAATTATTTTCATCAGAAAAATAACATCTGGTAAATTATATACAGGCAGAGGTATCTGTTTTGTCCTTATTTTTTTTTAAAAAAGCTTTTATTTTCTATCCATAAAATCAAGATGGAAGAACTTAATCAGAGTCAATTCATTAGGGAGATATTTTTAGGCAACAGACTATATGATATTCAGATAATGAAGTATAGTCTTGAATGAAGTCAAATGTCTATTAAATGTGGGAGCATAGCTTAAAACAAACACTGGCAGCACAAAATACAATGGAATATGAAAACTACCCCTTTCAAGATAGGTTCTCTCATTTAAAATGAATACAAAAAAAGAAAGAAAAAAAAGAAAGAAAAAAGAGATGAAAGAAAAGAAATCATGCACCCCCAAGGGATACATTTAGGGCAGTCATTTCCTACAGCCAAGACACTGTTAACATTTTTTGAACTGCAGGTAAACTGTTTTGTAAGGCCAAGTAATGCTTCAAAATGTTATTACGTATGCATCATAGTGAAGGATAAAATGATCTGCAGTTCGGGGATCAAGAAAATACCCAAGAGTCTACTGTAATGCAACAATTTATCTTTGGCTCACTCCGTGAATTATGTGAATGAAAGAGGAGCGGAGGGTGAAAGTGAAAGAGAGGTTTACTTACCCCTCCCTGCAAATCAGATCAAATTACGACTTTTCATTTTACTAATCCCCTCGGAAGTGAAGTGTGTGACAAATCTCAAGCATTCCCTCAAGTGTGTGCCTTCAAGGGATTTCCTCACAAATCTGACAAAGCTCATTCATAAAATCAAAAGGGCTCCACATGATGTAATTCTGTTTAAGGAATTACATTTTATCCCTCCCCCTCAAAGGGAAAAAAAAAAAACAAATGGGGGGAGAAGGGGGAGGAAGAAGAAACATAAGTAGAGCTTTCAAATACTTTGTGTGTATTTTTTGCACTACTCCTATTGAATCTTTCCCTTGTCCCCAATTCACCTTTCTTGATTTCCTTAAACAAAAACAAACTAAGGAGTATTTCTTTGTCATGCTGCATAGAACTACAAGGATATCTTGAAATGTTATTTAGATTCTCCACCCTTTAATTCTATACATGTAATCTAAGCATCAGTCTCATGGAATTTCTAAATAGACCCATGCCATAAACATTTTAAGAGAAAATTATGTTTTGCTAAATTATCTGCGAAGTTACCAATATTTAACATGTTAGTTATTCCAATCAAATATACAGTGATCATATAACTGTGATTTGCTATTACACACAGATACAGAAGGTATTTCTGGAAGAATTGTATATGCCTGTTAATATGATATATAGAGCCATCCGGCAACATGGCAAGAAACCATTACAAATATGACTGTCTACCACAGAAGCAGAAGTTAATTATTAGGCACACCTGCATCACACATGACCTATATGGAGGATTTCCATAATCATCTTAGAAAGATATTTCTGTGTTGGAAATTTCATCTTGGGTAAAAATGTACTAAGTAGTTGAATGCAGAATTCTGGAAATAACAGAAAAAAACATGTAATAATCAGCACTGTTAAAATGCTTTTTTAACCTTAGCAACCCTGCCATGTCCTTGTTTATTTATTTATTCAATTCTTATAGTTGCCTATCTCATATATATGACTCACAACATTGAAAAGAAAAACAATTTTGCTTAAGGCTCTGTGCCATTTGAATGTAAGAAACACGGAAAAACAGGGTACATAATTTATGCAAGTACACGCATATGCATCTTCATCTTTATAAGCACAATTTTCTAAACCAATGATATAGTTATTTGCCATAAACATATTTGAATATACCCAGCTATAAAGTTACTGCTCAGACAAATGCTAATAAAATAAAGAGTTCCATAATAGATTACACAGAGATCTTGTTAAAAAGAAAGAGAGAAAAGCTCTGTAACTGATACTTCTCCAGAGAGTAATTTAGTCAGCAGGGCACCAACTTTGTCCTTTCAGAATGGCAATCAGATCTACAATACTTGTAAAAAAACAAAAAAAATCTTACTGCGTTTTATTCAAACTAAGACATCTTTTCATCCTAACAAAGTTCTCATTTATCTTTTTAACTGTTTATTTTTGGAAAGTTGGCAAGTTTGATCATTGTATGGAAAGGAAGTCCCCATGCAGATTCCAAAGGCCTGCTGGAGCAGGCATTTCATTAATCTCAAAAACTGAGGTTGTCATATCCCTGGAAGTAAAAATAGATAACAATAACATCAATGCTTCTCCCCATTTAGATTTGTTTCATACACACAGTACGCTATTCTCTTGTTATGATGATAAGAATTTTGTTCCCAAAAGAGGAAAAAGCATTTTGTTGCAATACTTTCCAGTTAACAGATTTATTCCAATATTAAATCAACCAATGGATTATAATAGCTACTACATCTTGGTCAGTTCTTAAACTGTTTACAGATTAAAGCTTGACTGCAAGCAAGCCAGCTTTGCTCAGGATTTACATTTCTTAGAGTGATATTTATGGTTATCTCCTCTCCAATGTTTCCATCTATACACATACAACTTTTTTTTGTATTCATGTGACAAGGACAAAGGTAAAAAGATCACGTTGAGCTTAAGTTTATAAATGGCATGCTTTCTTGGTAGCACATCATATCAGACTTCCAACAGGGGACCACTCTTGAAATAATTCACAATGTAGCACAGTCAGCAAAGAAACGGGAAACTACCTACAAAAAAGCAGGAAATCCAAAGCAACTCACCAATGAATTGGAGAAGGAAAGGAATACAGATACACATTGGTAGATAAATCAGAATGCTCAAAGAACTTTCCTAAAATGTTCCTTGAGTATATTTCACTGGTGATAACTTATTTTTAGTGAAGCCAGGTAAATACAGCATTAATATACAGCACTATTCTTTTTGCTGAAGTACTTTAAGATACACAGAGAGAGAGAGAGAGAGAGAGAAAGAGAGAGAGAGAGAATAAATCAGTTCACATTAAACATACAGGAAGCACTTCAATGCTAAATGCTATAGTTTTGTTTAAGAAAACATTCCACTGTAGATCACTGAAAGGAAAACACAACACCCACCAGACATGAAAAATTAAGACTATAGCTATAATTAGTTGGGTAGCATTTGGTCACTAGTTGTTGAATATAAATTTGTATCCAGACATTCATAATAGTTATTAGCTTCACTGTATAAAAATAACACAGCTAGGCAATAAATCAAAGTGGGTTTATTAAATTTAAAAATATCATGCTGTGTTCCAAATTTATTACTAAAGTCATTTAGAATTCATACTCCATCCCGGAGTATAATTTTTCTCTCTTGGTTTTTCCATTATACATACCTATCTGTCTGTCTATCATCTATCGCAAGGATGTAAAAATCATGTCATCACATGACATATTACAACTTTTTCTGCCTTCGCTAAACCAGACATGGGGATGGCCAGCGTGTGATGCATCCAGCCCATGGGCCGGGAGTTTGACAGCCCTGAACTATTTAGTCAATTAAAAAAATATACAAATTCTGGTGACTGAAAAAGTTCAGGAAGTGTTCCCTAGAAAACTTTGCACAGTTAAGTGGTCAAGTGCTCTCTAATCAATTGCTCAAAATATAGGAGAATGTAGACAAAATGACAATATTATTAAACAATGTCACCTTATATAGTTCCAGTTTTGGAGCACAATTTTACCTCAAAGCTTTGTCTAGCCTCTATATAATCCTGATACAGAAACTTCCAAATAATAGAAGTTCTGTGTTAAATTCATAGTCTTCAACATCTGATGGCAATTATCCATATAATTATCCATATCACTGGCTTCAGCAAACCTCCTTCCCAAGCAGAAAGAAATCAACAACTAGCAGATGACCTGAATGTGTTCTACTGCAGGTTTGAAAAGAAACTACAGCCATCTATCTCCACAACACACATCTCAAACACCCCAACAATAGACAAGCCTCTTACAACTGGCCCCAATCCATTGGGCTCACAACCTCTGGTATCACAGAAAAAGAAGTGCAAAATCTATTACACAGACAAAAGCCAGGAAAAGCACCAGGGCCAGACAAGATAACTCCTTGCTTAAAAGTCTGTGCTGAGCAATTGGCCCCCATCTTCACCTGAATCTTCAATAGATCACTAGAGATGGGCTATGTTCCTTCCTGCTTCAAACGTTCTACCATCATCCCAGTGCCAAAGAAGCCCTCCATCAAGGAACTGAATGACTACAGACCAGTTGCTCTAACATCTGTAGTTATGAAAATCTTTGAAAGGCTTGTGCTGTCCCACCTGAAAACCATCACGGATCCTCTGTTAAGATCCCATGCAGTTTGCATACCGAGCAAATAGATCGACAGATGATGCTGTTAACATAGCTCTGCACTACATCCTACAACACCTCGAATCTCCAAATACCTATGCAAGGGTCCTCTTTATAGACTTCAGTTCAGCATTCAATACCATCATTCCAGACACTTTTCTAAGTAAACTAAACCAACTAGCAGTACCTGAACACACTTGTAAGTGGATCATAAGCTTCCTAACAGACAGGAAGCAGCAGGTGAAGCTAGGTGAAATCACATCCGATATCTGTACAATCAGCACAGGGGCCCCCAAGGCTGTGTGCTATCTCCACTTCTCTTCTCCCTATATACCAATGACTGCATCTCAAATGATCCATCTGTTAAAATACTGAAGTTTGCTGATGACACAACAGTCATTGGTCTTATTCGAGACAACGATGAATATGCATACAGACAGGAGGTTGTACAACGTGCCTCGTGGTGTAACCGGAACAATCTGGAACTGAACACACTCAAAACCGTAGAAATGGTGGTAGACTTTAGAAGAAATCCTCCCATACTACCACCTCTTACAATACTAGACAACACAGTATCAACAGTAGAGACCTTCAGATTTCTAGGTTCTACTATATCACATGATCTAAAATGGACACCTAACATCAAAAACATCATCAAAAAAGCACAGCAAAGAATGTTCTTTCTGCGCCAACTCAGAAAGCTCAAAGTGCCCAAGGAGCTGCTCATCCAGTTCTACAGAGGAATTATTGAGTCTATCATCTGCACCTCTATAACTGTCTGGTTTGGTTCTGCAACCCAACAGGACAGACACAGACTTCAGAGGATAATTAGGACTGCAGAAAAAAACCATTACTACCCACCTGCCTTCAATCGAGGACCTGTATACTGCATGAGTCAAAAAGAGGGCTGTGAAAATATTTACAGACCCCTCACATCCTGGACATAAACTGTTTCAACTCCTTCCCTCAAAATGACGCTATAGAGCACTGCTCACCAGAACAACTAGACTAGTTTTTTCCCGAAAGCTATCACTCTGCTAAACAAATAATTCCCTCAACACTGTTCAACTATTTACAAAGTGTACACTACTACTACTGTTAATCTTCTCATCACTCCTTATCACCCATCCCCTCCCACTTGTGACTGTAACTTTGTTGCTTGTATCCTCTGTTTCCTAGTATGATTTGATGTTGATTGTACCCTATGACTATCATTAAGTGTTGTACATTTTGATTCTTAACGAATGTTCCTTCTTTATGTATACTGAGAGTATTTACACCAAGACAAATTCCTTGTGTGTCCAATCACACTTGGCCAATAAAGCATTCTATTCTATTCTATATTGTGGACCTTCAATTTGTGTATTCTCTCCATGTAAATATACAAAACAGCTAGTATTTAATGCACATTTATCAGTCAATTCTTTTCGACTTCTGTACTAGGTCACTTAAACAGCAAGTAATTACTTCAAATTATTAGTTGAATGGTTTGGAAGATAATGAAAAACACAGTGATTAAATAAACTTCATTATTTTTTCCAGTTGACATGGCTGGCACTCCTACCAAGCCCTCTTTATGGCTCTCAAATGTCCTTTTGAGTACTGTATTCTTATCAGAGAATAAAAGGAAACAAATGGAAGATGATGATGGAAACGCATAAGGCACCAATCACATGGTGACACAGCACATATAACTTGGGTATTGCGTGGGGTGGGGAGAGTGAATTATGCAAGTTCTAAAATTGAGTTAATTGAACTGGTTAATAACTTATATTATGTGGACTAGTTCATGTGTGTGATCCAGTTGAAATCCTAGAAAAGCCCCATGACCTCCTTAAGGCACTCTTTGTAACATTCTCCCACTTCTGCAGTGACCATAAACCTATTGAACCTATTCAGAGGGATACTTTGCTTTCATTTGTGGAATCTGTTTGCACTTTTTAAAATCTAGAATGAGGTAGAAACAAAATATAAGAACTGGGATAGGAAATGACAAGCTTATGGAAGAAGTAAAATAGTAGTTGCAGGCAGAACAAGTCATCCAAGATGAAGTATAGCTGGTGTCCAAAATCAACACACCGAGCCACAGAATATAACTAAAAATGCATAGGAGTACACATTGTAGTAAAGAGAGAGCAACTTCATCACATTTCATCTTTAGAACAGTAGTTTTTCACATGATTAAGGAAATGTTTGATTTAATTCTATGTGTGCTGTCCTGAATGTAAGACTTTGAGATGGAACAAGCTGTTTCCTAAGAGTAGTGCTGTCATAGAGCAAGTAAGTTTGCTGGGTTCTTGCCTCTCAATCTTGTCAGATGTGGCAATCCGTAGCATGCTCTCTGCAACTTGAACATATAAGATAGGCAGATTCTACTTGGAGAAAATATTCCTGACGGTGATCAGTATCTCAGCATAAAAAAGTTTCATAGGTAATAATAAGCCAATTTGGTCTGGTGGTTAAAGCTAGAGACTTGGTGTTTCAGTTCATGCTTTAGAGATAAAATATATATATATGTCCTTAGAGCACTATGTTCCATGAATGGCCATATCTATTGACAAAAGGCTCTCCTGGAAAGAGCCTCTTTCTGCCTTGCCATTAGGAGCTTCAAGTCCATGAAAATCTCCAAAGCATTAAGTTGTGAAAATTATTTTAGATTCCTAAACATGAAGTTACAATTTTATTAGACACTTAGAATATAAACCTACTTAGACCTATACTGACAGACAAAATTACTTATATAGTTCTATCACTTGAAACATACCTTAAATCAGTTTTTTTATGGACAAGAACACTGAGGAACTTTGTTCAACTGCTTTTGATTTTGCCCATTCTATCTCTCTCATGATACTAAAAGATTAGGAAGATTTAATGCCTTAATGTCTTCAGTTTTAAATTTGTTTTTATTGTAAATTGCAGAGAGACCCAATGATCAGTGGCCTACTGAGCCAGATGGATGAATAGATGGATAGACAGACAGATTTATTAATATTTCAGGGAGAGAGTTATCCCAGTTATCTCAAATGAAGTGGTTGTAAGATTGTTTCTTAAGAAAATTTTGCTGGACCATAAACTTACATTTCTAATCACTATCACATAGATACTCAAGAAAATGCTACTGAATTAAAACATTAGTAGATAAAAATGGTTATAGCTATTGCAAACAGAGTTTCATCTATGGTACTTGATGAAACAACTTTGATACTTGGTGTTTGATTTATTGCCATGTGACAATAAAACACCTCCCCACTCCAAAATCAGGTAATAGGAAAGGTTTAGGCTCATTTCTTTTTGTTATCAGATTCCCATGCTGTCTGCATGTGCTGAATTACCCATAGTAAATGGCTGGATAAATTAACAGAGGTATTGGATAATATGGAAATAGTGGAGTCTATTAAGCTGATTTTCAACTTTTACAAGAAGAACATGCACTACTCACAACAGATTTTGGGTTCTTTTGATATAAGGGTTTAATAAATAAATAAATAAATAAATAAATAAGCTTTTGAAATCTTGAGGTCTAAGTAAGTATAACTGCTTATGTTCTTGGCTGCAGTCTTCCTGAATAAAGATTACAAAAATAACTTACTGGTTGAATTATTATAATGCATTATTGTTTTAACTAATACGCATTCGGTTACAAGAATTGTTTGGTTTGCTAGGTGGAGACTTATTACATCCATTTTCAACATTCCACACTGACAATCTTTTTTGCTATTAAGTCCAATACAAAGTATTTAAATGACTCTAGATACCTCTTTCCATATTAATCTGTCATGTAATATGTGATCACCAGAGGTTGCATTTCTCTCTTCTTTTATTAGTGACTAAATAGAGAGCTGACCTGATGATATTGCCCTGATTAAAGAAAAATATAAAGTAAATAAAAATAGATTACTCACAATATCTATACAATTTAATGTGCCTGTAAGAACATGGATGGCATATTCCAATATACTTGGGAAAAGGTTAAAGAGACTGAAACACTCATTCTAGTGAGATTTATTTGATTGTGGCAGTTGAGGTTATATAGTGAAAAAGCTATAAGGGATCAATTTACAATAGATTCTTCATGTTTCTAAATGTAAGTTCAATTTTTCCTACAAGCTAGCAACTAACAATGTATGACATTGTATGTCAAGAAATCTTCAGGAGTCCTGTTGGTCTTACTGTCTACCCAACAAATGAATTAAAGTTTAAGTTCTTATATAACTGGGAAAATGTACAAAGGCACAGGAGGAATCAGAGAGCAATTCTAATAAAGAGCTATTTTCTTTCCAAATTTAGAGATATCTAAATCCTGATTCATGATCTATAATCTAAATAAGCACTTAAGGAAAGCTATCTTGACTGTACCTAGCTAATATTTCTTTTTTTAACAGCCCTCATTCTGCTAATTTTCTAAAATATGCTTCTATAGAGAGAGTACTTTAATCATATATTCTAAATCAGGCAAGATTTTAGAAAGGAAAATATGTCACAGTGTACTTTGCAATTATAACATAATGGATTTGAATCAAAACTATATAAATATAGAGGTACCACAGAATCTTTCTTGTGTCATAAGCATTCTTTATATATAGCTCTTTTGGAAGAAATTGAAATATATAATAGAAGTTTGAAGGATTATCTAAAAAGATTCATCCATACACGGATGCACATATCAATGCTCACAAACATGCAAAAAAACACCACTATTAACGTGCCATATAAAACAAATGTGAATAATTTCCCAGATGCTCTGTTTTCTTAGGAAATAGATTCTAAAACAAATTCAGAACAATACTAAGATGATAATTGGCTCAAATTAACCTGTTATTTAATAGCTCATTGGTGCTATTGAGTCAGCTATTATATTCTGCCAAATCCTGGTTCTTAACAAGAAAAAACACTGAGGAGAATTTAGATATATTAAAAAACAAAATAAAACCCTCTCATACAAAAATCAATCTTTATGACCCAGAGGTACTTTACAAAGCATAACAAGAACTATAAATAGACCAGACAAAAGATTTTGTTAATACATGCATTTTTAAAATTGAAAGTATACAGAATATATTTGCAAAACTGAAAGCAACAACTCAGTAACACATCCATTCTTTTGTCATTTTATAATTTTATTAGTTTATAATATAATGTACAAAGAGAATACAAAAGCAAGTATTAGAGAAATTAAAGAAGGAAAAGGCAAGTGAATAGTGGGGGAAAGAAAGGGAAAAAGAAAAAAAAAGACATTGACTTCCGACTCCTTTGGTGCAGTTGAATAAGGGATTAAGATGTACGCTCAACTTTTTACTTTTTCATAAAAATAATAATAGCCATTTCTGTAATAACAAATCTATCTATTCGGTAAAACCCAAAATCAAAGTTTCATCTTTTTCCACTTCAAGCACAAAGCCCAGAAGTGGCTTCCAAGTCGAAGAAAAGGTATTTGTGGTTTTTTTTTTTTTTGGTTAATCAGAGCTACTAGTTACTAGATCCCCTAGTAACCTCAGCATAACTCATTATCATGAACCTTCCATTAAAGATTAGAAGTTGGAAAAGAGTGACATCAACAGCAGCTATCACACTCTGACTGAAATTATCCATCCAATTCTTTTGTTAGCATTTTTATTTTTATTAGATATTGGTCTTGAGCAAATATTGAAAGTGTCAGATTCTGAAGAAGGAATAAGCTACACTGGTACCTGATGTTTGTCTCCATTTATACTAAATCTCTCTTTTAAAGTACGAAAAAAAAATGTCTGGTATATATAATCACCAAACTCTTACATATTTTAAACATTTTGGGCAAGTTCTCATTATTTTTATGTAAGATTTTAAAGATGAGTTCACAAAATCTTATGCGATTCTGTTGGCAACTGTATTATAATGATGGCAGCGAGCTTATCTGAGTCATTATGTGTCATGATACCCAGGGCTTCAAAAGTTTATTGACCAGTGAAACAAACCGTATGATATATAACTGATCAGCTATGGTTAAACCAGAGTTGTAAATAAGCTAGACAACATAAAGAAAAAAAATATCATTTAATCATTTTGTTTGTTTCATCTTTACAAAGATTATATTCTGGGACAGTAGGTGTTTTAGGTTTTTTTTTTAACACTTGTCCACATGCTTTCTGGCAGTATGTTGGGAACAACGTCATCTTTAAAGCATACTGTTGCTTACAGGTGTGATAAATTGGATCTGTTATGCCATCTGGTAATGTAAATTTACAAACTTTGCACTGCTTTGAGTTTTTTAAAATAAAAAGGGGACAAAATACTCTGCTAATGCACGAGATATGAATAGTGACTAAATCTCAAGTAATAGCAATACCAAAGGTAAGAATAAAACAACTATTGAAAATGTGACTACTAAACAAGTAATAGTTTGTGGAAGATTGAACTTTGATGAATTTATATCGTTTTAATTTCTTACCCGTCTTATTTGTAAGTTGTTTAAATCTACTTGAAGAAAATGTTATCAGAGTATAAACAAGCAAACAACAAAACAGTCTGTTTTTAAATATGAAATTGTTTTTCTTGGTGTAAGCTGATCAAGGACTTGATTCTCACTAATTTGCACCAGTATGTTTTAAGCATGACTATATTCAACCTAATACTTCAATGCACTTGTAAAATAAGCCAACTATGCAGAGCCTATTATGGTATCTACAGAAGCCCATTATATTAATGGAAATGGAATCTCAAGTTATATGTATTTTGAATAAAATGCTCAAAATATAGGAATTCTGTATATTATTAAAATCTTAGAAACAAGTAAAATATTTCAAGAAAGGTTTCACCCCTTTAAAGTAAGAAGAAATGAAAGTATCACTTCCATGCTTTTTATGGACCTCAAATTGCACACTTTCTTTGGTCTAATTCCTAATCAGTAGCTAGAATCAATGTTATGCTTTTCTGGCAATTTTCTCATCTTGCCTGACATAATCAAGTCATTTTTACATGCAAAGGAATGAATGAATGAAACAACTCTCTAGAGAGGTTCCTTAATTTCTTGAGAGATTAAAGCACATTTTCTTTTTCAAGCTAAAAAAAATATTTTTACAATTGTTAAAAAGGCCAGAGATGTGGATTACAATTCCTTCTAGTTCCAACTATTGCAGTTATTTATAGAGCAAACAAAGCTATGCATGTGTAAATTGAAGTTTATCATAAATTTATCCCACTAACTCTGATCCCCAAATCTTTAACAAAGGACCTACCAATCTTCTAAAGTAGAAAGGCGGGGGCAAGGAATGGGTGAAAGGAAAAACTGATGACATTATTTGGTCAGCAAACGGACTCTCCCTGAATACAACCCAAATGGCTCAGTGATATATCAAAAAACTCATCACACAGATAATGGTAATAAATAGAAAATGTTTCTCTTTCCCTCTCTTTAGGAATATAGTGACTTGAATAAGGATCAATTGACAGCACAAGGAAGGACAATACAACACAAGAAATGCAAATCAAAGCAGCATTATTTCTAGCACCAATTCATTTTAGCAGATAATAAAGAATCCAAAATATACAGCAGTTTATTTGTATAGCACTAATGCTAACATTACAGATAGAATTGTACATCAATACAATATCCGCTATACTTCAATCAAAATGCAAATAAAATTATGTTATGTATCAATAAAGATTAAAAATGGAGGCACTATAATTTATTATTAAAATATTAACAACTGTCTACAGAAAAGTGAAAAATCTGGTTTTTTTTCCTGTCTCCTATTTCTGATATGCATAGAGTTTTCCTGGAAACAGTAACAAAGTAGTTTTCCTGTTGTTTTGTTTGAAAGTAATTTTAACTTCCCAATTGACCCTATTACTTATTTTCTCTAGGTACCAACTAAGTCTGAACCAACTTATCTTTTTTGAGATCAGCCAAAGTCAGCTTGGTGCTGCCACCTACTGGGCCTTTGTAAAGCTGAATAATACTTTGATTTGTCTGGCAAGTCGTCTCACAATACCATACAACTGCTTCTACATTTTCCTTGACCCTTTGATGGCTCTTGCCAGCAATCACAATAAAATAAGATGTTATTACTACAGTAGGCTTCCTCTTTCTAGATATAATATTCCCTGTGGCTTTATAAATTCGGGCTAAGAAAACTTTATATGTACACACAACCCTACATACACTGACTTATATATTGCAGATATCAGAATAAATAACAAAATGGATTTGATAAATTCTGACCACCTAACTTACTGTTTTTAAAATTAGAAAGCATTTTGGAATAACAAACAATTAAACAATGAACACAATAAATATCAAAAGCTATATAAAATCAAAAGCAATCACACCTGTTTGCTAGGAGTTGAACCACTGCCAGTTAGTGGGCCTTAGGGCTCCATAGGATTTTTCAGCATTGTGTCAAACTCTAGCAATATTGTAACCATTAGAGAAGAACCTCTCACAAGAACTAACAGAGGCAGAAGTCATAAATAAACACAGCAGGATTGCCTTGTCAGATCTCATTATTAGCGCCACAGGCACTTGCTTTTCTATGCTTGCAGATTCATTTAAGTGTAAGATCTTCTCCTCAGAATCTCACATGCATACAAAATAAAGAAATCACTCCTTCAGCTGGGAAATGAAAGTGTGTGCCATGTGTGAAAAAGGGTGTGAACTCACCTTTGCAAACAAAACACACATTTACATGTTGCAGATGAAGCTGACTTTTAGGCAATGACTAAGAACAAATGTTAATGTTTGGTCCCTCTAGCCTTCAGTACAACTCGCCAGCTTCTGACACACCTCAGCCCTAATTAACAAAAAGTTGTACTTTCATACTATAATAATGGCCATCAGAATTGGCATCTGAGCAGAAAATGAAGCTGAGCTCCTAAACTGATTCTGACATCGCTTATATTATCAGAAAGCACAGCTGTGTGACCATTACTTTAATTACAAAATGACATTTAATGTTAACTTGCTGTTGTTGCAGAGGAAGAACCAACAGGTAATGGAGGAGATTATTTTATGGTGTTTAAAACAATGCAAAATTCCAAAAGGGTCCCCTCCAAACTCAGTGCTTGAAATGGTTCAAATCCTGCCTATTGAAGAGGCAACCTGAATTTCACATATACTATTACGAAGTTCTAGATTAGGGGTCCCCAATTCCCGGGCTGCAGCAGACTGATACTGGTCCACAGCCGGCCAGCAACTGGGCTATGCAAGTGAGCAAAGTCCCATTTATGCATGCGTGGTATCCAGGCAGTGCACAAAATCACACCCCCCCCCCCAAGTCTGCAGAAAAACTGCCTTCCATGTGTTGGGCTCCGAGTTGTGAGACCATGGAACTGGTCCCTGGCACTCAAAAGGTTGGGGGTGCTGTCCTAAATAACAACCCATGATCAGGAAAAAGGATATGGAGGTGGCATAACGTATGCGGGTTCTTAGGCAAAAGCTATCAAAGGGAAAGGAATTCTGTAAGTTGGAGCCTTGACTGTCTGCATTATGCAGTTGTCTTATAAAAATCTGAAATGTAAATTCATATAAAATTGTTTTGGTTATCACATCTGGTTGTTGCATAATGGGAAAGAGGCACCCTAAGTTGTTCAAAAGTTAAACCAGTTACAAGGAATTGGTTAGGTAAATATACCCTCATCTGCAAAATTGGCAAATGTTTTGAGAGTTGCCCTTGCATTGATGGCAAAAGGTAAGTATAGGTTTCATAGTGTGATAGGATTTAGGTATTTGGGTATGATGCTGGAACATAACAGAAAAATCTGATGGTAATATTACAAAATCATAATTTAAGAAAAAGCTTTAAGATTTGAATTGAATTTCATATTTGATTGTATATGGTAAATATTTCAAATTTCAAACAAATTTAAGCTATATGTAAGTACTGCAAGTAGGGTACAGTATTGTTCTGCAACATTGAAACACTGGTTCTGTGACTATTATGTATCTTTAACAAATCTTGTATTTTAAATAATTAAGCAAGGCTATGCATTTAATCAAATTAAGTGCACTTTATAAAGATGTGATTTTAAGTTTCCTTTTTAAAATATTAATTTTTAATTAATATATTAGCATAAACTGTATGTGCTGTGCTGTTTAAAAACCCAAGAACTACTCCAGCTGTTGCTTTTATTGTTTTAACACCTCTTTTTAATTTTTGTGTTTTATTTTTTATTTCATTTATATAAGGTTTTGTCTGATAATTTTGTGTGGTCTAAAGTAATATAGAGAATCTGGTTTTGAGGGATGACACACAAATGTAATTAAATATGTACTTTTTTAACTGTTTGTAATAATATTACCATGTAGGGAAAAAACCTTGAAGAACACTTTGAGGAAAGACTAAATAATTTGAAAGGAACAAGTTCAGTGACAAGTTTAAAAAATGAAGCAAAATTTTTCCACAATATTTGTTCTAATCTTACATTAGTTGTCTTTTAAAAATGTTTTATTTTTCTTTCTATTTCTAATGTGGGCATCTTCAATGTCTATATGCATAAATAATCTTTTACTTACCATCACTATCATAAAAGAAAATCTAGGAACTGCATGTAGAAGAACTAGTATAAAGTTGGCACATTTCACAGATCTCTGAATAAAAAAATTATACTGATTTGAAAATCGATTAAGTTTTTAATCAGACCTCAAGTTAAGAACCCTGTATATACTAGCAAACAAAAGTTTATTAGATTGCAAGATAGTCTTTATGTAGAGGTTGTAGTTGGCACAGAATAGCATGACTATAATTTAGATGTGACTTAATATCCACAATCCACTGGATCCAAGCCATTCTTTTCTATGGGAAACAGGTATCTGTCTATCTGTCTCTCTCTCTCTTTCATCTCTCTCTCTGTCTGTCTCTCTCTGACTCTCTCCTCTCTGTATGTCTCTTCTTTCATCTCTCTCATTCTGATTCTCCAGCACTCTCTGGCTCTTTCAGGTGCTTCTTCAGCCTTTGTAGGTGCTGGACGTACGTTCGGGGAGATGCACGACCTGCTCTCTGCCCCAAGACACACACCTGATCCGGCTGCGGCCAATGCTCCGTGTCGTAATAGGCTCCAGGAGGAGGAGTGGACGCCGTCTCCTCCATTGTGAAGCATGCTAAATTTAACTGTGCTGTGCAAGACATTGCAAGAGCAGTGGGGAGGCCATGGAGGCACCAACAGCAGCGGCGGAGAGAAATAGCTGGGCTGGGCTAGTGTCTGAGGATAGAGAGGAAATTGCGCATCTCCCCAAACAACCGAGGTGCGCATAGCATAGGGCCAGAAGAAATGCCCATGAGACCCAGCAATAGATGAAGAAAGTTACAGGGGTGGTTTGCTCCTGCTCTGGAATATGGAGCGAATCTCTATCCTCCACCCTTACCTTCTCAGGCTAGGCAAGGAGTGACTGAGAGGGGAAGGTGAGGGGCGGGGCCAGCCAGTAGTGGGTTCAGCTGACAGAAAACCATAGCAGGGGGACAAAAGAACCACAGGTTGCCGACACTCGTTGCTTTGGTCTGCCTGTGCTGCTGCCCCCCCTTGCCACAACAGCACTATTATCTCATTCCAGCTGGTGAAGGCTGCACTATTCCTTGCACGTTGCACTACCTGCAAAGTTGAAAATTGCATGTACCTCCCTCTATGGTGGAGATTTCCAGCCCCACCACCAGCTGCCTGGTTGGTCCCATATTCCAGAGCTCTAGTCACAGGACTGGCCCGCAGTTCTTCTACCCGGGTGGGTGCACTGCGGACCACTAAAATTTTCTTGCAAACCACCAGTGGTCTGCGCACTACCGGTTGGCGACCTCTGATCTAAATGATAATTGCTTAATATCTGTACTTGATATTCTTGTGTTCTCAGCATTTGAGGGAGCAAAGAGAAACAGTGACCTCATAAATGCAATAGGAGCCGAGAAATTGCATGAAAGGAGATAAAAATGGTATGAGACCTGCTTTTATTATTCACCATATTCACTATTCACCATATTTGCTTTTAAGTACAAATATAATATAAATATAACATATTATAATATAAATATAATATTATAAATGATTTTACCACAATGATTACAAACACACATTCTCCTGAGTTCAACTTGTGCATTGTCCATTGTATTGTCTACCGTTTTTTCTGACTCAGTATTAATATCATTACTGAGTTTTGATAGAAAGCCTGGTATTTATTTCTTAATTTTTTGCATTTGTATCCTGCAATTTTTTTGAGACTACTTGTACATGGCACTGTTTCTATTACATTAGAATAAATAAAAACCCTGCATCCCCTTACTTGATACAAAACGGAAAAAAAGTAATTAAAAAAGGTTCCTGCATTTTTCATACCTGCTCATTTCTTGTGGAAAAGAAAGGGGAAGAGGAAGTATTTTTTTTTATAAAATTATATGATATCAATTAAGAGAAGAAGTATATATGGAATTCTATTAACAATACTATTTTTCCCTTTTACTATTTTGATGTTCCAACAGACAGCTCTTACAATTTCTCTTCTGCTAAGTCAGGCAAACGGTGCACTTAAAAGATCTCTTGATGCAGTTAAAGTTCGGGAACAAGAAGGGGAGATGAGATAAGAGTTCCCTCCAATGAGAAAATGAACTGCCCACATTTTTACTACTGAGAAATAAAAGCTGCTTTTGTGTTATGCTCTAGCCAAGCAAGAAATAAATCAATTCAGTGACCATCATAGGAATAGAGATCTGGAACAGCTTTTTAGCTTGTGCACAACCCTCAGGTTGAGATCAAAACACTGAAGACATGTATGAGGGCTCTCTTATTTTCATCACCCAAGCAATAATCTTGTGAATGTGGCTGGTCCAACTCCTCTGTAATCTCCATAAGTGAGTAGAGAAATGAATTCACTTTCCACAGTCAAAGCCTAACACTACAACCATTACATTATAGGCACTACACTATTTAGAATAGAAAATTCTATAACAGCCTAACTATAAAAGTGGAAACTAAGTAAAAGGCTCAGCTTTTAGGTTTCTAAGATCTGTAAACTTTTATTTTTACACTTTATTTAGTGCTTATGTTTAAGGACTAGAAATAGTAAGATAAAAGGGAACCAAACATTGCACAGGTTTGGGTAACCAATCTCTGTATTTTCAGGGACCATTTGAGTCTCAGAAATCAAGAGATTCCAAAATGAAACTGACAATAAATTAGTAAGGATTTTTCCATTACAAAGCAAATGTATTCAATTATAACAATATAGAGAGATACCTATATATAGTTGTATACAAATTAAATAATCTAAGGTATATGTGAGGGTTTTTTTTTTTGACAATGGAAAAAACCTTCCAACTTTTCTAATTCTGAATGAAGCATTGAGTAAAACCGTACTTATATGTGACAGGATTTATTTGCACATAAAAATGCTAGTGGAGGTTAGTCTACACTATAATTTATCAATTGACTACTATAATTTGAACATTAAAGTATATAAAAAAATCCTTCCTTAGACCCTGCAAAATGTGTGTGTGTTTTTGTGTGTGTGCTTGCATGTGGCTCTAGGTCAGGGTTTGCCATTGTCTGGCCCAGGGCCATCCAGCTGGCTTCATGTCTCTGGCGAAACTAGAAGTCATGGTCTCCCAGATTATAGCCTAACCATTGCATCAAATTGAATGTCATCAATCATAGACTGATATTAAATTCTGACATAAAGTTTTGAGATTCTTTTTTTCACATTAAAAATCTATTATCAGTATTTTGTTTCTATTTTCAAATGAAAGAAGGATAAGAGAGCTGAGATTTGCAAAAAGATTGAACGGATGAAAATATGAAGTTATTGATTTTATGCAGCAAGCTATAATCTCTGTATAGAACACACTTACTTGGAAGTTCAGTCTTAAAGGAAATGGAAATTATTTCCAACTAAGTATGGTTCAGTTCAAGACCTAACTAAATCATGTTAAAATCATTTATGTTTGTAGGTTTCAAACAATTATTTATTTTTTGAGGACAGGATCAACTGAGCTTAGGTAAATTGGTTTTCAAAAATGTTATTGACAAAAATAAATCCATTTGATTAATTACCTAGGGATTTCTACTAACTTGCATTAATTCTTTCTTATATTTTATCCACTTTTACAGAAGCAGCAAACGGATTTGAAGGGTGAAGGCTCATGCAACGACCCTTCAGCCACCTACCATAAGTTTTCTAGTTTTCTTATGTTTTCCTACAAAATTATAGCACTCAGTATTAATCAAGAAAATATGCAGAATTGCAGAAATGAAATCAGTACTCAATGAGGATAAAGTCATATTGCATTCAGAGGCAATAGTGTAAGTCCTACAGGATATAAGCTTATTAATTTAAAGATTATTTATCTTGATTTCATGCATATGCAATAATCCTATGAAAAATGGATATTAGTCTTTTCATAATTAAACATTGCTTTACCAGGCTCCTAAGAACTTAAGAGGAAAATTCCCACCAGTGTGGTATAATGATTTGGTGCTGGAGGAAGAACTTGGGAATCACAAGTTTAGGTTTTTATCTATCATGAAAATTCTCTTATTAGCTTTAGATTATTAACTTTACTGACTCTCAACACCTTTGTCACTATATCCCATTAGTGGTCTTATTGAATAGGAGCAGAAAAATAGCATTATATAAGTTCAGTTCAGTGATTGATCTAATCTAAATCTATTACATACAAGATGCCAAGAATCTGCAGGCACAACTTCAAAGGTTACAGAAAAGCATTAAATCAGTTTCATATTTGGAGCATTATCCTAAAAGAAAAAAATTAAAAGCATAACAATCCCATAAACACAGACAAGTGGATTATCAATTGGAATAGATGCCTTCCCATCCTCTCTAATTTTAAAATGAAGTTTTCTTTGATTTTAAATTCATATTGTAGTGACTTAATAAACTTGACCATTAAGTTTTATTGGCAACAGTACAAAAGTAGCTTGTAATAATGTTCTTTTGGGATATTTTTAAATTTCTAGTATAGTTTTCCTAGAAATTTTCGATCCAAATAGTAATCATGTCCAATCTTGTTTAGCTTTTAATTCAAGACAAGGCTAGCTAGGTGCTGTCAGAATTTTCATTATTCTATATATAAAAAAGTTCTATTTAAAGTAGGTCAAATAAATTCCAAATACTTATTGCAAAGTAGTTATAAATATTTAATACAACTTTTATCTGTAAATGTTAGAATTATAATCTTTGATGTTTTTTTATTACTCAACTTCTTTTTGCTAACTCCAATCTCTGTCATTATAGACAAACTACTTCAATGAATTCAGCGGTAAATAATTTTTCAACTTATTTTTTTTTTACAGCAAATAATTTAGCTGATGCTAGAAACTGCCCATCCTCAATCTTGAGTATGGCTCCCTGAGCTCCCTTGAGACATGAAGGCAAATTGTGATTTTCTATGTGATAGAAGAGGAAATTATTAAAAATATGAGTGAATTAACCATACCAAGAATATTTAATTAATGTATTTAATTTTAATTACATCAAATTAAATCAAATCAATTTTGTTTGATCAAATTCTATTTTCTCCCCAGTTCTGGCAGTTTTTGAAATGCAAACCCTGGTGTATCAAATATGGCCCAAAACCAGATTATGTACCCTGAATCAAAGGGTTAAACACTAATCCACTTTCCTAGGTTTTTCTGAAGTATCTGTTGATATCACTCTCTCCCATAAGTTTATATCTCCAAATCTTTCCTTCCTATTCACACAATACCAAATGACATTTTAAGATCGCGTTTGTAATAAAAAATAATAACATTTTGTGCCATTATTGCATACTTTAAATTCATTATAAAGACTTCAGATCAATACATCTAAGACTGTATGATCCCAAACCTACATTTTTTTAAAGTAGCAGACTATTCCCTGTAAAAATGAGTATTATACAACTATCACAGCACATGAGAGAAAGAGCTGATAAAGTTATTTGATGTCTGCAATAAAAATATAGGGTTGGAATCAGTACTCCACCCCACCCCCAGTGACAATCTACTGAATCTGGGAATTCTAATGAATAAGGAAAGTTGCAATCATGAGTGTCCAAGGGAGGGATAAGTGCTATCATAAGTGCCACATCATTATCTAAATGATGTAATTCTGGGCATCTATGGCTTAATGGATTAGGGCTGATACAGATTTCTCCAAAATCATTTTGATGAATTCACATCTAAAAATACCGCAACATTTTCAGTAGCTAAGTCTCACACAATCAAGCAGATCTAATGAGCAACACTGAACACAAAATCAATGCTACCTGAGTCGATACTGAGCTGGTCAGGAGTCTTTAGTTATGCAGAACTATGTTAGGAAGTCCAAGTAAGTCAAAAAACCTGTGCACTTTTGTGCACTTGACAAGGCAAGTTGTATGATTAAAAAAACCATACTAGTTAATACTTGAAAGGCAGCATAACTTAATTAAAAAACTAGAGACTTCTAATTATAGTTGCATTTTGCTATATCATCTTTGTTTTTTGTTTCATTCTTACTCCTCACTATTTACAAGCAGAGGGAACAATTTATTACAATGCCCTTCACATCACAACACTTCCATTTTACCATTACGTGAGCCTAGGGAGCCTATCACTCGGGCAGTTTGTTTGAAGTGCTCTTAACTGGATTTTCTAAAGAACAAAGCAGTTTTATACATTTGTCTATAAAATACAAAGCACTTTCATCTGATAGCTTTTCTTATTTTCAGCCCATCAGTAAGAAGCACAAATATTCTACAGTTTACTGTCACTATGAACAGAAAAGGAGCAATCGACCAAGCACAACTGCTGTGGAGCTGCCATTCTTGTTAACAGATTCCCCACAATTAAATGAAAAAAACTGGTTCTACTGAAGAGTCTGATGTATCAACTGCATCTTACAATATTTCTCCCCAAAAGGCATAAGGAAGTCAGTATTTTGATCATCTATATAATATTTTTAAAATCTACAATCAGAAATATGAGCTATATGTTTTAACTACACGTACACAAAGAACCAGTATTGGAGTTTTTTTGCTTTTTTAGATGAAAATCAGTAATATGTTGATCATTTCATTTAAGCTAGTACAGGGAAAGTATCGTTATCTGCACAGTATAAATGCTTTTCCTTGACATTTTCCTTGGCACTTGCCAGGATCCTTTTCCCACTAGAATTTAAATACTTTGAAGGACATGTGACAAATAAATAAATGGCCTGCAGCACTGCAAAGCACCATTTTTAAAGCATTATTTTTATTTTTATGAGTGTTTCTGGATCTTATAGCCATTCTTAAAAAATGAAAATGGTAAGTGGCTACAGCCTAAGACTTTGTTTGGAAAGGTATTCTCCATGATGTCTTGCATTCATGATAAGCTGGAAAAGAGACCATAGCGAGAGGGCAGAATACTTAATGGAGAGGAGCCAGCCTTGCCCTTTTACCTTCAGGTAAGCAAATATTTTTACTGATCATGTCTGTAACAGCAGCCATTTTGTGAACATGCTAAGTCTCTCTAATGGTAGCCATTTTATAATCAGACAAGCCCTTTTATGAGATGTCTTTTTGAAATGCTGAATGTACCCGCCTAATCTTGTAGATGTACTCTGTCAAGTTTTGAGAAAATGTTTGTGCTACAGTGATTTCAAGACTAGTCAATCTATGTTCCTCCATTTGAAAGGCTTAGAACTTTCAGTGACTGTATGTCTGAACAAACCCCATTTTTCTTTAAAAAGAAAGAGTTTCTAGTACTAGAAATTAAAGGATAACATTCCTAGTTCTTTATTCTGTAAAAGTTCATGAAATTTAAATATACCTGGCTAAGGCTACTGTAGTTGGGTTGCAAAAAATATGGATAGCTATCACTTGGCAACAATTATATGGCATCAAAAAGATATAGAACATTTTTAACTCTACAATTTTCCAGTACAGTATAATATGACCATAAGAAAGTTGATTTCCCTGTAGTGCACATGCATTGGAAAAATGAAATAGATAATAACCCTCTGATTAGTGCCTAAAGCGACAAAGTGTGGCTATTTTTACATTATGTTTTACAGCTTCTGTATAGGGACAAAGTTGTGCTTTGAAATAAATGATACCAGGTTCTGGCATCTATTTTTTAGAATGCTACTGAGCTTGTAAGGTTTAAGGAACATTATTTCCTGAAAACCAAAATGCAGCCGGGGTAAAAATGAAAAGGTAAGAGAACTCCCTTACTTGTGCAAATGCAAGACAATGTGTTTACATAACAGCATACAGTAACTTTCAGCATGTTTTGTACAGATTGAAGGACTTTTAAGATCTGAACTTATCATTGGTCTACTTACTGCAAGTATTTAGACAAGCAATTGGCAGCAACATTTCTTTTGCACTAATTACATTCTTTTCCAAAAGTTCACCCTGCTTGGGTGTCCAGGTAATTGCAATTAAGGAAGGAATCTGGTAATTAGAAATTCAAGTGCCCTGCCAAGAACAATACACTTCCTCTTGACATGCTGCCCGAAGAACTAATTTACTTGGAAAGGACAGACGCTGATGTGAAGTGGCAGAGTAGATGTTTATTAGGCAACAACCGCAGAAATAGATTTCCTCTTTCACCACTCCCCAAATAGCAGTAGAAAGTGAGTTTTTTTTCCAGTAAAGCCATTATTCTTCCTTTTTTATTTTTACTTTCAAAATTCAGAATTTCACATCAATGATTCATCATACACTATTTGTACATAGTACTAAGCAAATCCCTTAAAATCTATTTTAATAAATCTTTGATTCAAGACAATTACAGATAAAGTATACAACAAAGGCCACAGCTAACAGTAAAATTATTAAATTATTCGAGATATAACAGTACAAATAGGCATTGTTAAGTTACTTTACTTTAATAAAATTTATAGCTCTAAATATTATCCATGTTTGGATATTAAACGGTGAACATATTCATCTTTATGTTATCTCTAAATACAGATTTTTAAAATATAAAGATGCAACCTCAGGGTGGATACATAGCAATTTACATCTCTGTTCAGAATAAATCCCACTTAGTTCAACTTGGCTTATGATATTTAAAATGGATTAAGTTTGAAGTCATAGTTGCACTTAACTTCCATTAACACAATTATCAATTAAATTAGTCTCAATTAGTTGTCTCTATCATAAAGTCATACAACAAATGCTCATACCTACAGAAGATTGTAAGCACACCTATTATGTGCACTGGGGACTTCTACTAAACTATGTACATGAATCAGTTATTAATTTATAAACTACTTCTGCCCATTTTAATTTGTATTTCAAATTAAAAGTATGAAATCACATTATGTTGCAAATAGGACAGAATACAGTATTCAAGATACCTTGATATCATTCATACATTCATATCAATGTATGTATTAATTATCAGCCATTGGGTATTTCGTCATTAACTTTTCCAACTTAAAAAGAGGATTAAGTAACTTCATGTATACTCAAAGTAAATATAAATCTTTCTTTTAGAATATCTGAAAAAAAACCAAAATTTACAACTGTTATATAAAAGTGTATAAAATAGCATTCAATCCAAAGTGCAAATTCTTTTCTCCTTCTAAAATATATTTATGAAATAAAAAGAGATGTCATAGAGCATCTTATATACCAAAATCTGTTATGTTAAAACTAGGCTTCAAAATATCCCAGACATTTATTTTCTTCAGTACAAATTCCACTTGACACCAAAAGCAATTGTTCTGCCATGTAATCCAAGTTCAAATCCCCATTTGACTATAAAGTTTACTGGATGAGTTTTGCTAGCCTATCTCTCAACCAAGCCTATTTTACAGGAATGTTATGATGATAGGACAAAAGTAAATAGTGTCCAACTACCTCAACTCCTAGGAGAAAGATCCTTTGAGTCAGTCTTCACTAAATGACAACAATACATGGATGAGCCTGTGCAGGTTTCTTGCATTTTTCAGAAATAATTTGCCACTGTGGTTTTTCTAGGGCTGAGAAGAAGTGACTGGCCCAAGTCACTCAATTGTTTCCATGCTTAAGGAACAACTAGAATTCAAAATTTCCCAATTTCTAGCCAATGCCTTTAACCACTACATCAAATTAGTTACTTTACATTCATACATAGAAGACTGGGAAAAAATGTTAACTGTGTTAAGATTCATGAATGGGATATATGTGTCTCAGCATAATGTTGCAGGGTTGGTCTGGGTTGGTCACTGGGACCAAAGGTTTAGGCTTGCAAGCTTTCGTGTTGGAGCCTATCTTCAGGGAATTTCTCTCTAGCAGAATGTGTGCTTTGGGCTGTTCTCTGTGTGGTATTCATATGGTGCCTGGTTGTGCATGGCTTTTTAGTAGTTGATTTTAATATTGATGGCTGGCTATTAAGTCATTGGCTGTCTTTTCCTTGTCCTGCTAAGTCCTTGCCTCCTAAGTATTTGATAGGCTGGTGGTAAATCAGCACTTTCCTGGGTGTTTTTGTGCATACTCAACCAATAATCTTAGTAGATGCAAAATTGAATGTATGCTCTTGTTCATTGCAGCGTGAGGCCTATCTATCAAGTAGGTAGTTTGCGTCTCCTCGTTTGACCCTTGCTTGTATTCTTACAATTTGATAACTTGAATAGTTAAAAGTCTATGGAGATTCTCAGTCATCCAGGTCATGGTTGTCCCAAAGGTGCTTTCGCTTCTCCAGCTCTAATTGGATGGTGGCAAATGGAAGGATTTATATTCTTTGCAGACAGTTGCTCATTTTCATTCTTTTAGAGAGTCACTGAGGCCACTTGGAGGTTTATCTATGTCCTCAGGGTCACCTGAATAGTAGAAATGGGTTTGGGGCCTTCTTGGCTGCAGGATGATGTCAAAGAGGAAATGGGGTCAAAGAGACCATCTATCAAAATTGAACAGCCTTCTCCAAACAGGGGAGGGATACGACAAAGAATGCAAATGACCAGCTGTCTTCAAGGAGTATAAATTCTTCCATTCCTCACCATCCAGTCAGAAGTGAAGAAGATTCTTCTGAATGAAAAGGAAACATCTCCAAAGAAAAACCAGAAAATCCAGTTATCTCTTGAAAAAGCACCTTTGGGACAACCATGACCCGGATGACTGAGAATCTCCATAGACGTGGGGACCTCATGCTTGTCCTGCCTGATCAGACTAACTTTACTTCAACTCCCCTTATCTGCCTATCTCCACCCCCATGTTTTCCCTTTTTGGCAGCTCTACACTCTACCTCCTCCCACTGCTGCTGCCTCCAGCTGACCTTTGCTTGGCCTGGGATTTGGCATTAGAGAAGGACATTGGGATGCAGTTGGTGAAGGAGTCTCATCTTCACCATGAGAACAAACACCCCACAGATCATGTAGAGCTCACTGGGACGTGCTGGTGAAATACAGCACACTCTATCACTGGATGAGGAAGGCAAGGTAGTGGTAGCTCCCTGGGTGAAGGTGGCAGTTTTGCAAAAGGTATTGTTTGTGGGGGTGTGAAAGAAGAGGATGTGGAGGAATGAGGGCTTCCCACTGCATATTCTACAGTGCATATTGGGAGCATTTCTGGAGAATTTGCAGATTTCAATGTGTTGGAAGCTGCTGGGCCCTCACTTCCTTCAGCTTTGCACTATCCCAAACATTGCCTATTGTAATTAATAATACACTCTCAAATTTGCTCTGTAGGTTTGGGGGATTGCAAAGGAAATACAAAATTTCTATCTTCCCATTCTGTTGATAGTATCTTCTATCATCAGAGAAACACTGTTGGAAACAGTGTCTAATAATGTAAGATTATAGTCATTTTCTGATATTCATGAACAGTACAATATAACATTTATAAATTTGTTTAGATGGATACACAGATTGCAGAGATATAAACTGATGCAAACTTTTCAGAAATAAATTAATAAAATTATCTCACCTTGGTATGTATGTATATATATTACGAACCAGATTCAATTCAAAAACTGCAATACTTTCAGACTATCATGTTTGCAGGGTATATCAAATGCAATAGCATCTTTTAGTGTCTATGTCAGTTTCTCTTCGTGTGCACACACACACACATGTGCGCGCGCGCGCACACACACACACACACACACTTTTCAAGCCCAGAAAATTTACTTGCTCTACCACAGAGCTTCTTTCTTATTACCCCAGCGGGCTACAAGGATTCCTAAGATCATAGCCAGATACAACTAGTGAAGGAACAAGCTGAGATCATCAAAACCTTATGACTGAATCATTGAAAGCAAAAATAAAAAGTACAGTTTTCATGGCCTACCCCAGAAGTACATCAAGAGCACAGTACGAAAAGTCTACAGTACAAAATTACATCTCACAAGCTCCAGCAAAACCTCAGGAGTTAATAATACAAGAAATAAAGCCACTGTTATGATTGATAGATCTGTTAACAATTCTTATCATTTATTTCCAACAATGTCAGTCAAATATGTTTCATTTATTCCAAGGGAATGGGAAACTATCTTATAACTTAGATTTGTTTTACTTTAAGAACAAATTCCTCACATTACTCCTTTTGAACAAGAAAATCAGTAAGATGATCTTATAAGAACTCTAACTGATCTAGGTTCAAATATAAGATTCAATGAACAGAGAAAGATAAGACAGAAAATATATGAATTCATTTTTGATTTGTGGATGAAATTCACTGGATTTACATAATATAGACTGCAGTCTTTGTTCAAAATCACAAGGCATATCAACTATGTAAGTGACCCCTTAATTACAAAAAAATGGGAGGTGTAGATTCACCTTGAATCCTCTTCCAGAGCCTTTCACTATGTTCTGGTAAGGAAGGAAAGATCTTATTCATTCAAGACACTGATGCAGGCTCCCCACTTCTCATTAGAGCCTTCTCATGAGAGGGGGATAATTTTATTCACTTCATTTATATGACATTTTTCTACAGTAAAAACTGTACTCATCGCTGTGCTCATCTTTCTGTAACATCATCAGACCTAATCGGATTTCCAGAGCTGCTGAGGCACAGCAGAACTCCAAATGCAACCTTGGGCCACAGACAAGGTTGATGGTCAAAAGCAGTCTTGAGGCAACTTGCTATTAAGTGCTGAAAATTTCAAAGATTAACATCGGCATTGTAAACTGAGCCTCAAAAATGTATCTAACATAGTCAACATAATTTTTATATTATGAAGTGTGAAATGCAGCTTAATTGCTTAGTTCCAGGCAAAAATCCAAGAAATGCATTTTGTACTAATGGCAGTTGCAGAACTGTGCCCATGGTGAAATGGAATAAGCCCAAGATTGGGTAGAATGGGGAGTGGGAGGGGAAGGTATAATTCTCTGTTATGCTGAGGAATGGATATGATTAAAAAAAAGGAACAAGTAGAGAAGTGGTGGACAGGAGAAAAAGGAGGAGCTTTAATAGACAAGATAGCAATATTTATATACATTTGCTCCAGTACTTCATCTCCTTTTCTTAGAAGTGAGAATAAACTATAGCACCTATAGATTAAATGTACAACAATTTTGAGTAAGATACTATTATAGGGAAAAACAATGCATTCTGTAAGCTAAACAGATCAATTGCCTTTTTTTTTTTTAAATTTAACATACTGTAAAGTATATTAATCCTAAATCCCAAAAACATGCTGTCCCCTCATGGATGTTTCACAGGTCTTTTGTTTAATACAAACCATGATATACAACAGTTTCCAAGCAACTGGTCACTGACATTTATTTTCCAGTGGCAAATGGGAATGGACTAAATTTAGAGCGATAAACCAAAAGGCTTAATTTCAGTGAAAATGTATTGTTATTGGCTTGGGAAGATAAATATGCCTATGCTCTAATCTAAAAGCAGTTTCCTAATACAAAAACTTTTCCCCCATTAAAGAGTTATGAACAACTGTATATGTTCTTCCTTCCTGACACCAACAGTTTCTCCAACAGTGACATCTATCAAGCATCTTGGAAACAAACCCAAAAGCTTCTCATTAGACACAAGCTGCTCCTGCCAGCCAAGAGAGGGCAGGACAAGGATTCTCTTGAAGGCTTGAGGGCACCTACTCAGGTTTCCAAAATCCAAATGAAATCAATAGAGGAAGTGAAGCTAGAAGCAATGAACTCTTTTCTCTTTTTTCTTTATGGCTTTAACATTTTGCCCAAAATCTGTTCCGAAACTAAGAGAACTGCCCAAAATCTGTACTGAAACTAAGAGAACTGCCTCATCACTAATTGAAGTGCCTGACATTGAAGTGGAGTGGGCGTAGTTAATGGCACAAATAGAACCAGCTTGACAAAAAAAGGGACCTTTGGCCTTAGTTTTTGCTACTTCTTATTGCTTCAGAACTAGTGATTGCCTTTTAACCTAAATGTTATTCCATTTAACATATCCACAATGGTAAACTATTGGGGACCTTTGCAGTGAAATGTTTCATGTAGTTTAAATGCAACACTATTATTTTATAGCTCTCAAAATCTTATTAGACTGGGATATGTACTTCCTTACTGTAAATTATGTAAAAATACAACTAGAATTTCATTACACTTCTTTTAGAAATTGTCAGACATCTCTTGGCATATTAATCTATATCAAGTCAAAGCATGGAAATATGCCAAAGTAGAATTACTGGCTTTTTACAAATATCAAATTAACCAATACACACCAATACAAGCCACACAGTACAAGGAGTAAAAGGTGCACAAATTGCTTTTTTGAAAGGTAACCACTTCAAAGTTCGCTAGTTCACAAAAGAACTGAGTGTTTTAAAAGAACTACAATCACTGCATTTGGAGATGAAAGGCCAGATATAAATACATTTCATTTGTTAAACAAGTGTCAATTACATATGGGTCACATAATTGACATTAACAGGACCTATTCTAGTGAGTACTTTCTTTACTGAAAGTTTGCGTACATTTCAACCACTTATTTTCCCAACAGAGAGCCATTAAATATTTAAAAATGTGTTTCAGAGCAGTTGGTTAATAAACAATACTACACTGATAGCTATAATTCCATAGTAGTTTGGACTATTTAGGACTGGTTAGAAGAGACATTTCACTTTTATACAAAAAACGTTCTTATACTGATTTAGCTTTTATGTTTTGAGATGTAATTCTGATTTAGAGAAAGTTCCAAGAATTCCAGGAATATCAACTCTTGAAACATCAGTTTATTCAAAATATCAAATAAATAATTTTACAATTAAAAAAGATATATTTTATGGCATGAAATTCATAAACCAACCCATTGCTGACAATACTGTAATTTCTCATTTTTATTTTATTATAATAACTATACTTCATATCTGGAGATTTAAAGTCTCCAAGACTATTCAAATTATTTATTTCATATACATGGATCTAATAACAAAAATGTACTGTAACACACACATGTGTGTGCGCGCGTGCGCACACACACACATAACCTGAAAAGATTTCAGGACATCAAAATAGCTTAGCTGAGACAATATTGTGTTGTAATATTTTTTTCTGGTAAAGATTGCAAATTCACTGAACTTTTATGTTCATATTTACTGAATGTTAAATGGATTTTTCTTACGCGTTTAGATTGATAGAGTAAACTGCCTTAAAAGCTTTAGCCTTGTTTTGCTTGAGTTGGGTGCTTTGGTTTTAAAGAACATTTTCCTTTATTTCACTTTTCCACAACCCATAAAAAAACTCATTTCTAATTCATCCGTTCGTTCAGCTTAACCTCTCTTCTCAGCAATTAAAGCACTCTGCGCATCCCTCATCTATCACACAGCCAGCTAAATAATGCATTGCGTCCTCTGCTCATCTTTTATCATCCCAAATGACAGGTATTAGCATATCTCCCCAGTCAATTACAGTGCAGTAGAATAATCACGGCATAATTGGGCGAAAGCCACTCTAATCACCAACCCTGCAAACTCACAGAATAAAAACTGAGTGGCAGTTCAGACAGGCCTTGCTCTTGTCCATGACTCTAGCCAACAAGCTTGGCAAGTCCCTGTTTCCTTTCTGCTTTCAATAACTTTCACTTTGAGATAAACTTCTAAAAAAAAAAAATCAACTAAGAATCTAAGAAAAAAATCTAAAAGAAAACAAATGATAATTGATGTCAAGCAAAATACTCTATAACTTCTTCAAAGACTGAAAAAAATCACATTGTAACAATTAAGTTTTTGAAATGTTTTTAATATTTTATTACTGAATAGTAGAATTTGAAAAATATGTAATTACTTTGATCTTAATTTAATAATAAAGTGCTTCAAAACAAGAGTTCTGCTCTGTTCTATTGTTCCATTTGCAGAATTAACATATGAAAAAATCTTTTCCTAGTAAATAGGAAAAAGCCCCTACTTACTGAAGATATCCAATATAACCCTGGCATTTGAATAACAATGATGATTAAGTTGATAAATTATTTCCTAACTTGGAAAATATTCAGTTTCTCAGAAAAGACCGTCTACTTTAATGAAAATTTTAAGACCCTTATTCAGCATTTTCGTTTGAGTTTATAAATAAATGGTCAGTCACCTGGAGCTAACAATAGATTAGATTTTTATGTGCAAATTATGTACACATGTTGTGTATAAAAATATACAAAAGTAAGACTTGTGGGCCACCTTCCAAAGACCATCCAGAAAGGGGATTGTAATAGAGTAGATGGAAAAACTAATTGTGGATAATTAAAGCAAAATCTAACTACTTCGTAAAAGTGTGCAATTGAACCCTAAATGAATAAAATGAACTGGCTAACACTACAGAACTACACAAACATTTTGGCTCTTGAAGCACTCAAAGATCCTGAAACTGAAGTATAGCCAAAGCAAGGACAGTTCAAATGAAACCATCTTAATTGTTGATTTTTCATTACAATAATACTTCTGCCCTGTCTGAATTAATTCTGGGCTTGCAAACATTCTTGTATTTGTTCTTGGCAAGGATCCTAAAACTTCGGTGGGTGGGTGGGTGGGATTGATGAAAGGCACATTTGGAATTTTGAGAATAAATTTTGGAATTGTACAATGGCCACATGGGAAATATATTTTATCAAGATTTCGAAATAGTAACAAGAACTGGAAAAAATCACGAAATATCGGGACCTGGCCATCGAAACTACGCGATTAAGGATGAAACATGTTAACATACCCATTGCATGGGGGAACCTGGTACCATGTCCAAGAATTTTGCAAAATACTTCAAGAAACTTCCTGCTGTAGCGCCAGCAGAGCTGCAAAAGACTGTGCTAATTGGAACAACATACATTTTAAGAAGATACTTGGTTGATACCTAGGATGCTGGCAGCAACCTGTATCAACCATCAGAGCCAGTCAATGATATTTGTGATACGTTTTTAAATATTCAGTTGACTCAGTTTCATATTTAATGAATAAAAGTTTATAATAATAATAAAATTGCTGCAGGCTGTGAAAATGGAGAACATTATTAAAACAACAGAAACAAAGGCAGAATATAAGGAAAAACAGCTAATGACAGATTAAATGGATGGAAAATCAAATCTTTTCATGGACAGCACTTGAAAAACATTGAAGGAAAATGTGATAACAACTTGATAAGGGCATGGCTTAAGAAGGGAACCATTAAGAAAGAAACAGAAGGTTTAATACTTGCTGCTCAAGAACAAGCACTACAAACTAATACCATGAAAGTGAAGTTAAATCAGGTGGTTGTTTAAAAGTGTTTAAAATGGCAACATTCTGGGAAGTACTGAAAATGGAACTTAAAAAAAACAAAGGAGATGCATTAGAAGGAAGGGGTTCTTTTGGCTTCGTATTTCAATTGTTAGAAATGGAGATCCTGAACTATGAGAAACAACAATACTTGTGGAGCAAGAATATCGGGACAAAGAAAAAGCCATCTTTAATGATCAAGTAACTTTGTGTGAGGGAAAAAAGGGAAAGTTGGGAAAGAGAGTAGAAAGTTTAGGACTTAAAAAACAACCAAAAAAAAGAATAGTTTGAAAAATAATTACAATACTAAGCAACAGAAGAGAGGATTACAGAAGAGAGAATTAGAAGTAGAGAGACATGGAGGCAAAAAAGAGAGGGAGAAGAAGAGGGAGGAAAAAGGAAAGGAAAAGAAGTTATAAAAGACACAAACAGGATTATAGAGAAGAAGAGGGGGAAGAAGGAAAGGAAAAGAAACTATAAAAGACAGAAACAGGATATAGAGAAATAGGGAAAAGGTATAAGAATTGAAATAATAAGCCTATTTAGAGATAATGGGTGAGAATTTAATTGAAAAGGATTCTGCAAAGAATTTAATTGAAAAAGGATTCTGCAAAGGTACATATAGTAGTATTGTTATATTAGAAATAGAAATAAGTTTTTAGAAAATATGAGATGTGTGATTAAAATGATGGATAAAATACTTATTGTAATGGAATGGAATGTTCATTAATAAATAAATGGAATAAGAGAAAATGAAGTTAGGAAAAGAGGGGAACACTTTAATTAATTATGGAAAGTTTAAGTTGTCATAATTGATTTTAGATATGAGATAATTGTTTATATGTGTTCCCAAGGAAGTATGACTGTAACTGATATTAATAGAATTAGATTGGAAGAGAATGAGTGTTTTATCTATTAATGTTATATATATATATTTCTTTAGTTTAAAGAACATAGTGTGTATTTTAAGAATGTACCAACCAGAATGTGATTGGAATTTATGTACTATATAGAATGTTATAACTCTAAAGGCATAAATTGAAGTTTAAATAAGAGTTGAATGGATAAAATTTAAAGATATAAAGGTGTCATACTCCAATTAGTAATTATAAGGGAAATTTTGTTTAATGAGAAAAGACAATATGAAACAATAGTAGATAAGGTACTCATTCCCCTCCAATTCAATTCTATCGTAATATTAGTTTATTTTTAATTATCTCACATCTAAATTTAATTATATATCTTTTTGCAAGTTTTAGTATCTTTCTATTCATTATATTTATACTTTTATCTGTCCTGTTTCACTTATCTACTATTTATAGAATTTGATTTGGATGTATGATATGGAATTTCAAAGGCATAAATCGAAGTTTAAACAAGAGTTGAAATTAAGAGTTATAAAGGTGTCATATTTTAATTAAAATTTGGTTAATGATAAAAGATTATATGAAATTTGAAACAGGCAGATACAATGATTAGACATTTGAATTTAAATTCAAATGATTAATACAATGATTAGACATTTGAATTTAGAAAAAGATATACAATTGGATTTAGATATGCAATAATTAAGAATATTGAGTAAATTAAAGTTATGGAGAAAAAGTTAAAATAGTAAGAAGATATGGAATAGAATATAAAGATGAATATGAAATTGAGTTTGTGTCTGTGCAAAGAAGTGATAACCTGGGACTATGCTATTCTCAAAAAAGATGTTTTATTTGTATTGGGTTTTTTTTTTTGTGAAATCTCAAATAAAACTTTATTAAAAGAAAGAAAGTGAAGTACAAAAAACTACTGACAATCCAAATTGCCGACTTTACAATGACAAAGTTGAAACTGTGTGCAGCAAAATCACACAAACTGATTACAAAGCTAGACATGACCGAGTTGTTAAACTAATCCACTTTCATTATGGAAAAAATATGACCTACCTGTATCCAAAAAGTCATGGGAACACAAAGTGGAAAAAGTTGTTCAAAATGAGAAGGTGACGATTTTGTGGGACTTTCGAATACAGATGGATCGTCATTTAGAACACAACACGCCAGATATCATAGTCGTTGAAACAAAGCATACGATTTATTGATATCACTTTACCAGGAGACGCCAGAGTCTAAGAAAAAGAACTAGAAAAAAACCATGAAATATTGTGACCTGGCCATCAAAATTACACGATTATGGATGAAACATGACAGTGATACCCATTGCCATCAGGGCACTTGGCACCATGTCCCAGAATTTTACAAAATACATCAAGAAATTGGAGCTTCCTGCGATAACACCAGTGGAGCTATAAAAAACTGTGCTACTTGGAACATTGTATGTTTTAAGAAGATACTTGGTTGATACCTAGGATGCTGGCAGTAACCCATATCCATCATTAGCACCAGTCAATGGTATTTGTGATACATTTCTAAATGTTTAGTTGACTGCGTTTCATGTTTAATGAATAAAAGAGAGATAATAACAACAGCAGAAGCAGCAAAGGGCAGCTTTGCTCAGATCAGCTTACATCCACACTGCTTATCCCAGATCCTTGGGAAGGACTTGATAAGTAGATAAAATGCCATCTTGCTGACTATGTGACAAACAATAATAATACATTAAAGGTTTCCTAAATAACTGTTTACCAGTCTCTTACTCTGCCATCCACTCTCCTGCAGGCTATTCTCTACTACACTGCTACCTATTAGATTTTCTGAATAGAAGAGCACATTTCCAACCTAGTACAGTTGTATCTTGGAACCAATTATTAATTGGTTCCAGGAGACATGATAACTACCAAAAATAAGGAGTACCAAACACATTTGTCCCATATAGAATAATGTAGTGAGTCTCAAGAACAAAAAGTTCTAGCTTGTGTGTTGAGTACTAATCAAATGACGAGTACTGGGACAAAATTTTCACATCAAAATACATTGAGTATCACATATGATGAGTTTCAAAGCAATTGAGTACCAAAGTACCACTGTGCTGAGCTGAAATGACTCATCACTTTTATTTTCTAAGAAAAAGTATATGGAGTATTTACAACTGACTGGCATTCTTGAAAATAATGTTACTTAGTTGCTGCTTTTCTTTTGTAGTGTGTCAGCTTCTCATTTAAACAAATATTATTGCTAAGTATAAAAAAGACAGATAGTATAGTGGGTGTAGCCACTGATACAATGTATTCCAGAGTTAGATTCTGGGTATGGATGATCTTTTCCAATAGCTTTCTTGAATTGATCTTTCTTGAATTGATCTGCACATTAATAACCCAGTTCAAATCTATAAATGACTTCTGCCAATAGTTTCATGAAGGTGTTAAGAAAATGAGAGACAGATATTGAATATTAACCATGAGATTGATCACGGAACATCAGCCTTACATTCTAAGACTTATATTCCAATCACTAATGGAGTAACTTAAAAGTTATTGTAGATAACCACCCCATAAACTAGCATGATCAATGCGATGAAAAACTGTTCATACAAAAAACCCAGAAGAATCTAGAAATAATTTAACACAATTAATTCTTGCTCTTTAATTCTCTTGCTCTCCTTTTAAGTTTGAGATCACATAATTATTGTCTTTATAAAAAAAAAACACACACAAAGAGAGAAAAAATCCAGAATACCAAAGCAACCTAATTCATATAACTTTCCTCAAAAGCTAATTCAGGAAATAGGACAAAGAGGAGCACTGCTGGTTCCACATTATGAATTAGAGATTTACTGATGTCAGTGTCCGGTGTGAACATGCATGAAGAATTCTATTAGTTGGTTTACTTCTCAGGCCTATAACATATATATCTTCTTGGGCTAATAGTCTGCACTTGGGTGGGACTAGAAAAGATTCAACGGCATTCAAGGGGGGTTGGAGTTGGACTTTACCCTCTTGTGCCCACATACAGGTTCTACACTGAGTCTCCATCTGATTGCTCACTGTGGCTTGCCAGTCTCTCTACTATAGTCAGAAAACTAAATACTTGACCTTTTTATAGCAAAATTTTATGGACACTGTAGGAAATTTTACTTTTGCTTGGTAGTTAATATAACTAACAATATACTTAACATTTACCTTAAGTCTTTATGGTTTCTTGCTGGTTATTTAGTGAACATAAGAAGAAATGAAAATAGGCATGCTAAGATCCAATTAAATACCTGGTAATGGCTGAATGGAAGAAAAAGGTAACCTGAATTCATACGAGAAAGCATACTAAGCATACTAAGTTATTCTGTTTCATAACCCAAAATATTTACAAAAGTCAACTTTGCAAGTTGCCAAAATTCAAATTCTACTTTCCAATCCAGAAACTGCAAGAAGAGAAAGCAAAAGGCTAACAGGTTCCATAACCGATATTCAGCAGCAGTCTAAAAGGTCAATCCAAGAATCAAAATCAGAGCTCACGATAATACAATGCTGAGCAACTCAGCTTTGGTTGTTTGCATTACTTGAGTAATGTATAAGTAATATGTGAGGCTGAAAATTAGTCAAGGGTCCTGCAAAGTCTTTGTTTCCAGCAGGCATGCCTGCTTTCAAATGGCTTCTGGCTCTAATACTAAGAAAGAGATACTCTAGAAATCACTTCATTAGCTTCTATATTCTCTGCAGGAGGGAGAATGAAGTGCAGTGTTCATTGGCTCAGCTCTTTTTCTATCTACAGTATGAATCTGTAGATTCCTCTGCACTCAATCCCTTACTTCCTGCTTTTTTAAAAAAATAAGGACTCTTTGAGAACATGATTATTTATACACTCCAGTTGGGTACAGACACAATTAATTGAACCATAGTTTATTCAGCCTGTATTTTGGATTTGGACAACACACGGATCCATACACATTCACATAACACGTTAGGCAAACATATAGTTCCTATTTTACAATTCGTGGCGAGCACTTTCCTGGAGCAGCATTAGTGTGACATGTGGAAGAAACCTCTGTATACCTGTGAGGAAAGTCAAATTACTTTGGGTGAATCCCAAGAATTTGTTAACAAAACCTTATGATGTAACATTGTAACTAACCAGAACGTTTTGCTACCAATCTTCTCTGCCCTGTTGCAAAAGAAAGAAAACCGGAAAGAAAAAGATAATCAAAGTATGACAATTGACTTGTGAGATAGTAAAGAATGACTTCAATTTATTTTCTTTGATAAGACATCAGCAATATGCATGCTTCTGTACTAGGCCAGGTTTTTCTAGCCAACACCATTCTGAAATCTCCTCTTGAGGAAACCTCATTGATCAAAATTCTGTTAGAGTAAGGGGAAAGACTGTGCTGAACTGAGGCAAGCTATAGACTTCATTAAGCATGCAGAACATAAACTGCTGACACAAAGCAACAGTGAATGCGTGGAACAGCAGAGGAGAAAAAAAGAGCAAAGAAATAAGGGGCAAAGGAGATGAGGCAGGGAGAAAAACTCTGCTCTGTGTTCCTCTATTATAATATCTTTTTATCTTTCCTATCTGATATATACTGAGTAATACTTATTTTTAAACAACCATAGACTAGTATATTTAGCTATTTTAGTTTTTAAAAAACTAAAAATACATTACCAGTCAAACGACCAGCCTACAGTGGAAATACGTGGAAATCTAGCATAAATTTTACACAAAACCAATTCTTCTTTCTACTACTGAATATTCATGTACCATTACCCCCACACATAAAACTCCCCACAAACCCCGCTGCCCAAATAGCTGGTGTTCTCATATTCATTTTCCTGAAGAGCCAAATGGCACTGATGTATTATTTCAGGTGTGGAGGCAGTATCTTTTCCTTCAGTTCAGAGGAAATGTTGCTATTAATATAGAAGACTAGGTAAATTTAAGAACTAATTAATTCTGATAACTATCCTGTTACATATGTTTATTTTCTACCAAAGATGCAAAAGAGAGTGATGGCCCTACAGTTTCTGATGATTTGGGAACAAAAGGATGATTTGGTTTTACCTTTCATTTCAGGTTTATGTCCAGTTGTAAGACTGAAACAGCTATGATTGTCCAGAAGGGTATCTTAGTAGAGACAGAGAATAAGGAAACTGTATGTTGTTACTTTCTCATGATCTTCTATCAATCTTTGGTACTACCGGTACTCAGCATGTTAATTTGGCCTGTTTCTGGGTTTGGAAATTGGGTTATACTCCCATAATGGCTCAGTAGTTATTCAGAGGCCATGTCAGAATATATCCTTCGATACTATGCCATGGTCTCATGGTAATCAACATGTTGTATTCCATGTAGTTACAGACTCTCCCTTAAAACACTGTTAGAAATGACTGGAGTTAATAGCTAAGTGTTTGGAATGAAGTTATTTATTTGATTGATTGATCTTCTATACCACCCCTCTCCCAGCGGGACTCGGGGCGGTGTACAGCCGAATAAAAATACAAACATAAATACAATATTTAAAATGGAATTAAAAGAATTAAATAATTGACTGAAAAATTAAAACTATCAAAGGTTAAAAGCTAAGAAACCATTTAAAATCGATTAAAAACCCTGCAAGTAACTCTAGGCCAGACCGGCTTGATGGAATAAGTGGGTCTTCAGCACGCGCCGGAAGGTTAATAGGTCAGGGATGGTCCTCATCTCCGGGGGTAATTCATTCCAGAGGGAGGGTGCTCCCAGAGAGAAGGCCCGCACCTTCGGGGTCGCCAGCCATCCAGCCCTATGGGAGCGCACTGGCCGACGGGAGGCCAATGGTGGCAGTAGGCGGTCCTGTAAGTACCCAGGTCCCAAGCCATGGAGCGCTTTAAAGATGACCAGTAACACCTTGAATCGCACCTGGAAGGCCACCGGGAGCCAGTGCAGCTCGCGCAAAAGTGGCGTAACATGGGAGCTCCGAGAAGCCCCCAAAACCACCCACGCGGCCGCACACTGCACCAACTGGAGCCTCCGGATGCTCTTCAAGGGGAGCCCCATGTAGAGAGCATTGCAATAGTCTAGGCAGGAGATGACGAGGGCAGATGTGACCGTGCGAAGTGCATCCCGATCCAGAAAGGGCCGCAACTGGTAGATCCTACGGACCTGACAAAAAGCCCCCCTGGCAACGGCTGCTATATGGTCTTCTAACGACAGCCGTACACCCAGGAGGACACCCAGATTGCGAGCTCTCTCCGTGAATGAAGTTATGACCTAGTGATATTCCTTATTCATATGCTTATCCAAGTAGATCAAATAGACAATTTCTTCCAGGTCCTTTATGAGGCTGCCATCTGATAGAGCCTTACAATGTTTTTTTCTTTCTCACCCTTTGGAACTGGGGTTGGGGAAAATTTTGAGATCAGATTGGCTTAATCTCTCTTAGACTTTAGAAAGTTTTAAAGACCTATCTGCTAGATATAATTGAAGGTGGAGTCTGCAAGCACATGGTTTATACTTTCCAATTTTTACCTTCTTTAATTTTGATTAAAAAAATATTTAGAGTTCTTTCATCTTTCTTGTGGATATTACTTTATGCCATGATTATTAGCTCCTTAGAAAGAGAACAAATATGATGTAGTAAATAAGGTGTGGATCTAATTTTCTCTTAATGAGGAAAGCCAGCCATGTAAACTTTGGTTCAGACACAGCCTCTCAATCCAAATCAAAGTCAGTAATAAGATGGCTGAAAAATAACATGACTTATTGTATTATGCAACAATAGATATGAACTGAAGGAGGACAGTAAAAAACAGGTATACTCTGGCAATCTAGTTGGTTAAATATGAGGAAAAACAACAAATTCTCTGCTAGTTGCCCACAGCCATGGGATTGAGAGGTGTACAAATTAACTAAATAAATACATACACTTCTATATGATGATGAAAATCAATTGTTATTTCTCTGAATTGGCTGAAAGGCTATGCGTACCCTGAAATTATTTCCGGACATGATGACATACTAAATGAAGGTGAATGACATATTGCAACTTTATAAGACAGCACTGCAAGTAGGTAATTCAAAATGAAGGAGATATTTGCTCCTTCTGGAGGAGCAGGTGCAAGTGCTCCAAAATTGAGGCTATTAGTTGAGGACTTTCTGAAACCCTGCCTTTTTTTGGCTTTAGCTGGTTCCTAGATGTTACTCTGATCTAGATCAAGGTGGCTTTGGAAGTACATCACTGTAGAATAGTACATTCAAGGTTACTGAAAAACTGCAACTAGACTGCTGGTGAAGGGGGCAATTTGCACCAATCGTAAGCACCTACGGTAAAATTGCTTCTCAATATTCTAGTGTGTTCAAATTGAAATTTGAGAAGCAACAGGAAAACCTCTAATTGTTTAGGACTGAATCTCCTTCTCCTATACCTGCTTCTCAGGTAAAATCTAATCAGACCAGCCAACTGAGGATTTATTATGTTCGCAAATTTGGGTATGAAGTGCTGTGCCTTTCTAATATGTCTTGTTATAGTTGTCTTCACTTAGAGATAGTGAATTGTTTATAGATTTTAACATTTTAAATTGTTTTTAACTTATTTTAATTTTAAAAAGAAACCTCTTACTTGCGTTCTCATTTGGGGAGTGCTTTTAATGTTTTTTTTTAATGCCTGTCTACCTTTGAAAGAAAGAGTTTGCTTTCATTGATGAACTACAAGTAACTGCAAGAAGTGAGCCAGAAATTGAGGAGGTGGAATTTACTTATGCTTAGGCATCAAGCTACTGAATCAAGAGATGAATGCATAGAAATATACATATCAAACTAGGGAAATTTATTGCTTAGGCAAGATCCCTAGGCAGAAGAAAGGCTTTATATGGCTTTGTAAGGGCTCAGTAGCCAAATGTGGTGGGCAAGGTCACTTCTGAAAATATTTCAGTGCTAGCAAGATACTCTAAATTCCCATTCTGAGACTCAGCAGTATACCAGCAGAAGGCTCCTGGCAATTTCTGACACTGAACAGTACTGCTGATGATTCCCTGTTTCAGCAATTATTTTGCACACCGCTGAATATGAGGCTGCTGTTGCTGCTACAGAAGACAGCTTAAAAAAATTAAATTGTACATAAACAATGCAGCTGAGTAAAAATTACAGCATACTGATGAATGTATCTTAATTCATCCTTTACAGAATATGTTCTGTAAATTTACTGCATGTTAAACATACCCCCCCAATTATTGCTGAATTAGAAGCGGATTGCCAAATTAAGACCCCAGAAGCTACAGCTGGATTTAGATTACACAGAATACACTGAGAAAGCAAAATGGAAATGAATATAAATATGTTCACTTAGTCTTTCTACTGAGGTCCTAGCCTTAGATTTATTTATATACTACCCATATCCCAAAACTTCAGGTGGTTTCCAACATCAGTATCATAAAATCTTATAAAACATCCAAGAAACTAATCACAACATCTATCATAATTAACTCATTACTAATTACTACTGTTCCAGAGCATTGAGCCAAACAAAAAAGATTTGCTGAGTCTGATCTTCTCACCTCTGAGTCAGAAACCTAAGCATTCCTCCCCCTGATGACCCCACAGAACAGGCCCAGATTCTTGAAGAAGGAAGTTCCTGAAACAATCTGGAACCCTGCCACATAAGGCTTTATAGATTGAGTGTGCCACTTGGAATTACATTCATAAATCTACTGGCTTTTGCCAACTGTAACTTCTATGAGGGCCACATATTCCATTTCCAAATTATGTTACCTAATTCTTTTCCCATAGTAATAAACTTGCCTTCTCTGAACTTTTGCAAATCGTATTTTCTTTGTTGTGAGCTGCTGCAGGACAGGACGTGTGAATCCAGCAGAACCTCAAAGCCACAGATCACCCCTTCAGGAGGAAGTACTGTATGTCCCTGCCTAGAGCAATAACCAGAACAGAACTGGAGCTAATACGTTTCTGGATATTTTGCTAGGATTTAATATGAGTCTCTTTTGCCCCATCTAGTTTTTAACATCCTGCCATATTGGTGAGAAAATCCCCAAGCATCCTCACTCAGCCTTCAGGATTCATCAGGTGCTTGGGGCAGACAGTCATAACTGATTCCCTGCATTTACAAATGTGGAGACTGCCCAAGATCCAGAATGCTGAAACACGGATGCCTGTTGACATGAGTTATCTTGTTATAAGTACATGCATGCAGCCATCTAAGAATAGCACAAACAAGGGATATAATAAAAAGTACTATGACAATAAAATATTCAGATTAAATAGTTGCACAATTTTTTCAGAAGTAAAGCGAAATGAATATTTGGCTTAGTATTTGAAAAAAAATGTTATCTCAAAAGTGGCCTAGAAGCAAAATCTACAAGACAGAATTGAAAACATATGTGCAATTTACTAGTTACAGCACCTTTTGTAAGGTGTCATCATCTGAAGTCCTATTAGGAAAAAACCTGCAAAGTTCCAAAGTGAATAATCCTTGCAGTAGGAATTTAAAAATTATCAATTGACCTCATTTATATCCCACCGCATTCTAATGACTCTTGGCAGGATATCAAGTGCAAGGTGAACTTAGAACAAGTGGCATGTAGGATCTAAAATATATTTTTAAATTTACTATGGATCGACAGGGGAGCCAAAGGCCTTTTTATATTTGCAGTCACCTTCTGAGCTTAAATCGCTTTTTAATTCGAAGAGAGCTATAGAAAACTGCCTACAGTACAAGCTTCAATAGGCACAAATGAATCCGAAGGTGTACAGCATTTTCCCTGATCACAAGAAATAAGCACTTATCTAGGAAAGAGATCCACAATGAATCACTGCAGGGTAGAATCAAACACATCCCGGGAACATACAAGTTCTTTTTATTATTACTGTAACAGCTGAAAAACTCTTTATAGCTAAAGCTCTAAAAATGTTATTTTCAACCAACCAATCTCTTTACTATCCACAGTATCGTACGCTGTAAGTGTCAAGGTTAGAAGGGAAGAGACTAAGGAAAAGATAAACATTTCTCAGAAAAATACCCTTTCAAAGCACAAATTGGGCATTGGTGACAGAAAAAGAAATCAATTTGAAATAAAACATTGGTGAGAATTTTACCATTTTGGCTGTTTTGTTATTATAATATAGCAATAAATACTCTAATAAGCTCTTTCTTGATACAGAAGGTTAGAAATTAAAACATTTATTTAAACAAGCTGTTTAATGTTCTAATGTTACTATTTTAATATTTACCTGTTATGCTTTTTATTGTGTCTAGGGATTTTTATAGGATATAACCTTATGACCATTAACAGGATAGGTGGCATATACATTTTCCAAACAAACAATTTCTACTTCTTCTAGAACCTAGGTGAATAACTGGGGATCATTTACAGAGACTTCCTTGAAGCGTAGAGAATGTAACATCCAAACTTAAAAGAGGGTTATATTGAATAGCATGAAATCTCCCAGGCCTTTTAATCCAGCTGAATGTGATTTGTGAGCTGAAAAGATTCTGCACTAAAATAAATGTTTTTTTTTAATTTGGACCATGTCAAATAGCATCTTCATCTTAACAGATAATCAGAGTTGGAAGGGACCTTGTAGATCATCTAGTCAACCCCCTGTCCAAGCGGGAGACCCTACACCATTTCTGACAAATGGCAGTCCAATCTCTTCTTGAAAGTCTCAAGTGGTGGCACTCCCACAACTTCCGAGGACAAGCTGTTCCATTGGTTGATTGTTCTCACTATCAGAAAGTTTCTCCTTATTTCCAGGTTGAATCTTTTCTTGTTCAGTTTCCATCCATTATTCCTGGTCTGGCCTACAGGCACTTTAGGAAATTGACCCCTTCCTCTCTGTGGCAGCCCCTCAAATATTGGAAGACTGCTATCATATCTCCCCTGGTCCTTCTCTTTACTAGACTAGCCAATCCCAGTTCCTGTAACCGTTCTTCATATGTTTTAGTCTCCAGTCCCTTAATCATCCTGGTTGGTGCTCTCTGTACTTTTTCTAGAGTCTCAACATGTTTTTTGTAATGTGATGAACAAAACTGGATGCAGTACTCTAGGTGTGGTCTTACTAAGGCTTTATAGAGTGGTATTAGTACCTCCCTTGATCTTGATTGTATCCCTCTGTTAATACAATTTAGGATTGCATTAGCTTTTTTGGCTGCTGCTGCACACCGCTGACTCATATTTAGCTGGTTGTCCACTAAGACAATGTAGTCTAATGTCTTAAACTCTGGAAGTGAGATTATTCAAAAGTGACCTAGCTGATTAAAAAAAATCTTGCTCATATTCTGTGTTCAACTAAGGTAGGGTAAGAATCTTGTACCTATCTTATACAGAAGTTAGACCCACTAAATTCAGTGGGATTTGCTCATTAGTAAGAAGAAACAGGATTGCAAAAAAACTGCATTGTATTTCAATGCATTTACTCTTAAAGAAGAATTTAAAGTAATCGAAGCCCTGCAAAATATTTTATCAAGGTTTCAAAAATAAGTTTTCAGATGGTAGTAGTTTACACTAAAATCAACAAGATGTCTCGAAGCACTTTTGTGACCAATTTATTATTGTGTGAATACTTAATGAGTACAGATTATAATCCTGAAAACTCCTCATGAGAGTTGGAGCACAAGGTTTTTAACACTATCTCATTTTGGCAGCATAACCATATAAACCTTAATTTGGGCCACTTATGCTTTTGGCCTAAGACAGTGTTTTTAGATTCTACAGCCTTACTTCTTTTTCCAATAAAGACATATTTGATAAATGGAAGCTATTCTCCAGATTTGGTTGGGTATTTCAAGCTTATCTGATGCAGATAATAATGGCAGGTTGATAAGATTTCTTATTAACAGCTTCAAAATTGTATAACTACTTCCAGAGAAATGTTACCACATTATAAGACTTCATTCCTCCAAGAGGTCGTAGACTGAAAAACAGTTTTGTTATTATGTATTTTTATAATTATACTGATTTTGATGAGGCTTTTGTTCTATTTTTATTTTTTATGGATGCATGAAAACTTAAGAGAGATAGATTAATTAATTTGCATTAAAACATAGTTTAGAATTTTTTTATATCACGGATGCCCACAATTTCTGTATTTAAATATCTTTCTTCCCAGATTCTGTTATTGCAATTTCTGCTTCCACTCTAATAGAACACATGCTCTCCCTGCCTCCCCCCAAAATTCAAAAAACCCCTTATCCTTTAATTCACTGTGGCTAAAAAAGGAACATTGCTTAGCACTAGTAGAAAACTACTGAAAATCACAGTACTACCCAGAAAAAAGGTCAACTTCCTGTTCATTTTTTTCTTTAAAATAACAGCATCTGAAGGTAGCTGAATAACTACAAAAAAATTATACATTTTTGTTTTGCTATATTGTAGCATATTTTGAAGTAATTTTGTACTCAGCAAAAAATAGATGATCTTTGCTCAACGGCAGTAGAAGCATAATATTTCTGTCAAATTATCATTAAATGTAGGATTCACATTGAAATGGCCAACACAAAATCAGGATCAGAAATCAGGCACCTTTCCATCTAAGTATTCCGACCATCAATATAATTATATGCTTCTTAAAATACACACATTACAAAATCTTCAAAAATTCTTTGATGCAGAATAAGATTTTAGCACTAGGACTTAGACTTATATATGTCTAAGCTCCATAGTGCTATATAGCACTCCTTGACTGGTTTACCATGTCAGATTAAGAAGATGTCTTAATGACATTTTTAATTTTTTAAATATTTATAAAACAATCTTTGCTCCAAACCCAATCAATGGAATACAGACTCCTTTATGTTATTAAACTCTAAAAAGAACAATATCTAAGAAACTGTGTTTCCAAATCTTGTTTTTTTCAGATAAAATGATTAGTAATCTGCAATCTGTTTTCACACCTGTGTAATATTATTGAAGTCCGACAAGTTGCATGCCAGGTTACTGCAAAGCATAATTTAAGAACAAGTATACATTAAACACTCTCATCAACCAATCAGCAAAAGTAATACTTAAAACATCAATATGATAAAGGTTAATTAGATTTAATAAAATGGCACTTCCCTTTCAAGATGTACATTATGTCAGTAGCCAGCAGATGGCAGAAGCAGAGACTGCTTTATAACTGCACCTTGCAGAAAATAATGCTAACTTGCTTGAAAATATTGCATAGTAATAGAAATAGATATTAGTTACACTTTAAAATAAACATTCAAACATTAGTTTCTTGAAATAAAGAAAATTACACTTTAAAATAAACATTCAAACATTAGTTTCTTGAAATAAAGAAAATAGAGCTGGCCACTTCCAATCTATTTAAATCTCTGTTCTGCTAATTTTTTTACTGAATGTGTTCCTGTGTGCCTCCAAGTCAGTATTGGCTCCTGGCAACAGTTTGAAGTAGTCCCTGCAGTTTTCTTGGCAAGATTTCAGAAGTGGTTTGCCATTGCCTTGTTTTTAGGACTGAGAATGAATGACTGGTCTTAATGCCAAAGGTAGGACTAGCCTAGAATTACCAGTCTCCCAATTTGTCTTGTGATGCCTCAACCAAACTATTTATCTTATTATTATTGAATGCTAACTCAAAAATATATGCTAGACTCTCATTTTGAAACTCAGAGTGGCCTAGAACAGTGGCCTGCCCCATTAACACGACCCTATTAATGTTAAAACTTTTAAATATGTTTTAATACAATAGCAATCGTAGCAACAACAAAATAACAATAATGACTTTCCTATCCTTCTGGGGAAAAGGTGGGATATATATGTAGCTAATGATATTATTATGGTTGGTCACACAGTCAGCAGAAGTTTGGACTGGATTTGACATGTTTGCCCACCTATTGAGTCCTTCCCAAGGACCTAGATTGGCAGATATTGTTTCATAATATTAGATATCATCACAGGATGCAAACTGTTATAAGTAAAGTTGCTTTTTGCAATAAGATGATGATGATTTTGTCAATGCTGATAGTGTTCAGTGATGCAAATAAAGGTGATTCCCCCTCCACAGTCACCCAGTAATTCTCAATGCTCAAGTCTTGCACCTCTGCAATCATAGTTCAACTCCTTTCCTGATCTCTCCCTTCTGCTATTTAGGAGCAACATCTCTCTTGGCATATGACAATATATTTTAAGTTAGGCATTATGAAGGCAACAGAAGTAATTAGTGCTGATGTAGTTTGGCTCTGTCATAGTACTGTATTGCCCACACAGATAAAGGGTATGATGGATGAATTATAAGTTGTTGTTGGAAATATCTTGAAGGAATGAAATGAAGATATAAATGAGGTTTATATCTCAGACTGACATTGCTAATGTTAAGTAGCTGTTTCAGGTATGGGACACTGGGGTTAGAGAAGAGCAATTGTCTAGAATAAACAGCAGATCTTGTTTAATTTAAAAATACTGATAGCAGATAGAATATCATTCTACTAGTTTTTATGTTGTATTTTTCCTGTAGTAAGTGACTTTTGGAATTGTCTAACTTTGATGCCTGATTTTCTTGATTCAGGTTAGCACTTAAGGTTTAAGAATGCCCAGTGTAAAATCTTGCAAGCATTTATTTATGTTCCAAGGAGTGGAGAAAATATAGCTATATGACAAGACTTATTTGTAGATCACAGAAGGCAGCTGGCAGCAGGCATGCATATATAACATTGAATAGGTTTCCAGGACAGGGTAGTTTAATCTAGTGAAAATTGTGCTTTCCCAAAAGAAAACTAACTGCACTGTGTGTGTCTGAATTTTAGGTTGGTGAAGTATGGAGATGGATTCCTAGAAAATTATGAAGGACCTCTTCCTTTTGAAGATATGCATCACACAATCATCTTAAGTTCAAAAAAGACACTTGGAGATAGATGCTGAAAAAATGTTGATTCTTATCAGCTATAAAAATATAGCTGTACACCTATTAAACCTACATGAAAAATGCTATGAAATATTTATGTGAAATATGAACATACAGATTTCTGCAGAAACTGTCGTTTTAAATCATACTCCATATGGCTATTTGAGAAATTAACACTGGAAATAGGTGGTTATAAAATGAATGATGATCTGAAGTATACAGATGCATATACATATAATCAGATACTGTATTTCTGCTATCTGAAGTTTATATGGAACACTGATCGAATATGTGAAGAACAGGTCCTGAAAACTTATTTTTAATCTTCATTAATTTGAAGTAAGCACAATTGTTTATTTACATTCTATTTTTTTCTCTTCAATGGGTAAGGTCCTATTACCTGCTGTAGAAAGTTATACTGCACAGAAAATGATCACCTATATTGAATTTTGTATCATGACCTTAAAGAAAATTAAACTACACTAAAGAAAACTAGTCAAATTCTTCTCAAATTAAGTATATAATGTCAATGGAAGTTTGATATAAATATAAAATATAAACTCTGATGCAGAAACGATATATTTTTATCCTATGGTTTTTAAAATCATACCACGGTATAAGGAGAGGGCTTGTTTGGTATAGTGGTCAAGACATCAAGCCAGAAGATGTGAGTTCTAGTCCCATCTTAGGCACACAACAAGTTGGGTGACCTCAGGCCAATCATTTTCTCTCAGTCAATGGCAAACCACTCCTGAAAAAGCTTGTCAAGACATTTTTTCCAGGCAGAGGCTGAGAATTGGACATGACTGAACAGAAGGAAAAAAAAATGGTAAAAGGTGTAGCTTGAGCCTACGGATTTGTCCATTCAGTTTTCTTAGTAATAATATGAATATGTTTGCAATCACAAAATCCCAAAAATATCATGGCAACATTCCAGAAAATAATAAAGTTGCTTTTTTCTAGTGATGATACTTGAAATTACTAAAAACTCTGGTCCTGCATAGCGAAAACCAACTGATTAAAAACTGCTTATAATTATTTTTACAGCTATGTTGATGAAACATAGTGGTGGTATCTTATGGAAATGCTGTGGTGACAAAAAATGGAAACATTTAGGATTTGCTTTGTTGTTTGCCTTCTTTAATTGGATCTTTTAACAAACAGCAAAGTAAGTGTTTTCGGTGAAACCAGTCTATCAGGGCAACATGGTCTACACAAATATGGGACGGAGCATACTGCTTCCGCTTTCTCCTTCCAACTCCAATCCAGAAGCCTTCGCAGGCAGTCACTTTTACAAAAAAATCTTTTTGTGTTGAATTTAAAATATAAATTCAACACAAATACCAAAGTACTCCTTAAAATATATCAAAATAAAGCATATAGTTACCTATATATAGTAATATATAGTTATCTATATATTACCTATAGGTAACTGTTCACATTATACAATAAACCAAGTCACTCACACTGCCTCGAAATAAAGGATAGAATTTTCAATTAAGAACTAAAGGAAGACAACTCTAGAATAGCATTGACTAAAATTAAAAAAGGGTTAGTCCCCATTCTTAACTACAAAGAACGCATCCATGAAAATAATTTGTCATCTATTTAAAATAGTATTTCGAGAAAACCTGGATGAAATTAGTTCCAAAGTCTGTTTCATTAATTCTCCAAAAATATTTAAAGGCAGATAAGACAGTTCATATGAAACCAATAGAAATTCAGCTAATATAATATTAATTCTTTCAAACTGAAAGTTATTAACATGGTGATTTAGGATTATTTATATAAAATTTAGTTTTCATAGCTTAGAAACAATTGTGGTTTTTTTACACAACACACACTGGCTATTCGATATGTTAAAGTTTATTTGTTTCCCACAACTAGGCCCCATTTCGCTAAGAATTTCTTGGCTTATTTTGGATGAATCTTTGCCTGTAGGGAGCTGGGCCAGTTCTACCAAGCAGTAAAATGAAGCAAGCTGCTGAAGGAAACAGCACATAGGAGGTATGATGAAGGTAGCAGTTGAGCTCTGAATGTACTAAAAGGCTTTTTAGCTATATGAAGATTTGGTGTTAGGTTTGCAGTAGCAAAATGTCTTGAAGCACCATCAGTAGAAGATTAAAAACAAAATGGCTAATAAAATGTGGTGGTATTGTTAATAAAATGTTGATTGTTCAGGGGGTAGAATAGAAAGCACCAGATACAATAATACAGAAAGTACGTGCAATATCTAGTGAAGTTTTAAGTTAAGAAATAAGTTACTTGACACAACTGTTCTTCCTCTCCCCCAGTGCCAGATCAGAAAATGAAAAAATAAACTAAAAACCAATGATTTTTTAAAAAAATCAACAAATACTCCATGCTTGCTTGGTAATTATAGATGCAACAAGTTTATAATCTCATATTTGGAGGTCAATTACACAAATGATTGTGGAAGATAAATTGCATTGAATTATTTATTTTTTATAACATAAGGAAGCAACAATTTGATAGAAGCAGGGATGTCAGAATCTCATGAAACGTAACGAAATAAGCAGGTTCCTGAAACATTACATAGGTCTAAAAGGAGAAGAGGATTTATGTTACTGTCACTGAAATCCTCTGATAAGGTATATGCATTCAGAACAGCAAAAGCAACATTATTCCTGAAGTGGCTGTATCATATGAGGACTGGTGAATTGCTTTTTCATGAAAGCATTCTATGCATATTTCCTTTTAGAAAATATTTATTATATGTTCTAGCTTAGTCATCTATCGTAGTAGTCAACCCAGAATGTGACTTTGAAGTCACTTATTTGTTAATGCCAAACAGACAGAGCTTGATGTAAGTGCATTTAAATGAAAGTGAAAATTTTACTTGGCAAATACCCAGCTTGTGCCACATACAAATTGATCCTAATATCTTTCCCAAAGTGCAACCTTAAACTTAAAACAATAACAGTCCTTTGCAAAATGGGTCACACAATGAGAGCTATTGGCTGCAATAATCTTCAATAATACTTCTGTTTACTCAGCTAGCATGAAGGATTATGGAGATGAGTTTGCAAAAGCTGACCCTCCAGGTTTATTAAATATTCAGTGAATGTTCTGTATGCCTGCTGCGTATTAAATACAAACTAGAAAATACTACGGAATACCATATGTTAAACACTTCAAACAATTTTGGAGCAGCTCTATTTATTTTTAATAATTTATTTTAAATCAGTTTCCCAGATATCACAACACAATAAAACAGTAGTAAATCATAGTGTCATAAATATTTACTAACTAATAAAGTGGTAATTTTGATTTCCTCCCTCCCCTCCCCTCTCCCCCCCCCCCCCGAGTTAACTATGTGCATAATTTTTCATCATGGATGTTGAGCTTTATTCTTTTCCTACCAATTGTTCTACTTTGGTGATTACTCAATTTTTATACTTTTCTGACGTATTATATCACATGGATATTTAACAACAGAAAATTCATGATTTAAGATTAGGTTTTCTAATGTCTACTCCTTTCCACTATCCAATCTTTTTTCTCACTAGTCCATTATGTAGCCTATGTAAAATTTACCATTAAGGACATCCATTAAAAAAATAAGATCCTAATTTCATTAATGACAAATAAAGTTAATATTTGTAAAAGTAAATCTAAAACGGGTCTTCAAACTTGACAGCTTTAAGACTTGTGGACTTCGACTCCCAGAATTCCTCCTCCAGTCATGTTAGCTCAGGAATTCTCGGAGTTGAAGTCCACAAGTCTTAAACTTGCCAAGTTTGAAGACCCTTGATCTAAAACCTTAAAAAGTTATCTTGTCAGATATTTAGTATCAGGCATGCGCAAACTGCAAAAGTGCTCAGAAATCATCTTCTGGCTCTCAGTGCAGAGGCATGAGCCACATTAAAGTAAAGGTAAAGATGCCCCTCACACATATGTGCTAGTCATTTCCGGCTCTAGGGGGCAGTGCTCATCTCCGTTACAAAGTCGAAGAGACAGTGCTGTCTGAAGATGTCTCCGTGGTCATGTGGTCGGCATGACTAAACACCGAAGGCGCACAGAACACTGTTAACTTCCCACCAAAGTGGTCCCTATTTTTCTACTTGCATTTTTACATGCTTTCAAACTGCTCCGTTGGCAGAAGCTGGGACAAGTAATGGGAGCACATTCCATTATGCAGTGCTAGGAATCGAACCACTGAACTGCCGACCTTTCTGATCGACAAACTCAGCATCTTAGCCAGTGAACCACCACGTCCCCATGAGCCACATTACTAAACTACAAAACAAAATCCATCCTCTATGAAATGTTATATTTAAAAGGTGATTAGCTTTACTTTCTAATGTGTTCTCATATTCCAACTTGATCTCTCTTGCAAAGAAAATTTATTTAGAAGAAAAGTGAAACACAATGCCATCTTGAGTGAAATAATCTCAAAATATTACTTGGGATAGGAATTAATGATATAATTTTCAGGAAAAAGTAAATGTTCTTATATAAAATTAAACCAGCTGTTTTACACTTAGAGTACCCAAGAAAAGAAATGTCATCATCTACAGACCTTGAGTCCAAATGAAGCATCCTCCGAGGCTAAAACTTCAACCTGAAATTATAAGGAGAAATAAAATTTCAAAAGTAGTCACTTAAAAGTGAACAGAGCCAGAGAGTTTGTGAGCAAAATGAAAGCTAGAATAGACACACACTGTGTCACTTAAATTCATATATTAAAAAAGCAGTGCTGATCTAAGCAGAAATTATACTCAGCAAAATAATAAAAACATTTTTTTAGGGATGGAGGAAAACTTTAAAAATTGAGTTTTTATGCCCTAATAAAAAGTAGCCAAATAAAATGTGGCACAATATATAATATTTATGCAATAGTTTGTCCCCAGAAGGCAAGCTGTACTCTTGTCTTGGATGGGACCAGCATTAATATCAGAAATCAATCACATTTCTTAGGGAGGAGGTTATAGCTTCAAAACTGTACTTTGTTCTTAAACTACAGGTAGTCCTTGAATTATGACCATAATGGAGCGTGATTGTAAGTCACTACAGTCGTAAAGCAGTTCATCACCCAGTTTTACAAACTTGTTTTACTTGGTTGTGATTAAGCAAGTCCCTCCCTGAGTGAGATGGGCTGTCTAGAAACACAAAATGTAAATAAAATAAAATCACCATGGTTGTTAAGTGAATCTCTAGCCATTAAGTGACTTCCATGGTCATTAAGCAAATGTATTGTCCACTATGTGTTTTGCCAAAAATTGGAAATAAACACGAGTTTTTGACAAAAATGTCATAAAATATGACCATGGGACACTGCAAACAGCCTTAAATGTGGATTATTTGCCCAGTGCCTGAAATGTGGTCATGTGACTACAGGGGGGAAATCAGAACTTTCTAACCAGGTCATAAGTACAAATTGGGATGTGTGGGTCCATCGTAACTTTGAATGCTAGATTAAGTGATCAATTATAAATTGAGAACTATTATTACAAAGAACTCTAAGAAAATAACTGAAAATACACTACCTTAATTCTGAAGTTTCTTGCAAGAAAATTTTTAAAACCTAATGCTTTAGGGAGTTCATTGAAAGGATCGCATAGCAGTAGGTAGCTCCCGGGTTCACATTTTTCCTGCCTTCACGAACAGCCTCTGCTTCAACTTTTCCCACCAGCTTATCTGTCCCCTTGTCCTCCGCCACCTACCCATGCTGCCATCCCAGTTAACGTTTGGCTTTTTCTTCCTCCTACTGGCCTGGGAACCCGGTGCTTGTCAAGCAACACCTGGGACACGCACAGCAAGTGTAACAAGGCAGTGGACTCTCATTTGACAATGGGAGCATGCAAGGCCTGCAAGACTAGGAAGCCGCTGGAAGACCTGGAAGTACATTGGAAGCTGCTGACCCTTCGCTAGGCTTTGCAGGAGGAAGGTTGGGCCAAATGAGCAGAGGGCCTGCAGGTAGGCTCTGTTGGCACTGGGCTCACCTCCACCCTCGGTCGGAGCCTGCAAGCCAGTTCTCCAGGAGCCTTTCCCACATAAACCGCATTCCTGCATTTCCTCCAGTTCTGCTGCCACCCCAGAATTTTGCTTCCCACAGTTGCCACCTTTGCCTGGGACGTGCCATCTCTCTTACTTCACCTCATGATGTAGCTGTTCTGCCTCATCTTTCCAGCCTGTCCTGCTACGCTCTTCACAATCTGCCAGGTATCAATCATTGCACTAGCAGGAGAAGATGGCCTGTCCTATCTCCTCCACTGGTTCCATCCTGCTCCCTCTTTGCCCAGAGCTGGAATCTCAGGCCCAGCCACAGAAGAGAGAAAACAAGAAGGTCAGCTGGGAGGGGTGGTGGAATACAGCAGGAACAGGTAGAGGAGTGCTGGGCAGCCAAAAGGGTAGAGATGGGGGAAGGTTGAAATAGAAGCAATTTGCACAAGGCAGGAGAAATTTGAGGTCCTAGCCTAACAACTGTGCAGTTCTGGCCTCTTGATCGCAATCTGGGCTGCCATAACTAAGCACATGATCTTTTGCTTAAAGACTGCTTTGCTTAGCAACAGGAATTCCAATCCCAGTTCCAATCAGTTCTAGCCTGAGGACCAGCTGTCCTCAATTCTCTGATACAGTATTTCATCTCATGTCAAGAGCCATCTGATAAAGTATCCACAAGTTCTATTTGTTAATAGGAAAGGCCTTTTTAGTTTTTATGCCATCACCCTTACAAAAGGATGCCTTTGTGAAAGCACACAGTAGTAAAATAAACCCTGCTGGGCACTCCTGCAAAATGTAAGGACTGCAGGAATTGCTCTTCTTAACATATTACAACCTTGTCTGGAAGGAATCCCCCTCTAGTGGAAGCGAAGGTGTACTTCAAACAGTTTGGGCAAAGATCTTATCATATGCCTAAGACAAAAGCCCAAGAACATCTCTTGGCATTACTCATCTGTTTTTCACTGATCAAAGTAAATAATAGGTTCACTTACGAATTCAAGTAACCTACTCTTAAACAAAGGCAGTTTGTAGCTGTTTGGACTCCACTATATTGAAAACTTTTCCAGCCATTAATAACATAGTAGAAAGTGGGAGCCTTAAAAGCACATTTTTTCCCCTTGAGTTTCTTAGATGTTCACAGGGAAAAAAAGTCCAAAAAGTCCCTCCCTGTGTGCTATTATAATGTATCCTGACAGTTGATTGTGCTGGATTTCTCATTAGTGCTTCACAACGAAGAAAGCAGCAGGACATACAGCACTTTTTAATTTGCCACATTTTGCTCACTGTAGATTTTGAATAGCAGCTGACATTTTAATTGATACAAATTTTGAACAAAAAGGCACTACAACTTCTATTTACAAAAAACTCTATACAGATAGTCCCGACTTACATCCATTCGTATAATGATGTTTGAAGTTACAATAGAACTGACAAAAGTGACTTATGACAGTTTTTCACCTTATGACCGTTACAGCATCCTCGTGGTCATATTATCAAAATTCAGGTGCTTGGAGACTGGCATGGATTTATGATGGCTGCAATGTCCCAGAGTCACATGGTCACATTTTTGACAACTGTGTTACTTAACAACCGTCTTACTAACTTAACAACTGCAGTGATTCACTTAACAACTGTGGCAAGAAAGGTCATCAAATGGGGTAAAATTCATCTAACGACTGTCTTGCTTAGTAACACAAATTTTGAACTCAATTGTGGATCTAAGCTGAGGACCTTAGGCAAAGTTACCTAAATCAGTTCTGGCCATAATGTTTTTTTGTACACGTGAACTTAGAGAATACTGGCTCTTTCCATGCATTCATGCATGAGAGGGAGGGGAGTCCTGAAGAGAACACTTTATCCATGAATGGAAAGAAAACCTTTCAACTATATTTGGCAAAGTATAACTACTCATAATTTTCCCATTAATGAATGCAAATAAATGGTCTACTGCTTAACATTTATAACTGAATTTTTTGCTTCATTTGCTCTTTTACATACGAAAGTAGATTTGGGGGCAATGGCATATAATAGAAAAGGGTTGCTGCTATAAAGAAGAACATATAGTGTTTTGTGATTATCTTACATTTCCCCCAAAAACTGCTTCACTTACAGATGTATTGAAAAGCAGATATAACTCATACTAGGAAAACAAAAATTGGCTGGGGAACAGTATTCAAAGCTATTTTACCAGTTACATTTTCAAGGCATAATTTTGCAAGAAAACACTTAACATGATGCCAGGACATTACGATGTGTATGAGTATTTTGCATAGTGATAAATTCTTAAATCTCTGCTTGGCTTTCTCATTTGTATTTACTCCTCCAGATTTCAGTGGGAATCTGTTAGTAAGAAATATGCCTGAAAACTAACCCGAAAATATGACCCAGTGTTAACAATAAGCAATATTGGTTTCAAAACAAACTATCAAAATGATTCATATCAAATGGCTTTTTCTTTCAGTTGTTTATACCAAGGTTCTTCCTCCTATTCTTACATTGAAGTTCAAACTAACTAGGCCTAAAGATCTGGACTACAAAAATCCAGATGGATGCTATGTAGCAGGGGTCTCCAACCTTGGCAACTTTAAGACTTGTGGGCTTCAACTCTCATAATTCCTCAGCCAGCTGGCTGAGGAATTATGAGAGTTGAAGTCCACAAGTCTTAAAGTTGCCAAGGTTGGAGACCCTTGCTATGTAGCAGCAGAGAGAGGCAAAAGTCTAACTCTGCTGCCTACTAGTGGTTGTTCCCAATTTTGCAGGTCATATGCAGCAGCCCCATTTTAGCTAATGTACAGAGGGTCTAATAAATATAAAAATGCAACCTTCCTGTGAAGCAACCATTAATGTAATCCTACTTTTTCATTTTCTTTTCTCAAAGCAAGCCTCAACTCTTTTTTATCATGACACCAGAATGATCTAAAAAGGTGACATATATGGAGCAAATCTGCTTATAAATGAAAAGTGCTCATTCAATTAACATATGTAACATGACAAAAGCTTCAGCCAAAGATATAGGGTAGCTAAAGATATAGGGTAGAAATTCATTTGTTTCATAATAGTATTTGTTTTTAAATTTTCTTTCTTGGGAATTTCTAATGGTTTATGAAGAGTAACATTCTGACTCCACTTATTACTTTGTATTAAGTCTGGCCTCGATTTTCATGCATGAATTGCATCTGGATAGAATGCAGGATATATACAGGCACAAAGCAAAGATCTGGGTCTGCAGCAATGTTTATTTTGTCTGTTGTGCTGGTGAGCAGTGCTTTAGCTATCTTTAGCTACCTGAGGCCTTTAACAGAGAAAGATCATTGTACAAAATCAATTGTGCATTATTGATACATTGGATACATCCTTTCAGCTGGGACCTTGGATACATCCTTTCAGCTGGGAATCGTATGTCTTTATGGTCAATCAGTAACAGATTATTTTTGAAGATTACTCTGAGTTGGTTGATTTCCAATTTGGGGTGAGATATCAGTAATATATAGATGACACCCAGCTTTATATTTCTACCCCAAGTCCCCCTTTGAGTCGTGCCATGAATGTCCTAATGTAGTGTCTGAAGGCTGTTGGGATCTGGATGGGGAAAATCAAGGTCTGACTTAACCCCAGTATGAGTGAGTGGCTGTGGATATTTGGTCCCTCTGGGGAGAAGGTCTTTCCATCTTTGGTTCTATATGGAGCAGCACTGCCCAGACAGGCCCAGTATGCAATCTAGGGGTCCCCTTAGATTTACAGCTCCTGATCAGAGAGCAGGTGGCAGCCGTAACTAGAACAGTCTTTGCACGCCTTCAGGTGATGTGTCAGTTTTACCCTTTCCTGGACGCGAGGGCTGTCACCATAACTCATGCTCTTGAAACTTCTCATTCAGTTCCAAGCTTCTACATAGGGCTACCCTTGAAGAGCATTTGGCAGCTTCAAATGGTGCAGAATACAGCTTCTAGGATAGTAAGTGGTGTGAGATACATGCACATGTAAGCACCACTGGTGTGTGAGCTGCATTGGCTATTGGTATATTTACAGATGTGATTCAAGGCGCTGGTTGTCACTTTAAAAACCTGCATGGCTTGGGACCAGATTTCCCAAGGGACTTTTTCCAACTGAACCCATGCAATTCGGTTTAACAGATTGGGAAGCTGTGGATCTCATCAGCCAAAGACTGCTGGATGGCAAGGATCAGAGGATGGACCTTCTCTGCTGTATCCCTGCCTTATAGAATATTTTCCCTTTGGAAAATGCATTGCCTCTGACCCTGTTGGCCCTGTTGTGGGGCTCTAAATCTTGGCTATGTACCTGGGGCTCCGAGTGTGTGAAGGACCCCATCTTTGGCTTTAAACTGGATAATTAGTTAATTAAAAATGTTTAATTATTTTAGAGCAGTAAGCTGCCCAGAGTCACCCTTTGTGATGGGCTACCACAGAAATAAAATAAAGAAATAAAAATTTATTATGATGATGAAGCTGGTAATACATGATCACTTTTCAATTTATTTTCACTGAATATGTGGTTGGAGCAGTGTTTTTATTCCTTGTTTATTAATTTTAAATGCAGTGACTTTTTATCATTAAGAATAATCTCAAAGCAAAACACATGGAGAACAAAAGAGAATATATCTATTTAAAAAAATTAAAAATCATAAAATAATACAAAATATAGTTGCAAAAGTACAGCCAAGTGTCTGGGTAAGCAAGTATGCCTTTTTGTCTTGTGCTGAAAACTTACAGTATTTGGAGACAGTCATAACTAGAAAGAGATGGAATTCCACAATCAGTGCCATAATTAATGAGTCATTTCTGACTTCACTAAGAATAGCCCCACGATTTAATTTAATACTATTTTAACAACATGTAAACAACACAAGAAGCTGGCCTTTTTTTTAGCATAGTAATAGGGCCCATATTCATAATGGCCCGTTCAAAGGAATGATGTAGTATTTGATCAAAGCATACAGGTCAATAATTATAATTCAAGGCAATAAAACTAATTAGATAAAATAAAATCTGAGGGTAATTGCATTCCCTTTTATTGTACCTTAAAAATCAGTTGTGATGTTTTTATTGAAAACACAAGTACTGATATGTGGAATGATTGATAAGAAAGTGCTCTGCTTTGTTTTTAAATAGTAGTTATTACTTTTTTTGTTTAAAATTATTTTTTATCAATTGGAAGATATTTCGGGAGATAATCCTGACAGATGGGATGTTAATACTGCAATCAATGAATTATCAAGTAAATGCATATTTTTGAAGTTTTTAATATTTGTTAGTGATCTATTGATATGATCCAATGGAACGAACACTGTCATTTCTATTGTAATACCACAGCATAAGCAAAGTGTCCTTGAGCTTCTGTGTTGTCTGAATATGCTAATAGGGAGAATGAGGAGAATTTACAAGAAGGTGTGGGATGCAAGGAAAGCAGGGCAGGATAAATTGATTTAAATCAAAATGATTTAAATCACCCCAGAAAAGACCTGATTTAAATAATTGATTAAAATCAATTTTCTAAATAATGTATTTTCTGACTAAGCATGCATACTAACTACTTGCTTGCTAATTAAAGCATTGGTATTTGTCACCCATTTCTGATCATACAAGCATGTATCTTCAAAGCTACAAAGTTTAGGTAGCAATAGTGGGAAAACTGCTAAATCAAAGATACCTAATTCTATTTTTATAATATTGTGCAACACTAACCAAATCACCTACAAAATAATTTATAGCATGCCACATGCATTTTCATTCAAAAGTAAGATTCGTGGACTTCAATGGGATTTTTCTAGATCAGAATGGCAATCTTACAGGTATTAATTAAAGGGCAGAATAGAGTTTATAATGGGGATCAAAATACATGTCCATACTATTTGGATGTAAAATTAAATATTATTATTTTCAGAAATTCATTAGGAATATATAATACTTCTAGCAGCTAAGCTCTAGATCAATTATTTTTGCTACAGTTGACTATTTAAATTGGGAAAAAAAGTTCAGCTCCAAAACTTTCAGGACTGATCTCTTCCTCCCCCTTCAAAAAGACTTATCTATATGTTCCCAGGAGCAGGCAGTATCGGGAAATTCCATATAATAGGCAAAAAATGTAAATTTACAAGTGTGAATCTTGTTGCTTTTGCCTCACATTTTCTTAATTTAATTGTACTGTTTTACTTGTTCGTGCACATTTATGAATTTTACCATATATTGTTTCTTGTGTTTCTTGGTGATTTTCAGTGGTCCATCAATGTAATAAATAAACACTCATAGCTTACTCATGGCTTCTGTTCAGATGTTACATTGCCATTTACTTAGAAGCAAACAAGCAATATGTTATATATGTCGCATTAGCAGTTATGTTTATTTTTGACTTTGTTCTTTGAACACATTCTGCTTTATCATTGACCACATCCTATTCCAGGGCCAACCAGAAATCATGCTGTCCTTAAACTTGGTGCCACCATAGTGCATCCAGAATGAGCCTGTGCAGTCCTGCTGCCCCTATAACCTTAACATAACACATTCTCAGGGCTATTATTGGTGAATTCCTTGGCTGAAATTCTGACCCTATCATAATTCACCATGTGAAAAGCCCCAATCAATTGGCATGCATCTTGTTTTTTGTTATTCTAACACATTTTTCCCTTTCCCATCTTATTGTCAACCAATGTATCCTTAATTCCTAGTATAAACTAAAGCAAGGGTCTTCAAACTTGGCAAATTTAAGACTTGTGGACTTCAACTCCCAGAATTCCTGAGCTAACATGACTGGAAGAGGAATTCTGGAAGTTGAAGTCCATAAGTCTTATTATAGCTGTCAAATTTGAAGACCCTTGAACTAAAGGCTCCCTAGTCATCTGACCTTTTATCTCTTGGCTTCCATCTAGTATTTGCCTGACTTTGTGCAAATACTGGATAACTGATTTCAAGACTGTTGTGAAGTGTTTGAAAGAACTAAGGAAAACAAAGATATTTTTATATAAAATATTAAGGAGAATGAATATTGAAATAAGTAATATTCATGAAACAATGAGAGCTGAGAGGAACACAATTCCACTATGCCTTTAAATTCTATCTCAGACAGGCACAGTATCTTTAATAGGTGAAATATTTTGCTCTATAGTTGCCAGCTTTCAACTGTGTTTTAGAACTCAGGAAAATTGGTTAAAATTCATAAAAGACGGAAAGAAAAAGGTCTTTGAATCACATTTTTAGCATTTCATTTAATTAAATGGAAAGAGAAAGCGTCCATACATACAAGTATGTCTCATAGGAGATATAGATTGTATTTTCACTGGTGGCTTTCATAATGCTTGCTGGAAAGAGTAAGGAAATGATTGTAAATTCCCTGTCCCATCATTTTTGTGAAAATATATAATTCCACAAGTTTCCATCCTACATAAGCCATACATCCTTAGCAGTAATATACGGGTGCTCATGTAGGAACTATCCTTAAAGCAGCTGGATATTTTATGCAAATAGCCAGGAAGCATGGAATGGCTGAACACAGCAGCCTATCTCTTCAATCACAAGGTTTTCTTGGGTCTCATGGGGCTGCCAGCAGCATTAATCCAAAAACATTGCATTTTGCTTAAGAACTTGCCAAAGGACTTTTATGCTTTTGATCTGAAGCATATTTGATTAAAACATGATGAAAACTGCACAACAATAATAGATACACTATGTCTATGACAGTTAAGTTTAATAGTATAAGAGCTACTAACTTCTAAAGATCTACATACTTTCAGAAGAAAAAAATGAAACAATTAATAGAGAATAAACAAAAGAGAAAAAAACCAAGCAAAGAATATTTTGTTTCTAAGCATTCTAATTAAGAGCATGATAATAAATGATGCTGGCCTTTTAAGAACAGAAGATGTTTTAACTTAATATAGTTTCCATAATTTCTTACTCTGTGGGAACATTTGTCTGTAATGTTAGATTTGCCAGTAGCTAGGGAAAAGTATGCAATTTTGAATGAGTGACCATTCCAGCCAACAAGATAGGCAGTTCCTACAATGAAGCAAGATGATTATAAAATATATGCAATACAGTTATGCCAACTGGCAGGATATACTTCTATGAGGTATTTTAAGTTGCATGAAACATGTTCTTCCTCACCAACTTCCCTTTGTTGAACTGCTTCACATCACAGAATGCAATGCTCCACTTTTAGAAGTGGATGAATCACATAACCTTATGAAACGGCTTTGAAGGGTTGGTTCTGCATAAAACTTCCTTGAAGCGAAACACCTGTTCAAAAATTTGTGCAGGGCTAAAGTAAATCTTCTATGTGAGAAGCAGAAAATTGGTTTTTCTTTAGCAAGGAATAGGGTTTTGTGTAGATATTAGAAAAAAAAATTGAAAAAGCAAGGGAAGGAAGTGGGAACTGAGCAGGGAACAGCTGGAATATGTGATGATCTGGCATCATTCCCATAATGGCAAGGCCAGGGTACATAGGCAGTTGTAGTATTCTTTGACATCCTTATGTCTTTGGCAGTTGACAAAGACACTAGCTGGAGAGTGGCAGACGCTGAGCTGGCTGGCTAGCTGGCACTAGAACCACAGCTGTAATCACAAGAGCACAGAGAAGTGTGAGGCATTTCTGATGTTCTGATGAGATAGTAGCAGAAGATGAGAGGCACTCAGTGTGGAAACACCAAGGCAAGCAACTGATTTCCTTTCAACTGAGATGCTCTGGGAGGCTATCATAGTTTGGGGTCACTGTACTTTCTCTGTACTATGGTTTGCCCTCAGGCATCAGGCTGCTTTTCACTTTCCCAACGAAGGACTATCAAGCTGCTGCTGTACTTCTTTTGTTCTATGTGTGGGTATAGTTTACACCAGGGGTGTCAAACTGGTGGCACATGGGCAGGAGGCATCACACGCAGGACATGCCCATCCCAGCTCCATGAAAAAACATCACCTGATGGCAACGTGACGCTGCAAGTTTGACACCTGTGCTTTACACAGAATGAGGGTATAAGCCACACAAAACGACCTGGAGAGCTGCAAAAAGGCCTGTGGATATAGGATTCCTACTTTAAATCCCTTTCAAATTCCAACATCTGTTCTATATTCCCATTTATTGTGAAATGATTTATGCATGCAGAAAGGGTAGTGTATGATCATATGCAATATAGGCATTATACTTCAGCAACAATTTTCAAAAAATAAGCCAATTCATGTGGAAAAATTCCTTTCTAATTTTAAATATGATTGGCTAACAATACAAACAAACAAAAAAGTTCTATGAAATATAGATAGTAACATCGGGTCTACAATACATTTTTATGTATGTATTTCTGCCCCACCCAAAACTACAGATAGTCTTCAACTTACAACCACAACTGGAACCAGAATTTAAGTGAAGTGTTTGTGAGAAACCCATGTGCTCAACTATCACAATCCAGGCTTTCCCAGAAACTGGGTTATTAATCAGACTGAAAGAAAGAACTCCTTACCAAAGAAGGGAAGGCAGCTTCCTTCCTTGAACAGAAGGGAATTCCAGAGACAGGTTGAAGAAAGGAAGCCTACTGCAGATATTACCCCAGGGCCCAGGCATGGGGCAGATGGGAAATCCTCTGGCAAGGAAAAGTTTGCAAGCTTCCCTGTTGGCTTCTTCACTAACTTTCTTGGGAAGATTCAGATGATCATGGAATGCTTGGCATCAAAAGTTGTAGAGTGACCAAATACCCAAAATATAATTACGTGTCCATCAGGGGCAGAGTGGCAATTTCTAACTTCAAGGACAGATTATTAAATTGCTTTTTAAAACTGAATTACAGGACTACTTGTAACTCAAGTTAGCAGCTAATAAATGCAGAGACATTGACATGCAGCATTAAGAATTCACATATGTGAAGGCAGAAATTCTGATATCTATAGAGATCTATTTCCATTATTTTGTTTGCCTACATACATAATAAAATCCTTAAATATAATAGGAATGTAAACACTTTACAATATTTTCAAATCCTATAACTAAATGTATATTCTCCAATAACAGTCTATATCTGTTCTGCACTTTGGGGTTGAAAGTACTGAAGACTGAGCATAGACCAAGCAGCTCATTTTATACAGGCTTTGAGGAAAGACTCAAAGTGCAGCCTCAAAGGTGAAAGGCTAGAGCTTTAATCTCTAAACTATCTAGCCTTGGCAAATCTTTTCAACACTTTCATGTTTCTTAGAGTTCATTTCATGCATACAAATGTATTCCACACAACAAAAAAGTGGTTCTTTCAAATAAAGAACTTGTGCTTCAGATCAAATAAAAACTAGTTACTGATAACCTTCATTATAATTGCCTTTGCAAGGAGTTTATAAATATCTGCAGTTTAAGGGACTGCATACTAAACAATTATAGCCTAAGCAAGAAAACATGTAGTAAACTTTTTGCTTCAGCTACAGGATTATACTTAGGTAGAATACTTATTTTTGATGAAAGCAAGAGAAATGAACAAAGGAAATAAGTGAGCAAATCAGTAAATAGCTGAAAAAGCTATTTCCATATTATGTATCTTGAAATCCAGATCTTTAATATTTACATGGATATTGATAAAATCAATTATATTACTTCAAATATAAAATGCTGCACAAAAAGTTCATTTTAATGCAATTGTTCACAAAAAATGTTACTATGGTAATTCAACAATTAGACCTACTTCTCCTGCTCTATAATATACTAGAATTTACATGATGAAATATAGTTAAAATATGACTTATAAAGTATTTTTCAAAAAAAGCTAAATATAAACTATGTTTTCAATGCAACAATACTTCTGTAATTATGATACTTTTTAGAATCTATGGAACTGAACAATTATTTCTTGCTTAAGAGGCATACCAGAAATATTTATTTCAGACTAAGTGTTACCAGTGATTATCTACCAGGTTACAGTAGATAATCTACATTAAGGAGGATAAGCAAATTGGAAGTGTTTTCAAAATCTTCAGACTGCACAGTTGATGAAAGGCAAATATATTTAATTATTCTACACTATTATCACTGCATTCTCAGATGACATTTAATTCTATTCCCATATATATAAGACCAGAGAAACATATTTTTAAAAAAGTGTGAGCTTGCCTCTTTAATTAAAATTCACAACAGTTAGGAAGCATTGTAGACTCAAAATAACTGACTTGTGCATATTTATATAACACCACTGAAGATAAAATCACACTTATATATACAGTACATCTATATGAAAAAATCTGGCATCCAATAAAGCAGATTACTGCTTGATTCAGTCCTTGTCCTTTTGCATCAGTTCTTCCTCTGCTCTATAGATTGGGATGGAGGGATTAAAGTTCTATGAACATCTTGTCATTTTTTTTCTACAGTATACTAGTCTAGCAGAAATGTGGAATTTATTTGGAAATTAAATATCTAAACTCATCAGTTAGACCTAGATTGCGAAAACAAAAAATAAACATCTAAAGTCAAAATATAAAATCCACATTTCTCTTATACAAAGCAAATTGTATATACTGTAGTTTGAGTTTCAAAAATAGATAAACAGAAGTTTTTGAAGTTTTATTCTTTCTGTATTTCAAGGTATTTTAAAGCCAATCTAATATAAGAAACAAAAAAAAATTCTGCATTTTTCAATCTTGCTTTCTAAATCCTAGCATATACATACATACATACATACATACATACATATGTGTATGTGCATTATACACATATATGTGCATGTTTGTATACATAGACTGTGTGTGTGTGTGTGTGAGAGAGAGAGAGAGAAACTATCCATTTGATTTAGTTTTTCTATCTTATTTCTTCCTACACCTGTTTTTTCAGGTTGACCTTCATTAGTCTTATTTTTACAGAGGTAGAAAAGAGCTGAAATTTGAAAGACTCTAAAACCCAAATCAATATTTAGCTGACACTACAGCTCAAAGATGCTCATCCTCATTGTTCAAATTTGAGTTTAATGTGAAAGGGTAATTAAAGAGTCAGATTCAAGCAAATTCAAAAGGAAAGAGTAATAACAATAGCAGGTTCATGCCATAGAATAGATAACATACGTTTGTAAAATCTTAAGGAGAGAGACCTAGAGAGAGAGAGAGAGAGAGAGAGAATTCAAGGGATATATATGCAAGAAGTTAGAGGAAGGAAAATAAAATAACGGACTATGTCCCTGTAACAGTTAAAAGATGTACAGGATAGACAGAGCTCAGTTTTACAGGACCCACAAAATGCCCTGAATCGGTTTTCCCGCCAGTCAAGGTTGATAAGGCTCCATTTGGCTCTGACGAGCGGTTCTGAGATATGGAACAAGCGAAGGGCCTGGGCAGCAACCGGCCTCATGCGCTCGGCTCGCACAGCTGCTCCGGTGCCTCGGCGAGAGCCAATGACAGGGAACCGTCCCAGCCCCCACTCCGGATCAGCCCGACCTGTTTTTGTTTGCTTCAGCAGTAGCGCTCCAGCGCTCTCCTAGCTTTCTTCTTCCCGCCGCCCGCCTGCCAGCTCTCCCCTCCCCCGCGCTCTTATTTTCCATCCTGTTCCAACCATCATCCACTCTTTTTAATTACGCAGAACGAGTTGCAACTCATCCGCCTGGAAGTTATATTAAAAGGGAAGAGGGGAGGAGAAGAAAAATAAAGGCTCAAAGAAGAACAAGCGAGAAAACAGGAGAGGGTGGATTTGTGCCTTTAAAGATAGCACGATAAACAGTCCTCGTCGTAAACTATCCCGACAACAATTTTATTTTACGCACAACCTCTATGGCTACAGAAAGTTTCGACCCAAATTCCTCCCTGCAGTTCCCAGCCGCCTCGCTTTGTGCGCGCCCTCGGCGAACGGCAGAATTTACCCTGAAATGTGGTGCATATGCACGCACACTTTTTGAAAAATGTGTAAAACAACTTGATGCGGCAAAAAAATAAGAGAAGCCCGCAACTCGCTGAGGGCTGCGAGAGAAGAACAAAGCAAAGGAGACGTGGGAGCAAATTAGTTGCCAGAGCCTTTGTGAGTGTGCGATTCCTAGATTTATGGAGGTTTAAACTTTAAAAGCTAACCCTAATGCAGCAAACGGCAATTAAAGAAAAAACAAGGCGGGGTGGAGGGGGGAAGAGCTCAGAGGGAGGAGTGCCTTTTAAAAAAGAGAAATGGCCTGCCATTTGCGTTGGCCCCATCTTCGGGAGGGGAGGATATCTGCCCTCAGCACGCAAGCCTGCTCAGCATTTATACAGATTTACAAAGGCACATCTGTGCCTGTTGGAGGGCCAGCCTGACGTGTTCTTTTTTTTTTCCCTTCCCTCCTAGCAGCAGCTGCGGTTTCTGAGGAAACAAGGCTGATTTTCTAGTCAGGCTGGAGGATCTTTTTTTCCAAGAGCCAAAGCACGGGGGTGGAGGATAAGGCAGGAAAGGGAGGAGAGTGGGAGAAAAAGCGCTGCCATAAAATCTCTAGGGCTCAGCCGGGGGAGAGACAGGCCCGGAGAATGGGCTGGGAATTTTCAGCTGCTGGCTTTCTGCACGGACCTCTTTAATGTTGCAATCCATAACATTTAGCCCAACTTCTGGAATAAACTATCTTTTTATAGTATAGATTTGTATACTGAACAGAGGGGCCTCACATTTCCTATAAAAGCAGCAATAATAGATCTTCCCACGATTTCATAAAGTTAAATGCTTCGCTCCTTCTCTCCTTCCAATGGGCCCTTCCTACAACCTTTGTGATACATTGCTGTGCCTTGGGTCAGCCACTTGAACATATTTGTCATCTATAATTCACAAGACAGTCAAGCCTCTTATGAAAATAGTTGTTCCCAGGGAAAAATGCAAGTAGAAAGATGTTTTCTTCACGTTTCAAAAAAAAAAAACCACCTCCCCTTTCAAAAGCAGTTCCTAGCCACCAATATAAACAGTTAAATTATCATGCTAATGAATGATTAACTCCGCTGTTATGTGGGCCAACATGGAGAGGGAAAGGAAAAAAGAGCCTGGGCAAGCAACAGAGCAAAGCAACACAACACATACAGACAGACACATTTAACTGAGCAAAAGAAAGGGGCCTTTTAGGGAGGTTCTAGTGAAACAACAGCTATTACAGTTTTCAACTGCCACTCAACAATTTCTAGTTACAACTCTGTGCTAACTATTATAATGTAATCATATAATAGTTGCCCAAATTTAGATCAAGTAATGAACTAAAAATTGGGGCATCTGGCTGCAATTGAAATGTAGTCTAAGTAGATAACTTTCAGATATCAGATGTTTTCTTCATCTAACAGTATTTCCTAGTTTTGGTTTCCAATGCCCTGTATTTCAGACTCTGTCATTACTGGCCAGGGAGCTAAGGGTCAGTGAAAATGGGAGATTTAGTTGAACAGCACCTAGGTATATTCAAAGTCAGAAATTGCTGATTAGGAAGCAGCTGTTTTTTGCACTTATAGGTCTTCTGCTTTAAGGTAGATCACTGCGTGGACACAGGATTGAAAATACACACGCAGTACAGCCAGCAAGTTTAAAAGGAAGATAATAGTACAACTGAGACATATGAGATAACATCTATGTTTAGAATATAAAAACTGAAACTTCACTTACTCATAAGGAAAACTCAGTAATATAAAAGGAGTTGCCCCATATCTTAAGAGATAACCATTCCTCCTCAAAAATCCTAAGGAATGAGGCCAGTAAGACACCTGGATTAAAATAAATGGAGTAAAAAATTGAAATAATGCTGCAGCTGGTTATCTTCTACTGAGTGCCCAACGAAAATAAAATGTGAACAATGCTTTTTAAAAGCAACTGGCAGCTTTTCCAAGGAGATATGAAGAACAGTAATGCAGGATTTTAATTACTCCATCTGTTGGGAAACAGCTTAGCCAAGCATGGTTCCTCCTGTTAATTCTTGATGTATCCTCCCCTCATTCAGAAAGAAGGAAACCAGAAGTGGATTGGCTGCAGATACAAACCAACAGCTACTTACCCAATGAAATGAAGGTAGTAGTAAAGACAGGAAATGGCTATTCAATTATAAAAAAATATTAACGTGAAATGTAATAAAAATAGTACTTTGGTCTTCAAAAAAGTAGATTTTACTAAATTCAGAGCAACACTTTCAACACTTCAAACTGCAGGAGATGAGAAATGAACTCAAGCTAGATATACAGTAAATTCGCCAAATAAATTGGAAGTACAACTGCAAATAATTCCAATGCTTAAAAAATGAGAAAGCAGATATTGTTGCCTAAAAATGTACTGAGAATAAAATAAAGACACATACAGGAGATAAAAAAGAGAACTAGTTACCAAGGAAGAATATGCACAGATAACAAAAAATTGGACAGTCGGTGTCAGTATCACAAAAGAAGAGAGAACAACAAAAAGGACTTATGCAGATATGTTCAAAATAAATATAGTGCATTCAGTTAGGTATTCAGACCCCCTTCACTTTTGTCAATTTTGTTATACTGCAGCCTGATTCTATGATTGTAGAAATTCTTATTTTTTTCTTATTAATCTAAACTCAGTAACCCATAATGACAAAGTAAAAACAGAATTTTAGAAATGTCTGTAAATTTATTAAAAAGGAAAAAAATGAAATATAACATTGGCATAAGTATTTAGATCCTTCATTACTTTATTGAAGCACCTTTGGCAGCAATTACAGCTTCCAGTCTGTTTGGATTGATGCTACAAGCATTGCACACCTGAATTGGAGAATTTTCTGTCATTCTTCCTTGCAAATCAGTTAGTTTGGATGGCGACTGTTGGTAGACAGTGATTTTCAGGTCCTTCCAGAGATGTTCAGTACGGTGCAAGTCAGGGCTCTGGCTGGGTCACTCTAGGACATCCCTAAATTACTGCTGTGTTGTCTTGGCTGTGTGCTTAGAATCATTGTGGCTCAGTCTAAGGTCCTGAGCGCTATGGAATAGGTTTTCATTGACAATATCCCTGTATTTGCTTCATTCAGCTTTCCCTCAATCTTGACCAATCTCCCAATACCTGCAGCTGAAAAACACCTCCATTACCATGCTTCATTGCTAGGATGATATTGAGCAGGTGATCAGTGGTGCCTGTTTTCCTCCAGATATGTTTAGAATTGAGGCCAAACAGCTCAATCTTGATTTCATCAGACCATAGAGTGTTGTTCCTCACAGTCTGACAGTCCTTCAGGTGCTTTTTGCACACTCCAAGCTGGCTTTCATGTGCTTTGCATTCAGGAGAGGCTTCTGTCTAGCCACTCTGCCATAAAGCCCACATTGGTGGAGGGTTGCAGTGTTGGTTGTCCTTTTGGAACTAATATCCACACAGGATCCCTGGAGCTCAATCAGAGTGACCATCGGTTTCTTGGTCACATCTCTTACTAAGGCTTCTCTCTCCCAATTGTTCAGTTTGACTGGCGACCAGTTCTTGCAGGAGTCCCGATTGTGCCAAACTTCTTCCAATTAAGAATTATGGAGGCCACTGTGCTCTTACAAACCTTCAGTGCAGAAGTCTTTAACAACGGTCATCCCTATTTTCAAAAAAGGTGACCCTTGCTTGGTTGAAAACTAAAGACCAATCTCATTGTGTTGTGTCACATGTAAAGTTATGGAATCAATTATTAATCAATGCATCATCTTCCACCTAGAATCTAAAAACTTACTCTCCAATAAACAATTTGGTTTCAGAAAATTTTTTTTCCTGCAATTTGCAACTTCTACACTGCAAAAACATATGGACTATACTTCTTGACCAGGGTAAAGCAATAGATGTAATTTACATTGACTTCTGCAAAACATTTGATTCAGTGGTACATGACAAACTACTATTAAAATTAAATACTTACAGCATTTCTGGATCCCTTCACAAGTGGATTAATGCCTTCCTGACAAACAGGTAACAAATAGGAAAAATAGGAAACGCACTATCAAACTCTGTACCAGTTATTAACGGTGTCCCACAAGGGAGCGTTCTAGGACTCACACTTTTTACACTCTATATAAATAACCTTTGTGATCACCTTATTAGCAACTGCGTCCTCTTCGCTGATGATATAAAACTATTCAACACCACTGTCAATGCTACCGTCCTTCAAAAAGACCTTGATTATGTGTCTGAATGGTCTAACAATTGGCAACTCCAAATATCTACCAACAAATGCTCTGTCCTACACATTGGTAAAAAAAATCTATATATCAAATACAATCTAGCCGGACATGTCCTTGTTGATGACCCTCAATTTGTCAAGAACCTTGGAGTTCTCATATCGAATGATCTAAGCACCAAAGCTCACTGCAACAGTATTGCCAAAAAAGCTTTAAGAGATGTAAATTTAATTTTATGAAGCTTCTCTGGTAATACTGTTTTGCTAATTAGGGCATTCAAAACCTTTGCTAGACCAATACTTGAATTCAGCTCTCCTGTCTGGAATCCACACTGTATATCTGACATAAATACAATTGAGTGAGTCCAGAAGTATTTTACCAGAAGAATACTACATTCCTCTCTTCACAACAGAATACTGTTGTGACTTGAGATTCTTGGCTTAACAACCTTGAACTACGCCGACTAAGATTAGACTTAAGCATAGTACATAAAATCATACGTTACAACATCTTACAGTTAATGAATATTTCAGCTTTAGCAACAACAACACTAGCGTGCACTACGGATATAAACTAAATGTAAACCACTCCAAACTCGATTGCAGGAAGTATGATTTCAGCAACAGAGTGGTCAATGTCTGGAACTCACTACCTGATTCTGTTGTCACCTGCTCAAACCCCCACTCCTTTACCCTCAAACTAACCTCTATTGACCTCACCCCATTCCCAAGAGGTCTGTAAGGGGCGTGCATAAGCGCACAATCGTGCCTACCATCCCTGTCCTATTGTCCCCAATTATTAATTCGTATTTCTTGTATTTAAACTTATGTTTATTCTTGTTCCTGTTATATTGGAAGCTTTTGACAATTAAAATAAATAAATAAATTTTATTGTAACCTTCTCCAGATCTGGGCCTTGCAATAATCCTGTGTCTGAGTCCTGAGTAGGCAGTTTCTTTGACCTCATGGCTTTTGCTCTGCATTGTCAGCTGTGAGTTGTGTGCTTTCTATAGAAGAGAAATGGGAGGCATTTAAGCTAAATTTCAAGTGTTGTTACTTTTACTGCATTTCTATTGTCGTAAAGGACAGATCTCATAAATTTGTAGGCTTGTAGCATTTTGTACATATATTTTCTTCCAGGGTCTGAATACTTCTGGAAACATGTTATTTCAGTTTTTTCTTTTTAATAAATTTACAGAGATTTCTAAAATTTTGTTTTCATTTTGTCATTATGGGGTACTAAGTGTAGATTAATAAAAAAAAAATGAATTTCAACCACTGTAGAATCAGGTTGAAGAATAACAAAACTGGCAAATTGAAGGGAGTCTGGATGTTTTCTGAATGCATTATAGCTCTATTTTGCAATAAAATGGAAAAATGAAAAAACATTTGGCATTTGTGAAGAGCACTTTGAAAGTAGAAGATTGCAGCATAGGTTGATAGAGAAGTAATCTTGGGAAAATCTTGAAGTGAGGTTCTAAATTACTGAAAGAGGTTCAGTAATTTAGAACCTCACTTCAAGTTCCTATATTCCCATATTTAAAAACAACAACTATGCTCACTCAGAAATTTAGACCAGTGAAGCTTTTGATCTGTAAATTAGTTATTAGGAATCAACAAGGATTTATTAAAAACAATTCCTTTTTTCTTTTATTCAGTAATTTTATTAAGACTGCAAGAATAAAGGACATATTTTAGCAAAGCATCTGATAAATTATCCCAATTCTAGTTGCCACACTCTAGAATTGCCACACTGATAATTAGGTGAATTCATAACTACCTTGAAATAATCTATATGGTTGTATCAACATTTGTAGGTAAGATAATCATGATCTGTTGTCTACTATGCAATTGAAGAATAGGTCTAAATTATAGGAAGGTAGATTGTAGGAGGAAGTTAGGAAAATATTTCTAATAGTAAGAGTAATCATATATGAAACCAATTAAACCAGTGATGGCCTTCCCGATGTTGGACAAGCAGACAATATTCAGCTCTCCTGAAGGTGCTTTGATTCCTGCACTAAGTGCCTAAATGGTGAGTTCCAAAAATAAGGGGAGATTATATGAGATGGGCAGATATATAAATTTAATTTAATAAATAAATAAAATTATATAGCTGAATGAAAGTGTTTACTTTTATCTGTCAGTCTCCTACCTTTCATTAGATGATGCTTGCTTCTAATAGCATAAGGAAAACTATATTCTCCATGCTATCAATAATTTAATATATTTTTGTAGTTTCTCCTGCTCTCCTGTTTTAGGGTAAAAAACTTGAAACACCACAGCCTTTTCTTCAGTTCCTTTGTAATTTTTGTGACCCACAAAAATTCCCACCCCCTTCTGAGTCTCTATAGCTTTTTTGATCTGCTACTATTGAATTTACAAACAATGTTTCACTCTAAATTTGTATATTCAGTGAATAAAGTATCTTATTCCCTTTCTACTCAATTGAAAGAGGAATTTACTGTTTTTGTATCATATAGCAATTAATATTTTTATGGACAATCCACTATAACCCCAAGATTTCTTTGCTGATTTTTTTCTGATTCAAAGTAATGAAAGAAAAGGGCATAACTGCACATTTCCATCATTTTACGCTTGTTTACACGTACTACATTTGTCAATTATTGAACACTCATCCAGTGTGAAGAAGATATTCTTTTGTAGATTTTTGCCATTATAATTTGTTTTAACCATGTTAACTAATGTAATGTTAATATGGTAGTAAACTTAGCTGTCTCATTGCTCTTCCTAATTCCAGATCATTTAAGTTAAATTGAAAATTCCTATTCAGTCTATTACAGGAATTATCCCCTGCTCTTCGTTTCTGTTCTCAGTTCTTAACCATTTATCCACTTTTTTTAACCCATGACAGTTTAGCTTACTAGGGATTGTTTTTATTAAAAACCTTTCCAGCATTTTAATAAGCACTGTCTATCCACATGTGTATTGACACTATTGGAAAACATGAAACAGCGCACAAGATAATTCCTAATAAATCTAAGCCCTAACTTCCTATACTACGTGGATTAAATAGCTCTGTACATGCACTATAATGTCACATGGATATATAAAAGGGACAGAGTTTGTGTCACAATAGTTCAACATAGTTTTGATGATTTTGACTGAAGCCTCTGGATATCATGAGTAGTAAACTAATTTCTTCATGGAGGAAAAAACCGGAAAGTTTTTCTCCTTGAAAGATATAAATATTTCAATCTTGCAAATCTGGTAGCTGTTTTAGTAGTGAGGGAAGTGTAAAGGAAATGGCAAGAGAAAAACGTGAACTATTTAATCTTGCCTTTAAAAAAAACCCTCAAAATTGAGGTGGTTGGAATTACAACTGCAGAAGAAATGAATGTATCATATACTTTACTATGTATAACATATTTCTTTCTTTTTGTTTTAGTTAAAAAAAACCTATGACTATGATAAAATATAATATAAAACATAAGAAAAAATGTGTGTTTGTGTCTGTCACTAAAGGAAACATACATTTTATATTCTGTACTAAAATTTCAATGTTTTTAAATTCTGCTATAAAATTACAAGATTCTCCATTTTAGCTTCTGGGCTTACTGAAATATTCCATATTTCTTAATTGTTATATTTCAGCATTGTGCTGCATCCAACCAATTGTATGTTCAAAATATTTTAACTCCTAAATGCTTTTGTTAGGATTATCAATGGTCCCATCTCAATTCTGCAGAGATTATCTGATTTCAAATTAAATACAAAAGCAGAAATCAAATGCATGTAGTTTTCTGCTTACAACACTGCAATAAAAGTGCTCTTTTATTAGTATAATATATCCTAAAATATTACAAGTATGAATTATTGTTTTATAAATTTATATATTAAGATTGCAGCATATGGTACAATGGCAAATATAACTTATGCCCTTCTATGTTTCACTCAAAATATATAAAGATGTAAGAAATATAAAAATCTATATGTTAACAGAAAATACATAATTAAAAAGAAAAATGATATAAAATGATGCATAAGTTATCAACTATACAAAATAACTAGTTAGGCTATCCTTATTCAAATTCAGTTGTCAAACATATTTTTATCTTTATTTACTTGTTATATTTGGCATCCATCTCGCTGAGGGGCTAGTCTGGATAGCTATATATTACTCCATCTCTCTTTCTCAGTCTCTCTCCCTTTGTCCCTAACTCTAGTTTGGTCTAATGTTTAAAGCGCCAGGCTAGAAAGATTGTGAGCCTTAGCCATGAGAGCGAGCTGGATGACCTTGGACCAGTCACACACTCTCAACCCAACTCAACCACGCAGGGTTGTTGTGGGGAAAAGAGGAGGAAAGGGAGTTGGATATGTTCACTACCTTGAATTATTTGTAAAAATAATAAAGGTGGGATACAAATACATGCACACACTACATTGAAACGAACTAAATCTCTTGAAATATTACATAGAATTTTTCACTAGAGAGATTACACAGAATGCTAAAAGTTCAAGTTTCTCCTGCACAAAAATAGATTATGAATGATTACAGTTTCTTACATTTCAATTTACAGTGCACCTAAGTATTCAGTATATGAGAAGTGGTGGCTTCGCTATAGTGGGAAGAAGGCACTGATAATGTAAAAAAAAAGGATACTTTTATATGCATATGCCAATATTTTACAAACAGAAAAATAATATTTAAACACTGCCTTATAAGTTTTGCACTGTTATCATACTTCACCATGGGTTGCCAATACATACTATAAATTCTGTTTCCCAATTACAATTAATGGCCTCCAGCTGATCAGTTTTGAAGCAAAATAAATTGAAAAACAAATAGATTTTTGCATGTAAGTGGCGGGGGAGGTGGAAGCAGTTTTACAGTTTTATAATGATACCCCAAAATGAACAAAATTCTGCAGAATATTTGGCCATGAAATCTTCTCTAGACTCCATTACTATCTGTGTTTGGTCTGCTTAGGCTTCAGAAAAAGGCCTTCATTCACAACTATCAGTTGTTGTGTCCTGCTGGAAACTAAAATTTACCCATTTGGCAAAAAGTAAGAAAAGGCAGTAAATATTTCTCAGTGGTACCTGTGGACAGACTACTTGTAGTAAAAACTATCAGAGACTGATTTCCAAAAAAATGTACTTTCTCTCTCGACTTGAAGAAAAGGCAGGGAAATGTATTCACCTATGGAGATTCATAGATAAATAGGTAGACATTTTGCAGGTTAAATATATTGGTTTATATGATAAACTATACTATATGAAAGTTTTTACAAACTTCAGTACATAATACCCGGGATTTGAAACACCAGCATGCACAATGTGGAATAGTAAAGACAGGTACTGTTTTATTTTATAATTGAGTTAATTTGCTTTACTGTAGAGGTGGTCCTTGACTTAACAATAACTCGTTTAGTGAGTGTTTGAAGTTACAAAGGCACTGAAAAAATTAACTTATGATCATTTCTGCACATTTATAATTGTTGTAGCATCTGCATGGTCATGTGATCAAAATTCAGACACCTGGCAACTGACTCATATTTATGATGGTTGCAGGATCCCAGGGTCATGTGATCACCTTTTGTGACCTTCTGACAAGCGAAGTCAATGGGGAAGCTGCAGTGATTCACTTAATAACTGTGCCAAGGAAGTTCATAAAAGGGGAAAAATTCACTTAACAAATGTCTTGCTTAGCAACAGAAATGTTGGGTTCAACTGCTTATAAGTCAAGGATTATCTGTATTTAGATGCCATAATAAAATTTCAATCATCAGTTATACAATATGTAATTGCATATTCAGCATTATTTAATTCTGAGAATACGTGATACTCAAAACATTTTCTCAGTGTTATTTCATGTTAAATTAGAATGAAGAACAATATTAAACTGAAATCTTAAAAGGTCTTGTAAATGTTGCTTTGGTACAATTTTATATCTGTCAATAATTTTGAAATTTTATTTATGGCAATTTATGTGGCATCTCAATTCTCATGGACCATGGATGGATGATAGAAGTATTAAAATAGCAATAATAAAATATGTTTTAAATTTCAATAACAAAAATATAGTAATATCAAATAATAAGAAAAATCACTGGCACCTGTAGAAGCATTAGGGTAGATTTAGCCTCCTAGAAGAAAACACTCAACTTGATTAGATGAGTAATGCCTAATAATTTTGTTCTCTCATCAGTGAATAAAATTATCGTCAGCAGAGTGACTGCAGTAATAATATCAGTAATACACTGCTTAAATTTAAAATTAATCTAGCTAATGAAGCCATATTCCATTTTGAAAGGGTAACCTATAATAAACTTGAGGATTGCAGAATTCTTTCAAGTAGGACAATGAAAAATAATTGAACAGTGCTGTGTTATTTGCACATACAGTATACCCTACCTAACCAGATGTTCAATGGATCTATTGTTAGATTAATTGTTGTTCGTAATCTGCCAATACTTTCCAAGATTACTTGTGAATGATATTAAGGAAATGCCAACATACCAATAATTGTGCACACATTGATTTATATTAAATGCAAGTGAGTAACAATGTTACGCATTTCCTCTCCCTTCTCTTTACATGATACTTCAAGAGATTTTGGATCAGATAACTGCATCTCTGCAGTATTTTTGAGATTTATACAAGTATGTTTTAGAAGTTGAAGGTTTCCCTCCTTAATATATTTAAAATACCTTGAGAACTCTGTTCTATGAAATTCTAATAACATTATCTTCCCATAGAGATGAAAAAAGAGAAGCAGGTGCAGACAGATCCCAGCAGGGCAAGCACATAGCAAACCAAATTCCTGATGCAAAATAATACTCTCATGGAATTATGAAATCCACAGGACTATGATTAAGATGAACGAATCAATTGAAACCTCCCGCAGCTACTGTTTGAATATCACTCCAATCAAAGATATGCTTCAATGCATTGGTTATGTACAGTCTCCCCACCCCCCCCCCCCAAAAAAGACCAGAGATTCTAATTTCAGAACCATGAAGTAATCTCTCCAGTATAGATCATAATAATAAAAATCAATACCTCAAGCACATACAGAGTCTATATTTTATAATCAATGATTCCTTATGTTTGGCTTCTATTAGATTTGGTTCTTCTTCCAACCCTGATTTTAAAGTGAAAACACAATCCCGTTATTCCACCTGGCCTTGTGTCTTGGATTTTTGGTGCAAAGATGTGAGGTTTTCTTTTGGTAAGCATTTAATCTTGGCCAACATGTATCAAACTGTAGGTTCCTGACAAGTCTTGGATGTATTTTAATAATTTTTAAATACCTTTCCCCCCCATTAAATTCCCATATTTGTATTTTTTCATCTTTTTAAGGATTAACATTATTACAAATAGTTTATAAACAAAAGTAAAATTCCATTTTCTTCCACTTCTGCTCTGAAATATAAGTGTTTCTATTACCGGTAGATAAATGTATTTTGATTGCTTCATTACCTGCTATCAAGTCAGTGCCAACTCTTAGTTACCCTACTGACAGTTCTTTTTCAAGATGATCTGATGGTAATCCAGCCCTCTCCACAGTGGACCCAATGCTATTGCAATTAAATCCGTTCCCCAATTACTTTTTCTCTTCCACTTTCCCCACACAATAGACATTGCAAGGTTTTCACATAATGTGTCTAAAATATGGTAATTCAAGCATATTTTTTAAGTGAGAGCTGTAGGTTGATTTCAGCCCAAAAATTCTGACACATTTGCTTCTTGGAGGTCTTTTTCAACACTCAACGTTCAAAAGCATCAATCCCCTTTGTAACTTGCTTCTTTCAAGTCCAACTTTCACTTCCATGGAATGCCACAGGGAAAAATATTATCTTCATGATTCTAATCTTTGTAGGTATACACATATCATGGCATTTGAATATCTTTTCCAAGGCCTTTATTACGATTCTAGCAGGTACAAAAATTGCAGTATATTTCTTGAAAGCCAATGTATAGTCAAACATGCAAGCATATTATTACTGTACTGTGGTTACAACAAGACAATAGTTATGTATCCCACCCTTATTATTTTCACAAACAACCTAAGGCAGGGAACATATTCAACACGTTTCCTTCTTCTATTTCCCCACAGCAACAATCCTATGTTGGTTTGAGCTGAGAGAGAGTGACTGGCCCAAAGTCACCCAGCAGGTTTTCATGTCTAAAATGGGACTTGAACTCACAGTCTCCCTCTTTCTAGTCTTAGTGGTGCCTTAACTACTAGGCCAAACTGGTTCTCTATGTTGTATATTTGTTTTCAAGGATCTCAAATAAATCAATTTGTTTCAAGCACATGTTTACAATAATAAAAATAATCTTCACCCACAAAAATTATTTAAGTAAGAGCACATACGCAAACATTATGTATAGCAGTTTTTTTTCTGTTTCATGCAAGAAAAAAACCACTAACATTTACTAAAAGGATGCAATTCATTTCCTTGATATGGGAGAAATGTTGTGGTTAAACATGAACAAACAAACATGCTGTGGGTTGTAATTTACTTTTTTGAAACTTGATTACAAGATGTCTAGAGAATTATTTGCAACTTGCATAAATCTCCTCCTAAGGTAATACCATCCCAATTTTGAGAGCCTGTCAGATATTTTGTCCTTCACGGAAAAAAACATTATTAAATCTAAGATGTTCACACACATAATTAATACTGCAACTCAAAAATCCTAAATATTAGGGGAGGGAAATAATAATAATGCTATATTTTGTTGTTAATATTTAATTAATTAATCTGATTATCAATTCTTCATGCCCAATCTTTTGAATAAAGCCCAGCATAGATTTTTTTAATTTATATTATTATAAAGTATGTATTTTAAACATGGGTATGCAAGTATTCAAGAAATAGAATATAAGACCAATGAGAAACAAAGTTTTTCCATATTCAGATACTCCTTGACTTATGACCATAATTGGGACCAGAATTTCTGCTGTTAAGCAAGGCAGTTCTTATGTGCATCACAGCCAATTTTCTGTCACAATTGTTAAGTGAATCATTGCAACTGTTAGGTGAATCAGATGGTCATTAAGGGAAGGCAGCTTTCCCCATCGATTTTGCTTATCAGAAGATGGCTGGGAAGGTTAAAAATGGAGTTTACTTTACCTGGGATGCTGGAACCTTCGTAAATAAATGCTAGTTGGCAAGACCCTGAATTTTGTTCATGTGTGACCACTGGGATGCTACAAGAGTTTTAAACACAAGGACCAGTTGTAGACCATTTTTTTCCACGCCACTGTGACTTTGAATAGTCACTAAATGATTGGTTGCAAGTCAAGGATTACCTATATATCATACTACTGGGACTTTTTCAAGGAACTTTAATCTCCTTAAAAGAGTTATAATTTAACTTCCAAATATTCTGTACTATGTTTGGGTTTCTTTCATTAAAAACTGCATTTTTTTTTGGCTATATAGTAATATTCTACACAGGAATATTGTGCCAAATTTTAGTATGGCATCTACTAATTTAATCAGAACTAATTTCTATAATATTCAATAAAACATATTATTTGGTAAGTATATATGTAGGATTTTAGTACATGACTTTTTAAAATTCAAATATATTATAGCAGGCTTTTTTTATCCTGATCCAGTTTCAATTTGTTATTCAATGTAATCAATTGCCATAGAATGTACATGAGAACATACAGCAATCTGATAGTAATATTGAATGGGCAGATAATAGCCACGTTTAAATGCACATAAAAATTTAAGTTAGATTTATGCCAATAACTCCTGTTCTAGGAAATAACTGCCTTCACATAATGTGCCTAACTTGTTTACTGAATTAACTCACTTTCAAAACCTGCACTATACATTCAGCCCTGCTTTTTCTCCTTACTATGCCCATAATTTTTAAATTGAACAAAAAGTCTGTGGCAGCTCAAGACTGCAACAACTGCCATGTGTATGCTTAAAGACACTTTTCTAAACTCACTTAGTATTCTCACTACAATTACATTCTAACTTCAATCTTCTATAAATGAATGGATGAATGGCAGAACAATAGAGTTGGGAGGTCTTGGAGATCTTTTAGTCCCACTGCTCAAGTAGGAAACCCTTTACCATTTCAGATAAATGGCTGTCCATTCTTTTCTTAAAAATCTCCAGTGATGGAGCACTTACAACTTATGGAGGCAAGTCATTCACTGAGAGAAAAACCAGAAAGTCCAGTTGCCTCTTAAAAAACTCACTTTAGGGACAACCATAACCTGGATGAATGAGAATCTCCATAGACATTCCACTGATTGTTTTAATTTTTAAGGAAATTTTTCCTTAGTTCTAGATTGGTTCCCTCCTTGATTTGTTTCCATCTATTCTTGTCCTGCCTTCAGGTGATTTGGAGAATAGGTTGACCCTCTCTTGCTTGTGACAGCCCCTTAGATAGTGGAACATTGCTATTATGTCACCCCTACTTCTTTTTATTAAACTAGACATACCTTACTGTACCAGCAACTGTTCTTTGTATGTTTTAGTCTCCCGTCATCTAACTGTGTATGTTGCTCTCTCTGCACGCCTATGACTTGTGAATTATAATTTGTCACATAATTAGACAGATGTTCAGACCAGTGGTGGGATTCAATTTTTTTTACTACTGGTTCTGTGAGCGTGGCCAGGTGGTCATATGACTGGGTGGGCGTGACCAGGTGGTCATGTGATTGGGGTCAAAAATCTTTTTCTTTCGCAGCACCCCCATGCCCTGTTTTTGGCCTAGTGGACCTTAGGGAAGCCTCCTAGGAGCTGAAAAAAGAAGCATTTTGAAGCCTTCCGAGGTAAGTACACCAGCGAGGGGGGGATCAGCTGTTTCGCGCGATTTAGATTAACTAGAAAGCAAGAAATCCAACAATTTCTAGTTAATCTAAATCACACAGCACAGCTGATCGTCGCCAGCTGATTGTCAGAAATACCAGTTCTCCTGAACCGGTAGCATTTTTTACTTCTGGTTCAGACTGGATTTGGCATTTTTATCCACTTACTGAGTCCTTGAAGACCTGAGATAGAAAAATGTTAATGTTTGATGGTGTTAAAGATGTCATTGCAGGTTCCGAGTAACTGCCTTTTGCAATTGACTGATTTATGGTGATTTTGTCACTAGCAATGGCATTCAAAGGATGCTTCAGCTGTTTAAGATTGCACCCAAGGCACTTATTACTTGGCTTTCTTTTGCCACACTCATTCTATTTCTACTTGCAGGTCTTTGCATTTCATTATCTTCTCCAGTTCTTTTCTTTCTCTTTTGCTGTCTTCAAGTATTACCATGTCCACTATTCAGACTTTTTTGTCCTTTTGTTGTCTTATCAACAGTTGTTAAGTTTAAGATGCTGTGTGGCAAGCCCCTGTCTGTTTGAATTCTAAAATCTTAGAGCACTTTATCTTCTTCATTTTTATACTTTTATTATTCTTTTTATTATTATTATTATTTTTGCTCCATCCAAACTCTCAAATGTGGAAGAATTTCTGGGGGAAGAGATTCCTCTGCGCGAAGACCAGCTGCCGTGGGGGTGAATGTGGCCTCAGGACCCTTCGTGGTACAGATGTTGTAGTTGAAATGTCTGCTTGGTCTGGTAAGATGTTTCCACCTGCTCCAGGGGTTCACTCAACCTTACAGACTTCCATAACTTTTGACGCACAACAGGTTACACAAGGGTTTCTGTTTCCAAACTGGATCCCTCAACCACATCCCCTGGACCACGTGGCATTGTAAATGCGAGTTGTTGAGGGGCGTCTGGCGGCTTGGATGGTGGGGATAACTCTGTTGGAAAACTTTTTGCTCTTCAGGTGACTCCGCTCAACCTCCAGAGGGTCAGGTGCAACCACTGAGGGTCCGGATGTTTAAGGGGTCTCTGGGTTAGCAAGACCCTGTCTGGCGGAATTTTCCATGGTGTTGATACGGATAGACTGCGGAGGTCTGCAAACCACGCCCGTCTGGGCCAGTAAGGAGCTACCAGAAGCAGCTCCGCCCTCTCGTCTAGCAGTTTCTGGATGACCTTGGGAAGCAGTGGAAGTGGCGGGAATGCGTATAGAAGTCCTGGGAGCCAATGGCAGCGGAGCGCATTGAAGTTCTCAGCTCCTTGTGAGAGGTACCTGGAAAAAAATCTCGGGAGCTGAGCGTTGAGGGGGGAAGCGAACAGGTCTATCATCGGCTGTCCAAATGTCCTGACCACATCTTGAAACAGGGTCGGATGGAAGCACCATTCCAATTGATCGGTCATGGCCCTGCTTAGCCAGTCTGCCGGTGTATTCGACAGTCCTGAAATGTGCTCTGATCTGATGGAAAGTAGGTTGCTCTCTGCCCAATGACACAAGCGCTCTGCTTCCCGTTTTGACTGTATGCCCCGGTTTGTTTATGTGAGCTTTTGCTGTTACATTGTCAGTCAATATTAGTATGTGTTGATTGCATACCTGTGGAAGGAAGCTACGGAGAGCCAGGTGTACTGCTCAAAGCTCCAGACGGTTTATGCTGCACGACTGTTCTATGGAGGACCAGCGGCCTTGGGCTGTGAGCGATTGAAAGTGAGCTCCCCATCCAAACAGGCTGGCATCGGTGGTGATGGTAAGTCTGTGGGGCTCTTTGAAGAGACAACCTCTGTTTATGACTGGTCTGGTCTACCAATGAAGAGATATGAGGACCTTTGATGGTACCTTGACCTTGTATTTGGAGTTGCTTCGGCCGGATTGCTGGTACAGGAGCAGGAACCATTGGAGGGATCTAGTGTGGAGGCGGATCCAAGGAATAATAGATAGATCATCCTGCCTAACAATTTCGATAGGTCAGCTAGGTGCACCCTTTTTTGAACTCTGATCTCCTTAACTAATTGATGATGTTGTTTTGTCTATCTGGTGACAGAAAAATTTTGCCTTCCACTGTATCTATGATTGCCCCCAGATGGACTAATCGAGTCAATAGTGTTAACTGATTCTTTTTCCAATTGATTGAGAAGCCGTGTAGTTGTAGGGATTGTAATATGGTCTGAGTATCTCTGAGTGCTTGATGAACGGAAGATGACAAAATTAATATATCATCAAGATAACACTGGAGTCGTACAGGTACACCTCAGAGGTGAGCAGCAAGAGCTGTGAGAACCTTTGTGAAGGTCCTGGGGGCAGATGCTAGTCCAAAAGGAAGAGCCACATATCCGAAATGGTGGTTATTATAACAGAATTGTAGAAATTTGTAGTGGGAAGGCCGAATAGGAATATGTATGTATGCCTCTGTCAGATCTATGGACGTAAGGACATCACTTTTTCTGATGCCGAGTAAGATAGATTGCAGGGTGTGCATTTTAAACTTGCGATATACTAAGAATCGGTTAAGACATTTCAAATCTAAGATTGCTCTCCACCACCATCCCTGAACTTTTGGGAACAACAAAAAAATGTGAATAGAAACCTCGCCCTCATTGTTCAGTAGCTACTGGTTGGATGGCTCGTATGTCCAGTAGGTGTTGAATAGCTGTTTCCATAAGATTTCATTTAACCAGATCTCTGGAAAGAGGGCAGGACATAAAGAAGTCTGGGGGAGTGGATTGAAACTCTAGCGCAAGGCCGAATCTGATCATGTCTGATCTGACCCAGGAATCAGATGTTGAGGAATCCCATTGGTCCATGAATAATTTAAGGTGGCCGCTAATGGGAGTCGGGTCCATGGAGTTATCTTGGACGCTGGACAGGTCTATTTCCTGCTCCTTGAAAGGATCTCTTGGACTGGCCACCCCTTCGGTTCCTATCCCCGAAGTCGGACCTCTCTGGCTGCTGCTCTGGTCGTAAAGATGGGGGTCTCTGGTATCTGGTTGAGAATGGTCCCTGATAAAAGGGCTGAAAGGATCCCTTCCGAAAGGACTGAGGGTTTCTAGTATCTGACTTCCAAAAAAGGGAAGGTAGAATTTTCTTTTTGTTTTGAGTTTCGATAATCAGCGGATTGAGGAAAGGGCCAAACAGTCTGTCTCCCACAAGAGGAGATGAAGCCAGCTTGCATTTGTGCTTAATATCCACTTGCCAATGCTTTAACCATAGTAAGTGTCGCGCTGTGACATGTGAAGTAATAGCTCTAGCTGAAAACTTAACTGCATGAAAGGCTGCGTCAGCTGAGAATTCAGCGGCTGCTATAAGTTTTGCAATGTCTTGGTGTGCTGTAATGTTAGAATTGGGGACATGTTTCCATAATAGCCGGAGCCATCTGAGAGAAGAACAGATAACGAAGGAAGCAGCCGTGGTCGCTCTGATGGCCCATGCATCAGACTGATGGGCCCTGCATAGGGCCAACTCAGCCCGTTTTCCTCTGGCTTTAATGCCTCCAGAGCTTCACTGGAAATGGAGGATGAGGACACTAATCCCACAATAGGTTCGTCTACCTCGGGAGTATTCAACAATTTTAAGAAATCAGGGGCCAAATTAAAGTATTTCCTGTCATAACCCGTGGGGGCAGGGTACACTGCAGAAGCCCATTGTTTCTGTACATGGTCTGCAAACATGTGAGGAACTGGAATCACATCTGCCTCGACTACCAGTTGGCTGAAAATTAGATCTTCTGGTCCCTCTTCTGAAGGAGTTGGAGTGGTAGAAGGGGCCAGCTTGTCCAGGCGCACAGTGTTTTTGGCCTTAAACAATAGAGATTTGAATAGTTGTGGGCAGAATAAGCCTGTAAATACAGGTTGATCGGGAACAAGGCCCTCATCCTCAGACATCCCCCTTTCTAAGGAGTCCGCTTCTGAAAGGGCCGGGTCATTGTCATGTATTGATCCCGATTCAATCTGTTCCATTGGACCAATGTGCTCTACCTCTTCTGCCTCCTCCTCCTGCGGCCCTTGGAGGAGCATAGTGTTGCTCCGACCTGATCAATGATCGAACTGATTGTGAATCATACTCAGCAGGTGCAGGCTGATCCCTGGTCAGAACCACATGTTGTAGGCCTGCTGCGATTCCCTGATGGATAGCCATCTCCATCCAGGCCTTCATCCTCTCTGGCACTTCGTCTGGAAGAGTTTGGTCCTGTTGAAGATCGGCAGCAGTTGGTGTGAACATCGCTTCAGGTTCCCTTCGCATGGTTGTTGATCCAGTTGACTGGGCGTGTTGATTCTTTGGAGCCATGCTGCACCTGGATGAGAGGGAGAGATCTAGGGGAGGAGGAGGGTGGGAAGAGGAAGACGGCACTGGACTGGGGGGCAAAGAAGCTTGAGAGGTCCTGTGTGCCTCCAGTGTGCACTTATCTATTTGTCTTTCCAATGCCTTGTGGCGCCTGTTGGCGTCTTTTTCTGAGGCCTTAGAATTCCCTTTTGTCTGTTTAGATTTGTACTGATATTTAGACTTGACCCTTGAGGTTGAGGTCTGGGAACCACTTCCACCTGCCATTTCGATTAGAGATTTTATAGTATGCTCGTTATTTAGTACTATACTGTATAGGCAGTTGGCATGCCCAGGGGCCTGACCAAGGGTGGACAAGGTGCCCTGAAATTGAAATTCCCCCTTTCTTTTTTAAAAAGATATAAATATATATATATATGTTTCTAATATGAGCCGTATCTCAATAATAATAAATTTATTATTATTATTATTGTGATATTACTAGTATTATTATATTATTATTCTTACTCTTATTATAAATATTATTATTATTAGTGTATATATTTATGTAAAATATGTATCAATATAACACTTAATTTATTGGATATCCCAATCAGCCAAATTGAGAATGCCTAACAGGCCAAAGTATTAATCACAGGCCTTCAACAGCTTCCCTGCACAGGTGGATACTGGCCTAGGTGCTCGCTGTTATGCCGCTGGTTAGGGAGAACTGTGAGGGTTAAGCCAACAACAAGAATAACAGATGGCCTCGAATATGGTTTAAAATGAGGTTTCAATAATTCCTTGTGGTTTTTGAATAAAGACCCTCTGATTGGGAATAAGAAATTACCTCACACAGTCTATAGAAGATTCTCACTCAGCGCGGCCACATGGTCCGCCTACAACAAAATGGCAACCGGCCGTTATTTTTGGCACATGCACCAGCAGCAATCTCCCATGTGAGAAGGGATTAGCTCCAGACAGCTTTCCCTTAGTACTAAACGGCTAGGAGGGGTGAAAATAACCAGGCATTTAAGCCTTTCATGCCAAGGTGGTGTTCTGGGGGGGGGAACGGGACAGCGATATGATTCAGTTGCGAGTGAGAGAAACAAAACCACACGTCTGTTAAAACAGTGCAGCTATCACTATGGCAAGGGCAGGGCTAGCGGTTGGGGGGGGCACAGAATGAAGCCGAAGCCTTCCTCCGCTTCGGGGCATGAAAAGTGCTTCCCGATACAGCGATCACTGATGGCCAGATGGAAAAGGCAGCATGGGTAGATCGTTAAGCAATTTGTTGAGAGAACCTGAAAGATGAATTGACTGTCTCCAAACCTGAAAAGAGAAATTCTCCTGTTTCAGCCAAGGAGTAATGAAAAAGCACTGCCTATCCCTCACAAGTCTGAGCCAAAACTGTGGAATGCTGGGGAGGAGTCCCGAGGAGGAGGAGGAGGAGGAGGAGGAGCATTCCACAAATTAATCCCAGCCTAGACATGCAGAGACTGAAGCACCTCCCACTACTGGATGCTCTGAACAGCTCATGGGAGAAACCTATACAGATGTCAGAAAACCACAATGCAAAAGGAATATGGTAATACAGACTCAGTCAACATTGATAAAGGAGCAAAACAAAACTATATGCTCTCCCCAACCTATATTGAGAGAAGTTGAACTGCAGGAAAATTGAGTGTGATTTTTATATATTGAAGGTAAAGATGTCCCTTTGGATTCTACTCTGCTAGTCATGGCTGACTATAGGGGATGGTCCTCATCTCTGTTTCAAGGCCACAAAGCCAGCGCTTTCAGAAGACATTTTCAGGGTGATGTGGCCAGCGTGCTGTCATGGAGGATTATTACCTTCACACCAAAGTGATACCTATTTATGTATTGTATTTCCATGCTTTCGGTTGGCAGGAGTTGGGGCACGTAACAGGATTAACCCCGTTGCATGGAGCTCAGGTCTCAAACCTGAGCTGCCGGCTTTCCAGCTGACAAGCCTAGCATCCTGCACTATGCTGATGACTCTATTGTGACAGCTGAAAATGTTAATGATATGAAGGTTTAATAACAAAATTGAAGGAACACAGTAAAATTACAGGACAAAGATTAAATATAAAACTAAGCTAATGACAAGTTAAGAAGCCATCTTTAGCATTGACAAGATACAGAAGTGGTAGATAACTTTTACCTTTTAGAATCAACTACAGTAAAGGAATACGCAATCAAGAAGTGTGCTCAAGCTAATTACTTGACAATAGCAGCAATGAAGACCTTGAAAAAGATATTGAGATTCCAGGATGTGTCTACAAAGATCAGAATTATGCCAGCAAAGGTTTTCCTGTGACATTTTATGACAGTGAAACCTACACTTTGAACAAGCAGGAGACAAAGAATATTGTCATTTCTGAACTTTGGTGGGAATACTACGCATGACCAAGAAAACAAACAGTTAAAACAATACTGAATTCCAATCAAGTCTCAAATAACTAGACTCAATTATATTTTGAACATATTTTGCAAAAATCTAGCTCTCTAGAAAGGTCTATAATGCTTGGAAAGGTGGAAAGAGAAGAAAAAGACAAGCAATTTCATGATAGCAGCCTACACACGTTTTCCTGTGACATTTTAGGACAGTGAAACCTACACTTTGAACAAGCAGGTACTATTAGAGTGGTACTATTCTTATTGTAAAGCTACAGTAAAGGAATCTTAAAAATTCTAAACATGTTTCCCCAACAGCCTGCCAGAGAAGTTACTCATGTTAATTTCCTGGCCTGGGCTTAGAGCTCTTTTATTTTACTATTGCCTTGCTGGCAGCTCTTCCTCCTAACTCTTCAAGATTGCTCCCTCTGCCCTCTATATGAGGGACATGAACTCTGTTGCAACAATAATGATTGCACCACTGATTATCTGAACCTTCATATTGAAGTAGATCATCCTAGTTTCTAAGAGTTTTCAGGAAAAAAAAAATACAATCTAAGAAATAAGAAAAATATGATTGAAATAATGTAAGATCCCTCTGACAGGTATGATTTCTATGTTTGAGAATACGAGACAAGCTTTTTTATTGTAAAGTTAGTGCACATAGTGACATAATGCATCTGGGAAGTTTCCAAAATATTTATGTAAGAGAAAGGACTTGAAAGTAGTCATTTCTAAGAAGAAAGTATAAATTTTCAGATCTAGAAATCTATGATATTAATCTATTCTATGAGTTATACCAAGATACTTTCATATTTAATTACGGGAAACAGGTTTCCATACTTAGGAATTTTGTTAGTTTTGCTTCCACATGTCAGATCACAAAGCCTGCAATGGCTCTGTTCTCAGTAATTGTATCATTTCTTTTTAACACAATTAACAAGATGGGAAATTGCTGTAGACTGTAAAATTCAAATGCTTCTATTTGAAGAAAGGTACAACAAAATTATTTCATTTTTACTTGATATTGCTTAATAATTATAAATTACAGTGTATTTTTTTCTATTTAATCACATTTCTTCTAAGTATTTTATATGTAACTACAAATAAAATCTCAATGTAATTCAATCATATATCCAGAATACCTTTACTCTCCTAGAATTTAAATAAATTTTCATCTAGCCTCTATCAGTATAATTAGCATAATTATTGAGCAGTAGGGTACTTCAATTTCTGATTTTAAAATGACCAAGTTTATTTAAAGTGTTGCACCTATTGCAATCTCAACAAGGAGACAACAAAAGAATAAAATTTGTTAGGAAAAATGAGAATTAAAATAAAACAATAAGCACATTGAGTGACATACTTGATATCTGATTATACACTTCATTTCACACTTCTAAATAAAATGTCAATAACATCTCTTTAATATTTTGCAGTAGTAATTGTCCAGCTTCCAGTTTATTGTAATATTACATGTTCCTACATATACATGACATGCATGTGAGAATATTATAATATATTTTCAATACTTGTATCTTGAGCTTGCAGTATATCACCAAAGCCAAAGAGCAATATAAGATTTATGCATATAATATTTATTTCTCAAGCATACACTGTAATTTTCTATGAAATAAAGGAAGCTGAAATATGTTTATTATACTTATACATGTTACATTCAATGCAAAATGAGATTCTTAGAAAGTAGACTAATACTACTAATCAATAGATCTGATTCAGTGAAAAGTCTTGAAATGATAAAAAAGGAGGCATCAAACATGAGGACAGATCATTAACTGATCTAGGAGCTGTCTATCATTTATAAAGAGGTGAAAATGGCTTCTTTAATATAGCGCCAACTTAGTTCAAACTGAAACGCTATTTCAGAAATGATCTCCAAGTGTCTAGTATCGCTATTTCACTAAAATTATTCAGGTACTCTATTGCAATTGCCAGAAACCAATGTTAATAGCAGTGATAAAGGAACTTTTATAAAGAGTGTTTGAAGCTCCAACTTGGAGACTTTCAAATAATCCTTCATGTTAGATGCTTCGATGATAAAATGGATTTGCAAAAAGAAAAGACTGCTTCTTCATGTCAGACTATATTTAAAACTGTGTAGTTCCTTCTTTTAACACATATATTAATAAAAGGTTTAAAGTTTAAAAATAAAGTCAGTTCCTATTAATTTTACAAATAAACAAATACTAATTTGATTTTAGCAGAGAAAAACAGAAACAAGTAATTACATGAAAATATTGCTATATATTTGATAATTTAAGATGTAGGTACAAGGTTTTTGTTTTGTTTTTTAAATCCACTACTTGTAAAAAAAGAATTTGATCTGACTCCTAAAAATATTCTCAAAACACTAAACTGAACTCTCCCTAAACTTTTGCCTATGTGTTGTTCAAGTTAAATTATTTGCATCCACTATGACATCAGATGAGGGAAAGTTAATATTAAAATCTTAAGAGAAATTCTATAAAAGCCCTATAAATGATAATGACTTTATTCAACAGTTTTGCCCACTGGACAGTTCTTTGCTTTCCATAGACTGTTCCAAAGTGGTTAATTGAGTCACTAATACATGTCATTTATACCTAATTTGCTTCTGAATAAGAAAACAAAGTCATGGCATCTTAAAAATTAATACATCTAATACACAGTGAGATTTTATGGACTATACCAATTCAGTAGATGAAGGAAAATATTCTGAAATACTTGTTTTTAGCTCTCTATTTCATACACACACTTATATATGTTGGCTGGACTGTAGACACAAATGAAAAGAATGGGTACATATAATAAAAGTTGCCTATAAACTAGTCGTTAATAAAAACAGGTCTTTGGTATGACATAGGTATTCTTGCACTTATGATTTGATAAGAGAAATAAGCTTGGTAAGAAAAAAATCCTATTTATTTTATCCATGAGAAATTATGTTAAGTACTGATGAATTTTAGGTCAACTCTTTTACATGTAAATCAGACTTTATGATTGCTACAGATCATCTGAATAGGAAAGCAAAATAAGAGATGTAAACCTTTTTGAAGGAAGCTGACAGTTTTCTTTTGGTGAGGAAGGGAATGATCCGGTGCTACATAATGGTGATGGGTGGAACCTAGCTGTTTTCAGTTATCTCTGCCTTCCCCTTGTCTCTTCCTATTCTTGCATCCTTGTTCATTCATTTGTTTTTTCTCATACAAATTTCATATTTTTGCACACATGAAAAGGCCAGAACAGCATATATTTAGCTATACTATAAATTGCCCATTGTATTTCCTTTTCTGAATTCTTCTTGACTCTATCAAATATTTTTGAAAGGTATTTTTAATGGATTTTTTTTACACTGCAGTATCCCTCATCTTGCCTCCTTTCTTCAGTGCTATCTGATCAAACTTCCTCTTACACATTTTTCCAAAAAGAGGATGAAAAAAGAAAGCTTAATAGCAAATTCATAAACTGAGTTGGAAGTATTGGATCCCCAATGCAAACACTGGAGCATGAATTTCAATGACATATTTCCATTTGAACCATCACTCTGTAGCTTGAGTCTCAAAGTCTGCCTCTGAGTCTGCTCATTTTTTGCCTTGACATGATGACTTAATTGTGTAGTCCTCAAAAACAGGATTGGTTTAAGACTATATTTTGTTTAAGGATGAAGATAATTTACTTTGTTGTATGAGACCAGCCACTCAAACATCATTTGAGCTCACTGGTTGACTTTGGGCATTTCCTGTCACTCTATTCAACATTCATAGTAGAATTTTTGTCCTGAACTATTATGGAACTTCATAGGTTTTTCAGAAATTAAATCTATAATATAGCATTAATCATGTTCTGGTTGTACAAATATTTTTTCAAAGGTCCCTGAAGGATAAAAACAAACCAAAAAATACACTTTGCAGAAAAGCATATAACCTAATAATCCCACTACAAAAGAAAAAAAATAAATGGAACGGGTCATTAATCAGCAAATTCAGACACCAATGATTAAATGTTTTGTCTAAGACAGGTTTAATAGTAATGAGCTTATGGAATGGGCTATGTACCTTCTTGAATATGAATAAAATGTTATTTAACACAAGGCTTTATTTTAGAACTTCTGGTTTGGTTTAGAGCTTGAATTTAGGGCAACTGAATGGCATATGATAAATTGTTCATGCAGCTGCTACTTATAATGTAAATTATTGGGAGGGGGAAAAGTAGACTAGTATAATTTTTTTCAAACTTTTGCTTTCCAAATATGCCTTAGGACAACTACTCCCAATATTTATAGCCAAAATAGATGAAGGCAGGGGTGGGATTCAAAAATCCCAGCAACCAGTAAGCTGCCCAGTTGCTGGGTGGACGTGGCCATGGTGGGTAAAATGGCCAAACGGAACTTCCCGTTTCTGGCTTCCGGTGGACCTCCAGAGCCCAGGGGAGGCTGTCTTTGCCCTAACAAGGATCCAAACGCTTCCTCCGGGCCTCTTGGAGGGCGAAAACAGCCTCACCCAGGCTCTGGAGGCTCACTGGAAGCCAGAAATAGACCTGTTTTGCGACTTTTGGTTTTTCCAGGAGGGCCATTTTTTGCCCTTCCAAGGGTACGGAGACCTCCCCTGGGCCTCTGGCAGGGTGAAAATAGCCTCCCAGGGGTCTGCAGGGCTTCCGGAAGCCAGAAACAGGCCTGTTTCCAGACTTCTGGAAGGCCCGTTTCTCCCCTCCTGGAGCCTCCGCATGGATCCTGCACTTACTTCTATCAAAAATGGGCCGTGTGGAGACTCCTGGGAGGGAAGGGGAGGTGTGGGCAGGGCCAGCTGGTCAGTTGAAATACCGGTTTGGCGAACCAGATGTAACTTTAACATCCAGTTTGCCCAAACCGGTCCAAACCGGTAGAATCCCACCCCTGGATGAAGGCCATGATAACTGATAACTGCAATTGCTAAACATCAGAAGGTAAAGGTTTGGAAGGTTATTCTAATAGGTGGAATAATGTAGAATAATAAAAAAAAATAGTGGCATCTTTCAAAATCTCTGTATCAGATTCAAAAGATGATGTCCCCCCCAATACAACTAATGTTTAATGACCCACCTTGTTTAAGGAGATATAAGATGAAAAAAAATACCATTAATGAAATATGAGTTGTAAAATCCCAAAACATTTTTAAAGACACTTGGTTTTTTTTGTTTACATTCCAAATATAAATGTGCTTTCTAGTTGTTCCTTTAGCTCACTCAGAATTGATCCATTCATTCTCCACATCGGTTTGATGAACAACTCAACATTCTTGCTGCAGCAGTGTGCTTTTCTTTCAATCCCCTATCATATAATTTCTTATTCACTCCACATGCCAGAAAAGAGAACTTTGCTGCTTTGAACTTTTCCCTACAACTTTCAAAGGACAAAAAAGGGAAGGGGTGGGAGAGAGAATAGGGACGTAAGAAGTAAGAAAGAAAGGACGCATCAAGGTGAATTATCCTACAGAAAAACATACTTTAATCTACCCTTAAGCAGACAGAGGCATCATTAGGGCTGCATTTTGTCTACAAAGCTAAAAGAACAGCAAATCTCATACTTCTGTGTCGATCTAGTTTGACCAGTTCTTCAAGTTCACTTAAAAGGGAAGGCATGCCATTTCCATTTTTTGCTGCTTTGAATGAAGCCTGAAACTAAGCAAACAGGGTAGAAATGGTTGGGGGTTAGAATATGGGATCTTATAAATTACTAACATATCTAATGAGAGATTCACTTAAATCAGGATAAAATTAAAGTTAGTTAGTTACTAAATCTGGGTTTTCCCCAGATGTGCCAATATGACAGCTCTAGTAAAATGGATCTTTGGGAAGATGATATTCTTTGAGTCTTTTGCTTTGAAGGTTGTTACTTGGAACACTGACATACTAATCTAAACCAAGAATACATAATGTGTTAAAAGAACAAGAAGAAATAAAGGATATGATTGTTTTTACATATCGTTTTTAAACAACGATTACATTAGTACTGGGGATTGAAACGAAGACTGGTGGCCTGGCTGCATAACTTTTAAAATTCCATAACAAACAAATGATTATTAATCCAATATAATTTTAACATTTTATATATGTTAAATAATTAAACTTGCACATGAATTTTAGGAAAGTATGACCATTGCAAAAAATCCATATAAAAGAAAAATAATGTGTAATACAAAGCGTGAAATATACCAGCAAAGAATGAGGTAAGTAGATCAAGAAACAATTTAGTTTAAAAAAGGAAGAGAAAATGAAGGATTATTTTGATGGGAATAAGAGCATATTTTGGAAATGGATGAAGAAAGGTCCACAATTTGCTGGCAGTTCAGTTAATGGAATTAAACATAAGTGATGATATTACTTGTGAGGAAATGTTGGAAGGAGTATTTTAGTGTTATTGATGGAATGTTACTGATATGTTAAAGAATGTAAAATAACAGTTACATATGCTAGTGTCCTAGAAAACAGATGAAAAATAAGTTGTAAGTTATGTTGAAAAATCATAAGGCCGTAGTAGGCATAGACAGTGTATCTGCACAAATGTTAAAATATCTATGTGGATTATTAAGAAAGGAGTAACAGTTGCAGCATTGCTGAAGTTTTGCAAAATGTCATTATTTGTCCTCTAAAGACAGGGAAAGTTAACAAGAGTGAATGCAAAAACTAGACAGGTAATTTGTTAAGGGTACCTCAAGAAGGATCAAAGTGGAATTCTGATTAACTGGATACCAGTCGTAGCAATGAACAACATTTGGGAAGTTCAGTTTATGCTAGGTGCAGGGTTTTTAGATTTTTCCTATTCAATAACTCACTGAAAAAAAAAACTATGAGTATGAAAAAAAAAAAGTTTGCTGATTTAAAGAAAGAATATAACAATATGAGTAGGATTGCATAGAAATGGAATTAAAGGCTGGTTGCTAAATATAGTCAAAAGCAATAATGTGAGAATTTTTTTTAATCAAAAGGCAGATAGAAAGACAAGGTGTGATATCCCTTTGACTGTTTAATATAATTTAATATTTTATTTTAAAGTATTTTTACTATACTTTAATATTCCCTTGATTGTTTATAATGTGTCCTTTTTCATTAAAATGAATTTCATTTTGATTATTTATATAAGAAAATTAGTGAGAATAGTCAGTTTTTTAAAAACGCCATTAATTCTGATCTGGACTCTGTTTAAACTTTCATTATTTGCAGTGAGAATCTGGATTTTAAAAAATCAAGATGGATTTAAAAGCAAATTACAAATGGAGAAAAAAAAAGATTAAAAAAATATAATGTTTCAAGATTCCACAGTATGATGTCAAGTATGATACAATATGATATTGAGTACAAGAAATGTAAAAATTTCAGCATAGTAGCCTCCCAAAATTATGCCCCCTCCTTCAAGCATACAGGGAATTGTGATTTGTATCAAAGTTAACATGCTGTGGGTGTACCAGAGTTCATGAAATCTATTATTTATATATTAAAATATTATAAATACTTGATTGTGCAGTTTCTATGCACATTAATTACAAAACTATGACACGTTATTTTTAGTAAAATGTTATTTCAGATCTGAACTGATGATTAGCTATTCTTTTCCAATCGCTTCAACTAAATACATATCCCATTAATTCACTTTGCAAAATTTTAATTTCTTCATCATGAACAAGAGGTCTTGTTACACACCCATCCTATTTTCAACTGCGCACTAATCCTTTCTCTACCCTAAATTTATAATACTAAGCCAGAAACTCTGAAGGGACCTGCTTTATTAAAATGCAGATCTTCATATGGAGGTTGATTGGGCGGTATGTCCAATTTTATCCTCAATCCATACATAGATGAGGTTGTCTTTGCTCCATCCTTTCGTATTCAATGGTAAAAGGAGATCCAGGTAGCATCTTCCTAATCATAGCTAAAATCATCAAAATACAAGCAAACTGTTCAAATCCTAAAAAAGCATTTCAAAATAGTAATAAACCGGTGAAAACAAATCCATCCATATATTAATATTTAATTCAGATTAGACAGAAGTATTCCACATTAATCAGATGGAGATCAAGAATTTCCTAACAAATTTACTGCCATTCCAAATGGAACAATAGAATATAAATCTAATATAAATGTTATTTTTCTCTTGATTTCCTTCAGTTTTGTACAAGGTGTTTGGATATTTTCATGGCAAAACCATTTGCTACATAGCATAAAAAAACACTAACTTTAGGCCAGCTGCTTGCCACTCTGTCTTCTGGTCTAAGGAGGACTTTGAACAAGTGTACAGCACACTGCTTGGACTGAGAGAGGATCCACTAGGTAAGCAAATACATGAATGTCTGCAGGCATAGGACATCACACATTCAAATAGGAAAAGCACTGTTGGTGTTACCTGAGACGCTCCTTCTCAGAGAGTGGAGATAGGATCCAGACGTGGGATGACTCTGGTCTCCTTGCTCTGCAGACTGAATTCTTTTAACTGAGGACACGCCTCCTCGCAATCGGTCCCCAGTTTTTGATGAAGTCGAAGTGATTCAAGTGCTTGATCACTGATAACTGCATCCACACCCGCACCCAGGACCAGGCAGTCTCCAGGGTGGGGCTGGATCCTATCTCCAACCTCTGAGAAGGAATGTCTCAGGTAAGACCAATGCCCCTTTTCTTATTTGAATTTCTCTCCATCCCTCCGAGGTCTTTGGAATGATAAATAGTATCAAATAAAATCTGTGCCCATGCTGGCCCTCCAGAACCACCTCTATGGCCTAGTAGATGCTGAATGGCGATTTCCATGAGGCCTTGCCTGGTTGTGTCTTTTGATATGGGGGAGTGGATCAGAATTCTAGAGAGAGACCTGACTTCGTTGTATCTCGGACCCATATGCCCGTTGTCGTCTGCTCCCATTGGTCTGTTAACAGGCTTAGCCAGCCACCAATGGGAGCTTCTATGTGATAGTCACTTAGAGCGGCAAAAGGACTGGTTGCCAGTTCTCGAAAGGGCCTGTTTCGTGATTGGGGCTTGTTCTTCTCTCAGAAGCCCTGAGCCCCCTGAAAATCCTGTCTCTTGCCAAACAAATCTTCAGTCTGTAGTACGGGGCACAAAAGGACTGACAAAAGGAAATGCTATCAATTTTTTTGGAAACAGAAGGCAGGACTTTTTACCTGTCCCTGTCCTCCACTAGGACTGGCTCCAGGGGCGGCCCAACAGCTTGCCACCCTTATAGGGTGCTGATGCCAACTTCCATCATTGCTTGGTATTGGCCTGCCAGTACTTAAGTCACAGGAGGCGCTGAGCCATCACTGCCAATGTGATGGCCCGGGAGGCGAACTTCACAGAAGTAAGCATGGCATCAGCTGTGTACTCTGCAGCAGCAATTACTTTATTTATCTTGGTGTGCTCTGATGTCACTGGCAGGCACCTGCTCCTGCATTTGGCAAAATCAAATCAGAGGCCCTAGTGAAAAATGACACTGTTGTAGCGGTCTTAACAGCCTATGCAGCAGCCTGGTGTGTCTTGCGCAGTGTCAGCTCGGATTTCCTGTCACCTGCCTTGAGTAAATCATCAGAATCATTAAGCGTAGCCGAGGATGATGCTACTGCCAGTACAGGTTCATCCATTTCAGGGAGCTGTAGGGTGTCTGCAAGAGGTGTGGCCACATTATAGAATTTTCTGTCAAAAGATGTGGCACTTGGGTAAGCCCCTGGTAAATTCAGTTGACGCTGAACCATATTAAAGAAGAATTTGGGAGACAGAATCACTTCCTCCTCCTCCTCCACTGGTTTGGCAAACAGAAAATCACTGGGCTCTGACATGCCCAGGGGAGGGTCTGGTAAAGTGGGGTCCAAATCCAGTCAAGTAGCACTCTTGGCTTTAAAAAGTAGTGATTCAAATATGTGAGGCTAAAAAAGCCCTTTAAAAACAGGCCTGTCAAGGGCTGTCTTATCATCCTCAGACCTGGTCAATTTGACCCTCCTCCTCCAAGCTCTCTGATTGACTTTGCTCAGAAGAGACCAGTGAATAGGGGCTCTCGAACTCTGAAAAATCCCTCTGGACCTGGATTGCAATTCCCTGGCTATGGGCAAGAGGAGGCCCTGGCAATACAGGTGCAGGTTGGCGGTACTGCTGAATGCCAGCCACATAAACTTGCTTAACTGTCTCTAAAACCCATCTTTGCATCTCGTTTGGCATATCTGGGTCATACTCCTTGGCGGAGCCCCGCTGCAGTGGGAGTAAAGGTAGCCTCTGGGGGAGGCCCTTTTCTCATGACAGAAAACCTGCCTTGATGACCTGATGATTGAAATGGGGACTGTCTAATAGGGCCCATCATAGGTGCATACGTTCCCTGAGCTATACCTAGCTCCTCTGTGCCTTCTGGTGGCCAACTGTGGGTCTCTGCCCTGCCCCTCTGACCAACCAGAGTGGAGAGATCTAAAGGCTGTCCCAAAGGGGGGACTGAATCATTGTATTCCTCTCTTATAGGGCTGAGCTGTCTAAGCTTCTCTGCTTCTTTGGCCTTTTTTTGCTATCTGCTTCTCCAAAGCCTACGTTCAGCTTTTTCTTTAGCCTTGGAGACTCTTTTTGTGGAGAGAGCCTTGGCCTTAAGCTTGGCTGCCACCTCCTTCGCTGACCTCCCAGACTTTGCAGAGGCTCTTCTGGATCCCCTAGGGCCTACGCTAGCAACCTGAGAAATGTCACTTGGTTGTGAGGTAGCCATTCTGTTATTTGAATCTGCCATCCTGTGATTCACCTCCCTAATGAAGCTAGGTTTTTTTTAATTTAACAGACCTGCCTCTCACAAATCTCCCAGACTCTATCCTATCCTATGAGAGGTAGGGTCCGGGTTTCCACTAAAGCCTGGAATTAAACTTGGGAGTACAGTAGCCCTCTGTAGGCTTGGGAGCAGGCCTCTGTTGTCTTTAAACTACCCAAAAAAGGTCTCAGCCTAGCCACCCTGGAACTGTGCTCCTTACAGGGCAGTCTGTCAGAGGCTTCCAATGCTGCACAGTCAGAGGGCTTCCAATGCTGCACTTCTAAATGCCCTCTCTGAGGCAGGGCAAGCACGCCAAAAAGGGGTAATTCAAACCTTCACGGTTTATGCTCCGCTGTCTGCAAACCGCTTCCCAGCTGATCGTCGAAAGGACAGTGCTTCGCATGCCGCTCTGGGACTGCACCCCCTAAAGGGCAGGCAGCCCAGAGAGCCTTCTGAATCCATGCAGATAATGCCTTTTAAAAGCTGTGCTCCCTCCAAGGGCAGGCAGCAAAGCAGTCAGTTACTGTCTTCGTGCCTCTTCAAAGCCCAACTGAGGCGATGGCCATTCGTTGTCAGAGCTCCCAAAATGGTGTTTCCCGCCCGCCTGCTCTCAGAACTGCAATGAGGGAAACTGTGTTCAGGCACAGCGACTTGAGGCAGAGCTTTTCCCACTGTGCTTGGCAAAGAACAGCTTCTATTAATCCGCTAAAATTTCAAATCCTTTAACAATCCAATGCCAATTTTTAGAGGAAATTGGAGTGATGCAAAACCACATCTATAGAGCTCTTGATTGAGTTGAAAATTGGGCACTGTTGGTGAGGAGATGTGTCCTCAGTTTAAAGAACTCAGTCTGCAGAGCAAGGAGACCAGAGTCATCCCAAGCCTGGATCCTATCGACACCACTCTGGAGAACATAAACTTAACATTAACACCTAGAATATTTGGTGAAATAAGCAATGAAATGATATTAAGCCAATGAACATACCAAACCTAGAAGATTACAACTAATCCATTAAAAAAAAATCTCTAAGAAGTGGAGGCGGGGAGAGAAAGCACGTTAAAAGGACAACCATAAATGTCATCTGTATCTGGGAAGGTACATCTAGAATTGCCAAAGAAATCCATCACAAATTTCTTTTCAACCAAACGAGTGTTCTTTACCAAAACAGTATTTGTCACAAATAGGCACACTATTCATATACCTGCTAGTGACATATCAAATACTGCATAGCTTAAAATTTCTCATAAAAGTGATCTATTAGAAGAGAAAGGTATGTACAAAAATGTACATAATAAAAGTAACTTATATCAACCTATGTCAGAGGTGTCAAACTGATGGCCCATGGGCCAAATACATCATGCGCAGGTCATGCCCACCCCAGCTCAGCGAATGGGAAAAACCATGAAATGTCATATGACAGCAACGTGACACAGCGAGTTTGACACTTGTAACCTATGTTTAAAGTATACCTATAAAATATAAAATACAAAACACAAATTAAAAAAACTTTATAGAAATTACTTTGTCACAAATGTATGCATGACTAAGAACAAGTAACATCACATATTAACATTGGAATGTAATTTCCACCTATAATCACCTAGAAGGTTTGTATGATGAACATGTCAGTTTTATTGAAATTGTCCCCCTTTAAGAATCCTTCAGGTCTAGCATTTTCAATTGTATCCAGAAAGGAACTGGAAATGAAAGAAGATTTCCAGGACAAAAACTAATACACTCACCACTTTGTGGTGATTCTTTAACTGTTTGGATGTCGTATTTGAAAATGACTGAAATTTCCAGAAACTTTCAGATTGTATTACAGTGATCACTTTAAGATATTCAACAATGCAGTCTTTTAATTCTTGCTAGGAATTTCCAGATAACATGATTTATTGGAAATAACTATGTGAAAACCAGCTGTTTGTGAATATATGGTGAAAATGCCTGTGATGTTCCACCTTCCTTTATAATGGTTGGCATTACATATTTATTTTATCTATAACTGGTACTTTGAATATAAAACAACTGTGGTTCAAAGTTATCACAAAATTTAACGAATCTTTTGCAACTCACTAGTGTTTTCAGCAAACCATTATACTTGTTTGTAAATTTATTGGGAAAGATGTGAAGCTTTTACAAAATTTTGAAGTTCAGGGGCCTTTGAGAAGAAACAGGCAACTTTCTGATCTGTTGATGGATTAAAGGCAGCCAACCCAGCTGCTGTAAGTTTTATCACGATACACTACAGGCCTAACAGATGGGAACCAGTTATAAAGCTTTCTAAAACAATAAGCAAAATTCAGGCTTCTTGCTCTTATTCTTTCATCCCTTGACTAGTCATCTCTTCCCTTTTTATCTCCATCAGTTCTGCTTCCTACTCTCTTCCTCTTTCTTTTCACAGTATTATTTATTTATTTATTTATTTATTTATTTGTCAATTGCTTACAAGATAATAGGTATAAGTAAAACATAGTAATCAAGACATGGATACATGTAAGAAAAATAAAATATAAAAGAAACAATAAGACAGGGACGGTAGGCACGTTGGTGCGCTTATGCACGTACCCTACAGACCTCTTAGGAAAAGGGTGAGATCAATAGTAGACAGTCTAAGTTTAAAGTTTTTGGGGTTTGGGGAAGAAACCACAGAGTCAGGTAGAGTATTCCAGACATTGATCACTCTGTTGCTGAAGTCGTATTTCCTGCAATCAAGTTTGGTGCGATTAACCTTAAGTTTGTATCTATTGTTTGCTCTTGTGTTGTTATGGTTGAAGCTGAAGTATCCCCCATTGTCTTTTTGATTTGCCTCAATTTCTGCTTCTCCTGGAAAGGGGCGCACATACTCGCACAAGTGCACATGTGCATGTATGCATGTATACAGTATGTACATATATAGTATATGTGTGTATATATGTGTGTGTGCATATATATATGTATATGTACATGTATTTGTTACATATATATATATATACATTTACACATACATACATATGCTGTATATGTACATATATTTACATATTTTGTGGGCGAGAGAATTTTATGAAGCATTTTGGAGATTGGCAATTAACTTTAATAAATAGTTATTGCTGTTTTGACACTGCTCTTTTTGATAAGTACTCCTGCAGTTATACATGTATACATATATGTACAGTTAAGTATAGGCCGTGAAAAATTTCACTGGGAAGGAGGAATCTGTAGGACAAGTTTGAATTGGAGCTACCAGTTGTAGACTGACAAGCTAGAGAAGCTGGGACCGCACAAGACTTTTTAAGCCTATGTTTAGCTAAGATTTTTTTTTTTGGTCTGTTCCTCCTTGAAGAATAGGCCATCCTTAATCCAGGGTTATCTTTCAGGTAATTGCTTTGTGTGTGTGATCTAACTATGTACATATATATCTGCCTTTTTTTGTAAAAGCTTGCATGCAAAAACTTGAATTTTCCAAGAAATTCCCTCATCCAAGTACTTGTCGAGAATGGATTCTCTTAGCATCTAAGATTAATGTATATAAATAATCTATATAGTTCATGGGCATATTTTTAACTCTTGCAGAAATCCAGTAAAAAGTTGGAGTAAAATACAGTGGCAAACAAATGGAAATCTATTAACGGATCTTAGCAAATGATACAAATGTTCCAAATGGGGGTAAATGTTCTCATAGAGTTACTTACTTAGATTTTCTACTGAAAACATCATGATAGTGGCTTTATCTATTTCTACCAAATATTATTTACTGAGAGAAGAACTAATGTTAACCACCTTACTAAATGCTTTGAAAATATTGGTGTTAACTTAATATGTCTGATCAACCAGAGATGAGTAAATAAAGGCTAAGTAGAAGCAGCCACAAATGGGAAGTCAGAAGTCTGTTTCTAAAACCCTAGAGGTAGACCAAGAAATACACTGCATTCAGTTTAAAATCAAAGTGAATTTAGCCATTAATATAGTTCACTTTCTTGAGAAAATATACAATTTTGCTCAACCTTTTATGTTAAAAATTAAAAATTATAAATCAATAAATGAATGGATTGAGATAAGTGTAATGAAGAAGAGTTGGAGCTGAGGAGAGGCTACAAGCAGGTACACAGTCCATCAATGTAGCCTCCTGTTCAGATATTCTCCCAAACCAGAACTCATTCCACAAACTCTGGCAGAGGGAGGAGGAGGTGACAAATGTTTATGCCAACTTGAGGACTGAATGGCAGGCATGGAAAGACTATTCATTTTAGGTGTGGTTTAGTCAGAAGTCTCTTGTTCCGGTTGTCCAGAAATCTGCTCCATAAATGCAGGCTGAGATAGATTAGAAACCTCTCAGGCAGTAAACTCAGAGTTTCCCTCCTGTTGTCAAAATTTAGTTTTGTCCCCTCTGAATTTTGGGTGGATAGGAAAGCCAACCAGGAGACTTGCAAGTGTAACTGGCAAAGAAGGCAGGGCCTAAGGAAAAGTTCTGCTGCTTCTTAAGATCTAGCTGTATTTGGATATCTTTTCCAAATGATTCAGCTATTCCAAATTGATTCTTGCATGCTCGGAATCCAAAAGAGAGATTCAAATTTTTACTCCTCTATCTGATTAAATAGCAGGATGATAAAACATAAGGGACACACAGAGCATTCAAGAATCAGATGAAAACAGAATAAAACCAGATTCAAAATATTTAGAGATTACATTGGGGAAGGTATGAAAAACTGTTAAGGAAGAACCTAGGGAAGCATTTATACAATCTAGAAATGGAAACAAGTGTGAGAAAGACATACAAAGTAACCCTACCTTTTTTTAAAAAGCACAAAATGGGATAGAGAAAAAGACAGTCTTTCAAGGTTTCTATTTTTATACCATATAAGCATCATTCCTGTCTGTTTCTTGATCTGGCCTTCCTCAAAGAGCTGATTCTGGATGTATCTGGCACAAAGTTTCTTGGTGGGATGTGTTGGGGACAGGAACTAGCTCACTATATGCATTCCAAAATAAAATGAAAGCATGTTCTTGGCAAAGATGATCAGCAATGCCTAAGTAGGACGTTTTTGTAGGATCCATTCATTTCTTGAAGAGTATATATGTTGCCAGAAGTGACATAAAAATGCAGTCTCAGTATCACAATGTAACTGTGGATATGTGTATATATTTAAGGATGACAATTATTTCATAGAGGCAGAGATAATGGAGGCTTTTTGTTTCTTTTACAATGTACGACAACATTGTACAGGAAGGGAATTCGCTGAATTACACTGAAGTATAGTTAACAACTTTTGTCGTGCTTTTTTGGACCTTATCCACAGAGATGTTTGTTGTGCACCTCCCTCTAGGATTTCTGCCCAGCCTTGCCCAGTCTAAGGCTTCCCTTAAGGCTCCAGGCGTTCTGTCTGCAGGTAGCCCTGCATTTGGAGTGAAGGACATCCCTCTGTATGGGTTTTTGTTTCTCTCCTCTTAGGGAAACTTTCAGCAGTCTTCTCTCTCTGGGGTCAGGAACTGATTCCTGCACATTGCAGTGGAACAGCACATGCTGTATACAATAATGGTTTTCTTCTGCTGCCAACTTTCCACAACAACTCTCCAATGGCACTAAGGCACCTCAAAGCCTTAGAGCAGCATAGAATCAAATATTACAACACATCTTTCCAGCTATATCCTCCCAACCTGTTTCTAGAGTTCAAACCAGCAGTATTATCTTCAGTAACTGAGGTTGGTCCCCCACAACTACATACTGAGGTTGTGCGTTTTAGTCCCCCACAATTACATACTAGGCATGGCCAGCCAAAATGCTACTTTCATTTGCCCCACAATGTTCCTGGCTAGCAACCATTTTGGCAGCACAGCTCCAAGGTTGTAAGAGCTTCTCCCCATCCTTTCATCTCTCCTTCTGCTGACTTACACCAGCACAATAGTAGGAAGTTAGTCATAAAATCTATTCTCTACATTCAGAGATAAAGGAGAGTGGAGCAGACTTGGAAAACGGCCCTAGATGGTAGCCATAGCAGGTTTGAAACTGTCAAGTAGAAGAATGAAGTTGTTATATGCAAACTCAGCCATAAGCAGTAATTGGGTCAGTTGTATCACTCATAGTTTACACAAAAAAGGAATGGCTCCAGAGGACACAGATAAACCTCCAAGTGCTTCAATGTCCATCTAAAAGGATGCAAATTAACAGCTGTCTGCAAGGAATATAAATCCTTCCGTTCCCTACTATCCTGTCAGAACTGAAGAAACTTCTGGAATGAGAAGCAAAATGTCTTCAAAAATAAAAACAAGAAAGTCTATTGCATCTTGAAAAAGCACCTTTGGGACAACCATGACCTGAATGAACGAGAATCTCTACAGACGAATAGCTCCAGAGTAACTTCTGTCCTATATGTCATACCACTAGATTATGGGTGAAGTTCCAAATTAAAAATGAGTTTGTTTAAGATTTGGAAGTTGTCAAAGACCACACAAAAACTAGTCTACAAAATAAAATGAATACCAATATTTGGGATGAGATGATTGAGCATATCTTGATATTGGAAAGCACGGGTAGATGAACAGATATGCAGTCTCTGCTGTGAGAGAGATGAGCTATTCTTAAGAAAATTCAATGACAGCTAGTATCTAACACCAGGTCAATAGTGAAACACAAAATTTCAAAACTTCCAAAACATAACAGTCTACCAGATCAGAATAGAATGGCAAAATACATCTCAGTATCTTCAGAAAAGATATGGTACCCTAAATAATCCAAGTCAGGTAAAAGTTCAATGGTTCTCAAGCTTAGCATTCAAGTTATATGAGTCAAATCATTCAAGAACAGTACATTTCAGACTTATTTATTATAAACAGATGGATCTTCAGAATAAATCTGCCAATTATCCAAGTGCAGAACAGAGATGGTATTCAGCAGGTTCTGACCAGTTCTGGAGAACCGGTAGCGGAAATTTGGAGTAGTTTGGAGAACCAGTGGTAACTTTCCCCCAGAAGTGGGGAGGGAATGGAAATTTTATAGTATCCTTCCCCTGCCATGCCCATCAAGCCATGTCACAGCCACCAAGCCACACCCACAGAACTGGTAGTAAAAAAATTGGAATCCCACCACTGCTGCAGAACCAAGTAAGAGTCCAAAATATTATGAAAAATATTTTTCTAGATGTAATAAATACTGAAGGAGAATTCACTTAAAATAATGTATTCACCTTGTTTTCAGAAATGTTGTGGTCTTATCTGATTGTTATGGCAATTGTTCAGGCAAGGACAAATACAGGATCAGTTATAACTGATTTATTTATTTATTTATTTATTTATTTATTTATTATTTATTTATTTACATTTATGTGCCGCCCTTCTCCGGAGATTCAGGGCGGCTTACAGTCTTTAGAGCACCATGCTAAGTGCTCGGCAATAGCCTTCATTCCATTGTATATGCCTGCTTATTACTAGGACTTTTTTGGGGCCCCCAAGCGGCATTTTTTACCAAGTCAGCTTATTGCCCCCAACAATTTTGGGTCCTCAATTTACCTACCCCAAGAGGATGGAAGGCTGAGTCACCCTTGAGCCTGATGGGATTCGAACCTGCACTAATTGCAGGCAATTGAGCTAAGTGCTAGATGATTAACAGCCTGCAACACCAAGGCCCTGATCTTTAACTGATCTTTATTAACCTACATCCCACTGTTGAAGGCTCTGATCTAAACTTACTGGAAGGCCCAATTAGTTTCGGTGAACAGAATTAGTACTAGTGAATATAAAAAACTGGAGACAGATTGAAATGCTTCCTTGCAGGGGCTGTTGTAAATGAAAATAGTCCAGAATTTCTAACTGAGTTTACAGTTAGACCACATACAATAACCATCAATTTTGTAAGAATGGGTAACTGCTACTTTAATATAAGCTTTCTGCTGAGAAAAGAAATAGAATCTATCAGCTAGGAGCTTGTGTGATAAGTTATCTTTACACATTCTATCCTGACTGGTTGACAGATGTATAGCAGATGTGTTTGCTATTTAGTCACTGACCTTTACCTTTTCTTTCTACTGAACTTAATCTGTCTGTCTGAATATCTGTCTATACCTCCCTTTTTAGTGTTTGTATCTCCTCATCAATATTTTATAGAGTTCTACCTTCAAATTTATAACTTTTTCATTATTCTGAATCCCTACCCTGATCAGAATAAGTCACTCATTTGAGTTATTTTAACATTTCTGGCTTTCTACTACTTTACACTTAGTCCATGGATTAATATTTTTTGAAAGCCTTTATGAACATGGCATTTTTGAATTTGAATCTGCCCGTCTTTAATCTACTTAATAGCTACTACTGTTAGGTAATAAACTCCCAACATCTTCACAAGTGAAAATGTCATTCCATTATTCAGCTGCATTCTCCATATGAAGTTAAATTGTAATCAGATTATCCATTATAGCATTATAAATGAGAAGTGGGAATAATCAAGTCAAGCAGAAAGAAGCATTGTAGCATCTGGGTCCACTTCACAGCAAATGTGACCAATTGCATTATAGATTTTCCAAAAACATTTTAAATCTGGTGAAAAGAAATATCAAGGAAATGGAATCCAAATTAGCATTGCTTCATGGACACAAAGGAAAATACTTTACCCTCAATCTTCTTTCACCCTTTTGCCAGCTTTAAGCATTCCTGTTATATAAGCATGCCAGCCATTACACAGAAGAATCTGTTATATCTTTTAATTCAAACAACTTTGTTAGGTTATCTCACAGTTTGTTTACTATAAAGCATATAGATCTGCAAAGGACCACATGTGAGGTAGACAGGGAAAGAAACAGGACTCCATCTCAGAAAACATCTTCTTTAATTAATTTTATATTTAAAGATATAAAATTTTATATTTTATATTTAAAGATATTTAACAAGACTTGCAAAACATTCAGTCATATTTTTAAATAATTTCAAGTCAAGGAGAATTTCTTATAATTTAAATTATAATGAATAAACATTCAATGAAAATATTCGAGAACGCATCAGCATTTTTTTTCTTCTATTCAATCATGTCCAGTTCTTGGAGACCCCCTGGATCAACCTTGCAATTTTCTTAGCAAAGTTTTTCAGAAATGGTTTGCATTGCCTCCTTCCTAGGAGTGGGAGAAAGTGACTGGCCCAGGATCATCCAGCTTTCATGCTTAAAGTCAGACAAGAACTCACAGTCTCCCGCTTTCTAGCCTGATGCCTTAAGCAGTACACCAAACTGGTTCTGAGATCACCAATATAATTTAGGTCATACTAATGGGGACATTTTTGTGTAGTTCTCTTTCAAATGTTAAAAAAATGGTGGAAGACGAACAAGAGCAGAAATAAAAAACTAAGATATTTTAGTTCAGAGAAACTGATGGCAAACATTTCAATTATAAAAAACGTTGATAAGCAAGTTTAGAATTAAGGGCTTTCTAAAACTGATATACATGATTTAATTTTACAAATATAAAGAGAGTAATACTGTTTATGCTGAACTGGCTGCCTTGGAGGTATTTGCTCCAAAGTCATAGCTGGAGAGTAGGCTAGATCAGGGGTCCCCAAACCACAGTCTATGGACCAGCACTGATCCGCAGCATGTCAGCAACTGGTCCATGCAAATAAGCAAAGCCTCATCGGTATGCAGGCAGCACAAAAAAACACACACTCTCCAGTCTGCGGAAAAACTTTTCTCCACAGATCTAGTCCCTGGTGCTCAAAGCGCTGGTGTCTACTGGGCTAGATAACCTTTAAAAATAACATGATCATGCTGGAGATCATGTGTTTCATGATCACCCTTATAAAGCAATACTGGAGCAATGAAAGAAATATAATTCAAAAGAATCATGCTGTTCTTTAACTATTTTATATTGGGTGAAGGGAGCTGATAAAACAGCTACACACACACACATACACCAGAATGAGAGGGAACACAATGCAAGAAAACCACACTGAAAACAATTGTTCTAACTGTTGTGTTTTCTGTGAAGAGCTTATTTAAAAATAAATCTGTTTTCACTGACATAGCTGATAAAAGTAACAAGAAGAAAATTGATATTTTATGGAATCTCATTCACACTGTCCAGAAGACATGTATCCACTATAAATACTCTAGTCTAAGGGAAAGTGCATCTTAGTACAGTGATGACTATGTAAAAGCAAGATTACATAAACTCAATCTCATTTCCTTCCTGCGTTTTTAGAATATACAAAACTTTCTTTTGGGAGATGGATGGATGAATGGATGGATGGATGGATAGATAGAGGCATTAGGCTACTGGCAGTTTATTAGTTCTAATCCCACCAGATTAGATTAAACCAGTCACCTAGTTGGCTGCCATGCCTAACCAGGACTAGAACTTGCTATCTCTTGGTTTCTAGGCCAGAATTTTTGTCAGTACACCAAACTAGCTTTAGAAAACTTTTAATCCTTTATAGATAAATAGAAAAATAAACCTCAAGTGAAGCTGAACACTTGTTTCCACAGAATAAACTTTAGCAAATGCTTAACTCATGGTGAGATAGCCAGCAAATAAATAAATAAAAATAAATAATATAAACTTTCTATTAAATCAGTTTAAACTTTAAGAAATAATTTTGATGTGATCGGGCTTTAGCTACCGTATTGTCTCACCCTAATTTATTTTCTTGTTCATTTTAATTTTATTACATGCAAAAGATGTGGATTATACATTTGTTATTTGTAAGGATTAGGCGAGTGGAATAAACACAAGCCTTCCTTCTGATTTAGAAGAGAATATCCTCCCAAAACATTTTCCTAACACATTTTGCCAGGCTAATTTAGAACTGATTTCCCGTAGGACATCCATATTGAAAAATGTATCATTCATTCTGAAAATAGATTTATTTGCTTATTTGTTTCTTGGTTTAGTAACTAGGCTTTTAATAGAAAAAAGTAAATTTTAACTGGTATAAAAACATATTATGGTATGTATTTGAAATGCTACACTTACCTTATGCTTTAAAAAAATAATCTGGATGAGTACCTTAAACCAAATTGCTTTCATAATGAGTAGAGTAGCTTCTTCAAAAAAAATCTTCTGGGAGCTTTACTGTATAAAATTTTTGAATAATGAACCCATACGAAATTATTATTCATATTCCTTAGTGTATCACAAGGGAGATATTATGAACTCTTCCCTTTTAGTGAATGTCCTTTTTTAAAGAATACATGAAGCTAAGGTTATCATATAACATTTCTAGCAAGTAGTCTGCATAAGATGCTACTGGAATGTGGGAGTGGCCACAATTATGAAAATTCCAGAGAAAAGATAAAATCTTTTTAAAAATCCAATCACATATTCCTTTGAAAAAAAAATTTTTTTTAGAACTTCAATGTCAAAGAAACCCTGAAATGGCATTTTGAGAGGTTTATTCTTCAGTAGCCTAATAATTATTTTGAATGAAAATGTACATTAATTCTACACTTGGCTAATATCACCTGGGAGTGCATAGGCTAATGTTTCAAAATGAGAAAAAAACACTTTGCACACAACTGACATTGAAAGGACGTATAAATTGTTTCAATATTCAAAGTTAGATTTTTATTGAATATTCATTTTTTTTATTTTAGCCAAATCATTCTTGCAATTTTCTATTTGATGAATATTGTGATAGGTAATAACATGAGATATAGGGGGGAAGATGGCGGACGGCTGCTTTCGCCGGAGTTCTCTCCGGCCCGGGTGCTCTTCGGTGCGGGTCCCCATGCCCCCTGGCCCCCCTCGCCGGTGGCAGAGGTGGGGGAGGGCCCGGGGAGACCAGCGGTTTCCAACGAGAGCTGGTTGGGGGCTCGCCGGAGCTAAGGGAGCCGATGGGAGCGACGGCGTTGGCGCGGCGGCCCTGGCGGCCTCGGAGTGGCCTCGGGACGGTCTTGCTGGCCTTGGCGGCCTCGGAGCGGCCTCGGAGGGGCTTCGGAGGCCCCGTTCTGGATGCAGCGGCCCCGGAGCGGTTTTCCAGCTCGCCGGAGCCGCGGGGCCGAGAGGAGAGACAGCGTTGCCGCGGCAGTCCTGGCGGCCTCGGAGCGGCCTCGGGGTGGCCTCGTTGGCCTCGGAGTGGCCTCGGAGTGGCGTCGGAGGCCGCGTTCCAGGTGCGGCGGCCCCGGAGCGGTTTCTGAGCGGCCTCGGAGGCCTTGGGAGTGGTGTGGAGCGGCCCCGGTGGATTTGTGGCGATGGATCCGGTGCGTGCGACGCGGAGCTCCGCCGCGGCCCTCTCCGGCCTGGACGGCCTCAGCGGCGACCCCCCCTGTCCCCTGGGCCCCCCCGCCGGTGGCAGAGGCGGGGGAGGATCGAGGGAGACCAGCCGGGACATCTGGAAGCTGGTCGGGGGTCGGCTGGAGCCGCGGGACCGATGTGGAGGGCGGCGTGGTCACGGCGGCCCCGGCGGCCTTGGGTCGATTGCGGAGGCCTCCTCCAGCGGTCGGCGGAGCGGGGCGGCTGCGGACGGGCGCCCGGCGGCGATGGACGGGTGCTCGGCGGCGGCGGCCCTTCCCGGCGGTCGGCTGAGCGAGGAGGCTGCGGATGGGTGTTCGGCGGCGGCGGTGGTGGCAGCCGCGGCCTCCGGACTCGTCGTGACGGCGCTCTTGGTGTCTTCTACGTCGGTGGCCCCAGTGTGGGCTCAGCGGCCTCCTTCGGGCCGCGGCGGTCATGGGCGGCCCCGGCCGGCTTTGATATGGGCCGGCGGCGGTCAGGGCGGCCCTGGAGCGGACCTGGGGCATTTTCGATAGCCCCGAAGACGACGCGGCGGCTGGGAGATCCACGGAAGGGCTCGGCTGGGGAGCGATGGTGCCGATGCCCCCGTGGGCCGCTTAGGTGGAGCTGTGGTGTCCCTTCCTTCCCTGGGGCCCCCACCGGTGGCAGAGGTGGTGGGCCTGGGGGGGGACCGGCTCTGCCTGTGACTCTTTCCCCCCCGGGGGTCTCACTGGTGGCAGAGGTGGGACGACCGGGGGGAGGCAGAATATATCCCAGCTGGACTGGATTCCATTTTCCATGGCCGGAGGACGGCAGACGTCGCGGACACTCTGGGACTGCCGAGATGGGGCGGCCGGGTCCACGGAAGTACCCGAGGACAGAGCTTTGGGCCTTGAGGGATGCCCCCCTCTCCCTTAGGTGGCCCTCGAAGCTCTCTAAGACCTTCCGCAATGAGGGATCCTGGGATCCGGAGCGATGGTGGGGTCGGGGAAACCGGGGAGGGCGTGGTAAATTCGGGCTTGAAAAATTTTTAATGGGATTTTTTAAGGGGGAAAAGTCCAGGGCGGGCGGGGGAGACAGCCCGCATGGAATTGGGGGCAGCCGGGCCGGCGAGCGCGCCTGTGGGGCCTCGGGGGTCCCCGTGTCGGGGTGGCAGACAGGGGGTGGGCAGCCGGGGGCCAATTTTATCGGCACGGTAACTGGGAGAGGTAGGTATGCTAGGGGTGGAGGGCCATATCCGGTTAGGGGATCGCGCTCCCGATGTTTACAAGCGGTAGCGCGCTCCGACCCTCCCTACCCATCCTGCAGTCCTGGTTGTCCGGAATCTCAGGCCCTGAATACCCGGCTGCTGTTGTGCAATGCCAGGTCCGTGGTTAATAAGGCTCCCCTGATCTGGGAGTTGGCTCAGGAGGAGGCCGCGGACCTGGTAGGTGTCACCGAAACCTGGTTGGGCCCAGAGGGAGGTGTCCCTCTGGTTGAGATGTGCCCACCAGGTTTCCTTGCATTTCACCAGCCTAGGGCTCAGGGAAGGGGCGGTGGGGTGGCGGTGCTTATAAAGGAAGTCCTTTGTCCTAGGGAGGCCACTGTCCCTCAGACGGCTGGCTGTGAATCTCTTTTTGTGAAGTGGGGGCAAGGGGTTCAGATGGGTCTTTTGTTGACGTACCTGGCTCCCTGCCACGTCTCATCGGCCCTACCCGGACTCCTAGAGGTAATAGCCGGGCTGGCGGTTGAGACCCCAAGGCTCTTAGTCATGGGGGATTTCAACCTGCCATCGCTCGGTGAAACCTCGGGGTTGGTCCGGGAGTTCTTGGCTTCCATGACGGCCATGGACCTGACCCAGTTAGTTTCTTCCCCCACTCACATGGGAGGTCACATGCTGGACCTGATTTTTGTCTCTGGGCAGTGGTTGAATGACTGTAATTGGGGGGATTTAGTTATTACGCCCTTGTCATGGACAGATCATTCCCTCCTTAGGCTGGATTTCTGTTCCGCTACCCCCCACCGCAGGGAGGCGGAGCCACTTAGATGGTTCCGCCCCAGGCGCCTAATGGATCCGGATCGGTTCCAGAGGGAGCTTGGGCCATTTCCTGAATCTCTGGCTCTCAGCTCGCCTGGAGACCTGGTGGCCACCTGGGAGGGGTCGGCCGCCGGGGCCCTAGAGCGAGTTGTGCCTATGCGACCTCTGACTCGGCACAGATCCCATTTGGCTCCGTGGTATACGGAGGAGCTACGGGAGATGAAGTGCCGAAAAAGACGTCTTGAGGGCATTTGGAGGGCGAGCCGTTCTGAGTCTGACCGAACACAGGTGAGATCTCATATTAAGACTTACCTTGTGGCGATAGGGGCGGCGAAATCTTCGTATTTCTCCGCCCTTATTGCATCAGCAGAAAATCGGCCTGCCGCCCTGTTTAGAGTGACCCGCTCTCTACTTGAACCGAGAGCGCGGGATGACCTCTTGCAGGGTAGAGCGGAGGAGTTTTCCCGATTTCTGCATGATAAAATCGCTCAGATTCGGGAAGGGCTCGACTCCAATTGGGTGGTCCCGGGGGAGGTGTCCGGGGCAGGTCTTGAGAGTGTTATCTGGGGGGAGTTCGATCCTGTGACCGCTGAGGGTGTGGACAGGTTGCTGGGGGGTCTGAATGCCACCACCTGTTTATTGGACCCGTGTCCTTCCTGGTTGGTTTCGGCCGCCAGGGAGACGACACAAGGCTGGCTCCAGGGGATTGTCAACGCTTCTTTGAGAGAGGGGTTGCTCCCTACCGCCCTGAAGGCGGCGGTGGTGCGCCCCCTCCTCAAGAAGCCTTCCCTGGACCCAGCTATTTTAAACAACTATCGTCCAGTCTCCAACCTTCCCTTCGTGGCGAAGGTTGTTGAGAGTGTGGTGGCACGTCAGCTCCCCCAGTACCTGGAGGAAGCAACTTACCTCGATCCGTTCCAATCGGGCTTCAGGCCTGGACATAGCACTGAGACGGCATTGGTCGCGTTGGTTGATGATCTCTGGAGGGCTCGTGACAGAGGGTTCTCCTCTGTCCTGGTCCTATTAGATCTCTCGGCGGCTTTTGATACTATCGACCATAGTATCTTATTGCGACGGTTGGAGGGGTTGGGGATTGGTGGAACCGTCCTCCGATGGTTCTCCTCCTTCCTCTCTGACCGTTCGCAATTCGTGTTGGCGGGGGGGGAGAGGTCCACCTCTAGGCCCCTGGTTTGTGGGGTGCCTCAGGGGTCGGTCCTTTCTCCCCTCCTGTTCAACATTTATATGAAGCCGCTGGGCGAGATCATCCGTGGTCTTGGAGTGAGGTGTCATCTGTATGCAGATGACACCCAGCTGTACATCTCCACTCCGGACCACCCCAACGATGCTGTGGGGACTATGTCTAGGTGCCTGGAGGCCGTGCGGGACTGGATGGGCGGGAACAGGCTTCGGCTCAACCCATCCAAGACCGAGTGGCTGTGGTTTCCGGCGCCCCGATATAGCCAGCTGACACCTTCGCTGGCTATTGGGGGGGAGGTTCTGCCCCCCACAGAGAGGGCTCGCAACCTGGGAGTCCTCCTGGATGTACGGCTGTCGCTTGAACATCACATCGCGGCCGTCTCCAGGGGGGCGTTTCATCAGATCCGTCGGATCTACCGGTTGCGGCCCTTCCTGGATCGGGACGCCTTGCGCACGGTCACTCAGGCCCTTGTCACCTCTCGCCTGGACTATTGTAATGCCCTCTACATGGGGCTCCCTGCGGGGAGCATCCGGAGACTCCAGTTGTTGCAAAATGCAGCCGCGAGGGTGATTATGGGGGCGTCGCGTAGCGCCCATGTGACGCCTCTCCTGCGCGAGCTGCATTGGTTGCCGATGGCTCTCCGGGTTCGCTTTAAGGTTCTAGTTTTGACCTTTAGGGCGACCCATGGCATGGGACCAGGTTACCTTCAGGACCGCATTCTGCCAACGTTCTCCAACAGGCCGGTGCGTTCCCACAGGGAGGGTCTGCTCCGGGTGCCGTCGGCCGCTATGTGTCGTCTGGCGGCGCCAAGGGGTAGGGCCTTCTCTGTGGGTGCCCCCGCCCTCTGGAATACTCTGCCACCGGAACTTCGTACCGGCACGGACCTGAGGGCCTTCAGGCGCGCGTTAAAGACTTGGCTCTTTGAGCAGGCCGGCCTGGGCTGAGATAATGATTTTAAATTTGATCTCCATTTTTAACTTTAAATTGGGTTTTAAGGGTAGGGGGGGGGTTTCCTAATTTTAGTCTGCAGCTGATTCAAATATTTAATTACTTTTTAACTTTTGTATTTGTGGGGTTTTTAGACGAGCTGTTCACCGCCCTGAGTCCCTAGGGAGAAGGGCGGTATATAAATGTAATTAATAAAATAATAAATAAATAAATAAATAAATAAATAGCTAACTTTTCTGCTTCCTCATCTTCTCTTAAAAATATTTCTCTATAATAAGACATTAAAATGATACTTCATCCTAAATAGCTTGCAAATACATTATTGTTGACATATAACTCTAGTTTTTATTACTGCATTTATCTAGAATGTCCGTATTTTTATTTGCTGAATTGATTTTATTCCACATAAACGTTTTGGGATACAGGGTTTCCCGTTTTATTGAACTCATTGGGACTTACTTCTGTTGATATTTATATGCTAATGCAGTTATTTATCATCCTAAAAGGGCATTTAGAACAGCATTTATTCCATATCAGTTGAAATAAGGACTAACTTCACGGGAATAAAGCTAGGGCTGTTTTTTGTTGCTGTTATGTTTAATGTTTATCTCAGGCAGAACCACACATACAACTTCCAGAAAGGGCACAGAGTTTTATTTATCATATTTGGTACAAAGTTATTAAGAATCAAAGTATTGGTCCCTCTAGTCTATTATTTATTTCAATTACTACAGTTTGTTTATTTTAATTGGTAGCTGTATTTTTCTATACTCCTTTACTTGAGGTCCCTTAATCAAGCAATGTGCTAAAGAGTTTGGAAGTCTAACTAGACCAATCTGCCCTATCCAGGAAAACGTATGCAGGAACTAGACCTCCTCCTCCTCCTTTTAAGCTGGCAAGATACTTAAACCAAATAACCCTAAAGTCTGGACAATTACATGGCACATTTTAATGTCCCCCCCAATACTTTTTCCATTAAACCCAAATGAAAGTTTCTGGTTTCATCTTTATCCTTGTTTTAAGAATTAAAATAAGTATTAAAATATGAATCTTACTCCAAAATTTCTTTGCTTTATCACATGTTCACAATAAATGATAAAAGGTCCCTTCTCTACTTTTACATCTCCAACATTCATTTGAAATACCTTTATACATTCTAGATAACTTATCTGGTGTTAAAACAGCAGCCACACATCATCTTATAAAAAATTCTTTGAAATTATAATTTAATTATAATGGAAAAAGACTTGGGAAAAAAAATTGGAATTTTGATCTTATACATGTTGATGGCAGCAAGACTACTGTGTGCACAAAAATGGAAGGACATTTTGATGCCTACCATGGACGAATGGCTACAGAAGCTGATGGGAGTTGGCAGAGAAGGCTAAATTGACCATTTTGATAAAAGAAAAGAATATAAGTACTATTGTTGCTACATGGAGACCACTTCTGGACTTTGTGCTTGAGGTGGAAAAAAATGAAACTTTGATTTTGGGTTTTACTAATTAGATTTATTTGTCGTTATAGAAATGACTAGTTTATATCATTATGAAAAAGTAAAAAGTTGTACCTTTTCTCACTCACATCAGGAGGAACTTCGTATTACATGGATCAATGTATTACTGTTATAAGTCATCGTATACATGGATCAATGTATTACTGTTATAAGTCATCAACAGATGGCAGTGGTAATGTGCTGAAAACTCTGATGTGTTCTTTAACGTCTGTTCTTTCACTTCCATTTATAGAAAATTACTGTGAGTTGTGTTACAGTAGCTCGTGAGTTATGAATGTAATGTAGTTTGTCCATACCATTCGTAACCTGAGGATTTGTGGGAATGAATCTCATATCTTGAATGAGATCACTCCCTCCTTTCGCCCATGCATTCTGTAATCAAATGCGAGGCTTGTTAAGTGCATATGAGGTATTTCAGGATGGGAAAGGCGATAGGGGGCCTACTGATAAAACAGGTCACCTGCCTAAGACCACCCAAGGCCCCCCTGACCCACTGAAATATCTCATGCTCCCCAAATTGCTTTTTCCCCTGCAACCTTCCACGCCATGCCACTTACGTTATGAAGATCTAGCAAGCTTCGTGCGCTCCTCTGCAATACTGTTTCGGGCCTCTGCAGACCTTTCCCAGCCTGTTGCAGGCTGAAATGGAGCTTCTGGGGACCAGATTCCCAGATTCAGAGACTGCATTTTGGCCTGTAACGGGCTGGAGGAAGCCTCTGGACAGCTGAACAGGGCTTCTGAGGGACAGATCAAAAGCTCCATTTTGGCCAGCAAGGTGTCGAGTGAGGCCTCTGGATGGCTGAATGGGGCTTCTGAGGGGCTAATCCGCCCCTCAGAAGCTTCATTTCAGCCAGCAACGTGTAGGATGAATGTTGCAGAGCCTCTGCAGTTGTTCATAAGGGTGAACAACTGCTGTAATGCTGCAAAATTTGTAGTTTTGGGCCTTGTTCAGAAACACTAGGGGGCACTGATAGCGTAACTTCAAACGTTCACTAAGGGAACATTCGTAACCTGGGATTACCTATGTTATTATTCGTAAAATGGAAGCATACATTGATTATTCATCATTACATGTTAGTATTGAATTTTTGACTGCCAAGCAGGTCCTGTCAATTGAATTTCACTGTCAAATAAAGTATTTTTTTTAATGCAGATGACTGTGATGACATGAGTGCTGTGTGTAGTTGGGCAAAAAACAACATATAAAAAGGTGACTTGTTAAGAGCTGAATTATGTGATCAAGAATAAAATTTACAACTTGTGACAGCTGATGAGTTTCACATGAAAAAGGTTGATAAACTGATGAATGATAACTGGAAGCACAAGAATTTTGCTTCAAGAGAACATCAGCCTTCTTACTTCACAAGTCACTCATTTTCCATGAAAAAAACAAGCAAATCAGAACCATTTTATTTTGACTACTATGTAACTTCAGCCTATATGCAATAGATTTCACAGAAAATCTCAATTCCAAAATATTTCAATGAGCTCCTGCACCGTTGGTATGACAGTCGGCACATATAAATACAAGCAAAATTCTAAAGGGATAAGTGCTATTGGAAGAATCCACACCTTTCTACTCTTTCTCACTTTCAAAACTGAATTATGACTCAAAGTTACTTGAATTTTGTATTAATTTATTTGGTTGCTTGCTTATTTTTGCAAATAATTAAAGGTGGTGAATACCTTCCTCCTGTTATTTTCCCCATCATGACAAACACGTGAGATAAATTGGGGCAAAAGAGTGATTGGCACAAGGTTACCCGGCTGGTTTTTTCATGGTTTTCATGACTTGAACTTACAGTCTCTTGCTTTCTACACTGATGCCTTAACTACTACACCAAATTGGCTTTCGGTGTTATGGCAACAAAGAAGTGAAGAAGGCAGATTGAGAATTTTCTTCTCCGTTCTATAAAAAGCCAAGAGCAAAAAATGGAAGCTCTATTTCAAAAGCTTAATTCTCCATTCCCTATACAGCAAGTCACACATTTCATTTTTAGCACAAAAGCTCAGCTGGATTTAAAAGTATAATAGTGCTTCACTTGTTAATGTAGGCAACATTACAATACAAACTTTCTGATAATATACAGATAATATATATTTATGGAACAAAATTTCAGCTAAAAATGTAAAATTGAAATAAGTATCATATTCATTATTTTAATACTATTCACATTATTTAAAACTAATTTGCAATATAGATTTCCTCTTAAATTTTGCTTGATAACACTGTATAAGATGGGTGAAAATGTTAACAGAAATGAGAAAGGCATTTGATTTTTGTATATAGCTAGCTTCAAAGACTATAAAACATAGGAAACAATAAAAAGAACACATGCAAGAAAAAAATTGTAAAATAAAAGCATGAGGAATGACATATACATTCTTGTGATAATTCCTATCCTGTTTTATTGCTCAGTAATGATCTTACATTGCTATACTTCAATGATCATTGCTTGAATCTAAGCTTCATTTCCTCCACATATGTTAAACACATTTGACTTGAATTCACTTCATATAACTTTCATTACTTTCTTTTGAGTGTAAAAGGAAATGGAATATAAATACTGAATAAAGAGAAATAAATCAATATTATTGTTCTGTTTTATAGTGTTAGGAAATTCCTTGAGTTGAAAATCTATCACAGCAAAGCATGACATTAAAATAAGATATTCAATGTATTAAGGGCATGCCTTGGGCTAAAATCCACCTTGCCCAATAGCCTCAAAGGCTTAATAAAGGATTTTTCATACAGAGAGATCTTCGAATAACAGGACAACAGACTGTACTTCCTCAGGACATAGACACCTACTGAATCCAATTACTCAATGCATGCTGACAACCTGAATCTAAACATTTTTATTTGGAAGAAAATCCTTCGTGTTACCTATCTAATACTCTCAACATGTTAAATTTCTTTATTAATTTTGGATTTCTTTTATTAAACATCCTAATGTTTAACATAATAGAGAAATATATTCATAATAAAATATATTAGTTGTATACAGTAGCTATATTCAGTTAGCAAATAGGTATTGTCATACCAGAGGTGGTATTATATTATAGTATGTTCCTATAACATGAACAAGACCTGGCATGAAAGATCGTTTCACGGGACCAGTAAGATTTAAGAAAAAGAAAAGGACAACAAAAAGTAATTGTTAGCAGAGAAGAAAAATATAAAAAACTGAGAAATTTAAATGTGTCTATGAAAAATAATCTATGCTGAGGATTTATATAGTTTACACTTATTCCTACTTTGTTACATTCAACAGGGAGGAAAAACTTTATAAGGTAGAGTAAATGATTAAAAAAGATAAAACAATCCAGCAATAATATTTTTTAAAAGTCAGGAACAAAAATGCTTGTATCTAAAAATATACCACAGAAAAAACATTAACCTCTGCTGTCCAGGTAATACACTCTAACTATCAACTTGTTCTAAAGATGTGGGACTATAGCCAAAAAATCTCTCTCCTATGCACTCCTTAACCTCAATCTAACTGCACAATGCTGAATAAATGAGAACGGCCTACACTTAAAAGTTGTAGCTCAGAAAAGGAGAAACCCTTAAGTAACTTGGATCCAAAATAAACTATCAAAATCAACACAATAAATCTTGAAGTGCACTAGTAATAAGGCAGGTGGATTATGAAACTGATACCATAATTCTCTTTTCTACTCAGAAATTAAATTAAATGAAATTTTCACCATTAAATCAAATTCTCAAATTGTCTTTTTATATGCAGTCTGCATATAGTGCACTTTAATCATTACTATGATGTCACTTCTGCACAGATAATAAAAGATACAACATCACTCTCCATTCCTGGCTGTAATGGGTATACCAATGTAAGCAGTCATTGTTGCTTGGGCAAATTCAAGTAAATTCTGTGTTGTGCACTTGAGAGAATATAACTGGTTCTGAGGTCAAACATAATCCTCCATTCAATTCAATTATTTATTCTTCTCATTAGTCTTATGTTTGGATTGTACTAAATACATCCTACAACACCTCGAATCTCCAAATACCTATTCAAGGGTCCTCTTTGTAGACTTCAGTTCAGCATTCAATACCATCATTCTAGACACTCTTCTAAGTAAACTAAACCAACTAGCAGTACCTGAACACACTTGTAAGTAGATCATAAGCTTACTAACAGACAGGAAGCAGCAGGTGAAGCTAGGCGAAATCACATCCGATATCTGTACAATCAGCACAGCGCCCCCCCCCCCCCCCGTGTGCTATCTCCATGACTGCATCTCAAATGATTCATCTGTTAAAATACTGAAGTTTGCTGATGACACAACAGTCATTGGTCTCATTCGAGACACGATGAATCTGCGTACAGACAGGAGGTTATACAACTTGCCTCATGGTGTAACTGGAACAATCTGGAACTGAACACACTCAAAACTGTAGAAATGGTGGTAGACTTTAGAAGAAATCCTCCCATACTACCACTTCTTACAATACTAGACAACACAATATCAACAGTAGAGACCTTCAAATTTCTAGGTTCTACTATATCACATGACCTAAAATGGACACCTAACATCAAAAACGTCATCAAAAAAGCACAACAAAGAATGTTCTTTCTGCGCCAACTCAGAAAGCTCAAAGTGCCCAAGGAGCTGATGATCCAGTTCTACAGAGAAATTATTGAGTCTATCATCTGCACCTCTATAACTGTCTGGTTTGGTTCTGCAACCCAACAGGACAGACACAGACTTCAGAGGATAATTAGGACTGCAGAAAAAACAATTACCACCCACCTATCTTCAATCGAGAACCTGTATACTGCACGAGTCAAAAAGAGGACTGTGAAAATATTTACAGACCCCTCACATCCTGGACATAAACTGTTTCAACTCCTTCCCTCAAAATGACGCTATAGAGCACTGTACACCAGAACAACTAGACACAAGAACAGTTTTTTCCCGAAAGCCATTACTCTGCTAAACAAATAATTCCCTCAACACTGTTCAACTATTTACAAAGTGTACACTACTATTACTGTTAATCTTCTCATCACTCCTTATCACCCATCCCCTCCCACTTGTGACTGTAACTTTGTTGCTTGTATCCTCTGTTTCCTAGTATGATTTGATGTTGATTGTATCCTATGACTATAAATAAGTGTTGTACATTATGATTCTTGATTCTTAACGAATGTTCCTTCTTTATGTATACTGAGAGTATTTACACCAAGACAAATTCCTTGTGTGTCCAATCACACTTGGCCAATAAAGTATTCTATTCTATTCTATTCTATTCTATTCTATTCTAAATAGTTTACAACTAAGGTTAAAATAGTCTGTGTCATAATGTAACAATGGGGACATGAAATATAAATAATATTTGAATGTATAAAATTGCTTTAATAGGGACAAACTGTGAAATATCTGGTACAGTAATCCTAATATTTAAAAAATCTAGGTTACTAAACCAGTTACTAAAGATCTAAAGCCATATTTTAGCTAATCATAGCACTTTGTGCAATCTGCAGCTCCACCATTACAATTCATATCACATCTCCTACTGGTTTCTTCCAGAGCTCAAGAAAGTTGGGAATTCAATAACATCAGAAGTCTGTCCCTGGCTTTTGCCTTATCTGTCAACTATAGCTGTGAAGGAAAATAGGAAATCTCAGCTTCATCTTGGTCCTCTCTATTATAATAATCAATAATATACCTTCCAAAAAGCAAAACTGGCACTACAAATGAGATAAAGCAAAGCTTATCATCACTCACTGACTGTTTGTGCTTTAAGTCTTTTCTTTAATCAACTGCAATGGCTCCTTGCAATCAATTTATGAAATTTTGTTTTCTTTTTTTCAACCTCAATTCTAACGATGCTTTTTAAGCCACAGGTCATAATAGAGGGGTTAAATGCAATCTAGACGAAAGATTCCTATATCACATACAGAAAAGAAATTTTCATTGAATTTTGTATGATGAAGATGAAAACCATCCTACACAAAAAAATACAAAGAAGTTTTAAAAATGGTAAGAAATCATCTCTTATATAAAATGTTCTCATATAAACTAAAGTATTTAAAATGACTAGGCAGTTGTGAATCATTTTGTCAACCTCATTAGATCCACTAATATAGTTGATGCTTAATTTGGATTTCAGTATTTTTCAAAGTAATCTCTCTTTCTACTGAAACAGCTACTAAGGTGATATCAGAGATGGTATTCAGCAGGTTCTGACCAGTTCTGGAGAACCAGTAGCGGAAATTCTGAGTAGTTCGGAGAACCGATAGTGGAAATTTTGAGTAGTTCAGAGAACCAGGAGTGGAAATTTTGAGTAGTTCAGAATACCCCCTCTGACTAGCCCCACCCTCATCTATTCTCTGCCTCCCGAGTCCCAGCTGATTGGCTGGGTCTCCTTTTGTTGCCCTGCACAGGACAACAGAGCTGGAAAGCAGGTTATTGGTGGGGATGGAATGGGATTTTGCTGTAACCTTCCCCCAGGAGTGGGGAGGGAATGGGAATTTTACAGTATCCTTCCCCTGCCATGCCCACCAAGCGAAGCCACGCCCACTAAGTCACACCCACAGAACTAGTAGTAAAAAAAATTGAATCCCACCACTGGGTAATGTGATATGACACAGAAGGCCAATTTTACTTTAATCTTTACAGTCATGCTAATTTACCTTTAAGAGAGAATCCAAATGCAAAAATACTAAGCAATTATTTTTCTATGGAAATTATGTGAGGTAGATCATGTCAATTAATACAGTCAGTCAGATGATGATAAATGTTGGGTTACTGTATCTGCAGAATAGCTATCAAAAATAGAGAATATCAGTATCTTCAATTAAAACATCATGTTGTATAGATGCAGACTGCCACTCAGACTTCTCTCTCAGAATCATGTCTTATTTTGCATGTGGTTGCACAAAAACTGATTTTGTAATGGAAATCAGAAATGGGATAAGTTAACAGGAATGATGCACATTAATTGGTAATCAAATCTATAATACTGTTCAGAAATAGAGTAAGGCACAATGGGGCTCCTTCTAAAACTGTTAGTGGAAGAGGATGTACTCAATAGATTCTATTTGTCCTCACTAGTGACATTTATATGCCATTTATATGGTGTATAAATCATATGAACTACAATATTCTATACTACTAATTTTTAAAAAAACCCACACTTTTAAACAAGGTTCTGAAAGAAGAAATCATTTGTTGATATATTAAAAATGGCACCATAACTAAAGGTTCCCTTTTACTTCTTAACAAGTGTGACACCTAAGGAGGATATCTGAGAAACACAGGAAAGATTTATTCAAGATACTGAAATGAAAAGCCTGACAATGAGAGCTTTAAATATTAATTACCTTGTTGAAGGATGAGCCTGTACATATGGAGAAAGGAATGTCACAATGGTGCAGTGGCTAGAATGCAGTAATGCAGGGTAACTCACTGCTCACTGCCAGAAGTTCAGTCTTGACTGGCTTCAGGTTTACTCAGCCTCTCATCCTTCTGAGGTCAGTAAAAAGAGAATCCAGATTTTGGGGGCAATATGCTGACTCTGTAAACCACTTAGAGAGGGCTGTAAAGTACTGTGAACTGGTATATAAGACTAAGTGCTTTCCTTCACCATTCCTTTTAAATGATCTCCCCTACCTGGTGAGATAAAAACAAGAATATATAGCTCAACAGAAAGATATGGGAGAAGAGAGTTTTTTAAAAAGAATTCCAATTGGAGCTGGCTGAACTGAGAGACCTTATTTCTTCCTGAAGAGAGCCAAAAGTTTTCCTTCTGAGCTGGAAATTAGAATGCGGCTGTAAAATGAAAAGTTAAAAAGCCAGAAGATAATAGTAGCCCAGGTAAGCTTGCCTGAAGCTACAGACTGAAACAGTATCAGGGCCAGGAAAACAAACAATTGAGCAATCTTCCCCAGGGCAACTCAGTGGCACCAGGTAATCAGAACTTCCAAGAAAGGCCAGAAGAGGCTCAGTTGTATAATGTACAACTGCAGGGCGAGAAGTGCCCTACAGTTGTACATTATATTGCAGCTGAGGCCAAATGGAGAGACCTCCTGAGTAGGCCAGAATAGCAAAGAGTGGCTACCAGCTGCAAGACAAGGCTGGCCAGGATACTTTCTTGGAATAAAGTAGTTGTGAAATGATAGATCAAAGTGAGAGGAACTCCTGAAAACCCACTTGACCTCAATCATAGAAATCACCATAGTTAATTAAGGTAGGAGGGACAGGCAACCTAGTCCTGACTCTGAAGACAGTTTAGGGGGAAAAATGTGTTACATACCTGCAACCAATCTGCTAATAAACAGCCTGATTTATGAAAACTTTAACTCTACCTGCCTGTATTTGATTCCTTCCTACATGTTAAAGAAAATATCCTCACACAGAAGGTAGTCCTCACATACTGAATGCAATTGGGATTGGCAACTCAGCCACTAAGTGAAGTAGTTGTAAAAATTAACCAGTTCCTTAATAATCCACCATGGATTATTAAGGGCGATGTCATGTGAACATAACTTGCAATTTCCAGCTGGCTTCCCCATTGACTTTGCTTGTGGGAAGCTGGCTGTGAAGTTCGCAAATGGTAATCAAGTGACTGCAAGACACTGCGACCATCGTAAATGTGCACCAATTACCAAATGCCCAAGTCATAAATTTGACAGGCAAAACATGAAGACCAGTTCACCACTGTCACAACTTCAAACAGTCACTGAGTGACTGGTCAGAGAGGATTAAGAGATTGAGCAATTATGTATTCCTAACCAGGACATGGACACAACATGAATATACTTTGAAAAGACCTTCCAGATTGAAAAGACATGTTTTGCGTACTTGACATCATATAAATATTAACTTGCAGATATGCAGTTCATTTAAGTTAACTTGGATTCTCCCACAGAGCAAGATTGTATCATTTACTGCTAACACAATATGGCCTTTTAAATGCCACATCTCTCTTATTATAACCACCTATCAGGAAATATTATGAATATTTTCTAATCCTTCCAAGCTGGAAAAACTGATCAGAATCTTTCCCTCTCCCTCTCCTTCTCCTTCTCCCTCTCTCACACACACACGAAAAAAAGAATATCTACTTCACATGGAATAAAATAATCATGTAGTGTATATTCAATGGAAAAATAATTGTTATGAAATATTCATTTGAAAAGTAATTAAGGCTTCAATTGAAAAGCTAACCTTTCACAACACAAAATAATCACACAGCTTGAAGATTAACACATTATGTGTCCTCCAGTATTCATTACAATTTATTTAAGATTTCAGCTACACTACTGCTTGGATTATTTTTCTGTCTTTCCCAAGAAATCTAATGAAAATTAGAGTTTTACTAAAATCACTTCTTAATAGTGCTACAATCTTCATTCCCAAATGCATCATTGTACTTTCTGAAAGGATTGGAAATTTGTGACATGAAGAATTGACAATCCATCCCTCTAAACCATGAATGATTATTCTATCAAAACAAGACATTTTAAAATTCTTTGAATTTTATGCAATCAATAGCTCCAAATATGCTTATTTCCATGAATTTATAAACCATTAGTACACAAATTATTAACTTATTTAAAATCTCTCTGTTCAAATGATTTATTTTGCACTATGCATCTTGTAATTAAATCTTTTGCAATCTACATGTGAAGAAAAACAGCCTTAGCCTTAGCAGCCTTAGCATGAATGATTTTAAGCTTCAGTGGCCTGGTGTGTTATTAGCCTAGTTTTTGCTGAGAAAGTGCAACAGTCTAAAAGTGCTATCAACACATAGCAATACATTTGCAAAATAAAACACCTGCTCTTGAAAAGAAAAGTCTGATTATAGCTGAAAGAGCTGAATACATCCCTTACATGGATCCTGTTGAAACCATTCTGGAGAAAACATTATTTCATTTAAAAATTCTTTGATCACCCTCCAATATTTACAGATTATCTTTAAAAATATCAAAGAAACAGTGAAAGTCTAATAATACATAATCATGAAATATACTATGGATACCTTTTGAATGTCATTACACAAGATTCTTCTGTCTGTCCCAATCTCCTATAGTCCACAGAATAGTAGCTTGATTTTTCTTCCCATCAATGAATCAAGCACATTATTAGAATATAAATATTTGTTTCTACTTATTGCAGATATATTTAAAAAATGAAGGGATATTTTTTCTGCAAAACTGCAAAGGAACCAGGCAACAAATAAAAAAATAATCAAAATACCTAAGAATGCTTTCCAAATATAAAAACAACACTAACCCTATCTAAAATACAGTGCGAGTAGTTGGATATATATCTTTTATATGAGAAGAACTATTAGTTTAACCCAAGTATGTAATAATATATATTGTACTATATTTTGATAGAAGAGGTGTATCTTAAGTATTTTTTATATATGAAACCTGTAATACATACACCTGATATGTTTTAGTGTACTTGCAGTCAATCGAAGAGAGATAAATGGCAAGGAAGGTTAATAGAACTGTACATTAATTTCTGTCCACCTTTTAAAATCTAGACTGATCTTAAATAAGCAAAAATTATATAGCACAAAAATGTCTATGCAATGTTCACATCATTAAGCTGATGATTATTTATTTTTTTAAGTATTAAAAATACTGGATTTCTGAAAAGTATGACAATTTAAAAATCGGAAAATGGACTCTTATTAGTTCGAGATTAATACAACATTTTGTTAATAGATATCTTTTCATGCAGTAGAAATTAATTTTTGTCTTATATCTGTATCATCTCAAATATACTACAAAGAGTTCCTCAGTTCTTCACAGCAGAATAAAACGTGGGGGTGGTAGATTCAAGCTGGGAGCAATGCAATCTTAAATATACACTATGAACTATTTATTCTGTATATTTTAAGTATTAAATGAAAAATAGAAACTGATTTCGAGCATTAAAAATATCATGTTAAATTAGCATAATCCTTCCAAAATTTACATCTGCTTGTTACATAGAAGCTCATGCATCACAAAGATCTGTTAGATTTTTAAAATGCTTACTGCTGATGATCTTGTATCAATAATAGAAAAATATAGGGTTTTCCACACTTTCCAGTTTCTACATTTTTTATTGACAAATTGTAGATTTCTTTTATCTTTCACATGTAATTTTCTATATATCAACCTCAGTGTGTGGAAAAATAATTTGTTGGTTTGAATTGTAATACTTGCATTACAATAATGGAAGAGTGAGGAAGGATTGTTAATATTTTTTTTTAAATGCAATATCCATGTCCTACCAGAAATTTGCTGAAGCAAGTAACACTCCCGCCCTCTACCCCAAAATACAGAAAATAATTAATGTGGAAGCTGTAAAGCAAAGAGGGAATCAGGTAAAATTATTTTCCCACTCCATTTATGAAACATATCCATTTCCAAACATATCCACATGTTTTTTTTAAGGTAGTGCATTACCTTTTTCCTTCATTACCCAAAACCACTTATCAGAAAATCTTATTGAACTTTAAGGACTGATGGTAACACCCTTCATTCAACACAATACGAACTTAAAAGGGTCACTGAACAAGTAGTTATAGAGGACTATCTGTATTATCATTGTACGGCCTTTATGTCATTTCAATATATTACTGTTGGTAATTTTTATCAATTTTTGTCTTAACAGAAATACTTTGGAGAGATTTTTGAATAGATTTCAGTATACCTGAAATTTTAAGTCACTTTAACTTTCCTTATTGTTGTTGGTTAATGGGTTTTTGTATCATTAGCCAAAGAAAAAACTTTTATTCAATTTTGCATAATTTATCCAGGTTTGGGAAGCACTGGTTTAAAGCAACATAAAAGTTATAGTGTTAACACAAGTTATATCTTCATGTAGTTATTAAACCAAGGTTCAAAAGATATTTGAATTGACCCATTAGTAATGTTTTAGAAACATAAGATGTACAACTATAATAATCATTGATGCATTTTTAGCAAACATCTAGTAAACATTCAATATCAATTGTTTGCCAATCCCTTCATTTGAAATTTATCACTCAAGAACAAAATAGACTAACTAGGATTTTTAAAAAATGATCTTTTAAGTAAAGAAGAAAAAGTTGATGACCTGATTTTTTGTCTAAGGGAATAGAAAAATTCATAACAAAATTTAATTCACATGGATTAGATTAGATATATTTAAACTAGCTCTATTAAAATTCTAGGCATCCAATAAAACTCCTTTGTCAATCATTTTTCTTCAAAGTTGTAGCTACACGTCTTTCTTCAAAGATGTAGCTATAGCTAGTACTGCAGCAGTTACACAAAAGAAGGACAAACACTCACCCACATATGCATCCATAAGTGTTTACATAAAATTCATGGTTAGGATAGTAAAATATTGGATTCAGTGATCAACACACATGCCTCCAAATCTGAGGTGTTTGTGCAGTCGGGCCAATGCTGCTTAGTTTTTCCATTCATCCTTTTTCATGGTTATCCAATCAATCAATACTGAATGACTGCAGATGATGCTTTTGTGAGTTACTGACATAGCCAAGCAACTGATTTATTTTTATGGGAAAAAACAAAACACTAAATCAATATCTCATATGTCATTACAACCCGTTACAATTTGTTTTACCAAAAGAGGCATTATCATCCCTTACAATATTTTTTTCATTCTATAGAAGCCTATCAACCTATTTAAGATTTGTCATGATGTTCCACATCAAATGTAATATTATCTCCACAAATTTAATCATTTTCTAACAGCTAAAGGGTAAACAGCAATAGCACTTAGATTTCTATACTGCTTTATAGTGCTTTCCAGCCCTCTCTAAGCGGTTTACAGAGTCAACATATTGCCCCCACCAATCTGGGTCCTCATTCTACCCACCTCGGAAGGTTGGAAGGCTGAGTCAACCTTGAGCCTGGTGGGATTCGATCTGCCAAATTGCAATAGGAGTAGCTTGCAGTGTTGCACTCTAACCACTGCGCCACCGAGGCTCTAAGGTACAAAACTGAAGGAATATAAAAACCTGCATCATGTGAAGTTTAGAAAGCTTCTGACTTTGTCATAATTTAGTTTTCTGATAAACCGGTAAATTTCAGCAGCCTATGATTTTCCCTTTCTAGATGGAAGAATGGAGTTCTCTTTTTCTAATATCAATTTCAGAAAACTAAATCAGACATCGAATCAGAATGAACTAATTGTGGAATAACTTGGATAGGATGGCTATATGTTTTGATACTATTCTTGGATTTATTCCAGATAAATTTCTGGCTTTATCATTTTAAAAAATATATTGTGTATAGCAAATGTTGAAGGTCAGATAAGTCTCAAAACTGATAGCTGGCATCCAAAAGCACTGTTTCGTTAATTAAATATAGAGGACAGTAGGCATGCCATTGTTATAAAGTTATGTTCTAACACAGGGGTAGGGAACCTTGGCTCTTTTATCACTTATGGACTTCAACTCCCAGAATCCCTGAGTGAGCCATAAAAGGTTCCCTATCCCTGGCCTACTGGTTTTTCAGTTGTGGGGGAAATCAATTTTTGACTGGAATGGGACTGTTTAATATACAAATGTAGGACATATTCTTTATATATTCTTTATATGTCCTACATTTGTATATCAAACAATCCCATTCCAGTCAAAAATTGATTTCCCCCACAACTGAAAAACCAGTAGGCCAGGGATGGGGAACCTTTTATGGCTCACTCAGGAATTCTGGGAGTTGAAGTCCATAAGTGATAAAAGAGCCAAGGTTCCCTACCCCTGTTCTAACATTCTAACTATATACAGTATTATCTTTGATGTAACTTACATTTATTTTTGTGGCCCTGCTTAAAAGCAAATATGTCAAGGTTTGAAACCTCAGTGTCATTTCTGTGCCTTCCAAGAAATTCTTTAAGGATCTTAAGTTCACTAAAAAATTAATCAATAATCAGCTATCAATTATCTATTCATAAGTGAATGTTATCAAATGCAAACATTTCACTATATTTACCTGGAAAACCCTCTTCAGATTTTTAAGCAGTTTAAACTTTTATATGATTTGAAAATTGAACATGCCAAAACAATGGTAATTCCTGGTTAGTGTTAACATTTTTCTCTTGTATAATAAAACTTATATATTGGAACAAAAGCTTAGAGGGAGAAACAACTACTTCATCAGGACCACAAGCCACATCAGTAATGCATCATAACCCGGACAGCCACAGTCAATCTACATATTTTAATTGCATGTAATTAACCTTCTCTATATCATAGTCATAAACCTAAGAACTAAGCCTACAGCTTAAATTTTGTGCAACTATTCAGTTTTGTTAATTACTTCTAAAAATGTGGTTGTGACCCTCTTTCCTGAATCAAAACTATATATGTATTGCCATTTAGATTAAAACTTGAAATCTTGTCAGTACTTCAAAGGGTTAGAATATTAAGGCAAGAAATGACCATAGAAAACATGCTTATTGTTTTTATGTTATGTTACGTTATATTATGTTATGTGTGGTAACAATTATATTTGAGCAAAAGAAACAAAAAATGTCACATAATTCTGCTGGAACTGCATCTCCAGCAATTTACTTTAAGATGCAGAGATAACTGCCAATAATTGAGGGAAGGCACAGAAAGTTTCACTATGGTTATGCAGAACAAATAAGCCATTCCAAATTGGTCTTATTCACAATTTGTTAGATGGCAGGAGCAGGATAGTGCCTTCAGGTCAATGTTGACTCCTCAAAATAACCCAACTTTATGTCAAAGTCAGGATTAGAACTCATGGTCTAAGGCAAAGGGAAGAAAGAAATGCAAACATTTTCCACTGAACATCCAACTGTTATATGAATTATCAGTAATCTTTTAAAATATAGAATATATATATTTAACTAGAATTTTTTGAAAAAGGGTTTTTTGAAAAAAGCTTAGCAATAAGATTTAGGGAGAAATAATTCTAGTGTTTCTTCTGTTAACTGCAATGCAATCTCACACACCTATTTCTTTTTCAATAGTATAGAAGAACAAATGTAGTTTAATAATAAAATGAAGATGGGCTCCAGCACAAGTCTGAAAGCTTGGAAGACAAAACCTCTGGTCTCGGTGACTGACCCAGATTAGATCCTGCAACATTATCCTGGGACATATATATCCCCCTTATTTGTAATAATAAAATAATTTAGTGAATCCAGTCATAGCTCTTTTAAAATCATTATGTATAAGGTTCTTTTTGCATCAAGTTGCTGAATTCTGAACCTCTTGCCCAAGTCATCCTAATTTTAAAACATAAAGCTATTTCAAACATAAAAAGAAGGAAAGTTAACATTCTAATTAATTTCATTCTATTGAATAAAGTCTACATAATTTCAGTAGAATTCTGCCATGGAAAAGACACTCAAAAGTTCTTAAGCTTCAATGATTATGTTAAAAGAAGCATTAACATAAAGAACAAAATAAGATAAAAAACATTTTTATCAATTACATTACTGATTGTGAAAACCAAACTTTTATTCCATACGGTCATATTAATTTTGGTGGTTTGTTTAATATTATTTAATTATATTTAACTAAAAAGGAAAGGCCTATTTGATATCTTTAGTAACCTCAAAATCTTTAAATAAAACAACTAAACATGTTGCATAATATAAAGAATAAGGCTGATTTCTCTGACTTTCTGTATGTTAAACCGCTTTACAGTGTTATTCTTTACAATGGAGAGTTAATTGGGTAATAATATTCAGCTTAACATAAAAAAAACAATTTAAAGGTTTTAAAATTGGAGCTCACAAAGCTTTTTTCACCCAAATGCTTAAGCTTAAAGGCCAAAAGATGTGAAACTTATTAAGAACTGGATCAATGGCATTAATGAATCAGATCTAAAATGTAAGTCTCCAATCCAATGGTGGTTTATGTATGGATCTAACTGTGGTTCATTCAGTAAACTTTGGTTAACAAAAACAAGATTGCAGGCATTTACAAGGAGCTCAAAGAAGTCAGATGATAGCTGCAACTGTGCAATTAAAGCCCATCCTTCTCTCTCTCTCTGTGTGTGTTTACATAAAAAAGGGGTAGAGCTTCAACAGGACCATCTTTACTTTTTTATCCAACAACACACACGCATCCCAACTCCATAATGACAATCCAAATTAAAGATTTCTGGCTATATTCCTACCATATCAGTTCTTCATTCTCAGTAAAATGAGGACCCAGATGACTGGGGGCAGTGGTGGGATTCAAATTTTTTTACTACTGGTTCTGTGGGCATGGCTTGGTGGATGTGACAGGGGAAAGATACTGTAAAATCTCCAGTCAGAGATGGTATTTGCCAGTTCTCCAAACTACTCAAAATTTCCACTACTGGTTCTCCAGAATTGGTCAGGTTCAGAACCTGCTGAACAGCACCTCTGATTGGGGGCAATATGCAAAATAATGCTTCTAATTTTAAACCACCCAGAGAGTACTGTAAAGCTCTATGGGGTGATATATAAATCTAAATGCTATTGCTAAGGTATTCTGGAATGGATTTCCCCAAATGTTTAATTCCAATTTATTGGTGGAAATGAGTAAATCCAATCATATGAATATTAGACAAACTTCTGCTAATAAATGAGCACCTTGTTTTATTCCTGACCTGTAATATTCCAATACAACTACAAAATCCGCTCAGAAAGACCTGGGGACTTTGAGAAGTCATGTCATCTTCTCTAGTTCTCAATTGTCAAATGTGTTGTGAGTTCTGATTTCAGATAGTATCTTGAAATCACCATAGTATTCAGGTAGTGCTTATCTGACTACCACAATTGGGACTGGAGTTATGGTTGCAAATTAATGCAATTGTGAAATGAGTAATCATGTGGCCGGATCCAATTTTACAATTTTTATGTGGTCAGGTATGATTAAAATATTGTTTTAACTGAAATAGTAATGTTGGTTGTATAATTTTACATCATTATTAAAAGAAAATAAACACAATAGGAATGACATTGTTAGAAAAGAAATAAGGATACCACTGTAGCATTATTTCCCTATGTGTAGGTATACTGGCAATGATGAACAGCAAGGACCAGATTGTCCTATTTCCATTAGGAAGGTCAGGAAAGTACTTGTAAATTTAAATTTTATATCAATATTTTTATAGCATCAAGTCTGATACTAAGCAGTATCAGTATCAAGTCTATGACGGAATACTGTGGAGCATTCCTCAAACACAAATAGTAGCCTCCTCCTCCTTTTCCAGCAGGTAAACCATACATATCACAATTGTCCCAACACCCAGATTTGGGTATAATTACATTCTCTGAAAATAGTTAAATTATAAGATAAATATAAGAATGGCTGATTTTTGACTATTACGGTGATATGTAAAGGCAAAGTAGAATCTATCATCTCAGAAAACTTTTCATCATAAACGAATATATATAAAACCTATCTCACAGGAATATTGCAGAGCTATAATAAAACATAAAGCCAAGATATGCAACTAAATTCATTAGCAGAAGAATGATTCAGAAATTAAATAAATGTTCATTTAAATTGATGCTGATGTTTTAACCATTTTAAAATAAAACTGCTTCAGATATGTAAAAATAAATGAACAGAATAATTATGTGGAAATAGAATCTTTCAGCAATAAAAGCAAAAAAGAATGTCAAGAAAAAATGAATGTGTGGGAAGCCAATAGGAAACTGGCCACTGTCAAGAAGCTATTGAAACAACCCATGTATCAAAGGCTTTGCAAGGTTGGTTAAATTTGCTACAGAAAATGCTTCATTTATTGGCTCACTCTGTAAAATAGCGGATGTATTGTAGATAAAAGTGCTAAATTTAGTCCATCACTAGGATCTCCAAAGGATTGGAAACTTGAGAAGTTTGAGAACTTGAATAACTGGCTAATCAGAATGCACACTAATACTGTTTCTTATGTCATTCCATATTAGAATGTTAGCTGCAATATCTATTGTATATTCCATGAGTAACCATTGCTACAACTGAACACATATTATAAATGTACACATAGCAACAAAATGCAATAAAGTTAAAATTCTCATAGGCAGATATACTATCTCTTCACTAAGATTTTGCAACAGGTTGTGGCAAGAGATTGCTGTTGGCATCGCTACTCATAGTTAGGACTAATCCTCAATCCAGACAAGATTTTAATGCTGCCTGGTTACAGATTATACATGGAAATACCATCTGGGCTTTCATCCTGTTAATATTTTGTGTTTTCTACTAGTAATCCTTCTACTTTGCTCCTAGCAAAATATATCTAGATATTTTTAATGCTTGGGAACTGTTTTAAGTTTTTTCCAAACAAACAAACAAACAAACAAACGTAGCATTTTTAACTGCATAAAAAGTGAAAAATTTTGATTAGGCTAGAAAAAGCCAAGCAACATTTAAAAAAAAAATTCTCCTCATAGTTCTTTTACAGATGAGACTGAAAAGAAAAAAAACCCACATAAGTGCTCATTAAAGAAAATCTAATCTAACCTGATTCATCTTATCTTCTAATTCAGCACACAATAATCTCTTTAAATATGTGGCAAAAAGTGTTTAGATTATTGCTGAGATATAAAACAAGATGGGAATATGCACACACACACAAATAAAAGGATAAAATGAAACGAATGCAGTAGGAGAAAAGAAAATGGAAAATGTTTATTTAGACATTCAAGAAAGTGTTCTTAAGAAAATGTAATAGTGATCAATGTTGATCTTCTCTTTTTACAAAAAGAAGACACTCTGAGAAGAATTTGTGTACTGTGTATATGTAACTGAATTTGATACACCCTTAATTTGGTTTTGGGAATGAAATTTAATAAATTTAAGGTATGTATTGTTATGGGCTAGCTATGGTATAGTCATATTGGGGAGAGGGCAAGACAATTAGGAAAAGTTATTTAGTAGTACTTGATTACATCTATTAATACTTTCTGTTTTGAAGACTTTACTTCCAACCTTTCTTCCTGCCACATATCCCCAATTCTCATCTGCAATCTGTGTTTTCTTCGGTACTGCTCCAAATACATAAAGCCAAGGAATGCAGGAGGAAGGTAATGGCAGTATTAGACAAAGCAGTGTTGGCAGTGAGTCTTGAACAGTTGTCAGGGTTGCTAGCTAGTCTACTCAAAGCACTGTAAAAACAGTGTTATAAAAGGTAGCTGAGATCCTTGGAAGTATGAATGTTTTTATTATATAAATAAAGTTGCCTATCACAAGAAAATAGGAAGAAAATATGACTCTTACATTAGTTTTTTTTAATGTGAAATAAACTATGCAACTAGGATGCTGCTGGTGCAGGCTACCAATCATGCAACTGACTCTGCACACAGAGCATAATAATGCATTTATTATTATCATCGGATACTGTCATTAATGCTAGACTGTGTTATTATTTGCAACAGTAAACATAAACGCAGCATGTGGATAACTGCAGGGCCAGAGACATGTAAACTAACTTATTTGAAATATCTGCTACTTTGTCTATAAACTATGTTAAGCAATATACAAATTATTACAAGAATATAATGCTTTCAGCTATCCAAATTTAGGAAGATTTGTCTTTCAAAAAGCATAGTCGCTACAAATATTTCCCTCCTGTTTCCTATGTCTAGTATTTTTCCTTGAGACTAGGAAAAAAAAGTGCAGTCTTTAAAAGTGTGTGTGTGTGTGTACTTTATATAAATTAAATATAAAAACAGGATTACAATATTCAAAACATTATACATAATCAAAAAAAGTTATGTGACAAAATTCAGACCTATTGCAATCCAAAGAATAAAACAGAGCTGTGGTATAGTTTACAACAACAACAACAACAACAACAATAATAATAATAATATTTAAGCATACAATTTGATTAGCTTTTTCAACCTCTAACCAGAAACATTTCAAATCCATTCTGACATTTATTTCAAGCTGGCCTCTTACATTGCCACAGGAAAGAGGGCTCTCAGAAAAAGGGTTAAACTCTGAAAATAAAAGAGCAGTAGAGCAAATCAGACTGCATGTTTGAAAAAGCCTATAAAACGTTACAAGCAAAACAAAAAAGCTTGGGTTAATAATGCATAAACCAGAAGAAGGGGGAGAAACCAGCACATTTAATGGAATAATGCTTTTATCCTTGCAGTTAAAATGAAATAAACCATGACTATTAATCTGGTAAGCCCATGTAAAACTGTAATTTTTAAACATTTACTAAAAGGGGATAGTTCAGTAACCACTCTAAAAATCAAGGCCTTGTGTAACAGCAGCATTCAAACACTAAATACCAACCTCCTCTCTGCGGAGGCCATTACCCGCCTTGTCTCTATAGCAACGCTAACAGTGTGTCTGACTTCAAAGACAAAGATGTAATTTCAGACTTCCAGCAGCCAGAGGGAGTGGTAAGAATATTCTGCTCAGGCTGTGTCAGCTGATGACAAATTATAAAAATATCCAGCAAGGTTATGAAGTAGACTCTACCACAATCTTAAGAAACTCGATTTCTTTTTCTTCAAATAGACCCACAGAGCCGACTTCCTTGGAAAGTATCTCCATGGTATGGGAAAATGATAGCACCAGCAGCTGTGCCCCCAAAGTGAGTATAGCTTGGCTTGCCCTTAGCTCAGTCCAAAGGGGAAGCCACCAGATCTGCTGCCTTTTCCAAGAGGCCTGGAAAACATTTCCAGTTAATAGTGTTTATTGTTCTGGAGCCCCAGGAGTCGCTGCAAACTATTTCTTGGTACTGTCTGTCTAAAGAGCCAATAAAGGAAGATCCATATATTTATGGATATAAAGCTGGAGCAAGTTAGTATTTTTAAAAAGCAAACAAGCAGTTAGGGACTGAAAACCCTTTATAGGCATTTTGCTGAAAAAAGAAAAACAATATGAACTAGTAATTTATGGATTCAATTATTATAAAAGGTAGTTTATGGAAAGAAGACAACTTCCATGGAGAGAGAAAGACAGCGAAAGTGAGAGAGAGACATAAATGTACTCATCAGCCATTTCTTTTTTTATTCCTCTTTTTCTTTATTTTCTCTTTTTCTTTCTTTATTTTCTTTTCATTTTTCTATTATTTTTCTCATTTTAACTTAAAATTTGTATTATTTTTAATTATGTGGAAAAATTATTTAATATACAACTATGTATTAAAAAACAAACATGCACATTTCTTATCTTATCACCTCTGTTGTCCATCTTGTTCTCTAAAGGGGGCAAAATTATTCAGTTCCTAAACTAGAGATTATTAAAAGATGGAGGAAATTAGGGAGGAGATATTAGGGAGTGATGTTTCCCCAAAATAGCAATTGCAATAAGACTTATATACCGCTTTACAGTGCTTTAAAACCCTCTCTAAGCAGTTTACAGAGTCAGCATATTGCCACCAACAATTTGGGTCCTCATTTTATCCACCTCAGAAGGATGGAAAGCTGAGGCAACCTTTAGCCTGGTGAGATCTGAACTGCCAAATTGCAGTCAGCTGGAAGTCAGCAGAAATAGTCTGCAGTACTGCACTCTAATCAGTGCACCACCTCGCCAAATTAAGATTATAGGAACAGATAAATCAACCCCTTTCCTGTGGATTTTGCTGCTCAAAAGACCCTAGAAAAGGCTGGTTTTTCTCACCTCTGTTGTCCATCTTGTTCTCTAAAGGGGGAAAAATTTTAACGACTATCATACAATGCTGGTTTCAACACCAGTGAACCAGGTTTGGGTGCTTCTTTAACTACTGTTTCTTCAAAATAAAAAACACATTGAGTACTGATGCTTTATCATAATTTTGCCACAGAATCTTTTTCTACCCACAAAATTTTATATTAGGGATGAGAGGGATATGTAGACCATGACAAACAGAAGCCAGCTGACAAGCACTTCAGTTCTTTCATTAACTGACAGATGCAATAGCTACTGTATCAGGTGAGGATAACATAAGCTGTTTAAAAAAAAATGGGTAAGCGTAAGAAAAAGCTTGACTTTTTGACATTGGTCATCACTAGAATTAATTTAAGCTGCAGGTGCTGAAAAATAAAACCCCAACCACAAGTGATCTAGAAAAACAATGCTAGACCTGATTATGAAAAGAATGAGAAATTACTGCAAAAACCATGAATATAGCTAAACTGGGAAATTAAAATAACTAAACTCCAAGAAAAAGATAAATTACTTCCATAGCTTAAATAGCTGTATATGTGAAATCACCAGAAATCTTTTATTTAAACTTTTATTTAAACTATATCATTTAAAACTTACAGTACATAAGCAAAACAATCTTGTGTAAGGAGGGAATTCTATTTATGTAAATTCTTTGTTCTTCTCCAATTTCATGTTCCATTTAAAACACAAGAATGACACAGGGAGACCCCCCCACGCCCCCAGCCCTTTGAAAACCAGTCTCTATTTTCTCTACTTGATCATTTTGACAAATGAAAAGAGACTTGTGTTTACAGTGTGAGTCCAACTCTGGGAAAGGAAATGTCAACGATTATGGCTTTCTCTTATGTAGTTCTTTTATGTTATATATAGAAGAGGAAAAATAGCAAATCTTCTCTAAGTATCTGAAAGTTTTTCTAAACTCTAGAAGGAAGGAGCATAACATAATGCATTCCAATTAAAATCATTACCCTATTTAATCATATGACAATGCACTAAAATAATCAGTTAAACTAATTTGATTTAAAGTAAATTTAAAAGTGACTGTAATAAAGAAATCAACATAGGAAGACTCATTGCCGTAGATCAGTCACGGCAGTCACATGTCAAACTCACGGCAGCATTATGTGCCATATTGGAACATTTTCCCCCTTCGTTAAACTGGAGATGGAAGTTTGACAGTTGTGCTATAGATAATCTAGTAAAATAGAAGCCACAATCCCTATGAAACCTATTGAATTAATATTTGATTTTCTATATTAAAGAAAAAAGTTGAGGAGGGGGAGGAGGAGGAGGAAGAAAGTAACTTTCCAGATCAAATATTATAAAAAATCTTCATATATTATTATTGTATTTGTATGTAAATTGCAGGTGCTAAGAATATATATCAAACAGTATGGACATTTGTTTTCCATTCACAGAGAAACTTTTTACCAAATAAATACTGAAACTACAAAAAAAAAATCTGTAAAAAGCAAAAATTCTTTTTGCAAAAGTAATGCTGAATGTTCTTTAATTGAACGTATTTTTCTATAAACACACACACACACACACACACACACATGTATATGTGTGTGTATGTAACTTTGTATGCTAATTTGATTAGATTTCAATAATTAGTAATAGTTATTACCCAAAAAAATATCTGATCCACAAAAACAATAGTTTCATTAATCCAACAACAAAGTCAGAAATCATTTAAATTATTTCTTATGGGTATAAATATTTAAATGATCTTGACTGTAGATAATCTATTCTGCCAGAGATTTTCTTAATAAATTGTTATAATTCTACATAGTTCCTTAATACTTATTTATAAAATAAGTGTAAAAATTTTGCAAAACCAAAACTAAGCTAGAATTTTCAACTTTCTTATACTGTTGTACAGTAATAGAGAGAATGGTTTAGAAAACCCTAGTCACTTTTTTTGGACCTTAATGCTTTTCCCTTCTTTTATTCTAGGCTTAAACAAAGTTCAGTGGGGCATCAAAGTGCCTCAGTCTTAAATTACAGTCTGTACTTTAAAATAGAATGGATGCACAATATGTTCCTGAAGCTAGGGGGTGGGAGTGTTATTCAGTGAAAATTGAAGGTTTGTTGAGTCAATAATCTTCTTTCACAGAGTAACAATTTTCAGCTAAAATTTCTTGACCCAAACAAAGAAAACCAGTTCATTCAGTTATTTTACAATATTGCTGAAGGAAGCAAAATAAAAGAAAGAAAAAATACTATTCATTCCATACTGGGTAAAAACTATGTGAAATTTCAGGCACAAAAATTACACAATAAAATCTTTCTTTATTTTAATTTATCATATTTCCAAATAGTTATTTTCAGCACAAATACGGAACAAAAGTAAATAACCAGGGGGTAATGACTGGTACCAAAATCTGTTCATGTATCAGTTGCAGGCTATATTTAACTTACATTATCAAGAACGAGCTTGTGACATTTCTGCAAATAAGCAATAATATCCATAAATAGTATGAGATTTTTAATGGTTATTTTATTCATTTTGTTTGCAAATTTATCTGCAAATTTGGTTTGCAAAGTAAATGTGAATCAAGTCTGTTAGTTTTTGAATTCTAGTAGTTTTTGAATTCTAGAATCTCTGAAGCAGCTTTCCCTACATTATTTTATGTTTCATTTTGTGTTTAAAGCAAAGGGTACATAGAATAAATTGTTGCAAAAACTATTATAATGTGTCCTTGGAAACTGTCCTACTATCTATCCTAATATAAAATCTGGTTTGTATACATTTTCAGCCTTTAAACTGGCTGTTTACCAACACAATGGAAAGAGAGGACAATAGGATTTTGTGCAGTCAAGATTTTATTTATTGTTTAAAATTTTTAGCTTAATGTTCCTTACAAGTTATGTAACTGCAAGTTAACTGTAGTTTCTTTTTGGTTTTATTTTTAATATTGCTTATTGTTTTCTCTTTATTCCAATTTTTTTTCCTTCGCATTTTGGTATTTTATAATTTTTTGGTGTCATTTCTTGTGTTTTAAGGCAATAAAATAAAAATAAAAACAGGGTCCTATAAACTCAGTTACAGTAAAAGCCAACACATTGATGGTCTTGTGGGAACAAATGATTAATATTCACAGACACTGCAACAGCAGTGGGGAAGTCACTTGTACCTTTATAGCTTTCAACTCCATGAACAATCCCCAGCTGGATGAGACAGGACATTGAAGAACAAAGAGTATAAAAAAGTCTGAAGCATCTAACTGTGCAGTCATTTTAGTAGAGGTTTTATGCCTCTGTGCAGTTCTTTTCTGTTATCTATGCCAGCCTTTCTAGTCCCTTCCCATATTTTGTTCTAGTGCGTAAGAGTTCAAAGCCAGAGTACTGAATGCTGGATTTGCAAATATAGTTGCTTGAGTTGTTTGTTAAAAAAAACCTCAACAAACAAACCTGATCCATCTACCAGCTGAACAACTATGAAATTACACCTGTGCCTTCTCCAATTATTCACTTGCTATTTCCCAATAAAATTAAGGTTTATATATTTCTGGTGTATGTGCTTCTAAAGCAAAAGTCCAGTATATTTCTGTGTAGAAACTACAAGTGCTCAGAAAATAAAACTGACCATTCAAATTAATAGTAACCAAAGATGATTATAAAAATCTAACTTAGTCATGATAATTTAACAATAGCAATTACTAGGATGGAGTTATCAAATGAAGAACATTAGATTTAAAACTTTGCCAAGTCTTTTCCAAATATCAGTGAAGTAGCAAATATTTTTAAAAAGTATATATTATTATCACTTAACTATTTAGAATACTTTTGTAAGACAATTCATGAAATTCTTTTGACATATACTGATTTGAAAACATGAAGTGCATTATGGGAAACATTTTAATAACAATTTATTTTATAATATTTCATTCATTTTAGAATTAAAAAAAGATAGACTATTGCTTTAATTTTGTTAGCAAATCTTGAAGAACAAATCCTTATTTGCAATATTCTCAGAACCCCAATCATCATCATTATTTTAGCCATTGTCTATCCATGCAGGATTTAAATATATATGTTAAACTAATTGAATACTCAGTTTTCAAATATTAAAAAAAATTACTTGGGAAATAGTCTTGTACAGTATTTTAAATGGCCACCTCATATCCTTTACTCCTTGGCTCTGTTTTTTATGTGAAAGGATGTTTCAAAAATATAAACCATTAGTTGCTTCAGAAAGTTGTTTGCTTCCCCGCTTCAGAGAGGTTTTCCAAACATTTTGTGGTACATGCAAGCCCTGTTAAACAGTTCACTAGTTGTTCTACTTCCTTCATACATTATATATATAAAATCTTGGCACAAATGTTCCTGTTAAATTCAAGGCAGATGAATTTTACTGTGGGTTGGAAACAAATGGCTACAAACAAACCATATTTTCATTAGCTAATCCTAATGACTTGTCAAACAGTATAATAAATTATTTTTCCTTTTGCTCCTCAATTATCTAAACAGTTTGACCTAGATGGATTTGAATGTGTGTCAAGTCTTTAAGAATCCAATTAAAAATCGCATATTCTAATGCTTCTCGCACTTTTATTTAGTTCACCATTATGAGGCAGTATCTCACTTTTATATACTTGACTTGATCAGAAGAAAAAAGTGGATCAAGGTGAAATTCGTAGAGGAGCAGCTGATTCCAAATGGCTGGTTCACTCTATGAGTAAAATTCCACTCTATATTTCTGCTGCTGCCACATATACCCCTTCCATTATCCTCATAATTTGGTCTGGAGAATCTCCCAATTTATCTAAACTGTTTAGGAAAATGCAAAGCCCGAGGATAGTACTCTGCACAGTCTCTTAACTTTTCACACATATGCTGTGGGACAGCCACAAATATATGGCAGAAAAACATGGATATAACTATACTTTTTTTGTAATTTCTAGCTAGTTTTGTAACTTCTATTATTTTATAAACATTCAATGAACAGATGAAATAATATTATTTGCTCATCTGAAGTTTCTTGTTCTAACTTAGAAATTTTGTTTTTATGTACACAACCCAAATTCATGGTACCTGAATTACACTCCATCAAAGTGGAATATAATTCTCCTTTGTTTTTATACTTTCTTAGATTTTGTGATGTGGAATTAAATAAATCATACATATATTAAGAAAACTACAGACATATTTTTCTATGTATATAAGATGAGCAGATCAAGAAGCATTTCAAATCTAGTTCTTCAAAGTATGCACATAGCCTCTGAAAATGTTTAAATCCTGATTCAAAACCAGCATTTCTAATGTGACTTTTATCTTCTCTAAACTCAATACCCCATTTTGGCCTAACTTTTTGTTACTGGTTCAGAAATTCCAGTGTCTCTCTAAAAACAAGTAGAAAAAAAGTAGCTTTGTAAGCACCACAATGATGACTTCAAAGACTGAAAACTTTCTAATGTTTCACAATTATTTAATACACAAATAACAGATGGAACCATTTTCTAGGAAGGACTGAAACCAACATCTGAGTCAGTATAAAGGTATATTGTTGTCAATATGTGACATATATTGATTAATAAAACAATACCAGCATAGATGGACTCCAACACAGTACAGTTCTCAACACAGATTATTCACTAGATTATTTCCTATTGGTCTCAAAATTACATTGAAAAATTATAGTTTAATTTCTTTTTGAATACCCTAGATGGAATCATTAATGCATATATTACAGTATACAGCTGGCTAGTAATTGTCTTGCCTGTGGGGTTTTAAAAAGTTCTCTGGTAATAGTATCAAAACAATAATTGCTATGAATATAATTTTTACATAGCTTTAAATAATTATAAATGCAATTGTTTTTAAACAAATCACACGTTCATCTACAGGGCATATGTGAAGCAATCAAATAAGCCAGCAGTCGCCAATCTTTTGGGTGCCAAGGACTGGTTCCGTGGAGGGTGGTTTTTCTGCAAACTGGGGGGGGGTGGCATGATTTCATGTACTGCCTGGATCCCATGTGTGTACTGAGGGGGCTGACTTATTCAGACTGTTTCTGTGCTGGTCCACGGTCTGGGAATTGGGGACCCTGAAATAAGCCATCATATGCAGCTTTTACTCTATGGAATAATATTCATTTCAAGCCAACTTACGTTAGAAGACCAGGATTGAATGTCATATATACAATAAAATTTGTAAAGTAATATGAGTAAGTACAAATCAGTCTCAAAGCAGTATAAAATCAAAATGTACTTGATAAAAATAATTCCATAATTTAATGTTAATAATAATTTAACATCCATATAAATCCCAACAAGTTCAATGAATCTTACTTTCTAATCAGTGCTATTAGTTCTAATATGTGTTCCTACAATGCAGTCATAAGCAAACTCTTTGGATTACAATATCAGTTTACTATTATTAGTATATTACATTTTCCAAATTTCATCACCATCACCATTGCACTTTTCTGAATAACTCTATTAATATGGATTCAATAATACATTGTCTTAAAATTATGTAAATTTTGAACTATATTGCCAGTCACATGCAAATTCATTCAGCAAAATTAATATTGTAATTAAGATGTGACAAGAACATTAATATGGTTTTTTTTAATCCCACTTTTTTCATGTTTTCAATATTGCTTGCATGTGATACGCTGACATGATACACTACAAAATAATTAGGTCATGCTGTCATACTGTGAAAAACATGGTTTGTACATATCCACAATAATGATCTGTATCTGAGATTTATAAACTAAAATATATATTAGAGAAGCACTAAACCCAACCAATGACTGTTTGAGATATAAAATATACTGTAAAACATTTTATAAAACTATGTTCTGTTTTAAAGCATAAACATTAAAGATTCATAGTTTTATACTTCTCTAGATTATAAAATTCAACTCAGTATCCATAAGCATATCAGAAAGAATTATTCTGACATAATTAAAATGACTTAAATATGTATTATTATTTAAATATTATTTAATAATATGTATTATATATATTATAAGAGCCTCAGTGGTTAGAGTGCAATACTGCAAGCTACTTCTGCTTGCAGCCAGCTGCCTGCAATTTGGCAGATCGAATCTCAGTTCAAGGTTGACTCAGCCTTCTATCCTTCCGAGGTGGGTAAAATGAGGACACAAATTGTTGGGGGCGATATGCTGACTCTGTAAACTTTTTAGAGAGTAAAGCACTATAAAGCGGTATATAAGTCTAAGTGCTATTGCTATATAAAATTATAATATATAGCCTAAAAATACCTAGTTATCTTTGGTAAGTAATTTCACAATAAATACATGCATCTGAATAAAATCCAAGGACAATTCTGATATTAGGGCTCTTGAAACAGAAAAAAAACATTAAATATAAGTTTTCCTAGAAAATATTGTTTTCAATATAAAGTATGAAACTATCAAATGGCAACACATTTCTTACTGGTAAACTTGAAGGCCTCTCTTGTTGGATTAGGGTCAATTCTTCATGGTTAGGTTTGTTCTGGGTGACAGGGGGTTGAGACCTGGTTCCATAGCCTTCCTGAGACATTTCCTAGATAAAATATATATTTACATATTAGTAATAGGAAATACTAGCAATGATAAAGGAAATAAAAGGAGAACAATTAATTATAGGACTGATCTAGTTCTACGTTGATACCTTTTCACTCCCCCTCCCCACAATTTCAACTAAACCTCAATATACTCCCTATTGATTTGCACACATACAGTATACAGTACATAAATGCTGAAGCTCTAAAGCAGGGGTCCCCAAACTCAGCAACTTTAAGACTTGTGGACTTCAACTCCCAGAATTCTCCAGCCAGCTATGTTTGGAGTTTGGAGACCTCTGTTCTAAAGAAAGCATTCTATAGATTCCAGAATGCATCCTATTTTATTAAAAACAAGTTGCAGTGACGAGAATTTAATGGCATGCCATTTGTTAATATTGTATATAGGATTCAATTCAATTTAACTCTAGAGCAAAGTCAAATTATACTGCTTGAGGATGGCAAAATTTAAAGTGAACACTGAATGGTAATAATGGTTACTAAATATTATACCTCTGCTTTTCCAGAAGGTTTTATGTTTTTTTTGTTTTTTTTCCTAGCAAGACTACCAGATTCTGTAATAGCTTTGTTCCCTATGCCATCCATCTGGTAAACTCACAAGATTCACTTTTCTTGCCATGTACACATATACATCCGAGCTAGACTGTGGCTTTTCTTTGTCATATATGTGGCTATATGCATATATATATATATATATACAGAAGGGACAAACCATTGGCTAAAAATGAACTGCTGCTCCAAGCTTGATTTTGTCTTTCCTAGCCATTTTGTTAAAAAATTGTATAAGGTTACTCTGAAGTTGTGGGAAGAGAATATTTTATCTTGCTATAGCTATGTATAACAGCCTCCTTCAGAATAGTATAAATATCAGAAGACTCTTGAATTAGCATTAAAGGGATAATCAAAGCAACATTTAAAAAAACCTAATCAATTAAGTGTCTAACAAAATTAAACAAAACTGATTTGTCCATAGCACATGAAGCAGATCATACAGCCGTTAGAGTAGATAAATATTCACTATATTTCTGTCCCAATCCCTCTATGATCTTGCCCTAGAGTGCAGGTTTGTGTGTGTGTGTGTGTGTGTGTGTGTGTGTGCCTGTGTTCCACAATAGTCTAAACCAAACTACAAAAATCAATCTATGTCAATGGAATTTATTTGGACTACAGTATAATATTCAAGTGGAAGTCACAGAAATAAAAGAACTAGGCTTAACTTCCAAGAATACAGGGTAACATTTTTCCGCTTTCCCTTCAATTGTGTAAATTCTTGGAGACTGCCTGGATGAATTTCTGCCATTTCCCCTGCAAGGTTTTTCAAAAGTGAAACCTTACTGTCTCCTTCCCAGGGCTAAGAGAGAAAGTGACTGGCTCAAGGTCAGCCACCTGATTTTGTATCTAAGGTGGAACTAGAACTCATGGCCTCCCTAATCTGATGCCTTAACCAGTACATCAAATTGGCTCTTGAAGATAAATTAACATAGCTTTAATTTCAAAAGGAAATGAGATTTTATTGTTTGTTTATCTTTCTTCCCTATTGATTAATCAATTATTACTTTAATTTTTTTCTTGCCTTTTAGTTGGTAATTTTAATAAACAATCGAATGGAATAATTATTTTACATGAATCATTGTTAGCCTTGAAAAAATGGAAATAATTTTTAAACAGCGCTCTCAACCATTATGGCATTGCTTCTTATTGGTATATACTGTCTCAAGAGTAAAAATGATTTGATCAACTGATTGGCCTTCTGCCATTACCATAAGATTAGCTGGTTAAAGATTTGCTGTGTGCATTAAACAGGTACCAAGAGATGATGGGAAAGGCAATGAGAGATTCTTAATCTTTGAGGGGGTTGCATTTGGGAATGGATTTCCTTTTGGGGAAGTTGGTTGATAAGGTGGCTCTATGATAGCTTCAGAGGATCTTGGGTCATCAGGATTCTGACCCAGATATGGGATGGAAACAGTATTGTTTACACTTTTTGATGATCTCTGGTATAGGAAGGATGGGGGTTGTGAATCCATCCTTGCCCTATTTGAACTTGGATTTTCAATATCATTCATTCATTCATTCATTCATTCATTCATTCATTCATTCATTCATTCATTTATAACACATTTATATACCGCCCTTCTCCCGAAGGATTCAGGGTGGTGTACAGCCAACTATAACAAATTACACTTTACAAAAGTTAAAAGAAAATTAAATATCTTAAGGCTGTCACTAAAATTTATACCCAACCCCAATAAATTACAATAAAACCCCCAAATTTAAAACCCCAACATTTAAAACCCCAATATCTAAAATTAAAACTCCCATTTAAAATCAGCCCAGGCCGGCCTGCTCAAAGAGCCAAGTTTTCAGCGCATGTCTGAATGCTCTCAGGTTGGCGGTCTTACGTAGTTCAGGAGGCAACCCATTCCAGAGGGTGGGGGTCCCCACAGAGAAGGCCCTCTTCCTCGGGGTCACCAGGCGGCACATAGATGCTGTCAGGACCCGAAGGAGGCCCTCCCTGTGGGAGTGCACAGGTCGGTGGGAGACTACCGGAAGAACGCAGTCTTGCAGATAGCCTGGTCCAATGACATGGATCGCTTTAAAGGTCAAAACCAGAACCTTGAAACGAACCCAGAAGGCCACCGGCAACCAATGCAACTCGCGCAAGAGAGGCGTCACATGGGAGCTTCTTGATGCCCCCATAAACACCCGCATGGCCGCATTTTGCACCAGTTGAAGCCTCCGGGTGCTCCCCACAGGGAGCTCCATGTAGAGAACGTTACAATAGTCCAGGCGGGAGGTGTCGAGGGCATGAGTGACCGTGCGTAAGGCATCCCGATCCAGAAAGGGCCGCAACTGGTGAATCAAGCGAACTTGATAAAAAGCCCCCCTGGAGACGGTCGTAATATGATCTTCTAAAGACAGCCGTGCATCTAGGAAGACGCCCAAATTGCGAGCCCTCTCTGTGGGGGTTAAGATCTCTCCCCCAATAGCCAGCGACGGAGTCAGCTGACTATATCGGGGCACCGGAAACCACAGCCACTCAGTCTTGGAAGTGTTGAGCAAAAGCCTGTTTCTGCCCATCCAAATCCGCACAGCCTCCAGGCACCGGGACATAGCCTCCACAGCATCGTTGGGGTGGTTTGGGGTGGAGATGTAAAGCTGAGTATCATCAGCAGAGAGATGACACTGCACCCCAAAACCACGGATGATCTCCCCCAGTGGCTTCACATAAATGTTGAAGGGGAGAGGACCGACCCCTGAGGGACCCCCCAAATGAGGGGCCTAGGGGTGGACCTCTCCCCCCATCAACACAAATTGCGAGCGGTTAGAGACGAAGGAGGAGAACCACCGTAAGACAGTTCCTCCAATTCCTAACCATTCCAACTGCCGCAATAGGATACTATGGTCAATATTATCAAAAGACGCTGAGAGATCTAACAGGACCAGGACAGAGGAATAAACCCTGTCACAGGCGCTCCAGAGATCATCGACCAACGCGAATAATGCTGTTTCGGTACTATGCCCAGGCCTGAAGCCCGATTGGAAAAGAGCAAGGTAAGTCGCTTCCTCCAGGTACTGAGGGAACTGACGTGCCACCACACTCTCAACAACCTTCGCCACAAAGGGAAGGTTGGAGATTGGATGATAGGTATTTAAAACAGCCGGGTCCAGGGCAGGCTTCTTGAGGAGGGGTCACACCACCGCCGTTTTCAAGACAGTAGGAAGCGATCCCTCTCTCAACGAAGCGATGACAATCCCCTGGAGCCAGCCTCGTGTCACCTCCCTGGAGGTTGAAATCAACCAGGAGGGACACGGGTCCAACAAACATGTGGTGGTATTCAGCCTTCCCAGCAACCTGTCCACACCCTCAGCGGTCACAGGGTCAAACTCCTCCCAGATAACAATCTCAAGACTTGCCCTGGACACCTCCCCCGGGATCATCCAACTGGAGTCCAGCCCACCCTGAATCTGAGCGATTTTATCGTACAGAAATCGGTCAAACTCCTCTGCCCTGCCCTGCAAGAGGTCCTCCCGTGCTCTCGGCTCAAGCAGGGAGCGGGTCACTCTAAACAGAGCGGCAGGCCGATTTTCTGCCGATGCAATAAGAAATGCGAACACTTCGTCGCCTCTATCGCCACAAGGTAGGTCCTAATATGGGACCACACCTGTGTCCGGTCGGACTCGGTGCGACTAGCCCTCCAAACACTCTCCAGATGTCTTTTCCGGCACCTCATCTCCCTCAGCTCCTCCGTAAACCACGGAGCTGGATGGGATCTGTGCCGGGTCAGAGGTCGCAAAGGCACAACTCGGTCCAGAGCCTTGGTGGCCAACCTGTCCCAGGTGGCCACCAAGTCTCCAGCCGAGTTATGAGCCAGAGACTCAGGAAATGGCCCAAGCTCCATCTGGAACCGCTCAGGGTCCATCAGGCACCTGGGGCGGAACCATCTGCACGGCTCCACCTCCCTGCGGTGGGGGGTGGCGGCACAGAAGTCAAGCCTAAGAAGAGAATGATCCGACTATGACAAGGGTTTTATAACTAAGTCCTCAAAACTACAGTCATTCAACCACTGACCAGAGACAAAAATCAGGTCCAGCTTGTGTCCCCACATGTGAGTGGGGCCAGAAGCTAATTGGGTCAGGTCCATGGCCGTCATGGAAGCCATGAACTCTTGAGCCACCCCAGAGGTTTCCCCGAACGAAGGCAGGTTGAAGTCCCCCATGACTAAAAGCCTAAGGGTCTCAACCGCCAGCCCGGCTATCACCTGGAGGAGCCCAGGCAGGGGCGATACGTGGCAGGGAGCCAGGTACGCTATCAAAAGGCCCATCTGAACCCCCTGACCCCACTTCACAAAGAGAGACTCACAACCAGCCGTCTGAGGAACAGTGGCCTCCCTAGGACAAAGGACTTCTCTAATAATCGCTGCCACCCCACCACCCCTTCCCTGAGACCTTGGCTGATGAAATGCTTGGAAACCTGGCGGGCACATCTCCTTCAGAGGAATATCACCCTCTGGGCCCAACCAGGTTTCAATAATACCTGCCAGGTCCACGCCCTCCTCCTGAATAAGGTCATAAATCAGGGGGGCCTTGTTGACAACGGACCTGGCATTTCACAACATCAGCTGGGTACTCAGGGCCTGAGACTCTGCACAACCAGGCCTGCAAGGTGGGTGAAGAGGGTTGGAGCGCGCTACCGCTTGGAGACAGCAGCTGCGCAATCCCATAACCTGATATGGCCCTCTACCCCCGCCATATCTGCAGCCCTTTCTGGATCGGGATGCGCTTCGCATGGTCACTTCCACCCTCGTGATCTCCCGCCTAGACTATGCCAACGCTCTCTACATGGGGCTTCCCTTGAAGTGCACCTGGAGGCTCCAGCTGGTGCAGAATGCGGCCGTGCGGGTGGTGTTGGGGGCTCCTCGGGGCTCCCATGTTACACCGCTCTTGCGTGAGCTGCATTGGCTCCCGGTGGTCCTCCGGGTGTGCTTCAAGGTCTTGGTTACCATCTTTAAAGCGCTCCATGGCTTGGGACCAGGATATTTGCGGGACCTCCTCCTGCCATTATCGGCCTCCCGTCGGCCAGTACGCTCCCATAGAGTCGGCCTCCTCGGGGTGCTGCCGGCTGGACGGCTGGCGACCTCGAAGGTGCAGGCCTTCTCGTTGGGGGCACCCTCCCTCTGGAACGAATTACCCCTGGAGATGAGGATCATCCCTGATCTCCTGATCTTTAGGCACGCGTTGAAAACCTATCTATTTCATCAAGCCGGTCTGGCCTAGGGGTTTTTAGGGGTTTTTTAGGATTTTAATTTGGTTTTTATCTAGTTTGGTTTTTAAACTTCTTATTAATTTCAGCCTTTCATATTTGGTCTTTTAACTGTTCTTAATTTTGTATTGTTCTCTGCATTTTAATTTGGCTGTGCACCGCCCTGAGTCCTGTCAGGGAAATAGGGTGGTATATAAGTACAATAAATAAATAAATAAATAAATAAATAAATAATAAGGCCCTCTACCCCCGCCATATCTGCCCCTCCCACTTACGGTGCCGATGGAACCGCCCCTTCTTGCCTAATCTCCGTCCGCCTCCTCAACCCACGTCCCGAGGATCCATTTAAGATCCATAAAGAAGCTTCTTGGACGAGAAGCGAAACGTCTTCAAAGAAAATAAGAAAGTCCAGCTGTTTCTTGAAAAAAAACATCTTTGGGACATCTTATCCTGGTGAGAGTCTGGATGGAGAACAACGGACTTCAGCTGAAATATGGCAACACTGAGTAGCTTTGGGTTTGGAGTCTAGGTTCTAGGACATTTTTGGTGCTAGAGGGGGTTGCACTGCCCCAGACAGACCCAGTATGGAATTAAAGCTCTCCCAGATGTATGACATCTGCTCAAAGACTAGGTAGCATTTATGGCTAGGAGGGTCTTTGCACAGTTTCATGTTGTGCATCAATTGCACTCACACTTAGGTCGAGAGGTTCTGCTCACAGTCTCTCATGCCTTGGTCACCTTCAGATTGAACTACTGCTATATGCTCTACATGGAGCTGCCCTAGAAGCTTCAGCTCATACGAAATGCAGCAGTACAGACAGTTATGTGCGCTCCCACAACATGAGCTGCTTTGGCTACAAGTCTGCTTGCCAATCCAATGCAAGGTGCTAGTTTGAACCTTTAAAGCCCTTCATGGCAGGGGGTTGGTTATCTGATGGATCACCTTTATTCGATTTCATCTTCCTTTTTTGCCCATCCCACTAGAGATCTGGCAGAGAAGAATGCAGGGGTACCATTTGGTGGGTCTAAGAGATGGGTATCCTCTGCTATGACGCCTATCTTATGAGACATTCTTCTCCTCTCATCCAAGTCAGGTTAGTGCCATCCCTAGTAACATTCCAGAAGTCCCTTAAGACCTGGCTATGTCACCAGGATTGAGTGCCCCAGAGAAATAAAATAATCTTAAATGGTTCCACTCTTATGGTTTATATATTTACTTCTCTCCATGTCATGTAGGTTTGTATATTTTAATTTTTAATTGTCAATTATGATTATTTTATATTCTGTACTGATTGTTTTTATGTATTGTTTTATTTTATTGTTGTACATTGGTGAAAGTTTCTCCTGGTGAAATGGGCAGCTATACAAGTTTGATAAATAAAATCATAATAATTTATTATAAAATATAATTATTATAATTATATTAAAATATAATAATTATAATTTATTAAATAAAATTATTTATATTGGCCACCTGTCTTACCTCAGGGTAACTCTGGGTGGCTAACAATAATAAAATATATATTAGTATGTATTTATCTTATTTTTATTATAAATAAATGGAATTTAAATGTTAACAAAGGGTTCCTCCAAATGCAAAATATAAATTTGTAGTTTTAATTATCAATGACTTCTGATTTTGACAGATTAAGAGAAATAACCTTTTTTGTTCCAATTTAGATGTGTGATGACCCAGAGTGTAACACAAATGTAACAAAATCCAAAACATAAATAAATGTCCTTTAATGCCTCCAACTTGGTCCCACTGTTCGATAATTCTCAGTTGGAGATAAAACGTACTCAAAAATAGTCCTCAAAAGAAAGTAATACAGTCCGAATTTAATGAGCAGATAGAGATGAAAATAAAAACCAAACAAACTACAATGGAACAGGAGAAGTATTTACCAAATTCAAGGAGATAACAAGGCACAGTCTGTTAGAAGGATGCCAACCAAGATAACCTCAAACCAAAATAAAACATGCTTTGTCTCCAGCGTTTGCCAGAACGCAGGTCCAAACTCTTATGCAGTTCTCACACCTGCAGCCCATGAAGAGGATCAAGGCCCTCTCCTCCTGAGTAGACCACATCTCTCCCTTATCCTCTCCTCCCTGCGTGCCCTAGGATGGATAGGGGGTGGGCCTGGGTCCTCTTCTGACTGCTCAGCCGGCCTCTGCCCTTCCCCAGCCTCCTCCACAACCTCGGGAGCCACACTTCCACTCCCTGTCGACTGTTCCTCCTCTCCCTCAGAGTCAGTTTCCACCAGGGGCATGACAAGATAGATGTTTAGTGCAGTGAAGTCCGCTAATTATCATAGTTCAGCTTAGTCATTTCATTTATTCTGATTGCTAGAGTAAAGATGTCATTTGCAGTTTCTATAATGTAAAACAAATAGTGTTGGATTTAAAAAGTTCTAATGAAATTAATCAGCTTTTTTGACTTCCATTCTTCTTTTAATTATGTGCCAAAAATAATCTTAAAAATCCAGCTTTAGTTATTACCAGTTAGACTTAAAAGTGATAGAGGCTGGTGGGTGAATGATTATTAGTTGTGATCCCCTCCCCCTCCCCCTCCCCCTCCTACAGCCTTGACACAGCCTTCCTGCTGGGTAGGTCAACATGTTCCCCTAATTAGCAGCATGATTTAAATCAACAATTGGCATTCAGTCCTCCCTCAGTTAAAAAGAAAGCTATCTTTCTAACAGGCAAACTTTATAAATAGCAACACTTTTTCTCCTTTAAATTTAAATCCTACCTCAGAGCTTTTTATCTGTATAATGGTGTCTCCAATAAATTCTCTGCAACAACAATAGAAACTAACACTTAACAACACTTACATTGTTTATTCAATCAACTGTCTTCTTTCTTATTGACACTTCACAAATAAGTAAGTTAAATAAGTAAGCATTACAATAGAGTTGAACGTAAAATTTGAAAACAGGCAGTCAAAGTGGAGAGGATAGAGACAGTGACAAAGAAAAGGATTGAGGAAGAAAGGACACTGGAGAGGAGGTAAAGAACCAGACCTATACTTTGCATTTCTCATAGCCAGTTCCTAACATGGAGAGGGAAAATAGTTTACATTTAAAAGACTTAATAGTGGTTTAAGTATAAAAAAAAATCAGATGATCAATTAGGACTTAAAGAACACTGCTTTTAAAAACAAAACAGCATAACTTTCTATGCAATAATATTAAATGCAGAGTCTTGTTACTACTTATACACAGTTAACCATATCTAATGCAGCTTAATACTTATACTTAGCTTTGTAAAATATGAGCACGAATTATATCGTTACCCTATCCCAGGTCTCACATAAATATTTTTGCATTCCCATTGAAGATTAATTCATTTAAACTGTATATTGAATCAGATCCTTCCATTACATATACATGCTAATTTCTTACATAATCATATTGATTTATTTGTTAAAAAGTCACATCATCAAATATTTTAGAAATAACCCATTACATAGATTTGCTAAATTGTCTAATTTTTGCTTGAGATGAAATTTTGTTGTTACTAAGTGAGAAGGCATTGTAGCATACAGCAATGCTATATTGAAATCAACTAGTTCAGTTTTCCCTAAAAGTTCTGACAGAAGAACAATACTCTCAGTAAATTCAATCCAGTAAGCCTATCAAAGACATTTAAAAGTATGAACACACTACTGAAGATATCCTGTTCTTTGTAAATAGCAAATTAATTATAAATACTAGGAACTCCTGTTCAAACATGCTCTTTAAAAATCATTTTCCCCCTTCCAATTTTTCCCGCTTTTATCTGTCTTTCTGTCATTAAATATTGGTATGTGATTAAGCATGCTCAGCCCAAAGATCTAATTTCCAAGTAGTAAATGTAAACATCTGATGATGTTATTTGTTTAGAGATTGCTATGTCACTAGAACACAAGAATACTTTTGGCAAAAATTAATGAGAAGCCAAATTAGAGGACATGGCAAGCTGGATGATTGTGGTAACTTCTGGTGACGACAGGGTGAGCTAAATGTCTCTGAGGGACAGGGATGACATAACAGCACATATCATCAGCTAGAAAGTGTATCCTGTATCGTGGCTGGGCAAATCTCTCTGGAGAACAAAAGGATTCTGAGATAGCCCACATTTACTCTAAGTAGCTGCTCTACAACTCTACAACTTTAAAGCAAAGAGATAGCATAGGCATCTAACATCAGAGTTCCTAGGCCAGGTTAGAAGCAACAGTATAACCACAAAGGATAGAATTTCAGCCTTAATAACATTTGAAAGGCATCCCTTTAGATTTAATTCTTGATTGGGGAGGACATAGAAAAAGGAAGGATGCATGATAAATATATTGTATAAGCATATATTTTATAAACAAGGAAATGCAGAATTTTTTTGTTCTCATGTGTGTCAAACTTGCAGAGAGGCAGATAAATTTGGATAAGTGTAGGCTTTAAAGTACTTGGCTAAAAATTTGCATTCAGATTTTCTTTATTTTGGCAGATACTCAAAGACTGCTTCACCAATTATCAATTCTAAAATAGCTGAAAATGCAATTTCAGAATGTATTATGAGCTCTTTTCCAACCAGGGCACATGGCACAGGAAGCAGCATTCTGTAAAGCCACTTAGTGCTTGCAAGAATTAGTGGCATAGGAGCCCAAGTAAACAAATAAGCAAATAAATAATGTTTGAAAAACAGCTAGTTTTATATTACAATCAAGGGGACTTGGAGGGAAGAATTGGTAATAAGGAAGAAGATGAGATTTAAAATATGACCCATCTATTAAATAATAAGGTGCTTCTATTTTAGTTTTATAAAAAAATATGAAATGGAAAATAAATTAGTTCAAAATGAAAGAATGTTGTTTTCTTAGGCTATTAACTTGGCAAATTTTTCTAAATAAGATCAAACAATAAACATACTATACCTTACATTCACATAATTAGATAAGTGTACTTATCCAGCTCAATATAGCATTTACAAAAATCGTGATTTAATACATGATTTACAGTCTCTACAACACCAGCAATTCATACTGTTTCAGAATAATACACAGAACATATCATATATTCATGAATATCTACAGAAGTAACCCTACATAGTTGAAAGATTTGGCAAGGATATTATTATTATTATTTAAGTTTTAATCTTCAATTTGATTCAGTCTGGGACTTGTAAAAACTTAACAGTTCAAGTCTTAATCAAGGACCTAAGAGTTATTAAGGTAGCGTCTGTGTATCTAGACAGTTCCAAGTAGGGTGTTCTTTTTTGCAAAGTCAGGATAAGTTCAAAATTCCCATGTATCTAGGCAGTGCTTTGGGTATTACTCCAAGGGCTCCTATTACTATTGGTGCAACCATTGATTTCTTCCTCCATTGTCGCTCAACTTCGATGTGCAAATCACAATATTTTTTTTTTTTAGGTGTTTCTCTTCAATTTGTGTATCACCTGGTAGTGCAGTTTCAATGAACCAGACTTTTCTTCTTTTCGATTCTTTTTCTTTTTTCAATACCAATGTCATGTGTGTTGAGGGCTAGACGACTGTCTGTTTGGATCCGAAAATCTAACAGAATCTTGATTTACTCATGCTCAGAACTTTGTCAATTTGGTGTTCCCAGTAATTTTTGCTGCATTCGAGCTCAAACTTCTTGTAAGGCTTCCAATGTATAATTTTGGCAACTCTATCATGATGTTGTAGATAATCAGTCTGTGAGATTTTGCTGCAGCCACTGATAAGGTGATCCACTGTTTCATCTTTTTCATTGCATAAACAACAATTACTGTTATTGCTGACATTTGAATTTCTGCTTTCATGAAATTGATTTATGGGGCTTGTTCTTGGGCACCTTATTATTATTGTGATTTTCATTAAATGCGAAATTATTTTATTATTATGATTATTACTATTATTATTATCATCTCTTTTATTCATTAAACAAGAAACTCAGTCAACTAAACATTTAAAAATGTATCACACATACCAGTGATTAGTGCTAATGGTTAATATGGGTTGCTGCCAGCGTCCTAGGTAGCCAGCATCCAAGTATCTTAAAATATACAATGTTCCAAGTAGCATATTTTTTTGCAATTTCTATACAGGAAGCTGCAATTTCTTGATGTGTTTTGTAAAATTCTTGGACATGGTACCAATGACAAAGAGTATCACTATTACATGTTTCATCCATAACCATGTAGTTTTGATGGCCACGTCACGGTATTTTGTGATTTTTTCTTCTACTCTGATGTCTCCTGGTACAGCAATATCAATAAATTGTACACTTTGGCCCTCAACAACTGTAATATCTGGTGTGAGTGTTCCAAATGGCTATCTGTCTATATTCAAAAGTCCCACAAGATCTTCACTGTCACATTTTCACCAACTTTTTCCACTTGATCTTCCCATGACTTTTCGGATACAGATAGGGTATATTTTTTACAAAATGACCAGTGGATTAATTTAGCAACTTTATCATATCAAGCTTTGTAGTCAGTTTGCGTGATTTTACTTTACTCACACATTAAGTGTGAAACAGTTTCAACTTTGTCATTGCAAAGTCAGCCATTTGGATTGTTAGTAGATTTTTGTATCTTTGCTTTCATGGCATTAGTTTGTAGTGCTTGTTCTTGAGCAGCAAGTATTAAATCTTCCGTTTCTTTCTTGATGGTTTCTCTCTTAAGCCATGCCCATGTCAAGTTGTTATCACATTTTCCTTCAATGTTTTTCAAGAGCTGTCCATGCAAAGCTTTGGTTTTCCATCCATTTAATCTGTCATCCAGACTTATTTCATTTTTCCAACTTCAATATGAAGGTACACAAATTAGCAAGTAACACGGGAAGTGAAACAAAATACTTTTTCATAACAATATTTAAATCTCATTGTACAGTTCTTTTAGATAATTGTGCAATGAAGTGGTTTGTAAAAATAAATATAAAGTTCTGAATATATTCTAAAGAATGATGATGTGAAATTTTTGTGTATCATTGGTACATTTTTCATTCAAAATACTCCTATTCATACTTTTTTGGCTAATTCAGAATTTTTTACAGAAATTCTAACACTGATACTTGAATGGCAAACCACTAAGAAATCTCCAAAATGAAAAATTAACTAGAAAGGAAAAGGAAAATTATGAACAATGATTCAACATTCAAACATTTTTATTGATTTAAAAATAACATTACAAGATAATGATTTATGTCTAAAGTTATCATGATATTAAGGTGTACACATAGTGCATATTATTATAGATTCCTTTGGAAAGGGCAGCCTTTACAAATCTAGTAAATAGCATTATCATCAATTCCTGAACGGCAGAAAAATGAAACATTTCCTTCAAAAATTATATTTCAGAATGCTTAAAAAAACTTACAGTATACTGTGAAGAGGGTGTGTGTGGAACAGTTGAGCAAAAGAGTCAAAAGAATGAGCAGGAAGTCAGCATGCCTTAGGTTGCTCCTCTGCTCAAAACCAAGTTCCTAAAGTTGTATTGCATTAAAACATGAGTGTTTGTTGAAAGAAGTCAGAAAAATAATTGGGTTTAGTACCTAGAAATTAAAGTTTCTAATCAATTTATCCATTTCTGTCTATACAATTTAACTACTGTCCAGGTCGACTTTCCAGTGTTTCAAGAAAGGTTTCTCATAACTGTTGTATTATGACTACTAATGATGTAAGCGATTCCACAATTAACATTCATAACATTGTATAATGACCAAAATATATTAAGGATACTCTAATGCATGTTCTCTGTGAATGAAATTTCTAATTTAGGAAAGCTCTTAAATCATAACTGCATAATGACAATACATACAGTATGTCTATTTGATTAAATAGCATAACTTTTTTTAAAGCTATCCATCTTCAGATACAATTTAGAATGTCAAATATTCTGGACCACAAAAATTAATACAGTAATTCTGTTTGGTTTCCTAAAGCTAAGCACATCACAGACAAAAATATTTTAGTGTTTTTTAAAAAAACACAAAATGGACAAAAAAATCAACTGAAAAAACGCATTTCATACTTAACTAAAAATATTTTATTAGACAATATTCAAGTCTGTGGGATCAATATGAATGGCAAGGGAGTTTGCTAAGGCTACTTTCATCTAATTTAACATCTAACAAATTATACAAATCTCTTGCAAAAATACTTATTTAAAAACATTTAAAAAATACTTATTTAAAAACATTTAAAAAATACTTATTTAAAAACATTTTAAAAATACTTTTAAAAATACATTTACAAAATTAAATGAATTCTGAATTAAAAGAGTAAAGCCTATTCATTTTGAATGGATATTCAAAATGAATAGACTTTGAATATGGTAACATTTTTCTTTCTACTAAAAAATTACCATGGCAATTGTTGATCTGAACTATTTATTTGAACTATGTATGTGAAAAACATACAATACAATATCCAAGAACCTTCCAGAATCTTCCGTTTTTCCTCTGGCTCATGATATTTCTGGAAATTAATTCTCCAAACTCCAAATAGTTTGTGATGTTTTCCAATATTGGGAAAGAAGGTAAAGTGCACAGTTACTAGAGTTATATAGATGGGGATGGCAGTATTTTTCTGGATAGAATTTTCATCTATTTTAATTTTAATTTGAGTAATTACTTTTCAGTTTCCTTTCATTTCTATCTCAAAATGTTGGGAAACTACACCATTAACTTCTGGCAATTGTGCCACCAAAAGTCAAAGAATGATCAGAAGAAACTATGGGAGGTTGCACAAGGGAACGAATGCCTGTAATAATGCAGTAGTGTTCTTACAAATCATTTAGAAGTATTGATTTTCCATTATTGTTTCAAAATGACCAAATGTTATAAAATATATATATATAAGTCAAACACAGGAAATCTTACATTTAAAAAAGAAATACAGAACCACTTGTTTTCGGGTAATGTTTATTATCAATGCACAACATGTGTACAATGAAATTGAAAATTATCAGTTTAATCGTTGATTTTATTGTAATGTGTATCAGTTATTACAAGAATGCTATAAGAACACTACTGTATTGGCCTTTCCTCCCTCCCTCCCTTTTAATAAAAATACGGATTATATATGTACATATCAGAGCTGGATTCAGCAGGTTCTGACCAGTTCTGGAGAATCGGTAACAGAAATTTTGAGTAGTTCGGAGAACCGGCAAATCCCACCTCTGACTAGAGATTTTACAATATCCTTCCTCTGCTACATCCACCAAGCCATGCCCACAAAACCAGTAGTAATAAAATTTGAATCCCACCACTGCTACGTATATACCTATATGGGTTTGATTCTATGTGCTTTAATGAATAACTTTAATGAACTCTACATATATATTCTTTCCCCTATACATATGTCTTTTCTGACTTGTTTTTCATGCTAATTGTGGAAGTCACTTTAATCACTGAGATTACCCTTATGGATAAACCAGTGTGTGTGCCTTCATACATATAAAAACAAACAAGCACACAACCTTCATACATATAAAAACAAACCTTCATACATATAAAAACAAACAAGCACACAACACACACACACACACACACACACACACACACACACACACACACTTAATTTGATACGCATACACAATTTGTATGCGTATCAAATTAAGATATTTAAAAGCTTGGAATTACAACCCATAAAAACATACGTATTGCTCTAATTTCAAATTGACATTGTAGTACTGTTTAAGCATTACAATTTTTTTAAAATTTAATATGAGGTTGTCATAATGCAAAAGGTGATCCTTCAATGTCCTCTTTCACTCATACACAAACACGCATTCTTCCCCCCAAGTGCCAGATATGCTGGAAGTCCTTGAGGAAACACTTTTGTCTGATCTGTACAAGATGGAACTAGAGCTGAAGATTCAAAAGTCAGCACTATCAATCAGTTCAGGAGCTAAACAACATTACAATCTCTAGAGGGTGACAGCTTTAAGCTATCTTGCTGTGCAAGCAGAGAAGTTGGGTCTCAGTGCTCCACACAGCAGAACACTCCATCAGCATGCCTCCGCAAGTGAATATGAACCCCAGGGCTCGCTCACATAAATGAGGTCATAGCACTGCCCCAAGCTTACAGCAGAGTCACACTACTGCCGATGCTTTTCTGAATCAAGAAAAAAAGCAGTTCCACAAGCAGATGGTTCTTCTGGATAATAAAAGCTATTAACTCAACAATGTTAAATTGCAAAGAAATGTGTTTAGTTTCTTCTCAGGAATTTATTTATAAATAAATAGGCATGGAGAAATGTTAAGACAGGTTTCCAATAAATATCTTTCTAGTTAAAATATGCACTTATTTTTACATTGAATTAATTAGAAAGCTTTTATGTGTGCAAAACCCAATAGAATCTAGGATTATTAAATAACATGGTTATTTTTAACGTTAAACTAGAATAGAGTTTCTCAGTTGCCAAGGATAAAAATATGGCCATCAATGTAAAATATGTAGTTTAACACTACATGCACCAGTGAAGATTCTGCTGTTTTTATGCAAATTGTTTCTTCTCCATATCATTTAATCCACTATGACTGAGACTTGAACCCAATTCCAGCAACCTCGTTCAGTGAGAGCAAACTGGGTGTCTATGTAACTATAACTATGCATAACCTTGGTATATGAAGTTAAAAGGAGGGAATAAAATATAAACAAAAAAATGGATATAATGCAACCATAAATTTTAAAAATAATCATATAAATGGTTGTGAAGAAATTGTAATATTAGTACTGCATCTTTGTACCATTATTTATGCGATGAACTAAGATTATTGAGATATTTCCTTACCTAAAGAGAGAAAGGGCGTTGGTACAATGATGCTTCTGTCTCTTGTCTGATAGACTGGGCTTTAATTGAGTGGACACTCCTCCTCCTCCACGGGACTCCTCCCTAACGTCCCCAGTTTGGGTGAAGTCGAAGTGATGAAATATTTCTTCTCCTTCACCCTTTCTAATACTTGGCCGGAATAGCACCCCATCAGAGGAATAAGGATGGGGATGGATACTCTTCACAGCTCACAGAGAAAGGGCATGCCAGGTAAGTTCCAACGCCCCTTCTCCAGATGAGCTGTTCAGAGCATCCATTGATTGGGGCATACCAAAGCTTGGCGTGTCCTACGGGAGGGCTTCCATCTGGTTCGGATTCCCCTTTTTCTTGGTCCCTATGGACCCTTTGTAACACTCTCCTGTTAAAGGCAGCCTCTGTAGAGGCGAAGACATCATTCTAATAGTTTCTAAATAAAAGGCGATGGTGAGGCCCATGTTGTTGCCTTGTAAATTTCTTCTATTGACATTTGTGGCCCATGTTATCAACATCGCAACGCTCCAGGTCGAATGAGCAGTGATGCCCCTGGATACAGGAAGACTGTGTCTCGTAGGACTTGATAATCTCAGCCACCTACTGGTCTTCCTCAATGACCAATGGTGGGTGGTTGAAAAGAAACGAAGGGAACCTCTGTTTCCTAACACACATTGTGTGGTAGAAATATATGCAGAGAGCTCGCCTTACATCTAGACTGTGCCACTGTCATGCCAGATTTTATGTCGGTTTCAAACAAACGTACGGGAGTATCAGTTCCTAGGGTCTGTGGAAACCCAAATTTATCTATGAGTGAAAGATGGATCTGGACTAAGGACCACTCTGTGTGAAAAATACAGAGCTTCTGTCTAATTTCCAGGCTACTAGATCCAAGATGCGACTGGCCCATGTAATGGCAACCAAGAGAACCACCTTGTACGTTAGGAATGGAGAGTCGTGGTCAATAGAGGCTCAAAGGGAGCTTTCTTGAGTGCGGTAAGGACCTTGTTGAAGTCCCACATGTAATATCAATGCACTACAGGAGGCCATAAGTTTGTAGCCCTGCGCAAGAAACTTGCATATGCATGAGTGATGAGAAATGGACTGCAAGCCTCTCCATGTGATAACCGATGCTAAGGCTTCCCCTTCTGCCTGTTTATATGAACAAGATAATAACGAAATGTCAATTAAGTAACAGTGCTGTCTAACAGGTGTTCCCCTGAGATGGACAGCCAGAGCTGTCAGAACTTTTGTAAGAACCTTGGCAGATGACAACCCGAAGGGCAGTGCAACATATTCAAAACATTGAGTATTATAACAAAAACTAAGAGGTTTGCTATGTGAGGATCTAATTGGAATGTGGGGATAGGCCTCCATTAAGTCAATGGAGGGTAGAAAGTTGCCCCTTCTGAAGCGCATAAGTATGGAGTTCAGTATACTCATCTTAAGCCTCCTATAAACTAGGGATTGATTAAGTGATTTTAAAACTAAAATTGCACCTGCTGATCCGGTGCCAGAGGTTGGGTTGCCTGTATCTCCAATAAATGAACAACAGCTGTCTCCATCATGCTCCCTTTAACAGGATCCCCGGAGAGAGGGCAAGTAATGCAAAGGTTCCGGGAAGAGGATGGAAATTCTATAGCCAGGCCTAATCTTCTGATATCTCTAACCCAGAAATCATAGATAGAGAAATTCCATCTGTCTGTGAAAGGCTTGAGCCTTCCACCAATAGGGGTACAGTCATGAGGCCTATGTTGTGCCTCAGAAACCTCTATTTCATGTTCCTCAAGAGATACTTTTGGTTTGCCCTCCACTTCGGTATCAATCTCCAGATCAGAAACTATCCGACTTGGTGATTCATGCGTCCAGACGGTCCCTGGAGTCTGGAGAGAAAAGTCCCTGGTGGAAGGAACGAAAAAAACCCAAAAAAGCTGGGAAGGACTATTTTGGGGTCTATGAAAAGAGAGGAACTTATTTTCTGCTTCTAGTCTCTATCAGAGGTGGGTCAAGGGCACCATCAACCAAATTATCTCCTGATATTGGGGAGGAAGCAAGCTTCCATTAGTTGTGTGATAGCTGCTTGCCAATGTGTGAGCCATAGTAGTAGGCGAGCAGTAACCTGAGATGCCCTGGCTTGAACAGATAATTTAATAGAGTTTTGCGGCGTCCTTGTGCGCCCTGATATTGGAATTTGAGATAATCTCTCCCAGATGGCGGAGCTACCTGAGAGACGATCTAGTAAAAAAAAAAAGGATGTGGCCCATGCTACTCTTACGGCCCCCACATCAGATTGACATGCCCTACATGGAGACAACTCGACCCTGTATATCTTTTAACTTGAGAGCCTCTTCTGCTTCTGTTGGAATTGCAGAGGAGGATGATAACTGACATTATTGTTTTATCTACTACCATGGTGATGAGAAATTAAAGAAAACCAAATTAAAATTTTTCTATCATATCCTGTAAGAGGGGAATACGCCACTGAGGAGACCCCTTGTTTCTGGATGAGGTCCGAGGACAGTTATGACTTCCTCTTGCATTATTGGTTGGGAGAAGATTAAATCGTCTGACCCCCTTTACAGTAACGATTGTTGGGCCGCGGGGAATGGAATATCAAGACAGGCAATAGTTTTTACCTTGAAATAACAGAGACTTGAAAAATGAGGGCGAAACAGACCTGAAGGTCGATAGTCTGGCTTAATGCCTTCAATGTCTGACATGCCCCTCTTTTTTAGGTGATCTGCCTCTGACAGATTTTGGTCACTGTCGTGAGAAGACCCTTCCTCAACCTGTTACATCTGGTCTCTAGTTCTCCCTCATTCTGTGCATCATGTGAATGTGTAACTGGATTATATAATAGTCCTCTGAAGGAGGTACCTGCTGGTAATGAAGGTCCGTTCTGCATAGTAACTGAATTGAGTGAGAATCGAGGTCAGATTGTGGAGGCTGCCTAGCCATCAACTTCTGCCATACCCCGGCTGCAATCCCCCTTCAAGTCGCCATGTCCCTCCAGGCGTTCAATTTGTCAGGAATATCCCCTGGGAGGAGTATTCTGGTGTGGTCCCACAACTGTCTGTCAGGCAAGTAGTGTTGCTGAAGGCTTGGGTTGAACCGGTCCCTCTGAGGCTCTCCTGGATGGCGTTGAGAGGTCCAGGGATGGAGACAAGGTGAAATATGGAACGCTTCACAAATTTGCATGTCCTTCTTGCGCAGGGGCCCTGCTAATCTTCTCTGTATCGTTCCATTTTTAGTATTTGTGCTGCCGAAGCGAGCAGTCTGGAACTGGGACTGGCCTGGCTGGGGAAGAGGACTGAGACTTCTGTTCAACCTTCCTCATGCATTTTTTTTTAAAAAATATGCTTATCTAACGCATTTTTGCGTCACTTGGCATCCTTTTCTGCAGCCTTAGAAGTCTCTCTAGGACGTTTTGACCTACTTTGAGCTGTTTTATTGTCCTCTGGGAGTATTTTTGGTTGCCCTTGAAAATTCTGACCTAAAGCCCATGAGGCGAGATATCTATATCTATATATGTATGATATATTAATGGACTGTGACTGGTCCAGAGGCTTGCTGTGAACAGAGGCAGGGAATCCTCTTGATATTTGCTCCTCCTCTTTTTTTGTAAATTCAATTTGTTATTATTATATTATTCATATTAATATTGGTATCATTAATATTGTGTTATTATTGATAATACTGTATTTTTGTTATATCTGTGCACAGCTACTAACATAAATTGTTGTGCTGTTACCAAACTCATAATTAGATGACTGAATATGGAATCAAATTGTGAAGCCAAATGGAGAACACCTTTCAGTACCTGTATTGTGATTGGGTGATCCTGCAGTCACTGGCCCTCAACAGCTTCCTGCCCAGGCGGAAACAGGCCTTGGCGCTCGCTGTTACTGTGCTGCTATATTCTGTGAGGGCTGCCAACTTAAAAAGGAAGCCTGATAGTGAACTTCAGAAAGAGGTCCGCAATCAGCATAAATATCCCCTGGACCCTCACGGAGAGATCCTTGTGAGGGGAAGTGGCCTCTCAACAGATAATGCCATGCAATTCTTATAAACAAAATGATGCTGGCGTTGTTTTAGTCGTCAAGATGTAGCATCAACCATCACCTCTTATTGTGAACCCATGCGAATCTAACTAGAATTTGATAATTTGAGCAGGAGAACTCTGAGTCCTCTAGCTCCACCCAATTAATAGCCCTTGCTCCTTCTCAATACCCTGAGGGGGTATATCTGAAACTACATAAACTCCTGTGGTGAGATACCTGAGGGTAACGATGCTCTGTCCTGCTTAGTGACCAGAGTTATACGGAATTCCAATCAGAAGGAGAGCTCTGTTGTTGCCCAGAGCAGTATGCTGCACCCACGCAGAGATACTTTGGCGTATCGCTAATTCCATCCACGGTTGATCTTTGTGGGGATCTTTTCCAGTAAGTCATCATCTTGACAGAACCTGGCTGTTGTTGGAGCAATAAGGCCACAGAGGCCCTTCATGTCACTTGTACTGATCTAGATGGGTTACCTGATCTTGTGCAGCTGCATTGCATTTGGATTACACAGACAGATCCAGGGATGGTTGCAGAGAGGGATTGGAGCCAAAATAGGCCTGGTGGAGATGAGGTTTGAAAATTTTCTTCAGCCTCCCACATGAACTACTTCATGTGCTGTTCTAGTACCTTATGGCACTTATTAGCATCTTTTTCTGCTGCTTAGGAGGTACCTTTAGAATGCTTCAATTTGTTTTGAGAATTTAACATGGCTCTTGAGCTACTGGCGCTTGCCATTGTGACCACTTATTAAATTTTACTGTTAATGAGGCTGAAACGGGCCTGAACCAGGAATGGCCAGAGAACCCTAAAACAATGCTCCCCAGTTTTGTATAATGTTATGTAAGAATATTGTATTCTTGTTCTTGTTCCTATTATTATTATCGTTATTATTTTGTTATTAATATTATTATTTCAGAATTAGTCAAATTTGGAACACCTAGAAAAGAGAAATTGTTGAAATAAGATATAGGCCTGTGACAGCTTCCTGCACAGGCAGACACAGGTCTTGGTGCTCGCTGTGGTGCTGCTGTTTAATTCTGTGACGGCATAAGCCAACAGTTTCCTCCTTAATGAATAAGGGTCCAAAATAGAATAATCATATCTGAATATTTATATACATACACACACACACACACACACACACACACATATATTAGGGTGATTTCCCCCTGGGTTCCAAGAAGGAGACCCCTGCTTGGGGGAAGAAAAGCCTCTCACAGTTCAGAAATAAGATGCAGATCACTGCCACGTGGTGAGTGAGTCTGCAATGGCGCCGGCCGTTATCTCTTTAGGCGCGTAATGAATTAAATCGGCTCAGCAGCACTTCCATGCTTTATGGGGAGTCGATACTGCAGAGTTTCCCCTTGAATAAAAAGGCGCGGTGGGGCAGATGGGTGCTGATGCCCCCACCCCAGACGGTATTCCCAGGAGAGAGAGAGAAGTCTTGGACCCTTTTAAAATGGAGCCACTCCCGTCGGGGACGGGGGGCGGTGATTGCAGCGGCTCGGCTTGAAAAGGTTGTAATGGTACGGGCTAAGAAATATGAGTTGTTAGCCATGCGGCTGAGGCATTATCGCCTCCAATCGTCCTGGGAACGAGGAGATCATTATCTGAAGCTACGGTGAGCTCCCTCAGCTCGAGTTATATGCCATAGGGAGCTGCTTGACTCATTGAAACTAAAAACCTTAAAGGATTTGTTTAGAGTTTAAAAGCAAATCTTTTTGTTGTCTCTTTTTTGAAGCCTTTGCTATTCCGGCCAAGGGAAAGGAAATTAAGCTACCTATATCCACGAAGGCTGAGCAAAAACTGGGGACGCTAGGGAGGAGTCCCATGGAGGAGGAGGAGCGTCCTCTCAATTAAAGCCCAGCCTATCAGACAAGCGACAGAAGCACCATCCCAATCAATGGATGTTCTGAACAGCTCATATGGAGAATCAGAAACCATCATGGGCTAGGCAGGCAGAAAAGCAGTGGGAGTAGGATTGATTTGTGACTTTCTGCTAGATTCCCCCATTGACTTTACAAGTTTGTTTGTTTATTTATTTATTTATTTATTTATTTATTCGATTTGTATACCGCCCCCTCTCCCAAAAAGGGACTCGGGGTGGTGAACAGCCACAATAAAAACATACAAATAGAAAAGTTAAAAAGAGTTTAAAAATTAATTAAATACATGGCTAAGACCAGTAAAACCCGTAAAAAATTAAAATCGAATTAAAAACCCTACTCATAACATTACACCAGACCGGCCTGTTGGAAAAGGTGGGTCTTAAGTGCTCGTCAGAAGGCCCGTAGGTCAGTAATGGCTCGCATCTCCGCCGGTAGTTCATTCCAAAGGGAGGGTGCTCCCACAGAGAAGGCCCGCATCCTCGGGGCCACCAACCGACATCGACCAGCCAGTGGCACCCCGAGGAGGCCAACCCTGTGGGAGCGCACTGGCCGGGGGGAGGCCGATGGTGACAGCAGGCGGTCCCGCAAGTAACCAGGTCCCAAGCCATGGAGTGCTTTAAAGTTGGTCACTAGCACCTTGAATCGCACCCGGAAGGCCACCAGAAGTTCATTGTAAACCATGATTACATGGCCCTGGCTGAGCTGCAGTTGCCCTAAGTTTCCAAATACAACTATTCTGAAGTTCCTTGGAATTTTAATTTCACAGGAATCATGAGTCCCAGATTTTGGAGATATTCTTTTAAGTTAGCACATTTGAGGTACCTTGCTTCAGAGATTGTTGCTCTAAGATGCATCTTTTTTGGCTAACAAACAGACAAACGGACAGAAGAATTTTAGAGATGTATTTCTGTGTGTGTGTACGCGCTGACTTGGAAAGGAAAACAAGTGTACATGCTAGTCAGCAGCATGATGTCTCAATAAGTGTAACTGACTTGTTACTCTTAGACTTGTCTTTCTACTCTAGCACAAAAACCCTATGATGTTGTTATTGTGCAAAAAAGAAGAGACAAGGACAAGACAGAAAGAAAAACATAAAATGAAGAAGGATGTATGGAATAGAAAAGTGATACTATACTTACTATACCTCTTGTAAAATATATGAGATGAATAAGAAAGAGTTAGAAGTAATAAACATAAAAACTCTAAGAAAATGTGAAAAGGAAACATCAAAATAATCTTTTGTAAACTTTCTGTATACAGATTCTAAGACAAAATCAACATGAAAAATTTAATAACACAGTACTTGTTTCTGCAAGATAATCATTTTTCTCATTTATCTGCTAAAAATCTGAAGAGACATTAGAAATGATACTGCAGTTCTTTTATATTAAGTATATTTTAAAAGTTTTGTGTTAATACAATGGATCTATTATTAAAGAACAAAAGGGACTTTATGGAGGACAATCCATGAATATTGTTGGACAAGGCTATATATTGAAGAATTTACTAAAATCCTTCCAGGTCTTGAGATAGGATGGTTGTGAAACTCTTTAGTTACATTTGGATTATAACTGGATATATCTTCTAGTCAATCATGGTTTAATATACCAGTATATTGTTTTTCTTCAGGAACTGGGGCAAAGATGGGAGCTCAGCTCGTTGTGTGTCATCAAGTCTCAAACCTGGGCTGCCTGCTTTCCAGCAGCGATGGCTCAGTGGTTAAGACACTGGGTTTGTTGGCTGGAAAGCCACCTGAGGTTCGAGACCTGAGTGCCATATGATGGGGTGAGCTCCCATTCTCACCTCACCTCCTGAAAAAGAACAATATATAAAGAAACCATGATTGACTAGAACACTATACCCAGGTATAATCCAAATGTAACTAAAGAATTTCACAACCATCCTATCTCACGGCCTGGAAGGTTTTTAGTAATTTCTTCAATATAATATATCAGCCTTATTCAGCTCCTGTCCTCGTCCAGGTCCTGCCAATCTAGCAATTCAAAAGCATGCAAATGCAAGTAAATAAATAGGTACCACTTCAGTGGGAAGACAACAACGTTCTGTGACACCATGCTGGCCACATGACCACGGAAATGTCTTCAGAGAGTGCTCAGTCAAAGGAGATGAGCATAACCCCTTCTAGTCAGCAAAGACTAGTGGAGTAAAATATGCAGGGACTCCTTAGATCACATGTGTCAAACTTGCCGCATCACATTGCCATGACATGACGTTTCATGAGGGTTTCCCATTTGCAGAGCTTGGGTGGGTGTGGCCTGCATGTGACACATCCAGCTCGTGAACTGCCAGTTTAACAATTCTGCCTTAGATATTGGGAGACTGTTATCATGTCACCCCTAGTGCTTCTTTTCATTAAACTAGACATACCCAAGTCCTGTAACCTTTTTTCATGTTTTAGCTTCCAGTCCCCTAAATATTTTTGTTGCTCTTCTCCGCATACTATCTAAAGTCTCGACATTTTTTTATATCATGATGACCAAAACTGGATGCAAGAATGAGAAAAATTATGATAAACTACTGATTCAGAAAAAATAGATGCACAAAGTAAGCATGAGTCTCTTCTTCGTGTTTCTCTTTAAATAGGCAAAATATACTTTTAATTCCCCATTTCAGCAGCTTTTAGCTCATTTTTCAGCAAATTATTTCAATCAAATTAAAATTCTGTCTGAAATATACACAGAGAGCGATACATAGACATATACGTACATATATACAGTATATACACACAGGGGGAGGGAAACAAATTAGGTAAGGTATTTCATAAAAATGAATTTTGTGTATGTGCTTCTTCCAAGTAAAGTAGCTTTTAATATCTGATTTTAACTATTTTGTTAAATAATAAAACATGACAAGATATGTGTCATTTCTGTTGAGAAAACCTTTTCCAGATTTCTTATAGATCAAAGAGTTCATAAAAAAGATTTTTCTCAATGAATTATGCTTCTCCTTTCTGTGGATGCAAGGGCAGTGATTGCCAGGTATTGCGGTAGAAGCTCAAGATAATATTGGTGTTTTCTTTTCCCCTGATGGAATGTCAGTTGTTTCTAGGTCACATCAGTGAATAACACAATTTAGGATCACCCACTTCCCCAAATAATCTGACCTCTTTCTAAATTCTGTGAAGTATTTCAGGCATAAGATGAATCTGACATATATATCTATTTACAACTGAATAACAATTCAGGTATGTTCCCCCTATTTCCGTGATAGCGAACCTATGGCGCGCGTGCCAGAAGTGGTGCACAGAGCCATTTCCGTTGGGACGCGAGCCGTCATCCCAGGTCAGGTGCACTGCGCATGCGTGTGTGTCTCCCGCTAGCCAGCTGATTGTTGGTATCTGCCATTCTTGCACGGGGGGGCAGGGCGAGAGAGAAAGACACACACGCATGCACAGAGATGAGCAGTACACATTGGGGGTTATGCGCACATGTGCAGATGCCTGTGGCACATGGGGGGTCACACATGCATGCAGAGACATGTGTGCAGGGGGTCACGCACACATGTACAGAGGTGCGTGGCACACGCATGGGGTCACGTATGCTATGCGCAGGGGGCGAGGGGTCACATGCGCAGTGCATTATGGGTGCAGGCACACGTGCACATGTGTAAGCATACACTTTCAGCACACGAGGACAAAAAGATTAGCCATCACTGCCTTATCTAATGAAACAAATGTATGCATCCAATTATTTCTGCTCAAGTTAACTTGAAATGTCATTTATCCTCATTACCCACTAGAAATCAAAGTGTTTCATAAACCATAAAGGTTCCCACCAACATTTTACAAAAGTTCTTGCTTTTTGAATATGAATATTAATCAGAGTTATCATCATTTTGGTAGTAGTTGTTATATTTTACTTTTGATTGTAAAAAACATTAAACCTATCTCCAATGTAGTTTTAAATACTTGTTTTCTGAGAAGAATATAATTAATTTTGGCAGGATTAGAACAGCCAGGTAAAGACCATTCATTCTAAAAGAATTGTCTCCAAATATATCTTGTCTCAATTTCCTTTTAGAGGGCAGTGGTCAACCTATGTTATTTAACTGGAAATCAAACAAGCATTTAAATAAACACCTAGATTTTGTTGTAGTGTATATTTTCTATTCTTGTCATTGATTATAATAATGAAGTGCTTTGTACACCATTTAAAATTCAACCAATTTAAAGATTCAGTAAATAAATAGAAATAAAGAAAACTAACTATGTCTTGTTATTAAACACTTTTAGTTAGAGCTATAATTTCCACATAAGGCTTCATTGACAATATTCTTATCTGACAAATATTCTTTAGAACAAAACTATCTCATTGCAAGACTTTATTAAACTAATTAACAGGCTCTATTATTATGAACCAATATCTGAATGTTATGCTATTAATGCTACTGAACTATAAATGGCACTGTCTATGCTCTTGCAGCACAAATCTTACAAAGAAAATATAATTCTATCATTTCAAAGATTTAACACATATTTTGTGAAGTCAATATTCACAAACCATATAAAATAAAGAGCTATTTTAATTAAACTTCTTTGATTTAAATAATGAGAAATAGAGATAGTTGATTTAAAAAATAAGTAAACAGTAATAAGGAAATATTTCTGCATATGATCTACTGAAGCAAAGGAGAATATTTAACTGAGAATCCAATAAATATTCCCAAATAAATTATTGAACTCAGCAGTGCTATCAAGACAAAAACTTTTCCAAATATTTACTAAGAATCAGTTAAAGATTACTTTGTTGCAAACTAACAAAACGATTCATACTGCCCTCATGAAGTTGGCACTTAAAACTGCCCAGTTCTAACAATATAGAAATATCCATGAAAATAATATAAAAGACTGAACATAATTCAATGTCTATTATCAGTTCAAATTACAGAAATAGCCAAAATAGAATTTTGAAGTGCTTCACTCTGGTTCCTTGATCTCTTTGTTCCATTATTCAAGCTACAAATACCATCTTCCTGATAGGACCCATCTTTGTCAAATAATTTAAAATAGAGGGTAGAAAATCAAACATCAACCCTAAACCCATGCTACAATTTCTGCAGAGTTGATTCTCTATTCTCCTTTTATTATGACTCTATTTTCAAAACCGATCACATGTTGAGAAGAACAAAAGCAATTGGGGATTTTACAAAGTGAAAATTGTCTTTAATAACTCTAGGAATGACAAATCACGTTTCAAGACATTTTTTTTTAAAAAAAATCCAGATTTCTTAAAAGAAAAAGGCGAAGAGGGCGAAAGACAGGGTAGGAAAAGGGTCAGGTTGTCCTAACACTTATTTTCATATATAGCATTATCTTTTTCTGTTTGCTAGTGAAAATGTTTCAAATGTTCAGCAATGCAGGCTTTCACTTTTTTAGTGGTAAGATGATACATGTTCAATTGAAAGAAGGATTTTTATAAGTTTAAGCAAACCAGCTTTCATACAGTTAACAGATTTTACTTGAAATTTCTAATGTACTCTTTGAATCTCCCAAAGGTGCTTTTTCAAAAGGCAACTGGACTTTCTTGGATGACAAGTGAAACATTTAGTTGCCTTATGGAAAAGCACCTTTAGAACAACCATGACCTGGATGATTGAGAATCTCCATAGGCCATTTACCCACTGGATTCAAATTTGTAGTCAGTGACATTCTTCCCTAAAAAAAGCATTTGACCCCAACTTTTGATGTCTTGAAATCCATCATTTGTAAACAAAGCTTGAGACTGGATCCAACATAATTGAAGAATATCAGATGTTTGCACAAGATGTAATGGAAACTAGCTAATTTTCTCCAATTCCTCATTCATTGTTGAGCCATCTGAAAATATTGCTTAGAGAGCTGAAGGTTCTCTTGAGAAAGCATGGGAAGTTCTTCTGACAAAAGATAAAAAAATGAGGAATTACAGAAAAATTGCTGCTTCGTCATCTGCCTCTCTGTGGAACTACTGGGAATGACTTCCCAGTTCTCTCTATAAATGTATGTACCGATCCAAATGAGTTAAACAGATCCCTTATGTTTTATCGTGTTACAGATATGCAATATACTAGATAGATATATTTATTTTGCATGGGATTTGAACTATTTAATAAGAAAACTGTAGTCACAATGGATTTCATGAGCAGTTCCAAGTCCTAAAAACAAGTACATTACAACAGAACATCCAATATAAATCACATTTTCTTATAGTTTATAGCTGAAAACTTATAAACAAATAGAAAGAGATGGTACAATCAGTTAGCAGTTTTACAAATGGCTTTAAATTGCATAGAATACCCAATACAATATACATTGTGACCTAATTTAAGATTTGGAAGCTGACTAAATATTTTGTTGTTGTTTGAAAAAACACAAAAACTATTAATGTTCTGGAATATAATAAACTAGATCATGAACATTTAATCAATTCTCTACAAATAACTAAACTCAGTATGACCCTCAAACTATTATTTCTTGAAATAATAATCTTGCTACTCTAGATTTGACCTGAAAACATTTGTCAAGTTTTACGTTTTTCATTATGAACTCACAGTTCAGCATGTGCATTCCCTTTAGGTAAGCAAAAATAAATTCATGAACACTAGTGAACCATATATAGAACTGCTGAAAGAAGGCTGCTAAAAATATTAAGTCATTTTGCATGAAATTTCATCATAACGTACTTCAGTTCAAACTGGTATTTTATTCTTCACTTTTCAGAATAAAGAAAAACTATTTTTAAAAGATATATTTATTGTTTGAAAATTACTTGGAGGAACACATGATCAAGTTTGAAAACTTTCACTTTAAGTTAATAAAAATTAAAAAGTGTTGCTGGGGGAAAAAATTATGTTCCAAAGTGTGAATTCCAAAGTCACACTTCCTTCTGGCTCTAATTATACCTCATTATACATTAGGGTCCACTTCTAAATCAGGATCCACTTCTAAAAAGTCATCTGGTATGCATAGAGGTGTAAAAGTGGTACCAATCTGCAACTCTTAAAGCAATTGTGTATTTTTCTGGGATTGCATACTGCACTGCGATCTGGGAAGATAAACTGCTGCTTTAAAGAGATGCAACATTCTTATTTAGATGTGCTTCAAAACATCTGATGCATCATACAGCCCTAATATGTTGCTCTATAAATTTAATGAACATTAGTATTTTATAACAGACAGCTTCATTTTATTCATTCATTCATTTATTCATTCCATTTGTATGTCTGACTATCTCATCAAGTGATTCTGAGAAGTGAACATTTTTTAAAAAAAATAAAAAAATATTAACATTTAAATATCTAGCAGCCAATAATAAATTCTATATCATAATCCCTAAATTAATTAAGAACCTGAATATTTTCCTTTATGTATTTGGGTTTTGCACTATAATTCCATGAAAATATGGATACCTCACATTGACTTCTCAATTATAATCTTGTACTCTGCCATAATTTTCAGTGCAGTGGGCACTCTCTCTTTCATATATATTACAAAACTTGTAAAAAGCAAGTGTGTAATTCTTACCTTCTGTAAGACAAACAACTAGCATGTAATAACACTATTCACTATAATGGAACAGAAAGTTCTGATAAATTCAGGCAAAAGGAATTGTGGACAAATTCTTCCACACCAGAAATATGCTGTCAGTCGAAGTAGATAGTTTGACAGTTTACTAAAATGTATTTATGAAAGAGTAATAAATATATAAAAAAATAAAACAAATAGACATAGATACACCGCAGGAGAAGCCATTGTCTATATCTGGACTTCAGCTGTTCAGTACTCTTAGAAATCAAATATAAATTCATGTTAGATGCACTCTATTTCATTCATTTTTCTGTCATCCTGGTGCTTCAATTATTTCTAGAAGCATAATAGAGCTTGGTTTACCAGCAAATTTATTCCACTAAAAAGAGCAAAATATCTCAGTGGAGCCCACATGTATGTTTTATTTTTAAAAAATGTAAAACAACCCCTTAGAAATCCCTGAACATATTTCAGTTGTTTTAGTGGTTTCCAATGATATAAATTTGATACTATGCATGCATCTAATATAATGCACAGTATCAAATTCATATCATTGGACACCATGTATCAAGAAGGCAGGCAGGTATTAGTGATAACGTTTGATAAATATAGGGAAGTCAGAACTATCACTCTGATCCAAAAACCAGGGCAAATTATGTGATATAAATTAAAATAAAAATAGCTGCATAGTACAATGGGAAAAGGAGGTCTTGGTTAAGATTTATTTCATCAATCCTCTTTTTTATATAGGATTCATCACCACTGTTCTAGTATTGAACTGGGCTTACCTGCTGCGTCTGGTACCTTTGTTGGGCCTGGGAGAGGTACTGGGTCTGAGGAGGCAGGTGCTGAGGTTGTGGTTGCTGGTTGTAATATGGCTGTTGGCAGTAACCAGTTATACCTTGTGGACCATACTGAGATGGCATCTGTTGGGGGGGAAAAGCCAATACAGTTAGGAATTGAGGACAAAAATCTACCGTATGTGTTTGACTCCTAAAGATCATAAACATAATACAAATGCCATGGTAAGAAGTCTCTCCTAAGGGAGAGTTAATTTTAAACTCAAGGGAATAATGCAATTTGCTAAACTCTATTTTGGAAATATTTTATTAAGGGAAACATACCAAAACTATTTCTACCACACTGGTTTTATTTAATAATTTATTTTCATGTTTTCTGAAACATCCAAAGAAACCATTATCAATTATGCTTACTCACTGAACTTATGCTCAAGAACAGCAAAAAGGTTTCTAAAGAATATTCATAGCTTGTTAGTCAGTAGTATTTATCAGAGAAGTTATCAGAATGGCTTTATTTACACTTTCAATTTTCCACCTAAAGTTTCTGCTGCATGAATCAGCCCATGTTTCAAGATATAAGAGGAAAAAAATGGAACATAGGTGTATGTGCATACTAGTTTTTTTTTTAAAAAAAAACCAAATTTCAGTAAGTTTTAGAGAATTATTATGTGGGACCCCATAGTATCCTTAGATCAAAGGACACATTTGAGAGTTGAGACTTTTGAAAAATCAATTAAACGATGTACATTTTCAAGTCCTTCCAGCTGCAAGGGGGAAGGATAGCACATATTTATAGATACATGTTTTGACTGGTGTTTTACTAGTTAATAATGAAAAGGATTTGTATAAAAATGGAAGAGGGGAATAATCACCCCAAAAATATACACAGGAGCTGTAAACTGTAGAAAGAAAGACTAAACTGAAAGCTACAAGCAACAAAAAAATGAAAACTGTCTTAAAAAGGACTACAGCAGAAACAAGATAAAGAGAGATTTAGGGATAATATGGCTAATACTGTATGAACAAGCTGAAGTTGGTAGGACCAGATAATTATATCTAGATACCCTGAAGGTCATCTCAGGGAACTGTGAACTTTCTACCTTCTTTGAAAAATAATAGAGAACACTTATACTGGTGAAAGTATTGGAGAAAGTCAGATATTGTTCTTAACTTCAAAAGAGCGTGAAGATGCAGGTAACTACAGACTGCTTGATGTCAATAACAGACAAAATTTGAAACAGATTATTAAACTGTCAGTTTAAATGCACCAAGAAAATACTGCATCACTCTTCAATCAGGATGGGGTTATTAATAATAAATTAAAGTCAAATTAAACTGATCACTCTTTTTAATAGTGTACTAGTTTAGTCAATCATAGGAATGTGGCAGATAATTTGAGTTCTGAAAATCATGCAAAAAAGTTTGATATTCTAGTAGAAAAGATATTAAATGTATGATGATCTGTGCTAGAATTAGATGGATTCAAAGTTGGTTGTACATCAATGACTCCAAGTCAAGTGGGTAGAAAGTATTAAACAGTGTAACTTAGAGGACTGTACTATTCCATATAGCTATAAATTACTTGAAGGCTGTAAAATATCATTAACTACAGATAATAATACTTTAGAATACAGTATCAAGATTCAGAATTTTGACAGTGAGTAGGAAGCAACAGGCAGCTGAATTTTAGAAGGAAGAAGAGTAAAGTCCTTTTTTTGTAAAGAAAAAGGCAAATAGGGCATCGCAAAAAGAACATGCAACAAGCACAAGGAGCAGCAGTACAAGTAAAAAACATGTTGAAGTCTTGGTGGATTGAAAATGGAACAAGAGAACTGAATAATGTTGAAACTGCAAAAAAGGAAGTGCAATCTGACCGAAATCTAGCACCAAGAAAATTTACCTCTATTTTTACACTGGACACAATGCAACAAGAATATTGCATCCAGTTCTGGACACTACATTTTAGAACTGACATAGACCAACTGCAGAGGTGGTTTTCAGCAGGTTCTGACCAGTTCTGGAGACTGGTAGCGGAAATTTTGAGTAGTTCAGAGAACTGGCAAATACCACCTCTGCCTGAAGATTTTACAGTATCCTTCCCCTGCCATGCCCACCAAGCCATGCCCACAGAACCGGTAGTAAAAATTTGTTGGTAATGAAATTTAAGAAAGTGAAAGGTGGAAGACTTGAATCCCACCACTGACCAACTAGGACATATTCAAAGGAGAGCAACAAAATGATAACGCCCTATGGAGGGGAAAAAAAACTTGTGAAGAATAGCTAGAGAAAAAAAACGTATATTGAGCTTGAAGAAGAAAAAGACAGAGGGGAGAGAAACATGAAAGCTGTCTTTAAAAAATGGAATAGCCGTCATGTAGAAAATAGGGTATACTTTTCAGTTATTAAAGATAAATCCAGAAACCCAGGATTTAAATTACCCAGAAGCAGTTTTAAACTGGAGATCAGAAAGAATTTCCTAAAAGTAAGAGCCATTCAACAATGCCTCAAGAGGTGCTGAATTCTCCTTGGTGGAAAAACTTAAACAAAAATTAAAGTATGCTATCAATCAGCAATTTGGTAGTAGTGGGTTTCCCAAGCACAAAATCAACATTATTTAACATACTGAGCCCAGATTTCCTCAACAGCACTGAAGCAATCGCAGAGGCCTTGTTTAAAGGTATAGTACAAATCTATAGTGACAAAGTAGACTAACTGGCCTTTCCATAAATACTACAGCGTAGCAAGCTTCGTCTGGGGATGTGGAATTTGCTGCTGCACTGAATGCATTTAAGGAAAATATTTTCAAGCTCTTAAGATGCCCTCCAGACAAAACATGTTGATGATGACGGTAATCATGGAGATAAAAGAAATGGAGAAGAAAAGAAAAATGAAATCCAGCAATTTGAGAAAGTTTTTCTCCATGAGGATTTCTCCTGTTGGTATAACTATGACAATTGAAAATAAATTGATGTAAGCACCAAAGAATGTCTTGGACATGCATGGTAAATTGGAAATGGGACTTTATTCTATGGAAGTTCTGGAACAGAATACTATGTATACCATGTTGTGTGGTACAGAAAGCACAAAGATCAAATAATGATCTAGTAATGACATAAAAGAACTTGAAAGAAGCATTTCTCCACCTCTTTTACAGTGAAAGTAGTCTAGGTTTTTTTGTAAAATGGAGTAGGTTTTGTGAAAAGTAATGTGCAAAATTGTATTAGGCTAACATATCCAAATTCAAATTTGTTCTCTTTTATTTTCAATATCAAACAGAAAATTACTTCAACAAGTTCGTGTATCTTGCCTGAATCATCTCTCCAATTCTTAGGTAGGTAGTTTTTGGCAGTGGATATGTGAATATTCATATTCCCTATTCCCTTACCTTGACATTAAAACACTTTTCAAGCGTTGAATCCAAAAATTAACTCTGTGAACAAAACTGCCGCCCACTCATAGTATTAAACCCTTAAAAACTATTGCAACTATTAAATATTTGATTAAATTGTTAGTATATCAAAAAAGAATTTGTCTCACTTTTCCAGAATTAAATATGGGTGAGTTTGTTTATTTGATTTTTAAACTGTTTTTATTTTTGATCAATTCAAGGCAGTAAGGATACCTAAGCTCCCTCTTCCTCCTACTTTCTCCACAACAAACTGGTTCTATCACTAGGCATACCTCGGCATGCTACACGTTTTCACAAGATTTAGAAATTGGATGATTACATACTAAAGCATTACTTAGCAACTTGCAGAAAAATACAGACAAATAATTTTGAAAAGCAAGATTATCACACATTTTTTTTTCCATTGCAGAGAGCTTCGATTGAGATCAGAAGATGCCAATGTAGCAGATTTTAACCTACTGGCTAGAATAGAATAGAATACTTTATTGGCCAAGTGTGATTGGACACACAAGGAATTTGTCTTGGTGTAAATACTCTCAGTATACATAAAGAAGGAACATTTGTTAAGAATCAAGAATCATAATGTACAACCCTTAATGATAGTCATAGGGTACAATCAACATCAAATCATACTAGGAAACAGAGGATACAAGCAACAAAGTTACAGTCACAAGTGAGAGGGGATGGGTGATAAGGAATGATGAAAGATTAACAGTAATGCTCAACCCACTGATTTGTGTCCAGAATGCTGGAACAGGTAGTCCTTGCTTAAACAATGGCAATTGGGATTGATAACTCTGTTGCTAAGCACCGCAGTCATCAAGCATGATGTCACATGATTACACCAACTTACAATGGCTATCTAATTAAGCAAATCCTGAACAATCATTTGTTCTAACTTCACATGATTACCATTTATAACCTTCTGCCAGATTCCCTATTTTCCCTATTTGCTTGTCGAAAGCTGGCAATGAAAGAGCTCGTGTGATGGTGGGACACTGAGCTCGTGTGATGGTGGGACACTGTAATTGCAATTGCTAAGCACCTGAATTGCAATTGCATGACTGCAGGGACACAGCGACAAGCCGCAATTACAAGAGCCAGTAGTCTTTGCTCAGCTCTGAAACTACTAACGTCCGAAACACACCCTGTTGGAATGGAGGAAAGGCCTATTTAGGGTACCATCCCAACTTTACAGCCTTCTTCTTACACCTTTCCTGAAATCCTAGTGGAAAGCAATGGTTTTCTGGGTAGGATGGTATTCACATGATTGCAGGTTGCTTGGCAACAAAGTGCTGAAGGAGCAACTTATAGGAACAACTTATAACCTTCAGTGCCAGCTTCCCTGTTGAGTTTGCTTGTGGGAAGTTACCAGGGAAGGTTGCAAATGATGGTCACGCTAACCATGTCTCACTCTAATATTACAATCATGATCACATGGCTTAGGGAATGCTATGACAACTACATTTTGCAAACCAGTTGCAAATCTGCTTTGTTCAGTACCATTGTAATTCTAAATGGTTGCTGAAATGAAGGTCATAACTTGAGGACTATTGATAACTATCCTATCACCCATCTCGCCCCACTTATGACTGTATGGCTGTAAATGTGTTGCTTGTATCCTTTCAATCTATATTGACTGTTTCCTAATATGATTTGATTGCTTATTTGTACTCTATAATTATCATTAAGTGTTCTACCTTATGATACTTGACGAATGTGTATTTTCTTTTTATGTACACTGACAGCATATGAACCATAGACAAATTCCTTGTTTGTCCAATCACACTTGGCCAATAAATAATTCTATTCTATTCTATTCTTATTACAAATGAAACAATAATAATCTCTTCCATAAATATTTTCCGCAGTGCCTATTTATTAGTAAAGCTATTTAAGAAGCCTAGCTGAAGCAAACTGACTTTTTTCCGATTGAGCTCCTTTCAGTAATGCACTTTGGATTTCTTGTACCTTTATATCAGTTCCACCATATCTTTCAGCGCTGCTCCAATCTGTTTTCAACTTCCTTCTTTACCAGGAACATACTAATAGACCATATGCTTCTGGCCAGCATAGCTTTGACTAGGGGAAAATTCAGTTTTTCTAACAACTCATTATAACGTGGATGAATAAAACACCAATTTTACTACAGCAACAAGTATTGTAATAAGTGTTGTTTGCTTCTCATTAACAGCCATTTAATAGTCTGTGCCATCACTGAGGTGCACACATGGTTCTTCCTTATATAACTAATACTTCAACAAATTAAATTACCTCCCCATCCCATTAATCTCACTTGTTTTTTCTTCCAAGATTGCATTATTTGGCAGTGCAAAAATGCATGGCTCCTAAAGTATACAGCATTAAAATAAATAAAGTCTAAACACTTCCTCACTGAAAATCCTCCCTCCTATACTGCTATGTGTCCTCGAACATCAAGTAGGAATTATTATACTAGTAATGGATGAGACTAACATGAGACTAATAGCACAAACTCCAATTCAAACAAAAAACTATTTGGATTTCTGTACTACAACCTCTTGTATCAACTTATGATCTCACCCCACCCTTCACAAAAAAAGGGCAAAAATAAAAGTCATGTTATTTTTGTCATTAATAATAAAGATGGGATACAAATAAATAAAATATATTTATTAGAGATACAAAGCGGTATGGTGGCCTAAAGGTGGAGCCACTTGTCCTTCCCTTGGAAGATTGAGAATTTGATCCTAGGCAGTGGCAGATATTTCTCTATCAGGGCGCAAAGAGAAAATATCTTCTGCAGAGTCCACAGAAGCATCAGGAAGGGCATCAGCTCAGCTCCACTTAGTCGCCCGGCTCCACCCCAAAACAAAGGGATTAAAGCAGGAATGTCAAACTCAAGGCCCGGGGGCTGTCCTGGAAACAATGAAGGACCAGCCCGGACTGCCTTTGCCAGTGAAAAAGGAGCTCAGGGAAGCTGTGCAATGCTCCCCGAGCTCCCTTTTTGGCCACGACAGCCTCCTGCAACCCTCTATCAGCAAAAACGGAGGCCCGAAGAGGCTGTGTGTTCCGCTTTCACTGGCAGAGGGCTGCAGGAGACCATCACTGTTGAAAACAGAGCCTCAACGAGTGATGTCAAGCTGGCTATGCCACAACCCCTGACCTTCCATCCCTTGAGATCAAACACAACCCTGATGTGGCCCTCAATGAAATTGAGTTTGACACTCCTGGATTAAAGGGTTGTAAAAAATATTATTAAAGCTACAGAATTTAGTTTTATGTGCTCTTATTAATTTTATTTTCTGGCTGCAAGGACTATGTTATTAGTTATGTTAGAAAGTCTAATGTATCTTGTTTAATATTTAAATAAAGTGCGTGTACATTAATTATCATCTATCAGAGGGTGCTTACTGTCAGATTAAAGAATGCATAATAAATGACTCTAAGTAAAATAAAACAAATATGAACAATGTCCTACCTGTCAATGAATACTTCAGCTTCAACCATAACAATACAAGAGCACACAATAGATACAAACTCAAGGTTAACTGCACCAAACTTGATTGCAGGAAATACGACTTCAGCAACAGAGTGGTCAATGTCTGGAATACTCTACCTGACTCTGTGTTTCTTCCCCAAACCCCAAAAACTTTAACCTTAGACTGTCTACTATTGACCTCACCCCTTTCCTAAGAGGTCTGTATGGGGCGTGCATAAGCGCAACAACGTGCCTACTGTCCTTATCCTATTGTTTCTTTTTATTTTTCTTATATGTATCCATTTTATGTATTCATAACTATGTTTATACTTATTATCTTGTAAGCGATTGACAAATCAAATAAATAAAAAAAAATGAATAAACTCTCTTTTGAGAGTTTAATTTCTTCATTCGTTCAAAATCTCAACAACCAGCTTTTATTAACTTGGGGGGATATTTTATTTTTTCATTTCCACAACGTGAGAATAAAAGTAGTGATTTGCCTTTTAGTGTTTAAATGCGTGACTTCACACGTATGGGAATTCTTGCCCTGTTCCACAATACAGTGTGTTAAAGCAAAGCTCTTACCATTACCTCTGTTCTGAAGAATTTGCTGTACTATCCTTCAACCGGACGATAGTGTGATGTAGGATTAGCAGCTTGTAGGAAACAATTATGACAGCACTGAGCTAACATACAGTAACTCTGCTGAAAGGCCATTGAGGCCAAAAGTTTTTTTTAAGTTTAAAAACAAAACAAAACTAAGCAGGACAGGTGGGAATAAACAGGAAAGGCAAAATCATAAGATGCATAGGCAAATCTCTATCAAAGGCTACTCTCGAAAAGTATTTGTATTTGCTAATTATTTTATCTGCTATGTTCTATGATTTTTGACTTTAATGTTTCAACTCTTTAATGCTGTAAGCCACCCAGTTATTGGATACGAGATGGGCAGAAAATAAATTTTATAAATAAATAAATAAGTAAGTAAGTAAATAAATAAACAAGCTGACAGACAATAATGGCCTAGAGTACCTAGTTTACAGAGTAGTTGGGTGAGATTATAACATTCTAATATAATCATTCTTATCATCTGTCTGTTAGAAAAAAAATTGTTTTATCCAAAACAAGCAATAAACAAGTTTGGATCATTGAAAAAGGAATAGTTCAAAAAGAATGCAATAGTCCCCATGTGAAAAGACCATCCTAAGGCAGTGGCCTGTTTTTAATAGGGAACTTGGTCCTTAGACATGTTCCATATGATGCACCCACTAGGGACAGTAAAATTCACCAGCATCTTGAATGTCAGTCATCATACTTCATTGTAATATTTTTAAAATTATATTTTATTAAGCATTTTTGAGAAATGGAGAAAAAAAGAAAAGAAAAAAGACAAGGCAAAAAAGGCAAAAAGAGAAAATACACAATGAATACCTACCTTAAAGTTTTAAAAAAATCAGTATGTTTATCCTTTTAAAATATCCTCATTTTAAAAACCTTAAATCTCTGTTAAAACTTAACATAAAACATATAAATATTTATCACAAAGTGACATTGTATGTTACAAGAAATCCACATTTATTTGTGACAGGAAACCATACATAGAATTATACTCCAAAAAAGTTTCACAATTGAGTTAAATTCTGTGTCAAAACTCACACTTAGAACTATAAAATTACTTTGGACATCAAGGCATACTCCTACAACTTAATTTGCCAATGTTCTACAGGACCATTCCTTGCAACATTAATCTCTTATTTCATAATCTAAACCATCCCATTACTGAATGTTACAATCGCTGTTTGCACATCTAGGCAGCAGATAAAGAAATGACAATTTCTACAGAAAGTGTTGCTATTTACAAGCAAGTCTGGTAAAGAGGTTTTTATTTTTATTTTACTGCACAGGAACTGAAGGAATATGAGAAATGTCCTTTAGGTATGTTTCTATGTTTCAAATACAGCAATGCACTTAGAGTGTAATGATTCAGCTAGTTCTCAGTTTTAACATCCATGATAGTTGGAAATCATGACCCTTACTGATCACTTTTCCTCACCTTGGAAAACCAAAACCTGGAGTGATTACATCAGTACAGATTCTTATGTGAACCTCTGTTAGCCCTGGGCCCATTAAAAGGTAGATTTTTAATTTGCAGCACTATTAAACATAGCTCTCCAGGGAGATCTAGGTATTGTCCGGATAGAAACAGAAAATTCTTCATACCAGCACATTACCTATTTAGCATTATCTGTCCAACACACTGCAGGTCGACTTGAAGACTTCCACACTGGAGGGAAGGTATAACAATATACTTTCACACAGCAAATCCTTGTAATACAGAGGAACCTGAGATTCTAGCCCTTTGATCTTTCTGTAACAACTTGCATCATACTCTCATAACTCGGTGTGTTTGCATAAGTTCAACCTGTTAAAATAACTATTTTAATTGCTTTATGTTATCAGATGATATCCTTAATCAGATGATTTTCAAAAGAATTGCAAAATATGTTAAAATGAAATGCAGTCATGTCACCGGGGAAGAGCAAGAAGACATTTTACAATACCTGGAAGAGCTGTAAAAAGCACCCATCCATAGCCATCATGATGACTAATAGCAAACAGCCGTTAAAGTTTGTAAGTTGAGGACTACCTGTAGTACTCTTTTGTTGTTTCAGGTCTGTGACTAGTAACTGGCCACAATAGCTGCAATGTTGGGTGGGTGGAAAGGTGCAAACCTCCTTTTGCATATAATAAATTTTATGGAGGTATTTCAAAATGGAACACAGAGAAGATGGTTTTGAGTGAAGGTCCATAACCATTTGCAGCATAGGACAAAATATTTCAAATAAGCAATACTCAAACAAAGTAACATTCAAGTAACAATGTATTTAACAGAAACAAATTGCTCAATTTTTTTGCATCACCAACAAAGAAAATCTAATATTCATCCTCTCAAATATATTCTTGAGTCCAATAAACTCAAATAGAATTTTTGATGTATCTTTTCCTTTTGAGGGAACATTGTTAGAATACTTTACAGTAAGGTTATATGAGCTATTTTTAACTTGGAACAAATTTGATTTTGAAACAAAGTGTTCCAAGCCCATTAAACATACTGTATAGCTCTTGCGCTTTTAGCTTTAAATCCACCATAGCACAAAGCCTTTGCATTCAAGATGATGTGAACATTAGTGTGCTACTCTGGTATTCATGAAAGACCTTTATGGAACTAAACCACGATTCTCAGTTAGGGACCCCCCAAACTCTTCAGCTCATTGACCCCTCATGAAATTTCAGATTGTTCATTGACACCCAAACATTTATTATGTGAAAATAATTTAATACTACTACTTTAACTAATAGTACCACAAATAATTACAATAATCATAATAATAAAAAGAAGACAAAAGTAAAAGTTGTGTCCATTGATGTTGCTATTGTTGGTGATGCTAGAATTGAGGGGAAAATAGGAAAATATTACAAAATACCAAGGCTTGTGATTGAAATTGAACATTTATGGAATAAAGCAATCCATTGTTATACAAATAATGATTGGGGCCAGAGGTGGTATTCAGCAGGTTCTGATCAGTTCTGGAGAATTGGTAGCGGAAATTTTGAGTAATTCAGAGAACTGGAAAATACCACCTCTGACTGGAGATTTTACAGTATCCTTACCTGACATGCCTACAAAGACATGCCCACAGAACCAGTAGTAAAAAAATTTGAAATCCACCACTGATTAGAGCCTTTGGAGCAAACCTAAAGTATTTCTTTTATATCTTGAAATAGTGAATTTAACCTGAACAACCTAATTTTATAAAATGCCACCATACCTCAAGGTGTCTATATTCTTAGATACTATCTTCATAATTCCTAGTTCTATGTTTAGGATGCTAATTATTATATTGTCACAAGTCCTAGACTTTGAATCTAACTGTAGATTGCTGACAAATAATAATAGCAATAATAATAACTACACTAATGTGGTTGTGGAGATTGAATGCTCTGAGGAGGATGAGATCTATGCTACAGGTTCAATGATACTGAATAGGCCTCATCAGAGGAACTAGATCAGGGGTGTCAAACTTAAGGGCCGCCCTGGAAACAGCAAAGGACCAGCCTGTGGTGCCTCTGCCAGCAAAAACGGAGCTCAGGAGGTCCACATGAGGCCCTCCCAGGCTTCATTTTTGGCTGTGAGAGACCTACATTTCCACTGGCAGATGGCTGCAGGAGTTACATTTTCACTGGCAGAGGGCTGCAGAAGGCTGTCGCAGCCAAAAGTGCACCCACGGCTCATCCGAGCTCAGTTTTTGCTGCCAAAGGCTGCAGGAGACCATCGCAGCTGAAAACGGAGCTCAGAAGCCCGTTTTCACTGGCAGAGCACTCAGAGGCTACCACAGGCGCCCCTAACATGAGTGATGTCAAGCTGGCCACACCCACTCTGGCTACACCCACCCCAGCCCCCAAGGTTAAACACAACTCTGATGCAGCCCTCAATGAAATCAAGTTTGACACCCCCAAACTAGACAAATAAATCTCCCCAATAAACAATATAATGAGATATAATTTACAGAGGAGTCCTTGATGCTCTCTGAGCATGCTTGTTTTCTTGCAGATATTTCATTGCCCAAACTAAGTAATAAAATTAGTGCACAAAAGCATGCACGCACAGAGAAAGAGAGGGGGGGAGGGTGATGACGACGACAAGACCTGCCAATGTCTAAGAGAAGGAAAGTTGAAGAAAGAGATTCTGGCTGCATAAGACCAAGTCTTAAGGACTAATGCATACAAAACCAAAATTAAGAAGATAGATAATCAATAGATAATCAATGCCACTTCTGCAAAGAAGCTAAAGAAACAGTGGATTGTCTAATTGCAAGAAGATTTCACAGACAGACTACAAACAACAGCATGACAAAATAGCAACAATGATACATTGAAATATTTCCAAGAAATACCATTTGCTTGCAAACAAAACTAATGGGACCATAAAGTAGATGAAGTGATAAAAAATGGAGAAGTTAAAGTGTTCTGGGATTTTAGGAGTTCAAACAGACAGGAAACTGCCAAACTTAACAACTGTTGATAAAAAAGATTTTACAAAAAGTTTGAGTAGTAGATGTAGAAATACTTGAAGAGAGCAGAACAGAAGGGAAAAAACTGAAGAAAATCACAAAACACTAAGACCTGTAAATAGAAGTAGAATGACAGAGGTAAAAGAAAGCAAAGATAGTACCAATAGTGATAGGTGTCTTAGGTGCAGTCCCAAAACTTCTGAGCACCACTTGAATTGGCATTAACAAAATCACCTCAGTCAATTGCCAAAGGCAATTTTACTTGGAAGTAGCTTATATCCTGTGATGATACCTTTAACATCATCAAATAACACCTACCTATCACAGGTCCAAATCCAGTCTAAACATCTGACTATGTGATCAATCATAACAATGAATAGTCCATCAACCCATCAACACTGACTATTTTGGGGGACTCTGATCTGGGGTATCATTTCCCCCCTATTTGAAGGATTGAGAGACACCAACAGAATGGCACCTTCAGGATTTGGGAAACAATTAACAATCTGAAACAGACTGTGCCAGCAGTCATCAGATGAAAATATAGCTGAATCAAAAATACCAATTTAGAACAAGCATCCTGTTCAGGAATGCACCAAGAGCTCTAGAAGGTAGAGCAGAAGTGCTCTGCTCAGCTCCTTGAGAAATAAAAGTGCAAATGGTTTTAGCTGGGCCACTTGGTCTATAAATGTCCAAGTAGCAGGGCAGATTCCTTCACTGTAACCTTAGTTCTATCTTTTCATATTTATAATTCCAGCATGCTTCCTGAATCTTAGCTATTTGGTCCAGGATCAGCTGCTCCAGGTGTAAAAGGAATAGTCACATATAAATTTCTACTCTTCCACTAATTCCCAACAAGAGTTCACAATACAGTCTACATTATTAGACTGGGGTCAGAGGTCAAATGGGGGTCAGAACTCTAGAAACCAAAGGAAGGGCAGAGGTGATAAACACTTGTGCTATGAACATCCATGACGTGGCATATAAGTTTAAATATTGATCAATCTAAAGTGATGCTTATTGGGGCAAATATCCCCATTTCAGATGCAGATTAATAAGCTCTGAACTATCAAATGGAGAAGATTTTTTATTGTGGTGGATAATTTAGAGAAAATGGCAACTCAAACTCAAACCCAAACTCTCTACATAGATGAAAAGGCAAATTTCATCTTAGATATTAAGATAACAAACAATTCCCCATACACATTAATTTCTTTGAAATATGTGATAGTTAACCTTCCATATATTTAACTTTTAACTTTCCCCAGGCCAAATTACCAACTAATGGTTTTGTATACGACAGACTGCTATAATGCCTTCTCTTGAAATAATGCCTAAAAACAAATAACCCTGGAGGAATTATATACAGAGCAAAACTTCATCATTTCAGTTCACCATTAGTTAACTTTTGCAATATGTGATAATTTATTTTCATACTCCTTATTATAGAAAGTGAATATTAAATGTATGTGTATGTATACATGCATATGCATATACATATACATACACACACACACATATATACACACACAATACTGCTAAAATTCAATATTGCAGATGATTTAGTCATAAAGTCCATAAAATATACTCCAGTGTAATTGTTCAAAGTAACTGTAGTATGAAAAAATATTTTATTTCTCATGTCAACATATTTTCGATACACTGAGTTTATAAACAAGTTTGCTAGTTTTCATGGTGAGAGTCAAATAAATAAATTTACTACAAGAAAAGAGTCAATCATTTCTACAAAAATGTAATTTCTCTCTCCATGAAAACACAACTACATTGTCACGAACTGATAAAAACTTCCTGTGACAAATACTGAATGTCATTACAAACTATTTCTTTTTCTGACCGAATGAACAATAATTTTTGTTCCACCATGCATTCATAAATAAGGATATCTGACCATACTGCCATTTCATGAATGAAACTTATTTTTTTTTAAAAAGGAGATAATATACCTCAAGGCTTTGCAGACATAGTATCTGTGGTTTAAGGTTGCTCCAAGATAATATCTGTGAGACCCAAAATTGCTAAATCTTCATGACATCAAGCACTGAAACCTTCATGAAATCAAGCACTGAAACCTTCAGCCAGGGGCATTTTCACTATTCTGGAAAACTAAGAGATGGCAACTGACATCTGAAACAGCAACCAACTCTTGATGTAATTGGTTTAAAATTAACTAGCTTGCTTTACATTTTTGTTTTGATTTTCTAAGAAGTTAAATTTCACTGAGCTCAATAGATCTTACTTCTCAAATAAACAAGTACGGTATTTTAAAAAAGCATTTACAGCTTGATGCTCAAAATGTGAAAAAGGTTTGTGTGTCTTTGAGTGTATCTGTGCCTGTGTGTATTAGCAATATTCTAAAGGTATCAGGATTTCCATGTATCCAAAAGTATCTGGCATCTTTTCCATCCTACACATAAAAATGTTATCCATCTTTTTAATGGGTGTTTTTTTAATTCACAAATTGGTTAAGCAGTTGGTATATGCAGTTACACTTACAATAAAAGAGTTCATTCTCAATTACAGATAGTGTTGAACTCACTTACAAGCATGTAAAAAATTAACACACAAGTGTATAATTGTAGTTTTATGCTCAAGTACCCTAATTATGCACTTTAAAGCACATTCAAAGGAGCCATTGAGGGCATTCAATACCTCAGCTCCATGAAGTCTACAGAACACTTTCTAACAAGACGGCTGCATAAAAGGAAATAAAGCAAACTTTAAAACTGCATTCGAACAAAGATGAAACTCAGAAAACAAGATTGCATCGTACTTCCAAGTAAGGATCCAGATCTCTAAACCATCATGCTATACACAAGGATGAAAAGAAATCATTTTCTTTCCAGAACAAAAAACGCTGAAGTCACAATATGGGGTTTCGAAGAATATACTGCTCTCTCTTCAACATTTGCAGTGTATTAAAAGATTCAGAATTACTTTTCTCTGTGAATTTTCTGTGAAAGTGTGTCATTTAAAGAATCTTCCTTAAAAACATTTTCCTAGAAGTTGTTATATTTTTAATCAATGATTAACACTGGGGATATTCAGAGGAGGGTGTTTTCATTTCCCTAGATTGGGTAGTAGCTCAAATCATGATGCAGATGGTTTGGGATCAAGTAGATCAGAGATGAGATTCAACTTGGTTTACCACCGGTTCGGTGGGCTTGGCTTTGTGGGCGTGCTTTGTGCGCATGCAGAGGTGTTCCTATTGACCTTCTCCTGCTCTCCCCTTGTCTCTTCAACAGCTGATGTGTGGCAATCTGCTGTGCCATGCGATTCAGCTGAGCATCAAAAGCAGGAAATAAAGGTCAGTATGGAGCTGGGGCAGGTGGGTGGGCCCAGCAGCTGATCATCAGAGAGAACCGGTTTGCTCCCAGATGATCTTCAGAGCTACCAGTTCAGCTGAACCGGGTTGAACCGATAGAATCCCACCCCTGAAGTAGATCTGAAGCCTTATTAGAACTGTACTCAACAAAGCACCCAAGAGCAGCAGGCAAGGCAACCAAGTCAGCAGTTTCAGCCTTCTGTCTTCTTGCTCACTGTTAAAAATTCATATTAATCATTCATATTTTATTGGAGAGATAATTATTTCTAGCAAAGAGCGATTATAACTCAAACATACACAAAATGTTTATAAATGGATTTCCTTTTTTATGTGCAGCCTTCAGTCATTAAATCCAGCAATTGGCAGGATATGGCTGATTTTGGTTAAACTTGGAAGCTAAATTGAATCATACTTGATGAGTACTTGGATGGTATACTATCAGGAAATGCAACTTGAAAAAAAATCTGGAAAAAGGAAGTGGGAAACCACTTCCATGCTATTATGAAAAAAAACTAATAAACTTTTCTATGAAGTCCAATGATTTGAATTGAAGAAGACTTGGTATTTTATAGATAATAAAATAAATTACATGATGAAAAAGCAAATGTTTAATTTCCAAACAGCAATTTTAAATATCCACCCTACAATAGAAAAGAGTTGCAGGAAAAGAAATACAGTATTTTTTTAACTTTTCAGAAACTCTAAAAATGTCTTTATTGCTATTTTTTAAAAAATACTTGCAAACACAAGAAGATGGAGACTTAGGTTTTCAGGTATACAGATAGTTCTTGACTTACATTTCATTTAGTGACCGTTCAAAGTTACAATGGCACTGAAAAAAGTCAGACCATTTTTCACACTTACAATTGCTGTAGCATCCCATGGTCATGTGATCAAAATTCAACTTTTTGGCAACTGACTCATATTTATGATAGTGCCTTTTGCAACCTTCTCACAAGCAAAGTCAATGGGGAAGCCAGATTCATTTAACAACCATGCTACTAACTTAACAACTGCAGTCATTCACTTTACATTTGTGGCATAGAAAGTTGTAAAATGGGCAAAATTCACTTAACAAAGATCTCACTTAGCAATATAAATTTGGGCTGAATTGTGGTCATAAGTAAAGGGTTGCCTATATTGAAGTCATTTCACCGTTTCCTCCCTTAGATGAGCAGTATGAATTTAACAAAAGAGTTCACTCCTAGCAGTTCTTACATTACATCTTATTTGGGATAAAAACATGGAGGGAAAAAAGCTGCCCTATGCTTGATTCAGTTATCTCCGTTGTCCAAAACTCTTTCCCATCATTTGCCACTTCAGAAGTATCTGCAAGGAAGGAACTTATGATCTTCATATTTTGCTACTAAGGTGTGATTATTCCTTAAAGACTACTTTTCTACCAAGCAATCCCCAAAAGGAGTTTTTATAACTGGCAATGTTTTGCTGCATAATCACTCTTTCCTTCACTATTTAAATATGTATGAGAACCAGTTTAGTGTAGTGGCTTAAGGTATTGGCTAGAAACAGGTGTCTGTGAGTTCTAGTCCCACCCTAGGCACAAAGTCAGTTTGCATTTTCTAATGTAGATGTATTCCTCTTTCTAGATTAGGGGTGTCAAACTCAAGGCCCACAGGCCGGATCCCGCCCATGGGTGTTTAAATCTGGCCTGTAGGACCAGCTTGGAAATAGCAAAGGACTGGCCCATGGTGCCTCTGGCAGCCAAAACGGAGCATGTGGGGCCACGTGAGGCCCCCAGCATCCCATTTTGGCTGGAAGAGTGCTGCAGGAGGCTGTCCAGGCTGAAAATGGAATGAGAGGGGCCTCAAGTGGTCCCCCCATGTCCCATTTTGGCTGCAGGAGGCATCCGTTCTGTCTTCCCCCACTGCCCGGCCTGCGGAGGAGAACTACAATGGTGATCTGGCCCTCAAAGAAATCCAGTTTGACACCCCTATTCTAGATAGTACAATCATCTTCATGAAAACTCTTACTGCTTATGAACCAAGGAGAAAATCAACAAAGCCATTTTTTCCTCAAATGGTCCTCTCATATTTGCTTTTAAGTTGCTTTTATCAGCACAGGACACTATTCTCTTATTTGCAACCATCTCACAGTGAAAAAGGAGTTGGATGGCTGGCACAAAATGTGTTAAGCATTCAGTTTCTCCTTGTTGATGCTGTCTTTTTGTCCCATGAAGGCAAGGGCAAGGATTTTTTTTTTCAAATTTTAGTAACAAATAACTAAAATGTCAACTGCAGTCTGCATCTTTCAGATGTATAAAACGCGTACTAGTAATGTACATTTTATACAACAAAGAAAATTAAAACTGTATAGTGCCAATGTAAAATGGAAATACTTGTCAATACTTATTATTGATGCAAACAAGAACTGAGCTTTGATGAGATACATGTATGTAGGGTTTTTTTTTTCTATTTGTGTGAGAAGAAATGACTGAAGGAATGAAAATCTCCACTGTATTATGCTCTTAGCAATCTAATTTATTACAAAAGCTGTCAGTCAATCCTATGTTATCAAGTGGAAAAGTAGAACATGTAGTTATGATTAGAAGGCATCAAGGTATCAACTGTGCTAACAGTTCCTTCCTGATTTATGCGGATTTTCTTATGTAACTCTACTGACACTCGGAGGGAAACATTTTATCGGTACTGTATGGTCCTGTCAAACGAACAAGTGAGAAAAGCATCAATTCTCCAACAAGTTCTACTCTGCTAATTTACCACAGCTTACTGGTAAAATAACAAAAGCTTTTATTTGTTGTGAAAGAAGATTCATCATCCACATATGAGAAAGTAACAAATTCCATCACAGGGAACTACAGTTCAGATTTTACTTATATTCAATAAAAGCAAGAATTTGTAAGCAATAATGCAAGATGTGCAGGAAAAATGTAGTCATGTTAATTTTCCCATCATTATTGTTAGGAAAGGTTTGTTGTAATGCTTCAAGTATTAATCTTCTACATTCTCCCAAGTATCATAAATTATCTGTTGGGGAGGATAGGCAGAAAGATAGTTTAGTACAAACTTTGAAATTATTTTACAAATAATTCAAAGCGGTGAACATATCCAACACACCATGTAAACACTACACAGGAGACTATAACTCAGAAGAAAAAGCAGGTGGGTATGTATTTCTGATCTTATAGAACACTCAACTGCACATTTTTAGATTTTTTAGTGAACATCTTAGTAAACATTCCTCTCTCGGATTCCAAACTCTAACCCAACAGCAGGAGGTGACAAATTAGAGAATATTACACTACTACAACAAAGGAAATGAGAACTGCCAACTATGTCTTCATTATCCAGCCCAGTTGCTTTGCCATATAGAATTGAAGGACTGTGAACCCTTTAGAAGTTTTTGTAACCCTGCAATATTGAGACCTACAATGTGAATAAATAATCATCTAAGTCCTATCAATAGATTGAGAGATTTTGGTTAACAAGCAATACACAAAGCAATAGCAATAGCACTTAGACTGATGTATCGCCTCACAGCACTTTACCGTCCCCTGTAAGCGGTTTACAGAGTCAGCATATTGATTCCAACAATCTGGATTCTCAGTTTACCAACCAAAGGATGAAAGGCTGAGTCAACCTTGAACTGGTGAAACCCAAACCGCCAAACTGCTGGCAGCCAGCAGTCAACAGAAGTAGTCTGCAGTAGTGCATTCTAACCACTGCGCCACTGTGGCTCCTGTGGTGTAATGTGACATGTTTTTTATTGAACATCTTGAGAATTAAGATATACAAGCAGAACAATCTGCTTTCATGACTAAAATTCCTCCACAATCCAAATCCAAAATTCCAAATCCCTCCACAATCACCAGAACTACTGACCAGAAGGAACCTGACAGATATTAATTTAGCCTCCTCTATTCTGGCATACTCAAGATCAAGCTATACCACTATCAACTGAAGCATCTACTTATGATAAGTGGTAGGCAATCCATGCATATATTTCTGTTTCAGAATATGTTGTCTCTCAGATGCTACTCAATAAATACTTTGCCTTTGTGTTGTGGTTGCCCTGATAGTGACAGGAATCTTTCAGTTCATCCCACAATAGGATCTGGCTACAGAAATCTCAGGAAGTCAGGCAATTAAACAGAAAAGCTGATAGACTTGAAAACAATACCTCTCTTCTACCTGATTGTTTAAGGTCCCTAGAGTATAAGCTTTTGCAGAACATCCGTACAATGTAATTAGTGATAGAAGAAAACAGGCTAAAATGGGAAGGACCATCTGGAGAAGGAAAAATTGCTGTATAAGAGTCAAAGAAAATAAATTATGAAAAGTTAAAGAAAGATATAAAAGATAAAATAGATTTATTTATTTAGCGTATGGCACGTGTTAGCCAGGGATCACCGAGGTGACTGGCTGCCTCTGTGAAAGGAATTTTTTGGGGCAGTATTATCTCTACCTGAAGGATGCCTGAATGCTGGTAGGCATTGGGGGTGGGGGGGGGCTTCTTTCTTGTCCCTATGTGGTTTATAAAATAGATAAATATGAGAAAGTAAAGTTATCATGATTTGGAAGAATTGCAATGATAAAAATGAAAGTTTTACCAAAAATTAATTTTTTGTTTTGGATAATCCAAATTAAATTTTTGGATCAAGAATTAAAGTGGGTACTGCTCAAGCTGCCACCTCCAGCAAGCGTGACCACTTTTGCAGCCACAAAAGCAGCAGGAGTCCCAGCGATGCGCTTCACAGGTCCCTTACGTAACAGTGTGATGGTTGCAGCAGGCCATCCCATCATCCACGAAGCTGGTAATCCTTGCTGAGCTTGAGGAAAGGATGACAGGCAAAATAATCCCCCTCCCCATTTTCCTGCTGTTTGCCAAAAGGGCTCCATTCTGAGCCTTCAGCATTGCAATCTTGGGATTCGCTGAAGATTTGGAGCCTTTTTGGCAACTGGCAAGAAAATGGGGAGGGGGAATTTTTTTTTTGACTGTCATCCTTTCCTCAAGCTCAGCACAGACTGACATCCCAAATAGGCTCCTTCCTGAGCCTTCAGCGTTGCAATCCTGGGATGTGCATCCTTTTCTCAAGTGACATTTGATCATTTGAAAGGAACAGGCTGCGCCCAGCCCTCGCTGACTCAGCTGATCCGTAGACCCCATTAAAGAGCCGAGAAGCCAAGAGGTGATCGGGGAAGGGAAGGGCTGCCTCCTGTGCTGGCCATGCCCATCCCCTTCACTAGGGTTTATTTTTGGGATAGGGTATATATCAGACTCCTCCAAAAAAAAAATCAAGCTAGGGCTTATTTTGGGGGTAGGGAGTTTCAGGGAAACAGGTAGATACTAGAAAATATAAAATATACAGTTCATGCTGGAATATAGTGATATAGTTTATCTCAAAGTCATTTTTATTTTTGACATATATGTAATAAAAACACAATTACATTTTTATAGTAATAAAATGAGTCAAGATACTTAAGATTCTTGTTTTATATGCAGAAAGCAAAAGCAACCAAAAAAGGAGGCTTATGCAAGGGAAAATAAGTTGTCTTATTTTGACAAGTTTTAAATCCCAGAAAGTCAGTGACTGTAAACCAAGACATGGTAATATAATATTTAGGTACATAAGGGAAAAATGCTTGTGAATTCTACTGGTCCAATGAACAGAGACACAGTTTTCATAATTTTATCATTGTATTCCATGGCTGACTGACTGTCAGACCAGTGCCAAACTACAAGCTTTCATTTGAGTGACATATGGATTCAACCAACCAAGGATATGTTAGAACATTAAATATCACAAACAGACAGGACAAGAATACAAAATGCCAAATTAGCACTCATATAACCGTATAGTCTAGTAAAAACCAAGGATTATTCACTAAATCTTCAAGCCTTTTGCAATATAATAAATGATATTTCCTCTAGGTAAACAGTTCCAAACTTCATAAAACTAACATATTCTGAGAAACAAAATCTCAGAAAGAATTCTGCAGAAATAAATACTAAGAATGTAACAGTCATTGAGAATGAAATATCTATTACAGCATACAACAATTATGGATAGTTGAATTTAAAATATAAATTCTATTTAATCCATTTTATCAGTAACTGCAATACAGTTGATGAAAAAAAGAAAATAATTAATAATTTAATTCTATTTGCATTCCTTTTATCAAGACTAGAGTTCAGAGAAAGTAAAATGTGTAAAAGAGAACTAAGGAATCTGCGCTATAATTACCTAACTCTCTTGACTCCTTTGCATGTCAACAATTTTAATAGCCATTTGTTCTTCTCTGGAAAATAAGGAATATATTTTTTGGGTGGATCAAAAATCTTTGGATCTTAATTAGTCACCTATGATTTTACATATTACCATTAGAGAACATGTAAAATAAATAATTGAAGAAAAGCAACAAATTAACTTATAGTATAAAGTAGGCAATGTTCTTTCAGGTTAAAGCATACTGAAAAGGAGACAGAGACAAAAATGTTAACCTTTGACTTATAACCATTCATTTAATAACAGTTCAAAGTTATGACCACCTTGGAAAAAGTGATTTATGACCTATCCTCACACTTCTGAGTATTGCACCATCCCAACAGTCACATGATTACAATTCAAGCACTTGGTAACCAGGACACATTTATGACCAATTGTAGCATCCTGTAGTCACATGATCACAATTTGTAATCTTACTAGCTGGTTTGCATAAAAATGCCAATTGGGAAAGCTGGATTCACTTAACAATCATGTGCTTCACTTAACGACTATGGTACAAATGGTTGTAAAATTGGGTTCAGTCACATGATGACTATACACTAACTTACAACTGAAAGTCCAGTCCAAATTGTGGTCATAATTTGAGGACTAGCTCTTTGTTATTATCCTTTTGCTTATTAGATATACAACCAAAATCAAAAGTTGTGCACTGTAGTCAAATCAAGCCACTTCTACTTAAGAAAAGAACAATTATTTTGGCCTCAAGACTCACTTGAAAAACATGGAATAGTGGATATATATTCCACTATATAGGGATATATTGTGGATCCCATCTACCAAAGAATATAACTTGGCAAGACCCAGGAGGAGTCTTTTCTGCTACAGGACTCTCCCTTTGGGACATCATCCCTACTGAGATGGATTAATAGAATCAAATATCTCAAATAGCAATTATAAAATTACATTCTGATTCTGTTTTTCAATTTAATGGCTTCATCAATACTATGATACACCAAAAATCATACAACAAAAATTTGGTGTTGTCACGTGACATATCACAACTTTTCCCTTCGCTAAACTGGGTGTGGGCGTGGCCAGTATGTGACGCACCTGGTCCACGAGTTTGACAGCCCTCCAATAGAGGGATAGACTACTTCTGAATGGTTTCTCTGCCTGGTTAAGTAAAATCTGTCCAGAAAGAGATTCATTTTTAAGACATATGGCACTGAATCTGGAGGTCCAAGGGACCTTGATGTTCTTTTATCTCCTTTAGATGATGATTTAACGATTACTTTACACACGTGAAGATGGCCCTACTGTAATTATTCACACAGAGAATATTCACGAAGAGATAGCATTCTGTTTGTACTATTGCAATATGTGTTACATATAGGGTTGCCCTTATCCAGAAGCTTCAATTAGTTCAAGAGGCTTCAATTAATTCAGCAACTAGCTGACATGGAAATAGGTCACAGTGTTTTGCCACCTATACCAGCTGCAAGGCTGTTTCCGATGGCCGGTGGAATGTTTCTCCCATCTTTAACCACTAGATCTTAACCTGAGAGCCTTCTTCAGATAATCTCCAATATGCAGCTAAATGAATAGCTATTGGAGAAAGGGGTATTTTTAGGGATATTATTTATTTATTCAACATATTTTTGTGCCACCACAATCAAATGACTCTCAGCAGTTCACAAAGAAAAAAATATTATATAAAATCCAAAAATAAAAACACAACACTGCCGCAGTAATACAAAAGGAGAAAAAATAACATCAAATCAAAGAAAATCAGGGTAAGACTCTCAGAGAAATTTCAGTTTTCAAAGGCTTTCAGAAGACTAGCAAAGAGGGAATAGACTGATCTCCACAGAGAGGCTGTTCCACAATGTCAGTGCAGCACTGCTTCCCCTTAGACTCCAGAAATGCAGAATCTGTAGCAGATGAAGAGGCAATTCTCAAGATATTCAGGTTCCAAGGCTTTTCTAAGTCAAAACCAGCACCTTAAACTAGATATGGAAATCAAATAACAACCAAGGTTGAATCTGAAAAAAAATGATGTTATGTGCAACCAGTGCAAGGCAATACCTCCTAACCCTTATGGGAATCCAAAATGATCCCATGGTTGATAGTATCAAAGCTATCACATGATCTAACAAGACCAGACGGGACACACTTTCCCCCAACCAGGAGAGCAATTAATGTTGTCACCATCCCAAAGACAGGCCTGAACCCTGACTGAAAAGGTTCCAGAAAATGCACTTCTTCCAGAGTGCTATGAAGAAAAAGGGACATCACAACCACTTTCAGGACTGCTCTCTTTCTCAAGAGAAAATGACAAATACTTGGACTCATGTGATCACCTCTCTCCCATTCCACCATACAAGTCAAGAGGGGCAGTAATCTTTCGGCCCTTTGAGGTAGTCCAGGAAACTGAAGTAATGAATCCTAATATTACTTTTATTATATTGTTATAGTAACAGAATCTTGAAACTCTGAATGCATCACTTCATGTTCAAGACTGCAAGGAAGCATCAAGTCTGAGACACTTTCTCAAAATACAGTAGATTCCTCCTTTGGACTGAATTTCTCTTTTAGAAGTAGAAGTAGAATTCTTTATTGGCCAAGTGTGATTGGACACACAAGGAATTTGTCTTGGTGCAAGTTTTCTCACTATTTTCTTGGTTTTGGCTCTTCTTCCTGCTTCTCAAAGTTACATCAACTATTACATCAACTGACAATTCTTTAGAGGTCACAGACAAAAAGGAATCCTAAATAACAGGACAAAATGAAATTCCAGTTGCCACTAAAAACTATTGATATGGAGTCAAGGCTATAGTTAAATCTGAGAGGCTTCATCAGCAAAATACCACGCAAACTGGTCACAGTGACTGAGTGGGTGATCACAAAACTGTTTCCTCCCCAACAGGGAAGTCACCACCCTATACAGGGCTGCTGGATGGAGATAAGGAAGGAGATATACTTTGCCTCTCTTGCCATCATGATATAGGCCTGAACATGGGAATATATATGTGCTTGGTCAGATTTGCTTCTAGACTTCAGCCACTGAATTCCAAGTGTCATTTCTGGTGCTTAATCTTCTGAAAGTCAGTAAGCCAAGGTGACATTTGGGATCAGATCAAAATGAAGCTCTTTGGGGAGGGTTGATATCCATGCCCTGGCTTGTTTCCTGATACCAGATGCTCACTAGGCTTTGAAAAGCACTGCCTATTAGAGAGATAAGCAAATAACTATAGGTATACTCTATCAGATGAATAACATACAGCCACAACACAGAAAATTACAAATCCACAATTTGCAACTGCCCCTTTTTTTCCTGTTCAACATCAACTTGGAACACTGAAATAAGAAGGAATTCAAGTAAACTACAGCATATTTTATTTCACTATTAATAAACAAATGGGGAGGTGTCCAACTAATTCAATAACAATTACATGGTGGGACATAAAGAATCTCAATGATAGTAATAACTATGGAAGATATACCAATAAGTTGCTTGAGGGGAAAATGAATTTCCACCCATTTTTTTTCGGATCAGATCAAAATGAAGCTCTTTGGGGAGGGTTGATATCCATGCCCTGGCTTGTTTCCTGATACCAGATGCTCACTAGGCTTTGAAAAGCACTGCCTATTAGAGAGATAAGCAAATAACTATAGGTATACTCTATCAGATGAATAACATATAGCCACAACACAGAAAATTACAAATCCACAACTTGCAACTGCCCCTTTTTTTCCTGTTCAACATCAACTTGGAACACTGAAATAAGAAGGAATTCAAGTAAACTACAGCATATTTTATTTCACTATTAATAAACAAATGGGGAGGTGTCCAACTAATTCAATAACAATTACATGGTGGGACATAAAGAATCTCAATGATAGTTATAACTATGGAAGATATACCAATAAGTTGCTTGAGGGGAAAATGAATTTCCGCCCATTTTTTTTTCATTTCTTTTTTCTCAGTATCAAGTTCAAATGCATTTTATAAAATCTATAAAAGGATTATCTAGGAAGAATGCTAGCATGAAGCATTTATAGCAAAGAAAAGAAATCTAAGTTTTCAGAGAGAAGAATATCCACTGAAAGTTCAGAATGTACGGAATAACAATACTTGAGCAATATTTTATTGTATAGAAATCACTGATTATTTTTAAAAAGTTGGAATTACCTAAGTGTCTCTTTCCCTCCTTTCTAATTATTATAATGGATGGCTAGATATATCTTCAGCTTGAGCTTTTTCAAAGGAATCCCCAAACTTACTAATTTCCTTGTATTACAAATTACAATATGCTGGTATTAGCAAATCCAGATCTTTAACACTTTCATATATAAAATACTAAGTTTTAAGTTAGAAATTTATGACTATCTATAAAACTTCATCACACAACTTTGCTGAGTACCTCACAAAAATTTAAACATTTTTCTGTCCCATGAAGCACTATATCCAACATGCAGAAGAAGAGCATTTATTTAACTACAATTAACCAAAGAGAGAAAATTTTTCAATTTCTACATCACAATCTAAAGCACTGTCTGAAATTAGATTAAAAAGTTAGGTAAAAGTAAGTAAATTATAGTCTTAATATTACTTAAATTGAAAAAAAGGAAGGAAGGAAGGAAGGAAGGAAGGAAGGAAGGAAGGAAGGAAGGAAGGAAGGAAGGAAGGAAGGAAGGAAGGAAGGAAGGAAGGAAGGAAGGAAGGAATCTTAGTATTAAAGTTAATATAATATTTTACATTAGGGTTATGAATTCACGGTCCAGAACTCTCAGCCCTGCAACCTATTACCAAATGCTTGATCACTGTTATAAACAACAACAAAAACTTATTCAATTTAAGCAGTGCCCCAACTCAGGAACCATTCTGGACAGCTCACAAAAGAACAGACAAAATAATTTACAAGAAGAAAACAAAATATAAGTAAGAAAAAAATGAAAATAAAAACAAAATGGCAAATATAGTAATACATACAGCCTACAACTGGCTCCAGCCACCCCTAGAGTCAAGGAGAATAGCTGGGCTTTTAACCAACTTTAAAGATTACATCTGGGTTTTTTTTTCTGACATATTAACATACATAATTTAGTGTGGTACAGAGATCTGGATTCGGAGCACATGTGAGTATGTACATTACACCTACTGTAAACTTCCTGAAGAAACGTTCTTTTCCTGAGTTCAAAAAAACACATTGGAATTAAAGAGGTATTGACAATTTTATATGCCCATGCATGCATTAAATCAATTTTTCTTTGTGTGACAGATGTATATAATTATAAAATACAATTTGATGTCCAAGTTACAATAATGTATACATGTAGTAGACTTTTCTTTCTTTTACATTTTCTGATTCCTTCCTCTATTGGAGTGACTGTGATAGCTAAAGTTTTCTGTGAAGTCATGTAGTAAGCAAAAATTATTATGATGAAACATAATTTGTTGCTAGCCAGAATTAGAAACTTGAAGAATCATCTTTCAGAATATTTTAGTATGTCAATTTAGGTAAGCATATTTCAGGAAACTCCTTCAAAATGTACTTAATAATAATGAGACAGAGAGAGAGAGAGAGAGAGAGAGAGAGATTCTTTTTCCAATATTTTCCTGACAAACAGCTGTATCAGCTTAAATGCTTGAAGTTTCACTGAATGCTCTTGCAATGAACTCCCTTGCCTGCTCTGCTCTTTTCCTTGAATAGCCTTCTGTTCATTTGTACTGTGGTATTCTTCTTTATTAGTTGTGATTAAAGTTAGAAAGAATTCATTTCAAAACAAAATTATTCCATATTGCATAAACTGATATACTGTGTCATAATAATTGTATGATTTTGCATTGCCAAAACTGAATTGCACCATTAAATGCTCGGTAATTATAACTACGGTCAATGAACATCGTGTGCTTTTCCTCCAAGCCATAGCAAATAGTAGAAATAAATTAAAAAATAAAAAACATTACTACGAATACATGACTTTTTAAGAGTACATTTTAAAACATTTGCTGTCTCCATCTGTCCTCGCTAAAAACAGAGCTTGCTTATCATTGACTCATAATTTCATAATTATTTCACATGATATACTGAAACAGAAAAAATATTGCAATAAAGTCTGCTCAATACTTTTCAATTGGTATCTATATAATAACAATGTATTTATTTATTCGTTAAATTAATATGCCTCCCATCTCCTATCATGAGCAACTACCAGAATATTTTTAATCCCATTTCTTATTGGGAGTAAAAAATAGATAATTAGAAAAGAGTTACAGAAGATTGTTTTTAAATATAATTGCTGCAAGATTATGCATAAAAATGGAAAGACTCTGAATACCCATCATGGAGTAAGGTGGGTAAATTAGCAGAGATGGCAAAATCGACTTTTTGATTACAGAAAGGGCAACTAATTACATTAGTAGCTGGTACCCCCTTACGTCTTTTGCTGGGGGGGGGATGAACTTGTGATTCATGGGTTTGATGATAGAAAGGATAAACTGTAGAAAGAAGGAAATTATGTTCTAACTTTAGAGACGGGGGTTAGAATATAAATGCACTTTTAACTGTAATTCCTTTTTTCTTCTCTAGAGGTAGTAATTGATTGACGTTCACAATTGGGACTGCAATTACTATCATAAGATGGTGCAGTCATAAAGTGAGATGCCATGTGACCACACTTACAACAGCAATCCCAGCACTCCTTGTTGTGGTTATTAATGAATAATCACTGGTTGTTAAGCGACTTTCACCTCAATCCAAGCCTTTTGGCTTGATATCTCCCAGGCCTGAGCCTTAATTACCTGAGGCACTACCTCCAACTTCCCCGACTCGCATATCTTCCTCCCATCTCTGTCCTTTGGCCATCCTGTCCCCTGACTTGTGGGGCAGCAAGCAGTCTGAGACCTAGTTAGGACTGCTCTAAGGACTGCTTGCCACACCCTGGGAAGTCTCAGACAAGCCAGGAAGTATTCATTCGCCAAGCTTCTTCTGTTCCTGCTCCCCACACCAATCTTTTCAACTTTTGTGCTGCCTTTGCGGTATCTCTTTTTTAGACACAGCATTTCTTACATATGACGTCCTGAACCTTTGGAAGACTGTGCTATCTTCACAAAGCTGTGCTGCCTTTGGAACTGTCAACCCTCCCAGGTAAACAAGGAAAGAAAGCAACAAGATGAACAGATTCTATTTAACAGAATTAAGAATGGAATTAACCCTGTTAACAGAATCTTGCAAGTATAAAAGTATAAACTTCCCTCTACCACTTTTAGGCGCTTGATCCATTAGGGTGGGTCCTTAGTTTCTTTCTCTGACCATTAAGCCACTGGGGGCTCCAGCCTTCCTTGTGTTATTATTTCCTAAGCAGTAATTCTCTCCCCAAGGTCATCCATACATTCCATTACATCAACGTTGTGCTGTCTTCATAAGGAAAGCTGGAAGGTGTTAGAAAGGCTCTGGGAACCATGTGTATGAAACATTTGCGGGAGAAGATAGGTTCAAAAAAGAATCCAGTTTTGTTCACTGCATTATAAAAAAGATGTTGAGATTCTAGAAAAAGTACAGAGAAGAGCAACCAGGATGATTAGGGGACTGGAGGCTAAAACATACAATGAACGATTACAGAAACTGGGCTTGGCTAGTCTAGTAAAGAGAAGGACCAGGGGAGACATGATAGCAGTCTTCCAATATTTGAGGGGCTGCCACAGGGAGGAAAGGGTCAAGCTATTTTTTAAAGTGCCTGTAGGCCAGACAAGGAATAATGGATGGAAACTGAACAAGGAGAGATTTAACCTGGAAATAAGGAGAAATTTTCTGACAGTGAGAGTAATCAACCAATGGAACAGTTTGCCCTTGGAAGTTGTGGTAGCAACATCACTTGAGACTTTCAAGAAGAGATTGGACTGCCATTTGTCAGAAATAGTGTAGGGTCTCCTGCTTGGGTGGGGGGGTTAGACTAGATGACCTACAAGGTGCCTTCCAACTCTGATTATCTGTTATCTTATCTGACAGCAAAGGTAATGAGACCTCAGCAACTGGGAGCAAAAGGTGAAAAATTGGTGCAGGGGGGAAAAAAACCCTGTGATTTTGAAACCAAACAGAAATGAATTACATTCCCAAAATTGTCAAATAAGATAATAAAATATAATGAACTACTACAATTCTATGAAAACATAATATCCTATACATACAACATCAAAAGCAGATTCTCTTTGTTTGGAATACCAGATCAAGATAGTCAGAGTGATCTCTTGACTACTACACATTATTCCTGATTTGCCCTTACTTCCTCACTATATGTAAACACTTCTAAAGAAAACAAATAAAATCATTAAGAAGTACAACACGATCACGTTTTGTATAATTTATTTAGTATGACAACTTCTGTTTGATTTATTAATTTAAAAGCTAGTACATCCTCAAAGACAGGAGCTCATTGATTCTCTCTGGATTGGTTTGGCTGTAAAAGCTTCCAGGTTTAGTTTTACATATATGATTGCATCATTGCTGTCTAGACAGCTGCATCTAGCCATCCTCTAATCTGGGGGTAAAAAGATTCTTAAGACTCATACAGATAGATATTGAGAGCAGTCATAGAGCAACAGATATTCAATCAGTATAATTCATAAGTAGAAGGTGACTGAATGACCTACAGAATTCCATGTAGACATGAGAAGTATCTCTGCTTGAGTCCCCTTTGGACAAATGCATCTGCGTAGAGAATTATTCACTGTAAAGTTTATCTTATATTTGTGAATCATCTTTATTACAGAATGGCATGTATATACATATAGATGTATATTTCAGCATGTTCTCTTTAGCATGGAGGAGAAAAATGGCCACTGAGAAAACAGAATAGTGGAGTGCAGTAGCCAAAACCATCTCCTGATAGTCGTTCTCACATATAGAATTCAGGGACAATTCTATTATTATCTACTATTAGTGAAACTTATTACTAGCTACTATTAGTTGAATTAAAGAGTTACTACAGTTACTACTAAAGTCTAACAAATTTATGCTATATCCATTTTCAAATCATTTAAAAAAGCCTGGTACATGGTGGTCCATTAAAGAATTTGATAATAGTAAATTTCCATGTGTGAATTTGGGTTGAACTTGGGTTTAATTCTTGTTATTACTTGGAACAGACAGGAATGTTGCCACTTTATTCATATTTCTGTTAATGTTATAAATTTAAATACTGAACCATATTGAACTTCATAAATATTACATTATATTGAGTATCTATAAAACTTCCAGTTAATAGAGACATTTAACGAATCCTATAATTTTAGCCATTCCACACTAACTCCAATCCCCTAACAATTTTATTTCCCCTTTCCATGGAACCACCAGGCCAACACACAATAAATGTGGAGATATTGCAGGGGGGGGGGGTTTCTTTTAAAACTGGCATGACAAATCTTTGCTGTGCATTGAAATCCCAAGTTTTTAGTCACTGAGCTAATGCAGTCTATGAGTCACCAAGAATGACTAATATCTATTTCAGCATGATGAACATGCCTTGAAATCCGTATGTGACACAGGTTTTGAAATGAGCTAAGCATACAAAAGTCTTCTCCCTGTGGTAACAACTATGAGGCAATGGTGAAACCTACAGACATTTCAGGTGGCAACAACTTAAGTAGGATTCTTCTGCACTATGCAATCAAGACAGTAAGGAACCATTTCTGCTTAATATGAGAAAACACTTTTTTTAAAAATATGTTTAATAAGCAGAAGAATAGTATTATTAGCTTGCTACTAATGGATGGATGGATGGATGGGATGGATGGATGGGAGGGAGGGAACATTGGATACAAAGGCTCATTTTTACAATTCAGATCCTCTGCGAGACTATCAATTTATCTTACTATCTTTTTATTGACATAAATCTCACTTTCTAATGGCTGCTTTTTTCCTGCTTGTGAAGAATTATTGGACAGTTTATACTAACTGCTTTCTGTCACGTTTCATTTCAAAATACCATCTTTTTTCAGTTTATTCCAATCAAATCCAAAATGGATCATTAAAGTGAATAAAAAAGAACAGTCTTCCAACATCATTAATAATATGATTCAAAGAATACTTTCAATCCCTCCTATCTGCCCTGTATTAAACCTACCTGGAACAGATTCCACAAATTTTGTATTTCTTTACACTTACATACATACATACACTTGTATTTTTCTTTTTACATAATGCCAGCAGCACAAGATACAGGTATTATTTAGTGACCGTTTCAAGTTACAACGGTGCTGAAAAAAATGACTTATGATGGTTTTTCACATGTACAACAATTGCATTGTCCCTGGAGTCACATGATCAAAATTCAGATGCTTGGCAACTGTTTCATATTTATGATGGTTGCAACATCCTGGGGTCATGTGATCCCCTTTTGCGACTTTCTGACAAGCAAACTCAATGGGGAAGCCAGATTCACTTAACAACCATGTTACTAAATTAACAACTGCAGTGGTTCACTTAACAATTGTGGCAAGAAAGGTAAAGGTAAAATGGGACAACACTCATCAAATGTTTCACTTAGCCACATAAATTTTGGGCTCAACTGTGGTGATAAGTTGAGGACTACCTGTATTATGTGAAGGAATACCTTCTCCCATCACCTTCTGTCCCATCTGATCAGACTGAGGAAACAATTCCTTTCTGGCCTCATTTACAGGACGTTCCCAACTTACAACCTGTGACTAAAACTGGACTTACAGTCATAAGTTGTGCTGGTCCTTAAGAAATTCATCATGTGATGAACCTGATTTTATAACATTTTTGAAGCAGTTATTAAGTGAATGTCATGATCATTAAATGAACCCACTATCCACAAAGAGCACTTTTGCTGGAAATTAAAAATACAGCTAGTCCTCGACTTACAGAAATTCATTTAGTGACCATGCAAAGTTACAACAGCACTGGAAAAAATGACTTATGACCATTACAACCTTTGTGACATCCCCATGGTCCTGTGATTTGCATGCAAATATGCTTGATAATTGGTTCACATTTATGACAGTTGCAGTGTCCCGGGGTCATGTCCTCACCTTTTGTGACCTTCTGACAAGCAAAGACAATAGGAAAGTCAGTTCACTTAACAATGGTGTTATTAATTTAACAACTACAATGATTCACTTAACAAAGGTGGCAAGAAAAATCATAAAATGGAACAAAGGTCACTTAACAAATTTCTCACTTAGCAACATATATTCTGGACTGAATTGTGGTCGTAAGTCAAAGACTACCTATAAACATCTGTTTCTGGCAAAAAAAAAAAAGGGAAAAGAACCCTTTTGAATTGCAGTCATGTGATTGTGGGACACTGATACTGCAAACAGTAAGGCGGTTGCCAGGTCCCCAAAATGTGATCATGTAATATGAGGGAGGCTTGGAAACTTAGAATCCAGATCTTAAATATCTTTTGGGGGTCTGCTATAATTTCAAATGGTCACTAGCGACTAGTCATAAATTGAGGATTAGTATAAATACAAGACTTCCATCTGGCAAGGCTTTGGAAGCACTGATTGATGATTATCCCTAATACTTTGGAATTCCTCCCCTGCAGAGATCTGATATGCACCATTCTTCTTGGGTTTCAGGAGAGCAATAAAGCTTGATTATTCCTAGTGAGGAATGCAGGAGGGGGGGCATATGGTGAATGAAAGCTGGAATCTGACAGGCGCATGACTTCATATATTTTGTTCATTATCTTGATACTATCAATGTGTTCATATTATGGGTAGACTTATAATCTTTGAGAGTGTTGCTTTTTATTTTATTTTTGTCACATGCAAAGAATCAGGAACAGGCATTAAGTTCTGGTTCAGCTGATTTATTGCTCATTCCTATATATAAGAATTCAGTCAATTGACAGTCAGCACTAAACTGGCATTAGGTAAGAATTAACAGAATTCAAGGGGGGGGGGGTGTAGACATGGACCACTTGTGGGAACATAATGATTCTAGGCTGATTCCTCTCTTGACTCTGCCCGACTCCACTCTGCCTCTCCTCCTCCTATAATTTGGATCTGGTAATGGTAAATAATGATTAAAAGCCTTTCTCCTGGATTATGTGGCTATTTCATAATCTGAAATAGCAATAGCACTTATATACCGCTTTATAGTGCTCTACAGCCCTTTCTAAACGGTTTACAAAGTCAGCATATTGCCCCCAACAATTTGGGTCTTCATTTTACCCACTTCAGAAGGATGGAAGGCTGAGTCAACCTTGAGCCTGGTGGGATTTGAACTGCCAAATTGTAGGCAGCTGGCTGCAGAAGTAGCTTGCAGTACTGCACTCTAACCACTGTGCCACAGAGGCTCCTTTGTAGCAACAAAAGTCTGCTGAAATTAATGGGATGCTTCAAATGATATGCCACAGCAACCCTAAAATCGCCTACCTTAAACTATCAAAACAGTTTTATACCTTTTGAAAAATGTTTCTAGGCAATTAAAATGCCCAAAGTTCAAATATTGATAGTTCAGTTCTCTTGCTTCTCTTTGAGATTGGTAGGATTGTTATTATTTGGCAGAGATGTGACTCAAAAACTGTCCCATATTTTTTTATTAATAAAAACATCAGAAATATTTTATTTACCATTCTGAAGAAAAGCAGAAACGCAGCAATTACAAGAGAAAAGATTGTTCCATAACCTGTTATTACCATTTTGTACAATTCTGAAGAAGACAGGTTAGGTACAGCTTATGTCTGAAACTTCTCTTTATTCCCCAAAAAATAGAAAATGAAAAATCATCTTGTAAAGAAAAATTGTCCATGGTTAAATTAATGAACACTCAGAAATATTTAGCAGTTTATGCAATGGCTTCTTCCTTCCTTATAATAAATGAAATCCCATGCTAGAATATCACCAATCTATGTACCATTTGAAAAAAAAATGTAAATAAAAGTTGATTTCTAATTTTTTCTCCCTTTTTATTGTTTATTATAAATCCTCATACATTACCTTGATAACCACTAACCTTTCCTCATCCAACAATAACAATAGTTACCCTTAATGTAAAGGATATAAATCAACAAAAGGTTGATACAGAAACTTTTAAACAAAAAGACAGTATGGTATAGTGGTTAAGGCACTAGGCTAGGAACCAGGAGACTATGCTTCTAATCCTCCTTTAGGTATGAAAGTCAGTTGGGTGACTTTGGGCCAGTTACTCTCGCTTAGCCCACCTACGTACGAAATATAAAAATAATAAAAGCAGATTATAAACAAACAAATGCCTACTTCCCAATGTGGCTATAACAGATACATACACATGCTATACAAATGACTTCACAAATTTAGGATAATTTCAAAGAAATATCCACTATGGTCAAAAAGCATACTTGACATAGTTATTAGGAAAAAAATAGAATGTAAACAATACTCCTTAGCTGGTCATCTCAACTTGCTTGAATGAACTCCAGCTAACCTGGGTTATTTCTAGGTCACTCTAAGGTAACACAGTTGCTGTGTCAATGTTATCAATGCCAGGCCCAGAAATAAATCAAGAGTTCTACATACACTTTCTGTTCTACTTGTACAGCTGTAAGGAGATTAATTGCTCTTTGGGTTGTGGGATCCTATATCATAGGAGCAAAAAGTGAAAGCACACTGTAATTAAATCCAGCAGGTTATGAACAGAGTGGGACTGTGGGATAGTGGATATAGTGTTACTTCAATGCACATAATTCCCAGCTAGCAAAACCATTGAAAGGCACTAGTCTAGGGAAGGCTGGATTGGATAACCTATCAATCTAATTCAATATAAAGCAAGTTTACCAATCAGATATGAAGTTCTGCTACATCATACAGCAGGACATTAATTATAAAATGCAGGCTCGCACAGTCGAATCAGAATCAGACGGACCTAATGGTAATTTACTCTTATGGTAGTTACCCTCTTTTGAGATGTAAAAGGACCTGGGGCCAAGAGGCAGTGCTTTTTCACAGCACATGAGTTCTGTGGAACACTCTTTCAGCATTGAACAGACTGGCCCTCTCTTTGATGGCATTCAGGAGGGTGCTGAAAACCAAATTAATGCAGAGGTCATTCTAAGCATTTGACTAGCTTTTCATTCCCTCCCCACCTCCTTTCCCTGGTCTATTTGGATTTCTGCAGTTATGATCTATTTTGTTTTTATTTGTTTGTTACTTGTAATAGTTACAATGCAATACATTGAGATGATTTATTTATTTATTTATAAAATTTCTATACCGCCCTTCTCCCTAGGGACTCAGGGCGGTGTACAGCCAATCTAGACCCCAACAGTAATACAAAAGTTAAAAGGAATTAAATTAAATATTGGCCGAATAAGAAAAACCCACCCCACACCCTTAAAACCCCAATTTAAAATTACAGAACAAATGGAGACAAATTTAAAACCACCTCAGCCCAGGCCGGCCTGCTCAAAAAGCCAGGTCTTCAGCGCGCGCCTGAAGGCCCTCAGGTCCGTGACGGTACGCAGTTCCGGCGGCAGAGTATTCCAGAGGGCAGGGGCCGCCACAGAGAAGGCCCTACCCCTCGGGGCCGCCAGGCGACACATAGCGGCCGACGGGACCCGGAGAAGGCCCTCCCTGTGTGAACGCACCGGCCTGCTGGAGATCACCGGTAGGATGCGGTCCTGCAGGTAACCTGGCCCAGTGCCATGGATCGCCCTAAAGGTCAAAACTAGAACCTTGAAGCGAACCCGGAGAGCCACCGGCAACCAATGCAGCTCGCACAGGAGAGGCGTCACGTGGGCGCTACGCGACGCCCCCATGATCACCCACGCGGCCGCATTTTGCACCAGTTGGAGTCTCCGGGTGCTCCCCGCAGGGAGCCCCATGTAGAGGGCATTACAATAGTCCAGGCGAGAGGTGACAAGGGCCTGAGTGACCGTGCGCAGGGCGTCCCGATCCAGAAAGGGCCGCAACCGGTAGATCCGACGGATCTGATGAAATGCCCCCCTGGAGACGGCCGCGACATGATGTTCAAGCGACAGCCGTACATCCAGGAGGACTCCCAGATTGCGAGCCCTCTCTGTGGGGGGCAAAATTTCCCCCCCAATAGCCAGCGAAGGAATCAGCTGGCTATATCGGGGCGCCGGGAACCACAGCCACTCGGTCTTGGATGGGTTGAGCCGAAGCCTGTTCCCGCCCATCCAGTCCCGCACGGCCTCCAGGCACCTAGACATAGCCCCCACAGCATCGTTGGGATGGTCCGGGGTGGAGATGTACAACTGAGTGTCATCTGCATATAGATGACACTTCACCCCAAGACCACGGATGATCTCGCCCAGCGGCTTCATATAAATGTTGAACAAGAGAGGGGAGAGGACCGACCCCTGAGGCACCCCACAAGCCAGGGGCCTAGAGGTGGACCTCTCCCCTCCCGTCAACACAAATTGCGAACGGTCGGAGAGGAAGGAGGAGAACCATCGAAAGACGGTTCCCCCAATTCCCAACCCCTCCAACCGTCGCAACAAGATACTATGGTCGATAGTATCGAAAGCCGCCGAGAGATCTAATAGGACCAGGACAGAGGAGAACCCTCTGTCACGAGCCCTCCAGAGATCATCAACCAACGCGACCAATGCCGTCTCAGTGCTATGCCCAGGCCTGAAGCCCGATTGGAACGGATCGAGGTAAGTTGTTTCCTCCAGGTACTGAGGGAGCTGACGTGCCACCACACTCTCAACAACCTTCGCCACAAAGGGAAGGTTGGAGACTGGACGGTAGTTGTTTAAAACAGCTGGATCCAGGGAAGGCTTCTTGAGGAGGGGCCGCACCACCGCCGTCTTCAGGGCGGTAGGAAGCGACCCCTCTCTCAAAGAAGCGTTGATAATCCCCTGGAGCCAGCCTCGTGTCGTCTCCCTGGCGGCCGAAACCAGCCAGGAAGGGCACGGGTCCAATAAACAGGTGGTGGCATTCAGACTCCCCAGCAACCTGTCCACACCCTCAGCGGTCACAGGGTCGAACTCCCCCCAGATAACATTCACAAGACCTGCCCCAGACACCTCCCCCGGGACCATCCAATTGGAGTCAAGCCCCTCCCGAATCTGAGTGATTTTGTCATGCAGGAATCAAGAAAACTCCTCTGCTCTACCCTGCAAGAGGTCATCCCGCGCTCTCGGTTCAAGTAGAGAGCGGGTCACTCTAAACAGGGCGGCAGGCCGATTTCCTGCCGACGCAATAAGGGCGGAGAAATACGAAGACACAAGGTAAGTCTTAATATGAGATCTCACCTGTGTTCGGTCAGACTCAGAACGGCTCGCCCTCCAAATGCCCTCTAGACGTCTTTTCCGGCACTTCATCTCCCGTAGCTCCTCCGTATACCACGGAGCCAAATGGGATCTGTGCCGGGTCAGAGGTCGCAGAGGCACAACTCGCTCTAGAGCCCCGGCGGCCAACCCATCCCAGGTGGCCACCAGGTCTCCAGGCGAGCTGAGAGCCAGAGACTCAGGAAATGGCCCAAGCTCCCTCTGGAACTGCTCCGGGTCCACTAGGCGCCTGGGGCGGAACCATCTAAGTGGCTCCGCCTCCCTGCAGTGGGGGGGTGGCGGAACAGAAATCCAGTCTAAGGAGGGAATGATCTGTCCATGACAAGGGTGTGATGACTAAGTCCCCACAATTACAGTCATTCAACCACTGCCCAGAGACAAAAATCAGGTCCAGCATGTGTCCTCCTATGTGAGTGGGAGCAGAAACTAACTGGGTCAGGTCCATGGCCGTCATGGAAGCCAAGAACTCCCGGACCAACCCCGAGGTTTCACCGAGCGATGGCAGGTTGAAATCCCCCATGACCAAAAGCCTGGGGGTCTCAACCGCCAGCCCGGCTATTACCTCTAGGAGTCCGGGCAGGGCCGATGAGACATGGCAGGGAGCCAGGTACGCCATCAAAAGACCCATCTGAACCCCTTGCCCCCACTTCACAAAAAGAGATTCACAGCCAGCCGTCTGAGGGACAGTGGCCTCCCTAGGACAAAGGACTTCCTTTATAAGCACCGCCACCCCATGATGATGATGATGATAAATAGAAATAATAAATAGTATGTAAGGTATTAGCATAAATAAATTGCCAAGAAGCTCTTAGATTGTGGTGGGATATAAAATAAAAATAATTAACAATTTTATCAAGAGACATGCAATGCATTTGATGGATGGGCCAATAGAACTAGGCTGCAAAAATCTGGATTATCTACTTGATTGCAGCAATTGTTTCTCTTTGCTACCATTAATGGTCATCTGTAACCAAGATCTGGTAGCTCCAATGATGCCTTTATATTTGTTTTTTATAAGAACATCATTGACTACATGTTCCCTAGAACATTTTCAAATAGGCCTTTTTAAAAAATGCATTTACAATTATTAAAATATTTAAAGTTAAATAATTGAAAGCCAGTAATATAATGCCGTATGTATTGCTGTTTACACACTTTCCTTCCGATTCTTCAGGCCATCTATACTAAAATAGTAGCAAACCAATTAGGTTAGCAATAATAATTAGCAACTGGGCAAAGAATTGTACAATCAGATCCAAAAACTACAAAGGTTCTTTGCTCGTATTATGAATACACTCTAGGTCTTTTAGGCAGGCTGGCATAACTATAATAATACTTATTTCCCCAAAGACTCCTTTTACTTCTCCCCACTTCATCCTGCCTTTCCGTTCAAAATTTTGACAATATCCCATTTATCATTTTGGCCAAGTTACCTACATTGTAAATATTCTTATGTTTGGGTGATGATAAGAGAGCTATCACTTTGACTAGTAGAGAACTCAAGGTTTTTGAGTATTCCCAGCAAGCTTTTTTTTTGTTTAATATTTTCCCCCCTTTAAATATCAGACAGTCTTATTCAAAAAAACTGCCAAGGAATTTTAAAGGAACTAATTTAATCAAGCCAGAGTTCCATTTATAGAAACATTGTTTTATGTTTTTCTTATATGTTTACATTGCCAGAGAAACCTCACCCAGCCATGAAAAGTAATTAGCACACAAGTCTTTTTAACAGTAAACATCTCCACAAGTTTTCATAAACAACTAGCATCCTCTTTCTCATTGTAAATCAAATTCTGTTAAGCCTCCTTAAAACGTGACTTTTACTCAAATCAAAACTGATTATTTATAAACCTGTCTCTGCTACATAATGATTCTTATGTCTTTCTTTAACTTACTTACAATGATTAATTAATCTCCATATATATATATATGTCATTACTAATGATAGCAGTAGAGGGTGCCTTTCATATTTGCTCATTAGCCTTATAAGAAAGTTTAAATTATGCATTTGTATGATTACAATATTATATGGCTTGTTTGCTTGTTCTTCGCTAATGTTGCACTTTTTAAGGGCATTGATTGTTCGTATATAACTTGCCATTTCAAAAAGGTAAGAGTTTACAGATAATCAAATTTGGGCTGTGCCGGGAATGCAGCAGTAAACACTCAAAATTGTCAGATTGTCAGAATGAGACAATTCCTACGGACTTCCTATTTTCACATGAATTATGATAAAAATGGAGTAGGAAGGGTAAGACGAAAGCCATTATCATTATCCACAGCCATTTTGCTCTTCAATCCAACATAAATACAAACATAAATATATAAATACATAGAACTTAATAGACCTGCACAGATTTTCCAGTGATAATCAAAGCGTCTGTCTGGGTCAGCAGCAGGAAATTCATCCTGGCTAGCTTTGTGGAAGGATCATGTGTCTATGAACAAGAAGACCTTGAAGCAGCTATGTTATTTTGTTAGTATGTTCATCACAATATCTCATTATACTAAATGTGCTACAGTCATGACACAAAATTAAATAATGACGATGTATATCAGGGGTGTCAAACTCAAGGTCCCCAGGCTGGATCCAGCCCAGGGGGTGCTTAGATCTGGCCCACGGGGCTACTCTGGAAACAGCAAAGGACCGGTCCATGGTGCCGCTGCCAGTGAAAATGGAGCTCGGTCCATTTTCGCTGGCAGAGGGCTGCAGGAGGATCCCCCCAGCCCCCTAGGTGCCCCCTGACATGAGTGATGTCAAGTTCTCCATGCCCACCCTGGCCACGCCTACCCCAGCCATGTTCATCTAGGCCCCCGAAGTCAAACACAACCCTGAAACGGCCCTCAATGACACCCTTGATGTATATCATTCCCAGTTGTATTTAAGGAAATATTAGGTAAATATTGACTAAATTAACATTATTTTAATTTCTTAATAGAAAAACATCTGAACAGTTCTTGACAAAATCCCAAAAAACTATTGTCCATGAAGGCAAATAAGTGGACAGGGATTAAAGATTATCGTTATAAGGTAGGAAGCAGAGTTTGCCATAAAAATTGGGCTCCCTATAGAGATAATCTGGACTGCATTTGAACTTCTGACTCTCCACAAAATGGGCAAGGCCATTCCAAGCTGAGAGCCTGGCCACCTTTTTATTCCATCCTAGTCTTCCTGGATTGCTAAGGGATCCATGTTATAATGTCTATTTTTTTGTGATAGTCAATAGTCCTTTCTGTTCTAAAGGAAGTACAAATGTTTACACTTCTGAAGAAGCCCTTATTGGACCTAAGAATTCTGGACAACTATCATCCAAGCACAAACTTTCTCTTTTTAGGAAAAGTTGTTAGGAAGGCATTCAAACAAAAGTTGAAGAGGAACTTTCAGAAAACAGATTACCTCGTTCCATTTCAGTCAGGTTTCAGACCAGGGTACACTACAGAGAGACAGCACTGGTCATACTTCTGGTTGGCCTTTGGTGGCGCTGGGATGGCACATCTCAGCAGGTTTCAATTCTATTAATAATGGTGTCCTTCTAGTCTAGCTATGGGATCGGGGGGGATTATGTTAGGGTGGGAGAAGTCCTATCCATGGTTCCTCACTTGTGGAGTGCCTCAGGGCCTGACCTCTTGCTCCTTCTACATGACTTCACCACTGAATGAAATCACCTATTAGTTTGGAGTGTGTGATTATCAGTACATAGATGATATTTCATTGTATATCTTCACTGCTATCCTAAGCCAGTATCTGTTTGTATCTTGATGGGGACAAACAACTACACTTAATATCCTGACAAGAATGAGTGGCTATGATTATCTGGGGCTTCTGAAACTGGGAGTTGTTCATCTTTGCTCTTAAATCACTTTCCTATTTAAGACTGGCCTAGAAGTTGAGCTATGACAACCAGACTTCTTTTCTTTTTCTTCTTGGTTCAAAACATTTCACTGCTTATCCAAGTAGCTTCTTCAGTCTGAGCACATCCTTGATAAACAGCAAAAAAATTTGAACCAACATGAAAATAAGTCCAGTTGCCATGATTCAGCTTCTAGACAACTCTACCTGAATCACTGAGAATCTTCAACAACATATTTAAGACTGGTGCATATCATGGAAGTAATTCTGGACTAACAGCTACTACTAAGAATGGTAGTAAGCTGTAATAAGGAAAGCCTAATACTGGTCTATCTGCATCATTCTGCAGCGTTATGAATAGGATTTGGCAAGCCACATTACAACATAAAAAATCACTCTTTGCAAACTAACTCATTGCCAATTATTTAAATATCATCTATCTCAGTTTTTACCTGCCAAATAGGCCTAGGAAACATTCCTTCTCTTACAGCAGTGGTCACAAATCTTTCTGGCTCGGCAGGCTGGTAGAGGTGGCAGTATGTGTGTGTGGAGGGGGAGGCAATGCTTTTGCATGCACGTATACCACTTTCACAAATGCAGTTTCACACGGACAAGCACGTGTGCTAGCTCACTACTTCCACATCCTGGTACTTAACAGACTGCAGCCTGGCACTGGGCCACAGCCTCAGGGTCGGGGACCCCTTGTTCTATAGCATCACCTATCCTTTCGAACAGAATTTCCTCAGAAATCCATATGGCTCCCTCTACACATATTTTACAACCAGCCTGCAGTCAGGGTGGCTAGTACTTGGCTGTAGGTTATTCCCCCTTTTCATTTTATTGTTTCCTACCTTTGAGATGTAAGCAACCTGGCCTCTAAATCCAATAAAATAAATAAAAATAAATCACTGCAAGATAAAAAACCTCATGAGGAAATCTAAGGACAAAATGAATGTACAAACAGAACCCAAGGATTCTTGCTTTGAATCTGCCTTACTATATTATTTTATTTATCAAATTTCTATACCACCCAACACACTTGTGTGCCTCTTAGCAGTTTCTTTTTACAAACCCTCCAAGAGACTTCAAATTATCTATTTGCAGAAATAGCATAGGTCTAGTTTAATGAAAAGAAGGACTAGGGGTGATATGATAGCAGTGTTCCAATATTTGAGGGACTGCCACAAGGAAGAGGGGGTCAATCTATTTTCCAAAGCACCTGAAGGGAGGACAAGAAGCAATGGATGGAAATCAATCAAGGTGAACCAACCTAGACATTATAAACAATCAGTGGTCCATGACATCAGCAGTGTAGACTTTGATATATAGCGTAAGGATAAAAGAACCAGTACTTTCTTATTTAAAAGTAATTATGTGCATGTAGGTATTTCTTGGATATTGATTCCAAGAAGGGCAAATAAGTATTTTCTTATTACAATAAATGAACTAAAGAGTTTGTATATTCAAATAAGACTTATTTGATGTGCCAGAAATCTTGTGAACATGTCTAAATCTGGTTCCTCTCTAAGCTTTGAGGGAAATTTGGAGGGATACAGAAACATAAAATATTTGTTTCCAAACTGTCTATATAAAGAAAATGCCAGGCGCTATGAAAGATAGGAGAGTATATTTTGGTAAATGAATTTTCCAGTCAGGGAATAAATTTTCCAGTCAGGGAATGTTTGTAATATTCTCTAGGCTTCCAAGATGGCGGCCGGGGGATGTCGGGCTGAAGAGCTCCGCTGCGACAGCCGAAATTTGGGGTAAGTCCCCCTCCCCCCGGGTCCTCACCTGTGGCAGGGGTGGCGAAAGGACCCGGGGGGGTGGGAAGCCCCGAGGAGGTCGTGAAGGCGCGAAGGAGGCCGTAAGGCCGTTGGACTGCTGCTGAGGCCGTTGCCGGCGCCGGAGCCGTCGCCGGCACCGGAGCCGTCGCCGCTGGGGCTGCCGCCGCTGCCACTGGGGCCGCTGAGGCCGTTGCCGCCGCTGGGGCCGCTGAGGCCGTTGCCGGCGCCGGAGCCGCCGCCACCGCCGTTGGGGCTGCTGAGGCCATCACCGCCGCCGCTGGGGCCGCCGCTGTCGCCGCTGGGGCCGCTGAGGCCGTTGCTGTTGCCGGCGCCGCCGTTGAGGCTGGAGCCGCTGCCGCTGCCGCTGAGGCCGTTGCCGGAGCGGAGGAGGCCGTGAGGAGGCTGGAGGATTGTTGGTGAGGCCAGCGCCGGAGCCGCCGCCACCGCTGAGGCCGCTGCCGTTACTGGCGCCGCCGTTGAGGCTGTTGCCGGCGCCGGAGCAGCCGCCGCCGCCGTAGATGGTTCTCGGGCGGCAGTGGTGGCTGGGGGCGAGGCCGGAGCTGCTGATGTTCCTCGGTTCTTCAGATCTGCTTCCTCCAGCCATGCCATGCAGCCGCTGATGTGGAGACCGGGGCCAGGACTGGACTCAGGGCCGGAGCCGCTGCCGCCGAGGGCTTTTTGGGCTCTCGGGCGACGGGGCCGCTGTGTGGCCAGGCATCGGATGTGGTGCCTGGCAATTTCCATCAGGCCCGGAGATGGAGGAATGCTGCTGGGGCCTGGGCGGCTGCGGGGGCCAGAGCTGGAGCCGTCGCTGGGGGTTTTCGAGCGGCGGCGGCCTTGTCCGGCCAGGCCTCGGCGTTTTTATCTACCCGGGGACGACGTGGGTTTGGCGAGGTGCCCGGCATTTTCCACCAGAACTGGAGGCGGAGGAGTGTTGCCGGGGCCGGGGCCGTTGCCGTGGGCAGTGAGAGGGCCTGCGGCGAGGCCAGAAAACATGACCTGCGCCCCCGAGTGATGGGTCCCCCGCGAGGCCGGATGCCAGCTGCCAGTGGGGTGCGACTGCTCCAACCTGGACTTGGGTCCCGCTTGGTTTGGCCTTTGCCTGGTCGATGGCAGTCAGGGAAGATCCAGCCAAAGACACAGACATTGATATATTCCTCGAAAGATCTGTGGGCCCTGAGATATGTCCCCCTGTCTCAGAGTTGGCCCTCTTACCTCTCCAAGACTTATCTCAAGGACGGATCTTGGGATCCGGAGAGATGGTGGGGTCGCCGGAAGCGTGGGAGGGAGGGTTGTTTAAAAATTTTAATTAGATTTTTAAAGGGGTTAGGGTTGGCCGGGCGGGGGTTGGGGGACAACCCGCCTGGGGCTGGGACCGGGTCGCGGGTTGAGCGTTGCCGGGAGGGTTTGGGTTCGGATGGGGCTGTATTGAGGATTGGGGGTTGTCCCAGGGAGGGTGATCTTAAAGCTATTAGTACGGTGAGCGGGAGAGGCAGATTTGGCGGCTATAGGGGGCCACATTCTGTTTCGGGAGCGCGCCCCGCTATTTGTCTGCGGTAGCACGCTCCGAACCCCTTGTTATGTCCCGTTCCCCGGGGGGTCTGAGCGATCGGGCCCTGGGCCTTCGGCTGATGTTGTGTAATGCCAGGTCCGTTATTAATAAGGCCCCCCTCATTCATGATTTGATCTGTGAGGGGGGAGCGGACCTGGTGGGCATCACCGAAACCTGGCTGGGCCTAGAGGGGGGAGTCCCTCTTGTGGAGATGTGCCCAGCCGGGTTTCGGGTTTTTCATCGGCCGAGGGCCCAGGGGAGGGGCAGGGGTGTTGCGGTGGTTATTAAGGAGGATCTGTGTCCGAGGGAATCCACTGTTTCTCAGACGACCGGATGTGAGTCTCTTTTCGTGAAGTTCGGTCCCAGGGTGCAGGTGGGCTTGTTGATCGCATACCTGGCTCCCTGCTATGCGGCATCGGCCCTGTTTGAGCTCCTTGAGGTTATAGCCGGCGTGGCGGTTGAGACCCCCAGGCTTATGGTCATGGGGGATTTCAACCTCCCCTCTGCCGGCGGTGCCTCGGGGATTGCTCAGGAGTTCATGGCTTCCATGACAGCCATGGGCCTGACCCAGTTAATTCGGGACCCTACTCACGTGGGAGGTCACACCCTGGATCTAGTTTTTGTCTCTGATCAGTGGCAGAGTGGTCTGGGTGTAGGGGATATAGTTATAGAACCCCTGTCATGGACAGATCACTCGCTCCTGAAGCTCGACTTCCGTTCCGCACCCCCCGACCGCAGGGAGGCGGGGCCGCTAAAATGGTACCGCCCCAGGCGCCTGATGGACCCGGATAGGTTCCTGATGGAGCTTGGGCCATTTCCCGAAGCTCACACACACGACTCGGTTGAGGGCTTGGTCGCCACCTGGGATAGGGTGGCTGCTGGGGCCCTTGACCGGGTCGTGCCCTTGCGGCCTCTGACCCGGTGCCGATCCCAAGTGGCTCCTTGGTTTTCTGAGGAGCTAAGGGAGATGAAGCGCCGGAAAAGACGCTTAGTTGGAGGGCTAGCCGTTCTGAGTCTGACCGAACATTTCTACGATCTTATATTAAGACGTATTTAGTGGCGATAAGGATGGCGAGGAGGACCTACCTCTCCAACCTTATTGCGTCCGTGGAAAACCGCCCAGCCGCCCTGTTTAGGGTGACCCCTCCCTTTTAGAGGTGGAAGCGCGGGAGGATCCCTTACAGGGACGGGCTGAGGAGTTTTCTAGGTTTCTGCAGGACAAAATCGCTCAGATTCGGGACGAGCTGGACTCCGACTGGGCATCTCCGGGCGGGGGGGCGGGGGTGGATATCGGTGGGGTCAATTGGGTTGAGTTCGACCCTGTTACCGTGGAAGACGTGGACAGGGTGCTGGGGGGACTGAATGCCACCACCTGTTTGTTGGACCCGTGCCCCTCCTGGCTGGTCTTGGCCACTCGGGAGGTGACACGAGGCTGGTTCCAGGGTATTATAAACGCTTCCTTGAGAGAGGGGCTTTTACCCGCCGCTTTGTTGCGAAGGTTGTAGAGAGCGTGGTGGCCCGTCAGCTCCCGCAGTTCCTGGATGAAGCGAGTTATCTTGACCCCCTCCAATCGGGCTTCAGGCCCGGGCACAGCACGGAGACGGCGTTGGTCGCGTTGGTGGATGATCTCTGAAGGGCTCGGGACAGAGGTTGTTCCTCTGTCCTGGTCCTGTTAGATCTCTCGGCGGCTTTTGATACTGTCGACCACAGTTATCTTATTGTGGCGGTTGGGGGCGTTGGGGGTTGGAGGCACCGTGTTGCGGTGGTTCTCCTCCTTCCTCTCCGACCGTTCGCAATTTGTGTTGACGGGGGGGCAGAGATCGTCCCCAAGGCCCCTGCTTTGTGGGGTGCCTCAGGGGTCGGTGCTCTCGCCCCTGCTGTTCAACATTTATGTAAAGCCGCTGGGTGAGATCATCCGTGGCTTTGGGGTGGAGTTCCATCAGTACGCTGATGATACTCAGCTGTACATCTCCACCCCGGGCCACCCCAACGAAGCCGTTGAAGTGATGACCCGGTGTCTGGAGGCCGTGCGGGGTTGGATGGGTCGTAACAGGCTTCGTCTCAACCCGGCCAAAACCGAGTGGCTGTGGTTTCCTGCGCCCTGATACAGCCAGCTTATTCCTTCGCTGGCCGTGGGGGGAGAGGTATTGACCCCCGTGGAAAGGGCGCGCAACTTGGGTGTCCTCCTGGATGTGCGGCTGTCTTTGGAAGAACATATTGCAGCCGTCGCCAGGGGGGCTTTTTATCAGATTCGTCTGATCTACCAGTTGCGGCCCTTTCTGGATCTGGGCGCACTTCACACAGTCACTTCCGCCCTCGTTATCTCCCGCTTGGATTATTGCAATGCTCTCTACATGGGGCTCCCCTTGAAGAGTCTCCGGAGGCTGCAGTTAGTTCAGAATGCAGCCGCGCGGGTGATTGTGGGCGCCCCTCGGGGCGCGCACGTAACACCACTTCTCCGCAGGCTGCACTGGCTTCCTGTGGCCTTCCGGATTCGATTCAAGGTGGTACTGATGGTATTTAAAGTGCTCCATGGCTCGGGACCTGAGTACTTACAGGACCGCCTGCTGCCACCAACAACCTCCCGCCGCCCAGTACGCTCCCACACGGTCGCCCTACTTGGGGTACCGCCACCTGATCGCTGTCGGCTGGCAGCCCCGAGGGTGCGTGCTTTCTCTGTGGGAGCCCTCTCCCTGTGGAATGATCTCCCCCCGGAGATACGAGCTATGACAGATATCCTGACCTTCCGGCGCGCAGTTAAGACCCTATTTTTTAAACAGGCCGGCCTGGCCCAGTAAGGGTCTATGGGGTTTTAAGTTAATGGGGGTTTTAAATTTTAATCTTATTTTTAAACTTTATTTATCCCGGTTTTAAATGAATTATAGTCGGACAGGATGCAGCCACATTTGTATTTAATCTGGTTTTAAATTCTATTTAACTTTGTATTTTTATGTATTTATTAGGCTGTACACCGTCCCGAGTCCCTTTTGGGAGAGGGAGCGGTATAGAAATACGATTAAATAAATAAATAAATTATCAGTTTTACCAGGACTTGCTGTACACTATAGTTATAGCTTCTTTATTTACTTTGCACTTTGTGACTGTTTTATGATTTCTAAAAATCCTGCCAGATAGCAGCCTATATAAATGTCCACATGCTAACCAAGAAGAGGGAATGGAGAACTACTGTTTTCTCTTTTCCTGCTAGAAGTAAACAACAATCAAACTGCACATTTGTTCCCTGCTTTAAAAAAAAAAGGAAAATACAGATTCTATAAATGAATAGGGTTTTATAATTGCACCAAACACTCCTCTTTCATTTCTCCGTGTGACACTGGATTCTGAATCTTTAAAGGTTCTCCTTGCATTATAGTAGTATACTCTGCATTACACTTTCACACAATTTTTATTGTATTATGCAGCTTTACATTATTTCTATCTGGTATATCCAAGAGAACCTAGAAATATCTGTATTTGCTTATAAAGATTGGACCAAACACTTTTGATCTTCAGGTGGGAAATACAGCTTCTAAAATAACTTGAATATTTTTTTCTTCTTCTTGCTGTTGTTGTTTGAACAGGTCTCTGCACTGAAGGATGCACTTGAAAAAATGATGGATCAGCATTCCCATTGCTTCCTCATAATAGACATGCCCTCTCCCAAAAGAAAAGGACCCTTATACTACTAGCCTTGGGAGCGCAGGATGAACCTCTACAAGGGCGGGCTGAGGATTTTTAGAATTTTCTCCAGGACAAAATCACTCAGATCCGGGATGGTTGGACTCTGACTGGGCAACTCTGGACGGAGGGCGGGGGTGGAGTTCGGTGAGGTTATCTGGGGGGAGTTTGATCCTATGACCCTCAAGGATGTGGACAGGATGCTGGTGGGTTTAATGCCACCACATGTTTATTGGACCCGTGTCCCTCCTGGCTGATTTTGGCCGCCCGGGAGGTGTCACGCAGTTGGTTCCAGGGTATTATAAACGCTTCCTTGAGTGAGAGGTTCTTACCTCCTGCCTTGAAAAAGGCAGTGGTGAGACCCCTCCTCAAGAAACCGTCCCTGGATCCGACCTTATTGTCTAATTATCGTCCGGTCTCCAACCTTCACTTTATGGCAAAGGCTGTTGAGAGTGTGGTGGCATGACAGCTCCCTGGCACCTGGAGGAATCATCCTATTTGGATCCACGCCAATCAGGCTTTAGGCCTGGGCACAGCACGGAAACGGCATTGGTCGTGTTAGTTGATGATCTCTGGAGGGCCTGTGACAGGGGTTTTTCCGCTTTCCGGCACCCCGATACAGCCAGCTTACTCCTTCGCTGGCCGTGGGGGGGAAAATTCTGGCCCCCACGGAAAGGGCACACATCCTCCTGGATGTACGGCTGTCGTTAAAAGATCATATAGCAGCCGTCGCCAGGGGGGCTTTTTGTCAGGTCCGTAGGATCTACCAGTTGCGGCCCTTTCTGGATCAGGACGCACTTCGCATGGTCACATCTGCCCTCGTCATCTCCCGGCTGGATTATGCCAATGCTCTCTACATGGGGCTCCCCTTGAAGAGCATCCGGAGGCTTCAGCTGGTGCAAAATGTGGCCGCGCGGGGGGATTTGGGGGCTCCTTGGAGCTCCCATGTTACACCACTTTTGCACGAGCTGCATTGGCTCCCGGTGGCTTTCCAGGTGTGATTCAAGGTGTTGGTGACCACCTTTAAAGCGTTCCATGACTTGGGACCTGGGTATTTATGGGACCGCCTGCTGCCACCGTCAGTCTCTTGCTGACCAGTGTGCTCTCATAGAGCGGGCCTCCTTGGGGTGCCACCGGCTGGCGACCCCGAGGGTTCGGGCCTTCTCTTTGGGGTCCCCCTCCCTCTGGAACAAATTGCCCCTGGAGATGAGGGGCAACCTTGTTGACCTTCCGGCGTGCACTAAAAACCCACCTATTCCATCTAGCCGGTCTGGCCTAGAGTTATGTGAAATGGTTTTAAATTCGGTTTTTAAATGGTTTTTAACTGTTTTAATTCCCCACTTTTAACTCTTAAAGCCAATCTATTTAATTCTTTTAATTTATTTTAAATTATTGTATTGGTATTTATATGTTTTTATCTGGCTGTGCACCGCCCCGAGTCCTTAGGGAGAGGGGGCGGTATATAAATTTGAATGAATGAATGAATGAATGAATGAATGAATGAATGAATGAATGAATAAATAAATAAATAAATAAATAAATAAATAAATAAATAAATAGGACATGCATTAGAGGCAATGAAGCAATGTCTTAAGAACACTGATGCTCAATTAGATCTGATGTCCCTCCCTAAAGTATATATTTTAAGTAGCTGTTGCACTCCTTCCAGATCTATTCAGTTATCTAAATTAAATTACTATGTGGACATCAGGGCGGCACTAACCCTAGCACAGCATAATGTGCTCCCATCCACTGTTTGAGTTGGGAGATATAAGGCATTCCATTTGAATCTAGATTTTGCCCTTGCAGAAAAGGAACCAGTGAAACCTTGAGACATGTCTTATTATGTGGCTTGTTTTATGTTGACATACTTTGAGCTGATAACTCCATACCAAACCAAATTCCCCAATAATTTTGATCAGTTTCATTTCTAATTGTTGCTTTCAGGCTCATAATTTATTTATTTAAATGTCCCCGAATTTTGCCACAATGCTATATAAGGTACTAGAAAACATGTGGATTAACATTCTTAATTACTTTCATAATTAGCATTGGTTTCATATATGTAATATGTTCTACTCTTTAGCTGTTGTTTTGATATTTTTCAACTTTGTACCTTATATAGTCAAATTGATTGCTATATTATTTTTATAATGGTTGCCCACAAATCTGGTAGCTAAAAAAAATTTTTTTTTTCAAAAATTCTGACTGATGCCAAATATAACTATGCCAAATTTGTGGAGCTTCAGCTATTATTGAATGCAAAGGTGAGTTTATGGAAAGTCATAATTTATTGTCATGTCACTTGCTAGGTAATACTGAAAGTTCATAATGACTATCTGATTCCTGTATTGTATATCAATTATTCTGAAAATGATTCAGAAGTCATGAGAATGAGCACAGCACCTCTCTGCTCTTCTTTAAAGTTCGACACATTTTTCAGACTTCTGAACCATCCTGAACAACTAATAGTAGCTTCTGTAAGGAGTCAACTGTTCAATGTTAATGCAGAACTTAAAGCAGCCACCATTTCTTTATAAGCTGACTCATGAAAAAGGATGGGCTGCTTTAAAGAACACCGGAGAGGGGCAGTGCTCAAGGAAGGTCCAAAGAGTTTCTTCCAAATATTTTCAAACTGCACATAGATTCCTGCACATATCAGATTCCTCAAGGAAGCTTTCTCTCCCACTGTTCGTCCCAGCAGATGGTATTCCGTGGCATGTTGCCTATAAACATAGGAGGCTCAATAAAGTATTCATGACTAACAGCAATCCATGGATTTTGTCCAATTCGCTATTAAAGCTATCAAAGCTAGTGGGCTTTTACCATATGGCAGTGAATTACGCAAAATGTGAACAAGTTTCTTTTTTGCCTATGCTCCATTCTACTGAACTGGATAATCTTGAGTTCAAGTACTGAAAGCAATACTTCTCTCAGAATATTTCATTCTACACAGACCACTCTAAACTTTCATCTCCTTTACCTTCAGCCTTATATTATTTCAAAATGGAACAGATCCAGGCCACTTAATCTTGTAACAGAAAGGAGCTCCTCATTATTTTGCCTGCCACTTTTGAAGGATGGCAAAAGAAGTCATAATTATGGAGGAGAGGAGATGGAAGGTAATGTTTTCTCTCCTTACTCAAACGGAAAGAAAATAATAGGACAATCACAGTGTTACAAACTTCAGGAATTTTGAAGTACACTGACTTACTCATAGTTCTCTTTAAATATATATATATACAGAAAGAACAGCCTAGAGTAAAAATGAATCTCTGGTCACGAATGCTTTTGACCATTACCAAATTGGGTTCCGACCAAAAAATTCACAAAACTTTTGAATTTGGTCATGAACACATACTTGGGTGGCAATCAAACACAATCCCTGACCCAGAAATCCCTGAAGATGAAACATTAGAAGATGAAGAAATCACCAAAGTTATGAAACAAATTACAGCCGTGACCAGAGATTTTAGTGTACATGCATTTTAAGAGAGGTGTGTGTGTGTGTGTGTGTATGTGAGAGAGAGAGGGAGGGAGAGGGAGAGGGAGAAAGAAATTTCCTACTTCTGTTTCTTATATTTATACCACCAACTTCAAATGCTTGAAGACAGTTTTGTTTTTCTCTTTACAGGTGGTCCTCAACTTACAACCATTAGTTCAAAGTTACTACAGCACTAAAAAAAAGTAACTTATCACCAGTTTTCACACTTACGACCCTATGCAACATCCACATGGTCATATTATCCAAATTTGAGCATTTGGCCACTGGTCTGTATTTATGACAGCTGCACTGTCCTGGAGCCATGTGATCACCCTTCGTAACCTTCCCAGCCAGCTTCTGGTAAGCAAAATCAGTGGGGGGAGCCAGATTTGCTTAATGACTGCATAATTCACTTATCAACTACAGCAATTTGCTTAATAACTGTGTCAAAAAGATTGTAAAATGGAGCAAAACTCAACTTAACCATTGACTTGCTTGGCAAGGGAAATTTTGAGCTCAATTGTGGCTGTAAGTTGAGAATCGCCGGTATTTTGAAAATGTTTATTAAGAAGTGCTGCATAATGCCAAAATAACACTTTTGAACTTTTCTATTAAATGGAAGATAAGTAGGTAATGCCATTAGTAATTTATGTAGCCCTAATTTTCAAGTTTATTTTATGTGCTTTCCTACATGTGAGCCAATAGTCTATTTCAAAACAAAAGTGATGGTAAATGTCAAAATAGAACCTTGAAAAGAGAAAACATTAAATCATTAAAACAAGCTAACAATGAATCTACTGCTACGTTATTGCTCTTAACAAGCACAATCAAGGCCTCTAAGTTAGGGAAATCTGCTGGGCCTGTGTGTTTGTTTTTGTGTGTTTGTGTGTATATATGCTGGATGCTGGCATCTGAGTCTCCACTATATGAATTTTCATCAAGATTATTCTGTTCCTAATGTTTACAGAGACTTCATCCAAGATTGAGAAAATAAAATTCATGCAATAAGATGCCTATCTCCTCCTCCTTTCAGACCACTTTATTTCATATACAGAAATTCCTCAATTTCTTCTCCCCTCTCTCCAAAAAAGGCATTCTGAAGAGCAATACAAGGGGAAGGGGAAATCCATTCTGTCGGCCCATATTTTACTCTTTGTTGTTTATCCATTTTTCCCCCAATGGGTTTATTATTTGACCTGAGCCAGGGAGGCTTTATATCAATTAAAGGAACTCAAAACAAAATAAACAACATACTGGCTACAACTCTTAACACATTATGTAATTAGAGATATACTTTTGGATTTAATCTCCAAACTGATGTTGTCAGCAATGCTAAGGTTTAAACATGTTCTGTTCTATATTCTGATTTAGTTTATTCTATTTTAGGATGTATTAACAAGTTTGATCTTAAAATTACAGGGAAAGCTGTATTATTTGGTGCCTTGTCATAAATATCACAAGCAGATCTAATTTATTTTTCCCTAGAGAAACATCACTTCATACTGAAAACTGAAATTTATTTTCTAGTATAGAATATAATATGTTTCAACTTGTAATATTTAAGAAAACATTTAATATTTATTTATGATTTAGCCTTTATAGGTAGACTAATATTGCATAAATGATACAGGAAATTAAGAGAATGTCAAAACTTAACAAAAATTATAAACCAACAATTGGGGGAAATTAAATAGAAAGAATACCTTAAAGAAGTCACTCAGTTTGAAATTGATGACAAATTTTAAATAAAAATTTAAATTAAAAAACTGATGCTTTTGTTTATATCCACTCTGCAAAAAGAGAAAAATCGGTAAAAACACAAACCTAAATAAATATTTATTGCTCCTTGAACATGCTTCACTGACTCATGATTGAGCTTTACAATTGTCTGGTTCAAGAAGAACATTTTGCATAGGCAAAAGAACCCAAACACATTTCCACTGAAGTTGTTCTTGCCTTCTCAAATAGATATAAAATTGAGTGACAAAAAATGCATCTATCATGATAACTTTGCAAAATATACGCTAATCCTGACTTACTGCTACTAATTATATACTTAATTACCAGGCCAGGATCTGCACAGAATGTTAACATATTAATTCTGCTCATCAGAAAAGGAAGGGAGGAAATCCGAAGGAAATCAGTTTAGCAACTGCAGGTCCTGATGGTATCCATTAATGGTTCTTCTGCTGTCATATGTATTGTGTGGATTTCTGTTTGTAACTGATCACAATTTTTAAATAAACACAATAATTTAGTTTTTGGTAGATATTTAATGCAATAATTTCAACAACGGATTTAAAATTGTATATACTGAAAGACACGTGTCAGCTGTAGCCCTGATGCTATTTCCTGATACTATTGTGTCATCTAATTCAAACAATATTACTCTCTCAAGACAGCAAGCATTTTCTTTTTAACCGACAATTCCCTACATCAGTTTAGAGGAAGAAATCATTGTACTGTTTCTAGTTTCCATAATAATTCAATTGTACTGCTTTTGGGATTTTATTCAGTAAACATTGTCAATGACCACAGTTAAGATGTAGAGCTAAGCTACCATAAAGTTTCTTTCTTGTGTCAAATTTGATTCTGTGATTATCCGTAATCTATGCTCACCTCCCTCCATAGAGCAAATTATACTTAATGGAAAGGATAATTCCAAAGGAGACAATACAACATAAAACCTTATCCTGCTATGAGCAGCCTTTTTCAATTTAGTCAATGAGGCTTAACATCACACAGAAAGGGGGAAACACTAAACATTTCCCAGCAGTACAGACAGCATTAGTAACATACCCCTACTTAGAGAATCTTATACATAAAAATTTATAAGGCCGTGTAAATTCAGGCTTCTGCATAAGCCATGGAACAAATGGGGTAATTCAGTGATTACGTGTAATCTATGATTGCACAATTCTTAAGGTGACCTTTTAAAAAGTCTTGTCCAATAATCACATTATTTCTTATTGTATAGCCTCATTTTTCATTATGATGAACCTTTGACTTGCTAAGGCAGATATCTTTAAGTAGACAATCTGCATGGTTGCAACAATCCCTTGCCTCCAATTCAGGATTTGGTGTTTGGGCTGTACATTACAGCACAAAAAGCATCTTTCTGTATTCTATTAAAGCAGCAGCAGCATAAACCAGATCCTAAGGAATTGAATACAATCTGATTTTTTAAAAAATATGGATTAAATATTAAATTTCTTTCTTATTAAAGAGAGACTTTAAAATTAAATGCTATCTGAACATTGTAGAAATAATACAATCTCATAAGAATGAATAAAAGGTTGTGTAATGTTCACACACACTGTGAAACCTACCAGCATTTTAGTATTGCATCTTGTGAAAATCATTCCCTTTTTGAAAATCCCATTTATTATTTTTACTGAAATAAGACAACAAACACACAGGCTAAAACAGTTGTAATTCTAAAGATTATATAAATATGTTGCACTGTGTTCTGAATGAATGTGTTTTAGTGATCGGAATCTCTGTTTAAATCACTATCAGTGGAAAAGATGATTGAAATCATATCAGTGAGTTAAATCAGAATTTTTGCTTGGTGATTTACTGTGTGTTCTAATTCTCCTACTAGAGCTTTACTCTTAAAATACCATTTCTGTTTCTTAGATTTGGATTTAAGTCTTTTTTTCAGAATATGGTCAACATGGAAATACTTCGAAAAATCCCCAATCCTACCATATTGTCAATCTAGATTGCCTGGTCACCAGCTTTCCAGCTGTTCAGAATAGATAGTTGTTATTGGGGTTATACAAAATTAGGAGATGTATCCTTGCAAAGCGTATATACAGTACTTGTTTATTTTTATGCAACTACAAAAGATTCAGACACCTGCAATTTGTTATAGTTTTTCAATCTATAACAAATTAGAAATCATTTTGCTAATTTTTAAGAATGCATTGGATTTCCAGAGGTAGAAAATTAAGAAATGTGTATGTTTTGAAATAACTAATTAATTTTTAAATATGTTAATGAGATCTGCTTTTATTACATCTTTATTTTGGATTATACTCGGAAGAGTAAACCAATATTTTTGATTTGAAAGTAACCATTGTCATTTCACAGAAAACATTCAAAACTGAAAAGCAGCATGCCTTTCTTTAAGCAGATGGATAGTATTGGGCAATATATCAAATTCTATTAAGTAGGCTCACAAATGTTTGGTATTCTTATTAAATGCTGATACAGCACTTTCTAAGCATGCTTCCATATCACAAATAAAGAATTGTGGGATATTTTTCTACAAATATGCCAAATACACACAACCCCCCCCCAACATTTGATTTGAAAAGCACATATTCATATGGCTACAGAATATACTATAAAAATGAGCAGCTTTCTGACACTTCAAAATACACTACATGTGTAAAATGAAAGACTTCAAATTCCATTCAGTTTTGTCATAATCCTTCTTTGCTCCACATTCTGCATATCTGCCACATCTTTTGAATTTTATATGCTAGATTTATATCCTCCCTGACTGCAGAAGCTCAAGGCTCAATATCTCCCTTCATTTTATCCCCACAACCAAATATGATGTGGGGTTAGGCAGTCATTGCAAGGATAGGGAGAGAAAAAAATTGATTTGTATTCTCATTTCCAAACCCTCAATCTTAACCCAAGTTTCAGACTGCCGAAGACCCTTGATTTAGGCAAGTTCCTTTGTATGCCAAGTAAGATATAATAGAATAATACCTATTCTGCAGAAGCTGTATTGGCTGCCAATAAGCTTCCAAACCACATTCAAAGTGAATGCCTTATAGAATCCTATGTGGTAATAGCGGGGGGGGGGGGGGGTGTCATCAACCTGTAGCCCACTACCAGGCCATGGACAGTTTGGAAATGAGCTACCCAAGTGGCTACTGGCGGATACGTGTGTGTAGCTGAAGTCACACAAGTGACAGGTTTGTGCACACGGGCAGCTCAAGTCACACGAGCGGCAGACCAGCACATGTACATATGTATCAACCCACCACTTGCACAGGCCAGTTTCTCTCTCCCTCCCTCCCCCAATCTGGCTGCCAAGCCATAAAAGTTGGGGACTGCTATGGTATAGGGTCTCCTTATCTTTATGAACTAGATGCTTCAGATGAAATCTGCTCACCCAATGGAGTTTAGTTGGGAGGGAATCCTATAAATACCCACTTTTTGAGTATGAAGTCCATATAGTTTTATTACTGCAAGCTACTTAGAATCTGTTGAGTGTAAATAAATACACTCATATCTGGTTTTTTTCTTTAAAAAGTTGAATTCATTTATAAATCCCACATAACAATATCTGCACATAATAAAACGCCTCCAAGAACAAAATTCTTAAAGCAATTTCCAGCTTAGTTTTTCTTATAGACAACCATTGGCATTGGATATCTTCTCCATTGAAGGTATCATTGGCAGGTCTGCATTCTGAAATTTTAACATTGTTTATTTTTCATTTTGACATATAAGATATAAGTACTAAAGACAAGAACTGCGTTATAAAGCTAAACATATGAAACTTTGGAGCATGTCCAAACAAAATTATCCCTAGGTGTTGATGTCCATTTAATAAAAATTCAATGTTGTAATTATCTTTCTACTACTTCCCCAAAGAGTATTAGTACTCATAACCATATTTCTCATCCAATTATTCTTATGCTGCAAAAAGACAGATAGGGACAGTGGCCAATTGCTGCATCAGATCACTGCCTTCTAACAGATTTTTTTTTAATAGTCTTTTTCCACAAGTAAAAAAACGTAACACTATGCTTAAGATAGAAAATAGCAATACTCCTTTCCAAAATAAAGAGCGTTGTGGGATAAACCAGTAGTAAGAAATAAATGCTGCCTCTCTTTGTTTTCAAATAACAGCTAGGTTACTGTCTTTTAAAATCTATCACTTGCAATTGCACTATTAAGAAACACCAAAATAAATTTCTTGCCATTGTTTAATGAAGCTACCCATCTCCCACAAAGTAGTCACCTTTACTGCTATACTCTTAGCAATCTAAACCTCAAGCAAATTGTATGGTAAGAAATTTATGAATCATGCGTAGTCAACAAAACTGTGAATGCACAGCTAATTATTGAATATTCCATGTCAATGCAATAAGTATAGCTGCTGGGCTGTTCATTATTTTCCATGTTTTGCCATATTTAACATCAAGAAATTTTTTAAAAGTAATTCTATTTAGCCCTATGCAGACAGTGTTCTTTTCTAAAAAAAAAAAAACATTTGTGAAAAGCACAGTCCTTCAATAAACAGCTTAATCAGAGATTTACCAACATTCTCTAATCTTTTGATAGCTTTCATCTATTCTGCCATTTCAAAAACACAAATGGTTTTATCCAGGCTATCATACGATGAAAATGTAAGTAATTGACCTTCTTGAGACAACGGGAAAGAAAAAATTGACAATAACTGCAAAACTCTAACCCTAGATTAAAATGAAACCACACATCTACATCCTTCTTGTTGGACATAAGAAAACCCCTCCTTGCTGTTTGAGCTAGAGGGAGAAAGAAGGATGCTGTAATGCATACACATGTAAAGCACATACTATTTTTTATGTCTTCCAAGAACTTTATTGTAAATTGCAATAGTTGTTGTGCTGACCAATAGTATATTCATTTCAATCAATCTGCCCTCTTCAGTATTATTATTATTTATGGTGAAGAAATGACTTATGGCAGCTGAACAAACGAAAAAGATCACAAATCCAGAGAATGCATTTGATGAATAATATATCCTCTTTTTAAATGGATACGTTCATCACTGACAAAATAAAATAAAATCTAAAAAGAAAACTAATAAATTACAAATTAGGTTTCTCTTTCCATTTCCCACTTCTAAATGAAGGATATGCTGAGAGAGATATTGTGGATTAAGTATCACTTTACAGAAGAAAAGCAGACAATCAGGAAGGAAGGTAACAAACCTGTTGCTGTGGATATTGCATTCCTCCCATGGAACCAGGAGTCCGGGTCTGCATTGCCATTGGAAAACGCTGGGGTCCTGGTGCCCCATATGACTGCCCTGGATATGGACTGCCGGGCTGGGACTGAGCATGCGGGCTGTTGCCGACTGCAAACAACTGAGGTCTTTTCATTACCATTGGATCCATTGGGTTGCCCTATTGATTTAGAGAGGAAAATGTAAAAGCAATGTTTTATTCCACTGCATGAATAATTTTGAAAATCACTTGGCTGGTGCCGTTTCAAACAGTCTTCATTCTGAAATGAAATCTGCTTACATATTTTTAAAAGTTTAATTTTTAAACTGCAGTTTAGGTTCAAGCATTATATAACTTAGTTCCACAGAAACATGTCCACATAAGAGTCACAGCAATTATATAAGGATAAAACTCCTTAAGGATGCATCGTTAGCAATGGGAATATCCTACCAAACAATAGTTTACATAAACTGCTATTAACTGCTCCATCTTTACCACTGTTCACAGGGTTTTATTTTTTTCATTTTTTTATTCCAAGTCAATAAGCAAATCATATAATATGGTTCACATCAAAAGTTTTTATTTTTGTTTTGAGTTCGGAAAAATAATAATATCCTAGTTTTTGTTGGTGGCACATATAATACAGTTACAGCAAATCACCGCTTTTATTTATTTGATTTATATAGCTATCCATCTCACAGAGAAATTCTGGACAGCTCACATTAGGTAAAAGCAATGCAAAGCACAGTGCAATATGCAATAACATACATATCAGCTAATATTACTCAAATATGTAGTAAATGGCACAAGTATTTTTAAAGTTTTCACATTTCACAAAAAGTGAATAACAATATCTGTTCCTTTCTGTAGGCAATTAAATTATCCATAGTATTTCTTAAACTGAGGAACGAGCTGTTTCTATTTACTTTTTGTATGGAATTTAGTAATTCAACAAAAGTCAATATGTTTAGAGGAAAATAATAGAAAAAAATGTACATATCCACATACTCATATATATTCATATCTACAAACTCTATTTTTATCATTATTATAGCTATTTTTAATAGCAATGGATTTATAATTTAATGTGACATTTTAAGTAGATCACAATTTTCCATTATATGCTATTTTGCTGTTTGTCTTTTAACATGAACTAATATTCAAAAACTGATTTTCCTGTTTCTAAACAGTGTTGCTATCTGAAACTTTGCTACACTTCAATACTGAATTCGTACAGGATTTAAGTTACCAATACAATTTTGATGTGCTATTTTTCCTTGGACCATTGATTTCTGACTACACCTGGATGGAATCCATAATTTGACTAATATTTTTTCTTATACCATTTAATGTGCACCATTAAAGGTATGTTTTAATCATCTTGGATAGATACAACTCCAGGTACTTTCATGCAGATCATTGGCTGCCTCTTTGTTTTGCCCTTCACATGAGATTATCATTTACTCCCATTAGCAATATCACTTAGACTTGTATACCACTTCACAGTGCTTTACAGCCCTCTCTAAGTGGTTTATAGAGTTAGCATATTGCCCCAACCATCTGGTCCTCATTTTACTGGCCTCAGAAGGATGGAAGGCTGAGTCAACCTTGAGCTGGTTAGGATCGAACTCCTGGCAGTGGGCAGAGTCAGCCTACAATATTGTATTCTAACCATTGTGCCACCATGGCTCTTAGGTCTTATTTGGGACTTTTAGTGGTGTCTTTCCAAAGGAGCTAGAGTTTAAAAATTAAAAATGACAAGTTCATATCCACTTTGATTATCCACTACAGTTTATTGGCGCTCATGAAACAAGAATTTAAATTAACCATATATTATTACTTCGTTAAGAATTGGATTTAGATGTATGGAGCTTCCACATACTCCTAATAGTAAATTAAATTTACTCATCCAAACATAGTTTTGCTTTCTTGTCCTTTCTATGTTTTCAATATTAATTTGATTCAAAGTGTATATTTACCTGGGTTTTATTTAAATAAATTCATGCTACAATGATATAACCATAATCAGAAAATGGCTACTGGCATATTAAAAATGTGATTAGATCTTACTAGTATACCGCAGTTCCTCTTAAAAATACAAAATAAGATTCTACAAAATTAAAATCAAACAAATTATAATAGATAGTAATTATTGCAACATTTTTCAAAGACTCTATCACAAATTAATTATAAAAATTGCAACAGCTAAATTTGCATAAACATCAACACATATGTACTAGGAAAATATACTCCTCAGAAGAGATGTGCACTTATATATGAATAATTCCCTTCATGGAGAGCCAGTCTGATGTAGTGATTAAGGCACCAGGCTAGAGACCATGGGTTCTAGTCCCATTTAGGCACAAAGCCAGCTTGGTGACCTTGGGCCAGTCACTCTGTTTCAGCCTTACAATGAAGGCAATGCCAACCCATTTCTGACATCTTGCCAAGAAAATCACTGGGACTTGTCCAAGCAATGGAAAGGAGCCAAACCTGACTTGAAGGCGGGGGATGGGGTGGGGAGAATTATCACCATATCTATACTCATAGTGAATGCTGGGTTAACTCATGAGTTAAAGCTAAAGATATGCAGTTGGTTCCTATTTACATAATGGACTTTTCTCCCTGCAAAATTCCAGTACAAATTCTCTCCAGAGATGCAATTATGGGACTTCAGAGAGCAGAGAGGATGTTACCAGTGATACATGTTCTGACTCTGGATGAACAATGTTTCACTAGTTCTTGACACTGCATTTGAAAAAGTATTGAAACTGGATCAGATTCAGAGAATGGAAACAAAAACAAGGGAAACTGAAGTCCTATGAAAAGAGACCGAGTGAAATGGGAATATTTAGCTTTGACAACAGAAGACTGAGAGGAGATATGACACCACCCTTCAAATACATGAAAGAACATCACACAGCACAAGGTCAAGATCTGTTCTGCACTTTTGAAATAATGGATTAAAGCTGGAAGAAGGCAGATTTTATTTGAATTTTTTTTAAAAAAAAAACCTTCCTAACTGGAATAATAGTTTGACAGTGAAACCAATTACCAAGAGAAGAGGTGGGCTTTCTTCTATGTTCAAATGAAAGAAAACTCAGAAAAAACTACATTGGTTTGTTGAACTGAGCAGTGGGTTTGACTTGATGACCCAACTTGCCTCCAACTCCAATGATTTTACTGCACTACATGGCCATAATTGCAATGAGGAGATTTTGCCATATTTCTCCTGGGAGTTTTAGAACTGTGGAGCAGTGGAGAGAGATACATCTTAAAATATTAAATAGAAATCTATATCTTTCCTCAGTCCAAATTGATGGCCTTTATAAAATAAAGCAATGAAATTAAATGTCACTTCCTCTAGTTGCATGTTATACATTTATTCTAATCTTACTTTTAAAATACTGGGGTTAGGGTATCAACCATTCACAGGTAATTTATTATACTTTGGATAAATCTATGATGGGCATAGAGCAGCAAACAAATCACCATCAACATCTCCCATCCCTTTTTAATGAACTACACACAAGTTGACTTTTTGCAGTGCCATTGTAAGGGCACATAGAGGTTAAAATAACACTTAAACCCAATTACTCACATTTATCCCACCTGATGGCTGAAAGAATTCTCGGACTGAGAAAAACTAATTACAATACTTGGTTTTCTTGTTGTATATAATGTTACTGCATTATTTAAGAGTAAGTTATAGGATCTTGCACTGTGTTCCTCTATCTGTGTTCCTACTTCTAGTTTATGTTTAATCCTGACTTTCTGTTACCTTGCACCCATCACATCAAAGTCCTCTTGAAATCAATATAAAGAACCTTCATCCATAAAGGAACAATTATACTATTTTTTATGATTATATCTGAAAGTTTTACTTTGGGTTTCTTGACTTACATTTCAGGGGTTTGGAACATTTGATTGCTTTTTTTTTTCCAGTTGCTCACAAAAAACAATGACAAATGCTTTGATTACCTACCAGGACTATGCCAGCTGCATTCCCATATCTCCCCCAAAGGCTGTTCCTGAGGATGAAGGGAATCTGTGGGAAGCTGCCCAATGGAACATATGGTTGCAACAGACAAAGAAACTGTGAGGAATTCTATCCATGAAGTATTAGTAGAAGTACCCAATGTTTTTATTCTGCTATAGAATACATTTCATTATTTTGATACATTATGTACTATTTCTTATGCTTCTGTGCAACATGGAGAGGTTTTAAAAGTTCATTTTTAAATAAAAATGAAAGGCAATACAGAAAGCTCCAGTGGAAAATGGAAAACTCCAATAGCATTGTTTAACTATGATATATCCCACTTCAAGAGGCTCATATCTCTGTTCATAGTAGGTTTTTTAAAAAAAACTTTACCTAAGAAATACATTTTCTCATAATTTATTTTGCTGTAAACCAATATAATTCAACTACGTCTAACAGCTACAGCTGCATGAAGATAAACTGCCTAAAAGCAACACATTTTAAGTAACTCATGAGCCCTGCCCGAGTTGCAGGCAAGTTCCCCTAGGGAATCTGCACAGGTTCACAATATACACTCAGCATTTTGATTTCCAGATTTAAAGTCAAAGTGCTAGATGAATGTTCATAACAGTTTGAATAAGAGCCTAAGCTGAGGGCTTGCAAGAGATGAAAGATAGAGAATAAATCAAATAAAGAAATGTTAGGAAATAGTTTTCAACTATAAACTGATATGTTCTTCCAAAATGTTTCCTTATGATTCTACCTATATTTATACAATATATAAAATTGATTTTGTCCTATAAGGAGATGCATAAAAGAATGAATCAAAACTAACTGAGGCTGATGATGGCTAGTCAATACTGAGATCTAGTTTTTAATTCTTTGAATGCAATGTAGCTCAGGATCTGCAAGACTGATGCCTGTAATTGTAGAGGTATTGCTTTGCTACTGATAAGAGTAGAAAAGAAAATTCCCAGCATCCACATTATTTTCAGTTATGCCGGTTATCAATAACAATTCCAATATTGCAGATTATGTCTTTGTTTCGGCATCTAACAAGTTATGTGATATACTCAGTGAGGAGATGGGCAATGTGTGATACTTAGATATGGTTTGGTTTCCAACAACTCTTTCTTGTGCAGCCAACAGCAAGGGATGACAGAAATTCCAATGCTGCATCATCTCAATGGCCATATGCTGCACATTCCTGCCTCAGCATTATGTTGGCTTTTTAGGCCAAATATTCCCAATCCAATGGGCGCAAGCTACAAAGAGAGGGGGATTAAAATGTGGCTATGTGATTGAAGTTGCAATCTTGACTTTGACCATGCTGCAGATGACCCTAGGGACACAACCTCCCTGCCTTTAATAGAACTCACATAAACATTGAGAAGAGCAGCTACCTGAGACACTGTCTGCTGCCAATCTGGACCATACAAGGGCAACACATTCCATTTAATGCAGCCTTGAAATATTATAGAAAACAATTTGCGCTGTTAATAAGTTTTGAAGTCGAAGGTGGAGAAAAAACGTTAGAGATTAAGTAATGCTGGCTTTCACATTGTGGAAGGGCAGGTACAAAAATACATCCACTATTTTCTACAGTTATATATTAACGTGGAAAAAAAATGTGTGCCGGCCATATATTCTCTGCATTTATGGCAAATTATTAATCAAGTCCCACCTGAAACAATTTGTTAAATTGATTTTAATCACTCGGCCTCTCATGTGAAGCTTTGTATAATCAGCATTTCATTTACAAAATTAATTGCCTGATTGATTCTCAAGAGGCAGTAGCTGTCATTACACTGCTGTCATAACTTTTGAAAAGGGGTGTCACAGCATGGAATTCTGACAGTATGAAAAGCATTGCTATTTAAAACTGAGGGTGAGGGTGAGAATACATGCCGTGGCTTTACCAAGTAGTTTTCTAGGCTGAAAGAAAGTTTTGTTTATATTATTTTTCTCTCTCCTTCCCCCTCCCTCCCTCTCTCTCCCTCCCTTACCCCCTTCTCACTCTCTCGCACTCTCCCCCCATCCTAACAGTTTTAGTCAGACTTGTGACTCCTATCCTCCACTCAGTGAATTAATTTACCAAACTACTATTCAGCATTTCTTACTGTGAATCACTGTCAATTTAAGTCAATTATGCCATGCCTTTTCTGGATGTATATAATGAGGCTGTTGGTAGATGGGGCAAGGGGATTGTCAGCCGATCAAAGGTCACTGTTAAGGATGCTGATTTTGCATTATTAAAACAAGTTTTCTTTAACTTCTCAACTTTTGATATTGATTTTAACTGCCCAGCTGTTTCCTTGTAATGAAAAGTATTGTATGTGATGCACACTGTGTTCATATGGAACTAAACTAATTTCTCTTCCTTCCTTCCTTCCTTCCTTCCTTCCTTCCTTCCTTCCTTCCTTCCTTCCTTCCTTCCCTTCCTTCCTTGAATCGCAAACAGGTCCCTTGAACCACCACTGTGTCATATGTAATGCAGTCCCAGACAACATCACCCAGAGGACAAAAATTATTCTATGACTACACTACTGCTCCATAATATGGAAATAAGAATTTTGTCTCTCTTTCAGCTGCAGTAGTTACACACACACACACACACACACACACACACACAAACAAGAGAGCGAGAGAGAGCAAGAGAGGGAGGGAGGGAGGGAGATACATATACATACATACATACATACATACATACATACTGTACATACATACATACATACATACACAAGTTATGCAACTTTCAAAGATATTTATGGGAACTCATAAAAAATAAATAAAAAGGAACTGGGCTTTGTTAGAGACAAAGTAAGAATAATGTGGAAAGCAACAATAAAGATTCTCCTCATTACTTATGCTTACCAATGTTTATTAAGTGTCCCAGGCTAATTTTACATTTCTAGACGGCAGTCTAATTTCTCTGTTAAATAAAAGAAACATAAAACTCTTTTCAATGACTGCTAGCTAATAAAACTTGCCCTGAAGCATCTAAAGGCTTTCTAAAGTCAATGACTACATAGTGAGGTTTGCCAGAAGGAATTTTCACATTGTGTCAGACTGCTGAATCTCCAGCTAAACACAAACTTTTGGGATCAAGTTTTGGTAGCAAAGTTTGTTTTTGTATGTACATTTTTTATCTTTATTTTACTATCCATAAGATAGCATTTAAAAACTGTTATTCAAATTATCCTTTCCTTAAAAGAATAAATCATCTTAGTCTGGATTATTTTTTGGGAGATTTGTTTGAATTAATCAGCAATGAAATTAAACTGTAAACCACTTAAATAACACAAATACAATAGTCTATAACAGGAACGCATGGCTCTGGAGCCGCATATGGTTCTTTCATCCCTCTGTTGTGGCTCCCTGTCGCCAGTCGGTGCCACAATTTTGAGAAGAGTTGGTCATGGGGGAGGGGGAGGAAGCACAGTGTGCCAGGAGACTCTCTGGCAAGGGGCAGGTTTTCCAGTCGGCTTCACAATTAATAGGGCTTTCGGTTAGGACAGGTAGAGGAAAAAGGACACTGCGCTAGGAGCAGACACTATGGTGGGGGAACCAGACTTCCGTTCAGCTCCAGAATTGAATGGGGGGCTTCTGATTAAGACCTTTGTGGCTCTTGGTATTTTCTTTTCTGTGGGAAATGGGTCCAAATGGCTCTTTGAGTGTTTAAGGTTGCCAATCCCTAGTCTGTAAGATAAAGTACCTCACAAAGGATCTTCTGCTATTATTCCAATGATATTATTTTATAAAACGTGAAGAAAAGCTAATTCTCCAGAAAAAATAAGAATGTTATAAATAAATTTTTACACAAATCTAGGATTATTACATAAATATTGAGTTAAAAAACAAGAAACCTATTAATTTTTTTTTATTTTGGGAAGCCAAATTATAGTGATTACTCAGCATTGGAAACATTTGGATAACCTATAAATTGAATAATAGCACAGCAAAACCTGGTCATTACTACTCAAAAAAGTATCAGATAAAGTTAAAGTTCATAAGAAATCACAGAATCATATTGTCAGTATCAAAAGGGATCTAAGAAGTCACCAAATCCACCCTAAAACATTAGGCTACAGAATTCACTATAAGATTTCTGATAGATTGCTTTGTTTGAAAATCTTCAGAGATGCAGTATGTTTTAAATAAATAAATGTCACTAATAGGTGAAATAGTTACAGTTAACAATACTGTTGTTACTGTTACTCTCAAGCCATTCTTTCTAATGTCTGATCTATATCTATATCCTTGTAGTTTCTTCCAATAGTTATAGTTTAACCTACTGAAGCAAGTGTGAATAAGTCTGAAGCATCTACAACGTGACTGCCTTTCAAATATTGGAAGACAGCCATCATGTCCCTTCTCAACTTTTGCTTCTGCAAGCTATACATCATGGGTGTCAAACTTGCCGCATCACGTTGCCTTCACGTAATGTTTTGTGACTTTTTCCCTTTCGCAAAGCTGGGAGGCATGGGCTGTGTGTGATGCATCTGGCCCATGGGCTGCCAGTTTGATACCCCTGCTATACATCACTAGATATTTTAACCATTCCTCATAGGATTTGGTTTTCAGTCTTTACACTATCTTGGTATCCCTTTTCTGACAAGCTCCATTTTATCATTGTCCTTTTTAAATTGGCATTGTAGAACAGCCACAATTCTCCAAGTAACACCTGACCAAGGCAGATTACAGCAGGATAATTACTTCCTGCAATCTGGAGTCTCTGCTGCTCTCCTCCTAATGTTCTTCAAGATGTTTTCGGCTTTCTTTGCAGCTGCATTACACTGCTGGGACATGTTGAACTTGTGATCCACCAGTACCCTAAATCTTTCTCATATGTGCTGCTTGAGCCAGATTTCCCCTATTCTGTATATGTTCCTTTTGTTGTTCTTATCAAGATGTATGCTTTTACATTTCCCCTATACATTTCATTCTATTTGTTTCTTTGTGTTCTAGCCTTTCTGAATGTTTTTCCTCTCTTCCCAAGTATTAGCCAGTCTTCTTAGTTTATATTATCTGCAAACTTGGTAAATATTCCCTCAACTCATTATCATTTGTAAACACACTGAACAGCACTGGGCCCAGAACAGTGGCATCCCACTCACGATGGCTCTCCAACTAATCTGACACCATTTATAACTTAGCTTTGAGTATGCTATTTGAGCCAATTATTGATCTACCTAAAAATTGAGTTGTCACCCCATATTTGATCATTTTATTAATAAAGATGCTATTAGACACTGTCAAAAGCCTTGCTAAAGATATGTTTTATTAATGTCCTTTCTCAAATCAACTAGTCTAGTAACTCTATCATTAAATGAAATCAAATTAATCTGATATCCTTTGTTTGGTATAAATCCATGTTCGCCACTGTTAATTAATTCCTATCTAAATGCTCAAAGACATACTGCCTGATAATCTGCTCAAGGACCCTTGCCTGGGACTACTGTCAAGCACATGGGCTTGTATTTTCTTGGATCTTGCTTCATCATTTTTTTCAAAATAGGAACAACATTAGGTCTTTTCCAATCTTCTGGAACTTCACCTGTTCTCAAAAAAATCTTGAAGATTACAGAGAGTTGCTTCTGTAACTACCCTTGCTAGTTCCTTCAATACCTTAGGGTTAATTCATCTGGCCCTGGAGACTAACTTATTTACATTAGCTAGAAATTCCCTCACTTGCTCTTTGCTTATCTTGAGCTTTAATTTATCCCTCTTCCATGTCCCCATGAGGAACAACTGAGGCCTTGTTCCCCTGAGATAAAACAGATAAAACAGAAGCAACGTAGGAGTTGAGAAATCTATCTTTTCATAATTCACCTTAACTATTTCACCATTCTCTCTCTGCAGAAGACCTATTGTCTCCTTGACTTTGCTTTTGCTTCTGACATATCTGAAAAAAACTCTTGTCTGTTGTTTTTGGCATCTATTGCTAGCCTAACCTGGCACTGGACTTTTAGCTTTTTTCATGTTAGTCCTGCAGTTTTTGCCTACTGCTTTGTACTGCACTTTGGATATACCTGCGTATTCATTTTTTGTACATTTCCTTTTTTTCTTTCAAGCAATTGATAAAGTTCGATGTGGATCCAGTTTGGTCTCTTTAGATGTCTACCATTATTTCTTTTTGTAAGAATAGAATTTGTACCTCTAGACTCTTCTTTCGAAGAAGCTCCAAGCCTACTTGATTAGTTTTCTACTTTCGGATATCAAGCCATTGTATTCTTCACGCTATTCTTCTGAATCCCTCAGTCTGCTCTTCTGAAGTCCAAAACTAAAGTTTGTCTGCTTGAGTTTCTCCTTTCCAAGCTATCTGAAATTCCAGGATAGTACCCAGAATGCCAGATAACTTTAGTTCCCGAACCATTTCCTCCTCATTAGTGAGAATTAGCCATGGTACAGATCACTTTGTTTCCTCTTCTCCCTTTTGATAAATGAAATTGTCTGCGAGAGAGGATAAGAATTTCTCAGACCTATAACTGTCTCACACCTATAACACAGCTACAATCCCCACAGTCACTAAATCAGGCTTCCTTGATAATTAGATCATGTTGCACAGAAAGATTTCATCATTTTCTTCATCTTGCCGCAGAGGGCTACAATAAATTCCCAGAGTTGTATTATTTTTATTTCTCTTTCCTTTTATTTTTGCCCAGGCACTTTCAAAACCTGATTTTTCATAAGTCCATGTTTTCCTCATAAGCCAACATCCCTTCCTTTTTGTTGAGCCTTCTTCTTCTTAAGTTGTAGCTTTCCGGTACTGTATTCCATTCAAGTGTATAATCGCACCATGTTTCCGTAATATCTATGACATCATTTTTATGTTCTGGCTCTTCTGTTTCCTGTACTTTGCTGTTATATAAAGACATTTAGTCTGCAATTGGCCTTCCTTATTAAACTGACTCTTGTATTTTCTTGGCCATTTTTCCCCTGTGCCTTACCCTTCTTTTTCTAGTTGTATGACTACTCTGTCCTTACATGTCATCTATGTAGTCAAATCTGATGTTTTACTACTCTCTCCTCTTTAAATCAACTTAAACTCTCTTGATGAATGTGACAAGGTGCCTGCAAATATATCCCTTCCCTGTCTTTATAAGATGTAACCCATTTCTTGCATCAGTTCTTCTTGCAGATAAATCAATCCATGGTCAAGGAAGCCAAATCCTTTTCAATGACACCATCTACACAGCCAGTTGTTTACTTCTAGGATCTTATTTTCTCTTCTGGTATATCTGTTTATTGAAAGGATAAATAAAAAAACAACAACCTATTCTTCCAAATCTTTCACCATTACCATATGTTGAAGAAACAGGATGGTGAACTAACGTTCTATACAATCTAGAGGGAGCACATTTATCTTATAAACAATATTATATCTTTTGTTACCTCACAGGAGGTATTGTGGATCCACATTTGTGAAAATTAAAGTATAACTGTAAGACACAGAAAATGCTAATGTAAAGTAAACCTAATTAAGTGCCAGTCCAAATATATTGATAAATGGTAAATAGACAAATATAGATAGATAGATACAGAGACACAAACAAATGACTGATGGATATAAATTTAGATACATAGTTATATAAAATAATGCTCCAGTTTTACTTGCTATTCTCTATGCATAAGGCTAAAATTTGTAACGATTTTCAAATGTTAATTTTAAGAGAACTTTTAAGCCACTCTGAGAAACAAAAAAAAGAAACAGTATAATTCCCTTACAACTAAATCAAAAGTATAAAAATGTTAAAACTCAGCTTGAAAAATACTTTCTACACAATTTATAGTCTTTATACAAGCCTTTAAATGGGTCAAGAATGGGTTACACTAGATTTTTAGACATTGTTTAAAATGTTCAGCTCTTACATAATTATGTTATTTTAATTCCTGGGTCAATGTACTGTTAAAAGCAAAATAAAAGATTTAGATAATATATATCACTAGTTAAATATTTTTAAAGCACTTTAGAAAACAACATTGGAAAACTGATTTATGCATATCGAAAACTTCATTTATAACGTATCTTATTTGTAATGGAATGTTTTCCAGGTATTGTTTTACAATTCTGATTATGACTTACAAAACTTATTTATTAAATAGCTTTTCTTAGACATGCAAAGCTGTTAATTTGTTCCAACTAAATCATGTAAAGATTATACTGCAATGATGGATTAGCACTCTGGATTTCATATGGATTTTAGAATTTAAAAGTCTAACGTTATTCAGTTCTACATACTTACATATATAGACTGGTCACTCGTGTCATAAGCAATGTCTTGCATAATGCACACACATATATATACAATGTTCTATCCTTGCACATAATCCATGCATCAATCACATCTAGATGCACCAATTCATATTTTTCTTCTGTTATTTAAATTTCTCACCTCTTTCTTTTTGAAGATTTCATCAGCTCAATAAAACCACAACTTCCTCTGTCTTTTCCTTCATCTCAATTCATTGATTGTTGCTTCATATAATTTGTTTTGCAGTTCTTTCATACTGATCACTGTTTTATTTAATCCACATTTATTCAGCATCCATTCATTTTTTAATCTTTCTGGTTTACACATAAACTCCTTAAGTAGCCCATTTCCATTGTGTTCAAGTTACTGTTTCTCCTGACATACTCAATTTTCACTTCCATATAACTAAGAAAGTAGAAGCAGCAAACCATTTTTGTTTTTTTTGAAAAACATTCATTCCTCACAACTGAGCACATAACCCGCTATTCTTTTTTTTGCATACCTTCACATTTTCCCATCTTTAGTAAAAGTTATACGAGGAATTCATTCACATGCTCTATAAATTCATTCACATGCCAATATTTCCCCCCTAAGGTATAACCTACGTGCAACATGAATACATAAAGTGTATATTCTAAATAGAGTTGACTTTGAAAACTAACCAGGCATTGTACGTGATCCAAAATGCACTAGCCTATGTGTAGGTAAATCAGAGGTATCATGTCCTTATAATACATATATTAAAATCATCTCAGTAGCTGCCAGTAGGTTATGAATGCCAGTCAAGCTGCTGGTTATAACCTATAAAGCTGCATAAGGTTCAGGACCCAGATGCCTGTAATAGGATCTCTACACAGAAACAATGTGTCCAAATCAGATAAGATCACATAATTAAAACTTATGAAAATAGCAGGCTGCTGAATGGACATTTTTTGTTGAAAACCAGCAAAAACATTGCAAATCATGGTTCATATGAATATGGGACACTGTACTCCTAAATCAAGGATTACCTCTACTGTTTTTTTTCCCTTGATTGTCTGTTTAGGCTTACATTCTATTTACCTGGGTGATGGCTCCTAAAGGGGTTTTATTCTAGGGTCTGTACCCCAAAGTGTTTGACAGATAATAACCATCACTTTAAATCACACTTGGAATCATAAGGGTAACCAGTGCAAGTTCATAGAATAAGGGTGTTAGAATGGCATACAAAAGTAAACCCATAGCTACCCACGCTGTTACATTCTGGACTAGACATGTGTAGAATTTGCATTAGGTTCAACTTGGCAAAAACAATGCCTGAGCAATTATTGTCAATTAGGACTGCACATTAGGGACAAATTGTGATTTAAATACCTGGCTAGATGGGAATGTTCACATCACATTTCAGCTATAGTATCAAGCAACCATTTGAGAATCACCCCTGGGAAGGAACTATGATCCTAGATAGGACTGGGCTCTTCTCCCAACTTTCCTCAATTTTGAAAGGTTTTGATGGGGGACAGAGGAGAAGGAAAATGCCTATCTTGCATTGTGAGGTAGCTAGTACTTTTTAATGGATACTTTTCAGGGATTCATTTGGACAATGCTGAGAGAAAGAACCTATCTTTAAAGACTGATATACAGAACCCAGAATAAAATAGGTCAGAAACTGATATTTTAATTGATATTTGATATCTAGTAAGTGCTTCAAGACCAATGTAGAAAGACAGGGCATTATAGAGGCAATGTTGACCTAAGGGATTATGTCCTATTTCACTTTTTAACCCATCCCTAACCTGCATTAGAATGTTTGGTTGTTGTTTTTTGCAATTTCTGAAATCTTAAAATACCAAGGTCAATCAGAAATAAAAAGATCTTACTGTTACACAACTGCCATACTCCATGATATGGAAGATGTTCCTGATTATGGGGAATAGTAACAATGACAGATTATTTTGATAGTACATTACCAAACTGCTGGGATGTTTCTAATTAGCATAAAAAGAATTAAAGCATCAGTTCCACAGACACTTATATGGATGGAGTTGAATTTATTACATAATAAAAAGGTGTAATAATATGTGCAGGAATGAAACATAAATGCCTAACATAATCAAAGGATACCAAACTTTTTTTAAAAGCTATTCCATGCAGAAGGGCAGATGCTGTACCATAAAATATTTTTTACTTGGAAATTTTGGTAGAAAAATAACTAAAATTGAAACTTTTTTACATCAGCCTTTCTTCAGTTCTGTCTAGTGTATTTGATAGAGCCACCATGTCCTTACAGTTTGAGAGTATCTCTGACATCTCCCATACAAAGGTCCTTGTAGTATAAAGAAAAAGTGGTGAGAAACCAGATATAATGAAGCAGAAAGGTGCTGTTTACACTGTTAGGCTCACACCTTTCCTAGTGTGCTGTTAGCTACGTTAAACAGCAAGTGCCGAAATAACTTGGCACCTATCCATCTGACAATTTGATTCACATTTCATTTACTACTAAAAGTAAAATATTTCAGACAACTTTTGAGCAAGCAGCTCCTTCTTTAAAAATATATGAAGCTATCATAAAAGCTATCGACAAACAACTATAAGAAACTGACTGTTTTAAATGCTATCTGAAATGGCAATATACATTCTGATTTCAGATTCTGGCACCATTTTGATGCTCTTGCTATAAGAGATTTTGAAAAAGTATACATGATCCTGACATCAGTTAAATATGGAAAGCTCTCTTACTTTTATCAAGTTGGAGTTAGAAATGTGGAATGATTTTTATTTTACCAGTATTTTAATGCAGCAATCCTTTGCATATTTTATTGTTAAGTTTCCAAACTAGTCTGCACACATAAATTTGCTAACATATTTTGGTGAATAATATCCCACATTTATTTTTATGTAATAAACTCTAACCCTAATTCAATGTTAAGTACTATTTTTAAACACATCTCCTTATACATTTGAAAATAAGTTTTATAATAATAATTTTATAATAATATAAAATTCAAATCCTGTAATATCTCATCAGCAAGATGTCAGATATTCAGACATGCTCTGTTGCATAGGGTGCAGGTAGATGCTGTATGTGAAAAATTACAGCTAAAATATGTGTAAGTCTTAATAGTTCAAAAGCAACCATTGCCATATTGCTGACAAGTACGTATTTACAGATCAATTCCAAGAATATGAATCAAAACAAAACAGACACCACCATTTTTCACAGAATGAATGGGACGACTGGAGGCATCTGGTCTGCTTCTATAAATATGCTGAAAAATACTTTTATCTAACACACATCAAAACTTTTAAGTGTAATTTGAATTCATTATGATTGGCAGGCCCACAATGGAGAGTGTACAGTTGTACTGAAATATTAAATAGGAAGACAACCAACATTTTATTAATACCAATTAAAGAAAGCAAATATTTCTCCATTCACTAAATTAGTTTCATTAATCTGTAGCCAAAATGCAATCCCATAAACAATGGATGAAAAAAACTAGACTAATCCACTGCTATAATTTATCAGCCTTACTAACTTCATTACCTTGCAAATTCACCCAAGGCCTTCTATAATAGTTCCTCTGTCTTTCAATATTATTTTTGTTTTCCTGGTTCTCCCAGAGAAATCAATATGTGAGGATTCAGAAGATATGGGGGGAAGATACTATGGAGCAGGAGATAACAGCCGAAATACATGAAGAGCTTTTTTGCATTTTTCTTTTTTATTTCCAGAAATCCTGTTCTCAATAATGTCTACTTTGAGTTTATCTTCCTTTTCCTCCTTAAATCGTCTTTCCTCCAAAATGTATGGATGAGAGGGAATGTACATTTATTGGTCCTATCTATTTTTGATTGACCCTAACCATCATCTCCATCTAGTTTGCAAAAAGTTATCTCTGCTAACCCAGTAGGATTCCCCATGATGAATATCATCCTAGTTATACACTAACAGTATCTTGAATGATATGTTTATAGTTACCAAGTAATATTTTGAAAACTAATTATTTAACAGTTAATTGCGTACAAAGAGAGTTCTAATTTTTTAAAAGAAGAAACTGTCTGAAATTCCATTTCTTCACATTTAATCTGATGGCTTAGTTCAAATGTAAGAAGAAATAGGAAGCCTCGATATCATAACAATTTAGTGAGTAAAAGCTGCCTAAATAACTGTTAAAAACATAAGTTACTATTTAAAAATAAATTGCCATCTTTTCCCATGGTACTTGAATTTTTTTCTAATGCTTAAAAAGTTTTCAGCTCTTTGCAACAGGTATTTTTGTTTTACACTGGTGATGCAGGATCACATTCGTAACACTGAATCTACTGATCCTGCTAGAAACTTTAAACCGTTTCTAACTCTTAGCTGACATTGTACCTTGAAAAAAAGGTATCTTCTTTGCATACATAAAATTCAAATACAGAATGGAAAGCAGCTTCAAATATATTTCAAATGCTTCATTTCCCCAAATGCAGAGTCTGATTGTGACTCTGGTGCTTGCCTTCTCTGCAGGAGGTGTCAGTCTGAGATATCAAAAAAGATTTTTGAGAGGGGAGAACAGAGCAGGGCAGCAGCAACAGGGGTGGATGAATATCAAAATCTCTATAAATTAAAATGTCTTAAATTTGGTGTCTTATTAGGGGAACTGCAGCATTCTCAATAAAGGAGTTCACCACAAACTCTTATATGTTTACAGAAAATAATAATTTTAGAAGAACAAATGACATATTTTAAATAAGTGCTACCAAAAACAATATCAAGCTATGTTTTGATACTCAAATGCATTTGCTTTTCCTTCCTGTCTACAACCATTCTATTTGGGCTTTAATGAAAGTCCAATGTCTAATTAATTCAAGCTATCCCACTGAGTTAAAGGCAAAGAAATTCTTTTATCGTAGACAGCAAATGCTGAAAAACAGCTAAAAACTTTTTAAGCATCAGAAAAAAATCCAAGTGCCATTGGAAAAGATGGCAATTCATTTTTAAATAGTAACTTATGTTTTTAACAGTTATTTAGGCAAACGCTGAGATGAAAAACCCACCTTGAACAGCTGATTCTAAAAATAAGTAGGAATGTCCAAATGCATTTGAAATTAGGAGGAAATTTTTGGAGAGAAAAGTAATATCAAGAAAAGCAAACAAGAATTTCTTTGTGGCAAACAAACTGATGAGACAAATAAGAAATTCCACTTGAAAGCTTGAGGGAAAGCCAAGAAATTAGCAAATGTGAGTTTCTCTGTTCGGCAGGAGGATGGCACAAGATTCTGAAATGTATTCCTCTATCAGGCTGGGCCTGCTTGGCTAGGGAACACCTCCTAGCCAACTTACTATTCATTTTTTAATATTATTTTATAATTATTATATATATTTCTATTACATGTTTTATTCAACATCTCAAGAGAGAGTTCTCAAAAAGATAAGCCAAGTTGGATCCACCTGGCATATTGATGGAATACCACAACAAGATGCAGGACTGTTATCAAGAATGGATGATTGAAAACTTGTTCCTGAAGAATACAATGCTGGTTAATTAATTAATTTATTAATATAGCTTCGAATCTACTCTGAAAAGATTCCAATCAAAAAGTAAAACAACATATAAAATTATATTAAAATAATAAAACTAAAGACGTTAAAATGTTAAAACATAAAAATAACGAAGACTTGACATTAAGACAAACTTCTAATGCGCTTCCAATCTTATGCACTATCTCAGTGCTTGGAGAAAAGACAGGTCTTCAAAGCCTTGCGGAAGGTTACGGAGGAAGAGGCCTGCCAAACTTTAGGGGACAGAATATGCCATAGAGCAGGGGCTGCCATGGAAAACACTCATTGCCTGGCACCCATCAGATGGCAATATTTAAGGGAAGGAATTAGGAGCGTGTACACACTATTTGAACTAGTAGGACCGTTAGATGTCTTTAGGGAAAGGTGGTCCCATCCATAACCTGGCTGTATGACATCTAGGACTTTAAAGGTAATGACCACCCTCTTAAATTGTGCCCAGCAATAAACTGCAAGCCAGTGCAGTTCGCACAATAGAGGTATTACACAAATAAACAGAGTTGTTCTCCCTTGTAAGGTTACGAGAAGCCAGGTAACTCTATCTCCTAGATGATTGGACTGAGGCTGTCAAAGCTGTTTAGCTTAGCTCCACCGCTGTTACTGGCCTCTCCCCAGCTTTCAACTCACTCTTCAGCTAGGATGGACATAGTTAATTGTCTCTCTTCCATTGCGCAGCAAAGGAAACCTTACAGTAGATCGCAAAAAAAGGAAAGTAAGTTTTAAAAAACACGGCTCTAATCCTCAGCTGTTTAGTGGAGCCACGAAATGGCTGATTGCTGCTCCGGCAGCCCAGAGCATCTGGCAAAGGCTGGGGGGCCGGTTTTGGGCCTCCACGGTGAAGAAGGAAGCTGTGTGGTTGGCAGCCATCTTGGATCCGGCAGGCGACATCAACCTGCTCCTCCAGCCCTCCTAGCACCCAGGGGATCAGCGTTGGGCCATTAGCCCCTTGAAAGCAGCTGGACCTTGGATTCGTCGAAGGGGTGGGGCACGTGTTAAAATGTCTTGCTGAAGTCATATAGGACTGAAGACGAGTGGCTGGAGCAATGGGGACAGAAGAATTGTAATTCCCCATTTTAACACCCCTCATGTGCTTTCCCTCCTTGTGTAGGTGTGTAAAATACTAGAGGCCTCCTTACAAAATGGTTGATACCCCTAAGGGAAGCAGAGCCTCCACAGCACAACTTCCCCTGTTCTGACTCAAAAGAGCAAGCAAGGGAAGAAGGCCTTGCCACCAAAGAAGGCCTCAAGGACAGAGGAGAAAGGACACTTCTAGGTGTCAAAAGGCCCTAGAAAAGCAGATTGCCCAAAACCAAAAGGCTTCCAGTGGAAGGAACATCACATCTCCAGCAAAGGGTGGCTCCCCTGCTTCTCAGCATAGTGAGGATATCCCTCAGGAACAAGAGCCTGGTCCTTCTTCTAGGACAAGGGCTCAGGCCTGGTCCCCAGATGGAGCTGAAGGTACTGCTGTGCAACAACTTACTTCAGAAGGCAGGTCTTATGGAGATCCACAAGAGGCCTTTCATGCAGAGCCTTGGCTGGAGCAGCTTGGCAGAAGATCTGGAGTGGAGGCTGTTCACTTCTACAGCAGCAGGCCTCAGGCCTTCTGAGCCTACTGACACTGAGATCCCAGTCAACATGCAGGTTTTAATAGACAGGGCCATCCAGCAAGGAACAGGTGAAGGAATTCAAAGATTTGTTCATCATTCCTCAGAAGCTTCAGAGGTTTCTGTGATACCATCTAGGAAGCAGGTAGTTCATTTATCTAAGAGGGGTTCCTTATCCCAGGACCAGGGATCTATGGCTCCTTTAGTTTATGCTCCTTCTTCCCTGATAGGGGAAGCAGATAAAAGAGAGTCTGACCTTTCAGTGGACGAAGGTTTGGCTCCTGAATAACCTGCTTTTTCTAGTTTGTTTCACCCTAATCTATTTAAATCCTTGCTATTCAAAGCCAGAAATACAGCCAATCTGGACCCAGATGCTGATGATGGAGATCCCGGCAGGGACCTTCCTATGGAGTCAGATACTCTATTTGATGAGCCTACTATCAGGATGGAGGTTGTTCCATTCCCCAAGCTCTTCCTAAAGGTGGTGCATAAGCAGCTAGACACTCCTGCTTCTGGCCCTAATTTATCTACTACTGATCGTAGATTTTTTAATATGGGACTGGATCTCATCAAGAGCCTCTAAATTCCCATAGCAGATGCTCCTGTTGCAGCTTTGGCATCTATGTCATCTGCCCCTTCTGATCCGGAAGAGGTTCTCAAACCTGATGAGAAGAGGATTGAGCAGTCATTGCAGACGGCCCACCAAGCGGCTGCTTGGGCTGTCAAGGCATCCATGGCTGCTTCATTTTTTACTAGAATCTCTCTCAGATGGCTGAGACAACTACAAGATAGGCTTCCAATTTCTGATATCAGAGCCCACCAGGACCTAAACAAACTGGTTGCGGCTGCAGAGTTTACCACTGATGCCACCTTATGTGGAGCCAGATTTTCCACTAAGGCCATCACTGCTTCGATAGCAGCTAGAAGAATGTGCTGGCTTCGAAATTGGTAGGTGGATGGCAGGAAGAAATGGAAGTTGGCATTGACTCCTGTTTGAGGGGATTGGCTGTTTGGAGAAGCCTTATATTCCTTGCTTGTAGAGTCCAAGGACAAGAGGAAGGTGCTACCGGCTCTATACAAGAGGGAAGATCTCGTCTGCCTCATACTAGACGACTGTTCTTCAGGTCGGAGCCAGGTCCCAGCTTTCATTGGGCCCCCAGGCCTCCTTTCCAGCATCCTGATCAACCTCAGGATTGAGCAGGCAAGGGCAGGAAGCAAAAGGGCAGGTGGCCCTTTTGAGGAGGAAGTCATCCATTCCGTCACCAACACTAAATACATTTCCAGCTCCCCTATCGGTGGCCATTTAGTTATGTTTGCCAACAGTTGGGGGGGAAATTACATCAGATGCCTGGGTATTAAATACAGTGGGATCGGGCCTTTCATTTGGAGTTCTGCTCCACTCCTCGTAGATTTTTTATCTCCTGTCCTCTTTTGAAGGACAAGGTGAGATGGAATCTCATGGAATCAGCCATCCAGCATTTGCTGGATCTACGGACCAACAAGGAAGTGAATTTTATTCTAGACTTTTTGTAATCCCCAAAGCCTCGGGGTTGGTGGGTGGAGGGCAATTCTAGATTTGAAAAGGCTCAATAGATACCTCATTTATTGTGTTTTAAACTATTCTGGAGAGTGTTAGGCAGGGAGACTTCCTCACCTCTATTGATTTGATGGAGGCTTATCTCCATATTCCTATCTGCCATTCCCATAGATGTTTCATGAATTTTTGTTACAAAGGGTGCCATTTTCAATATAGGGCCCTCCCGTTTGGTTTATCTTCTGCCCCCAGGGTTTTCAGAAAAGTGTTAGCTACTTCGTACAGTTCCGGTGCATCTGCAGTGTTATTTGGATGATATATTGATCTTATCAACCTAGCTTCAAAGGACAAGAAGGGACCTGCAGACTACTATTTCATTACTGCAGGTCCTTGGTTTTTCAATAAAGAGTTTTTTTAAAAAAAGTCGATTTATCCCTTCCACTCGTTTGCTTCATTTAGGAGCTACTATTGACACTATATCCTGTCAAGTGTTTCTTTCTCAGGAATGTGAAGACAGTTTGCAGGCTTTAGCTACCCATATCCGGGGAGAGGGATCCACCTCTTTGGCTTGCCTCTCTCAACTCTTAGGTAAGATGGTGTCATGCATTGGCATCCTACCCTGGGCCAGGGTCCACTCTAGAGCTCTGCAGTGGTTTCTCTTACTGCACCAAAGGTTAGGCAGGAGCCATTCTTTGTTAAGCGTCAGGGTCCCCAAGGTCACAGTCCTTTCAATGGTGGCTCTCCCGGGCCATTTCCAAAGGTCAGTCCTTTAAGGAGGCAGACAGAATCATAATCACCACTGATGCCAGTCTATCAGGTTGGGGCACTCACTTGTTATCACATATGGTCCAGGGTATCTGGTCAGAAGAGGAACAGACGCACAATATTAATTGGCTGGAGCTCAGGGCTGTTCGCCTGGCTCTTCGGAAATTAGTCAGTATGTAGTTGGTACACATGTCCTCGTGATGATGGACAATGTGGCTACCAAAGCCCATATTAACAGGCAGGGAGGTACCAGATCCCGGTTCCTCATGTTAGAAGCTGAAACTTTAGGCAGATGGGCAGAAAGACATCTACTGTCCATATGGGCAGATCATATTTCAGGCAGCGACAATGTGCAGGAAGATTAGCTCAGCAGAGCCACGGTAGACCATGCCGAGTGGAGGCTGTATTCTTCCCTTTTTCTCCAAGTAACTCGGAGATTCGGTTTACCCTTGGTGGACCTGTTTGCACACTGGCCAATGCACAAAAATATTTTACTAGGTTTGTTACCCCAGGAGATGAAGGGATGCTCTTCAAAGCAAGTGGCCCCAGGGCCTGTTGTATGCTTTTCCTCCCTTGCCTCTGTTGCTGGCTGTCATACGAAAGATTCTGATAGAAAAAGTGGAGATTATCCTGCTGGCTCCATATTGGCCCCAATGCCCTTGGTGAGCCACTCAGTAGATCAACCTCAGTAGATATCTCTCCCCTCCAGAGATCCCTGATACATCCAGAGCCCCAGTGGCTACAGCTGACAGCTTGGCGATTGAGTGGACCATTTTAAAACGTGCCAAATTATCCAACAACGTAATAAGAACTATTCAAATCTCCAGGCGACCTTCCACAGTTTGCATCTATGATGCTACATGGCAACCTTTTTCCCTTTGGTGTTCTAAGTCAAAGATCAAGCCTCTAGAGGCTTTGTTAGCTTAGGTTCTGGATTTCCTGCAGGCAGAGTTAGATAAGGGTCTTTCCCCTAACACTGGTGGTGGCCCTATCATCAGTGTTGACTTGTGGAAAATTGGAATCGTTGACGCATCACCCGACCATCCACAGGTTCCTCAGAGATGCTTCTAACCTATGGCCTTCAGTGGTACACTGGTATCCTACTTGGGACCTGTCAAAGGTATTGCAGTTGCTAATGCTCCATTTGAACCTCTCAGGTTAGTGAGTTTTCATCTCCTGACTGTTAAGGTAGCATTCTTGGTTGCTATCACTTCAGCCAGGAGAGTCTCAGAGCTGGCGGCTCTTTCAGTGTGTCCAGACCTATGCATTTTTCACCCTCATAGGGTGGTTTTGAGGCTGGATCCAGCCTTCATTCCGGGATCAGGACCAGACGTGAGCCCTCCCGGGACACTCCAGCTTTGGTATGTCCCATGGCTGGCCTATCGTAACGTTACAAGGGAGAATGGGCATTGCTCTTACCTGAACATCGGTTCTTCCTGTAGGTTAGCGAGGCCAGCCCCACCCTGAGTGGCCTGTCCGGGATGTTGACTGAAGGGAGTTGGCTGATAATCTAGACTTATTATTTCATTTCAGAGGCAAGTCCTGTCTGTCATGTAGTCTTCGCTGAAAGCTGGGGAATGGCCAGCAACAGGGGCGGATCTAAGTTAAACAGCTTTGACACGCTTAGTCCAATTGGCTAGAAGATAGAATCCATGCCTGGCCTCTCTAACCTACAAGGAGAACAGCCGTTCACGTAAGACCAATGCCCATTCCTATCACAGGGTGCACTGCTGCATTCTGGACCAGCTGTGGTTTCAGAGTGGTCTTCAGGATACAGCACACTACAATAATCCAAATGGGAGGTGACTAAGGCATGGGTCACCATAAGCAAGGCTACATGTCCAGGAAAGGCCGCAAATGGCACATTAGATGAATCTGTTACTAAGAAAAATACATAGATATATCCAGGAAGTGAAGAACGTTTGATTTTATCAGAAGACATTATTATTAGACTTTACATGATCAGCTATTTTTTTTTTTAAATTGCTGGGACTGTTCCTCCCAAGGGCCAGGGAAAGGGTGCTATTCTACAGTAATAGACAGTCTCCAGAGACTCTAGGAATCTGGAAGCCGATTTCCTATTGCTGCCCTGATCATTCTGCTGAAGATAGAAATGTCCCAGGTAATTGTCACAATTATTCCTAAGGAGCCTTTCCTCCTTTTCAGAACTCTTGTAGTTCCTTAGTGACAGCTGAGCATAAGAAAATGATATAAGTAAGATGACAGCTGGATTACAGTAGTAAAAAAAAATATCAAATCTGACATGAGTCTACTTTGTGTCAACAAGAGTGGTAAAGGTATTTTTTCCACTTCTGCTGCAACTTCATAATGTTGTCTTGTATGATTTTTCCAGGTACAGAGAGGTCTATTAGAATCTGGCTTAAAAGGATTGTAGACTGTGCTATCACAGAATTGCTAGACCATTTGAAGGTAAAGTGGCTCAGGTCCATCACAATTTATACTTCATCTCCATATACTGGACATCAGTAATGTCCAGGAATGTCCAGACAAGATACTCAAAACTTAATCTTAAATGGCCCAACTTATGCAAGATTTGAATATGATTAAACAAACTGGAAAGAGTAACTACAGTACAATCATAACCATAATGCCAAATCCAGTTTAAACATCTGGCTGACCGGGCAATCAACCATCACAGTAACAAGTACAGCAGTAGTATATACCAAAGAATTTGGATATCAAAATAGAAAACCAAAAGTAAGCCGGTCTGGCCTAGGGTTTTTAGGGGATTTTAATTAGGGTTCGTCTGGTTTTTAGTTTTTAGCCCTCTTTTTTAGCTCTCAGCCTTTTATATTTGGTCTTTTAGTAGTTTTTAATTTTTTACTGTTTTTCGTATTTTAATGTGGCTGTACACCACCCTGAGTCCTGTTAGGGAAATACGGCGGTATATAAGTTTAATAAATAAATAAATAAATAAATAAATAAATAAATAAATAAATAAATAAAATCATATCGATCCCAAATTAGGACATTAGGCTGGAGCCCAAGTTAAAGAAATTAAGATCAGATGCAAGTAATTTAAAAAAATGAAAGAGCAAAAAAATTTAAAAAATGTAAGGAACAGAACAAGACTATTAAAAAAAAGATTTGTTTAGCATAGAAGCTTTGGGAATTATAAAGCAACAAATAACAGCAATAGCTGATAAAATTATGTGCTATAAAATCCTAATCATCCAATTTAAGCAAAATCAGCTATATCAATCAGACAAGAGATGTTTCTATCAAAATATAAATGACAACAGAAATTCTGAAAATGGAAAATGAAACAAAAAAGAAACAATCCAGTTTTGAAAAGAGGTGTGTGAAACTCCAAAAGGCTATAATAAAAATGCTGTAATGATAAAAGAATTTGAAGAAGCATTTAGTAAAAATCAAATAGAAGATCTAATAGTAATAGCAGAAATGATTAAGAACTGAGTAAAAAGGATTTAAAATTGTACATTTCCTATAAATGATCAGTTGCATGGCTTTTAGCACAAATATCTGATTAGCTTACATCCAGTTATAGCTAAGTAGCTTAATGAAGTATTGCATAAAAGAGACATCAGCGACTGGATAATGACTGACAAAATACATCTGATTCAAAAAGACCTAGCATAAGGGACAAAATTGGTAAGCAATAGGCTTATAACATGCTTGCTTACAATGCTTAAATTACTCACAGGCACAATAGGAACAGAATAACAAAATAACAGTACTGGAAGGGACCTTGGAGATCTTCTAGTCCAACCCCATGCTTGAGCAGGAAATCCCATAACATTTCAGACAAAAGGTTGTCCAATTTCTTCTTAAAAACTTCCAGTGTTGGAGCATTCACAACTTCTGGAGGCAAATTGATCCACTGATTATTGTTCTGTCAGGAAATTTCTCGTTAGTTCTAGGTTGGTTCTCTCCTTGATTTCGCTTCCATCCATTGCTTCTTGTCCAGCCCATAGGTGCTTTGGAGAATAGGTTGATCCCCTTCTTTGTGGCAGCCCTTTAGATATTGGAACACTGCTATCATGTCACCCCTAATCCTCCCCCACCCATATTAATCTAGACCAGGGGTGTCAAACTCACATTGTCACAGCTGCCTCACATGACATATCGAGACTTTTCCCCCTTCGCTAAACTAAGTATGGGCGTGGCCAGCATGTGATGCATCTGACCCACAGGCCAGGAGTTTGACAGCCCTGATCTAGATATACCCAATTCCTGCAACCATTCTTCATATGTTTTAGCCTTCAGTCATCTTTGTTGCTCTTCTCTGCACTTTTTTCTAGAATCTCAACATCTTTTTTATATTGTGGTGATCAAAATGGGATACAATATTCCAAGTGTGGTCTTACCAAGGCATTAAAAAGTGGTACTAACATTTCATGTGATCTTGATTCTATTCCTCTGTTAATGCAGCCGAGGACTGCATTGGTTTATTTTAGGAGCTGCAGTACAGTACTAGCTATCATTTAAGCGACTGTCCACAATGACTCCAAGATTCTTCTTGCAGCTACTATTATTGAGCCAGGTATCACCTATTCTATACCTGTGCATTTGGTTTTTCTTCCTAAATGTAGAATTTTACTTTTTTCACCATTTAATTTCATTTTGTTAGATAGAGCCCAGTCTCTAAGTTTGTCAAGATCATTTTATACCTTAAGCCAGTGGTTCCCAAAATGGGTGGTACAAAGTGGGTGGGATGCCTTAGGGGGGGCGGTAAGAGGCAAGGGGGCCAGCAGGGGGGCACTAAGAAGTGGCAGGGGGTGCTGGAGGTGGGCCCCTCACAGGGCACAATTCAGGATTCTAACAGTACATTACCATTCCCAGTAGTTTGGAGAACCAGTAAAATGGGCCCCTGGCTGGCCCTGCTCCTCTCCACCCGCTCCTCCATTCCCTGCCCAGTCAGTCCTTATTGCGCATGCGCAATATCACATGCATGCGCAACAATCGCTGATGGCCACAGCGGCGCATTGGAGAAGCGGAGCAAGCAAAGCCGGAGGTCGGTAATTTTTGCTGCAAAAAATGCAGGCTCACCCCATTGACTGCTGCACCACTCTGCTAGGACTTGCTGGGGCAAGTCCCTCCAGTGCAGTGGGCTCAATGTAGTGGACCTGCAGGACAGGCACGTAGAATGCGGCCACAGCGGTGCGTTGGAGAAGGAGAGCAAAGCCAGAGGTCATTAATTTTAACTGCAAAAAACTTCCAACCACCGTGTGTTTTTTTGGTACGGCTGCAGTCCAGCCACACCCAAAAAAACATGTGGTGGCTGCAGGCATTCGTAACAACGGTGACATGGGCCAGCAGTGAGCCTAGCAACAACAATGGCTCAGCCCTGGCTTGCCTTCCCTGGCAGCCAGCCGCGGGAGGATGGTAAAGTCACGGCCGTGGGACGACAAAAGAGGCAGTTATGGGGGAGGAAATGGGGAGACTAAGGCCTGGGCCTCTGAAATGGGAAACAGGTGATGCAGGATTAGTCCAAGCCTTTGACAGATTAGGCCACACCTGCCTGGGCAGAAAATAGGTAGATAGGTTAAGGAAGGAATAGAGAGAGGAAAAAAACGAGAGGGAAAAAGAGAAAGAGAGAAAAAAGAAAAAGAGAGAGAGAGAAAGAGGGGGGATGAAAAGAAGGGACAGAAAGAAAGAAAGAAAGATAGAGAGAGGGAGTGAGAAAGAAAGAGAGAGGGAGGAAGGAGAAAGTGAATGAGATATGGAGGGAGGGAGGGAGAGAAAGAGAAAGAGAGAGGGAAACAGAGAGAGAGAAGGAAGAGACAAGAAAAGAAAGAAAAGGGAGAGAGAAAGGAAGAAAAGGGATAGACAAAGAAAAAGGGCGGATGGAAGGAAGGGACAGAAAGAAAGAAAAAGAAAGAAAAGAAAGAAAGAAAGAAAGAAAGAAAGAAAGAAAGAAAGAAAGAAAGAAAGAAAGAAAGAAAGAAAGAAAGAGAGGGAGGAGAAAGTGAATGAGATATCTAGTCCAACCATCTGCTCCAGCAGGGTTAGAAGGGTGTGTGTGTGTGTGTGTGTGTGTGTGTGTATGGCTGTCAAAACTCCAAAACCAGGTCAAGTAGCTCTGGGGAGGTCAGTCATAAATTAGAACACTTACTAAGCAACCGGCCATTAAGCAAGGACCACTTATATTTGGTTTGCCAGTCACATGCCCACCTGGCCACGCCCACCCAGTCACATGACCACCAAACCACACCCATCCAGTCACATGACCACCAAGACATGCCCACCCAGCAAGCCATGCCCACAAATTAGGCTATGCCCACAGAAACAGTTAAGAAATTTGAATCCCACCCCTGGATGGGGGGCACTGAGGATGAGTTTGTAGCACCAAGGGAGCGGTGAACTGAAAAAGTTTGGGAAACATTGCCTTAAGCCCATCTTCTGGAGTGTTGGGTATTCTTGCCAGCTTGATGTTGTCTGCAAACTTGACTCTATTCCCTCGTCTGAATCACTGATGAGGATATTGAAGGATACTAAGACAGAGCCTTGTGGTACCCCTACTGCATACTTTCCTCCATGTAAATGCAACTCCATTAAGGATTACACATTGAGTGTTGTTGATCAGCCAGTTACAAATCCACCTGGTGATGATACTGACTAACCCGGGGTCGCCAACCTTTTGGACCTCAGAGATCACCAAACTCATAATTTTAAATCCTGCAGACCAGAGATCCTGGGAAAATCCCAAAAAATGTCTGCAGGAAAATTCCGCATCCCATTTTCCTCCCGATCGATCATTCTTTATTTAATACCGTCTCAGGGGGAGGGAGAGAGAGACTTTTGGCTTCATGCAAGGAAAGCAGCAGAAGCAGCAGAAGTCTTTCTTTCTCTCCCCCAAATTCTGCCAGAAATGAGTTTTTGTGAGACTTGACACACCAGCGCAGCCTCTTGGAGCAGGATGCTTTGCAGGGTCCCAAAAACTCATTTCTGGCAGAGTTTGGGGGAGAGAAAGAAAGACTTTTGCTGCTTTTCTTGCGTGCAGCCAAAAGCAGAAGAAGAAAGAAGCAGAAAGAAGCAATCCGTGGCAAGACAAGGTGTGTGGGGTGAATGGGGCAAGTTCCCCACCTCCACCCTTTCCCCCCTCTGCTCACTACCTCGTGCTATTTGCAATGCAAGCAACGCAAGCCTTGTGTTCCCACGGGCCATGTGGGCGGCGCAGCCTTGTGTTCCTGTGCAGCCTGGATTAATTACTTTGGGGATGACATTTCTCTGCAGACCACCAAAATTTTCTCACAGACCACCAGTGGTCCCCGGCCAACTGATTGGAGACCACTGGCTTAACCCACATTTTTCTATCTTATCAAGCAAAAAATTACCCTCTACTTGTAAAAAATAAAATAAAAAGCAAAAATACAAAAGATCAACTTCTGATTGATAAATGAGTTCTAGAGAATTGCATAAGCTGAAAAATCAATTTACAAAGGATCTGGATTGACAATAAAAAGACGTTTGATTCAATATCCCATACTTTGATCATCAAATTTTGGAAATGAGCAGTCTCAGTAAAAACATTAGAATATTTATAGAAAAAATAATATACCAGTAGAAGACAGAACTGTGGTTGGAAATGAAAAATATGGGCTTGTCAACATTAGGAGAGGCATCTTTTAGTGTGACACATTATCACCCTTATTATTTGTCATTTCCACGTTCCCACTTTCAGTGATTTTGAAGAAAACATATTTTGGCTACCAAACAGCAAAAAATGCTAATACAACCTCACGTTTGTTTTTATGGATGATCTGACACTTTATCAAAAATCAGAAATTGAAATCCAGTCATTAAAAACACTTAAATTTTTAGCACAAATATAACAATGGAATTTGGCATATATATATGCTATAGTAAGCAATAAAGTGAGATAAAATTATGAACAGTAATGAAATTGAAATACCAAATGACTAAACCATAGGGTGGTATCAGGATAAATATCTGGGCATTTTACAGTTGGATAACATCAAGCATGAACTAATTTAAAAATGTGAATAAGAAAGAATATATCCCAAAAATAAGCAAATTACTAGAGACAAAACTGAACAATGGAAATATCATCAAAGCGATCAATATCTGGGCCATACCTGTGATAAGACATATTGCTAGAATTATTAACTGGACACAAGCTGAATTGAACAGTTTGGACCAAAAAAACAAGAAAAATGACTATTCACTATTCATTATAACTTCACCATAGGGATATTGATAGATTATACCTGCCCTGGAGAAATGAAGGTTTACTTCAGGTCAAACAAATTATTGAAAAATAAAAATATGCATTGGCTGATTATGTATAGAACAACCAAAATAAGCATTAATGCAATTTGAAGATTGGAACTTACTGAATGTACAGGAAACAAAAAGTGAATATTGAAATAATGTAATAAAAATATGAACAGAATGATGGCAAGGAAAAACATTACATGATCGATTTCTACAAAAGATCAAGAGAAAATTAGTTAAAGATGAAAACTGACAATGGCTTATAACTTGAACATTAAAACATTAAAAAGAAAGAAGCTGGAGGGTTTTGCCTGCTCCTAGAACAAGCTATTCAAACTAATGCAATCAAGGAAGAAATGAAAAATTCTTAAATGATTCAAAGTGCAGATTGTGCAAAGAAGCAGAAGAAAGAGTATACTCAGCTTGTATGAGAAGAAAGGACAAACTAATGATAAAGAACAACATAACATAGTTGCCAAAATGATTCACTGGAACATCTGTAAAAATTATCTGTACTAATAATAAAAAATTGCTGGAAACATATAGTTGAAAAATATTAAAAATAAATAGGTTAAAATATTGTGGGATTTTTCAATACAGACTGATAAAGTCTTGATTTATAATGCATCAGATATAATTGTGGTTGAAAAAAATAAAGTGTGGATAATTAATGTGGAAATACCAGGAGATAATAGAAAAGAAGACAAAGCATTGGAGAACATCCCAAAGTATCAAGATCTGAAAATCAAAATTGAAAGATTATGGCATAAACCAGTTGTGGTAGTCCCAGTGCTTATCAGTGCCCTGGTGCCATACCAAAAAATATTGGACAGCACTTAGAAAACATGCATATTGACAAATTTTCCATCTGTCAATTGCAAAAGACCACACTGCTTGGAACTGCAAATATACTACATTGATATATTACAACAGCCTACATTCTTGGAAAGAATCTGAAGGCTAACACCAGCTAATGAACTGGATCAATTTTGTCTGCCCATCAGCAGAAGACAACATCCCACCTTCGTTGACTTATGCTGCCTAAATCTGTCTGGAGGGTTAAGGGGCCTTTCAGAACAGATTTGAAAAGAATTTGAGGGAGGAGAGAAAAGCCCCATCGCCTGAGCAGAAACACTCACTATATTCATTCAATCTTATATATACTGTTGAAAGAAATATCCTTCTGGGTTCAGTTCCAAGTGGGGAAAAAAGACACTGGAAACATGGAGGCTGCTTGGAAGGTTTAATGGTTACAGGGCCACATGACCTAGAGCTCCAGAGAAGAATGATCACATGCTTCAAGATGAGAAGAGAAGGGAAAAAGGGAAAAGGGGAAAAAGAAAAAAGGAAGAAGGTAAAAAAGAGTGTTGAGGTGCTGAGAGTACCTGGGTTTTATACTCTCTGTTGAGATTTGAATTGGAGCTTGTATTCTAATTGGTTGTCAGACTCCCAGGGGCGGGGGTCTTAATTCTATAGGCTTGGTCTGGACCACATGGCTTTACCTGAATGCTGGCTAATACAATCTTCCCAGACCATGTAGTGAGATGGGTAATCCTATCATTTCCTGAGGGCCATCCTTAATCCCATCAGCCTGGAGTTCCTTCTTATGTAAAGTATTCTGGCCCAGGCCTTAATGGCCCACCCATTAACAAAGGTGGGGGTGAGTTTCTGCTTTCTTGAGTGAGTTTCTGCTTCTTGAGTTTCTATCTTTTTAGAAGAAATATTCTGCCTTTTAATATTTCCTGGGCTATTTCAATTTTCTAGGAGAGGGGTGGATGCTAACTTCCTACAATCCCTCATTTTTTTTTTTTTTTTTGAAAACACGTGAGAATTCTGACAAAAAATTAAAAGGTGATCAAATCAGGGAAACTTGATGGGTGCTTTTAAAAAAAAAATTTTTCTCTGATGCAAAGGAAAGGCATTGAAAAAGAGGCAACAGAAAAGGATTCCTTCAGTGGCTCCCAAAAGCTTTCAACCATAAAGGTCTGGGAAAACTTCTGGTTTTTTTTTTTTTTTTTTTTTAGCTGTATCCAATTATTCATGCCAAATAATTTTCAGATGTTTGATATACGTTTTGTGAGCTTACAGTCAGGTTGTAAGCACAAGCCTCTATACAATGTTCACAACCTTTAAATTACAGGCTGCTCATATCCAAGGTTATGGTTACTACCTGCCTAGCTCTTAGCTTCCAGGGTTTGTGAGGCCAAATTGAGGTTAGCCAGTGTGCAACCAGGCTATTTAGTATTTTTAAAGTTACACACAATGAGCCCTGGGACTTCTACTCATGAGACCACCAGTGCAACATATCCTGCTTTACTGGGCAACTGGGCAGCATCATTTGTGAGTCACAGTCAGGACTTGGGGTTTGGAGATCTTTTTTCTGCTATCTCTTCAAGAATTACCTGAGGGAGATGCCCTCTCCTCCATGGAATTAGCAGGGCAATATGACTGCTTGGGCCTTAGTGCCTCAGAGCAGCAAAACAAACAAAAAAACAAAAAAAAATACATTAAAATTGAAGCTAGGAGCAGCTTTTTGTGGAGGTAGGTAAAAAGGGGTTAGCCTCTATCTAATTCTGAATGGTGTGTCTCTGTATGTGCCTGTGTATGCAGCTAGTTTTACAATACAGATAATACAAACATGTGGGACAATTTTCCCTCCCACCAGACAGAAGTACAAGGTGTTCAGAACTTGCTGGGCCAGCCACTCTCAAATACAATCCTTACATGAGTACATTAAACTGGTTACAATATAAATAATACAAGAAAGAAAGAAAGAATTACAATAGATTTCACATTACAATGAATTTTCAGTTACAATAAATTTCCATCCTCCCCCCATAATCTTTCTGTCTTCTGGGGATTGAAAAGAGTCTTTTAGTCTTTTACTGGTCCATCTCAGGGTCCTTTCCTTCACGTCTCTGGGTGGCATAGGCTTGGCCTGGTGGTATGGGTGGTCAGTCAGGCTTGGGAAGGTCTGCCCACTCTGGTTGCTGTAATGACTTTCAGTGGAGGCTGGATCCAAACCCAATTTCTGGTTCCAATGGATGGAATGTCTCTAGGGGGCAGCATCTACTTCCACATGTGGCAGGCCTGGAACACACAGAACAAGGATCCCCTCCCCCCTTTGCTGGTAATTCTACCAGGAAAGGCATTGTAAAAGGGTTAGAGATTTGGGGGGGGGGGTAAATAGCTTGCAGGCATGGTTTGAGGATGAAGAATAACACATTAGTATTGCAGTTACTAAAAAGATAAATCAGTTTCAACAAAATGGACACAACAGATGAGAAAGGAAAAAAAACTGGATTCACAAGCTTCAGGAAAAAGAATGAACAGGTAAAATCATTTAAACACATAGTATGAAACTTTTCTTGTAAATGAACTTAGAACATTCACTAATAACCTTGGGTTTTTCTTAAAAGCACAGAGAGGAAAGAAAATTTTCTCTGTTCCTCATCCAGTTTGGTTGGCCAGACCAGACCGGGAGAAGAAAATTTCTCTCTGTGTTTTTAAATCTTAATAATTTAAAATTAATACCTGAAGAGGTCAGACACTTTTAACAGTTGCAACAGTTACCTCGAGGAACACAAAGACTTAGACACACACACGTGCGCGCACACACACACAGAAACAAGGACAAAGAAAACAAAACTCTGAGATTTACACACACACTGATCATTCCCACAATAAATATCTTAGTTAAATTGGGGAAGGCATAAATCTTAAGGAACAAACCACATGGTTGCAAAGAAGACAAAGAAAGAAAGGTAGAAAGAATTAAGAAAATTCCATGTGATCCTGTTTATACATTGCCCTTTTAAGTACCTTTATTTACCACATTGGTCTTCCTGTATCCCTCAGCAAAGCCAAATCCCTACCTATACATTTTACCTTTTTCTTGCTTATTCCGGCTAGGGTCAGCATCTGCTGCTCATCCCAAGCCTCCAATAGCTCTCCCTGGGGGGTTCCATCCAGGACCCTCGAACTACCGCTTCCCATGTTCCCCTTACATGTGGGGTTTCACACTTTGGCTTAGTCGGGTCAGTCAGCTAGGCGAACCAGTTTCAGACACAAGCAATATCCGAGCAAGAAGAAGAAAAAAAAGAAGGGTGTCTGGGGGAGACTTTGGTCGTTGCTCCTGGCGCAACAGAATCAAACACTTTTCTTAAACCTCAGAACAAAAATATAAGAGACTTTAGTCGTTGCTCCTGGCGCAACGGCATCAAACACTTTTCTTTAACCTCAGAACAAAAATATAAAAAAAACTAGGTGTTTCCCAAAGTATGCGCGCTCCCCTTTTTAGTAAAAAAATTCCCAAGAGACTTTTCTCTCTCTCTCTCTCTCTCTCTCACTTCACCACGGTTTTCGGACTGGGGGTGTTGCTGTCAATGCAGCCTACTTTCCTTTCCCCAAAAAAAACAGCCCGTGAGACTCTCTGCCCCCCTCAGACAAGTACGAGTACTCCACTTTTCTCTATTCTATTCTTTTCTTTTCTTCCTAGCCCACGTTTACAGATCTGGAAGAGCTCAGATCCGAGGAAAACTTGCTGCTCTTATGCAGGCAAGTACTGGCGCTCCTAATTTAGTGTCCAAATTATACTAAAACTACCTAAGTTTACCTAAAATCCTGGGGTTTGCTTTTGGGATACACTGGACAAAAAAATGACAAATTTTTCTTCCCTCCCTTCAATCATAACCCGCTTGGCTTTTCCTCTTATATACAGAAGGTCCCACACTCTGATGGCCCCCCCTTGCTTTTCTTGTCCTGATGGTCATGGCTCTGTAGAGCTAACAACAGGCAAGAGGGCGGCTAGAGGCCAAACAAAGAAATGAAATCCAGCTGCTGTCCAAGGATGAAGCCACTCATAAACATGCTCTTCCTTTTTCCCTAACAAAAGGTCCTGTGCTCTGGCAAAACCCCCATGCTCTCCAGACTCTTGGTCTTTCTGCGGTTAGGAAATGCACAGAGGAAGCAAGATCCAATTGTGTTTGGGAGAAGGATCCTCTCACACACATGCAAGCATACACATATTTCCCATACTTTTCCATGCTTTAAAATTAAAATTTAGAGGTACTCACCTTCTTTCCAAGCAGCCTTTGAGCTCAACACTCAAAACCCCTTTAAAACCATTTTTCCAAATGGCCAAGGTCCAGGAAAAACTCACCCACAGACTCAATGGGTCTGTTTGCTAGCAAGGGAATCTTACCTGGGCCTGGTCCATTGGTTAGGTTAGCTTGGAGTCCCATCTGCTTGGGTGCCAATTGTTGAAAGAAATATCCTTCTGGGTTCAGTTCCAAGTGGGGAAAAAAGACACTGGAAACATGGAGGCTGCTTGGAAGGTTTAATGGTTACAGGGCCACATGGCCTAGAGCTCCAGAGAAGAATGATCACATGCTTCAAGATGAGAAGAGAAGGGAAAAAGGGAAAAGGGGAAAAAGAAAAAAGGAAGAAGGTAAAAAAGAGTGTTGAGGTGCTGAGAGTACCTGGGTTTTATACTCTCTGTTGAGATTTGAATTGGAGCTTGTATTCTAATTGGTTGTCAGACTCCCAGGGGCGGGGGTCTTAATTCTATAGGCTTGGTCTGGACCACATGGCTTTACCTGAATGCTGGCTAATACAATCTTCCCAGACCATGTAGTGAGATGGGTAATCCTATCATTTCCTGAGGGCCATCCTTAATCCCATCAGCCTGGAGTTCCTTCTTATGTAAAGTATTCTGGCCCAGGCCTTAATGGCCCACCCATTAACAAAGGTGGGGGTGAGTTTCTGCTTTCTTGAGTGAGTTTCTGCTTCTTGAGTTTCTATCTTTTTAGAAGAAATATTCTGCCTTTTAATATTTCCTGGGCTATTTCAATTTTCTAGGAGAGGGGTGGATGCTAACTTCCTACAATACCTATTCATGAGTCTTAATCTGGCAAATGGGTAATACGATTGCAATCTAAATCTCAATTATCTGAAAATGATGCTAACATTTTAACTTTATTGGCAATTTAAAATGTGTGGGTGATAATATAAAACATAAAAGTTTACTCCAAAATATTTTTATATATTTGCATACTATATTAATGTTTTGTGTAGTCAGCCAAAAACTAAAAAAAACAAAAACCTCCTGTCTTTTTAGCAACAGCTACAGCTGATTAACAGGGAATTTCATTTACACCCAATCACACTGTACAAATTTAGGGCTGTTTTTTTTTTCCTTTTGGAAAAGAGACTATTAGCTACATATATTGCTGCTTGTTTGCCTTCATTATCCTTTCATAATACATAGGTAAATGTGTACACTTTACAAAATTAATTCTTCGGTATTGTCACTCTAATCATATATATTTTAATGAATCTACCCATTTAAAGTTTTTTATAGATTCAGCTAGAACTCAGTCAAAAAAGAAGAAAAGCTGGTATATGACCAAAAAGCAGAAAAACCCAGACCACTATAACTGTACAGCTGAATAACCAACAGCCAGAAACTATTATAGTTCTCCAAATCAACAAAATATTCCCTCAAACTTCTCTCTTTGCATGTCTTTTTCACAGCATCCAAATCAGCAGCTTATCTTTGTGGGCGAATTAGTCCTTCCTCTAACCAGGCAGGAGAGCGACTAGTCTCTGAATCCTGCCTGCATGTTATCTGTATACGCATTCCATTTGAATCCAATTTCCTTGCATTACCTCTGCCCAGGTCAGGGATGAATGGCTGTCAAATTCCCTCAGGAATAAAAAGAAAACCTTTTCTTCCTGAGGCAGCAAGTTTCAATTCACAGAGCACATGGCTAATCTACATATGTGAAGGTCACGGCACTTCAGTCAAGGAGGTTAAGAATGGAACAGCTCACATAAGGGGCTGTCTTAAACATCTTGGCAAGGCGCCCAACAGCAAAGATTGTTGAAAAGCAATAGATAGCTTCTGGCAGCACTAAGGGTAAAAATATTTTGATCATGTGATGCCAGGCAAGCAAACCAACATGCTCTAAGTGAGAAACTTTTGCAGTCACTAATCGTGCCATATTTTGAATTCTCCACCAAACATTCTCCCTTCCCCCAGCCTTTTCTCACGCTGTGTAACCAGCCCAGAGAAACGTGTAGACACTGAGATCTTAGGGGAAGCTTTTTATTTTCTAAGTTAAATAAAAACAACAATAAAACCATGAATATAATAACAATATTATAAACATCATAACAAATATCAACTAACAAAACAAAGAGATCATAATTTATGCCAGGAAGTCAAATACTTAACTTCATTTATTAGAGGAACTGAAAAATAAAATTAATTCTGTCCACTATAATAATTTTTCACTGGATGAACTCTGCTACAGTTCTCAGTTCTAATGCCAGACACATTTTGTATTCATATAAATGACAATTTTGCATACAAATTAATTTGTATAACTTGCTGCATAAATAATACAAATAATCACACTAAAGGTTTCTGCTGTAAACCTAGACTGGAAAATATATCTATCCTTGGTTGTCCAGGTACCTATAAGTTTGCTCCTAGTATTAAGGAATGTAAAACATTTTTTACATTGCTCCATCTCCATTGCTCTGCTCCAAGTTATTTTATGCTGTTGAATAAATTAGAATGAAAATGGCAATCCGGTTCAAAATGAATGCAATTTATATTTCCAAATAAAACCTTAACATAATTATAAATAAGGTGATCCAATACTTTTAACAAACAAAAATAAAAATAAGACTGTTGATACCATACATTAACCAAACATAATGGAGATTGCTGCAAGTGTATAGTCCTTGATAAACAGTTCTAAAACTAATCCAGTTTCTTATAATCAATTTAATTCTTCGGCACTGAATATTTTTTATTTATACAACATTGTATATTTCATTGTTCTTAAACCAACACATCTTAATGTTAACAAGGGTTCATCTGTTGTGATTCAGACAATTATTTTAAATCATTTATTTTAGTACTATCTCTTGAACGTTGCAGAATCCAATCCACAATGCCAGATACAACCCATATTATATTTATTGTGGCACACTAACAAGCTTCTTGTTCTTTTCACTAGTGGGGGTGAAGAGAGCAAAACAGAACATTTATTCAGTCCCTGACTGTCTGCTATAAATGGTTGGTTGGTTGAATTTGCCTTGTTGGCTCCCCAATTTTTACTTCAATAAATAGATATGAAAGTGACTACAACTGTTTGCCCCGCCCCTTTTTACAAGGTTATTTCAAGATTCTCTAGAAAAGATATTGTCATATTCAGTATAAAGACAAAAGAATTAGCTTCTTATTATGAATTTTTTAAACTTTTGTATGAAAATGTAAAACATGTAAAATGTTTTAACATGCAAAAATGTAGCAGTTTTACTTGTGCAAGCAACCTATGGAAGAACTTTAAGAGGGAAAATATGTTCAGTCAATCAGGAAAATTATTATATAAAAAAATGCAAAGCAGATTGTACTAAGACAAGTATCTTTCTTAAGTTTGAAAAAGATGACCTCTGTCAGCAACTTTCTTTTTCTCTCTTTTTTTTGGTTAGTATGTATAAACTGAGTTATTTTGGAGAAACAAGCATCTTTATTTGTCAATACTGAGATACTGATACAATGAGGTTTCTATGAATGTCAGAATGTAACAATATATTAATTTCTTTTATAAGCTATTACATACTATTATTACTGATCATATACAATTAAAACTATTATTTGATCATCTCACCACAATTGTACTGAAATAAAAAAAATGTATTGAGTAAAAAAGCAGAAAAGAAAACATGGGAAAAGTAGGAAATGATGAGATAGTTAAAAATCCTTAGTTGTTCTGTATTTACCTACTATAAATTGGAAAATATAAGCTAAACTAAATAAGATCTACTTGTGGATTCAAGTATTTTTCCCACAATGTATTTATCTGATCTATAAAAGCCTGAATAACCAGCTTCAATATTTCTATAATCAGCAGGTAAATGATGTAATGGGAAACTATTTTAATAACAATTGAGACAGAGAAATATATAAAATACACACACAAACATCAGTGTTTTAATGGGAAGAGATACAGAAGAATAAAGCAGAAGTGCTAGATTTTTAAAATGAAGAAATGGGAGACAGTAAAAGGACTATATTCGTAAAATAAATAAAGTAGAAGAGTCATGAAGAAACTAAAAGTTGCTTTTTTATTTGTTTTTATAGGTAAAATACTAATTAGTTTCTCAAAGCTTAGATATTTATCACCATTATAAAAAGTATTGGTTATAAACAATTCTATTTTCTTACTAATGATAATGGTGAATAGAATGGTTAAAATATAAAGAGCACATCACAGTTTATCACAAAGTGTGATTACCTGTTGCTCATAAACTTTTCTGACTCTGTCTCAATGAAATTGACAAATTTGTATTCCAAACTGAAATTGAATTGAGTCCATTTCAAATACACTGAATTAAGTTGTTTAGAAAATCAAAAATATTCAAATCCAATAAATGTGAAATCACTGGAAAACCTCTATCCTCTTATTGTTCTTTTTAATTGTTATTGACAATTAAGAAAAAAAATTCAATTGTTTGTTTGGCTATTCATTTGGACAAAATAGCATTTTATCTTTATTTATAAGAGTATCTGAGTATCTTCTAAGGTCACTATCTTTACTGACATCATTCAAGACAAAATCTGGAACAATTGTGTGAAATGCACTCAGTATGTTGGTGAGATCTTGTTTTAACATTAGTTTGCAACTGCTAACATCCTCAACAGAGGTGACCCTTTATGAAATAACGTACCTTTGTTATTTCATATTTGAAAATATTCAGATATACAAAAATAAAAAAACTAGCTACACTGTTTCTTTAGTTGGCCTGTCAAATGAGCAATCACAGGAAATCAGAACAAATCAGAAAAGACAAAAAAAAAAAAAGACCTGCACTTAGAAGATGTCCCTGTCAATTACTTTAATAGGAACATTTGGGGGGGAAAGAAAAGCAACTGATGATACAGGCTCTGATCCATGAACGCTCCTGGCTGATTTTTTTTAAGTCTTTAAAAGTCTCTCCATTAGTTTTACATCTGAGGAGAATTTCACTGATTTTGAAGCAGCCTGTGTTAAGCTCCAAATTATCTGACTTGAGATGTTAATGCAGTGTCATGCTTCATGATGCTCTGCATGATACAACTCATGGAATATGCCATTCTAAGCTCTTTTGTCCTGGCAAATGAATGCTTCAGGAAAGTAGAAACTTTAGCACATTCGTGCCTTTTTTTTTTTTTTTGAACCAAGCATGTGTGTAATCCCTAAGGAATGGCTTGTGACAGCACTTCTAACTTAAAATCTTAATAAGGGAAGCGGAGCTTTGGATCAGGCTAGAATGTGCAAACAGCCTTTATCTATTAAAACGAAAGGAGAAATCAATTCCATGATTACCTTTCATGAGTTCATAAAAACATTACCCCTTTTCCTTCACATCTCTGTTAATAAATGACACAGATCATCAAGACTGAAAGTAAGCATTTGTTCACAAGAAATATATTAAGCATCATAGGACAGGAGACAGCAAATTTCAAAGCTGTATTGAAATGTAATGCCCTACTGGAGCCTTAGTAAGCTTGAGGGCAATTATATAAATGAGAATGCACATAACATTGCTTTATAACATGCAGTCCGTGAACATTTCGGGTCAATCAGACTAGACTTAATATGCTGAGTAAGCATAATTAACCTAAGAGTGAAAAATAAGATGATGCCCATCTTATATGCTGCCTTTTTCCCAAACACACAAATATATGCTTTTTCACTTCCAGCAATATGGAAAATACAGCAGTTTGAATAGTGATTTGGATTTATTTTCTTTATCAGCATTCACTGAATTGAAAGAAATGTCTTTGCTTAAACTTCCTTTCTAAATTTGATCTTATATTTGCCTAGTGGAATAATATAGCTTGCATTTGGAACAAGGGGAAATAGATATGCATGCTGCTCTAACATCATGCTTATAAGCATTAAATATTAGGGAAAATATTCATTTTAAAGATGCAAGTTGAGATCCTACTCATGTGAGCAGCACTCTGTAAACATCCTACTATTTTCTACAATAATGCCAGGGATAGGCCTACCTTTTAATGAAGAATTTATACATATTATGGGCAGTTTGATCTACTGATTGATCTACTACAACTACATTTATATTTTATGTGTTAGGAAAGCATAATCTTGCTTCTTAGAGAGTACATGATGGAAAAGTCTATAAAACTGATTAGCTCAATAGTTACCTCAAGCAAAGTTGAATGTAAATTTCAATTGAAAACTCAATATTCCAGCATCCTTAATATTTCAGAAATCAATAATATGCACCAATGTCCTCACTATTATTAGTGATAATTATAACAAAGAAGCTATTAATTATATTGCTCCATTACACAGAATTCATAATTGAGAATTTTAATCAGAAACTAGGACTGAGCACATAAAGGGCATTGCTTTCTCATATTGGTACTGTATCATATTAGTAGTACTATAGTTATAGAGCTGATATTCATCAGTGTCCAGATTTTGATCCTGCAGTTTCACATTACAATCAAATCAATGAATTAGAGCTAATTCAAAAGAGAGAGAGAGAAGGGGGACTTGTTTATAGAACTCAGTCCTATAACAAGGGCTGTGATTTTTTTTAAAAAAACAATCAACTACCTGATGTTTTTATAATTAACTATTATCTAGTGAAGTCAAAAGTTGAAAAAGAAAGAAAAAGATAAGTAACAAACACTATGCTTGATATAATCTATTAATCTATAACATATGTAATAATCTAACCTATGACTATCTGAAATGTGAAGTATTTCTTAAAGTAACCTGTATCAGTGACTCTTCATCTTTAGCCTGTATAATCACAAAACTAATAGATAATCAAACTAAGTCTGAGACTCTTATGTACTTCTGTCCTAACTGTACTACTTTTGATCTTATTTGTAACTGTATGGATGCTGCAAAAATAAAACTGGAATAATTTCTCTAGGTTTAATGAGATTTTCATTTGATTATTATATATGGTAATCTTTTTACATTTGGGAAGGGCTATGACTAAAATAGTTTAAGTTGTTTTATTAAACAAATGAGATGGGAGTATTTTGCTCAGAACAGAATTCAAATCCTACATATTGAAAACAAAGATACCAATAAGCAATAATGCCATCAAGCATCCAGATAGTGCTCTGATTTCTATTTTCTTTATTTTACAGAGAAGATTGGTTACTGTACATCTGGATTGAGCATTATATTGTGCACAGGTATATCTATACATTTATTTGTACATATATGGGCATTTATAAATAGATACATCTCACATATATGTTCTGGTAACCATTTTATTCCACACATTTCAAATGTATAGTTTTTTTGCCCATAGGAATACAACAGACATATATAGCTATAATTTTAAGAATCTGATCCAGAGAAAAATAATATATTTTAAAAATAAAAATTTATCTATTTTGATAACTTTTTGCTTTTTAAAATAGAAATGCCATTTTGGACTCTATTACTTAAATAATTTGAATTGTAAGAGAAAAGTAACAAAAACATTACTAATGAATGATATTCATTATGAACATTACTACCAAATGCTCCTATGTTAAAGAAACTTGTCAGACTATATTTTATAAATTGCATCCACGATATGATGGTGGTGAACAAGTATTTGCCCCCACAAACAGGATATGCACTAGTTAAGTATAAAATCTATTTCCAAGGGTCATGATAAGGTCATTATGATTCTGATCTCTTTTTTAGCTAAAATTGAAAACTTACTATTTTCCCATGAAGAAATCATATAAAATCCAGTTTATCTTTTCAACATATTAAAACTATATGCTAAAATAATCTCGTTTACAGAATAGAAAATAAAGCAAATATTTTAAATTTGAACTGAGGTTATATATACACACACATTTTGCTAATGATTTTATTAATCTTAGAAAATTAGAAGAAAAAAGAGTTCTTTGAATTTTTACTTCCTCATAAAGGAGAGGAAAAAGAAGATACTAAAATATTAAAGCAACAGCATATAGACAATAAGACAAATATGTTTTCAGTCTACCCAGGGTTCAAATTATTTTTTTGATTACCCCATCACTCACTACTGCAGTCCGTTTCTATTCCAGGACACAATCATTTAAATTTTATTTTAAACCTGAGCCATTTGGTATCTCCAAATAGTATATATGAAAATCTATTTTTCTTATTCCTGTCCCTTAAAACAGATTCAAAGATTTAACATTCATAATAACATAGTCTTAGTAAGGAAAAAAGTCCCTAGTAATACTAAAATATTACTCTTTTAAAAATTGTTTATTGCAAATTTAAACATAGGTTTTATCTTTTAAATAAAAGAATGAAATGAAGTACAGTAATTTCTGTTTCTAGTCAATAAAGTAGAAATAAAAAACAGTTTTTAAAAAAAACAGTTTTCTGAATGTTAATGTAATTTAGAAGCAAACAAAACCCACAGACATTAAGAAATATTAATAAGTTATCTAATAGCTATATATCTAAGGGTGTGAGCGATACAATAGTAAGCAATGTACAAATAAAATTAACATATATATATATATATATATATATATATATATAATGCTAAGGTAATATGAAATTCTATAAAACATCAATACTCAGCAAGAATTCCGTCACACAAATACAGATCTAATAAATGCAGCACAGCACAGGAAAAAATCACAAGTAATTGGCTCGAATTCTGTTTATTATCTGTCCCAATGACTTAAAACTTAAAATATTTATTAATACTATCAGAACGAAGGCATTTTCCAAAACCATTAACAAAAACAAAAAAGCTAAACAATATGCAAAACAAAGTGAAGAAGGGAATTAATCCCCCTTTCTAAAAAAACTGAATGTTTATTATCATTGCTATTGTTTAATATAATACTAGTGGTGTGCTAAATCCCACTTAACCTCAGCTATCTATCGAGGACTGCCAATTATTTCAGCTTCTTCTAAGAACATGTAACCTTGCATCTGTGAGCAAAAGTGCTCAGTTATTATTTGTGGCAAGAATTTTTGTGACTGTACTGCTCAGCAATTCTATTTACATCAGCAATGCTAAATGCCCAATGGAGAAAGGGGAGCCAATCAGATGGCAGATTAGATGTCAACTCAGAGGCAGCTGTCTGGAGACTATTACAGCCAGTTTACCTCCACAATTCAAATTCCAAACCTCGCAAAGGAGATCAAGTCACTCTTTAGGCTCAGACAGCAGAATAAGAAACATCAAGGGCGCAGAGTTATTTCCTACCGTTTTAAAGGTGCTAAAAAGAATCTTAAGCAAGCATTGTTCAATCACCATCGGATACCTATTAATTTGGCAACCTACAAGATACATGTAATCAGAAAAGATGTATAGTCGCCAAAAAAACGCGATTGTTGATCTCTTGCAGCACTCAGGCCTTTTCTAGTTAAGAAAAAGAGCTCTTTTCTCTTAGAACACAACGATTTTTAAAATGATCTTTCTCTATATGCTTTTAAACTGAGTGTATCCAGACTGGAAAGGCAGGAGAAACATGCAAAAAGAAAAGGTCATCTAAAGAACAATGTAAGCCTTGAAAATTATCAGTGGTAGGGCACATATATATACAAGCTACTTAACCTGTTTCTGCTAGGTTTTGGAATACAACTGCATCTAAGCAAAAGCAATGTGTTAATAACTTTAAAGGTCTTTTTTCTGAAATAATCAGGACAGGATAAAGGCAGCATAACTGGCACAACCAATAAAATGACAGTGGTCCCTCCCTTTCCCTCTCCAAAGTGGTTCTCCTCCGGGCCTTGTGTGTTCAGATTTCTAATAAGTCTAGAGTAAGAGCACTGGGTGGGGTAGAGTGGGTCTCTTGTATTGTTCAGCCGTCTCATAAAAATGGTCTTATTTTTTCGAAGAAAAGTCATTCCCCCTGTGATGCCTCTCTAACCTAATCAGAGTCAGACATTGTGCATTATCCAATCCTGTTAGGGAGGCAGCAAGCAGTGGAGATGGAGTAGTAGGGGAAAAGTAAAGCAGAAAGTAAGGGTTGCATCGGACACATTAATACACGAAGTTAAACCACACAACGGTTTGCTCTTTGGGGTTCTTATGGTTACCTGGTTCCTGCTGAGGGTCTGTCCAGTGCTTCCAGGGCTCATAGCAGGGTGATTTCTTTGTTGTGCAGCTGCCCAGGCTGGGTTTGCAGCTCCATACTGGGAGCCCATGTCCTTGCCCATGACTGCCTGCTGACTTCCTGGGGCGGCTGCGGCGGCTGCTCCCTGAGCCGGCTGCTGCGATGGGGCACCGCTGGGGCTACTATAATCAGGGTAGCCTGTGCCATAGCTCCTCATCATGGGGCTGGGGGAAGTCAGCAGCTGGTTCAAGGTTGGGGTGGCTCCAGACGGGTGTTGGTTTTGCCCGGAGAATCTTTGGAAACCCGCAGCCCCAGATGCCTTTCCCAAGCTCCCGCTGCCGCCAGGGCCCAGCATCATGCCCTGCTGGTGCTGCCTGGGGGAACTCAGCACCCCGAAAGCAGAGGACGAGCCCCCATAGCCGCCGCCGCCTCCTCCTCCTCCTGCAGCCGCTGCCGCCGCCGCCACGGCTCCTGGTCCTGCGTTAGTGCCGCCGCCAGGCCGGCCGTAAGCGCCCGAGTAGTGGTTGTACTGGCTGTTGGCGTAGCCTTCGTGCGAGTTGGGCAGGGGGTCCATGATGTTGGGGGCCGCCGCGGGGTGCATTAGCCCCATCCCGGGGCTTTGTTGTCCGCCATGTTGATCAAAGCAAGGCCCGGCCCGGCTCGCTGAGGAGGCGCCTCCGCCGCCGCTGCTGCTGCCGCTGCCAGCGTTGCCGTAATAGCTATTAAACTCCGAGACACCCACCGCTGAGGGGCCGCCGCTGCCGCCGTCTCCTCCTCCAGTGCCGCCGCCGCCGCTGCTGCCGCCCGCTCCCTGAGGTGGTGGTGGTGGTAGCGGTGGAGGCGGCGGCGGCGGCTGCTGCCCGCCCAAAGGTCCCAAACTAGGGTGGTCGTAGCGACTGTTGAGGTGCTGCTCGCCCATTTTGTCCGGCGGCGGCGTCGCCTCTTCCTCGTCCCCGCCTTGATTCAGCAGGGGCTGAGGCTGCGGCTGGCTCTGGGGCTCGGCCTGTCCCCCCAAGCCACAGTCTTTTCCTCCATGTTGCTGCTGCTGCTGCTGCTGCTGCTGTTCCATGTCTGCGCTGCTGGGCTGAGCAGCGCCGCCGCCGTTGTTGTTGCTGCTGCCGCCGCCGCCGCCGTTGTTGTTATTCTGCATCGGATGGTGCTGAGGCGGCGGCTGTGGCTGGAATTGATTTAGCTGTTGGTGTTGAACTGCATGGTGGTGGTAGTGGTAGTGGTGGCGGTGGTGGTGAACATGGGGGTGCTGGGCACGGAGGTGAACTGGGTGCTGGTGCTGGGCACGGGGGTGGTGTGGAGGTGCGGCGGCAGAGGGATCGCCTCCAACGCTTTGCAACTTATGATTGGGAAGCAGCCCTGTCTCCATAGGAAAAGAAGAGGAAGATAAGCCCGACACGCTTCCAGGGTCTTTTAGAACCAGTTCCGAGGAAGAGCTGCGGCCGCTGCTGGTAGCGTTGTTAGGAGCCGCGGCGGCGGCAGAAGTTGCATTACTGGCCATGTTCACTTCATTAGCTTGGTGGAGAAGATGGTGATTTACATTATTCAATCTGCTGCTGCTCGTCCCATCTACGACCCCCAGGAGCGAGCCAGATCCAGCAGCTCCGATGGTGCCAGCCCCAGAGTTAAGATGCTGGCTTAAGTTATCCGTCAAACTCTGGGTTTTGACCTTGCTTTTGCTCGCACTCATCGGAGCCGCTGCTACTTGCGCGGCCATGATCGAAGAGACTCAAATATCTCCCTCCCCTTTCCTTCGCACACAACACCCCCCCCCCCCGCTTTAGAAAAACGGGCAAAATAAATAAGGGTGTGGAATTGACAGGAGCAAGAAAACTCAAAACTGGCCCCAAAGGACAGGGGAGGAAAAAAGATTTATTTGATGAAGGGAAGGGGCGCCTGTGTGATTATTGCAGGCAGGCGCGCTCACGCGCGCGCTCACACGCAAACAGCACGGCTTTTTCCTTTTTTTTTTTTTTGGAAAAATGACAGAAAAGTCCCCTCCCAAAGTCCTTGTTGGAGATTAGAAATTGAAGAATGCCTTACGGTCCGTGCCTGTTCCTGCTGTGTGATTTCATGGTGAAAGTTATTGTTGTTGTTGTTTTTAGTCTAAATGAAAGTTTTTTCTTTTCCTCTTTAGCCCGGATATGGGTAAATACACGTCTGGCTGAGCCTATCAGGCCCAGCATGGCTCGGGAGAGAAGGGAGGGAGGGAGAAGGAGGGAGAGGCGAGGAGAACGAGTTCTAACAATTATTATCCACTTCTCTCTGATTATCCTGGCATACGTGGAAAACGCGGACTGGATTTCCCTTCCGTCTCCTGCTGCAGCTCTTATGGCAAAGAGAATCCTCTGGAAAAGAGAGAGGGGCAATTCGCAGCTTCTTTACGGCAGCCTCCATTCAGGATCAGGATAGCTGACATAGAACATTATAAAACCATGGACGGAAGCTGCCTCTCCCTGTTTTCTCTTATTCAAAGACGTGTGAAAAGAGAGGGAAAAATGTTTTCCCTTGGAGTAAGGCATAGGGTTTTCTAAAATATACCACCTTGCTATTCTGGGGCAAGCAAGGTTATTTAGAATAGTAAGAAAGAGGAAGAAGAAAGAAAAGGGAAAGAAGGAAGGAAGAAGGAAGGAAGGACTATGTGGTGTGAATAAGAAAAAGAAGAACCAATTCGTTTTGCTATTAAACCTATCTATGGGGGTATTTATTTATTTACATTATTCAATTTAATGTCACCCAACTTTCAAAAGTTTTTAGCAACTACCACACAACAACCAAACCATAAATTATTCCACATCTATTGTCATTTATCACGCAAGGTGCACAAAACTGAGTAAAAAATTAGGCACATGAATAAATTATCAAACTCACAGAACACCAGTAGACAGGTACAGTCCAAGTACCATATGTGATAAGACATGCATGTAAGTCTACTCAGCTCAAGATAAGCTCTTAATATATGCATAAAGAGATCTTCATTCAACTGATCCAACCTACTTTTGCATAATGGGTTTCTTTGCTGGATTAGAGAGAAATATCTGGGTCAGTAAGACAAATGCCTGCATTTGTTATATGGAAAGATAAAAGCATGATATAAAGATGTCCTTTTTACTTTCTACATTTATAATCAGAATTTGTTCAAATGATATCACATTTTTCAGGATTTATATTATTATAAACTATTAGTGTACATCTTTTAACGGTAAATTTATTTTATGCCTACTGCATTTTTATTCAATAGAAATTTCAGTATAGCATATAACTTCCAATTCATAAATTCATAATTGTTTCTAAGGCTGCTACTCTATCTCCATTTATCTGGGAATGAGCTACAATAAATGGATGGGCTTATTTCTAAGTATGGAACTGTTCTGACTACAATCCTCACAATAATTTTTAGAATATATTATTCTAAAGCCATTAGACTTACTTTTGAGGAATGTATTGCACAACAAGTAGTAGGTTATCCTGCCAAGCTGGAGGGGGTTCCATTTGGCTAGCGCCCAGCCCACCGGTCAACTGTATCTTTTTTGGGTGGCCTAATCCTTTGGCATGAATGGAAATGGTATACTATAAAAGCAGTAACTGGTGAGTTGCACAATGTATAAAAGCAAAGCTATCAAGTATCATTGGTATTGACCTGCTTAAAATGAACTTTAATCCATTAATTAATTGATAGATTGATTTAAAAGCAGCTCAGGCAGCTGCTCAACTAAAATTGGCTGACATCCCTTGAAAATATGTTAATCTAGATCTTTCACCCTTTCAAGTACAAAAGGATGCTAGAATGGCCACTTAAATTATCAACATGGTCTAATTATTCTAAATTGGATGCAAAGATTGCTGCTTCTGCAGATGATGCTATGTTTCCAGATACAAATAGTTGCATATGAAGTGTGTATTTATAGTACTTTTACTTTGTTACATGCTACTGATAGCAGTTTGTTTAGCACATTGGTAACAAATATTTTTTACCGCAAAACAATTTTTTTTCTCAATTCCCAATATTAGTTTGTTCTGTCAATAACATTGTTGCCAAGTAATAATATACTGTATATCTTTTTGCTGATTATATCATTTTCAGCAGCATGTGTGACCAGCAGTCTGTGGCAGCAACATTTCTGAAATTGCTACTGTGTCCAGCTGTCTCAAAATCCTAATAATCATTTGCATTAATGATGCTCTTAATATAATTATTATATACAGGGCTGTTTTCAACATGTTCTATTAATTTGTATGCACAGCAAGGATTTCCCGAAGAGAGTAAAATATTTCTAGCACTATCGTTATGTCCCTTAACAATGGAATTACATTTGGTGTATGTAAAACATCTTTGATGATCGAAAGAATGATTACTTCTCATTTTGTTAAATTATTAGGTATAGAAATGACTTGCATTTAAATAATAGCATATTGCCACTATTAGCATTAACAAATTAAGGGCTATTTTAATGCAATTAATATGCACTGTACAGAGATATCTACTAAGACTCCATTTCTAATCCACCAATTAAACCAATGAGAGGTACAATGTTATCTCAAAAATAAACAGCAATCTTGGTTTTAAATTTACAGTTTAAAGTATATAGTTATCTATTAACTTAAAAACATGGAATCATTAAATTGGAAGGGACCCTTTAGACAGCCAAATTCAACTTTTTTGGTGAGGAAATCCATTTTAATTTCTGGGTTTTTCTTTGTTTAAACACATATAGTGAAGAAAAGCCCACCACCTCTCTGCAGATGTTTCACTGTTGTATTGCTGTTATTAGGTAGATTTTTTTCTGACATTCACTTAGAACTGCCTCTCTATAACTTAATATTTCCCCATATTGTATTCTCTGGAGTAAGTGAGAACAGATCTTGACCTTTTTTCTACATGACATCCTTTCAAATATGTGAAGAGGGCTGTAATATTCTCCCTTAGTCATCTTATCTCAAGGTAAAACAAACCCATATCCTTTAATCTCTCCTCATAGGATTTAGTTTCTATTAATTTTCATTGCTCTTCAAACCTGTTCCAATTGCTCTAGTCTAGATCTTTTTCATGACATGTGGTGCTTAGAAATGGACACAGTACTTGAGGCAGAGTGTGACCAAAGCAAAATGAAGTGGAATTATTACTTCTGATGATTTGAAAATTGTATTTCCATTGATGCAACCTAAAGCAGAATTTGCTTTCTTTGTAGCCAAATCCGACTACTAGCTGATCTTCAGGTTTCAGTTAACAACTATTCCAAATTCTTTGGTCCAAGGATTATTATTAAGCCTGGTATCCTATCCTGTGCATTTGATCTTTTTCCCCCAAGTGAAGAACTTCATACTTGTTTCCATTAAATTTCATACTTTTACCTTCAGCCCATTTGTCCAAATATTTTATTTCAGTAGTCTAGGCTATTAGCCATTCCATCTAATTTGGGGGTCATATAGAGATATTCATTCTCACTGCCTCTTCACCCAAATCACTAATGAAAATATTGAAGAATACAATAAGCCGCAGGATTGATCTATGTGTCACACTATTGATAGTTCTCTCCAGCTGGAAATTTTGTGAGAGGCTTTTCTGAAGTTAAGATATGTTTTTAACATTTGCACAACTAGCAACCACGCTACCCAATCAAAAAATGATGCTATAAAAAGTGATTGTATTGTACTATTAAAAAATAATTCTACTATAATACCATGGGTAAGTTTATTGTGTTCCTTACATCATCCTCACCATTAACTCAATAGAATATGAAGTTTGATTACAAACTCTGCAATATTAATTACAACTATGAAAACAATCATTTGTTATTATGTGCAAACTTGTCCCACTGAAATTGGAAGGACTACAGAATGGGCAGGGATAGAAATAAGATTATACTATAAGAATAATTTAAGTAGATTTAATTGGAGGTATGACAAAATACTGTTTAATTTTTAGTGAGATTTACTGGTGGCTCAATTATGCTAAAGTGTGCCTTTTGTTTTCAGATGTCTCTAAATTTTTCAGCATCATTATAATCATTCTTATATTTCAGTCACATTTTTCTATACCACAAAAGTCAAAGTTGTTACATGGTTAGAAGCAGATAGAGTGGGGGAAATTGGTAAGTAATTCTAGTAGGAAAATCAGGTGTATACCCAAGGGTCATTATATTCTGTAACAACAACAAATTGGAATTCTATGCAAACTCCTAGAAAGGGTATATATTTCATCTTTGTAGGAGAATAACGTAACTGTAACCTAAATTCTTGCCAAGCAATCCATCAGCTCTTGCCAGGAGAATACTACATCTTAGTTATTGAGCCTTTTTGACATTTTCTTCTAGATGTTCTTCTTTTCTGTATTCAAACACTAATTATACATGTTAAACTTCATGTGGTTATTATTTAATGTTTTCATATATAAATAGATATGCATATGCATATTCTAAAATTCAAGGAAAACTCACTTATTCATTCTTTCATATATCCACAATTAAACTGATGTGCATGTGTAATTTAAGACTCCTGATAAGAAATATTGGCTCAAACTCACTGGGGCTTCCTCACTTATTTTCCAGATAGTTGCAGACAGGATTATAAAATGCAGGTCACCAAGGACATATGATTTTAAATGGCTGGTTTTCTAGACATTGGAATGAAAAGTGTTAGTGTGTTTTACTCCAAATATCTTTGGCCCAAGCTAAAGATGGAACATTGTACATCAGTTTCCAGCACAATTAAATTAACCCAGAAAAGATGCCACATGCCAATTCCCTCCCAGTGGTAGGTAAAACCATTAAATAGCATTTTAGTTTCTGAGTAACATACCAAACAAAACAAATATCTTAGTATTTTTTCACACTGAAATACATAAAAAAAATTCCCATAACATAACTTTATACCTGCATAAATTTTTAGGGTTATATCATAATTGGCAATTGCCACATGTACTCAGTTTCTATCTGCCAGTTAGTCCTTCAGTCCTTCCTTCTTTTTGTTCTGACTAGTTCTGTTATATTATTTGGTATATACATTTACAGTAAATGTGTAAACATTCTAGCATTAATCTTATATTTAATGTTTTCACTACAGCTACTTTTTTCAAAATAATTAGCCAATGCAATTAATATATTTTTAATTGGGAGACTTTATAGGGACAATAGTTTTGTAGGAAAGCAGCCATTTTTGTGATCCAGAAAAATAAACCATATTTGTAAAAAAAACCAAAAAAAACCTAAATGCATCTTTTTTTCCAGACTATTTTTTGCAAGGGTGACTTTTCATCATACTCCAGGCAAATAATGGCAAGGCTTCTCTCATTCACGTATATTTTTAAAGAAATCTGACACATATTTTGGACAAAGAAACATCCATACTTTCAAACTATCCTTAAAAAAAAATCTTTGGCAACCTTTCCAGTCAGCATTATGGAAAAGCTCATATATTTAAGCATGACTGAAGAACAACAGTTGATTAAGCAAATAAACTAGTTCTACCAGTTTCTGTTGCAATACAGTCATAAGCTCAATAGTGTTTCTCTCTTGCCTGATTCAAAAAAGTGATAATAGTTTAGAGGGGTGTCTTTTCCTTCAAACACTGAATGACAAGTTTTTTAAATAAAAAATGTCAGAAGTTTCTATATATAATGAACAATCATCTTTGTTCATGATTTTTTCAAATACTAGAAACAGTATGTGTAAATATGTATATCTTTAATTCGTTAAATGATGAATTTAACTGGCTGTAAAGAAGAGGCAATAATTGCTTCATTTTAGAAATGACTTATGCCTTAGTTTGATTTCAGGCCAAATCAGCTTTATAAAAGCAGTTCAGCTGCTCAGTTTTGGTACAGAACACATTCTCTGTTCATGATTGATTGGAAATTCATAAAAAAGGACATATTGAGCCCAAACAGAACACAATGGGGTTGATCGAGCAGAGTAATATTTTAATTTTGTTACTGTTTTCTTATTAAATTGAGTCAGAATTTGTTTTTGGTGTTTCACCAGGTGGCAGCATCTGGCTAACCTCGTCCAGACTGAAAAAAGCTAAACAAGATTGGGCCTTGTTAATAGTTGGATGGGAGACCACAAAAGAATTCCAGGACCTTAGGTTATTTGAAAAACATAATGGAAAATGGTGTTGGTGAATCATTGCCAATAAAATTCCATGGGTATTTCCTTGAATTGCAATTGTAGTGCAATTAGATTTGCATGTAAGATGCCTTTCCTTACATTTTTCAGCACCATGAGTACTTTGTGAAATAATTTGATTCTGAGCATGACAAAGTAATGTTTTTTTCAATAGGAACATGCACCAATTTCATCATTCAGCTGAAAATTTATTCAGTGACGTGCAAAACAGCCTGATTTATTTCAGACCACTTCAAAGTGCTTGTGGTATTCAGTATGGGCTTCCCATTAACACCCCCTGGAAATAAAAAGAATAATTTTCTAATTACAGACAATTGGATAACATTCAGAAGAAATAGTAGATTGTTCAAAGAAGGCTGAATATATCAAAGTTCAAAGTGGTAAGCGTGCATGTATGCACAGACATGAAATCTTCTATAACTTTCTAATTTATTGATTGAATTTGTTGGAGGTTTTTTTTTTTTTTTTGAGATTCCCCTTCTGACAATCAAGAAATCTGCTTATGATTGTAAAATATGGCATTGTGGGTGGCACATATCTTTTTGGTAATTAATAAATACCCTTTCTTCTTGATATTTCAAATTTATTGTAGTCACAGACCAGCACATTCTGAAAACATTCCTGAGAAGTGAACCTAACTAGGAATTTGGCAGAATTTCAGAAAGATAGCTGCTGTCAGCTGTACTAGGTAGATTAGAGAAAACATGAAGAGATTCTATTTTATTGTAATGTTACATTAGCAGAACCTTACAAATCTGAAAGTACTTCCATGTGTCCTTAATAGCCCAAGAAACCAGGGAAGGTCTCTTCTAAGCTTCTTGCCCTTCCCACATTCCTGCTATGGGCTAAGCTGCCTTTTATCTGAAGGTTCCTTTGGTTGTATCTCATTCCCCAGACTTCAAGGTCATTCCCACATACCATTACAGCTGCACTGCTGTTTTTTTGAAAATGAATCCCCAAACAAAGGAGGTTATTTGCTTTCTCTATATCGCTTTCATTTTTACATTTTGGGGAACGATTTGTATGTAAATATTGAACAGAACAGAGGTATGTTTGGCAAGAAACCTTACAAAAATTCAAAGCTCAAGTACACAACCTACTTAGTTATTTTTAATGACAAACAGTTGAAAACACAGTAGAATTGAGAAATGTCTAATGAGACACACTAGAAGAAACATATGAACATCCAAGGTTTTCCAGAAAATGATCATGTGTCCCAGTTCTTTATTTTTCATTAGCAACCAAATGCTTGATATTTCTGATCTTAAAAGAGAGAGTTAAAAACAAACTTCAGCACTCAATGCTGGAAAACTTACAATATATTACTTTAGCATCTCTCCTTTTAGTGGAGAGTCCCACTAAGAATATTTGCAATGAGCTGTCAGTTACAATCCTCTATTTTTCCTTTCTCCACTCTAATACCTTCCTTGCATCAGTTCCTGGAGGAGTAATACATCACAATTAGGAGACACATTGTCTTTGTCTCTGAATAATTTCAAATGCTAATGAAGCTTTGGGGAGTTCAGATTCAAATTTGGATTGCATGGGAGAAGCTCTGCTTTGATTGACCATATCCCAAATCTTTAAAATCAGCTTAATTCTCCTCTGGATTTGGAATCCTACACACATACGTTGCATCCAAAAGTAACTTAAGAGTTTCAGTTAAGTATCCATGTTTATAACTTGTAAACATATTTAAATATATGCAATTTATGAATATTAAATTATATTTAAAATTATATATGTGTGTGTGTGTGTGTGTGTGTATCTTTGGTTCTTCGGGTTTTCTCCCGCGTAGAATTGGAAGTATCTAGGCGAAAAACCAAAGATCCACATACAAATACCCGCGAAAACCTCCGAAAACATATATATATATATATATATATATATATATATATATATATATATATATATATATATATATATATATATATATACTTTGTATTACAACACCCTGTTAAGCCCCAATTAAGGGAGAAAGCATACTGCTTTCTTTTCTGTCTTTCGGCTCATCACCAGAGACCATACCGACAGAAAGCTATTTGTTTCGTTGCCTTTTGTTTACATGTGTGTAAGGTTTTTAAGCTGATAATTTTTTTAAATAATAAATAAGGGAGACTAGTATAGATCTATTTCGAGCTAGTTAGCTCTCTTCAGCTAGCCATACCCTTACTGGGATTCGAACCAGGGAAGTATTACATGTGAGGCAGTTGTAATTGCCTCTACACCACTGGCTCTCTCCTTATCAGCTCAGGCAGGGGAATAAGTATATACTTTGTATTACAACACCCTGTTAAGCCCCAATTAAGGGAGAAAGCATACTGCTTTCTTTTCTGTCTTTCGGCTCATCACCAGAGACCATACCGACAGAAAGCTATTTGTTTCGTTGATTGGGGCTTAACAGGGTGTTGTAATACAAAGTATATACTTATTCCCCTGCCTGAGCTGATAAGGAGAGAGCCAGTGGTGTAGAGGCAATTACAACTGCCTCACATGTAATACTTCCCTGGTTCGAATCCCAGTAAGGGTATGGCTAGCTGAAGAGAGCTAACTAGCTCGAAATAGATCTATACTAGTCTCCCTTATTTATTATTTAAAAAAATTATCAGCTTAAAAACCTTACACACATGTAAACAAAAGGCAACGAAACAAATAGCTTTCTGTCGGTATGGTCTCTGGTGATGAGCCGAAAGACAGAAAAGAAAGCAGTATGCTTTCTCCCTTAATTGGGGCTTAACAGGGTGTTGTAATACAAAGTATATACTTATTCCCCTGCCTGAGCTGATAAGGAGAGAGCCAGTGGTGTAGAGGCAATTACAACTGCCTCACATGTAATACTTCCCTGGTTCGAATCCCAGTAAGGGTATGGCTAGCTGAAGAGAGCTAACTAGCTCGAAATAGATCTATACTAGTCTCCCTTATTTATTATTTAAAAAAATTATCAGCTTAAAAACCTTACACATATATATATATATATATATAATATAAATTATATATATATATATATATATATATATATGATTTTATATAGAGAGGTGGTATTTGCCGGTTCTCCAAACTACTCAAAATTTCCACTACTGGTTCTCCACAACTGGTCAGAACCTGCTGAATACCCTCTGAATTAGGGGTATTCCATCTTTGACCATTGATGCTGCAGCAATTTCCCCTTGGTATACAATCTGAGAGGCTTCCTGGACTCATAGCTCTTGCTTTGAAGAGCAGCTGTGGTACAGAAGGCCTTTGCATAACTCCATCTGGTACACACAGTTGCACCATTTTCTAGATGGGAAGGGGTTACATAGTCACTTATGCCCTAATTGCCTTGTGGTTTGACTACTGCAATGCGTTGTACATATGACTTCTCTTGAAGACCACCCAGGAGCTTCAACTGGTCCAGAATATGGCAGAATCAAGCTGCACTGATTGTCAGTTTGATTTTAGCACAATTCAAAATACTGGCCATTATATATAACTGTTCCCCCCCCCATTAATGTGAGGTAGTATATTAAAAGGACTGAAAATCAAGTGCAATTTTGTTCTTTAGCTATGAAGCTTTCCCAAGTTGTATCCTGAGAACAAGGATAGATCTTGAGGCCGGTGTGGGAGCAGAGCAGAATTCTAAAATCCTATTTCTGTGCCACCATTCCCCTTCTCATGGTCTTCCCTCCGCAGATGTTCTGTTGCCCTTCCAGTCCAACATCAATTTCCAATCCAACATATCACTTATCATCAAGCTGAGGATAGGAAAGATCCAAGTATTCCCAAACCACTGGATAGCCACAATCTCATGTCTTATTAGGGAGGAGAGCTGATTATTTCTCTGAAATTTTTGTATTCCATTTTAGGAACTACTAATAGAAAAAACTCCATTTAAAGAAGGAGTAAAGGAGTGCAATACTTTCAATACAATAGACTGGTAGTTCTTAGAAACTATGTAATTGCTTTGGGTAATTCACCTATTCATGTTCATCGCTTGACTATAAATAAGACCTTGTGAATGCTTGCCATATGTGAAACAGCCGTCAAAGATCAAGCATCATAGAAAAACACTTCTTAATAAGTTAACTTTATTTAAAAAGTATTTGAAATAGTTTCTGTCATGATTGTCTGTTCAGTTTGGGGTGCTGTTTTATACACAGCGCTATTATCTTTAAAGGATGGATGTAGTAGTAGTAGTAAGAATAAGCTTGACTAATCTCATCAGAGGTTTTTAAGAAAATTTGTAGTCACACAATAAAATATTCTGGTGGGCCTCATGCACTCCCCAGTACCTCAGCTACGGTCTTCAAAATCCTCAGAAGGAGTGACGTTTTCGGGCCTTTTTATTTAGCCTTAGCCTAAGAGGGTTTAATGGGCAAAATGGACTGTTTTTTCAGCGGCAAAATATGCCAAGAAAATTTACTTATACATTCTAGCATATTGGTCCTGGGTACAACTTGACATAACATTTTTCATAGTGTTAGACATTACAAAAGAATTAAGTATCACACAACCCAATTCATGTTGTACACTTTAGGCCTCAACAAATTGTGCTGCACAAAATAAAGATGGGGGCTCAGGCAATCCTCAAAAAAAAAAAAAAAACACATTGCAAACTTTGGTTGTGGAAATGCAGAAATAGCACTCATCATCTTAACAAAAGCAGTTCCACCTTGAAAATAACCACTTTGCCAAAATATCCAAGCGTATTTTGACAACAAAAGATCAATGTGTGAGGATCAGACAGAGAAGAAACAAGAGATACTTTATGTCCATTGCTGATGTCTCTAATGAGGACAGTAGGGTTGATGAAACATAAGAATTGCCCTAAGACTTGGTGATATAACAAACAGCAGCTGCCCTTTAGACTGTGGTTGAAGGTTACATGACCAAATATTCCTACCTACCTACCATGGATGACCAATCTTTCTGCAAGTGCAGTTGAGTTTTTATAAAAGTATTTTTCTACTTTCAGTGTTATCAAAAGAGAAGGGACTGGATTTTTCTAGGGGTGGATTTTTTTTGCATTTATTAGGATTCAACTGCCCACATAAATTATAGCTTACTTGTAAAAGCAAAAAGTATAAAAAGAAATTGCACTGCTTTAATTTGACAATGTGCTGCTGAATGTCAGTGGTGCAATCCTGAGTGACTCTGTAAGGTTTAAGAATCTGTGGGAGCCATGAACAACTTACAGACCACAGCTTGTACCTCTGATATAAATGCTCAAGATAACACAGACTTCCCTGACATATATTGTGCAGGTGTTGTTTTGTATGTTAAAATATTGAATCACATGACTCTATGTTAAATGCCTGCAAACCCCTGCAATTTGAATGTTGCTATTCCAAGCCATCTCAGAGAGAATTGCAAAAGGCTTTCCCTGTTAGTGTTTTACTCTAAAGAGGAAATCCATTTTATTTCCCGTAAATTAACCATGATAGCATTTTCCTTATTTCTTTTCTTACAGGTTCAGGACTTTCTTACTAAATCTAACGTTAAGCTTACTTGTACCAAAAAACCCCAACCCCCCCTTTTATCCGAAAAAAATCTTATTTCTTAATGAATGTCAGAACATTGGAGGGATGAGTAAAGCCATTGCCTTTTCTTTATTGCCCACTAAAGAAACATTTGTGATTAACCTGAAAAGAGAACTAGATTGATTTCTTCAGCTGGAGGCAGTGGCCTCAATAAAGTTCTCCCTTCATATCTGGCCTGTTTCAACTAAACTGTTCGAATTGCCATATAAAGTGTATATAACATGGCCCTAACTACTTATGAAATGAGCAAAATTACTAGTCTTCGCTTAGGTGGGTTTTAAAGAAGCTCTTATCAGCAAATGTGTTTTTCACCAGTACTGTAGGGCAGGTTATAAAATTATCCTTCAAAAGGTCATTAATGTAGGAAACGGAGAAAATTATTAATTTCCTAGAATCAAGTGTGGGAATATTTTTCATCACAGTGACACCTAGCTTTAGAGATATCTGTGAATAGCAGGAAATGGGCTAGAATAATTCACCAAATAAAAGAAAAGAAGGAAGGCAAAAGCCACATTTTTATTAAGTTGCACATGGGGTGTCAAACTTGCCACATCACGTTGCCGTCATGTGATGTTTCGCAACATTTTTCCCATTTGCAGAGCTGGGGTGGGTGTAACCTGCGTATGATACATCCACCAGTTTGACACCCCTGTGCTAGGCCATCTAACTCAACATTGCTTGTATTGCCTGAATATCTTAGAGAAGTAGTTCATAGCCCTTGCTTCAGATAATTGAGCTATGAGTCTGCTTCATCAACTTAGTTATTAGATAGATACTTGACGGCAATGTTTAAAATACATTCCACAAATATATGGTAGGGATTTTATAATAGCGTGACATACCTTAGATAACTCAGAATAAAATGTGTGTGAAAGAAATATATAAAAATCAAATACATACATTGTGCAAATGTATATGCTATAGAATCTTTGTAGGCCTGGGATATTTTACAATAGTATTAAAGAAATCACCAATAAAACTAGCATCAAAGCAAGCATCAATCAGTACTGTGTAATAATGATGGATAAATATAGTACCCTTGAGTTTGCAAAGCACCATCTAGTGGCTAATGTGTTCAATTGCACTTTAGTGCAGGTAATTAGTGATGGGCATGTTTGGAGACATAACCATGTCTGGAAGCACAAGTGAGAAAAAGAAATGAGCAAAAATAAATTGTTCTATTGTACATTTCTGTCTTAGCACAATTAACACATTGGTTTTGTTTCCTCACTGTAATGGTCTCTTCTTTTCTGGACTTCCTTCTTTGTAGACTTATGTCTTTAATATGTCTTTTATAACTAACAGGTTATGTTCAACCATCCCATAAACAGTTCCTCTTAGTGGCGGAAAAATAAGATGGCCAACTTTCTTATAGTAAAGATTCTTTCAAATATGAGTCATCACATTTACACTGGTGAGTTGCTAGACATTATATGTAACACATTTATCTGATTGAAAATGATATTGTTTAAAAGAATTCTCAGCAGAGGTACGGTTTACTTAAAGAAACTGAGGGGTGGAAACAGCAGGTCATGGGACTCCTTCCTCTGTTATTACCATAATATCATTGTTCAAGACAAAAGGGCTCCACTGTACATTACTCTGCTAGCACAAAAATGAGTTCCTGTAAGAAAACCAAAGAATCAACTAAGAGCACATAGGTAGTCATTGTAGTTTCCTTGGATAGAAAATTGTCCCTCCACCCCAGGTTGAAGCTTTCCTTGCAACTTGGAAAAGCCTGGATTTGACCAGCCCCATGTGGTATGGACAACACTGAAACGAATTTGCACTAGACATGCAGATGCCCTCTATAAGTGGGGCAAAACGCCATCATTGAATTGTGACTGTGGGGCCGAAAAACAAACTATCCAACACATAATATACAGTGTCAAAACAGGGCCTGTAATAGAGATTTTGATGATTTTCTGGCTGCGACAAATGAAGTAAAAAATTATATTTGTAACTTGGATTTACCTTTGGAATCTTCCTTTTAAGGTTTCAGACTTTATAGTCTATGTTTTATATATTTATATTATTTTTAAGTGAAATATGATGCGAATGTGCCATATGATAAACAAACAAATAAATAAACAAACTAACTAACTTAATTTCTTTTCCCATTGCTGAAGATTGGACTAAATTTTCCTTGGTCCTTCCAGCTCCACAATTTTGGGATTTGCTGCCCAGCTGCAAGAAGGAGAAGGCTTATGAGAGGAAATCTAACCATATCAGTAGTTCCTTCCATATGTTCTTGCAATACTTATGTTTTGGGGGCAATGTGGGGAAGCATTATGCACCAATGGCTTTCTTAGCTTTGAAAGGCAATTAGGAAGAAATCCAGGGATGAGCTCTAGTTCAGTTATGCATTTGGTACTTCATGATACAAAATGGTAATGCTTGAAATCTAAATCTTCCAGTCTCAGATTTCATTCATATTTGGAAAGATTCCCTATGTAAGATTAAATCCCACCATAGTTTTTGGGCAGCTGATGAAATGATCTCCACTGTTTCCAATCCAGGCACCCATTTACTGTCCTAAATTAGTTTTGAATATCTTGTATGGTTATTTGAAACAGAGATGGGAAAGCAATGCTTATAGGTATAGTAGAATAACACTTGTATTGTCAACTGTATAGCATAACTTCCTTCCTCCTATTTCTCCCTCCTTTTAAAGAAATACTTCTTTTGATATGTTAATAGAACAAACACTTAAGATAGAATGGAGACTTAGAAACAAGCAACAATTAGAACTAAATAGCTGTACAATCCTTTGGATTAAAAGGCCCTGGTTAGTGCTAGAAAGGGACACCTCCCCAGACTAGACTGGAAGTTTAAAAAAACCCCACAGAAGACAGTGGCAACCCACATACATATTGCTGCCAAGAAAACTTCATGGACATAAATCTATATCCTACTTTTCCAAAATCAGCTACGGATTTACTCCAAGATGTGAGAAAATAAAATCCACAGTCATTAAACACAAAGTAAATAATAATGTATTCAAAACAGGACAAGTGGATTAAAAGTCAATTAAAGTCAGTTAAAATCATAATTAACATTCAATTGCCTTCTATTTAAAACTGAACATTATGAACCAAGGGCTTGGGTAAATCTTACAGGCTTTGTTTTACCTGTAATGACATCATCTGTAAAGAAAGCAGGACATGTCTGGATCTGTGTTTCTCAAAGTAGGAGCGTTAATACAGAAAGGATTCAGTCAAACCTCAATACAAGGAAAGTAGTTGTGATTTCAAGATCAGAACTGGTGTAGAATAAAGGCAATAAAGCGACACTGGATCAAACTAGTCCAGTGTTTTTCAGATTTGCTAGAGTTAAAATTTCCAGAATTCTTGACACTTTCTTTAGCTTGAATATTTACATTATATTATTTAAGTGGAGAAACACGATTAACCTCCAATTTTCCCACTTCTGTTACCTGCTTAGAGGCTTGCTGAGTATTTTTTTTCTCCATTTATCTTACCTAAAACATTAATTTGCCACCATTAATATCATTCATTATGTGTTTGGTTTAGTGATTATTTTTTTTCAAACTCCATTCTAGCTCCATTAAGCTTTAAGACAAGGTTTTCTATTTTTCCAAGAAAGGAAGACTTCATATCTTAAAAGGTTTTAGTGTTCATTTTTAGAGAAAACAACAGAATGAATATGAAGGCTGAAATCCAGGGCACTATGGACACTGTGCAGCTATTCCCCACATGTATCTGCTTATGTTGCTACATGCCACATAGCAAATCTCTTGATGCTCAGGAGAATTTCAATTGCATTTTGTAATATAGTATGCTACAGTTTTTCAAAATTCCCTGGAGGCTCAAGGAAGCCCTTGAGCATGCCTAAAGTAGCTATCCTGAGTGTGGACAAAGTTTGCAAAAAATTAAAATTTCTTTAAAAAAGCAAATAACTGGTATGTATTATGATGGATTTTTCTCCTGTTTATTTGCCTTTAAAATGTGGTTCAATTTTCTTGTTTACAGCAAAAGGGAATAAGAGCCAAATAAGCTGTTGCAATGTAGACTCCTTCCTTCCTTCCTTCCTTCCTTGCTTCCTTCCTTCCTTCCTTAACTTTGACATCAACACACAGCTGAAAGCCAAATGCCCAGATACAGGCAGTTACATAGATGACCCTACACAAAAGGTGCCAGGTTTTGACCTTCCTTGCCAGCATTGGTCAACTCTGAACAGGATCCATACCCAACATGGTGTCTGCCAGGACTCATTGTTTAAGTGGGGTCTTGTCTCTACCCCTCAGTGTAACTGTGGTGCTCCTCGACAAAATATCCATCACTTTGTGCCCGAATGTCCATCAAGAGCTTACAATGTCTGATTTTTTTTCAACATAGACCACCCTATCCTTGAATGGCTGGGTGGACTGGACATTAACATTTGAACCACTATAAGTCCATAGTAGTCTATATTTGCCACATGCTAAATAAATAAATCCTCCCTCCCTCTCTCTCTCCCTTTTGTGTATGTGTGTGTGTATTTATATATATCTTATGGCATATACATAATTATAATATTCTCTTTAATGCTGCTGAACAATTTTGTCACAATTTTAACTTCTTTAAAAATAAAATTTTAAAATTGCATATTACCTTATCTTCTTACTATAGTTCCCCTGACAATGAATATAGCTAACTTGCTTGTTATTTGTACTAAATGTGTAAGTCCTGTAGTCTCTCACTGTCCATAAAAGTTACTTCCTACCTATAGAAATTTAAAATAGAGCCATAAAAAGACCAATGAACTGTGGTCCACATCCTGGAATTTTGCAAAGTTAGCTGATCAATGGCAAGCTGTACGTAAGATATTTCTTATTATTGCAGGAGAAATATTGCTGGACTAATTCTCTCTACATAGGCAGAGGCTGGAATGACAAAAGCATTGTTGCATGTCAGCAGAATCTTGTACTGTATGAAGAGAGAGTGCAACAAAACGTAGTTCTAAATGTCAACCAAATCAGTTTTGCGTCTGACCGTATACTGCCAGGAACCTGCAGCTGATCTTAACTACATGGAAATGTAGCCTTATGATGTAGCACAGTGGCCCCCAACATTTTGGGCACCAGGGACCGGTTCCATGGAGAGAAGTTTTTCTGAGGACCAGAGGGGGTGTGATTTTGTGTACTGCTTGCAACCCGCAGATGGGGCTTTGCTTGTTTGTGCAGTTCAGTTTCTGGCATGCCACAGACCGGTGCCGGTCCACAGACCAGGGATTGGGGATCCTAGATGTCCCATATGTATGTATCTATCACACATTGCTTCTTCTCTGAGTTACACACTGATACAGGGGTATCTCCCAGGAGGAATCAAAAAGGTTGAGATAGCAGCTACAACCATGCGACTGAAATTCCATCTGTTTTTTTAGTCTGTGTTTAATTATATTGAGTGTATATGACATCCCTGTACTGATATCATAACTACCCACCTAAAAATATTCAAAACAAAACACATGTGAAAAGTAATACAGCTATCAAGCCCCACTCCTTATCTTTCCCCAAAATTTCTCTTCTATTTCCTGCTTCAGAAGTCACACAAGGTGAATAGCAGCCTAGCCATCATGTTATCTCTTCCCACTCTGTGTGTTTCTATCATCTCCTTTCCTATTTCATTGTTGATTTGAGGTTGTTGTTTTTTTTAGCACATCATTGCTGCTCACTTTCAGAGAACTTGTTCAGTGGAATGTTAAGCTCCCAAAGTGATGCTAAGGTACTGGGGTTTTTTTGTAAGCTGCCTAAAGTCTACTTCCTACCATCCCGAAAGAATCTGGAAAGATCAAGGAAGAGCTTGTCAACCTGTACATGGACATTGTTTCAGAGAGTGCTCCTAATTGTATATGCAGGAATTCCTGAGATAATTTAGATCAACTTCACCTATATGCCAAACTCCTGCCACAAAGAATAGGGGATCACATTATTCTCCAAAGCACCAGACAGCAGGTCAAGAAACAAAGGTTGGAGACTAATCAAAGAGCAACCTGGAATTAAGGAGAAACTTCCTAACATTGAGGACAATTAACCAGTGGAACAGCTTGCCTTCAGAAATCGTGGGTGTTCCATCACTGGAGGTTTTTAAGAAGAGACTAGACAGTCACTTGACTGAAATGGTATAGATTCTCCTGCTTGATTGGGGGGCTGGGCTAGCTTCTATTCTATTCTATTCTATTCTATTCTATTCTATTCCATTCTATAGATGCTTAGTTTCTCCAATCATCCAAGTCTCTGAATGTTTGCCATGGATTCTAAATTTCCTCTGTCTCTGAATGAAATGATCATGTGTACTTGCTTACAAGTTCTTCTTATGATCTGTGATCATAAGCTGAATGATACATTGCAGAAATCACATGTAAGCTGCTTGAAATAATTTTTCGGTGTTGGTCATCCTATACAAGGTCTACTTCATGTAGAGCAATTTACCCTAGCAATATCATTCCTATTTGTCAGGTTAGTTCTCTCTCTCCCTCCCTCTCTCAAGCAGCTTAGAAATATGAGGGCACTGGATTGGGAATAGCCAGGATAGTGTTTCATCCTACATGAAAACCATCATCACGTGGGCAGTTTCTTCCTTGATGGCCATAAACATCATCAGATATTTTATGAGTTTCCATCAGGCCCCAAATAAAAACCCTGAATTGACTTGTACTAGCCAGAATTGGTTATCATATGGATAAGCACAACAGAGAAAGAACTTGGGTTTCTGAATGAACTATTAAAATTTATATGCATCTGGAATGACTGCTCCCAAAAAAAAAAAAAAAGAAGAAGAAGAAAAGACAGAAGGGTTTCTAGAAGAGCAAACCCTAATAACTGCTAATCAATTTTCCTTAATGTTAACAAATACTGCCTGGCATGAGCAATCTTGCCTCTAACACTAATTTCATTGTTTGCTAATAAATCCCTTTGGGTGCCAATATATTCATCTCAATAATACTAAGCCAAGTCACTGCAGGAATAAACTGTCCTTAGCAGAACATTTCCAGTGTAAACCGCATAGCAATTAGGAACAAATCCCTTTCTGGTAACACAGCAAACACAGAAAAGGCAATAAATGGATGGTTAATTGAGGACGAAACCCATATTACACTTTCCCCTTGTTATGAAGACATTTCTTCTCCCTCCCTCTTTCTGTGAGTGTATGTGTGTGTGTGTGTGTGTTTTGGTGCAGTATAACCAATTTTATACTCTTGTTTTTGATACAATTGTCAAAAGAGATAAAATTCATGAAATCTCTAAATTTGAACATATTGTACTTATTATAGTGATACCTGAGTGGCTAATATATTTTGAAAATTATGATAGGGGGTGGATCAGACAGTTGCCATAGTCAACAGAGATCTATCTCCAAACTATGAAAGTTTAGTTTGAAAAAAAAAATATAATTCCAATAATATGGGAGAATTGCTATTGTCTGCTTCTGGGAAAACTTTTCAGTTACCTGGTCTAGCTTAAAAGTTGGGATTTAGAGTGGTCTCCCCTGAAGCATTCACCAATTTTTTTTTTATTGCTTAGCTTTCCAAAATCACCAGGGTCAGACTCTACATATTTCCATTTCTTCCCTTTGCCTTGTCTAGGCCCTCTGCATGCCTCTTAGCACACATACTAAGAGTTAGTGTATTTCTATTTTAAGAAAAAGTGGAGGTCCCTGTATGTTAATTTGCTTCTCCCATTAATGAATTAGGATGGTTCTCAAGACCTAAGAGACAAATATGCATGTTTGGACAGGAGATCCTCTTATTTATAATGCATCACTGGAATTCTTGTGTTTCTTTCTTACTTTCTGTATAAGTCAGATGCACCTTCCATTGCGTGGTACTTGCCTTTGTGTTGCACTCCAAAGGTGATGGAACCAGGAATTGATTTGAGCACTGCGGGAGAGAGAGATTTTAATAGGGCCAGTATCCATTTCAAACTGGAAGAACAGCTTAATTTTTTAAGAACTTGGGTTTACAAATACAGTTCCAATTCACGTATTTATGAAAAATGACCATAACATTTTTATTTTCCAAGTTTCCTTTTTAAAATAATAATGTACATTTGCTGAAAAGAGAAGGATAATTGTTTTTCAACAAATGATTTTGTCAATTGCTTGTTCTTTTGTTAACTAAAACCAATCTTTTCCAAGATTCAGTTAGAGAGTTTAAGATGTTTGAATTAATTCAGTTTATTAATACCAATGGATATCAATAGTAGACATTTATAATGTATACATTCTACATATTATAAAAGGAAGGAGGAAGGGAGAGAGGGTGAAAGGAAGGAAGGAGCCACAAAGAAAACTGAGTAAATTGGGAATATGGAGTATATTCTGTTACTGCCAAAAACAAGGGACAGGGCAGAAAATTGTGCAGGCACTGAAGAGACTCTTTGTCAGGACTAAAAATCCTTCTCCACATTTTTCTGGCTGCTAAAATTCAGCCAGGAATTACCCAGAAACTTTAATGTGACTCTTGATACTCACATGGGTTACAATTTTTAATGGAAAACAACAATAAAGAAGATAGAATTCATGTTAGCATTAAAACTTTCTGCATCCTTTTTGCAGTGTGTCAAGAACATTACATGCAGCTCTATATCTAGAAAAATATCCCTCTGTGTAACTTAGAATGATTGTAACTATCTAGACAAAAGTAGCAATTACCTATTAGTGCAGCAAGCAAGAGGTAAGGTGTAACTACCAATTGTCCCCCGAGGACCAAGGCCTTTATATCAGCAATGAAGGACAATAGTAAGGCATAAAGGGACATTTGCTGAGCCTATTAATTCGGTTTTCTTTGAGTTTCTGAAACTAATTTTTCAGTTATCAATATGTGATACTTGATGGTTTACGAGCTGGGTATAACTAGCTGAGAAAAAGCTAAGCTAGCTTAGTTTACTGCAAAAGCAGTAAACAAGTTTTCTACAGGTCCTTTGTGAAATTATTCTTAGGGGGCAAAAAAATCACATACCCTTTAAAAAAACCAAACCAAACCAACATTTTATATATTATATGTGTCCCAATCTATGCAATCCTTATTGTTTCAGACATTTTTGGCGGATAAGCAAATATACTAAACCTTTTTGCCAACTCATTATACAAAGGCGACACACGGATAGTACAAATGAATGGGAAAATAAAAAAAGCTTATAATATAGCTGCTAGATCTGGGCTGCAAAAATCCAATTAATTAATCCAATTGCTTCTAGAAGGTAACAAAAAGATACCGCTCTGTTGGATTTTTGCAATTCATGATCTGGTAGTTTATACTGTATCATACTTGTTGGTGAACATCAGCTTTGGGGATTTCCACTTATACGTCAAAATGTGTAGAAGAGGAAAATCGACTGAAGTTCTGTTCTGCAGAAGATGGAGATAACTGAAGTTACTTACATTAAGTCAGGTTACTTAGTTTGTATTCTTATTGCTGATTGACAGATACTATTCACTACACAATGACAGCAGCTTTCTACGTGAGAGAGAATCGTTTATATGTACTAACAACACGTTCTGGAATATTTTATTTACAACTTTTGGGAAGGAGTGATGAAAAATCTTGGTGCCCCACTCCTTTGTATATAGTGTACAAACAAAGCCATATTCTCAAATTTGGGCCTGGTGACCTTTGGGCCTGGTGCCCTAAGCACGTACTTAGTCTGCTTAATGGTTAATACACCACTGTGAAGGAGACGTATTTCCAGACTATCATGGTTTCCAGTGCCAGGCAGCGTTGTTATTACTGATCTCAAGATATTATCAGCCAAACATTTCTTACAAGCTGTCCAACAAAAGTACATGAAGAATGACATCCGGTTTACTTCCTACCTGATTCACCTATATCTTCAGTTCACCTTGGGTGCATTTTATCCATGTGTGTGCTTGCTATTTATAAGGTGAGAAATAGAAGCTGGCCAAAGATCTGGACCACTGTGAAGAGAGGAAAGAGATTGACCGGATACCAGGAGCTGATCACAAGGCTCCAGTAAGATTCTGCAAGATTCAGGATGCAGGAGAGATATTAAGACTTTGATTATGTCACAGTTCAATCAACAAACGTGGAGGATGGTGTGGGATCACACAGTGTTGAACTGGTTTTGGAGTGATGGGAAGAAGTGCACAGAGAGCATATGCACATGTACCCAAGAAGGAAAGTGGAACCAACAGGGAATAATCAAATAATTCTGAGTCATAAGCAAAGCCATATAAGTCTGAAAAGATTGATCAGTCTTCCCCAATATTATCATTCTCAGTCACTGGGTTTATTGACCACACTTATAGTCCTAAACATAACTGAAGGTTACAAGATTGAAGAAAATGTATTGAGGCTAAAATGTTGTTTCAAGCCTGAAAATTTTCTCTGCTAAATTACAGTAAGTAATTCTGCACACTGTTTAATTTTACAATATGCCTGGACAAATTGTTGAGCATTCTAATAGATGTACACACATTACTTTTAAATCAAGATAGCTCCTCAGTTGCAGAATTATTATTATTCTGGATTGATAAAGTACTAAATGGTGATGCTTTCTTTAGAAGAAGAGCAAGAAGGGAAATACTGATGTGATTGTCACTTGTTATTGTGAAACTGATTAAAAAAACCTTTTTGATAAAAATAGTTCAAGGGGAAAAATAACTGCAGTGAAGATTTGCTCTCTGATGAATAGTATTTTCAGGAAAATTGGGGAAAGGTGGACTTTTCATGGTATTCAAATAAACTCCTATACAATTTTCTTATTTTAGTAGGATGCGGTCTCCAGATATAGATGCTACTGTTGAGGATAAATGGGATCAACTATTGTTTATTATTATTATTATTGTGGTTAATTGCTCAATCAGTCAGACATTTAGACTGAATTTGGCAATTTTATTATAGGTTAATTATAGGTGATTGGTCACACAATCAACCAGACATTTAGACTGGATTTGATCTTTTTATCCATCTAACAAATCCTAGGAGGTGTTAGAAGCAATACAATCACACCAGGACTTAATTACCATGATCAAGTCATAGCAACTTCTAGACCACTTCTCGCAGGCCCAGGTAGATGATATCTAGGAGATTCCACCCGCTACTGTAATCCTGTTTTTGACATAGGAAGGGCCATTGAAGCACAAGGGCAGAATTGTGATTCCTTCACCTTTGAGAGAAAAGATTTTGCAGCTTTGCCTCGATAACCAGACAGTGGGACACAAACATTGCATAAGAGACTTTTGATGGCCTAAAATGGCAGTGGACATCAAGGACTACATAGCATCTTGCCACACCTGCAGAAGGGCTAAATCCACCATCAGAAGCCAATGGGGCTGCCACCCCCATTCCCCACCCCCAAGTCTTTGGTATATAGTCTCTCCAGATTTTATTACTGATTTACCTCCAGTCAATGGCTACATGTTCATACCAGTTGTAGTGGATCTGTTTGCCAAGACGGTTCACTTCACCCTTTGTACAAGGTGGTCCACTGCCAGGGAAACAGCTTAGCAATTTTTGGATCATGTCTTTTGTCACAGAGGCATAGTGTCAAGGCTTCCCATAGGATGTCAATTTGCTTCTAGATTTTGGAGAGCAGTGTTCCAACTTTTAAATGTCCAGGATAATCCGAATAAAAGCCCACTGAGGGCCACATAGAAGCAATCCTGAAGCCCTCATCACATGTCCATTCTAGACAGGGATCAAAGTTACAATTGGAGCACTAACAAATCCTCAAGAAAAAAAGCTAAGTTCCTTCTGGAATACTAGAGTCCATTAGTCACCTGCTAGCCCTACAATGTAGACCAGATCAGGAAACTGACACCATAAGAAGACTAGAACTATATTAGTCTTTATTGAGGTGTGTTATACTGTAGATTTGCCTCGGTTTTCCCTTCCTTCCCACTTATGCCCAAGGGAGCCTGAGTCTTTTTCTAATACTTTCCTAGTTTCCTGCAATTGTTGTCTTAACAGTTTTTGGATTGCTTTTTCATGGTCATCTCCACGGCTGCCTACATCATCTGGGCAGAACCTACCTAACAGGTCCTCCTCCCTTCTCTGCATACATACATTTGGCAACTTGGTGTTCAAGAATCACTAGCAGTCAACCAAACCTACTCATTATCATCAGTTCCCAACACCCCCCCCCCCTCCATTTCCTCCATTCCGGTTGCCAAGCAATTACACTGGCTGAGTATATCACAATGGAGCCAATCTACCCTAGATACTGCCAATTGGTTGACAGCAAGAGACAATTATGAAATCAAAAGTTGGAAGCTGGGAGAGATCAGGCAAAACAGATGTAATAGCAGTAGCCTGACTCAAGCATAGAGTCAAAAAAAAATTCCTGTGACTGTAGGGCTGTATAGTCCCTGATAGAGGTAGTATTCAGCAGGTTCTGACCAGTTCTGGAGAACCGGTAGTGGAAATTTTGAGTAGTTTGGAGAATCAGCAAATACCACCTTTGAGTGGAGATTTTACAGTATCCTTCCCCTGCCACACCCACCAAGCCACACTCAAAGAACCAGTAGTAAAAAATCCCACCACTGGTTCCTGATCTGGGGAACCAGATCCCCACACACAAATCTTGTAGAGATCCAAACAGATTCTGAAAATAAATACTTTCAACAACCACAGCTCTTCTGCTTACCACTGATTTGGTTGGTTTGTGGTAGTCAGTGGATGAGTTGAATTCCTTCTCCTATTAGTGTTGTAAAGCAGCAGAATAACGGAGGCAGACCACCTGAGCAACTTCAGCTTTTTACTTTATTGAAAGAATAAAGAGTTACCTCAGCCGCCGCGCTAACACGGCAGCCAGCTGGAGCGGCAACTGCTGATGCCATTTGACAGCTCCTTATATAGCCGGCTGTCAAATGGCATCAGCCAATAGGAGTGGTCCGTATTTCCCGCTAGAAACACGGACCTGAGTGGAAACTGCAGTTCAGTACACAACACTCCTCCCTCCTAGAGAGGAGCATGCGTAGTCTCTTAGGTATATATTTTTTTAATTACATTTATATGCCGGGCGCCTGCGCATGTCGGGCACCTGTGCAGAAGACCAGATCTTTTGGGCTCCACTGGAAATGGTGTCAGTCCGAAGTCTTCTTTCTGTCGCGTGGCTTCCATTGATGGCGAGGCTGGAGGATCACCTGGAGTTCCCTGGTCAGCTTCTTCTTCAGGTAGGCTCTTGTTACTTATGGGCTGCAGGCTGGCTTTCTCGGGCAATGGTGGCTCTTCCATGTTGGGACCGTCTAGATGACCTCTGGGTGTAGTGCTCCAATGCCTTCTCAGGTGGTCTAAATGGCGGCGCCAGATGCACCCATCTTGTAGCTGGACTCTGTAGGACTTAGGACCAGTTACTGCCACCACACGCCCAGACATCCACAATGGCTGCCCAGTAAAGTTCCTGGCATACACTAGGTCATTTTTTAGGAACCTTCTACTTTGGCTGTTTGACCCAAGGGGAAGCACTGGGGCATAATTTGAGTGAAGCCTATCAAGGGTGGTTCTTAAACGGTGCCGCATTAGGAGTTCAGCCGATGACCTGTTTATGGCAGAACAGAGGGTTGTATGCTGGCTCAGAAGATACTGGGCAAGTCTAGAATGCCAATCTATGGGCCCAAGTCTTTGTAGGACCTCCTTAGCCAATCTGACTGCCCTTTCAGCCAGATCATTACTAGCAGGGAGAAAAGGAGCTATTAATACGTGTCTGATTCCTTGGTTGGCTAGGAAAATTTCACACGAAGTAAACTGGGGGCCATTGTCTGACACAATGGTACCAGGGAGGCGATGTGTGGCAAACATTCTGGTCAAGGCCTCAATAACTGCTTCCGTGGTTGTGGTGTGCATTAAAGTCAACTCCACCCATTTGGAAAATGAATCAACTAATACTAGGAATGTACACCCATGGAAAGGGCCAGACAAATCAATATGAACTTTGGACCAGGGACTCCCTCCATCTTCCCAAGTTCCAGGGGTGGATGCTGGAGGAGAAGGTTTGGTGGCCTGGCATGCATGACAAGCATTAACCCAACTAGAAATCTGGGCATCCATGCCCGGCCACCACACGTAGCTGCAAGCAAGTGCCTTCATCCTATCAATGCCTGGATGACCCTCATGCAGGACCTTTAAAACTGAGGTCTGTAGTCTGGGGGGGAACCCTGGTTCCCCACAGCAAACAGCCTTGCAATGAGGAAAGTTCCTGCTGGCATATTTTGAAGGGTAGGAATTCAGATGGATAAGGGGTTGTAGGCCATCCCCTCCCCACTCAATCAAGGACTTGGGAAATTACCTTGTCTTTGGCAGATTGGGCAGTGATGTCAGAAGCGGTGGTAGGCAGCTGGAGATCGTTGATCAGGAATATAGCATTGGTTGGTGCAGGATCCTCCACTGGAACTGGTAGGGGACAACGACTAAGGGCATCTGCATGACTGAGAGTTTTGCCAGAGCAATGGACCAGCGTATATGAATATGCAGCCAGAAATAATGTCCACCTGGTCATTCTTGGAGACAAAATCTGAGGTGTTTGCTTATTGCCTGATAAGAGTCCTAAAAGAGGCTTATGATCTATGACCAGTTCAAAATGATGTCCATAGAGAAACTCATGGAATTTCTTTACTGAAGCAACTGCAGCCAAAGCCTCCTTATCAATTTAACTATAGTTACGTTCAGTGAAGGATAGTGTCCTAGAGAAAAATGCTTCTGAAACATTAGGCAGCCTGTGACTTAGAACGGCCCCTATTCCGAAAGGTGAAGCATCTGCAGCTAGTACTAATGGCAAATTCTTATTGAATTGTATTAAAACAGCTTTAAATGTGAGCAGTGATTTGACTGCTTTGAAAGCAAAAACTTCATTAGGAACCCCACTGCCATGCTGTCTGTCTGTCCAGGAGCCTGTGCAGAGGCCCTGCAATTGAAGTCTTATGCGGCAAAAATGAAGTATAGAAATTTAGAAGTCCCAGAAAAGATTGAAGTTCAGTCTTATTAGTAGGAGTGGGTGCCTCATGAATAGCCTTTACTTTAGATTCTGTTGGGTGAATACTTGTATCCTAAAAATTTAACTTGTGGAGTGGCAATGGTGCACTTTTCTCTTTTTAATTTAAGACCTGACTTCCTGAAACGTTCAAGGACACTTCTGACTCTTTGTAGCAATTGAGTTTTGTCATTGGCAGACATTAGAATGTTATCAAAATAGGGTACTACACCAGATAACCCTTGAAGTATCTTTCCATTAGTGACTGGAAAATTCCAGGGGCCACACTAACCCCAAATTGGAGACGTGTACACTTAAAGGCACCCCTGTGTGTCACAATGGTTTGCAATTCTGCAGTTGTGTCATCAACAGGGAACTGTTGATAGGCCTGTGACATATCCAGTTTAGCGAAAATAGTACCAGGCTCCAAAGAATGCAAGAGGTGCTGAACAATGGGAACTGGATAAGCGCTGATTTGTAAATATTTGTTCAATGTGCACTTGTAGTCAGAAATTCTTAACCCGCCGTCTTTCTTTAGACTATTGGGGTCTCCCATTTAGTGAAGTCTGTAGGTTGTAGTATGCCTTGTTTAACCAATTTGTCTAGTTCCTTGTCAAGTTTAGGGTGGATTGCAAAGGGTGCCCTTCAGGGCTTTAAACAAATTGGAACTGCTTGTGGGTCTACGTTGAAAGATATTGGGGTTCCCACATAGCAGCCTAGGCCCTCGCTGAATACATCAGCATATTCCCTGAACAGGGAGTTCACTTCAGAATTTGCAATAGAATGGATTCCACCTATATGGAGGCCTAGGGCAGGGAACCAGTCTAATCCCAACAGGCTTGGGGAGGCACTATCCACTATCACTAAAGGCAAGTGACCCTTAAAACCCTGAAATTGAATTAAAAACTTGCCTTTTCCGATGACAGGAATGGTTCTGCCTTGGTAGTCCTGTAGAGTCAAATTGCAGCCTGGAATCTTCTTTCTTGTCATTCTGGGAAGCAGTTGTTTCAAGATGCCCCACAAAATGATGGATAGTGCAGAACCAGTCTTTACTTCCATCCTGCACGGTTTACCTTGAAGGGAAACAATGACACTAATTTTGTTAGAACTTCTTTTTGTCATTTTGGCTTGGTAGCATGTGAAACAGACTTTGATTTGTCTTTGGAAGTGCATGGTTGTCTGAGGCTTTTGTGGCTGGTTAAAAGTCTTTCCCGCTTGACAAATTCTTGCTAAATGGCCCTTCTTTTGGCATTTTAAACAAATGGCATTTCTGAATTTGCAGGATGCCCTGACATGGTTGCCTCTACAGCTTAGGCAGGTAGGCTGAGGTCATGGAGGTTGATTGGAAACTGGCCTGTATTCCCTCTGATTGGGTTTGAGCTGCCTGAGGTGGTTTACATCAGTAGCCTCTTCAGAGCCCTCCTCTGTGGAGGCTTCATCAAAATGAACAGCTGAGCTATTTTGACTAACTGGATTTCCCTGTATTTCAGCTGCTGAGAGTGCTGATAGCTCGGCAGCTTGAGATTCTTCTATAACTAGTTTTAGAATCAAGTCTCCTTTGGCTAATAGACGTCTTTGTAGTCTTAAATCCCTGACTCCACAAACTAGCTGGTCTAAAAACATGTCTTCTAAATAGTCTCTGAATCCACAATGTAAGGCAGCTGTTCGTAGTACTGCCATGTACTCACAAATAGTCTGTCTCTCAGCCTGGGTACGTCTCCTAAAAGCATGGCGCCTGGCAATTCTAAATGGCTTAGGGGAGTAATGTTTGGAAAGAATTTCCTGCAATTCTTCCCACTGAACAATCTTAATTGAGCATGGAGCCAATAATGCTGTAGCGGTGTCAAATACCGTGGCTCTGAAAAAGCTTAAAAAGTAAGACTTTTTTCTATAGTCTGAAATGTCAGCAAGGTCAATATCATCTAAGAAACAGTCAAACCGGTTCCTGTACGATTCCCATGTCTTTGCCATTGGTCTGAAAGGCAGGAAAGCAGGGTTTGAAATCATCGTCTTCTCAGCGGTGCTGCTTCTCCTGAGACGATTTTAAAATTGCGCTTCGCGAACAGTGACAGCAGCTCTTTAACGCCTTCAGCTCTTTTTGTAGTGACTTTGCTCTTATGTCTCTTGCTCGGTTTGCCTCTTATCTGTATCTCCCACCTTCGTCGCCAGTGTTGTAGAGCGGCGGAATAATGGAGGCAGACAACCTGAGAAATTTCAGCTTTTTACTTTATTGAAAGAATAAAGGGTTACCTCAGCCGCCGCGCTAACACGGCAGCCAGCTGGAACGGCAACAGCTGAGGCCATTTGACAGCTCCTTATATAGCCAGCTGTCAAACGGCATCAGCCAATAGGAGTGGTCCGTGTTTTCCACTAGAAACACGGACCTGAGTGGAAACTGCAGTTCAGTACACAACAATTAGCATGATCTGTGCAAGAACTGAGACGATACATATATTCAGCAACATGGAACAGGAGAGATTACTAGCTCAGCAAGCTTGGTTTACTGCATTTCAAAATAAGTGAAGCAGTATTGAATGCTATCCAAAAAGGGAAGACCTCAGTCCATGATCATTTAACCGTGACAGGACTTGGAGTGTTTCACACCTTTTCTTCTTCTCTGTTTTGACATCTTTTCTGTATGATGAGGGGGCACTCCCAATATTTGTCACTAACTGCTCCCCTCATGCAGCCATTTTATGACTATGTCTAAGGTACTCAATTTCCAAATGTATCCTCAGGCCTGAAATTTTGAAGCCTTCTGATATTTATTTTCCATTGGTATGTAAAACATGAAATATTAACTGTATGAATAATGGCGTTCTATTACTTAGCACGAACCTTTCTTTCATTCTTCAACTGATCGGAACAATTTTCATTTCTTGGACAGTCCTCTTGGGCTGCTGCTAAACATACTGTAAGTTATCCTGCAGAGTTGGTCTCATTTCACTAGTGGCTAAAGCAATTCTTGTAAATAGCTTGCAAAATGATTCAGGATCCTCTGGGATGAGAGGCGTGATAAAAATGTGTAAAAATTATTATTACCATAAAAATGGTGTGGTAGGAAGCAGAGAAGGAGTTAGGTGACTATCTTATGCTAATGAAACGCCTGTTTTATCCTTATTGCACTGGAAACTGTGGAAGAAGAGTTTACCATGTGAAAATACAACACAGAAATAAGAACCAGAGGTCAGGGAAATATGCAACGATCAGAGGATTAAGTGTTGATGTTCAGCTGAAATACTTCAAGGGATAAGGTGATGATGATGTTTCTAAACCCACTTTTTACCAGGGGAACTTGGTTTCTCCAAGTTTTCTAAAGCACTAGAGCAAAACTATGTTATTGTTTGATGTACCTTATTGTAAAAAGATAAAAACTTGATCAGAAAGGCACAGTATGTTTTTATGAATAGCTACATTTAGCTTTTCAGTGACATATCAAAGACCACATTCCAGGTCTCTGGAAGTTATACCCAAAGATGTTGGAGATGTATATGACTTATGGTTTTGTGAAGTTTTTTTTTTCTTTTTTTTTATTCGTATCCATTTAATGTATTCATAACCATGTTTATACTTATACCTGTTATCTACTAATCACTTGACAAAATAAATAAAATAAATAAACTTGAAGTAGAAAATGCAGAACCGTCTATTTATTTATTTTATTTAAGAAAATATATATGGCCACCTTATTCATTCTCAATGACTCTGGGCCACTTACAAAGATAATTATCCACTAACTAATGCAGCAACAAAGAATCATATCCCCTAACTCTCACTAAAATGGGTAACAACACTTTAAATACTAGGCATGCTCTATTTATATTAAATGCTCTTAACCAGGAGAACCCCCATATACAACGGGAAATGGTACAGTCTAGGGGCAGAACTAAAGCAGGAATCTAAAAATATTCTGCAAAGTAAAGTAGAAAAGAAAACCAATTCTTACCTTTGTTCTCTTGCATTAAGTTTGGCTGTTGAGATCAGAGCTAAGACCTGGCATCACAAAGCTCCCATTATTCTTTGCACTATAGAAATGAAAAGATTTGCACTTATGCAAATACTTAGAATAATACTTTGAAAGAGCATTCTGCTAGATAAATGCGTTTTTTCAATGTACTGTTTAATTATGGGTATGCTTGATTTAACACTTAGTACCAAAATGAAAAAAAAAAAAAAAACCCTGCAAAAGTACTAAAATCTACAGGAGGTACAATATTGCTATATTGTATGCAAAAGCTTTTTAAGATTCTGACTCTGGAGAAACTTTATTGAAAACCATTCTTATTTATCTAAAGGGCTTAGTGTTACCTGTGGAGGATACAGGTGCATTAATAAAAAGAGAGTGAGCACTTCCAAAAGACACTTCAGCAAATAATGATGTATCATGGCAATCACAGATAAGGCCAACCTGGTTTGTATACAATCATCCATTAAACACGGATTAATGATCAGGAAGGCCTTAGTTTCCTCTTAGCTGTGCCCTCATGGATTCTAGGTGTTGCAATAAAAGACGGAATGGTTGGGAGGGCGATACAGGTAGTCTTCGAGTTACGACAATAATTGAGCCCAAAATTTATGTTACTAAGTGAAACATTTGTTAGGTGAGTTTTGCCCCATTTTTATGACTTTTCTTGCTTTTTCTGAAGTTGTTAAGTGAATCATTGAGTTTGTTAAGTTAGTAATATGATTGTTAAGTGAATCTGGGTTCCCTATTGGGTTTGCTTGTCAGAAGGTCACAAAAAGGGATCACATGACCCAGAGACATTGCAACCGTCATAAATATGAACCAATTACCAAGCATCTGAATTTTGATCACATGACCATGGTACCATGGAACAATTTTGATCAAGCTACAATGGTTGTAAGAAGGTCACAAATCACTTTTTTCAGTGCCGTTATAACTTTGAATGGTCACTAATGAACTCTTGTAAGTTGAAGATTACCTGTAAAAACTTTACTGTACAAAATGGGTTTCTCTCTCTGGCTTCTTAGAAATTCACATGCCAAGGTGTCACCTTTTGCTCGGTACCTAGGATAGAATAGTGATTCAAAAATGACCCCCCCCACACTGGAGGCGTAGTGGTGGCACAATGGTTAGCAGGCTACTTCTGCTGACCACCGGCTGCCTGCAATTTGGTAGTTCAAATCTCACCAGGCTCAAGGTTGACTCTGCCTTCCATCCTTCCGAAGTCAGTAAAATAAGGACCCAGATTGTTGGGAGCAATATGCTGAATCTGTAAATTGATTAGAGAGGGCTGTAAAGCACTGGGAAGCAGTACATAAGTCTAAGAATAGCATGTAATATCAGAATTGGAAGAGACCTTGGAGGTCTTCTAGTCCAACCCCCTGCTCAGGCAGGAAATCCTGTACCATTTCAGACAGATGGTTGTCCAATCTTTTGTTAAAAACTTCCAGTTTTGGAGCATTTACAACTTCTGGAGGCAAGTTGTTCCATTGATTAATTGTTCTAACTGTCAGGAAATTTCTCCTTAGTGCTATTTCTAAAGTGCTATGGCTACTCCCCAATAAGGTCCTACTAATCAGATGGAGATGGTCTTGTTTTATGCAGCGGAATCTCATAATGATGGCTTGGAATATTCATGCCAGCATTGCCATGTCTGGAATAACATCACATTAAATCCATATTATATCTTACCATATATATATATAATCTCTCAGATAGTTACTTCCAACATATATGGTACGATGTAGTATGGATTTTATTTTGGTCCATTCAAGATCATGGTGGTCTTAAGGAGGAGGATTTGGACAAAATAGTGTCCATGGAGGAGGAGCTTGTAGGAAATACTACAACGAACTAGCAGTTTCCTAGGAAGGAGGGAGCACCTTCCAGAAAGGGGAGAGGCAGACAAGAGGTAGCATATTTGGGAGCTCGAAAATACACAGAGGAAGAGTGTACGGATAGCCACTCCCGAGAATCTTTGGGATGAGAATAGTAAGGATTTAGTCTGGCAAGATTCTATCTATTGTGTGTAGACAAATAAAGGACTGTAGTTTGGGGAATTGCTGTTCATAGTCCTTGGGCTTAACCTGGTAAAGATTTTATATATGTTCCTAGGTAATGTCTGATAAATTTCTATTGAGACTTAGAGCTTCTCTGTAAGAATGGGCGCTCTATTAGAATGGCTGCTCCCTGGAGGCTAATGATTTTCAATGGATACCAGAAGATTCTGGTGAATGTTTTAACTTGAATGGACGGAATCCCTTGAAGTCACGGTCACTCTGTAGAATAAGAAAATTACCTGGGCAGTTACTATAATAATTTCCAAATATTCTACTTTGGAACAAAATATATTTTTTTAGTTCCGTTTTGAGTCAGAATTTAGACCTCCATTTGCTACTGAATTGCCTTGGTTGTGAAATGATCTTTGCTAGGAAAGAAACACGTGGAGAGTAAAGCTACTGATATTTTTGGACTACCCACCAGCTTTCAGCTAAATATCAACAATATTTAGCCTGTTCTGGAAGGGATTGTACTTTGCACAAATAATCCAATCTATAGATTGGTAGTGCTTCTTTAATTCCTCTCTGGCACTACAGACAAATGTTATTTGTGTCCCAAAGCTTCTTCTATTTGTCTAATGTGCAATCCTACCTGGATAAATGTAACCAGTGCTTGTGCAAATGATATAGGAGTACTGGTAGGCAACCAGCTGAATATGAACAAAGAGGAATGCAGCACCTACAATGGCCAATGTAATCTTGGGCTGTATTAGCAGAGCATTGCCTCCAGATCAAAGGATATAATCATTTCATTATGCTTTGCATTAATTAGACTGCACACTTCTGGCAAAGGATAATGGAGAAGATACCTTGATTCAGATGGAAGCTGCCCAGACCACATTGTCATCAGAAATCCAAGCCCTATGGCAAGCATTATAAAGCTAGCCAACTTGCAAAGCTTAACATAAGGTGAGGTATGATAACCATCTGCAGATACTGAAAAGGCTGTCACACACAAGAGGGCAGCCCTGTACTCTGCTGAAAATAACAGCAAGACAAGGACCATTGTGCTGAAATTAAAAGAAATTCATACTAAATATAAAAGCAAATTTTGGGAAGAAGCATTCTGCAGTGCAATATCTTCCCTAGAATAGTGATGGACTTCTCCCACACGAGACTTTCAATCCAGTTGGATGGTCTCTTATCTGGGATAGCTTAGTAGATTCTTACACTGAGGAAAGAGCTGGCCTAGATGACTTGGAAACCTTCCAATTCTTTCCAGACTCCAAGTTCAGTTCTGAACCTACTTCAAGATGTTAGTATTAATCATGGATTTCATGGCCTAGGACTGTCTTATATTACCAGAATGCCTCTTGCCTTATGCATCCATCTGTACACTAAAGTCCCTTTTAGAGTTTTAGATTGTCTTCCATGCTGAGGTGCAAAGAGTAGGAACACAGGGGTGGGCATCCTTAGTTAAAATCTCTCCCCCCATTATTTATACCATGTAGTATAAATAACATCATCTAGTGATTATATGAGTTTGTGCAACAGAAATCTGGTAGCCCTTACTGGAATTAATATTTGACATTTGCTGTTATTTTGGGTGTGATACTAATGATATATACACCGTATATTTACACATATGTCCCAAGCCATAATGTACTTTGTTGTGTTTTGGTTTTGTATGTTGTACAAAGGCAGCTGTTTATAAACTATGGTTTATGGCTTAGCACCCTGTGAAAATTGTGATTTATTCATTAAGCTTCAATTAAATAAAGCACGGCTTAGAATAATATATGGGACAAGTAGAAAAGGTTCATTCTCAGTTTGAAAAAGTAGTTTCATTTCATTCTGAGTGCTGCATATCTTTCATTCTCAGCTGCTAGGATGACAAAACCAAAGCAATGTGGATAGAAATGAAAGGATTTCAACAACCATGAAATACTGTCTGACATAAGAGCCAAGAGAAAGCCATCATTCTTAGGGTTTACATGGCTACTGACTCTCAACGCTATGAGGCTGACTCAGTATAAACCCATTAAAAAAAAAAATCTTTAACAACCAGTCATGTTTTGGGAGTGCAAAGAATTACATTACCAATTAAAAGGACACATACATTAAAACTTTCGAAGTACATTTTCATTCAAAGCTAGGCACTTACCCATTGTCAGAATGACAGCCTCCAACAGCCACGGGTACAGAAATCATACTAGGGAATCAATGGATGTCCCAGAGATTTGAAAATATCCAATGTTTAGTTTTGCTGTTAACCTAATATGACATCTGAAAAAAATAAATTTAAATAAGGAAATTCACATCCCTATAAATCAATAGGATAAAAAGACAGGCATTGAAGACCTTCTGCAATTTGCCTGATAGTACAACAGTTTGCTTCTCTGAAAATAACAGTTAAATAAAGATTGAGTTGGGCACTTGCACCAGGACTGACAAGCTGCCAACCTATTAAGAAAATTGCTATGTGATGGCTGGTGAGTCATGGAACTGAGTATGACCTCTAGTGATGCTTTCCTTCGATTGTACTGTATCACATCCACTCGTGTTTCAGAACTATATAAAATTCCACAGTGACTTCATTCAAAACCCAGCATTTCTACCAAATAAACAACAAATGCAATGCCTTAGAATAAGTTATTTTCTGTTAATAAAAATAAGTTTTTTGTTTAAAAAAAATCAAGCTTTTTATAGTATGTGCCACACCACGGACATTAATCAAACAGGTGGTAAGGAAAGAGGGGAACTCAGACATAAAGCAAGTTGTGTAGGAAAAAACACAGGGTCAGTCAAAAAGGACACAAATGTCTACACAACGAAGTATGAGGAATAAACAGGATGAACTAGTGGGATTTAAATTATCTGAAAGAAACAGGCGTGATAAAAGAGGAGGTGCAGTTGTGCTATATATAAGAAATAACTACATCTCTAAAGAAATAAGCAGAATAATGCTAAAAACAGTGTTGTATGCATTTGGTTCAATATAAAAGGAAAAAAGAATGACATTGCCATAGGTGTATACTACAGGCCACCCAACCAAACAGAGGAATTAGATGAACTTTTTGCTAGTCAGTTAACTAAGGTATTGTAGGAAGCACATCACAATAGTAAAGGGGGATTTTAATTACTCTGACAGCAACGTGGAGAAAAACGCTGTATCTAGAAGAAGATCAAACAAATTCCTGACAAACCTGGCAGACACCTTTGTCTTTCAAAAAGGTAAATAAGGGAACTAGAGGGTCAGCCATTCTGGACTTAATTCTCACTAACAGAGATAAAATGTTAGAAAGCATTGAAGTTACAGCAACTCTGAAGGGGAGTGACCCATGCAGTATATTGCAATTCAACAGTATGCAAGCACAAGCAATAGAACAAAGTCAAAGAGTATAGAGTCTCTTTAACTAGACTTTATGAGAGCTAATTTCAACAAACTTAGCAAGAGTTTGGGAAGGATTCAATGGGTGAGAATCCTCAAGGGGAAAACAAACAAAGAAGCTTGGGAAACTTTGAAAAGTGAGATTATAAAAAAGCCCAGTCTAGCACAAATCCAATGAAGAAGAAAAATAAGAGATCTGAAAAGAAACCAGCATGGATGCACAAAGACCTCTCTGACAAACTGGAAGACAAAAAGGACAAGTATAAAAAGTGGAAAGAGGGGCACATAACTAAGGCAGAATATTAGCAACTAGCCCAAACCTGCAAAACATCAGGAAAGCTAAGGCTCAGAATGAACTAAGGCTTGCAACAAAGTCAAAAATAAAAAAGAAAGCTGCTTTCAACATGTACAAAACTAGAAAAAAGCTAAGGAAATAATTGATACATTAATGGGAGAAAATGGCAAGAAGGTGATGAGCAGTAGGGACAAAGGAGAACTGCTTAACTCATTTTTTGCATCTGTCTTTTGTGTAAAGGAAAAAACATTCTGACCTATCAAAAAAAAACCACCTTGTAAAATGCAGAATAGGAATGCAAGTCAAAATAAGCAAGACAATGGTGAGATAACACATATCCATGTTGAGTTCAAACCACCAGGACAAGATGGATTAGACCCCAAGGTTCTGAAAGAACTGGCAGAACTGTAACAGTATTCCAATATTTGAGGTGTTGCCACAAAGAAGAGGGGATCAAATTATTCTCCAAAGAACCAGAGGGCAGGACAAGAAACAATGGTTGGAAACTGATCAAAGAGAGAAGCAATCTGGAATTAAGGAGAATCTTCCTAACAGTGAGGACAATTAACCAGTGGAACAGCTTGCCTCCAGAAATAATGAGTGCTCCATCACTGGAGGTTTTTAAGAAGCGACTGGACAGTCACTTATCTGAAATGATACAGGTTCTCCTGCTTGAGCAGGGGGCTGGACTAGAAGACCTCCAAGGTCCCTTCCAGCTCTATTCTATTCTAAAGGATCTTTCAAAGATCCCGGAGCACCAAGTAAATTAATAGATGAGTGAAAAGGGGCTGATATAGTTTCCATCTTCCAAAAAAGGGGGAAAAAACATACCCAGGAAACTGCAGACTTATCAGCCTGACATCAATACTGGGAAAATTCTGGAAAAGATAATCAAGCAACAAATCTGCAAACACCTAGAGGCAAACAAAGTCATAACCAGAAGCCAACATGGGTTTGTCAAAAACAGATCATGCCAGACAAATCTTATCACATCCTTTGACAATGTTATAAAATTAGTGGATCAAAGAAATGCTGTAGATTCAATTTACTTGGGGTTCAATAAGGCATTTGATAAAATAGACCACAACCTCCTGCTTAATAAGATAGAAAATGTGGGTTATACAGCATCATCAGCAAATGGATTCAAAACTGGCTGACCACTTGCACTCAATGCGTAGTCTTTAATGGAACTGCATTTACAGATACCTCAAGGAACGGGATACCCCAAGGAAGGACTAAGAGTGGTATGATAGCAATGTTCCAATCTCTAAGGGGCTGTGGTAGGTGCTCCATTACTGGAGATTTTTAAGAAGAAATTGGAAATCTGAAATGGTATAGCATTACCTGCTTGAGTAGGGGTTGAACTAGAAGAACTCCTTTCCAATTCTATTAAGAACCCACCTCTCCATTTCTTCCCAGAGTGGTCTTCCAAACTTTCTGAATTTTTCTATTTGCCCATATTTCCTGTAACCTAGTAACACCCACCCACACCTATACACATACACAAGCAAGCACACACACACATATGCAAGCAGACAACACGCAACACACACACATACTATGGACAATGATTTTAGACACTTTATTTTTAAGCCCACAAAATGAAGTTATTTTCTCTGGGCTTGCTTAGAAGGAATCTGGATGGACTGAGCCACTCAAGGCAAAAGGTGTGTATATTTTGCCCAACAAAATCTGAAAAACAGCAGGCCAGAAAAAGTAGTGAAAACATGACATCACTCTGCCCTCAGTCCCAAGAAATATATCCACCTGTTTTAATTAGAGAAGCCTGGTTAAATCAAGTATCTTTGTATGCCAAACATGTAGGTGTTCTTTCTCTTCTGTGTGCCTTTAACCTCGTTTCTTCTTTACCGAGACAGTTTCTTATTCAAGTGAATGGGAATAAGACTTCCATTTTTCCACTTGCCCTTTTTTTCTCTTCCATAGTAATTAAGTCTTAAGGTTCAGTAAGAAAAAGAATTCCCTAAATGTATGAAATATTTGAAAGATAAGTCAGTATTCTCAGTGATCTCAGTTCAATGGTAATTTCACAGATCCACACACTCTAATGATTCTCAAGACAATGACAGGATGATCTGAAAACTTTTTCAAACAGAGATTAAAACTTTGGATGGAGACTAGGAAACATCCATTACAGACGGGATAGATAGGTGCCTACAAAACAGTTTTATCTCTGAATCCGAGCTGAAATTAGTATTGAAGCAACACGTGACATTGGAAATTTCATGCTTTAGAAGATGCTGGAATGTAAATCAGATTTGTATCATGAATGGTAGTCTTCACCTTGGATCCAGGATTACAAGCAGAATGCAATATATAAAATATTTCCAACGCATAATATAAACTAAATATGGATGCTTTAACAATTATTTCAAATGTGCTGATGTTTGCACCATGTAGGATAATGAAGATGTTCATTCCTAATCTTTTTGTAGCAGCAAAGATGGCTCATGACTGAAAATGAAAATCATGCCACCTGCAAAAGAGGTGCCTTTGGAAATTTCTTAGAACTGCATATATAAGATACATGAACCAATTTGCCTCATCAAATAGACAGACACTGAGGCCATGTGACTTTTCAAGAAATAATAACCATTCATGTTTTTGATGGACCTAGCATTGTACTCCGAGGCAGAATGTTTCATTCCCCCCCCCCCAGTGTAATTAAAAAACAGCAGCACTTCAATTCTTTCTGCAGTCATATAGCTGGACTGACTGTGCAGAACAAACGAAGTGATAATTGGCTGTAAATTAACATACATGTATAGCAGCTGCAGGAGAGGAAGGCTGTTTTTACTAAGATGCCTCGAGTACCGTAGGCTGTCTTCTTGATGATAAAAACTGACAAAATGCTAAGACTATCCCAGGAGGTCTTAGTGTGGGTGCCACAAATTATGGCTTGTCATTTGTGGGTAGCCTTTCTGATGGTGCTTGCTCGCCAGAATTTCCTCTTCTCTGACATTCAGTGCAAGTGTTTCTTAATCTCAGCAACATTAGGATGTGTGAACTTCAACTTTCAGAATTCCCAAACCAGCATGAAGTCCCCACATCTTAAAGTTGCTGAGATTGAAAAAAAAAATGAATCAGTGAGTACCTGATTAACTTTTAAATTCTTCCTCTTTTTCCCACTTTTTAAAAAACTGCTTTAGTATGTAGTAAGAGGAAAAAAAGATATTAAAAAATAAAAATAAATCTAAAAACGGAAAAGAGACAAGTTTCTGCATACGTAACTATTTTACCGTTTTAATAAAAGTTATGGCTTGTCATACAGTTGGCCGGATTTTTACACTGGATTTGGCATTTTTGTCCACTTATCAAGTCTTTCCCAAGAAATCTGGAATAGGCAAGTATTGCTTGATGGTGTTAAAGTTGTCATTGCAGGATGTTTCAAGCCAAGCTGCCTTTTGCAATTGACTGATGGTGATTTTGTCAATGCAGATGGTCTTCAAGTGGAGCCCCAGGTGGTTTGGAATTGCAGCCAAGGCACCTATTACCACCACCACTACTACTACTACTATTATTATTTGCTACAATCATGTTTGGTAAATCCATAGTTCCATGTGTACTATAAAAGTCTAAATTTCTGGTATATAATTCAAATCACACTCGTATTATTAAATCACTCTTCATAAAAGCTTAATAGCAAACACTTGGATAGTAAACAAAAATGGAATCCTTTTAAAACAGTCTTTTAGGTGTCCCATAAACATCTATAAAAATGTTTTACTAGTCTCTTTTTATCATAGGAAATCAAGGTGAAAGCAGCTTGTGTTCACAGTTCTTCGGATGGACAGAATTTCATGTCAGATGCGGAATACATCCCTTCTTTCAGATACTGAAACCACATCTTCATGAGACTGATGTCCATGCTCTGAATTACATAGTAGACTCAAGATTTTTCCCATTCACTCTGTGGATATAGAAAACTTCTGATCTCTTTAGAACAAAGGCAGCAGTTGGGTACCAGAAATAGGAAAGGAAAAGAACTAGCGTTGTTCTTCTGAGCCTATGATTAAAGGTTGCAATCTACAAGAAACTGGAAAAACCAGAAAAGCAAGCAAGGTATTTTTCTTTCATGAATCTGCTTTTCTCTAAGGGACTGGTAAATAAGTCTAGCCAGGAAACTACATTAGAAGCTTGATCTTTATTTTTCTGTTTAATGCTTTTAAACTTCACAGTTTGTTTCTATTTCTCTGTATAAGGTATAAACTGTATCCAAGGTTCAGTTTTTGTCGGCCTTGCGAGATAGACTAGAGAGGAAACATGCCATAATTCTGCTTTATTGTAAGATTACATTAACAGACTCTTGCAAGTCTGAAAGTACTTCCTTCCCCCGCCTTTACTGCCCAAGAAACTGGGGGCTGATAAGTCTCTTCTGATCCACCTGCCCCATCCACGTTCCTGCTGTGAGCTAAGTTGACTTTTGGTTTGACCATTTCTTTGGTTGCATCTCTCTGCCCTGTCTCCCAAGGTCATTGCCACATACCATTACAATCTGTTTATATTCAGAATATGTAAAAGGTAAAGGTTTCCTTGTCCAGCCATCACCAATTCTAGGGCACTGTGCTCATCTCAGTTTTTTGGCTGAGAGACTCAGTGTTGTCTGAAAACATTTTGGTCTTCAACATGGTATAGCCATGTTGGTCATGTGGCCAACATGGCTATACATCAAAGGCACATGGAACCCTGTTATTTTCCCACTGAAGTAGTACCTTATTTACTCACATTTGCATGCTTTCAAATTGCTAGCTGGGCAGGAGCTAGGGCAAGGAACAAGAGCTCATCCTGTTGCGCGATGCTTGGGTCTTGAACCCAAGCTGTCAACTCCCAGCATCTTTAACCACTGAGCCATAGTATCCCTATCAGAATATGTAGGAATATCTAAACATTGGAATTCTCTATCCTGTCTATTGACAGGAGTCAACCTAGTGTCAGCTTCCGATCTGTTTGAAGCATTACACTGTATTCCCTTCCTTTTGTGATAGTAAGGAGGTGGACTCCCAAGACAGAGGAGTATATTCCAGAGGAATAAGATGCAACTCAGTTCCAGTATGTGTGAGAAAGAGGGTGAAGACAGCCCCTTCCTAATGATTCAGAGTACATTGTAGATGGTAGAGTGAATAGAATAGAATATTTTATTGGCCAAGTGTGATTGGACACACAAGGAATTTGTCTTGGTGTAAATACTCTCAGTATACATAAAAATACATTCGTTAAGAATCAAGAATCATAATGTACAACACTTAATAATAGTCATAGAGTACAATCATCCTGTCTTGATGTGTTCAGTTTGGGAAGAATCTGTAGATATAAAACCATAAAGAACTCAGCTTGGAAGAATCACGTCATTATTGGTTTGGGGCCCAATACCTTTCCTATGCTGCTCATTTTTAATTAAACCTTGATTGTATTTATATCCTTGGCTACTGATTTATATATCAAAGAGGGTAAAAATAACTGTATCCTGTAGGCACATGCCTCTACGCTACATGACCAGGAGGTTGCATTACAGTATTTCCTTTTAATCTCTAAAAAGTCAGCACAAATTATCAGATCTCCCTCTCTCTCCCCCCCCCCCCCTTCTCTCACACACTCTTACACTTTAAGGGGATATATCATCTGCAAGATATCTGATGTCAGCAATAGCTACCAATCAACTATTCCAAAGCAGGAAAAGTTTTAAAATTTCAAGCCTTTCACCCTATGAGCTCAACCTGTCCCTGCTGTAGAAATATACTTTTATAATTCTTTAAAACCTCTAACCATTGCTTTGTTAATAGGGTTCTTGAAAATAGTTGATACTCATTTTAACAATATTCTTGAACTGCCTATAAAAATATTAACAGCATACATAGCATATTCATGGAAATAGACAAGAGCTGTTACACAAGCAAAGGGGGCTGAAACATCCCTTAAGTCAGGAAAGCAAGATAGCAATGGGAAGTACCTCAAGTCAAGCTCCTTCCCGATTCGATGGAAAATAAGAGGGAGAGACGGTCATGACAATCAAACTTGCAAAGTTTTTGTTTCCATAGATCAGAGGTCTCCAAACTTGGCAACTTTAAGACTTGTGGATTTCAACTTCCAGAGTCCACAAGTCTTAAAAGTTGCCAAGTTTGGGGACCCATGCCATAGATCATCTCAATGCAGTACAGCTCTAATCTTCCCTGTGGTTTCCTAATCTAGTCTGCTTTGCAATACTGTCAGTGGATCTCCAAATATTTCTCTTATTTTATTAAAGGCAGCTGAGGTCTCTTAGATTGGGACTAGAGCTGTGATGCAGGAGGGCTGAAAATCCATAAATCCTGCAGCAGATTACTTTCCATTCTGCTGTAATTACCTGTAGAGGAGAAACAGAGTGGTGGAACTTGTATGCTTTATCTTCTTGTGGATAGCAGCTCTAAACTGAATGCAATTTGTAGCTTGGATTTGTGCACCCGCAGACCTGATCCAATCAATCTTCCACCAATTTTGTAGCTGCTTGTTATGTGTAGTTTGGCCTCTTAACTCTTGAGTAGGATGCTAATATTAAAGGGGTCAAAATTTCAGACCATTTTAGCCAGATAATTTCCATATAAATCATTATATAGTAACATTTCTATATACCAGCTTCCGTGAATTGGGGTGGCTTCTCCAAGGAATTTCTAAAGTAGTGGTAGTTGATTGCGTATGTTTCCTAAATTTTGATACAAGAATCATTTTTTAAATTTACGAAATGTTTTCATTTTACAGTTCGTTATTCAACATTATCTGTATCGCAAGCAAGCGAGGAATGCAGTGCAGGTAATGCCCTGTTGTGTGTATTTCTTTTAATAGTGAATGCACACAAAAACATGTCAATTTTTATAATCTCTTCTGTAAAGAGAACAGAGTGTAAAATATGGGATTTGATGCCACTGCAGAGTCCACCATTTTATCAGAAAGAATGTACTGCTAGTTGACAAAAATGTCTATTTTCTTACCTGAATGAATTTATCACACACTATCATTTCTAACAACTACAAGCACACAGAGCCAGACGATTCTGACCTGAAGGGGCAGATTAATCCCCTTGTCAACTGAGGCAAACCGGGATTCTCAACATTCCAATAGTCTAATTCACTATATACCAGTCCTGAATGTAAAATCCAAATGGTTTTGTTGGAATTTTATACTCTTTACATCTCTGAGGAATTTCTTAAAGCAATGATGATGATTTTACTTGATTTTTTTCCCTCTGTCTCTCTCCCCCGCCCCACACTCCTGCCAAGATTAATTCTGATATAATTTTTTTGCATTTCTGAATTGATAATCCTAACAAAGGAGAACATACTTCCAAGTAAAACAAATCCACAAAGGTGATTCTGAGTGGTTTTTTTTTTTAACATGGATGCAACATTGATCCTTTCTAGAATGGGCCCAATTCCTCCTCCACTCTCTTAGCAGCCCTTTAAAGATTTTTTTTTAACAAGCCCCTTGCTTTTTCAGCCTATCTCAATGACTTCCATTCCGGTGTACAATAGATTTTATCCAGCAAGAAAGCAGCCTTGGAAGCAGTTTATTCTAGAAACCCTTCCTCCCATCACATACACTGCACATAGGCCTGGAAGCCTTATCAACCAGCAGCCATTATAAACAACATTCACAGCCACAATTGTAGCAAGGTTTGGGACTTTTTGCTCTCCCATATAACATGTACCCAGGAGAGCAGCATCACAATCAGCAGTAAAGAGGGGACCGTGTTCATACTACACAATTGTCCAGGTCGTATAAAAACGTAGGGACTCCTGTTCATGACTATGAAAAGTTTTGTGTGTTAGTTATGGCTTATTGTCTTCCGTGCTTAACTTGACACGAACCCTGCAAATGGGGCCCATTTAATGGGCTAACTCAGCAACTGGGCGTTAAAATGTGTTGTGGGAACAATGCTGAGGTAATCGGCAACAGTAATCATCCTGTCTGGTGACTTGGTTTGGTTCCCAACCCTTTTCTTAAGAGGTATCACTATTTTTGTATTGCCCCAATTACCTGTCTGGGGGTGGTGGATTCAGGAAAGCCAGCCCAATAATCTGCAAGGACCACAGGTAGTAAGATAAGCACCCTTATTTTCTTTCCTTGCACTTTGATTAAAATGGGAAAAAGCCAGCTCTGACCGTTTAATTGCACTGATTAACACATCTAGGTTATTGCTTTATCCACCTCAATTTGCCTTAGTTTGGAGGAGGCAAGCGTAAATAACAATATATATATATATATATATAGTACTGAGGCTGTCGGGTTTTTATATATATAAAAACCCGACAGCCTCAGTACTTGTGCTGAGCCAAAAAAAAACCAAAAACCATGTGTACACAAAATTATGCCAGCTTTAAATAAATGGCAACATTTGATTTGCAGATATTACTTAAACCTTCATTACCTAAATCCTCAACAAGTGCAGTAGTACCTTTACTACACACATATAAATCTTCGATGAAACGCGTCCTGGAACTGATGAATATAATAACTGGTTAAATTTACACACCAGGAAAGGTAAAAAGCTAGAGACTCCATCCTCTGAACCTTTCCCAGAACTCGGCTATTCTTCAAGCTTTCATTGCTACAGCAAAATCGCTGAGCGCCCACACATCCTGCCGTCTAACAACTTTTTGCAAAGCTGCAATTATCTGCGGAGACGGAAAAGGCATTAGATCATAGTCTTCGGCCAGGCTGAACGCAACCCAGCCAAAACCTGGAAAGGTTTGGGAAAGGTGGGACTCGTTCGCTCTTCTGTACACGTTAAAAAAACAAAACAACACAAAACGCGTAGGGCTTCCCGGGTTTCCATGGGTTGCAAGTCTCTTTCCAAAAACAAGCTCCTTCGAGCTCGTTCTTGACTGTTCCGCGCCATTGAATGGTTCTACCGTCCTCCCTTTAACTCGGCAAGGCGAAGAAGAAGCCCGTTCCCGCCCACCTCTTTCCTCGTCAACGGGGAGGAATCCAGTCCACATTTTACACGCAGCCGGGATTCTTTTCGCTTAGTTTCGTCTATTTCTCTGCTGCAACCGAGAGAGTCACATGCAGTCATAGGACCGGTGGATTATTGCACCATTCGCTTACATGCCCCCGAGTGTAGGCGAGCTGCGGGGTTGGGCTGGCAGCTGCGTGACTTCTCCAACCGAGCGTCTCGGGGGGGCGGTAGTGGCTTCTCTTAGCATGCGAACAGAGTGAAAAGGGCCCCGGTTGGCCGGCCGGGGAAGGAGGGACTATTTTTTTCTCTCCCCGCGTCCTCTCCGAAGCAGCTGCCGGGGACGGGAACGCCAAGGTTGAAAAAAAAAAAAAAAAGGCTCTTCGCCTCCCCCTCTCCCTTGGTCGCCTACCACTGCTGTGGCTTTTTTTTTTTTTTTGCCCTCTCCTCAAAAGTTGATCGTTTCAAACCCACCCACTGCCTTGCAAAGGGCCGAGGAGTTTGGTAGATCAGGGCCCTTTTGAGTCTCCCCCACCCCACTCCAGTTTGTGGAAGGGCTGTTGTGTTGGGCCAGGGAACATAGTGCAATTGCTTCTCCCCGCAGAGGCCTGTGGAGGAGGAGGAGGGGCACGTCTGCTTGCAAAGAGCTGCTCGTCTTTTTGCGAGAGTTGTCCGTAAAATCAAGGTGACGTGACATCATTCCTGGCTGAGCCTTGTACTTGCCCTCCTTTCTCCCTGCTGTTTTTCCTTTTTCTTTTTTTAACCCTCCTCCTTTGCATTTCCACTTTAATTGCGACGCAAAGAGGGCACCTTCCATCTCGGTTGGGTTTAGACTGGCCTATATTTTAAAGGAATGCAAGCCAGCCTTTTTGATCATGCTCAGGCGGCTGAGCGCAGTTTAGGCCGGAAGGTTGCATATCCTGGTGGATTTCAAATCCGATCAGCAGAGGGGGCGAAGGAAGGGAAGGGGGGGATATTTTTAACAGGGCTTCGGGTATAAGGATTATAGTAGGCTCCTGGAATAAAATAACGCGTGGATTCAAAACGTGCGTTTTCTTTAATGACCCGATTTTGGAAACCACCACCCCTCCCAATAATTATGTACAAGCGGCTAAACGTTAAGATGCCAAAAGAGAAATATTACAGAGGACGTGAGAGAAAAGCTCTTCGTGGTACAACGCCGCCAGCCAGAATACAGTATCCGCATTTAAAGCCTCCAGCCCCCGAAACAGATTGTAGCGGCAAGCAATCTGCCTGCACTAACACGGTGGATTTTATTTTATTTTAATGTGTACCACGCAGGAAAATCGTTCGCCTTTCCACTCCCGGTACAGCTGAGTTTGCTGCAAAAAAACCAAGTACGAAACGGCCCTCTCCTGCAAGTTTTGGCTCTGGTAGAAGACGTTTTTTCGAGGGAGCGGGATGTGGCGAATGGAAATCAATTTACTTTGAAAAGATAACAGAGAAAAAGAAAGGGAGGGCTTGAGTAACTCATTAAAAAAACCTATCTTTTTGTGATCAAAAGCATCATTTGATAAGACTGCATTTCCTTACATCAGGGTAAATGCCAGCTGTCGAGGTTCCTGTTTAAATGCTTGTGCTAGTGTGGGGATAAAGATTTCGTGGGTTTAAATTTCCCACCCAATCATAATTGTGGATCAATCTTTATTTCTCAGGCTAGTCTGCCTTGTTGTGATGATGCAATTGGTGTGTGGAGGCTTCTTGAGCATCTGTTTCTGAAGGAAAAGAAACATGTGAAGGCAAGTTTCAAAGAAAATCAAGTGGCCAGAAGTAGCATTGCTGTCTGGACTCCTGGGCAGAGTAGATAACTGTTAGAATAGCCAGTCTTAATTCAGGAAATAATTCTACCGATATACATCTTAAGAGAGATCCAGATGACAGCTGTCCAAGTAGGAAGCTGTGATGAGCAAAGATAACAAAATGTACATGGTCAGTAAAAGGACATCTTCATTAATTGATTATTACAACCATCACAATATAAGTAACAGTTGATTTGATTTTTTCCCTTGTTAAGGAAGTAACATTACATGGCTTTACTTTTGAAAAGTAAAATATTTCTTGTGTTATTTTTTAATTTGGAATTAAACCTCATTGAAATTTGTGACATAGTCAAGTGCACAGAAATTGCAGTATTAACAGAATTAGAATTGTTTCTTTTAAGTTACACAGAGAGGCAAAATTGTTTTAAATTCATTGGATTTTGTACTGAAATGATTATCACTGCAAGCTATATTTATTTATGAGGCCATATTTACCCAGAACAAGTCCCATTTATTCTCAAAAACTTCATTGCATCTTCAAGTAATAATTGGAGTGTGCAGATCAAAAGTCACTAACTGAATTATTGTGGAAATAGATTTTTTGTAATAGACTTAAGTGCAAAATTGAAAGAAAAACTGAATTTTGTTCCTGGCTAGAAAGTATGTTGTCATAGTTTTTGGCCACAATTCTTGCTCTTAAGTAATGAAAGATTTGGCTGATTTATAAAATACTTAGTTCCAGTTCAAAACAAGAAAACAGCTCATTTTTTTTGAGAATGTGCATGTAATGCCTTGTGAAAATCAACTAGTTTAATTCTTGGTAAAGAAAAAAAGAGTGGATTGGGAGAATCCACATCTACCCACCATAATCTTTCACTGTAGCTGGATTTCATACATGTGCAATCCACATTGTTTAGAATCCTAAAACAGCAGAAACCATGTTAAAATGACAATAATCCATGTTTAAACCAAAAATGTTTTTGTTGCCAAAAATGTGCTCCTGCCAGGTGACAGGATAAGATACAGTGATTTTGACAATGAGACTGATGAAGATTTTCAGCAAGTCGGAAAAATCCCTATTGCCTCTATTCTGTTTCAGATAATTCCAATTACTTGACTGGAGGTACCTATGGGAAGTGTCAAAGAGAGAAAAGTGCTACTTTAATGCTGGTGCAATTATAGAATGACCAAAGCTGGATAGCTCATGGGCTGGAGAATAGCAGAAAACAATGTCTTGGTACACAGAAGCAAAAATAAATTTTAAAAATTGCCAGGGCATATTTGTGCATTGGTTAGTTACATCAGGGAGAACACCACCACCAAAAAAAAACAAACCCAAAGGTAGAAAGAAAAGATTGAACATTGGCCAGCTCACAGTGGGAGGACTAGATGCAGTGCAAGTTCGAAAATGAAGAGATGTAAAATAGGAATGTTGATAAAAGTAAAAATAGGAATTTCCCTATCCACAAGATAATCAAACCAACTAATATCATCATCTCTTGTTTATAGCTCCCTCTGCTAACTCTCCTGCTTGTAAGATATAAACCAGAAGTCAGTGATTTCCCCATTACTCATTTTAGAAAGTCACTCAGAACATTTTATTTTTGGGGTGGTTGGGAGGGTGGGTTAGCTGGAGTGTAAAAATATGTTGGAAATAAGAAGGGATATGTTTTTGTGTTTAAAATTACTATGCTGTCCTTCAAAACGGGAGTTTACAAAACATTAACTTCACAATGTAAACATTTTGCGTAATAATAGGCAATTAAGACATAATGAAAACAGCCAAAGCAGTTAAATTATCAATGGGCAGCATATAAATGTAAATTTAATGTATTAAAAGACCAAAAGAATAAGAATTACTTATTACAGTGCAGAAGGGAAGGCCTTAGAATGGGGCCTGAAGTAGCCAAATGCCACATAGGAAGATTGCAGAGTAAGCCTTTTGAAGATAATGTATGAGCAGACATACATAATTAATTGATATTGTACAGACTTGAGCAAGCATCAGCTTTTGGAGATGCCCCTTCAGGTATGAGCAGAACCAATGCAAAAAATTTTTTTGACCATGCCTAACTTAGATGGCTTTACAGAAGTATGCCATGTTGAACATACAGAACACTGCTAAGAAGTCCAGAAGACTTCAATATGAATTACATTCCCAGGTTTTCTTTCACTGCTCAGGGTAACCAAGGCAATTAGATGGTTGCAAAAAGATGGAGAAGCTTGCTGCCAAACAAGTCATCCAGATGTTTAATATCTCAGCTGTGATAGCCCTCCCTATAGTTTGTAGGAAGTTAGCACCCACCCCTCTCCTAGAAAATTGAAATATCCTGGGAAATATTAAAAAGGCAGAAAATTTCCTCAAAAAAGAGTAGAAACTCAGAAGCAGAAACTCACCTCAGAAGAAGAAGCTCACCCCCACCTTTGTTAATGGCTGGGCTATTAAGGCCTGGGCCAGAATACTTCACATAACAAAGATCTCCAGGTAAAGCTATAGCAATTGCTCAAAAGCCCTTTCAGTGCATCATTATCCAGCAAGGTTCAACCAAGCCTGGAACTCAGGACAGCCTACAGAGTTGCCCCTGCATGGCCTCATGGCAGTCTGACAACCAATTAGAAACAAGCTTCAATTCAAATACCAACAAAGGTTATAAAACCCAGGCACTCTCAGCACCTTAGCCCCTTTCTTGATCTCTTCCTTCACCTTGAAGCATGTGATCATCCTTCCTTTTCACTCTGGAGCTCCAGGCCGTGTTGTCCTGTCCACTATTAAACCTTCCAAACAGCCTCCATGTTATCCAGGGTCTTTTTCCCCACTTGGAACTGAACCCAGAAGGATATTTCTTCTAACAAGTTCTGGCACTCAGTGAGCTGGGTGTGTCATACACAGGCCACACCTACCCCAGTTTAACAAATGGGAAAAACATTGCAAAATGTCATGGGATGACAACATGATGTGGCAAGTTTGACACCCATGCTGTAGTTCATGCCCCTAAAGTGCTAACTCCATAGTCTTATTCAACAAGTGGAAGTTCACCATTTGCTTTAGTGTGGTAAAACATTCCTCATGCCCCTCAAGAGGATCTAGGGATTTATAAAGGACGCTCGGATCTAGGATGGAAAGAGCAGGAGTCTCACCAGCTTCCTTGCTGACTTTGCCAGTTGGGTTTGCCGGGGGCCACCATTAGTGTTGTGGCTTGCTTTTTATTGTTCTAAGACCCACTTCAGTTTAAAAAGTAATCCCCACCTATGTGTGCAATCATATTTGTACCTAAATCAGGGGACATTGAACTGATCTGAAGCAGAATATTATTGTGAATTACAAAAGTGAAAAGTCCTAGTTCTTGATGCCACTGCAGAGATCAAGAACCACCATTTCTGGTGAAAGGCCTTCGTGTAGTTATTTCAGTGGAACTTCTGGCACAATCGTGGCCTTGTCTTCAACAGTGGGGAAATTTCTCAACTTCAGCCCTGATCTCTGCCCCAAAGCCTCTGGGTGGCAGTGCTGACCAATTCTGGCCTTGGGATAAATCAGTGCCTCCTAACAGGGTGCAAGGTTATGATAAAGTTACAAATTCGAGCAAATTAGCCCAGCCTTTTGAAAGACTTCTAATTCAGAAGAGGCACATTTCTGAACCAGATTTTTCTCTTTCATGAAATGATTAGGAAAGAAGAGGGTCATAAAAGTAAAGCCAAGTTAAGTTTTAAAAAAATGTGAATATGTTATATACGGTAAAGGTCTAAAGATATATATTTTGTTTTCAGGAGAGTGGCAGTATAAAAACATTGTGAAACGACCCATCATGTACAGCATTATATTTTATCAGAGTTTTCTCAATGGTTGAGATTCTTTCTACCTGCACAGGTTCTGTCTCTCTTTCTTTAGCAGTGGGAGACATTCAGATACTGGAGGAATTTGGAAAATACTAAGAGCATCTGATGTTTGATTGAATCAGGGTATGTAAGCAGCTTACAGCAATTAGACATGACCTTGTGAAAACTGCCTTTCTGTGCTTGCTGAGTGGAGATATTCCTGGTGGAATGTGCCCATTTTTTTTCCCTGCCATTATTTTCAAGGATGGTTTGTCAGAATAAATAAGTGCACACACTATCTGAATGTCTTGTCCAGACATTGCGATACACTGGTGTAGCCAGACAGCCTAGCAGTCTATAAGATTAGGTGGCTTAATATGCCAAACACACATGGGTAAAAAAAAAAGCCTTGTAGCAAGCTTTAACAGAAGCATGTTTTTACTTTTATTGATTTATGTTTCAACTTCCATTAATCCTTCGTAGCCCAAGGAACTGTATACATTCATTCAGCTGACAGTTTTGAAAATGCCAGCCTTCTAAAGGTTAATTATATTTTTACATATTTGTTTGGTGTATCATTTATTTTACAGAAGGGAACTATTGTAATAGTTGCATATATTCTGTATCAAAAAGGGGGAAAAAAAACAGTGGTGTCTGCATCTCAGACAAGGGGGAAATACTTAGTGATGTGCATGTTAGAGGTAAAAAAAACAACCCAAAAAACCCAGTTCCATTGTAATCAATGGATGAAAGAGCATGGTGTTTGTGGAGCATCTCACTGTTCCAAAATAAAGCTTTTGATTAGATCTGCTGTTTTGCCTATGGCAGTCTCTGCAGAGCCCCATTTCTCTATACATCATTTTAGCATTAGATGGAATAGAACTGCCATCCTTTATTATATCACATAAAACAGGATTTCTCTTCTAAATAACCTTTTCTCCTGGCTCTCTTCTGTTCTTGCCCTATAGAAGAGGCGAAAGGACAAGGGTGCATCTGGGTGGATGGGAGAAAGCCTGAAGGAACCATTTGCAATTGGAAGGGCCAAAAGAAACATTTAGACGATTGCGTTGCATCTCATCTCATCTCAACGTGACAAAATAATGCAATCTTTAAGATGGATGTGAAAATGGTCTTGGTCCCCAATAATAGTTTAGAAGGGCTCCGATACACAGGTGCAGAGATATATGTCCATATAGGCACAGAACAAGATAGTAAATGGAAGGAGACAAATAATTCCTCTTTATTGGAATGACTGAAGTATTTTAATTCCGGAAGCCCAAACTCCAGGAGGGTTGCAATGGAGGGGACTTCACTGATGAGCCATAATTTCCAGACTCCCATTATTCACCCAAAAAATATCTAGTTTATAGTTACTCTAGAAGCTGAGCTAAGAGTCAAGAGAGGTAGTCACTATTCTGCAATTTTTGTTGTCAGAGTGGCCAGTTTATGCTTCTTAATGCTCTTAGCCAATAAATCTTAAGTTCTGGTAGTAATTGAATAACTGTCAGGAAAAATACCCCCCCCCCTTTCTGAAACATGGCTGTGGCCGATAGAAATCCAGGATTTTGGTGTCACAACAACATGCCTATCCTGATAGAAAAGGAACAAAGAGAGAAGTGTTTTTAACATTGCTTTCGTTGTTGCTAGATGTTATGCCACCTGGAGTAGAAAGCTGGTCTGTAAATCAAACAAATTAATAATAAGAAAAAAAAATCCATCTCAGCACACAAATCATTTAAATTTCAAAGCAATCTCTTCACTTGCTTGCAGAAGGCAATAGTGAAAGAAGTAGCAAGTGAGAAGGATCTTTTGGGGGTTTCCAGTGAAAGTTCTTCTGCGATTGGTTCTTCTGAGGATTTCTAAGAAGAAAATTAAAGGTCTGTGTAGGTTGTCATGACAAAAGTTGAATTTTGTCTGAAATACAGTGATAGCCAGAGGGTCGTTTTAATGAAGTATCACATGTTCTATATAACTAACCCAATAAATAATATGGATAGGATTACGGATAATCTGAACTATTTATGTATGGGATCAAAAGGCAATTCTGTACTATTATATAGGATATTATATAGTTTTCTTCTGAAAAATACAAAACATAATTGGTACATCAATTTCTCCTTAAAATATGGCCTAAGTAGACTGAATATCTATTGCCATAAATGATAAACTTGTAATCCAGTTAAAGAACAATTTTACATCAGTTTGTATGAACTCTACATAATACCTACTTCAGGAATAAACACTCAATTCAAGTTTGTGCAGTTTAAAAATCAGGTGATTATTTAAATAATGAAAAAAGTCACTATTCAATACTGTTAACAATGCTTTTATTTAATTATACTTTATCGTTTCTATAGTCATCTCTTGGCTCCCCTGAAAGGACGAATACATAGAAATAAAGAATAGGAAATAATAACTATGCTCCAATAAATGACCTACAATGTCATAATTATTATTTTGTTATTGATAATGATGTATTACATTTTCTTGCTCCATACATATTTTTATATCATCATCTCAAAATGGTGAATAGGTGACAAGATAGCTTTGTGAGAATTTAGTTATTTATATTTATTTGTTAGTTTCACTTACAGCTTTACTACCAGAAGCTCAAGGTGATATATACATTAGACACTGTTCCTCAATTTCATCCTACCAAAACACTGTAAAGCAGCGGTCCCCAACCTTTACAACTTGGTGGCCCAGCTAGGGATTGGAGGGGAACTGGGCTATATGAGCGGCAGGCTGGCATGCACACACATGCACAGCTCAACAAGCATGAGTGGGGGCTGGCATGCATGCATATGCACCTTGACTGCAAGTTCAGCTGCGCATTTGCATGCCACCCGCCGCCCATATGAGTTGAGTTTCATGCACGCTTGTGTGCACTGACCCTCATCCCAGTTGCAATATGCCCCGGCTCAGTAGTAGGCCACAGCCCAGAGACTGGGGGGCCCTGTTGTAAGGTTTGTCAAGGCTGAGAGACCATGATCAGGTAGGACAAACATCATGCACCTACAGTATTCCTTTTGTTGAAATAAAATGGATTTGGTCATTCATTTATTTTTACTTCAGCTTCATCAGGCCTTGTCCTACCCCTAAGAGTATTTCCAGCAGTTTTTTCATTTGAGGTCACAAGTCAATTTATTCCTGTTAACAGATGAGCAATTTTAGCTTCTCTTCTCATGTATGTATTTTTAAATCTCACAAACCATCAGCATCTGATTCCGGGATTACATCTGATTGTTGTAGGATTATAGTATTCAGAATTGGCCTCTGGTAAACTTTTTGTAGGAAGCAGAAAAAATGAACTTATGATTTATGGATTTGATAATTAGACAGGATAGATTATAGAAAAAGTGAAGTTGTGACGAGGTAAATTTATAATTGTATTTATAACTGCTGTATAGAAAATCAGAAGCTACTTCATTATATGTTGTTTCTTTGTTTCTGCACTTTTAGCGATTTCTTTTTTTCTTACTTTATACTAATTTCCATTAGTTTTTTTAAAATTTTTCTTCCTAAAAGTTTTAAGGAATTATATATATATTAAATTATATTTTTTTAAAAATAGTCCCAGGACATTTTTGTTTTTCTCTTATCTCCTTATTTCTTGTTCCTGGTGCCATGTTTGCATTAGTTTGTCATTGTACCTTTCAGATTTGTAAAACCAATTTTTTCCAGCTCTCCAAAAGTAAAAAATCCTAAGAATTAATTTTAAAAAATGCTCTGAGTTGCTCTCAGAATTAGAAGGAACAGGTCATTCCAGCTCTCTGGCTTTCCTTAAAGACCTTCTTCCAACCCAATTCTTTATCTAGCTGTTGCTGCATTCATCCCGCCACAACTCTATGGCCATCACCAGATTAGAGCTGCATAGCTTCTTACAGCATCATTCAGCCTTTGCAATGGCGATCCATCACGAGGGAAGACAGGCTTTCTATTGCCACAGTAATGACTGGGTGACACTATAAATCCCTGGTGTGGAAACAGCCATTAGAAAATATGGTGCCCTATCGACTTTCCCCCTCCTGAATTCAGTGTCCTTTAATTACTCTTTTTGCAAGCTCTCAATTATACATCTGAGTTCTGTAAAATGTAGGGCCAATATAAACTCAGTACATATCTACTGTATTCTATGCTTTCATGTATGTTTGTCTGAGTGTTTGGTTTGAGCTATAGGATAAAACGAATGGCCTTGGAGAGAGGAAACGGTCAACCCCGTTATCAAAGGCTACATCTCTGCTAATCTGAAAAGCAAGACACAAAAGAGAAATTTCCTTTTATTTCTATACCAACTGAGCTCCATTGTATTTCCATCCTTGGCTGTGTCAGCAGCGATAGCCTTCCCCCCCGCCCTTCCAACATTGATTGTTGACTTCCCCGACACCGTATCACAACCCATTAGTGGTGAAAACTGACAAGCCCAGCTGTAGCAGCGAAATGGCAACTTTAAAAGAAAATGTATGAGGGACAGACTTAGGAAAGCATTAGGATGAAAAGTTCCTATTTTTTTTAAAAAAAGCTTAACTCTTAATGGTGAAAGCAAGACAATGCTCTGTTTTTTAAATAGGAAGTTGATTTTTTATAGATATATACACACCAATATATATGGATATATAGATATATACACACCTATACACACATTAATACACACACACACACACACAGACAATTTATATTTGACTTAACTATTAAGTACAATCCCTTTGTCTTACACCCCTCCTTGCTCTCGTCTAGAATGTGTGCTTTGACCAAGGGGTTATATTGGAATGGTGCATTAAGAGGCTCTTGAATGATGGCTTCAGGATATACTTTGCAATACTGCCACGTCTACCCACTTCTTCATATATTTCAGATAAATTATTAGCTTTGAGATGTCTCAGAAGGGCTTTCTTGTCTTTGCTGCTTGTTAATTGAATTAATTTTGTTTTATTTTGTTTCTGTTTCTTTTTCTTTCTAACATTCATGGAGTTAAACAATGACATATTTACCTATTATGGACAATCCCATAATAATGGACATTTCCTAGCAATTGTACAGATGACCACCCAGGGGTCAGCCACTGAAGTCCCAAGAGGCCTTGTGCTTTCTGAGATACAGGTCTTGAACAAGGGCAGGCAGCTTGTCAAAAGCTTAGAGTCAAAATCCCTCACCCAATGTTACTTTAATGGCTGCATGCAATCTTTGTTGTAGAAAAGGCCAAGGGATGCTTCAAGCAAACAAATGGAGCCTCTTAAGAAGCTCCCACTTGCTATTAGTTACAAATGGTTATGGGACAGGAACAGAAAGAATAGAAATCACACAAAGGACAGAGACATCTGAAATAAAGATGTCTTATCTTCATTGCTAAAGCAGATGGGTTTAAGACTGCCAGAATTATCCTCACCATAGGTGTTCATTCCTTCTGCTCTCATGTGTACAAATTCTGACCAGCTTTATCCAAAGAGAAACAGTGGGCCCCTGCTTAATTTTTCTTTTGTACTGCTTCGTATGTCCAAACCTATCGCAAGCTCTGATACTAAAATAAATTGGTTGAGATAAAAGGCTTCGTCTATGTAAAGTCTGGATTGGTATGCAAAATGAACAATAACATTAATATAGTATAGATACTCAAAGAATGTTACATTTTGAGACGTTTTCATTTTACTTTATTTCTTCGGAGGAGGGAAGGGAAAGAAATATATGCTTTTATGGAGAGAGGAGATGAAAAAATCCTACATCATTTTGCTTAAGAGCTGAATGAGAAGAACAGGATCTATAGAATTCTACTTTAGTTATCTTTCACAGCTTGATATTGCAACAGTCATTTTAAAAACCTTCAACTGGTCCAGAATACAGCAGCCCACATGCTGGTGGCTGAGAGCCATTGGTGACGTGAGGTCTGCCTGAATTTATAGACTTCTGAGTACAAATGCAAAAGCCACAGTACAAATGTACAAGCCATGGAGAGCCCATAAAGGCCCATCACTTTGAAGTAGTCCTATTTGTGCAGTGTACCCATCCTGAGTAGGGATATTGAGGATTCTTTCCTCTCAAGCAATGCAGGAGAGAGAATGTTATATTTTAGTAGGGAAATCTAGAGCGCATATCCATTTTGCGTTTTAGAAATGTATTAAAACAGCTGTTCAGAAGGTCCTTTAATTAAGGTGTGATTATCCGGAAGCCTAACATCTTAATAAGATGGAGTGAATTGCCAATAACTTCATGGTTTAATATATTCATTATGTTCTGTTTTACTGTTTTGATGTTATAGTTTTTAATAATTGTGTCTACTTGTCCTTTTGAGGGATGTGGTATTAAAGTGCACAAATAAATAAATAAATACTGAATCCATCCAGCTGGGAAAGCAGTCAGTGGTTTACACTCTATGGAGCATTTGTATACTTCTTGCTTATGCAAATGGCAATGTCTGATTTTTGCCAATTCTATTGAATACCATTGGTAGAATTCTGGTACTATCATGTTTGAGATAGTTTAAGAAAGTCCCCTGGTTTTTCAGGAGTGGAGGAGTTTACACCGGCAAAAAAGAAATGAGAAGATCTGGTCTGTGAGCAGATCACCATTTATGGTTCTAATTACCATCAAAATCCAGAGCGAACTCACTGGTACCCAAGAAATTTAAGGTTCCTGACTCTCCCTGCTTTCAAAACTGACTTACTGTTTTCTGTCTCCCATAAATGTCATAAGTATTTCAGAAAGAACAGAAGACTCTATGGTAAGTGGTAGAACGGACTTTAAACTACTTGACTCTTGAATTAATTTAAGAAATGGGTTTAAGGTAATACAAGCAATGATCTCTGGAAGCTTTTCAGAAGAACTTGGTAGCATGTTGCATTTTCCAAATGAAGAGAAGCAGATGTACCACATTCTTTCCAGCTGAGAATTCTGAATTCCAAAGAGGTAAAGAAAAATGGAGGCAGGTATAAATATACTGTGTGCACAATTATTAGGCAAGTGAATATTTTGACCGTATCATCATTGTTATACATATTTTCCATCTCCAAGCTGTATAAATTTGAATGCTTAGTTGGCATAAGCATATCAGATGATGTGTATTTGTGTAATGAGGGAGGGTGTGGCCTAAGGAGATCAACACCCTATATCAAGATTATTAGGCAGGTTCTTTTCCTCAGACAAAATGGACTAAACAAGAGATTTAACTGACTCTGAAAAGTCAAAAATTTGTAAAAAGTCTTTTAGAGGGATGCAGCACTGTTGAAATGGCTAAGATATTGGGCTGTGATCACAGAACCATCACATGTTTTGTTGCAAATAGTCAACAGGATCACAAGAAACGTATTGAGAGAAAAAGACACACATTAACCGCCAAAGATTTGAGAAGAATCAAATATGAAGCTACCAGGAATCCATTATCTTCCAGTGCTGTCATATTCCAGAACTGCAACTGACCTGGGTGCCCAGAAGTACAAAGTATTCAGCGGGCAAAGTAAGGAAGGCTGAAATCCGACCACCACTGAACAAGACACATAAGTTGAAACAGCAAGACAGGGCAAAGAAATATCTGAAGACAGATTTTTCAAAGGTTTAATGGACTGATGAGATGAGAGTGACTCTTGATAGACCAGATGGATGGGCCTATGGCTGGATCAGTATTGGGCACAGAGTTCCACTTCAACTCAGATGCCAGCAAGGTGGAGGAGGGGTTCTGTTATGGGCTGGTACTATTATAAATGAGCTAGTTGGTCCTTTTTGGGTTGAAGATGGATTCAACATCAACTCCCAAACCTACTGCCAGTGACGAGCCACTTACCCCTCGGTAGCACAGTTGATCAGCAGCGCCACACGCCCCTCATCCAGCACTGGACACTACCCTGCTGACCACAGTGATCTCTTTCAAGGGGCTGGCTGCGTGGTAGAGGGCTGCAGGCAGCGGTGGAAGGCTCCGGAGGCTGTTGATGATGACGTGGTGCACCGCGATGCCCCGGACGGATGCTACAGTGGCAGCTGCTCATGGCTTTTTCGTGCCCTTTAAGGATGGAGGGGAAGACAGGAGGATTGTCTCTGGGGCTGCAATGATGATACCTCTAAGACTATAATTGCTGTTAGAGCTTCAGGGGCTCATCATAGGAAAGGGAGGGACTGGCATAACATGCAGCACTGGTAGCAGTCTGATTGGACCTGAGATGCTGCTGGCTAAGATTGCATCAGCAACTACCTTGGGTAATTATAGGGAGTGTCCGGAAGATGGGTGGTGGGAGAATATGAGGTTAATGATGTAATAATAACATGGGGGTGTATAAAGGGGGAGAGGAATTGTACTCTGTATGGCTGTTTTTGTGAGGGCATTGTTTCTACTTGTCCCATTTCAAGCCTGTTGTCTGACCGTAGCTACCATTGACAATAAACCTTCATCACTACGTCTGGTGTGGAGTGTGACTTGGTTCTGATCCTAAGGACTTTGAGAGCCAGTTTTTAGAAGGCACTTTCTTCAAGCAGTGGTACACAAAAAAGTCTGCATCTTTCAAAACCAACATGATTTTTATGCAGAACAATGCTCCATCACCTACATCAAAATACTCCATTGTGTGGCTAGCCAATAAAGGCCTTAAAGTTGAAAGAATAATGACATGCCCCCCTTCCTCATCTGACCTAAACCCTATTGAGAACTTGTGGGCTAGAGGTGGTATTCAGCAAGTTCTGACCAGTTCTGGAGAACTGGTAGCAGAAATTTTGAGTAGTTCAGAGAATCAGCAAATACCACCTCTGACTAGAGATTTTACAGTATCCTTCCTCTGCCATGCCCACCAAGCCACGCCCACAGAACCGATAGTAAAAAAAAATTGAATCCCACCACTGTTGTGGGCCCTTCTTAAATGGAAGATTTACAGTGAAACAAAATAGTATACCTCTCTAAACAATGTCTGGGAGACGGTGGTTGCTGCTGCACAAAAAGTTGATCGTCAACAAATCAAGAAATTGACAGACTCCATGAATGGAAGGCTTATGACTTTATTGAAAAGAAGAGTATTGCTCAATGATTTTTTTTTGAACTGCCAGAAACGTTTATTTGTAAATTTTGAATTGTTTGTTTATTATTCTCACTTTAACGCCCTTGTCATCTCCCGCAATGCTCTCTACATGGGGCTCCCCTTGAAGAGCATCTGGAGGTTTCAGCTGGTGCAGAATGCAGCCGCACGGGTGATCTTGGGGGCTCCCCGGAGCTCCCATGTTACACCGCTCCTGCGCAAGCTGCATTGGCTTCCGGTGGCCTTCCGAGTGCGATTCAAGGTGTTGGTGATCACTTTTAAAGCACTCCATAGCTTGGGACCTGGGTACTTATGGGACCACCTACTGCCAACATCGGCTCCCACCGGCCAGTGCGCTCCCACAGGGTGGGCCTCCTCAGGGTGCTGCTGGCTGGGCAATGCCGGCTTCCGGCTCTGAGGGTACGAGCTTTCTCTGCGGGGGCACCCTCCCTCTGGAATGAGCTTCCTACGGAGACACGGGCCATCACTGACCTATGGGCCTTCCGGCGCACACTGAAGACCCACCTTTTTCAGCAGGCTGGTCTGGCCTAGTCCCATTAGTAGGGTTTTAATTTTTAAATCTTCATTTTTAACGGGGTTTTATTGATTTTACTTTTAATTACAGCCGTGCATTTAATTCTCTTTTAATTCATTTTAAAATTTATATTGATTGTATTTTATTGTGGCTGTACACCGCCCCGAGTCCCTATTTGGGAGAGGGGGCAGTATAAAAGTAATAATAATAATAATAATAATAATAATAATAATAATAATAATAATAATAATAATAATAATAATAATAATAATAATTTAACAGTGAAATAGAAATAAATGAGTGAGATGGGAAATTTTTTGTTTAATAATTCTGCACACTTATAGTTGCCCAGTAATTGTGCACACATAGATATTATCCTAAAAAAGCCATAACCTCACTTTTACCTTTTTAAATATTCAGGTTTGCGGTTTATTTACATTTTGGATTGACGAAGAGCACTGTCGTCGTTCAATAATAAAATTAATCCTCAAAAATACAGCTTGCCTAATCATTGGGCGCACAGTGCAGTCCACTCAGTTAACTCTCCATTCACCCTCTCTTTGTCCTCCTTACCAGTTCCTCCAACGCAACTGTCCTCAAAGCCTGCTGGAGAAAGAAAGAGTAGAAATATTTGTCACTGCATGAGAAAGTAAAAAATGGAGTCCCCATAATGTCGCTGCCCAGCAGCAGGAAGGTCCGTATGAATCTAATTATCCAACTCGTGCAGGAACTCAGTGTAAGCCTCATCTTTCTTTTAAGTCTCTTAGCCTATCAGAGTACTTGAAAAGAGGAGCAGTTTTCTTTCTTTAGTCTGAATCTCCACAAAGTGGAAGAAAACCCCATTTCTCTTCCAAACATTCTGCATCTGCTACTAAAGACTTATTTGAAATGAAGGTGGTTTCAGGCAGCAAATAAGGTGTGTGTGTCTTGATTTGGGTGATGATGATGCCACTTGCTGCTCCTGGACCATTTCTCCCTGATTGTCTTTCTCTTGCTGTTTTTCCTTTCCATAATATTCTGGACCAGAATAGAAGACTCTGCCTCTCCACAAGTCCCCTACAAAGCATTCACATTGATTTGGCAGCTCAGAGAAGGGAAGAAACAGCCGGCTGCTTTCCCCCTGCTGTTTCTTTTCCATACACTGCAAAACAAAGGGCGTCTTTGGAGGCTGCCTGGAGCTCTTGTTGCCAAGGGGGCAGAGACACGTGCATGTGGTGGCAAGTTGGCAACTGGAATTGTTGATGCCTGGGTCTTGGAAAAAGGAACTAGGAGCTCCTGGCTGCCTTCCCAGTTTATCATTTAAACTGATTCTGGAGGGGAGGGGATGTCCCTTCAGCACTGGGAGAAAGAGTAGTAAGACAACCCTTTTATGTTTTCAGTAACTGTAGCCCTGGGCATTGGAAATAGATTCAGATTAAGCCTAGTGGGCTTTGGCTCCGTGTATATACAGTATGTGACATAAACAGTTGCACTCCCATCCTCCTACTTGGCTCTGTTGCTACAGCAAAATTCTTAAGGAAAAAAAAAGGAGTTGTGTTTTTCCTTTTCTATTGTATTTTTATCCTGCCTTTGCTCCCAAGAGCTCATTTACCAGCAATATGACACTAAAGGCACCTTTTTAATAAGCAGAATCTTAATACAACACACGCAACATGCTAGATTTTTTAATTCAGAGTGCATTTGTCAGGAATTCAAGCTGTTGTTATTTTCTTAAACGTTAATATGAAGTTACAGCTGCAGGGACCTACCTACAACATAATTTTTAGAAGTGGATTCCAGACAGGTAAAATCCATCAAAAACATCTGTAAAGATTTCATTAAGCACCAAATTTCATTTAAAAAAGTCAGTTCATCTATCCATAATCCTTTATAAAACAATGTTTTATCTTTATTTATCTACATTCCCAATATCAAAGGCTTAACCCCATGTACCTATATGTACACTCCCCTATATGTACCATACTCATCAATCAATATAAGTTCTTGCTGAAGTTCAGGGTTTATAAACAAAACAAGTCCATTTCCCCCCTTTTTTGTTTTTGCTGAGATAAAACCTTCATCCAAAATTTTGTAAGCTAAATATTTTGTATCCTTTTTGTAAACAAATTTTGTCCTGTTTTTTTTTTTCAAATAATGATTTACTCTATTTATATTCCACAGCGGGGCTGTCAAACTCCCGGCCTGCGGGCCCGATGCATCATGTGCTGGCCACGCCCATGCCCAGTTTAGCGAAGGGGAAAAACTCACAATACACCACGTGATGCCACTGTGATGATGTGAGTTCACCCCTGATCCACAGTATGCATTTGTAAACCACAATTAGTCAAAAGTTTTGAAAAGTCAATACCTGTAATACCTAATTAGTACCATCCCTTTCACTTTCCTGTTGCATCCATAAAGACTTTTGTGTAGACCAGGAGTTTCAAACTCACATAGTCACAGTGGCGTTACATGAAGTATCAGGACGTTATCATCTTCTCGTTCTTATCTTCTTGCTTTATTTGCTGGTTTGTCCGTTCTATCTCTTCTCCTATTCTTTCTTCTATCTCCTCTCTTTCCTGGACTCTTTGATCTTCATTCATTGTCAGTTGTAGCATATTTTCTATTTTCCCATATATACCTTGCATTAGGTTCTTATCTCTCTGTGATTCTTTTCCATAGTACCCCTAATACTTTGAAACATCAGTGCCATTTCTCTTGAAATCTCACTCATTTCCCCCTGATGGAGCATCTTGTCTTAATTTAATAAGTCCCACTCTTACTCAACTCCAAAAACAATATATTACAATGTTACTCCTCAGAAAGTTAAATAATCATAGTTCTTTACACCTCAGGATTATTAAGCAATTTCATTTAAGTAGTCCAAACAACTTCCTCAAATCAAAAGTCACTTTTCTTCACTTAAAAGAGTTGTCCTTATTCTTACAATAGAGTCTCCAGTAATCATAAAGTAAATAATTATAGAATAGTAAGTGTTATCACAGTCCTCCAGATGAATGTTATTTATTTCTCTCATGAATTTTTTTTCTAAATTTGTAGGGGTCTGGTATATTCCATTCACCAGTAGATGGCGCCCTCAGCTTAGGTTTCAGCATTGTTTCAAGTTTTATAGATTTGATTAATCCAAATTTAGTTCAATTTATGGAAGCAAAGTCAGCTATTCAAATAGATTCAAGTAGATAGTTCCAGCATTTTATAATGCCTTTCCAAAACAACACCTGCCCAATTTAAAAGTCTGATGTTCTATATTTTAAAAGGTCTTTAGCTATTCTCCCCTTAAGTTCCTTTCTTTTGTGTCTAGGATTTTTCTCTCTATGGTTGTTCGCCACTTTGAAAAATAGTTTTAAGAGTCTCTTTTTCTGGATATTCCTCTTTCTTTTTTTCTTCAAAGTTAGGGTCTAAATAAAAAAGTACCTTCTCACCCAGCTTCAATCACTATTCTTCTACACCGGTACTGCTCAGTTCTTTGTTGCCTTGGTTGTCCCAGCTTCATGGCAGCCATGATGGCTGCCTCTTCTCCTTATCGTGGGAGAGGGAAGAAGCCCTGAGTTCAGCAGGAGAGTTGCTGTTCTCAGCGACCTTCAGGGCACCCCTCTTTTCTTCACCACACTACAGGGTAGCTTTAGCTCTTTTTGGAGCCCTCCTATAGGGAGAACTTTGCATGGGAGCACGGAGACCTCCTCACGTCTAATAGCCGGAAACCTGAGATTTCTATTTTCTTAATTTTTTTGTTCATCTCCTATTTCAAGTTTATAAGTCTAACTTTAATTCTCTCTCCAAAATTTGTCAATTTAGTATTAAGTGATTCAGACAGCTTTTTACTTATTTTCTCAAAAGTTTTCTGAAGCAATTCTGGTGCAATTCCTCTTTCTGCAGGTTGCTCTCACAATTTCCTTCTCCCTCCTGTGGTTTTTGCCCTTTTTCTGGTAATTGCCATTCTAATATTATAATCCAAAAATGAAAGTGTCTCAATTACATGAGGGAGAATAAAAGGCAGATTTTCTATTTTTTCTGTTCTGTCCATATCCATATATCATTATCCATATACTTTCATTTCAAATGACACTCTAATGGTAGTTATAGCCATTATTATAACCTGGCACCTATTACATTTATTTTGTAAAATCTGACAATTATCTATATACTTTAATGCTAAATACATAGCATTTCCATTAAGATCAAGTGTGTTTGTCTGTTTAATACCAATATTTTTCTCCCAATCTTTAATGCCATACAGATGGGCAAGCCTAATTCAATTTGGAGGGTGAAGTGGTTAAGGCACCAAACTAGAAACCAGGAGACCATGAGTTCTACTCCTGCCTTCTGCACAAAGCCAGCTGGTCAATCACTCTCAGCTTTAGGGAGCAGGCAATGGCAAACCACTTCCAAAAGACCTTGCCAAGAAAACTGCAGGCGTTCTGTAGGAAGTCACACCAGGAGTCAGCACTAACTTGAAAGCATCCATACTCCCAACAACATTCACTCAGTTTTGTATTGTATAACTAAATGGTACCTAAAACAGTCATTTCTTAAATGCCAGTTTAATATTAGACACCTGTGGCAAAGGAAAAAATTGAAGCCCAGTAGAAAGAAGTATTCCCCATTTGCAAGGATGAAAAGAGCTGTGTATGTGTCCCAAGGGATCCTGATGTTTAAAGCCTATTTTACCCCACTGTAATGTATAATTCTGTTACATAGGGCTAATCAGCATATATTTCAGCAGTCCCTACCAAGGTCAGATGGACTTACTCCATAGTACATTTAGAGTAACAGCACAAATAAAGCTTGCTTTGCTTTAATTTTAAGCTTGCTCTTCTGCTCTGTCACAATCATGGTTATATAATTTCTTTTGAGTAGCAAGTCCTGAAACTACACTTCATTTAACTGGATGTGGTTGTGGTTAAAGAATGCAAGAAACAGGATTTACCAAGTCAAACCAAGGAAAGGAAGTAAAACTCAAGAGATACATATGCAGGTCCTTTCATACTCCAGTAGAGGTCAGATACCTACATGAAAGCTAATTTGTCGCAGCATGATAGATTATAACAGTTCATTTGGAGTTCCATTATATAAATCACTTAAATATGTATTTACATAACATTCCTATTAATTACCACAAAATCTGTAATGATTCTGTCTGAGCTGTTCCAGTTTATCTTGCAAATTTTTATTTAAGCTATCCAGTAGTAGGTAATATTTAATCAATGCATTATAACTACCCATTTATCATGCCAAAGTTATAAGTAAACAGCAACATTTGGACTGGATAGAACTTAATGCATTTGCCAAATATACTACATCAATAATTAAGGTGTACCCCTCCCCCCCATGTGTGTGCACTGCTTATAAATATATACTGTTTCATATCTTTAAAATGATGTGACGAAAAAGTGTTGATCTTTGCAGTATTGAGGAAGCCTTCAGTTTCTTGGTCAGGTTTTTTATCAACAGTTTAAAAAGCCAATTTAAGAGAACTATTATTAGTACAGGTAAAGGTTCCACTGGGCTATTTTATTGTGCATCTGTTCAGACAGCTTTGGCTAACTAAACTCTGGAGCAAAAGGAAGAAAATACATAACCAGAAAGTCAGATCATAAGAAAGTGCATATTGTAGACAGGGACGAGAAAAATATGTCACCTCCTTCTACATTTTAATGCTTTTTGGTGGGTTCAGTTCTATCAGGAATATTTGGAGGATTAATAAATATTCCATTGTCAAGATGCTAGTTTCTTTGATAGCACAGAAAAACAGAGGAAACATCCAGGAAAGTGAGAAATACGTTGTCTATTCAGCTTCAGGGTATTATTATGATCCTCATGTTGGATCATTCATAAGAAGAGAAAATGACTGCAGGTTAAATGATATAACATATTGAAAAGAGGACATTTTGTGATCCTCCACAATTTTGCTTGAACCCAAAGCATATAATTTGCTGGGTTAAGTGAATATTTCTAGTTTTGTCTTTTGTGAGTACTATATCAGTGCAAAAAAAAAAAAAACCCAACAAAAAACTAGTGACTCCATAAAATCTTGCTTCTCTTTTTTAATAGAGGCTTTAAATATTCACCTAAGCACTTCTGATTTCTAAATATAATTAGTAGTCACTTAAGCAAAAAAAATTATGGCTTAATAAGAATTTATTTAGGATTAAGGATCTATGAAAAAAAAATACAACAAAGGGGAAAAAAACCTCCCTTTAAAAAGGAGACAGACAGACAGAGAGAGAGAACACACCATAGTGGTTAAAGCACTAGGTTAGAAATTGGGAGACCATGAGTTCAAGTCTCACCATAGGCTCAAAGCCAACTGGGTGACTTTGGGTCAGTCAGTCTCTCTCAGCCCTAAGAAGGAGGCAAGAGCAAACCACTTATGAAATGTTTCTCCCAAAATTGCAGGAATTAATACAAGCAGTTGCCTAGAATCAATACAACTTGAAGCCCCCTCTCCTGCACAAAAATAGCAGTGTAAATGCCCTAATTATTGCAAACAACTATTTATATATACCGGCAGTGACTGTTTGATTGGCTACTGCAGTTATTTATTTGAAGTGAATACTATTAATCATTGCTATGGATTTTTAATAATTGCTTTAATTCAATTCATTCCCATTTTTCTTCATAAGGTATTTTTTTTACTCATTCTGATTTTATTCATTGTTGTGATTTTTCCTTGTTTGCATAACTACAAGAATCTGGTTCAAGCAGGCAGTATAAATACATTTAAATATATAAACCAAGGGCTGCAATAGCCGCACAAAGAACAAACCAGATAATATTTGAGTTTACAACCCAAGGCAAATTGAGTGCCCTTAGACCCATTAATTTTAATGGTGCTAACAATATTATTGTTACACTATTAATGACACTTAACAGCATTTGTAATCAAATGGAAGTGGCACTGAGTTCAGTGATACTTACTCTCATGTAAGTGTGCAAAAGGTTGCAGTCTTTCCTACATTCTGTACTGTATAAGATAATGAACTCTGTCATGCTACTATTTGCTCAATTTGCAAATTTTGCAATTCATTTTAAACTCAATTTGCTTTCTTCCCTCATTGCCATTTCCAGCTGCAGACAAAACCTGTTCAGGGCATTGTAGACCATATTCTTGCTCCCAAAAGGAACTTGCAGCTAAATATGCTTCAGTCTGAGACATCCAATAGCTGAATGCAGGGAACAGAAGTCAACCAGCTGATTTCTTAATTAAGGAGTTTCCATCTCTTACTATAGAGCGTTCCCCGTCCAGCCCCAAAACGACACGATTCATGAACAATTCCCCTTCTTTAAAAGAAGCATAAAATGTTTTGATGGCCTCCCTCCCACCCCCAGCCCATGAATTTGTCTAGGTGCATCAGTTTATGTGTAGAATAGAATCATAGAGACCTTGGAAGTTTTCTAGTCCAAGTCTTGTCCAAGGTAGGGGGGAGGGCTTATGCCACCCCGGACAAATGGTTGTCCAATCTTTTCTTGAAAACATCCGGTGATGGAACACCACAACTCCAGGAGGCAAGCTGCTCCATTGATGAATTGTTTTCAATTTCAGAAATGTTTCCTTAGTTCCAGGTTGGATCATCTCTCTTTGACAAGTTTCCACCTATTGTTGACCTACCCTCAGGTGCTCTGGAGAATAAGTCAACCCCCTTTTCTCTGTGACAGTCCCTGACGTACAGGAAGACAGGTATCATGATACCGCTAAACCTCCTCTTCATTAGGCTAGATATACCTACTTCCCTTAATCATTCATTCTATGATTTAGCCTCCAGACTCTTTATTATTTTTATGACTCTTCTCTGCACTCTTTCTAGCACCTTACCATCTTTTTTGTGTCTTGGGCACCAGATCTGGATGCAATATTCTAATTGTAACCTCATTAGTGCAGAATAAAGCAATGCTATTACTGCTCATAATCTTGATGCTATCTCTCTGTTGACGAATCTAAAACTGTACTGGCCTTTTTGGCAGCTGCAATACATTGCCTGGCTCATATTCAAGTGTTGGTCCACTAAGACACCTAGATCCTTTTCACATTTAGTAGTCCTGAGCCAGGTATCACCTATTCTATACCTCTGCATCTGAATATTCTTGCTTAAGTGCAGAACCTTATTTTGCTCACCACTTAACTGTATCTTATTGGCTATGTCTCAATGCTCAAGTCCATCAAGATCCTTCTGAATCTTGAATCTATTTTCAAAGTGTTAGCAATTTCCCCCAGCTTGGTGTCATCTGCAGATTTGATGAATTCCTCTTCTATCCCCTCATCAAGACAGAACCTTGAAATATCCTACTACAGGCTTCCCTCCATGTAGATGTAGTTCCATTGAAGATGACACACTGAGTGCAGTTGGTTAGCCAACTGCAAATCCATCTGGTGATGGTACTATCACACATTTTTCTACCTTACCAAGAAGTCAAAGTATGCTATATCCATAGCATTTTCCTGATCCACTAATTTAGTCACTTTATTAAAAAAAGGCAATAAGGTTTGTTTGGTGCTCACAAACTTGCTACTTGATTATCTTTTTCAGGATTTTCCTAGCTATTGATGTCAAGCTGATTGGCTTATAGTTTCCTGCATCCATCTTTTCCCCCTTTTTGAAGATTGGAACCACATCAGCTCTTTTCCAGTATTCTGGCAGTTCTTCTATCTCCAGGAGCTCTGAAAAATTTTGTTCAGTGGTTCTGAGATCTCACCTGCCAACTCTCTCAGAATCCTGGAATGTAAATCATCTGGTTCTGGTGATTTGGATATGTGTTCTCTTACCAATTTCTTGCCTATTTTGATCTATATTCTTGCTCTGTTTCCCATGGTGCTGCATTTGGTAGGTTGGACTATTTTTTCCTTTTTTCATGAAGACAGATGCAAAAAAGAAATTAATCAATTCTGCTTTCTCTCTGCTTGTTACCTTCTTGCCATTATCTCCCATTAATGGACCAACCATTTGCTTGACTTTCTTTTTTTCTCTTACATATTGAAATATTTTTTTTGGCATTCGTTACAAGTCTTAGTTCATTCTGATCCTGACTCTGTTTTTGCAAATTTGAGCAATTTATTGATTTACTGTTCTAATTATATTCCGCTCTTTCCATATTTGTCCTTTTTGTCCATCAATTTTTCAGAGAGTTCTTTGTGCAACCATTTATTTAGCATGAGAGATGGTTGCAAGGGAAGATTGGTTTTTGACACTATTAACAAATGTGGAAAAATCTGAAAAGTCTACTTTTCACCATGGTGGCATATTAGAAAGCCTGATCAAGTTTATTATCCCAGCATGAGTTGGAAACTAGAAAAGTTCTATGGCACTCCCATTATCTTTGAGTGCTTTTCCTGAGCTAAATAAAAACATGAACTAGGAGGCTGAGTGAAAGGTAATCTATGAGTCAGATTAAAGGTAAAGGTAAAAGTTCCCTTCGCACATATGTGCTAGTCATTTCCAGCTCTAGGGGGCAGTGCTCATCTCCATTACAAAGCAGAAGAGCCTTTCTGTCCAAAGACTTCTCCGTGGTCATGTGGCCGGCATGACTAAACACCGAAGGCACATGGAACACTGTTACCTTCCCACCAAAGTGGTTCCTATTTTTCTACTTGCATTTTTACATGCTTTCAAACTGCTAGGTTGACAGAAGCTGAGACAAGTAACGGAACTCACTCCGTTATGTAATGCTAGGGATTTGATCCACCGAACTGCCGGCCTTCCTGTTCAACAAGGCTTTCAGTGTCTTAGCCACTGAGCCACTGCGTCCCCATTCTGAGTCAGAATACATGACAGCACTCTCTCCAATGAAAAAATGTATATCCGCAAGCATGATAAATATGAGTTCTGATGTTGTAACATGGAAGAAAAACACTAATCTGTCTTTTTCAGAAAAGATAAGAAACCAGTTTTGTAGGTTGCCACCTTGTCAGTAATGATTTGCAACCAGTGTTGTGTGATGGAATTATTTTTTTAATTTTATTTTTATTTAGAAAATAAATATTTAGAAAATATTACTGTCGATTTAGGGCATTCTCAAGGAGAGATATAAATTTGCATTTTTAATGTTTAATTGACAGATTTGTATCTGTTAACAAGGGTATTGAAATTCTTTTTTTTTTGCAAATGAGTCAAATATTATTAGACAATGGCAAATTTATATGCACATTGTTAGTCCATCAAGTGCCTAAGACAGTTATTCACTTTCTAGGTCTACTGCTGCACTGGGGTGGTTAGATGCTGTATGGTAAAAATTTCTTTCATGTATGACTCTTTTTCCTGGCGAGCTTAAGGGAAATTAATCACATCTAAATGATCCCAGATATAAAACCAGTGATCATAATGCTGCCTTCTTTTTTTAAAAAAATCTAATACCTACTGCTGTTACTTGATAATCTTGTGTTACCTATGCACCTTAAGGCTTATAAGAGAAAAATGAAAGAAAAAATTGCACCTTTGAGACTTATTCATAAACGATCTTTGGCTGTCTTTCAGAACATTAGTCTCACTCTTTGTGAACTGCACTTGACACATTGTAAGGTCTAGAGAATTTCTCCATCTCAGACTATGCTACATGGTTATTTGCCAGTAATTTGTATTTAGGAGATAGACTTTGAAAAAAGAATAGTCAATTTTACACTGGGAGAAGTGCATAGAGGGATCTAATATTCCTACCTTTCCCCATCAGCCAAAGTGTTATTTTATTTAGAAAAAAATGGTTCTACTAATATCAGCGGAACTACTTAACTTTGAGTATAGATCTCAGGATGTTCTCATCAAGTAAAATGTTCATCAGTTCCATTTGCCAAACAGCAAATTTGTCCATGAGATTTGGGAACATAACAGTGTCATTTTAGCCTGGTGGAATTCAGATTAGTAAGCAGTGGGTCACAGATATCAGAAGTGACAAATTATCAAAAGGCTTTTTTAAAATCACTTTTCATGAGGAATAGAAAAGTTTTATTTATTTTTAAAAAAGAAACCAGCAGGGTTTGTTTTGTTTTGACGTGGAAAGTGATTGTTAGTTAGATCTAGCAAAGCTTTTCTTCAAAGACCAAGCAGTGCTTCTCAGCTAGCTAAATGGTTAAGAAATTATTTTCCAGTTTCAGTCTAGGGCAGTGGTGGCTAACCTTTTTGGGCTCCTGTGCCAAAAATTGCTCACGCACTCATGTGCCAGCACCCAGAATGCAATGTGCGCCCCCTTCCCATGCCCTCTGTGCATGCGTGCACAATCCCCCGCCACCCCCTTACCTGCACTGTGCCTCACAGCTGATTTTTCAGCTGGTTTGAAGCCTTTTTTGGCCTCCCTTTTTCCAAGTCTCTGCAAGGTTTTTCAGGATGAATTATAGGCTCATTTTGTCACTTCTGGTATTACAGGAAGTGATGAAACGGGCCTATAATCCATCCTGAAAAGCCTTGCAGAGGCTTTTTCCAAGCCTCTGGGAGGCCGAAAAAGGCCTCAAACCAGCCGAAAAAAAATCATCTGTGAGGCGCGTGCATGCGCATTGAGGCAAGTTTGCCTGCGGCTCTCGTGCCAGCACAATGGCTATGCATGCCAGTTGTGGCACATATGCCATAGGTTCACCATCACAGGTCTAGGGAAAGCCTCCCACACTAAGAAAGTAAAGCAGTCTGTGCGGATCTCTATTCAACCTGCTTCTGTTGATAGAATAAACATTCAAATACAAACTCATCTTCATTTATTTTTCACATATCATGGTGTACAAGTTCTGGCTAATATGCCTGGCCTAAGGGTGGTTTGTGCTGAAATTTGAATATCAATGTATGATGAATGGAAATATGTCTTATCATATTTATATCAGAATACAAGGAGGAATGAGATGAACCTGCATTTTCTGAATACACAAACTCTGGGTAGAGCTCCCACATAAGGATGGTAGAAGCAAAAATAGGCTGTTCATTGGCTGAGTAACAAGGAAGGGTTTTAGTCCTGACCTCTGCTCCTAAATGTCCTCTGTGAGTGATTCCCCATCCTTAGGTCCCCCATCCTTAGATTCCCCATCCTTAGGTTACTGGTCCTCCCTCCATGTGCACAGAAATAATTTCAATGTTAGAATCTTATTTGGATATGTCTCTTTTCAGGCCACACATTTTTAACATTAATCGTATTTGTTTTCATAACATGGCTATGTTGTTATAACAAATTTAAAATTAGAATATCTCCATTATAAACAAATAGGTTTATAACTATGAGATGTTATATTTTGAACTCTGATTCCTAAGTGTGTATTTTCTGTGATCTTTGCCTGCATGGGAGTGAGTGATTTCCTACTATATATTGACAAGTTAGAATTGTTCGCTAGTGTCAATGAAATACACACGCTCAAATACAGTGAATGAGAGAGAGTGATTCATCAAGTAATTACCATAAAGAAAACTTGAATTTTAGTTCAGGAGTGCATGAACAATGTTTACGTTATTTTTTTTGTACACGTTATACTGTGATAAATTGAAAAACAATGGTGTAGGTTTCCTAATCTTTCATTTTATTCCAGACCTGCTCATTCCAAGCTTAGAAGCATATGTTTCAGAGAAGAAGCATACATGTTTGTGAGTGTATATATATATACACACACACACACACACACACACACGCTTAGAATAATGACTCATGAGACCACAGCTTTTTCTTCAAATTTTCATTTGAAAAACTCATTGCCTCTAGATATACCCATTATTTACATCATATCTGATTTAAAAGACATTTTGCTTTGGGTTGAATGTGGAAGCATATAAGAAAGCATTATTCTTGCAATAAATAACTTAAAGCATGTAAAGCAGTTTATATCATTTTCTCCCCAAAGAAATATATTTTCCTTTGAATTGAAGGTTTTCAAAATTTTCATTTCTAGGATTTAATCTTTACAGTAAAGGCAAAGTTCACTGAGCTGTCTCTTTTGGATAGGGCAGCATAGAATCATGAGATTTAGTTTACATATTTTACAAGAATGGAGAGTTTATTCCCCTTTTGTGATTCATTGACATTCCTGCTTTTTTCTGTAATAAAAGTGAAGTTGTACTTCTTACCAGTTGATGAATTCATGAGAATTAATGTACTCTGTTTTTCTTTTACATCCCTTTCTTGTAATCATATATTGATTGATTTTTGATTGATTATGTAGCATCAAGTAATTTTTTTATTCCTAGTGACCACATAAATAAATTTTCTCCATGATAATCTATCCATAACCTGGTTTTTCAGGTTTTCTCCAACACCAGAGTTCCAAGGTGTCAATATTCTTTCTCTCCTGCTTCTTCAAAGTTTACATTTACTTACTGTAATCATTTAAATCCTGAAGCTGTTCTATTGCGTTACAGAATCATGTAGTAGTGTCTTTCTAGACTAAACCTTTTTGCTGCAAGAATGTATTATACATGCATTTTTCAATTTTTCACAGTGTGAATATTTCACTATACTGTATATTACAAAATCCGAGCCTTGCCTTATCTACTCTGTGTTAGTTCTCTACATACAGAGATTAGAGTAGAGGAAATGTGCAGACAGAAGCAATTCAAAACTGGCTTATGGTGGAGATAGCAAAAAATGTGGTAAGACTGTAGCTTCTAACTTATTGTTTCAAATCAATTTAGTTATCCACTCTGAAACCTGGAAATAAGTGATTTATGTCCAATTTTGCATTATAAAGATACGATTTGCTTTTTTAGATAGATCGGATTTCCAGAAAGCGCTTACTATGATTTTTTGCCTCTGTTGAGTTTATGTATTGATTTATTTAATTTGTATCCTATTTTTTATTTTTACAAATAACTCAAGGCAGCAAACATATCCAACACACCCTATTCCTCCTATTTTCCCTGTGACAACAACCCTGTGAGGTGGACTGAGAGAGAGTGGCTGGCCTAAAGTCACCCAGCCAAATTTCATGCATAAGGCAGGATTTCAATTCATACCTTCTTCTTCTTAGCCAGGTACATAGCACTTTAACCATTAGAACAAACTGACCTATAGCTGGTATCCAATCTAACCTGATAAATGGCACATTTTCCCATAATGAGAGAGCACGGTGCTTATGGCACAGTGATTAGAGTGCAATATTGCAGGCTAAGTCTGCGTTCCACTGCCAGGAGTTCGATTCTGACAGGGCTCAAGGTTGATTCAGTCTTCCATCCTTCTGTGTAAAACGAGGACCCAGATTGTTGGGGGCAATATGGTGATATTTGTAATTGACTTAAAGCGTGCTGTAAAGCACTATGGAATGCTATGTCGGTCTAATTGCTATTGCTATTCCTAAGTAAAAAAAATCTTAAGTTTTTAAGTTTATCAATTATAATGAGATCAATCCAAAGATAGCAATAGCATGTAGACTTATATACCATTTCACAATGCTTTACAGACCTCTCTAAGTGGTTTACAGAGTCAGCATATTCACCCCAACAATCTGGGTCCTCATCTTACCGACCGCGGGAGAATGGAAAGCTTAGTTACCCTTGAGCTAGTGAGAATCGAACTGTCGAACTGCAGCCAGCAGTCAGCAGAAGTAGCCTGCAGTACTGCATTTTAATCACTGCACAAGATGCAAGCTAAGTGACCCTATGTAAGTGTTACAAAAGACATGGATTATGAAGTGGCTCAGATTTGCTAAAAAGTGTTATATAGACAATTGCTGGAATTCATGAAAAATTCATCAGTGCACCAGGATGGCATGCATTCTAGGTGATGCTTGGAACACATACAGTATGTGGAACAATTATATTACAGATAATTTAAATTCTGCTGATTCAAGAGCATCGGCCATTGGAGCATAACTAAATCTAGAAATAAACTATATTTTACCTGAAGACATTCCTTGAGAAAGTTCTCAATTACAGGATTCTGTTTATAATTTCTGCTAAGTGAATACACAAATTTGGGGAAGGGGTGAAGTTGGCATTATGACAATAAGGCTTAAGGTAAACCTGGCAGATCTCAGTCTTGCTTATCATATGAATACAGCTTCAAATAATTTGCCAGACAATAATGGTCTTCAACATATCACTTAATAAATAGAAAGGATGATTTCGTTTAATCTGCTAAGCTATTACTTGAGTGCTCTACTGTTAGCAATCATATGTTTACCAAGTATAGAGTAAAAATAATTTCTGGAAAAAAACATTGCTTGATAAATTAAGAATGTTCAGGTTGCTTTAGCCTTGAATCAGCCCTGTTCTATATCTAGAAATGTATGTATGCCTTTCCCTATTAATAGGAGAGAATTCTTCATTTTCTATTGCAGATGTTCCAAACCAATTAAAGAATCATTGTTGGTGAAAGACTACAAAGCGCTTGCCCTTTAAAACAGTGTTGGGAAGTTGCTAATTGCTCTAAAGCAGCTTCCACTGGAGTGTGGAGCCAAAGAACAGATAACAATGAAACATATTAGTTGCTTTTGTCACAACATAAAAGGCTGGGTGAGGGATTGGATTCTTTCTCAAAGAAAAAGAACTCAGTAGCTTTTCCACTCCCCTTCCAACTTGTTTTCTATAGTTCAAGAATCTCAAGATACAGCAAAACAATTTGGCAGCCTGAGCGGTCGCACAGTTTGACAACATGTCACATGGCATGGTGTTGCCCTGACGAATAGTGTGCTAGTGGTCTTTTAAAAGATTGCCATTTAGGAGTTGCACCATTCTGTATGCTGAGAACATTTTAATGGGAACATGGAGAAAACAAACACAGATGGTGGCAATTGCATTATTTTTTTTCCTCTTAGAGAATAATCAGCATTTGTAAATAACATAGTGAGGTAACAATAGGACTACTTGGTCTCAAGTTCAGTTTTCGAGGATTTACTTAAAAAATGAAACAACAATAAACCCAAATAAAATGAGGAATAAATAAAAAGCCAATGCAATTGTACAATTACTTAGGAATTATAATTTGAATAAACATCTTTTCAATTGTTTTGAAGAATAAAGAAAAATCTTCATCTGTCATCAGAGGAGGAATCACTTACAAGCCTTCTGTTCAGTTTGTATTAGTTTCTTATTTTGGTATTTGTAAACTTTCCTAAAATTATTTTTTTTTAAAAAGATACTAAATTGATATTCATGGTGATATATTGCTTTAAGTATTGTGTGGGAGTGAAAAGAAAAAATGATTTTTTTCTCTGTATGCGGCAAAACATCTACTATCCTGTGTGGAGAAATATGCCAGGCCTTTGGTAAGGACAACATATAAGAAAGAGGAATTGAGTTGTGAGCAGAGAACACAAATGCTAATTTTGAAGGTAAAATAGGAGCAAGAAAGAACAGCATCTCCTGCAAACTGAAAGAAGCATTCATTGACAACTCTTGAACTGAACTGGGTCTTTGGTCCACAGTGCAAACTATTACCAACAGCCTATGAACTAATGCAGAATCCTTTCAACCAGACATTTGAAAGAATGGTGTGAATTTGAAGGTTCAAATATGAATATCTAAACACAAACACCACTTGTTGGAGTTTTCTGAGTCTCTGGATAAGGTGTTGAAGCCCCTTTCCCACCCTCAAATTGTATCTCTCATCATAAGACTTATTGTGTGTGTTTTTTATTGCCCTTCAAGCAAAGCTACTTCTGGTTTCCTCATTGTCAGTTCTCTTTGTTCAGTAACACAATAAAAATGGTAGAGAAACAAAATACCCACAAGATCAATGTTATCATGAAACAGAGAGACCAGAAAGAAAAGTTGGTTGAAAGAAGGGATGCATTTGTTCAAGGGCACAATGTTGTTCAATCACAGGCAATGCAGCTCAAGAAAGATGTCCAGCCTGCCTGTATTGTTTTAAGGGAATGATGCGGAAGGAGTGATATTTTATTCTCATGAACCTTGCTAGATAAGATTCCTGTTTCGGCAGAGTCAAAAGTACTCTCTTCAGTTCGTAAAATATGTAAAAGGTATTCAGAGTTTTGCAGCGTGAATTCAGCTCCAGAAAAATAAACACAGATGGCTGATGCTTCATTTAATGTCTTTATAAACATAATAAGTAAATTTTACAAACCAGTTGTAGATTTCTCCAACATGGAACAAACTCAAACAGAAACATATTGCAAGTAACTTCAGGAGTTCAGAAACAAACATCAGTTTCACTTTAGTTCAGCAGGCAAACAGAGGAGAGAAGCAGTTTCATTTCAATAGACAGACTCAGAGGTCAACATGGCTTCAGAGGCTCAGAGCTTAATGTGGAGCCACGCCTAGGCTACTTCTAGTTTCAGTTTCCAGCCTAGGCTACTTCTAGTTTCAGTTTCAGTTTCCAGCCTAGGCTACTTCTAGTTTCAATTTGCAAAACAGTCCTCATTGGCTGACTTAGTTGCTATGTCTATTCATTGGCTGACCTTGTTACCAAGCTCTATTCCAGTTCATGAATATACTCTGATAAAAGGTTCAAATTGCCAAATCAGAAAGTGAACAAGAATCATTTGATGAGCTGACATGTGACAGGAAATATTGTTCAGACAAAAAATATAGTGAGCAAAAAACCCAGATGGCCCATTTTGAAAATATGGACATTACACAAATGTGTGTTGGCTTTCCAGTACAATTTTCTATGTTTCTGTTTGACGCAATGACATTGATGGAATGGATTTTGTCCGTTAAGAATAATACTTAGGCAGAAGAATCAAATAGAATTGGCAACTTTAAAATCCTCGCTAATTTTGGTGGATAATTATAATTACAAATATAGAAAAACATATATGTCCTTAAAAAATAAAACAATTAACAAATTTGTTCTAAAGGTGTCAAACTCGCATCGCCATCGTGACGCCATCACACATCACGATTTCCTAAAGTGGGTGTGGGTGTGGGCATGGCCAGCACGTGATGCATCCAATTTGCGGGGGGTGAGTTTGACAGCCCTGTTCTAAATGAAAGTACTTGCCAGGGATATCATTTAGACCAGTCTACAATCTTAAGGATCTGTGAAATCTGATTATGTTATTGTTGAGTTGATTTTTTGAATTGATTTTTTTTTAGGGTGGGAGGAAGATATAATTCTTGCCTGCTAGACTTGAGAATGTAATGTATAGAACAACATGAATAAATACACAAATCAATAGTTTTTACTCTTAAAAATATGGAGAGGTGAGATCTGTTTCAAGCTGCTTTGGAAGGACTAGGAAAAAGAATTGGTGCTGTGTGGATCTGATCTTTAGAAATTTTAAATATATTAAAGGAACATTAACAATTTAATATAGATATGTCTGGAAAGCAGAAAGAGACTTGGACAGTGTGATCTAGCAATTAAACTATACAAGAACCACATAATGCAAACTAGTTTTGTGGGTTGTTATAAGAGATGCTGTTGCTGAACTTATTTCTATATTGAATTTATCATTATTATAGTAGTTTTAATTACTATACTGTGGATGAATCAAGTATATTGCCTTGTTGGGCAGCGCCAAGAGACTGATAAATCACAGCAGGATAAAAATTAGATGAATAAATAAATGAGTTTATGCTTTTCAAAGGCCATGTAAAGACATTGCCATGTTAAATGGCCTAGTTATCAGTTTTTCATCAAAGAATTTTGAAAGGACATTTTAGTTCGCAGAATATTTTAGGTGAAACTCCTAATTTTAGCTTAATCGGCAGTAAGAAATGTGTTTATAAGCACTAATGCATCTGAATTCTTCCTTGGCTGTCCAGTAGAATCTTTGCCCCAATTTTATATTAATTAAAACCACTGGGAAGGTATTTTGCTTCAAAACAAAACAAAACACCAAGCCCTAACCCTTTATTTATTTACAAAAATACAATTGGTTTTCTTAGATAATATATTAGATTACTTCTGCTAGCACTTTATTTGGATGTGTGACTAAAGAAATGAGAAAGGTGCACAGGGGTTGCATGGAACTTGTCTTACTACCATTTGTCTTTAGATAATTACAAATTTTTGACTCACCATATGTACCACTAAAGAAATCATTTTGTGAAAAAATGCATCCTTCAATTTCACTAATAATACTGTAATTAAAGTTCTAGGACTTTGGATATTACTGGTACACCCAGTTACTTGAAGATTAAGGCTGTGCTTCTCTTAATAAAAAAACATTTCTCGTGGTTCTGTTTCTTTAGTTACACTCCAACTTCTTCTGTAGGTGATTTAGTTCAGAATAAGATACTCTAAAATTTATGTGCAGTTAATACATATCATTTATAGCCTGTTTTTTTTTAAATTTATAGAGCACTCAGATCGAACTAATATGAATGCAGTTGAAAATGAATGGAATTATTTTGTTCTTGCTCCTGGTACACTTATTCAGTTCATTAGTTGATATAGGAAAGAGCAAAATAAATTGACCTGCTTCTGAAGGTAAATGTTGTCTTGTACCTGATTTTTTTTGCCCTATCAGTGAGCTGTCAAATACAAAATAACAAAGTCTCCTGGGTGTGTGTTAACAATAGTTCCAATGTACCATCTGCTCTTCATTGCAGCATGTAATGCCCAATAGTATGAGCAACAGATGGGGGCAACGAAACATGAGAGGAGGCAGTTTGAATGATGTGGCACAATTCCAATCGGAGACAGAATGGTGCCACCCCAAAGACTGTGCTGGGGCAATTGGAAACTTAGCCAATGAGATGTTTAAGGCTACTGGCCAGATGACACAGCACTGGAGGTCCTGGGACCCTAATACTGACTGAGCTTCATTGTAAACAATTTGCTAGAAGATACTAGGAGGCATCTGTTCAGCTTGCTGGGAGTTGCCTTGGGAATCCCACCAATGTCTGTCTTTACTCCCATGTTACTTAATATCCACAGTGAAACTTCAGTTTAGTGGATCTTAATACAATAGACCTTGATACAAGGGTTTACTGAGGAAATTAATGCATGAGGATGTCTTTACTCAAAGGGGGTAATATGCATCAATAGCCTAATAATGCCACCCTGCAAATAATACAGTTTTGAAGCAAATAATATCCTTGATGCCATTTGTGTAATGAATATACATATTTTTTTGTTTTTGTTTTTAAAAAGGTATGTGTGTTACTTTGGACCTTGCCTATTTTGCTTCATTGTCATAGGCATGGTTTCAAGTAATAACAACTCAGTAAAATATTATATTTTTATCTCCTTTCCTCTAATTTTATGCTTTTCTTTTTTCCTTCCATGGTTGTTCTCTTTTTTCTTTTTCTCTTAAGATTCTTTTTAATTTCTGACCAGTTACAAACCATGGAATTCCTCTGAGCATGAGAAAATTTTTACCTTATTTCTCAGTGGATCTATTATGTTGCTTTTATATTGGCTTTCAGCACTTGATTTCATTATTAAAAGGACCTTTACCCAGAGGTGGGATTAACATTTTTTAACAACTGGTTCTGTGGGCGTGGCTTAGGTGGTGGGTGTGGCTTGGTGGTCATGCGACTGGGTGGACATGGCTTGGTGGTCATGTTATTGGCTGGGTGTAGCCAACTCAATATCACTCACATTGAGGCACACATCTCCTCGCCTGGCCTCTCATGACTGTGGGGATGCTGCAACAGTCGTAAGTGTGAAAAATGGTCATAAGTCACTTTTCCAGTGCCATTGTAACTTTGAATGGTCACTCCACACAAGCAAAGTACAGCAAAGGAGGGGAAAAAAACTCCAGAGAAATTCCTGAGAAAGGAAGACCAGTCCTGCCAACAATGTTAATAAGGGTTAACAGAAAGGCAGTTTCTGTAAGCAACACCGGGATGTTTCTTTCCTGCCTTCCTTACAGGATTAGGCCAGTAATTTCTTCTAACAACTGGTTCTCTGAACTGCTTAGAATGTTAACAACCAGTTCTAGCGAATAGGTGCCACCCCTGCCTTTACCTATGCATACACACACACACACACACATTCTGTTGAGCCCCTTAATTTGATACTGGCCATGAATTTGCCTAAAAGAGAAATACTTTGCTTAAAAAATTATCTAAATTCATTGATTGCATTAGTTTGCTGTTTCAAATTGCCTTTCATTGTCCCCAAAACAATAAGCAATCAAGAGAAAAATATTCTTTCATGTTCTCTCTCCTTATGCTGACAATTCCAACATCTGAACGAATGCATTTAATACCAGCTGTAAATGCAATACATGAAAATGAAAAGTGTGGATCTCTGATTTGGAGCCATCTTCATATTTAGGCATGAATGAAGAGAAATTATTCCTCAGTGAATCCATTTAAGGGTTCCTCATGCAAGTATGTTGTACCAGCAGACATGTTAATATCGAATGCTTCCCTGAACTCAATTGGCAATACAAATTTCAGGTCTTTCCTTAAAATTTGTCAAATATAAAATACTGAAAATGCTGATGGATTGAATCATTTTCTGTGTTTCTAATAATTTAAATACAGGATGAATGAAATAATACATTTGGCTTCTTTTCTATTTCCATTTTTATATGTATATCGCTTTTTAAAATTTGTACCAGTTCCATGTTTGAGTGTGTTACATATTAGAGAAGGACATATTTTGTTGCCATGCTGCATGAAGAAAATAATAAGTGCTATGACTACCTTAATTTTCTGCTCCCCATTTTCATACTTTCATCCTAAATGACAACTGTGAACTTCAGTTTAAGTATATCGGCGTATCATTCTCTCCCCCACCCCCCAAAATTAGTTCTGGTTGCTCTTTCCATAACTGCTATGAATTTTTTTTCTATGTATAAGAGGATAATAAAAATGAATAGGACTGACAATGTATTGTAGGTATATTTAAAAAAAATCAATTTCTACATATATAAAATGGAGTGACTTCTCCTAGGTTGAGCCAATGAGATCTTTATTGAAATTGAAACCTGACTGTTGATTTCTTCAAAGTTCCAGGAGTTTTTAATGTCAAAATCCATTGTCTATCTGTCGGATTATAATGATGCCTATTGCAACTCCTCTTTGTAAATACATATTCCTGAGTTAGGGTCAATGGCAGAATTCATTCTACATTAGCTTAACACAGCCATTGTAAGAGCTTCCCGCTTTTGCCAGACCCCCAGGCAGAGTAGCAGAGCTTTAGATAATTGAGCTGAATTGCAGCACATTCGGTAGATATCCCACTGATTTTATTTTTATGTAGGGTAATGATAGAGGTGGTAAAAATAAGATTCTTCTACCAAACAAAACATGAAATGGCCAGCATGGACCTTGTAATGTAATGAGCAATGGTGAGAAACCTACCTATCTCTCCCCTCCCTCCCTCCTCCCCCCTCCTTCCCTCCTCACAGGATATACTGTATATAAAAACCATTTTCCTATTCTGACAGCTCAGAATGGTCAGAATTCAGTGGTATTACCACTGAAGTTTTGTTTCTTTTTTGCCAAATTTCGAACTGTTGAGGAAAAGGACCAAAATGAACCTACAGTAGTTCATAGATTGGTTTAGGTCAGAGATGCACCATCGGTGTACTGATGATAAATATCCTTTTGTTGAAGGATAACATTACTTAGCAGTTTTATGTAAACATACAATAGGAGCAGGGAGAGAGTTGAGAGTTGAGCTCTGTGGCACCACACAAAGCCTTTGGGCTGGACATCTCCTCATATACCAACTCAAACTGGAACTGGCCTCAGAAGGAGGAGAAGAGCCATATTGTCTCTTCCTTCCTTTGGCTTGTCCAGAAGAATATAATAATCAATAGTACTGAAAACTGCTGAGAGATCAAGGAAAGCCAGGATAGATACACTACCCCTATCCTAATTTCCCTCACCCCATCTACAACTGCAGTGATGTCTCTATGCTTCAGCTCAACGTGAATCCCACTGCAGTTGGTCCAGATAATCATCCAGAGTTTGGGTGATAGATAACCTTCTCCCTCATTTTATAGACCACAGATTTAGCTGCTTCAGTGCTGCTTTGCTGTTTTAGCAGAGCTTTTTGCCTGTTCTGCCTATCATATTCATAAACACTTCTCTGGCTTTACTTGGCTATGTTAGGATGTGTTGAACGAGGGGGAGCTTGGGAAATAAAAGGATAGTCTGATTTAATTTGCTTTGATTTATGAACTGATAGCAAAAGGGTCTTTCTATAACTACAGCTTGAAATAAAATTATTGCAGCTTGTTCCTGCTGTTTGCAAATCTACTTCTATTCCCTCTTGGATCATGAGGGATTTCCTTGACGCGTTTATGCTCCTTAATGGTATTGTGAAGCTGAAGCCTTTTCTTGCACTCTGTGGTTTTGCTCTCAGTGGGTATGTCTATACTTACTGTGGAGCATAATCAAATGCTTCTTAAGTGTATATATTTACTGATGTTTTGTTCTTTATATCGTACTATGGATTGTAGTGCTGATGCCAAGATGCCTCACATTATAGAGTGAATAGCAGGCCTCATGATGGAATAATCCATCATACAACAGAAATAAAAAAAAACCTTCATGTGGAAGCCATCAAATAGAAAGTAAAATGCTAGATTGTAAGTTTCCTTCCTATAAGCATCTACCTTTGTATGTGAAGGTGGATTTTTTTTTCTTTCTTTTCTGAAACAATGCTTTTATTTATGTTAAGTATTTTTAGAAGCTTTTAAGCCAGACACAGCCAGGAGCAAGAGAAGATTCAAGGATATAATTGCCACATTAGGATGAATATAGGCTGCTTTGTTACAGAGATACTGCTCTGTAACATGCACACCGATTACATGGTTAAGGCAGCACTAAAGGGGAAAAGGTCCCCAGAGATGGTACAGCTATGCCTATACAAACTTTTCTGCATGTCAGCCTGTTAGATGTTAGTGAGAGGCATTCAGTAAGGACATCTGAAATAAGTCATCATTTACGTCAAGGGTTGATAACACCTTTTGAAGTAATGAGAGCAAGTTTGGTTCTGTCACAAAAGGAATGCCATTTTAATTTGTTTAAGAACACTTGCAGAGGTCTCACAAGTATTCTTGTAATTCAAGATCAGCCTAAAGGCTGATGTTTTGCTTTCCAGGATACCTCCTTCTCATTTAATTTTGTGAACAAGTCTTAATAATACGTTCAGGGAAGGAAGTTGGCTTGGTGAATATATATGAGCAGGGGTGAAGTAACCCCAGAGTGTCATGTTGCTCATCTATAATGGACAGCATTTTTATAGGGGTAACGCAGTGGTGGGATTCAAATGTTTTTACTACCGGTTCTGTGGGCGTGGCTTGGTGGGAGTGGCAGGGGAAGGATACTGTAAAATCTCCAGTCAGAGGTGGTATTTGCCGGTTCTACGAACTACTCAAAATTTCCGCTACCAGTTCTCCACAACTGGTCAGAATCTCCTGAATATCACCTCTGAGTTAATGCATCTACTATAAAAGAGAATTGACATATGAGTTCTATCTCAGTGAGCAAGCAATTAGTTGTATATAGACCGTTGTCATTAAATAAAACTGAAATAAATTTAGCATTTTTTTTAAAAAAATGAAAAGATTATTGCCTCTCAGTGTTCCCGCCAAAACCAGGAAGAAGCTGAGAAGAACAGAAAGCCAAGGCTGAGAAGTTTTTCTCTTGCCATATGCCTATGAGCCTTCTGCAGCTGACTGATGGCAGCCACTTTCCAGCTATCCTGAACTCTTAAAGTAGAGCTTTGCAGCACTTTAGAATTGATCTCCAAAAAGTGCTTTGGCACCATGCAAGAATAGCCTGAAAAAGGCAATTAGAAAAGATGCGGCTGCTTTAAGTTATTATAGACAGGAGTTATGTTCATGATCTGGCATGATCAAAGGCACTTTTTACAGATCAAACATGTAGTTTTGCACAGCCATAGTGTAAAAAGCAGGCTGCAACTTTCATGGAAGTGCCTACATTTTGGATAGAGGCAGGCCATTTTAAGTTCCTGCAATCCGTCATATAACTCAGCCTCAAGAAAAAGAAAGTGTTAATAGCCTTCTTTAACCTTTTTTCAGCTGCCATCCTATACAGTCTCTTACCTTTGAACTCCATGGGACTTCTGGGTAGACTCCTATAGAACTGTACAGCGAGACATTCCATTTTTGTCAGGCGAAGCAGGAAGAGACCCAGCAAAGCAGAGATGGAGAAAGCAGACATAGGTGCTTTTATATTGTCCCAAGGGAAAGACATATGCACTTCCTTTTTATCACAGTGGGAGGAGGAGGAGATAAAGGCAGGAGAAAATGAAGGCGACAAAAATATCCCCTTTACTTTGCATATTTTAAAAGATGTGCATTGCAGGAAAAACAGAGTGATCCAAAGAAGATTAAGGACTCTCATTTTACCTCCTCAGGGTGCCCGCTTACCAGTAGTAAGCTCATGATGTGCTGATGTCATCGTCTCAAAGCAAAGTACTTCTGAAGGCTCAGATTTCCTCAGATTATTTTTTATTTTTTATTATTTGAGGGAAAAGAGAGAGGCAGATGGGGTGGGGGAAAATGTTTCAAATGAAAGAAAAAATGTTAAAGTATCTATGTTTTACCAAAAGCGTTTGTAGAAGGTTATTAACTTCAATGAAGCTACATTTATTGTAAGTTCTTCTCTCTTTTCTTTTTTCTGAAGTGAACACTTGCTGGGATCGTCTCAGCCATCAAGAGCCTCTAGAAAGATGCCCAAATTTGGGGCTTTTCTTGCTGCCTGAACACTGGTTTCTAAAACTTTCCAAAGAAGGTGAAATGTACCCTTTGGTTGCTGATGAGATTCAAAAGCTGAAGTATAATTATAGATCTACACACAGGAAGCCGAGAGTGAATTCTACTTTTAATAAGCACACTAAATAAATTTTTGGTAGTGAAGACTTTTCTGCCTCTCAAATAGGAATTCTCCACAGGATCATGAAAGTCAAACTTTCCCAGTATTGGAGAAGACAAGCTGATGCAGGGTGTTAAGAGACCCATGTCTGAGAATATGGAAGGTGCCAGTCCTTTCATTAGCTACAATAAGTAGTTTCCCTCAAGCATCAGATGCTTGGAAGTGGAACCAAGACGTTAGAGAAGAAAACTGTGTAGGATGCAGCATCCCTGGAAGAAATGTGCTGCCATCCACATAATCTTTGACCAGGCCGGCTTGAGCTGATTTTAGATTTGGGTATTTTAATTTTATGATCATTTTAGGGTTTAAGGTAGGGGTTTTAACTGTTTTGCAGCCAGGGTATTTAATTTAGTTTTAATTTTTGTATATTTAATGTTTTTAATTGCATGGCTGTACACCGCTCCGAGTCCTTTGGGAGAGGAGCAGTATATAAATAAATATTCATTCATTCATTCAATCACTTTTGTCTACATTGAATGGGAGAGGACAATATCTTACTTTTTAAATCAAGCCACAAGTTCCTGTGGGTGAAAAATATGAAAAACAAAATGGCGCATTGTGTATTAATGCATGGAAATCCATTTGTGCTTATGAAACAGGAAATGACAATGAATTTATTACTCATTTAGTAGCAGCAGCCAGAGACCAGTGTATTGAGGATACTATAACCTACCATTTATTTATTTATTTAATTTGATTTTATATACCGCCCCCTCTCCCATCGGGACTCGGGGCAGTGTGCAGCCAAATAAAAACACACACTTACAAATATGTATGATGAGCCCGGAGCTGGTAAGCAAGAGAAAATAATTTTGTATATCTAAGGATGGTATGTTACTTTCTATTTGTTTCTATTTGTGTGGGCGTATACCCGAGTGTCTATAACATGAACATGCATTATTCGTTTTTAAAAAATTATTACATTTATAACTATCCTTATTTGTGGGAGTTTATTGCATAAATACCGCCCCCCCATTTTATAATTCTATGGAGTAAGTTGATTCTCAAATAGAACCAAAAAGAAATTGCTGCCTAGTTATTCAGTGAGCTCTGTGGCTGAGAAGCAACTTGAGCTTGCTTCTCTGTCACTGTAATCTAACATTTTAATGACTATATCTCATTAGTTGATATAGGAACTTTGTTGTGGAAACTTTGGCTACCATTTTGAAAATACCTGAAATGAATTTTTATTAAATTTGAGGAGCTGATTTCTGTGTAGACCTGTATATGATTCCCACAGCATGTTTGCCTGGACAAGAAGAGTAAGTAAAACAAAAACAGCAATAGCAAAAGCACTTAGACTTATATACCATTCCATAGTGCTTTACAGCACTTTCTAAGTGGTTTACAGATTCAGCATATTGGGTCTTTGTTTTACTGACCTCGGAAGGATGGAAGATGAGTCAACCTTGAGCCACAGTAGAATCAAACTCCTGGCTGTGGGCAGAGACAGCCTGCAATCCCGCATTCTAACCATTGCACCATCATGGCTCTTGCTAACATCAAACCAGATTAGTTTACACAACATATATTTAGCTTATATTAGATTAATGGGAAGCACTTTTGGCTTCTTCTCTACAAGTCATGTGTTCTTCTAAGGCACATCTGCATACAATACTGATTTCTTTTTGTTCCAGGTGGGAAAAATAAGTCAAGTTAATTAGTATACAGTAGATATTTATTGTTAAGCAAGAGTGCTCGTTCCCTCCTGCCGGGACTGAGTTAAACAGGGTGATTGATAAATTGTTATATTCGCACAGTGTCATCCAGTGATATAATCATGTCTTTTGTAAATATTTAGTCAAGAGAGCCATCCAGCTGTTCCCTGCTAGGTTTAATCTTTTGTCAGCCAGTGCTGATTTATTTCTTATACTCCTTAAGCTTTGAATCAGATCTTGTTTTTTATAAACCTCTAAATGGATATAATAATAGCAAGAGAGATAGTTTCAATAGCTGCAGTTCAAAAATTGTTTTGGTGGATATCCAAAATAAGAGTGAAAGGAAAGGAGAGGTGAGGGATCGGTTCGTATCTGTATCATTGAAGTGTTTAATAGCAATACCCCATGCAAATGTAGTTGGATATGTCATTTGGAAAAGATCTGTTTGTTTGCATTTATTATCATAGGCCAAATAAAATACATACAAATAAGTAAAATACATTTAAAAATATAGAGAATCAGATAAAGTATGTGCATGAATTTACCCAATAAAATATCAAAACAGTTGTAAAGAATAAGGAATTAACTGAAATTAGAATTATCATTTATAGGTATGCTGGCTGGCCTGTACTAGCTGAGATGAGTTTAAACTCTTTGATTTCTAATGACAATCTTAATTGAGTAGAACCTAATAATTTTCTTAGAGATTTTTAGGGAAATATCAGTTAAATGTTGTTTGGTGGACTTTTATTTTAGTACCCTTATTTATACAACTAGACCAAATGATGCAATGAGCCTATTAAACATAGTTAGTAAAGTGTAGGCTATGTATCAATATAACAAATGCCTTAATTGGACCTTCAGTAGAAGATCTTAGCAAAAAAACAGGATGAGTTTTGACCATGTCATTCAGGCATTGATTAGTGTGTAGCAAAAAAAATAAAATAAAATCTACTTAACTCTACAGATCTCTTGGGTTGCCTTTGTTGACCTGAAGGAGGGATTTGTAATAATCTTGAGAGAAAAATTGTGTAAACCTTGGTTAATCACTGCTTGTTCTGATTGATCATGCTACTTCATATATATATATATATATATACTTTTCTAGAAGAGATTTCCAGCTAAGTTAATTGAGAGAACTGTTTTGTTCAGTTTATTTTAGGTAGGCTTACAAGACTAATCCAAAACAAGCCATAAAGTATTGATTTGCACATCACCAGTCATCCCAAATTAATACAGCAATCTACTCCAGTGGAGTTTATATTCTTAACCAATAATCCAAGACTTATTTGCTATAATTAAAACAAACTCAGCCTGAGGAAAAGAGGTGTTCAACATGGATATAAATGTATATGAATTAGGAACTGTAGTTCAAGAAACTGAAATGAGAAATCCTTAGATTTATTTATTTATTTATTTGCTTGTTTATCAAACATGTACAAGATAACAAGTATAAGCATGAACATAAACAAGAACAAAGGAATTAAATACAGATAAATGGGGACAGTAAGACAGGGATGGTAGGCATGCTGGAACGCTTATGTACACTGTCTTCCTGTTAGTCCTTCCAATGTTGGATTTCAACAAACTTTAGCTTTCGGTGAGCACATTGTTTGATTATGCTAGCTAAAGTTATGGGAGATGAAGTTGAAGACAATTTTAGGATGCCTGGCTGGGGAAGTTTGCTCTTTTCAATTTATCTCCATCAAGAAGTTTTGATTCTTAGGAATACTTTCTAACATTACCAGTGGAAGACCTTAAGAAAAAGTAAAATCTTGATTTACATTCTACAAATACATTTGTATTTCAGGGAGATAATGATGATTCATTGTCAGAAAAATTCACCATGGTAGATTGAAGCCCAGATTTTGTACTTCATACAGTATAAAAACAAGTCTATCGTTTTTGGTACAATTTAGTTTCCAAGCTTTCTTTGCTCTTTTAACAATTTCTCCCTTTTCTTGACTGAAAAGTGAGCTGAAGCCTATAAATATTGCCACATTTTATTTTTCCAGGGCTATCCATATTTCACCAGATAAATTGGACACATTGGAATAGTATTAGAAAAAAAAATTGACCAATATCTTAATCTAACTCATGCTGACAATAGGTACTCCATTGACTGCTCCATTAACTTGAATTTTGCCTTTATTTAAGTATAATTATAAAGTATAATTGAACCTGTGTTGGCTCCATAGCTGAGCTTCATTGGACCTCAGTAGCAAGAACAGCAAAACTGTTGATCTTATAGATTTAATGTTTCTGGGTCGGAATGGTTAAATTCCCTTCCATTCTACCAATAGTAAAAATAATTCCTTTCTACAATCTAGGGTAGGGTACAGTATAGTAAAGTAGGATGGGAGGGGGACATCAGATGTGTGCCTGGATGGAAGATTTGGCCACATTTCAAATTGTCAGAATGAATATAAGTCACTTGGTCCAATGTCAATGAAAAGAATCTTAACTGATAGGTTGGTGAGATATAGTACTGTATGACAGAAGATGGAGAGAGATTGTGGTTGCAAGGACATTAATTAATCTGGTGTTAACCTGTCTCTAACTTCACCCTAACCTTGCAATACCCTATGCCTCTGTATTTTGGCATCCAATTAGTTGGAATAGTTTTGTTTGTTTGCTTTTGACATAGGAACATAAATGTTCTAGACCTGTTCCTATGTAAGAAAGAAAAAGTATGACTCATTAATCAGAGTGGAGATCATAGATACATTGGGAGAGCTGACCTCTATATCACACCATGTTCTTATACTGACTGGTTAACCAGAAATGGATACACAAATATATAAACATAAATCAATACTGAATCTTCTGGATGATTGATAGTCCCATGTAATCTCACCCCTCCCAAATAAGTGTGAACTTTACTTTTTCAAATGTTCAATAATCAAATTTAAAGATGGAGCTCACAACTGCTGTATTAGCATCTGGAAATTGCCATGTTATGACACTCCTCCTTATTTGGACTGGCAAAAAAATCTATAATATATTCCTATGGGATATAATCAGTGATACATATATTTTCCAGTTTAAATCAATTGGCAGTTTTTCCTTTCTTTTTTAAAAGACATATCTTTTGGCAATTCAAGATTGTTGTACCTATTGTATAGCAACTTAAAAGCAAGTGCACTAGTCTTCCAGGACACTGGTAGACTTGTGTATCTAAGGAGCTTGCATAATGCATAGCTGTTAACTACATTGTCAATCTCAGATCAGGAAATCAAGTCCACCAGAAGGCTAAAACTACTTTTTATTGAGATTGGCAAAGATAACTGAATCTTGGAGGTCTGATCATTCTGTACCTCCCCGCTACTTCTTACACTCCAGTGAATTGGACAAACATCTGCTTCAGTAACTTACAAACATTATCTTGTTACCTTAAGCAGACAAAAGAACCAGTGCACATCCAGCCTTTGACCAGGTCATCTCCAGCATCATCACTGAAGTACATTCTTTCTACCATAAGATATGTGTCAAAAACAGAAGAAAACTTATTAACAGCAAAACATCTAAAGATGACTTTAACTTGTCTTTGCAGAGGGCAAATCTTTAAAAAAATTCTCTTTCTTTTCCAGCAGTTATCAAGGCACTTTTATATTGTAGTAAATGAGATATGAGAATGAATCCAATATGTTGATATAAATTGGAACAGAGAATACTCAGGATGGATATAGTCTGAACTAAAGTACAGCTCCTACTCCTAAGTGTCTTTAGAACAATATTTTTATCAGAAATATGAAGAGCCATCCTATTTATTTCCATATTATTTAATGTGGCAGGTAAACACAGCGTTATACCATTGTGCCGGCAACAGTAGGAAGAAATATGATTAGGAAGAGGATTGAAGCAAGTTTCAAAATGCTTCTGTATGAGTCTGAGGAATGCTTCATTAAGAGTGCTAAATTCTACTCGAGAAAGATACCATTAAACTGGAAAAACATAAAGAAAAACAGACAACTAAGGGAAGAAAGATTTGTGAACTGTAAACTAGAGTATGAAGAAACATATTTTGGGTGACATCTTTGGATCAAACTTGTTCCTGAAGACCTGAATCTTCAACAATCTGAAATTGTTACATGCCTTTTTGGGATAAAAAAGGCAATGGCTAGTGACTTTCATCTTGTTGCCAAATACTGTAGTTTTCCATCAAAATAACCCTAACCCTTTGTCCTTATTTTTTACATTTTTCTTTCTTCTACCTCTTGTTGATTTTTCCCTTCCATGTTCTCCTCTCCCTTTTCTTTCATTTCCCAATTCTTTGGGTTTTTTTCTTTTTACAAAAAAAAGAAGCCCACAAGAAGAAATAATTTGCCTGAGGCCAACGTGTTATCATTTAGGACAGGGGTCTCCAAACTTGGCAACTTTAAGACTTGTGGACTTCAACTCCCAGAATTCCTTAGCCACAAGTCTTAAAGTTGCCAAGTTTGGGAACCTCTGATTTAGGGGTCCTAGTGAAGCAATTTGGATGTAGATTCTGAGGAGAGCCTCATTATGTGTTCAAGTGGAAGTGAGGGCAAAGTTGAGAAGGAGTTGCTCCCAGCCCTCTTGCACACTATTCCTTTCTCCCAATCACCTCCCATTAAGTGAAGAAAAGTATTTGAAAAAAAATATTGTGTGGTCATTTATTTGAATGCAAGTACAGGAAGCTGCATAATGACCAGGATTTGGGGGACAGTCTGCAACTGTTCCAAAAAGTTTATCTTATTAAGCTGATAAAAATATAAGAATTTTGCTCAGATGTTGGTTTCAAGTAAAGTCAAGCAAAAATGTCAGGAGCCCTTTTCCTACTTGTATTCTCTCTATATTCTGAGATATACTTACTTCTGAATGTTAAATTTCCATATGGCCATAAAGATAAATAGTTATTGGGAAAATCTGTCCCCCTTCACAATGAGCCTGTTTTCCATGGCCTGCTACTAAAAAAGCATCCTGACCTCATTTGAGACCAGGTGGCTTAGCAGACGTTCTCCCAGCACCTCCAGCTGGTGCTCAGAGAATTTATCACCTTCCTCCTAGCCTCCCTATAACTTAAGTTCATGAGAGGTTCACTAAAGATCATATGAATGGCAAGTTGCTCCATTTGTATACAGTGACAGAGCCAGCATAATATGTGAATTGTATTTGTTGCCCAGCTGCCCATAGATTTGATTCACGTAAAACAGGACTGCACGATCCACTTCAGGCCTAAAGCAAAGCTTGGCCTTTAAACAGCTTGTCAGTCTTTCAAAGTGGGTGAGGCCAAAATAAAAGCAAAATTTATTTAAATTCAATTTAAAATGAATTGTTTTATATGGTTACTCTCCACTGCCAGGGGCACTGAGCAAATATCCAAAGGCTTGAGAGTTCATTTCTAAAGCAATTTTCTATTCTATTGCCTGATTTTTGTTACTTGTTTTTATGTGCTGATGGCCCATAACTGAGCATATTTTCCTCTGTTGTTGCTGTTGGGCAGTGACTACTTGGCTTAGGACCCTATCATTTGTTCTACCATTCCTCAATCCAAGCCAACCCCAGGCAGTCTCCTCGTTTCTCTTTCACTAAACATTTACTTACTGGGTATGTAGAACTTCCATGTTTTTAGTTTTTAAAATGATCAAAATATAGGGATGTACTAGCTTTCACAAACTTTGCTGTATTATAATATGAATGCAGATTAAATATCTCCCTCTGCTCTATGATGTGAGTAGTAGACTGTCTTAAAGATCTTGGATAAAGAACTTTCACTGATGTTGAACCTGAAACTTAATGTTTCTGCTTCATGAGCTTTGGTTCCATTAAACTTGAGATGAGTACTAGACACCTGGTAGTAGGCAACACTACTCATTCCTGCTGCATATACCTACATAATGCAGCCATCTTTTATGGATATCTCATACGTTTTTACCCGTCTTTTATTTTATTTGCTCCTTGTCCAAATCACCTTTATGCAGGTTCTGTGTGCTATTGATTTAGATCAATTATTAGCAATAGATAATATTGAAGGATAGCATGTTTGAATCTCGCTTCAAGTTGGAGACTGGGATGAGAATCACAGCAGCCAAAGCTAATTCAGGAGGTAGTCCTTTTTATTAAACAATGTCCCCAAATGGTATTTTCAGCTGATAGTGGATATTAAAATTCATATAATATCCCCCTAGTTTTCATTATAGTCCCCTAAGAACTATTGGCAAGAAGGTAACAATGGCATATAACCCAGTATTCTGGCAACATTTCAACCAGTTTCCTGTACTCTGCAAATGAAGTGTTCCCTTGCTTCTGATTTTGGATAACAGATTGATTTCTTAACCTAGTGATGTAGCCCTGGCTGATCAGCTTCAGCAGCTGCTATGTTCCACTCTCAAAATAGCTGAATTTTGGCAGCAAAAGATCCTCAGATGCACCTCATATTTATTCTTTGAAAAAATTAAGGCTGTTTTATTTTTTAAAAAACACACAAGGAAATCAGATTTCACTTTGTATTTTTAATGTGTTTGTGAATCTTGTTTTTATATTCTATAATAAATAACAAATGTGCTATGCATCTCCCTGCAATATCAACATGTTGTAATGCAAGGATTTCTCTTCCACATTCAAACTAGCAGCATTACAGAGTGCAGCTCCAATCCATTCCCCTCATTTTCCACTGGTGTTCACAGCACATAGTTGCAGCTACCAATCTTGTCTACAAAATTCCAGGTCGCAGTAGGTGGCAGCAAAGAGATGCAGAACTAACATTCTTAACTCTTTACTGACCTCCTGTGATCATCAATATTTTTACAGCCTTGATTGGTAACCTTATACGTAATGTAGTGTTTGTGGCATTTGATCCCGCTGTATTTGTACTGGGCTTTTAAAATGGCTGCGTATGTTTGCTTCTTCTTAAAGGATTCCCATGTGCTTGAAAATTTTGAGAATTTCATACGTTCATCTCTTCTAACAGGTGGTGACATGCTGGTTCAGAACAGTACATCAGTAACAGAATGACAAAAGTTAATGTTACGGGGACTTTTTCATTAAGTTGGTCAGTCAATCAATTATATTTTGATCCTGTTTTTCTTCAAGTAGCTCTACAGTGGCCTCTGGATCTTTTTTTAAAAAGAAACTACACAGCAATTACCTGCGGCAATGAGAAAGACTGATTAGCTCAGATAAATAGGGTAATCTATATTAAAAATAGATAGTTGTGTGTGTTTCAAGTGAATGTTTATGCCTTGAATTTTTTGGGGGTATTAAACAGTTCATTGCAGCCATGAATTGTCAACTCCAAACATGGAAAAGAATCCAGCACAACCCACATTCAGTTCATATAGTGTGCTAAACTATAAATCATGATTTATAAATCACAATGCCTTGGTTCATACAGTTTGCTAAATCACACCCAAAAGCAAACCATTGGGGTTTAACAACATTTGTGAATGAGGAGATTAAAGGGGAAGTTATATTGATAAAAATACTATTGTGGCATTGGACTAGAAACCATGTCTCTTCTGTATGTACACATGCCCAAAAGGGCTGGATTTATGGCACGGCTCCACAACACTGCTTTCATCATTTTGATGAAAGGAGCAAGATCCTGTAGATGTTATTATTTAGCACAATGTGTAAGTTCACATATTGCATTTAAGGTATGGTTTATTTAGTTCCAATTTACTGATTACATTGGAATAGTTGACTTCACATAATACACTAAGTCAGAACTAAGAAGTGGCTCTATAGCTTAGTGAAATTTGTGAACCCAGTTGTTGGGCTCCGAGTTCACCCAGCAGCAAGTCAACTGGCAATGTCACTTTATCTCTGCTGCTGCTGGATCTGTACGTCTGCTTGTGTGCTGGCCAATGGCTTTGGAATGACTCAGCAGAGCTGAGGATGGATTCTGCAACAACTGTGGGGCTGCTGGAACTGGCTCTTTATTGATGTGGTGCGTATTGTTAAAGGAAGTTGGAGCACGTATAGGTGGTAATTAGGACTTAGGTTAAAACATGGTGAAGGTGGCACCAGGTGGGGATCAGTTAGTGAGGATCGGAATAGGGTAGGGATGTAGACATGTTATAGGGTTAATAGCATTTAGGGATAATGGGTTAGGCGTGGCCAGAATTAAAACTGCATATAGGCCTGGGTATGGTGGGGTGTGTCTCATGGTAATGGTAATAAAAGGAAAGGGAACAAACTCAAACCCAACTCTAACCTTGTCTGACTTTTAGCCATTCTTGCCTGATTAGAGTATTTGTTGTTTGATGCTATATTGAATAAACCATCATTGTCCTAAAGAGGAGCTGGAGTTTGGATTCATTTAAAGACAAATCTTCAATAATCAAGGACTGGCTGAAACCAGTTACTGAATGGATTAGTATCACATGCTTTGCTAAAATGTGGTTGACTAATGTATGTTTCTTTGTTGAATACAAACAAGTATGCTAATTCACTGCACATGTTTTAGTTAAGATTTGAAAGCATAGCCACTGAGTTCAAGTTCAATAGTAATATATTTCTTTGACCCTACTTAGATTTACCTCCTAATAAAGTGTTTATTTATGATTAAAGTCTGTATGTCCTTAATAACTATGAACAATTAATAAATTAACTATAACAATTAATAAACAAATAACTATAACAATTAATAAATTAATCAGCCTTTCTTAAAAAGAAAGCTGCTTTTGCATGGTATTTTTATCTGTACTTACAATAGCACATGGGACAAAAACATCAGGGATGTTTCAAGGATGCACTATTTCTGTAGCTCTTTTGGTGTTTGTATAAAGGTAATAGAGAATAATAAATAATAAGACTGCTTGCTCACATGGGAAAGCAGAATTTATTCTGAATTTGGGAAGCATATGTAGAATTTCATTTTAACTGAACAATTGTCGACACATCTAGGCAAGGAGATACACTTTCAAGAGAGCTTTCTTCAGGTAAATGTATGCAGGATTTATTTTAAGCTGAAACCATATATGCATTTCTCAGAGAACATTGGTTTACTTTTGGGGAGACATGCATAAATTGTGCTGTAAATATTCTTTGCCCTTCTACTGATGGTTACCAATGTTTTGTCTGTCAAATTATACAATGTCTCCATCTCTCTAAAAGCATGGAAAGAAGATGCGCTAATGTTCCTACATATTCAAATTTAATCAATTAATTGATTAAAAGGCAGAGAGCTAATCAACCCAAATTGTTGAATTGATTGGCAGCATTATTTTTTTTATAGCTGCAGCGGATGACTAAGAGACAACAAAATTATTTGTTTATTTTTTAACATTTGTGTCTCTTACCTTTCTAACAAAATGTCCATTCAGGGACATTTCAATATAATATTATTCATCATATATAAATTATAAATAAGCTGTTTATAAAACACCAGCTTATAAGACAGTATTGCCCAACTAAATCAAGAGTACGAAACAAATTAAAATCAGAATAAAGGAAAAAGAAGCTGAAAGGAATATAGTTTTTGAGTTTTGAGTTAAAACAGATAAAGCAGTTTGGTTAATCCTTTTTAAAGCTCTTAATTGACAGGTTAATAATTTGCAAACAGAATTAGAAGTTTGAAAACTTTTTGCAGAGGGTGGGAAACTAATATTGTAATATATTTATCAGTATTCAACTGGGGGGATAATATGTGTATGTGTGTTTGTGTTTTTATAACATAATTTTTAATTTTTTTTATTACTGAGTACTTTTTTTGGAACTTTGTATCTTAGCTTTCTTTAAAAAATCATTGTGAAAAAATGAAGTTGGCAATAACTTATAACACGGTACTACTGCCAAAGTATTAGCAATACTCTAATTTATCACAAATCTTATTGTTATGTTGTTCGTAATAAGATTATTGCCAACAGTAAATTTTGAATATTTTGTCAAGGCCAGATTCTGGCTTTATTTATATTTATTTTGAGATCTACACTGCATTGTTTTTCTGTCTTTAAGTTTGGTCTACTGTTTTTATCTTTTTTGTGGGTTATATAAATTGGTTCTTCTTCAGTCTCCCTTAAATTTCATTCAATGCCATATAATAATAAATAGATACATGGACATCATCTCTTCCAACTGTCCATTCTAATCACATAGCAACCTTTTTCACAAAACATGGCTCTCTATTCATTGTTGATTCAATATTGTGACAGAATTACAACATTATATTGTTAAGAATTGGTGTCCGTAGGGGGAATTTGGAGGTTTGGGGGTGTTTTGCTGAAAGATAAGAGTCAGGAAGGCTGAGTGCCAAAGAATTGAAGCCTTCGAACTAGCAGTTGCCTACCAGTGGGCCATGGCCCACTGGTGGGCTGTGAGAAAATTTTAGTGGACCGCAGAGAAATCTCACCCGCAGAGAACCCCCCCAAAAGCAATGAAACACAAGTCTGCGCTGCCCACATGGCTCGCGGGAACCCTCCCCGCCCACTCACTGCTTACCTGGGAAACTTGCCTGCTAAATTGCTATTTTTCCTTTTTCTGATCATCATCTGTTCTGCTGTGCCGGGAGATTTAGATTAGTTAGGAAGAAGGAAATGGTTGGATTTCTTGCTTTCTAGCTAGTCTTTAGATCTTCGGCTCTACTTTTAAGCACAGCCGAACTTCCGTTATGACTGAAGGTTCTGTTATTCAGTGCAGACTCATGGCAAGCAAATTTGAGAGACTGAGCTAGCCAATGGCAAATAGATAGATCAGTGAATGATTCTGTGAGCAACTCAATCTGCCTGCCTGCTTTGCCTGCTTTTGGGTAAAAGTTGCTCTTTTTTTAAATAAAAAATTCAATATTTACATAAATATTTATAATATTTATATACAAGCCATGTCCAGCCAGTCACATGACCACCAAGCCACACCACAAATTACGCCATGCCCACAGAACTGGTTAGTGGTCCCTGGGATTTAAAATTATGAGTTTGGTGGTCCCTGAGGTTCAGAAGGTTGGCGACCCCTGCTTTGAACTATGGTGCTGGAAAAGACTCCTGCGAGTCCCTTGGACTGCAAGGCAATCAAACTGATCAGTCCTAGAGGAGATCAATCCTGACTGTTCTTTAGAAGGCCAGATCCTGAAGATGAAACAAAAATACTTTGGCCACCTAAGGAGAAGGAAGGACTCACTGGAGAAGAGCCTAATGGTGGGAACGATTGAGGGCAAAAGAAGGGGACAGCAGAGAATGAGGTGGCTGGATGGAGTCACAGAAGCAGTTGGTGAGCTTAAATGGACTCCGGGGGATGCAGAGTGGCATTCAGCAGGTTCTGACCAGTTCTGGAGAACTGGTAACAGAAAGTTTGAGTAGTTTGGAGAACCGGCAAATACCATCTCTGACTGGCTCCGCCCCCATCTATTCTCTGCCTCCCAACTTCCAGCTGATTGGCTGGGTGTTCTTTTGTTGCCCTGCACAGGAGAACGGAGCTGGAAATCAGGTTAGTGGGGTGGGGAGGGAATGGGGATTTTGCAGTAACCTTCCCCCAGGAGTGGGGAGGGAATGGAGATTTTACAGTATCCTTTCCCTGCCACGCCCACCAAGCCATGCCACACCCACCAAGCCACACCTCGCCCACAGAACCGGTAGTAAAGAATTTTGAATCCCACCACTGGGGAATGGTAGAGGACAGGAAGGCCTGGAGGAACGTTGTGCATGGGGTCACGATGGGTCAGACATGACTTCGCGACTAATAACAAAGTGACAGTCAAAAAGCTCCAGTACAGATAAGCACCTTTTGCTTCCAAAAATTAAAGTTGTCCTTCTAGGCTAAACTATAAATGAAGCATATGGGTATGTGCTATGTGTGCAAAAGAAGCCCTCTTCAGGAACCTAACTTTAGTGCTAAGGAAGGCTGAACACCAGGAGAACATTCAATACTGAGGTGGACTGCCTTATTGCAAAGAGGCAAAGGTGAAGTGGGCTAATTCTGCTCTGCACATGCCAATTAAAGATATTAATATTTAAAATCATGGAAATAAGTGACCGTCCGAGACCTGGACTTACTTTCTTTCCCTCAATTTTCTATGATCTTATGCAAAATCATGACTTTACTCACTGATGTAGACTGCCGTGTACTTTCAATAACAGCCACCCTGACTTAAATGTTGCGTACTTCTATAGAGAGAAATACACTGAAAAATTAAACAGTGACAGTTTACCCCGAACTCTAAATACGACAGGAAAACCATCTCCTTTCATTTGCTTAAATATATAACTTCTCCCAACCTGAGACATAAGAACGTTGCCTAAGTAGGTCAGATTTGAGCTCGGGCTTTTCAAATGACATGAAAACATACGCCATGAATATGCACTTCAAAGCCAAAGAGCCCATTTCGTGTGCACATTTTGTTCCTGAGAAGTTTTCCATCCGTTTTAATGTTATGGCTGTGTTGCAGTGGCATGCCCTCAGCCTCTGGATCTTTGACAACTCTGGAGGCTTTATTTTTTTTTATTTTTTATCTGGCAGGTAAAGGAGATAATTGGGAGACCTTTGATACAGGGTTGGAGGAGGGGCATGCTTCAGAACTAAACAAAAATGAAGAATATGCTTCCTTACTGCTTTGTTGTTGGGACTAATTTGACTGGGTGCCAAGAGTTGAAAGCCAGTGGCCTGCTTCTGAAAGGCCTTTTCAACAACCCGAATGAAATGGAAGGACTTGAGAGTATCCTGCTCACTCTATCATCCTTGGCAGTGCAGTTCAGAATCTGGGGTTTTGACATCTTTCGTTGCCTTTCATCAGAAATAGCGCAAAATGATTTGTCTGTCACTTTTTCGAGTGATGCATTATTGACTTCTTCATGTCTCTCTAAAAGAGAAGGAAGGTTTCCCACTTAACATGTCACTCAAGCCACCCACCTACCCTCCTACAGCTTGCAGCTGGGTAACTTAATAAAAGAAAAGGAAAAGGAAAGGAAAAAGAAGATTTAATGCAGAGTCCAAAACCGTGGTCATTGTCATGTTTTATTACTGATATTTTGGCTCAGACAAAAGAAAGCCAGTTTGGTCTAGTAGTTAAGGCACCAGGCTACAAACCAGGAGGCTGTGAATGCTAGTCTCACTTAGGTATGAAAGCCAACTGGGTGACTTAGGGCCAGTCATTCACTCTCAGTCCAAACCATCTCACAGGTGGTTGTTGTGGGAAAAATAGGAGAAGGAGGGAGTATTAGGTATGTTTGCTGCCTTAAGTTACTAATAAAAATAATGAAGGCAGGATAATAAATACATTTTTAAAAAAAAATCTAGTCATAGCAATAGTACATGAATAAGTTACAGTATATTATAAAGTATTGTGTACGTGGATCATCCAAAGATTTTGATTCTGTTTAAAACAAGTACAGTACTCAAGGAAAATCTACTAGGAGGGGATTCCATTTCTTTTGTTGATGAATGGGAATTAGCTAGATATCCCATTTTCCATCCTAAACCCTCAGTTCCATGAGGGACATGAATCTTAGAGCTCCTATTTCTTAATTGCTTAAGAGCAGTGTGACCATAAAGTCTAGTACTAGGACCTCTGTGACTCCCCCAAGACTCTCTTGGGTCATGAAGTCTATTTGCCATTTTATATTGAAAAATAATAGAATATTAAAATCCCATCAGTTGTGAGAAATGATAGTGGCAGCAAATTGTTCATTTTTAAATGATCCATTTATGGTCAATATTGATAAATATAACTCATGCAAACAAAAGCTCTTTTGGAACCCTCCCTAATTTTTAAAAGTGGGAAGTGGTCTTGAGAGGAAAAAAAAAGATTAAGAAACACCGAATTAGAGAAACTTTCCTTGAGTTTTCAATTCCAGAATACCTGTTGAGCATAACAAGGAATTTAAGTCCAACACATTTGAAGGGCAATAACTTGAAGTCTGCAGAAGAAGGTCAGAAGGCGATAGGTAGGTGTATATTAATAGTCCTTCCTAGCACAGTATTTTGTTCAAATGGACTGGGACAAATTCTATATGCTGAGTGTTCTGTATTGATTCTGTTACAATATCTTTGTACCAGTGGTGGTATTCACATTTTTTTACTATCAGTTCTCTGGGTGTGGCTTGATGGACGTGGCATGGCTTGATGGATGTAGCAGGGAAAGGATATTGCAAAATCTCCATTCCCACCCCACTCCTGGGGGAAGGTTACCACCTGTTCTCTGAACTACTCAAAATTTCCACTACCGGTTCTCCAGAACTGGTCGGAACCTGCTGAATACCACCTCTGCTTTGCACTGAGAGACATCTCATACAAACCTATTTTTATCTATATCTTAAGATATATCTTTATATGCTATTGCCAACCTATGGTTCACTAGGAATTTTTCAGTTGTGGCCATTAATTTATAGAATATCATTTCCAGGGGAGTCAACCTAGCATTTTCTTCCTTTTACTTCTGAAAAATGATCAAGTTGTTTCCATTCCAGAAACCATGAGATGCAGGAAAAGTTTGAATTTTTATACTCTTTAAGATAAACAACAATATATTGCTGATTCATGTCTAATTTGCATGTTTAGCTTTAAAACCTTATCTGAACCATGATTTCATTTATTGTCTATTTGATAAAATTTAATTGATAGTGGTTGAAATGTTATACTTGAAATGTTATAATTTTGTAATTTTAATAAAATGATACGTTATGAGAACCAGGAGCCATGACTTCTCGGCAGCTGAATATGATTCCCAGTTTATTTAATTGAACAATTTATATAGTTTATAATTATATTATCTCATGGTGGTGACTTTAGGCAGCATACATTGGTTTAAAAACAATAACATAAAAAACAAAAACAGACCCTAATTAATAATAATACATAAACATAATATAACCTGAGTGCAAAACATTTCATTTTCAATGCATACAACCAAAGCAACCAGCCCACTGACAGGGCTGGTTCAACCTCCTGGTCCAAATGCCAAATCTTCATTGCCTTCTGAAAGACCAGAAAAGTGGGGGGTATCCTGATCTTTGGGTGTGTGTGTGTTGTTCAATAGGGTAGATGCTGCGATAGAAAATAATGATTTCTGGATCCCACATGATGACCTTTTCTAGTAAAAGGTCCTAGAGCATGCCAACTCTGCCAGTTGTGGTGGGCTTACCAAAAAAGACTGAGCAAGATGGATGGATCCACAGGTATGCTGGCCTCATGTATGAAGACCTTTACAGGTGTCAACCAGCATCTTGAATTGCATCCAGAAGATCATTGGGAGCCAGCTGCAGCATCTGAGTGACTTTTAAGGGCAGCACACATAGTGTGTGTGTGCTAGTGTGATCTTGGTCTTCAGAAAAGTCTTAAAACACTGGCTTTTTAAATGGACCAAAGGTGATTTCTAATCCTGACCAGTAGACAATGGATAGATGGTATTTAACTGTATATCTATCCCTAATATATTATAGCTTTTAAGAAGAGACTGGACAACTATTTGTCTGAAATGCTATAGGTTTTCTTGCCTGGGCAGGGGGATTCCATTCCATTCCATTCCACTCCACTCCACTCCACTCCTTTCATGCCCTTGGTAGAGTCAGATTCTGAGGGAGAGGAGGAACAGTAGACAGGGAGTGGAGGTGTGGCTCCGGAGGTTGTGGAGGAGGCTGGGGAAGGGCAGAGGCCAACTGGGCAGTCAGAGGAAGAACCAGACCCATCCCCCTTTCATCCTAGGACACTCAGGCAGGAACGGAGAAGGAAACAACTTGGCTTATGAGAGAAGAAATGGCCATGAACCTCCTCATTGGTTGCAGCTGAGGAGAATAGTATATAAGAGAGATGGTTAAAACGCAGCATTGCCAGAAGCAAAGTGTGTTTTATTTTGGGCTGAAGTTATCTTGGTTGACGTCGTTCCAACAGACTGTGCCTTGTTATCTCCTTGCAGTTAGTAATTACTTATCCTGGTCCGTTGTAGTTTGTTTTGGTTTTTTTATTTCACCTCTATCTGCTCATTAAGTTCGGACTGTATTGCTTTCTTTCGAAGACTATTTTTGATTAAGTTTTATCTCCAACTGAGAATTATTGAACAGTGGGGCCAAGTTGGAGGCATTAAAGGACATTTATTTACGTTTTGGATTTTGTTACATTTGTGTTACACTCCCGGGTCATCACAACTGTACTTCACTCCATTCCATTCCATTCTATTTTTAGGTACAGTAAGTGGTTTCTATGCTATTTGAATGTGTACGCCACCTAGATTCCTTAGATTTGGCAGCCTATATATCTAAACCAACAAATAATCCATGTAAATATTACTAACAGTCATGATTCATAGTGTACCATTATTGTTTCCCTATACACCATTGGAACATTTATGTAGGCCAAGCCTTCACTGCAACTTTTTTCTTTTTCTTTCTTTTTCTTTAAATAAAAAAAAGAAGCAATGAAACTTCCATATGGTTCTGATCTTGTGTTACTGCTATGCATTGAGATGCCCAATACTTTTTGGAAGCACAGCATCATCGCCCACTTTTTCTAAAAGGTCAGTTTCAGGCAGAAGGTTTGATGCCCATCCTTTCCATAACACTGGATATGAAGCCAGAGACCTGCCATAGAACTTGATCATCCATACAGAAACGTCAGACAGGAATGTGATCTGAGTGTCAACTTTATCTTTTAAAGTCCCCCGAAAGAGTGGAGACTGAGAGAAAAATATCACTCATCTGGCAATGCTTCCCAGGAAGAACGGCAGAGGTGGGATTCAATTTTTTTTACTACCGCTTCTGTGGGTGTGGCTTGGTGGGCGTGGTGTGGCTTGATGGGCGTGGCAGGGGAAGAATACTGTAAGATCTCTATTGCCTCCCCACTCCTGGGGGAACCTTACTACAAAATTCCATTCCCTCCCCACCCCACTAACCTGCTTTCCGGCTCCATTTTCCTGTGCAGGGCAACAAAAGAAGACCCAGCTGATCATCTGGGAGTCGGGAGGCAGAGAGTAGATGGGGGTTGGGCCAGTCAGAGGTGGTATTTGCTGGTTCTCCGAACTACTCAAAATTTCCGCTACCGGTTCTCCAGAACTGGTCAGAATCTGCTGAATACCACTTCTGAAGAAAGCCTTTTTATACCGGTAGTCCTCGACTTACTTGAGCCCAAAATTTCTGTTGCTAAGTGAGACTTTTGTTAAGTGAGTTTTGCTCCATTTTACAACTTTTCTTATCACAGTTGTTAAGTGAATCACTGTGGGTGTTAAGTTAGTAACATGGTTGTTAAGTGAATCTGGCTTCCCCACTGATTTTGCTTGTCAGAAGGTCGCAAAAGGGGATTATATGACCCCAGGACATATGAATCAGTTGCCAAGCTTCTGAATTTTGATCGCACGGCCATGGGGATGCTGAAATGGTTTGTTAAGAGTGAAGAATGGACATAAGTCCCTTTTTTCAGGGTCGCTGTAACTTCGAACGGTCACTACAGTTGTAAGTTAAGGACTACCTGTATAAGAATGGAATCCTAGTGATTTAAGTTCTGCCTCTGTTTTCAATGGAGCTGATTTGTATTTAAATAAATGTAGTTCTCCTTCCTTTGTTCTATTGGACAGTGAAGAATGCCACCATGTTTGACTGACTCAAGAATCATCCATAGAATGAGCAGAACCCACAAGAATATGTACTTGAGGGCTGAGAACTCCCCTCTTCGCTCTCCTGAAGTATTTGCCTGTAAAGCATCTGAATGCCAAAATCTCCCTTCAGATATGCACATTCTCTTCTTCTTTGCTTTCTTCATCTGCTTTAGTAATTGGAGTGGAAAAGAAACAAGCTTCTTGTGTTCAAACAATAGATCAAATAGCATCTCCACTACTTTCGAAGACCTTCCATTTGGGAGAGGAAAAAGACTGCTGAGTGTTCACCTTTTCCATTCATTTCCACAGGAACAGAGCAGCATTGCTCTGGATCAAATCAGGCATCTAAATTGATTTATCTACATGAAAGACAGATTGGGAGAAACACACACACACACACACACACACACACACAGGCACAGCCTTGCACATAGCTGTCATTATTAAATGTTTGCAAGTTCTCCAAAGTGGCTAGGCTCTCTAAATCAAAAAGACAAATGCCTGGTCTATCCAACCTAAAATTAGGAATAACACCACAAAAGCAAGGTCATAAATAAGAGCAATGCAAGGAAATGTTGATTTAAGATGCTGAGATCATGTGCTTACTCATGTTGTACGATTTCACCTTGACAGTTTCAGTAACTATTTTATGGTTGTGCAAGCACGCTCCATTTAATAATTTCAGTTTAGGGATGTAATCACAAATAATGCAGCAGTTAAGTAAACTTGAGAACTGTCTGTTTATTAGAGTTGAGAGGAGATGTCCAGCCCAGTCCTCCTCAACATATCTGCACAAATTATTTTGAGCAAAATAATTCCCCCTAATATATTTATATTAAGATTGCAATCTTTGGGTATACTGTTTCATTGACTTATCGTGGAATATTCACAAAGATTTATCTTAAATTCAATCTAGAAGAGCCATTAAGTCTATGGTAGCCAAAATCCAGAAGAGATCCTTCTGATTCCTACATTCAAATTTGGATAGTTCTGAGTAATTAGAAAACCAGATCTTCACCAATAGAGCTACAAATTAAAAGCAAATGTTTATTTATGGTGGTTCTTACTATTGCAGGAAGCTACCGTGTTTACAGGAAAATATTTAAGAGGGAATGATAGATTTTGTTTATTGAAGTTTAAATGTATTTATTTTTTTAGTGTCATATCTTACATATATTTGGCAACAGCTGAGCAGTGGAGTTAATTTCTCAGAAAGCCCTCACCTGTTTCCCAGTGAGAAAGGATGCTGACTCCAGTCCCACCTGATGTGCTGCCTGGAGCCAAACTGTTGTAGCCTACTAACACCTGTTTGTTAATGCCAAGCAGCTAACGTTGCAACAATGCCCATCCACTGTGTGTTGAATTCTTCAGTGCAGGTCTGAAGTTAAGGTGATTAGATTAATTTAGTGATTATTCATTTTGCCAGCCCTTCTGCCTTCTGTTTTTTCTTTGATAGTATGTATGTGCTTATATTATAATTTGAGAAAATAATGACATATAACAGAGTAATTAATGTATTGTTCAGTATTGAATAAATATGTGACTTACTTAAAAATCTTCAATTAGATTATATAATTGAAATATATATTGAAACATGATAGAAGGCAAATAGGATACTTGCTTTCCAGTTTTGTTTCCCCCTAATATATATCTTGAAATGGATAAGATAAATGCAGCTACAGTTGCTCTTATCCTTTTGGGTAGCTTTTGCAGGGAAGAATATAATGTAGAAATTCTGATCAAGCTTTAAGATCCAGACAAATAAGCTATTTCAGTTCATTTCCTTATCCACCCACTCACCAAAATCATATGTATATTCCTCTTGAGCAATAACTCTGCCAAGAATGTTTTTTTTTCCCCTGGCAGAAGGGATATTTTGTTCAGTTCACTGCCTTGGGAAGCAAATGCTGCACTGAAAGAACTGAAGACCAGTCTGGAAAAAAGAAAAGTATAAAGTCTTGACCAAGAGAAAAGTAAGATGAGATTTACTTGCAAACACTGGTTGCACTCCAACTGTTTAATCAGAAAGTTGAGCAGAGAAGTTGCCAAATGTTAAGGCTGGGAGTTTGCTTTGTAAATATTCAACTATTTGGCAAACATCCAGATTATCATAGAACAACTTCATCATCTGAATTCCAGGCTGTTTCCATTCTATGCATGATCTTTTGAGCTGGAGTTGAGGTTGACAGTTTCCAAGGTTACACTTTTAGGAATAATATTGATTTTGGTTGTTGTTGCTGCGTGTGTATGAGTATATAATGTATGTATGTATATATAATGTGTTGTGTGTAGGTATATACAGTATATATGTATGTATGTATGTATGTATGTATGCAGGTTTTCCCGTGTAAGATTGAGCGTATCTTGGTGACGTTTTGACGAGGTCCCACTCACCATCTTCAGGCTGGTGCTTTCGGCTTCGTGCTTGTGCGAGCAAAGCATGATCGGAGCTGCCATCTCTCTATAAATACTGGTGGGGAGGTGTGGTGTGCTGATTCTGTTGTAAGCAGGCTTATTGGCTGTATTGTTATTTCTTGATTGGTTGATGGAGTTGATGTTTGCAGATTGATTGGCTTTTTCATAAGAACCTGTGTGGCTGAGGTACTGGCTGTGTGTCTATCAGCCTCCTGTGTTGTAACGACCTGGGCAATGGGCTGCATGATGACCTTCTGAGTTCTATTGTTGTGACATCCTGGGTCTTGTGCTGTAATCTCCTGGGTTGTTGGCTGTGTTGCAACATCCTGAGGTTTTGTGGTGTAACCTCCTGGGTTCCGTGATGTGATATCCTGAGTGGATGGCTGTAATGTAACATTCCAGGTTTTGGTTTGAGGGTTAGGGTTAGGGTTTGAGGTCTGGCTATATGTTCATGGCATGCATTAGTTTGCTCAGTTTGGGGGTCGGGGTGTGTGGCAGCTGGTGATGCAGTTGTGGTCTGGTTTCTGGACGGTGGTTGCCTTTCGTCTATGGGATGGGTTTGGGTTTGTGTCTGGTGAGGGAGATTAGAGGTGGTGTCATGTGTTGTTTTGGGTCCGGTGTTGGTTTTTGTGGCTGGGACTCGTTTGTTGATAAGGGCTAGTTTCCAGATGTCTGGTAGGCAGGAGGTATCATATTTATAGAGAGACGGAAACTCCGATCACGCTTTGCTCGCACAAGCATGAAGCTGAAAGCACCAGCCTGAAGATGGTGAGTGGGACCTCGTTGAAATGTCAACAAGATGCTCTCAATCTTGGGAAAAGACCCGATGATGAAGTCTCATTCATCATCTTCAGGCTTGTGTCTTCGGCCTTATGCTAGTTCTGATTGGCTGGGGGTGTGTTCTCATTGGTTGGGGTTTGGCTGTGTTCTGATTGGTTAGGGGGTTGGCTGTGTTCTGATTGGCTGGGGGTGTGTTCTGTTCCGGTGGGGGTTTAGTTGTACTCAGGTTAGTCTTAGTTGCTGGGGGATTTGAGCTGGTGAGCTGTGATCCTGTTGTTTGGCTTTGTGTTCGTGGTCGTGCCACATCTTCATGGTGTGTGTCAGTTTGCTTCATGTATGGGTTGGGGGGGTTTGAAGCAAGTAGTGATGCAGCTGCGGTGCGGCTTCTGGTCCGTGGAACACAGAACACAGCCAACCCCCTAACCAATCAGAACACAGCTAAACCCCCAACCAATGAGAACATACTCCCAGCCAATCAGAACACAGCCAAGCCCTCACCCAATCAAGTCACACCCCCACTAGCAGTTAAAAGGAAGAAGCAGCTGCAAGCTCACATTACTCTGAGAAGCACAAGGCCGAAGACACAAGCCTGAAGATGATGAATGAGACTTCATCAAAACATCGCCTAGAAACTTCTAATTCTATGCGGGAGAAAACCCTAAGAACCAAAGATCCACATACAAATACCCACAAAAACCTCAGAAAACACACACACACACACACACACATATGTGTATATAATATGTGTGTGTGTGTGTGTGTTAGGTTTTTGAGCTGATAAATAATTAAATAAGGGAGACTAGGATAGATCTATTTCAAGCTACTTAGCTCTCGTCAGCTAGCCATACCCTTACTGGGATTCAAACCAGGGAAGTATTACATGTGAGGCAGTTGTAATTGCCATTATGCCACTGGTTCTCATCCAGATATAGGTCTTGGTGTGTTCGGGTCTTTTCCCATGTAAGATTGAGACTATCTGGGCAACGTTTTGACAAGATCCCACTCGCCATCTTCAGGCTGGTGCTTTCGGCTTTGTGCGAAAGCACCAGCCTGAAGATGGCGAGTGGGATCTTGTCAAAACATTGCCCAGATAGTCTCAATCTTACACGGGAAAAGACCCGAACATACCAAGACCTGCATACCTGTACCCATGAAAATCTACGAAAACATATATACACATACACACACACACATATTATATACACATACACATGCACACGCACACACACATTTTCTACTGAGAGTAGGAGAGGGGTTCTGCTTCCTGAAACTTCTCTTTTTCATGAAGGGTGTATACCAACTCTTGCTGTGTTAATGATAGTGCTCCCAAGCACTCAATTCTGCTGCCCCCTCTATTTTGAATAAGTATGCTGCTGTTCTTGGCCTTGACTGGCAGTTGCATCACCTTGTTTGCTTCTTTGTTTTAAAATAAGCCTTGTGTTTTTCCTGGCAGCCAGAGATATTGTCAGATAGCTATCAGATTTGGCTATGTGACAAGGTCAGGGAGGAAGGGAAAGGAATTTTGAGTGTAACATGGTTCTTAAGGACAAGTTGTAACACATAGAAGATTGGGTCAAGAGCTGGGTGTGAAGGCCTTTGTGGTAACATTGCCTATCTTAAAATGAATATATGAATCCATTATTTTCCCTTTTAAATGACCCAGCACTGTAAAGAAATTTTCTTAGGGAAGATGATGTCTGTTCATCATCTTTATGCCTCTCTGACCTTCTCCTGAAAGAACACAGTGTGCAAAATCAAATGATCATAAGTACCATATGATAGTTCATTAACCCAAAGGCTGCAACACTGAAGCCTTTTTATAGAGCAACTCAAAAATGTCTAGTGAGTCAAAAATGAAGAAAATTAATGGCATCATGATAACCATGGAACATAAAATTATTGTTTAAAAACAACAACAAAATAATCATTTACTTTGGTTAACCCAAAACCTGTGGGATAGGGATATAATCCACTTCAATTTCGGGAAAACTTTTAAGAAGGTTCCACCTGACATTCTCATTGACAATTAGTTAAAGCCACAGGTGGTATTCAGCAGGTTCTGACCAGTTCTGGAGAACCGGTAGCGGAAATTTTGAGTAGTTTGGAGAACTGGCAAATACTACCTCTGACTGGAGATTTTACAGTATCCTTCCCCTGCCATGCCCACCAAGCCACACCCACAGTACCCGTAGTAAAAAAAATTTGAATCCCACCACTGGTTAAAGCATTTCAGTAAAGGTGGGTAACTGACTGGATAACCAGAATGAAAGAATCAATGGCTCTGTATCAAGTTATATCTACTATGAGGACGGGCTTTTTAAAGGAATATTCTGGATATAAAAGAAACAATAGGAAAGATGGATGGGAGCTGTTTTCCATGGCCACACAACCAATAAAGTAATTTTTATTTTTCATTTTTTTTATTATTAGATTTTTATACTGCCCCCTCTCCCAAAAAAGGGACTCAGGGCGGTGTACAGCCAGATAAAATAGAAACAGGATATAAAGTTGTAAAGTTAAAAACAATTTAAAATGATTAAATTAATGGCCGAATATAAAATTATCAAAATGTAAAAACAGATAAAAATTTAAAATACAAATTTAAAACCCCACGATTATTACTGGGCCAGGCCAGCCTGTTGAAAAAAGAGGGTCTTTACTGCACGCCGGAAGGTCTGAATGTTGGTGATGGCCTGTATCTCCGGAGGCAAGTCGTTCCAAAGGGAGGGAGCCCCTGCAGAGAAGGCCCACACCCTCGAGGCCACCAACCGGCATCGCCTGGCTGGCAGGACCCCGAGGAGGCTGACCCTGTGGGAGCGCACTGGGCGGCGGGAGGCCGTTGGTGGCAGCAGGCGGTTCCGTAAGTACCCAGGTCCCGAGCCATGGAGCGCTTTAAAGATGATCACTACCACCTTGAATCGGATCCGGAAGGCCACAGGGAGCCAATGCAGCTCACGCAGGAGCGGTGTAACATGGGAGCTCCGAAGAGCTCCCAAGATCACCTGCGCGGCCGCATTCTGGACCAACTGTAGCCTCCGGATACTCTTCAAGGGGAGCCCCATGTAGAGAGCATTGCAGTAATCCAAGCGGGATTACGAGGGCGGGAGATGACCATGTGAAGTGGCTGTAAATTGCAAGTACTTAATTTTAACCTAACTATAAAAACAAAATTCTGATATCAAGATCTGACCAATACTAGAATAGTCTATCAAAGTTCACTGGCACATTTCCTTGAAATGTTTGGCCTCATTCTCTCTATGTTTCAAAATAGCTGCTTCATAGGTTTCCCAGGTTCTCTTTGTGTATGCATGTGTATACACAGCTGCTTCCTTCTCTGGTGCATCCCCACCACTGCCTGGGAAAGCCTACCTAGCTGAAGATGATCAAGAGAATGCTCATATCACAGTGAGCTCTATGTTCTGAATCAATATAGAAGATGGCCAGATTTTTGCCTCTCCCCTTCTATCATCTATCGCTGTATAGATTATGGAATACTTTATTGGCCAAATATGATTGGACACACAAGGAATTTGTCTTGGTGTAAATACTCTCAGTATACATAAAAGAAAGATACATTCATCGAGAATCATAAGATACGACACTTAATGATAGTCATAGGGTATAATAAGCAATCAAATCATACTAGGAAACAGTCCATATAATGTGTATATGCCTTCTTTGTGGCTGAATCTCACAACTTGGGAAAGCCTGCAGAGCAGCTGCCTTCCATGGCACGTATCTGAAACAACACTTGGCACAGAGCTAGCTTCTGATTGGACAGATAATAGAATCTTAATAAAGAGGCAATTCGCATAAAGTGAACCAGAGAAGAATGAGATCTTGAACAAGTGAGCCCTGCAGACTAAAGAGCTCTCCTTCTAAGGCAGCTATAGAAAGATGTGTCAACAGAGCGTTATTCCCAACTGAAGGTTCATTTAGGTTGAGAACATCTATAGCCTTAGGCTTGGTTTGAGGAGCACACTTAACTAGGCTACTGAAATAATCCTTTGGGGTTTTGCAGAATATATTGAATCACAAAATAACATAAATGGGCTGGGACTCTGTTTATATAGCCTGCTCAGCCACAGAGGCTACGATTAACCAAACTAAATGTGTTGTGTGAATAGAATTGCTAAAATTTAACTGACCTGGTCAAATGTGTTGTATTGGTACAGATATAATGGGGTTACATCTACCTGCCAAAGAGTTGCTGACTTGACTTCCCCTGGGTCTGGTTTTTGCAAAATTGAAGCCACACACCAGCAATCATAGTAAGATATTACATTGACAAGCTTTCCCAACCTTCAGACTCCATGACTGAGGGAACATCTAGATCTCCAAAGATTTATGAAATGCCAGCAGGATCAGGGCCAAACAAATCTTGGTGGTATATGGTGTTTTAAACAGCAAGCACTGTGGCAAAGAAATCACACTTCCTGGGTCCTACCATATGGAACGTTTTAACTGATGGGATCCAAAGTACAATTATCCTGTCAGATTTAGCAGGGCAAACAAGACAGAAAAAAAACCACTTCTGCAAATAACCTGTTTCATGCCAAGAAGCATCTTGAATTGGACCTGGAAGTCTATTGGGAGTCAGTGCTACTCATGGAGCACTGGTGTAATATGGTGAAATGCACCTAAAATTATCTATGCTTCCTCATGCCGAATCACTTGCAGCTTCTGGGTTTACTTCAAGGTAGCCTTACATTCAAGAAATGAATGACTTTGAATAATGCCTCTGGCACACAAGTTGGGTCTCTGCAAATGTCCTCCTAGCAGAGGTGGTATTCAGCAGGTACTGACCAGTTCTGGAGAACCAAAAGCGGAAATTTTGAGTAGTTTGGAGAACCAGCAAATACCACCTCTGCCTGGGGATTTTACAGTATCCTTCCCCTGCCACACCCACCAAGCTATGCTCACAGAACCGATAGTAAAAAAAATGAATCCTACCACTGTCTCCTAGTCACAGCTACCACCTGTTTCTGAAACAGGAACCATGAATCCAGGAGGACCTCCAAATTGTGCACTTGTTCTGATCAGTTTGGGCAATCCCACTAAGAAGCAAGAATGGAAAATCCTTGGATTGTAGGGGCTAAAACCCAAAACCACTCGGTCTTGCTCATGTTAAGCTGAAGTTTGTTCTTTCCTATTCAGATCCCCACAGCCTCCTGGGGCCATGAAGTAACCTCAACAACATCAGTTGGTCAGCCAGAGTAGAGATGTATAACTGGGTATCATCTGGTGATACACTGGTGATACATAATCGTGTGCTGGCAAATGACCTCACCCAGCAGTTTCATGTAAATGCAGAAGTGAGGAAAGAACAAAGCTTAGACGGGTCTCACACAAAAGTGATCTTCCTGGTGGATTTGGATCTCCTTCCCTCCTGTTGCCATCAACTGAACATGGCCTGGAAGAAGGAGAAATAATGCAATAGTGAACTTCCCATCCCTTGAGTCAATCAAGTGGGATGCCATGATCAATGATATCAAAAGAACTAAGGGATCAAGGAAAACAAGGATAAACATATTACGTCCATCTTATTCCCACCAGAGGTCTTCCCCAACACAAGGTCATCCACAATATGCCTGCATGTCACTGTCTATGCACATATACCAACATTCATGATATTCTTAATCCAAAGGCTGACCCAAGTCAGGCATTGAGGGTTCATCTTTTAAGGGAATGATCTTGTTATTAGTCTCATATAGCCATTTCTTTTTCAGTGGAATCCTTGCTACTATTGAGGGCCACAGTTGCTTTCGTGTAGGGGGCTGCATGCCAATGGTTGTTCTCTCCCTAGAGCTATTTATTTGAAATGGGTAGCTATACAGATTAAAGTAAACAAATAAATAAATGGTACCTAGGGCTTAAAAAAAGTTTGGGCCTACCCATTATTTGCTTCTTGACCTTCCTCACCACAGTCAGCAGATCTGGCCAACTCATTCAACTGAAGCAGATTGTCCTTGTTAAATTAATTGCTTTTGAAATTACACCAAGGGCCATAAGGAGCTCAAGAGCCATAGAAATGGGCATTCTCAGGACCTTGCTGCTTTCATCAGAACGATTCATGGCAAAAGGATTGAAAAGCCACCATACTGCCACAATTTCATCTGTCAGCTTTGCTGACATTCATCCTGCTGATATTGCTGGCAATAGGTTGCTACCCTAATAAAAGTTTAAACTTGCCAGTAACCAGAGACATATTTGTACAAGAACAGATTTCAGAAACATTCAGACTTTTAAATGTAGATTGCTTCTTGCTACATGTTTGATGGCCTAAACCAACACTGTTGTTGTGGCCCACCAGCGGCCAGCGAGGAGGTTGGGGAGGAACATGGGCCAGTCCTGGAGTCTGGGGAAGGCTCTGATGAGTGCTTTGTGTCGGAGGCAGAAATGGGGCCACGGCTGCCTGACAGTTATTAGCTGCCTTCAGAGTCAGAGATCAATGGGGCAGAAGAACAACTGGAGCCTGTTTCCGATATGCGCATGCACAGAGCTGCCAGGTTAAGGAACAAGGGTCAATTTGGGAGTAAAGTCACAAGTGGATGGTGAATAGCCCCTCCCATAGGGAATAAAGAGGAGTGAAAGAGAAGTGGTGTTTGCAGGAGACAATTAGTTCATTTAATTAGTGTGAAGATTTGTTCGTGACACTCAGAGATTCCTTGCCAGTAGTGGGATTGAAATTTTTTTTACTACCAGTTCTATGAGCATGGCTTGGTGGACATAGTGTGGCTTGATGGGCATGGCTTGGTGGAGATGGCAGAGGAAAGATTCTGTAAAATCTCCATTCCCACCCCAGTCCAGGGGAAAAGTTATTGAAAAATCCCATTCCCTCCCCACCCCATTAACCTGCTTTCCAGCTCCGTTCTCCTGTGCAGGGCAACAAAAGAAGACCCAGCCAATCAGCTGGGACTTGGGAGGCAGAGAATAGTTGGGGGTGGGGCCAGTCAGAGGTGGTATTTGCCGGTTCTCCGAACTACTCAAAATTTCCACTACCAGTTATCTGGAACTGGTCAGAGCCTGCTGAATACCACCTCTGGTTTGAACTCTTGGAGAGAGAAGAGAAATGAATTCAATCTCTTTTGGAGTATGGTACTCTGTTTCAAGGCCTTGGCAAATGTCTGACAGGGTTGGAATCCTCTGAACCATACAGAATATGGTGCTCCTACTTCTCATTTTCCATCTTGTTTCATTACCCATTCCAAATTGCTTTCTTTGCCTGAAAAGAAGAGGTCCTCTATGAAGGGCTCAGGCAGATTAATTAATTTTTTTAAAAAACCACTTATTTGGGTTGAGTGGAACATACTTCTGAATAAATATGCATGGAGTTGAGCTGTTAATTAAGCAGTGAAAAATATTCTTTCCGGCTCTCTTGACAATCTATGTGTAAGAAGAAGCATTCATAGCATTAAAAATGAGAAATATTGGATAAGGTACTTATAGCAGCTCTAGCTGCTTCTTGCTAGAATGGGGCGGGGTGGGAAGGTGTTTATGGGTTATTAGGTTACTGCCAGCTGTGACTTATTCAAAAATAAATAAAAGTAAAGCAATAAATTACTTAAAAATAGGTGAATAATGCAGCCCTTTGGTTTTATAATGTGCTGTTATTTGAATTGGATATATAAGTGAATCAGACAAAATATGTATTTATGCATTATTTTTTAAAAAACAAATCTGGTACAGTTTTTAATGAGATGCAGGAAAAAATAAACCATAACTTCAATCTTTTATTTCCAGACTGTTTGTGACAGACTTTCAGCCTACCCTGCATTGAAATGATTCATGTTAAGCATAGGCAGCGCATAGAAAGGAGCTTAATCAACAGTTTCAGAAATAAGTAGTGCCTTAACTCAAAAAAGGCTGATGCATCAATGAGTATAATTTGCTATGAGCACAGTTACCATTTAAGGCAGATGCACAATATAGCAAGATGTGTTGTGATGTCCCAGTGAATACTTTGTTTTAGGTTGCTGAAAGTCCTTGCTTATAAATTCTTCTTGGATGCTTGGAACCAAATAAATCTTTAGTAAGGCATAATGGTTTATTGACAGGCAACATGATCAGCAATAAATTGAGACATATGGACTGGTGAGAATTCATCAGTAGCTGGAGATGGTAGAGAAAATTCTGTTCTTCAACTTCGCTCCAGTCTGTAAATGGAAATTGTCCCAAAGTCCTATGGCAATATAGGCATTCTTACAATAATTTCTAAGGTATCATATGCTGATATTTTCTTTCAAGACCTCCCTACAAACTGGTGAAATATGTTCATGGAAGCTACAGCTATGAACCAAGAGGGCTCAACATTGACTTCAGCTCTAATAATTGCTTCGTGTCAGAGTTTGGAAAGAGTATTTCAGGAACTAGCTTGGATTATTTTGGTGGAAGCTTCTGATGATCAGGAAAATTCTCACATCACTTCTCTGAAATCCATGACCTGAATCAATGCAGAAGATGGGCAGATGCGTTGCCCTGTACTAGTGTCCTATGTCCCTGTGTTGTTTAATGAATTACAGGTAGTCCTTGACTTATAACAATTCATTTAGTGACTGTTCAAAGTTACATCAGGACTGAAAAAAGTAACTTATGACCATTTTTCACATTTATGACCAGGAGTGAGATGCAAATATTTTTACTACTGTTTCTGTGAGCTTGGCTAGGTGGGCGTGGCTAGGTGGGTGTGGCCATGTGACTGGGTGGGTGTGGCTTCTTTTTTGTGCAGCAGCCCTCCCACTACGCTCAGTTTTTTTGGCCTCCTGGGCCTCAGGGAAGCCCTGGGAGGACGGTAGAAATATCAGTTTGGCCGAACAGGTAGATGTTTTTTTACTACTGGTTCAGCCGGGTAGCATTTTTTAGTACCAGTTCGCCCGAAACGGGCCAAACCAGTAGAATCCCACCATTGCTTATGACGGTTGCAGCATCCCCATGGTCACATATCAAAATCTGGACACCTAGCAACCGGCTCATATTTATTATGGTTACAGTGTTACAGGACCATGTGATAACCTTTTGTGACCTTCTGATAAGTGGAGTCAATGGGGAAACCACTTAACAACTGTGTTACTAATTTAACAACTGCAGTGTGTGATGGCCCGGAGTGTAACACAAACGTAACAGAATTCCAAAACGTAAATACATGTCCTTTAATGCCTCCAACTTGGCCCCACTGTTCAATAATTCTCAGTTGGATATTAAAAATATTCAAAAATAGTCTTCAAAAGAAAGCAATATAGTCCAAACTCAATGAGCAGATAAAGGTGAAATAAAAAACCAAAACAAACTGCAATGAAGGAATTTCCACAAAGGACCAGGATAAGTAATTACCAACTTCAAGGAGATAGCAAGGCACAGTCTGTTGGAAGGACACCAACCAAGGTAACTTCATCCCAAAATAAAACACGCTTTGTTTCTAATGTCTCTCTTATATACTATTCTCCCCAGCTGCAACCAATGAGGGGGATCATGGCCACTTCCTCTCTCATAAGCCAAGTTGTTTCCTTCTCTGTTCCTCCCTGCGTATCCTCAGATGAAGACGGGATGGGCCTGGTTCTTCCACTGACTGCTCAGCTGGCCTCTGCCCTTCTCCATTCTCCTCTACAACCTCCGGAGCCACACCTCCACTCCCTGTCAGTTGTTCCTCCTCTCCCTCAGAGTCCAACTCTAACAAGGGCATGACACAGTGATTCATTTAACAATTGTAGCAAACAAGGTCATAAAATGGGGCAAAACTCACTTAACAACTGTCTTGCTTAGCAACTGAAATTTTGGGCTCAGTTATGATCGATCGTAAGTTAAGGACTACCTGTAATTTCTTTGCAGTAGCAGCAACACAAACAAAAGAACTCTATTTGTATAATGCATCATTTCATACCTAAAAGTTATGCATCTATGTCTATATTATCACTACTGCCATATGCACTCTGTCTCCTGTCTGCTATATTCCAGGGGATCAAACATAATAAAACTCTCATTTCAGTCAAGAAAAACCCAATATGTGGCATGTACAAAGAGAGGCAAAAAAAGAAAAAGAAAAGAAATAAGGGACAAGCAAATAAATATGTAGGCTTTTTTGTTTTCAAATAACAATTTGCTGTTTGTATCTGGGTTTCTTTTGGTGCTGCAGGGGGGTTTTGTACATTTTTGCTCTGTGATTTGTTTCCATCTGTCACATAGCCCTGGAGGGTTGCTGCTTCCAAAGGATGTTCATGGGACACTGCACACATGCACACACACACACACACACACACACACACACACACACCTCTTCCCCCTCCCCCTCTAATAACTAAGGTCAGTAGTTCGATATAGTTTTTTTTAACTTTCTCTTAAAGATGAAATTAAGCTGCTTGATCTGTCATGATTTCTAAGTTATATCAACATCCATATGTCTATGAATGAGTATATGATAAAGATGCTGAGACATTGCACCAGACATTGGTAGCTTCCACTGAATTGCCTTGTTGCTTATATAAAAGGATCTATTTATTTATGTCTATATGATATTGAATGAATCTTGGGAGTTCCTGGTGTATGTGGTGGAAGATCAAGAGGTGGTATCACAAAAGGCAGAATTTAGGCACACATTATTTATCTTTCCAGAAGCAAAATTAAGACAAACAAGTGAAAAATGCAGAGAAACAAATTATGGCTAAGTATCATTTAAAAACTGTTTCCTTTTCCATTTATGGGTAGATGGACTTTCATTCATTGAAAGTATTTAAGCAAAACTTGACCTGTTGTCTATCTGCCTAAAAACAATGTAGGGAAACCATATGCCTTTTGAACCATAGCTCATAGAAGTCTCAATTGCACTGCCAAAGGTGCTTGATGCTGGAAGTTGAAACCCAGAAACTTCTGGAAGATAATCATAGCCCCACTTCTACCATAGTGACACTACCTGCTAGTGACTTCCCATGCACTGAGCAGGGAACACATTTTCCAATTCTGTAATTTAGTGATAATGGTAATTATGACATCTTCAATTATCTTAATAATCTAATAGTTGACTGGGTAGATACACTATGATATCTATCTTGGAGTGTTGATGTAGTGTATTGACATTTGAAAAAAAAACCCAAAAATATTTCTATTTATAAGTCATATAATAAACTGTCTCCAAGCTATAAAGTGTTGCAGAGAAAATCTGTCCAAAGAAATTCTTTTTATTTCTTGAGGACACTTAAAACAACTTTTTCTGATTACCTGACATTTCATTCATCTCCAGGAAACATTCTTTTGTTACTGCTTCAAGGAGAATTACTTGAAATAATCCTTATTTGTTATCTGTTATAGTTTCAAACCGTATCCCATTTCTCTCAGATTTTCTTTTTAAAAAGAAAACATTTGATCAATGCCTTTGTGGAAATGTTGGAGCCATATTTAGTTCTCTGGAAAGGGTTATCATGTTGTGTATTCACATTTCTTAAAGAAACTAAAAAGCTTCAGAAGTGAAGGAAATTTATTTATTTACAAATGTATTTGTAAAAATAATAAAGGCAGCCCACCTTTATTATTTTTACAAATAACTCACAGTAATGAACATATCCAACACTTCCTCCTCCTATTTTCTCCACAACAACAATCCTGGTAGACGAGTTTAGCTGCTGAGAGAATGACTGGCCCAAAATCACCCAGCTGGCCTTCATGACTAAGGCAGGACACAACTTTTCATAATTAGTTCATTCAAAAGGAATCTGGTGGCACCTATTCATTCATTCATTCATTCAGTCAAGGATCTTTTAGGTAACAAATATAATTAGGAACATGATTATGAGTACATGAAATGAGTACAAATAAAAGGCGACATCAGGACAGGGAGGGTAGGCACGTTAGTGCTCTTATGCACGCCCCTTACAGACCTCTATGGAATGGAGTGATGTCAACAGTGGACAGTCTAAGGTTAAAGTTTGGGGAGTTTGGGGAAGAGACCACAGAGTCAGGTAGTGCATTCCAGGCATTGACAACTCTGTTGTTGAAGTCGTATTTTCTGCAATCAAGTTTGGAGTGGTCTACCTTAAGTTTGTATCTACTGTGTGCTCATGTATTGTGGTTGAAGCTGAAGTAGTCATTGATGGGTAGGACATTATAGCAGATTTTATGTACTATGCTTAGGTCAGACCAAAGGCGGTATAGTTCTAAGATATCTAAGTTGTGGGATTGGATTTTGAAATCCAAACCAGTGGTGTCAAACTGGATTTCTTCAAGGGCTGGATCAGCATTATACTTCTCCTCCATGGGCCGGCTTGGGGGGGGTGGAAGAGAAGGACGGACACCTCCTGGAGCACTTTGCTGGCCAAAATGGGGCACAGAGGGCCATGCACACTGGTGGTCAATTTTCACCCTGGATGGCATCCTGCAGCACTTTGCCGGCCAAAATGGGGGGGGGGAGACACCCACAAGACTTGTTTTGGCTTCCAGAGGCACCACAGCCCAATTCTTTGCTAGTTCCAGGCCGGCGCTGCGGGCCAGATTTAAATACTCCACGGGCCAAATCTGGGCCGTGGGCCTTGAGTTTGACAGCCTTGTCCTAGACCTTCCTATCATGTTCTTTCTAGAAGGGTTATTGGTTGACCACTAGGAAATCAGCTTTAATACGTTTTAAACATTTTATTATAAGATACAAAATACAAAATAAAATAGGCAAATCAGCTTTAATAAGGAAGGGTTCATATTATTGAACTGCAGTTAAGGCCTTTGCTGTCAGGCTGTCCTGCATTACTTTAATTTTTGTATTCACTTCTCTTTGTTCTTAGATAAACAGTGATTTGATTTACTAAATGTACTCTGCCATCTTTAAAAGATGTGCTACAGTGTTCTGCTTTGTTCCCTACATTATTTTATATACACAGGAAATGACTTGATGGTTGCTATTTGTCATCGATCTTTAAGGGCACATTTGATAGTAACTGAATGTTGTTCAAGTCTAATCATGACCTTGATAGGAAGAAACAAGCTGGGATTAAATTCCTACAAGGCAGAAACACTGCTATCCAATACAAATCTTATTTTGAGGTGAATTAAATCTAGACTACTCTGAAACATTAGATTTGTGGCTGAGAGTATTCCTTTAACTCTCCCCAGTTTTAAGTATTGATAACCTCAAGAATGGTTTATTGCAAAGCCCTATATGAGAAATAACCCTTGACATGTGTCTAGAAGCTGCAGCCAGTGTATACTATGGTTAGACTGCAGAAAGTAACAATTTACATGTATTCTATTTTGAAGAAGTTGCATTGGCTCTCAGTTTGTCATCAGGCAATATTTAAGATACTGTAGTTGTGATACGACAAAACTGTGTATGATAAATGTTCCATTACTGCACTTTCCCATCAAATATGCTTTAGTGGGGGTGCCCTCTCGTGGGCATCACATGTTTCAGTGATTGTTTATGTGATTGTTAATCTGTGTGAGGGCAGTTGTGATTCATGCGCTCCGGTTCTGGAATTCTGTTCAGTATGGTTAGTAATAAGCCTTACACCTTTTTGCATCAGCTTACAAGCTTTCTGGTTAGCTAGTACTTTTGTATGTGCTTGTCTAGCTGCATATTGACAGTTTTAAAGAATTAATATATGTTCTTACAGGCTTCTATTGAACATTCATTATGGTACTTATAACTAGTTTTAAATTAAGGATTTTTAATTAAGTGATTTTTTTTTAAATAAGCAAATTGAATTGCTTCCTTGTTTTGAGATTCTTAAAAATAGTGAAAATGAAAGATTTTAAAATGTATGAACTTTAAAAAAAAACCTATTTCCCCCCACAATTCCTCCATTTATTTTCACAACACCAGTATTTAGCTTACAAAGAGCATATGGGTACTATTTCAGATTCAGCAGTGCAAAACAAAAGCAAGTTTTAAGATCTGCTGAAGATTAAATTGCAGAACAACTGTGCATTCTAGCTATTAATGCCATGATTTTTTAAAATAATAATTCTTTAACAAACCTGGGTGATATGCATTCATATATACATATGTACCCACCATAACATTCCTTTTTATATTAAGCAATATTATGGGAAGCACAGAAAAGGAGAAAGAAGTAGTAAACCAAAGTAGTTGAAGATATGAGATCAGAAAAATTTAGTCTTTGTATATTACAAGTGGCAATTCAGCTGGCATTTGGCCCTTAAGGCATATGGCTTAGATTTTTATTGATGATTTTCACTATCTGTACATGATTGATTATAACTGGTTCATATTCTAACTTGGTTGTACATTGCTCACAGTCCATTTGGATGGGGCTGGCTATAAATACTATAAGAATAATTATATAATTAAATAAATCTTCCATATCCATAGTTGTGTCCAGATTGTCAGGCCCCCAAACCAAGAATGACATGCAGTGATTTTTCCTTTTTTCCCTCACTTAAAATAATTTTATGAAATGTCAAGAAAAACTAAATGCAAAATAACAACAACAAAAAAAGGTGGGGGGGGGGGGGAGAGGATTCAAATGGGGAAAAAGTTATAACGTTGATTCTTCCAAGCAGATTTTTGTATTATTTTATACCTATAGACAGAATCTTGCCAAACTGAAGCACTCTACTATCTAAATCAAGCAGAACTATTAAGGAAAATCTGTCTTCACTCTTTTTCTCTCACACAAACTCTCTGAACTGAGCTGCCTTTTACTCCTCTGGAAATGCAACCTGCCCTCCTGAGAATACAGACTACTACATTCCATTGCACAGATGGACCTGTGGATATTGACTTCCGCCTTGGGTAAGTCAAAGTTGTAGCTGTGATTTACATTACACTATACTTTTTAGTGGGCCAGAGGAAATTATCGGTCTTAGTTGCATTTAAGCCACATGTTGCTTTACTTTCTAGCAAGGACAGTACTGAACACTGTTGCCCATATTCCACAAACTAGGAGATATGTGCAGTATGCCGAAACATACCTATGACATTGTGATATACTGTATGCAGTGATGGGATCCAGCCAGTGCACACCACTTCTTTGTATATTACAAATCTTCTTCTTCTTCTTCTTCTTCTTCTTCTTCTTCTTCTTCTTCTTCTTCTTCTTCTTCTTCTTCTTCTTCTTCTTCTTCTTCTTCTTCTTCTTCTTCTTCTTCTTCTTCTTCTTCTTCTTCTTCTTCTTCTTCTTCTTCTTCTTCTTCTTCTTCTTCTTCTTCTTCTTCTTCTTCTTCCTCGTCCTCTTCCTCTTCCAGCCAGTGTGCACCACTTCAGGGGAACTGGTTGTTAAGTCTCTGAGCAGTTTGGTGAACTGGTTGTTGGAAGAAATCATTAGGGCAGAGAACCAGTTGTTAAATTATTTGAATCCCACAACTGACTGTATTTGAAGACACATCAGCATCACTTTTTAAAGAATAAAAATATTAACATAGAGCTTCTCAATCCAGATTGGAATCTGAGGAAAAGGGAAGGGGTAAGGTGGAACCTTGGTGTTTTTTTTAACTCAACAATGTGCTAAGAATACAGCCCTCCTCAGCCTCTGATCTGAAAATATCAATGGTGAGGTATGAAGATTCTCTCAATTTCTCCCCTAGATTGCCCCTTTCCTGCTGGAGTCCTGGTTTTAATATTGCCAATTGTCCCTTCAAGTGATGTAATTCCTAGTGCATTTGGTTAAATCCAACAAGTCATACATTGTGTTTTTAAAAAGTCAAACCTGTCCTTTTCTTCAAGTTTTGTTTTCATTATTTGTCCCATATTTTATATTTCCTGTCACACTCATAATATCCCCATGCTAAATAGTTCAGGCATGGGGGACAGGATGCTGTCACTCTACCGTCTTCTAAGTACGTGGAGTAGATTAAATGGGCAGGGGAGAGGCAAAGGTCAATATTACTTTGTGCATGGCTGAATTGGAATTTGAATTCCCCTTTTCTTGGTCCTGATCTGGTTTTAGTTTTATAATTTATGCTGATGGTATCGTAGAGGAAGCATATTTGACAGTCTAATGTTAAATTCTTAAGAATGAATAGGTAGCATTTGCTGAATGTTTTTGTTCACCCCTTAGTCACTCTACCTTTCTCTCTCTCTCTCTCTTTCTTCCTCCTCCTCCCCCCTGTTAAAATGCATTACTTTTTTTGCCTTTAGCAAAAGAAATTCCTTTTGATCTTTAAATAGCTTCACAAGGTGAAATGGCAGGGTAATGCTAAAAATATATTATGGAGATATGAATAGTGACTTCATGGCTAAGGTTATGTTAAGAGTTGAACTTTGAGTGGGGCTTAAATCTCTCTATTTCATATGATGCTGATTGAATTTAGCCTCCAAATTTAGCAAAGGAGAGTTCAGGGAACAGTTGCTTTTGCCACGCAATTACATTCTTGCACTACTGACTTTGTGGAAGAAACATTTTTTCAATGGCTCCATTTAAAACTCCCAGTTTGTCCCATTTCATAACACTACAAGGAGATGGACCTTTCTGGGAAAAGGATAAAATTGTGACTGGAAATGATACACAGCCTATAACTCCTCTGTGCACTTAAATATACCCAAAACTACATTTATTTGTTTATTTAGAACAGGAGTTCTAAATAAATAAACCCTTCAACCCATCAGTCTCTTCATAAAGTTTCAAATTGTTCATCAACTTTCAAACATTTATGAAAATTAATTAATAAATACTATTTTAACTAATAGTATGAATAATAACAACAATAACAGCAACATTGACCCATTGGGTAGTCCCATCAACTTTTTTGGGGGGTCAATATTGATAATTCTGGAGAACCTGATTTAGAACATTTATATGGCTACCTTTTGGATTGCACTGGGTTGCACAACAGTGATGAACATCAGCCAAATATGAAAAAGCAAGGACATCAGCCTGGCAACCAAATGTAGATTAGTTTGATCTATTGTTTTCCCCGCAACTATCAGTGGTGGGATTCAACAATTTTTACTACCGATTCTGTGGATTGGTGGGCATGGCATGATTTGAGGGACATGGCTTGGTGGGCATTGCAGGGGAAGAATACGGCAAAATCTCTATTCCCACCCCACTCCAGGGGAAAGATACTGCAAAATCCCATTCGCTCCCCACCCTTCTAACCTGCTTTCCAGCTCCATTCTCCTGTGCAGGGCAACAAAAGAAGACCCAGCCAATCAGCTGGGACTTGGGAACCATAGAATAAATGGAGGTGGGCCAATCAGAGGTGGCATTTTCTGGTTCTCCAAACTACTCAAGATTTCCCCTACCGGTTCTCCAGAACTAATCAGAACCTGTTGAATAACACCTCTGGCAACTACCTATAGTTGTGAAAGCTGGACCTTAAAAAAGCAAGTCAGAAAGAAAATCAACTTGTTTGAGCTTTGTTGCTGAAGAAGGTTCCTCCGTATTCCTGGACAGCAAAGGTGATAACAAGCAACTACTAGAATGTGTAACATGAGACATGTCACTGGAATGCAAAATCACAAAACTACATTTCACTTATTTTGAACATGTCTTGCAGGGGGAACTCACTGGAGAAATTCACTTTGGAAGAATTAATGGTAAAAGGAAGCCAGGAAACCAAAGAACATGATGGCTGGACACCATCAAAGCTGAAACCAACCAGAGCACAGAAAAACTCAAAGTAGTCCAAGACAGGAAGATGTGGAGAGATCTGATCCATAGAATTGCCAAGAATCAGACATGACTGAATGAATATCTTTTTCTTTCTTTCTTTCTTTCTTTCTTTCTTTCTTTCTTTCTTTCTTTCTTTCTTTCTTTCTTTCTTTCTTTCTTTCTTTCTTTCTTTCTTTCTTTCTTTCTTTCTTTTCTTCTTCTTCTTCTTCTTCTTCTTCTTCTTCTTCTTCTTCTTCTTCTTCTTCTTCTTCTTCTTCTTCTTCTTCTTCTTCTTCTTCTTCTTCTTCTTCTTCTTCTTCTTCTTCCTCCTTCTCCTCCTCCTTCTCTTCCTTCTCCTCCTTCATGGCTACCTAACTCAGACAACATGACTCTTGGTGGAGTATAAGAAATAATTAAACAAAAATACAAAGAAAATGATACATACGATTAAAACTAATTAAAGTGATTGTTTATGTGAATAAATGAAAGATAAATCCAAATATCTCTCATCTCTGATAATGCACATTCCTAATATATATTAATAAGGTAGTAGGTATTTCTAGACACTACATTTCAATCTGAACGGAAGACTGTGTAATGACATTCGATATGAGGTAAAATGAGGACATTTGCGCCCCAGTCTTCATTTCAGCAGAACAGCAGGAATTATGTCTGTTTGCAAGGAATTAATTCCATCAGCATTCCTAGTTCTTAGTCTCAAGACCCAGCAATGGAAAGCTAAGCAGATACGATAGAGATTTTTGAAGAATAGTCCCAAGTGAACGTTAGTTTTCTCAGATAAAGAATCTTTTTAAAGTGAGTACCTTGCCGGGTTACAACAGAGCAGGGAAATTATAATAAGAAGCATTTGATGTGTAGAGCACTAAATATTTGTATGAAGTGGCTACCCCATTATCCTTGTACCTTTAACCAAGAGAGGACTTCTCCCTCTGAAATTGCTCTTACCAAAGTAAAGTAGTTCTATATATTGCTTGGGGAATTGGTCTCTTTTTTGTGCTTCTTCTTCCAGTAATGGAACTCATGAGCACAGACAATAATCACAGTAACCTCATCTGTCAAGTGCTGTAATCTCAGCCACTAGCTTTATACAGCATTGCTCCGTATTCTCCACTCAAATTATCTGTTGTTATGCAGAAGTATGCCCATTACCTGCAGCTGACAAACGTAAGAAAGATTTAAGTTAATCAGTGAGGAGGGCAGCAAGAGTGTCTTGGGCAATGGCTCTTAGAACACAGAGCAGTAAATCATACAACAATTTCACACAGGGCATGAAAAATGACAGGCTGAATGGAAAGTTACTTGGGGCTATTATTGGAAAAGCAGCATCAAGCACTGTAGCTGAGTGAAACAAAGTTGCTGCTTTTTTAAAAATTCTGTTACTTTAGCTTGAACTTTGGAGATTTTGCTTGACTCAAACAAAATTCACCAGCTCTGTCAACCTGATTGGATCTACTTCAAGAGGTCCACAAAGACTGCCTTCCTACTTTTGGGCTGTCCACATTGGGGAATCATACTGTAAATTGAGATCTTGCTTAGAATAGGGCAGTGTTACATAATTTATGAAAAGTCCATATTTATCAGTGATTACCAGTTTTGTAGTCAAAAATAAACAAATATGCATGGAAGGAAGGAAGGGGAGAGAGAGAGAGAGAGAGAGAGAGAGAGAGAGATTTGTGGGCAGTATTACAGTATATGAGATGTCAAGTAAAGGTAATTAGGATGAACTCATATTTTCGTCATCCTATATGAACTGAGTGTCTGCCCCAGAACACATCTCATAATCCTCTGCAGTTTATTTTTGCAGAGGTATGGAAAGACCTGTGTCATTACTTGCATCCTTGGATAACTGGCAAGGAACATCTGAATAGACTGAGTATAACATCTGTTTTCTTTTCTCCTCGCTCAAAAAGTGCCTGGTTTTGAAATATTAACTAATTAAATAGTTACTCCAAGGCCTGCGATGATATTTTGGATGTGATAAGTTTAGGCTTTTTTTATAACTGTAAAATTGACAAGAGATCACGATAGTTAACATTCATAAAGTATAATATTTTTTAAAAAACCATGTGTTTGTTTATAACTAAAACAGTGAATAGCTGCCTACTGTGCATCAGGGATTTATTGCTGCCTATCACTGTCATTAAACCAACTGATATCCAGATTTTTCTACATTTGGTGAAACCCAGCAGGATTAGTTGGCATTTTGTGGGGTACATGGTGATGTAGAAAGATTCCCTGAATCAAGAATGGTCAAAGTTACTAGCCTGTTCTCATTGTACTATTTGGACTGCTGTGATCAGTGTGATCTAGACACTGTCAAAGGAATTAGTGCTATTAGATGACGACACCTGAGCTATCTTGAAACCTTTAAATACCCTAAACTGCTACTTTTTAAACCCAGCTTGTCTTGGAGAGTTCAATAGGAAAAGTTGCTTTCTATTCATATGTAGCATGTTGGTTCCAATAGAAGACTGCCCCAGTCATGCTCTGTACCAAAGAGATGAAGGCTAAGACAAATATATGAGGTCAGCTGTTACCATGTAGGACATGCAATCTACTTAATTTGGAATCCTGAAGGAAGTTTGTGGACAACCAAATGTGTGTTTATGACACACATTTGGTTTTTTTATGACAAGAAAATGTGCCAACATACCTTATAAGTAGTAAGTTGTGCTGCTCCAGAGGCCAGGTTTTAATCTGCTTTAGAGTTTTGATGCAGGACAAACTTGAGGAAAGAAATTACTAACTTCATTTCCCCTCCCCTTGAATGTTATTAGGTTTCTACCTGCCAATAGAGAAAGCATTCACAAATTATTGTCCTTTCACACAATCACCTGCTTACATTTGTCCAACTCTACCCACGATATATGAAGGAGATCAATTGGTTGTTTGGCATCCCAGCAGTTTCAGGAACTGCTCATTCTTTCTTTTCAAAGAATCTAAAGGTCAAAGGACATACCGTGCTAAGTAGAAATTGTGCGGCTGATTTTTTCAATTTAACATTAGAATCGAATCGAATCAAATAGAATAGAATCAAATCAAATCGAAGAGAATAGAATAGAAGCACTGGAAGGGATCTTGGAGGTCTTCTAGTCCAACCTCCTGCTCAGGCAGGAAACCCTATACCATTTTTAGACAAATGGTTGTCCAATCTCTTCTTAGGTACTTCCAATGTTGAAGAATTCATAACTTCTGGAGGCAAGTTGTTCCACTGGTTAATTGTTCTAACTGTCAAGAAATTTCTTCTTAGTTCTAGGTTGCTTCTCTCCTTGATTAGTTTCCATCCTTCAAATTTCAAGGTTCTATCATAAGACCTAAAATGGACACCTAACATCAAAAATGTTATCAAAAAAGCACAACAAAGAATGTTCTTTGTACGCCAACTCAGAAAGCTCAAACTGCCCAAAGAGCTGCTGATACAGTTCTACAGAGGAATTATTGAGTCTGTTATCTGCACCTCTATAACTGTCTGGTTTGGTTCTGCAACCCAACAGGACAGACACAGGCTTCAGAGGATAATTAGTACTGCAGAAAAAACAATTACTACCCACATGCCTTCAATCAAGGACCTGTATACTGCACGAGTCAAAAAGAGGGCTGTGAAAATATTTACAGACCCCTCACATCCTGGACACAAACTGTTTCAACTCCTACCCTCAAAATGACATTATAGAACACTGGAACACCAGAACAACTAGACACAAGAGCAGGTTTTTCCTGAACACCATCATTTTGCTAAACAAATAATTCCCTCAACACTATCAAACTATTTACTAAGTCTGAATTACTATTACTATTAATCTTCCCATCCTTCCTTTAACCCATCTCCTCCCACTTATGACTGTATGACTGTAACCTTGTTGCTTGTATCCTAAGGAGTTTTATTGACTGTTTCCTAGTATGATTTGATTGCTTATTGTACCCTATGAGTATTATTAAGTGTTGTGCCTTATGATTCTTGACAAATGTACTTTTTCTTTTATGTACACTGAGAGCATATGCATCAAGACAAATTCCTTGTGTGTCTAATCACACTTGGCCAATAAAGAATTCTATTCTATTCTATTCTATTCTATTCTATTCTATTCTATTCTATTCTATTCTATTCTATTCTATTCCATTCCATTCCATTCCATTCCATTCCATCCATTAATTCTTGTCCTGCCTTCAAGTGCTTTGGAGAATAGCTTGATATTCTCAAGAAATGTAAGATGAGCATCCTATTTTGAAAAGAGTTCCTTGGGGGAATAAATATAATGATTATTGTGGCATACAACAAATGGTTTAATGTAAACCATGGTTTAATTGTCAGTTTGCTTGCATTCTGCTTATCTGTTTCTTGCTGCAGGTTTTTGTGGAAATAGAAGCTTCCGATTTGCCTGTGAAAACTACCTTACTTGGGACATCACAGGCAGTTTGGCAATTTTAACTTTCCTTCTGTTTATGCAGAAAGAACCAGTGATGATGATCTATGATTCGAGCATCCATCTTCTTCAGTGTTTCTGTAATACTTCATTGATTGGAAGGTTATTGGGTAGTAACTACCCAAACTGCAATGTGTGTTTGTGCGTGCATCATTTCTCATGATTGCCATCATGAGTGACAGTGCAGAAATGTGAATGATGCCATTTGTTCCAGTTTAATGTTCTCTATAATGAACTATACTTCATGATAATAATAGTTGGAAACATTGATTTTGTTTTCTGTTACTTATCACGATCTCAAACACATTGCTTTGCATTATTGACTTTCTCAGCTAGTTTCAGGCATTGTCTCTTTAGAAGATGTGCAAAATCAATGCTGGTGTGAAAAGAATGTGCTCGGTTAGATCTCTATATGGGTTTGTCCCACCACGAAAATCACTGAATGTGTCATGTTATAGAATTGCTGAGTGGATCTGCTAACAGAGAGCAATGCTAGTGCTGCTTAACAGCAATGGGATGGCGAAACTCAATTATTTCTCTGGGTCAAACCTTTTGAATAGTTGTATGAATTTTAAAAAGGTAATTAGCTTTTCAGATTGTTAAACCACTGCATCATCTTAGCGGTTGCAATGGGATACCAATCAGATTGGAGACATAGCTTTGGAACATCTTGTCCCCCCAGAGTGGATCAGATCTAAACCTCCTGAGCTCTCTGCAAAAGCTTAAAGACTTGGCTCTTCTAGTTAGCTTGGAGATTCAATGAGGGGTTTCACATTGGTTGGTAGATTAATAACAGTTTTATCATTTTAATATTGTGAGCCACCCAGAGTTACCCTGTGGTAACATGGGCGGCCAATAAATTAAATAAAGAAATAAATAAATAAACAAATTCCTTATGTCTATTATTGAAGTCCGGTTTTCAAGCCTGGGTTATCTTAAAACTGCTTTTATTATTATTCCCCGATTGTAACCTGAGTTTGAATTTGTAACCTGAGATTTTGCAGGCAGTAACAATTTGTCAGCTCTTTAAGGTAAGTCAGGTCAAAATCAGGTACATTAATTATTGCAAGAATGTGTTCGTTGCTGCAGAGTAAAATCCTAAATTCCTGGCGGTCTATTTCTATCTTTCTCTTTTACCAAATAAAATCAGGGTGGGATTAATCCAGGAATAGACTGCTATCAGTTCGCACCGGTTTGGGTGAACCAGTTGTTAAGTTTATGGCCAGTTTGGTGAACCGACAAATCCCATCCCTGGTTGGCCCTGCCTGCCCCTCCCTTCCCAGGAGTCCCCACATGGCCCATTTTGGATCACAGGGCCCATACAGAGGCTTGGGGAAGGCGAAAAATGGGTCTCCCGGAAGTTCTCAAAGGCTGAAAACAAGCCCATTTCTGGCTTCCAGAGAATCTCTGGAGCCTGGAGAGTCCGTTTTCGCCCTCCTGGAGGCTCAAGGAAAGCCTCCAGAGCACAGCGAGGGCACAAAAGTTCTGGAAGGCCAGAAATGGGCCTGTTTCCAGACTCCAGAGAGTTTCCGGAGCCTGGGGAGGGGGAGATGCCCCCTGCAGCTCGTTTTCACTCCCAGAGTGGTGCAGGAGGCTGACTAGGCCTCGTCTACCATGACCACACCCAACCAGCAACCAGCAGAGAACCGGTTGTTACATTATTTGAAACCCACCTATGGATTGATCTGAATTTTTTGTTACACTTTCTACTTTCTCAGGATTAAATAATGTTTTCTCAAACTCTCCCTTTAATGGTTCATTCTTCCTTCTCCATTCCCGGTGCCAGATCCACAGTCCTTCACATTATTAGATATAAGTTGAATGAATAAACATACAAGTAAATACATTTATATACTGTGCTATTCTGCTTATTTGCACAGGGATAAATGAAAACCTTACCTCTACTCAAAATTCATGCCATTCAAGCCAATGTTTTATTCACCCAGTGGAATTGGTCTTGAAACAATATACAAGTCAGGAATTCTTCCTATGGATTCTATTAAGGTAGTTCCACTTAGGCATCAGTGAATTTACCTTAAAACATTTATGTTGGCTAACCTAATTCCAATTAAAAGGAAATTAAATACAAGATAATCAGGTTTATACATTATGTAAATCCTTCTATTCTAAACTAAGAGTAAACAAATAAAAGCACTTTCTATTTTTTCCTTTTGCTACCTGTCCTACTTATTGTATGAGCAATACAATGAGCAATATAATTTTTTACTAAGGAATTGCTTTAAAAAATAAGATACCTTCTATCATTTCCCTTCTATCATTTTGTTCTGCTTCAAAACAGAAAAAGCTTTGCTTCACCAATGGGATCAACAAGAGAACTTTTTTTTAGTCACACCTTAGTTAAATCAAGCGTAGGAAGTAATAATTATTTGTGATCGAAGACATTGACATTTTAAAATTATATCCATATTTGATTGTTTCACCTGGACAATTCAGATGAAAAAGCATTTATCCTGTAAAGATCTGAAATGGATAAATATCTCTCAGACCTTTATATCACTTTTTGAATTAGTATGACTACACATGATAGGGTTTTTAAAAAGGGAATAAGAGACTTTAAAAAAAGTTAGCTACAGAGTTTATTGCCAAAAGGAGTTCCTAATATGACAAAGCATAATTGAATGTGTTAAGTATTTAATGATTCTGAGTAAATAAAAGAATCAGTCATTCAAAGAAACAAGCAATTTGATTTTGCATTTAACTAAAAAAGTCACTTTATGTGCTTTTGGGAATTATTTTTCTGTAGGGGATGGGCAGAAATGTCTACCAAAGATAATAAGTGGCTATATGGTAAAAACATACCTATATATTATGGTGGCTTTTATATTGCTTCAATCTGGCTCACTCTAAGTGGATTACAAAATGTGTACAATCAACAAACACAATAATAGCCAATGCAAAACGCCCATGGTGCCACTTTTCACTGAGAATAACATTAAGTAATTCCAGCTCCCGTTCCCAAAAGCACTTTGACAGCCAGATCATACATTTTCAACATGAGTGAAAGAGGTATTCTTACCTCTGAAAGGAAGCTGTTCCAAAAGAACCACTCTTCAAGGCATCTGTCCTCTGAACGTCCTTTGCCAGATTTCCTGATTTTGGAGGTGGTGGCAGATACCATCAGTGGGCATTCTCTGTTTGCTTGTGTTGGATGAACGGATTCTAACCAACCTAGTGTGGCTTGAAAATAACTACTGTAGTTCCCAAGCCTTATAGAACCTTGAAGCGCACGTGGAAATAAACCATTAGCCAAGGGAGCTCATAAGCAACAATGTAACATGGTGATAAGGCATCTGGCTCTTTAAATGTGCAGCTGCATTCTGCACCAGCTGAAGTTTCCAAATGGTCTTCAAAGGCAATCACACCTAGAGCAAAAAAATACAGTAGTGCAAACAAGAGGTGACAAAAGCCTCAGTGGCTGTAGTCAGTACTTCTGATTTAGAAAGGGCTGTAAGTGGTACACCAACCAAAGCTTGGCAAAGGCCTTCCAAATCAGGTCTTCATCTTCAGAAAGAGCTGTGACTTCATGAAAGCTCTCAACTTACATTCTTGCTCTGTTACCAAACTTAAAGTTAGTAGAAATTATGCCAGTTTGTTAACTGGGTCCAATTCAAGTTTACAGCTCTTCATGGCATGGGAATGGTCTATCTGAGGGTCTACGTCTCCCCGCTTGTAGTGGGGACCCATACAGTCTACCTATAGAGAATACATGCCTTCAGGTATAATTGACTAGAGATCTACTTTTGGTGGGTCCCAGGAGATTTACCTTCTCTGACATGGAGCCTGCCTTATGGAAGATTCTTCTCCCTAGATTGGTCTGATTCCTTTTGATATTCTGGAAGACCTGATTATATGATCAGGCTTGAGGCTCATACAGAACCACAGGCTTAGCATTTCTGACAAATTGGCCATCAGGAGGCACATAGAAATAAACAACATTGACATGCAAAAAAGACAATCAACAAGCTGAAAAGGGAAGAAAAAGCCTGAAACACTTCTCCACCAGCAATCAACATTCAGATGAACGTAAATCAACACCAAGATTAACATCAGACCAATAATCAAGAAGTAAACAATGCCCCAATCAAGGAACTGTCACCAGAAAGCACTAAACAGCCCAACCAAGACTGCCACAGGGCAAGCCACTAGAACAGAAATTGAGAGCAAATTCCCTACTTGAATACAACTCATCAGTCTGAAACCCACATTACATATCTGATATTAAAACAGTTGAGAAAGTCCAGAAATATTTCACTAGAAGAGTTCTTCACTCCTCCACTCATTGTAGAATACCTTATGCCACCAGACTTGAAATTCTAGACCTAGAAAACCTAGAACTACGCTGCCTTTGGTCCGATCTAAGTATAGTATATAAAATCATAATTGCAATGTCCTACCTGTCAATTAATACTTCTGCTTCAACCATAACAACACAAGAGCAAACAATAGATACAAACTCAAGGTTTCCCGCACCAAACTTGATTGCAGGAAATACGACTTCAGCAACAGAGTGGTCAATGTCTGGAATACTCTACCTGACTCTGTGGTTTCTTCCCCAAATCCCAAAAACTTTAACCTTAGATTGTCTACTATTGACCTCACCCCTTTCCTAAGAGGTCTATAGGGGGCATGCATAAGCGCACCAACATGCCTACTGTCCCTGTCCAATTGTTTCTTTTTATTTTTCTTATATGTATCCATTTCATGTATTCATAACTATGTATATACTTATACTTATTATCTTATAAGTGGTTGACAAATCAAATAAATAAAATGTAACAGCACTGCTGATATTACCTAATTTGGGTAAGGAAGCATCTGCAAAAAAAAAAAAAAAAATCAAGCTCAGGGAGCACCAAGGACCATGCAGTTTTAGGAATCTCCACATAAGCTCTAAATCTACACATGAGCTGAAAAGCCAATATCTAATCAGCAGATATTTTTCTATATGTGTATTAAAGTACTTTATCAGCACTATTGGAAATACATCTTCAATTTTGTGCATCATTACTTCCAATGTCTCACTTACCATGAGGACTTTTGAAAATTTTGCCCACTTTTCAAACGTCTTAAACATAAATCAGTGGGCCCTTAAAATAGCTCCATCATTCATGTCTGCCCATGCTGTCCAGATTCCTCACTTCCACTCCTAGCTTATTTCTCTTCAGTTGCATAAATTGAAAACAACAACGACTTGGCTTGTTCTATTTGCTATTCAGTTTAGGTTGTTTAAATTTTCATGTCACGGTCATATTTGTGATATATACCAGAAGCTGATCTGAACTGAATCCTGAAATCCTTACTGAGCTAAAACCAATTTGTATAGAAATTGCTGTATAAAGCTAAAAGAGAATTTACAATCTACAGAAGCTGCAAGAAGGATTATATAGCTATTTGGCTCAAAAGTGATTGAATGTGAGAAATAACACATGAGCAATATCCATAGTTTATGTGGAAATAGCTAGAATGTTGTTATTTGTTATTTATTCATGATAGTGTATTTCCAATCATATTCTCAAAATTGTTAACAGTCACAATGCACAAAGAAATTACTATAAATCTGTGAAAAATATATTTAACACAAATCCAAGAATTGTACAATGAGAACCCTTCATATTCCTTCAAGGGACAATGATGAACAGCTGGAATTGGGGTTTTACTTTCTTTGTGATTGGCAGTTTGTATAGTTTTGTCCCATGTCAATTGTTAAAATATTTAAATTGTTTAAAAAAATCCCTCCCCCCCCAGATTTGAATAACTGATATGACACCCATAGAGACAGATTTTTAGGCAGCAATATGAAAATATGAAAAACACACAGAAAACAAAAGTAGACATGGCTCTTTATGTCTTCTTAGGAATTGTTAATATAAATTCATGTTGGGATACCATTTCTAAAAAAACTAAAGATTGAGAGAAAATAAATGGTGAGGTAAGAAAGGTACCATAGATGCCTGCAGCAAACTGGGATTATATCGAAGTGTTGACACATACATGGTAATATTATGTCTTAAATCCTGCCTTTACAGGCTTGGTCCTGAAATATGATGCTACTAGATAACTCATAGTTTTGTGTTACGACATATGTGTCACAATATACTCCGCTTCCCTTTGAGGCAGAGGGGGTATTCAGCAGGTTCTGACCAGTTCTGGAGAACCGGTAGTGGAAATTTTGAGTTGTTTGGAGAACCGGCAAATCCCACCTCTGACCTGAGATTTTACACTATCCTTCCCCTGCCACAACCTCCAAGCCACGCCCATAGAACCGGTAGTAAAAAAAATTGAATCCCATCATTGCTTTGAGGATGTTCATGACAGCACTTGTCACTAGAAGAACACATCTGCCATTACTTCAAGAGGGATCAGGAAGCAGGTAATAGAAAAAATAGATCCCCAAGGGTTCCAGCCAATATTTCTCAACCTCAATAGCTTAAAGATGTGCAGGTTACAATTTCCAATATCTGGCTGGGGAATTCTGGGAGTTGAAGTCTTTCCTTAAAGTTGCTGAGATTGAGAAGCATTGGATCAGATAAAAACTGACTAATGATCTCATGTGGTGTAAAATTATGTTGCTAATTCTGCACTAATTTACTCTCTTCTTCTAACTCTGAGGCTAAATTATTTGCCCAGATCTGTTGCTTGTTTTTTCATGAACATTTAGATAATGCAAAAGTTACTGCAATTACATCAACTCATTCCAAAAATGCTTGAGCACATAGCTAGATCATACTCACTGAAAATATTCCAAACCTGCAAAACACAGCTTGGGTTCCATATTGAAAGATGCATAGAAGAGATTCCAGACTGTGTAACATGCACAGAATTTTAAATTAATACTGTTCTGAAGTAATCTTTGCAATGTTTAGAAGGTCTTTTTTTGAGAAAGAAGTCGTTCCCCACCGCCCTATGCCCTAGATGTTTGAAAATTTCTTTTAAATTTATCAAGTGGTGTTTTTGACATTACTCTATTTTTTGAAATTGCAAAGAATGCTACTGTCCATTTGCACTTTTCACTTGAACATTTCTCTATCACTCTCACACCTGAGGTGCCATCCTTTCTAACTGGCTAATGTCCATTTGGAAAAGTTCTCATGGCATTTTGCTAATGCAGCTTCCAAAATTTTACCCGGTGCAATCACTGCACAAAGAAGGAAATGCATTATACTAACATAGCAGGTTTTTTTAAAATATTTTTTTTTATTGTTTACATGTTAAAATTTGTCGAGCACTATAAGACCATCCTGGCATTTTCTTCACCATATACATTAAAATTAAACACACACAGCACATGCACTATTTACATATTGCTAGTTTTTTACACGTATCCTTGACGAATATACTCATTTAATACATATATAGTGTCACATTCCGGCTTTACTTAGCTTTATTATTCCTATTCCAGTTTGTTGTTGTCCATGTCAACCAATGACAGAATTGATTTAATGCTCCTTTGGGTGAGCCAATGCTGCCATCCTTCTTTATGCTATGGATATTCAATCCCTGGCAGCTTCCCTACCATCCCAAACATTTTCATTGTTTTCATCCTTATGGATACAGTAAATTTTGGTTTTACATTTATTTATTTATCATTTATTTATAAAGTTTATATACCGCCCCCTCTCCCAAAAAGAGACTTGAGGCGGTGAACATGATAAAAACATGATAAAAACATACAATCAGCAAAGTTAAAATAAATTTAAAAGTTATTAAATAAATGGCTGAACTAAAAACTATGAAGCCAATAAAACCCAATAAAAATTTAAAAATTAAGTTAAAAATTTAAAACCCTTCTCATAACATTAGGCCAGACCGGCCTGCTGGAAAAGGTGGGTCTTTAGTGCACGTCGGAAGGCTCGCAGGTCAGCAATGGCTCGCATCTCTGTAGGTAGTTCGTTCCAAAGGGAGGGTGCTCCCACAGAGAAGGCCCGCACCCTCGGGGCCGCCAGCTGACATCGTCCAGCCAGTGGCACCCCGAGGAGGCTCACCCTGTGGGAGCGCACTGGCCGGCGGGAGGTCGATGGTGGCAGTAGGCGGTCCCACAAGTACCTGGGTCCCAAGCTATGGAGTGTTTTAAAGATGGTCACCAACACCTTGAATCGCACCCGGAAGGCCACTGGGAGCCAATGAAGCGCGCGCAGGAGCAGTGTAATATGGGAGCTCCGAGAAGCCCACAAAATCACCCGCGTGGCCGCATTCTGCACCAGCTGAAGCCTGTGGATGTTCTTCAAGGGGAGCCCCATGTAGAGAGCATTACAATAATCTAGGTGGGAGATGATGAGGGCAGAAGTGACAGTGCGTAATGCGCCCTGATCCAGAAATTCTGTATAGACATCTGACTGCTTAGGAAAAAAAAGTTTTCAGACTGCCTGATGGACTGCCTGGCTTTCTATATGTAAAATCTTGAGGCATGAACATCAATAAATGATTATCCTACATTATTGTAGGGAAAATGTTTGATTCTATGCTCATGATTAAGCTGGGATTTGAAATGTGGTCGTTTTGATCCGTCACATCTCTGTAATATCTTACAATGTATATCACTCCACCATGTATTTATTATTTTCTTTTTACTTTCTCAGTGCATGCCAGCTGACTTATGACTATTAATTTATGATTTTTAAGTCTTGTTATGGAAACTCAATTTTGCCGAGTGATATACTAAAATCTCCCTTGGTCCACAGGTAAATTCTTATCTCTAATGAAATACAAAAAGTCTTTATCCAATGCAGAAGACAGCATTTTATTGCATTTGTTATGCTGCATTTTTGAAGAAGCACAACCCTTACAAATAAGAGATTTATATAAAGACATGACAATAGAGGAAAAGCTGATTTAGAAAATACTGGGGAGAAAGAGCCCAGAATTCTCCCCACTTACATCCTGCTGGTCTTTTCGGAGTTATTCTCAGTTTTATATGTTTTTAAGAAATTCACAGCATATGCCTAGGTATTTTTATACTGATGTTTATATTCTTGTATCTTTTGTCAAAACAGACAATAGTTCTCTAGCTAGTTTGTGAATATTCTAAACAAATCTAGATGCCATCTGTCAAACAGATTTCTGTAGCACAGTTCTTATTATTCCTTATGGCAGAGTTTTTCCAAATAATAAAACCAACTAAAATTGATTCTTTTTCTTCTAAATCAACTTATGTATATTCTTGCCCACATACTTCAACTTCAAACAGCATAAATGATGTCAATAAAGCAAGTGTTAGTGTTGTCTTTTTCTATCCAGAGCCTGCATTAAACAGTGTACAAAGGAACAAACATGAAAAAGTGGGAGATACATTTTTTTCTAATACAAGAGAATGTATGTAACTCATGGTTGAGTCAGGACTCTTGATTCTTTCTGAGCTTAGCTGTTTGCTTGCAGACGTTTCATTATCTAAGTAGGTAACATCAGTGCTACCGTAGTAAGTGTGGAGTGTGCTCTCTATTTATAAAAGTAGCCAGTGCCAGTGTTGGTTGGGGTGTGGTTTTCTCCTTAATAGTTCCTTGATTAATTTATTGTTTTCTGCTTGATTGTTTGTCTGGTATTAATCCCTGCTAATCTGGGTGTAGGAAGACAGATCAGAAAAACACAGAATCAGAACCAATACAAAGCAAAGAACACAGCAGACCTCAAAAATCTAAAGAAGGGCTAAACCATTACTATCATCCCAGCAGAAAAAAGGTCAAACCACAGTTATCATGGACAGAACACAATACATACAAAAATCCAAAGTTTTACTGGAGGACAAATAAATTTACATCCAAGTAAACACCAACTCCATACAGGAACTGGACAACCTGATCAAGAGATTCCTTGATGACTCTAATTAAGAAAGGTCAAATCACACAAAAAAAGCATTGGCAGACAAAAAGCAATGGACCCATTCTCCCACACTACTATGGATACCCGAAAATACAGAAGCCGAACATACCTCTTCATCCAATAGTATTGTTTTTAGGTATACTCCACAGAGCCAAAGAACTTACAAAAAAGCTTGAATATCTCACAGAGTGGAATGAATATTGTATCATCTCTTTACTATAGTGCTTCCCGAAAATCAAAGACTTAAAAACAGAACAAGTTGAAACTATGGTTCCATTTGATGTCATGGCACTTTTTATGTCCAAAGATCCAGAAATAATGAAAGTGTACATGGTAACAGCATTACACACTGCACTGAATCTGGCCAAGTAGTAAGGTAAAATCAAAATACCCAGAATTGTGGACCTCATCATCTCCTGGTTCACTACCTAATTTCAGTTTGATGGACAAATATATCAACACAACAGAGGAACACCCATAGGATCACCATTCTCAGAGCAGCAATTGTAATTCAGAGTCTAGAAACCATATTACAGTCACACATACAATCAAAGGTATGTGTCTAGAAGACACATTTGTCATAATGAAAAAGGAACAACTACAGAAGACCCATGAAACAATCAATGTGTTCAAAAGAATAAATTCACAGGAGAAGAAAACAACCACATACTGCCCTTCCTGGATGTCAGCAGCAGAGGAAATGATTGAAAATTAGAAATGCAGTATTAAAAATCAATCCATACTAAATACTGGTAGGTATTCAGTTACCAAAATAACAACCCAACTTTCCCTTAAGAAGAGCTGTGGAAGTATATTATTTAGACAAGAACTAAAGTACTACAGCAACTCGGAACCCCAGAAAAAGGAAACAGTGCCAAGGACTCCACATATTTTCCTTTCCTTTTTTTTCTTTTAAGAAAAGCTTTAGGGACTTTACATTTTAAATGCCTGCATCATATATAATGTAATTACAAGACTAACTTTAAGTCCGTAGGACTTCAATATCCACTGACTTGCAAAGTTAACACAACCTTCAAGAATTGTAGTGCAGTTTTGGTAGTCATAACTGCAATGGATTTCAGATATTTCTTGCTTAAGAGTTTTTTACACTTACATATTTTGCTTGGAAGTACTGATTTCCCTGGGAACATTGTTTTTTGAGTTCCTGATTTGATCATCTCAACACTGTCTTGTTACAATCCATAAATTAATGTTGAACTTCATGAGCAATTGTTTGAACTTTAAATACAAAAGTCATCATTAGGAGAGCATTAAGAAAAAAAAAGGTATGGATAATGAACCACCACTGAATACTAGGTAGTGTTTTTGTAATATTAATAAAAAATGTACACTTCCAGATTAAAAGAAGTAAATAGGGATGAAAGGAAAATTAAAGATCACCTAATTAGCTTTGTTCATCTTTGGTAATCACATGAAGAACCAGAAGAGTAGAGCAGAAAACTGCAGAAACTCAGCAAATTCCTCAAACGGGAGTGATAAGACCCAACTTTGTGGTAAGCATTTTAATGGACCTTTAATTAGCTTTTCTGGAAAGCTTACTGATGATATGCTGGAATAATGATCCCATATGCTTGAAAAAGTCTAGTCATTAGCCAGCATGGTGGCTGAACATACTAATGCATTTGCCTCTTAGACATTTTAGGAATAGCTTCTGCTAGTGAGGTCACATTTTATGTCATTAAATCACATGCTGACTCATTTTCTTAGTCAAGGTGCAAATGCCAATTCCTAAATGAGTCTCTCAGAATGGGTTGGCCAAAGTCCACATTTCTACTTAGGGCACTTCTCGCAATGAACCTTATTCACAGAAATCCAAGAGAAGAATGGCTTAAATGTGATGCTGCATCTAAAGAAAAGTACAGAGAATATGAAAACTTCTTAATAAATAACTTGCTCTTTTCTTATTCTCCTTTAGCTTTCCAGAGACAATTTATGTACTGTATTTAGATTCAAACTTGACTTGTGCCAATAGTTAAGAAGACACATAGAAAATTGGGGCGATCTATTTGTTGGCATTCTGGGATAGCCAGAATATCAGCTATTTCTAATTGAGTGGTAATAGGAAGTACTTGAGGTACAATTTCTACAAGTTCAGTTAAAACACATTTAGACATCTCCTGGACCAATGTGCACACAGAGTATTGGCAGCTGTTTTGCACACTTCCTGCAGGTTCCGACATAATTGTTGCTTTAAAGAATGTATGTATGCACAATAATTTTAACATGCTAATGTGAGAGAAGAAAAAACTGAAGTTTGTCTTTTGAGAATACACATATTTAGAAATATAGTCATACTTTAAATTATTCATTTAAAAAAAAAATCTGAAGATCTCCAACCAAAATAATTCCTATAGTATATTTCTGTAAAAGAAATAGTTATAATAGAATGATCATTTTCTGAGACAAACCACGAGAATAACCAGGTGGAGCTGTCAGCCAGCAACATCATTCTTGCCAGGATATTAACTTGGGTGGATGAGGATCCTAAGTAGGCTCCAGGAAACTGCTACTTCAGCATAATAGAAAAATATAATAAAATCCATGCAATAGTGTTTCATTTGCACATTTGGAATACTATCAATTATATATGATTCATGCATCATCACATTATGTACATTGTATTCAAGTTTTACATATCATTTCATTGACTCTAGTTTCTTAATGGATCTGTTCTTTCTATCTACTGTTGTTAACTTGTGTCCTTATCACAATTATTTTTATTTTTTTTATAACAATCATGGTGGTTTTTTTCATCTAGTGTGATCATCTTCCTTCCAGTGTCCTTGATTGAGTTTCCTGCCCCCTTTCTACCTTCACCACCATTAATCTCCTTTCTTTCCATTTCTATCCTGCTATGCACCTTTTGCTATTTCTATTTCTATTATCTAATCTACCATTGAAGATATTAGTAATGGCAGAGACAAATTAGGATGTGCTAATGAGGAAAAGAAGCCATTTTAAGATCATTCTTAAAAGCAGGAATGTGATGAAAAACAGATTTGCTGCAGAACAATTGCAGAATATCTCAATTGTTCTCATATAAGCCATTAAGTCGTATCATATAAGTTCCTTATTCATACTTCCTATCTCTTTATTCTTAACTTCCCATTGTGTGATTACAAATTATTATCATCAAGGGCTAAAAATACATAGTAATGGGTTCTAGGGTGCATATAGTTGGTCGCAATCTGATCCCAGACTAATGTGGTCTATTCGAATAATCTTCTATCTAGAGTGTTGTTATGCATATATTTAATTTGCACAGCTGTGCATACCACCTTGGTAACTCTGGGTGACTCACAACAATTAAAATAATGCCCAAACCACAAAACTAATTAATTAAATTAATTAATTAATTAAATTAAAAATGTATAAACATACAAACCCTCAATAAAAATTTAAAAAACTACAACAGCAAAGTCAGTGGCAACATTCAGTTAGGACATCACTCAACATGACTTTTGAAGAATCTGTCACAGAGGGTGTCTGTCCACTGACCCCTTCCAAGCACAATGGCAGAGCCATATTTTCAGGGATTTCCTAAAGGCCAGTAAGGTTGGGGCTAATCTAAGCTCTATGGCAAGAATGAGCACCAGGGGCTGAAAATGCTCCCCTTCTGGGTCCCATCAGATGACACTCTTCATAAACAGGACTGGCAGAATGCCTCTCCTACCATACCTGATGGAAGCAGTAGGTATAACCAGGAAGAGGTAATTCCTCAAGTATCCTGATTTATCATGGAAATTTTGGCAAAATAGCATAACTGGAGCTCTTCAATCTTCAAACATTGGCAATCTAATTTTAACATGCATATCTTCAGAATGCTGCTAGTATTTGAGGTTGCACATTCAAATACTACCACCAGCATCCAGCATATTTTTAAAAAGTCCTTAGTTTAAAAAAAAACATGCCAAGAGTTCATTTAATTAAATAGGGGAAATATACAAACTTATGCCAGTGAAAGTGAAATAAATAAGCAAGTGAAAGAAGTTATGTGATTTTGCTGATTATAAAATCAAATTTGATTACTTTGTAAAAAAGATGCTTTTAAAAAAACTGTCATTAGCATCTTGTGGTTGGATTTTGTATAGGATATGATTTAGTTTGCTTGAACTATAGAATAATTCCTAAAATCTCTTGCCTTTATATTACCTTGAACTGATTTGTTATAAGAGAGATCTAAAAATAAAATAGCACAGGGACAGTTTCTTATACATAGAATAGACAAAGATAAAAACAGTAGAACCAGTTGTTCCTTTGAGTAACACTAAAAGCACTGGATATAATTTTTACAACATCATATTTGATTGAGAAACACAAGATTTAATTTCAATAAGGAAGAATGGAATTTTTCACCACAACGCATTGTCTTGATGTATAATGCTCTGCCCCGAGTCCCTTTTTTGGGAGAGGGGGCGGTATAGAAATTTAATAAATAAATAAATAAATAAATAATTGTTATTATTCTATGATTTCCAATAGTACTTGGGGTCATCCATTGACCTTGAATGGTTGTGGATTCAGGATATACAATGACAGCATTTCTTAAAACAATTGTTGAGATATAAGAAGCTCAACTGAATAAATAATAGAATTTAGTTTCATGACAAAATGACTTTAATCAGTTAAAGTTTAGCTTTAGAAAGATGGCCCTCTGGGGATCTTGGGGAATCTCGTTGGCAACATTGAATGTAGAGTACTGGGCTAAATACCTACAAGTTCTTATTCCTTAAGTTCTGCTGCTTTTTATGATTCTTGTTTATCTTTCTGCATTTTTGTAATTTGCACATGCATTTATTTATTTTATGTATTCAGCAAATTTATATGGCTGCCCAATTCAACACAGGTAACTCTGGGATTAAAAATCCACAAATCAAAACCATTAAACTCTTGACTCCTATCCCCATGGCATAATCAAACCCATTCACTTGATCCTCTCGTACTCTGTTCAGAATACCCAAGCCTACTGATAAAACCACATCTTCAAGGCCTTCTGGAAAAGCAACAAGTGGCAACAACCAACATCATACCTCCTGGTGAATGATGTTCCACAGGGAAAGTGCCACCATTGAAAAGGCCCCTTTTCATAAACCCTCCAGATGCACATCCTTAATAGTTGGGGTTAGGTAGAAGTCTTCTTTATGAGGCCACTAGAATTGTAAGAATCTATGGATATTAATCAATGACTAAAGATGCAATTGCATTTTCACACCTAAATGCAGCTTTTGTTTCCCCTGCAGATTTTTTTTTGAGATTCATAGTGGTGAATTCATACAAATAGGACAGAGTAGTTTTGTGACTGATTTTCAAGCAGCATTCCACAATGAATGTCTTCAAACATTTCAGTATATCTCCTTCTAAGATAACTTATGAATACATGTGCTCAATTGTTCACAAGATATGGGAACCTACAAACAGTAATAGCTGTTAAAATGGAAGAAAGGAAGAATGAAATAAAAATAGATCTCTTGCAACAGCCTTTCTTCCATTGGAAATTATCAGGGGTGATGAATCCCAATTCTTCACAGAACAGCAGTTTAAAGACTCCTTTCTTATAATTTCAATCTATTTTTGTCAATCAGGAAAAGAAAGAAAATTCAGGCAAAATGCCATGAGAAATACAATGTCTTGCCTGGATTTACACCTTGTACTTCATTTCATCCTCATAAAATTCTGTTGGATTCAATTGGAAAATATGTTGAAAGACAATTTGGTTTTCTAGCTGCAAAAATGAAAATAATGATCAGAAGTTAAAATTAAGTCTATAGCCTACATTCACATATTCTTAGACAGAAATTAAATTCATTTAGTCTGAGTTATTGCCAGAATTAATGTTCTTGATCTAAGCTATTTCTCCAATAAGAAATGGCATGTCTAGATTTGTATTTCTCTCTTTTCTGCAATATGACTTGCAATAGCTGGTTATGATGGACACTGCATGATTTGGTGATATTCCCCCTGGAAAATGCCTGTCCATAAACCAATTAATGAATTATAGGCATGATGGTCATCCATATATGTAATTTTTTCATCTGTGACAGCTGCAATATTGATCATATTTTTCACTGTAACGTTAATGACAATCTTCATTGAATAATTAATTGCAATGTAATTTAATATGAGCTACCCATGGACTGGAGGTTGAGAAATATTCTTCATCTCATTTAACTGTTTCACAACACAAAACCTGTTCCATTTTGCAAAATCTAAGAGAGCCGGGAATCCTGAGGTCAATAGGAGGTACAGAGAACTGCCAGGGAATAGGGGTGGAAGAAGAGAGGAAAACAGGTAGAAGCAGTTGTTTTGAAGGCTGTATAAAGAGCTTAGATGAACTTTCATGGTAGGTGGGCAGAACACGGACAGATCAATTTGGGAAAGCAACTTTATATTCCCAAACCATTCTGTAAAACTTGTAACTCACTAAGTTCAACTGAAGTAACCTGCTTTTATCTTTTCTCTTTGGAAATATTCTATATTTGAAAAAGAGTCCAATTCAAAAACAATGATCAGTTAATATGGTTCAGGGGAAACACAAAGTTGCCTCTCAACAGGCAGAACTTCTGTAACAGACTCAGCAGCTACACAAATCATTTGATCACATTTTCCCACCATGCTGATTCTAATTCTATTTAAATTACAATCATTATTTTGATATCTATATTTGTTTAGTGGTACACATTTTAGGAAAATCTACCAGGTTGTTTTTGTTGTTGCTATTGTTCTTTTGTGGTGGGAGAGTGATGCATTTGCCTGCCCTAAATACTAGGCATATATACCACATCCCTAATAATGAATGTTGCAATTTAACCAATGCATACATTCCATTTGACCAGGGTATTTCTGCAAAGGGAACAAACTGGGCATAACTATCAAAATAGATCCCTGGGCCTGTGGTAAAAATAGCCATAATTGACTTAGCAGGATACAAATCATACAGACTGTCTGATCTGATCTGAGATCCACATGTTTCTCCCTATACTGTCCTTGTCCAACTCAATGCAGGCAAATACGTTTGAAAGCTTCTTTAAAATTAAATGCAAGTAGTTTGGGAATATGGAGTGAGTTTTGCTCAAAGGAGAAGCGTTCATGAGTTGTTTGCCTGTTTTCCTTTCTACTTTTCTTTTCAATTACACACCAAACTGCTTTTGTCTTGGATGACGATAACACTCTGACAAATCATATGCTATCAGTTAAAGACAAATGAAAACACTGCAGGTCTCTAAAAACTCAGGCTTGCAAGATTCAGCTGTAGTAGATGAAGCTGTTTAACAAGATTTCTATTGTTGAAAGGGGTGGTGGTGGAGGAGTGGATTGTATTTATTTTTATTTGCTTTGGTACTGACACATCTGAAATAATGATTAGAAGAGACCATGTAAAATCCTGTCCATTTGGCTGTCTTGAATTTCATGGGAATTACAATCTTCTTGTCTTTTGTACGGTACGATAATTTGTTCACATTAGGCATCACATTCAATAAGGCATCCTTACTGAAAAATAGCTAATATTATTCAAAGTTGGCTTTGGTTCCACATCTGAGATTGTTTATCATGTTGTCAGGTACACTAATCAAGTTTCACATTGTTCTTGCAACAGGGACACTCCTGGTGCAAATTGGTACATATTATCTCTACTTATTGTTCTTGTGAGGATAAAAATCAGAGGATCTCTTTAGGTGTCACTCTGAAAGTGGGATGTAAATGTGTCAAATGAACATGTGAAAACCAAAAGGAGCTCCAAAATGCTAGCTGATTTACAGTGCCTTTTATAAAAAGTACTTTTCGGCACAGACAACACAGTACACCATTCTGTTCATCTGTGATTTTTGTCACACAAGATTGCAATCTGGCATTTGGTTAAATTTGGCATCCAGAGAATATCAGCTTTCATATTGTTAAAAACAAGTTTCTCTCCTTTGAGGGAAAGGGAGTGAGACAAAGAAAAAGAGGGCAAATGAGCTTGACAAGGTGGTGATCTTATTTCTTGCTCAATAAACCAGATTGTTTAAAAGTTGAAATCTTACAAAGGGAATATAATAATGGAAATAAACATTGCAATTTCACATTATTTATGTCAGCTTGCCACCAACCTGGTGCCTTAACAATTGTGTTGCAACTATGATTTCTCAGTCAGCACGAACTCTGCAGCCCCAACATTTCCAAAGGGCACAGGTAGAAGAAAGGCCAATTGACATAATCATGTGCCTTACCAAACAGAGAGAAAGAGAGAGAGAGAGAGAGAGAGGGAGAGACACAAAGTGTGTGTGTATATGTCTGTGTATGTCATTTGAACTATTTTATAATGATCTTATTTTCCGAGGTATTTAAAGTTACAGTTTCTTGCTAGGATTTTTAGGAAACTGAAAAGCCAAGCAAGTCAATAAGAATTTTTGAATTATCTCAAACATTGGAAATTGAAATTATTTGCTTGATTTCATTTTATACTACCGGACCATGAGCCCAAAATAGCTAATGGAATTATAACATCATTTTGTGATTTGAAATACTATTTCAAAATGCACCAAGCAACTTGTGACAACTTCTTAAAAGTAAAAAGTGTTGTCTCTGGAAGACCAGTTTCATGTTTTTTCAAAAAAACTTTAAAATCCATAGGTATTGAACCACATCTCAGAGATAAATTGTAGTTTATGGTTCATTTCTATTAATAATATGGTGTCCTTGTCAGGAAAACTTTTTTATATTCCACATTTGTCCTCACAACAAACTTGAGAAGGAGTACATTATGATCCCCCTCCCCTTTACTATAATAGTAGCCTTTTTAGATATGACAAAAATGTGTGCAAAGAATATGTGATGAAGATAGAACAGGAACATGCTTACTGAATCTATTCTGTAACTATCACTTGTGAAAATAAAGTCTCAATTATATTTAGACACATAAACTCTGTTCAAAAAGCAAGATCATGTTGAAATTCCAATTTGATTATAATTATAATTTGGTCAGAAGAAACATGATAGAGACAAAAGCTTGAAAAAATTGATTACAACAGCCATAGTCAGTCCTTAGAATAATCTCTGAGGCAGACAATCTGCTGCCTTACCTTTTCTGAGGAAACACTAAACTTCAAGAGCTAGCACTGGGTTTCAAATCTGTGCCAGAACTAGCACACAAATGGTTTCATTAGCTTCTAATGTTCTTAACATTCTTGATAGCATTATCCAAAGTCTATCCTTACAAATATATTTAGTTGAAGCTCTACCATGGAATTATACTTCAGCCTAAATAGCAAAAGCACTTAGACTTCTATACAGCTTCACGGTGCTTGTGTTCTAGGACCAACCCTCTTCATACTCTAAATAAATGACCTCTGTGATCATATCAAGAGCAACTGCATTCTCTTCGCTGATGATGTAAAGCTGTTCAATACCACAGACAATATTGCTACCCTTCAAAAAGATCTTGACTATGTATCAGAATGGTCAAACAAATGGCAACTTCAAATCTCAACAAATAAATGCTCTGTCTTACATATTGGCAAAAAAAAAATCAGAAAATAAATACAAGCTGAATAATCAAGAACCTTGGAATACACATCTCTAATGATCTAAGTGCTAGAGCCCACTGTAACTACATAGCCAAAAAGGCATTAAGAGTTGTTAACCTAATCCTACATAGCTTTTTCTCTGGTAATATCAGACTACTAACTACAGCATACAAAACATTTGCTAGGCCAATACTTGAATACAGCTCATCAGTCTGGAACCCACATTACATATCTGATATTAGCACAGTTGAGAAAGTCCAGAAATATTTCACAGGAAGAGTTCTCCACTCCTCTACTCGTTGTAGAATACGTTGTGCCACCAGACTTGAAATTCTAGACCTAGAAAACCTTGAATTACACCGTCTTTGGTCTGATCTAATTATGGTATATAAAATCATACATTGTAATGACTTACCTGTCAATAATACTTCAGCTTCAACCATAACAACACAAGAGCACACAATAGATACAAACTCAAGGTTAATCGCACCAAACTTGATTGCAGGAAATACGACTTCAGCAACAGAATGGTCAATGTCTGGAATACTCTACCTGACTCTGTGGTTTCTTCCCCAAACCCCAAAAACTTTAACCTTAGACTGTCTACTATTGACCTCACCTCTTTCCTAAGAGGTCTGTAGAGGGCGTGCATAAGCACACCAATGTGCCTACCATCCCTGTCCTATTGTTTCTTTTTATTTTTCTTATATGTACCCATTTCACGTATTCATAACTATGTATATATACCTATTATCTTGTAAGCGATTGACAAATCAAATAAATAAATACAATAAATAAACAACCCTTTCTAAGTGGTTTACAGAGTCAGCATATTGCCCCCAACAATCTGGGTTTTCATTTTACCAACTTTGGAAGAATGGAAGGCTGAGTCAACTTTGAACCTGATGAGATTCGAACCATCAAATCAAGCTTATTAAATAGATACGATGTAAAAGAATAAAGTTGCTTGTTACTTTCCTTGTAGTTCTCATGTCATTTCCTTTTTGAATCCACAGGCCACAAAGAATGTCAGAAGTATTCACTGGCAGGGTGGAATCTTAGACCTTGAAACCCCATCTCTTATTTTATATATTTCATTCATAGCCTCTTCCTAGCCAATTTCAGTCAAATAAATCAGCTGGGCTAATTACAGTTAGTATTGGCATTTAATTTCTATCTCAGCTGTTCTGATTTCCTAGAAGTTGCCACCTTGTTTCCAACCATTAGGAATCAGTGCTGTTGCTTGGACTGCTACTCACATTTGTATGGCTTCCATCCACCATGGACCTCAAAGCAACATGTTCAGAGCTATTGTTTTCTACACAACAATCTGTGTGGAAGACTATAAAAGGGATTACTCAAGGCCTCTTGGTGAACTTCAGTCTTCTTCAGAGAATAAGTCCTTTTCCTAGGCAGGAAAAGGAATTATGTCAGGATTTCTGCAGTTAGTCCAATTAAATCTTGAGCCTCGAGCCACACTCCCAAAACTAAAAAATATTTATTTGAAAGTAACGTTCTATGTCCGGCATTTACCTGGACGTAGCCAACTCTGAGATACATAATTCACTGTCACCTTTGATCCTGCTTCCTTACCCCCACCCCTCTGGGTGTATCATCCAACGAAAAACGTCAAGAGTCATCAATCATGCTCTCCAATTAGATTTTTGCATGGCCGAATCAACTAATCGGTCTTTGAAGAAAATATTAATGGAATGTACTTTCGATAACACACTGCTGTCTACTCTTTGAAACTCCCCCCCCTTCTTTCTGTTGACAACTATAAAACATATACACAAAATGTGTTATGAGTTGACAACTTATTCTTCTGCATTCCAGTTTGATTTAACTTCCAGATTAGGGATAGTTTAACTGGTTCCCTAGGCAGTCATCTTTTTTTCTTAAAATAATCATTTTCAAGATGTTGTCCAATAAAACTTTGATTCTGATATCTTATGATCATTGATATTTGTATATGGACACATGCTCGGATGAGGTGGCATCTAACAAATTATTCCTACTCCCAGACTAATAAATAAAAGAATAATGTTTAACAAGAGTATCTTGTGACCAGGGTGGGATTCAAATTTTCTAACAACCGGTTCTGTGGGCATGGCTTAGTTGGTGGGTGTGGCTTGGTGGTCATGTGACTGGTTGGGCGTGGCCAACTCGACATCACTCACATCAAGGGGCACTTCTCCTCGCCTGGCCTCTCATGACAGTGGGGATGCTGCAATGGTTGCAAGTGTGAAAAATGGTCATAAGTCACTTTTTTCAAAGCCATTGTAACTTTGAATGGTCACTAAATGAACTGTTGTAAGTCAAGGATTACCTGTACAAAAATACAAAAAGCTTCTTTGCTTGCAAAAAGCTTCCCTAAATATCAAACATTAGATTAAAAAGACCTGCAAGCCGGATTTACAAATCAGGCAGGGTGCCAGAGCACCTTGAGGAATTAACATAGTTAAGATGCTATGAAAACTATCAGCAGCCAACTCTTCTTCATAAAGTGAAACCCTTTAGCAGGGAGGTCATTTAAGCTCTCTAGAAAGAGCACACTCAGGAGAAGCAATTCTTAGATATATTTGAACCACTTAAAGATACCAGCTGGTCTCATTCACCTCACAAGATATCCTAAGGAAATCATCCAGATTTCAGGAAAGGTCACATGTCCCCCAGAAAGGCAGAAAAAAAATCAGTGCCAAGCTTGCATCCTGCCTCTTGGAAATATACCCCAAAAGGACAGTGTCAGATACACTAAAGCAGTGAAGGAAGACCCCCTCCCCAGATATAAAAAGAAACCATGAGGCAAGAAATAATTCAAACACAATACAAATAATTAAATCACAAAAGTAGCTGTTGCTTGTTAAACCGATTACCAAAACAAATAGACACAGGAACTAGCCAGATTTCTCAACCCAGTTTCTTTTCAGGAACAGAGATCAACCTTTTTCCTTCCAAACAAAGCTGAATAGGGAAAATTATCCCATCAATAAAACACAGGATTAAACATTACCAAGGACAGAATTAAACTTCACCAAAAACCAGTTTTAGACCAAAATTCAGAAAGGGTATGTAAACTCACGTTTGAATGTCAATCTTTCTAGCTAGCCAAGAAGGCTTGCTGAATGTCATTCATCTTGGTTCCTTGTCATTAAAAAGCTTCTTTCCACAGCTCTGCTTCGTTCATAAAGTGAAACCCTTTAGCATTATTTCTTCAAAGTGCTGATCATTGCATGCCAGCTGGAAGTATTTCCAGGGGAATATTTCCTCCCAACAGCAGTGTAAAAAGCTTAAAACAACCCTTCCTCTTTAAGAAAGTACCAGGAAAGAAAAAAAGCCTCCTTCGGAGACAACCTAGGTATACTGCCAAGAATGTAATAAGAGTGGAAAAAAACAAAAGATTTCTTCTAACAACCAGTTCTTCAAACTGTTTAGAAAGTTAACAAGGGGTTCTATAGAACTGGTCAGAACCAGGGGTGGGTTTCTACAGTTCTGTCCACCTCTGTAGAACCGGTAGCTCTGAAGAGCAGCAGATATAGAACCAGTTCTATGTCTGCTGATGTTTTTGCCCACCCACCCACCTGGGCTCTTACCTGACCTTTAGTTCCTGATTTTTTTCAAATTCAGCTGCCATGAGAGGCACAGCTGCAGTTAAAAAAGCAGGAAAAAAGGGCTTTTTGAAAGGCTGCTTCTCTGCCCAAAGCATGCTGATGACGATTTACAGGCACGCCCGGCAGCGTGCAGGGAAGCATATCGTAATTCACCGAACCTCGTAAATGACTGAACTGGTAGTTAACCCTGTCGGATCCCACTCCTGGTCAGAACTGGTAGAATCTGACCCCTGCTTGTGACTACCATAAACATACATTTGAATATTATTTTATTACAATGTAATTTGTAATTTATTTTTCACTGTCGTATTTCTTCTTATAGCTCTTAGCATAATACATAGAGGTCCACATCTAGCTCACTCTCTCTCACTTTAGTTCTGCCTCACCAAGTGATGGGGCAACTTTTGCTAAGGGCCAGGAGGCACTGCAGAGGGATTTCAAAATATATTATGAAAAATTAGTTTAGTCAAGAGGAAGTGGCAAGAATATCTCTTTGGGGAGATCTGGAATAGGTTTATCAGTCTTAGAATGATAGAATGAATAGAGGTGATAAAAACCAAGCACACTTGAACTTTAAAGGAGAAGAAGATGGGAAACATAATTAATACAAGAGACACAAGAGAAGAAAAGTCATCTTTCTCAATATAACACATGAGATTTCAGAACAGTTTAAGGTAGTGGTTTCTATCAAGCCCTTCATGGCAGAGGACCTGGTTCCTTCAGGAATCCCCTGTCTCCAATAGATAATGTCAGTCCAGTAAGATAAGGCAGAATGGATATATTCCAGAACACACATCACAACAAACATTAGCCACCAAGATTTAAGTATATTATACTGTGCATATTTAAACCTGAGTAAGGATATATAGTAAATAATCGAAATGGAGATGCATAAACTATTACAGATCTAGCATTATTTACTGATATTTTTATTCATCACCTTGTAAGAATTTTAAAGTTTAAGGATTTCCTATTATTACTCTTATTTCCAGAGTTACTGGAGTGGGCAGTCATACTATATACATACATACAAACATTAACAAAAGCAATTATTCTACCATATCAACCCACTTGTCAGGGTTCCGACTGATGCCCTAATTAAATCTTTTTTAATTGCCTGAATGCATAAAATTGTGTTCTCCTCTACTGAGAGAAGAAAGAAGGTTCATAAAACTTCCAATGATGGAGCATCTACAACCTCTGAAGACAAACTGATCCACTGGTTAATTGTTCTCACTGTTAGGAAATTTCTCTTTAGTTCTAGGTTGCTTCTCTCCTTGATTAGTTTCCATTCATTGTTTCTTGTCTTACCTTCTGATGTTCTGGAAAATAGGTTGAACCCCTCTTCTCTGAACACCTAAACGATAACCAGCATTTCAACCTGCCATTGTTCAGACTGTTTATCATGAATGATGGAAATTGTTGTCCTACACATTTGCCGAATGTATGTGTTAGGTGCTTTATATAATAAGCAGTTTCATAAACTCTCTTAATTCTTCTCCAGGTATGATTATGCAAGATTTGTATTAGCTCCTGGTACACATTAGTTTTATTGCATTATGTAATTTTTGATTAAATTCTAGAGCTAAACACAAAAAGCCACAGAATTTTTTGTTGTCTCAAGTTAGGCCTAGATGACAAAAAGTTTATATATTCTATGCATTGCATGTCTTTGTTTGACTATGACCTTAGGCTGTGAAAAGATTTCCAGCTGTTATTTCTCAGTTTCTGGGCTATTTTCTTACATTTATCTCTATTCTGACTCTTTCATTGAAATAACTGTTCAAAACACTGATTGGCTTTGGCTGTAGGATATTTTCACAAATAGTTTTGATGTATTTGTTCTGTTTAGCTTCTCCTGAGGCCTTATTAAATTTTCCATGAGAAGCACCTTCCCTCTCTGGTCAGCAGAAACACAAATAACAAAGGGCAGGCTTATTGACTGGGGTCCTGAGAACAAGCAAAAAGATTTATGTAAGTGTTTCTTTCACTTTTGACAAAGGCAATGATAGTAGAAGAATGCATTCTGCCTATCATCTTTGGATGATATGAAGCAGAAAGAATATTTCCAGAAGCCCTGATGCATTGCAAGCAAAATAATACTACAAGGGAGATATCCCTCAAACTATGTATTTATTGCTAGTGGTTTCAAACTTTATGCCATCTATTGCATCAAAAGTAGAATATGTTCAAGGTGCTGGTTGTATAAAACCCTTCATGACATAGGCACCTGGATACCTGAAACAACAACAACAACAATAACAACAACAACAATGATAATAAAGAAGGCAGTTTTACTTGGAACAGCTTCCATTCTGTGGTGATATCTATAACACCATCAAACATCCTTGGTAAAGACTCGATAGATAGACAAAAATGCCAAACCCAGTCTGGACATCTGGCTGACCATGCAATAAATAAATAAACAACAACAACAACAACAACAATAATAATGCAAGTACTTAAAAACAATTGACGCTGACAAGATCATCATTGGTCAGCTGCAGAAAGCCACCTTACTGGGATCGGCTCGCATAATCTGCCAATACATCACGCAGTCCTAAACACTTGGGAAATGTTCGACTAGTGATTTGTGATATGAAACCCAGCATAGTTATTTTGTTTGCTGTGTACACTGTCATTTTTTGATAATACTAATATTAATAATTTCATGAAAGAATAGCATTAAAAGGAAGCATGAAAGTTTTCAGGTCTAATTGATCAATGCAAGAATCCTAGTATTGTGGGAAAGTATCCATCTAGCCTCTGATTCATTGATCCTATGGGCCAATGATCAGCAATTAAATTTACTACACACTTTTATGCATGTCCTACTGATCATCATCCATCAGCTGGATTCAGATGCACAAAATTGTTATTTTGTCTACCATATAAGCTCTGACTAAGATCACCTCTCACTAATGTTTCAGATGATTTTCCAGAAGTGTGTAATATTTCTCTTCATTTCATTTCACAAGTAGAGAGTCACCTGTCATTAGGTGCTTGGGAGAAGGTCTGGGAAATTATTTTAAGGGTTCTCAAGGGTCTTTTTTTTTAAAAAAAAAATTCAACTTGCATATTTTCCTTTGCTTTTAAAGTTTATGCCTACTCTAGCCTTTCTATTTATTAGATATACTGTATTAGTGCAAAGCATATTTTGACTTGAACTGGATGTGACAGTAATGGATACACACTCACTGACTTTCAAAGTTGGACATGTAAAATAATTCTTGAGTCCCATTAGCTATGTAGGGAAATGTAGACTTAAACTCAACTCTTTCCTTGCAAATTTCGAAGAAATCATTCCTGAATATCTCTATCTCTATCTCTATCTCTATCTCTATCTCTATCTCTATCTCTATCTCTATCTCTATCTCTATCCAAACCCATTAATTTTACAAAATATTAGCAAACACAACTCTACACAAATACACACACAGCCATACAAGGTGCCAGGAAAATGTCAGACACAAACTTTAAATTAAAGTAAAACTGGACAATTTTTCCACTTTACTTTTGCTATTCTTTCTCACTAGTGGGCAATGATTGGTTTATTTCTATTTACTGTAAATTATGGTTTCTACCTAAGACTGTTTGTTTATTTATTTAGTACATTTATACTGGGTGCAAGTACATTACCCTAGGTGGTGATGATCTTAAAATGCACAAAAGCTGGGAAAATTTCAAAAGCAGAACCAATTACTCAATATAACGAAGAAATGGCTCCCCCACCAAACAATTATAATTATAGCCTATGATACTTTGACCAACCCCTGCACTTCCCTAGCCTGTTTTACCATTGGTCTACTGTCAATTTGAATTCACCACTTCTGTGAATTTAAAGCTGGAAGCAGAAGACAAGTTTGGTTTCTTTCAAATATTTATGGTTTTCTGATTCATGGCAACAGTTTTAAACTGACTTGATTACCATATGTTAAAGCTGTACTTCCTCCCAGCCCATTTCTGCAGATGCTTTAAAGGAAGATTTTGGGTGTCCTGGCCTTTGATCTTTTAAAAAAGTTCACTCTGTCGGAATTAAATTGAAGTTCAGCAGCGCAGTTAAGCACATGGATAACTTTAAAAGCCCCATACGCTTCAACACATTTGTAAAGCAAAAAAATGAAAAAAACTTTAATTGCATTATGTGTGAGATGAAGTCTAAACTCAGCTCAGCATATGGTGACGGACTTCACAAATTGCTTGTTCTTTGCATTCTTTATATTATTTCACTCAGAAACAAAAGAGCAGTTGCAAAATATTTCAGTCAAAGCAGCTCATCATCTTGCACTACAAATGAATTGTGTCAGTTCTAAATTGATGTTCTGCTGTCAATGTCAATGTGGCAGCAGGCAGAGCCCTAGCCAGTCTCGTTGAACTTGGGAAACTAAGCAAGGCTTGGCCTGGATAGTACTTGGATGGGAGATGTTTGTACACTAGATTAGAATGTTTCTCAACCGTTAAGATGTGTGGACTTCAACTCTCAGAATTGCTGGAATTGTCAAGGTTGAGAAACACTGGATCGCAAGAATCAAAGCACCATCATGCCTCCCGTCCCTGTCCTATTGTCCCCATTTATTTGTACCTATTTCCTGTATTCTTACTCATGTTTATACTTATACCTATTATCTTGTAAGCGATTGACAAATAAAATAAAATAATAAAAATAAGAAGCCAAGGATAAGCCAATTTTGGGAACACACCATGGAAATGTCCATGAAGACACCATTACTCAAGCTTGATTTGAGGCAACTTTACTGTCATCCACAGGGTAGGGTAGGTGAGAATGGGAGAATGGCATCATAACAACACAATCAAAGCTCTGCCTTTTTGTGAGTGCACGCAGGATCGATGCATAAACAAAAGGGGAATGGGATTAATTTACACTTTTTATTTTAATCTCCTGACATTGCTGATTGTCAAGGCTATTCCTGTTTTTAGTGTTATTATTAGTATGAATATTACTTCCTTTGTAACTATGGCTATGTTGGCACAGAAGTTAGAATGAAGGCTACTTGGCTAACTACAGTTCAGCAGTTCTTCACTGCTCAAGATTGCCTCAGCTTTCCATCCTTCCAAGTTCGGTAAAATGAAGATCCCGGATTGTTGAGGCCAATATGCTGACTCTGTAAACCACTTAGAGAGGACTGTAAAGCACTGTGAAGTGGTATATAAGTCTAAGTCCTATTGCTATTGTTATGGCTGCTACTATTACTTTAATAATTGAACTTGGGTGGTTCTGAAGAAATTATAATAAGGGAAATGGCAAGTCACTTTATTTAAGAAGTAAAGGGAGTGCACCTGCCCTTCAAGAGTGTATGGTACATAAACAAATAGACAGATGAGACACAGCATTGCAGTTCAAGAACAAACTTCTAGCCAAGGAAAACATGAACAAATGCAACCTTGAAGAGTAAAACATTTTGTGAACACAGCCTCCTTATATCTCTGGAGGTTCTCTCAATTCTCCCCCCCCCCCATCAGAACCTGAGATGTTGAAAACAGGACCTGGCAGATAAAGGGGGACTGTCTTTTTGGCAGGTATGTTTTGTCAAAATGTAATGAATCTAATTTCGTTAAGATACACTTTTAAAATATAGTTTTCTGCAGATTTTCTGTAGCCAGGACTATGATGCCATATGGATATCACCAATGGCTTAAATCTGGATTTGATAAAGGAGATAATAAACTTAATTGGAATATAGGAAATTAATATACTCCTCTCTGTGATTAAAACACCAAATCAAAGATGTTAAATATATAAGACATTTATTTGATGGCCATGTGGAATAAATACTCTCAGAAGCCAATTTTTTTTTTTTAAAAAATGATCATCCAGCCTTTTAAACTGTACTTCCTTATGAATCACGTTTATGGTTTTAGTCAGTTTTCTTTCTTCATCTGCCCATTTGAAAGAAATGGGATATGGAACAGTAACTTATCTTAGTTAAGATCTTTTTCTTTCTTTCCACAGTCAAAATTTTACCTGCACCTGATTTTTAATGAATCAAATAAACCTGCTTTCTCCTTAGAGAAAATGGCTTAAAATCCATTAAGCACAGACATTCCAGACATGTTTTTGAAGTGTCTTTTGCAGGTTAATGTATTAGCTAATAAATCTTTGTAAGAGTGTAGTGTGGAATAACAATAGACTCCTTCAGCTCAATTCTAAACATATTTACATGGAAGTCAGTCCCATACATTTCAAGAGCACATAACTTAGGCAAACCACTAGGACTTGAGTTTATTGCATTTTTTTTTTCTTCCCATGATTTTAACTTTTAAATTACTAATGGTCATTTCAAATTATTTTACAAGTTTGTGAACTATCTGGAGGTCAACTTTGAAGGACCTTTGAGGGATGAGTGGTTGGAAATGAACAAAATTTAAATACCATTTAATTTAAAACTTAATGAACATTAATGGAATGTAGGAAATTTAATGAACAAAGACAATATGGTGAAAACTATTGGAAAAGCTTGGCGATCAACTTTAAGGCATCGTTTGTAAACTTGGAGCTTCAGATTATTTACCTCACTGTTCTCTATCTATCAAAATGGCGGCCCTATTTTATGACCCATGGTCTTCAAACTATGTACATCAAACAGCCATTTCTAACTGAATTCATTGACAGGATACTTACCACTAAGAAGCAGAAAACTATTTTTTCTAATGTTAACATGGCTGTCAAATCCATCCAATTTAATTTGTGATATATGAGAGTATCAAATAATTTATCTAAAAGTTTATGTTGTATATCTGGATGCCCAATCTAGATTGAAATATATCTGGGGAAGGCCCAAATAAATTGACTCAAGAGTTTTCTCTCAGGTGTCAGTGTGATTGAAATTTTTGAATTTTATAGGTCTTTATATTTTGAAATAGCCTTTTGGAGAAAGCCTCTTGTTGATAATTGTCCTTTTCTTTTATAAACCTTCTAGGCTGCTGTTCCTCTATACAACACCAAATGATAGAACCCTTTCTATGGTGCCCTTTATGCAGCACCAATTTCATCTAATTAATCTAGGTCCAGATATGTTAGACTTACTAAAGTCTAAAGGTAAATTCTAAAGCCTCTCCTCAAAGGAGCTTTAGACTTAAAAAGGTGAAGTGACCCAATAAAGTGTTCTACCTGGTGTGATATAATGATATAATGTGACTCAATAGGAAACAAATGTGTTTTCTCCCAATGGACTGCAGTGGGGGTTGTCTTATATGCTCCATTAAAAATAAGCAAGAATTGCAAATGGCTGCATATATATTGAAGAGTTAATGGTAGGATTAGACTTTATCAGCATCATAGAAGAGGTTGTTCCTCTTATCGTAACCTCCTAAATATGACTTCCGGCACTTTTCTTTTTTGACTGAATCTATTCTTTCCTGTCTCAGTTCCTCGCATCCAATTTGGTTTCCTCCTTTTTTCTTCCTTTTTCTTTTCCCCGTTATTTCTACCCCTTCTTCCTTCCATTATTCCTGCAAAAATGATGGGTGGTGGTTGTGAGAGAGAATTGTGTTTGTGTATCTCTGTGATTGTATGTGTTCTTTCTGAGTGTTAAGTAGTTTGAGCATTTCTTAGAAAGGTACATAGTAGATCATTTAGTCTTATAAGCCACAGGTTTTATTTTAAACACTATTTATTTATTAGTTTTTTCATCCTGCCTTTATTATTTTCATAAATAATACACAGGGAAGAACATATTTCCTTCCTCCTCATATTCTTCCTACAACAGCAACTCTCTGAGGAGAGTTGGGTGAGAAAGTCTAACTAGCCCAAGTTACCCAGTTTGCTTTCATGTCTAAGGCAGGACTAGAATTCACAGTCTTCTAGTTTTTTAGCCAGGTGTCTTAACTATAAGATGAAACAGACTCCCAACAATAAATTATTAACAATGAATGTTAACAAGTAGTTATTAATAGAGGGTATTTTGGCCCTGGCCCTGTCTTGTTTTCTTTTGAATGTTGCTTTCTAAGTAGATATATACACACAGAAATATAATTATTGTGGAAGGAAGGAAATTTCTAGGATTAATTTCAGGGAAATTGGCAGCCATAAGTGAACAAAGTGTGGAAGCTGGATACTGTGCATTTATATGTGTGGCTATAATTCTCCCCTTTGGGTGGAGGAATCAAATTCAGAGCTGTCTTCTTTATAGCAAGCATAAAGCACAAAGCATCATGTTTGGGATGTATGGATGAAGCTATATAAAGACTGCTTAGACTTTTAAGAGACAGAACATGCACCTGCTTCAGATATGACAGGTATACATTAGGATTGTTACATTATGCAGCATTTGGAGGTGGACTGAGTGCAACTTTTGGAGGCACATTCCAATTAACCTGACCAGAGTTAATGAAAAGTAGCAAATACACTCAGTATTATCTGACTCTGCTGTGTTGGTAAAACGTTTTAGGAAGACTGCATGTCTGACTCTGTCATCTTTGCCACACTTTGCTAAGCTTGCTGGCATCCTGCCATAAACAGAGGGTTTTTTAAAGAAGAATTTGGGGAAGCTTCGGGTGCAGGTGGAGAGGAAAGGAATGTAAAGGGAGAGGGAAGATACTGACAGGAACCAGAGATGCTAAATGCCAGATTCTACTGCCTCAAGGATGCCTGTCTTGGGAAAGAATGTGAAACATCCTGAAGACTACACCTACAATCGAAGGAGTTCTCAAAACACCAAACCAGGATGCTATTGATGGTCCGGTCAGGGGGGAGGGCCTCCAAAAGGGGAAAATTTGTTACTTTGTGTGGGAATATTCAGACCCAGTCTTGCTTTTGCTGCAATCTCTAATCCTTAGTAAAAGAACCTATCTAGGATCTTTCTTTCCTAGGGACTTCTCTGGGGCAGGTCTGATAAATAAATACAATTTAATATCTGCAATCCTCTTGAACATTTCCAAAGTATCCTTATTTCATTCCACGCAAAGGAGAAATAAAATTGTTTGCACATCCCACCTCCCACAAACACCTCTTTCATGTCAAGCAGCCTGACTTGGTTCCATATAATATTTCTCAGTGCTTCTTTTGAAGGGGAGATGAAAAGGCTTCAAGCGACCTTTCCCTTTGGACAATCTGAAATACAGGAGTTTGGAGTAGTGAGGAGGCAGGAATTCCTTCAAATAGTGAAATGAATTGTTCACAAGCTCCTTAGAGCCAAAATTCTTTCTTTCTTCTTTTTTTTTTTTTTTAAAAAAGCTTCGTTTTGGATTCCGATGTACTGTAGCTGAGCCAGAAATAAATTGACTCAGCTGTTGAAACTGCTGATGTTGTCAGATCACTGAGATTCAGAACTGCTTTAGAACCTGAAGGGAAGAATTCTTGTATGGAAATGTCCTGACTATTGCTAGATTTAGGATAAGTTATTCACATGTTAACATGTATAAGTTTGCAGATTTCTGGCAGTGATTTAAACAATAAGCTAATTATATTTATAACAAAACTATTTTCCAACACTCCCCTTCCCTTATCTGTACAAAACCAAGATGCTTGGATAAGTTATTCTTTGCAGTGTAATCATACAGCTGCCTATTCAAATGGAAGTCCAGTTAAGTTTACGGACTCTTATTCTAAACAAGAGAATTGTAGCTGTCTTCCTAAAGCATATTTACCAACACAGCAGAATCAGATAATACTGTATGTATGTATTTGGCACGTTTCATCACTTCTTAAAATGATAAAGAATTCTTTTCCTCCCCTTTCCCTCTTCTGACCACTGGCTGAAAAAAAGTGCACAAAATAATAAAAACTGACATATGTGAAAATTTGTGTCTCATATGGCTCACATTAGAACTTTATTAAGCTTTTTCTTAAGAAATTGAGAAATCACAGTTTTGCTCCTGGCAAACAAATAATAAACTCTTGTGGTCCTAGATACAAAAGGAATAGTCAACTCTAAAGATAGGAAGCAGCTGGCTTCAGATTGTTTGTTTTGCCATTATCAGGTTGCCTCTAACCATAGCTGGCTTCACAAGTCAATGCTTTCAGCAATGGAGATTCTACTCATTCACTACATACCAAGAACAAGCCACTAAACTCATTTTCTTGTTAATCTGTTGAGTGAGATTTCACTTGTCTTATTGTCTTATTTTTGGCAATAGTTCCATCCAGAGAACATCTTGGTTGCTTAGGGTCTACCTTAACCTCACTCTCCATCCAGAGAAAACAACATCTTCCAGTTTCCTCAGAGTCTGGAAGTCTTTTATCCATTTTTCAAGTCTAACCCATTAGGTCTTTTTTCTTTTTACCATAGCTGCATTGCTGTCAGGTCCCTAATTTTGGTCAATAAAGGTTTCTTTTGTCCAGTCATGTTTAGCTCTAGGGAGCAATGCTAATCTCCATTTCTTACCCAAGGGATTCAGTGCTGTCCAAAGACATGTGGCCAACATGACTATACACCAATGTGCACAGAATGCAGTTATCTACCCACTTATTATTTATCTACTCACATTTGCCTGCAAGTAATGGTTGCTCACCCTATCACATGGCATTCGGTCTTGAACCTGGCTGTCAGCGTTCCAGCTGACAGGCTCAGCATCTTTAACCGCTGAGCTATCGTGCCCACAGTTTTGGTCAATAGCACAACAGGCCTGAAAAGCAAAGTTTGGGGAAATTCAATTGTCAGGGCTACTTACTTAGTACTGTGGTAAGAGTCCCATGCAGGACGAAGCCACTTAATCCCCAGTTCAGATGTGATGACTTCTGGGATCACTATAGTCTTTTATGATTCTGATTACAGAGTCTGTTAAAAAAGGCATTTATAATACATGAAAGCATTTATGCATGCCGCCAGTTTTCTGAGTGTATGTGTGTTCTGTCAGCTGTCAGGCTTCCAAATAAACTGTGACTAAACAAAAGTATTGCCAGTGGATCTGCCAACAAAATTGGCAGAAGATTTGCTCATACAAAGCCCACCTTCCTCACTGAAAAGAAATACAATTAGAGCTTTTGGATATTGAAATATGTAAATCATTTTACTGTGTACCAGGTTAATCCCACTTTAGTAGGGCTACTCCACAATAAATATTGTTGATGAAAGTTGCAGGATCAAATTATGGTGCCATGAGGAGAAGGAAAGTTGCAAATGTCTAGACTAAAATCTAAAACACACACTTGATCTACTCTATCTCTCTGCACATTCATAAGATACTCAAAGCCATTTTAGACTGAAAAGCAATTAACCACATCACTAAAATTTGCAGTACTTCAAAAAGTGTACCAAAAATTAACTGGGCTTGTCAAAGTGCTTGTCCATTGTCATGCCCCTGTTGGAATCTGACTCGGAGGAGAAAACCGAACAGCTGACAGGGAGTGGGAGTGTGTCTCCATTGGCTGTGGAAGAAATTGGGGAAGGGCAAAGTCTGGCTGGGCAGAGCAGGGAAGAGGAAGAGCAAGGGAGAGGGAATTCAGAGGAAGACCCAGGTCCATCGCCTCTTCATCCTAGGTCATACAGGGAGGAATGGAGAAGAGAGCAATGTGGTTGCGTGGCTTACGGGGGAGGAAAGGGCCCTGATACCCTTCATTAGCTGCAGCTGGGAACATAGTGCATAAAAAAAGGAAGCTGCACACAGCAAGCTGTTGGGAGCAAATGTGAATAGTGGCTTATCTGTGGCTTATCTGTGTTCCTGGCATCTTCCAGCTGTGCCCTGTCAAACTAATTATTTCAGTTTGGTTTGTTTGGATTTTAAGTTATAGTTTGTGTGTACCTTGTTTTGGATTGAATTTTCTACTGTTAAAGGCTGTTCCTGGGACAGTTTTTCTCCAGCCAAAGGTAACCTGGACATTGGGAGCAAAATTGGAGATAATAAAGGGACACTTATTGCTTATTTGACTGTGTTGCCTTTGTGCCGCGCCCTGGGTCATCACACCCATAGAGTTATTTTTTTAGTACACTTTTTGAAGTGCTGCAAACATAGCTTAGCATAATGCATACTCTCTCTGTTATTCTCCAGGCAAAACTGACATTCATAGAAAAGAGTTTCAAGTTATTGTACTCTCATTTCCATTTATATATTGAATTATATCCACCTTTCTATGTTATAATGGATTACATAGTAGGCCTTCTCTAATGTGATCTTTGTGGCAACAATAATTCTGGTCAGTGAGATGGTGACTTGTCTAAACTAATCCTTTGAACTTCCATGAGTGATTAGGAACGTAAAATTGGATTCTTACAATAGTTCAGTATCCTAAATTCTGTAACATACTAATTTCTACCATTTTGTCAGATTCTACATTAATTTTACTATGTAACTTTTTGACCCTCTCCAACTCTTATCTACTGTTTTTACTGTTGGAGATTATCTGATGCCATTTGGTGGTGGAGGCAAAAGTATGTTGTCCTGGAGATGTAAAATTTCTTTTTACTTTTTTATTTTAGAGAAATAAAGTATGACGGACTCATGAATAAACTTTCAGTTTAAAGGTTCAATGCAAATCTCTTCATTGCTATTTTGTTTCGGGTAGTCCTCGACCTCAGAGGCTGCCATAAAGAAGAGGGAATCTCTATTCTCAAAGCACCTGAGGGTTAAACAAGAAGCAATGGGTGGAAACTAATCCAAGAGAGAAGCAACCTAGAACTAAGGAGAAATTTCCTGACAGTGAGAACAATTAATGAGTGGAACAACTTGCCTCCAGAAGTTGTAAATGCTCCAACACTGGAAGTTTTTATGAAGAGATCAGATAACCATTTGTCTGAAGTGGGGTAGGGTTTCTGCCTAAGCAGAGGGTTGGACTAGAAGACCTCCAAGGTCCCTTCCAACTCTGTTATTCTATTCCAGGGGTGTCAAAATTGTGGCCTGTGGGCCAGATGCATCACATCCTGGCCCCGTCCCCACCCGGTTTAGTGAAGAGAAAAAAAGTCCCAATATGTCATGTGACACTGCCGTGATGACACAGATTTGACGCCATTGTTCCATTTTTTTATTTGGAAAAAGTGAGTTTCAACTCAGTCCAAAAGTTTTGACAATTGGTCCTCCCCATATCATGTGATCACACTTTGGACACTTGGCAACACAGCTGTTTTATGGCCATTTGTAGCATTCATGCTCCTGTGCCTGCATTTTATTACACTTTTGTTACTTGAGGAAAAACACATCATAGTGAACAATGGGTTTGCTTAATGTTCACAGCATTTGTTTTACGACTGTTAAGTTTATTTTTATCTCTTAATGACTGCCACAAAAATTGGATTATGTGACTGACCCAATTTATGACTGTCACAACATATAACTGTAATGGGCAGGCTCCATTATAATCATATATTGAGGACTGCCCATACTCTGTGTGAAGGAATGATTCCCCTTACTTCTTTTCTTATTTCCTTTTAATTATTCAGCCAAAGAGAAGATCCTTGGGATGAACACTTGAGAAAAAAAATGACTATTTAATAAAATTCCAGGTAATAATAAATTTATTTGGTCTTTATGAGGTCTTGAGGTTCCTGGCTGGCTAGGGAATTCCAGGAGTTGAAGTTCAAACATTTTAAAGTTGCCAAAATTTAAAATGTTTGAACTTCAACTCCCAGGAATTTTGACCTAATAGTCTTTCCAAGTTTGACTAAGGCAGAGCACAGTTTTGAGCAGCTCATTCAGTTCTACCAAAATCCAGATTTTGGATGTTGTTGCAAAAACTCTCCCCAGCTGGCTGCTCAAATTGCTACTTAATGCTACCTTCCTCTGCCCTGGCATGCTAGGATGAATCTACCCTTTTTTTCTTTCTTTCTTTCCAAAAAGGATCTTGCTTTTCTAGCCACTTCCTGGTCATCCCATTTGACAAGAACTTTGGTGGGCAATTGGGAAGGGCAGCAGGAAAATAATACGAAAGTAAGCACTATGAATAGTGGTAGAAGAGTCAAGTTTGGGGCTTTTATTATCTTGAACACAGTATTTTATTGTCAACGATTGCATAAGTGCTCCAGGCAAGAGTCCTTGTTATCTGGAACAGTATTTTAATTTTAAAAAACTTCTGCAGAGCTGAAATTTAACCTCTTTTCTTTTGCCAGTCAATGATTTATTTTGAAAAAAAAAAATCCCTGCCTAAGTGCTCAGACAAGAGCCTTTCTTATCCTTTCTACAATAGTATATTATTTCTGAAATAAAATTGCAGCTGCAGAGCTGGAATTACACTCTTTTCTTATCCTGCAATTTTATTTCATATCCAAAAAAGTATTTATATTTATTTTATTTTCAAAAACTGACAAACTGCTCCAGCCAAGAGCCTTTCTTTTCCTGAGCAGCATTTTATTTTACAGAACTGCTTAAGTGCTATGGGCAGCTTCCTTTCTTATCTGAACCAATAGTTTATTTTTAATATATTGTACTACTATGCCCTCCCAAATTGAAGCAGAAACACAATGGAAACTGTGTTCAGTTTATCACATTCTGTATAAGGCAGGGGAGTTATAAAGCCAACTGGAAAAGAAGCCCAAATGCTTTTTGTCAAATATGTCCCTGACATATTTAAACCATGATAACATTCTTGGTTTAAAGGGGCAGAAAAATTCTATCAAGGATAGGACAGGTCTAAAATTCTTCTGAAAACTTGGTCCAATCCACATAATCACATAACAGCCAGTTCAATGAAAAGAGAACTATTTGTTCATATTTTCATTTGTTATGAATTATAGTTTTGATAAATTAGTAAGCAGAATGTTCTCAGATTGTGGAACTGTGAAAGAAATATGCCTTCATAAATACAAAAGCTTATCTTTTGGATCAGAAAAAGGACCGGCAGTGCCATCCAAAATCAGCCATTAAATTAAATTTTGGATATTAGAGAAAAACAAACAAAGCATTTTTGAGGATACACTAGAATTTTTATTTTTATTTTTTCTTTGCTTTCCATGCAGGAGACCATTATGCTCAGTCATTATTTCAATATATTTCTTGGTTTGGGGTTAATGCCAAACACCACTTCAATCCCAGTTACAAATTCCTAGTTTGGGTGTATCTGTTTAGGGCTCTAGAGGTAGCCAATCTACATTCTGTGGCAGGAAGAACAGAGGAAGGAAGGGAGGGTACTGTCTCTGATCTTCTTATCTTGGCAAGTTTCAGTTTGGTTTAATATAATTCTATTTTCTAATTTCCTAACTCCAAAATCACATGCATTTTACATTTAAAACAAAGTCACATACTGGGAAACCTGGTTATTCATATCCTGCTTGTGGGCATCAGGAGGTATCTGCGACACCACACTGGGAAATACAGTGAGACATTACTGTATTACAGAGAATAGAAATGGACAGGATGATCTTAGCATGGGTAGGTAGAAGGGAATGGCTTGGGAGATCAAAAATGGACCAGAAAATGATGACCAGGGAGTGGTGAAGATCATCCATAAATGTTGATCATCCATGAATGTCTCTGGACCTTTCAGTGTGACCCCTGTATCCTACCAGAAATCCTTGCGATTTCCAAGATTACAAACGATCTCTAAGAACATTTTTGATGTCTTCCCAAATTCCCAATCTGCCTTGTGTGGCACTATTATTATTATAAGATTATTAAATTCTTACAGAACCGGCATATATTTGAAATGAAAATAAACCAGACTTGTGGAGAACCGCATCCAAACTATGTGGCCTTTGGCAGTGAAAGTTAAAACTATTATTCAGAACGCCAGTCAAGTGTCTGGGCATCATGTTAGAAACGCTAAAATAACTTGATTTAATTGATTTTTTAAATATCCCTATAAATATCTACATATATAATTTATTATAATTTATTTATTTATTTATTCCATTTATATACCGCCCTTCTCCCGAGGGACTCAGGGCGGTGAACAGCTCATCTAAAAACCCCACAAAGAATACAAAAGTTAAAAAATATTAAATTTCAATCGGCTGCTTGATAAAACCAACAAAACCCCACCCCCCGCCCTTAAAACCCAATTTAGAATTAAATATGGAGACCAAATTAAAACCATTATCTCAGCCCAGGCCGGCCTGCTCAAAGAGCCAGGTCTTCAACGCGCGCCTGAAGGCCCTCAGGTCCGTGCCGGTACGGAGCTCCGGTGGCAGAGTATTCCAGAGGGCGGGGGCACCCACAGAGAAGGCCCTACTCCTTGGCGCCGCCAGACGACACATAGCGGCCGACGGCACCTGGAGCAGACCCTCTGTGTGGGAACGCACCGGCCTGTTGGAGAACGCATCAATGGTAAAGGAAAAGACTCTGAATATATTCTCCAGAAGGAATGTGAAATAAACAAATCAAAATAAACACAGAAATTAAAAAATTCAGACTACAGGAAAGAAAATGATATAGTTTATTTTCTGGCACTTCATCTAGATAATGATTCTGAGCATTAATTCATCTCATCATAATGCAAATCTTCTAAGCCCCTCCACCCAAATTTCAATAGGGCTAAAAGATGTGTGCATGACTCAGGCTGTAAAAACCCCAACAATTCACAATATGCAGTGGGATTGGTGTGGCAACTGAAAAAAATATGGAGATTGCTAGCACTGGCTATATTTTTTTCTCTTGTGCTCCCTCATCCCGAGCAAGGAATTCCCAGACAATTTCAAAATAATTAAGGATCAAATGTAAAAAGGTTCTTTTTGCAGAGACATAGATATTCATTATTAAGTCTCTGTATTTTAGTTCTGGTGCTGGAATTCAATCATTGTGATCAAAGGACTGTATTGACAAAATTGGATCCTATTCTAATCCTTCACATTTAACAAGTGAGAATTGCAAGTATTGGTTTTGATGACTAAAAACAGTGAGAATCTAAAAGTAATGATAATTTCAAGGATTTCCTTCAAATGAGATTTCCTTTCCCTTAGCTTTTTGTTAATGAACATAATGAAAATTAAATAAAGATGTAATACTCACAATTGTAACTCAACCTACTGTGTCATAAACCTTGGGAGAGAGTATTCTAAAAAACAGCTTAATTCAGAAGATGGAGTAATGCTTCTTACTCTGGAGTTGAGTGGTCAGTAAATTTAAATAAATAATAATAGTTTTAAAAATATTTTTATTGAGGATTTAACAATATTAAAAGATAATATGAATTAACATCAGAAAGAAAATGAAACATAGAAAAAAAAACAAATTGGAGAAAGGAAGAAAGAGGAAGGAAGGAGGAAAGAAAGAAAGAAAGAAAGAAAGAAAGAAAGAAAGAAAGAAAGAAAGAAAGAAAGAAAGAGAGAGAGAGAAAAGTATAAGCAAATTTAATATTCCTGTATACATAATCCACTTTTCGCTTCCTCTTCATTCACAAATTGAAAAATTGTAAATAAATGATGATGATGGTCTCCTAATGAATGATATTGTATTTTGTTAGGGGTGGGGATGTGGGTTTGGACTGTCCTTCAGTTAACTGTCCCCAGGGCTGGGTTTCTACCGGTTCTGTCCACCTCTGTAGAACCGGTAGCTCTGAAGAGCAGCAGACATAGAACCAGTTCTATGTCTGCTGATGTTTTTGCCCACCTGCCCATCCGGGCTCTTACCTGATCTTTATTTCCTGATTTTTCAACTTCAGCTGCCGAACGAGGCACAGCTGCAGTTAAAAAAAGCAGGAAAAGAGAGGCTATTTCAAAGGCTGCATCTCTGCACGCAGCTGCTGATGACGATTTACAGGCGTGCGGCTTGCAGCAGTGCAGGGAAGCTCATAAATCCCGAACCAGTAGTTAACCCTGTCGTATCCCACCTCTGACTGTCCCCAGTGAAGCTGACATTTGGTGGTGCAGTAATGTTAAAGAATATGAAACTGTTAAAGATTATTGTGACTTGGGTTATTTTATCCCAAATAAAATCCATTATCCAAAGAAGCAGAGTATTCTCTTTTGCTCTTTTGTCAGAGTCTAAACAGCCAGTTGCCTGGGATGCAATAATTCTTAATTGTCTCTGCTGAGCAGAAAATTGGACACATGTGCAGTCTGGGATTATTTCTTCAATGACAGGTGTATACATGTTATAAATGAACATCTAACAATGTTTCTTACTTTAGAATATTGTTTGCTTTTCAACAGAGACACTGGGTATTAAAGAAAATGAAAATAAAGGATGAGAAGCCATTAGTGCTAGACATCACTCATATTACATCTCTTTTATCTGGGAACCATCATGTCAACATCAGAAAAATCTCCTTAGTAATTAAACACCAAGCAAAGACAACGTTTTCTCAATGCAAATAATAAAAAATATAGCTGTATCTCTTAAAATTAGATAAACCCAGAAATTTTAGAAGTTTGTTTTCCTGATGCTTTAATGTTAATTAAAAAGTACTCAAGTTTTCCATGCTTATTGAATATACTGGAAACTCCAGAATTTAAAATCTGACTAGGATCTGGTGAGAAGAGATAGCTGTGATAGATAGCGATAGCGATTCTCTTTGATTGTTTCATGCACTTCATGGTTTTGTCATCATTTCCCCTCATCCTTGCTAATCCAATTGTGTTTAGGCTACTGTCATGTGCAGTGACCCCTATTTACCTGAAAATTCAATTTATAAATTGAGCACTTTCAAAATGGATTATTCCCTTAGTTGAAATTATCCAAAAGTTATGTATTTATATTGGATTTGTGCATTGGCAATCAACCTGAATGCTCCATGAATCCTCTTTGATTGAAAATTCTAAAGCAGCCTGTTGGTCATCATTTCAGAAATATTTCCTTAATTTTAAACAGAGAACAGAATGAGCATAGATGCACAAAAAGGCCAGGAACAACTGATGTCCTGCTACCTTCCCCATTTACTTTCCTTGTAAGAAGCTGGCACCAAGCATTGGAAATCACATGATTGAAGCTGATCATAGAAATGTGGCAATGCAGAAGGGGACAGCATTGAAGCAGCAACAATGTTGTCAAATTTCAGTCCCACAGTAGTCATGGGTCTTGGATTTTGGATGCGTTTTGTAAGTTAGTCCATTTGAGGGAGTGATTCAAAAATTGCTGCTTTGTGATGCATCATATGGCCTAATTGAAGGTTATAAACAATCAAAGAGACACAAGAGATTTACGCATATACAGATGAAAGAGAACTTATTGGAAGTGTCACACCAACAGTGAACTTCTGCCCATTGAGATTACTGCTTCATCATAGATTCTTTTTGCTATCTCATACATATTCTAATTTTTGAATATGAAATAATAAATTCCTGCAATTTTTAATGTAAATGAGTTCAAATAAATCTTTGGTGTTGAAATATTTCTTGAATATTGCAGTAAGAAGATGTTTTTTGGGTTTGTTGTCAACTATTTTTATGAACAAAGACTTGGTGAGAGCAGATCATGAGCACAAAGAATTCTGAGTAACCTATCTCCTCTCTTTTCACATAGAGGTTCAATGCAAGTTACCTACTGATATCAGATGTCACACTGTCATTACATTACTGTGTCGCTTGTATGAAGTAATGATGCACGTATCATTTTGATGTCATAATGACTTGTTACGATCACTTTTATTGTCTGTTTTTGTTACTGATGTAATAATACTTTTAATATAGTTGTAGTACTACAACATTTAATAAGTTGCATTTTAATAATGAAAGGTGGGAAAATAATGCATCTTATTCTCCTCTTGACTGATTGTACTTTCTAAGAATTAATTTTTATTCTGGAAAAAACTAAAATAGATTTCAGATACCTCACGACCTGGAACTCACTTATTAATCACATTGTAAAGTTTTATTTGACCAAGATGTTCTTTTCTTCAATAAGAATAGGAAAAAAATATGAATTAATGTCGGATCATTCAGTTTTACTTCATATCAGATCATGATTAGATTTTTCTGTGCTTTATGATTTATACTTGGAATAAATCTCTGTTTGCTTGGATGCTGTGGCTGGCATAGAAACTGCCATTCCAAAAATAAATGCTTGCCTCTGTTTGACCAATGCCAAAAATTCTCAGCATAATACGAAGAGGCACGTTTTACAGTAGCAAATAAAGAGCAGCTAAAGAAAACACAGAATCTATATTATAGATTAACAGAGTTGGAAGGGACCTTGTAGATCACCTAGTCCAACCCTCCACCCAAACAGGAGACCATACACCATTTCTGACACATGGCAGTCCAATCTCTTCTTGAAAATCTCAAGTGATGGTGCTCTCACAACTTCCGAGGGCAAGCTGTTCCATTGGTTGATTGTTCTCACTATCAGAAAATTTCTCTTTATTTCCAGGTTAAATCTCTCCTTGTTCAGTTTCCATCCATTATTCCTTGTCTGGCCTACAGGTGCTTTAGAAAGTAGCTTGACCCCTTCCTTTCTGTGGCAGCCCCTCAAATATTGGAAGACTGCTATCATGTCTCCCCTGGTCCTTCTCTTACGAGACTAGCCATGCCCAGACTAGTCAAAGACACGCTGGTCTTTGCAGTTGGACAGGAATTGTTCTGCTTTTACCAGGTAGTCTGGCATTCTTGCTAGATACCCCAACAGATTGAGGAGTTAAGGGCTACACAATGGGGAGATGGGGAGATGTTTGCAGCCAGTGGACCACAAAGTGTCTGCTTCTGCTCTAGGCAATCCTAGTAGTAAATGTGACTACTAATTTATTCCCCCCTAGCCTAATTCAACATGTACAGTATCTGTAAATTTAGTGAATCAGGAATAGAGTAGAAGGACCTTGTTCACACTGATTTTGCCTGTCTTACCCAGACAAGCTACAATGGTCACACCTTCTCAGCCAGAGGGCAAGGTTTAAACATTTTAAATTGCTGTTCATGGAAACACTTATCAATTCTTGAAAGGAAGGTGTGAGCCTGTTGAGGCAGAGGAGAGAGAAGAAGAAGGTGGGAAACCTTTCGATAGAATCAGAATTATTTAGAATGCAGTGGTTCACACTCTGATATTATTACAAATAGAAAGAGGTAAATTCATACAGAGGTTATCCAGATCTGTGTCCTTTCCCATTTTGTTCAAGAGCTCAGACCATAATCAGGAAATAAATCTAGTTGTCGCCACTGTGACAGCTTTTTAAGTCTAAGTCCTGAACAACTTAATTGGGGGGAATGATCCAGTATGAAGATTCATAGTCTATGTGACATCCCTGTGCAATAAATTCTTTCAGGAAAGACCATGAATAAAATGAATACATATATATGGAATAGTGATGGATTTTAGAATATGCCATGTTAAGCCATTGTGTACCTTACGATTCTTCCTTGATGTAAGAGAAGAAAATCAGTATTGGAACATTTTAAGCTCGCCATAAAACATCTTAATTCTAGAGACCTCTTTTTAAATGCAGGTGACTGACATTAGCAGGCGCCAAAAGTATATCAAATTCTAATGATAACAGGAAAAAAACTGATGGCAAAAATAAATCCTGAAAGGACTAAGTTCTGTCCCATATGCAATGTTGTATTGCATGTTAATAAATGTGTTAAGATGTTTTTATTCCAAAATTAATAACAAGGATATTTTTTCTTCTTCTTTTTCTAAGAGCCTAAGATGCTTAGGAGATGTCCTTTCATCTTCTTCTCACATTGGCAATCTTTTAAGGGAGCTGGGATGGGGGGAAATCACTAGTGGCCCAAAATAACCTAAAGAGGTTTTGAAAATGCACTTGAACTAGATCTTGTTGCCCAAGTCCAGCACTTTAATCAATACATCTCATTGGTTTTCATAAGATTTCTAAAATAAGTTTAGGACCACAGAAATAATTAAAATTCTATCTTATTGAGACGTTCAGAAGGATTGTCCCAAACATTGCTGAATAGAAATTAAGAAGACTTTTCTTAACCCAGTTTTGTTTGTTGAATATAGACAGATTGCATCAACTGGAGTTGTTGACATTTCATCTTCCAAGCTGGATGAAATGTACAGTACATTGAAAATTAGTTCAGGATAAGAAATCCAGCTTGTTCAATTAAATATACCAATTAGTGTTCAGTAATAAAATAATAAATAAAGTATTAATGTGTGCAACAGGAAAGCCTATGTAAATGCAAAGTAATTTCAAAATAGTAAGGAATTGGGGAGCAGATGGGGAAAAAAAAGAATATTGAGTTAGAATTCACCATGTGAATTCAAAAAGTTTGGTGGTGGACTCATTTTTAAGGAATATTGTAGTATGCATTTAACATAAAATAATAATGCATTACGTGAATACATATTTACCTTTCATCTCTATTAACATTCCTTTATGTATCCAGTGGAACTTAGATCTAAATATTTCATACTAGAAGGCAATGACCTTCCATCTCTTTTTCTCCCCAGAAAAGCTTCTATAACAATGCTGTAGTATAATGTTCTGTTATTCTAAGTCGAGTCAAGTCTCCTTTGAGTTTGAGCTTAATTCCTGGTCAATTCACAAAAACGCTGGTGTTGTTTTCTTGGTAACAATATGGGAATAGTTTGCCATTATCCTATCTCCTGAGAAGAGGCAGGACCCAACTCTTCTGGCCTTCAGGAAGAGTCTGAAGAGCTTGCTCTGCCAGCTGAAATGGGCATCTATAAGTGGTAGACAATTCTGGGGGTGGTTGGTGGCTTGAGGATGCTCCCTCTGCTTTTAAAAACATTTTAAACTTTGCTTTTAATTTCATTTTTAAATCTGTTTCAAATGCTGCCTTTTTGTATGGTTTTATGGTTTTCCTTTGTAATCTGCCAGAAACTGACATGGCTGGTATTAGATAAATGCATTAGATAAATGCATAAGTAAAATTTTGTCTGACTTCAACTCCCAGAATTCCCCAGCCAGCCAAGGAATTCTGAGAGTTGAAGTCTGCCCATCATAAGTTGCCAAGGTTGAGAAACACTGATCTGCAGCATAGAAAGACACTTTCAAATAGGAAAGACACAACCTGTTTATTTCTTTTCCATTATTTATGGCCTTCAGTCCTTGTCATATATAACCAACAGTGTGGAAGCTGCTTTCTCTGTGTTGTTGGATATAAGCAGGGCAAATTTGTGGTTTGTAGCCAGCATGTACTGAAAAATAAATAGAAAAGTAAGACTATAGAAGTTTAGCTTCAGGCTGTATTCAAAGAGGGTGGAATCTCTACTTGTTTGAAGTCAATGGCAAATTTGCATTGTACATTAATACAATTGGACTATTTCAAAGTTTCATCTTTTAGACGGCCAAACAGTTCCTCATGCTTTGTATTATAAATTAATAATAAAGAATTATAATTGTTATAATAATGCAATAAAAGTGTAATAAGTAATGTAATTATTACAACTCATTATCAATAATTAGTACTATTAGTAATATATGCAAAGAGAAAATTTTGCAAGAAAACAATAAAAGCAGTCTAAATGAAAGACATACCACCATGCCAGCACTTTAGAATATATAAAAAAATAGTCTACAGGGAATCTTCAAGTTATGTCAGCAGTTGGGACTGGAATTTTCATCTCTAAGCCAGAGCCCTGGTGGCACAGTGGTTAGAATGCAGTATTGCAGGCAAACTCTGCATTCCCACTGCCAGAAGTTCAATCCTGACTAGCTCAAGGTTGACAGCCTTCCATCCTTCCGAGGTCAGTAAAATGAGGACCCAGATTGTTGGGGGCAATATGCTGACTCTATAAACTGCCCAGAGAGTGCTATAAAGCAATCTAGTCTATAAATAATGTTTTAGTCTAAGTGCTATTGTTATGAAATCATACAACACAATGTCATGTGATTGCATCAATTAATGATGGCAACCTTTCCTCAGTCATTAAATGAAATTAAATGAAAATTGTGGCTTGTTAAGTGGGCAACCAAAGCCAGTGAGGAAGCCAGCAGGAAGCAAACAGACTTGCAAGCAGGTAGTAGTTGTTGTCAGGTGGAAGAGGGAATGGGAGGTTGGGCATGTGACCCAGGCGGCATGATTGCAAGTGTGATGGGGCTTGGGTGGGAGAGGGTACACAAGAGTATGTAAATGGCAGAGGAGTGGACACAAGTGGCAGGAAAGCTGCATGAGTTGCAGGGAAGGTGCAGTGCAAGGGCTTGGGGTGGGTGCTAATGAATGAGAGTGAACACCCAAGGATGTGTGAGTGGTGGGGAATGTGTACAAGTGGTGGGTAAAGCATGGTGCAAGCCCAGCAGGGTTTAGGATGGCCACTGCTGGATGGGAGAAGATGTATGAGAGGCCACATGTGTTGGAGAAAGGTGTGTGAATGACAGAGGAGATGTGGCATGAGTGCAGTGAGGCCCAGGATGGTGGTACGAGTGTGTGCAGGTAGCCAGCAAAGTTCCGTGTGAGAGCAAGGATGCTGGGGGAGGGTGCAGAGCTAGGGGAGAATTACCTGAGCAATTTGCAATCTTTCTTGTTACTTTTCCCATTAACTTTGCTTGTGGGGAACCAGAAGGAAAAGTCACAAAATGCAATTATAATTACCATAGGATGCTGCAATCATCATAAGCAAGAGCTGGTTGCCAAGAACCCAGATTGTGATCACATGACCACAGAGGTACTGGGAAAGTCAGAACCTCAGGGCCCATTGTAATTATCTCTCATTTAGTGCTATTGTAATTTTGATGCTATTGAGCATTGCACGCAAAAACACCAAGATACCCTGACTGTTTTTCCTCCTACGCCATCACTCTGCTAAATAACTAATTCTCACCACACTGTCTTATGCCCTACGACAGAGTGTCAAACTCAAGGCCCACAGGCCAGATACAATTCATGGGGTGCTTAGATCTGGCCCACAGGCTGGCCATGGAAACAGCAAAGGATTGGCCTTCGATGCCTCTGACAGTGAAAATTGAGCTCAGGAAGGCAAAACATATCCTCTCTGAGCTCTGTTTTCGCTAGTAGAGTGCTGCAAGAGGCCATCATGGCTGGAAATGGAGCATCAATGAGTGATGTCAAGGTGACCATGCTCCCTAGGCACATCCCCAGCCTCCAAGGTCAAACACAACCCTGATCCGGCTCTCAACACACCCCTGCCCTCCATCTTCAGCCCAATGGCCTCCTGCAACCCTCTGAAAACAGAGCTTTGTGAGGATGCGCATGGCCCTCCTGAGCTCTGTTTTTGCTGGCAGAGGCACTGCAGGCCGCTCCTTCACTGTTTCCAAGGCGGGCATGTGGGCCAGATATAAGCATCCTGTGGTCTGGGTCCGGCCCTCAGGCCTTGAATTTGACACCCCTGCCCTAAGACATCACACCATATAGTAGGATTGTATTACTATTATCCTTCTCATCTTTCCTATTACCTATTCCTTTAACATCATATGACTATCACTTTGTTCTTTATATCTTATGATTTATGTTGATTGCTTTTATTTAATATCCTATGACTACCACTGAGTGTTGTATTTTATGATCTATGATGATTGTATTTCATGATTATAGTCATGATTTATCACTTGTTGCATGTATGTACACTGAGACCTTATGTACCAGAGGCAAATTCTTTATGCGTCCAATCACACTTGACCAATAAAGTTGCCTTTACCCTATTCTATTCTACTATAAAAAAATGGCTGCTGACTGAGTGCTTATCTCTGTGACATTCAGACCTGAAGCCAGACTGAAGTGGGTCTAGGCAACTGGTTTCCTACAAATATGCTTTTAATTGAATGATCACCATTTTTTCTAGCACCTTGACTCACAGATGTTATTTATAACCAGATGAAACTTGTCCAAATCATCAGTTAGAATTATGACTGACTTAGAATAGATAGAATTAAAATTCATTAGGCATCTGTTCCTAATAACAACAACCCTGAAGTTTTCCCAATGTTGCAGGAAGTGTAGAAGGAGCAGAGTTTACATTATGAAGTACATTTCATCCCTTGCTAGTTTTCTCCACTGTCAAATGCCTACACTAAGAAAGTTTGCGGAACAGCAAAGAATTAAAAATTAAATTGGTTTCTACAAACATTAAGTTCTATCAACCATGAACTAACCACTTAATCATTTAAAATGAAGATCAGAAAGCCACATTCATAACCTCCATTTTGCACCTGTAGCTAAAAAGAGTCAAAAATTTACTGAGAAAATCAATAACATATCACTTTGCTCCAAGGCCTCTTTGTACTTGTCCCTAAAACTCTCTTTTTGCTAAGATTTGGTCCGATAAAATGGCTCCCTATTATAAGCAGCCTTAAACATGTGTATTTAGGAATGTGGGAATGTTTGTTTGGAAAAGAATTTAGGAAGGAAAGGATAACAAGAACACAGCTTTCTGTTTGAAGTACGCAAATATTTTAATCCACCCCTACCATTTTCATAAAGCAGAATTATTTATGGTTAATATCTGGAGACAGTCCTCAAAACAGATATAGTTTATGGATTTGATCATTTTAGTTTTGCCAGGTGGTTATAAGTATATTGAAATTTTATAGGAGTTAGAAACTTAAAAAAATAAAAAGAAAGCCATACCATTGATCAGAAAATAGATAATTTGGAATATATCAATATAATGTGTAAAAACATGGTCTGGCTTTATAAAAATTGAGCAACCCTAATTCAATAATTAAGCACTTATTCCAAGAGTGGCAATCATCATACAAAAATGCTCAATTGCTCCAAGTCACCCATGTCCTTTCTCAGCGGCATCTGTGGTTCCAAAAATACAAATCACACAACTATCATGGAATATTAGATATGTTCACTGTCTTGCGTTGATAAAGGCAAGAGATGCTGTGCTGATCAGAACTTGATACTCACAGATGGAAAAATTTGAAACAAGACAGGATTCTACTGATGTTTAAAATATATATTCAATAAGATACAAAATTCAAAGAATGATATGCAACATATCCAGGGGTGGGATTCTACCGGTTCTGTCCACTTCTGTAGAACCGGTTGCTCTGAAAAGCAGCAAACAGAGAGCAGACATAGAACCAGTTCTATGTTGCTGTTTTGGTCCACCCACCTGTCTAGGCTCTTACCTGACCTTTATTTCCTGCTTTTCCAACTGCGGCTACTTTGCGCGACACAGCTGCGGTTAAAAAAGCAGGAAAAAAGGGCTTTCCCAATCACTGCGCACTTGCACAAAACACTGCTCAGCTGTTCAGACAGCTCAGCAGGTTGTAAATTGCAGTCGCGTGACTTGCATGACTCGTGCATGCAGAGCAACAGAACCGGTAGTTGTACCGGTCAGATCCCATCCCTGAGCATATCATGTGGGTATTGCAACAAATTAAAAACATCAAATCCATATTAAAAATAGCTAGGTTCTTTTTTAAAAAAAGGTTTGCCACAGAAATGTTGAATAGTTCTAGAAGCATTTTTTTATGGAATAAGCGTCAAATGGTGCTTAGTTAAAATGTGTAAACTTTGAAAGAGCTGTATGTTTAATCGCATGCAAACAGTTAGGCAACTTTAGTCAAACTATATTTTAAACAATCCTTCGGTGATGAGTAGCTGAAACTTCCTCTATATGGTACAAAGTTACACATGGCATATTTGTCAAAATTTAAACATAGTTATAGGCAGGGCTGGGATTCTACCAGTCTGCACCTATTTGCTAGAACTGGTTGTTAACATTCTAAGCAGTTCAGAGAATCAATTGTTAGAAGAAATTACTGGCCTAATCCTGTAAGGAAGGCAGGAAGAAAACATTCTGGTGTCGCTTACAGAAACTGCCTCTCCGTTAACCCTTATTACATTCTTGGCAGGACTAGACTTACTGTCTCTGAAACTTCTCTGGAGTTTTTTCCTCCTCCTTTGTTGGTACTTTCTTTATGTGGAGTGACCATTCAAAGTTACAATGGCACTGAAAAAAGTGGCTTATGACCATTTTTCACACTTACGACTGTTGCAGCATCCCCACAGTCATGAGAGGCCAGGCGAAGAGATGCGTGCCTTGATGTGAGTGATATTGAGTTGGCCACGCCCAGCCAATAACATGACCACCAAGCCACGTCCACCCAGTCACATGACCACCAAGCCATGCCCACCAACTAAGCCATGCCCACAGAACTGGTTGTTAAAAATTTTGAATCCCACCCCTGCTTATAGGCATTTGTTTACAGATTCTTTTTTTTTAAAGTGAGTATGGCACATGCAGAAATTTGGAAACCCTTACAGTTATTTCAACACTATTTTAATATTACTTTACTAGTATTTAGTACAGTTAGTATTAAGGGCCTCAAAAGCGATTCACTTATTAAGTCTACAGTTAGCTAGGCAAAAACAGTTCTATGGATGAACAAATACTTTAACCTTTCTAATATTTTTGGTGGTGATTGTTATTTCTGTTTGTAACAACCATGGGACTTCTTGGAGCAGCTGTCTGGGCAGTTGAAAATAAAGGTATTTCATTCTTACAAAGCAGGGGAAGGCTATAGAATTTATTCTAAATGCTTCAGGCTAGCAATTTCAACTGTGAGAAACATTGTTAAGAAATGGAAGTGACATGGAACTGTTGAAGGGAAGGCAGGATCTGCTGAACTAAGAAAAATCTGATAGAACTGCTCTGAAATTGTTTGGAACAGTAAAAGGGAACCCAATGACAATAACAACTATGCTGAAATTCTAGCTAATCCTGAATTAGTTGTCTGCAACTTCACTGTGTAATGTTGTTTAAACAATTATATAAATGGGAGAGGAATATATCTAAAGAAGACAATGAATATTGTTAACAGAAGCTGAAAAAGATGGGAATACAGAATCAATACAGATCAATATAGAAATCCAATCACATCTCCAAATCAACCTAAGTATTTATAAGAACATAGGCTGAAGGTTCTGAAATGGACTTCATAATTCCCAGATTTGAAAATTATTGAAAACTATGTGGAAATCTGAAATACACAGTGAACATGAGGAAATTTAAGAATATTTCTGAGCTAGAAGAGTTCTGCTAGGAAGAATGAAAAAAAAATGCAAATTCAAGAATAGAAGGATATTTAACCTGCTACAAGAAATTTTTGGAAGCTGTTATTTCTGTCAAAAGAGGCATTACAAAGTCCTTACTGAAAGGTTATTTAAACTTTGGCACCTGCCATATGTACTATGTTCTTATCTTCAGTCTATAAATAATTGCATCAAATAATAAGTATGCATTCAAATTCTAAAAATAAAGTATGTGCTTAACTTTTTATCATGTATAGACTATGTCAACTTCTGTTATTTAATTTCTCACTAAAATATAAAACGTTGAAACTTTTGCATATAACTATAAATATGTCTGTAGTTAAAACCAGTGCTGAATATTATGTGGATCCCGTTGGATGTTCAAGTTGAAAATTATACATTAATTTTACAATAAGATCATTTAGTTTTAAGAACACACAGACACACAATTATAATCTGTAACTATACTCATTTACACAAACTCCTGCATATAGTGTTGCTCCACTGAATATGGCAGATAATGCTAAATGTCCAAGGTCAAAATCAGATTTAGCATACTCCTATCTGCTATTCAGTATGATTTTAGTTGTATATATCTAATGGAAACTAAATTGGAAACTTCTCTACAAAAACCTGTTGCTAAAAGAAGCTGAAGGATGACCTTACTTTGAAGCCAAGAAAGCTGTGAAGGACGGGAAAAGGTATTTTTAAATTGCTTCATTCTTCTCACAGCAGAGCATGGTAATTGTTTACCATTCATTGTGAGATTTTTTTTTTTTTTTTGGCAGTCACAGAGTTTTAAAAATGAGAATTCAAGAGGAAGAATATTGCATAATACTCAAGAGGATCACATCCTATTGATCTCTCCATTCTCTGTGGAGCTACTCTTCTGGTGATGACATAGGGGGTTTCATGCACTTTAGATTGCTACTGTTTAAAGATGACTTTTGAAAACGCTTAGACAGTGCTGGAGAAAGAACTCGAGAAAAAGAATGACATCAGGTGGAATTGGTATTGTCATAAGACATTTTGGTGTTGCAGAAACAGAAAAAAAGAAGTAAAATCCAATTCTCACTCATAGTCTGGCAGTAGTAGAAGTGATGAATTTCCACATGCTGGTGATAGAATGGGTAAAGAGATAAAATGGTTCTTGCTGTTTCTCTCTGACTTCTTTTTTTTTTTTTACTATAACCAAGAAAATGGCTGCCTGAAAAATTGCAGAAGTTTAAGATATCCAAAGCACCCCTTAAAGGTTCCCAAAATTTTAGTCTCCTTTTTCTTTTAAGTGGTGGATTCCATTCCAATCCCCTCCCATCCAACCCCTCCCATTTCTCCTGGAAACTCTTATGAATTACTAGACCCACACCCTGTGGGTTCAAGGCAAAGCAGGTAAAGGATTTAGAGTTCCCAACTGAAACATATTGACCAACCCTTCCATAGCAAACCACAGGAAAGAGATGTGTCAAAAATTGAACATCCCTCTCTCAACAGAGGGGCAGGGATACAACATCATCTATCTCCAGTCTAGAACACAGTCCTTCCAACAGTTCCAAGAAGGCGCCACACCCATTTGCACTACTCAGGAGACCCTGAGGACACAGATAAACCTCCAACTGACTTCATGACTCTCTAAAAAAATGCAAATGACCAGCTGTCTGCAAGGAATATAAATCCTTCCATTTCCTACCATCCAATCAGAGCTCAAGAAGATTATTGGATGAGAAGTGAAAGGTCTTCAAAGAAAAACAAAACAGTCCAGTTGCCTCTTGAAAAAGCACCTTTGGGACAATCATGACCTGAATCTCCATAGACATACAGCAAACAGAGGACTACAGCTACATGTTAATCCAATCTGAGCAAAGTTATGTCCCTCTAGTGATCTATAATGACATCTGCTACGCTTGAGTATAAAATCTAGTACAGCTATCAATAAATAGCTCCCCTGACACAATTAATTGCAAAACTGATTATGTATTAATATATACAAATTACAAAGTTAAGCACAATGTCAAAAAATAAGGAATGCCATCAAGAATTTATTATCCTCCCATTTGTATTTAATTAGAAAGACTGGAAAGAAGGATCATACTGTTTTTGAATGCCCTTAGAAAAGAATTGGAATAGGAGATTGTATTACCTAAAAAACATCAAAACTTCATTTTATGCATTTACATCTCTATGTATCTATATTTATATCACCCTTTGTTTTTCAATAGATGTTGTAGGTATAAATTTGACATGAGTACTTCCCACAAATATCAGAAGTGTGCATGTTCACAAATTATATGCCGATAAATGTACATACTGTATATACTAATTTGTACGCATGAAAAGAGGAGTATGACACAGCAAAGTGTACCACGTTCCCTTGAAAATATGACCTACTCAGAAAGTAAGTCCTGGTTTGATTTTACATGTGCACCAGAGGTGGTATTCAGCAGGTTCTGACCAGTTCTGGAGAACCGGTAGCGGAAATTTTGAGTAGTTCAGAGAACCGGCAAATACCACCTCTGACTGGAGATTTTGTAGTATTCTTCCCCTGCCACTCCCACCAAGCCACACCCACAGAACCGGTAGTAAAAAATTTGAATTCCACCACTGATGTGCATCCAATATAAGCCCCACCTCCAAAATAAGCCTTAATTAAGACCCCTCCCACTCTGGAGTGCAGGAGTGGGGTGAGGCTCACGGGTAAAAATTAAACTAGGGAGGGGATGGGGGGTGGAGTTTCCCTAATTACCAGGCCTAGCACACCCTGACATCTCTGCAGTGCTAGCCCACTTCTTCTATAGCCACTTGCCACTGCTTGCACTTCCATTTTGTTATCAGATGCCTTCTGGAAAGACTTTTGTAGCTGAGAAACAGGCTCAGGATCAATCCGAACCCTGTTTCTTGGCTGCAGAGGCCTTTCCTGAAGGCTTCTGACAGCAAAACGGAGGCTGGGGTGATGCGCATAAGCAGAAGAAGTCTGCTGACAGTGGGCTCCTGCTGGGTGGGGCTGTGACCACAAGGTAAGTCAGTGGAAGACACCCCCCCAAAATAAGACCTAGTGCCTTTTTTGGTGGCAAAAATAAAGACCAGATCCTATTTATGGGGAAACATGTCATGTGTATATGTATATGTGTATGTGTATCTGTATGTGTATATATACAGTATGTATAATATGGTCATTCAAATAACAGAATACAAGTCCAAATGAGAAACAATAAAAAAAAAAATCACAATATCTCAAAAAAAAAAAAACCCAGAAAAAAAGGAGTCAACAACAGGACATATCAACATATGATCTATCCCCTAGGCTGGCATTATCTAACATTATGGGCCCAATGCCTAAAGCACAGTCAGGTTTTCAAACCCTTCCAGGATAGTCATTTTAAACTATTTTAGACCTTTAAGATATTGTACATCATACAGATTTATATGATGTAAACCACTTGCTATGTTATGAGAAGGTCATCACCTTCGCAAGGAAAAATAAGGATATAAATATCCTGAACCAGAATTTTCCCTTTGCCTTCTTGTCCTGAAGGAGAAAGAGAGGTTGGGGATTAGAGAGAAGGAGAAGAAGAGAAAGAAAAATGAAAAAAATATTTTTATTATACAATAAACTGAAAGTCATGTAGATTTAGGAATGGATAAATCACACTAATTTGTATTATCTGTTTGTATCTGTTTTTGCATGTGTTCATTTATAAATACATTCTTTCCTTTGAATGTTTGAACAATTAAATGAAATCTGTTCTTAAATAATTAGCCACTAAGTAACATTATTGTTATATTATTCTGAAATAATGCGTTCTCATTTGCATTTTGATAGAGTTTTGAAGCTGAGAATTGCATCACAAAATCTGGGAAAGTATCTAATCTGAAGAATAAATGTATTTCAATCTGTGCATTATTTGAAGAAAATCAAATAAAACTGGTTAAAAAGTGAACTGGATGAAATCCTTAAGAATGTCTATGAGAAGAACTTTAAACATTTATCTATTTCATAAATACTAGATATAATCTTATTTACTGTAGTACTCTATGCTTTGAGTACACATTAATCAATATAAAGTAAGCAATATGCAATGTTGGAAACGTTGCATATTCCAGTTATTCAAATAAAAGAAAGATGTTCAGAAGAAATTAAATTCCAAAATTTTACAGATAAAGACTTTTGCAATAAGAAACGTACAATGTGTTCCTGGTCTTCTGAGATGAAGAGTATCAAATGGAATATGAGTTACAAAATGACAGGGATCCTGGATTGTTCATAGTTGTCCTGAAGAAAAGAACTTCTGGAGAAATATTCTGCTGTTTATATTGAAATATACAGTTACGTTGTTTATTTTGCAAATAGAAACAGCCAACTCTTAAGGTATATGCTGCCCACAGCCTTCCCACTAATGGTCAATAGAACAAGTATAGGTTTGAAAATGAGACGGCAAGATAACTCCAGAAATAAGCAGAATGCTGTTATTCAGGTCAATTCAAATTTACTTGAATCATTTAGACCCCATATTTCAGTCTGAAGGACATCCATAGTAGTTTAGATAAACATTTTAAAAAAGATATTTTCTCTTTGTTAGACTTATAGTTTACTAAAGAAGCAGAAGGAAAAGAGACAAGGAGGGGAAAAGGACAAAAATAATAACATACTGTAGTAAAAAAAAACTGTACTCATTTTTAATGTCTTAGGGGTTCTTTGATGTCCAATTATAAGGGAAAAGGATTGTACTAGAAGGCCCAGATGACACCATAACCTCCTGTGAAGGAATGTCACTTGGGAATGGAAAAGGATAGGCTGAACTGTGAAGGGGACACATCAACAAAAAAGCCATTCAGTCCTGAGAAAGAACAAAGTATACGAAAGTCAAAATAATCCTTGCTTTTGTTTGGTATAAGTCAGGGCTGAGAGAAAATCTGACCAGTTCTCAATATGTTGTTCTTCTATCCTACAACAATAAGGATCATTCCTAGAATTCTTGCCATGCTTGTTACTTGGCTTACCTTGAACGGCTGCCAACAATCTTGAAAGAAGGCAGAGATTGATAGCAAATATGCTATCATTAGGGTCAAGAGATATTTACTTATTGGCATCTTTGAGCAGAGGGAGTAGGTGGATTCAGTATTTGTTTCGCCATATGCAGCTATCTTTGGCATTACTACTGTATTTATGGAGAAATGTGTGGCTAAACTGTATGCGGGGAAATGACATTACCCACATTCTCAAGCTCTTTTTTAATGGATGAAATAAATCACCCATTAAATTATGCCTGATTTGCATGAAATACTATATGCACCTAGTTCTCTGCATGAACTCATGGAAAGATATTGTTTTAATTCCGTGGTCCTTTATATTTGATATTTGTATTAAATTTTCTCATACTATAATTCTTCCTGTTTTTCTATTACATTCAAGAAACCCTCCTGGGTATAATTTAACATCTGCACATTACTACTGCTGGGAATGAAAGATGAGCATAGTATTGCCTGGATTGGGAGAGAAGCGCTTTTTCCACTGGGGATGCAACTGCGGCCTTTTTTGAGACAAGACAAATCCAGGATGGGGAGGAGAAAGGGGGGGGGGGGAAGGGTCTTTTTTATTTAATATACTTTGTATATGACAAATTCCAAATTCAATCACTGAATTTCCAGTTCAAACAAGAAGCAGGTGCAGATGGACGGGAAAGAACCTGGAAAAGTGCCATTATTCAGAAGAGATGCCCTGGGCTATGTACACTAATGGGTCTGATCTGGAATAATGTAGTTTTATACGTTCTGTTCTTCAAGCCACAGAGATCCTCTCTATGGCTTAAAGAACAGAACATAGGAAGTTACGTTTTGCTGTGCAAAATTCTTGGGACTGTAACTCTTTTAAAAACAGAATGCTATTTTTATCCCACAACTGAGCGTAGGAAGCTCTTAATCTTCAAAGAGAAATTAACTCGGAGAATGGATTTAATCCTGTCCAACTCTCCACTTAAAAAAAATTTTTTTTTAAAGGAGATATCCAAAATCTTTCAAAAATCTATTGGTAGCAACTTTGACTTCCACGGCACTTCACTGTGGCATGAATGTGAAGATCAGGCAGGCTGTCAAAAGTATTTGATTTGATTTATTTGATTTGTCAATCGCTTACAAGATAATAGGTATAAGTATAAACATAGTTATGAATACATGAAATGGATACATATAAGAAAAATAAAAGAAACAATAGGACAGGAACAGTAGGCACGTTGGTGCTTGTAACTAATTACATTAATTAATTAATTAATTGTAATTAGTTGCTTTTCATTAAAAATTCACACACACGCACAAAATTTCACCAGTCCAGTCAATTGTTGTCCAATCTATTTTTGAAAATTCCAGTGATAGAGCCCCCACATTTTTTCTTTTTTAAAAAGCTTACTTTGGTTTTAGAATTTGTATTTTGATAATATCAGCTCTTGATAAATTCACATGTCACAGAAGAATTTGCATTAAAAAGTTCCCAATTGGCAGATATATAAATTAAGGAGTGATAGTTGTTTTGGGAAATTGTTAATGTAAATAATCACAACATTTTTCATTTATTTTTAAAAACTATGGATTAGAATATTCTTAATCAGACAGAAATTTTAAATTGATTTGTACAATGCAATTCTTAATCAATTAATTGGTTTGGTTGATGGGTCAGAAACCTTGTAATCAAATAGATACCCTTAATTAATGTAGAAATGTTTTTTTGTAGTTATTTCTAAAAGAATATGGAAGTAGATTTTTAAAATGCATATAATGAAGGAAAAAAATTCTCATTTATCCCTCAACTAGAAAGTAATACTGTATTATTTTAACACAGTATCTATTGTATTACAGAACATATCTAAAAAACAGACTTTCTTACCTATTTCAGAATTAAGTTATTTAACAAGACAAATATTAACCATATGAAATAATTGGAAGTCAATCCTAATTTTCATGTTATATCTCAATAATTAAAATAAATGATATTTTCATCATTATTCATTCATAAATCCTACTGAATTCAGCTAATAGCCACATTACTAACACCACTGCAGGGACAATTATTCTTAAAGAAGAAAAAAATAATATTATTTTATTTTTATAAGTTTTAATATTTATTAAACTATAGTTTTATACATTGCATACAACTCATGATGCCTATTCCTTTATGGAACAAACGTTGAAAATGCGGTACTAGTGACAGTATGTGTAACGATTTTGCTTCTAACTTCCCCATATGTTTGATCTTCAGTGATGGTCATAGAGTGAGAATGAAATGCAAAAGGAGCGTACAAAAATGCTTACAAACATCTAGTCGACTAACAACCATGATGAAGCAAAATTCTTAATCCCAGGCAAACTGGTAAGTGAGTTTATCTAACAGTTTCGAAAAGAAATATATAATGAAAAAGAATATAAAGCAAAATGGCACATGCTTTCAAAATGGACCAAGAAGCAACAATAGATGAAAGGCATTATTAACAGGTGTTGTTTTTCTGCTCAGTATTTTCCATTAAAAAAACCACATACGGTCCAAAAATAATGTATATTTAGGGAGTTGTATTTTTTCCAAAGTCTATAAGATGGTTTCATTAGAAAAAAATATATTATGGATAGATGCACACTTATAAATTTATATTGAGGAGAGCTGTTTACATTGTGAAGATTTATGAATGACACTGAATGTGCTTTTTCCAGCAAGATTTAAAATAAAAATATTCATGGAATAGACTAATACATAAAAGCAGGGATGTCAAACTCGTGGCCCGCGGGCCGGATGCATCACGTGCTGACCCCGGTTTAGTGAAGGGGAAAAAAAGTCCCAATACATCATGTGACGACGCCATGATGATGCGAGTTTGACACCCTTGTATAAAAACATATGTCAGTGATACAGATCAGATCCAGCCTGAGCTGCATATGGCTGCTTACAAATCATTGCCGATATCAAAACATATTTAGTAGTAGCCATTTTACTAGGGATTTGTCCCTGGGATTCAATTTATATGCAGTTCCCAGTGGCCTTTGCAAGGAGTAGTGGTAGTATGGTAAATAAAGCAAAAAGGCAGAAATGATATCATAGTTTAACCCTCCACCATTGCCTATGTATATAGGACACTGAGACCAACATCAAGAGGGGTTGGTTTTACATCTTAATGCTATTTTTCCAAATTCTTTCATTTCAGTTTATGCATATTTCATGTTGGCCTAGAGGTGTTATATATGCCAAGTGAATAGTTTCTGGAGGGAGAAAATCTACTTTTTTCTCTCTTCTTAGATCATCTGACTCAATATTTATGTTTCTATTTTTTTCTGAAATAAAAATCAGTTTGAATGCGATTTTAATACAACACATCATCTCTAAAAGCAAAAGTGACATTTAAGATGATGGCACCTATCTATGATAATTGGTATAATTTTTTCTTTAAAAACATTTTGCATACTCATGCAGAAAAGGAGAAAAGCCAAACTTCAGTTTCATAGTGGCCTTCTGAGTTTCTTGCAGCAGCTTAATTTCCTATGAACAATCATTACATGAACAAGAGCGTCGTCTCTTTACTGTTGAATTAATGCAACACTGTTCTATTTGAGTCCATTGGAGTTGGGTGTCTTGTCTTATACATTGAAATAAATAAATAAATAGAAATTACAAACAGTTGAATGTGGAATATCATTTGGATGAATAAAGTCTGAAGATGCAGAGGAGATAATTTGAATTCTGAATAATGCTTTGAATTCTACTCACCAGGCTTGGTTAATTGTGTGTTTTGGGGAAAGGCTTGCTTCTTCGTCTGGATCACACCTTAATTTTGGCATCCTACTGTGCATTTAGGCCCCAAAAGCATTCATAAGAAAAGGGCTGATTTGGGTGGGGGAAGTGGCAGGTATAGAAAATAAGATAGAGAGTCACAATGCATATTCAGGCTCCATTGTCAAGACAAAAAGAAGTAAAATCTATTTTAGCTCTGCAACATTTGGAATGATGCAGGTAACATTTGGAATGATGCAGGCAGACATCCCCAACCAGAGGTGGTATTCAGCCAGTTCTGACAGGTTCTGAAGAACCAGTAGCAGAAATTTTGAGTAGGTCGGAGAACCGGTAAATATCACCTCTGGTTGGCCCCACCCCCACATTCGCTGCCTCCTGAGTCCCAGCTGATCACCTGGGTCTTTTTTTGTTGGCCTGCACAGGACAACAGAGCTGGAAAGCAGGTTAGTAGGGTGGGGAGGGATGGGGATTTTGCAGTATCCTTCCCAGGCATGGAGTGGAAATGGAGATTTTATGGTATCCATCCCCTGCCACGCCCACTGCCATACCCATCAAGCTATGCTACACCCACCAAGCCACGCCCACAAAATTGGTAGTAAAAGAAATTGAATATCACCACTGCCCCAAAGTCATTGAACTATAAATATGAAAAAGGTACAATATAATCAGACTTGCAGGTTTTTTGTTAATCCCACTAGGCAGAACAGATCAATAAATCAACTACACTAAAACTAAAACAATTTTTACTGGCTGTAATAATACCATTTGGGTATTGTTATACACAACATGATATTAGGGGTTACTGATGGACTCTTCATTGAAACAAAATGAATTGAAGTGTTGAATCAGGTCCAGAGGTTAGTACCCATAAAAACATTCAGTTTGGAAGTGGGCATGTTCACAGAATCCAATTCACACCTGTAAATAGAAAGGGCCCTTATTTTCATTCACTAAAAGGAACAGATCCAGCTAACAGCTTTATCTAGCTAGAACTGAGCATGAGTAGTTCTAACTTTCCACCTGCAGATCCTAAATTATTCCTTGCAGAGACTTGCAGCATGGTGATGTCTGGAATAGGCTAGGCAGTGCTTTAGACTGGATTCCAGAAAGATACTTCACAGTTTGCAGAAGCATGAATATGTCTTTTAAAGAAGCCACACGATGGCAGGCAAAGGCACAGCTACTTTAAGAGATCGTAGATATATGCTAGATTCGTATTCCTGCACACTATGAAGCATTTTTTTTTTTGGCAAATGAAACCAGAGCTCTAATTGGAACTCCCCTAATATTCCACAGCTATAACAAGACAACTGTGTGATAAAATAGCTATATTGCAAGCACCCTTAATTCAAGATTTGTGATTCCAAGCGATTTGAACTGAATTCAGTTGCATGTTCCTTATTTCTCCTTTTAATATTGTTCCTTATCATTAAGGTATGGCACCATTAGAAATGAAAGTACAGCCAGAAGTAAATATTGTGAAAGAATTTTAAAAAGTGTATAAAAGCGGCAGGAGTGAATTTCACCACGCTATTGCTATCGAAAGTAATAATCTGATGAAATTCAGATGATACAATAACCTCTGCAGGAGAAAAAGCAATTGTCAGATAAAAGTACACATAAATGTCCAATATAGCTTCTGTTCTCATAAATATTGTGAATCCATGTTAGCAAGTCACTTTACACACTATTCTTAGGGGAGTTTTAATCAGCATATGTTGTGCAGTGGTCCATATAGAATGCATTTAGCCCAGGGATAGTTCGGCTGATTAAGCCTTTTCTGCTGATATGTTCTCCCAGGCAGCAGTACAGGGAAAGATGAGAAGATACAATCATCTAAAGATAGGAAAGCAATTAAACAAGGATTGTGCTGGATTTGAGAGACAATCAGTATATACTCATAAGTAAATTAATGTTTCTTATAAATATCACTAACTACAATAGAAACTTCCTCCCACATTAGGGGATGCTGCTTGGGATTCTAGTAGAAGGATGAGAAGTCACCATTCTTTCCCAAAATACAACTGATAGAGGCCAGCATTTGAATATGCTAAGCTTGACTTGGTCATATATTGCTAATAGATGATAAGAGAGGGATTAGTGGTGTTGCTGGTGCTTTCACTATTTTAAACACATATGAGCCAGAGGAAAATTTCTCCTGTGATAGTCCCATAGCAATGGAAAAATTTATCCCTTAAGTTCCACTTTTTCGAAGCTCAGGAAGGGGCTATAGTTATTCTGCTGGGCATTGTGACATGCTACTGTCTTCATGGAGTTACAAAGATTTTAAATGGGTGGTTTTTACATGTTCTATGACATTTTGTTTGCAAACTGCTTGGAGTTTGTGGAATTGGGTAGGATATAAATCATGTAGGTAGATAGATAGATAGATAGATAGATAGATAGATAGATAGATAGATAGATAGATAGATAGATAGATAGATATGGCTGTCCAATTGACCAGATATCTTTCAGTGAATTGCAATTTCTGGAAATATGTAAGCAAGAAATTAAAAATATAGTACAATATAATATGATAAGCATTTGGAACAGAAAGAAAACAATAGTATAATGGAATAACAGAAATGACTTAGAATTTACTGAAGTGAATCCACACAGATCTCAATCGAGTTCTTGGATTTGACTAGGGAGCCATTCCACCCACTTCCTGGAAGAACTAGAGTATTAAGGCTTTGCAGAAGAACAGAAAGATCAGGGGCAAATCTTGAAGCAAATGTTGTTCTACAGGGCAGGTGCTGCAAAAGAGAAGGCACTTTTCCTAGGTTCCCATCAGAGAGCATTGTTTTGTAGAAAGGACCTAAAGCTCTGCTACATACAGTATCATGGGATTGGCACAGGTAAGTCAAGATAGGTGGTCCTGCGAATAACCCAACTCTATGTCATAAAGGGATTTGTGGACTCTAATCAGCATCTTGAATTACACCTGGAAATGTATAGGCAATCAGATTGCAATGCACTGGTGCTACTTGGGTGACCCAAGATATGCTCAAAACTATTTTGATTGTTGCATTGTGGGCTAAGTCAGTGGTGGTATGTTACTGGTTTGGCCCGTAATCACTACTGGTTGGGCCAACCAGTAGTAAAAAAAAAAGCCTCCAACAATCAGCTAAGAGGATAAAAGACCGAAAAGTGCATTGGAGGGTGGGAAGGTTGCTCCTAGCTTTTCATTTCTTTATCCTCTCAGCAAATTGGCTTGTTAGGGATACGTATTAGGGATGCGCGTATGCACGATCACCCACCAAATCGATAGCAACTAAGGTAGGATACCACTACTGGGCTAAGTCTATTACTTGGTGGCTTTTTAGTATTATTTTATTATTGGATGTTTTTTTTTACAGTAACCTCAAGTGGGTGGTGACAGACTATGAGGGAATGCATATGACATAAATAAATTGTGTGTGTGTTTATGTGTGTGTGTGTATATGTATATCTACATGAACATGTACATATATATGTACATACAAATTTGTTGCTTTATTAAGAGGAAATAATAAAATAAATGCATGGTTGATATGTGTTCCAGTTCAGTAGGCTGACTGGCAAATTATCCTGTTGAGGTATGGTTTTCTGAATGAAGGCTTTAGTAAGTGAAAGAATTTTCATACTAATTGATTTCAGCCTTTGGGTTAAAAAAGAGTCACACTTACAACTGTTTGTGTGTTCATATAGTAGTAAACACTTATCCTTAAAGGATTCATAATGTATAGGATGAATTCTGTTTCTTTTGTTTTGAAAAGGAATCAAGTAAGAGCAAGATAAGTCATTTTGCTTGACCTAACCAGTTGAACAGCTCATTTCCAAACTCTGCAGTATTTTTCTTTGAGTAGCAGAAATATGGAAGGAAAACAGCATTTCCAAAGCAAAACAAGTGAAGGTGGCTACAGGTTGCTTCCACAGTGGGCTGAGGTTGAGGTCACATCATCAGAACATGTCCGTCAAAATGGAGAGCAAGGTCTCTTTGGGTCATAGCAAGTGGGACTTAGGATGAGTATTCAGAAGTGTCAACTTTCAGATAATATTTTAAACTGTCTTTTTGAACTGGGAATGGAGGGCAGGGAAATGATGAACATGCATCATAACACAAAAACTGTGCCTTGTATCAGATGTGAGAATGGAAGTCCAGAGGATTTATTTTCTTATTTATTTATGAAATTTATTGGCTGCCCAATAAATATACCATAGGCTAACTCTGGGCGGCTTATAGTCATAATCCAAGTCTCCTGCTTGGATTACTGCAATGCTCTCTACATGGGGCTCCCCTTGAAGAGTATCCGGAGGCTACAGTTGGTCCAGAATGCGGCCGCACGGGTGATCTTGTTACACCGCTCCTGCGCAAGCTGCATTGGCTCCCTGTGGCCTTCGGATCTGATTCAAGGTGGTAGTGATCATCTTTAAAGCGCTCCATGACTCGGGACCTGGGTACTTACAGAACCGCCTGCTGCCACCAACGGCCTCCCGCCGCCCAATGCGCTCCCACAGGGTCAGCCTCCTTGGGGTTCCGCCGGCTGGGCAATGCTGGTTGGTGGCCCTGAGGGTGCGGGCCTTCTCTGCGGGGGCTCCCTCCCTTTGGAACGACTTGCCCCAGGAGATACGGGCCATTACCGACATTCAGACCTTCTGGCATGCAGTAAAGACCCACTTTATTCAACAGGCCGGCCTGGCCCAGTAATTAATTGTGGGGTTTTAAATTTGGTATTTTAAATTTTTACCTGTTTTTATACATTTTGATAATTTTATAACTTGGCCATTAATTTAATCATTTTAAATTGCTTTTAACTGTACTATTTTTATATCTTGTTTCTATTTTTATCTGGCTGTACACCACCCCAAGTCCCTTTTTTGGGAGAGGGGGCGGTATAAATATCTAATAAATAAATAAATAAAATATGTCTATAAATATACAATTAAAACACAAATAATTAAAATCAAACATTAAAACTTAAGGACACTTGGGGAATTGGGGGAAGAATGGAAGGGGAGGTGAGATCTGCTGTTATTCAATAAATCACCTCTACTGTGCTGTTCCCCCATTGGGGCGCCCCAAGCCAACTGGCAGAACAAGATCTTTAGACAAAAGGATAGGAGGGTTGGGGCCAACCTCACATTGGGGGAGCGGCAAGGTGTTCCCAGGGCAGGAGCAACAGCAGAGAAGGCCCTCCTCCTGGACCCCACCAGCCAGAATAACCAGGCTGATGGGACTTGGATGTACCAATGGCTGTGGGATGAGGTAGTCCCTCAAGAACCTGGCTTTACATCATGACATCAGCATGCGCATTGTTATGATAACAAATTCTTAGTTTGCTGCAAACACCTGTGAACTGATCAGTAGAGATATTCTCATGTTCTAACAATCATATTACTTCCCTCTTTGTCTTCCTGTACAATGGGAATAAAAATGGTAGATATCATGTCTCATGTAGTCCTCAGTGACACAAGACAGAAAAGGAAACTAATGGATGTTATTTAAATCTCACAAACCATGTTCGAGTCTCAGAGTATTATTTTTCTGGATTGCAAGGTCATAATGAATTGATAGAGGACTGTTGTGTGCTGTATCAGATATTAGGAGGGGTTGGTCCCATCTCCTTTTATATGGTGAAAACCCTGTTTGGAAAGTGGTGTGACCTTCATTAATGTTTTCATGACTTGTAGGTGAAATAGTTTTGAAATGGAATATCACTGCAGGAAGCTGTTCCAGAAAGGCTCACTTACACTTGATGTCCATCTCTTTGGGGAGCAGGAATAAACGATGCGTCTCTGAAACCTTCATGCTGTCTAATTTTTCAAAGTCATATTAGTGTACCATATGTTCCTTAATCTTGATATGCTTTTGTCATGAAAGGGATGAGAACAGGAAAGGTGGAACAGCACAATGGACCTTGATTCCAGTTGAAAATACCAGTTGGGCTGATGTGTGCAGGATAGAGACACCCCACTGTGGTATTATTGGATCAAAAGGATTGTACTTGGATTACTACAAAAATAAGCCTGTCTGACTAATCCGATAGTATTATTTTTAAAGGTGAGAAAACAAAAGAGTGAACAGAAGAGGGCTACAAATATTATTTATCCAGACTGTGATGTCTTCAGAAAATGGTACTTCTTTATAAAATGAGTCAGCAGGTAGAGTTGTGTGGAATGAAGGTGAAAATGCTTGAATGGATCAGGAAGTGGCTTAGGTATTGATCACAGAATGTGCTGGTGAATAACAACAACAACAAAAAGATGGATGACAAGCAGAGTGATCCATCAAATGACAAGTGAATCAAAGTTTTGGGGAGCATTTTATATTATATTGCACATTCAAGGTTTGGAAAAAGAAATAGAAAGCCTTAAAGGCAAGAACTGCCATATACATTGATTTTGAAAAATGTTGTCATGAACATTGGTAATATATAATCCTATACATTTGCACAAGGACAGGGAGGGAGGGAGGGAGGGAGAGAGGGAGAGAGAGAGAGAAGATTCATGCTAGAGTATAAAATCCAAAAGAGTTAGCCTTTTTATTTTATTTTTTAGCTATTTCCTATTGTGTTGCCAAATGGTAGAGCTAACTAAACACCAATAAGCAAGAGGATCTTGTAATTTGTCATGCTGTTCATATGGTAAAGAGATTGCAGATGCAGATTGTTCCAAATGGTTGGTGAATATTATGTTGCCACCTTTTTATTGAATGGGAGGAGTCCAATGCCTGCAGTGATTGGTAAGGTCAAGCAGCCTTCAGTCATTTACAGTACAGTATGTTCTTCTTGGAAGCACTTTTTAAACTATCACATGCCTATTTGGAGGCTTACATTATGATTATCATATAATTTATATCTCAGAATGGAGGGCAATTTTGCTAGCCATTTTCCTTCATTCCAGTTAGGGAGGCTTGAAGGATGTTAATGCTGAATTTAAAGTCACAGGTTCCCCAGTTCTGTCCTAAAACAAGCATTGTTTGATATATCACTTGATCTGTGAGTAAAATGCTTCCCCTATGAACAAACACACATGTATCTATCACTCAGAAAACATTCATTTTCTAAGCATTCTTTTTTGGCTATGGCTTTTCCAGCCATAGCCTTACTGGTATCGTAATATGGCAGTGACCTGCCAACCTTGCAAATAAACCCCTACAATGTCACAATTTTAATCTGAGAATCACCACAGGGCCTGATCCACAACAAATGAACACCTACTATGGGTTTCCAAAACTGCAAAAAAAAAAAAAGGCCAGAACTACCAGAAGCCTTTTCACTTCCAACAAATGCAGTGTTGCTGTTCCAGGCAAAGCAAATAAAATGCACACCAAAGGATACACGGATTGACACTAGATCCAGCCTTTTAAATGTGGAGTAGATATTCCTGAGCAGCAAATTATTTTTATGTAAGCAATTAATAACAAAGAAACAATACAATATCAGAGAGCGGCCCAAGGGAATAAATTGTTAGCATATTTTATTCATTTGTTCTTTTCCAGCTAAATTGATAGGATAGTCTCTGATGTCTTTCCAGATTCTGTATAGATGATGGAGCAGCAAACAAGTTGCATTTAAATAATGAGCAAATCTACCAATTAGTCAAAGCCTAATCTTCATGCCTTAAAAATGATGAAGTGCACTTAATGTCTTGCCAATTTGAATAGAGCTTTAAAAATTGTGTGTATGTGTATGTGTGTGTGTGTGTGTGTGTGTGTGTGAATGACCAAAGGCATTGATCTAAAATTTTAGTTACAGATTTAATTGTACATTAATCTAGTGGAGTCTTTTCTGAGACTCTTAACAGTAGAATTTATTTATCAATGTGATGTCACTGATACTCTTTCCCCACAGAAGCAAGGGATACATCTTTAAGAAATGAGGATGTTATATTTATGATGAAAACTATATACATATCTATATATCTGTTGAAGAGTCAACACCTGTACCTCAGTAATCTATCAGGCTAGTTGAGATAATGGAAAAGTGATGAATGAAACATCAATTAACAACATCAAAAACTTGGAGATTGGCAGGCAAATTGTTTTGCCGATTTTCTTCATAATTTAGATAAAGTCATCAAAATGGGTGGGGATATGGGAATAAAATAGACTTTGGTCCATGATATTGACTGTAAAATGCCAGCTTCATAGATAACTGGGAACCCTTTTTTTGAACTATTACCATCTGGCAGGCATTACAGAATAATAAAAACAAGGACAAATAGGCTGAAAAACAGCTTCTATCCCAGGGCATTAGCTCTTTTGAATTCTGCTGTACAGTGCAATGTCGGTGTGGTGTCGGGGGTTTTCGGTTCAGTGTGTGGAGGTGAAGGATGTGTGTTTGTGTTTATTTTCATGGTCATGATGTGCACTGAAGATGGTGTTTGATTTTGTTGTACAAGGTGTAATGACAATAAACTGAAGTAAACTAACTAACATGATGACATCTCCAAATATTGCTCTGTTTAACTGCTGAGCATTAGGCAATGTTGGTAAATATTCTAAGCATCCACAATGGTTTCAACACTTTATGGTGTCTACCTTTTGATCAGAAAGGTTTTCTGCAGAAGACAGTGCTATCAAAATGGCTGATTACTATGGTGTATGTAAACACTTGATTTGTGAGTCATACTGGTGAGATATTGTGAATGGGTGAGTCGATGTTGAGGAGAGGAATAGGGGAGAGAATAAAGAGGGAAAGATCATAGGATGTACTGCTTAAAAAAACACATTTTGCATTTATAAAGTACATATTATCCATCTTGCTGCAACTAGCCAGGTTCATATCAATGGAACGATTCATTCATTTTGTGTGAGTGAAAGTCATGTGCAGTTGTAGGTAGAGCAGAAGAAATTCAGCAAGCCACAGATAATAAATTATTAAAAGGCAAATGCTTATAAGAAAAAGTTGCAAGAAATGTGGTGTGTTATATTGATCTAAAGATTGGATTCTGGACTCCCTTTTTATGCACAAGCACTTACACTTAAAAAAAAAACATACTCAAAGGAGTCTGATGTATAATAGATACAATTAGTGTTTTACCAATAATAAGTGATGGCTGCTATCAATTTATTTTTGTGCTTCTTTGAACAGCCTAGGAAGAGAAGATATTATTAGTATTTATCAAACAAATTGCCCTGATAATCAGAATCCCTTACAAAGAAGAATTGGAAGACTAATTATTTAAAATAGAGTTCTTAAGTGTTTCACAGCAGTGAAGTGTAAATAAGAAAAAATGTTCTTCTAAAACACAAAACATTTAAGAAAGAATATACATAAGCAAAATAGTAAGCAAGCATCTTTTAAATAAAAAAAAACAGTGATTAAAAATAGAAAGCAAAAATAATTCACCAAAAAACTTCCAGAAAAGGAAGACCTTCATCAGGATATAGGAAGTTGTTAATAAAGAGCCAAGCTTCTTTGGAAGAGAATTGCGGAGCTTAGCATTAGCAATAGCACTTAGACTTATATATTGCTTCACAATGCTTTTGCAGCCCTCTCTAAGCTCTTTAAGTTTACAGAGTCAGCATATTGCCCTCAACAATCTGGGTCCTCATTTTACTCATCTCAGAAGGATGGAAGGCTGAGTCAACCTTGAGTGCTGGTGAGAGTCAGTTTGCCAATTGCAGCAGCTGGCAGGCAGCAGAAGTAGCCTGCAGTACTGAATTCTAACCAATGCACCATCACGGGGCTTAGATGCACTGTCCACAAAAGATCCTCTCACTAGAAAGATAAGGGTTTCCCTGTCCCAGTTGCATCTGACTCTAGGCTTCTCATCTCTGTTTCTTGGATGAGGAAGCCACATGGAGACATGTGGCCGGCATGGCTATATATGCCAAAGATGCAAAGAATGGAGTTACTGAAGTGGAACGGTAGAGAGTAGACCTATTAATCTACCCACATTTGCATGCTTTCAAACTGCTAGGTGGGCAGGAGCTGGGGCAAGGAATGGGAGCTCAGCCCTTTGTGTAGCGCTCAGGTCTTGGAATCTGGGTTGTCGGTTTTCTAGCTGACAACCTTAACATCTTTAGCCGCTGAGCCACTGTACCCCCTTGTCTCACTAATCCTAGTGAAATAGATTTCAGATGCTGCAGGGACAAATAAAGTGCCTCCTGAACAGTGGTGGAATTCAAATTTTTTTTACTACTGGTTCTGTGACCATGGCAGGGGAAGGATACTATAAAATCTTCAATCAGAGGTGGTATTTGCCAGTTCTCTGAACTACTCAACATTTCCGCTACTGGTTCTCCAGAACTGGTCAGAACCTGCTGAATACCACCTCTGCTCTTGAACCTGATCCCTGTAGCCGGCATGTTTGTAAAAGATAAAACAGCTTCCCCCTAAATTAGAGATTGGTTGTTCCTCCTCCTCCCCCTCCTCCTCCTCCTCCTCCTCCTCCTCCTCCTCCCATCTTTCAACCAACTCTGAGCTGCTCTCAGTCAAGATACAAATGAAAAGGCAAGGGAATCGGTCTAGGTTTAGTGCAAATGGTGGCTTAATTATGTTTAAGATCTCTTTCGCTGTGTTTTCCTATTCTTTGTCAACATTGATAAAATTATGATTTCTTATGCTGGATTTTTTAGTTGTTGAATGCAACTGTAGTAGTATTATGAGATACATAAGAAAAGAGTCCCACCCCAACCCCGAGACAAGAGGAAGTTGATATGTTGAAAAAAGCCATATGTGGTTAGCAGAGCATCTGTATAAATGCATTTCATTTATACCCATTCTGATTTTGCTTCAATGGCTGAAAGAGCACACTGTCTACAATCCATGTATATATAATGCTCTGGGCAGGTGCTTGAATTAATAAGAGCTTTGGTCTTTCTTGTCTCATTGTTTCTGACAGGTCTTCCAAACTCTGTTCTTGATTGGGCACTGGCAATAGTAAAGGCATGGGAATCGGGCTTCTCCTTAGTTTGAATGCTACTGACTGGATGGTTTTTGTATGCACGTTTGGGTTTCCATTCAAAACCAGTGTTATGGAATATTTTAAGTTATTCTGGATACTGAAATCCAGACATTTTAAAGTTCTGAAATTGAGAAACACTGCCATAAATCTTCTGGCCTGTTTTGTTTTCTTCTAGTCCAGTGAATTTCACTTGTATTGTCTATCTAATAATCCCAGCTATGAGATGCAAGTTGCATCTTGACCCTTAATTATTGTCCTCAGTCAGTTTTCTGCTTCCAGATACCACTCATAATCTTGAAAGGCCAAAGACGGAATTCTTATTTTAGCCTTGCCTCTTGAAAATTGGCCTGGACTTCACTCTTAAATTCAACCTTGTCAGCCAAGTTCCTAACATTTGCTAATGCACAGATTATGAAAAAATATAAATCTTGATGATGAAGTTTTTCATCCTTATCCAGATGGGGAAAATGCAATTAGCCTATCATATAATGAAGAGAAATCTGGCCAAATGATGACAAGGTTTCTAAGCATTATTGCTGAGTCATCTATTCTTACACCTGAATACCCAGCTGGCAAAGTGCTCATATCGCAGATGCACCAGGCTTCACAAGAAGATATTGAACCTCTCCAGTCCTAGCTGTCAGCATTGCTTCCTCATTCGCCTCAGACTGAAAATGACAATTTGAGGAAAAATAAATGCCATATCAGATCTTTAGAAGAACTGATATACGGTATACATCTCCCAATGAATTGTGACTAGAGCTTGTCTCAAGAGGCTAATCCACATATTCTCTCTAATAAATGACTAAATGTTTATAGAGATTTGGTACTATAAATCTCATATAGTCTAATGTTACAAATTGCAAATAAAAGAGAAGCTGAAACAGGCTTGGCAAAAGAAGAGGGACTATTGTTTCTAGAAACTATTGTTTCTATAATGAAGTAACTAATATCAAATAAGCAGATAGATGGACAGTATTTAATATTGTAAACTGCCCAGAATTACCATGTGGTAAGATGAGCAGCTAATAAATTTTACAAACAAACAAACAAACAAACAAATGAATACAAATTTTATATTTAAATGCCTTCCTTCCCACCTTCCCTCCTTCCCTCCTACCCTCCCTCCCTCTTTCAAGGCTACAGATAGGATGAGAGTGAAATGATGAAACTACTAGATAGGGTCAGACTACATTTCCTTCTTTTTGTTGTTTTTCCATTTTTTTAAAAAAACAAACAGATTTGCTAGTGGTCTTAAAAGTTTATTATACCTTTTACTTTCATGCCCTGTAAAAGAATTGTGGAGAACAGTGATATAATTCATCTATTGCCAAATTTTTATGGTGCTGAGGGGGTTATGGGGTTGCAAAAATGGGGCATAGGGGAAAGCTCCATTTCCCTCACAAGATGTGGACGTCAAATACTGCCTTAGAGTTGTGCTTTTCAAACTTGGCAACTCTGCAAGTATGGCAAATAGGCCAGCCAGGGAATTCTGAGAGTTGAAGCCCACACATGTTAAAGTTGCTCTGTTTGAAAAAACACTGCCTTAGAGGATACACTGGGATCACTTTTCAACAAAAAGGAATGAACTTTATTACCATCTCCAGTCTCCCCTTTTCCCTAAAATAATATTAGAATTTTGGGAACACAATTTTAGTATGAAATATAGTATTACATTTTACCCTCTACAATTTTAAGGAATATTATTTTTGATCTGGCATTGAGAGTTTGAATAAATGGCATATTATGCTATGGTGTCTAGCAGACTACAATCTTTGCCAAAAATGAAAAACATTATTAGTTATGGTTTATAGGTAATATGGCTAGTTAATCACATATAATACATTTTCCCATTATTTGGGAAGTGCTATCTTATCCTCATTCAAATTTTCTATTTTCAAAGCCAAATATTCCCAATTCCTTCAATCTGCTTTCATAGAACTTAATTCTTAATTTATGGGACCCTCTCCAAGCCTATTCCTGTTGTTTGAACCCTTCTTATGTTTGGTATCCAGTACTAGATGCAATACTTGAAGTGGCACCTGGCCAATTAAGAGTAAATAAAAATGTTGATTTGGAAACTAGACTACTGTTGATGCAGGTTAAAACTGAATTTGTCTTTTTTTGTAGCTGACTCGTATTCAATTTGCAGTTGTCTGCTGTTCCAAGATTTCCTGCACAAATTTTATCCTATCCTATATTTATGCATTTGATTTTCTGCGCGTGTATTAAAAGTATTACCAGGTGTTGTCTTATTATAAATATGCATTTCCCTATACAATGCTTCTATTAATAAATAAACATGTGCTCATTTGAAGTTGATGTTCCACAATTTTACTAGATATTACATATTAGCTTTATGAAATAAGATTGTTATTTTAAAGAATCAGTTTGGTCTAGGGGTAAAGGCACCAGGAAGCAGGCAAAGCAGGCAGGCAGATTGAGTTTCTCACAGAATCACAGATTAATTTAGAGATCTATTTATCCGCAATTGGCTATCTGAGTCTGTCACATAAAATTTGCTAGCAAGCAAACTCATAAAATTTTCTAGCAAGCAAACTCACAAAATTAACTCACAACACACCATGTATATAAATATTGAATTTTTTATATATAAAAAAGAGCAACTTTTACCCCAAAGCAGGCAAAGCAGGCAGGCAGATTGAGTTGCTCACAGAATCACAGATTAATTTAGAGATCTATCTATCTGCAATTGGTTACCTGAGTCTGCACTGAAAAGCTTCAGTCCTAAGGAAGGTTCAGCTCTGCTTTTAGATTAGCTAGAAAGCAAGAAATCCAAAGATTTCCTGCTTTTTAGCTAATCTAAATTTCAAGGAATAAAGGGAATAGCAGAACAGCTGATGGTTGTGGGAAAAATGGAAAAATAGCAACTTACCAAACCAGGCAAGTTGGATGGCTTGCATGCCAGATAAGGAGTGAGCGGGCAGGGAGGGGCGAGGCCAGACAGTGGAGCGATTTGCCAGTTCTTCGAACTGGGGACAATCGTGTGTGCAGCATTTGCCAGAAATCATCAGCTGTGCCGCCTGGACATCTGACAAGAGCTGCGCTCGGGTGCGCAGCATTTGAAACTCCTCTTGTTTCCTGCTTGTTCAACTTCAGCTGTGCCACACAAAGCAGCTGAGGAGGGAAAAGAATAAAGGACAGCCTAGAGCCCAGGCAGGTGGATGGGCCAAACACTAAACTGGTTCGGTGTCAGCTGCCCTTCGCAGTTACAGGTTCTACAGAACCGGGCCCAAACTGGTAGCATCCCACCCCTGCACGTTGCCATTATGTGATGCTTCACAATGTTTTTTCCCTTCATGGAGCCAGGGTGGATGCGGCCTGTGTGCGATACATCCGGCCTGTGGGCTGCCAGTTTGACACCCTAGTCTAGAGGGACATGTACCTTGAGTAATAACAAACAAGAATTCCAGAAAGAAAAATAGAGTTTCAGAAACACCCACGGCAGTCAGGTATTTATCTCCCAAGTACATTTCAAGAACAATTGGCTACCCAGCAAAGAGAACATTAGCCTCAATTGGAACAAATGACAATACTAGAACAGATATAGTGATAACCTAAAACACTCTTCTTTCCCTAACCTGACAGGACTATTGCCTACTTGATATACTGCATCTCAACTTCCAAAATCGCCAGCAAATGTTGCCATTGGCAGAAAGTTGGGGAAAGCAGTAGTGATGGAACAAGAAACATGAGATTTCACAATTTATCTTCCATTCCTTTAACTATTATTTCATACTATTGGGCCCTAAGGAACTTGGGGAAGGAGTGCATTATGACAGCAAGTTATATGCTTTATTATTATGTAAAACTGGGACAAGGATGAAAATAAAGTGACCTTTTTTTTGTGGTGTTCGTCATTTTTGGTTTTGTTGTAGAACATTACCTGGGTTTCCTCAACAGCCTTTTCCCTTCTCATTCATATTCCTAGTTATAGAATGCACATGGCAGTGTCCAATAACTTTATGAAGAACCTATAGAGCCTGGTGAAGCGCACGCGCATGCACGCGCATGCACACACACACAGAGGATAATGTTTCATTGAACAAAACCCCAAATGCACGGTTAAGTTAGTTGATATAGACAATTTGAGTAGAGGGAATACAGAAAAGGGGGTCACATTGGTTATAACAGGCATCGATTCAATATCCCTAATTCCTAGACAAAACCAGGAACTTTTTTCCTTTTGGTTATGGCAGTTAGTGTTTTAGCTCTTGAACAGTACTGCTGATTGCAACAACAGTGGTTATCACTTGGCTCTGGGGTGAACTGCAACCTGGTCACTGCAAGAGCATCTTGACTGTTGTTGCCATGTATGTTCATAACTTCCTGACTTAAGAGAAGATGTCTAAGTAAAGTTCCAGATTTAGCCCTATGCATTCACTTTCATAATTTCATTCTGATTTCAGATACCCAATACGCTTCATTTATTTGAAGTATTTTATAACAATACTGGTTACCAAAATGCCCAAAGTTACAATTAAAAACGATTGTAAAAACAATATAGACAAAAAGAAACAAATAATAGAGGGAGGTAAAGGCTGAAGAAGAGCAACAAATATTCTTGTTGGTTATATTATCAGTATAACAAAGGAAAAACATACTTAATTTTACATTTATTAATGGCAGCAAGAATTGTGTTTGCACAACATTGGAAAAATGAAGAGATCCCTACAGATGAAAGTATAATAACAAATATTAGAATGTGCTGAGATGGATAGATTAACACTTAAAAGAAAAGGAAGAAACAGAATACTTTTTAACATGGGACTTGTTTTACCAATGGTTGACTAACAGAAACAGAGATTAGAATCTAAAAAGACCAAAAGGAAAATAATTTTTTTGTATTGAAAATTTTGTAAGGTGGATAAACTAATTGTATTACTACTTTGAGATTAATATTGATATGTTTATTATGATTACTATTATGATTAATGTTGTATCTCTATTTAAAACTAACTGTGCCTGGACAACACGCTGTTCAGATAGATATGGAACTTTTTATGTGTATAAAAAATTATTAATAAAACATATATTAAAAAACAGAAATAGATATTGCTTCCAATATATTAACATTGGAGTTTGATGGGCCATGGAGGAGAGATCATTTTACAGTGTAAAGATCACCATTGAGAAGGTCTTCTGACAAATTGTCACTAAGTAGCCATCTATAAGAGTGTATGGATGGATGTCAGAGAATGATCCCTGACATCTTCATAAACCCAAAGGTATAACATATTCCTATCAATTTCAAAACATATCAATGAAAGGTTAATTAGTTCACAATGGTTCAAACATTTACATATTAGAAAATAGTGTTTGTGCCTAGGAGCCAGCTTCAAAACACAGAAACAACAGTGTGTTCAAGATTTCTTTTAAGAATGCACATTGATGTAACAAAAAAGTAAGCTTTAAGTATGAATATGACATGGAAAAATATGACAAAATGACAAATATTAATTGTATTGATTGCTGAAGCAGCAGAAGTAGGATTTATTTTCTTACAGAAAGTAGCTAGGCAGGAAAGCTCTAAGACTTATGAAAGGATTCTGAAGTTTCTGGACTTCAAGAAATTGAGGAGATGTTGGAAGCAAGTTGACACATACAGAGCATTTTTAGAAACTTTTAGAAACTACACAGTACTGCAGAAGAATGTATTTTTATACATTTTGATGTGCTGTCTACATGCCCATAGTGCAATAACAAACATCAATTAGAGGTATGCTGTTGAATTTTGGATTTGCTGAAGGATTTAAAAATTCAGCAAAGCTACATTTTATTTTACCATTGATTTTTTTGCTCAACTGATGGTAACTTTTGCAAATCCAGGAGAGAGGCTTTTAGCTATATCTTTAGTATTTCTCCTATTGTTTCTTGGTCTGAAGATGCTATAATTTCAATTTAGTTACATGGCATTCATTTGAAATACCATGCCAAATTATCAGTGGCATCATGCTTCTGAATTTACGCTAGAAGTTAAGAATAAGATAAAGGATGGTCTCCAACACAGTGGCACAATAATACTAAATAATAAAATATCACCATGTGTGGGGCAACATCAGCATGCCAATGTCAATACCAATGTCAACTTTATATGCTGTATTTGCATCCTGATGACTGTCACAAATATGGAAACTGCAGCATTAGTATGATGATGTTGTCATGCATATTCATTATTCACTCACACTTGACCCCAAGGGTAGACACTGAATATCACATACATTTTTGGAAATTATGAAAATCTAGATAACTGCTTCATAGAGAACTATAATATAGATTCTTCCCAGTGGTGACCACATTGATGGCCAGGATCTCTCCAGGGTTTTGAGTAGCTTCATATCTTCCCAAATGTTCTTTGCCAGTCTGGAAAGGTAAAGAGGCGAAATAAAGATGTATAGGGAGCTTCTCATATCAAACTTCAATTATTCAACAGAACTCTGGCTATTCCCCTAAGTTTAATGTGCAGCATTTTAAGGAATTTGGCAATCTGAGACAGGAAAATTGATTTGGCCAAGATTTTGGGGAGCTAACTGCTGAAATCTGGAGTAGGCACATTTATTTTTTCCTGGCAAGGGTTACATGTCAATACTGGTGGGTGAAGCTTGAATTAAAATAGTTGATACCAAGGGTGGGTTTCAAATTTTTAACAACCGGTTCTGTGAGCATGGCTTAGGTGGTAGGTGTGGCTTGGTGGTCATGTGACTGGGTGGATATGGCTTGGTGATCATATTGGCTGGGCGTGGCCAACTCAATATCACTCACATCGAGGCATGCATCTCTTCGCCTGGCCTCTCATGACTGTGGGGATGCTGCAACAGTCGTAAGTGTGAAAAATGGTCATAAGTCACTTTTTTCATTGCCATTGTAACTTTGAATGGTCATTCCACACAAGCAAAGTACCAGCAAAGGAGGGGAAAAAACTTCAGAGACGTTCCTGAGACAGGAAGTCTAGTCCTGCCAAGAATGTAATAAGGGTTAACGGAGAGGCAGTTTCTGTAAGCAATACCAGAATGTTTCCTTCCTGCCTTCCTTACAGGATTAGGCCAGTAATTTCTTCTAACAACCGGTTCTCCAAATTGCTTAGAATGTTAACAACCGGTTCTAGTGAATAGGTGTGAACTGGTAGAATCCCACCCCTGATTGATACCACTTATTCTTCTTTCCTGATACCATCTTTCCCCCTGTTATTTAAGCAACAGATTATCAAGGAATAGAAGAATCTCATAACAGATTTTTGCAATTATAATGGCCTTTAGAAATGAGGCAAAGGATTTCTTGAGCTTAGGACAATGCCACATTTAGCATAAATGCTAGGAGATCCTTGTCTTCAGTGGAGAGCACTGATTCTATTTTAGCAGAAAATTCCTGAATAGGATCAAAACTATCCATTGTCTTATGTACAAATTGGCTAACTTGCTTTGATGAGAAAGGGAGAGAACTGTGTGTTTCTTTTTTTCTTTGCCTTGAGGGAGTAATTTCCAATGGTTACTATTTTATTAACGAGGTTTCAATTTGGCTCCAATTGCTCCTGGACTGTGCCATCTGGGGAGGCCACTGCTAGAAGCAGAATTGGTAGCAATAGCTTTCTGCATGTAGAATTTTCTACAAATATTCTTATTTGTATGTGGGTGTGTATTGTGTGTGTGTGTGGGCGCGCGCATGTTCACATACATGTAGGTGAAGGTTTTGCTGTGGATTTTAATTACTTTGCTGAGGATTTATTTTGATCCTGTTTTTATTTAATTTTATTGTTTATTGCCATGTTCCTATCTAATTTCTATTCTCTAAAGATAAAATGCAAGGTAACTTAGAAAAGAAAAGTGCTTCATAAAATAGAAAACAAAAAGCAGCTCAAATTACAATAAACTGAAAACCTTGGATTACCTATCTTAATGGCTATTGATTATACTGTCTGTGTACTTCAGATTAGCTGGACTAAACAAGGAGATCAGATTTAGAAGCAAAGGAAGGAAATCAACTATGTTTAAAAATTTCCAGTGGGAATTTTCTGTTCACATCTGGGGTGAATCATATCCATCAATCCAATCCTTATATAGCAGTTGTTATTGGCTTTACATTTTTAGAAAACCTAGAACAATCGGTGTTCAAGAAGATATAGATATAAATCACAAAGCAGCACAGCTTCAACAAAGCAACCTATTTCCACAAAAGGGGAAAAAACATTTATATGAGATAACTTCCCTACTTTATTTCAAGCTGATGGATTGTCCAACAGAAATTATTTACCTAAGAACTCATACCTAAGCATATTTTTTACTCTCCAGGTGACACCGCTTTTAAAAATCTAACATGATTTCATCTTGAATATAAAAGTAACATATGTGCAAGCTTTTTGTTTTGCTTTATTTTTATTTATTTTTGCTGACACCTAGTGCTCCTGAATGTGCTGACATTTCATGACTGATAGGAAGATCAATCAATCCTAGGTAGCCTATAAATCTGTGTGGTCTAAAAACAGTGGAAGTTGTGTGTGTGTGTGTGTGTGTGTGTGTGTGAGAGAGAGAGAGAGAGAGAGAGAGAGAGTGCATGTGAATTTATGTAATCTGATATTTTGGGGGGAGTCATGCAATTTTTGTAATTACTTTTGTTTACATTTTTTAAGGTTGGGTATCCATTCCTGATGCATTTGGGATTCTAGGCAATCTTCTTGTTTTATTCTGCCCCAGTAGTTTCTCCACAGTGGAACTTGTGATTTATTAGTGCTGTCTTTGAGGTCTTCCAAATTTGCGGAAATACAATGCTCTAAACTGCAAAGATGGGAGAAAGTTCAAAGGATTCATGAATAAAATTTAAGTGAATGATACTTCAAGCTTAAAGCGCAAACACCGAGTTAGCTTAATGCATATGCAAACATTATTTTTGCTTGTAGCAGATATAGAGATGGCTGCAGTGGGATTTGCCTAAATTTAGCATGGCTCTGGATTTCATTCTGAACACTTGTGTGAAATACATTTACCAGGAGTTCACATAATGGGCTAGTGACTGCTGTGATGGCTTTTATGCCAGCATTTTTCAATTAAAGTAAAATAAAGCAGACTTCCAGAGATCCAGTGAGATCCGTGACAGGGATCTATAATAGAGATGCTACTTTTTTAGAAGGTAGGGCAAGTCTACAGCTCTTTGGGACATATTGCCCCCTGAGGTGAGATTGGTTCCCACCCATCCTGCCTTTCCATAGGAGCCTGAAGATCTGGTTCTGCCAGTTGGCTTGGAGCTTCACACTGGAGGTGGCTGATCAAGCAGCAATAATTCCCATTTCCCCCTCCCCTGTTTTATTTTCCCCCCACCTTTCCCAGTTTTAGTTATTATTGTATTTTATTGTGATTATATATAAAATCACATTAAAAATTACAATAACATACAAAACACACACACACATTTATGATTTTATTTTAATATTTTAGCCACCCAGAGCTGTCTTGTGGTGAGATGGGTTGGCTAAACAATCAAACAAACAAATGATAGTTCTCAATATGAGTTTCTAGCCTGGTACCCAGATTTAGATTATTTTGAGCTACAGGAGAAAACTCACAACATAAACCACAATAATACAGGAGAGAACTCACAACATAACTCACAATAATACAGTCCAATTTAACATTTTGATTACATTCCATCTACCTATCTATAAATCGCTTCACCAGAGTTACAATCATAAATCTCCCAACCAGAACTTGCCAAAAATGTTAGGCTCTAAAATTGGGCTCGATTTATCCATGGTTGGGCTTATCCAAAAGCATATGCAGTATTTTTTTAAAATACTTTTTAAAATAAATAAATATTTTTTTAAAAAAATACTGGTATATATTTTGAGATAAGACAAATCAAAATACCATGAAAAATGTGTCACTGCAGATACACCAGTGAGAATGTAAAATAGAATCTGTTTTGAAAAATATTTATTGAAACAAAATATGAAAATGAATTAAGTTCTTCAGAATATATTGAAAAAACATCAAAAAAAAATTAAAAGACTGGTTTATCTGCAGAGGCACATTTTTCAGAGTATTTTGGTTAAAATTTAAAGGTGGCCTCATCTGCCAATCTGTGAGTATATATGGTACGTAGCTCATATATAGGGTGCTGAAATGGTACTAGCCCAGCTCCTCCCCATCCTGGCTTGGTGTAGTACATTCGTTAAAAACAGACTTCCTTGAGTACATCAGATCTGTATTTAGATAGGGAATGCAATGCCATTGTGAATCTTCGTCCAGTACAGCGTTTAGGAGAGGATAATCAGTCATCACTTTCTTCATAGTGCTTATTGGGGCGTGGGGGGGATGTTATGTTGTTTTGTTTTTTTTACTGGGCTATGGCAGTATCTCCCAAATATAGCAACTTTGCGTAGATGTGAAATCCCAAATTCTCCAGCCAACATATTTGGCTGGGGAATTCTGTAGCTGAAGTTCACACATTTTAAAGTTGCCAAGTTTGAAAAACATAGACTATAGTGTGCATATCTAATTGACCGGATCAAGGTCCTATATCAGGGGTTTCCAACCTTGACAACTTTAAAACTTGTGGACTTCAACTCCCAGAATTCCTCAGCCAGCAAAGCAGCAAAGAATTCTGGGAGTTGAAGCCCACAAGTCTTAAAGTTGCCAAGGTTGGAAACCCCTGTCCTATACCATACAAATACAGGAACTCTTAGTAACAGCCTTTGCTGTAATCAACTACTATTGTAATCATTGTAATCAACTACTATTCTTGTAGGACTACTGCCAACACTCAACTGTTTCCAGTGGATCTGATTATATGCATTCATGATGTATCAGCATACGGAGTCAGTTAAGTGGGCAGCAAAAGGCTGAGGCAGTTGGAAAACACAGATCATCCTTTTACTCACTCCCTTACATCACTTAACACTGTGTTGGTGACCCTGGGACCTGGTAATACATACTGCAACCAATAACCATAACTCTATGATTTGTACAGAATATATGAAGGATGGCAGCCTGGGTATAATTTATAACCTTCTGAAGTGCTGTGTGTTATTATTATGTGACTGTTATAGTGTTCGTAGTATGACAGATTCTGATTAGGTAGTCAAGCATGGGGGTTATAGTCCTGAAAGTAATTTTGCATTAATAGTCTGGTTCAACAAAATATTAGTACTAATGTGCCAATGACTTAGAGATAAGAGCTGCAATAGTATCTATCCTTACTGGAACTGAAAAAATAATATACAGTATGTTGCTTTAAAGAAATGGCTAGGTTGCTACTTAAGGGTGAATCAACCTGCTCAAAATTCCCAATTTATTTTTATTTTGTTTATTTATTTATTTATTTATTTTTGTCAATTGCTTACAAGATAGTAGGTATAAGTAAAAACATAGTTATGAATACATGGATGCATATAAGAAAAAAAAAGAAACAATAGGACAGGGATGGTAGGCATGTTGGTGTGCTTATGCACGCCCTCTACAGACCTGTTAGGAAAAGGGTGAGGTTAATAGTAGATAGTCTAAGGTTAAAGTTTTTGGGGTTTGGGGAAGAAACTACAGAGTCAGGTAGAGTATTCCAGACATCGACCACTCTGTTGCTGAAGTCGTATTTCCTGCAATCAAGTTTGGTGCGATTAACCTTGAGTTTGTATCTATTCTTTGCTCTTGTGTTGTTATGGTTGAAGTGGAAGTATTCATTCTAAAATTTTAAAACACCCAAACTTATTTAAGGTCACTTTGAGATATAGGGATTCTTCCATTCTGAAAGGGTGCCAGTTTGTCTACGACTCCACAGTATTTGGTTTTTTTTCCAGAAGCCTGAGATACTGAGCTGATTTTGATTAGGTTTCTGGTTCAGGGGAAATGCTGGAATGGCAGTTTAGTAACATTTCCTCTGAAGGGGAAAACAACAAGTACAACTATTCCATTTTCTGATTCTCCACCATCAGACTGAGAGGTGGCATTATCGCTTCTATCCACTTCTGTGAAAAAAAACCTGTGATAAGTATGGAAGTAGGTGCTGGCTGTCTTCAAATTATGAGTCTCCCATTGGGAAAGTGGAAAGTTGATTTTATTTTTAGGGTATGGCATGTGTTAGCCAGGAATCACTGAGGTGACTGGCTGACTTTGTGAAAGGAATTTTTTCAAGCGGTGTTATCTTTACCCGCGGGACACTTGGGTACACCTGGGACACAATCAGGGGAGGCTCCTTTCTTGTCCCTTCACAGTTTATTCACTCACAGGAATTGAGCTGCTGACCTCAGCGGTGTGCAGGCCCAGCATCTTACTATGTGAGCTACAATGATGGCTGATGATATTGAATGATAGATAAGATATTTACATAGTGCTATGAAGCTGTTGGAAATATAAGAAGGAAACACTCTAAAGTAGAATTAGGACTCATACCAAATTGAATTAAGATATAATCCTAATAAGAGAAACTGGTTCTGCCATCACATCTCAGACAGAAGGTGTTTCTTTGTGAAGAAAATGCAGACACAGAAATTTGGCATATATTGCAAACAATATAAGCAAAATTGTTTAGCTTAGTGAAGGAGATTAGTCCAACTGTAATATTATACATTCTCCTGCTTTACTTTGCAATGAATGTTATTGTTTTATAACTGTTCTAATAAAACAAGATTTGATCCTTTTCCCTGTGCCAAATTTATTTTATGTGAAAATCCAACTTTGAAAATTAGGAAAAAGATGGCAATATGGAAAAATGGAAGCAGGGTAATTCACTGTGGGCCAACTGATAGATGATGATGAAATTTTAATATACTCTACATGAAAAAAGCATATCACATGATATGGCAATATTTACCATAAGATTTATTGTAGTTCAAAAGAAGTATAAAATACAAAGAAAAAAAAACCTCAGAGAAAGGAAAAAATGGGGCGGAATAAAGTAAAATTGGGAATGCAATCAAAAAGGGGAAGAGCCACAAAGGAGAATAACTTCCACTTTCTTTGGTGCAAATACAAACATTAAAAAAATATGATAAACATTTGAACCAATCTAGTCCCATAGATAAAATTGCATTTCTTTCCACTTCAGGCAAAAACTTCAAGAATGGTTTCAAAGTGGAGATGAAACTAGACATCTTTTCTCTAACCAAAGCAGTCAGTTTTGCTATCTCTGCCAACTCCATAAGGTTTACCATCCATTCTTTCACTGTGGATACTTGTGAGTCTTTCTATTGCTATGCATAAAGAACCCTTGCTGTTCTAATCATGCATACAAACAAAGTTCCATGCTTTTAAAAAAATAATTACAACCCTTATAACAACATTTTTGACCAGCAGAGTTTTTAATTTCCGAGACACCTGAGATACTAGAAAACTTGTTAAATTCTTTAAAATGATACAAAAAGTCTATTCATTTTTACAAATATTTATTAATCAATAAATCAATTGGGCAGATGTTAAGAAATGAGTGGAATAATGAATTAGAGATTTCTACATTATCTATACAATGGGAGAGGGCCTTAACCTCTCTAGCAAGAGGGGTAATGGACATCAAATTGGACTTAGACAACAAAAAATAATATTTAGAAGGTGTACTGTTGTATATGTTTATATAGTTATATGCACATTTGTATAGAAAGGAATTCTCAAAAACAGCATTTTGTTGAAACAATAAGGATTAAACACGTGTGTTTACAACTTCCTATGCTCAGCAAGTTCTGGGAGAAAGTAGTAGATGATATAAATATCATTGCGTGACAAAAACTAAAATACTCAGAGGATAATATTCTCTTGAATTATATATTTAGAATATGGAATTTGACAAACAGACAACATAAATGGTTTCTCCATGCCCTTGCTGTTACTGCGAATTGGAAAAATAAATTTATGACCCCTTTCACTGAATAGATTAGATAACAATTGCCACCTTAACCTATAAATGAAGATGTTGTTTGTATGTATGTATATAATGTGTGTATGTAAATAAATAAATAAATATAATGAATATGGGACTCATTTATACAGAATACAGTAGGTTAAAAAGACAGTTGTATAAATGCATCAAAAATATATACAGCTTGAATAATATTTGAATTAGACAAGTACAGATAAACTTATGACCACAATTGAGTTCAAAATGTCTGCTGTTAAGCAAGACAGTTGTTAAGTGAGTTTTGCCCCATTTTATGACCTTTCTTTCACAGTTAAGTGAATCACTGTAATTATTAACTTAGTAACACTGTTGGTAAAGGAATCTGGTTCTCCATTGACTTTGCTTGTCAAAAGGTCACAAAAGGTGATCACATGATCCCAGGACACTGCAACTCTAATAAATACATGCTGGTTGCCAAGCATCTGAGTTTGATCACGTCATCATGAGGAGCTGCAAAAGTCGTGTGAAAATGGTCATAAGTCACTTTTTTTCAGTGACTTCAAATTTTCACTAAATAAATGAAGTTGAAGACTTATCAGTATATATAGAATTGTAATTGTTTATTGTTATAGTGACAAATAATATTGTGTTTTTTCACTTTGTTATACATATACATACACACACACATGTATATATTCCTTCACTTTGACAATGTATATCACTATCACTTATTTTTATGTTTTGCTCTTTTATATTATTAATTAAAAATTAAAAAATAATGAAATAAGAGACAGACAGACAGAGAAAATGAGAGAGAAAGAAACTTACTTCAGAAAATCTTTAAGGAATTGGGCAGTGTGTTAGCTGAATCACTTTATACTAAATTGACGAAGTCATTTGATACTAAATTGACAGCTTTTGAAAAAAGAATGGATGAAAGACTTGTAAAGATGAAAGAGGAGATGAAAGAAGAAATCAAGAAGATGGAAAGCTCAGTAGAACAAGTGTCAGGAGATGTAAAACAAAGTAATGGTAAAGTGGGCATTCTGCAAAGTAAAGCAGAAGTTATAAACAGAGAACTAGAAAGGGATTAGATAATTTTAACTACCATGGAATTTTAGATTTGTATACAATAACTGCATAAAATTATTGCATACACATAAATGGAAATATTTGGCAATATCTACAATGGAGGAATGGTTTTTGAAGATGATGGAACTTTCTGAGATGGCCAAATTGACTGCTTTGATCAAATAAAAGACAATTATCAATATTTATTGCTGACTGGAAACATTCTGGAGAAAAAAAATGAACTTATGATTTAAAGTTTTGAAGATTAGGCAGGACAGATGATAAAAAAGAAGTGATTGTGTTGCAACTTTAGAGAAAGAGATAATTTTATAATTGTAGTTACAACTACTGTAAAGATCAGAAGTCACACTGTGCTTTTTTCTTTCCTATTTTTGAAACTATTTTTTCCTTTCTTGCATTTTCTTACTCTTTGATTTCTTTTCTTTTCTTTTTCTTTTCTTCTTTTATATTTGTTCCTTAAAAGACTTTTAATAAAATTATAAAAAAGTAAGTTGCAGGATTGTAAACTATAGTTTTAATTTGTCTTGTTTTCCAAACAATGATTAAGTCTAATCAGCTGGTTTAGGATTAGATATATCAAAGGAACAGTATTAGTTTTATACAGAAGAAAATGATTCCATCTCCATTCACTGACATTTATGGGGATGCAGAATACTCAGAGTTTACTTCTAAATAATTGTTTAACAATGTGTCTGAATGAGAGCATTGCATTGCATTTCGTTACTAAGAATTGTATACATTTGTTGAATGCTGGATGTTTTGATATATAAATCCAATCAGCCCCTGCTAATGTTGTCAGGACGATGAAAACTGATCATGTGTGTAAGGCTTACACCAAATATATTTGGGTAAGTCATGCCATGTTGATTTTTGAGAAGCTTCAGTTAAAAGATAGGAAGGGAATCTTGATTGCTTTCTCCACTATTTCCACAAAAGTGGGAGGAGAATATGTAGCACCTGAGAAGTAGAATTCAACCATCAATTAATTAGCCAACACCTCCAGAATCAAAGCCAGGTGGCTACACAGATGGATCAGCTTGTTTTGACTATGAACCAATTAGTATTGGTATTTCAGATATGACATCTCATTTGAAGGAATACATATAAATCTGGCTAAAGTACAATTCATTTTGACTTGGGAGCGTTTTCACATTACCAAAGATTGACAGTGATTCCTAGTCTCTGTCAATTTTCCCTGCAAGTTAATGTCTAACTTTGCTGCTGTTTTCACTCTACTAACTCAGCTTATCAAGAGAAACATCGATTGTTCACTGAATTTGGAGGTTTGAAACATGTCTTGTGATGTTGGGGTCCAAGTTCTAGCTTTACAGACTGCCTGTCTTTCCAGAGGATGCCTATGAAAAGTTGCCTCCTTTCAGTGGGATTGAAAAGCCCAAACAGGCCACTGAACAACCGATATGGTCTTCAACTTTTCAATCCATCCTTCATTAACCTGACCCTGAACCTCCCATCCTCTGTGATATATATTAATATTTCTTGTTTTGCTCTTATGGAAATTTCCACTTGCTAAAAAAGTTTGTTCCTTGCCACTGCATTCAATAATTAACCAGGCGTGAGGACTAAAGCAAGGTTTTATTCAACAAGATTCATATAAAAGAAAGTGCCTCCTTGGGCAAAGCTTTATGGGTGAAAACCAGAATTTTTTTTAATTAACATTGCTTTCTATGAGCTTTAGATTCTGTTTCTTGGGGTGGTTTTTTCCCATCATGAAATCATCAGTTTATCTGAAATAATACAGTCACAATCCCACATGACCTGATCTGGTTTTTTAGTTAGCAGGGCTTCTATTGAGGGATGAAAAGACAGGAGGAAAGGACACCAAGTTTAAACAAGAACAGCAGCCTTTGCTGTCAGAAGGCAATCAATTAATTGAAAGTAACTCCTCTGCTAGTATACAATAAAGGTACTTTGCCAGCTGTGCCATCAGACCAGTTAGAATCATCCTAAGGAGAAATTGACATGGGGTGATTATGAACAATAGGTATCCCTACTTCAAAAGGTAGTGAAACGAAAGGGGAGAACCATGTACCTTGCCCTGAGGTTTTGGAGGAACACTAGGATGTAATAAATGATTGCAATGAAATAATTAAAACATGACTGTTTCATCATAAAGGAACAAATTGGAAATGCCAAAGATGGAGCTCTAACACATTCATGCTCTTCCTTTCTTATTTCCCTTTTACATAACATGCTTTTATGTGTCAACCATCCAAAAGTGTTCAACTGAGAACTGACCATTCTTCAAAGTATCTTTTCTAGGATTAACAGTTGCCTTTGGTGTCCCATCTGATCCTGCAATAAAACACTTCACTATCAGCAGTTCCCCCCAAAAGCAAACAGTATCTCTTAAGGGATGGATTAAAAAAAAAAACACTACACAAAACAATATCGTGATTCAGTTGGGTGACACTTTAATCGTTTCCTTCTTCTGCAGCGCCTTATACAGGGAAGAGAGTGGAAGACATATGCCATGTCCCACCTTAACTGTGCATTTTCTAGTTTGTTGGGATTTATGTCAGCACCTTAATGGGATTTAAATGGAATTTTTATATCTGAATAATACTTGGCATTAATGCAAGAACTTGAGGTAGCTGAGCCATCACGATGATTTGCATAAAGGTTTTAAAATATAAAAGTAAAATAGCTGGGCTATTGTAAATTGTCAGGCAAAATATGACACTTGGATAATAGAAAAGAGAAGAAACAAAAACTGTAGAAGCACGTGCTTTCCCAAGGGGTGAACTTTGCAGTATTAAGGTTCAGCAGGGGGCAGAGAGAAAGAAAAGCCAGGGTAATAGTGTTTGGGGTCTTCATGATTGGTGGATTAAATGGGTGCAGAGGGCAGTTCAACTTGGTGAGTCTGGCAGCTTTTATCTGAAACTCTCTTTCCTACCCATTCCTTATTATATTATAAACATCCCCTGCACAGCTAATGTATTCCAGTCATTTGTTGCCACTAATTGTACATTCAAAGAGATCTAATAACCGTGCTTTGTTATGAAAAGCAGGCTTTTGAGGGGGGGGGGGGAGAATGAGCAACAGCTTGACCAAATGATCCTGTAAAGGTGTTTCATCCACGAAGGTGGGACCAGGAATTGCATGAAGGAAAGCCAAGCAAGAGATTCCAGGATAGTCTGAGGACATCCTATGAAATCCTTACCCATATTTAAGACTTTGAATAAAGAAGGGGAGAATGCCAAACAGATGGCCAGACTCCTTGGAAAACCTATTTTTCTTGCATGTTGCACTTCACTAGTGTAGTTTCGTTTCCGGTTACCCCTTCTAAGCATATGGAAAATAATGTTTATAGCCTGTGGGTGCTGGGACTCGCTGTGACAGAATTGAGAGCAGAACTAAGTGTAACAAAGCCTCCCGCTGTGTCTAAGGGGTAGTGGCCACATACATTATTTGTACTTGATGAGAGCCATGGGGAGGGGGGTGCACAGTAGTAAAAACAGCATTTTCCAAGCCCTGCTGGTTCATTTCGGTTAGAGGAGGAGAGGGAAGGCAGTTTTTCTTTGTCAATTATACCAACAGTTCTTTTTTCTTCTCTCCCCTCCTAAGGCTTGTTTTAATTCCAACACTAGCTTCTTCAGCTATTGGTTTTAACCAGATTTTCAGCTGTGAATACTTGCAGAATACATTGAGGGTGTTCACATTGAATGTCTTTGTGTGTGGACGGAGCAATTTGCCACCAGTGAAGGGGTCAGTTTCAAATGATCGAGGTCAGGGGTGGGCTTCAAAAATTTTAGCAACGGGTTCTCTGCCCAGTTGCTGGGTGGATGTGGCTATGGTGGGCATGGCCTAGATGGCCTTCTGCACCATGGCGGGAGGGGCATTTTTGCCCTCCCCAGACTCTGGAGGCTTTCCTTGAGCCTCCGGGAGGGTGAAAATGGCCTCTCTGGGCTCCGGAGGATCTCTGGAAGCCGGAAATGGGCCCATTTCCAGACTAGCAACGGAGAGTTCCAGTTCCGGTTTCTCCAGTGATGGACCGAAATCCGTGACTTTGCTACTGGAGCGCTCCGATCCTTGCGATTCGGGGCTGAAGCCACCCCGTAGCGGTGGTGAAGATGGGGGAGACTGCCAGCCAAGTTGAGGGGAGCTGCATCTCTCCTTCTTGGCTAGCTTAACTCCCTTTCCTGAAGGTAACAAGAGGCGGTCAAAAATGGCCGCCACAAAGGAGAACCGGACAGGATAAGAATGTGCAGGAGTAAGACAAAGAGGAAAGCAGAACAGACCGGGCTAAACATAAAGAAATATCTAAAGAAGGTACCCTGAAGCTAAAAATATTTAGAGGGATATCTCTGAAAGAAAGTTCTAACAGGCGGCGAAAGATAGAGAAAAGGAAGTTAAAAATCTCTTCTCCTATTTTTATTTTATTATTATTGATTGGAAAGAAGTTTATGCTAAATTAATTTGACATTAAATAGGCTATCTTAAGCTGGAATTCGAATGTCAAAGGAAGATAAAAAAGATTTCTTGGTACTTTATTTTACTTTTAATATTTTTGGTTAAAAAGGAGAAGAGGAGATAAAAGGGTGGAATTTGGAATAGAAAACGGAGTTTCTCCTGGGGAAAAATAAATAAATAAAGGATCTAATTGTGAACTTTGAAAAGATTCCCAAGGATACATTGTAACTGAAACTTTGTTGAAAGATACAGTAACGATTGGAAAGGAAGAAAAAACAAGCCAGAACAGTTTGGAGAAGAAGAGATTGGTTTCTTTTTTCTTTTGTTAATCAAAGTCACTCGGGTGGTTGTTTGAAATGTCTCACTCCTGGAGCAAGTGAAAATATATCTCAAAAATGAGAAAGAAGAGGCAGAAAAAGAAGGAAGATCTTTTGGCTTCGTGTTTGAATTTTTGGAAATGGAGATCCTGGACTATGAAAAAAAGCTCCAAGAAGGCTGGAACAAAGAAGAACCCATCTTTATTGAAATAAAGCAAAATGTGGTAAAAAGGGGTAACTTGGGAGAGGGGGCAGCATAAAAGTTTAATTAAATAAATAAATTAAATAAATAATAAATAAATAAAAGAGGGAAAGAAAGTAAAAGGTTTAAAGGCAGCAGCCAAAAAAGAAAATACTTTGAAAAAGAAATATAATAGCAAGGAGAAGCAGAAAAGTAAATTACAGAAAGGGAAAAGAGAGAGAGAAAGTTACACAAAAAAAAGGGATGAGAAAAGTGTGGGGGGGGGAAATAGAAAGGGAAAGAAATTATGAGGAACAAAAGCAAGCGATAAAAAAAAAGGGAAGCGTACTAGAATCAAAGGTATATGCTCAGCTTGGGAATACAGAGATAATGGTTAAATCAAGTTAAAATTGAGAACTCTGTAAAGGTACTAGGGTTATAATTGTAGAATATTATGATGTGTTAGAAATATAATATATAAGCAACTTAGGAGATAAACATTATATTATTATGTTTGGTATGTTTATTTAAGGAAATGGAAAACAAAGAGGAAAGATCTATATTAGCTACTTGGAATGAATTTGAATAATTATTTTTAAAGATTGATAAAATATTTAAGAGTTAGCTAAAATGAATTTGAATAATTGCCTTTTTTATTGGATAAAATTGTATAATTAATTAATGATATATGTATTGATAATTAATGTAAGAATAAAGAAAGGAGAGAAATATTTTGGCTGTTTCCAAAGATTGTTAATGTGAAGGATTTATAGGGTTCATACCAACATGAGAATGATTTTGAATTATTTTATTAATGTTTATATATATACAGTGTTTTTGTTAGTGATGTAGATCTTTTTCGCATTTGTGGGGAGAAGTACCAACCAGAGTCTGAAGGATGAGATTTATATAAAACAGATATTAGATTTGAATGGATAAACTTAATCTTTAATGACATTATAAATATAAGATTTAATACTCCGATTGATAACTAGAGGGGAAACCTTGCTTGTGTTTTGTTTTGGGTTTTTTTTGTTTTTGTTTTTCTTAGAATGTTGGAAGATAATATATAAAATTGTAAACAATGACAGACAAAATATAAGGATAATGAATAAAAAGATATAGAAATTTGGATTGATATTACTATAAAAGAAAATTAAGAGAAGTTAAAGGAAAAATGGTGAGAAATTGATAAAAAATGATAAGATATAAAGTTGAATTTATAAGATGAATATAGATATGAAATTATGTCTGTATGAAAATGTGATAACCTGGAATCATGCTGTACTCAAATAAGATGTTTTATTTGTTTGATAAAACCCAATAATACTTTAAAAAAAATTTTTTTTTTAGCAACGGGTTCTCTGCCCGGTTGCTGGGTGGATGTGGCTATGGTGGGCATGGCCTAGTTGGCCTCCTGCACCATTTTTGCCCTCCCCAGACTCTGGGGCCTCCGGAAGGGCGAAAATGGCCTCCCTGGGCTCCGGAGGCTCTCTGGAAGCTGGAAATGGGCTCATTTCCAGACTTCCTGAACTTCTGAGAGGCTGATTTTTCACTCTCCCTGAGCCTCTGCATGTGCCCTGCACTTACCTGCATCCAAAATGGCCGTGTGGGGAACCCTGGAAGGGGCACGTGGGTTGGGCGGGGCAGGGCAGGGCCATCCAGGAGTGGGATTTGGGGGTTCTCTGAACTACACAAAATCTTAGCTAGGGGTTCTCCCAAACCACTGTTAACCCCCAGCAGTCCATCCCTGATCGGGGTTGATATTTGAAGGATTAAGTTGCTTTAGAAAGGGGAATGTTGGCTAGTAATTATTAACAATTTCTCTTCTGAAAGGGTAGACATCAGAGAATGTATGAAAGAGATTTTAAAGAGAGGAGTTATGTGCAAATCTGGATACATACTGTTACATTTTTTTAAGCTATGTAAGATAAATGCATTCATTCTGAAATCAGGATTTACTGCTTGAAAATTGATAGTTGACTCATTTATGTACCATTTTTAAAATTATATATTGGTTTTTAGAGAAAGTGGTTTGAAAAATTAAACTAAATTAAACTAGAATAATATTAATTAAACTATACAGAGTTTCATGTTTTTGATGATTTGATGAAGAGTCCTGTGGCGCAGTGATTAGAATGCAGTATTGCAGGCTAATTCTGCTGACTGCCAGCGGTTTGAATCTCAACGGTTCAAGATTGACTCAGCTTTCCATCCTTCCGAGGTCCGTAAAATGAGGACCCAGATTGTTAGGGGCGATACGCTGACTCTGTGAACTGCTTAGGGAGGGGTGTAAAGCATTATGAAGTGGTATATAAGTCTAAGTGCTATTGTTATTATGTGCCATCCAGTCATTTTTAACTCCTAGCAATCACATAGAAACTTGTACTTTCAAATTCCACAATGCTCATGCTAATTGCCATGGTAACTGAGTCATGAAGGGATAACTCCCATATGTACCTGTAAACTAAAGGTGAGCACCCTAGAGTATGAATACAATTCCCCCCATCTCTTTATTATATCTCAGGGTTCCGACCTGACCTGATAGTTTTCACGGGTTGTAGAGATCATGCCCTTCCGGCACACAGTATGTAACCCTGGAGACAGCTTTGACAGAACTATGGCTGGAATGTGCTTTTGTTTTGAATGACATGCTGCCTTGCCACAGCTGCAAGTTCATTTTTCCATCCCCCTTGCCTATGGCAACTCAAGAACAGGGATGACCAAAAGTTTATAGAAATATCTAAGTATCCTTCAATACATAGAATTCAATTATTATGTGAGTTTTGGGCACTTTGGGGCTTTTGAGTGACTCTACACTTGGACAAGCTGTAGCCTACACACAGTTCTCTGAATGTAATCTGTAGATTCTAAGAAACCAGGACTGCACTGATGAAATCCAGTGTTCAATCAATCATCCCATTGCTTCACATTTTTGGATTTAGCTTTGTATTAGATGCAGGAAATAAGAGTCATCTACAACATAATAGTATAAGAACTGTAGTAGCCACTATGTAAGACAGACAGGCAGAAAACTGGCAGAGCTCACCCATGAACTAGAGATGAGACGACATGGTTAAAACACTTTAATTTCACAATACATGGACAAACTCAACCATAATTTACACTGGGAAAGTGTGAGCATTCTAGACTAAGCTAATTCAAAAACTTAAGGAGGTTTTGGAAGCTTGATATTCAGACAAGTCAGCCATCAACAGGTACATAGAGATAAACAACATTTACACCACCATTAAAAGGGGGGGAAATTAAAAAAAAAAGAAACAAAAAGACTAGAACACCACCTTGCCAGCAAACAACAGTCAGATAAACAGAGATTAACACCAGACAATCAGGCAATAAACACAGCCTAATCAAGGTACTACCAAGGAGAAAACAATACCTCACCAACCTTGAAAGGTAAAGTTGCTGTGGAAGCAGAGAGAAAACTCCATTCCTTCTAGCACTAAAAATGTTACTTAGTCGGATTGCAAAATGTCGGCAAGCAAATAACCAAGGTCAGAGAGCACCAAGGACTCCACAAATTGCATTTCCCTTAAGCTCTTTCTGATGGTAGAAGGGAAGTGCTTATAAATTCTAATGGGACTTTTGTATATCTTCTGATATACATAGCCAAAAATTGAGGGGTAATGAAAGGGGCAGAGGGGCAACCATGCTAACAGGTCAATAAAACCAATTTCCTTTTACTTGACCTAACTGCTTTTTAAACTTTTGTAATTACAACAAACATCCAGTTCATCTATAATTTTATTTACAAATGTGGAAAAGGATTTTGCACTCAATAGGTTTCCACACTTTTAATTTTGGAAGTTAAATAGTGCCCCTCATCCTTTCCCTTCTGGTACACTTTTGTGACTGGCAAGTGAAAATAGATATAGATTCTGATGAGATATATTTCTTTTAGAAAAAGAAAAGCTTTTCAGGCTGATCAAACCAGTTGATGGGCTCTGAAGTGGCAGGATCTAATAAAGCCAAGGATGAGAGGCCAGTTTTGAAATCTTAAAACTATGTTGCTGTCAGCACAGTATAGACTTTAAAATCCAAAGGAGATTTAGCCTACTCAAATGATTTGTCTTCCCTGTCTTCAAAGAATGATGGCTTCTTTTTCATCTTCTTGCCTTGCTGTTAAACCATAGGGAATTATTGACTTTATGGTGCACTTTTAAATACATCGTCCAGCAGAAAGAGAACATGAATGTACACTGAAGCTAGGAGTTGAAGTTCTCTTCTTTTTGCATAGTTTTCTTATTTAATTGAAAGCAATTTTTCAATAGAGGAGAACAAACAAGTGACAATTACACAAGTGACTTGTAATCACTAGCCATTATAGTGCATTGTGAAATGTATTTTTTATGTACACAGGCACATGCATATTGCTGTGGAACAAACTTTCTTCTTTTTTAAACAATATCTTTGTTATAAGATTGGCATTACTGAGAATGTTTTAAGAAAAGTGTCAAAGATATGAAACTGCCAGGCCTGGATGTGATGATATGTAAGATGATTCAGTGCATTTGATCTGTTATCTCTCCACTTTCCTGCTTATGCATGCCTTTCTTCTTCCCTGATTTGTTTCAGGATTTTTCAAGAAAATCCCACAGCAACTTTGTTGCATCAGACCTAAAATTTCATGGATGAGGAAGGGCCTCCTTCTTTTGTCATCTGTATTTGTATCTATATACCTCCTGAAAATTCCAGTGGTATACAACCAAGCATCTCAAAGTGTGGTTAGAACTATGCTACTTTGCCTATTTTGATTTTATGTGAGAAGATATCAAAAATGAGATTTCATAACATTCCTTGAGTTCCCATGTATCTCCAGACCTTCAATGAATACAGTAGTTATGGATTCTTAAAGCCTAGCTAGATTGAAGCACCTGGCTAAACACAGTGGATTTTGAAAAGCTATTATGGTTAGTACTTGGATAAGAAACCCACAAAAAAAAAAAACGCCCCCCACAAATCTACTGGTTAACAAAAATAAAAATAAAACACTTCTGCAGTGTTGTAAAAAAAAGATCACCACCACTTAAGACTTTTTTGGGGCTTCTGTACTTTCTATGTTCTTTGATAACTTGCACATATAAAATAATCTCCCATCATCCCTCAACTGATGTTTGGAAATCCTTCCAAGGCTAGTGACCAATAAATTTGACAGATTCTTTTTTTGGAATGTGTCTTTGACATTCCATGGCTGCTTTTCCTGACTGGCTTTACTTATTTTGGAAGTATGGTTGTTCTTAAGAAGACAATTTTAGGTTACTGAGTTTTTACTAAGTGTACAAAGAATGAAAGAAGAATTACTTCTGTGTAATATACTACTGACATAGTCAGTCTGTTCACAGATTCACTTTATACTCCATGCTTGTACAGCAAATGTCAGCATCTCATTGGGAACAAATAGTATAATATTGTATGTAAAATGTAAACTATCTTTAGAGAAAGATTCTTAGTGTGTGATGCTTTATTTGCGTTAACTAATTATGTGGGCGACTTAAAGACTTTAAAAAATAAGGCACTAATAATAGGGTTTGAATAAAATAATGCTGGCTAAGATGCCACACAGAGAGAATCATGGTTTTTGTTGTTTAATGGCATAATCAGCTACAAACTAAAATGTCTGCTACAAAGCTTTTTCTATGACCAAAAGAAATAGCTGATTTTGCATTTTGTAGAGAAAAAGGAACCTTCCATTAAGTACCTGGAACATCATGGAGTTTGCTTTTGTATAACTGTTTGAATGTTAATAACTAATTGTTGACAAGTTGTTGGGGATTTTTGGCAAACACTTGAAAATTTCCTGGGGGCTTTTATCTTACAAATTAGAGTACGTATAAAACACAAATATAATTCTGTTTTGAATTTGACTCTATGAAGTGGAGTACAATGGTTGTCAGCTTTAGCATGGCCAAGTCCACATATTTTCTGCAACTTCTACAACATTTAAATGAAGTTAGCAAAGTAGCGTTGATGAAGCATTTATCATAGATCACAGCTTCAGATCCTCTGCCTATAGAAATCCTAAAATATAATGACTTGGGTCCAATGAGTGGTTATTAATTGGTGTTGTCATTTACACACCTGGAAAGGCCCTAGATATTTCCTGATAACATTTTTGAAGATAGTTACACAATATCCACAGTGTTTTCCAAAATTGATTTGATAATGTGCTATCAAGCTGTTTTCTTCTCTTAGTGACTGCATAGATTGACTTTCTCTGGGATGATCTGTCCTTGGTGTATCCATTGGCACTGTTATCTATTTATTTACTTTCACTTTCATAGTCAATAACAGGAAAATAATTGCCTGCATGATTGTAATCTTGATAGGTATAGGCAAAGCATTAGCATCCACATACCTTTTCCAAGATCTTCATGGCTCTTTATGCTAATCTGCATCACCCTGAATGTCTTGAGTATTGGTTCCTTCAGTGTTGATTATAAAAGGCAGAAGCTAGCTATCACTTTAATGCCTTCACTGTCACTTTTGAGGCTGCACAGTTTTCATTACTCTGACCTTCCCTATAGTTGAACTTAGTCTCATTTTTTTGATCTCTGTTTCTTGACTTTCAATACTAGAACTTGCAGATCATTGGCATTTTCAACTATCAGTTTAGCATAACATAGGTTCCTGTTGCTTCTTTTTTCCTTTTTAAAACAACGTTCTCTTCTTCTGTCCTCCCTTAATATTTATTCAGCATATAGGTTAAATAAATAAGGAGAGAGACTATAGCCTGGTCTCACCCCAATCTGAATGCAGTCTCTTTTGCCATGTTCTTTGGTATCCTGTCCTGTTTTTTTAGTTTTTTTTATGAAGACAATGAGATGTTTTAGCATTTCCTAAGGACATTCTACAGTTTACTTGGTCAACACAGTACAAAGCCTTTCTACAATCAACATGGGCAATATGGACTTCTTTTTGCTATTCTTTGGTTTTCTTAATAATCCAACATGCATGTGCAATAAAATCCCTTTACTCAGCCTTCTCAAAAACCACCTTGAACCTCTGGCATTTCCCACTCATATAGGGCTATAATCTGTACTGAATTATCCTAAGCACTGTTTCATCAACCTGTGGAATTTTGGTTATTGTATGATAATTGGCACATTGTTGAGTCTAAGAATTAGGGATATGTACACAAAAAAACACCTTGAACTAGTATAAGAGAGGAAGAAAATAAATACAAAACTATAACCTATGTTGAGAACAAACTGTGGCTGATGGTAGTTTTGGTTATGGCTGGTGATTTAATTTACACAAAAAAGCAGAAAAATCAAAGTTTGACAATCAAAAAGGGTTATGTTTGGTTGAGGCTATTATAGAAGAATCATGCCATTTTCTAGTATGTATTTGGCAACAAATAGCATTGTGTTTAAGCTTTTAAATCAACAGGGTATAGCCTGTTACAAAATAAATGAGAGCTGCTTCCAGCATGCAGAGTAAACCGTTAGCAATTTATAATGCTGGGGAAGTGCCTTGAGCAGTGATCCTTGATATGAGAACTGAACTGTTACAAGCATGTCCCTTTTTCATCTCCCTACTTCTTCTAAAATAACCTTCTGGGTCTAGTTGCTTTGTGCTCTTTTTTTATTGCTGCCTTGTGTTCTTTGTTTCATCAAGGGAAGCACTTGCTGCTAGTGCTATTCAGTAATTGTGTGTCTTAACAAGTTGTTTATGGTTCTTAGATGTGGAGATTCCTCAAAGGTACATGGTTTCTGATGATATTCAGCACATGTTTTTTGGTATCCTTTTTCCTTCCTGAAGCTTTGAGCTTTCCAGGGATAAGATACATTCTGTTGTGCTGAACAGAGCACGATAGGCTTAGTACAGTTTTCTGTTATGTACTGTATTTCCTAGTTCAATAAAATAACGTAAAACAAAAGATTAAAAAAGAGAATGGAAAAAGACCTAAAAGAAATGCTTGGGCTACCCTCTTGAGGCAAGATAAACAAACAAACATCAAAGTAACAAACAAACATCTGTTTAAAATACCCAACCAGCTCAAGAACCCAAGACAAGTTCTTACTTCTCCAGGGACATAGTAAGAGGAGGAAAGATTATGCTAGAGAATGAAGGACCTAGTTCCATCCTGCTCTGTTTGATTTCACCTCTTTTTTTAATAATGAAATGATTCACTCACAGAGACCAGTACTGCACACAGTCCAAATTTGGTGCTTTGGTGCTCACTTTATCTTGGACACATTTTGGGGCCTTCCCATACAATCTGAGTCCTAAATCTCCATTGATCTATCTCCTTGATAATTACCTGGAATCACCAGCTGGCTACCATCTTCATTTTCTTAACAGCTTGTAAGAATCAGGCAGAATTTTTTTTAGAAGTACTACAAGTTTAACCCAAATGGGACCTGTGGCAAAACCTTCAAAATGTGATTTAAAAAAGAAAGAAAGAAAGAAAGAAAGAAAGAAAGAAAGAAAGAAAGAAAGAAAGAAAGAAAGAAAGAAAGAAAGAAAGAAAGAAAAAGAAAGAAAGAGGAGGAGCAAGGCATTTTTTAAAAAAGTTATGAAATCTGAAAACAAATCTGCCCTTCTGAAAGTTAAACTTCATATAAAATAGATTCAGGACTTTTGTTCAAGAAAAGAAATGAGCTACTGGATGGGCACTATGTTTATCTAGGAAGTTTTGTGAAGGTGACCTAGAATAAAGAAAGGATCCCTATTAAAATAAATTTGGAAATAAATTTCAGAAGGATTATTTTAATGGTTTAGAAGGGTGACTTCTTGGGGAGGGCAAACCACAATATCTCTGATATCCTCTAGTCAGCCTTCAGAGTCCCCTCTTATCACATTTTACTTTCCAGTCAACAAAACCTTCTCAGAGGAAGATTTCATACAGTTAATTTTGAAATCTTCATATATTATTTTATAAAAATTTAAACACCCCACAGAAAATATTCTTTCAAGTCCATAATCTCCTTAACTTCCCAAAATCACCATTCTAGACTCCCTTTTCCTGTTTGTCAAAAATTGAAGTTTTTTTTTAATTTTAAACTTACATAAAACTTCCTTCATCCAGAATAGAAAGAAGCTGTTCCAATGTGTTGAAACCTGCTCTTCAGAAGGTTCTTAACCACAAAATCATTAATACCAACCTTCTGAAGTAGTTAAGGGAGAAAGTAGGTGAATCTAATGTCTGAATATGCAGAACTGTGGCTTAGAATTTTCTCTCAGAGCTCAACTCAACCTTTATTGACAGAGTACAACATGTGTACAATGAGATTGGCTGAGTCTCCCTTGGTGCACTCCCCCCAACCCAACTCACAGTGAAGACAAAAACGAAAAATCCCTAATCCAGTGATCCTACTAACAAACACACTATCTTATTCCACCATGTGAACTTATTGCACAATAAGCCGTCCCCACAAGTGTATCATACTATGTTCATGTCAACTTGAAGTTATTTTCCACTCAGGAGTCTGACAGCCCATGGGTAGAAACTGTTCTTTAGCCTGTTGGTGCAGCTGGCTATGCTTCTATATCTCCTACTTGATGGTAGGAGAGTGAAGAAGTGCTGACCAGGGTGTGAGTTGTCCCTAATTTTCCTCATTCTTCTAAGGCAGCGAGCCCTAGCGATGTCATCTAGTGGTATCAGGGGACAGCCTACTATGTTTTGTGCTGTGCCCTCTGTATGTAGTGTCTTTTCATCTGCGGCTATCAAGCCAGTATACCACACTGTAATGCAATGTGAGAGGACACTTTCTATAGCGGACCGGTAAAAGCCATCAGTCATTGTTCCACTTTGTTCTTTTGCAAGACCCTAAGAAAATGGAGTCTCTGTTGGGCCTTTCTGGCCACCTAGGTTGTGTTGACTTTCCAGGTGAGATCTTTGCTGATGTACACTCCCAGGAATTTAAAGGAGGAAACTCTTTCCACACAGCCCTCAGATATAAAGCTCTCAAGCGTGCTGGATATCACTATTTTTAATTAATTTCTTCATGGAGATACTTTGTGTGGGTCAAAGCTATGGGTAATCCTAGCCCTCTCCTTGATCCAGAGAGGAGATCTGAGATGCTGATCAATTCACTGGCTCCTCTTTTACCAGGCCACCATCTTGGCTATTACAGAGCTATCTTCTATCTGCCATTGTTCCCCAGAAGTCTACATTGCTGATTGATTTGTGTTTCACCTCATCTACAGTCATCCAAAGACACTGAGGAAATGAAAACAGTAGAAAGCTGGCACCTTTTTTTTTTGCATTGCACTCAAAAACCTGCTTTTCAAAAGATAATTATGAAATAATCCATGGGTACCCTCAATAGCATTTGGAAGAAGGCATTTTTAAACGTTGGATCTTTCTTCATGAGATATTTCTTGGAAATGATCTTTGAAATTAAATGCCTCTCAGTCAGCTCCAATATTTGTGTCTTTAACATTCATATTTATCCAACAGAACATTTTTTTGGAAAAAAAAAAAGAAGATATTTTCATTCCAAATGCTAAAGGAAGAATCAGAAGAATTGGAGAATACAGTTTAAAAAGCTTGAAGAAGTGGCAATAATATTTAAAACCTACATTTGTTTGTCATAGATTGTATCATGAGTTTCCTCATTATTAGATTTCATTTGTAGAAAGTTAGCACCCACCCGTCTCCTAGAAGAATGAAATATTCTAGGCAGTATTAAAAAGGTAAAATATAATATTTCTCTAGATGAGAAAAGGAGTATTATGTTTTTAAAGACAAAGCAGCTTCCTGTAGGTCCTGCCCCCAGCAGATATTTGGAGCACATTAAGACTGGCCCAACCTATCTACAAGACAAAAGTCCTCCAGCTCCAGGGTGATGTGATGAAGACATGGCCCCTCAGAACATAATAGGATTAGCCCTTTACCCATCTAACAGCAGGGCTCACTGCATTGCGAAATCACCTGGGGACATTACATCATCCCAAGGTTCCACTAAACTTGATTCAGACAAAGATGACTAAACATGGGAGTCTGACTACAGCCAATAGAATACATGCTCTTGCCACAGGAACAGGAAGCTCAAGGCAAGGCCCAAGAAAGGGTATAAACAACATGTGTTCAGCAGCACCAGGACTACAAACCCATGTGATCCTGTCCATCAATAAACCATCTTTCCAATCAGCCTTCATGTTTCCAATGTCTTTCTCCCCACTTTTGGAACTGAACTCAGATGGATATTTTTTCCAACACATTTTTATCATATTTTAAAAAGTATGTCTATCTTAATATGTACAAGCATCTGTACAAATACATATTTACATAACAAATGAAGACATATATCAGTCAAAGTAGTGTTTTTTTAATTCCATGACATTTTCTATTAGAATTAACTGATTTCTTATTAAAAAGGCCACCAAACAATGCAAACTCCCAGAAAGAAAGGCACAGAAAACAAATTTCAGCCACTGGAGAATTGGAATGCATCTATCAGGTTTTATTGTCCTGAGAAATCACTTGACTTTGGTTGAGAATTTTCTGAGTAACAGATTGCTATCAGCTACCAGAGATCATCTCTGATATAGATTTACAGTAAATTGAAAGATACAGTAAGTGTTCTGTTCTGTATATCAGAGACAGATTCAGTAATGTGAAGAGAATCTTGAACCAGATGATCTCTTTTGCCAAAATACTCTCCAAATATTTTCTATAAATTTTAATCTTCAAATACTCTTCCCTTGAGACAAGAAATTATCATAATAATCCTTAGCATTTATGCAGAATTTAAGAGCATTAGCAATTCATTGTGTATATTATATTGGACTCAGACTACTTAGCTGTTTACAACTGTTTAAATACAGACTGGCTGTAGAAGGGGAAAAAACACAGAATGGTGGAAGGGAAGGATTTTTCTAGTCTTTTTCTTCTTGCTATAGAAGCTCAAACCCCAACATTGCATTTGGAAGTATACTCTTTGCATAAAGAAGTGGATTGGTCCAGAGCATCCTTTGTATGCACGTGTATATCTGTGTGTGTATGTATGGATGGGCTTGAGGGTCTGTGGAAATAAATCTTATCTATTTACCTTATAATAAATGGTGAAAAGTTAACCTTCCCTGTCATAGTGTGTGTGAGAGGAAAAATACCTATGACATGATACCTACTAACTTTAGATTTGCATGATTACACACGTGAACATTTTTTCCCCATTCAGTATCTTCTGCAAACTTATCATAGAATGCCACTGGACCAGCAGCAGGCTACAACACCTGTTGGATGATTCTGAGAAAATGAAATAGGGGTGAAAAATATTTTTTTCTTCCGAGATAATAAGTTGTTTTTGTTTGTATTAGTTATAAAACAGAGTCTACAATAATTGCCAAATGGCCATCTTTCTCCTTTAGCATCATATCCTCTTGTTTCTTTACAGTATTTAGATATATTTTCATCTCTATTTTTGCTCCTGTACCCTGTTATATTAAGATAGAAGACATTTCCATTAAAATGTTCTAATTAAGCCAACACAATATGCATGCTATTCAGTTATACCTTGATACCTCAGCATCTCCTCTATTTCACACATATGAAAATGACCATGTTGTTCAAAAATTTAGAAGTATTCTGTCCTCTTTGTGCCATATGATAAAGAATGGGCTATTTTCTGTCAGGTTTTTTTAAAAAATATATTCTGATTACAGATGATTCTAAAGCTATGCTTTTTTCAGTGTCTGCCTCAGTATCCAGGTCAAAACACTTGTTTGGGGCTCTTTGCAGCAAAACAAGAGATAATATTCAATGCTTTCAAGTTTCCTGTGAAGCAGACATGCAATTAGGCATTTAGCTGTATCCTACTCATCAGTGTTTCCACGGTGGCATCTAATATGCTTAGGAGGGCAACCTTAAGCAAAGCAACTTGCTGAAGGCGAATTCCTTTTAACTACTCAGAAGTTCTCTCAGCTTGTCATTCACTATTGGGTGAAAACTTGAGGATGTGATAATAAGGCTCCACAAGAAGTGACCTGCTACAGCAGTTTTCAGCAAACCTTTGGAACTCTTGCAATTTCCACAAGAAAAACACCCTTCTGTCTTTCTATTGTTTTCTAAAAACCTGCTCAAGCTGCCACCTAACCAGCAGATTTTTCTGACACTCCTTATTAGGGGTTATGCAGCACATCAGTCTAGGCCTCCTTGCCCTATTATGCAGTCTGAATTTTTGCTGCCTAACAACCCTGTTCTGCCAGCAGAGTTTCACAGCAACATTAGATGATGCTGGGTCACTTGCTTTCATTCTGGTTAAAGGGACAATCTCCTGCAAAAGATTCCACTTCAGTATAGCTTATATTTCTCTAGCCTAACTTTAGGTTTTTGATAGAAAAACAGACAAGAGTTTCAGTAAATTTAAACAGAACATATGAAGTGCTCAATCCTAATGCAGACCTCTGAATTTCAAATGCCAAAACTTCCCAACCCACAGGCTCAGTCAAGGGAACACTTTAAAACTGCCCTGCGCTGTTTGCCTAATTTATATAAACTCTTACAATAGTTGCTTAACTCCTTAATTTCTCCCCATTCACCTGAGCAGCATTTGGTCAAGATGACCCTGTTCTTGTGGTAATTGAGCAAGAACTTCAATGCTTTCGTGTCAGATTAAGATGGTTAAATGTCACCATGATCTTCAAACCAAATCCAAGTTGCCCTCACAATTGTTCTCTGGACATAACTGCGTAGTTTAAGCATTAATTGGAAATACCTTTTTTGTGTATGGGACCTTACAGAAGAACGCCAGCTTTGCATAGGGGAGTGGTGGTGGTGGGGGTAGCGGTGATTATTCGGGAGGATCTGGGTCCTAGGGAATCCACTGTTCCTCAGACGACCAGATGTGAGTCCCTTTTTGTAAAGTGTGGTTCTGGGGTTCAGATGGGCCTATTGATCACATACCTGGCTCCCTGCTATGTGACATCGGCTCTGCCTGAGCTCCTCGAGGTCATAGCCGGCCTTGTGGTTGAGACCCCCAGGCTGATGGTCATGGGGGATTTCAACTTGCCTTCGGCTGGCGGGGCCCCGGGATTGCTCAGGAGTTCTTGGCTTCCATGACAGCCTTGGGCCTGACCCAATTAATTAGGGAACCCACTCACATTGGGGGTCACATCCTGGATCTGGTTTTTGTCTCTGTACAGCGGCAGGATGATCTTGGTATTGGGGATGTTTTTGTTGAGCCCTTGTCATGGTCAGATCATTTGTTCCTTAGGCTGGACTTCCAGGCTGGTCCCCCCTGTCGCAGGGAGGCGGATCAAATACGTTGGTACCTCCCAAGGTGCCTGATGGATCCAGATAGGTTCCTGATAGAGCTTGGGCCATGTCCCGATGTTCGAGCACACGACTCGGTTGAGGGCCTGGTCGCCACCTGGGATAGGGTGGCGGCTGGGGCCCTGGACCGGGTCGTGCCCTTGCGACCTCTGACCTGGCGCCGCTCTCACTCGGCCCCTTGGTTCTCCAAGGAGCTGAGGGAGATGAAGCGCCGGAAAAGACGCCTGGAGAGTATTTAGAGTACTACTCGCTCCGGACCTGACCGAACATTATTATGGTCTTATATTAAGACCTATTTAGTGGCGATAAGGGTAGCAAAGCATTCTCACTTTTCCACATTTATTGCGTCTGCAGGAAACCGCCCGGCTGCCCTGTTTAGAGTGACCCGCTCCCTCCTGGAAGGGGGAGCGCAGGAGGACCCCTTGCAGGGACGGGCTGAGGACTTTTCAAATTTACTGCTGGATAAAATCATTCCGATCCGGGATGGGTTGGACTTTGAATGGGCAACTCTGGGTGGGGCATGGGGGACGGAATTTGGGGAAGTCATTTGGGAGGAGTTTGATCCTGTGACCCCTGAAGATGTGGACAGGTTGCTGCAGGGGCTGAATGCTACCACATGTTTGTTGGATCCGTGCCCCTCCTGGCTGGAGTTGGCCACTCGGGAGGTGACACGAGGTTGGTTCCAGGGTATTATTAACACTTCCTTGAGTGAGGGGTATCTGCCCGCTGCCTTGAAAGAGGCGGTGGTGAGACCCCTCCTCAAGAAACCATCCTGGACTCAACTTTGTTATCTAATTATCGTCCTGTCTCCAACCTTCGCTTTGTGGGAAAGGTTGTTGAGAGTGTGGTGGCACGACAGCTCCCCCAGCACCTGGATGAAGCTGTCTATTTGGATCTACACCAATCGGGCTTCAGGCCCGGGCACAGCACGGAGACGGCATTGGTCGCATTGGTGGATGATCTCTGGAGGGCCCATGACAGAGGTCATTCCTCTGACCTGGTCCTATTAGATCTCTTGGTGGCTTTTGATACTGTCGACCACAGTATCTTATTGCGACGGCTAGAGGGGTTGGGAGTGGGGGGCACTGTTATGCAGTGGTTCTCCTTCCTCTCTGGCCGTTTGCAATTTGTGTTGGTGGGGGGGCAGAGGTCAGCCCCGAGGCCCCTGGTTTGTGGGGTGCCTCAGGGGTTGGTGCTCTCACCCCTTCTGTTCAACATTTATATGAAGCCACTGGGTGAGATCATCCGTGGCTTTGGGGTAGAGTTCCATCAGTACGCTGATGATACTCAGCTGTACATCTCTATCCCGGGCCACCCTGATGAAGCCGTCGAAGTGATGACCCGGTGCCTGGAGGCCATGCGGTGTTGGATGAGGCGGAACAGGCTTCAGCTCAACCCATCTAAGATTGAGCGGCTGTGCTTCCTGGCACTCTGATACAACCAGCTGGTTCCATCACTGGCTGTGGGGGGGGGGATTCTTGCCCCCACAGAGAGGGCTTGCAATCTGGGTGTCCTCCTGGATGTGCGGCTGTCATTGGAGGACCATGTGGCAGCCGTCGCCAGGGGGGCTTTTGGTCAGGTCCGTAGGATCTACCAGTTGCGGCCCTTTCTGGATCGGGATGCGCTTTGCACGGTCACTTACGCCCTCGTAACCTCCCACCTAGACTATGCCAACGCTCTCTACATGGGGCTTTCTTTGAATAGCACCCGGAGGCTCCAGCTGGTGCAGAATGCGGCTGCGTGGGTGGTGTTGGGGGCTCCTCAGGGCTCCCATGTTACGCCACTCCTGCGTGAGCTGCATTGGCTCCTGGTGGCCCTCCGGGTGCGCTTCAAGGTCTTAGTTATTATCTTTAAAGCGCTCCATGGCTCAGGACCAGGATATTTGCGGGACCACCTCCTGCCATTATCGGCCTCCCACTGACCAATACGTTCCCATAGAGTTGGCCTCCTCGGGGTGCCGCTGGCTGGACGGCTGGCGACCCCGAGGATGCGGGCCTTCTCATTGGGGGCACCCTCCCTCTGGAATGAATTACCCCCGGAGATGAGGACCATCCCTGATCTCCTGAACTTCCACCGTGCATTGAAAACCTATTTATTTTAGCAAGCCGGTCTGGCCTAGGGGTTTTTAGAGCTTTTAATTCAGTTTTAACCTTCTTAATCTCTTATTTTTAATCTTTTTGATATGGCCAACTTATCTAATTCTTTTTAACTTTTAAATATTGTATTTGTACTTTTATATGTATATTTTATCTTGGCTGTTCACCGCCTCGAGTCCCTCCGGGAGAGGGGGGCGGTATACAAATTTAAATAAATAAATAAATAAAATAAATAAATAAATATACAACCCCATTGAAGAATGGCTGGTTAAAAGGTACCCAGGCTGGAAGAGAGCTTGTAAAATGAAGACCATCCTATGGTAGGAGACAGTGTTACCATGAATGGGTCAAGGACTGTCCTGGCAAAAGGCAACTTCTTTGGCCAATAAAAAAAGAGAATTCTAATACTTTATAACCAGAAGAAAGTTGAGGCTCAGTTGGAATGGAAAGTAGAGCTTTTTATTGAACACGATTCCCAGAATTTCCCGTTATTTCATTATGTTATTTGGGAGGCTGATTTGTCCTAAAATTGTAGTGTTGAGAGATTTTGTGCTTGCTTATATTTATTTCTATGTTTTTTACATGCAAAGTTTTTTGCTTGTTGAATTCACATCAGTAATGCTCGGTATGGTGTAATTGTTTCCCCAGGTGATGCGGATATACAAATGACTCTTCAGAAGTAAAAACTATCATGGCCTGAGAAAAAGGTGGATGCGTCAATGACATTCCACAGAAAAATTAATACCGATAAGCATTTCCTGTCAATGCCATAGTTTTATATTTACTGTCTTAATAACTGTGAGAGATTGTAAGAATCTGGGAAAGGAGTGGAAAGGAGGGTAAACCTGGAAATAAGGAGAAATTTACTGACAGTTGAGAACCATTCAACCAAGCTTGCCTTCGGAAGTTGTGGGAGCTTCATCACTGGAGGCTTTCAAGAAGAGATTGGACTGCCATTTGTCAGAAATGGTGTAGAGTTCCTGCTTTGGGGGGGGGGTGGATTAGATGACCTAAAAGGTCCCCTTCCAACTCTGTTAATCTGTTATCTGTTAAACAAAAAAAAAAAAGACAGAAGGCAAGTTCATTGGGAGCTCATCTCATAAATGGCAACTTAGCCCTGAGAGGAAGAATTTCACATCGTTCAAAGTAATTCTGCCTGATTCACTATAAACAAGGGTAGGAAATTCTTACAACTACCAAGCTTCTCGATCTATCTTTGACTAAGGTACAGTGCTGAAATCTGTGAAGCTCTTGCTTCCTTTCTGTTACTCAGCTGTGGGAGGTTTGATAACCCGTAAAGCAAACTGAGATAGAAACCTGTGTTCCACTCACCCATTTAGGGAGATGTGGTATAACAAAAAAATCTTAAATTATTCCAAAGTGATTTCTTCTCTGCCTTTAAAATTTTTATTTATTTATTCATTCATTCATTCATTCATTCATTCATTCATTTATTTATTTAATTGTTTACTTATTTATTTATTTATTGTTGAGCATGTATTAGATAAAATATATAAGTATAAACATGATTATTAATACATGAAATGGATAAGAATAAAAAGGGAACTTTAGAACGGGGACAATAGGCATATTGGTGTGCTTATGCACGCCCCTTAAAGGCTTCTTAGGAATGGGATGAGGTCAACAGTAGACAGTCTAAGGTTAAAGTAAAGAGGGAAGGGAAAGTGAATGAGATATGGATGGATGGATGGATGGATGGATAGAAGGAGGGAGGGAGAGAAAAGGGAGAGGAAAGAAGGACCATAAACCCTGGCACTAGACATAGCTTCAGAGGATGCTTTGAAACAGCAGAGCAATCCAGGGCTGGAAGAGACCTCAGAGCTCATCTAGTCCAACCCCCTGTCTCCAGTAGGAGACATCTGGGTTATTTTGGTGCCTCACCCAGTCACATGCCCACCAAGCCATGCCCACCCAATCACAGGTCCACCAAGCCACGCCCACCAAGCCACGCCCACAGAACTAGTTGTTAAAAATTTGAATCCCACCCCTGCTTAATTTGGTTTGAAAGCTATTACCAAATTAAGAATTTTTTTTTTTTTCCTAGAGCTCTTCATTTCAGATGTTGGCAGCACATCACTGAATCAGGGAGATGCCAGCTATCTCAATTAGATGATAATGATTGAGAATCAGTTGCAGCATAAGCTTTACATACTTTGAGATTCATTGAAATCTATCCACTAAAAACCATTTTTGCCGAAAAATGATTGCAATAAATAACAACAGGAGATGAGCTAGGGGCTCAAATATTTTATGTTGCTACTGGTTTTGGAAAATATGCACACATTTCAGAACTTAGAATAATTTTTAACTGTTTCAAATGCCACACTTTATCTTCCTCTTATTGAAACTGAATAACTATATTGTGTTCCACACTGTTTTAACATCTTTTGGAGCAAGACCTACTATCGGCTATAAAAGCCTATAGTCAGAAATTACTGCTTTGTATCTAACTGGCAAACATAGTAATTCTGTTCCCCCCCCCCCCCGTTTCTGCTTCTCTAGGTTTGTGGGTTGGTGGTTGTCACTAGTTTTTATTTCCTGGTCTCATTGAGGATTATAGATTAGATTTATTTAACCTTTGTAAAAGATTGTTTAAATTACACTTATTTTTTCATGAGCATATTATTTCTTATTTCATCTTGCTATATTTATTTATTTACTTACTTATTTATTTATTTATTACAATCTTGGGTCCTCAATTTACCTACCCCGAGAGGATGGAAGGCTGAGTCAACCTTGAGCCTGGTGGGATTCGAACCTGCACTAATTGCAGGCAATTGAGCCAAAGGCTAGATGATTAACAGCCTGTACCACCAAGGCCCTTTATTCTCATAATATTCTACTAAGGTTTTAATCCATCTCATGGTGGTTTGCTTGTGACCATTAAAAGAAAGCTATATATTAAGCCATGAAAATCTCAGTATTATTTACCACCAGCTGGCACTTGGGTTTTTTTTAATACTTATTTTACAATATTTTATACTATTCTGATTCTGAGACGGGCTGAGAAGCACACAAAACAGCAAGCCAAAAAAAATTGAATACTGTACCTCCACAGTATAAAAACAGAGAGCCAGTGTAGTGGTTAAAGAGTAGGCTAAAAACCAGGAAGCTGTGAGTTCTCGTACTGCCTTAGGTATAAAGCAGCTGGGTAACCTTGGGCCAGTCACTTTCAGCCTAGGAAGGAAACAATGACAATCTGCTTTCAAAAAATATTGCGAAGAAAATTGTAGGGACTAGTTTTGGCAGCTACCTGGATTAAAAATGAAACTCTGACCTGAAGGTGTGCATATTTAAACACACAAAGGGGAGGGGGGGAAGGAAAATAATAGTACTGACAAAGAGAACTGCCTACCAATTGATCTAATTTCTGAAGGGCTTTGAAACAAAATGCTTTTAAGGATCTGAATGAGTGGAAGGTACTTATACTGTACCAGAGCAGTGGTGGGATTCAATTTTTTTACAACCAGTTCTGTGGGCATGGCATAGCTTGGTGGGCATGACAGGGGAATATTACTGCAAAATCCCCATTCCCTCCCCACCCCACTAACCTGCTTTCCAGCTCCGTTCTTCTGTGTAGTGTAACGAAAGAAGACTCAGCCAATCAGCTGGGACTCGGGAAGCAGAGAATAGTTGGGCGGGGGAGGGGGGGCAGTCAGAGGTGGTATTTGCCAGTTCTCTGAACTACTCAAAATTTCCACTACCGGTTCTCTAGAACTGGTCAGAACCTGCTGAATACCACCTCTTTACCAGTAGTAGTAGTTTGCCCAATCTCTTCTTAAAAATATCCAATTAAAAACATTCCACTAATTAATTGTTCTCACTCTTAATAAATTTCTCCTTATTTCTAAGTTAGTTCTCTCCTGGATTGGTTTCCACCATATTACATCACATTAGGTATTGGAATTAGAGCAATCATGAACAAAGGATTTCCATTAAAAAAATTCTAATCATGGACACATTTTTTTCCAAAACTATACAGCATTTTTAGTAGAGTCAAAATAGTGTAGAGGTTAAGGTGTTGGACTTGAACCAAACTCTCACTAACTCTCAATTTCAGTAAGTGGTATAAGCTAGTCATACTCCGCCAAATATAGAAGATTGTTATTATGGAGATAACACCCTATATTTTGACATTATTGATAACATTTATAAGATGGACCTACTATGTAATTTTATCAACCATCTCTCAATCACTTCCACAAATCTATCTGGATTTTTCAATATATGGTATGTACACATGTATGTTTATGTCTCCCTTTTTCTCTCTCAGCGTGCACACACACACACACACACACACACGAATACACAAAATCTTACAGCGCTTTGATATTATTGAAATGTACATTCATTTCTATAATTAACAATGTTAAATTGTTTGATCAATTAATTTTCCTCACTGCAAGAAGGTTTCAGTTAAGTATATGTTGATTATTCATTTTTACCATTATGGCCTAAATAAAAGTAATAAATTGCTTTCTGCCATATTTTTGTTAATAAAGATACAAATAGCTGGGGTGAAAAAAATGAGGAGACCCTTTAGAAAACATAATTAGCATTTTAATATATCATGACGAAATTTTGAGGTGTTTTATTTCCAAGTTGATTAATACTACCGTTCTTTCATGTAAAGGAATGCAAATTAGATGACATTCTCATCTTGAAAGTTTTGTTTCCAATAATAGATTTTTTTTCTGTGCAGAAATTTTATTCCCTTTCACTCCCTGCCTATCTTTTGTGTGGAGCAACGGTCACACCCAGTGGCTGGTTAGGTTAATCGCATAAATGTATTCCCTATAGATCCATATAAGTTCACAGGCAGCAGTCACAATGGGGAATGTGCATTATACATAATGGTGATCAGCAATAGCTTTCTGAACCAATCAGAACATGGTGAGAGTTTGCAAGGTATGCAATACTTTATAAAGGCAACTAATTGATGAATGTGACATTAAATTTTAAAGATCACTTACAAATTTCATGGAGAAATCAGTGAGCTTTGCTACTATTCCTTACATTAAGCTAAACTGTGAGATTCTTTTTAAAATACAACTTTATTAAAATTTAAGTAAAAAGATGAAGGGAACCAGACCTAACAGTTAGAATAAAGAGAGAAAATAACAAAGATAAAATGCAGAAAATAAAGGAAAAAAGAATATAAAGAAATGATATTTGATTTTCTTTTAAAGATGGTATAAACATTAATGTAAATTAAACTAAACAGAGTTTGCAGCAGATATTTTTTCTTTTCAAGAAACATGTTTTGCTACCTAGGAAAATGTCCAAGTGCAAGGCAAGCATCTTCTCCACTCGGCCACTCATGAAGATCAATTTCCATAATGAAAGATTAACTAATGTTTGATATATCTAACCTGCTTCTGGACCATTAATGTCTGAAGAATTGTTAAACCACCATATAAATAGCCCATTCAGTCTGATATAGAATGAAACATTCCAGCGTTCCCATTGCTGCAACAAGGGATTAAAATAAAATAAAAAATTACTGGAACAATAGTGTTTGCATATTCCTGATTTCTCATTCTTTATATCTGTTCAGATTGAACATCCAGGTGATCTTCCTTTATAAAATGACATTAAGATGAAAAAACAAGGACATGAAAACATAAATAATGAAATAATATGATCTTTGAAGGGCTGGTTAAAATTACATGGCTTTATAGGTTTTCCTATGGTCAAGTACATCTCAGAGCTTAGAAATAAAGGAGAGGATTTTATTAGTTTATCATCAAATGTATGACTGATGAAGGGAGAGGTACGGTGTCCTAGAGGTGGAGTTCTTGCTTCACAATCAGGAAGCTGTGAATTTGATCCTAGGTAGAGGCAGATATTTTTCTTTCTGGGCACAATGAGAATATATCTGTTGAACAAATCTCTGCATTGGTGATAGGAAGGGCACCCAGCCATTAAACACTCTGCTAGCTGCATTCAGTTCCCCAGACCACCCCACAAGGGATTATGGGGTCATTAAAAGGTGGGGATTATAAATAACCAACAAAGAGACCCTTCCGAAAATAGGGGGATTTTCAGAAGGGTGTCCTCTGCATATACAGCATTACTATCCAAGACGTTTCTAAATGAAGAGGATAGTTACCCAGATAATAAGATACAAAAAAAAACCTTTTTTACATCTTAATAACTTAATCTTCAACTGTGTATGGAAAGCATTTAAGAAGCAATGCAAGTTTTTCTGCACAGTGTTTCATTTGGTCCAAATATTCTGCATTATTTAGCAGTTTAGCAGCCTTATTTAGCCTCAACTGCAATTTTTGGACTATGTTGAAGAGTATTTTTACCTAGAGTACACATTACAGTACTGAATGTGACAAAATCTTGGATAATGGCTGCCAAATCCAACTGGCCCAGGAATAACCACAGCTGCATATTCAGTATTATTTTGCAAAACTGCTTTGTATCATCGCCATCATCTGAGAATCCAGCTGAGGATCAAGAAGTATTTTTAGCCTTTGGACTTCGTTTTTTAGCAAAAATACAGTCCCATCCAGCCATATTTGGAAATCTTGCTGTCGAATGGCAGGTAAATTAATGGGGAACATCTGTCACTCAGGGTGCCTATTAAGAGGAAAAGCTGATTTGAAGGAAGGAATAATTTTGATAATATTTAGAACAATCTAGGGCCAGGATAACTAAAGGACTGCTTTAACCAAGATGAACCAGCCCACCTATTGATATAATCTTTAACATTTCTTTTATATATCCTAGATATATATCTTGAGAAATGTTATTTGGGGCTAGGGAGAAAGACTTTTGGTAGCTGTACCTATTTTTTTGGAATTTGCTTCCAGGGATAAGGAATGCCTACATTCTTTAACGATCTTTCTGAAGTTGGTAAAGAGCTTCTTGTTTATGAAGGCATTCCATGTTTAATCTTAATTTGCCAATTCTTTTTTTGCTTAATAAATGAGATATTTGATTGCTCAGTCTGATTTTTACTGCTCTCTCTGTATTTTAAAGTGTAATTTTGTACTGTAAATTGAAAGAATATTTATAACTATTGCATTATCAGCTTGTTTTAGATTCCCTTTAACTTCTGGGAAGCATGATATGATTGAGGGTTCCTTGGTGCTCTCTGAGCTTAGTTGTTTTTTTGCAGACATTTCATTATCCGAACTAGATAACATCATCATTGCCAATGATACGATTGTTTTAAAGTAAACAAATAAAAATAGTAAAAAGTGCAGTTAATAGAAAACATAAACTTTGGTAACTTAGGTAGGAAATGTGAATTGGTTGATAGTTAGCTTGATATTAAAAACATTTCATGATGGCCAATATAACTGAATATACTCAATTTTCTATTTCTAATAATAATTTTTAATCTATTCAATTTTTATGCAACCCAGAATCAGTTAGAATTAGGTGGCATCAAAATTGAATGAAGGAATGAATGAATGAACATTTTGAAGCAACAAGTAGAGAGAAATAATATCCAAAAATCTGTTTCTTAAAATATATACTGGAAAACTCAGTTTCCTCAGTCTCAGAGGTGGTATTCAGCAGGTTCTGATCAGTTCTGGAGAACCGGTAATGGAAACTTTAAGTAGTTGGGAGAACCGGCAAATACCACCTCTGGCTGGCCCCACCCCCATCTATTCTCTACCTCCCGAGTCCCAGCTGATAGGCTGGGTCTTCTTTTGTTGCCCTGCACAGGAGAATGGAGCTGGAAAGCAGGTTAATGGGGTTGAGAGGGAATGAGATTTTGCAGTAACCTTCCCCCAGGAATGGGGAGGGAATGGAGATTTTTCGGTATCCTTCTCCCATGCCCAGCAAGCCACACCATGCCCACCAAGCCACGCCCACAGAACTGGTAATATATTTTTTTGAATCCCACCACTGTCTCCTTTCTTTTGCAAATGTTTGTTACAAAACATCACTTCCATGCTATAACTGCTCGGAAGTGATTATCTAATCACTTCTAGTGCCATTTTATTGGAGACTAAAACATTTCAGAAGAAGAAAAAACTGAATCCAATGTAGCCTCCTACTTAGTGTGTCTAAGAGGCAGGAAGGTGAACCTCACTTTAGAGTTCAATCCTACCACTTTAAGAGCTGACATTTTAAAGAGTGCAGCAGTCAGCAGTGTGCCAGTTATCAAGACCAGGACACAGAGTGATAGAACTAATTTCTAGGAAAGCATATGAGAAATCTTGAAATGAGAAACATGCATCGTTAAAAATCTACCAGCTCTCTAATCACAACTAGATTTAAACAATCTGTAGTTATCTTGCTTCATATTACTTTCCAAAACTCCATTGATTATGTTCCTTGCAATCTGGCTCCACAATTTGTTGGTGGGAGAAGTGCCAACAGAATCTGACATAATGTTTTCACTCACACCATGCCATACAGCTAACAATAAACCATAGGGGTTTTATTTTAAAAAAAAAACAAGAAACTTTCCTTAGCCTGTTTAAAGTTCCTTTTCTTAGTGGTAGTATTAATAAAATATCAGTATAAAACCAAGATTATATAAATCTAAAAATAAAATATCTATTAGTTATTTTTATTCTGCCTTTATTATTTTTTTCTAAATAACTCAAGATTGCAAACATACATAATACTCCTTCCTCTCCTGTTTTCCCCACAGCAATCTTGTGAAATAGGTAGGGCTGAGAGAGTATTTGGCCTAAAGACAATCACAAGGCTATCATGCTTTAAGTGGAACCAGAAATCACAGACTCCTGGTTTCTAGCTTAGTGCCTTTATTACCAGATCAAACTGGCTGTAATAAAATGAAACTCTTATATTTACTTACGGACATTACAATTTGTACACTTCAGTAGGACTAATGTGGTTAGGACAACAAATGTTTTATGGCGGACATAATAAAGGTCATAATAAAATCAACGGTCCAATAGAAAAGCACCTGGCAAGTCTCCCTGAATCAGATCCAGCACTCTTGATATGCAGAGTGTACATCTTTACTGAAGTAACAGGTAGAAATAACAGAAGCAGCTTCCGCATTGCAGGACTCATTTATGCCTGTACTTTGATGGCTCAAAAAATTCACTTGTAAAATTGTAGGAGAGTTGCTGGTTTGCCAGTGGCATAATGAAAGAAAGTGGGAGAAAGCAGTGACAGCTACTGTTAATGTTTATTCACTAGTAATGCAGAAAAAGGGATTGTGTAACTTGTCATTTATTTCAATTGAAGTCATCAGTCTGGAGAAGATCGATCATGTTCCTAGTACATGCCTGATATCGGTACCATTGGTCCTCCAATGATACTCATAATGCCATGGAGCTTGCAGAGTAACTTCAGTTCAATTCCTGCTAACAAAGAAATTCAGTGAGAGAAGGTTGAGGGAAAAGTGCTGGCCGGCTGTTGGTTTTTATACCTTTATATTTATCCACTGGAGATAGGTGAGTTCCATGGGTGCAGAAAATAGGAAACTAATGTACAAAGTGCAAATTGGCTGCTGAGGATTTGAGAAGTAAGTTTAGAAGTTGTGTGTGACAACTCTTAGATACTGCAACAGTGATGATCCTGAACATTCTTATAAAAAATTAGCTATTAGAAGAAATGAATCCCTTCAGGCTGGTTTTTATATAAGAAGATGTAAGGCACAATTCTCTATCTCTGGGCTTTCTCTGGAACAGTATGCTACTTTGCATGTCCCTTGGATTTTCAAAGAGAACAATGACACATAAACATTAATTGAACCATAGATGTGAGTAAAGGAACAAGTAGAGTAAAATACCTCAAGAACAGAGGTAAGATAGCTATACACTTGGTTCAGTACATGAGGGGGACAAAAACTTTCCTATGTAGAATTCTACCCTCCTACCAGTTCTATTCACTGCTAATGGTGTATTTTTGTTTTGTTAAAATAATGTTAATGTTCCTCTTCATTCCCTTATGCCCAATGGAGGATTCCAATTCATGTTCTAGCCCTGAAATAACAAACCAGTAGTCTTTCAGCTCATGGCTAATGTTCTACTTGGAATGTTCTGATTTAATCATATGTTGAGGGTTGTAATATTAGGGGATTTTTCCCTTGTTGTAGACAACACTGCAGCATATCACCACTGGTAAGTGAAACTCTCTTTCCTTCTGGAACTTGTGAAATTATCAATCTAAAAAAATCTTTTTTCTCCATAGGTGGGAAGATTCTCTCTACACAGAGTAATGTAGGCCATGCAGTTTGTGAGAAGGAGATGCCAGTGATATCCCTATGAAGAGAAACTTCCATAATCTATTGGAAAAGATAAATAGGCAGCACACAATACATACACACATATTTCTACCTATGCCCGAAGCTCACTTCTTGCAAAATAAGCTCCTGAACAAATGGAAACTCCACACAATGCTCCAATGATATCTACTTTAGAAGGTGAGGACAGGAAAATATGCATAGTAAAATGTTAAAGTTTACATTTTTACTGAGATATATCTGGTGTTGGATATCCAATAATGAATTGTGTTTAGTTGGAGAGGAAATACTCGAATACAGCTCATCAGTCTGGAATCCACATTATGTATCTGATATTAACACAGTTGAGAAAGTCCAGAAATATTTCACAAGAAGAGTTCTCCACTCCTCTACTCGTTGCAGAATACCTTATGCCACCAGACTCAAAATACGCCACCTTTGGTCTGATCTAAGTATAGTATATAAAATCATACATTGCAATGTCCTACCTGTCAGTGAACTTCAGCTTCAACCATAACAACACAAGAGCAAACAGTAGATACAAACTCAAGGTTTACCGCACCAAACTTGATTGCAGGAAATACGACTTCAGCAACAGAGTGATCAATGTCTGGAATACTCTACCTGACTCTGTGGTTTCTTCCCCAAACCCCAAAAACTTTAACCTTAGACTGTCTACTACCACCCCTTTCCTAAGAGGTCTATAGGGGGCATGCCTAAGCGCATCAACGTGCCTACCGTCCCTGTCCTATTGTTTCTTTTATTTTTCTTATATGTACCCAGCTCATATATTCATAACTATGTATATACTTATACCTATTATCTTGTAAGTGATTGACAAATTAAATTAAATAAAATAAATACATAAAGAAAGAAAGTAATCAAGGTGAAAAATAGTCTAGCTGGCTACAGGCATATCTGTGACTTAGTGAACAATATTGTTTTTTGGAGCAGTGTAGGTATATCAGTGTAATAGGTACCATTCTGTTATATCTATCATTCATCAGCTAATATTGCAGCCATTAAGAAGAGTCTTACCTTTCTGGTGCATTATCTCCTCACTCCATAGCATTACATTGTTGACATAATGTGCAATAAGATTTGTAAATTGTTTCAAGTGTTTCATTGAAATTACCCTGGCATTACAGATTTGCTTCCATGCTACTCCTCCAAACACAAGCAGGAGCTCAGTTTAGCTCTTATTGTTCTGATGCAACTTTTAATTAATGCAATTGGGGCAGGTTTAAATCTTTTGAGAATGAATGGGTAGATGCTGTGTTAATACCTTTCATGTTTTTACTCAAACTTCTACTGTACTGCTTTTAGGAATGGGAGTTGCAAGACTATGAATGCCACTTTCTCTGTACTAGCTTCTTTCTCATGGTTTACTTATGGGGGCATTATATCTCAGTGGACATCCTGCTTCTGCTATCTAGCAGTACATTGCTAGTAAACCATAACACTGACACCGCTATGTCCAACCAATAAAGAGGAGGTCTTTTCCATGAAACACCAAATTTGTCAACCAGTTATGCATCCTTTTTGGCACCTCAAAAATTTGCAGTCAGAATCAGAAATCTGCAATCAGAGGCAATAAATGTATACTATTCCACAAGGCAAGTCAACAGACTTCACTTTCCTGCTAGTCTGGTGAGTTGAAAGATAAAAGATTTAAAAAATAAATTAGAGTTTGAAGGTCTGTTTCATTTGAAATCTATGGAAGACACCCTCTGCATCAGATTGCCCAGTTTCTCTGTAAGATTTTGTCTAGAAATCTGAAGTTGATATGTTGTCATTTTCTTGTCTCTGCTATTTCTGCATTCAAAACAGCACATTTTGGGATGTTTCAATATTTTACTGCAATAAAAACCCCTTGAGGTATTCTGTTGAAACTTGCCAGACTAAATGTCCTATAAGGACAAAATCTACTATTCCTACTATTTCTATCACTTTTTGCTAAAATAAATACATAAATGGAAGCAGTATCAGGCATTTTGCGTTTTCCACTAAAGCCTATGAAGATTTTTTTAAAAATTGAATCTCAAAGTGGTTCAAACTGAATTGGGTTGATCTTGAATCATATAACTCTGATCAAATCATTCCCTCAAATTTAAATCTGAACCAAATTTGGATGATTTACCAAATTCAGCTATTGTCAGTTTGCCATTATAGTATTAATTTCTTCATGTACATGTGGTCCATTGCCTTCACCTATGATCTTGCTGGCTTATTTTACTTAAGGGAATGTGAGTATAAACTGGTTTGCATGACTTCACAGATCTGACCTCTGAGTTATTGTGTTACGATTGGTGCCAAAGACGTAGCTAATATGAGGAACATTCTCTGGAATGGAATTGATGGTTACAAGTGCTAGGAGTCTAGGACACAATCATAACACTTATCTGCCACATTGTAAACATCACAAAATTAACCTGCTTTTTTGTCTGTTGGGTTATCTGTTTCAAAAAAACCACAAAAATATTATATTTTCATTATTGAAGAGTTCATAATAGGAGGTGTTTCTTTTTCATTGACAGATATTACGAAGATCACTGTAGGAGATTTTATGAATGAGATACAGAAATGTTATTGAAGTCTAAGAAAAGAGGCCTGCAGTAATTTGACGCTGAGAGTAAGTAGTTTGGTTATGCGCTGCTGCTTTAATATACAGTATATGTCTTCTGATCAATTATATTAATTATTGTTCCTATCACTTTTTTGGAATGTGAAGAAAAGAACAGCTTACCTTCTCTAAACATTCTGAAACATATAACTTTGAGAAAATAAAAGAGCATACGTAATAAAAGAAATTTCTACATTTTGAGGGTTATAGGAGAAAATTGACTGCAGCTGCCATGCAGCTGTCTGCTTGTATGTTTAATAATAGGATTTTTATTTGTCTTAGATTCCTTTATTTAGGGTGGTGATACTATTGGACACAGAATGGGGAATCATGATGGTCTGAATTTAATAGGCCGAGGAAAGATTGGTCTACATTCATTCATTCGTTCGTTCGTTCATTCATTCTAGCATCTCAGAATTGAAAAGAAATAAACAGGATTTTATAGATCATACCAACACTTAAATCAATTAAACCACAAACAAACTAGAAACCAGTACAGCTTGTGAAGCAGGAATGTCACATTGCCATACCAAAACTTGCCCATCGCTGAACGTACCACTCCATTCTGAAGTGGTTGAGGTAACTTCATGTGGAGCAGGTTGCAGGTGTTAAGCTGTGGGGTGACTAAGATATGAAGAGAAGATCCCTTCAGTCTAGGAAAGAGCCCAACTGGCATTTAAGATGAAGCTAAGAAAGGCCTTCTTGACTATATCTCCCACTTCCTCATCAATCAAGAACTGCATGGAAATACCCCAGATTGTGCACTATAAGAATATCACCAATTGAATAATTTTATTAAAGATTATAAATAAGGAGAATAGAAACTGCACAAATATCACCAATTGAATATCACCAATTGAATAATTTTATTAAAGATTATAAATAAGGAGAATAGAAACTGCACAAATAACCCCCCCAACAAAAAAGATGAAAAAAATGGGGGAAGGTGAAAAAGAAAGAAAAAAAAGTAACTTCTCCTTAATTCAAAGTAGAAAGTTCATTCTTTTTTCCCGCCATTTCTACAAAAGTTCCTCAATATTTTAGTAGATTGTTTTTATACATACAATTTAAAAAAATCATATTTCTTTTCTTCTTCTGACTATGAAACATCTTGTTTGTAATGATAATTATCTTTCTCAATGCTTGCTACATTTATATCCACATTCAGTTTAATTCCAAATTTATCCAGAGTAACTAGTTCTTCTTCTATTACTTCCTTAATAGCCCATCTAGCAATCATTTCTGAAAATTTCAAAACTATTTTTTCATAAATTTTAATCACAAAATTTCCTGGTAAAATATTATATCCTTTATTCAATTGTATTCTTTGTTGTTTAGTATACAATTTTAAAAATCCCATTATCTTGTTTTAACTAAAGAAAACTTGAACCATGACAATTTCCCACAGGAGAAATTATTGTAATAATTTAAAATGATAATTCCAAGACCGTCTGAACCCTTAAACTGTTGTCAACTTTCTAAAATCAAGAAGCAGACTTTTATTGCTTAACCCAAAAAGCAATATTTTTCAAAAACTTTAAAATGATGTTTAAAAATTCTTTCTCTAAGAAAAAGGTGACTCACCTATCAAATGCTGTAAAATCTGCTATTCCAAATGTCCTTAATCCTTCCAATGCAAATCCAAAGAGATTAAGAAATGATTTTAACCCAGAGAGAATTTAATCCAGGGCCTCGATGGCTCAGTAGTTAGAGTGCTGTACTGCAGGCCACTTCTGCTGACTATCGGCTGCCTGCAATTTGGCAATTCAAATCCCACCAGGCTCAAGGCCTTCCATCCTTCCAAGGTGGGTAAAATGAGAACCTAGATTATTGGGGGCAATATGCTGACTCTGCAAAACCACTAAGAGAGGGCTGTAAAGCACTATAAAGCAGTATATAAGTCTAAGTGCTATCCAGGTGCCAGTTAATCGTAACACTATCCCACTGCAAAAAGAGATGACTAACTCACCATGGTTCTCAACCAGAAGTCTGGAATCTAGTCCCCAATCTAGATAGCCCCAACATCCACAGCTTCTCGGGATTCATAGGATTAAATTGGAACTTGTTTCTCTCCATGTAAACCCATCCAATCTTCATTGCTATGCTTGCCTAACAATAGCCTAGTTCAGTGGTGGCTAACCTTTTTGGGCTCCTGTGCCGAAAAAGGCCTCAAACAGGCCGAAAATCAACTGGGAGGTGTGCGTGTGTGCACAGTGCTGGGGCTCGTGTGCCCGCACAAATGGCTCTGCGTGCCACCTGTGGCACACGTACCATAGGTTCGCCATCAGGCCCTAGTTAATCCATTTTCAAATTTCACACAGAATATTGATTCATACATGTCTATGGAGATTCTCAGTGAATCCAGGTCATGGTTGTCCTAAAGGTGTTTTTTCAAGAGGCAACTGGACTTTCTGGAATTTCTCTTTGAAGACGTTTTGCTTCTCATCCAAGAAGCTTCTTCAGCTCTGACTGGATGGTGGGGAATGGAAGCTGTCTGCAAGGAGTATAAACCCTTCCATTCCCCACCATCCAGTCAAAGCTGAAGAAACTTCTTGGATGAGAAGAAAAAAGTCTTCAAAGAAAAAAAACCAGAAAGTCCAGTTGCTTCTTGAAAGTACCTTTGGGATTGATTCATACACTGATGAAAAGCTCCTGGACTGGAGTAGAATGAGGAGATCTTGCAAACAGAAAAAAAGCACTGGAATATGCAAAGATGATGGGAGCAGAAGTGGTATTCAGCAGGTTCTGACCAGTTCTGGAGAACCAGTAGCGGAAATTTTGAGTAGTTCGGAGAACCGATGGTAACCTTCCCCCAGGAGTGGGGTGGGAATAGAGATTTTTCAATATCCTTCCCCTACCACGGCCATCAAGCCACACCCACCAAGCCATGCCACGCCCACCAAGCCATGCCCATAGAACCGGTAGTAAATTTTTTGAATCCCACCACTGGATGGAAGGGTATTATAGGTAGGTATTATGACTACAATCAATTTTTTTGTTGCTAAGCAAAATAGTTGTTAAATGAGCTTTGCCCCATTTTATGACCCTTCTTGTTACAGTTGTTAAGTGAATCACTGCAGTTGTTAAGGGAATAATTTGGTCATTACGTGAATTTGACTTCCCCTATTGACTTTGCTTGTCAGAAGCCTACTGGGAAGGTTACAAACTGTGAGCACATGACAATGCAACTGGGACAGTTCAACACACGTGTGTGCCAGTTGTTAAGCACCTGAATTTTGATCATGTGACCGTGGGAATGCTGCAACGCTCTCACTTTTTTTCATTCCTGTGGTAATATCAAATGGTCACTAAAGAGATGGCTGTAGGTTGAGGACTACCTGTATTTCCAAACTGATATTGTTAATTCAGAATGACTCGCACTAGGTTAAACGTTTGCTCCCACCATCCCATCTCCAAATTCAAGGAATTACATATGGAGATTGTGACAAAAATGTGCAAAGAAGCACAGTAAATACAAAAAGGCTAAATATAGTCGATCAAATTTCAAAGAAGTGTTTGAAATCTTGTTCCTTGTTCCATCAGTCCCGTTCTCTGATTTTACAAAATGAACGATGATGCCCACATGAATGCAAATTAGAGCCGGAAAGAATCCACTTTAGAAAGATGGTACCCATACAATGTGAAGCAACAGCATCTGTTTTCACCAAGGAGAGAGACTGGCATCTCCACGGGCTGCTAAACTCATTGTTTCTAACGTAGCAGGCAATACGTCTGGGTAGAAATCTGTGGAGGTGCATTGCCCTCCTTTGTTCCATTCTGATCTTCAAACAAAGAGCCACCCAGTACGTCTCCTCAAAAGAGACGTTTTATTTGGATCATTTCTCTCCGCTCTCGTGTTTAGTTCATCACCATGGCACATGAGTGAATATGATCATAATGTCCTATAATTAGAAGTGCATGGAATACAACCCAACAATTATCCGCAGTCATTTTCCAGATCTTGCAACAAGGAGACCTAATTTTAAATCATGGCTGTAGGATTTTCAGGTTTCCAAATATTTGCTCTTTCAATTAAACAGATGGAGAGCCTGCTGGTAATGAGTGAGCAGGCTTCAGAACTTCTTTTGCAGCTAATTTCTGCCCAGGCTGAAACAAGTTACGTGCAGCATTTCTTTATTAAGGTAAATAACGCCATGTGCCACTTGGCAAAGTTCCTAACAACCACCGCAAAAGGAAACCTGAGTAGTGTTTCAAGGTATCCTACCTAGTGGAGATTTTGTGACACCACCATAACAAATGCGGTGCTGCAGGAAGTTGGCAGCAGAAGGTACGCTCTCTTATCTAAGTGCTCCGGAGGATATTTGCTGATGAATCCTACAAAAGGTTGATATGCTTATGTGCATCCAGGGGATGAAATAACAGGGCTGGAGGCAATAAAGGTCTCCTATCTTCTTGGTGGATTTTACAAATGCAGCATGAAGCTCGGTGTGAGTCAACTTGAATGGAATTCTTAACACATGCATTTTACACGATAGTTCAATGTGAGCTTTTTTCAGACTGTTATCTAATACTGGGGGATGTTGATTTATAAGGTTGTGTTTTTTTTAAAAGTCACACTTGGTAATACCACAACACATTTTTTTCCTGAACTATTTGCGGAAGGCTGTAGTTCTAGAATAGGAGAATTTCAAGGCTATTTGATTTGCATCCGTCTATAAAGATTTCTGATCTTTTTCAGGAGGGGGAGGTGGAGGAAGAAGAAGAAAAACAAGAAGAAGAAGGAGAAGGAGGAGAAGGAGAAGGACAAAAAGAAGAAGAAGAAGAGGAGGAGGAAGAGGAGGAGGAGGAGGAAGGTGGTTTTGGGTCAAGCTATTTTTCTATAAAATTCTGACTGATATCAACAAGCTCTATTGTCCTCTAAGATTCATAGATAATCTTTTTCTGAGATCAGGGAGGGAATTGACTACAGAACTCCCATGCCTTTAACCCAGGGATCTTCAAATTTGACAGCTTTAAGACTTGTGGACTTCTACTTCCAGAATTCTTCCTCCAGTCATGTTAGCTCAGGAATTCTGGGAGTTGGAAGCCCACAAGTCTTAAACTTGCCAAGTCTGAAGACCCTTGCTTTAACCCAACAGTTTCTGATGCCAGAACAATCAACACAACAAAAGCCAATGAAGGAACATGACAAGCTTGGCCAAGGGGCAGACTGAGAGTAGCATTAGACCTAAAGGAACCAAGTCTCCTAGCCCTCTATGCTATCTTGAAAACCAAGGAGAATTTAGACCAGGGATGTCCAACGTTGTCAACTTTAAGACTTGTATGGGAGCATGGCTGGTTGGCAAAATCTGGGAGTCCATAAGTCTTAAGGTTGACAAAGTTTAACACCCCTGGTTTAGACCAGGTGTCGCCAACCTTTTGGACCTCAGGGACCACCAAACTCATAATTTTAAACCCCGGGGACCACTAATATGAATTTTGACTGAAGGTGGCTTGCTGACATTGGTGGGGGACAGAGAGAGAGAGGGAGAGAGAGAGAGAGGGAGAGAGGGAGGGAGGGAGGGAGAGAGAGAGATCTGATCTAACCTCTTTCTCTCTCTCTCTCTCTCTCTCTCTCACACACACACACACACACACACACACACACACACGCATACACACAGAGGCAGGGGTGGGATTCAATTTCTAAACAACCGGTTCTGTGGGCATGGCCTAATTTGTGGGTGTGGCTTGGTGGTCATGTGACTGGCTGGGAATGGCTTGTATCTAAATATTATAAATATTTATGTAAATATTGAATTTTTTTATAAAGAAAAGAGCAACTTTTACCCAAAATCAGGCAAAGCAGGCAGGTAGTTTGAGTTGCTCACAGAATCACAGATTCACTCAGAGATCTTTGTTTCTGCCATTGGCTACCTGAGTCTGTCACATAAAACTTGCTAGCAAACAAACTCACAGAATTAACTCACAACATACCATGTATGTAAATACTGATTTTTTTTTTTTATAAAGAAAAGAGCAACTTTTACCCAAAATCAGGCAAAGCAGGCAGGCAGGTTGAGTTGCTCACAGAATCACATTCAGAGATCTATCTTTCTGCCATCGGCTACCTGAGTCTGCACTGAATAATTGAAGCTTCAGTCCTAAGCTGATGTATAGCAAACAAAAAAATAAAGTAAAACTAATACATTTAGGATCCACATGGTCCCAATCTACAATGAATCTTACATTTATTTCAGAGATATATATATAACCATTTCATATTTGTTTCCGTTTAGCCAAATTTTGCCTGTGGAATTTTATTTAATTTTCATTCATCACCTGGAAGGAGGCAAGTTCTGATAGATGGCTAGACTTACTGGTTGATACATCTGTCAAAATCAGATTTGGAGAAGGCTGATAGGTAGAGAGGGAGCAGATCAATACAACATGGACAGCTTTTCTTCAGCTGATCCTGAGGCTGCCAGAGGCTTGGAAAGAGAAATGTGTGCGTTGGTAGGGCTTATGGGAGAGAAGCATCCCTTTGCCCACTCAATTTTATTTTTATTACACTACAGCAATTTATGTGCTACTCAGTTTTACAAAAGCTCTGAATGGGGTTACAAATGATACACACATAAAACAGAGCAATTTTAACAAAAAAAGAGATCACCCTCCCAACCTTAATAACAACAGCCACTTACACATGACAGAAAACACTCCTTAGCAGAAACAATATACCATCGGTCCTCAAAGGATTTCTGGAAAAGCCAGACTTTGGCAGCTTTCCTAATGTCAGCAGGGTTGGTGCTGACTTAGTCTCAAATAGAGAACTGTTCCTGTGGAGAGGGCAGCTACAGAAAACTCATATGTGCAAATTAAAACAAGTGGATTTTTTTTAAAAAAAACCCATTGCTCTATACTTCTCTTACAATTCCCCTGAGCCTTGGCATCCCAGAGAAGTGGGATAGTGACTCTTTATCAGCCAAGGGTTGGTTTGAAAGAATGACTCTCATTGACAAAAGCAGAAACAGCCTGGAAACCTGTGGAGGGTTTCCACAGCAGCTTAAAAGGGCAGGTCAAGAAACAATGGATGGAAACTAATCTAGGAGAGAAGCAACCTGGAATTAAGGGGAAACTTCTTAACACTGAGAACAATTAACCAATGGAATGGCTTTCCTTCAGAAGTTGTGGGGGCTTCATCACTGGAGGTTTTTAAGAAGAGACTGGACAGCCACTTGTCTGAAATGGTACAGGATCTACTGTGTGAGCAGGGACCTGGAAGAGAAGACCTTGAAAGTCCTTTCCAACTCTATTCAATTCTAAAATGGCCAAGGGGAGCTGGGAGGATTCCAGTCGGACCAAGACATGAATCACATCATCCATGAGATGCTCTAGTACAGGGGTCGCCAACTTTTTGGACTTCAGGGACCACCAAACTCATAATTTTAAATCCCAGGGACCACTAACTGGTTCTGTGGGCATGGCCTAATTTGTGGGTGTGGCTTGGTGGTCATGTGACTGGCTGGGAATGGCTTGTATCTAAATATTATAAATATTTATATAAATATTGAATTTTTTTATTAAAAAAGAGCAACTTTAACCCAAAATCAGGCAAAGGAGGCAGGCAGATTGAGTTGTTCACAGAATCACAGATTCATTCAGAGATCTATCTATCTGCCATTGGCTAGCTCTGTCTGTCACATAAAATTTGCTAGCAAGCAAGTTCACAAAATTAACTCAGAATACACCATGTATGTAAATACTGAATTTTTTATATATATAAAAAAGAGAGAGCAACTTTTACCCAAAATCAGGCAAAGCAGGCAGGCAGATTGAGTTGCTCACAGAATCAATCCATGATCTATCTATCTGCCATCAGCTAGCTCAGTCTGTCGCATAAAATTTGCTTGCCGTGAGCCTGCACTGAATAATAGAATCTTCATTCCTAAGGGAGGTTCAACAGCAGAGCCAAAGATCTAAAGACTAGCTAGAAAGCAAAAAATCCAACCATTTCCTGCTTCCTAACTAATTTAAATCTCCCAGCAGAGCAGAACAGATGATGGTCGGAAAAAGGAAAAATAGCAATTTAGCAGGCAAGCTTGCTGGATAAGGAGTGAGTGAGCGGGGAGGGTTCCGCAGGTGCAGCCTTGTGTTTCTGTGCAGCCTGGATTAATTGCTTTGGGGGGGGGGTGCTCTGGGGGTGAGATATCTCTGCGGCTCACCAAAATTTTCTCGCGGCCGACCACTGCTCTAGATCATAATCAAATGTATGTTGGAGAAAGACAAACATTACTTTTTAAACTGGAAACTACAGGGCAGATTTAAACTGCCTGTTCAATGGCCTGGGGAAGAGGCAAAGATGATGTCATGAAGCTATGTCCCTAAAAATTGTCATTTGATAGTGAGATGGGTGTCATATAAATATAATTAATTAATTAATTAAAAATAAAAATTAATTAGTGAAGCATCTTCATGCAACAGTTAGGGAACAAGAGGATTAAGCTCTTTATCTTGAACTTCTAGATGAGGAAACATCTAGAGCAGGGGTGTCAAACTCACGCCTCATAGCTGCGTCACATGACATATTGGGACTTTTTTCCCCTTCGCTAAACTGGGCATGGGCGTGGCCAGCACGTGACACATCTGGCCTACAGGCCAGGAGTTTGACAGCTCTGATCTAGAGGGACCATAATGCTTCTCAGTAAGTTTCCTACTAGGAGTTGATAAGGCTACAGAACAAAGCAGGTGAACAAGCATTCTGTTCATCATGCAGTCACCCCCATGTGCTCTTTCTATTCATACATAATTTTAAAACTAAAATAGGAAATCTTTGGGGCCAATAGAGGGAAAGTAGTAATGTTTGGCTAGGGGATGTTAGCCCTTCTCTACCCAGAAGTGATCTGTTTTCCAGTATTGCACACCTGGAGTGGAATGTGTTGCAGACTGTGTGGTTGCTTGAATAGGAACTGTGGTCTTCTTGGAAGGAGTTTCCATTTACAATATGTTCATATTTAGCTCAAACTACTGGATGGGTAGGAGCTTGGAAGACAGAGGGGTAACAATATTGAGGTTGTTCAAAGCTGTTTATGAACCAGATACAGAACCTTTGAAGACTACATTAGACCTGCAATCTAGAGACTACCCTGGGCTTCTTTTCAGGAGTGGGATTCTACCAGTTTGCACCTATTTGCTAGAACCAGTTGTTAACATTCTAAGCAGTTCAGAGAACCGGTTGTTAGAAGAAATTACTGGCCTAATCCTGTAAGGAAGGCAGGAAGGAAACATTCTGGTGTTGCTTACAGAAACTGCCTCTCCATTAACCTTATTACATTCTTGGCAGGACTAGACTTCCTGTCTCAGGAACATCTCTGGAGTTTTTTCCCCCCTCCTTTGCTGGTACTTTGCTTGTGTGGAGTGATCATTCAAAGTTACAATGGCACTGAAAAAAGTGACTTTTGACCATTTTTCACACATACGACTGTTGCAGCATTCCCCACAGTCATGAGAGGCCAGGCGAGGAGATGCATGCCTCGATGTGAGTGATATTGAGTTGGCCACACCCAGCCAATAACATGACCACCACGCCATGTCCACCCAGTCACATGACCACCAAGCCATGCCCACCACCTAAGCCATGCCCAAGAACCGGTTGTTAAAAAATTTGAATCCCACCCCTGCTTCTTTTGTACAGGTAAATCTTCTATTATTTTCTTTCAACTCTCCTCAGAGAAAAAGTGGATTTTAAAATAATGTCCCTTGTGCTTTGCTACTTAGTGCCTAAATTCCAGTCCTTTCCACCTCTCCTCCCTCCCCAACCTTATTCTCTGAGACCTGTCTTCACCTATTGTTCAGTCATTCTTTCCAGAGTTTCCAAAATTATCCTTTTGAGGTTTTTCTATTTAGTCATTTCTTACTGCTTGCTATACTATATTCCACCCCTGCTGATGGAGAAGGAACAGGGCTGTTAGTTCCAAACCAAGGCTTTGATTTGGATGATTAATCACATTGTTTCAATCTTCATCTTACCAGAAGAAAATTAAGATCCATCTTTTCATTTATATTGCTAACATTTGTTTTCCTTTCTATTTCCAGCATGCGTTTCCAGTGACATCTTGTTAATCCAATTGCTCTAATTAGGATTTCTCCTTATGTTTGATGAGAATTATGTTATGCTATCTATATTTGCTTTCTATCATCTCTTTCTCACATTTTCTTTCTCTCCCCACCCCATCTTCTATTTTGGTTACATATTTTGGTGTGGATTTGTAAATGTGGAGAAGAAAACCTAGAGTTATGGAAATATCATAACTCAAAATATCATAATATCAAAATAAGCAAATCAAAATAAGTTGTTTTTTTCCTTTAGGGGCAAGAAGGAGTTCCAGCAGAAAGCTTTCAAGCTTTTTGGGGGCAGTGAAATTTCTCTGCTTATGGCAAATAAGCTAGACATTTTAATTTGCAAGCTTTCCTTCCCTTAAGTCTTATTCTTAGCGATTCAGGGCTTAGCCTCCACAAATCAGGTTAAGCGGTACATTACAAGGTAACTGGCTGACCTTGAAGCCATCCGTTTTTGAGGGAGAGGTGACAAAGGGTTTGGCAAGCAGAATTTATGTCCCTCTGGGGAGCCCAGGAGGTGTACATGAGCATAAATATAATGTGGAAATGGGAGCAGGAATCACTGATAGCTCTGAAAGATAAGGCTGGCTTGGGCCTGTGCCTCAGAGCAAGTAGGTCAAAAGACGATAAGTATCATCTCCTGCAAGAAATACAATTCAAAATCTGGTTTGGATGGGATGAGATGACGATTGGGACTTCATCAAAGAGATAAAAAAATTATCTCCATTATGCCAGCAAGGCTGCTGAGCAAGTGGGAAACTGAGCATAGATTATGAGGCAGGGAAGGTTCTGAGGCAGAAATCAAAGGATGATGGGATAGGTCACTGGAGACCAATTCTTGCTAAGCACAGTGCTAAAGCAGCCGGAAGCCCATGTGCTGGCTGGAGCACAGCACTTATTGGAGTCATTTCACTCCAAATGTGCTATTCCTACAGTTACAATTATCTACTGCTGGGTTGGATTTAAAGGGAAAGAGAGACAGAGAGGCCGGATGGATGGAGAGCCATCCCTACTGCTATGCCAGATCTGGGGGTGCACTCCTGCCAGCTGGCTTACGATATTGGCAGTGTTTATCAACACGGAAGTGCCAACAATTGCCAACCTCATTTGGAGGAGATGTGAGTTCACTATCAAGTATTCCCCACCATACATTCACTTAATCCCTGGAGCATGGGTGGACAGAGATTGTTCCCACTGACTTTATACCCTAGTATATGAATATACTGTTAGCAGAACATGTTGCATTGAGGCACATACAGTTATCCATATATATTAGGGAGACAAAAATTGTCCCATCATGGAAGAGTGTACCTACATATCTGAACAACACTTTTACATAAATGGCTTACCAGGTAGACATCAGGAGGTATAGCCAGGGGTGGGATTCAAAATTTTTAACAACCGGTTCTGTGGGCATGGCTTAGGTGGTGGACATGGCTTGGTGGTCATGTGACTGGGTGGACATGGCTTGGTGGTCATGTTATTGGCTGGGCGTGGCCAACTCAATATCACTCACATCGAGGCATGCATCTCCTCGCCTGGCCTCTCATGACTGTGGGGAATGCTGCAACAGTCGTAAGTGTGAAAAACGGTCATAAGTCACTTTTTTCAGTGCCATTGTAACTTTGAATGGTCATTCCACACAAGCAAAGTACCAGCAAAGGAGGGGGAAAAAACTCCAGAGATGTTCCTGAGACAGGAAATCTAGTCCTGCCAAGAATGTAATAAGGGTTAACAGAGAGGCAGTTTCTGTAAGCAACACCAGAATGTTTCCTTCCTGCCTTCCTTACAGGATTAGGCCAGTAATTTCTTCTAACAACCAATTCTCCGAACTGCTTAGCATGTTAACAACCGGTTCTAGCGAATAGGTGCAAACTGATAGAATCCCACCCCTGGGTATAGCCAACAGGCACACCAAAGTCAGTGAATAAACCAACTTTCCAATCATATAGTAGGAAGCATTGTACAAGTGGACATGTGAACAAACCAAACCAACCAAACCAAACTTTCCCATGATAGAGAAAAGCTAGGCAATAACTGACTGTATAGCAGACAGTTGAGTTTATGTGGTCCCGCTAGAAGCTGTTTTTACCAAATAATGTTCAACTCACGATAATATGACTCAAGATGATGAGATAGGATTCCCCACTTTGCAATAGGCATTTAACCAGGGGTATCCACAGTGACAGTCATTAGTTTCAAAATAGTGGGTGTGACAGGGAGATCAAAGTCTCACACCTTTTTACACTTTCTAAAAGGGACAGTGGTTTGATTATCATGGAATCAGAAATGCCCTCTCATACAGGTAGAACCTGAGTTGCCATCATGTGGTGTCACTGGAACTGGGTCATCCTGTTCTCTGCATTAGGGCCTTCAAATTCTCCTTTCATTTTTAAATAGTGAAGGCTAGCGACAGAATGCAAAGCTGCCTGTTTTGAACTATGGTAACTTCAAAATCCTGATATATGTTGTGACAACAACTCTGCCCTTTTAGAATTTGCATTATATATTGCACAGAGATATATAACCAACATGGTTTGCATTCAGAGGTGGTATTCAGCAGGTTCTGATCAGTTCTGGAGAACCGGTAACGGAAATTTTGAGTAGTTCAGAAAACTGGCAAATATCATCTCTGACTGGCCCCACCCACATCTATTCTCTGCCTCCTGAGTCCCAGCTGATCGGGGTCTTCTTTGGTTGCCCTGCACAGAACAGAGCTGGAAAGCAGGTTAGTGGGGTGGGGAGGAAATGGGGATTTTGCAGTAACCTTCAGGGGTGGAATTCTCCCAGTTCTATCTGGTTCTATCGAATCCCTTGTTAACTTTCTAAGCAGTTCAGAGAACCAGTAGTTAGAACCAATTTCCTTTTGTTTTTTCCACGCTTATTACATTCTTGGCAGACAGACTAGACTTCCTGTCTCTTGAGCTTTTGGATTTCTAAAAGGGGAAGGGCTGCTTTAAGATTTTTACACTGCTGTTGGGAGGAAATACTTCCCTGGACAATCAGCATTTTGAAGAAATAATTGAAGCAGAGCTTTTAGTGACAGGGAACCAAGATGAGTGACATTCAGCAAGGCTTCTTGGCTAGCTAGAAAGATTGACATTCAAACGTGAGTTTGCATACCCTTTCTGAGTTTTGGTCTAAAACTGGTTTTTGGTGAAGGTTAATTCTGTGCTTGGTGACATTTAATCCTGTGTTTATTGTGTTTATTGATGGGATAATTTTCTCTATTCAGCTTCAACAAGCAACAGCTACTGTTGTGATTTAATTATTTGCATTGTGTTTGAATTTTTTCCTGCCTCATGGTTGCTTTTTCTATCTGGGGAGGGGGGTCTTCCTCACTGCTTTAGTACTATCTGGCACTGTCCTTTTGGGGTATACTTCCAAGAGGCAGGATGCAAGCCTGGCACTGCCTTTCTGGGGGACGTGTGAGCTTTACTTAAATCTGGATGATTTTCTTAGGATATTTTGTGCGGTGAGTGAGACCAGCTAGTATTTTTAAGTGGTGTAAATGGATCTAAGGATTGCTTTTCCTGGATATGCTTTTTCTGGAGAGCTGAAATGACCTGTCTGCTAAAGGGTTTCACTTAATGAGCAAGAGATGGCTGCTTGATAGTTATCACTGCATTTTAATTTTTTTCATTCCTTAAGGTGCTCTGGCACCCTGCCTGACTTTTAACTCCGGCTTCCAGGTATTTTTAATCTAATGATTGGTATTTAGGGCAGCTTTTTGCAAGCAAAGAAGCTTTTTGTATTTTTGTACAGGTAATCTTTGACTTACAACAGTTCATTTAGTGACCATCCAAAGTTACAATGGCACTGAAAAAAAATGACTTATGACCATTGCAGCATCCCCATTGTCATGAGAGGCCAGGTGAAGAGAAGCATCCCTTGACATGAGTGAAGTTGAGTTGGCCACGCCCACCCAGTCACATGGTTACCAAGCCACACCCACCAACTAAACCATGCCCACAGAACCAGTTGTTAAAAAAACTGAATCCCACCCCTGATAACCTTCCTGTGCCACGTCCACCAAGCCAAGCCATGCTCACCAAGCCACGCTCACCAAGCCAGACCCACAGAACCGGTAGTAAAAAAAATTACAATCCCACCACTGCTTGTATTGTAATATCGCAACACATCTATTGCCATCCCACATTCGCTTTCCCCTTCCCTGTCTATGATATTTAAAAACAAAGGATAAAATCCTAATTGCCCTTTGAAAAAGAGAATTCGGAGAACAACAAATGGCATTTCTCTGCTGTCCATACATATGAACATACTATAATCTTATTCTGTGACCTTATAGTCAGTCTGGAAGTTGGCAGGAAGCACTACCTAATACATTTCATAAACCGTTGAAAGTCAATTAAATGAACTGGTGTCTGCCTGCGCACATAGACTGCATGCAAAAGTTTTACACTAATATGCAAAAGGAAGCATGGTGGACCTGCGCAGAGGCACATTTTGCACAAATTCACCAGTCATGTGAAAACATTGCTCTGAAAAATTTTGAATGTTGCCTTTCAACTCAGCTCACCTCTTACATCTCTGAATGCTGACTTTTGGGATGCCTTTCTTCTTCCTCCCAATTCCTGAATTGTCAAACAGGAGACACACTACTGGAAAGCAACCTTATACAATCTCTTGCTAGCTAACTGCAGTGTTTTATTTCACAGTTACATATCTCTACTAGCCGTCATTGTGTCTTTCATAATTACCACCTGTTCAGTGGTTCCCTTCAGGTTTCATCACCTTTGTCACTTTAAGCAGCCAGCTGCAGGAAACTGAGTTGACTTCCCTGGAGCAACAACACTCTGGCTCTGCGTTTCAGGCTATAATTGCTGTCTCTGCACCAAACGTTCCTTTCTGCTTCCAACATATAAAATATCCAGGGCCATTCCCTGGCTTTGGGTAAAAACAGAAGTTACCGTGTTTGGTTTTTTGTTTTTGTTTTTTGCTTTCCTAACTCTGTAGTCTTTGCATTTGACACCTGGTCCTTTCAATGTCAGTTTAGAACTCAATTATATTCAGAAGTGATGTCATACTCTAGGTAAGAAAGTCAGCTGTGAAGGAGTTGCCACTTCAGATCCAAGCCTACATTGAACCTGGTATGCAGGTTTTCATTGAATTTAAACTGTTATCTCTCACTTTGCAGTATAGAAATAATAATACAAGTTATACTTTCAGAGTTGCAAAACTACAGAAGGAATTCCTGCAGAGTACTTGGCACACATGCAACATGTCACCTAAAATGGATTTTTTTATCACATCTATGGAGTTAAAAAGGAACAATAGCAAGTCCATCTACCAACACAACTACTCACGTCCAAGTTACAAGGTCCCTGGGTAGTACAGGTATATTCACAAAACAAAAAAAGTCAGGATTAAAGACCAAGTGACTCATGTGGATTCTGGGGTTCATTTGTTCTATGACACCTGATACCTTCCTTGACGTTTAGAAGTCTCCCGCTAGGAATCTGGGTCTTAAGGCAATCTTCTCACATGCGGTTCCTCAAGAGCAGGGCGTCTTCAAACTTGACAGCTTTAAGACTTGTGGACTTCAACTCCCAGAATTCCTCCTCCAGTCATGTTAGCTCAAGAATTCTCGGAGTTGAAGTCCACAAGTCTTAAAGCTGTCAAGTTTGAAGACCTTTGCTCAAGAGAGAGAAAAACTCACCTGTGGCAAATGAAGGCAGGCAGAAGAAAGAGAAGTCACCATAAACCATTCTTTCCCCAACTGAGGAAGGAAGCTGGTGATGGACTGTGCTGAATCAAGGGATGTGGCAGAATCAGAGTTGAGAGTGACAGCAAAGTTAGCTGTTTGTAGCTCGATGTCTCCCCAACCAGTCCATGACTAGTGCACTTGCCTTATTCAAGTTGAGGATTTGCCCTCTCCCCCAGGGCACATGATCCACACAGCCTAATTAACACCACTCGTGTTTTTGTCCTTTCTGGGCTGGCTCTGCATGCCCTGTTGGTGTTCCACCTCTGCTTCTCCAGGTAAATGAAGGACCCAGTATCTGCAGTCCACAAGCAAAGGAGCTTCCAAGGTGTCTTCTCCTCTATGTTGACTATTTCCTAATGCCCCCAGGACGTCTGACTTTTAAAAAATTAAATTTAATTATGGAATTAAACATAAGAAGCAGCTGTGCTGCTATTGAAAGCACCAACTTTAGCCTCATGTTTACATACAGCAGATATGCAATATAAACATGATATTTATATACTGCAGGGAGGCAGTGTTCGAGATGTCAAAAGCTACAATTCACTTATGAATCTTTCAGAGATTTGCAAGAGGCCCTAAAAACAAAGAGGTGGGGATTAGTTCTTTTCTTCTGCCTTTTGGGGAGGTGGTGTGAATGGCTTACCACCCAGAAATATCCTGTGATCATTCCCTCCTTTTAAATCCCCCCATAATCCTGAAGGCAAATTCATCTGGAAAATGGGTATTTTAATGACTGGCCAGGCATGAAGCAATTTTGTCAGCATCTCGCCGTGGGCTTTCAAAAGTGCCATTCTAACAAGGTTGCCAATCTCTGCAACCCTCTTTAGAGCACAGATACCACAAGCAGTCAAAATAACAGGATTCCCTGGAAGACACGATGGGAACATGATCCTTGCCATGATATGAAATTGAGATTCATTTATTTACTTTTCAAATTGATATAGCCGCCCATCTCCCAAAACAAAAACAGCCTTAGGAGTAAAATACTTCTAGTCACATCTGCATATTCTGCAGCTTCCTTTCCCTTGATTGATAGACCATAGATAAATTTAGATCCACACATGTAGGTAATATGTAAAAAGATCCAGATTAAACTTTGTTAAAAGCTTTCCAGAAGGGCTGAACATCACTAATCTTGTAACATAACAGTGTAACAGAGTTGGAAGGGACCTTGAAGGTCTTCTAGTCCAATCTTCTGTTCAAACAAGAGACCCAATATCATTCTGGATAAATGGCTAGCCCCATGATGGCGAACCTATGGCACGCATGCCACAGATGGCACGCAGAGCCATTTGTGCAGGCACACAAGCCCCAGGCAAACTTACCTCACTGCACATGCACGTGCCTCCCAGCTGATTTTCGGGCCTTTTTGGGCCTGCCGGAGGCTTGAGGAAAGCCTCTGCAGGCTTTGCAGGCCAAAAAATAATCCCGTTTTGTCACTTCCTGTATTTCCGGAAATACCAGAAGTGATGAAATGGGCCCATTTTTCGGCCTGCAAAGCCTGAGGAGCTTTCCTCAAGCCTTTGGCAAGCCAAAAAATGCCTCAAATGGGCCACAAATCAGCTGGGAGGCGCAGCGCAGGTAAAGGGGAAATGGTGGTGGGGAATCACATGCGCATGCACAGGCTGCGTGGGGGGGCCACGCACATTGACTTCTGGGTGCTGGCACGCAAGCACACACACATAATTTTTGGCACAGGAGCCCACCACTGGGCTAGCCAATATCATTTTAGAAACCTTTAGTGACAGGACATCGACAACTTCTGAAGGCAAGCTGTTCCACTGTTTAATTGTTCTCACTGTCAGGAAATTTCTCCTAAGTTCTAGGTTGGATCTATCTTTGATAAGTTTCTATCCATTGCTTCTTGTCCTGCCCTCAGGTGCTTTGGAGAATAGACCAACTTCCTCCTCTCTGAGATAGCCCCTCAAATATTAAGTAAAGTCACTCCTAGTCCTTATGATTTCCTGAGCTCTGAGTCTCTTTTGACAATAATTATGGAGAAGTGGCATTTTCTGCAATTAGAAATTATAATATAAGCCTTAAGATAAGCATATCACATTTTTTTTAAAGAAAGGGAAACTATCAACCTCAGATCTAGTCCTACCAATAGATATTTTGTTATTCCATGCGTTTTGCAGCCTCAGCCCCCGAACCACCCAAAAACAAACAAACAAAAGTCTTACTTTTGTTTTCAGCTGAGGACAGCATCCATATACGATCCCCAAGAGTTTTTGGATGTATCTATCCGTACTTCCAACCACCATGAAATTGGAATCCCCAAGTGCAGGAATATGATGGTCCTGCAACCACAGCTACTTTTCTTTCTTCTGGACCCAAAAAATATTTGCCTTTCTACTTGTAGCTAAGTAGCAGCATGAAGCCATAAATTGTAGCAACATCAAAAAGGGTATTATCAAGAGGAAAACTGTGCTTTTAGCGGGAACAACCAGTCAGCAGCATATCCACCTGAACTATGTTTCCAAATAGAGTTTGATTTATTTGCATTGATACTACTGATGATACTACTGCCTGTATGCAGAAGCATTGTCTACCAGATAGTTGCAGATTTCTTCTGCTGTTATTTGAGAGAAAAATTAGTTAGAATTAGTTAGAATAACAGAGTTGGAAGGGAGGTCTTCTAGTCCAACCCCCTGCTCAGGCAGGAAACCCTATACCATTTCAGACAGATAGTTGTCCAATCTCTTCTTAAAAACTTCCAGTGTTGGAGCATCCATAACTTCTAGAGGCAAGTTGTTCCACTGATTAATTGTTCTAATTGTCAGGAAATTTCTTCCTAGTTCTAAGTTGCTTCTTTCCTTGATTAGTTTCTACCCATTGCTTCTTGTCCTGCTTTGGAGAATAGCTTGCCTCCTTCTTCTTTGTGGCAGCCTCTGAGATATTGGAACATTGCTATTATGTCACCCCTAGTCCTCCTTTTCATTAGACTAGACATACCCAATCCAGCAGCCGTTCTTTATATGTTTTAACCTCCAGTCTCCTAATTACTTCTCCAAAGTTCCAATGCCTAGACAGCAGAAGAGAAAATTACCTTAAAACATTAAAAAACCCCAAAAAGACAAAATAAAGGGAGAGGGGGAAGGAGCCTATAAGCAAGAAAGGTTTCTCACCTGTTCTATATAATAAAGTATCTAATCTAATTTATAGAGTAAGATTTGTTTATCTTGATTGCTGTCTTCTCTTTGAATGTAGTTCCAGTGATTAATGTAGTTTAAATTCCAAATATTTTTTAGAACATTTAGTTTAAACTCCAAATATTTTTTTCCAAATAACTTGGAGGGGAAGGAGAGTTCCATAGTGAAAAGGAGGGAAAAGAAAATAAACACAATGAGAATCGATGTATGAGGGCTGGAAATGATTCGTCCCATTTTTCCTTCATCTCCTGAGATCTTCACAATGGATCTCCAGTGAATTCCAGCCTGAACGGGACTATATCAAAAATGATGGCAAATGTAAGGCTTTCTTAACCATGCAGGACCAGATGATCCCTGCAAACAGATGACACACTTTTATGCAAAGTAGAGAGTGAAAATTATAAAGGAGGTTTTTGTAGAGAGCCACTGGTGTGTGTGTGTGTGTGTGTGTGTATACACTTCCATGGCACCAGTGTTTCTGTCTCATCAATCTTTTATAAAGAAGTTTGTAATCAGTTTGAGACTGTCTTCATTTGTGCTGAACTTGAAACCCAGAGAATACAGGAAGCCAGTCACTGTTTAACCTCTTTCCCTCCAGCTTCCCCATAGGAGAATACAGAACAGAAGAATCATTTGATCAATGAGCACCTGCTATCGCCTGGCGATAAAATTTTTTAATTTCCCTACCAAAAAAATTGGAATAAAATAAATTACTAGTAATTGAGCCTTCCCTGATTTAAGGAGACGTGTTTATCTTCATTCATCTGGGCTGAGCTGAGCCCCACCTCCAATGTACGACATACAAAAGCTCTGTCCTTCCATACCTGTAAGTAATTGTTGAGAGAATGTAAACTGAAATCCCCCCAAGGCTGCCCAGTCCCCGTGCTGTCATTCATTCCTCTGCCACATTAAAAATCCTTTATGAGTTGTCAAGGTGAAGTGACAGCACCTTGTAGGTGATTTTTGAAACAGGGTGCTTTTCCTAGTAGCACTGCTGACCCTCTTTGCATATTGCCCCATGGCTGGATTAAGGGAAGGGGGAAATAAGATGGGGTACTATAAATACAAAATAAGACAAATCCCATGCAAAAGATGTTAGCAATAGCAATAGCAGTTAGACTAACATACCACTTTATAGTGCTTCACAGCCCTCTCTAAGCGGTTTACAGAGTCAACATATTGCCCTCAAAAATCTGGGTCCTCATTTTACCGACTTCAGAAGGATGGAAGACTGACTCAACCTTGAGTCTGATGAGACCCAAACTGCCAAACTGCTGGCAGTCAGTGATCAGCAGAAGTAGCCTGCAGTACTGCATTCTAACCACTGTGCCATCACGGCTCTTGATGATGTTGAACTTCAGAGGGATGTAGTAGGATGGGATGGTAAAACAAAAATTCCTTCCACATGGAAAATGGATTTTCTAAGGAAAATGCCAATTTTGCTGCAGTTTCCTATAAATAAGAGCCGAGTCAGAAATAGAGTTGTTTCCAGAAAAGCAATCCTGGAATGAGAGCAATAGATCCAGAGAAGATCCCAAACAGGAAATGTCTTCTGGATGAATAGTATATCTCTAGAGCAGGAGTATATCTCTATCTCTAGAGTATATCTCTAGAGCTGTCAAACTCCCGGCCCATGGACTGGATGTGTGACATGCTGACCAAACCCTATTCGGTTTAGCAAAGGGGGGAAGTCCCGATGCGTCATGTGACACCGCCATGACGACATGAGTTTAACACCCCTGCTCTAGAGGATGGGATATCACAGACAGTAAAAATACATACTTTGAAGGTGTAAGATCTAGATAACTGATCCGAAAATGTTTCAAATAACTGCTGGGGAAATACCACATAGTCCTTCTACCCTATGACTATTATTAAGTGTTGTACTTTACAATTCTTGATTCTTGACGAATGTATCTTTTCTTTTATATGTATCTTTTCTTTTTCTTTTAGAGCATTTGCACCAAGACAAATTCCTTGTGTGTCCAATCACACTTGGCCAATAAAGAATTCTATTCTATTCTGTTCTGTGCTGTGCTGTGCTATTCTTCTGTATTACTCTTATATTACTCCAATCTAGCCAATGTTTTAAAAAGGGCAAACAATATAAAACATCTTGTTCTTTCAACTCAGATCCTGAAATCTGCCTAGTCTTTCATGTGTCCTCCTGTCTGAAAAACTGCTGGTGAATTTCCACAATGAGCAGGTGATGACTGTGTTAATGGGCACAATTACCAGGACATGATTCATTGCTCTGAATTGGAGAGCAGGAGTATAAACATTCCCAAGTACAGTCTTTTAAAAAAAGAGAGAGTGCCTTAATAATGACCACTGGGTCATTATTAAATCTTTAAACTTTACAGGTCATTACAAATGTCTGAATTTGCCATTGCTACTTGGAAGTTGGTTCTGACATTCCGACTCTTGTGCAGACCAGAATCCCAATCTAGCTGTCAAGCAGCTAGTTTATTTGCATTTTGATTCTGAATGAACAAAAACATTACCATTTGTAGAGCACACGTAGGCCTAAGCAAAGAATTTGGGATATAGAATAGAGTAGAGTAGAGTAGAGTAGAGTAGAATAGAATAGAATAGAATAGAATAGAATAGAATAGAATAGAATAGAATAGAATAGAATAGAATAGAATAGAATAGAATAGAATAGAATTCCTTATTGGTCAAGTGTGGTTGGGCACACAAGGAATTTGTCTTGGTGCAAATATTCTCAGCATACATACAAGAAAAGATACATTTGTTAGAGTCAAGAATCATAAGGTACAACACTTAATAATAGTCATAGGGTACGATAAGCAATCAAATCATACTAGGAAACAGTCCATATAAATCTAAGGATACAAGCGATAAAGTTAGTCATACAGTCACAAGTGGGAGGGGATGGGTGATAAGGAGTGATGAGAAGATTAACAGTAATAGTAGTGCAGACTTTGTAATAGTTGAACAGGGTTGGGGGAATTATTTGTTTAGCAGAGTGGTGGCTTTCGGGGGAAAACTGTTCTTGTGTCTAGTTGTTCTGGTGTGCAGTGCTCACCATATATACAAACTACTTTATAGAAATGAATCCCCCCCCCCAAAGTAGAATCCCAATGAGGCCTGCATGCTTTTTTTAATCCTAAAAGTTTCTATGATGGGGTTTTTTTGGGGTGGTGGTGGTGAAGGACAAAGATCTAATGCTCTGAAGATTGATACTTGAAAAATAAAGTTGCATGCAAAAAAAAAAAAAATTCAAAAATTAGTCCTGGTATTGCTAACAGGGCTTATGTTTGAATTAAATGAAGTTCTAAACTCTTCCCCAATCAACCTTGGTCGATGTTTAAAATGCACAACTGTTGTCAAACCCCAAGCTGCATTTTAAACATCTGTCTACTAGAGTGTGATATCTGGAGCAGATAATGCGTGTCTATTCTCTACTTCCTTTATGTTCCAGAATGAGACCCAACCCCTCTCTATAATTGACTATTCAGTCTCTGAATTGAGAAGACATGTTGAAAGCCCCCTATTCATAAATAAGAGTGATTCCTCTTGGTAGTAACATATCTAAAGCAGAATGAAAAAAGGACTTTTGGGTGAAAGTTGATTCTGTTTTTTAAGGCCCAAACATACATTAATCGTTTTAATAAAAGGTCAGGTGCAAACATTCCTTCTGTGGCTTTGAGAATCACCTACAATGGATTGATTTCCACCCCCTTTTTTGTACTTTTTTGGAGTTGGGAGTTACCAAGAAGGAAAAATGGGTATTGCAACCTTTGCAGAAAATTTTAGGATTCAAAAGTCTTCCCCTTCGATTCAGGCCACTCTAGATCATGGCCCCATTCAAACAAGATTATTGTTCTTATCTGTCTTCTGCTACCATGATCTCTTGGAACAGATTGATTGGATCTTGTCAGATCTCCCAGGTAAACAAGACAAGACAGGAAGCATGACTAGATGAGCTAATTCTATTTTATTATAAGGCTGCATTAGTAGAATCTTGCAAGTCTGAAAGCACAAATCTCCTGCCCTCTTTTTACCTCTTTATAAGTTAGGGGAAATCCCTTTTGAATACAAATAATAAAAACCCCAAATTATTTTGATGGGCAGCTATATAAATGTTCTAAATACATAAAATATGAAGGTTATTTGTAATGCTGAAAGAGTCATGACCCCCTTATGGGCAGGGGTTTTTTCTGTAGCAGTCACTGTTAATGCTTCCTAAAACAAACACATGTCAACATACAATTTGCTTGTACTGTTACAATTCACTGTTGATTTTTTTCCATAAGGAATTAAATTCATTATAACAATGTGTGGTCTTATATTGGTATTATTAATATCTAACATTTGTGTTCTATCTATCTATCTATCTATCTATCTATCTATCTATCTATCTATCTATCTATCTATCTATCTATCTATCCATCCATCTATTATCTATCACCTATCATCTATCATTGATATTCTATCTTTCCCTTTGGATCTCAAGTTGGCATCTCTGAATATTTTATCTCTCAATCCTGTGAAGTTGACTGGGCTGTGGGCTGAAACAGAAGGCCTGCACCAAAATCACTGAGTGAGATTTATTTATTTATTTGTTTGTCAAACATGTACAAGATAACAAGTATGAACATAAACAAGAACAAAGGGAGTAAATACAGATAAATGGGGACAGTAAGACAGGGATGGCAGGCACACTGGTGCACTTATGCATGCCCCCTTTAAGGACCTCTTAAGAATGGGGTGAGGTCATGGTAGACAGTTTGAGGTTGAAGCTCTGAGGGGCTGAGGCTGTAACAACAGAGTTGGGTAGGGTGTTCCAGGCGTTGACTACTCTGTTACTGAAGACATTACTGTTACAACTGAGTTTGGAGTGGTTTACCTTGAGTTTGTATCAGTTGTTTGCCTATGTATTATTGTGATTGAAGCTGAAGAAGTTGTTGACAGGCAAGATGTTATAGCAATTTTGTGAACTATGCTTAGATCGGACCGCAGGCAGCACATTTCCAGATTGTCCAGGCCCAAAATTACCAACCTGGAGGCATAGGGAATTATATTGTGAGTGGAGGTTTATCTTGAGCTGGTCTTAAACTTGATACTCTCCTATCTAAATCCAAAACCACTACACTACTACACTGTCATTTAGGAAAAGCGCTAAGAAAACTGACAAATTCTAAGATTTGCTTCCAATTATACGAAATGCAAGCCATCAACAAGCACATTGGCTGCTAATTACATGGGAAGAAAAGGAGTGGGTTTAGGTGGAGCTGTGACTCCATCCTAACAAGGAAACTATTATTAAATAATATTAATTAAAGCTGACTTTGTAAAACTCTAATCTATATCACCCTAGGAGGGGAGGGGAGGAGAAGAAGAAGAAAGCTTGAAGCAAACATTAGTTATCCTTTTAATATTTAGCCATTTCTTTTCAATAGATTCAAATGTTATTTTTAAAAATTGCATCAGATGCTTAATTCTAAGCTGTTGTTGTTGCTTTTTAGTTACTTTCTATGCTGTTTATCATCTTTGCCCAGTTCTGCATTTCCCTGAATTCTTGCTGAAAATTATGGCTTTGGCATTATTGTTGTCATTCTTTCACCCTCTCCTCCTCTATTTATGTAAAAGCTGACTTGCTTTTTAGGTACAGTTAAAGAATTCCTTGTTATTAGCTGAGCCATACAATTGAGGGCTTTTTTAAAAAAATCCAATGTACTCCTCTCTTCTTTCTTGCTTACTGTGAAATAATAGAAAGGCAGAGTTTTGCAATTCATAACCTTGAAGTGCTTTGAAGAGTTTCACCTCCAGGGCTCAGAAGCAAAGCATTAGCTAACATCGTAGAGAAAGAAAAGGCAATAAACAATATGATTTGGGTTCGTTGTGATGCCTTTTAAACGAAATGATGGGAAAGTGGTAACTAAAGGAGAGATTTAAATAATTACATAATTTAAAATACATGGAATAGAAAAATAGCCACTGGAAGAAAGCATACTGTATTTTATCAAATCATTGTTTAAAGGTCTTTGGCAGTGAAATCCTATGAATTATTATAAGATGTTCTGATGGATGTTTGCTTGATAGTGAAGGGGAGGGGGGAAATCTGAAAATGGCAATGAAGAAATAACAGGTAGCCGCTCTTATCAAGCGTGTCAATTTGAACACTCACCTAATCTGATACAAGCATTTCATTTGAGAAATGCATAATGTTTTGTAATGTTTTTTTTGTTTTGATACCTGAATATAAAAAAGATAGAGTTTGGATCTGCACAAAAATATTGCAGTATATTCTATTAACAGGCATGCATATCTTCAGAAGTCAACCAGATAGCCATTTAGAGAAATTCAAACATTCATATTTAATTGTGCTTTTAATATTTGACTAATGAATCCCATGCACATATTTTTTTTTGGAGATTGTTGGGAAGAAAATCATATCTTGGAGAACAAAGGACCCAGAATTGTTTTTTTTTTTTAACCTATTGCCTCAATTGTTTAAAGAGAATTACTTTCAAATACCTTCCAATATCCCCAAATATTGACCTGACCATCAAGCCAGTACTTGGCCAGTTGTGAGTTTGTATTCTTGCTGATGCATCCCATTTTTGGCATGACCCAAATTTGGATATCCTCCTATTGGCTCTTTATTATCTGGACTGACTATTGAAAGAAGTGAAGCCAGTAATTTGAGCTGAACGTAAAAGATGAGGTGAAAATATGGAAGAATTGCCCAATTTCTATTTCTGCTAACAGGGCTGTATTTCTTGACAACACCTTGAGCAGATGGTACATTGGCAAGAAAATTTTCTTTGAAATCAGTTGGTACATAGACTTTGAAGGAATGCAATATTTTAATTGTAAACAATATGAATTCACCTGAGAAAACTGTTGTTATTGCTCATCTTTTATAGAAAGAAAGATGCTTCAAATTGTTAGTGCCTTGCTTTAGTAGATTGTAATTTAGTTAACACATTTCCTGGTGTGGAGAAAAAAAATATCACGGCCTTGGGATATGTGGAAGAGGAGGGGAGGGGGAATTGATAAGTCCAAGTTATGTGTGAACCATATTAAAAAGTTAGTTGCTAGCAAAGATGCAGAGATTTGGGCTTCATTAAATTGTTAAGTGTGCCCTTTGGCCCCAAAATGTTGGCTACTTCTGTGCTTTTGTTGCCTATTGGTTGATTAGCATGTTTGAGGCCAATCACTATGGTTTGTAAATGATGATTTATGACATTGTAGGATGTGTACAATAGAATTCTATTTCTTCTTCAAAAGCCGTGGTTGAAACTGCACATGACATTATTACTGTATGTGAATTCAGCCAATGTGTAAATCCCCACATACTGGGAATACCTGCTGGCAGTATATAGTTATCACTACCACTACCTATTACCTCTAACATCTCTCTTTTTTTAAATGAAACTACTTACTATTTCTATCTGCAAGCACTGGAAATAAGATTCCAGACATAGCATGTTTTTTTGGGGCGGGGGGCAGGAGGGAGGGAGAAAGAACAAATTGCTTCTGTGAGACAAATGCAAAAAAATGCCAAGCCAATTTTCCCTTCTCAATGTAAGTTTATAGAGACTCAAGTAAGGGTCAGGTAGACAAAATGAGAGTTCAAGAAAACCCATGCTATGTAGTCATGTCACTGGGCTGAAGACTGTGGTCCAATTCTATTTGTATGCATGCCTGGTCAACCCTACGATTTCTATTTATGATTGCCGAAGAGAAGTTAGATGGAGGTTTTGAAGAAGCATCAACTGTTTCTACTATTGATAGGCTGCAAAGGCAGAGTGAGTCCATCCGTTGTTTCCCTGGGCTATTCATTTCCCAGATGTACCTTTAAAATACATACCTTTAGTCTTCAAACATAAATCAAGTTCATTTCTTCTCTGCCTCCATAAAATTCTGCTGACACTCCGCCCCATCCCCCTTTGGCCTCACATAACAAGCATGCAATGAAAGGGAGGAAGGCTTGCCCTCCATAATGCTGTTGTCAGTTCTGATGAGCAAATGCCAGCAGGATGACAACATTATTTCCATCCTGGAAAAGAAGATCCTAAGTTCTGAGATTAATATTGCAAACAGTTGCACTAAGTGAGACCACTTAGATAACAAAACATTTATCAACTAAACGCTGCCACCTACTGAAGTTTTGCAAAGAGCCCAGATGATTGGAGAAGATCATAAATTCATTCTGTCAGAAGCATACGGTTTTCACGAAGTGTCTCGGAAGGAAGGAATGGCAAGAAGAAAAGAAAGGAATGGTAACCCACAGAACATAGAGTGACACCTCTTTCATGCAATCTGTTTGGAACATGTCAAACTAAATCCTGAGAGTAGCATCCAAACAGAGTAGAGCGAGATTTTTATTTGTGTATGTGAGAAAGGAAGGTGGAGAGACTTTTCACAGTTACATTTGCTGTTTTCTCCATTTTAAAAAAAGTCTTAAACTTGTTAAGAATAGAATAGAATTCTTTATTGGCCAAGCGTGATTGGACTCACAAGGAATTTATTTATTTATTTGTCAATTGCTTACAAGATAATAGGTATAAGTAAAACATAGTTATGAATACATGGATACATATAAGAAAAATAAAATATAAAAGAAACAATAGAACAGGGACGATAGACACGTTGGTGCGCTTATGCACGCCCCCTACAGTCCTCTTAGGAAAGGGGTGAGGTCAATAGTAGAAAGTCTAAGGTTAAAGTTTTGGGGGTTTGGGGAAGAAACCACAGAGTCAGGTAGAGTATTCCAGACATTGACCACTCTGTTGCTGAAGTCGTATTTCCTGCAATCAAGTTTGGTGCGATTAACCTTGAGTTTGTATCTATTGTGTGCTCTTGTGTTGTTATGGCTGAAACTGAAGTATTCATTGACAGGTAGGACATTGCAATGTATGATTTTATATACTATATGTAGATCGGACCGAAGGCAGCGTAGTTCTAGGTTTTCAAGGTCTAGAATTTCGAGTCTGGTGGCATAAGGTATACTGCAACAAGTAGAGGAGTGAAGAACTCTTCTTGTAAAATATTTCTGGACTTTCTCAACTGTGTTAACATCAGATACGCAATGTGGGTTCCAGACTGATGAGCTGTATTCGAGTATTGGTCTAGCAAATGTTTTGTATTCTCTAGTTAGTAGTGTGATATTACCAGAGAAAAAGCTACATAGGATTAGGTTAACAACTCTTAGCGCTTTTTTGGCTATGTAGTTACAGTGGGCTATGTAGTTACTTTTTTGGCTATGTAATTACAATTTGTCGTGGTGTAAATGCTTTCAGTGTACATAAAAAAAAAGATACATTCATCAACATTTTTTTTCATTAAGGATTGCAGGAAACTTACTAACTGCTGCAAAACCTTTCAATTCAAAGCAAACAACCAAGCTCAGAGAGCATCAAGGACCTACAGTTCAACCCTGAGTTACATATATTCTCTTCCGTTAAGAGTTTCTAAATAGTGAAAAGCAATTAACAAGCTATTTACAAAACTGTTTACAAAAGTAAGTAGACAAACATAGAGTCCTTTCAAAGGCATGACTGAAGTTCGAGCAAGATAGCTATTCCCTAATCTCCCAGATCTGTAAACTCTCTGGAGACTGCTGCCTTGCAGTCTCCTTGTGAGGAGCAAACGTCTAGAGCACTTGTGGGCAATCTCCAATCACGTCCTTGTTCAGAGAAGTTTGAAAAGCTGGTCTATTTGTCAGCTCTTCTTTCTGCTGCAATCATCAACTTTGTTTTTTTGTAGAACCATCTTCAACCCACTATTTCTTCCTTCCGAAGTCAATCTATATACATAAAAGTGAAATACCACTCACGCATCATCACAAAATCTCCAGAACCGTAAAGCCTACAAACTTGAAATTTGGCACGTATGTTTCTCTTGGCTTCTAGGTGCTCATTAAAAAGGATTTTTTGAAATGCCCATCAGAGCATTAGTATTGCTTATAATTATTATTAATACACACTGATGCTCCCCACCTGAAAAGAAATCTGTTCCAAATGCAAAACACAAGAAGAGGAGAGTAGTTTCAGTTTTAATTTCACAGCACCAAGCAACTTTAGTATAGAACAGATGAGTTAAGCCCAGGCTCTTTGCTCTCTCCTTCTTGCTCACATAGCAAATATTGTTTCAGTTTCCAAACAGCCCTCAACTGTTTCACACACTGACAGGACGCTAGCCAGATGAATACCAATGGATGCTGGTAGGTAGAGGCAGAATTCCCCCTTATTTTCCTCCCCAAAAACTAAACCTGACCACATAGTTTCGTAGCGAAGCACTGCTATCCAGCTAATATCAATAAATATGAGAAAATATTCTCTATTTACAAAGAGTACTATGAACAGACAAGAAAACAAAACAAAAAATGGACTATTGAATAAATCAACCCAGAATTCTCATTCAATTTACCAATGACCAGGGTCAAATTATCCAACTTTGGACACATTATGGGAAGACCTAGTTCTCTGGAGAAAACTGTAATGTTTGGAAAGGTGGAAGAAAAGAGATCTACAGCAAGATGAATGACCTCAGTTACAATGATGATTGGGGCATCATTGGAAAACTTGAAGGACCAGAATTAGAGACAGATCATCACAGAGAAAATGTATTTATGTGACTGCTATGAGTTGACATCGAACTGATGGCACGTAATCAGTGAATAATCAATCAATCATTTACTTCAATGAGATTTATGATGTTACTTGTTGCATATTCAAAGGAGATTCGTTCCTGTGGATATATAATATGAATGGAATGATAAAACTTGGAATTTATCTATGTTCAGGAAGAGGAAGAGTTGGACTTCTAAATAAAGTATTGAAGATAAGAGTTCTGCTGGATTAATTTCAATCTAAACTAAGGATGCACATTTGCTTGTATTGTGTACAAAAAATGTGTACACATAATTCTCCAAATTGGGCTGCTGGAAAATACTATGGAGTATTTTCCCAGGTTTATAACACTGATTTACTAGAAAATATCATGGAGTGTATGACACTGACTTTAAATAATTGCAAATATGTTCTGTCAAGGATATTTCTCTCACCTTTGTTGTATTTTCCCAGCATAGAAAAAAATGTTTTTCCCCTGGAGAAATAGTTTCCTCAGAGTAGTACATCCATGCAGTAGTACATCCTATTTCAAGAGCTTAAAGAATGTATCCCACAGATCTTTTGAACCAGATATCAAGAGATTGGACCATCCCATTGTTCAATTATACAATCATTTTACAATCATGTACCATTTTTACAATTTCCTTTCATTAGAGTTTAAGCCTTGGATGATGATACAGTTTTGCTTTACTATCAGGATGGTAAGGATACTCATCAGGGGTGGGATTCTACCAGTTCGTACCTATTCGCTAAACCGGTTGTTAACATTCTAAACAGTTCGGAGAACTTGTTGTTAGAAGAAATTACTGGCCTAATCCTGTAAGGAAGGCAGGAAGGAAACATTCTGGTGTTGCTTACATAAACTGCCTTTCCGTTAACCCTTATTACATTCTTGGCAGGACTAGACCTCCTGTCTCAGGAACTTCTCTGGAGTTCTTTCCCCCTCCTTTGCTGGTACTTTGCTTGTGTGAAGTGACCATTCAAAGTTACAATGGCACTGAAAAAAGTGACTTATGACCATTTTTCACATTTACGACTTGCAGCATCCCCACAGTCATGAGAGGCCAGGCGAGGAGATGTGTGCCTCGATATGAGTGATATTGAGTTGGCCACGCCCAGCCAGTCACATGACCACCAAGCCACGTCCACCCAGTCACATGACCACCAAGCCACGCCCACCAACTAAGCCACGCCCACAGAACCGGTTGTTAAAAAAATTGAATCCCACCCCTGATACTCATGCCACAGGTGGTTAAAAAGGGAAAGAAGACTGGAGAAAAATAACCACCAAACAATTTTCTCATCCCTAGTCTGACTCAGCATTTTAAGAACCTTTCCTAAACTACTGGGAAATGCTCTCTTCCTCTCAGTGCAAGCAAGTGCTAGGAATAATAATTCCTTTACCTTTTTAAAAAGGTGTGACCACATTATGGCTACTATTCTCTTTGTAGCAAGCTTAGTACTAGGCGATGCTAAGGGAAAAATCCATGTTTTAAAATATTGCCTGGAAAACTCATTGACTTACTTTCATTATCCAAGGGATAAATGTTTTTTTCTTTTCTGACACTCAAGAGCTACATGATCCCTATTTTGGATTATCCTTCACCCCTTTAAGCCTTCAGCTTTACTAAGATTGGAATGGCTATTTCTGAGAGACCAGGGAAAGTGTTTTGTTGATGAGGATTTTATCGGCCCTAATATGGAATTCAGGAACCATAGATCTGGGAGAAAATGATAACAGCAATTCCACAAGAAAGTCCAAGGGCAATTCTGACACAATTTCAGTGATAGCTTTGGTATTTTCATTCAGAGAGAACAAAGGGATATTTGAACAGTTATTTCAGTATAGAAAAGAAGACGTTACCAGATTGAATACAAATTTAGTATGTCTAATTTTAGGAGTTTTTCTTTCAAGACATAAAGCTAAATTTGACCTTCTTTCTGTCCATCCAATTTTTCCATCCATTGAAATCAACACATTTATTTTTAAAAAATTACTACAAAATACAGGTGTAATTAGTAATTTGAAATACATATAACATTATATGTTTAGTGTTAATTGTATATCTGTTATATATACTTTTTTTCTTCTTTACGCAGCATTTACCTGTCTTGTTTGTCATTTTTATTTTAATTTTATATTTTACTAGCCAATAACCCAGGGTTGGCCTGGTATTTATTTATCCCAATCCTGTATTAAACAGGAAAATCCTGTAGTTGGGACTCACACTGTTGTACTGTCATGCAGTATTGCCATTCTTCTATTCCTCCACGAGAGGGAGCCTGTGAAGCTATTACCATGGTAGAAGCCATTTTAAGGCACCCCCCCCCACACACAGGGGTGTTAGGAGTGTCTTACTCCCACAGTATTTGTTTCCAGATGGTAAGTCATCTGTGTACCAAGTTTGGTTGAAATTGCTTAAGGTGTTCCAGAGTTAGGCTGGAACATACATACATACAGTACATACATTTAATTATACTATAATAATATAATATATATATAAAATATAATATATATATAAAATAACAAAGAAAGAAGAAAAAGTTAGAAGATAGATAGATAGATAGATAGATAGATAGATAGATAGATAGATAGATAGATAGATAGATAGAAGATAATGAAGAAGATTTGAAATCAATATGTTTAAAAAAAAGAAGTATACACAACAGTGATGAACTGGATTTATAGTGATCTGTACGTCATTGGAGCCTCTTGGCTTGATGAGCTGATCAGAAACTTTAGTTAGAAATGCTAACCCTGTGTTTCTAGCATGTACCTGATAATGTCAGGCATCTTGTTGGTTTATTTATTTGTGCATAGACTGAAAAATGGCCAGTTCCAAGGGATTCCAGGTGTTTACATTATTTAAAAAACCAGAACAATAAAAGAAAACTGGAAACCAGGCCAAGTCCTAAAAAAACCCAGAAAAATAAAATAAAAGACCACACTTGGAATACTGCATCTAGTTATGGTCACCATTATATAAAAGTATGTTGAGACTCTAGAAAGAGTGCAGAGAAGAGCAACAAAGATGATTAGGAGACTGGAGGCTAAAGCATATGAAGAACGCTTGCTGGAATTGGGTATGTCTAGTTGAATGAAAAGAAGGACTAGGGGTGACAAGATAGCAATGTTCCAATATCTCAGGGGCTGCCACAAAGATGAGGGAGCAAGCCAAAGTATCTGAGGGCAGGGCAAGAAGCAATGGATGGAAACTAATCAAGGAGAGAAGCAACCTAGAACTAAGAGAAATTTTCTGACAGTTAGAACAATTAATCAATGGAACATCTTGCCTCCAGAAGTTATGGGTGCTCAAACATTGGAGGTTTTTAAGAAGAGATTGGACAACCATTTTTTTCTGAAATGGTATAGGGTTTCCTGCCTGAGCAGGGGGTTGGACTAGAAGACCTCTGAGGTCCCTTCCAACTCGTTATTCTATTAAGTAAAATAGAAGCCATACCAAACCAAATCAAACCTTACTGGAGCTCACCATCACACTACCCAAGATCTGGGACAATAATTCAGCTTTTAGTTCCTTCTAGAATGTCATCAGAGTGGGAGCCATATGGATCTTTGTGACATTCTGTCCCAGAGGGTAGAATGAGATGCATTCTTATAATAGAGAAGGCACATTTCCAGACCCCCACAAGATAACCTTGTTAAATGCACTCTGTGGTCTTTTATCAGGCAGAAATTGTCCCTTCAGATCTTTGATCATCCTATGTTTCTTACAATAGACTGAAATCATTCATCCATCATATATTTTGAAAACTGTTGAGGGATTTTACATTATCTTTAGGGGAAATTTTAAAAAAGCACCTCAAAAGTGTCCAAAAATATTCCTATCCCACTCTTTTTCGGTTATATGCACAAAAAATAAAATACAATTTTAGGTTTCTCTACGTGCAAATCTAGTATAGAATACAAAAATATCTCTGTGAAGGGTCCTTCCAAACTGTCTCTGTGCATGCAGGGTCTCGGTGTTTTTCAAAAGTATTTGCATTTTTCTACTCTGTAAATAACGCTATTGAGGAAACAGGAGATTGCTCCCTCAATACAAGGACATGCTTCAGGAAACGATATTAACCTTCTTTTATGTGGAGCATTCTCTTAAGAGTAGGCCACTCTTGTGCTGTTAAATCTCTTAAGGAAGCAATCTAAAATGACAACCAATAGCAACCAGGAATGCCCAAGAGACAAAGAACAGAACTTAAATTACTTCGGTGCCCTAACAACCTTTCCCCCCAAATATGAATCAATAACATAATTCATTCCCACTCATATTTTAGACTGTAGGCTTAATTCTTGTTCTTGCCTCTGTTCTTACAGCTCACAGTCCACCCTCCTTTGCTCTCTGCCATCCTCTTTGTAGCTGTGTCAGACTGTCCTGTTTTTTTCTTTTTCCATGTATTCTTAATGGAGTTGAGGCATCTTGAGAACAAGAGGATGGTTTCAAAGGACAGACTTGTTTGACTCAAGCAATGGGTCAGGAGTAAACAAATCACAAATTCTTCTCCTCAAAAGGAGCAAAAACTTTTTGGTTATTCATTGCAGATATTTTACAAAAGAGAAGCAACGAAAATATACACTTCATGTGTAAAAAGTCATGTATTTTCCCCCTCAGAGTTATAAAAAAAATAAGTATCTAAAATAGCACGTTAGATTTAAATAGAGTGATAGATAATTGTTTCCATGAAAGCCTTAAACTGTCTCCTGTGCAGAAATTGGGTAGAATAGCTGTCCGGATCTCAGTTTATTCTTCAGGTTTCAAACAATGCTGGGCAGATGTTTAGTCTGGATGACAATTGCCACAATCACTGATTTTTCCTTTCCTTGGGTGGGTGTCTGAGGATATGTGCTTTCTGTTTCCACTGATAAACCTTTTGTATGAAACTAGATCCACTGATTCTCCAGTTATGACCTTCTTGTCCAGGCCCACCTATTGGATTAGGAATATAGTTTCACATTTCTTTATGTAGCTTAGAATAAAAGGGAAAGAGCCTTTGTTAATTCTGGTGAACTTGTTCAAGAATAAAAACTCAGCTTTTTATGGGACCATCAAGAAAAAGAAAAAAAGAAAGAAAGAAAGAAAGAAAGAAAGAAAGAAAGAAAGAAAGAAAGAAAGAAAGAAAGAAGAAAGAAAGAAAGAAAGAAAGAAAGAAAGAAAGAAAGAAAGAAAAACATTTTGTCCACAATGGAACAGGGAATCCAGCAGCCCAAGATTAAATGTCTATAGAGGAAAGGAATTGCAGAGAAGATGTTACTCCTGTCAGAGTGAACAGTGGCCAATTATCGACAATGAAATGCAGAATATCATGCAGATCATACAGCCCACTTTGTATAGGCAGAATCTGGTGCACACTACTTTTGATGCATAGTAAGAGTTTGTCTTTATAGAGGGTTGATGGTAAATTGAGAATGTTTTCGTGCATTTATGTTCTCAAGAAATAGTGAGTTGTCTTTATTCTGGAGTAAGCAAAATATGTGATGAGGCCAAAGAGAGTATTTTCTAGATTAAGCTCCATCCTGTCTCCTGTCACCCCAAGGCTGGGCTATGCAATAGAGCATTTATGGAAGTTTATTTGCTTCTAATTATACACTTACTGTCCAGATCTTGTGAGACTTTCTCAAGCCAATCGAGATTAGGATTTGGCATGTCAGAGTCAGATTTATGCTATCTTTATTCCTGCTATTATTAGTCTAGAATTTAATGGCAGCTGAGTTCTCCAGATTGGTGGAATATTATAGAAAAACGTGAGATTATTACTTACTTATTACTGACTTTATTTCAATGCCATTTTCTAACAAACTTTTTATGTTGTTTTAAACATTGCCTTTATTTGGCCCTTCCAATCAGTTCAAACTGATCTTTTATATACTACACCGATCCTGTGGAAAGAGAAATGAGCAGTGACAGGATTCTTGCTCATTTGGAAGTTCTGCAAATAGATGATCAAACACACACGCTTACACACACACACACACACACACACACACACACACACGGACCTCCCAAATTTTAGTAGTTAAGGGAAAATTGAGAAAAGACATAAATATCAAGTTATCCACTGGATCACCCAGATGATTTTGCGGGATATCTGCCCGCCGCCTTGAAAGAGGCGGTGATGAGACCCCTCCTCAAGAAACTGTCCCTGGATTCAATTTTGTTATCTAATTATCGTCCCGTCTCCAACCTTCGCTTTGTGGCGAAGGTTGTTGAGAGTGTGGTGGCACGACAGCTCCCCCAGCACCTGGATGAAGCTGTCTATTTGGATCCACACCAATCGGGCTTCAGGCCTGGGCACAATACAGAGACGGCATTGGTCGCATTGGTGGATGATCTCTGGAGGGCCCGTACGGAGGTTATTCCTCTGTCCTGGTCCTATTAGATCTCTCGGCGGCTTTTGATACTGTCGACCACAGTATCTTATTGCAATGGCTGGAGGGGTTGGGAGTGAGGGGCCCTGTTATGCGGTGGTTCTCCTCCTTCCTCTCTGGCCATTCGCAATTCATGTTGGCGGGGGGGCAGAGGTCGGCCCTGAGGCCCCTGGTTTCGGGGTGCCTCAGGGGTCGGTGCTCTCGCCCCTTCTGTTCAACATTTATATGAAGCTGCTGGGTGAGATCATCCGTGACTTTGGGGTAGAGTTTCATCAATACGCTGATGATATTCAGCTGTACATCTCTACCTCGGGCCACCCTGATGAAGCCATCAAAGTGATGACCCGGTGCCTGGAGGCCATGCAGTGTTGGATGGGGCAGAACAGGCTTCAGCTCAACCCATCTAAAACTGAGTGGCTGTGCTTCCCGGAACCCCGGTACAGCCAACTGGTTCCATCGCTGGCTGTGTGGGGAGAGGGAATTCTTGCCCCCACAGAGAGGGCTCGCAATCTGGGTGTCCTCCTGGATGTGCGGCTGTCATTGGAGGACCATGTGGTGGCTGTCACCAGGGGAGCTTTTGGCCAGGTCTGTAGGATCTACCAGTTGTGGCCCTTTCTGGATCGGGATGCACTTCGCACAATCACTTCCACCCTTGTAACCTCCCGCCTAGACTATGCCAATGCTCTCTACATGGGGCTGCCTTTGAAGAGCATCCGGAGCTCCAGCTGGTGCAGAATGCGGCTGTGTGGGTGGTGTTGGGGGCTCCTCGGGGCTCCCATGTCACGCCACTTCTGTGCGAGCTGCATTGGCTCCTGGTGGCTCTCCGGGTGCGCTTCAAGGTCTTTGTTATTATCTTTAAAGCGCTCCATGGCTCGGGATCAGGATATTTGCGAGACTGCCTCCTGCCATTATCGGCCTCCCGCCGACCAATGCGCTCCCATAGAGTCAGCCTCCTCAGGGTACCGCCGGCTGGACGGCTGGCGACCCCGAGGATGCGGGCCTTCTCATTGGGGGCACCCTCCCTCTGGAACGAATTACCCCCGGAGATGAGGACCACCCCTGATCTCCTGACCTTCTGCCGTGCATTGAAAACCCATTTATTTCAGCAAGCCGGTCTGGCCTAGGGGTTTTTTAGAGCTTTTAATTTGGTTTTAACTTTCTTAATCCCTTATTTTTAATCTTTTGATATGGCCAACTTATTTAATTCTTTTAACTTTTAAATATTGTATATGTATTTTTATATGTGTATTTTATCTTGGCTGTTCACCACCCTGAGTCCCTCCGGGAGAGGGGGACGGTATATAAATTTAAATAAATAAATAAATAAATAAATGATTAAGGAGAGTCAATATTGTGTAGTGGTTAAGGCACCAAACTGAACTATGAATTCTAGTCCTACTTTAGGCATTGACCCAGCTGGTTGACTTTGAGTTAGTCACACTCAGCCCTACGAGGAAGGTGGGACAAGACATTTCTGAAATCTTGTTGTTCTTGTTGTTCTGAAATCAGAAAACTGCAAGGATTAATTCACAACATCTCCAGGAGTTGGCATTGACTTGAAGGCACAAAAAGATAACCAATACTTTTTGCATACAGTAAATGTAACATCTTGGTGGCATGAAAAATGTTTGCTGACAAGCTTCTATGAAGGATGAGGACCTTCCCAACACTAAGCAAAAGTGAATTGGCAGAAAATTATAATGGCATGAAATTGACTGTCTCCATTGCTGATCCCTATTCTGCATTTAGAATTTATGATTCAAGACATTGCAGTCTCTTAGTTTTCTTCTAAAAAGCAACAAATCCCATTTTTTTAAAAAGAGAAAATACTCCTTAATATTTAGTATAGTGGACTACTAAAATGTGTTTCATTTATGAGTTGTGGACAAGGTGATCTTGGGATTTGGTGAATAAAAATTCTGGTGTGTATTTGGGCTAAGATTAGGTATAAGTAAGGAAAGGTCCCGAATGTCCCTTTAGAGTGTATTTCAGAGGATATGAGGACTCTCTTCCATAAGTCAAGTAGATTTAAATCTGAAACCTTTAAAGTTCTAGAATTTTCGGTCAACATTGTAGTAAGGAAGAATATCACATTAGGCGCTGTATTGATAGCTAAGCCACATTAAAAAGCCACATTGGGGACAACAATTCTTGATCGGTCAGTTTACAACTGTCTTAATTAGAGATAGAATTTTGTTTCAGGCTTTTCAAATCTGTAAATCTGAATTTGGTTATGGGAAACCAGAGTTTTAATGTCATAAATCAACTATGTTGCCCAAGAACAGGAGAGCTCATTACAATGATTCAGCTGCTTGTCCCAAGAGCATTTTCCATACGTGTTCTTAAGCAACTTAAGGGCACATCTTTTAAATGAATATTCACACTCCTATGAATAGCATTGTGTGAAAAGGGGACTTTTACCCCCTTCCTGTCTTGGATATATTTATTTATAATGACTCCAAGGAGCTCTCCAGCTTCTATCCTACCTTTTTGACTTGGCATGCCTGGGAAAATGAGGATGTGGAACATTGCAAGCTTCTCTAGCACTCTTTAATAGTGCCAATATTAAATCTTCAAATGCTAACTGATCATATGTGGGGAGGGAATGACATAACTTCAACTGGATCACTGCAGTTGTCTTTGTTACACAGAAAGCTGAGGAAGAAAAGTTAAGTCTGCAGGTGGGAGGAAAAAGCAGGGACTACTTGTTTAGAAAGACAGTGAAATAAAAGATAGCCATTTTTAATGGCAAATAATGTCTTTAGGAGGATGTGGCACTAAACTCCTTGCCTGCCTGCATCATTTGTAAATTGAATTGTTACTTTTTATGGACGGCTGAGAGTGATGCCTAGGGAAATTGAACACCAGTGGAATCAGCCTGGGTGTAAAGAAATGGAAGTGCACTTTCTGGCTGATGGATTCGTAAACCACAAAAGTATCAAGATCTCATTAATGCAAAAATTTTAGACTATGGCTCATGGGGATGGGGAAGTGCTCCAGAGAGACAGAAAGATATGCATTATTGTCAGTGTGTCCTCCTAAAGCAATGGATCATGGGAAAAGAATAACTTTCTGACTGTTCAGATCACCTTTCCCTGGGGAATATTGATGTTTTCACTTGCATACAAACCAGGAAGGGAGAAAATGTGAAATATGGCAGTTTAACCTAACTTTTGACTTCAGCTTTTCTGACCTGGCAGACAGTAGATATAAAAATAAGCCAATAACTTACACTCTGTATTCTTCAGCTGCAAAATATGGATGATTCATAAGCATAGACTTTAAGCTGGCACATTTCTGATTAGGATATATTTTGAGAGCTAGCGTGTTAGCAATGGTTCTCAGTACCCTGATCTTTAACTATATTTTACATTTCTTTCCCTCAGCATGAAGAAAAGATCAGAGGGATTATTCTTGCTTCTGTGCTATGTAATGAGGCAAGTTCATAATGAAACTTCAGGGGCCAATTTCCCTGGGGTTCCATAAGCAAATTCTTTTTAGCTCTCAGATCAATTACCTGCTGAAAAAGATTCTCCCAATGTTGAGCTGTTTGGACAACATAAAATAATATGCTTCAAATCCTTGTTAGCAGATACCTGTTAAAGTTCATATCATATTACTAAATACAGCAGATCCCATTTTAATTCACTTTGCTTCTTCTCAGCATGAAAGATGACCATTTAACAGATTAACAGAGATGGAAGGGACCTTTTAGATCATCTAGTCAACTCTCACCCAAGCAGGAGACCCTACAACATTACTGACAGATGGAAGTCCAATCTATTCTTGAAAACGTCCAGTAATGAAGCTCCCACAACTTTTGAAGGCAAGCTGTTTCATTGGTTGATTGTTCTCACTGTCAGAAAATTTCTCCTTATTTCTAGGTTGAATCTCTCCTTGATCGGTTTCCATTCATTATTCCTTGTCTGGCCTTCAGGTGCTTTGGAAAATAGCTTGACCCCCTCCTCTCTGCAGCAGCCCCTTAAATATTGAAACACTGCTATCATATCTTCCCTAGTCCTTCTCTTCACTAGACTAGCCATGCCCAGTTCCTGAAACCGCTCATCGTCTGTTTTAGCCTCCAGTCTCCCAATCATCTTGGTTATTCTTCTCTGCACTCTTTCTAGAGTCTCAACATCTTTTTATAGTGTGGTGACCAAAACTGGATGCAGTATTCTAGGTGTGGTCTTACTAAAGCTTTATAGAATCATATTAGTACCTCACTTGATCTTGATTGTATCTCTCTGTTAATGCAATTTAGAATTGCATTGACTTTATTGACTGCCGCCACACACTCTTGGCTCATATTTAATTGGTTGTCCAAGACTCCAAGATCCCTCTCACAGTTAGTGTTATTGCGCTTGGTTTCACCCAGTCTATATATGTACTTTTGTTTTTCTTGCCTAAGCAAGAAAAGTAAGACTTTACTTTTCTCTATATTGAATTTCATTTTGTTAGATAGGGCCCAGTGTTCAAGTCTGTCAAAATCCATATGGATCTTGAGCCTATCGTCTAGGGTGTTAACTATTTCTGCCAGCTTATTATCATCTGCAAATTTGGTAAGTTCCCTTCTATTTCCTCATCTAAGTCATTTATGAAGATATTGAAGACTACTGGGCCTAAGACGGAACATTGTGGCACCCCACTGCTTACTTCCACTGCTTACTTCCCTCTATTTTACCAATAGAGATTGAACTGAAAACATTTGTGATTAGAATTCTTCACAAAAGTTATTGTCAGTTCTTTCCTGGGGTGGGGGTAATCCCTAATAATGGTCCCCACAATAGAAATACACGATCTTAGTGTTCTTTTTTTTGTTTCCCTCAAGAATTTGCAAGATTGTTTGTACATTTCTGCATAAAACCCATTTAAAATTATATGCAACAGAAAGAAATTGAATGGCTCTTTTTATCATACTCACTTCTGACTTGTCACCATGAGTTCTAAGTTTTTTAATCATTCAATTTCTTTTTAATTTTAATGTACCTAATGGAATAAGATTTTTGCTTTTTGGAATGAATAGGATTTGGACATCATTCTCTAACATCTAATATCCTTGAACCTAAAATATGCTTCCAAGTAATCATTACTTCTTTTCATCCTTGACTGTTATGCCTTATTCATTCTAAAAAAAAAATATCCTCCAGCCTTGTGCTGACAGTTCAATAGCAAAATACAAAGAATATAAAACCTGAACAGTGATCAACAGATTATGTCAGCATGAGGCTATATTTGAGTATCAAGTATGCACATTCTTTGCAAATGCTTCTTCTGAATTTCACAATAGCCAAATCACCATGCTTGCATTCATATAGGAAATGACTGGCTGTGAAAGTGAATAAATCCAGAGATAGTGTAAAGAAATGGCACAAACACCTTTATTCATATCTGGATCGGCACTAATTCCAAGGATCCAAATATATTTGTTTAAGATAAGGTTGTAAAAAAAAACTTAGCACAGTAAAAAAACAAAAACCTCTTTCCTAACCATCTTAAATTAGAACTGAAACCACTATAACTTTGCTGGCTGGGAATGATCATCAACACATCTTGGAGGCATCATTTGGACAAAGGCAATTTTGGAGATGCTATTGAAACCCCCAATCTATCCATTCAAACTTGCACAGTATTTTACAAAAACTGTTCAAATATGTGCATGTTTATATTTCATAGCATGGTCAATTATTGAAGGAACAAACAAGAAACACAGAGGGCTGGCCCTTCTATAGTTATTGTATCATCCATGATGACAGAGTGGAAGCTGCAAATTCAGAAAAGCCTATATCAGTTATGAGGCGCTCAGAATTAGTAACAGAGGAGGTGTTTCTTCATTTCTCCTTCTTCTGAATCATCAAGGTCTCTGTCTGTCTGTCTGTCTGTCTGTCTGTCTGTCTGTCTCTCTCTCTCTCTCTCTCTCTCTCACACACACACACACACACACACACACACACACACACACTCACTCTCTCACTCACAGACTCTCATGTATCATCCAGTTACCAGATTGGATCTGTAGTGACCATCCTAAATATTCAGTTCTTACCTATGGATCCATAGCTCGAAGTTGAAATCCTCAAAGAGCAAAAATGAAAGAAAGCTTCCCTTAGGCCACTGAAAGGAATTTCTTTTAGGAGAGAGAAAGAGGAAGCAGGAAAAAAGTTGAAATGTGAGGTAAGACTCTCACTTCCATGCCCACTCAGGTCTATTTTCCCCCCTATCATTGCAAAGGAGCCCCTCTCGAACATGGTGGGTAAACACCAATTACACATGCTGACAGCTGATAAAAAGAAAAGACCAGCATTTGCTCACACTGCAGGCTGATAGCATTCACATCATACACCATTTGTTACTAGGCAACTGATTAAATATATGTGCTGGCCCCTCAAGCAGTGCTTGCAATTAATTAACCAACCCATTTTCATTTTGACTTCCTTCCCCCAATCCTTTATGCAAATTAACAGCCAAAGGGTGCTTAGTAATCTTTCCCAACTGAGGATGGCTAGGAGTCTTCCAACCATTAGAAATGGTCACCTCTGAATAGACTAGGGAAGCTCAAGGGCATTTGGATAGCACAAAAGATTCCCCTTCCCATTTTCCTTATCCATGTATGGAGCGGGGTGGGCAGGGAGACACTAACAATGCATTTCTGCTTGGAAGTAAATTCAGCTCAGGTCACTGAAAATTTATTCCCAAGTACGTGAGGACGGAATGTTTTTTTCTTTGGCGATACAATATTAAACATCTAGCCGCTCTTTCTTGCTTTTGCTTGAAGGCACAGGATATCAATCAGCACTGGGATCCTACCTGTTCGGCTACCAGTTCGTTGATGGCGCATGCACCTAATGCACATGCACCCAACACGCCCGCAGTTTTCCACGCACCACCCGAGGCCTGCAGTGCCAATCAGCTGAGAGGATAAAGAAGAGAAAAGCTGAGGGGGCAGTTGGGAGAGCCTATCCTACGCTTTTCTCTTCTTTCTCCTCTCAGCTGATGGTGGAAGCATTTTTCCCTCCTCTCAGGTGATCATGGGAGGGTTCTTTTTTACTACTGTAGGATACCACCACCGATATCAATGTATGGAATAAAGATACGACAGGAAAACAGAATCATAGAATTATAATTCTGGAAAGAACTATTTACCCTTTCAAATCCAACTCCCACCTCATTATAGAATCTGCATTATTGTGAAGCATTCCAAAGTCTCTTTAACCACATCTAATGAAGAAGAGCCCACATCTCCCTGGGCAATTGGCACCAGTGTCAAATTGCTATTATCCTCTGGCAAGGTTATTTTTTTTGGCAAGGGATGGGGATTCAGTCCCAATCTGCCTTCTTGCAACATAAAACTATTATACTGCACTCCAGAAAAGTGCAGTTATGTCTTTCTTTGGTCTGATATTCTTTTGGTTCCTTAAATAGTGGTTTCATATCTTCCTTTAGTCTTTTACACATCCTCAATGTCTCTTCTTAGGATTTAGCATCTAGGTCCTTGAGCATCCTTAAGGCTTCCAGACCATAAGATGCCATGTTATGTTTTGACCCCATGTACAAAGTTTTTCATAACTTCTAGTTCCCCTTCCCCCAGACACCACCCAGGATATGCCCTATGAAAAAATAGAGAAATGCCTCCCTTAAAATGTGTGTGTCTGTGTGTGTGTGTGTGTAGAAGTTATATAAATCTTCATACAAGGGATTTTGAATAATACAATATCTCTCTGCTCTGAGAACGTAATGAAAATTGGGCTGTATGTATAATTTTGATAGTCTCTATATAACTCTTTTTGCAAACTATCGGGCATCAGGATTTGCAAAGCTCCTAAAGGTAATGCAGTGTATATAGTCAGACAGAGGATTTGAACCCCATAGAACAACATCTGCCTATCTGCATGTGAAGATTTCCAAGGAAGGATAAAATTGTAATATGGCACCTTCTGGTAGACACCGTAAATTTAAATTTATTCCAATTTCTCTGAATTCTTCTTAAGACATAGTTCCCAAACCCTCAAGAGAAATGCTGTCTGACTATGGTTTGTATATTAGACATGATTCAGCCAAAGGCAGGTGGATAAATATTGTAGATTATCTGAAGGATGACAATCTTACCAGGAGTTAAGCATTATCGTGCTATTTTTTTAATGCGTAGGGATGGAAAGAAAGACATTGAGATCTGGTAAGATTTTAATCTGGTAATATCTTGCCAGGTCTTCAAAGGGTTTGCATTGTTGCTTGGAAATGTTGCAAGGTTCTAGCATTTTCTTCCAAATGTTGTTTTTAAGGTAAGGACACTGAAATCTAGTATTGTAAAATTTTGGCTACTTAAAATCGTTTTTGTTTAATTGTTCTGTGGTGACCATCGTGGCTGAGATGATGTCCAAAACAATAGCTTTGCCAATCCTAGGAGATTTTGATGAAATAGCAAATTTTGAAGTGTACTGCAGAAGCATAAGACCGGATTGCAAAAACATTGAGCCACCTAGATATCCCTTTTAGCATTTATTAGAAATGCATATATATATATACTGTATTTTCATGTGCATTTCTAATCAAAGAAATTATAAAGAAGCATCCAGGATCAGCTTCAGTATTTTTCTCATTTCCGTCTTCCTCTGTTAAGCCAACCTGTCACAAACAATACTAAAATCTGAAAACCTCATTATCATCTCCTTCACTTGTCAAAGCAAGGACAGTCCATGAATTATCCTGGCGTTCCAACAGCCGATGGCATTGCTTGCACGTTGAAAAAAAAAAAAACTATTGTATATCTTCTCTTTGGATTGCACTCATGATTTAGAGTGCAAACCTCATTTGTAAAAACCCACATAAAAATCACAGCACCGAGATGACCAGCCTGACTGGGAGGTTCAAGATCAATATTTAAACACTCTGAACATAAGCAAAAAAATGCTAATGGAAGGCGTTGTAAAAGAGAAGAGAGAAATAGAAATAAAAAAAAGATGAAAGATTTATAAGTGGTTTCTCATTGGGTCAGTCCCTGGGCACTGGGACAAGACTTACACCTTTGGACTTGGATTTAATTGCACAGCAATGCCATTCACCAATCCTGCTATTTTAGCCTACTGATTTTGTAATACAGTTGTCCTATTAAAATTCGATGAGAGAGACTGGAAATACACATGGAGAATAGGTAGCTACAAGGATTTGGGAAGATCTGTCTGTTCCTATTACACTTGATCAAATGGAACTGTCAGCAGCTTTGGCAGAGATCACCTTTGATGAGGAAAAGGAAAGAACTACATTATAAGAGGGTTCAAAGACAAATAATAAAAAAAAAAAGCTCACCGGAATCTGCAATTAAATGGAAGGAGTTATTGTTCTGCTTTCTGGCAGAGAATAGAGCCCCAGTCTTGCTGTTCAGCTTGCCTTTAATGAGAACTTCCTAAATTGGATCAGCTCACTCTACTCTCTCAAAACCAATGCAATTTAGGCAAAGCATCGGTATAGAAATATGTGCTGCAGGTTATTTCCAGTTGGTTCCTTCCTTTCTTCCATTGATATTTCTAGATCTTTTCTTTTTTTGCTTTGAATCAATGGATTCTCAATAGTACTGTCTGGCAGTAGACTTGAGGATATGATGGATGGAGGTAAATTTTCAAAGAAGAGAAGTCTGGAAAACTAAAGGTCTGTGCCAACTGGGGCAAACTATCTGCTGGCTGAAACTGGAGGAGCTCTTTGATATTGTCAATGTGCTCATTTTGGGTATGGATATAGAATTGAGCTGTTTTTCAGAGCCAGATATTTTGACTTGTTGAGCTTCAATGATTACAAAAGGGTCACTTTCCATCGCACAAGTAGATTAAGGTTTTTGCATTCGTATACCATGTACACTGCGAATACATCTGCAAACCTAGTGGTACTTACAAGGGTGCCCTGTATGTGGAAAGATAAATTAGAAGTATTTGAAAAATAAAGAGTTGAAAAATTCAAGAGAAAACCTAGAATCAAATGTAGATGTCAAACCTGCATATATGTTTTGGAGAAACAGAGGACACAAAATGGATAGTGGGGATCAGCCTACAGATTATAAAATATTTACACAATGTAAATACACAATTTGTAGATATTCCTTATGTAGCTACTGTGTCCCCCAGCCCCTGACACAGTAAGGTTAAAGAATGCTTTGAAAAGTATTGCTCGTGATCACTGGAATGCGAGTTTAATTGGTTTAATTGGTGCTCTGATCATGTAGACTTTGAAAATGTGACACAATTTTTATCACAAAGTTCATGGGAAACAACCCAACACATGGCACACCAAAGTTCTTTTTCCCCCCTTTTATTTGCTCAAAATCAAGAGAAGCATTTATTTCACCAATGCAGTTTCTTTTAAGTCCAAACATATTACCCAAGATCTCAACGGAATTTCTCTTCCTGTATTCCTTCTGAAAAAGCAACAGTGAAAGTGGAGGCATGATTAGTCAAGCATTACCAGGTTCTTTACTAGAAAAGTTTCTTGCTTCCAATAAAATCTACCCCATAATTATTTTCTACAATTCTCAGCACAACATTACATACATTAATTGCACTACAGGTAGTACTCAACTTACAACAGTTCATTTAGTGACTGTACAAAGTTACAAAGGTAGTGAAAAAAGTGACTTATGACCATTTTCCACACTTATGACTGTTGTGGCATCCCCAGGGGTCTCATGCTCAAAATCCAGATGCTAGGCAACTGACTCATATTTATGACGGTTGCAGTGTCCCAGGATCATGTGATCACCTTTTGCGACTTTCTGATAAGCAAAATCAATGAGGGAACCCAATTTAGTTAACAACCATGTCCTTGACTTAACAACTGCAGGGATTCACTTAACAACAGTGACAAGAAAAGATAATAAAATGGAGCAAAACCCACTTAACAAATGACTCACTTAGCAACAGAAATGTTGGCCTCAATTGTGGCTATAAGTCAAGGACTACCTGTACCTAACAATCTTTGGCAGGCAAGAGACTATTATCTTCAGCATAAACTGCACTGAGGAGATGTCTTCCTTGTTATTCACTTTCTCTGTCGTTTTTGAACATCACTTGGCTCACTTCAAGAATTTTGTCCCAGCCTCTTCTGGAATCCGCATTCCCTTGAATCCATAGTGGATCACCAGTCACAATCCTTTCCAATTTCTCTTTTCCTCTCTTTTCAAATTTCCTAGCTCTCTCTTTCACTTTGTCAATATATCAGTCCCTTTTCCTGTTAGAATAGCATGCTAAAATTTCTTCCCCCAGGTTTATTATCAGCTAAATTGTCAGTATCTTCAGGCTCATGACAGGGTTACAAACAGACTTTAATAGCAATAACAATAGCACTTAGACTTATATACCGCTTCACAGTCTTCTCTAAGCGGTTTAAAGAGTCAGCATATTGCACCCAACAATCTGGATCTTCATTTTACTGATCTCAGAAGGATGGAAGGCTGAGTCAACCCTGAGCCAGTGAGAATTGAACTGCTGCATACTGTCATAATCATAATCAGGACCTGAAGGAGGTAATGTAGGCAAACTAGAGGAACATGAGATAAGAGTGTACCGCCCGATTCTTTATTTTATTTGTCAATCACTTACAAAATAATAGACATAAGTATAAACATAGTTATGAATACATGAAATAGATACATATAAGAAAAATAAAAAGAATCAATAGGACAGGGACGGTAGGCATGCTGGTGCACTTGTGCACGCCTTCTACATACCTCTTAGGAAAGGGTGAGGTCAATAGTAGACAGTCTAAGATTAAAGTTTTTGGGGTTTGGGGAAGAAACCACAGAGTCAGGTAGAGTATACCAGACATTGACCACTCTGTTGCTGAAGTCGTATTTCCTGCAATCAAGTTTGGTATACTTTGAGTTTGTATCTATTGTTTGCTCTTGTATTATTATGGTTGAAGCTGAAGTATTCATTTACAGGTAGGACATTGCAATACTATACTTAAATTGGATCGAAGGCAGAGTAGTTCTAGGTTTTCTAGGTCTAGATCTAGATTTTCTAGGTCTATCCATGCTGATCCCTCACAACCTCTTCAAAGTAAATGATCAGGGTGAAGTCAAAGTTCAATAAAGCAGAATGCTCTTCCTTTGATCATCCAAACATTATAGTGATTCTATTTTCTTTGTGTGGCCATGCAAATCAAGATTTATACTGTTGTAACCAAGAAGCACATCAACACTGCTGTACATGAGCAATGAGCCTATGCATTCAGCATTGTTATTCTGTGGTATAGTTTAAGAAACTCCAGTATATTATTCCACAGTGACAAGTTAGAGTTAAAAAAAAAGACCTCATCGTGAGCAGTGGCTTGTAACATTTGAAAGTTTACAGTAATCCCTGTAGCTTTGTTCAATTTAGTTTTCAGATGCCGTTGTTGGTATTTGCAAAAAGTTTGAAGGAGGGTTCTTAGTAATGTGGTAAAGTTTTGAAGAACCCAATCCTTCAATCTTGATATCCTTTAAATTTTACCCAGTGATTGCTTAATGGCATTATATCTAAGCATTTCCAATTTCTGGAAATCTCCAACATTTTATTGTTGCTTGCTTATAAGAGTTATACTTCACCTTTTGTCCAGCAGTTCAAAGGAGATCTCCCCTCATTTTATCTCTACCATCACAACTTGGCTGGGGAGGTTGGGCTGAGGGAAAGTTAACAATCCAAAATCTGCCAGTGAATTTCCTGGCTGCAGTAGGACTTGAAGTTGGATTTTCCCAATCCTTCTCCATCAACTTAATTACATAAGGCAGTTTTCTTTGATTTCAGGGTTTCTTCTTCCTGACAAGCTAATAATTAAGTCATAAAACCACCATATAGTGAAGCTTTGGGTTCAAATCCTTGATTACACAGAGATCCTCATTTTCAGGCCCCAGGAACCAACACCAGCATTCTTGGGTAGACGCTGAGGCCTGTAGGTGTTGATCTCTGCTCCAGATTGGGTTCATTTATTTGTTTCTTCCCCCAGGTCCAGCTTTTATCTAAGAGCAGGCAGCTGTAGACACATGTCATTTTAAATATCCAATAATGCCTTGAGGGATGCTGTTGTTGGAATTTTAATTGGGTTCACCTGATTTGCTTGCAGCCCCTAACTTGTTTCCAAGTATTGTGGCTACCTGCCATCTGTAAGCCTGAATCCATGAGAGCTGGATAGGGGCAGAACCTGATTCTGCCACCAGCCATACTGTTGCCATCAGACAGACCTTTTCCCAGTTTTTACCTGGAAATAGAGACCTGGGGAAAAATAAAGACTGTTCAAAAGATAATATATGAAAATAAATAATATTCTGCAATATAAATTAGAAGTATTGTAGTTGGGATGTCATTCTTTCATTTCAAAGAAAACCAAAATGTTACATCACCAAAGTGTTACAATACCCACCTTGTATTTTCATCAGTGGCTTTATGCCATGCCAAGATTATCAAAGGCACAGTGCTTCATTTGAAGCCAACTTTTGCCAGTAGTAATGCTGGTACAGATTGAAATCTGCTCAGTTTCAAAAATGCTGTTTGTTTGCTTATCTCCTCTTGGAGATCAATTCTTACTACAAGCTTTTCTTTCACACAGAAATCCTCTGTCTTGCAACACTGATCTTAAAAGGCAAGAACTTTACTTAAGACATCCTCATGGATTTAAAAAAAAACTCTAATAAACTGGGGCAATGTAAGAAACTATTTAACACTTTGAGAACTGTGGTGGCACAGTGGTTAGAATGCAGTATTGTGGGCTAACTCACCGCCCACAGCCGCAAGTTTGATCCTCACTGGCTAAGGATTGACTCAGCCTTCCACCAAGATCAGTACAATGAGGATCTAGATTGTTGGGGGCAAAATGCTGGCTTTTAACCACTTAGAGGGGGCTGTAAAGCACCGTGTAAACTGCTTAAATAGGTCTGTAAAGCACTATATAAAAGTCATGGGTGTCAAATTCACAATGTTACGTTGCTGTCACGTGACATTTTGTAACAATTTTCCCATTCACAGAGCTGGGGTGGGAGTGGCCTGCATGTGACCCATGGGCCATCAGTTTGACACTCCTAGTCTAAGTCAGAGGTGGTATTCAGCAGATTCTGACCTGTTCTGGAGAACCGGTAGCAGAAATTTTGATTAGTTCAAAATTCCCCTGTCACACCCACCAAGCCACGCCCACAGAACTGGTAGTAAAAAAAATTGAATCCCCCCCCCCCCCCATGTAAGTGCTATTGCTATTGTAAAGGAGTGAAGCAGATCCAGATCATTGTTTTTCCTTGTGATTAAGCATCTGAAGATGTGAATGTACATCATGTGAAAAAGTTATCCAAAATACTTCTGGGTACTGCTATCCTTTCTTTGGCCACCACTGTCTTGCCTCTGTTTAGGGAGTCTGTTTCCAATTTAATCAAGGCTCAAGGGAGGAGCAGGTTCTGAACAGATTAATTAGGGAATCTTATTGTCTGAGTAGGTCCACTGTTCCAGATTCAAAACTCATTGGAAGTTTACATGAGCAGAAAAAGGGGTTTGCTGAAGAAATCTGTCCTCGCTTTGTGAACAGCAATGAGATCAAAGATGGGTGGATCCAGCGCCCTCTTCCTCAGTTCTCCACAACACATTTTAATTAAACAGACATAGAAGACCAGAGCAAGTTTTCACCCTGATCTGACAGCTTGTTAAGACCTGTAGGCACAACTTGGCAGGGACTATTGGACCTTCTGATTTACTATAACTAAACCAATTGTGAAAACAAAAACCTTTGACTAGAAACAATATTAGCTCCAGATCTCAAAATGGCAGGGAAATCAGCCATTAAAAAGTGATGGAGTCAGCCCATCACAGTAATCTCTAAACCTGCATTTATCAGAGTCATGGGAATCTCCTGAGAAAAATGCAATGATAGTGATTACAATCTGTTCAGATGCTCTTTCTCAAGGTTGTTAAATCCAGGAAGGTGAGTGCTGGGCGGGGGTGAAAGAAAAGGAATGAGGCAACACCTGTATTCCTTTTACAGGCCCTTGCATGCTCTTCCCCTTTCATTGTGTATTCACCATGTTTTATCTTTAATTTGCTTTTAATTATGTCTTTGCTCTTGTTCATCTCACGAGGTTTGTGCCAAAGTTTCTTGCCTGCCCCAGTTTCCCATCTTGCTTATGACAGTTAATTCAAAGGGAGATGAGAGAGAAAATTGTCTTACCAAGTTAAGGCTTGAAGTCTGTTTGCTGAAGCAGACAGAAGTGATAATCTGCCTATAGATCTATAAGGCTTTAAGAAGAGGGATTTCTTAAAGGCTCTCTAAGCATGCATAGGAATCTATGCATGTATCTGCACTTTTCTGTACTGGTTACGTATAGCTATTAAATTGCTTCATCTTCACGATGTTTTTAGATGTCCTTTTAGCAAATGCATAGGAAAATAAGCAAGGTTTGAAAACAATGCCCCCATGCATCTTTGGGTTGTCAATGCCATGAATGACGTAGTTGATGGCAAGAGAGGGGGAAAATTCTCCAGGCAAAACTATACAGCATCCAGAAGCTCCGGTTGGTACAAAATGCAGTGGCCCGCATGGTTTTATGCAGACCCCGGTGTGCACATGTATCACCTCTCCTGCAGAAGCTGCATTGGTTGCCAATTTACTTCCAAGTGCAATTCAAGGTGCTAGTTATCACATTTAAAGCCATTCATGGCTTGGGTTTGGGTTATCTGAGGAAACATCTCTTGTCAATGACATCTACTGACCCATTAGAGCGAGAAGGCAGGGAATGCTGTGGGTCCCACCCATGAGGGAGATACACCTGGTGGGACCTAGAATAAGGGCCTTCTCTGTGGTGGCTCCATCTCTCTGGAACATCATTCCGGCAGAGATTAGAATGCTCCCCTCATTAATACTATTCCGAAAGGCACTGAAGACCTGGTTTTGCCAAATGGCTAGTGTGATCCGCTGTCGTGGGAGTGGGGGGTGGGAGTTGGTTTTTGTTTGTTTTGTTTTGTTTTTTGTTTTCCCAAATTTTGTTCTATTGTACTTTATTAATTTATTTGATTCTTTTTGTTAGTTCTTATTGTTTTTATTTTCATTTTTTGTTTAAAATATGATTTTACATCATGTAAGCCGCCTCGAGTCTCCATGGGCAAATAGGCGGCAATATAAATTAAATAAATAAATAAATAAATAAATAAATAAATAAATAAATAAATAAATGAATGAATGAATGAATGAATGAATGAATGAATGAATGAATGAATGAATGAATGAATTTTAAAAAACCTAGGAGAACGTTCAGATGTGCTGCCTTGAGTCTCCAGAAACATGATACTTTAATGTTGTCCTCCATTGCCAACATGTGTTTTGCTTACTTTTCTATGTTCTGTTGATTTTGATGGAACAGACTTTAGTAGTGGATGCTGTTCGAGGAGTCAGAAGTCCTTAGAGGAAATCCATTTGTCATTTCTTCTCTAACTCTGCCCCACTTCTCCAATAGTGGAAAAGTAACACTGGCCCATCTTGCTGGGATTTTTGTAAAGATTTCATTTTTAAAAAATAAAAACGTTGACTGTTCTAAAAGCATTTTATTTGAACGAGTGTGCATTTTTCCTGCCTGTAGCTTTTTGTAAACAAAAATAATCAAATTCCATTAGAACATGCTATTTTATTTTGTCCGCCACATAATGAAAATAATTTTTCAATGGACTTGTTCCAGTAGACTTGATAATGTAATTGGAACATAAAAGCATTATTCATGGCAATGCCATTTTTCAGGATAAGCTACCCTAACCCAATGTAACTGGCTTCTCGTTGAATAGTCATGGGTTTCGTCAAAACTTTCTGGGGTCCCTATTTTTCATTTCATTCTTTTCAAATGATTTTTCTTTTCTGATTTTTCCAAATGACTCCATCTACGTGTCATAAACTTTAGCTCCAACCTCTATGCCATCAGTATCATCTACTGTCAATCTTATTTCTCTTTTGTTGAATTAATAAATGGCTTCTATACAGTATCTTCTCCCCACTTTCAGAAAAAACAACTGTGTTTTAGCTTCATTAATTTGCAAACAGTTATTCCTTCAACACTTAACAGCAGTTATTCTTCAGGATAAAATTTGGTATCACCCCATACTATTTTACACTGAAAGTTTATTTATTTAGCATATTTATAGAGGTCGTGCAATCACTGATTTATATTGAGTCATTTGATTGTGAATGGATGCAAAAATATTAATTATGATTAAAGTAATTAAATAAAATAAGATAGAGTTCCTAATTTGTAGTAAATGAATAGACAAAACATTGTATAATAATCAAAAATACAGTGTGTTGGGGTTTATTTATATATTTAGTCTACTTTATCTGCCTCAATCTAACTAAATGAATCACATTTATCATGAGTAACTTGTCTCAGTGATTTTATAAATGTGATACAATCTGCAAAGAAAAGAACAGAAATCAATGACTCTGATTCTCTTTCAGTGTAATTAGATCAGATCAGATTCTGCATCAGCTTCTAACCATGTTTATTGTCCAAACATTCAGACTCCTTCTGCCCTAAAAGATTTTACATGTGTGTGTGTGAATGAATAATTTAAGTGAAATCAAACTGTTCTTATAACCCTGGGCAACATTCAGGAATGTTAGGTTTTTAGCGGATACTATGGTTGCCTAGCTTACCCTTGAGTATTTTATCCCATTGTGTATGCCTGCAAGACAAAATTAAGTACTATTTCAGTTATTTAACATCTTTCTTTTTTTTTCATCTCTTTCCTTCTTACACACAAATATTCATATACTGTGTCTAGCTGCTCTGGATTAGCATTATATGCAGAGACTAAGTGTTAGAACATCTGGCCATTAACACAACATCAACCTTCCCAGCTATTTAGAAGAGATTCTTTTGAAGCTGGACTATCTAGTACATGGGACAGTGAATTGCTTCTGAGTTGTGTAATGTGTTCCCTAGGGAAGTATGCTTCCTTTCCACTCTTCCAATATTCAAGAATGGTAGCAATAGATCTCTTCTGCCATGCTTTTACTTATTAATTTATGTCAATGTTTAATTTTAATTCTGATTTTACTTGTCTTAATGTTTTCATCTGTGCTTTATATTTTTATTGTTATAAGCCATTTAATTGTTAATGGTTGAAAACATTAGTTTAGATGGAAATCTATCAAAAAATGTGTATATGTACGAGTGGTGGGGGAGGGAGGGAAGGAGGAAGGGAGAGACAGAGAGAGAGAGACTTTTAATTATTTTTTTCACACCTGTGGCAAATGATTCCAAAATAGTTACTAGAGAAGGCTCAATAGTTTCTGAAGAGTTCTGTGGATGGCTTTCTAGCAGGATGGTTTATATAGATCAGGGATGTCAAACTCATGTCATAACAGCAGCATCACGTGATATATTGGGACTTCCTCCCCCTTTGCTAAACCAGACATAGGTGTGGCCAGCACGCTACACATTCAGCCCACAGGCCATGAGTTTGACAGCCCTGATAGAGATCATAAGCCATTAGGACAGCAAATTAACAGGCATGGCCTTCTTTTTCAGGGCACCTACATATATGTAGTTTTGGGCACTTGCAGAATAGGCTATACTACACCTTAAAAGAGGTAATTGAAAAATTAATAAGTTGCTTGAGCTCAAAGTATGCAACTGAAGCCATGCTGGCTCTTTTATCTGGTTGCCTCTCACCAACCAGCAAATTCAAGAATAAGTCCTCCTCTTTAGAAGGCATTACTCTGAGGCTGGAAACAATCTCAATGCAGCTTTTTTTTTTTAATGTATCTTTCATTCTATCAGTGCTGAAATAAGTTTGGATTAAAGCCAATTATATTTGTAGTGTATGTGGGGATGCAAAGAAACAACAAATAAATTCAAATTCCTGAGATAAAGGAAATGATATACTTTACCCCCCACTCAATCCTTCCTGAATTACAGTAAGGTGTGGAAAATCATGGAATTTTTTTCATGATAGCAAGTGGCAAATTCCTTCTGTGTTCTAGTGAATAATTTTGATAGCTAGTTCATTCCCCTCAGAGTTCTATAGTGTCCGTCCCCCCAGTGCTGCAGGTTCATAGGATGTTTGATTTATTCATTTAGAAGACTTACACTACTATCTTTTTATACAGAGGTCTCCAAACTTGGCAACTTTATTACTATGCTGGATGGAGAATTCTGGGAGTTGAAGTCCACAAGTTTTAAAGTTGCCAAGTTTGGAAACCCCTGATTTTATATATGATAATCCTAGGCAGCTCATAATGATAATTATAATGATAATGATAGGGGGTGTGCATAAGCACATCAACGTGCCTACAGTCCCTGTCCTATTGTTTCTTTATTTTTCTTGTATGTATCCATTTCATGTATTCATAACTATGTTTATGCTTATACCTATTATCTTGTAAACGATTGACAAATCAAATAAATAAAAAATAAATAAAATAAAAATGAATAAATATTCTATAAAATCAAAATATATATAACCAAAAACTTACAGCATCAACATAGATCCCTGGGGGCACAGAGATTAAAGTGCAGTATTGTTGGCAAACTCTGCCTACAGCCTGGAGTTTGAATCTGATGGGCTCAAGGTTGATTCAGCCTTCTATCTTTCCGAGATCAATAAAATGAGGGCGCAGATTGTTGGGGGCAATATGCAAATAATGCTTCTATATTGTAAACTGCCCGGAGAGTTCTGTAAAGTGCTATGGGGCAATATATGTCAGTTTAAATGATTGTGGGACTCGCTTCCATCCTAGTTCAATGCCTGGATGAAGATCCAGGTCTTCATAGCCTTCTGTGGGGCTATAATAAGGAGGGGCGCTTTCAAAACTCTGACATCAAGCTGAAATTTGAGGTAACCACAAAAAGATGCATCTCTAAGGTTGTACCAGATGGTAACATTTAAGGAAAAAGCACATGGAGTGTCCCCCTCTATCTAATTTGGTAAGATGAGCAGATATTCCTAGGGAGAGGTGTAGCTCCAATGCATTACAGTAATCCAATCAAGAAGTGATTAAGGCATAAATGACAGTATGCAAGGCCTCCTGGTCCAGGCAAAGGCACAACAGCCAGAACAATTCTGAAAAATGGCTGCTTTTTTTGTTTTTAGCAAAAGAAAGTTTGTGCTGCTAAAGTCAGCTGGTCTTGTATTGTCACCTCTGAGTTGTGTTTTATGTTATCATCTACAGCAGGGGTATCAAACTCACGGCATCACATGATATATCGGGATTTTTTCCCCATTCGCTAAATCATGGCCAGCACGTAATGCCTTTGGCCTGTGGGACGGGAGTTTGACAGCCCTGATCTACAGGGAAATAGAGGTAGGGGAAAGATTTCCTAGAAAAATCCAGTTTTGGCCATACATGTGAGTCTTGAAGCTTGTGTCAATTTCATATTTCCCAAGGACTTGAGATAGACAGCTATTGTTTAACAGTGTTAAAGTGTCACAGGATATAAGCTGCCTTTCACAATTGATTGGTGGTGATTTTGTCAGTGCTGATGCGGTTCAGATTTTGGGATTGCATCCAAGGTGCTGATTATTATTGGTACTATCTTTGCTTTCTTTTGCCACCGTAGTTCTACTTCCATTTGCAGGTCTTTGTACTGTATTGTGTGATTTTCTTTTTATTCTGTTCTGCTGTCTCCAATACAGCCATGTCCAGCTGTCCACTGTCTAGACAATTTTGTCTTTCTTAGGAACAGTTCTTAAATCTGGGGGGGTTGTGTGGCTGGTGCTTGCCTGTTTTAATTCTACAGTTCCAGAGCATTTTACCTTCTTAATTTTCTATTACTGTCTCAATTTTGTGGTCCCACCAGTTCTTGCTTGCAGGCAAATGTTTCCCCACCACCCAGATATTCTAATGCACTATTTTTGCCATTTTAGCATCATGTTATTTGTCGTCTGTGTGATCTTCTTGCAGCAGCTAAGCAGGTTATGTTTATCAGAGTAGATGATGTAACTATTTGGCAAGCTAAGTATATATTGCATTCCTTGGTCAAACACATATCAGTACATAGAATGTCTAAGCTGCTTGGAAATTCTGGGAATTATCATTCCAACTTATCTAGAGAACATCAGGTTACAAAAGACAGCCCTGAAGGGATAATAACACTGACCTGTATAAGAATGTTGCCATACGGACTGTTGAAAAAAAATCTGTTTGTCTGATTTTATATAAATCCTGTTAAAAGATTGGTCTGGAATTATAGGAATGAAGATTTTAAGAAAGGGCAGAGATTTCATTGAGAACTGGAGCAAAGTTCAATCTTTGAGGCCTTCGATAGAATTAACTATGTTATGCTTTGGGGCTGCCTTCAAGGGTTGGGAGTTGACAGCATTATTTTGCAATGTTTCCACATCTTCTTGAGCAAATGGTTCCAACTTGTTTTGCTGGTCTGAACGGGCCTTTTGATATTCAAATATGGGTTGCCTCAAAACCTGGCCCTCTTCCCCCATTTAATTTAATAACTATATGAAGCTGCTATGGGACATCATTCATCAGCCTGTGGTTAGATATCGGTACCAATTTCAAATCTCTACTGCAGGCCAAGCAGAAGATGTAGTGGGAATTCTGATCTGGTGCCTTTAGGATGTGAGGACCTGCATATAGGTACTTAGATTGAATCCCAGCAAGATAGAATTACTATTTGTATTAAAAAAAAGTTAGTTTTGGAAATATCTGTATTACTTTTAATGGATTGACACTTGTACAATTGAGGGTTTTTTTTCTCTCTGTGTGGCTCCTGATGGAGCAGTAGGTAAAGACTTCAACTAAGAGAATCATTGGCCATCTTTAACCATTAGACAGTGATTCACGCCTTCTTCATCTCTTTGTTAGATTACTGCAATTCGCTGTACATGGGGTTATCCTTGAAGTTCTTGAAGACTCTTAGAATCTATAACTAGTGCAAGATGCAGCTGCCTACATGCTGATCTGTGTCAGCTGGCTTATCAAAATAATCCTTATTTTGAGGGAACTGCACTTGTTTCCAGGCTCAGTTCAAATCAAGGTACTTATAAGCCTTATTTGGCTTGGGCCCTTGCTAAATTGGTGGCGCTGTTAAGGTTCTGATGATTGCCCTAATTAAATCATGAGCCTCGAGCCAAGCTTCAAAGGAATCCAAAAGATTTATTAGGAGCAACATGTTGGCATTATCCCAGTTGAGGCCAACTCTGACACACGTAATTCATGGTCATCTGTGACCCTGTTTCCCCCCTCCTCCCTGGGTGTGTCATATTTTCCAACGAAGCATGTTCATGGGCTGAGTATCATCAATCACACTCTCCAATGAAGGATTTCCGCAGGGAGAAGGTCCGGTAGCCTAGCTACAATCTTTGTAAGATAAGCGTGGAATGTACTTCGGGTTCTCCCCCTGCCCCCGCTTATGGCAACTTGGAAACATGTTTTATGCGTTGACAGCCATTTCCTCGAAGTATAAATTGCTCAAACTACATGATCTATCTGGAAGGACAACCTCTAAGATCAGGGGTGGGCATCTATGGTCCTTTTACAATCTGTAGACTTCAACCCCCAGAATTCCTGAGCCAGTCATGATCTATCTGGGAGGGCTCAGGATATATATGTGTATGTGCATATGTGTATATGTATATATGTATACATACACACACACACACGCACACACCAGTATTATCCATTGTATAGATATAGTTTAGTAAATGGCACACATTTCTCCTTGATTACTTCTTGATCTGCTCTCCCATCTAAGCTCTCTGGATAGGGGAAGATGATATTAAATATGTATTAAATAAGAATGGGGATCCTGGTGAGCATGCTTCATTGCTTTCCTGTTTCTTTCTTTGCCCAGTTTATTGTTCAGCAGGCATTTTGCATCCTTTTCTTTTGTTCTGGCATTTTTCTCCCCTTCTCTGGCTTTTGTAATCATTTCATTTGTAATTTTCATTGGTAGCATCCAGCAAAAACCCTCACCTTGAGAAGGTCACCTTTTCACAGCCTTTTCTATCAGTGTGTTGATTTCCTGGGCATTCAGTGGTCCTTTCCTATTTGGCCTCATTTCATATTTTTGAGACCTTCTGGTTTGTGCTTTTTAAAATATTCCATTTAGTGAAACATCTGGATTGAAAAGGCTGCATTTTTTTAACACTGGAGGGGCTGTGTGTTCAAATCTTTTCTGAGTAGTCACTGTGCTCTATGCTGATTCTATAAACTTCTGATAAAGCAATTAATGACTACTCGTGCAACTTTAAGGCTGCATGAAAGAATTCCTCATCACTAAACAGAATTTCACTTTGCCAAGGCACACAATCCTTAACCTACTCTCTCTCAGATATGTTGGAGCAACTTTGAAAAGCTCCAGCTTGGTTTTCTCCAACTTATGAGTGAAGAGAGTTTAGGGGGAAGAACACACAATTTCCCCGCAAAATGCATGGGATTGATTACATTGGATTTCAGTTGGTATTATTCTTTAGTGTCAACTGTTTCAGTAATACAGTAAACTATGCATTTACACCTGAGTGAGGAAATTGCAGCTCCAGGGCTCCCTCTGCCCAGCCTATTCTTTTTTTTTTGCAACTGCTCTATAACCCACTCATTTGGATACAGAACACAAAGAAAAACTGCAGCAGAATAGCAAAGAAACACACACATACACATTAAAAATCCCAGTCTTCCAAAGACATCCATAGACATAACTGTCCACTTTATATCTGTAACTGGCATCCTTCCTCTGCCCAAACATTAATCATGCTTGATGTCTATGGAGATTCTCAGTCATCCAAGTCATGGTGTCCCAAAAATGCTTTTTTTCAAGAGGCAACTGGAGTTTCTGTTTTTTCTTTGAAGTTGTTTTGCTTCTCATCCAAGAAGTTTCTTCAGGTCCCTCCAGTTCTTCATCCAAGAATTGAAGAAGCTTTTTGGATGAGAAGCAAAATGTGTTCAAAGAAAAACCAGAAAGTCCAGTTGCCTCTTGAAAAAGCATCTTTGGGACATTAATCATGCTTCCTCCAGTCACCAAATGGTCTCCCTTTCTGCATGGTATTCATAATCCTACACCATTATATTACTCTGGCTTTGTGTTTTCCAACATAAGCAACATTCAGATGTGTGGATTACAATTATCAGATTTTCTAACAATTATCTTTCAAAGCTCTCCAGATTTTTTTTCTAGATGAAGAAAAATATCTAGGCGTGGAAGAGATTTTGAACAATGAACTAGCAGGAATAACTTATTAATTCTTTTCCCCCTCCTGGTTTCTCCCACCAAAACCATATCCTTAAGCAGAGAGAATGTTGGATCCATACCTGTTATATCTGAAGATGAAGTCATAGATGAAGATTTTTAAATTTCCAATAATAATATGTGTGTGTGAGAGAGGGAGGAAGTGACTGAACTAATCCATATTAAGATGATACTCACAAGGAAGGACATCTTCATTTCTTGATTGGACCCCTGTGTTTGCATTGATGAAAACTTTCTATTGAAGCCAAGAATGACTAATTCCACTAAGTCAAATCTTCCACTCTTTGGAGTTTTTTATTCAAACTATCAGCCCAACAATGAAACAAATACCATAATCAAAAATATCAAAAATCATAATTTTTTCCTACTTAACTTCTCAAAGTCCTGAGAAATTAATATTATTACCTTATCAACCTTGGAAATAATGAAACCGAAGAAAATATTCTACAAAACTGTGGGCTAATTTGATGCAGCTGATTGGAGACCAAGGCTCAGTTCTCCATTATATTATGGAATTCTTAGGAAAGTTGAAGTTAGTCATTGTTTTAACCCAACAAACATTTCATGGAAATAAATGAAAAAAGAATGTTATTTACATCACTTTGGGTCTGGAACGATATAGATCTAGCTAATATGTAAGTAAAAAGAAATATATCCTTTAATATAATACTTGTCAATAATCTTTGATAAATATATTGGGGCAAGAGGATTTTCACAAAAAGAAGACTACTTCCTGAATGACAAAATTGGTGATTTTTTGTTCATATGGAGCTTTTATTTCAGATAAATGCATATTATTGGACATACAGGTAAGGGCCGCCCCCGATCTCATGGCCTTCCGTCGGTTGCTCAAAACGCATTTATTTCGGCAGGCCGGACTGGCCTAGGGGTTTTTAAATTTTAATCGGGTTTTAATCTTTTTAATACTTGTTTATATTTTATTAGAGCCATATTATATTTCAGTTTTTAAATTTTAATATTTTATGTTGTCTCATATTTTGTACCTTGTTATATGTGTTTTTATTGGCTGTTCACCGCCCCGAGTCCCTTCGGGGAGAGGGGGCGGTATATAAATCAAATAAATAATAATAATAATAATAAATAATAATAATAATACACCAAGAGTCACAATCTTAATTCCATTTATTGCCATTAGTTCTTCTGAGCTGGTTACAGACAGATAACAGATAATCAGAGTTGGAAGGGACCTTGTAGGCACAAGAGGGAGACCCTACACTATTTCTGACAAATGGCAGTCCAATCTCTTCTTGAAGGTCTCAAGTGATGGCACTCCCATCACTTGAGACAAGGGCAAGCTGTTCCATTGGTTGATTGTTCTCACTGTCAGAAAGTTTCTCCTTATTTCCAGGTTAAATCTCTCCTTGTTCAGTTTCCATCCATTATTCCAGACAAGGAATGTTTTAGAAAATAGCTTGAATCCTTCCTCTCTGTAGCAGCCCCTCAAATATTGGAAGTCCGCTAGCATGTCTCCCCTGGTCCTTCTCTTCACTAGACTAGCCAAGCCCAGTTCCTGAAACCATTCTTCATATGCCTTAGTCTCCAGTCCCCTAATCAGGGGTGGGATTCTACCAATTCAGACCAGTTCTATAGAACTGGTTGTTACAATTCTGCACAGTTCAGAGAACCGGCAAATTGCACTACTGGCTTGAGAGCAGAGCTGAACCTTCCTTAGGACTGAAGCTTCTATTTTTCACTGCTGACTCAGGTAGCAGATTGCAGAAAGGTAGATCTGTGAGTGACTCTGTGATTCTGCAAGCAACTCAATCTGCCTGCCTGCTTTGCCTCATTTGGGGTAAAAGTTGCTCTTTTTTAAAATAAAAAAAATCAATATTTACATAAACATTTACAATATTTACATACAAGCCATGCCCAGCCAGTCACATGACCACCAGGCCACGCCCAGTCAGCAAACCATGCCCACCCAGCCACATGACCACCAAGCCACACCCACAAATTAGGGCACGCCCACAGAACTGGTTAAGAAATTTGAATCCCACTCCTGCCCCTAATCATCCTGGTTGCTCTTCTCTGCACTTTTTCTAGAGTCTCAATCTCTTTTTTATGCATACATAAATGCATACATTAACTATGTTTCAACAACATGCTGAACCAAATCAGATAATGACTTAGCGGATACATTCACAAAGCTTAAGAAGAGTTAACCTTGGACTGATCATTTGTTGTTATAGCTTAGCCTGATATGCAGACTCAGCTCTTGTGACTAATTGATGATTCAGTGTATTCTGAACACAAAACATGGCTTAACTCAATAAGTGAACTGAACTATGTTTATGTGAAGATAGTCAAGTCTTGCAGTACATTAGTATCCTGGTGATTTTTTTTAATGCTATCTTTCTTCATCATGCACAATAATAATGGTATCTTATTATTGAATCAAGTCACTGGTCCATCTAACTCCCAGGTCCCTCTAGTGACTTGGGAAGATTCTCCAGTTTCAGACTGCCCACATCTATCAGAAGCTGCTGGGGAAGAACCTAGGTCCATTTACATGTAAAAAAGGGTATTTTAACATTAAGTCATAGTCTTGTACATGAAGCATAAATCACCTGAGATGCGAAAGATATCTCTAGCCTTAGATATAAGTAGAAGAAACTGTGCACACATCAGTTCTGGTATTAAAATCAGTGTTCATTTTAAGAAAAGTAGAACCAAGGAAAACAGAATGTCATGATACAAAAATGAAATGGGAAGAAAGAAATTCTACCATCCTAGTGCAGAGAGTTTATGAAAAGTTATCTTGCACTGGTGTACACATTATTTCTATATATTAGTTGTATGTAATTGCAGGGAATTCAGATTCAAAATTGACCACTGATAATAAAAGAGTTTTGATTTAACAGTGCCATTTATGTTCTTTTAAAAAAATATCAACCAGAAATGTTTACTCTAAGGGTAACCAAGATTATGGAAAAGTTATTTAATATGGTTTGTGCTCAATGCTATTTGAATGTTTCTCTGTAATGACAACTGTGTGTTCATTGCATGAGTTCATGACTCCCTCTATTGGATAATCTCACAACTAGACTTCAGAATCTATCAGATTTTTACAAATGAACGATGACAGGTTTTCTGTAATTCTTTATTTGTTATGAAGTCTCAGTCCAACACATTATATTATCATGGCATCTCATATCCAGTGTTTCCTTCCAATAATATTTCTTTTGTTAAATGGGCAGACCGCAATAAGCTTAGCACAACTGAGGATTTCCTTCTCAATTTTTGCTACTGTTTTAATGTGAACAAGGGTACTTTAATTTCTACTCCAACAGGATTACAAATAGTGTGGCTCAGCACAAGAAAATTTAGCTGGAGTGGGAATAAATGAGAGAATTATAGTGAAGTATTTTATATACTATTAAATGATAGCATTACATAAAAGCTCTTCAGATTTATCTTTAAAGGGGGCTTTGCATTGGGTGGAGACATAAATACAGCAGTTGTCTACAGCTCTTTAAACAGCAATAACTTTTCCAGGATCATGTGGCAGCTGCACTGAGCAATTCCACTTTCTAGTTTTAGAAAATGATACAACTGGTTTAAAAGAATTACAGATAGATTTTAAGTTTGTCCTTTCATATTCTCCAAGTAACATTTTCAGAGCTCTACGCAGCTATGCTGGTCATTGTTTCATGAAATAATGGCTCAGCACATTTTTTTTTTCAGAATATATTTCCTTTCCTTTTGTATATAAGTTGAATATCAATAAATTAGTTTCCTGTGTTTTAACTTAAGAGAATCCAGTTTGCCAATTCATTTCCTAAAATTTATTTATTTATTTATTTATTTAATTAAACTTTTATACCGCTCCCTCTCCCAAAAAGGGACTCGGGGCGGTGTACAGCCTACTAAAAACACATAATAAATACTCAATAAATACAATTAAAATAAATTAAACCAAATTGATCCGGCTGTCTAACCCAAAAATAGAGTTAAAAATTAAAAACTAATAAAACCCCGATTAAAATTAAGTTAAAAAACTAAAAATACAGTTACTGGGCCAGGCCAGCCTGTTGAAAAAATAGGGTTTTCACTGCGCGCCGGAAGGTCAGAATATCCGTCATAGCCCATATCTCCGGGGGGAGATCATTCCAAAGGGAGGGGGCTCCCACAGAGAAAGCCCGAACCCTCGGGGCCGTCAACCGACAACGGCCGGGCGGCGGTACCCCGAGGAGGGCAACCCTGTGGGAGCGTACTGGGCGGCGGGAGGTTGATGATGGCAGCAGGCGGTCCCGTAAGTACCCAGGTCCCGAGCCATGGAGCACTTTAAATACTGTCAGTACCACCTTGAATCGAATCCGGAAGGCTACAGGAAGCCAGTGCAGCCTGCGGAGAAGCGGTGTAACGTGGGAGCTCCGAGGAGCACCCACGATCACCCGCGCGGCTGCATTCTGGACCAGCTGCAGCCTCCGGAGACTCTTCAAGGGGAGCCCCATGTAGAGAGCATTGCAATAATCCAGGCGGGAGATGACGAGGGCGGAAGTGACTGTGCGAAGTGCGCCCAGATCCAGAAAGGGCCGCAACTGGTAAATCAGACGAATCTGATAGAAAGCCCCCCTGGCGACGGCTGCAATATGTTCTTCTAAAGACAGCCGTACGTCCAGGAGGACACCCAAGTTGCGCGCCCTTTCCACGGGGGTCAAGACCTCTCCCCCCACGGCCAGCGAAGGAACCAGCTGACTGTATCTGGGCGCAGGAAACCACAGCCACTCGGTTTTGGTCGGGTTGAGACGAAGCCTGTTACGACCCATCCAACTCCGCACGGCCTCCAGGCATCGGGACATCACTTCGACGGCTTCGTTGGGGTGGCCCGGGGTGGAGATGTACAGCTGAGTATCGTCAGCGTACTGATGGAACTCCACCCCGAAGCCACGGATGACCTCACCCAGCGGCTTTACATAAATGTTGAACAGCAGGGGCGAGAGCACCGACCCCTGAGGCACCCCACATCGTAGGGGCCTCGGGGCCGATCTCTGCCCCCCCGTCAACACAAATTGCGAGCGGTCGGAGAGGAAGGAGGCGAACCACCGCAACACGGTGCCTCCCACCCCCAACCCCTCCAACCGCTGCAATAGGATACTGTGGTCGACAGTATCAAAAGCCGCTGAGAGATCTAACAGGACCAGGACAGAGGAACAATCCCTGTCCCGGGCCCTCCAGAGGTCATCCACCAACGCGACCAACGCCGTCTCCGTGCTGTGCCCAGGCCTGAAGCCCGATTGGAGGGGGTCAAGATAACTCGCTTCATCCAGGTACTGCGGGAACTGACGTGCCACCACACTCTCAACAACCTTCGCAACAAAGCGAAGGTTGGAGACAGGACGATAGTTAGATAACAATGCTGGGTCCAGGGACGGTTTCTTGAGGAGGGGCCGCACCACCGCCTCTTTCAAGGCGGCAGGTAACAGCCCCTCTCTCAAGGAAGCGTTTATAATACCCTGGAACCAGCCTCGTGTCACCTCCCGAGTGGCCAAGACCAGCCAGGAGGGGCACGGGTCCAGCAAACAGGTGGTGGCAAAATGGAACTCTTAGAACAAGAGTATTGCACATGAATCTAGAAACATGTTTTTTTTAATATAAATTTTATTTGGGTTTTCACAAAAACATAATACAAATAAAACATCTTTTTTTGAGAATAGCATGATCCCGGGTTATCACTTCTCCATACAGACACAAACTCAATTTCATATTCATCTTTGTGTTCTATTCCATATCTTATTACTATTTTAACATTTTTTCCATAATTTTTCCTCTCCCTTGGTTTTGCTCAACTTTATTTTTAATTATCTCATATCTAAATGCAATTATATATCTTTTTCTAAGTTTCAATGTCTTTCTAATCATTATATTTATACTTTTGTCTGTCCTGTTTCAATTTCATATTAGCTTTTCTCATTAAACAAATTTTCTCCTGTAGTTACTAATTGGAGTATGACACCTTTATATCTTTTAATTTTATCCATTCAACTCTTATTTAAACTTCAATTTATGCCTTTAGAATTATAACATTCAATATAGTACGTAACTTCCAATTGAATTCTGCTTGGTACATTCTTAAAATACACACTATGTTCTTTAAATATATGTTCTTTAAATATACATACATACATATATGCATGCATATATGCATGCATACATATAAAAATAATAAATAAGACATTCATTCCATTCCAGTTCAATTCTATCAATATTAGTTACAAACTTAACTTCTTTAACATTTCTTTTCAATTGAATATCATATTTCCTTGAGAACATTTATAAACTTTCCATAATTAATTCTTTTTTTCCATATTTCTTTTCACTTATATTTTTATAAATCATTAATAATAATTAAAATGTTCCCATCCTTTCCTAATTTCATTCTCTCATTCTCTTTATTTCATTTATTTATTAACAAACATTCCATTGCATTACAATAAGTATTTTATCCAACATTTTAATCATACATTGTCTCATATTTTCTAAAATTATTTCAATTTCTAATATATCAATACTATCTTATGTACCTTTGCAGGATCCCTTTTTCAATTAATTTTTCACCCATTATCTTTAAATAGGTTCATACTTTCAATCCTTATACATTTTCCCTGTTTCTCTATATCTTGTTTCTGTCTTTTATAACTTCTTTTCCTTTCCTTCTTCCTCCTCTTCTTCTCCCTCCCCTTTTTGCCCCCTTGTCTCTCTACTTCTAATTCTCTCTTCTGTAATCCTCTCTTCTGTTGCTTCCTAATATTGTAATTATTTTTCAAACTATTCTTTTTTTGTTTTTTTTTTCAAATCTTAAACTTTCCACTCTCTTTCCCCTTTTCCATTTTTTCCCCACATAAAATTACTTGATCATTAAAGATGGCTTCTTCTTTGTCCTGACCTTCTTGTTCTACTAGTGTTTCTTGTTGTTTCTGATAGTTCCAGATCTCCATTTCTACGAAGCCAAAAGAACCTCTTCCTTCTTGTGCATCTTCTTTCTGTTTTTTAAGTTCAATTTTCAGTTCTTCCAAAAGTGATGCCATTTTAAACACTTTTAAACAACCACCCAATTGATTTTAGTCATTTAAATCCAATAGACAAAAATCCAAAAATCGCCAAGTAATCCAAATAATCCAAAGCTGTTTCTTCTTGCTTCTTTTTTCCACTTTCTCTTCCTGGGGTTCTATTATTTTGTTACAAAGTTTCAGTTAGAAGGTATCTTTTAGGAATCTTGTTAAAGATTCACTGTAAGTTCCTTTTAGTTCCAGCTAGTCTCCTCCATTTTTCCAGATCCTGCCCTTTTATTCTTTCCTTTTCTCTCCTTTCTTTCTTTTAAAGGTTTTTGAGTATCCAAAAGTCTTTATTATCCCTTTGACATTTTATTTTCAGCTTAAATGCCTATTGATGTCGAAGTGGATTTTTGTCAATTTCTTACTTAAATCTCTTAGTTGTCAGTATAAGGAAGGGAAGAAGAAAAAAACCAAATCCTTTCCTTTCCCTCTCTCCTTCGCTGCTTCAAAATCTTCTTTGGAAACAATGTTATTTTTTATAGTTCAAATTCCAGGGTACCTTATGTTGTTGCTTTTTCAGTTCAACCCGGTCAACCAAAACTTTCTCTTCTTATCTTCCTCCTGCACATTCTTTTCTGGTCAAATTATTCTTTGAGGTGGCCATTTCTGATCACTGATGCAACCGCCTATGGGAAAGGGAGTAATGGCCAACTGAGGAGGAGAGATGTGGCTCTCCTCGACCCTGCTGCTGGTCTCCCTCCTCTTCACCACCTCTACGGGATGGCTTAGCCCCGAAACCAGCTGGCTCGGGGCGCTCCGGCGATGAGCACGGATCAAAACCGCGCACGATCATGGATCTCGGTCCATTGCCAAAGAAGCTCAAACCGGAAGTTTTTTAATCTAGAAATATGTTTGATTCATGTGCGGGGAGGAGTGTATTGGTGTGGTCCTTTGAACCTGATTCTATGGAAATTGCAAGTTAATGATACCTTCCTCTGATTGTACATTACCATGGAATATCCCATGTAGAATCTCATGTGTCCCTTCAGACATTGTTGGGGGATAATGGAAGTTTGAGCCAAACAATCAATTGAAGAACTGTGGTTCTTATTCCTAATATTAGGAATAAAAAAGGATCTAAGCAGCCAGAATACAGCAAATGTGTGAACAAAAGTCATATCTCAGTAGGCAAGGCCAAGTCATTAAATTCAGTCTATTCAAGCAATCTCTTGACTTGCAAAATAATCCTAGAAGCCATTTTAGATTTATGAATAACCTTTGACTTTGGTTAGCTCCTAGTAAGCCCTCCAGGTTGACATTTTTCTTTTTTCCTACTGAAACAACTGTATCAGGATGTAGTCTTAACAAAAGCCCATGTTACCTTGTATAGTCCGATAATGTTATGTGTGCTTCTGTTTTGTCCCCTGAAGGACACCACATCTGAATTTGCAGACCCAGATCTTTTTCAGATTGAAGAGACTGAAATTCGGTTAAGGATTCAGTCTCTCTCCATATGTGACAAGGCTTTACCTTCTTGCTGAGAGGGCCTTGAAGAGGTGATAGCTATTCATTCCCCGAGAAAGCAAGCTGACTCTCCTGTTTATTGGAGCCTACAGTGAAAGGTTTGAGGATTGAGGGGTTCGCTTTTCATTTGGAGAAGCTTCACTTTCATTGTTGATATTATCAATCTCACCATGGAATCCTTGATAAGCCATTGAAAAGTGACTGAGTTCCTTGGAATACAATTGAACTTCTTTACTACAGACTTCTCTTTTGAGGTTTTGTTTTAACAGAAAAACATAAAGAAATGTTAAAGTACATACAAAAAGTATATTTGGAAAATATCTTCTTCTTCTTCTTCTTCTTCTTCTTCTTCTTCTTCTTCTTCTTCTTCTTCTTCTTCTTCTTCTTCTTCTTCTTCTTCTTCTTCTTCTTCTTCCTCTTCCTCTTCCTCTTCCTCTTCTTCTCCTTCTCCTCCTCCTCCACTCGTCCTCCTCGTCCTTCTTCCACAGCATTATTTTGAAAACTAAATAAGAATAATTGCTATTTCTTCCATGAGTTTTTTTTATATCACAACTTTTAATTATGGCACTCTGTATTCTTCTTGTTCTCTGCTCTTCTTAGAAATAATAAACTACAAATTTAATGCATAAATTTAAATTGTGACTTTTTTCACTATTTTCACTAGGCATTTTTGTTGCATTGAATCCCTCCTGATTCTTATTGAAAAAATTTAAATTACTTGAGGATTTAGGATTTGGATTCAATTCAACCAAGGCCAATGTTTATTAATTTATATTTTGCAGTATAATTCCAGTTGTATATTGTCTGTATATAGTGTATGCTATTTGATAAATAATTAACATGCTAAGGATATATCTTATTAGTTTTACCCACCAATACATATTTGGACAGCAGAGATTAGTTTAACGACATTGCTGTGTTCACATCACCTTGGAGTCTGAGATACCAATTCTGCCCTAAAACAGAAGTAAGCATTTTGTAACTAAAAACAGAGCCTTAAAGTTCTACAAGAGTTTATTTGCTGAGTTACTATGCAAATTTGACAATTAACATCGCCTGTGGGAAGGATGGGGAATTATGAAGGGAAAGAAAATTGATATGAAAAGGGAAAGAAATTTGACAAAGGAAAGGCAGGTATAGTAGGCAGTTGATCATTCTTGTTTGCACAAGCCATCAGTGGAAATTACGTCAGAGAATTCCAGGTAGTAACCTAAAGTAAAAGGATTATACACACCCACAGCCCCACACACACCATGTATTATTAAAAATGACACAGAATATATCAGCATTTGTTTGCAGAAGTGAATGAATGATGAGATCTTCAAAACCTTGCATGAATTTCACATGTCTTGTTTCTTATGGAAACAACTATCTTACTATTTGGGAAATGGATTGTTTCTCTGGTTTGGTTCAGTTCTGTTTTGCTTGTATTCATTTGTTTTATTACCTACACTTCGGGGGCTTTCAAGAAGCTCCTGTTCTCCTATTTAATTATGTGGGTGATTTGATCCTATCAGGGATCAGCATCAGATAGTGATCCAGATGATTTCACTATACCTAAGATCACAGAATTCTCCCAACTAAATCAGCCAATTAGATTAGTCAGTAAGGGCAAGTTAAAGAAATAACTTTAAAAATAACTTCAAAAATATAGTCAAGGAGCAAAACAAGTTAGCAAGTGAAGATAAGATCAGGTTCAGCTAAATTTGTCATATATTCTATTTCCTATAATAGAAATTCCGTAAATATTTTTGGTCCAGTTTTGACATAAAGATCAAGAACTATGAAAAGGGAGAAGGCAACTATTGCAGCTTTGAATCTAGGCAGCAGGCTAACCCAAAGCTTTCTTGGTTGTATTGTTCCCAGGTCATTGAGCTTGGTTATATTTTATTCCCATTTAAGTTATAGCTATTATTTTTGAATTTGACACTCTCTCTGTCTTACAATATGCCAATTCATATGTAGCCTATTGAAATATGCTAATTTTTATGGATATAAAAATTATAAAAATATTATGGCTGCAGATGCAGTTAGAGAAATATTTCCTCTGTGAAAATTTTTTTGAGAAAAAAGGAAAAATAAATGATGCGATTCTTTCTTTCCATTCTGCAAGCAAAGATACTATTTTTTCTGTAAGATAAAGATTTTTCATAGAAATTGTTTTGTTTGACATCTTCGATTAAATAGCATAGTCTATCCCAGAGGTTTGCAACGTACGGCTCTGGAGCCATAGGTTTCAGCCCTCTGCTGTGGCTCCCTGTCGGCTGATCCCACCACTGGCTGGCTCCTCCCCTCCCCTCATTCCTCTCCTGGCCTGAGAAGGGTGATGGTGGGGGATGGAGACTCGCTCCATATTCCAGAGCAGGAGGTGACTGAGTGGGAGTAACATCAAGTTGGCCATTCTCACCCAGTCACACCAATTGTTAAATTATTGGTTCCCGATATTTTCTTTTCTGTGGGAAACAGGTCCAAATGGCTCTTTGAGCATTTAAGGTTGCAGACCCATGGTCTATCCCTATGTAAAATGACATTTCTTTGATTTTTTTAATGATTTTTGCATTTCAGATACAGGCCAGTTAGTAACTATTGAGTACAATAGGCATTTTGAAAAGCATCATTTATGTAGAATATTTGCATTTGATCATATGGCTCTTTTTTAGGTGTAAAATGGGAATGCAGAACTGAAAGACAAACTATCTAATGGAGGAGAAACCTGGCCCCTGATCTAACAGATTTAAGTCAAACTACTCCTTCTCTGGCCCAAGTATTATTTAGATCTAATGGACATACAGTTCTTGATATATTCTTAGATTTCTGTAGAGTCTTAGAATATCAAAATTATTAGGTTCTAGAAAGAAAAAATAATTGTTGAATGTATCAACATGGTACATTTTTAAAAATCCTAAAGGTATTGCTTGATTTTTATTAAAATATTGAATTGTCAGTTATTTCTTTCTATTTTCAAAAGTCCTTTTCATAATTAAAAAAATAGTATATTTCTCCCTCAATCAATTATTCAACTATAAGAAGGTGCAGCAAACAAATGTATTTAGGCAAGTTTTTCAAATATATGCACACTCTTTAAATACTTTCTTATTAGGAGCCAAAATTGCCTCTTGAGTAAAAAAACATCTTTTTCAGTACATCTCCTATTTGTTATTCAACAGTGAATTTGAAGTCATGTGATTTTTTTATAGGGAAAGATGCCTGTCATTGCAGAAATATTTAACTTTATTAATCAAAGTATTTGATGTACTGAAATAGGAGATGTACTGAAAACGATGTTTTTTTACTCAAGAGGCAATTTTGGCTCCTATTAAAAAAGTATTTCAGGTTTTAATAATTATTGTATTGATATTTAGAACTCTAGTATACTTTTTATATTATGTCTTAAACTGGGATTACAGAAAACAAACAACAAACAATACCCTAATTAAGGAACAACTAAGGAGAAAAACAATCAAGAAGAAAGGAAGGTCTAGGAGTACCAGTAGTCCTCGACATTCGACCACAGTTGACCCAAAATTTCTGTTGCTAAGCAAGATAGCTGTTAAGTGAGTTTTGCCCCATTTTAGAACCTTTCCTGCTGCAGTAGTTAAATGAATCACAGTTGTTAAGTCAGTAACATGGTTGTTAAGTGAATCTGGCTTCCCTGTTGGTTTTGTTTGTCAAAAGGTTGCAAAAGGTGACCACATGACACCAGGACACTGCAATAAATGTGAGTCAGTTGCCAGGCATCTGAATTTTGATCATGTGACTATGGGGATGCTGCAACAGGTGTGTGAAAAATAGTCATAGTTCAGTGCTGTTATAATTTTGAACAGTCACTAAGTGAACTGTGTTGTATGTTATAAATCCAGGACTACCTGTTCCCTCTAAACAATGCACTGGCTCTGCCTGAGGGCATGCAACCCTGGCAAGAAGCAGAGATGTTTCAAAAAGGAGATAAGGATCTTCTAGTAGATCTCTGTGTGAACCCAGAATTAGAGTTGAGTCAAAGCAGGTTCTTCTTCATCCAAACCCTTACAGCCTTCAGTTCCTGAGCTAACAATGGACCACATTGCTTTGTCAGCCGAAGTGGCAATGTATATCTCAGTATCATCAAATTATCTTTTCCAGCAGTCTCAAGGGTGGGGGTACAAAAGACTCAAGCCATGAATCACCTAGCATTGCAGAGGTCTAGGGCTTAATCAGGGGTGGGATTCAAATTTTTTAACAACCGGTTCTGTGGGCATGACTTAGTTGGTGGGCGTGGCTTAGTGGTCATGTGACTGGCTGGGTATGGCCAACTCAATATCACTCACATCAAGGCATGCATCTCCTCGCTGGCCTCTTGTGACTGTGGGGATGCTGCAACAGTCATAAGTATGAAAAATGGTCAAAAGTCACTTTTTTCAGTGCCATTGTAACTTTGAATGGTCACACCACACAAGCAAAGTACCAGCAAAGGAGGGGAAAAAAACTTCAGAGATGTTCCTGAGACAAGAAGTCTAGTCCTGCCAAGAATGTAATAAGGGTTAATGGAGAGGCAGTTTCTGTAAGCAACACCAGAATGTTTCCTTCCTGCCTTCTTCACAGGATTAGGCCAGTAATGTCTTCTAACAACCGGTTCTCCGAACTGCTTAGAATGTTAACAAGCGGTTCTAGCGAATAGATGCAAACATGTAGAATCCCACCCCTGGGCGTAATCTCTCCCCACAAACCTGATGGATGTAATACAGTGAATCCCACTACAACCAGTCTAGAAGGTATCATCACCCTTGAGAAATCCAAGTGGAGGTCAAGACAGATGCATTACCTCTGGTCATCCACAAGTGCCACCAATGGTGTCTCAATGCTGTTTCCTAGCTTAAACTCTAAAAAGGGTCAAGGGTAATCAGCTTCATCCAGGGCCCTTGAAACTGAGAGCCTCAATACCTCATGCATATGAGAGAAGGTAGAAATAATTTAGATGTAAAACGGGAAATGAAGGGTAGGCTGAAAGATAAACTGCTTAATGGCTGTAGGGTGGGAACAGATCTTGAATCCTCACCTTAGGTTTAAGTTAAGCTGTTTTTAGTCAGATCTGTGGTCAGAAAGTCAAACTAGGTCTGAGAAGGCTCACATTCCAATGCCAGGCCTTAAACCCATTGGGAAGTTTGGGATAGTCTTGAATGATACTAATCTATCTCACAAAGCTATCCTGAGGGTACAGGCCAACATTTCATATTTAGAGGAAGTAGATCAGTTTGATTGATAACACTGTGCATTGTGACTTATAGGTGGCTTATCCTTCCCTACTTGCTACTTCTGCTAGTGGAACAACCTATATTCCTGCATGGAATTATGCTTGAAGCAGATGTTTCCAAGGTGCTTATGATGGCATGAGATCAGTACCATTTAGCTGGAAAGAGATTTGAAATAGCTTGGTGAAAATAAGTCTCTTTTAACTGGGGAGCTCAGTCAACATACCAGGCACCTGCATAACCCTGAACTGGCTGAAATATTTATCCACGCTACCTGCATTCTCAAAAAGGAATGCCATATACCACATGAGCAAATGTTTCTGTTATGGGATATTTCTTGCATGTCAGTGTCATAAATGGTGGTAGAGATGCCCTGAGGATTTCAGCATGTGTATTTATGACAGCATCCCTGTCTCACAGATTTAACATCCACCTCTGCTTCCGTGGGTTTTTTCCCCTCCTTTCAATGCTTCAGGAAGAATTATTGAAATGAGACTGGGAACAGATGAATACCCTAAACACGCTTCAGCCCATTACTTTCCGTTAGGCCATTTGCCTTCAACTCTCACTTGAGCTACTGTTCGGCAAAGTTAATAGCCGCGAGCTCTTCAGGGAAGGTTTATAAAATCATGTCCAAGAAAATAAATAGAATGAATGAGCAATCTTCAGAGAAAGCCTTGACATTAAGGAAGGGGTGGGGGAGAACGGGAGAGTGTTCCAAATGTATTAGCCATGAAGAACGCTGGGATGCAGGGAGAAGGTTTTTTATCCCAATTAGAGGAAGGAATAATATTCCTCACCAGAGAACCACATCAAAAGCTAGATCTGTACAGTACCCAGGAACCTAAACGCGTCTGATCCAAAGTTGCTTTGCTCATAAGTTTCTTATCGCACCCTGCCTGCATTTCAATGCACTTCTGCTGCTACAGAATCAATGGGCTTTGATATGTGGAAAGCTGGAGAACAGCTTTGAACTTCACTGAACCCAATTATATCTGGCCATTTAAACGTGCCACTGCTTGGTGATGGTGGAACACTGCTCTTTGAACTAAGAAACAGAGTTCAAGGCATACTTTGAGTGCAGCGGCTAAATTCATCCTCCATTGGGGTATGACTTTCTTGTCTAGAATCAAGAAAGGAATTGCGAAAGGGGAATTGCATTCATTAATATAAAGATACTCAGGGCAATCAAAAATGCAGGGACTGAAAAGTTCTGCTGAAGTTCTGTTTTAGGACACTTAGCTCCTTCCATTTAAAAGCCTAAATGAGCAGAGGGAATCATAGAAAATCATGGTTATTTGGCATACTGGAAGGACTCAAATGGAATCAACCATGGCAGGAATCTTAAGGGAAAATGGGAACTTAGATCTAATAGGGGATTGGGTGGGGATGAGAAGGCTAGTTGTAATAATAAACAGAGGCCATTGTGCATTAGTTAGTGGAAGTCATATATCCAATATATATGATATATTCAGTCCATGGAGGGTAAAGTTGAGCTTAGTATTAGAGCCACTTTGGTCTAGTGGTTAACGTATTGGGCTAGAAACTGGGGGTTGTGAGTTCTAGTCCCACCTTTGGCATGAAAGCTGGCTTGGTGACCTTGGGCCAGTCATTCTCACTCAGCCCAACCCACCTCACAGGGTTGCTGTTGGAGTATTAGGTATGGTCACTGCTTTGACTTATTTATAAAAATAATAAAGATGGGATATAGATAAATAAATAAATAGGAATAGGCAGAGATACTCAGCATATATGGTAAAGGTTACCTAACTTCTGGAACCTAGGTATGTAGTAAAATCCATATTTCCCTAAAAATGTAATGTTGCTAAGAAAGAAAAGTAAATGGATAAGCAGTGTGCTGAATAAAAAGAGCAAAGGTGCCCATAGATGTCTCATCCAAAAAAGAAAAAACAACCCCTGAAACATTCCCTTTTTGTTCTAAAGAAAGAAAACAAAAGCCTGTGCAAAATTAGAAAAAGAACAGACAAATCTTTGAATAAAAAATAGGTACCATTCTCTCGACAGCTTTACAAAATATATTCACAGCAGGCCAGGAAGAAGTTAAATGTGGAAGAAGATAAAATAAAAAACTGACCAAATTGGAATCTGACATACTGTGTTTTTTTTTTTGTTCCTAAATACGTTTAGTTCTGCAGAAGTCGTATGACTAATCCTTCGATGCGCCCCCTTCCCCATGAAAGATGACATTTCTGAGTATTTGGGGGACAGAAGATATACATCTTTAATCTTATCTGTTGTCTGAAAAAAATGTATAACCTGCATCTCTTTCGACAGACGAATTCCAAATGGCTTGCAGATATTTTATAAATATAAAACTTATTGCTTTAAAAATTAGAATAAATATAAACCAAGTAAAAAAAGGAAATATTCAGCAACCATCCCAAACATTATGTTGGCATGAACACCGTGGGTTTTGGAGCAAAGTCTCAGAGAATAAATGAGATAGTTGCAAAAGTCTGATTTTTTTTTTTTTTTTGACTCTCCAGTAAGACTAGTTTATCACCTCTGCCATGAAGATTAGAAGAATTTCCTTATTTTTGAGATCAGTTTTTCAAACTGTGTTTCATGGACTTCTGCTGGTCAACAGTTTCAAGAAAAAGGTTTCAATGGGTTTTTGAGCCATTCAGTTTTCTTAGTTAAACATGCATTCTTTATCTAAATGCAAAGGAAATAGTGGGTGATACTCCCTTCAAGACATGATTTCACAACTAAAAAAAATATGCACCCATCATTAGAAGACATTTGGATGAAAGTTTCTGGAGAAGAAGAACTTTTAAATGAAAAAATATTTTAAAGGTCATGCTATCTTTTCCTTCCACATTTTTTTTTGACAGTAGGTTTTCAGCCCTTTCTGCTACCAAGGCCAAATATTGAAACAGGCTGAATTTTAATTATGCTGATTCTAAGACTTTAGAAGACCCTGCTCCATACTACATTGAACTATACTGTCATCTATATGCCCATTCATTCCATTAAGATTTACAATATAAATGTAAGTAAAGAGAGACTGAAATTATTTTTTATTTATAAAAGATGTCATGGATATTTTTGTCATGGATATTTTTAAAGAGAAAGAGAAGCAATTATTGCTTCTGCAATCTTGATCAATTCAAGGAATCCTATAGTCCAATGGCGGCTAATCTTTACAGCACTGAGTGCAGGGGTGGGTTTCTACTGGTTCTGTCTACCTCTGTAGAACCAGTAGCTCTGAAGAACCGGTTCTATGTCTACTGATGTTTTTGCCCACCTGCCCACCCGGGCTCTTACCTGATCTTTATTTCCTGATTTTTTCAACTTCAGCTGCTATGCAAGGCACAACTGCAGTTTAAAAAGCAGGAAAAAAGGGCTTTTTGAAAGGCTGCTTCTCTGCACGCAGCATGCTGATGACGATTTACAGGCACTGCATCGCAGTGTGCAGGGAAGCACATCATAAATCACCGAACCTCGTAAATGACCGAACTGGTAGTTAACCCTTTCGGATCTCACCCCTGACTGAGTGCCCAAAGCATGTTTATGCGCACATCCCCCATGCATGCATGTGCGCCCCCACACGTGCACAACAGAGATCTGAAGACCAGCTGGTCAGTGGAAGGCATACATGCATGCGGAGCTGAGCTGGGGCAATGGCTTACATTCCCACAGAGAGGGCTCTGCGTGCCCTCTCTGGCACGTTTGCCATAGGTTCGCCATCATAGCTATAGTCTTTCCTAATTTGGCAGCTTCCCTATTACTAGGATTACACCCTGGACCAAGAGATGCTAAAGACAGTGACAGATATGCCTTACTAGCTCTCATACTTCTTGAAATTTTCTTAATGTGAAGCTGAATTTGAAGAGAACCTGGAATCTGGCCCAGAATATGGCTTCCTGCTTGCTGATTCCCATTAAACAACTCAGAAAAATAACATATTTTTTGTGGGAGTTTCATGGGTTTTTAAGTTCTAATAGTACTGGTAATTATTTATGAAGACTCTTATGGTTAGGGCCCTTATTTTGATGACCATCTGCTCTAGCTAGAATCTACCAACCTGACATATTTTAGCAAAGAGAAAATGCTCTGGTTGCTCTTCCTGAGATAGATTGGCAGTTGAGATTATTTTGGAAGAGCATGCCCTTGGAGGTTGCCAATGGCTAGGGTTTGATGGAAGTTATAACTCCAAATATCAGAATGTTGTGATCACAAGGAGGAGGAAATCTGTTCAAGATCCAGGCTGGCGACTAGTAGCCATTTCAAAGGAATTTGAAGAAAGTGACAGTTTCCTACTGTTGAGAGACAGGTTTCTCCTGTCCCACCATTAGCTTGGACACAACAAGCTTTTTAAATCCTATCAAAAATCTATTTGGCAAGATGGGATGAATGTAAAATTTGACCTGCTTTGCAATCCTTTTTTATTGGAAGGGAAGGTGGCATTTTATTTGCCTCCAATTTCTCAGTGGATAAGTCTGGTTGGGTGATGTTTATTTCTCCAGCTGCATATGCTGCTTTGGAAACCCTGGATCATTTCACAATCAATTTCAGGTGTGACATTTGAGTTCCACGTTTCATTTTCCTCTCTGGCCAACCACTCCTGACTCTTTTTCTCTACACGTACATTGCTCCAAGAATGCATTATTTAAAGCTCTTGCTATCTCTGTGCTGGAAAGATAAAAGCTCTGGCTTTTCTCAGGGAAAAAGGAGCAGTGATATTCAGTTACTCTAATAAAGTGTGTGTGATTGCACATATACATGCACACACACAAAATCCTTGGAGACATTTTGCATAAGAAGAAGTGAGAATGACTTGAGATAATATTCCCCTAGCTTTCTCCATGCAGAAACCATTGAGGCATATTATGTCCACACCTTACTGTGTGTATTCACTAGAGGGGGTGTGAAATGTTTCCCAAGCAACTAAATACTTTGCCTAAAACTCTCTCTCTCTCTCTCTCTCTCCGTCTCTCTCTCCCTTTCTCTCTCTCTCCCTCCCTCTCTCTCTCTCCCTCTTTCTCTCCCTCCCTCCCTCTCTCTCTCTCTCTCTCTCATATTGCAGATAAAGATGCCAAATGTTACTGAGACTTTCAAAGATTTATGCTACTTTCATGCTTTCTGTGGGTGCCTGCCTGAAACAGACAATCATGTCTGACAGCAATCTAGCATTCCAAACAGAAAAGAGGAAGCTATGGATGGATGAGTTGTCTATCCATGCTTTAGCTCATCTTTTTCCAAAGGCTTACATTACAGATCAGGACTAGGACACTCAAGTAGCAAAGGCAAATGCGAGACAAAGATGGTCCATCATGCCTTCAGAGGAAATGGGACAAATTCTGGGCCATTCAACTGTTCCATCTCTGAATTTTCTGAATCCCTTTTGAAAATCCATGAGGTTGATTTGGGCTGTTCTGATTTTATTAGATCTATTGAGACATCAGGAAATGGTGAACATGGGAATGCTCACATATTTACAAGTCTATAGAGCTTGGAAAGAAACCCCAAACAATGAATGTTTGCCCGTTCTGTTCAACAACCAATTAGGTTGTTGCTGATCACTGGTTGCTTTCTAGCCAATACCTGACTGCTTTATCCAGACACTTCCTGCTCCACGCAATAATACACACACAAAATATTGAATTGGTTTTATTTTTCCATCTTTCTGTGCTTGCTCCAATGGCAGTTTTCTGTGACCCTCAGAACTAATGCTGGCCTACTGGCAGTTCTTCATCGGTGCTGCTTCACTTATTCATGCCAAATTGTTGCTATGCAGGGAAGCAAGCCTAAAGTCCCCTCCAGTTCACAAACAGCTCCCTTCCAGCATATGACGGGGATACATTGACACGTTTGCAGTAATGATCCCTTGAAATGACAATTCCCCATCCACAGATATACTGCTGTCACAAGGATATATTGAAATTCATTGCAGTTGAAAGTCTTTGGGTGTGATAGCAGGTGATGTCAAAGAGAGGCTGACACAAAATCATGTGAGTTTTGGGACTGCCCCTTAGTCTGGAAGAGCCTTCTGTTTGATTTATCACCCTGAATTAAAACAGAAAAGGCAGCTTCTATTAACATCCTTTAATTTAGTTTACTTTATTGTCATTGCACCTTGTACAACAAAATCAAACACCATCTTCAGTACACATCATGACCATGACCATGAAAATAAACACAAACACACATCCTTCACTCTTCACACATCGAATCAGAAACCCACGACACCACACCAACACTGCACTATACAGCAGAATTCAAAAGAGCTACTGCCTTGGGATAGAAGCTGTTTTTCAACCTATTTGTCCTTGTTTTTATTATTCTGTACTGTCTGCCAGATGGTAATAGTTAAAAAAAAAGGATTCTTTTGTTGCTGTTTAGGAATGGGTAAGTTGCAAAAATTGATTCTAGTGAAATTTGTTACTGTATTACAAGCTGCTTTTAAGCTGTAATGGGCATCACATGTTCTAGATGGCATGGACACTCATATTTTGTGCATTCAAGTTATGCTGTCTTGACTCTTGCATCTTGAAATCCCATGCTCCTTCTGGTGGGCTTTCAACTGTTGCAAGGTTGAAGCAAAGTATGAGTATAGGTGTGGAAGCACTGTGTTCATGAGAGCAGGCATCTGAACAATGTTTAATGAAGCAGGTTTTGTAGCTACAACAGAAAGGAGACTTATTTACAGGGAATATATTATCAAGTTAAGCAAAGCTAAGCATATAGCTAGCTATATCCTTCCAAGAAAAAAAGTCTAAAAACCCAAGTTCTGAACACACATGCCTGAGAAGACTGGCAGAAAGAAGTCACTACAGATTAGCAATTTGTGGTAGCTTTTGTAATAATAATAGTAGTAGTCCCATGTCCCAGTGACTCTAGGCAATTTACAATTTGTTAAAAAGCTTTAAAAACAAGACACAATACAACAAACTCAAAACAAAGAAACAAAGATGGCAAAGAAAACAAATACAGATGGGAACAAGAGAAAGGAGAGTCAACTGTTCTCACCAAAGGCCCCTCAACAGAGCAGACAGAGGAAAAGACAAAGGAGAACACATAGAGGCTTGATTTCCTATCTGTGCCCTCCTACTCCCTTGTGTCAAGAGGCATGAGGTGCTAAAGAGTGAGTGCCATTGAATTTGCAATGCCCAGCATAAATGACAGAGATATATCATGTACTTGATCCAGCTGGTGATAACATCCAAAACAGAACTACTAGTGGACTGCTGTATAATGCTTTCATCCCGCTACTGTTGAATAATTAAGCTAGAAAAGTGCAGTAAGTCTATATTTTTTTGGTATTATCAATACTTTGGTAAAGTCATTTTCAATATTTCAGTAGTCCAGATTTTTTCCAGTTGTCTTTCTCCTGATGAGTTCAGAGCAATGTATGTGGCATTTTTATGTTCACAAAATAATTTTTGTGCATGTTTGGTCACTCAACTTTTATGAATGTAGAACACTGAACCAATATTTTCCAACAAGAAGATTATTTCTTAACTGTTATGCATCTAGAGAGAACTAACCTGGGCAAGTTAGCTTTAGTGTTTCTACATATTTCCATCCCTGTTTTGTTACAAATATTTCAGAGATGCAGTGTAAGATTCATGGACCACACAATTAAAATAAAAAAGCAGAGAAAAAGAAGAGTGCTGTTTATAAAATCTCATGCCCCCTTATCAATCTTCATTTAACATTTTTTACAAAGCTGAATGAGAAATTTCTTTCAGTAAAACTCAGTATGAGTACAGGTAGTCCTCTCTTAATATCCAGAACTGGGACTAGAAACTCCATTGCTAAGCGGTCCCGTCAGTATGTATGATATCATGTGAACATGCTACTTAAGTTCTAGTGGTTCTAGCAGTCCCAGTTGCAATCTTTAAGAAAAGACTGCATAGATCATTAAACAAGGATGTCACATGACTGTATCTTTCTACTTCCAGCTGGCTTCCCCATAGAATTTGCTTGTTGGTTGGTCGCTGGATATCCAAATTATGCGTACTAGTTTTAATATCATTTGTTCATCACCTATGCTGAACTATGAATATAACTGTGAGTAATAGTTGCAAGTACCACTTGTTCAGCATTGCCATGGAATGGTTGCTGAACAAGTGGTGATTAAATGAGGACTTACATGTAAGAGAATTTTATTTTATTTTTAAGAGGAAAGGAAAAACAGTTCACTTTAAAATGTGATAAGAATAGTCCTCAGAGAGCAGGAATTTAGTTGGATCAGCCTGGAAAAGGATCTTTAATGTTTTTCAAGAAATTGTATTCACAATATCCATATACAGGATTTTCCTACTATTTTCAGTTTTAAATAGGTTTTTGTGGAAGGGCATGTTGTGACTTTTTTTAAAAAAAATCTTGTTTCGATTATTTTGCTTTCTTTGTAGGAGTATTCCACAGTACATCACTTCAATACAATGAGCTGCTGGAGGATAACAGTATCAATTCTTCCTGTATGTACATTAAACTGTCCATTAAAATTATAGAGAAAAAGGAAGAGCCATGCTATATAGATATATTTTCCTGTGTGAGTACTCACATGCACAAATACAAATACACACAAAGACATCATATCACTATATACATAAATATGATGGCAGCTTTTTCTGAGTGTCTCAGGATTCAAAAGCAACTCAGAGCTTTCATGAAAGCCAAAATAACATCTGCTCTGCATCTATTTATTCCGAAGTAGTTTAGCTTTTCTCTTAAAATACATTTTATTTTTATTTATCTAGCAAATTTATACATCTCCCCATCTCACAAAATGTGACTCTGGTTGAAAACAAATAGCCAATTTGGAATGAAATGCCCCCCCCCCCCCCCCAAAAAAAAAAAAATCTGGATTGTCAGTTTGAAATGCCCTAAACACAATAAATTATGAATAATCATACATATTTTCATCATCCCATTGTTAACACAGATACTTTTTTTCCATGGGTGAAATAGGAATGTTTTAGGCTGAAACAATGTGCTACTTCTATCGTAGGTATTTTGATTGGTTAGATCCTTTTGAGCAAACATTCACCGAGAACCAGTTCTGCTGAAGGGGGGAAAAAGTGTGAATTTGCCTGCAAATATTATTAAAGGGCAAATATATACCGGTATTCATTATGCTTAATTTAATAAAACATTTACTATAAAAATAAAAGGTCAAATCACAATGTTACACTCAAATTCTTACCATATGAGAAGCTATTTAATGAGGTATTTTTAATTTAAGAAAAGATTTGAAAGTGGACAACTGAATGGCAGCTTGTAATAATGTTGCTTTTATAGGCATGTCAGAAGTAGAAGATATTATCAAGTATCTGGTTTGAAATGTCATTTGAAAAAGATTAAATGGAGACAGGATGTTGAAGCTGAAACTATTTGAAAGCATCCTGAAGAAAGGATTGTTGGAGTCATCTCTATGGTCATTTAAGTACTAAGACAACCCCAATCCTGGTACCGGTTCGTGGCTTGTTAGGAACTGGGCTGCACAAATGGCAGGTGAGCAAGTGAAGCTTCTTCTGCACATGCACAGGATCTACATTGTATGCAAAATCATCCCCTCCCAGATCCATGGAAAAATTGTCTTCCACAAAACCGGTCCCTGTGCCAGAAAGAATACTGTATATCCTTTCTCCTGGACCTTTACATAGTAGCAGAGAGGCAGAGATAGCAATATCAATAGCACTTAGATTTATATACTGCTTAACAGTGCTTTAAAGCCCTCTCTAAGTGATTTACAGACTCAGCCTACTGTGCCCCCAACAATCTAGGTCCTCATTCTACTGATTTCGGAAGAATGGAAGGCTGAGTCAACCTTGAGCTTGGTGAGATTTGAACTGCCAAATTGCAGTCAGCCGCAATCAGCAGAAGTAGCCTGCAGTACTTCATTCTAACCACTGTGCCACCACAGCTCTTAATAGATATGTGGATCCTAAATGTGGTTCTCTGATTTGTGGATCCTTCATGTGATCAATGCCCTCAAAGCATTTTAGGATAGTAAGAATGCCATAAATTTGTATCTGTTGTCTCATTGTATGGCCATAAATCAGGTTTATTTATATAACTGCTTAGCTGTCATATTTAAAAAAAAAACTTTTTTGAGAACTTTTGTAGACCACTTTGTAGAAAAAAAGTAATATCATTGCAAGAAAAATAAATGCAACTAATGTTTTGATGTCTGGAAAGGGAGGAATAATTGTGACTATTGCATACCCTTGCATAGAGTTTTCTTAGGACTTAACCTGATTGCAATGCTGAAATGTACTAGCTAATACCTCACCCAATGTATAATTAGAACAGCAAGGAGTGTTTGCTAACATTGCCCATATAATTTGTACCTTGCTTTGCTAAATTGTGTAGACAACAGATACCACTGAAGGATTTTATATGTATAGATTTTCAAGTCAGATAAACATGACCACATGAAATAACAATTCTCAACTCCACGTCTTGCAATGGACATTCTAAGTAATTTTCTCCTTAATTTGATGTATGAATCAAGTTCAGCCTGTCTCATTTTCAAGCAATTTTACAGTCCAAGCAATTTGTAATGTAGGTTTTTTTTTTTTTTGCGGTGTTGGGAATGGTGGTAGAGACCAATTTCAGCTACTAATTTACAAATCACCATATCCAATTTCTCTTTAAAAGCTTTGCTATATTATCTGAAGTCTGGTTAGTCCTAACATAGTAAAATAGCCAGGCATTGACCTATTTCTCAGTTCCCAAAGTCTGGAACTTAGAATCAAGCAGGCCATTCTCACAAGCTATTCATTGTTGAAACAGTGATTTAAAAAGATGACAAGGAGAAAAAATTTGTGTTTCTAAAGTTATGGGAGGTGGATGGGGGGGGTGAGGTTTGGTGGCTGACTGAAATCTCAGAGCAACTGATAAAATGAGGCTAAAGGAATGAATATGACACTGCCCTCTCTTTGCATTAAGGGGCACTCAGACCTCCTATCATCACCATTGTATTGTTTTAAACAGAAGCCTCTCATCTAGACTGAATTTTGGACATTGCTATTCAAAATAGATAGACCTCTTTCAGTGATGGTCCAAAGAAGATTGACTCATTTTAGGAATGATGCATCAGGGAAATGTAACTTCCTTATCCATTCACACTACCCTTATTGCATAGTTTTCATACAATACAGAACTTCTTGAAGAGATGTCTTCTAATCAGGATATCCTGACCTAAAATTATTATACAGGCAATTTTTTTTAATGCATGCCTTTGCAATTGGATGATCAACCAATCCTGATGCAGTGGATTACTGAAGGAGGGGAGAGGGCAGGTGGATGAAAGCAGCATTGTCATCCAATCCCCATATCCCAAAGGTGCTTTTTTCAAGAGATCGCTGGACTTTCTGGCTTTTCTTGAAGAGGTTTTTCTCTCAGAACTGAAGAAGCTTCTGGGATGAGAAGCGAAACGTCTTCAAAGAAAAACCAGAAAGTCCAGTTGCCTCTTGAAAAAGCACCTTTGGGACAACCATGACTTGGATGACTGAGAATCTCCATAGACAATCCTCATATCTTTTAAACTGCTTTATGGTCACACATATACATGAAAAGTCAAGCCTGGACTAGGGGAACTTTCATCATTTTGACCAAAGGAGGAAATGTCTACGGATGCTTTCCCACTAGCCATGGCAGCAATGGGGTGATGTAAAGAATGAGCAAATGAGGCAGTTACTTGGTTCTCACACTTGAACTCTCCATTTTTGGGTGAAATTCCTTCTTCCAAAAAGGGAAACATGGACTGAACATATGGCTGGCCTGTTCTCTTTAGCCAGGCAACAAGCTGTAATATTATTTCATAATATTACATATAAATATTATTTGACTAATCTTATATAAAGATATATAATCTTATATAAATATTATTTGACTAATCTTATAGAAAGATAATCTTATATAAATATTATTTGACTAATCTTATATAAAGTAAGGAAAACCTTAATCGTTACTTTTTTAGAGCACACACAAATGGTTGTTTCAAATGTCCCTGAGCAATTGACACAATTACTGGAGGCATTGTTTCGAAAAATGTCTGCCCACATTCATAAAGCTAGCCATTTTTGGGGTACAATCTCCCAGAACGCAGTAGCAAAATATCACATATTGTTCTATTCTTATGATATATTTCAAATAACAGCCTGCAAGACATAGCAACATGCCAGCAACATGTTGTCACTTAAAAAAAAATAGTTACCTTAGCTAAAAATAATGTATTCAGCTGCAAAGGAAGACAAAAGCTCCTATACTCACAGTAATTGTGTAAAAATAGGAGTTTCAAGTGATGTAGTTTTCCATATGTTGCATATATCAGTTCAACCAAAAAACAACCAAAATCCCATTGCTCAAATGAAATTGCAAATTAAAATGTTATGACAGAACTACAAATACAAAAAATAACTAATGAATTAAAAGCTTAGGACAGAATTTAAAACATCCTACTTTTACAGTCATAAATATATTATAGAACAGGAGCCAGAGGTAGTTGTTTTTTTTCTTAATAACATGTTCCATCCTCTCTTTCTGCCCACCCAACTGTCTTTGACACCCACCCACATACTTAGGATGTACACACAGGGTTGTCTAAGATACCTGCCAACTTGAGCTACTATGACTCCTACTTAAGAATTCTTTTCTTTAAGAGCCATTAAATCACAGCTCAGTATTTGCAATAATTCTCTCCTTCAACATTTACCTCCAAATCTAGGCAGCCCTTAAGGGTTTAAATGCCATATAAGAAGCTAAAAGAAGAAAGGAATCCTAAATCTGCCCAGAAACAATTAGCAACTGGTCAACAAGAGCACGGATCATCTGATCACAATCTTCCCATTCTTAAAATAGCTTCTAGAGGTAACTGGTAATGGATAACAGCTGCACCTAGCCTGTTTATGCTGACCTTGAAAAAGTTAAGCCAGGCCAAACCTGGTTAGAATGGATGAGAGACCACCATGAAGATAATTGGAAAAACAACCAGGGGCAAACTGTATCTGTTCTGCTGTCAAGAAAACTATGGGGATATGTCTGATAGTCATCAAGAGTTTAGCAGAAGTTAGAGGCTTCACCTTTTTGCTGCTAATGAGAGACTTCACCTTTTTGCTGCTGGTTCCCTCTTTAGGCCATGACTCATCCTGAAAAATCCTCCCTCCCATCTACAGCTAGGCTTTAAAACAACCTCCATTTAATTGCTCTGGGGACAGAGCAACATATTGTGAGTGACCTTGTTGACAATGCAAGTGGTAATACTGCTTTTCAGTCCATTAATGCCGGACCTAAAAAAAAAATCACATTGACATTAGACATGCTACAACTGTTAACAAACACATTGAGGTGTAGATGCTAGTATGAAGATATGAGGGGACTTTAAATGTCTTTATTTAGTTTGCACATTTATACAGCTGTCCATCCACTAATGGAGGTCTGAGCAGGGAACTAATGATGTAACAGAATACACACATTGAATAAAAAGATCCCAAGTTGAGGGGAAGGGAGCGTCTGGTATTTGCAACAGGATTGATGTCACTCAAAAAGGGATGGAGAGGCTGTTCCATAAGGCAAATACTATGTCAGAGAAGGCACACCTGATTCATCAGGGGACACTGCTTTACCAAAGGGACTTGAAGCATGCCCATTCTGGCAGACCTAAGAGGGATGGGCAGAAACCACCAGAGACAAGCAGTTATGGCCAGGGGTGGGCTTCAAAAATTTTAGCAAGGGGTTCTTTAGCTTAGTTTACTTTATTGTCAATGCACCTCCTACAACAAAATCAAGCACCGTCTTCAGTGCACATCATGACCATGACCATGAAAATAAACACAAACACACATCCTTCACCCTTCACACATTGAAGCAGAAACCCCCGACACCACACCAACTCTGCCTGGTTGCTGGGTGGGCATGGCCATGTCAGCCTCCTGCACCATGATGTGGGGGGAGCGTTTTTTCCTTCCCCGGGCTCCAGAGGCTTTCCTTGAGCCTTTGGGAGGACGAAAATGGCCTCCCCGGGCTCCGTAGACTCTTTGGAAGCCAGAAACAGGCCCTTTTCCAGCCTTCCCAAACTTCTGGGAGGCCCATTTTTTGCCTCCTTGAACCTCTGCATGCGCCCTGCACTTACCTGCATCCAAAACGTGCTTCATGGGGACTCCTGGGAGGGGTGGGGTGGGAGGGGAGGGGCCAGCCAGGAGTGGGATTTGGAGGTTCCCCGAACTGTGCAGAATCTTAGCTAGAGGATCTCCCAAATCCCTAAGAACCCACAGCAGCCCACCCCTCCAGGTTATGTCACACTGTTACTGGAAAGGTTTGCTCTACTCTCCCTTAGTCTGTGTAACATATATACAGATACTGCCCCATGTTGTAATTAGGCTTTAAAATACCCTGCCTTGTGTCAAAGGAGCCATGGTACGGAAGGGCTCATATCTTTTCTCATTATTTCCTCTTTCCTCCCATTTCACTACCCTATCCGTAAAGGGAAAGTGAATTTAGGATCAATATGAAAATAAATTGCCATACGGCCTTTATTGTAAAGGTAAGATTTCTACAGAAAATCTTTGCAATCAAAAGGGGGGGAAAAAAAGGAAGGCGAGATTAAGCTGATTAAACCGAGAAAGTCAAAAAAGGACAACTTGAAAGATTAGCTCTAGGACGCCTGAAAAGCATAATCCTCCATGCATGTTAAGTAGAATAGTCCCTCTCTCCTATCAGCCCTTCATCTGGTGACCTTCTGTTCCATTAGCTCACAGCTACCTGATCCAAGGCAAACAGTGAAAATTGAAAAGCCTGAATTCCAGTGATTACAACAGGTATTGTTGCAATTGGCAGCAAGCCTTTGTTATCATTAGGGAGTCTTGACCGACGTTTGCTGGGAAAACAAGAGGGGGAGAAAATAATGATAAATCAGGATTGTGCCAAGAAAAAGGAGAAGAAAATAAGTACAATTACGGACAAGCCTTTTTTCATTTGTTGTTATGTCTAAAGTTAGATCAGAGGGGAAGGGCATGTAGGAACAGCCAGAAACCTCCAAAGACTTCTAGCAGTTCAGCTTCAGTACACAGAAACATGCAAGCTTATCCAGCAGAAGCATGTCGGCCACCGATGCCAGTATATAAAAACAAAATAAAACCAAGAATAAATCACTTGAAAACATGTTTGCATTCCTGAACAGATAATTTTTACATAGCACTTGACTTATTTTACACCAGAATGGACTGCCAGGAGAAGTGCTGTAAATAACATCTACTTACGTTAAACAGAGTGATACATATGGTGAGATTGCAATAAATATAAGAGAAAATCAAATAATGCACAACTAATGCAGGCATCTCTATACTGAGAGAGATAAATTTGAGTGTGTCAGGTTTTTTCCCCTTTAATGGAGTAAATTGTCATATTCCTTCAATCAGAAACTGATGTGCAGCCTGATGGACATCTTAAGGCCCTCTGCATTTGTATTCATTTATGTAGCAGCGATAGTCTGGATTGAAGTTTACATATGCTTGGTAATTTATTTCATGTGTTCAGTAATATATAATTACGGTGTGAGGAGTGCGCTAATATAGTATATAAGGGCTCCTTTTACAGTAGAGATGGGCAATATGGTCCTATGATGGTTGTATGCGGCTCCAAGGGTGTTCCAAGTTTAAAAAAAAAAAATTGTAGCCCTGGTTTTTTTATTTGGCGCTCCTTGATTGTTGTAAGCTGTCCAGAGCTGGGTGGCTAAATAAGGAGACTGGTCTATCATCAGCCAATCAGTTCTGCCATTTTGACTCTGATTCAAATGGTCAGCCCTGTGTTGGCTTCATCCTAATCTTCCTCTGCCACTGGACCCTTTTCTGACATTTCCTGAAGTTTGGACAGAGTTTCTTGCCGTTTGAAGGCAGGATACACATAACAATAGTAGGGAAAAATCTGTAACAATGTTAACATGCTTTAAATTCCCCCCTTTTCCAATTAGTCTGTCAAAACCTAGGCAAATACTACACGAGTCAAAAAGAGGGCTGTGAAAATATTTACAGACCCATCACATCCCGGACATAAACTGTTTCAACTCCTTCCCTCAAAATGATACTATAGGGCACTGCAGACCAGAACAACTAGACACAAGGACAGTTTTTTCCTGAACGCCATCACTATGCTAAACAAATAATTCCCTCAACATTATCAAACTATTTACTAAGTTTGCATTACTATCACTATTAATGTTCTCATCAGTCCTATCAACCATCCCTTCCCACTTGTGACTGTATGACTGTAACTTTGTTACTTGTATCCTTATGATTTATATTGACTGTATGATTTGATTGTCTATTTGCACCCTATTATATTAAATGTTGCACCTTTTGATTCCTGACAAATGTATCTTTTCTTTTTATGTACACTGAAAGCACATGCACCAAGACAAATTCCTTGTGTGTCTAATCACACTTGGCCAATAAAGAATTCATTCATTCATTCATTCATTCATTCATTCATTCAAATGGAATCCAACTGCCCATCACTTATATAGCTATGAGCTGTGGTTGTGCAGTGGTTAGAATGCAGTACTGCAGGCTACTTCTGCTGCCTGCCTGCAATTTGGCAGTTCAAATCCCACCAGGCTCAAGGTTGACTCAGCCTTCTATCCTTCCAAGGTTGGTAAAATGAGGACCCAGATTGTTGGGGCAATAGGCTGACTCTATAGGCTTAGAGAGGGCTGTAAAGCCCTGTGAAGCGGTATAGAAGTCTAAATGCTATTGCTATTGTCCAAAAAAGGATTAAAAGTACCTCTTTAAAGAATACAAGTAGTACTTGACTTACAACATATCATTTAGTGACCATTCAAAGTTACAACAGCAGTGGAAAAAGTGACTTATGACCAATTTTCACAGTTACAACATTTGCGGCATCCCTATGATTGTGCGACAAAAATTCAGATGTTTGGCAAATGGTTCATATTTATGACCTTTGCTATGTCCCATGTGATCTCCTTTTGCGATCCTCTTACAAGCAAAGTCAATAGAGAAGCCAGTTTCACTTAACAACCGGGATACTAATGTAACAATGCAGAGATTCACTTAACAACTGTGGCTTGAAAGGTTGTAAAATGGGGTAAAATTTACTTCACAAGTGTTTCAGTTAGCCACATACATTTTGGGCTCTATTGTGGTTACAAGTCAAGGATTGCCTGTATTGGGAAGTTTCAATTGTTGCAAAACCAATAAGCTGGATATCTGAGTAGGATTGACTGGAACAACTGCCCTCTTTCTTTTTTTTTAATAAAGACAAGTCAAAAGGCTGGTACTTCCTTTTATAGACCTAAATATTTTGTGATAAAGATACCTGGAGGACTTTCTTATCTTATCTTCATTTTGCCAAGCTTTTTCATCATATTCAGAGTGCCTTCTTCAAATTCCTCAGTTTTAAGAGCTGATGTGGAAGATATTTGCGACAGGAGCTTTGGAGTCACTTCACTGCATTCTATTTTTTCACCAAAGAAATTTAACAAATAAATAAATAACAAAAAAAAAAGAAAACAAATAAAGCAAGCATAAGTCGTATTTTAAAAAGTTAATTTAAGTCACTGATAGACCCTGAAGTTATGAACTTCCTGTCCTGGATTTCTGTTTTCATGCAATTTGATGCAAGTTGAGGAAAAGCCTGTTGCAACAATTATCTAAGGCTCTTCAGAGCTGATGATTTGACCTCAAGGGACGGGGTTTTCTCAGTTCATTATTTTATAAAAATCATCATTTGATTAAGAAGTTTTCTCTTCAAGGAAGCTCAAGATAATTTGTTTTTCTCAGGCATTCTAATTCTGCAGTGTTTTTGAAGTTAACGATTTCTACTTATTTTATGAATATTCTGCCAAACTGACAGAATTAGCCCTAATAATGTTGTATTCATTATCTACGTGATTGCCAGCTGCTTCAAGAATCTTTGCAACTGGAGTGCGAGATAATAAACACTGCAACAAACAAGCAAACACACTCTGTGACTTACTTATATGCAAGGTCTAGTAGGGATTGAGGAAATCCAAGCAAGAGATCAATTTTCCTTATAATCTGAGATTCCCCAATCCCTATAAGAAACCAGAGCATTTAAATCAGTGGATTCTGGACAGAAGTGAAATAGGTTGACTGCTGATGAGCAGTCAAACTGATCAGTGTGTATATTTTCACTCATTCAAGTATATTATATTATTGCTGTGGTGGCAAAAATGGATGAATTGCATCTAGAAACAGTTTATTTTTACCTCACTCATTCAGTTTATATGGTCTCCCACTTGACTAGTAGGAGCTTGGAGATAAGAGTTGGCTGCATCTCAGTTAGAGATTTGGGGGGTGGGGTTATGAAGTTCATTAAATTGTTAATTATTCAACCCCATGTTACAAACCCATTTCTTAACAATAACAACCCCTTCTTATCAGGATGGGGAGAGATCCTGTTGGGATTTTCTGCCTCACCTACTAATATTTTAGTAGGTGAAACAGACGTTTTGGGTAACACATACCTTCTCTTAAATGGGTAGATAACACAATTTTCTGCTTTGTCTTTAGCAGCAATCTATTGTTGGCTGGGTCCTAACAGGCAATTAAGATAGCAATAGCTATAGCAATAGCAGTAATAGATATTGGCTTTGTCAGCTGGAGAGTCGGACCCAAATTGTTGGGGGCAATATGCAAATAATACCTCCATTGTAAACTACCCATAGAGCATTAAGTAAAGCATTAAGGGATGGTATATAAGTCTAAGTGCTATTGCCATTCCTATTGAAATTGTAAAAACATATACCCGTAAACTATATTTGCTTGTTAAAATAATGCTTAATCTCTAGGTTTTTTTTGTTTTCAGATTTCTCAATATAAATGAAGCATGAAAATAAAATAACACTCACAAACACATATATAAAAAGTAAGATATAATTTAATTTTGTTGTGTTGAAAAGAACTAAGCACATGCAGGATCTAAATTTGAGGGCTTTGATGAACTTCAGCCCAAGGCCAAAAAGCCTCCTTGTCTTTCCATTTCTAATAATCCTGACTATCCTCCATTGACTAGACCAGATGTGTGAAACATATGGCCCTCGGACCAGATCTGGCTCAGGATAGGTCCAGAAGTGTCCCACTGGGCCGTCCTGGAGACAGCGAGGGACCGACCCATGCCACCCTGGCCATGCCTACCCAGTCAGCCATGATGACCAGGCCACACCCCACCCCTGCTCCCCAAGGGCAAACAAAATCGTGACACAGTCCACAATGGGATCGAGTTTGACACGCTTGGACTAGACTTTCAACTTGATTTTAGCAGAGAAAAAAAGATGGATGGAAATATATGCGGTATAAAAATTTAAATAAATAAATAAATAATGCTTGCTTCTTCCTTTTCACCACACTTCTACCCCAAGCTCATACCTTACTAACGCAGATAGTCCTTGACTTACAATGGTTCATTTAATGACCATTTGAAGTTATGAAGGCACTGAAAAAAGTGACTTATGACCATTTTTCACACTTATGACCATTGCAGCACCCCATCAGTCATGTGACCAAATGGTCATGTGATCAAAATCCAGACATTTGGCAACTCCTATTTATGACTGGTTGCAATGTCCTGGGGTCATGTGATTGCCTTTTACAACCTGCGGACTAGCAAAATTAACGTGGAAGCCACATTAACAACTGATGATTCACTTAACAACTGTGACAAGAAAGGTTGTAAAATGAGGCAAAACTCACTTAACAAATGTCTCACTTAGCAACAGAAATGTTGGACTTAATTGTGGTCGTAACATCAAGGACTACCTCTACTATGTTTCAATGAAAAACACTGGGAGGTGTTACTTAGGAAAAGTCTATTTTGATCCTTCTAAGGAATCTTTTCTACCAATGAAATTACGTGCAGGCTATTTTACAGATGAAATTGCTTTGCAGAATTCAGCTCTTCGATATTTTAAAAGACTGACATCATCAGATGATAAAGTTAGGACTCTTGGTAAAAATCATACTCAAAGAAATAGCATGGTAGCTGAGAAAGACAGTGAGAAACTGAGCCCAGAAACATCTGAAATGAAAGGATTGAATAGGTCATTAAATAAGGGTAATCTTGAGTTGGATTGGGAAAGACAATTACTAGACACCTGGCTTTCTTTAGGAATATCATACTATTTATTTATTTATTTATTTATTTTATTCAATTTATATACCGCCCTTCTCCCGAAGGACTCAGGGCAGTGCACAGCCTACTAAAACAACACATATACAAAGTTAAAATAGAATTAAATAAGGGCTGCTACCGAATCTAAAATCCCAACCTTAAATTTCATTACTTAAACCCCATTAAAATTAATTTAAGATCAGCCCAGGCCAGCCTGCTCTAAGAGCCAGGTCTTCAAATCACGCCTGAACACCCTCAGGTCGGTGGTCGTTCTCAACTCAGGGAGGAGCCCATTCCAGAGAGCGGGTGCCCCCACAGAGAAGGCCCTGTTCCTCTGAGTCACCAGGTGGCACATAGAGGCCATCGGGACCCGAAGGAGGCCCTCCCTGTGGGACCGCACAAGTCGGTGGGAGACTACCGGCAGAACGCGGTCTTGCAGATAGCCTGGTCCGATGCCATGGAGTGCTTTAAAGGTCAAAACCAGAACCTTAAAGCGCACCCGGAAGGCCACCGGCAACCAATGCAGCTCGCGCAGGAGAGGCGTCACATGAGAGCTTTTAGACGCCCCCATAACCACCCGCGCAGCCGCATTTTGAACCAGTTGCAACCTCCGGGTGCTCCCCTGGGGGAGCCCCATGTAGAGGGCGTTACAGTAATCCAGGCAGGAGGTGATCAGGGCATGAGTGACCGTGCGTAAGGCGTCCCGATCGAGAAAGGGCCGCAACTGGCGCATCAGGCGAACCTGATGAAAAGCCCCCCTGGAGACAGCTGTAATATGATCTTCTAATGACAGCCGTACATCCAGGAGGACGCCTAGATTGCGAGCCCTCTCTGTGAGCTATGAATTAACTATGAATTAATTCTATATTTTCTTTAGCAAAAAAGACAGCTACTGAAACCAGAAGCTAGACTTTCACTGCAAAAGCTGAATTTGCCAATCTAGTTTTCTTTTGTATTCACAAATTCAACAGTACCTATGAGAAAAGATGGGGAATGGAAAGAAGTGGCATTTTTTGCGCTTTTCTACAAAATGCCTTTGACTAATATTGAAATGAGGTTTGATCCTAAGTGCAGGTTTTGATATTATACTTTTATCCTTTTTTAAAAAAAAATCAGTTGATCTTGAGCCAGAAGACATTTTATGAAATGGGAGCTTTTTATTCCAGTTAGAATGAGAATTTCCTGTTTCCTTCCTTGAAAATGTCAGCTTTTTGGGGACGGCAGAAAAGGTTCAGGTTTTCAAATCAATGTGAACTCCTCAGGATGAGCTGCTGTAATGGCAGCCTGTCAGGTCAAGCCAAGCCAAATGAGAAAGAAATCAAAATGAACTGATTTGGAACCAATTATCATTTCATGTCATATTGACATCAGCTGTGGCATGTTATTAAAAACCTTCATGGAAGCTGAAGCTGGATAGGTTTGTTGCTGTGATGTGAAATTGAAAACTCTCCCTGAAGTGTTGTGGCCTCTTTACCTTCAAATATAGCCAAATGGTCTTGATTTCAAATAAAAAAGGTTGGTCACCCAATTAACAAGGCCTATACTGAAGAGCAGATGTGCAATGCTTAGTTAATGTATATAATAATAAAACCCCCAATTTACTACTTCTTAATTATGGCATCTACATTGTAGTTCTGAAATCCTAAAAAACAGGAAAATGATTGCCCCGCAGGGTAACAACAACAACATCCTTACTGATCCCAGTTGTCCCTCCATATTTTAAGTAAGGGATGGTACTTTATCCTTTTGACAATGTATGATTCACTTATTGCTTAGATGTTGGCAAATGTGAAGATCAGCATGAATATTAAGCCTGTAGGGATGTCTTCAGGGTGAGTCAAAAAGTCAAGGAAATGGCCATAGTTATACACATAAAAACTCTGCTCCCTGATTTTTAATGTGTAGGCCTGCATAACAGAACAGATTTGGAAGGGACCTTGGAGGTCTTCTAGTCTAACCCTCTGATCAAGCAGGAGACCCTGGCCTATACCATTCCAGACAAATGGCGCTCCAGTCTCTTCTAAAAGCCTTTGGTGATGAAGCACCCACAACTTCTGAAATAAACTTCTCCTTAGTTCTAGGTTGCTTCTCTCATTGATTAGTTTCCATCCATTGTTTCTTATCCTGCCTTCTAGTACTTTGGAAAATAGGTTGACCCCCTCTTCTTTGTGACGGCCCCTTAGATATTGGAACACTACCATCATGTCACCCCTGGTCCACTTTTCATTAAATTATGCTAACCCAATTCCAGCAAGTGTTTGTCACATGTTTTAGCCTCCAGCCCCCTAATCATCTCTCTTGTTCTTTTCTGCACTTTTTCAGAGTCTCAACCATCTTTTTTTATAAGACAATAAAAAAAATATAAAAAGGGTTCCTATTTATATCCTTGTCATACTGAAAACCCCTTGCCTACCCTGTTGGTTGCATATTGTACATTAGGGGACAAATAATTTTGGATTCTGTTTATGGGAAAACAAAGGTTATATACTCTACTCACATAACATGCTCCACCAGATTGGGTAAAGTAGTAGCAGAGACAACTTCTAGAACTCCAATGTTATGAGACCTGGGAAAACATGGAATTCAAAATATTAGACCAAATTAACTGAGGCCAAAGGTATTCCTTTGAGATGGTGGAGGAATATCTATTTGCTAAATAAGGCATTAATCTGAAATGTCCTAGTGATTGTTCTGTTTCACATTGACCAAGTCTATACCAAACTGATTTACAAGTTTACCAGGGAGCAGTAAGCAATTGCACACACAGCAGAAAAGGTGGATGGGTGCAAACACCCACATGCTTCAGCAACATTTATTATGTCTTGCCTGAAAGAATATAGTCCAAACTCAAAACAGAACATGGTTAAGTATAATCCAGTATAATTCTGGATAATCCAGTCCAGAAGTCCAATTACCAAAGAGGTTAGTCAACCAGACCAGGTTTGAACAGCCAAGGTTCTAGAGTGCAAACAGGAATGAAAGTTTGCTTCATAAGGGCTTGTTTCCAACAAAGAAGACAGTACCTAATATCAGGCATCTGCAGGTATGGCTCAATTAAGGTATGGATCTTTGTTTCTTGAGGAGCTGAATAGGGCACCTCCACTCTTCAGTCTTTGCAATGTGTTTTTGTGCTACTTATTGCTGACTCCTTCTCCATCTGCTCCACTTGTTCCATCTGACTGGGCTTAGTCAGCCTACTGAGCTGTCAAACTTCCGCACCGTGAGCCGGATGTGTTACAAGCAGGCCACGCCCATGCCCAGTTTAGTGAAGGGGGGAAGTCCTGATACGTCACGTGACACTGCCATGATGATGTGAGTTTGACACTCCTGCTCTAATAGTTGACTGCTTATTGATTTCTGAGGCTGCTCATTTGTTGGAGAAGGGCCAGTGGTGGGATTCAATTTTTTTTACTTCTGGTTGTATGGGCGTGGCTTAGTGGGCATGGCATGGCTTGGTGGATGTGGCAGTTGGTGGATGTGACAGAGACCATGGCATTTAGGACAAAAATTATTAGAAGACATTATGAACCTTAATAGGTTACCATGCTTCAGAACAAAGCACTGGCTTGTTGCCTTACTTCAATTGTATTTTCTAAAAAAATCACTATCAGTGGAACTCAGGATTTGAGAACTGAGGGTAGTGTTTTGCTTCGCAGTATGTCAGCTTTTCTTTTTTTTTCGTATTAAAAGAATCTTTAAAAAGAAAAAAATGTCAGCTGAAGAAAACAGTTGAGGGATCATCAAGAGAGGTGTCTGCAAGCATACTGATTCCCACAGGTGTTATGTTGGCTATACCTGTCATAAGAGCATCTGAGTTCAGAGCTAGCGTACTGTTAAACTCCTATTATTGGAAAAAAACCCTAGAGGACAGGCCTTGCCTGAAGACATATGGCAGTTGGGTTCAAGGCTATATGTATATCTTTGCATTCTAATTTTCTCCAAACAAAGAAAAATAGGTTATCGCTGGAGCAATAGGAGCTCCAGGAATAAGCATCCTTTAGAATTCAGAGTGAAGTTGAATTCCCATTGGAAATGGCACCTATCACAAAGCATGTGAAAGATACAATATTCAACTTCATGAAAGATGCAAATGTTATAATTGTTATTACGATACATCTTTTCAAAGTATTAACATAAATTAAAGTAATTTCTGAACTTTGTGATGTGGTACCATCAGGATGGGTCATTGGGAGAGAAGTCCAAACCTCCTGGTAAGAATGAAAGAAGGGGCTCCTTACATACTACTTTTTGAGTGTGTTCAAATTCTATTACTCTGTGGCAGAAATAGATCCAGAGTTCATAATATAACAAAAAGAGAGAAACATATTGTAAATTGTTTGTTTATAGTTTTTAGAATCTATATATCATTAAAATTCTTGCTCCCATTTGTAGTCTTCAAGTAAGTAAAATTGGAAAGTATAGGGCAACAGTTATTGAACCAAGGTAATTTAAATAAACTACAGAATACTGGGGTTCATGACTTCCGTGGGAATGAAATTTGGGAACATTGTGGCCACTTCAGTGTCTTCCAACTATACTTCTCAAAAACCCATAGATTCTGTAGCAGAAGGGAAAATAGGAATGCTATATACCTGCCCTCTTTCCCACCTCCTCTGGACCCTGTACCCAATCAGCTGATAGCAAGATCTGACAGTGAGTAGTGTTTGGCTGTTTTGGAACCAAGACTGAAATGTTTAGTCAATTAATGGATGTGGTAGTGAGGGAAGAAAGAGAGAGTGACTTGGATGTCTGCTGGTGATGTAGGGCTAATTGGGGGCACAGGCAACCAACAGATGAGCCTTTTTTTTTTCCCTGAAGGAAGGGAGATCTTAGGGACACACTAGGGTGAGGAGTCCAAATGCAGTTTTCCTTGTAGTCCACAGCTTACTTTGTTCCCCCTCTCCTCAGCAAAGTAGCAGGCAGTACCATGAGTCAAGCAAGGAGGACAAGGAATTATTTCTGCCACAAGGAGAATCAATGGGGAAGCTGTTAGAAAGTTGAAAGTCACTCCAACTCTCACTGCTTTTTTGCCTCCAGTGGTCATTTTGTTCTCTATTTAGGTAAGGAAATAGCTTTGGAAGGATAACTCAATGGGTCACAGGTTGTTTAATTATCAAATTTGACCCCCCCCCCCCAATCCATTCATTTGGAGAGACTTTTAGGATCCAGGAGTGCAGAAAACTATTTGAAGAAAACAAGGATATTGTTCATTTCAGCACTTATATACTTAAAAAGAAACCTTACAGATATTGATAGTGTGAAGTTTTTCATCATTGATAAAGAGATGTAAACAGAGACGCTTTATTTTTATGTGGTTTCAAGTGAAAGCTTTAAATATGCAGGCAAAATGAGATGTTCCACAATACTGTCACATATTCATATAACATGAGAGATTGTGGTTAAAATTGTATCAATCACCACGTGAGGTTTTTGAAGTAAAATTGTGCAGGCTGCTAGTATATCTACTGAGTTAATGCCCTAGTGCAATGAAAATTCATAACAGCTAAATTACTCTGGTATGAAACATGAATTTAGCTGTACAATATTCAGCTAGTCTTCTGTCCATGAAATTTCACTACATGCAAATGTAGAGTTACCTGTGGAGTCAACAGGAAACTTGGAAGGTGAAACATGATGGAGAATTATCTGCCAGAAAAACATGTTCCAAAAATGGCAGGATCTGTCCATTCTATTTACTCAATAAATTATTAGAGCACCATAAATAATTTGAATATCTCAATTCATGTTAAATTAGATAAATCACACTTATTAAATCACACTGTTATGAATATTATAATAAGTGTGTGTTAATAGTGATTAGAATGTAGGGATTAATGATTTATTCCAATGACACTGGCTATTTTATAAAATATGTGAGGTAACAGGAAGTGCTCTTATTCTGGAAATCCACTTTACTGTTTCAAAAACTATAGTTCAATAAACTATATTTATTCTTCTTTCCTTTATCCCCCCCCCCCTTTTCAATCTTGGCTAAATTTGTACTTTTTTTAAAAGGATCTACAAAAATTGTGTTTTTTGAGGAAAAAAATCTCAGTCCTCTCTGGAATGTTAGAAGTTGATTGTTGATTCTGTTGAAACAAACTTCTGCTGATTGAAAGAAACAGTAGTTCTGTTTTGGAGCCACATGTTCACATGGAATGATTATGACGAGCAATGTCCCCCCTGTTATATCATGCTGTGCTATCCATATTTCAGGTACATGTCATAATTGCTTTTAGTTGGGAAAAGGATTGGATATGTTCACCATCTTGAGTTACTATTAAAATAATAAAGGTGGGATATATAAAGAAATGAATGAATGATTGAATGAATGAATGAATGAATGAATGAATGAAATCTTTGTTATCATGTTCCTAACCCCCAAATAAAGATTCAGTGTGAGCTAGAAACTGAGAGTTCAAGATTCATATGGGAGATCTTATGTATAGAGAGTGTTGGAACTCTGAGGTAATAACTTTAGGGCGTCTTGCAGAATCTCATTCTGTAGTCATGGACAGCTGGCAGAGGACAGCTTCATAGAGCAGAGAATCTTATGTAAAGCAGTATTACATGCTGCTTTAAATACTATGTTAAGGTACTACCTGAACTAAGATTGGTGGGGAGGGTATGTGTTTACTTGGTCTTGCTGTGTTTTGTTGCTTGCTTGAATAAGCTTGGTGGGTTTCTCACTGGCTTGTTTTTGTTGCTGTTTTGGCAGCCTGTCTCCCTGCCTGTGTTTGTAGAGATGGTTGAAAAAGTGCAGCATGAATAATAACATTAACATTCCCAATAAAACACAACACCACAACTGCATTTGCCAAGATTAAAGGCAATCCGATCTTCTACATCAATAGGGACTGAAGCACAGAATTCACGAACACTCCAAAGCTCAACAGACACGATATTCTTTGCATCGTGACAATGCATCCTGAAAGCTCAACTTTGACACAGTAGAAAAGCAAAGTCCAAACTATACAAATATATCTCCATTTTTTAATGCTCCCAGAGGTTCATATCAACAAGAGAGAAAAGTCAACATTTCCAAGTGTTGATAAGCAAATGGCTGTGTAAGTTCCTGCCTTGGTTATTTGGATTTATTTGGCTGACAAATCATACTCAACAAGTGGTCCTTAATGGTACTATGTCTACATGGAGGGAAGTAAACAGTGGGATACCACAAGTCTTAGGGCCAGTACTTTTCAATATCTTCATAAATTACTTAGATGAAGGAATAGAGGGAATCAAATTTACAGATGACACTAAACTGCCAGAAATAGCCAACACTCCAGAAGACAAGTTCAGGAACTTAAAATATCTTGATAGACTTGAACAATGGCTCCTATACAACAACATGAAATTTGATGTGGAGAAAAGCAAGATTTTACACTTAGACAGGACAAACCAAAGGCACAAGTACAGAGTAGGTGAAAGTATGGACTATGGGAATTGTCAGTATTAGAACATTTATTGTTGTGGCTAGATGACCTGAATTGTGAAGTGAGGATCTAGCCCCTAGTCTTCTGCTCTCAGAAAAATCTTTTATTCTCTTTGCCCACTTTTCTATTTTGGAATAAAACTAAAGTATATGAAAAGATACTTACAGTGAGACTGGAAAAGATAAGGGATGTATCTGAGTTCTGTGTTGAAACAAGTTTTCCCTTCCATATGTCTTTGTATCCAGTTCAAACTAATTGCAGCAGAGACATAGCTAGCTATTATCATTATCCTGGCTATGCTGGTATTTAAAAATGAAGACACAAAATAAAACTTCAATTGCAACACATAATTTAATACTGAGCACCAAATATGAAGCAAATGGCTGTACTTTGTATTCTTTCCTGCAATATGTTTTTTTTTTATGCTCAAAACATTTGAAATAGCTGTTTTCAGCTGGGGTGTTTCAATTATTTTGCCCAATCTTCCCCCACCCCACTTTTGAAAAAGTGGAGATTCCCAGAGTCCATTATTATTCTCATTTGTGCACAAATAATGCAAAATTTGAACATATGAAGCAAAGTATTTGCAAAACAGAATTTACTATTAAAATATTTAATAATTTTGTTATAATAGCTGCCTTACTAGTAATAATTAAAACAACTCTCTGAAGTAGCAAATAAGAGACAAAGTAGTAATTGACTAGCAATAATAACCATTATTATCAAACTTATTTTAAAAAGTTTGAACTTTTCAAGGGCTGAAAATTGTGTACCAAGTCTGGAAAGGAGTGGCTTCCTAGCAGTTTCTATTTAAAGTTTAGCATTTCCAAAAATCTGGAGAAATAAGGAGAGTACCAGATTTTTGGGTAGTGCTACTTTGGTAGAAATGGGTAAGGTCTAGTTAAGAACTTGCCTTATGATTTAAATTTGTTTTCTGTGTCATCACACAGAAAACTTGTTAAGTCTCAAAATCTAAATGTTCCTTATTACTCTGTAATGTTAATGAGCTGTGGGTAACTCAGCCTTTATTCATAATTTAGGCCATGTCTCTAATTTTTGCTTTAATATTTTCAGATGATAAGGTTTTTTTCTAGAATAACTTACTACTCTGTTATCTATTTGCATCCAGAATCATTCAGTGGTTGCTTTGGAGCACTGAATTTTCTAGTCATAATTTTATGTTAACTTACGGTCCCCTTTTTTATTTTTTCCAACACTGAAGATTTTCATTTTAGTATTTAAAATTCAGGCTGCTTTACATGTTATATTTTCTTATTTTAAAACAAAGTTTAATTTTAGCTATCCCTGATGAAATTGGTTTATCTTCTAAGGAAAAAAGCAAAGGCTACATTTAGTCTATACGAAAGCCAAGAGTTACATTATGGAAATTATTTTGGTTTTTTATTTTTTAATTGAAGAAGTGTGGCACAATGTGGATGTGTTTCCTTTGATGTGAATCTGTGTGCATTTGCCTACATTTAATTTGAGATGTAATGTATTAACAAATTGATTTGCTCTAGTATGATGTAGTCAAATATATTTGTATATTTGTATATTTTTGTATAGGTATAGAATTTAACCTGCTTGCTGTATCGTAGTATCATAGTTTGGAGTTGATTGGAGTAAGGCAGCAACATGACTGATTGAATGAATGGATAAATGAACTGATAAATAAATAGACTGGTGTCTGTAGAAGAAGTTTTTGGGGGGACAAATATCTGATCTGGTATTCAGAACTCAGATTCCATTTCAAAAAGTTGATTTTTTTTTCTTTTATTCTAGTTGATCTTCTGGAAACAGGTGTTTTGTGACAGACTGTGTTCATCATGGTAGCCGTTTTGTGAATATGAAGCTTTTCTTTTAAAAGGGTCCCAGATGTTTTTGAATTCTATAGAGAAAGAAGATTATGCAATTGTGTGATTAATACTAATATTAATGGGCTTCTAAATTTGGCCTTATCAAGTGTTGTTAAGAACATTACAAAAAAGCCCCAGTACTGTGTTCACTGAGGTTTAAGAAAATTACACTTTTAAAACAATTTCCTATAGATACCACATTAAATAAGACCAGAATAACTGCATGGACTCTGATTCTGAGTTATTAATAACTTTTGCTTGTTTGGTTGCTTTATCTAAGGAAGAAAGGGAGAACTTGCCTATTTATTTGAAATCAAAAGTAAATTTCAGTAGGATCTGCCTTGTGTGCCCTTCTCAAACATTTGACTTGTACTAGCACAAATATTGGCAAAAAGAAGATTTAAAACTCAGTTGGCCAAATATTTGCCCAGTGTCAGTTCTGAATTATTGTGCTTTAAATAATTACAATTTAATATTTTGGAATGGGTATTTGATATCTGGAATCATAACGAATACCATGTGAGAACTGTAATTTCCATTTTCCAAACTTAGAATTTTATTCCAAGGAACATGGAGCACAGAATACCTCTTGTGAGGAAAAACCAAATATCTAATGTCCCCTACCTGGAAAGCCCTATAGAAGGATTTAGACTAGAGGATTCTTACCTCTAGCAATCCATCTTGCTGCTTACAAGGCAATGATCAGATAAAAGGGGTATTAGCCTAGATCAAATAGTAAGATGAGTAAACATATCATGTAGGCTCCTTGCCCACATGAAAATAAAATGAGAGAGGGAAAAGCATATTAAGATTTAAAAGGCCATTGCATTCTGACTGTTCCAATAAAAGCAATTCTGGCTTACAAGATATTATTTAGTCTGATACACATTGCAGGGCTAACAGATTTCTTTATCCACTTCCTGTTTTAAAGGCATTGGAATGCAAAGGCGAGATGAGGTTAATTTTATCTAGTAATTTGTATGAAAAAAAAATACTATTTATTTTTTCCAGACATGTAAGAAAGTGCTTGTAGGTAAGGGTACTTACAATAAATACTTACAACAAAATATTTTAGAAAATGTCTGACCTACTCAGAAGATAAGACCTTATTTTTGGTGATGAAATAAATCCTTCTGTAAAGCTAGGCTGCCTCTTGGGGTTATAGGAACCAGTGTTGTGGAAAAGTGTAATCACGACTCTTTGTGGGGGGAAGAATCATGAAAACCATCCAGGTATGGCTGATGCGGAGCAACAACAAGAAAATCCTTAACTAAAAATAGATTTTATGGCAATATATAGACAAGGATACAGAAAATCAATTCATATCTGTCATTCTTGTCAGTTTGTATAAGTTAGGTTATGTCTTGTACCAGAAAATCACTAGATATTGCTAGCTAACTTCATAGAGACGCTTTTATATTGATTCTACTGGCAAAACTTTTTTATATTTGTAGAACTGGACTAGATGTTATCTGTAGGCTTTCAGTTAACAATAACAATGCAGTACTATTGATTTTGAATCTTGTAAATTATCACTGTTATTGATAACTATACTTCCAATCTGAGGATTGGATAACTTTTTCTAAACTAATATAATATTGGCCATGAATAATCTACCTGTTTCTAAGTGCTACACCCATAACAGGGAGATTTGAAAGATGACATCAGACTTTTCATCGATCCTAAAATACCTAAAGAAGACAAGTATTTTACTTTCAAAAACAACCATTTATATTGTCTTTTCCCCCCTTTAGATTGGGAACTTATAGGCATTGTCTTATTGTTCCCACTATGGAGAGAAAGTAATGGGGATTATTATCGTTAAATTTGTAATGGTTGCCCACTGGACAGCTTACAAAATCCAAGAAGCAATAAAAAGAGCTGAAAACATAAAACAACATAAACTGCATGGAGTAAAGAATAAATAAAAGTTAAGAACAAAAAGAAATCAACAAGAGCCCTGCAAACATATTCAACCTGGGCCTAGGGCAGTGATGGCTAACCTTTTTGGGCTCCTGTGCCAAAACTTGTGTGCAAGCTTGCGTGCATGCGCTCACATGCCAGCACCCAGAAGGCAATGCATGCCCCCATGCCCCCTGCACATGCGTGTGCAATTCCCCCCACTGCCCCCCCTTACCTGCACTGTGCCTCATAGCTGATTTTCGGCCGGTTTGAGGCCTTTTGCAGCTCCCAGAGGCTTGAAAAAAAGCCTCTGCAGGCTTTGCAGGATGAATAGTAGGCCCGTTTTGTCACTTCCTGTAATACTGGAAGTGATGAAACGGGCTATTATTCGGCCTGCAAAGCCTGCAGAGGCTTTTTTCAAGTCTCTGGAAGGCCGAAAAAGGCCTCAAACCAACCAAAAATCAGCAGTGTGGCATGCGCAGTGAGGTAAGTTTGCCTGTGGCTCGCGTGCCGGCACAAATGGCTCTGTGTGTCACTTGTGGCATGTGTGCCATAGGTTCGCCATCACAGGCCTAGGGCAACCATATACAACTATTGGGGGGCAGGGAATATGAGAATATTTAAAATAAAATTCACTAACTCTGTCAATCAATTCCCACTAATTTCAACCAGATTTTTTTCTCTCTCTCTCCATTAAAAAGCAGCAAAATTCAACTATCACAAAAGTCAAAGAAAGACCCATTTCTACCCCATATAGCTCACGTTCTAGACCATTCCAGACTAAAGGTTTTGCTCTGTTGAGCTTCTCTGAAGCAGAGGCAATTCAGATTTTTAAAGAAAGGTCTCGATGTCAGGATGACTTTACTGATGAAGAGGATTTAGCTTGGAATTCGGCTATATAGTTTACAAAGCACTAGTGCTTCTATGAAGGTTAAATGAAAGGGAATACCTCCAGTGTGATAAATCTCCCATAAACAGCAGAACCAACTCACTTGAAGCTATGATGTGTTTTTTAGCATTTTTTTCTTTCATACCAATTTGATGGAAAGTTGCTTTGAGAAAAGCTTGTGTCATTATTGGAAATGGAAGCCTGCAGTGAGTTCTTGCCAATGCACTTTAAGTAAGGTGCTACGATTGATTTTTTTTTACTGCTAAAAGTATTTGAAATTCACTACCAAATGCAGGCTATTTGTACTGATGATAATGTCGACATGAGTACTGTAGATCTCTCCACCAAAACGAGTAAATATGATGAGCCAGGTAGAGCTGCTTTGCTTGATCAAGAATGAAGTGGACAACCTGTGACAGCAACCAACAAGTTTCACATGAAGGGTTGATGAACTGATTGAAGATAATTAGTGGATCAATCAAAGGGAAATTGCTGTCAAGTTTGGCATTTCAAAGGAGCATATGAGTCACATTATTGATGTTCTTCAATAAGAGAAGATTTGTGCAAGAAGGTTCCTTCTATGATGATAGCAGAAATGAAAGCTTCAGGAGCTGCAATTTGCCTGCAATTGTTATTATGCTATGAGAATAAAGATGAGGAATTTCTTTAAAGTTTCATGGACAGGAACTCACCATTGTAACCCAGAAACAAAACATCAGCCCAGAGGGAGTATTCAGCAGGTTCTGACCAGTTCTGGAGAACCGGTAGCAGAAATTTTGAATAGTTTGGAGAACCAGCAAATACCACCTCTGACTGGAGATTTTACAGTATCTACCAAGCCATGCCCACAGAACTGGTAGTAAAAAAATTTGAATCCCACCATTGCATCAGTCTATGGAATACTGTCACAAAGCTTTACCTGTGATGGTGGAATGGGGGATTGAATAAAAAACCAGCTTTGGAAGGAAAACTCACAATTTGGGGGAATGCAGATAGCATTATTCACATGGATTTCCTTGAACCTGGCACCCTTGTCAACTCAGAATGTTATACTGCAATATTCAAAATTTCAAAACAACTGTTAAGCAGAATTTGGAGGCATTTGCTGCAATTTGATGATACTCGGCCTCAAACCTCATGAGGCATACAAGGAACAATTGCTAAGTTAGAACTCACCCTTTCGCTCCATCCACTATACCAGGGGTGTCAAACTCATGGCATCACGGTGGTGTCACATGATGTATCAGGACTTTCCCCCCCTTTGTTAAACCAGGCAGGGGCAGGGCCAGCATGTGATGCATCCAGCCCATGGGCCGTGAGTTTGACATCCCTGCACTATACAATCCAGACTTGGTGCTATGGAATTTCCAGCTTTTCTCCACCATTGAGGTAATGTCTTTGTAGACATCTGTCTGACTCAAATGAAGAGATAAAAAGACTGACAGAACCTGGATGGAGAGAATCAAGTTATGAAGTCCTTTTAAGGTACTTACAGAAGCTTATCTATCCTTGGCAGAAGTGTGTTATTAATGGTGACAATTACTTTATGTGGAGAGGTAAATGCAGGGAACCAAAGATGTCATTTCAGGAATTATTTCACAATTTCATTTATTACAATATCCTTATTTAAACTAAAGTTTTGAAGGTGAGGCATAGCTTTTTATTCCACCCTTGCAGATGTTTTGTGGAGACAGGACTTGGGGGACTCCTGAGATTTGCTACAGATCCCTGCAGATGTTGAATCATTATAAATTGCTGGATGGCAGCTTTGATTAGAGGTAGGTCACTTTGAATAAAAAGGATAGAGAGCAAGAGAGAGCAAGAAAATTATCACAGAAGACTGATTAATAAACCCTGTGCTTTGTTAAAAGATGAACCAAGGTTCTTTCAATATGGAAGAGAATCAAGCTTACATTTTCCCCCATACATTCTTCTTCATGACAGTGTACAAACTTCTGGTTGCTTGGTATTATTCAAACTTTGCTTCCAACTGTTCACGAAGAATTGCCCAAACAATAATGAAGAAAATGGGAGGGGGAGAGAATAATTTATACTGACTCTCCAGTTTGGTTATTGCTTTCACACAATTTCTCCAGAAGGGAAGAGTGCTGGAGTGAAGGAAATGGCAACTATCTCCAACAACCCTTTAATCTATTTTACGATACTGAATGAACACATTGCAAGCAAATAGTCTGGCCCAATGCAGAGAAAATTATGTGCTGAGATTCTTTGTCTATGAGTTCAAAATGTTCTAACAAAGTGGAAGCAGTTGAGGAAAGCTGTTCTATTATCTTTTTTTCTTTTTTAAATGCCTGGAACATTTGCAGGCAAAGTAGATTCTTTACCACTGAACATTCATTTTACTGCAAAGTTAGAATTTGGTTCCAATCATCAACCCAGGACACACAAAATGAAATAGAAATCAAAAGGAAAAGAGTATCAGGATCTGTTGCTGCTGCTACTGCTGTAATTGTGCTTTAGATCTTTTCTTCCATATACAAACCCAGATTCAGATTAGAAAAGCCCAAGAGACTAACAACAAAACCAGTGACCTCCTTGTGTCAAACCTTTCCACTAAACAGCTTGAACATGGTCTTATCTCATGATCCGAAAACAAAACCATCCGCTATCGCTTGCATTTGCACCAGAGAGTTTTTCACTCTTTGAACAATGTACCCTTTAATTTCAGTAATGTTTTGTTGCATGCCTTTAGATTAAAATGCTATTTCTAACTGTCACTTAATAGGTTTTAATGAAAGCAATTTATTAGACATTATGTACTTAGTTTAATCTAACAGGGTAACTAAACATTCAGATAACCAAGGATGGGATAGAAGGAAATCTATATCACTCTAATTTGCATTGTATGTTCTTCTCATTGAGTATAATTGCTATTGACTGCCTAGAGGAACACTTGCCAAATCACAAATAATCAGGAAAAAATATAATTAAGTAAAATAAGCACATTCAGGCAGAAGTATGAGAAAGGAGGAAGGGAAGAATTCTAATATGGCTTGAATACGAGATGTGTGTGCACGCATACACATACGCATACAGAAAAAAAAAGAAATGTTCTATTCTAGACTCTCAAATTGCAATGGCTTCAGAGTACTGTAGTTCTTCATAAAACATAGGATCTGGTCCCTCATAGTCATCATGTCGATGATATAACTCTTTACTGTCACCTAAGGTTCGTACATATTGTTACATCTCAGATCTAGTAGCCTTAAGAACAACCAGACAATCATGTTAAAATGCTATCCTCCTCTCTTTCAGCTGATATAAAGTTCATTGTCCAAACTGAAAATTGGTATTCTGCTTCATCATGAGGCTTGGTGGGTAATATTGCTTTACTGTTTTAAGGCAGGGCGTATTAAAGAACATGATTGGTAGGTTTCCCTAGCTTTTTCTTCTTCCACTGAACCTCCTCTGCAAGTGAGTGGGGAAGGGAACTAAAACTCACAATCTGTTACAGGTGGAGAAGTGGAGAGAAGCACAGGCAGGGCTGGTGTTTGGAACAGTTGCTTTAAGTTGCCTGAGTAATAGGTTGGTTATGGAGAGGTGCTGGGTGGCTGTTGCTTATCAATCAATTTCTGAGCATGGGGCTAGTCCTCTTCAGGGCCCAAATGTATCCTGGCTGACAGGTCACAGGTATAGGATGAAGTGAGAAGGGTATTAGCAATAAGCAAGTTCCTCCCTCGGGAAACAGCAGTGCTGGCAGCAAGTGATTCTGACTGCAGGTAACCTATGGAGAGACTAATTATATAGGCAAAATGGCGCCTCACCCCAAGGTAATAAAAACAGTAAAAAGTATTGCTACATAAACTTTTTGTCAGCAGAAATGATTAACATTCTGCAGTGCATTTCCTTGTGAGGGAGAAAGCAACACAAAGCTGGTAAAAGCTGCCTTTCATGGTTTAACGAAGTCTTCTATGCAGCATAAGACTAGCACTCTCTGAAGACTGTGCAAAAGACCATTAAACTCATCTATACAAGAAGCCCTCATAAAACTCCTCATGTTCTTTTGAAAGAAACATTGACCATCAGGTGGATGGATCATGTCTCCATGAAAGCCAATGACTGGTCTCCATGACAATCCAAACAAAAAATGATCATGGAAAGGGCACATTTGTAACAGCTTAAAATGGCCAATAGAAGTTAGGCAGACCCAACGCTAACTGTGTCAACAACCACATTGTCCATGGAGACTGCTGGAATGTGTACATGCCAAAGTTGTGTCAGAACAAGAGATTATTTATTTATTTTATTATTTATTTATTTATTATTTCAATTTATATACCGCCCTTCTCCCAAGGGACTCAGGGCGGTGCACAGTCCATCTAAAACCCTACAGAGAATACAAAAGTTAAAAAAATATTAAATTAATGTTGGCTGGTTAATGAAAATAAGAAAACTCCACCACCACCCCTTAAAACCCCAATTAAAATTAAAAATGATATGGAGACCAATTAAAACCATCTCAGCCCAGGCCGGCCTGCTCAAAGAGCCAGGTCTTCAACGCACGCCTGAAGGCCCTCAGGTCCGTGCCGGTACGAAGCTCCGGAGGCAGAGTGTTCCAGAGGGCGGGGGCCCCTACAGAGAAGGCCCTACTCCTCTGCGCCGCCAGACGACACATAGAGGCCGACGGCACCCAGAGCAGACCCTCTCTATGGGAACGCACCGGCCTGTTGGAGATCACTGGCAGAATGCGGTCCTGCAGATTAAATACTCCTCTACATCTGCCATCACCAAATATGACTTTAATTGTCTTTGGTGATTTCAGATGTACAGGAGTAGTTAGATGTGGGCTTAAGTATACAATATTTAGCCGTGAGCTTGAAATGAAACTAGGTTACTAGGGCATATTTGTATAATGGTTAGAGAGATGAAAACCAAAACTGATGCTAGTCAATGTGATTGACTAGTGTTTTTGATGAAGCATCTAGACAAATATAGCTTTGGTAGGATTAGGAGGTGGAGTAAGGCAAGATCAGCCGATTTTGCCCAGTCAGAAGTAAAACCTACAAGATTAGAATGTGACTTCAATTTTTTAAAAAATGAAGGATACTTTCTCCTCATCCAACACACACTTTCGAAAATATCTAGTGTATTATATGTATAATAGCTGGCCTGAAATATAAGGACAGAATAATGGACAGCTGAAATGCTTCACTACTGTTAATTTGAGGTGCATCTAGTAAACTAAATCAAGGATATTAAAAAGAAAGCTGGTAATGTAATCTGGTAGAGTTAATGAAAAATTCAACTTTTTGACATGACAATTTTGGGAAAGTAAATATAAGAAAACCATGATTTGAAATCTGCTTCCACGAGTGATAAATATCAACAAGAGACCCAACTTATCTTACAACAATAACTTTGCTGCAATGTTTAAAATTGATAGATAAAACTAAATAAACTAAATGGGAATTTTGAAAATGTGAGATATATAAAGACACTGTAACATCCAGTAAAAAATGTAAGTCATTGATTACTTCTGTTGGTATCAGGTGATTACATTTATACTAAGGCTATATAAGTGGAAAAGGATCCTTATGCTCAAAACCAATTCTTCTGTTTCAGGGCATTTAATATTTTAAACTTTTTTCAAGAGTAAAAAATAGGAAAATGCAGCTCTTTCATTTCATTTAAAAAGTCCTATTCAAAGTATAGTTTGAATTTTAGGAAATTTTAAAAAGCCTTCTAACATAAAAACCACCTGCTGATTTTTGCCTGCTGCTTCTTCTAGAGTGCAGAAATACTGTATCTACTGGTAGAGTAGATTGAGAAGGACACTGATACTTTCCAAAAAATACAATACATCAAGCAAATATTAAAACATATCTCAGTGTGCTTTCTTTATTATATATTTTTTTAAAAAACTCAACTATGAAGAATACAATATTTTACTTTTAGATTTTTTTTATATCAATACAGTCTTTCTCCAAAAATAATTTCCAAAGAAGACTCTTTTGGAAGGCATGCCCTATCATTTGTTGAGGGAGTGGAGATTAATATTACAATTCTACTCAATTCCTGCATGAAGTAGAGTCATCTTGGGGAGGAACATGTAAAAAAGGGATGAGACTTTGATCACACAGTTGCAGCCACCATTTCAATTGTTTGGACAATTCTGCTTCCTCCGCTATGCAATTATTGTGGATATTCTCCAAAAAGCTGAAGAAGTAATTAAATTATTTAAAGATGAGAGCAGATAACAGATAATCAGAGTTGGAAGGGACCTTGTAGGTCATCTACCCCTCACCCAAGCGGGAGACCCTACACCATTTCTGACAAATGGCAGTCCAATATCTTCTTGAAAGTCTCAAGTGATGGCGCTTCCACAGCTTCCAAGGGGAAGCTGTTCCATGGTTGATTGCTCTCACTGTCAGAAAGTTTTTCCTTATTTCTAGGTTAAATCTTTCCTTGTTCAGTTTCCATCTATTATTCCTTGTCTGGCCTACAGGCACTTTAGAAAATAGCTTGACCCCTTCCTCCCTGTGGTAGTCCCTCCAATCCACTATCATGTCTGCCCTGGTCCTTCTCTTTACTAGACTAGCCAAGCCCAGTTCCTGCAACAGTTCGTTATATGTTTTAGCCTCTAGTCCCCTAATCATCCTGGTTGCTCTTCTCTGTACTTTTTCTAGTCTCAACATCTTTTTATAATGTGGTGACCAAAACTGGATGCAGTACTCAAGGTGTGGTCTTACTAAGGCTTTATAGAGTGGTATTAGTACTTCCCTTGATCTTGATTGTATCCCTCATTAATACAACTTAGGATTGCATTAGCTTTTTTGGCTGCTGCTGCACACTGCTGGCTCATATTTAGCTGGTTGTCCACTAAGACTCCAAAATCCCTCTCACAGTTATTGCTATTGAGCCTGGTTTCACCCAGTCTATATGTATACTTTTGGTTTTTCTTGACTAAGTGTAGGACTTTACTTTTCTCTACATTGAATTTCATTTTGTTAAATATGGCCCAGTATTCTAGTCTGTCCAGATCCATCTAGATCTTGAGCCTATCTTGGCTGTTAGCTATTCCTGTTAACTTAGTATCATCTGCAAATTTGGTAAATTCCCCTTCTATTCCCTCATCTAAGTCGTTAATGAAGATATTGAAGAGTACTGGGCCTAAGACAGAACCTTGTGGCACCCCACTGCTTACTTCCCTCCATGTAGACTTAGACCCATTAAGGACTACTCCTTGAGTACGGTTTGCCAGCCAGTTGCGAGTCCATCTAGTGGTGGTGCTATCTATTCCACTTTTTTCTAGCTTAGTAAGAAGTAGGTTGTGGTCTACTTTGTTGAATGCCTTGCTGAAATCTAAATATATTATGTCCACAGTATTTTGCTTGTCTACTAATTTAGTCACTGTGTTGAAAAATGAAATAAGATTGGTTTGGCATGATCTGTTTTTAACAAACCTGTGCTGAGTGCTAGTTATTACTTTACTTGTTTCTAGATGTTGGCAGATCTGTTTTTTTATTATCTTTTCCAGTATCTTCCCGGGTATTGATGTTAGGCTGATTGGTCTATAGTTTCCTGGGTCTGTTTTTTTTTTTCTTTTTTGAATATGGGAACCACATCAGCTCTTTTCCAGTCCTCTGGTAGGATTTTTGAAAGATATGGTGCAGTGGTTCTGATATGACATTTTAGGAAGACTAATTTTCTTTAGAATGCAATAGCAGCTCCATAATTTTTGACTCACTGCTTCTTCTCAGTTCATAGAAGTCCTGTTCTCAACATTGGTCTAAACCTATTAGATATTTTTAAAAGGCTGAATGATCAAGTAATATTCTCTCATATTGTTATTTCGGCTTCCTGATAAGTTCTTTTTGCTGTCACAAGCTGGATTTACAGTAAAGTTGATCACTCAACATTAATATATCACAAATAAAGGAATGGATGTACATATATTGAGACCTTCATAATGGACCAGTTACAGTCACATGTGGATTATAAAATATTTTTGCAGTATATTAATAGAATACATGAGTCATCTAACATCTGTATGGTAATCAATCATATTTTAACATACTGTAAATTAAGAAAGGACTTATGATTTACTCTTAATTTAATACATAGATTGGTATGGAAAGAGTATGGAGATGAACAGAAAGGGAAGAGATATTAAATCTGCTATACATGATGCCAGTCACTTGAGAAATATTAAAGTAAAAAAGGGTATTTTTGATGGTGTCTGTAGATTTCATTCACCATCTACTTTGAAGGAAGAGAAAGAAGAATTTATAAAATATACCATAATGAAGAAAATGAAATTGCAATGAAAAAGTCTTTATTATTTTGGAGTGATTTTGATTAACTGATGGATTATGTGCCATCATGTCAGTACCATGTCTTAGCAACCACAACTACAAGATCATCTTCAAGAGGATCTGTCCCTAACTTGTCTTTCAATTGTGTCTGTAATCTAGTTCTGTCCACCTTACTGGAAGTCATCCTTTTTTTTGGTCTTCCCTTCTAATTTCCCAGCAATATAGACTTCTCCAGAAATCTAAGTTTTCTATAATATATCTAAAGTATGATCATTTGAACAGGGATATTCATACATTGAGTGAGAAATCTGGACAGTTTCTTAATTATGGTACTCTTGGAAATTGCCTCCAATACATGAATAAATATGCATATTCAAAGACATGAATATTCTCTCTATATTGTGTCTTCAAAGTGCAGCTTTTGTTTCCATACGGTATCATAGGGAAAATCATTGCCTGCAGAATTCGGATTTTTATAGGTCAAAGGAAGTATTTTAATATCTTTTCTAAGACCTTGGAATTATTTTAGAGAAAGAATATTAGACATGCATGCATAGTTTCACTTGCAATCCCTAATCTAGGCTGAAGAGAATGTCCATGGAACTTTATATGCTCTACTTAGTCAAGAAAAATTCATTATTGCTTTTATCAAATGTGGCTCAACACAAGTGTACTAATATCATCATAAACCTGTGAAAAGAATTTTGAAGAATTTTGAGGAAAGTGGCTAAAAATTTCCAAAATACTTTTATAAAATGTAATTGACAATTTAGGCTGCACACAATTTCTGATTCCAGCTACACCCTTCATCTATTATCTATATTAATAGACTTTTCACCTGCTAAATAACTGCTGTGATTATTAAATAAGAAAGCTGTGATATAAGGTGATAAATTCAATTCTCCCCCCACATATTTAGGAGCCTGGAGGTTTAGTGAGAGATGATTTTAATACATCCTGATAGCCTTAAAGTTTAGGATGAAGCTGAGTGTTTACAGACAAGAAGACCTATTTCTAAGAGCCTTATTCACACTTCAGATTCATGCCCTGTCTACACATACACATTTGTTTAAGTAAGTATGGGTATATTCCTATGAATTTAGTCAAGCAATGGTCTACATTTTTGAGTTCTTTGGAGAATATCACAAACAGTCATCCCTGAAGGTATCTCTGAACTACAGGCATGTGACCTTCTGTTTGTAAGTTGATGGAACTAAGTGGTAAATAATATATCCTTCCAACCATCAGCTAATAGGACACAATTTGGTTTCTATTGACTTTATGTCTATCACCTAAAATTAATCTTCAGCTTTACTTCTGTAACTGTAGTATTTTTCTTTACTGCTCCTTTGTGCCTTAGAGTCTAAGTGCTAGAAGGCACCACATGTCTGAATTCACATGGAGTGATTAAACACAGCAGGTTTTTTTTTAAGCTTATAGTCTTAGTTAAATAAGCAAGATGGGTATTGAAAATAAGTAGCCTTTTCTCTGAAAGAGTAGCAGCAAAAATTTTACTAACTAAAAGTATAAGGTACATAAGGTAAGCAAAATCAGGAAGATGCTCTGTGGATACTCTCAAAAAGGGAGAATAGCTATAAGAGAATCCTTGTTTAAATGTGTACATATCAATTGAACAAATAGTGGGAGAAATAGGACTGCTGGTACTAGCTTAATCTCAACATTCTCAGCTCTTCTTTATTGTTCTGGATCTTCTCATGAATACTTCTCATAATCTTGTAAAGAATACTTTTTTATACGTTCATATACATACATTTGTATGTATATGAATATATTTATTTATATACATATTATACATATACACATACATAGATACATATGTACCCCTACATACATGCACGCGCGCGCGCACTCACACACACACACACACACACACACACATATATATAGGTATATACATATATATTAAACAATACCGTTCCAAAGAAAGTCAATGAAAAAAATCATGTCAAACAAAAGATCAGGACTTAATTAAACATTGATCACAAGGAATAATATAATAATATTTCACAAGATTAAGAAAAGGCCAGTTCATCTGTAGAACATGCATTCATTGTTCCACCCATGGTTTTAAATCAGATGCAACAGAATATTTTCACTAGAAAAAAAATCTTGGTAGACGAGCCTACTCAAGGTAAATCCATAGTTCATCTTACTTTGATAGAATTCAAAGCTTCAGAATATAATTTATATCAAACTCGCATCTTTAACTCATTTATTTTCCCAACAGTCTCTTTATAACCTTAATAACAATAAAACAAAATTGTGCCTCTATACAACTACCCCAGATGCCTGAGTCAGCATCTTTTTCAAATATTATATTTCTAGTATCTTAAAACTCACCCTATACTTTATGTCCTCTGGGATGTTCAAAAATTTTGTGAAATAATCTTCTCTTCTTTATTTCCTGAAATCACATTTCAGATTCTTAAAAACTCCAGGATCATTGATCTGCTAAAAGATTATTTTTCAGTTCTTCCTTCCAACCTCCTGATTTGCAGGTTTCCCATATCTATCTTAGTAGTACCTTTCAGTTGTAGATAAAAATTAGCTTTCCACTTGGGAATCTCTAAAACTTTACTCAATAATATTAATAGTTTAATGTTTTTGGGTGCTGCTATGTCAGAATCAAATTGTATAGTAAAAAAAAAAACAAAAGATTTTTGTTGCAGGACATCATACTTTTCAAAAAACTGTTTAATGAAGAGCTGATCCAAAGTATTGGTATGATTGTTTAATCATATTCCTACCTTTTTAATTCCTATTTTTAAGTGAAAGTTATTTATTATGACTGGCCAAGATGGCTAAAATATTGAATAGGATCATAGGCTATCAATATAATAAGAAAGTGCCTCTCTTGTCTCCTGGAGACTACATGCTCAAACATATGTTGTTTTCTTACAACAAATGATGTTTTGCCATTATCTTCCATCTTCTTTTAAACTTCCCAGTCTAATCTACAGTCTTGGCAATAGGCTTTTTTAAATCCCTTCAGAAGTTGAGATCATTCCAGTTTTAAGCCTTTGAAATCATTCCAGTTTTAAGCCTTTGAACTCTGTATGTCCATGACTAATAACAATAATAGCAATCACAGTGTTTATATTTCCAAAGTGTGTCTGTTGCTACTTCATTCGCATTTCTGTGATATTATCACTGATGGGGTTTCTGTCATATAATTTATAAAGTCTTTTTCTTTTCTCTCTTTCTATTTGTTTATATTTACATTATAGCTCAATTATCTGTAACACTCTAAAAGAAACTTAGAAGAATAAAATGACAGGTAGCTATTAGAGCAGCAATAAACATGGTTAAGATATGACATGGTTAAGACATGACAACCTGACATAGCCTGATATAGCAACATCCAAAAAATTGTACCAGTATCCAGCAGTATTTTTGCAATTCAGGAAGGGGATTGAATGGACTTTCCTTGGAAGGTTTGTTGTTGGAATGTACAAGGAGACTTCCAAAGAAGAGCTCAATAAATTGATATATTTATATAAGAAAAATAGCCCTTCAGTTATCCATAATCATTAATAATTCAAGCTTTTAATGGCATTTTTCTATCAAGTGGAATTTGAATGATGTAAAGTCAAATCACCTTCAAGTTATGTTTAACTCCTGGTGACTGAAATTATGCAGTTTTCATAGGAACATTGCAGAAATAACTTGTTACTGTTTTACATGGGTTTTTTTAAACATTTCTCGGTGTGACCTGCATTCTTGGAATTTTCTGCTTAGTTTCTGAGATCATTCAAGGTCAGTCAAGTCATACCCTAAAAACCAATGGAAAACCAGTGTAGCTGTTTTTTAGGCTCATTTGAGTATATGTAAATCACAAACACATACCACAAAGTATAATTGATACATTTTTAATCATTTTAATCAATCCAACACTAACGAGAAAAGCTCTCAAAGATGTCTAGGAAAAACCCCTGCCAAAGCCTAAGCTTCAGAAAACTCATTATAAGGCTTTTACCCACATAATAAATATATATCCAGATGAGCTTTTCTCCTGTATCACCAATAAGCCCTGGACAAAACCAGACCCAGTTCTGTATAAAACAGAGGGAATTTCCCCAGTGTCTACTTGGAAGGACGTAGCTCATAAGATTCATAATTTCCCCATTGAAACACCCCAATTGTTACAAAGAGAAGGGCCCCATTGCTGAAATAGCAACCAAGGATTTCCCTCTGTGGGCATTTTCAGTTCTTGCAAAACAGAACATCTGGGGGAACTTAATTAAAAGTGCTTGTGTGGGCCTGCACATAGAAAAAAACAGAGCAGGCTTTTGGCCACAAAATAATCAGAGCTCCAGAAGGAATATGAAATCATACTTGTTGCCTTTTATGGTGCCAGGATTTTAATTGAAATTTTAAAAAACTGTTGGGAAGTGATATTGTTTCATGGATAAGTTAAATCTTTAAATATCTCTAGAGATAGATTCTCACTCTAGTAGGACACTTTTGGTTTCAGATGGGATAATAATTACCTGAAGACTACTTAAAATCACAATCTGAAAACATTTTTCGTCTTACTTCTTAAATTCAATCTATCAACTGACACATTACTTTTATTTTAGTTCTATTTAACTATGTGTAATATAAAATTCCTAGAATATTGGAATTGCCAATCCCGGACAATATATAATCATGAGCTACCCAGATACTTTCATTATATCCTTCTTATACATTCTGGTGAGAGAGAACTTCCTGCAGATAGGCTCCAGCACAAGTCTGAAAGCTCAGAAGACTAAATCTCTGTTGCGGTGACCCACCCAGATTGGATCCTGCAACCTTCTCCTGGGACACTTATCTTTACCTTCCTTTATCCTTCCTATAGTTCATTATTGGAGATGTCAATTGAAATACTTCTCAAAGAGTAACATGTTAATTATTACAAGTCATTCATTTTGTTATTTCTTCATCTTAATTTCTTCAGAAGCTCTTTATCCATACCTTAAGTGTTATTCTGATTTTAGCACAGGAGAAAAAGGCACACAGATTCCAATCGCTATGTCTGTCTTAATCAGAATTTGAGGGCTTCTGGTTCGGGCTTCTTCAGCGACGGACCGAAATCTGCAATCATGCATGGTTTTGATCTGTGCTCGCCACTGGAGCACCCCAAGCTGCCCGGATTCAGGGCTGATGCCACCCCTGAATGGTGAAGAGGTGGTGAAGAACGGGGAGCCATCAGCGGGGTTGAGGAGAGCCGCATCTCTCCTCCTCAGCTGGCCATTACTCCCTTTCCCAAAGGTGGTTGCAGCGGTGGTCAGAAATGGCCACCTCAAAGAAGAACCTGACCAGACAAGATTGTGCAGGAGGAAGTTTAAATGAGAAAGTTTGCAAAAGATACATTGTAGCTGAAATTTTGTTACAAGATAACAAAGTCCCTGGAAAGAGAAAATGAGAAAAGAAGCAAGAAACAGTTTTGGATTATTGCATGATTCCTGGAATTTTGGATGGTGGATCCTAATGAAACAAAATAAAATCAATTGGGGGTTGTTTAATTTTTTTTTAAAATGGCATTAACTCTTGAAGAGTTAAAAATGAGACTTAAAGAACAAAAAGAGGAAGCGCAAGAGGGAACAGGATCTTTTGGCTTCATATTTCAATTTTTAGAAATGGAGATCTTGAACTATGAAAAGCAACAAGAAATGCTGACAGAACAAGAAGGGCGGGACAACAAAGAAGCCATCTTTAATGACCAAACAATTTTAAGCAGGGTAAAAAAGGGAAAAGGGGGAAAGGGAGTTAAAAACTTAAGCATTGAAGCAACAGCCCCCCAAAAAGAGTAATTTGAAAAGTAACCATAATATCAGGAAGAAGCAGAAGGGAGGATCACAGAAGGAGAATCAGATAGAAAAGGGAATAAAAAGGGGAGGGAAAGAAGAGAGGGAAGAGGGAAAGGAAAAGAAGCTACAAAGGACAGAAACAAGATATAGAGGTACAGAAAAAGTGTACAAGAATTAAAGGTATAAACCTATTTGAAAGACACAGAGACAATGGTTAAAATTTAACTTAAGGAGAGGATTCTGCAAGGGTGCATGGGATAACATTGTTATATTAGAAATAGAAAAGGGTTAGAAAATATGTTAGATAATTAAAGTGATAGAAGAAATTTCTATTGATGTGAAGTGGAATATTTATTTGTAAAGAGAATAAGGCTCTCGATTTAAAAAGAAAGTTAAAAAACTGAAAAAAACATGGAAGATTTTTATCAGTTGACAAGATGAATTTGAATAAAAATAATAACTTTATTGACTACTGTTAATAACTATTGTTTGGTTTTTTATTTAAAGACAGTAATAAGTAAAATATGAAACATAGATGATTAAAGTGAAAGACAACCGATATTACTAGGTAATGTTTGTTAAAAGAAATAGTAATGTAAAAGATTGTTATTAATATTAATGGCAGAGCTGTACTTGAATAGAATAATTATTCCATTTACTATTGTTATACATATAGACACAGATATACTTTTTTCTTTTAAGAATTTAGTGTGCATTTTTAAGGGAATGTACCAAGCAGAATTCAATTGAAAATAGGTATGTGTTATAAAATAGAGGTTAGAAAATGAATGTTATAACTGTAAAAGTGTAACTTAAATTTTTAAACAAGATTTGAAAAAAGATACAAAGGTGTAACACTCCAGTCTAATAATTACAGGGGAAAATTTATTTTATGAGAAAAGATAATATGAAATTGTAAACAGGACAGACGAAAGTATAAAGACATTGATTAGAAAGATTTTAAAAATTAGAAAAAGATATGTAATTGAATTAAGAAAGGAAGGAGATAATTTAAAATAAGGCTATAGGAAGTAAAGAAAGGGAAAAGCTATTGAAAAAAACGTGAAAATAGTTATAAGATATGGATTAGAATGTGTAAGATAAATATGTATTGAGTTTATGTTTATGGAGAAGTGATAACCCGGGGGCACGCTGTTCTCAAAAAAGGATATTTTATTTGTATTTGTATGTTTTGTGAAAACTTAAATAAAACTTTTATTTTAAAAAATAATAATTTGAGGACAACTCAAGACCAAGGAACAATCTACTGGGAAAAAACCAAATAAACATAGTGGCAGGGATAAAAAAAATGGATAGCTGGATAATACCAGGAAAAGCATTTGATGGTCAGTAATAGAATAAGACATTCAGGGAAGTCTTCAATACTTATTCTCAGAAAATATTCAAGTTTGCTATTTTTGGGGTCATCCAAATAATTTATAGATACATAAGCTCTCTTGATCACTCGGGACCATAACTAGGTCTTGTCAATGAATCTGAGATTTTTTTTTCTGATACTGTCTTGGCAGCTTCCCAAACAATTCTACAATGATGATTCAGATAGGTGGGAATGCTTTCAAATCCCTATGGAATTAATTAAGTGAGCTACAAGAATTAATTCATGCATCATTTACTGAGTTTGAGGGCTGATTAAAAACATTCTGCCTCCTGCATGTAGAGGCATATTGTGGTCTTTACATGGTAAGTGCTCTACAAAGCATGAACAGTTGAAAGCTTACAGCATCTACTGGAAATGCTACAATTGGTGTTGCAATGTCAATTGCTCATTTAAACACAACCCTCAGTTGTTAATGGTTCAAGAAACTGTGTTTATAGTCCAAGGGGTACTATCTTCTCCCAACAGGTGATGCAATATTTCACCCAGCACAGAAAATGTATTGGGGAAGTTCATCATCCAATATCCCAAATCAACAAATGTAAAGTGACCCAGAAGATGAAAGAACTACATTCTTCATGGTATTTCTGTTATAACCTTGTGACAAAGAGCCTTATTATCAAAAGAAAAAAGGGAAGGAAAGGGAAGGGAAGGGAAGGGAAGTCTGGGGAACAGATGTACTAGAACTATATCATTCAAAGAATATTTTTAATTATAATAAATAATATATAAAATAAATAATGCTTGGTAGTATTACTATTAATATTCTCTGTTTGACAAATTCTACCTATTAGATTGAAAAAAAAAATAACTTTGTATATCAAGAAGAGATTTACAATTAGAGCATTGTGGCTAAAATTTACAAAGGGGAAAAAAAACTCCTCATCACCCCACAGGAATCCCTGAATATTCAGATGGGGACTTATTGGTAGCCAAAAAATAGTGTTTACAGTTGAAAAGTCAGTAGAATCATCATCCAGAACATACATACATACATATATAAACACACATACATACACATATATATATACATACATGCATACATACATACAAACAAACATACATACAGTACATATTCATATATACATATACAACAAGGGCAGCTCAAATCAAATCCACCACTTACTCTCCCTTAGGCTAACTGCCCATTCCCAATTAAACCAATTCTATCCATCAGTGAAGATGTGCTATTTCTTCCTTCTGTTATGAAGCAGAAGAGTCCCTTTGGATGTGCTTCATTGCCATCTTCAGTAATTCACACTGCCGGTGATTTACTGTAGCATCCTGATTTCTTGAATTCATTCTCGGAAGATAGGTCTTCTGGAAGAATTACCATATATTTTTCAGATCCTTCTAGAGTGCTTTGCTGTAGTGGTTGGTTAATGCTTTAACTGCCATTCCCAAATGGACTTACTTTCTGTAAGCTTTTTTCCTTTTTTCCTTTTGCTTAATAACATAAATAAAACAATTTATGAAATCCACTTAGGAATGAATTTTTGTCAAGTAATACTGTGTGCTTTAAACTGGCTATTTAATTAATTCAAACAGAAACAGAACATGCATAATGCTGGGCATATGTTGAACTGCAGAACACTCTTCAAGCATAAAAATAAGCTCAGAGTTACCATCTATGATGAACAGAGACTGAACAAGTAGAATTTGCTGCCTCTAATCCAATTAAGGTAAAGTCATGTTCTAAGGAAGCAACTGTAACAGGAATCATTGCATCAAACTCTATATATCCTTTTCTCCCTCTGTTAATAATTTTTAACGGTATCTGCTTTTCTTTATAAGTTCAAAATGGTTTATAAAAAGTTCACAGCACATGTAAAACTATACAAAAACACTGAGAATGACAATAAAAACCATTTAAGTGAGCTTAACAGACAGAAGAATGGCTATGACAATAAATTAGTTATTCAAAAGAATTGTAAAACATTTTCAAAATCCAGTCCTCATGGTAATTAGCCAACTAGACATTGTAATGCAAATATCTTCCAGAAATACAAGTGTTTGCAGAAAGCAGTCAAAAGGAGAAAGAAACAAAATATGTATTATAACATTATGATGTAAACACCACACATTTTATACTTGTGTCAAGATGCTGCATATTAATACATAAGGTCTGAGCTTGTGTTATGTCATAATGCAGGATATTTTTCTGCTTCCAATTACATTTTTTTTAAAAAATATTTTTTTTCAATTTGTGTAGCTACCCATCTTAACAAGTAACTCTGGGTGGCAAACAATCTCAAAATAAATTAAAAATAATTCCAATCAGATAAATAAAAAAATACATACCAGACAAGAGAACGATCAAAATCAACAGTCTGTAGCACAACCAGGATGCAGTAGTCTTCACAAATTTGAGGCCTCAGGTCTGGCATAGAACCAGATCTTAAACTCTTACAAAAGGTCATGCTAACCTCTAGAGCAGGGTTGTCAAATTCGCGTCCCATAGATTGGATGCGCCATGCACTGGCCACGCCCACTCCAGTTTAGCAAAGTGGTGATACATCAAATGATGACACTGTGACATTGCAAGTTTCACACCCGTGCTCTAGAGGGAGAATGTTCCATAGGGTGGGCACTAGGCAGGGGTAGGCTTCAAAAATTTTAGCAACAGATTCTTTGCCCAGTTGCTGGTGGTTGTGGCCATGATGGGAATGGCCTGGTTAATGTCGTGCACCGTCGTGGTTAGCGTCGTGCACCGTGTTTTTGCCCTCCCTGGGCTCCGGGGGCTTTCCTCAAGCCCTCAGGAAGGGGGAAAGGACTCTGGGTTCTGGAGGCTCTCTGGAAGCTGGAAATGGGCCTGTTTCTGGCCTTCCCAAACTTCCAGGAGACCTGTTTTTTGCCCTCCCTGATATGCATGTGCACCTTGCACTTACCTGCATCCAAAACGGGCCACGTAGGGACTCCTGGGAGGGGTGGGGTGGGTGGGGCCAGCCAGGAGTGGGATTTGGGGGCTCTCCGAACTGTGCAGAATCTTAGCTAGAGGATATCCCAAACTTTGAGAACCTCCAGCAGCCCATCCCTGGCACTAGGGCAGAAAACTCATCTCCTGGAGAATGCCCATTCTATTGCATAGGTAGAAACAACTAAGAAAATGTGATCCCTCAAGTAACTCAGTCCCAAGCCACAAAAGGCTTTAAAGGTGATAACCAACACCTTTAATTGTATCCAGAAGCACACCGGCAGTCAATGCAGCTCAAAAGTAATGTTATATGTGCCGAGTACCTGTCACTATTCACTACCCATGCAACTGTATTCTGCAACAGCTAAAGCTCCCAAATGCTCTTCAAGGCAGCCCCATGTGGAATGCATTACAGTAATCTGAATGGGAAGTCATAGGGGCATAAATGACAGGAAACAGGTCACCCAGGTCCAGGAACAAGTATAACTGGTGCAAAACCCAAAGAGGTGTAAAGTCCTTTCCTACTGATGGCTGCCACCTGTTCTTCCAACAGCCTGCAATACTGCATTCTAACCACTGCGCCACTATGGCTCATTCAATGTACCACTGGATTTTATCACAAATATCTAGATTTGGTGAGAACCAGTTCTGTGTCTTAACACTATCTGAAACATTCGATCTGAAACATTCAATGGAATATATAGGACAGGGGCCTCTTGGTGATGATACTTTGTCTCTGGGATTCCTAAACTGGCAATAGCTGATTTTATGCTACTTTCTTTTTTTATTTCTTTTCTTTGTTTAAAGAACAGCTTTCCGCTACTTGCATGCAACCTAAGGATTGGTTCTCATGTTACCTTTTACAGCTATGATATATATATAATCTGAATCCTGTGTAATGTTATTCTCTGAAGGATACGTAGCTGGGCAATTTTATTTAACTTTTTAATCATTGCCAGATAGGATAGATACAGCAATGAGCCTGATGTTATTTTAAATCAACATGAGAAAAAAATATAATATTTTCAGTATACAAACTATACAATTTATATTTTAATGGCAAACATGCCATGATGGTAACATCATGAGAATAAGTTAACAATAACAATCAAAACCATTCTCTTTGCTGAAATCTCTAAAGTAAATCCATACAATAGAATGTATGCATGTGTGTGTGAAATGTGATACCAGTAGTGTGTGGGGGTGTGGGTGTACACACACACACACACAAACAGGTACCAGTATTTGCCAAGCAGGATCAATCAATTGCTGTGGATTCTCATTTTTGTCTTCCTTATTTGGTGTTCAAAATGAATCCCCAAAATGCTTTTGTCTTTGCCTTACTATGGGACATAATGTATTTTTACCAACTTTTCAATGCCCTTTATATTTTAAAAAAACTGCATTATATCATCTGTATTTAATTAACATCAAGTTTAATAGCTGGCTCACTTCAGTTAGGTTTCAGTGTACTTAAGAGTTTTTAAAATATAATTTAATTGAGTTCTGTCTTTAATTAATTGTATAATTAATCTTCTCAAATTAGGTAACATTTTATAAAGGACCTTAATAAAAAAAAACTTGAATATTTTAAATTGCCATGCTATTAAGCACTAAGAAGTTTCTTTTCTGTATTGTTCTGCTTTAAAACACAAAGGCAGTAATTGCAATATAAAAGCTACCTTCTACAGAATATTAATAATCGCTTGTACATTCATCCATATACTAGCCTTTTTAATTATTTCATAAAATTGCTGAACTTTTTTTAAAAGAGATTAAACACAAAACAAAGTATGTAGAATAAAGCATCAGAAGCTAGATTTGGCAACTTAAAAGTTTTTGATACTGTATTGAGCGATTATTTTCTGGCATTTCATATAAAATTCTCAGAAATCTTTAAGGGCACACAAGGAAGAATGGAATTTCTCTTTTTTCATCTAATATCCTCCCATGTCCAGGAATAAGTGTGAGTGCATAAGTGAAGGGCTATGGCTTTTCAATAAGCTTCACTGAGTTACAAAACACATCAGCCTTTTTATGGAGGAAATTGGAAGAGTTTTCTCCAGAGACCCTCTTGAGGGTGGCCATGAAATGATATGCAGAAGCCAGGAATCGGTGGTGGCGGCTGTGATGGAGGAAAGGCAGCCAGACAGGCTGAGAAAAGAGGAATGGATAATGAAAGGCACCATCAATTTTTTATGTGTATGGAAATTATACTCAAGGTCATCATAAAGTCCAAATACTAAACTCCTACTGATATACAAGGGCTCTTTTCATCCAATTCTGAAAGTTTCGGTCTTTCTGTGTAGTTATCTCTATTTCTTTTGAATTATGAAATCTAAAAATATATACAATATAAAGACATAGTAAACTGTAATCTATATTTGTTTATGACCATTTGTTGTTTGATTAGGAAAAGCACTCTGTATATTTAATGACAAGCAAATAATACAGATATGTACTTAAACAGTTAGGATTGTCTTCCATTACCTAGACTATATTGTCCTTTACTTAAGAGTTAGCACTATGTCCTCTCTCCAATTTCTCTAAACTGTTTGAAGCTGGCTGTATTATGGTCTTAATTAAACAGAATTCAAAAGCAACAAAGCTACCAGTGGTTTTTTTTTCCCTGCTGACTAGTTGTTTCTCTAGCTACAGATTCTAATCTCTTCCTATACCCTTTATATCATAAAAATGGAATGCTACCTAGTGGTTCTTTGGACATGGCTTGGTGGGCGTGGCTTGGCTTGGCGGGCATGGCTTGTTGGGTGTGGCAGGGGAAGGATACTGTAAAATCTCCATCCCCACCCGACTCCTGGGGGAAGGTTACTGCAAAATCTCCATTCCTTCACCACCCCACTAACCTGCTTTCCAGCTCCGTTCTCCAGTGCAGGGCAACAAAAGAAGACCCAGCCAATCAGCTGGGACTCAGGAGGCAGAGAATAGATGGGGGCGGAGCCAGTCAGAGGTAGCTGCAAAGCCACCAAGTCATCATACCTCTGTTGAAAATTTAAAAGCTAGTTGTAACAATGAAAGTATAGCATACTAGCAATTATCTCAATTATTGCATTCCCAACACTGAACCAAGTTTCAGTATTAAGCAGGATACTGAAGGCTGCTTGCAGGGGACAAGAAAGAAAAACAAAAAAATATCAATCCCTCCCAAACCCACCCCCATCCCCCACCCACACAAAGAAAACAGTTTGTTAGCCTTCCCCCATCATCTCATAAAGTAATCCCTGGAGGACAAAGCAACAATAAAGTTTCCTGGTCCTGTGCAGCTGCTGGACCCCTATAGAAGATAAAGCAGAAGAAAGAGATAAATTCTACTACTTTCTTCTGTATCACCTTTCCCCTTTGCTGCTACACAAATAGGAATAGTTAGGCAGGGCTGAGATGTGTAAAACGCTTCCAATGCTCCTTCGTCTTTTTCTCCCCAGTGGCTCAAGTACACACAAATGGATGCAGGCTACAATTTTTATTGTTCAACTTTCTGAATTAAACATTTTTGCATATTCCCTCCGTAAAATGTAGCTGGTCAGGCAAACTTTGAATTTAAAAAGTATCAAGGCAGCCTTCTGAGTAATGGTTCCAAGAGCAAGAAGTTCTGTATATTTTCCAACAAGGTTTTGATAGTCAGTTATAACTCAGCCTATCCTACTTTGATATTTTTATCATACCTCTTGGTATTTTTCCACCAGAGTGGCACTGCTGATCCCATTGACATGGGAAGTACATGTAATTTTGGGAATCACATTTTACTTTAGTTTCCTCAGGTTTTTAATGTTAGTACTTAACACGAATCTTTTCTTCTTTGGGACAGGCTTTGAGTGAGTCTCACATACATTGACTTTATATATATCTATATATCTATCTATATATATCTATCTATATATATATCTATATATCTATATATCTATAAAAATATATATAAATTGACAATTACTTTTAATTTGGTTATATTTAACTGTATCTAATCTAAGATTCACAAGAGTAAATACTGTCTTTCAGTAGTAAAAACAGTCATAGTGACTCAGTATGCAGAATCAGTCTGTCTATACAGTATAAAGCCAGGATATTAGCAGAGCCCAGTCTATGTGTTTCATTATATGTTTCTTGAGGAATCTATTATCACGTGCCATCTGTTACTGTTTTTATATGTACTGTATGTTTGCTTTTATCTCCTGTTAGCCAACTAGAATTATTTGATTAAGATGTCTATCAGTGGTGGGATTCAATTTTTTTTACTACCAGTTCTGTGGGCATGGCTTGGTGGACATGGCAGGGGAAGGATACTGTAAAATCTCCAGTCAGAGGTAGTATTTGCTGGTTCTCTGAACTACTCAAATATTTTTTTTATTTTTCTTATATGTATCCATGTATTCATAACTATGTTTTTACTTGTACCTATTATCTTGTAAGCAATTGACAAATAAAAATAAATAAATAAAAACTGATCAGAACATGCTGAATATCACTTCTGATATCTATCCTATATATTTGCAGAATGAATGAATGGATTTATTAACTGATTAAAAAATAATAATTAAATAGCTATTTCAACCCCAAAGAATCTAGCTTCTCATAACACAGAATTCTCCATTAATGTCCATACAACTTGGTGTCAGCAAGTTAATTCAAAGATAATGTGCTACTATGAAACCTATTGTTCGCAAATTCTTCTTGATAATTTAGAATAGGGGACTCAATATGGCTGTCCAATGTGCTATATTGCTATTAACTTTGGCACAGTATTTTGTTTTGTTTTGTTTCAGTGCTCATTCATTTGTTGGTGAATTCATGATCTTGGGAACTCAGTTTTAGCCAAATATATGCTGTTTTCTTTTCTGGCCAAACATTTATTTTGTGTTACCGATAAATTTTGGAAGAGTTTCACAAAATGGATTTTGTGAGCCTATCCCACCCATGCATTAACTGACTCAAAGTAGAGAACCTAATGTGTAGGCACTTGCAATTGTTAGCAACACTTTCCTTCATAATTTGATATAAGCCACGGAGTTGCACTCTTGTTGATTTTTAGCAGAACTGTCATTCCGATTAACTTGTGTTTTGGCTGTGTATAATGATATTTGTACTACCCCTGTGAATTTCATCTTCCCCACTCTCTATAATCTATAATACTAGCGTTCTGCATGATATTATTTTTCCCTGAGATTTGATTTTACTTGTGTCAGCCATACTGTTCAACCTGTCACTGGCCTCCTGCTGGTGTAACTGACATACTCAGGCTCTTCTGCTGTTTGTCTGTGGGGGGAGAGAGAAAAAAGAAGTGAAAGGAGGGGTACTTGGGATTTATTTCTGCCACAGCATTTATTACAATCAATCTTGCTCACCTGCAGGGTTTCTTTTATTATTTTAAACCTCCCTCCCACTGTCATTCCATATTATCATCAGTGGTTAATAAAAGTGGCCACTCACAGTGAGGGGGAAATGATTTTTATCAGGTGTGTATTAGCAACACCTGCTGAGCCCAACTGGCTTTTTTTTTTTTACAGTTAGCTATTTGTATCTGGTGGTGATCCTTGATGTCATTAATATTTCCCACCTTCAGTCTTGGCAGAAACGAAGTTTGGACCTGGCAGATACACAGTGCAGAATAGTTCATCTTCTTGCTGAAGCTAGCACATGCAAACTGATCCCAACTCAGGTCAATTTCTTCATTTCCTCTCAGTGGTGCTACTGGAGTTAGACCCTAGTGCCAAAGTCCAAAGCCTTATGGGTCAGGAGCTTTAAAATGACTACCCAGGCAACAGCAGGTGATGGTGGTGGAGTAGCCAACAAGGCAGGAGGGCATGAGCTGCCACAACCACCTTCCTTTTGTTTATTTTATAGATCATTTCAGAGTCATGGGGCAACCAGATGGTCCTATATAAAATAAGGGCTGTTCATTTTATTATCTTCACTTTTAATTCTGGCAAGGAGAGAGAACTTGGCTGAGAAGTGCCAGTTGCAAGAATGCTGGAGGAAATAAATAATAGAGCTTGTCAAACGTTTGAAAATGCTGCTTTGCAAAGAGCATCAGGGTGAACATGCATCTTTTTTTGGAGTGTTAAAGCAACTGCCTCCTTGGGAAAGTTCAGCATGGCTGCCTCAAAAGCCTCCTGGCTGTCTTTTCTGGGGGAGGTGACTGCCTTAATGTTTCAAAGGGGAGAGAGGATGTTATTGACCTTAATAAACTATCCAAAATGCCCCTTTCAAATGCTTTTCACAACCGTAGAAAGTGTTGTATCGTATAATCTGTACCGCATGGTTTCTTGGCCTAAAATACCTGGGATAAAAAACTAATAACATAAAGTTCATGGAAGAATGAAAGGCTCGAACTTGAAAGGATAAATCAAGTGTTCAAAAAGGACCGGAGCTTACTGAAAATGGAATATTGAAGAAGATTCATAAACTATTTCATGTGGGTGGTAAATAATCCAAGAAGCTCTCAATCAGCATGAAGATAAAAGGAATACATCTAGGAAATGGATGGAGAAACACATAAACAACTAAAAGGGTAAAGTAGGCCAACCTTGTATGGATGGTGCCTGGCCCTAATCTAAAACCCAAAGTGAACAGAAGAGAATTAAAAATAAAAAAGAATAGGAATAAGAACATTAATAAAGTGAATAAATTATTAACAGATGATGGAAAAACAATTGCTCAACTGCTATTTTTGTCCATTCTTCTTCCAGAGCTAAAGTTGTGTTCAATTAGGGACAAATAAAAAAAAAAATGATGTAATGAATAACTTGCAGGAGGAATTCAAATCTTCAGGACTAGATGAACTGTACTCTCAGTCTTTGAAAGAACTTGTGTCCATTATTTCAAGCAATGTTTATCCTTTTGAGGATACATAGCCTACCAGAAAAGAGGGAGTTGAACGAATGTTAGCTTTTTAAAAAAACAGAATAAAAGGTAGAGCCAGGAAATGCACATTGGTTGGAGCTGGGAATACCAATGTAGTCCCATTTACAATACCCTGAATGCAATAGTACAACAAGAGCTCTAGATAATAAAACTACTAACAGGGCGAGGCCTCTTACAAGTCTTACAGTTTAATTGTTTAAAGGCAATCTATGGGCTATGTAACATCAGTCCTATTTTATTGCAGTGCATGCACTTTCTAAGTTTATAAAAACCATTAGCTAATCTCCCATGGCTACATTTCCACATAACTTAGCCAATATTTTAAATTATGATTTATTAAACAAACCATAATAGCTTAGTTTGTTCATATGCCTTGGGAAGATTCTCAACTCACACTAAATTCTCAAATCACACTAAATAAATAACATGTGGTTTTGTGGGTGGGGTCTAGGGAGAATTCAGCCTAGAATCATTACGTGTGGGTCCACATATTTTATATATTTACTAAATGGCGTATCATACATGGACTAGCAATATATACTAACATTTCAATTTAAGGGTCTACAAATGTTCTATGTACGGCTTTCTCTCAAATCTCATTAGCTCTAGCACCAATTTAGTGCTGGACATTAGTTCACTCAATTTTTGTGTGTAGGCTTGAGCAATATGTCAAACTGAAACTTATATGTGATCCTGATTCTTTGTGCCTGACAGATTTAGCCTGATACGCAATTCCTCTGGCAACTCTTTTGTGCATCCTCAAGAGTAGATTGAAAAATGTGGGAAGCAATCTTTTATCTTGCCAAGAATAAGGCATATGCTACCACATCAGCAAAAGACAAGTGGGAAAATTTATGGTAACAATCAACATTTTTTATTTATATAAAGTGTATAAGGCCCCTTGACTTTGGGTGTCCTACAACAATAAAAATACTACAGAAACCATATAACAAAAAGAAAAAAACAATGCATAGTCAGATTAAAAATATCTGTCTCAATACACATAATCATATAAATAGCTTATCATTTAACTTAACTCAAGGTCTGGGGAAAAAAAGAAGACATGTTTTAATGACCTTTTAAATGAGGAGGAGCCATTTGAGTCTCTGGAGAAAGTTATACCAGACTGAGCAACAGAGATCTATTTTTTGGGTCCCATCAAGTGATACTGTTTAATCAATAAGACCAGGAACATGCCAACTCTGATTAATTGTAAAGAACATGCTACTTATTGCAGAGAAGGATTTATGTACGAATTTCAGAACCAGAAATGATTGTCATGGGGGAAAAGAGCAATTTTCACAAAAGGCATAGATGGAATCCTGCCCAATTTCACAGGTGTCAAACGCTCTACACATTTATAAAGTAATGGGACTCTGACTTGCAGAGGCACCCACCATTCCTCTTTCCTCTTTCTCCCCATCCTCATTGCAGATATATCTGGACAGAACAGATATGGAAGTAATAAATCCTGGGATCACAGGTTCAGGCGATAATGACCTTAAAGGTGAAAAGCATAATCTAGACACCCTCCCCCCAGGATCACAATGTAGCTCCTCCAAAAGCTGAATTAGAATGCATTTATTATTTTTAAATCAAACTTGCAACTATTCTTGAGGGCATGCAAATTAACAATGAAGCTCAATACAATTAAATTGTTAGGTGTGAAAGACCAGGACCCTATGTGAAGTTCAATTAAACTGATTTATTACTAGTCATGCCTATGTACACTACTTGTTAGCACTATTTTGGTGCTAGATAAGGGTCAACAGAATTCAAGAGGAATTAGACTGACTCAGATTATGAGTCTGTAGAGACTTTAGGCTGATTCCTCTTTTGACTCCTCCCACAGGTTCTGTCACTCCTCCTATATCGCCCTCCCTTTCAATCTCTCCCTCTTCCCACATCCATGGCATCTTTGCAGTCACCCTCCTCTTTCTAAATGCCCTCGTTGGAATCTGAGTTCTCATTGAAACCTTGGCAGAGGAGGCAGTGAAGCTATCCCAAAGGAATATTCCTTCTCCAAGTCTGAACTGACCATTGAGCCAGGTAGCAGTTGATGGAAAACATGTAAAGAATTATTTATTTATTGATTTGATTTATCAAATGCTTATAATATAATAGAAATAAGAATAAACATAAGTATAAATACTTGAAATAGGTACGAATAATTTGGGACAATGGGACAGGGATAGTAGGCATCATTGTGCACTTATGCATGCCCCTTACAGACCTCTTAGGAATGGGGTGAAGATGACTTTGGAGTAGAACCACCCCATACCTAAGGATGCATACACCACAATGTGAACCCAACCACTGTTCTGACCTGTTAGGTTTCTTTAAGAACCTGAACTATATTGGTTTACCATATATGGTTGCAAGTCATAATGACTCAGCACTTTACTGAAGCCAAGATAGTGATTGGCTATATAGCAAGAAGCCAGAGATCACATGGCTAGAGTGGGCTTTTACTGCGGGCTTCTACTGTGGATGCTACTTGGCTACTGCTGCTTCTACTCGGCAAGTATCTTCATCATTCTGTAACTATATCTCTCCATTGCTGTATGGATGTATCGAAGATGCTGTATTGCTGTTATGCCTACTGACTATGATGGTTAGTGTGACTCTATACTCACTGCTACAATTTTGCACACTACTTCTGTTTGCTGCATACTTCTTGAAGACAAAGAAAACTCTGCTAATACTTATCATTGGTTATGGGCCCAGGCATATGCAAGATATGCAAGATATCCCAGGTCCAGTGTTAAAGGTTGTTAGCGTGAACTTAGTGAGTTACTATACAGAAGGTTCATTGTGGTATACGGTTGAAGTAAAGATGGCACAAGAACATATGTCCAGCTTAGCTATGATTACCCGGTTGGATGGCACCAACTACGTTACCTGGTCCACCAAGTGCAGTTTGCTCTTGAAGAGAGAAGGACTATGGAATGCTGTTGTCGATCCACTGGATGTAGAAGATTTGGATACATCAAACAATGCTGACAGAAAGAAGCTAGATGAATTTGCCAGAGACAACGAGAGAGCTTTGTGCTTTATCGGACTTACTCTTGGTGATTTACAGCTTGTGCATGTTCATGGTGTGGAATCTGCAGCCGAATACTGGAAAACCCTCAAGAAGCTCTATGTTAGAGACAGTGTTGGTTCTCATATTAATCTAACACGAAAGCTCTTTCGAGTGCGTATGCATAAAGGCGATGATATGCTTACTCATTTGGAGTACATTAAGAGAGCTCTGCAACAACTTCATGAACAGGAGCTTATTTTCTCTGAAATTCATCAAGTCTATATTATTCTTTCATCTTTAGATGACTCTTATGATGACTATGTATCTTCACTTGAAGTGTTAGACAAGGAAGAAATGACTTTGACTAACATAACAGGGAAGCTAATAGAAGAGTCAAGATGGCGAAAGGACAGACAACAACTGAGACAAGATGACCAATCTATGGTTGAAGAACAAGCTACAGTTTATGTTGTTAAAAAATGTTATGTATGTGGGGCTAAGGGTCATTTGGCTAGAAATTACAAGAAGAAAAATACACAGGGTAGAAAGTTGAAAAAGAACAGCAATAATTTAGCTATATGTAATACTAGTTTAGTAGGAAACCATGATAAATGAGTTGTAGATAGTGGAGCATTACATTATATTACTAATAGAAAGCAACAGTTTGCTAATATGGAGAACAGTGCTCAAAATATTTCACTGGCTAATGGCTGGAAGCTTAAGGCTTCAGGAAAAGGTAATGCATTTTGTTCTTGTCTAAATGAGGAGTTACCCATGCTATATGTGCCTAGCACGACATATCAATTATTATCAATGAGCGTACTGATAAAAGCGGGATATACAGTAACATTCAAAGGGTTAGAATGTGTGCTAGAGAAACAAGATAAGTGTGTTATGGCTAAACTTGATAATGGCTTGTTTATATTACAAGATAACCCAGTACTAAACACTAAAGTGGGGTTTGAGAACAGAAAGCCACATGATGAATGTATTCATCTATTACACAGACGTATGGGGCATATTAATTTTAAGACATTAAGAAGAACTGTGGAATTATCAAAAGGTATCAGGTTAAAGCCTTGTAATCACTATGTAGATTGCAATGTTTGCAACAAGGAAAAGAGTAAAATAACTCCTGCTAATAGAACAAATGGTTTTAAAGCCAGTGAGCCTCTACAAGTGGTAGTAGCAGACTTAATTGGTCCAAAGGAACCCAGCTTTGGGGGAGCGAGATATATATCAAATATTGTAGATTTATATTCTCGATATGGGTTTTGTTATTTAATGAAAAGCAAGGCAGAAACATATCAGAATTTTACTAATTGGTTAAGGTTTGTGGAAAGAAAGACAAAACGTAAAGTCATGACATTAGTGACTGATAATGGGTTAGAGTTCACTAACAATACGTTCATAGCTATATTGAAGAAGGCAGGTATAGACCATAAGCAGTCTGTGCCTTATAGACCTCAACATAATGTTTATTGTGAATGGAGAGGCCAGACATTACAAACCATGGTTAGAGCTATGCTCAGTGATTCTGGTTTAAATAAGAAATTGTGGGGAGAAGCCACAAAATGTGCTAATCATATCTTAAATAATGTAGTCCACACAGCAACAAATGAATTGCCGTTTGTTTGCTGGCTTGGTAGACAACCAAATCTTAGTTATCTCCATGTATTTGGGACCCCTGCATGGGTACATATCCCAGCTCAGCTGAGAAGCAAGGAGCAACCTAGGGCTAAAAAAATGTTTTTATAGGATACGAATCTAATCACAGGTCATTTAGATTTTGGGAACCAGGCACAACTAAGGTTTATCGTAGTGCTAATGCAAAGTTCCTTGAGCACATAGGATGGGAGAAAAAAGACCAGGATTATGTCATTGTAGAATCAAAAGTACCAATTAAAAGTAAAGATGATAATGAATCTGTAGAAGAAACACTAAGTGATGATTCAGATATAGAGGAATCCTCTGTTTCTGTGAAAGAGGAAGAAGTAGATGAAAGCTTGATAGGGGAGGTAAAAGAGAAGTTTAATCAGGTGACTAGTCCAGTATTGCCCAGAAGGACTACAAAAGTGTCATGACCTCCTGATAGATACCAGGCTAATGTTGCTCAGCAAATAGGTCTTGAACCTTATAACTATGAAGACATTAAGTCTTACTCTGAGAAAGAGCAAAAAGCTTGGAATGAAGCTATGAAAAAGGAGCTAAAGTCATTGACTGAATTAAAGGTATTTGATGAAGTCAAACCTCCTAAAGGTGAAAAGGCAATTGGGTGCAGATGGGTTGATAAACTTAAAAAAGATATAGAAGGAAATGTTATCCATAAGGCACGCCTAGTCGCTATTTACTCAAATAAAATTAGACTACGACGAGGTTTTTGCTCCAAGCCTAAAAGGTAGCACTTTAAGAGCAGCGCTAGTATGGGCAGCAAAAAATAAATAAGTAGTGAATCATATAGATGTTGAAACGGCATATTTGCACGCTCCATTACAACATACGATATATATGAAAAAATCTCTGGGAATAGATGATAATAGGAAGGAAACTGTTTGGTTATTAAAGAAGAGTTTATATGGACTTAAACAATCAGGCCATGAATGGAACAAATGCATAATAAAAGAATTAAACAAAATAAGTTTTGAGAGTGGTTTGGCAGACCCATGTTTGTTAAAAAGAAAGAAGAATGGGATGTTAGAATTGTTATTACTGTTTACCAATGATATTGCCATAATCACTAAGACTATGCAGGAAACTGAGGATATAATAGGCAGCTTGCAAGCAAAGTTTAAGATAAGAAAATTAGGGGAAATTAAACACTATTTTGGACTTGATATATGTAAGACACAAAAAGGGTTCAAAATATCTCAAGTAGATAAAATAATCGCTTTATTAAAAAGGTATAACATGGATCAATGTAAAATTTCCAAAACACCTATGGGGAAGGAGTTTAACAATGATAACGCTGAGAGTCCTATATTTGATAAGGATATTTATCAGTCTTTGATAGGTAGTTTGTCATATTTGGGAAATTGGTCAAGGCCGGATATAGCTTAGAGTATAAATCAGTTGGCAAGGTACACTATAGAATCTAATGTTAAACATTGGCAGGCTGCAAAGCGAATACTTAGATATTTGAAGAAAACTTTGAATTATGCTTTATATTTAGAATCCAATAAGGAATTAATTCTTACTGCATATGCTAATGCAAGTTTTGCAAATGATGTTAAAACAAGGAAATCAACATCTGGTTTGGTAACAATGCTAGAGAATGCAATGATTGAATGGCAGTCAATTAGACAGCAACATATCAGTCTTTCAACGATGGAAGCTGAATTTTCTTGTTTATCTTTGTTATGTACAAAGCTGATTTATTTAAAACAATTATGTTTGGATATTGAGTTGGATGTAAGTAAACCATTTACTGTGTACGAAGATAACCAGGCTGCTAGCAACTAGTATTGCTGTTAAAACAAGATCAAAGCATACTGATTTAAGGTATCTTAATGTACGGCAATGTGTGGAACACAAATTGATTGTGCTAAAGGACTGTGATAGTGAACAGAATATAGCTAATAACTTCACTAAGGCACAAGGTTTTCAGAAATACAATGACTGTTGTAAGAAATATGGTTTAACTCTGTAACACTGTAAATATGCACTGTAACTTTGTGGATGTGTATATATATATATGTATATGTTTGGTTGTATATGTGTATATATATATATATATATATAACAAATATATATATATATATATAACAAATATATATATATATATATATATAACAAATATATATATATATATAACAAATATATATATAACAAATATATATATAACAAATATATATATATATATATATATATATATATATATATATATATATATATATATATATATATATATATGTGTGTGTAAGGTTTTTAAGCTGATAATTTTTAAATAATAAATAAGGGAGACTAGTATAGATCTATTTCGAGCTAGTTAGCTCTCTTCAGCTAGCCATACCCTTACTGGGATTCGAACCAGGGAAGTATTACATGTGAGGCAGTTGTAATTGCCTCTACACCACTGGCTCTCTCCTTATCAGCTCAGGCAGGGGAATAAGTATATACTTTGTATTACAACACCCTGTTAAGCCCCAATTAAGGGAGAAAGCATACTGCTTTCTTTTCTGTCTTTCGGCTCATCACCAGAGACCATACCGACAGAAAGCTATTTGTTTCGTTGCCTTTTGTTTACATGTGTGTAAGGTTTTTAAGCTGATAATTTTTAAATAATAAATAAGGGAGACTAGTATAGATCTATATCGAGCTAATTATCTCTCTTCAGCTAGCCATACCCTTACTGGGATTCGAACCAGGGAAGTATTACATGTGAGGCAGTTGTAATTGCCTCTACACCACTGGCTCTCTCCTTATCAGCTCAGGCAGGGGAATAAGTATATACTTTGTATTACAAAGAGCCAGTGGTGTAGTGGCAATTACAACTGCCTCACATGTAATACTTCCCTGGTTCGAATCCCAGTAAGGGTATGGCTAGCTGAAGAGAGCTAACTAGCTCGAAATAGATCTATACTAGTCTCCCTTATTTATTATTTAAAATTATCAGCTTAAAAACCTTACACACACATATATATATATATATATATATATATATATATATATATATATATATATATATATATATATATATATATATATATATATATATATTTGTTTTCGGAGATTTTCGCGGGTATTTGTATGTGGATCTTTGGTTCTTTGGGTTTTCTTCCACGTAGAGTTGGAAATATCTAGGCGACATTTCGATGAAGTCTCATTCATCATTTTCAGGCTTGTGTCTTCGGCCTTGTGCTTCTCAGAGTGATGTGAGCTTGCAGCTGCTTCTTCCTATTAACTACTAGTGGGGGTGTGACTTGATTGGGTGGGGGCTTGGCTGTGTTCTGATTGGGTGGGGTGTGTTCTCATTGGTTGGGGGTTTGGCTGTGTTCTGATTGGTTGGGGGGTTGGCTGTGTTCTGATTGGCTGGGTGTGTGTTCTGTTCTGGTGGGGGTTTGGTTGTACTCCGGTTAGTCTCAGTTGCTGGGGGATTTGAGCTGGTGAGCTGTGATACTATTGTTTGGCTTCGTGTTCGTGGTCGTGCCACATCTTCATGGTGGGCATCAGTTCCCTTCATGTATGGGTTGGGGGGGTTTGAAGCAGGTAGTGATGCAGCTGTGGTACGGCTTCTGGTCCGTGGTCGTGTTTCATCTTCTGTGTGGGTGTGAGTCTGCTTTCTGCGTGGAAGTGTGGTGGTAGTTTCTTGTGTGGCCCTCGTGGGTGTGGGTCTGGTGTCCTTTATGTTAGGTACTCTTTTGTTAATGAGGGCGGGTTTCCAAATGGCTGGTAGGCGGGAGGTGTCATCTCGTTTATTCATGCTATGTGGGCATTTTTCTATCTCTATGGCTTCTCTGATTATTCTGTTGTTGAAGTGTTCAGTTTTGGCGATAGTTCTGGTATTTTTAAAGTCAATCTTGTGTCCTGTGGCTTTGAGGTGTTGGACCAGGGAAGAGGTCGGTTCTTCTTTTTTGATTGAGTTCTTGTGTTCTTCAATGCGTGCACTTATCCTTCTGTTAGTTTGTCCAATGTATGTGGTGGGGCAGGAGGTGCACGGGATTTCGTATACTCCTTGGTTTTCTAACTCAATTTTGTCTTTAGGGTTTCTTAGGATGGTGGATATTTTTCCGTTTGTGCAGAATGCTGTTTTAATGTTGTGTTTTTGGAGGATCTTGCTGATTTTGTCTGTAGTGCCTTTTATATATGGGAGGAGGGCTTTGCCATTTTCTTGTTCTCTGTCTTGGATTTTGGTTGGGGTTTCTTTTTGGATTAGATGAGTAATCTTTCTTCTTTGGAATCCATTTGCTGTTAGTACGTTAGTGAGAGTGTGTAGTTCGGTTTTTAGGTGTTGTTCATCGGCTAAGCATTTTGTTCTGGAGATGAGTGTCTCAGCTACGGAATTGATCTGTGCTGGGTGGTGGTGTGAGAGTGCATGTAGATAGCAGTTTGCATGTGTTTTCTTCTGGTAGATGGTGTGTCCTAGGGAGCCATTGGATTTTTTGTATACTAAGACATCTAGGAAGGGAAGATGATTGTTAGCTTCTGTTTCCATGGTGAATTGTATTTTGGGGTGTAGGCTGTTGAGGTGTGTGAGGAAGTTGTTCAGTTTTTCTTTCCTTTGTGGCCAGATTATGAAGGTGTCATCTACGTATCTGAGCCAGAGTTTGGGTTTGTGATCATATTTTTTTAGAGCTTGTGTTTCAAAGTGTTCCATGTAAAGGTTTGCGATGACAGGTGAGAGGGGTGATCCCATGGGTGCTCCTTCTATTTGTTTGTATTTTTGTCCATTGTAGGTGAAGTATGTATTGGATAGACAGTGGTTGGTCAGATCTAGGATGTGCTTGGGGGGGTTGTGTTTATTTTGGATGGCTGTCAAGGCTTCTTTTATAGGCACTTGGGTGAAGAGGGATATGACATCGAAGCTCACTAATAGATCGCTGGGTTGTAAGTTTTATTTCTTTATGATCTCGATGAACTGGAATGAGTTTCTTACATGTGAGTTGATGGATTCAGCATAGGGCTGTAGTTGTTTGGTGAGAAATTTGGCTAGGTTTTGTAGAGGTGAGCCTATGGAGCTGACTATAGGTCTAAGTGGGGTTCCTTCTTTGTGTATCTTGGGGAGACCATAAAGCTTAGGGCATCTGGATGATTTCTCTCTGGGTATGATTCTTTGCTGGATTTCTTCGCTGATGGAAGAGGCTTTCATTTTGGATCTGGTGGTTTTTTCTAGGTAGGTGGTGGGGTCTGTGTTTAGGGGTTTGTATGTGGGGTCTTGGAGTAGGTTGGTTAACTTGGTTTGGTAGTCGGATGTGTTCATAACCACTGTCGCGTTGCCCTTGTCTGCTGGTAGGATTATTATACTGGTGTCTTTTTTCAGGTTAAGTAGCGCAGTTTGTTCTTCTTTGGATAAGTTGCTTTTGGGTGGTTTGCTAGTGCAGAGGATGTTGGTAATTTCGAGTCTGATTCTGTTCGCATCATCAGGGTTGGTTTTGGTAAGGCTGGTTTCAACTCCGCATATGATGGTTTCTGTGGGGATGTGTTTGGGAGCGACAGCAAAGTTGAATCCTTTCGAAAGGACATTGGTTTCGGCTTCGCTGAGGATCTTGTCTGAGATGTTGTGCACTGTTTGTTTCATGTGTGGCTCTGAGGGGGGAGGAGTTTGTTTCTGGCATTATTGTAGTTTTCTGAGTTTGTTGGTGTGTGTGTCTGTCTTGAGGGTGGTCTGTGTTTCGGCTCTCCAGACAGTGAGTTGTTTGGTTTTGTCCCAAAGTGTGGGGTGAATCTTGTTGCTGAGTCTGAGGTGAAGTGTGAGGAGATCTTTGTTGATTTGGTCTAGGAGGAATCTTTTTGTGTGAAGTTCATTTCTGATTAGGGCCAATTCTGTTCTTTTTAGGATGCGTTTGGTGGCTGCTGTGTTGGTGTGGAATTTCAATTGGAAGCTTATGGGGATTAAATTTTGATCTCGGCAGTTGCGTAGGAATGCGAAGTCACATAAAATGGAAGCTCTTTGGACTTCAAGTTTTTCGTAAGTCCTGGTCAGATGGTGGGTTTCCTCCCCGTAGAGGTGCAATATTTGTTTTCGGAGATTTTCGCAGGTATTTGTATGTGGATCTTTGGTTCTTCGGGTTTTCTCCCGCGTAGAGTTGGAAATATCTAGGTGACGTTTCAATGAAGTCTCATTCATCATCTTCAGGCTTGTGTCTTCGGCCTTGTGCTTCTCAGAGTGATGTGAGCTTGCAGCTGCTTCTTCCTTTTAACTACTAGTGGGGGTGTGATTTGATTGGGTGGGGGCTTGGCTGTGTTCTGATTGGGGGTGTGTAAACAAAATGCTTAGCCAATGAACAACACCTAAAAACCGAACTACACACTCTCACTAACGTACTAACAGCAAATGGATTCCAAAGAAGAAAGATTACTCATCTAATCCAAAAAGAAACCCCAACCAAAATCCAAGACAGAGAACAAGAAAATGGCAAAGCCCTCCTCCCATATATAAAAGGCACTACAGACAAAATCAGCAAGATCCTCCAAAAACACAACATTAAAACAGCATTCTGCACAAATGGAAAAATATCCACCATCCTAAGAAACCCTAAAGACAAAATTGAGTTAGAAAACCAAGGAGTATACGAAATCCCGTGCACCTCCTGCCCCACCACATACATTGGACAAACTAACAGAAGGATAAGTGCACGCATTGAAGAACACAAGAACTCAATCAAAAAAGAAGAACCGACCTCTTCCCTGGTCCAACACCTCAAAGCCACAGGACACAAGATTGACTTTAAAAATACCAGAACTATCGCCAAAACTGAACACTTCAACAACAGAATAATCAGAGAAGCCATATAGATAGAAAAACGCCCACATAGCATGAATAAACGAGATGACACCTCCCGCCTACCAGCCATTTGGAAACCCGCCCTCATTAACAAAAGAGTACCTAACATAAAGGACACCAGACCCACACCCACGAGGGCCACACAAGAAACTACCACCACACTTCCACGCAGAAAGCAGACTCACACCCACACAGAAGATGAAACACGACCACGGACCAGAAGCCGTACCACAGCTGCATCACTACCTGCTTCAAACCCCCCCAACCCATACATGAAGGGAACTGATGCCCACCATGAAGATGTGGCACGACCACGAACGCGAAGCCAAACAATAGTATCACAGCTCACCAGCTCAAATCCCCCAGCAACTGAGACTAACCGGAGTACAACCAAACCCCCACCAGAACAGAACACACACCCAGCCAATCAGAACACAGCCAACCCCCCAACCAATCAGAACACAGCCAAACCCCCAACCAATGAGAACACACCCCACCCAATCAGAACACAGCCAAGCCCCCACCCAATCAAGTCACACCCCCACTAGTAGTTAAAAGGAAGAAGCAGCTGCAAGCTCACATCACTCTGAGAAGCACAAGGCCGAAGACACAAGCCTGAAGATGATGAATGAGACTTCATCGAAACGTCGCCTAGATATTTCCAACTCTACGCGGGAGAAAACCCGAAGAACCAAAGATCCATATATATATATATATAGTAAACCAAAGGGGAGTATGTTAGGTTTCTTTAAGAATCTGAACTATATTGGTTTACCATATATGGTTGCAAGTCATAATGACTCAGCACTTTACTGAAGCCAAGATACTGACTGGCTACAAGAAGCAGGATTACTATATAGCAAGAAGCCAGAGAGCACATGGCTAGAATGGGCTTTTACTGTGGGCTTCTACTCTGGATGCTACTTGGCTACTGCTGCTTCTACTCAGCAAATATCTTCATCACTCTGTAACTATATCTCTCCATCGCTGCATGGATGTATTGAAGATGCTGTATTGCTGTTATGCCTACTGATTATGATGGTTAGTTATATACTCTATTGATTGATGAACTGTGTATGAATATTGGACTGAATCTTGCACTGTGTTTATACTCTTGTATATAAAACCCTTTATCCTTCAACCTCTGTGCTTGTGTGACTCTATACTCACTGCTACAATTTTGCACACTACTTCCGTTTGCTGCATACTTCTTGAAGACAAAGAAAAGTCTGCTAATACTTATCATGACCTGACCAGGTTCCCAAAGAACAAACACAGACAAAGGCAGCAGCCCCCACCTTTTAAGGTTTAATAACAAATTCTGTTCTGAAGGCTGCTTTCCACTAATTAGCTCCAACAAGAAAGAGCCTTGCCAAGTTGTTTGTCAAGGCTGCCAAAAACCCAGAGATAAGAACTAATTTACAAAATTATCCAAACACGAACTAAGATGTCCACCAGTTGAGTTTAAGAGCTTCTTTGCTGTCTGCAAAGAACACTTTTCCAAACCTGGCTTTTATCTTCTTGAGTGAGGGACCATTACCTTGCAGCCTTACTCCTGAGTCACCTGTGCTGCTGTAATTGTTCTTTCCTCCGAGCAATTCTTCGTGCACAGCAATTCTTTGGCACAGGCTCCTCGGGGACCTCCTCATCACTGCTGCCAGCCCCCACAATCTCTGAAGGCAGCAGTCCACTCTCTGATGGTCCTGGCCCTCATCAGAGTCCTTGCTCTCCTCAGCCATCTGCACCTGCTGCCAACTAACCACAACAACCTCGTGCATTACTAACAAAATGTTGACCAGGAGGGGCACCAATCTAACAGTGTTTGCTGCTAAAGGAGATGTGGGGGTTGTTGTTTTTTTGTTTCTTTTTTGTTTCCCTTCTCTTTTGAATTTTTATTTATTTTTTATTTGATTTTTATAGCCATAAGTGACTCTTATGGGAAGTGTAGTGCATACTGTAAGTGTGTTTATCTCTATGTGTCTATTGATGGATGATTTGTCTGATTATCAAACTTCCAGGAATTCCCTAGTATTTTTTTATTTGGCTTGATTTAAAATGCTAATAGTTTCTGTACTAAATGATAGTTAAGTCTGTCCATAAATTTTGAGGTTAAGGTGTTTTTGTTGTGTCTTCTATTGCTAGTTGATATTTCTGGATGCCTTCTACCAATCTTCTGCCTGTCTATCATACACAGCACTCATATTATATATTGCAATGTAAAATCTAGGTGAGTCCTTTTTTTCTTCTTGGGTTACTGGGTCTTTTGATTTGCTTGAGATATTTTGGAGGGCTTTAGTTGGTTTATGTGCTATAGTGATGCCAAGTGAGAAAACAAAACAAAATCTTCTATAAAGTCTTCCAAAAATGTAACCACTTTGTTTGATCTTGTATTAGCACATTGGTGGCAAAAGAATCTCCAGAATGAAAATGTGCATATTTAATTTAGGTTATTCAATGAGTTCTAAGTATGTGAAATAAAAACAGCTGCCCAGTTTCTTTCTTCTCATACTTCATGCCTTCACTAAATCTGCTGGGCTCTAGAGTTTCCTGGGAGAACAATTTTATTCTCTGCAGAGCAGAACTAAATCTTAAGGCTGCTTTCTCTCTAAGCTTTTCTTTCCTTCATTCTTAAAGTCTGACAAGGGTCTTTCTCTAGAGAGCCATCTTCACCAGCTTCTTTGAATTTTCTGTCAGTATTTGGCATTTTCCTCCACATTGAGGTGTCATTCCTGCCAACATCTTATAGATTGCCGACTAAAAACAAAACAAAAATAAATCCAAAGTGCTGGGTTAATGGTGATGAAGAAAGATAGTTTTCCATGGTAAACAGTAAGCATCATTTCTGACTCAGGATACCATTCAAATTTATTTGAGAGAAAATAAATGGTACCTTAGAAAAATATTGATGTTCTCCAATGACTGCAATGTGAAGCAATCCATACAGCAACACATGTTAATGATAATGGGTGATTGAAGATACAAATTTTGGATTTTTTTTTAGCATCTTGAGTATTGTTTTTCATTCACTAGTTATAATGGATTGAAATGAGTTTTCTGGATTCCTTATGTTCGTCTTGGAATAAAATACAAGACAGTATGATGTCATGTAATCAGTATTTCTTCTCTTACATCTATTTTTAAGAGTAAAACACAGATAATTGGATCAGAGACTTAGAGTTTCTTAATTATTTAAAACATGTGCTATAAATATTCCTATGTGCTATATGCTCTGTCTCATATATTCAAGACATTTCTGATATTCATTAATTTGAATGAATGGGTACAATTCAATCAACATTAAATGCTAGATTTCAAGGGGTATTTTCCAATTGAAGTTAGTGGGACTTGGAACTACTTAATTTGTCCAAGTCCATGACTATTATTTATTGTTGGACTGGCTTTGGGGCAATAAAAAAAATGGCAAGTGAATATGAAATATTTGTAATTAATTCTCGTCCTTTTTTCATTTGTTAGCCTTTTTCAGTGGAATAAAATACTGTGCTCCACAGCCTCTCAACTTTAAAGAAGCTGTTATACTATGTTAAATTGTTGCTAGCCTAAATATGAACTATTTTAAATTATTTTTCTTGTGGGATATTGCATTTCAAAATTAAATGTAGGTTGCTATGCTGTGTTTCCACCTAGCTCTCAATCATTTATATTTTATCAATCAGTCCTATGGTGTTATTTATTTATCTATCACATAATAACCATACTGAAGAGAATAATTTATCTGGCATAGCATGATAATTTGTATTACAATTTCACCCCTGCTGCCATAACTTGCATTCCGTTAAAGTGATGGTTTAGAAAATTACAATTCTGAGGTCATTTTTTTTTCTGGCTCTCTCTTCTGCCTTTCTTAATTTTATTTGTCTAATTTCCAGCAGAGAATTCATCCAAAAATATGAGGGCTTGGGGGGAAGAGCGGCTGGAGAAAGAGTTGTAAAACCTCCAGTTTTAAGCTAATACCTCAGAAGAGACTCCTTAACATCAATATCTTTAAAAAAGATTTCTTCAAGGATTTTGGTTTTAAACATGGAACTCACATCTCAGTATTTCCTTTTAATAAAACCATACTTAACTTTCAATTTGTTCTAGGGTTTATATAATAGATTTAAAGAGATGCAGGCTATAGAAGAAATAATATTCACTTGGATCAAATATTACTTTCTACTTGTGGAGAGTGAAAGGGTTTGCTATGATTATGTTATTATTTATGACTTAGTTCTTCATCAGTTCAACAGCCTATCTCCCCATCTTTGGAAAATAGCAGCCAAAAACCTGAATTTAATCCTGACCTATAAGAGGAACTAGTTATACAGAAAGGAAATTATGTGGAATTGCTCATCATTTTAAAATATCTTGTTTTTAAAGCTCATGCAGTACAATTGAATTTGTGGGGGAAAAAGCTGAAGTGGAGGAGATGAAGCATATTTTTTTTTGAGATCAAGAAGAGCTTGGTGATCTAAATCCAAAAATGATGGTGTTAAGCATATTATTTCTTATGAAAAAAGAATAGCTGCAAAAACTTGGATAAACAGCATGCCATAGATGTTGAGACAGTTCTAGAAGTTAAAAAGTTATTCAAATGAAATGAATATCAGTTTGCCAAGTTTGCTTTTATCAATAATTCACAGTTTCAAAATATTTCTTATAATGTTCAACAAGATTAGACCTGATTGTTGGGTTGGTTGATTGATTGATTGATCGATTAATTGATTATGTGCCATTAAGTCAATTTCACTCCTAATGACCACATAAATTATCTCCATGATGATCAATCTCTAGCATGCCAACCCATTTTAAATCTAAGATCTTAAATCTAAGATTTAAGAGCCTCGGTGGTGCAGTGGTTGAGTGCTGTACTGCAGGCCAGTTCTGCTGACTATTGGCTGTTGAAATCCCACCAGGCTTAAGGCTGACTCAGCCTTCCATCCTTCCGAAGTGGATAAAATGAGGACCCAGATTGTTGGGGGCAATATGCTGACTCTGTAAACTACTTAGAAAGGGCTGTATAAAGCACTATAAAGTGGTATATGTATGCACTGTATGGCACAGACTGCTGGGCAGCAGCAACAGGGACCAAAAGCTGTCTCTGTGCCATGGAAATGCAAATGCTATGTTGGATATTGGGCATCTCCCTTCTTGACCACATCACAAATGTGGTCAAGACAACATTTTGGTGTGGCACCAATTATAGAGAAGTTGAGAGAAGGCCAACTCCTCTGGTATAGACATGTGCAGAGAGCAGCACCTTCCACCCTGGGCAAGACTGCCTACCAACTAGAAGTCAATGGCCGGCAACCTCATGGACGTCCAAAAACAGAGTTGGCAAGACACCATCAACAAAGATATGCAAGCCACAGGACTGTGCCCTGTAGAGGCAGCTAGTCAAGGAAGAAGAAGAAGATCAATCTCTAACATGTTCTTTCAAGTCTCGCAATGGTAGACTTATCATCACTATAACTGAGTCCATCCACCTTGCTGTTGGTCATTCTCGTCTCTTTCTTTCTACGTTTCTCAACAGTAGAGCTTTCAGTATGTATGGACAAATTTAAACAAGATATTTTTTTCCCACCACAATCAAAATGTGTGGTAATCGAAACTGCTTGTTTTGTAGGTTTCTGTTTCCATTTAGCATGGAAACTGAAATCCGTTTTTGTAGAGCTATATCTGTGTAGATCTGATTTGTAAATTCTACAATAAAAGATTATTTCTGCATTTATCTTGGCAAGCAGGATCTTTGGAAAGGGATGCAAAGATGTAAATATATTGTTCCCATAATGCTGCTTCCTTTGTCCATTATTTGTGAATTGGATATTTTTTTAAAACTATGGGTTGTCCTCCTCTGTCCTATTGGAAAGTAAGAAAAAAGAATACCATTATTGAATGTTCTGGTTTTAAAGAATTACATATTTGTTTCAAGGAAACGTCTTAATGAGAAAATGACAACTATATCCAAAGAAATGAAAACAGATTTGAGAAAGAGCCCAAGCAAGGGAAAAAAAAGTTCTCCTATTCATTCATTCAGGCTCTCTGACAACAGCAATCTACAGGGAGTACTCAAGTTACGACCACAATTAAACTCAATTTTTTTGTTGCTAAGTGAGATAGCTGTTAACAGAGTTTTGCCCCATTTTACAACTCACTGCAATTGTTCAGTTAATAGTTGATAAGTGAATCCAGCTTCCCCATTGCCAAAAGATTGCAAAAAAAGATCACATGACCTTGGGATTCTGCAACCATCATACATATGAGCCGGTTGCCAAACATCCAAATTTTAAGCACGTGACCATGGAGATGCTGCAATGGTAGGAAGTGTGAAAAATGGTCATAAGTCACTTTTTTCAGTGCCGTTGTAACTTTGAATGGTCACTAAATGAATAGCTGTAAGCTGGAACTACCTATAATTTGTCTCATTGCTATTCAGTACTTAACTGCTTGTGAGTTTTCATATATATGCATAGCATGGTGGTGGCTTGACTCACTCAAATGCTCTTACCCACAGTCCTTGAAATTGCACTTTCCTACAATTCAGTGGTGGGATTCAAATTTTTTTACTACCAGTTCTGTGGGTGTGGCTTGGTGGGCGTGGTGTGACTTGGTTGCCGTGGCTTGGTGGGCAGGGCAGGGAAAGGAAATTGAAAAATCTCCATTCCCTCCCCACTGCTGGGGAAAGGTTACTGCAAAATCCCATTCCCTCCCCAGCCCATATATACATAGCATATGCTTTGCAGCTCCGTTCTCCTGTGCAGGGCAACAAAAGAAGACCCAGCTGGTCAGCTGGGACTCGAGAGGCAAAGAATAGATGGTGGCAGGGCCAGTCAGAGGTAGTATTTGCCGGTTCTCCAAACTACTCAGAATTTCCACTACCGGTTCTCCAAAACTGGTCAGAACCTGCTGAATACCCCCTGTCGCTACAATTCTTGGGAAAGTCCGTTTGACTATTGCCATCATCTACTCTTTACAAAGAATTTCCTATAGGTTCCTTTTCCTAGCTAGTGTCAGAATATGCCTTCTGGTTTTCAGAAAGATTCAGCTTGTTTATTATATACATAAAGGTTAAGCTTACTGTGCCTAATTCATCATTCAGAGTTAGAATTTCTTTCTAGTCTCTGCCCACTATCTATTTTGATAGGCTGAGATTTAATGGATTTACTCTTTTGTATCCAAATGTCTTGGGATGTTTTCTCTTCTTTCACTACAGGGATGAAGTGTTTTGAACCTGAGGCTGCAGAGAAATATAATGGAATGAGATCAGTGATGTAAAGAAGTAACAGTATTTTTTAATCTGTGTGTGCATGTGTGCGTATGTGTATGCATACATATTTATTTATTTATTTATTTATTTATTTATTTATTTATTTATTTATTTATTTATTTTATTTTATTTTATTTTATTTTATTGAACTTATATACCGCCCTATTTCCCTGACTGGACTCAGGGCGGTGCACAGCCGAATTAAAATACAAAAACAATACAGAATTAAAAACAATTAAAAAACCAAATATAAAGGCTGAAAAGCTAAAAAATATAAAGGGGTTAAAAGCTAAAACCAAGTAAGACCAAATTAAAAACCTCCTAAAAACCCTAGGCCAGACCGGCTTGATGAAATAAATAGGTTTTTAATGCGCACCGGAAGGTCAAGAGATCAGGGATGGTTCTCATCTCCGGGAGTAATTCATTCCAGAGGGAGGGTGCCCCAAACAAGAAGGCCCACACCCTCGGGGTCGCTGGCCATCCAGCCGGTGGCACCCCGAGGAAGCCGACTCTATGGGAACATATTGGCCGACAGGAGGCCGATAATGGCAGGAGGCGGTCCCGCAAATATCCTGGTCCCAAGCCATAGAGCGCTTTAAAGATGGTAACTAGAACCTTGAAGCACACCCAGAGGACCACCGGGAGCCAATGCAGCTCATGCAAGAGTGGCGTAATATGGGAGCTCCGAGGAGCCCCCAACACCACCCGCGTGGCCGCATTCTGCACCAGCTGGAGCCTCTGGGTGCTCTTCAAGGGGAGCCCCATATAGAGAGCGTAGTCTAGGAGAGATTATGAGGGTGGAGGTGACCGTGTGAAGCGCACCCCGATCCAGAAAGGGCCGCAACTGGTAGATCCTACGGACCTGACCAAAAGCCCCCTGGCAACGGCCGCCACATGGTTCTCCAATGACAGCCGTACGTCCAGGAGGACACCAGATTGCGAGCCCTCTCTGTGGGGGCAAGAATTTCCTCCCTCACAGCCAGTGATGGAACCAGCTATATATATATGTGTGTGTGTCTGTGTGTGTATGTATGTTTATGTATATATGTATATGAATGCATACACATACACACACATGCAAACACACATTACAAATATAGGAATAAACACACACACACACATTTATTTATTTATTTATTTTGTCAATTGCTTACAAGATAATAGGTATAAGTAAAAACATAGTTATGAATACATGGATACATATAAGAAAAATAAAAAAGAAACAATAGGACAGGGATGATAGGCACGCTGGGGCGTTTATGCACGCCCCCTACAGACCTTTTAGGAAAGGGGTGAGGTCAATAGTAGACAGTCTAAGGTTAAAGTTTTGAAGAAGTAGATGTTGGCATTAGGAAGTTTTTTCAACCTTATTATTTCCAAAAGTCCCTATAATAGTATTTCCTATTCCTTTAGTTTGCTTCTCTAATTTTCCTCTGCAATTTGGGGGCGGGGTATAAGTTTTTTTTAATGCAATCCAACATTTTAAATGATCTTTTTCTTTCTTTCTTTTTTGTGGTTTTTCATGTTTTTCCATAGTTCTTCAAAAAGTCTGTCCCAGTTAAATCATTTCTTTCCGTTTTCTTTGATATGGAAAAAAGTTTTCCTAGAATATAAAACGCCTTAGATGTTCTTCTAAGAGGAGCCAGATATCTTACTAAATTGCACATAAGAAAGATCTTTTATGTAGAAGATAATTTGGTCAAATATGATCAGTGGGAATAAAAACCACTAACTTAAAGCTTTGATTATGTTACCAAAATGTGATATAGTGAAGCAAAAAAATAAAGATATTTGTTAAAATTCCTGATTAAAAGTTTTAATAACTATATTGCATTTATTAATTGCTCTGTCCATACTAAGGAACATCCAGATGTTTTACACTGATGTTCTGAATATCTTTATATTTTTATAATTTAGTTATAGATTATATAATTAAGGCAGAAGTTTTTAATCAAGTGTTAGAACCTTCATTAAACTGTAATGCTGTTCCAGCTAAATTTAATTCTTGCACATGGAAGTGCTACAAGCTAGTCTGTTACATTATAATTTGGTGGATATACCACTGAATTATATCCTGCCTTTCCTTCAGAAGCTTCTTGGGGAAAAAATAGTTTAAACAAGAACATTTAGAAATCCAGGTTATCAGACCTTTGAATATATGCGCAAGATGTATTATTATAAACTTTTGTTTTAAAAAATTATTCATTGTAAACTGTTAAGATTTGTGACTGCAATAGGTAAACTTGGGGAAATGCAATAATTTGGGAATGTAAGTCAAACAAAAAATATTTTCCACATGAAGATTGCCTTTGAGTTGGATATCAATATTATATTGACAATAAAAAGTTAGAAAATTTAATTCTGGTTATTTAAAACACTTCAAGACATAAGGAGAAATAACTTGATACATCAACTAAATGGTGGTATGACTTTTTTTGCCTCATTTCTATTTTAATATGGTACATGGATTGTTAAAACAGTTTCAAAGGCATTACTAGTTAAAAGGGATCACTGAAATCCTAAACTCACTGGTCATAGTTCAGTTTAGAACTGGGTTGCTGTGATACAGTTCTCTGCCCAGGGACCCACTGTTCTAAATAGCAATATTTAATTATAAACTTTGCAGAGAAATTTTCATCTATAAATCAAGTTCTATTAAAAGGAAATCAATATAAGTTAATTTTTGCATCAGATCATTGCATCTTAGTATTTTAAATATAATTAAGATACCAAGGTATACATTCACATTTTTCAGACTCTGCCTGGGGAAGTTGAATGTTCAGTGAGCCCGGAATATGTTTCTGTCAATGTTGTGACATGTCAGTGCAGGGAAACCTAATCCTTATCAGATACAGTTGGGGGCCCTTTTTTTTTTTAACTGTGCAAAAATGAAAAGTATAAGTTTTGGATTTAGCTGTTCCAAGGCATATAAACATTTAACAACACATTCTTAGAAGCAGATTCATCATGACCCAGTTCGATAAACACTTGTGAGTTTTGAGATTAGCAAGATAATATTTTTCAAAAGACTTCTGACTGGATTTTCTGAGATTCTTACTATTCTGAATGTCAGTGTTTCTCATAGGAATATTGAGGTATATAGTGTATCAGATGCTGTCCATAACACCCTAACAACAAAAATTAGATTTGGAGTTCAGTTTATTTATTTATTTTATTTATTTACACATTTATATACCGCCCTTCTCCCGAAGGACTCAGGGTGGTGTTCAGCCAACTATAAAACATTCCACATTACAAAAGTTTAAAAAGATTAAATATCCTAAGCTGCCACTAAAATTTATGCCCAACCCCAATAAATTAACAATAAAAACCCCAAATTTAAAACCCCAAAATTTAAAACCCAAATTCTAAAATTACTCTTTAAAACTCCCATTCCAGGCCGGCCTGCTCTAAGAGCCAAGTTTTCAGCTGAATGCTCTCAAGTTTTCACGTCTGAATGCTCTCAGGTCGGTGTTATTACGTAGCTCAGGAGGCAGCCCATTCCAGAGAGTGGGTGCCCTCACAGAGAAGGCCCTATTCCTTGGGGTCACCAGGTGGCACATAGATGCCCATATACCAATATATATATACTGTATATATTTAAATGCTTATTGAAAACATTAATTTAGAAAATTATACATCCATTAATTTTGTAGACACACAACTAAAATATAATAACAATGCCTGCTATTTCAGAACAAGAATCCCTTTTAGTCCTCCCTATTTCTTATCTTATGTTTTTTTTATTTAAATAGGCATTTTTCTTGCAATATATCCCACTACTTTTAGTTTGTATTGATTCCAAAATGCATCAAGATCAGTGATGGGATTCAATTTTTTTTACTACCGGTTCTGTGGGTGTGGTTTGGTGGGTGTGGCAGGGGAAGGATACTGTTAAATCTCCAGTCAGAGATTATATTTGTCGGTTCTCCGGACTACTCAAAATTTCCGCTACTGGTTCTCCAGAATTGGTCAGAACCTGCTGAACACCATCTCTGATCAAGATGGGTGTCAAAGATATCGGATCATGAATTGAGAATTGTTATCCCTGTCTTGTGGACATGTATTTATGTGTACATGTGCATGTGTTCTGGATTGGTTATATTTGAAATACTTACTGTTCATTGGTCTACATTCCGGCGGGAGATCCTCGGCCCGTCATTGGCTGACTTAGGCGCGGGAGCCCTTTAAAAGAGGGGCTGCCTCGCCGCCGAGCCAGTCGGTGTTCCTGTAAATAAACAAAAAGACTGAATCACTATCCGTGTGTGCCTCGTCATTGCCGCTACAAAACACTGGCGACGAGGGTGGGATCGAGGCAACACGTTTAGAGAGTGAATAGCGGCGGAGAGCGAGCGGCATCATGTCCGGAAGCAACGCCCCGCCAGAGAAATTCAATCCGGCAAAGGAGGAATGGCAGACGTATGTGGACCGATTCCTCATGTTTTTGGAGAGTAGCGATCTGAGCGGAGTGTCGGATCATCGGAAGAGAGCGGTTTTCTTGACCCACTGCGGCCAAGCCGTTTTTCGAATGGCAAAGGCGCTAGCGTCTCCAATCGATGTCAAAACACTAACTTGGCCCGAGCTAGAAAAGATCCTGAGAAAACACTACGCTCCCACAGCCTCCTGCCTGATCAAGCGCCATGAGTTTTACCTCCGGAATCAAAAAGAAGGTGAACCTATCGCTGATTTCGTGGCAGATTTAAGAGAAATAGGAGGGGAGTGCGAATTCTCGGATTTCAACGAGGCTCTGAGAGACCGGATCGTATTAGGCTTAAAAGATCCAATATTGCAGAGTAAGTTACTAAACCGACCCAAGATAACAGCCACAGAGGCCATCGAAGAAGCCACCGCAGCCGAAGCTGCTCACAAATCGGCGGCAAGAATGAAACAGATTAATCAAGCTGCACACCACAATCCCAAAGAGGCCACCAAAACTGAAGACGAACGGGGAAAAACCTCAACACACTACGAGGATCTAGAAACTGAGGCCAGTAGTGAAGAAGATGAGGTTTGCCACCTAAAAGCCACGAGAGGGAAAAAAGAGCGGGCAATCAGGCGGTTTGATTTTGAATGCAACCGTTGTGGTGGAAACCACCCCAGATCAGAGTGCCGTTTCATAGACGCAATATGCAGAAAGTGTGAAAAGAAAGGGCACATCGCAAGAGTATGCAGAGCCAGATCAAGCTACAGCCCCAGGCGGAGAGAAAGTCCTCCTCCAAGAGAGAGAGAAAAGAAAACAAACAACCGTTGGAGCCAGGAAGGAAGGAATAGAAAGTTTAAAGAGTCATCTTACAAGAAAGAAGAAACGCACCAAACAGTAATAATTGGTCACTCTAATACAAAAAACGTTAAAAAAGTCCACGTTCAAGTAAGAATTGAAGGAAAAAATTGTGAAATGGAAGTGGATTCGGGATCATTCCTTTCCATGGTCTCGTGGGACACTATTAAAAACTTGATCCCAGACATACGGCGAAGCGAACTAGACAAACAGAACTTAACGCTTAAAGACTACCAGGGAAACAAAATTCCGGTAGTAGGGATTGGACATTTCCAGGTAACCTTCAACAACCACACTGAGATTCTTCCCCTAACAATTGTGGACCGGAACAGACCAAACCTTTTAGGACTGGAATGGTTCGAACCGCTTGGAATAGGGATGACCGGTATCAACCATATTACAGACGCTGACTGGGAGGCAGACCTCATTCAAGAATTCCAGGACCTGTTCAGCGAAGAATTAGGCAAGTACCGGGGTAACCCGATTTCTTTTAACATAGACCCTAAGGTAGCCCCAATTAGACTAAAGGCAAGACGGGTACCTTTTGCTTTAAAGCCAAAAATAGAAGAACAACTGGATAAACTAGTCAAGCAAGGGGTCCTCGAACCAGTTGACCACGCTAAATGGGAGACCCCTATAGTGACCCCTATAAAAGCAGACGGGTCGGTTCGTATTTGTGGGGACTATAAGGCGACCCTCAACCATGCACTACAACAGAGCGCATACCCCGTGCCTGTCGTACAACACTTGTTACATTCTATCAAAGGCGGAAAAATTTTCGGTAAACTCGATTTGGCTCAGGCTTACCAGCAACTGCCCGTTGACGAAAAAACAGCTGAAGCCCAAACTATTGTAACACACCGGGGTGCCTTTAAGTGTAATCGCCTCCAATTTGGCGTTAGCGTGGCACCTGGCATTTTTCAATCTCTTATGGAACGCCTCCTTCAAGGAATTCCAGGGGTCATCCCATATTTCGATGACGTCCTGATTGCAGCTAAACACAAATTGCAACTGCGAGACCGCCTAAGAAAAGTGCTTACCAAATTTACTGAGGCTGGGTTAAAAGTCAAAAAAGACAAATGCACCCTTATCACGGACAAAATAGAGTTCTTGGGATACCAAATCGATGGCAATGGCATCCACCCAACAGCAGGAAAAACCCGTGCTATCAAAAATGCCCCCACCCCAACTAACAAAGCTGACCTACAAGCCTTCCTAGGGTTAATAAACTTTTATCATGTCTTTTTGCCCCAGAAAGCCACAGTGGCGGAACCCTTGCATAGACTTTTGGACAAAGACACATTGTGGAAGTGGGGACATCGGGAAGAAACAGCATTTAACAAAATTAAAGACATGATCACTTCAGCAAAGGTACTAATACAATATAACGAGACTTTGCCATTGTTACTAACTTGTGATGCCTCGCCTTTTGGGATCGGAGCTGTCCTGAGCCACCTTCTACCTAACGGCAGAGAGGCTCCGATTGCCTTCTATTCAAAAACCTTGTCTAAAAGCCAAAGAAATTACAGTCAACTGGACAAGGAGGCACTAGCCATAATTTCTGGTATTAAACGTTTCCATGAATACCTGTATGGCCGATCATTTTCTATCATCACCGACCACAAACCCCTACTAGGTATTCTGGCGGGAGACAAACCAACTCCTCACATTTTATCACCCAGAATGACAAGATGGTCAGAATTCCTTGCCGCTTACAATTACACCTTGTCTTACCGTCCGGGTCCGTCCATCACGCACGCCGATGCTTTAAGTCGTTGCCCGTTACCAGACTCTGATCCTGAACCAAACCCCAGCACCTCAACCTTTTTGATTGAAACCCTGCCCGACCTCCCGATGACAGCAGCAGACATCGCGCACGAAACCTCTAACGACCACCTACTGCATACCGTGAGTAGGTGGATCATAAAGGGATGGCCAGACTCTGATTTACAAGAACAGTACAGACCATTTAAACAGAGACAAATGGAACTTTCCGTACTAAAAGGTTGTGTACTATGGGGGGATCGAGTGGTCATTCCACTAAAACTTCGAAATCCCATATTGAAACTATTGCATGAGGGACACCCCGGGGTGGTGAAAATGAAAAGTTTAGCCAGGAGTTATGTATGGTGGCCTGGGTTAGACAAGGATGTTACCGACTGGGTCGCGGGTTGCCAGCCCTGCCAGACATCCCGGCCCTCACCCCCAAAGGCGCCAGCCACTGAGTGGGATCTACCTAGGGGCCCTTGGTCTAGAATCCACATAGATTTTGCGGGTCCGACTAAGGGGCATACCTTCTTGATTCTGGTAGATGCTTATTCCAACTGGTTAGAAGTGAGCCTAATGAAATCAACCTCTTGCGAGGCTGTCATACGACAGCTCAGTCAATGGTTTGCCACCCACGGATTACCAGACGTCCTGGTATCTGACAACGGCCCTCAATTCACGGCTACAGAATTTGAGGGTTATTTAGCAAGCTTGGGCATACGCCATGCCCTAACCGTGCCGGCACATCCGGCAGCGAATGGACGGGCCGAACGCATGGTCCGGTTTACCAAGGAGACCCTTCTTAAGTTAGACCAGGGCCCTATACAAGCACGCATCGACAAATTATTATTCCTCCAACACATTACACCTAGTAGCACTACTAACAAAACTCCTGCTGAATTACTTATGGGGAGGAAACTACGTTCCCCTCTAGATAGACTACACCCTACATACTCTACAGACAAGCCTCTAGATTCTTCAACCAGAGTCCGAACATTCCGAATTGGGGATTTAGTTTACGCTAAAAACCTGGTAGGGCACCCCTTATGGGTGCCAGCCACCATCACACATCTAACCGGACCCCGTTCTTACCGGCTTACCACTGCTGATGGCAAAAGCTGGAAGCGACACATAGACCAACTGCGAACTCGCACCCTTCCCAGACCTGGCGATTTTCCTGGGGGGGAAGGGGAGCAACCACCAAGCAGTCAAGATAAGGAAAGCCCACTAACAAACAATGACGCGTAACTCACACACACACACCCTCAACTCTAGCTCCGGTCGGGTCGCGCTGCTACGCACCTGATCCTGGAGAACGTCCCGCTGAAACATCTGACAGGACCGACGATAATCCAGGCCAGGCAGGGAGCGGCATGGCCACATCAATTAGCCCAGCTAGGCCCGTTGGTAGTGACGCAGCCGGCTCGACCTGCTCGAAGTTTCCAGGGCCGGAGGCGAGAGGAGCAACAGGTCCTTCCGCACCAGCCGATAGCAACGACGCAACTGAGCCGCGCAGGTCCAGTCGGACCCACAGGAGCCCCGCCTATCTACGTGATTACGTAACATAGGCGCGGCTCCTGATTGGTCAGACTGGACCAAGGAGGGAGGGGTGTTCTGGATTGGTTATATTTGAAATACTTACTGTTCATTGGTCTACATTCCGGCGGGAGATCCTCGCCCCGTCATTGGCTGACTTAGGCGCGGGAGCCCTTTAAAAGAAGGGCTGCCGCGCCGCCGAGCCAGTCGGTGTTCCTGTAAATAAACAAAAAGACTGAATCACTATCCGTGTGTGCCTCGTCATTGCCGCTACAAAACAGCATGCACTATATCTTTTGAGGATATTTTGGTCCTCAGAACATAAGTATTTGCCTGAGTCTCTACTTATCATAAGGTTGCACATTTGGTGGGGAAAAATACCACTGAGTATGAAATCCTTTATCTCTCTACTGTTGAAATTTCAAAAAGACATTCTTTAAAGTGGGAATGTCACGAAGAGAACACCCTTTTCACCTGTAATTATCAGAATAAATAGAATTAAACTAAACCCTGCACCTTGCTATCTTAAATCTCTTAGTAATGACAGTCAGCTGAATTATGAATAGTTTGCTGCTAGTTGCTGGAATGCTTTAAACATTACCTTCAAATGCATGTACTTCTAGGGAGCTTATTATATCAAAAGAAGTATAATTAAATCTAATACTAATTTGATTATAGGAAGGGTGAAGAAGAGAATCTAACTCTATTTTTCATTCTCCATACAATGGAGTTATTATCTCCACAGTACGGTGGCTCAATAGGTTTTACTGAATGTAGCTATGGTCTAAAATATAAATATTTTAAAATAAATGTTAAGTTTTAAAATAAATAAATATTGGAAACAAAGGATTGCTTAGCATATTCAGCAATTGGCATCATATCCTATACAGCAGCCCAAACCCTGGTCTGTGGTCCAGTATCGGGCCGCGGCCCATTGGAAACCAGGCCACACAAGCAGTGGGCGAGTACACAAGTGCACGAAGCCCCATTTGTGTAAGCAGCAGGTACACCTATGAAACCATTCTCTCTCCTCCCCCCTCCCCCTGCCACTGCCGCCAGTCCACAGAGGCAGAAAGGTTGGGGACCACTATTATACAGTGTAGAAGAACACCCATAAATTTTATATATAGTACATTTTTCCATCCCAACTGCACAAATGAAACATTTTTTATTCAACAGCATCCAGCATGTAAAACTGGAAAACCAAAGTATAGACCAGCAGTCTCCAAACTTGGCAACGTTTAGACTTGTGGAGTTAAACTCCCGAAATTCCCCAGGCAGCATGATATGAACAAATCTCCCCAGTACAGATAAAAAATAACATACAATATATTTGTATGGGAGGACCTTATAAGCAAGACCTCTTAAATTATATATGTTCAAATGATATCATTCAACATCTGAGACCTTGGTTCATATTCCATCAGCTATATACTATACTATATACTATACTATTTAGTCTCAGGATGTAAGACCAAGCATTTTCAACTACTGAGTCCTTACTGTGGAATAGTTAAGTAGAAATTCACTTGTTGTTCCATACAATGACACTGTCCAAGGAGAACAATAAAGATCTGTCTAGTCAACAATGCCGTTTGTCTGTTTCAATCCATTTTTAAATTAACTGTTCTTTTATACTTCTTTGCTTATATAATTTGTAATTATTTGATTAATATATTTTGCTTTGCTGATGCATAGATTTATAATATAAGTTTGTCTAATTTATTGTTATTGCTACTATTAGGAGTTAGTAACTATTTAGACTTTTTACAAGGCTGAAATCCCCATAAGTAGCTAAAATAAAATTTAAAAGATGGCTGCTTTTTTGTGTAGTGCAAAATAAATCAAAGCAGCAATTGTTTTCACAGGAATGTAAAGAATGTACATGAAAGAAAAGTGGCTGTAGGAGAAGAACCTGAAGGCAGAGTAAAAAGGGGGATCAGCCTAGAATTCTTATGTAGATATAAGCAAGCTAAATCCAACCGCCTTCGCAAGAGTTATTTAATTCTTACCTGTTGTCAGCCAGGTAAGAGAAAATTCATATGCAGAGGTTTTAGCAATAAATCCATTTAATTGAACCTTCACACCTGATAGTGGTCTGAAGAGTCATAGGGTGATGGATTGGGGGTTTCTTTTTCATAAAATTGATGAAAATACATCCAGCATAGATTAGATGCTGTTTTAAATACTATATTTTTCTTGAAGTGAATGGATAAGATCCAAGAGTTGATAACACTTTCAGGTGGTGCCAAAAAATGTAAGTGAAACCCTGGAAGTATGTGTTTTTGTAAATTAAGTAGAGAGTGTTTTTGAAGAAGCAACAATGACTATGTAAAAATTTTTGTGTATGTATGTGTGTGCGATTAAATCCTTATTTCTATATATCTTTATCTCCATGAGAGAAATTATAAAACCACTGCACCTAAGGCTGGTCTGGCTGTGATAGATAAACAAAAATCTATGCCTATTATTATAAGATTTTGAAACAGAGTTATAAAGAGGGCAATAGTTCAATGTAGAATATGACAATGTAGAATATGGACAGATGGAAGGAACGAGATCCTAAGACTATTCTTCATTTCACATGCAGGTAATCTGCTCATCAGCTCTGGAGAAACTGCATTGCCAACAGTGAAATAATTACCCTTTGAGCATGAAGAGGGTGAGAAAAGGTGAAACCTTTGCTAAAAGACCATTCCTATAATTGTCTAAAGGAAAGGATGATTCATGGATCGCACACAGCTCAAGATTACATCGTTATTAGAAATCCTTAAAATCATGGAATGTGCAATTCAATCACTTTGTAAAGTCACAATTTACCACTCATACTATGACACTGTGTTTCTCAATGCTGATCCTGGTGCCAGGTTCTCATGTCCACCATTATTCCTTTCCTCAGTTAAAAAAGTCAGAAGGAATCTGATAGTAGTACCTGTTCCAACTAACATGTTTTATTAAAAGGCAAAGCCTTTTGTGATCTGCAGGAACTCTGAGCTCCTTCTTTGGAGAAACAGCACTTTAACATTACCATCGAGGTTTGAGTTCACATGCATCAAAAGTTTCAGGCCATCTCAGAAGGTCTCCTCAAACATAATAGATTTTAACACATTACATTTGTTAACTAATACAATACTTGTAATCTGTCTCACATGTTCTGTACGTTTCTTGAACAACCTCACTGATGGAATAACAACTCCTGCCTAGGGCAGGGGGTTGGACTAAAAGACCTCCAACGTTCCTTCCAGCCCTCTGATTCCATGATTTTGTGACCCCACTACCTCCCTTCTTTCCACCTCCATCTCCACCCAATTTAAATCCTAGTCATTCTATATAATTCATTAAATTGAGCTGCTGCTCACAAAATCTTTTGGCCTTTTTTTTTTTTGTCCTGTTTAGACTAGCATAGCTTTCCTCCTAGAATTTCTTCAATCAAAAATCAGCTCTTTGTTTGATACTGGAGCTTCTCAAAAATGGGCACATACATTTACATAGGAGGCTCTGTAGAATGAAAGATTATTGTAGGGTTTGGGGAGTCTTTATTTCTTATCTACTAATCATTTCCTTTCTTTGCCCAATCTCAGGGGACTTCTCTCCCCATGCATACATTTAAGTAAAAGAATGAGTTCCACTGAGGTTAACACTGACACCAAGTGACAAAGATTCTTGTCCACCTTGCAAGATAATTTAGTAGGCACAAGGCTCGATTTGCTTCCATTTCAGGCATACACATTTCAAGACTGCAGGGAATATAATGAAGCCTTTATGTATTTTATTCCAGTGACCCAAAGGGTAGATGTGAATCTGGATGGTATTTTTTTCTTGCCTCTGTTTGCTGAGTCCTCAAGAGATATAATGAATATTTAGGCTTTTAAAGTGAGATTTCAGCTTACTATCATAACTGTCCCTGGAAGAGTGGTAATAACTTGCATATCTATACAAAGGATGCATAAGTGAACAGATGTGTTGATTGGATATCCTATCAATATTTTTTGGGCCAGTTTCAATATTAAAAGGAAAAAAACTATTTTTTTCTTCCTTCTGCTTCTTCATTATTATTTTTGTGGCATGATATCATCATAATGAACTTGATTCCGCTTTTGAAACTGAATAATCATGTTGGCAAATTGACATATCTGCACTTACAATAATAAAATGGCAAGTCCAGGAAAAGATAATGGCGTCCTGCTTCTTGAAACATCAAATAAGACTCCAAAAGTTTGTATTCGGGTTAAAAGCTCAGTATTTTTACAGTGGTTGTTTGTCTTATGAAACTTTTCACCTAAAAAGCATAAGCCCACAGTCACCTTGCTGCTGAAATCTGCATTCAGTCACTTAATTTCAGAATGCACTTTGTGATTGTGTTGACATGTCGTTGTCAGTTATCTAATATTGCTACCAATGGCTGCAGAGCTTAAGATTCAGGTTGGGACTGGTAATGCGAAAAGTGCAAAATACAAAAAGAGAAAGGGAAGACAGAAAGAGAGAGGGAGGGAGGGAGGAAAGAAACATTTCCCCCTACTAAATATATTGATCCATTTGCCAGGCATAAGAAATAGAAAAAAAAAAAAACCTGAAAAAATGGAGAAGACATTTCATGTTTGCACCCAGCAGCTATATCCTAAAGAATTGCATTCATTTTGATTCACTCAATTTTTTCATCAAACAAGACATCAAACTTTAGGTTTTAAGTATTTCAATAACCATGAAAATTTTTATAGAATAGAACCATGCCTTCTGGCTACAGACTAAGATAACAACTCTCTAATAATAAATAGAAGTGCAGTGACTGAGCTTAGATTTTTTTAAAAAAAATATTTGATTTTTACTGATGTGTCACCATTTGAGTTCAATGGGGTTGCCAATGCAGATTATTATATCTGCTCAATTAAGTATAACTGCCTTAAACAATCCACCAAAAGTTCATACTTTTTTTATGCCGCTGGTTATTTGTTTTGGAGTTACATTATTGCTACAGTAAAATGCAGGCTAAGAATGTTCCTGAAACAAAGAATCTTATTGACTGAAATTGCAGTGAGTTATTATATAATAATAATAATCTTGAAAACCGTTTGCTATTGTTGTTTTGAAATGAACCCTAAGGAGATGGAAAACTTGAGAGAGCCAGGAAAGAAAATAAATGCTGATACAAGTACACAAGACTATTGCAGTTGATGCTCAGCTCTGTTTCGTTTGATTAATCTTTACACAAGATAGCTCTTTGACACCATCTGAAATTTTGGATATTTCAGAATAGAAGTATTTGTGAGTCTTCTGTAAATACCCAACACCTGCTGTGGTTTTTTTCTTGGTGTACTTCCAAATGATTTTGGAATCTTGAACTACATTGAGGCAAACAAGTACAAATTACAGAAGTCCATGGGAATTTAGAAATCATATGCAACAGGTCTGGATATCCCATCATAACAAGTCAGCAACCATTTGCTTGAAGTGTTTGCTTCAAGGTTCTGTAGAGCTAATGAAGCACTGCTGGACATTTTTTTTTATAAAAGACCAAGAGAAATGGAGTATAGAGGATAGAGTATGGGGTATAGGGAGTATAATATAATATAGTATAATATAATATAGTATAATATAATATAGTATAATATAATATAGTATAGTATAGTATAGTATAGTATAGTATAGTATAGTATAATATAATATAATATAATATAATATAATATAATATAATATAATATAATATAATATAATATAATATAATATAATATAATATAATATAATATAATATAATATAATATAATATAATATAATATAATATAATATAATATAATATAAGGAGTATAACAATGGAGTATAGGGAAAGAAAATAGCAATGATGGGGAAAAAGTTCTACTGCATTTGAAAAATGAAATGTGTGAACCAAATCTTCCAACTGCTGTCCCATGAGAATGTAAGGAAAAAAGAAACAACTAATAAAGGATAATATTTGTAGCTCAGGGTTGAAATGAGGGTCCTTGGTGCTTTTTGAGCTTGGTTGTTTTCTTGAAGATGTTTCATTACCCAACTAGGTAAAATCATCAGTGCTAGTAAGGAGTTGGGTTTGCTCTCAGTTTATGTTCCACTGGCTTGCCCTGTCAATGTTGGTGGGTAGGGTCTAAAGAAATAGCTGTTTGTTATCCTTGCATGTGTATACATATTAATGCTTTAATTATGTATAGCTTGAATTAACTTTGCATTTATCTGTATATTAAATATGTTTATATGTACATATACTGTATATATGAATGTGCATGTATGTGGGTGTATTCATGAAATATATATCTCCAAGAAAAGATAGGAAGGAAGGTGATTAGGAATTGCTTTTGTGGAATAGAAAGTTGGAAAGCACACAGCAGCAAGAGATGGAAGGACATGGCAGCCTGCAGCACAAACTAAATCCTTTCCAAAATTTTGCCAAATTATCTCAATCTAGATAGGTCTTCGATTTAAAGTTAACATGAGCACAAGACAATAGCTGTCTAAATGTTCAGTGAAGATATGTTCACACCCTCAAACTTTTAAAAGCCAACAAATTCTAGATATATTTATGTTTATGTTTGGTACTGTATATGTCACATTCATGCTGAAGAATGGATGTTTTCGAACTGTGGTGCTCTTGAGAATCCCTTGGATTGCAAGGAGATCAAATGACTCAATCAATTCTGAAGGAAATCAACCCAGACTGTTTGCTGGAAGGACAGATACTGAAGTTCAAATTGCGCACCTAATGAGAAAAGAGGACTCACTGAAGAAGACCCGATGTTGGAAAAGTTTGAAGGCAAAAGGAGAAGGGGACGTATAGTTAGATAGTATTATTGATGCAATGAACATTACTTTGGGCAAACTTCAGGGGACAGTGGAGGACAAGGGGGCCTGGAATGCTATAGGGTCATGAAGAGTCAGATGCAACTTATCGACTGATCCACAAGATTACATTGAAACTCTGCTGCTGTAGTTTTAACCAGTAACTGGGAGATTGCCTTGACAAACACATTGAGATCAGTGTAATTAGCAATTATAGTAACCTAACAGCATCAGTATAACTGCATTCTGGATAAAGCTATTTGTTAATCTTTCCTTCACATTTCTTCATGTATAATCATGCTGATTATAGTCAAGAGTTAACCACAAATACATTAAATAGATCCATTTTTTTTCATTCTTGGGGTTTTTTTGGGAGGGGGAAATTTAGCATCTTCATTTGCTTTTTGGTATTATTTGGAATAGCAGTGCTATGGATCAGATAGTGTCCAATTACATTCCCTGCAGGGGGAGAAAAACCCAAGAGATCAGCAGTCTTTTATGTTTTTGCCTAAAGGTTTCAAATGTAAAAACAAATTAGGTGTCTAAAATAAAATTAAGGATAATAAAATTGATTTTTATGCCAGACTTGTTTGTACTCAATGACACAGACTGACTGGGCAGGTAATTGTTATAATCGGTTTTAGAATTAGAATTTGGGAAGCAAATTAATTTTATTTGTTCTTGGACAGTTAAAAAGGATATTGAAAGTTAAAACGCTGGAACACTGGAAATGCACAAGAAAAAAATGGACAACTTGGGTGGAGACAATGATTTCCTAGCAAACAAATTATGGAATAATAATAAACAAGTCAGCACAATTATATATTTTGGAACAAATATCCACTTAATATTTTGTAAGTTTATAATACTAATAAATAGGAAAAAAAATCTATAATGAGAGATAAATAATTTGGTTTGGGTTTAATTAAAATTGTTTGTAGGACTGTGCATGCTTCAAAAATAATTTAGAAATAGTCTTTCAGAACTGAAGTAAACTTAGCACCTTTCAGCTTTTCATTAGAGCCATTCCTTTATTCCATCATAAAATCTTTCATCCACTCAGCCTTCATATTCTGTAATATTTCCACTGAATGCTTCTGATTCCAAAGATCAATTCTCACCCACCTTGCCTGAGTACTTCCCATTGTTGGATGCAAATGCATCACTACCTTCCCTACCAAGGGCGGATGAACACAAAGCTAGAGCATCTAGGATACAGCACAATAGAGAGCTTCCTACTGACATAGGTACATTTCCTGCTGTGTACATCAGAAATTCAGTGGATTAAGACACATGCCGAAATACAAAAGAACCTGTACATGTAATCTATCTCCTTATTCTTATTCACATATATTCCACTCCTCAAAGGCTAAGAACAAACCACGCTTGCTTGCTGACTTGCTTCCTCACTAAAGTGGCTTAAATCACTTTCTTCCTATTATTTTTCAATTTCCCCCAATTTTATTTGGTTGATATTCACCTTTCTGGTGTAAAGAGTAAATTAACCTTTTCTATTTCAGCCAATTCACCTTGGGATCAAATAGCAAATGACATAGCTATCAAAACAGTTATCAAGATGACTCTGACAATTTATAAGTTTTCAGACAGTTGAGAAAGACAGACCAGCACTGCAAGATGAAGAAAATTCAGCTTTATTCATTGCACTCACTCAATACACATCCAGCAGCATAGATCTCATGGGATACGTGTTGGAAGAGTGATCAAGAAGAAGAGCTGATTTTCAGCAATTCTTACACCATCTTTTCTGTACCTCAAGCAGTGGTGGTATTTTACCAAGTTGGCCCAATTCTGCTCAGCCGGTAGTGGTGATGAGCAGCGGAGACCGAACCAGTTCTCTAAGGCGCTCTGCTGTTGGGCCCACCCGCCTGCCCGGGCTCCCATAATAACTTTATGTCCTGCTTTTGAAGCGTAGCTGCTTTGTGCAGCGTAGCAATTGCTGCGCGGCAGCTGCTGAAGCGAAGGGAGAGTGCAGGATTGCAGGAGGTGAGTCAAAACACCTCTGCACCTACACAAAGTGCGCATTTGGTGCATATGCACGCAAAGTGTGTAGGCACGTGCAAAGTGCACCCACCAATCCACACCTGTTGAACCAGTGGTAACAATTTTTGAAATGCACCACTGGCCTCAGGTATCCACTTGCAAAGGTGGATTAAAGAAGGGCCTGCAAATATCTCTTCTTTCAGGGAAAAACTGATGCTTCTCCAGTTTAGCCTGGAAGGTGATAATCTGCAAATATTTTTTTCCAAAGGTTAAGAGTACCTTAAATTGCAAAGATATTCTTTAAAAACACATTTAAAAGTTTATTCAACAGTTATCTGACAGGTTGCATAAACTGCAAATACATGTTATGATTTGCTATGCTCAGGCAGTTAGTATCAATTTAGCAATAAACTTACAATAAAAACACATGTAGAACAGTTATATATTGTTTCATCTAATTTAGTTAGATTCTAACTAAATTAATTCATCTAATTTAGCTTGATTCAAATGAGACAAAGTTTTTGAGGTCTGTGAGGTTAAAATATATTTGCCTTGAGTCAAAGATTTTGAGTCCCTAGGTCGGTTAACACTATGAACCAGTCACCCACATATACAAAAGCACCACTTCCTCAAATGTGACCTATGCAGGGTTGGGCTGCTGGGGGTTTGCAGGAGTTTGGGAGAGCCCCTAGCTAAGATTCTGTGCAGTTCGGAGATCAGAAATCCCACTCCTGGCCCACCCCACCCTGCCCCTCCCAGGAGTCCCCACGTGGCCCATTTTGGATGCAGGTAATGCAGGCATGTGCGGAGGCTTGGGGAGGGCAAAAAACAGGCCTCCTGGAAGTACAGGAAGACTGGAAATGGGTCCGTTTCCAGCTTCCAAAGAGCCTCTAGAGCCCAGGGAGGTCATTTTTACACTCCCGGAGGTTCGAGGAAAGCCTCCAGAGCCCAGGGACGGCAAACCTCCCCCTGCCATAGTGCAGGAGGCTGACTAGGCCACACCCACCATGGCCATGCCAACCCAGCAACCAGGCAGAGGAACCCATTGCTAAAACTTTGAAGCCCATCCCTGGACATATGGGTTGGTGCTTGGCACAGACTTTATATTACTGATTAAATAATGCAGTGCTAATGACCATTGCACAAAGATAACACTTGTAATACTTCTGCTATCTACCCACTTCTGCTCAATAGATCCCTCTCTATCTGGCTGGATATTATTGATATGCTTTGTTTGCTTGTGTTAACAGACCATTCCTTGGGAGGAAGAAAATAAGTGAAGCAAAAGAAAGAGCTCAGAAATTTGTCATTGGCAGATGACAAAGAGATCATGTGCAGACTCTCATATTTTTATTTCAAGAGCTGGTGTCTTAAGCTGCAAGGGCAGAACAAATGAAATGCTGAGGCTTGAAGAAAATCTGCCCAGGTTTTACAGTGAAAAGAAAGTGTTCAAGATAAGCTTAAGGTATTCAACCACTTTGTTATTCAACCTTTTTGTGATGGCAGATTAGGGCCATAAATGACAATTGGGTTAGGTTGGATTGGATTAATTTGGTCCGGTTTGGTCAGCTGTCTACCCATCTAATATTACAATGAGGTCAACCAGCAAGCTGTAAATTGTACTCATTTGACCTGAAAAATGTACTTCTTCCAGAAGGGGAATTTAGGATTTCAGCCCAGTTAAGACAAATGAATCCTGCTAAAAATATCCAAGATAAACCACATTACTTCCTTTAGATAAGGAAGCTGGAAGAGCTGCATTAAGTGCATATTTATTTCTAGGCAGCATTCAAAGTATTTATGAAGCTCCACTTGAGCTTAGAATCTCATATCTCAAGGAATAGCTCCTTCCCAAACAGCCCATCTGTCTTCTGAGATTTGGAAAAGTATCTCATCCATATTGGCTGAAATATATTGGATGGTGATTTAAGGCTAGACTTCTTAGTGCAAATATTTTGCATTGTTTCTCTGAGAACTATATCCGGTATTAATTGAGGGTATTTTAGGGTCTGGTGAAGGTCCAAATTTTCTGCTGAACATTTATGAATTTTTTAGTGCTTCTATCTTTATACTCAGATAAATGAAGTTGGACAGAGAGAAAATAACTGTACTTCAGATCAATCACAAAGAGGGAGAGAATGAAGGAAGAAAATAAAACCAGTACTGACTAGAACATGGGTGACATTATTCCTCAACCAGAGATGGAACAAAGTGTTCATATCTGTATATCTACTGTATAAACTTTGGCTAACAAATTCATACTATGTGCATTCTTCCTAGACAACAATCTCCTAAAACAGGTTGACAAACTGTGACCTGTGGGTCAAATCCAACTTGACACCTGTGTTGGTATAACCTGTCAGCTAAGAATCAATGGCTGGAGACGCAGCAGATCATCAGGCCCAAGTCTTAGCTGAGCTCCTGATGCAAGTGGTGGGAACATAAAACATGGCAACACCAGGTTTCTTGGCAGAGAAGAGACAAAGGAGGAACAGAATCTGGCCAACCCCATCCTAAAACTTGTGTGTCAGCTATGTGTTACAGAAACTTGATTTGGTACAGAGACCCCTGTCCTACAAGGGGAATTTTATCTAAGAGCACAATGACTCTAAATGTCAGTATCTATTTTATCACAGTAGTAGGTAACTGACAAAATTCTTTTGAGGCAATATGAGTAGATCCATTCTGACTGATAGGATCTACAGTTTCTCTTTCTCCTTTCTACTAAATTTTAACACTGATTTTTTTATTGCATTATTGCCCATGTTGGAATATTTTTATAAATGGCAAGTAAAAGTTAACGATTGAACAAATAAATGAATTCTTGGCATTGCTGTTTTCAGCATTCATGGTGGTATCATCCAGTTCTGCAGTATTATCTAGGACAAGACTGAAGTAACTGCTGAGTATTATATCTCCAAATCAATCTCCCAAGGAATTGGATTTTATCTACATTGGGAATATAAACAGTTCAAATAATACATTTGTAAAGTGTCCAATATCCCCTTGAGAAAAATGTAACAGCCTTTCATCTGAAAAAAAAAGCCACTGAACATCATAGAGCTTTTAACTATTCTATCCTGTTTTACTGTTTCAAAGGTAAACACTTGAGCTCTAAACAAAATTATATTTTTTAAAAAAATTGACTTCCGTGTTTGACTTGGCCTTTGTTTTCCAAAACAAAATATGGTGAAAGAACATATTCTTGCCTTTGAGAAGATTTATTTCTGGACAAAGGAACAAAGGATGTTTAGAAGCAGATTCCTGCATTAGGCAGGGCATGGGGCTCTATTCTCTAAGATTCCTCTAAGATTACATGTTCTGTAATTCTATGACATACATTAAATATTAAAAATGAAGAGAAAAACCAATATATTAAGTCATTTTATTTACTATCCACTGAAGGAGAATGATATACAGATTTGTTGTGCCATATATGTATACATTTTGCAAAGAATCACTTTATTAAGAACAAATTAATAAAAAATAAAAAGGCATTAATAGTTGTTAACCTAATCTTACATAACTAATAACTAGAGCATACAAAACATTTGCTAGACCAATACTCAAATACAGCTCATCAGTCTGGAACCCACATTACATATCTGATATTAACACAATTGAAAAAGTCCAGAAATATTTCACAAGAAGAGTTCTCCACTCCTCTACTCGTTGCAGAATACCTTATGCCACCAGACTTGAAATTCTAGACCTAGAAAACCTAGAACTATGCCGCCTTCGGTCAGATCTAAGTATAGTATATAAAATTATACATTGCAATGTTCTACCAATCAATGAATACTTCAGCTTCAATCATAACAATACAAAAGCACACAATAGATACAAATTCAAGATAAACTGCACCAAATTTGATTGCAGGAAATACGACTTCAGCAACAGAGTGGTCAATGTCTGGAATACTCTACTAGACTCTGTGGTTTCTTCCCCAAACCCCAAAAACTTTAACCTTAGACTGTCTACAATTGACCTCACCCCTTTTCTAAGAGGTCTGTAGGGAGCATGCATAAGCGCACCAACATGCCTACCATCTCTGTCCTATTGTTTATTGTTTATTTTTTAATTTTTCTTATATGTATCCATGTATTCATAACTATGTTTTTACTTATACCTATTACCTTGTAAGCAATTGACAAAAATAAAAGTAAATAAATAAATAGATGAGAAAAAGTACCAATAACTGTATATTGGATAGCAGACATCACTCAAATTGAAACTGAATGTGTACCTGTTTCCCTGGCTTTTAAATAAATATATCTTGCTGAGCCTTAGGTTTGTTTTAGATGAGGGCTCTTCAAACTTGGCAACGTTAAGATTTGCGGATTTCAATTACCAGAATTCTTCAGTCAGCTATGCTGGTTGGGAAATTTGGAGCATTGAAGTCCACAAGCCTTAAAGTTGGGAAGTTTGGAGACCCCTGTTTTAGATGATCTGGTCACTCTGTCCTATCTTACAAGTATTTAAACAGGTTAGCTAGTTTGATGATCTGATTTTAAGAGGATTTTTTTAAAAAAATGTAAAGTAGTTTTCCTATAAATTGCTTGAGGTTGTTCATATCCTCAGATTGGGATTGCTTTATGAATGAAAAATGAGTTATGAGTTCTACACATACATTGAAAAAGTAGCACCCAGAGTACAGCAACGCGGTTGCCCAAAGGATGGCTATATTTTCATACCTTGATACCTGAAAACAAATGCTGAACATTATTGGTGGCATAATTAAACTCTATCCCAAACTCACTCTAAGATCAAGAAGTTTTTGTGACCTGAAAGAGATCTGTGCTTTTGATATTGGTAAGATGAAATGGATGCCTCAGACAGTGTGCCTGGCTTTAATTCATTTCTTCTTGCTATTAGTTTTCCAGCTTTACTCTGAAGCTTTGTTGCTATAGTAATAGCATTTTTACCATCTACTCCCCTCTCTCCATAATCTCAGTTATCAACTCCAATTGGATAGAAGAAAGATGGATCTGTAGCTTGGACTTTAGCTCAACCTCATAGCTCCTATCTGAGTCAAGATCTCAAGGCCATCAATATAGGACCATAGTCGCATAGAGAAACCTTGCATTCTGGGAAAGGAAGACTTCCTCCTTGCTCCTTCCTTTTCTTTGTAAAGGAGGGAAACATGCTTATATAGCTCAACTCCCCATGATCATTTGAACATATACTCACACATTTTTCTTAGCAATGAAATGGATGTACTTTGCCATCACCATCTTCTGGATGTTTTCCAAGTTCCAGTCTAGCCCTATAAATCTCTGATAGCCTCTCATCCACATACTTATTGATCCTAACTTTGCTAGGATGCCAAGCCCAGCTAAAGTTAGCCATTAATTTAAAATTTCACTTTTAAAAAGTATCTATTGGCTGCATAGATTTATTTTAATGCTATTATATATATATATATATATATATATATATATATATATATATATATATATATATATATATATATATATATATGTATATGTATATATATATATTTGTTTTCGGAGATTTTCGCGGGTATTTGTATGTGGATCTTTGGTTCTTCAGGTTTTCTCCCACGTAGAGTTGGAAATATTTAGGCGACGTTTCGATGAAGTCTCATTCATCATCTTCAGGCTTCTGTCTTCGGCCTTGTGCTTCTCAGAGTGATGTGAGCTTGCAGCTGCTTCTTCCTTTTAACTAAACATAAGAACTCAATCAAAAAAGAAGAACCGACCTCTTCCCTGGTCCAACACCTCAAAGCCACAGGACACAAGATTGACTTTAAAAATACCAGAACTATCGCCAAAACTGAACACTTCAACAACAGAATAATCAGAGAAGCCATAGAGATAGAAAAACGCCCACACAGCATGAATAAACGAGATGACACCTCCCGCCTACCAGCCATTTGGAAACCCGCCCTCATTAACAAAAGAGTACCTAACATAAAGGACACCAGACCCACACCCACGAAGGCCACACAAGAAACTACCACCACACTTCCACGCAGAAAGCAGACTCACACCCACACAGAAGATGAAACACGACCACGGACCAGAAGCCGTACCACAGCTGCATCACTACCTGCTTCAAACCCCCCCAACCCATACATGAAGGGAACTGATGCCCACCATGAAGATGTGGCACAACCACGAACGCGAAGCCAAACAATAGGATCACAGCTCACCAGCTCAAATCCCCCAGCAACTGAGACTAACCGGAGTACAACCAAACCCCCACCAGAACAGAACACACCCCCAGCCAATCAGAACACAGCCAACCCCCCAACCAATCAGAACACAGCCAAACCCCCAACCAATGAGAACACACCCCCACCCAATCAGAACACAGCCAAGCCCCCACCCAATCAAGTCACACCCCCACTAGTAGTTAAAAGGAAGAAGCAGCTGCAAGCTCACATCACTCTGAGAAGCACAAGGCCGAAGACAGAAGCCTGAAGATGATGAATGAGACTTCATCGAAACGTCGCCTAAATATTTCCAACTCTACGCGGGAGAAAACCCGAAGAACCAAAGATCCATATATATATATATATATATACACATACACATACATACATACACATAGATAGATGATAGATAGATAGATAGATAGATAGATAGATAGATAGATAGATAGATAGATAGATAGATAGATAGATAGATAGTTATAGCAATAGCAATTGCACTTAGACTGATATATCGCTTTATAGTGCTTCACAGCCCTCTCTAAGCGGTTTACAGAGTCAGCATATTTCCCCCAACAATTTGGGTCCTCATTTTACCCACCTCGGAAGGATGGAAGGGTGAGTCAACCTTGAGCCTGGTGGATTTTGACCTGCCAGATTGTAGGCAGCTGGTTGCAGAAGTAGCTTACAATACTGCACTCTAACCACTGCACCACAGAGGCTCCTAGCCACAGATAGATAGATAGATAGATAGATAGATAGATAGATAGATAGATAGATAGATAGATAGATAGATAGATAGATAGATAGATAGATAGATAGATGATAGATAGATAGATAATGTCGAAATGTCACGTGATGGCAACGTGATGTTGCAAATTTGACATCTGTCATGTAGAGGAAAGAATTAGATTTCTCCTGGCCCATGCGGATTAGACCTTTCATACATTTATTTTTGAAATTGGGATGGCTACACATAGTATACGTTTAACATTGTGTTCTCTATAACTCATAGCTATGTGGTCTGCACTGATAGATATGAGAAGTTTATGGACTCTAGCATTGATCTCTGTCCCAAATAAGCATAGTAATAGTTTCAGTTGGGATTTTTACTTTGCTATGGTTTTCTACTAGTTCAGAAAAGGCAAGCAGCCATTCTAATTTTTCAGTACTCTCAGTTCTGCTAGTGGAATGATGGGGAAGATTTTGTTTACACTGCCATCTTGTTCAATGGCAATGAAGTGGAACTATTTGACATTATTTTCTCTTGGACAATTAAAAGCATGGTTTCTGTACCTGGTCAGCTGGTGAATCACCACAGTTTGCTGGGTAAGGAGATAGGGATCTCCAAATTCAGCAACTTTAAGATTTGTGGACTTTAACTACAGAATTCAAAAAAGTTGAGATCCACAAGTCTTAAAGTTGCCAAGTTTGGGAACTCCTGCAATAAGGCACTCCATTCAGCTAGGAATCTGTTCTTGGGACACACCAAACAATTTGTAATTCATGAACTGAAGGAAACTCTCCCTGGGTGACTTTGGGTCAATTATTTTCTCTCAGCCCAGCTTACTTTACAAAATGGATGTTGTGGAGGAGGAAGGAACTCTGTATATTGCCTTGAACTCCTGTTCAAAAGGCAAAATAAAACTCAAAATAAATGAATGTTCAGCAAAAAAATGTTTTCACTGCAGCTATCCACACCAATGTGAGAATCTAAGGTCAGGACCCCCAGTGTGTTCTCATTTGCACTATTTATAGCTTTTTCATGTGCAGGAGATTTATGTCCATATTGTTAGTAATTATGAATACAATACATATTAAAATAATAAGACAAACTGGTTATTTTAAAAGAGTCATTGGACTAACAGATGGCTGTGTTAGCCATTTACTACAAGAGCCCTAAAAATGATATGCTGTATACCCCTCAAAATGGTAAAGGAAGTTTTCTAACCAACAAACAACAGCCTCTCAGCATCACCTGAAGGAAAACTTCTACAGTAAAACAAATAGGAAGATGAGGTGTTTGGGAGCTGTGTGTTTTTTCTTTCCATAGTAACTTCCTTGACAATACTTCAAACAGTGATGTGCCACATTTGAGAAGGTGGCATTTCATGGCCCCCTGCCAATTCACAAGCCAAGAGATAATGCTGTCGCCTGGAATACAGGAGCTCAGCTTAACCAGCCTTTGTGGGATAGCTGAGTCCCTAGGCACAAATCTACAGCAGTCGAATACAATGGGGTGATCTGCAGTATGGTAATTGTAACTGTGACTTGACTCATTAATTTTTGGTAACCGTTTCTTTGCAGCTCATTAGGCAGTTATTGAACAGCAGATGTCAATCTGGAGAGGTTTTCCTCTCAGGATGAGCAAAGAATTGGGTATTTAGGTGTACCTTAGGTTCTGAATGGTTCAGGTTCTATAAATATGCTAGGCTTGGCAAGTCAGTAAGCTTTCAGCTCATTGAATCAGAGGCACTGTATTTACAGTGCGCTCCAATGACTACATCTCTTGCTATGTTCGCAATTTTCATAACGAAAGCAGGGAGGAAGAGAAGAAAGAAAAGTCTGGCGGATCACTAACCATGATAAGGAGTAGCACATAAATCCCCAAGTTTCATTTGTGAGTATGGATTTACTGAAATATAAGCACATAGGCTGTTGGTAGTTCTGCATTAAATCCTCTTCCTATATCCCACAGCATGATTTGGAGAACATTTGAGAAGAGGCAAACTGATTCTGCAAATTATATGTACTAAGAGCTCTAAATACTATGTGTTAAAGACAGCAGAACATCTTCTCGGGGTTCTTCAATGTTCATCAGTAAAAATTGACCATTGTGCCCCACCAATATTTCTCTATATTAATATTTGCATATTAGATAGGGCCTTTTGTTATAAATTATTGGCTCTCTATAGCCATTGCAATTCTTCTCACATTGCCTTCTTCTTCCTCTTTCTTTTTTCTTCTTCTTCTTTAATGTCATTCATGGCTCAGCTGTAGGAAAAGGAATAATTTCAAGGATTAGTAATGGGATATAGAGCTTTTCACCTCTAGGTCACTGGTTTAAATCCACCCTCCCATCAGCAGAGATTGAAAATCATTCCCATTTGATTGCTTTTCAGTGGCCTATCTGACATGAGCTAGTGATCCCAGTCTAGATCCTAATAGATGAGACCCATGTCCATTTTCAGCCTCTGAATTACCTTACTAGTTCATTTAAAAAAAAAAAAACCCACAGGTGGAAGAGCTCCTTTGGCCCAAGCCTGTAAAAAAAAAAGCATTGATTGTGATATTGCTGACTTTCAAAAAATCCTCAAACTAAATCTGGTATCCATATAGCATGAGTCGGTCGGCACTGAACTGTTGCCTTCTTCTGTATGATCCAATCATTAACCATGAGCTAGTACCATATTAAAGGCAGTAAGACTACCTTGGATTTACTATCATTGGATGCAATATATATGTAAAAGAAGAAACAGACATCCTGCGATCTCCGGAACTTAAAATTACATTTATTGTACTTACTAAGCTTTTGTCAGCCTTTGCTGACATTGTCAGAGTAATAAGTTACCATTACCGCTATCTCTGCCTTTATATATCATTATATAAGGCACAGATCTCTGTAATGGTAGCTTAATACACTGATAATGTCAGCAGAGGCTGACGAAAGCTTAGTAATACAATAAATGTAATTTTAAGTTCCAGAAATCGCAGGATGCCTGTTTCTTCTTTTATAAGTATACCTAGAACTTGTATTTCAAATACATATACATACATACACGTACATACATACACATATACATACATACATATACATATATACATATATATACATACATAAACATACATACATACTCTGTGTGTATATATACATACACACACATACACACACACACACACACACACACATATATATATATGCACATTTTCTCTCCATATACAATAAGTGCTTAGTGAACAGCTTACTGTCTGAGTCAATTTGTTTACATAACAATATTAAGCTCTATTATCCAATCACTGATAAAACATAAGAGTATATTTCTCATTTCGGCATGTGAAAATATTTTCTGTTAATCAGATAAAGAGAGACACGACAAAATAGTACATTGCTGAAAAGTAAGAAAAAAAATAATGTGTGGATAGTAAACCAAAAAAAGTGGGGGAGAAATCACGAGGGCTTCTGGGGAAGCAATGGCAGACTGAAGATGGCTCTGTGAAGAATAGAATCCAGGGTGGAAAGAGGAGGAAATCCTCTCAGGACCATGATCGCCCACAAGTGCTTCATAAAGAAGCTCTCTGTGAACAGACCATAAGACAGTGGTCGCTGGTGGGTATTAAATTCTAGGACCTGGTGGAGAAGATTATCTCACCTAAGCCACAGTTCAGCATCTTCAAATGGATACCAAGTTCTCATACTTCCTTTTGTAACCACCTTAGGAAATTGCTTCTTAATGGCTTTTTGAATATTAAGAACCTTCAGAAAGGCAAGTTTCATTACATCAGGTGAATTTCCTTCTATACTTGATGAAAGAAGTTTCATGCAGATTTAAAGACTTTTAAAATATTTATGAATAGACAACAAAGAGGTGGCTAGAACTTTGATTTTGGAAAACTGTAAACAGATTAAGGGACCAGGTATACTTGAAAGAATATTTCCTGTGAGTTGTTTAAAATTTTACAAAAATATGTATGTGAAGATTTTGAAATTACTGTGGCTTTAAAACAAAATCCTCCCATGGGAAAGGGTGTTGATTAAAAATATGAATAAAAGAAGACTTTGAAGGCTAACTAGAGGAAACCAGGGAGAACTAAAGGGTACAATACAAAAAAAGAAAAAACTGATTAATACAGTGGAGCGATGTTTTTTTACTGGGGAAGAATTTAAGGATATTTGAGGACAATGTACTCAGAAATTACTTTTAAACTGTCTGTTACTATAAAAATAAATTTAAAAGATGCTACAGAAGAGAAACAGATTTTATTGGACAAAATATAGACTTGATTTAATATGGATCTGAAAGTGGATTTAAAATGCCAGATTGCAAGAACAATATGAAAAAAGATGAAATACTGGATTTAAAAATGAAACTGGTTGATATCTTAATAATTAAGGAGGACATACTAGGGAATGACATAATAATAGTGCTCCAAATGGACAACCATTTTTCTGAAATGGTAGTTTCCTGCCTGATCAAGGAAAGAAGGCCTCCAAGTTTGCTTTCAACTCTGTTTTTCTGTTATAAATCACAAGAATGACTTGGACGTCCTTCTTATCTTGGATCTACAACAATGATATATTAAACTAGTGAAGGAGTTTCTGAGAAGAAACAAAAAGAAAAGATAAGAAATCAATTTATGGGATATTATTTGAAGGAATTAAAGCTTTAAAAAATAAATTGAAGGAATACAAAGTGTATTTATTTAATCAAGGTTAAAATATACAGTATTTGTTGTTTCTGGTAGTTTTTAGCCACACCCACAAATTAGGCCATGCCCACAGAACCAGTTAGTGGTCCCTGGGATTTAAAATTATGAGTTTGGTGGTCCCTGATGTCCAAAAGGTTGGCGACCCCTGTCCTTCAGAACTGATCAGAACCTGCTGAATACCACCTCTGGTCCAGTGCCTGACACACAGATGTGCAGAAGACAGAGGAGAGGAGAGAAGTGGAAAATTATGGGTTGATTCTGGGGAAGGAAGAGCCACTGCTGCTAAAGCCCCACCCTAGCTCTGGGGATAAAAGGCAGGGGTCAGAGATGAATATGTGTGGCAGACAACTATTCATCTTCCAGGTGTTAGCCTGCGAGAGAAACTTTTTGCCAGGGCTGCCGGCACTTCTAATAAAAGAATCTTTTGAGTTCACGTCAGAGGATTTGTCATGTTTGGGGAGCTGGGTCAGAACATAGGTTCTGATATGTCCTGTTGTGATTCTGCAGGACTACCAACTCATTTAACAACCCTAGTATCCAGCGCTATGAGTTTTTATATAGTTGCACTATAGCAATCTCTACTCCTTATGCCTTTCTTGGGAAGGGGAGCTTACTTATGAGATCAGGGTATATATTCAGATGCTTTGTGTTGGTATGAAAAAAGAAATTGGTGCTTACCTGAATACAATGAGAATAAAATAAGTGAAAATATTTCTAACAGTTTGGTCAACGAAAATGGACAGAATTGTATGGATAAAACAATTAATAGAGCTAAACTTAATTATATTAAAATGTATTACATTTGGCACATAGCATCATCCTGTCAGTCATGATTCAGTAAGTTTGTAATGCATCCAGGGCAAGATAGGCATGCACCATTCAATGCTGTTGCTGTGTACCCCAGGTTACACACACACATACATACACACACACAAACACACAGAGACAGACAGACACATACTCGCACACACAATTCAAGAAGCCATGGAACTAAATTCTCTTGTGGCTTAGGAAAGATCTTTACAGGAAAGTAATGTGAATATTTGATCCTCAGTTATACCTTCCACTCTCTTTCTCTTTTCTCATGTGATTAACCAAAGTATTACAAATCATTTTAATTTTGGGTAGCTTTCTTCTTCTGTTTTGTCTGCTAACTTGTGATACAGCTCCAGTAATTTAAGAATCACTTCGTAATCATTTTCATTCGTTTGACTCCATCAAATTATTTATAAACGATTTGAACAAAAGTAGTTCCTCTCTTTTTTCCCTTTTAGTGTGCAGTGTTTATCAGGAAACATTTTTAAACTCAATAGCGGCTTTGAAGGCTTTGCATGCTAACAAAGAAAATGAATTTAAAAATAATTATTTTTAACAATTCTAACAGGAAAAAAGGAAAATCACTGCTTTCAGCATCCCAAAGAAAACTTTATAAATATACATGAAATGAAAGAACAACACACCCAAATGCTCAAAATCGTTAGGCATTTTTTAAAAACTATGCTATTTTCTTCAATCCAAATTCTGAGATGCCAATATAGAAACAGTGTACAAGAGCAGTGATTCTCGGTGGTCTCAGGAGTCCTTCACATTCTTAAAAATGATTGAGGATCCCAAAAAAACCTGTGGTTTATGTCAGTAGTATCTATCAATATTTACTGCATTAGAAATTAAAACTGGAAACAAATAAATATTTATTTGGCTTCACAGACTCCTGAAAGGTCTCAGGGACCCCAAGGGGCCTCCTGACCACAGTTTGAGAACCACAGTTCTGCTTCAGGCTTCTGGGAGTTTTCTGTGATTCCCTTCTCCAAATCAATTTTTCTAATGGGAGATCAGATAATTTCTACGTGAATCATCTCCTTCAGGATTCAAATCTAGCCACCACTTGTGCATTAGCAATATTTTCTGCCACTGCAATAATAATAAGAAAAAAACACCTCAGGGACTAAAGATCCTTATTCATATTACTACTTTGTTTAGTTAAATGTCTTGGAGATTCTCAGTCATCCAGGTCATGGTTGTCCCAAAGGTGCTTTTTCAAGAAGCAACTGGGCTTTCTCGTTTTTAAAGATGTTTCACTTCTCATCCAAGAAGCTTCTTCAGCTCTGACTGGATGGTGGGGAATCCTTCCATTCCCCACTATCCAGTCAGAGCTCAAAAAGCTCTTTGGATGAGAAGCGAAATGTCTTCAAAGAAAAACCAGAAAGTCCAGTTGCCTCTTGAAAAAGCACCATTGGGACTACTTTTTTTAGTTATTTTCCAATAATTTTTAGAGAAAGTATTTATTTTAATGTTTAACTTTTATGCAGGTCTGTGACTATAATAAAAATTGATTCTGATTTTGATTCAGCTCTTCTAATGAAGCTTAATGAATTCCCTGGTCGTTCTTCCCCAACGAACCCAAACTATACAGATCTATACACTCCCTATTAGCTGGACCTCACTTTCTATTCATGTTTTTTCTCTTTTCTTTGGCAGATTTGTCATGTATACTACTCAGATATAAATTTATTTCAAAGGCAGACAAGCCTCTTCTTTGCTCCAAAGAGATCCTTGCAAGCCAAGGCTGGAAAGCCCCATTCTGTCAACATATCCAGTTCCCAGAGACAACAAAATACACGGTTTTCAAATTTGAGATGAGTCAAGCATGTATACATTTGACTTCTCTAGGCCTCTCATTCCAGCCCACAGTAGGAAGGAAGCATGGCAACTACAGGAGAATGGTAAAGCTGGGATCAGTAAAGATGACATGGGAGAAGGACATGTTAACTTAGGATGGACATGCTACAAATTGTGATGCAATAGAGCTCATGATTGAACTTTAGGACGGAAACTTCATAGGACAGCATTCATGGGCATGAGGCAAAAAAGCAAGTGGATTGCCAACTGTCTGGTTTGGTTCTGCAACCCAACAGGACAGACACAGACTTCAGAGGATAATTAGGTATGCAGAAAAAACAATTACTACCCACCTGCCTTCAATCGAGGACCTGTATACTGCACGAGTCAAAAAGAGGGCTATGAAAATATTTGCAGACCCTTCACATCCCAGACATAAACTGTTTCAATTCCTTCCCTCAAAATGACGCTATAGAGCACTGCATACCAGAACAACTAGATACAAGAACAGTTTTTTCCCAAAAACCATCACTCTGCTAAACAAATACTGTAATTCCCTCAACACTGTTCAACTATTACAAAGTCTGCATTACTATTACTGCTAATCTTCTCATCACTCCGTATCACCTATCCCCTCCCACTTGTGATTGTAAAACTGTAACTTTGTCCCTTGTATCCTTACGATTTATATTGACTGTTTCCTAGTATGATTTGATTGTTGATTGTATTCTATGACTATCATTAAGTGTTGTACGTTATGATTCTTGATTCTTAACGAATGTATCTTTTCTTTATGTATACTGAGAGTATTTACACCAAGACAAATTCCTTGTGTGTCCAATCACACTTGGCCAATAAAGTATTCTATTCTATTCTATTCTATTCATAATCCCTAGATTTCTAACTTTCATTTTAAAAAAAGTAAGTAATCATTCAAATACAAAGAAAAGCATGATCACAGCTCCTCTTTTTTATATGAAAAAATTATTTCTGCTTTCCACCTGTACAGCAGTGGTCCCTAACCTTTGCAGCTTGGCTGGACAGGGAAAATGACAATTGGGCATGCACACACACGAGTTGAGCTGCATACGCACACATGTGCGCTGGGCTAGCACTCGCATGGCCTGGTTGTGAATTAGGAGTTGGAGACCCTGCGGTAAAGGACAAGTTCTCACAATGACTGGACATACACAAAATTTAAAGAAAGAAGACCCTTTTTATTCTTCCCAGCCCAACAAAATCTTTGAAAGACATTTGGGACTTAGGCTTGGAACTCTGCTTCTCTATTAGCAGGACATCCAAAACTAAACCAAACTGGGGTCAAATTTGATGTGCAGGGATGGGGAGATGTCAGCAAAACAAAGTTCAAGTTTGAAGATGCTCCAGCTCTGATGGAAGAGAAGAAAAATCCCCCAGTCTCTCCCAATTGGCAGTACCCTGGAAAGCTGCAGATCTGCTGTACTCTTTAGCCAGCTGTCCTTCCTCCAGACTGAGATCCTATTAAGGGATGGGACAGAAATTATGTAAAGAGATTCAGGACTCCTGTCAGCAGGATAGCTCTTCAAGTTGAACAGAATTAGACCAGATCTGGTTTCAGGGACAGAAGCCAGATAGAGAGAAGTTTTGTCCTGATCAAGATAGGGGTTACGGAGAAAAAAAGAAAAGCAATTCTTAAGTCCCCTCCCTATTCCTAGTGTGCTTCCAAGTCCTTATATATACAGATGTAGCACAAGGTAAAAATTAAAACAGGCACATAGAGAAAATATAAACTTGATTAAACCCATTCTCTCTCCCACTCAAAGACTGAGGGCAATCAGCCCACATGCTGATTAGTCCCTAGGAAGAATGCATGCACACACATGCACAGAAATATACATACTGCTTGGTTACTCCAAAGAATTCTATGATTCTGAAGTCATTGCTGCCTCATTAGAAATAATTCATGTACAGTATCCAGCCTTTTTTTCATATATTTATTTTATTTACATTAGGCTACCCAACTCATCACTGACTCTGAGTGGTACACAAAATTAAAAACAGCCCAATGCAATAAACAAAACAATACAATATGATAAGGATGGGGGACGGGGGAATATTTATTTTATTTTATTTTGTTATTTATATACCGCCTTTCTCCTGAAAAACTCAGGGCGGTGCATAGCCAACCACAAACCCCATTACAATATACAAAAGTTAAAAATAGATTAAATAATTTAAGCTGCCAAAAATTATACCCTTCCCCAATAAATTAAGTAAAACCCAAATATTAAAAACCCAATTAAAACGCAAATACTAAATTAAAAATCCTATGTCAGCCTAGGCCGGCCTGTTCAAAGAGCCAGGTTTTTAATGCACGTCTGAAAGCTCTCAGATCTGTATTAGTGCGTATTTCTGGAATAAGACAAGATGACTCTAATGGGGAACAGACATCCACTATAGGAAAATAAAATCAGTCTCATAAGAGAAACATAGTACAGGGGTCACCAACCTTTTGGACATCAGGGACCACCAAATGCATAATTTTAGATCCCAGGGATCACTAATTGGTTCTGTGGGTGTGGCCTAATTTGTGGGTGTGGCTTGGTGGTCATGTGACTGGCTGGGCATGGCTTGTATGTAAATATTATAAATATTTATATAAATATTGATTTTTTTATAAAAAAAGAGCAACTTTTACCCAAAATCAGGCAAAGCAGGCAGGCAGATTGAGTTGCTCACAGAATCACAGATTCATTCAGAAATCTATCTATCTGCCATTGGCTAGCTCAGTCTGTCACATAAAATTTGCTTGCAAGCAAACTCATAAAATTTGCTAGCAAGCAAACTCACAAAAGTAACTCACAACACACCATGCATGTAAATATTGAATTTTTTATTTTAAAAAAGCAAATTTTATCCAAAATCAGACAAAGCAGGCAGATTGAGTTGCTCACAGAATCATTCTATCTATCTGCCATCGGCTAGCTCAGTCTCTCAAATTTGCTTGCCGTGAGTCTGCACTAAATTTGCTTGCAAGCAAACCTTCAATCCTAAGGGAGGTTCAGCTGTGCTTAGCTAGAAAGCAAGAAATCCAACCATTTCCTGCTTCCTAGCTAATCTAAATCTCCCGACACAGCAGAACAGATGATGGTCAGAAAAAGGAAAAATAGCAACTTAGCAGACAAATTTGCTGGGTAAGGAGTGAATAGGTGGGGAGGGTTCCCGTGGGCCATGTGGGCTGAGCAGCCTTGTGTTTCTGCGCAGCCTGGATTAATTGCTTTGGGGGGGGGTGCTCTGGGGTTGAGATTTCTCTGCGGCCCACCAAAATTTTATCATGGCCCACCAGTGGGCCACTGGTTGGTGACCGCTGACATAGTATATCCTATCTACTTGAGAAAACCACCAAGTCTTCAAGTCTCACATAAAGGTATTTGAAGTTCAGGGATATGTTGTTGCAGAGCATAGGTGCTATGACAGACACTTGTATGAGAGATGACCAGACTGAGCTCAAGGGACAGGTCAAACATATCATACATTATGAGTTCCTTCGTGCCCACAAGAGATCTTTGTCCAGCCCACCTTGAATTCCACTGACTCTTATCTACCAACAATTTGCTTGGACCATTAGTAGTTCAGATTCTTGAAAAAAGCTTAAGCTTGCAATAATTCTTTATGCCCATTTGTACTGCCTGGACCTTCTGATTTCACTTGACAACAATGGCTGACTCCTGTCTCTCATAAAGTGGAATGGCTGAAGAAATGACACATGGAGTATGGCAGAGGTGGTATTCGGGAGAACTGGTAGCGGTGATTTGGCATGGGTCGCAGAACTGGTAGTGACCCCTGGCTGCCACACCCCCGAACTGGGTCGCCCGGTCGCCCGCTTGTCCCGTTCGCTCTCCTAGCTTTCCCAACCACGTGGTGCCATGGCGCAGCTCAGGCGGATGTCCCAGGGCTGCTGCTCATGCGCACTGCGTTTGCAGCTGCTACACATGCAGTACGCATGTGCAACAGCCCCGGGACATCCGCCTGCCTGCCCGCCTGCCCTCCCGGAGCACATTTTCTGCCTTCTACCGGCTGACATGCCTCTTCCAGCCCAGCCCAGCCCAGCCCAGCCCAGCCAGCCAGCAGGTGGGTGGGTGGATGTCCCGGGGCTTCTCCTTTGTCCTGATATGCCTGCAGCAGCTGGTCCTCCTGCCCCTCACCCTCCCCTCCAGCACCTGGCCTGAGAAGGTAAGGGTGATAGCAGGGGATAGCGAAGCAGCCAGGTCCCTATCTTCCCCTCTCTCTCCCCTACTCTCTTCCCCACTCTCTTTCTCTCTCAGTGTGTGTGTGTGTCTCTCCCACAAAGCCGCGGTTGAGCTTTCCTTGGTACTCTTTGCTATTTTCATTTCTTCTTTTTGGAATCCAGACTGGCTGAGCAAGGATTGCCAGCTGTGCTGGAAGTGTCTCTTTGGTCAACCCATCCCTCCCCCTCCTCTCGCAACTGGCAGCTGAGGCAGGGCTGGGAGGATGGTGTGCACACCCAAGGAGGAGGAGGAGGAGGGTCACTCAAAAGGATGTTTCCAACGCGGCTGGTGATCCTTGTTCAACCAGTCTTGATTCCAAAAAGAAGAAATGAAAATAGCAAAGAGCACCAAGAAAAGCCCAGCCATGGCTTTGTGGGAGACACACACACAAACACACACACACACACACACATATATACACACACACACACACACACACACATACACACACACACACAGAGTGGGGGAGAGAGAGGGGAAGATAGGGAAGAGCAGTTGGCCAGCCATGGCTTTAAGAAAGAGCAGGAAAAAGAGGGAATGAGAAAAAGAGGGAATGAGAGAGGAAGGGAGAAAGATCTTCTAGTCCAAACCCTCTGCTCAGGCAGGAAAACTGAGGATGCCAAGTCTGAGTGAAGAGCCAGGCAAAAGTGTCAGAATAATCTTTGGAGGGACCCTATACCAAGGGTCTTCAACCTTAGCATCTTTAAGACTTCTGGACTTCAACTCCCAGAATTCCTCCCAGAATTTTGGGAGTTGAAATCTACAAGTCTTAAAGTTGCCAAGGTTGCCTGCCCTATACCATTTCAGAGAAATGCTTGTACTGTCTCTTCTTGAAAACCTCCAGTGTTGGAGCGTCCAGAACTTCTGGAGACAAGCAGTTCTACTGGTTAATTGTTCTCACTGTCAGGAAATTTCTCCTTAGTTTTAGGTTGCTTCTTCTTTGTTCAATTTTGATCCATTGCTTCTTGTTCTTGGATGCAGATAATAAAGTGGAAAAAAGGTGAAATTTTTTTACAGAACTATAGATACATTGAGGCGGTGGTAACAAAGAGTGGCTGGGAAGGAAGGGACTGGGCAAAACGCCCCTTGACATGAGTGATGTCGGGTTGGCCATGCCCACCAAGCCACATGACCACCAAGCCACGGCCACCCAGTCACATGACCACCAAGCCACACCCACCAAATAAGCCATGCCCACAGAACCGGTAGTAAAAAAATTTGAATTCCACCACTGGAGTATGGTAATGGAGTAGACAAAGACGACAAACCAATCCCTCAAATGTCTGGGCCCTATGCCATGTGAAGGCTTTCTATGTTGATAACCAGCATGGTATCTCACACAGCTCTCATATCAGAGCTGTGACATTGGTGTGCTGAAGTAGGCCCATTACTGCTGGCTCTGCTACATTCTTGATCGGCTGCAGCTTCCAAGTGGCTTCAAGGGCAACCAAGAGCATGACATCACCACTAGGAAATAAGTGTTGCTATATAGCAGATAATGTATAAGCAGATAAATTATTTTTTAATATTTCTAATTCAGCTCTTCCTTAGCAAGTACTGAGCTTTGCTTCTAGAACCAAACATTTTAAACAAATGCTGATATATGCTTATATGATATAATATACCTCACGAGATAATCTTATTATATCTTTGGGGCCAGGAAAGAACTGGTAACTTTATAGACTAGTTCGTTGCTGTTTTCCATTTTCATGCAGCATTTTGTGGTTTGTTGTTTCTTTTTCAAAGAGAAAAATATTCTATATTTCATAAACAGATAAGTGCAAGAAATTATTCATCCACAATAATTCTCCAAAATCCTTTTCTCTGGTGAAAGAATTGTTAAAGCAAATATGTTTTCATAGATTAAATAAGGACTGGAAGAGGAAAAGGCAGGAGAATATACTGTATGTACTTAGCATTAATTCATAATCCTTGTTATGATGAAGTTAGTATTGAAAAATTTAACAATTTACCTGTCCAATCATCTTTCATTTCTTCTTTATAGAATCTGAGTTAAAATTTATCACAAACTACTGCTACAGAGAATAATACAATTCATTTCATTAAACACAAAAATAAATAGAACTTTGAACTGTATATTTTAATATTAAAAATAACTTTAGAATAATGGAATATTGTATCAAAATATAAACAGTCTTTTCAGAATCTAAAAGTTTTAAGTGTGGTAGTAGTATGTTTCTATTTTAAGGAAGGAAGGATACAATTATTTCAATGGAAGTTCTAGCTCTTTAATTATAATTGGTTTTTTGTCTTATTTAATTAACCTGCTATCTGTAATGTTAGACTTAGTAGTGCTTTATTTGTCTAATGGGAGTAAAATAAGGTTAAGAAAATTTGAACTGGTAATATAAAGTCAAAATAGCTTTTAAGTCCAATTTGCTTTGGCATTTGATGGTAGAGAAGACACAAATTGCTGCACAGGAACCTAAATTCATTCTCTCACAGTCTTGCCCTCACCCTATCTTTCTATAACTGTTAAATTTGGTGATCTCTCTCACCCTATCCAGATTAAGAATTTGGGCAGGTGGGGGGTCTCAATATCAATCATACTGAAGTCAAGAAGAAGGTTAGAATACATCATGAAAGTGAAGGAGATCTTAAAGTACAAACTCACTGGAGGAAATACCATTAAAGCAATTACGGGTAATACCAGTTGTTAGATACATTAGATACAGCTGGAATAGTAGACTGGCTTGAAACAGAACTAGAAGTCCAGGTAGAGAAGATCAGAAAAATAATGACAAGAAATACATGCAGCAATGTTGACAGATTCTACTTACCAAAGAAAATAGGTGGGCTTGGAATGTTGCAAAACAGTTGATGAATAAAAAAGGGCATTGGAAGAAATATGAATGACAGTGAAGAAGATGCATTGAAATTAGTATACCATAAAGGCTTACTGAGTACTGGAAAGATCAAGTACTGGCCTACAAGAAAGACTAAGTGAAGAGTAGAAAAAGGATATGACATGGCAAAGTATTTCATGGCCAGAATGTTAAAAAATAGCAAGTGAACCTCTAAGACATGGTAATGGTTAAGAGCAGGAAAGTTGAAGAAAGAGATGGAGGGGCTAACCTTGGCTGCCTAAGACCAAGCCTTAAAAACAAATGTATACTGAGCCAGAATTGAAAAGATAGCAAGAGACAACAGATGCTAAGAAGATGAAGCAACAGTGGACCACGGCCAGTTCATTGCTGCCAGCTCACCATTGCCAAGTCACCTTTGCCAACTCATCACCATCAAAAGCCACCATAGGACACTCCACATGGCCAATTTGCTGCAGGGGCAACTCGCTGTGGGCAGCCGGAGGGAAAACTAGATGGGGGGCAAGCAAGCAGACCATCACCTGACACATAACAGATTTAACAACTGTCCATAAGAAAAGGAAAAAATCTGGACAGTGGACTGGTAATACCTAGAGACAGCAAAATTGACAAAATTACCATCAGTCAGTTGTAAAGACAACTTTATTTGGAAAAACTTACATCATGTAAAAATACTTTTCATACCATCGAAGAACAACATCTGCCTATCACAGTTTCTTGGGAAGGACTCGAAAGGTGGTTAAAAATGCAAAGTATAATCTAACATCTGGCTGATTAGGCAACCAACCATAATAATAATACCCTTTCAATTCTGAAGGATTCAGTCAGGTGCAAAAATGAAGAAAGCTCAGTCATGTGTAAGTCTTCTAATGGAACTCAAATTTAACTACAAATGGCTAGAACCTAAAAGTGCAAGAAATATACATTTGCATGGCACAATCAGAGTTAATAAACAAGATGACAAATCACCAAAAAGGGGTTACAAAATCTGAACAAAAAATAAAGGGAAGGCTTTGTTGTTATTTTAGTCAAAGAAGAAATTTACTAAGAACGAAAAATTTCCTAAAGAGTAAAATAAATACAGTTTCTTGAAAATAACACAGAACTATGAGTTTATTTTGCCTATCCATACCTGTGGACAGTACACATGTGTCTGGAATATTGAATAAGAATATAAGATATACCATTTTGTGATGTAGTTTAACAACTATTGTATGAGAATGTAGTGGTTCCAGTTACAGTATTATTATGGTAGACCTTTTTCCTTCTACTTTATGAAAACAACTCTTTCCAGCATGTTCCCACTTCCTTGATCCTGAACAACTGCTAAAGAAAAAATTAAATCTAAAATAAATGTGGCTGAAAGAAGATTGAGCTTAGCATTTACATTTGTAGAAGCATTGTGCATGGATATGAAAGAAAGAAGGAGAGTTTAGGTCCATGTCAATTCCCTTGTATAATCTGCTTACACTTTGACTTTATAGCAGTCCAGCAAAGCCTTCAACAAGCATTTTATTCAATCTGAGCTCTTCCATTCTTGGGTCTTTTCTTATTAAGTCTATGTAACAGCACAAATAAATGAATGGGAACCAACTACTTTAGCTAACTGGCTTTCTTCTCAAGGCTGGGATTGGGTGGAAGAATTGGATAGGAAAATAAATATAGTATTATTCCAGAAAGCTCTGCAGTAAGGAAAGTGGATGTACAGTATATTATTTCTCAAGACTTTTTACTTTGCCTTTCAGCCTAAATCTATCCCGAAGGCAGCTCCTAATATATTAAAAATACAGTAGCAAAACAAACCAGAAATAAATAAGTTTAAAAAACCTGAAAGCTAAAACCAGAGCCAAATAATAGTACCCAGCGAGCACCAGTGAGGGCACATACATACAAAATCAAACCAGAGGGTCAGTGAATATATAAATATAAATATGCACATACATATAAAACAATTTAGTGAATGACTATCAAGACTGAGGTTAAGGAAGGACAAATTTTATATTTTGGATCATATGACTAAAAAAACCCTTTGTGGCACCCCAACTAACAACATTTTAATGGGCTTAATAAGCTTCCTTTAAAATTTGTACAGCACACCCCTTATTGGGTAGTTTTTCTTATTCCTACAGAGTGTAGCATTTCCCAACCTGATGCTTTCCAGATAAAGTGAGACTTCGATTTCTAGCAGAGACCTCTGCAGAGGAGGTGGAGGGAGATCTTTAAAAGAGTGAATATGGCGGTTGTGATCATGACCTGTGCAGCATATTTAGAAGGATGTAGGGCTTTAATTGCTTGCACCCCTCGCAGCCAATCTCTTGCAGATGCCCTTGATTTACAGAATTGCCAGCTAGCACAGGGCAGGTTGAGAAAGGTCTAATAGGTTGCTTTATTTCAGACAGACTGATTTGCCAGAGGCCACAGAGTATCACTTCTGAATGGTTGTCCATCTTTACAGGAGCAGCAGGTCAACTCTGTGTTTCTCTTCTCTTTCCTCTCTTTCTTGCAAGCACAAACTTTAGTAGCCGTGACCTAGAGAATCCTTCCAGCCATTCAAACAAGGAACCTTGGGCTTCCTATCAGCTGATCATAAGCCAGGATTGGAGTGTCTGTTTCAGTTAGATCAATTTTCTGAATCTTCTCTCTCTTCCCCTTGAAAAGTTCATTCAAATTGAACAGACTTCTTTATCCTGATTCCTGATCATACATGGGTCACACAACGAAGACCATCATTTTAGACTTTCTTTTGGGAAAACTCTATAACACTTATTTATTGAGTACTGTTTGTTTAGGAGAAAAACTTCACAAGGCATTTTAATGGACCTGGAGATCCCCTTGCAACAGGGGGCCCATGCTGACTGCATCAGATGAAACATGCATTTTCTGTCATTATTTTGTTCTTATTTATGTGTCTTTGGTTTAATAGTGTTGTAGAATGTTTTAATTGTTAGTTTTATTGCTGCCTCCCAGAAGTGGGCAGCCACATAAATTTGAGAAATAAATAAAGATACAAACAAAGAAATATATATGGCCTATTACTGTTGGAGTTCAATGGCAGCATTAATACTGTTGTCAGTAAATGTCTATGGAGAATCTCAGTCATCCAGATCATAGTTGCAACCATTTGCACTACTCAGGTGACCCTGATGACACAGATAATCCTCCAGGTGGCCTCAACGATTCTATAAGAATGCAAATGACCAACTATCTGCAAGAAATATAAATCCTTCCAATCCCCACTATCCAGTCAGAGCTGAAGAAGCTTCTTGGATGAGAAGCGAAAAGTCTGCAAAAAAAAAAAAAATCAGAAAGTCCAGTTGCCTCTTGAAAAAGCACCTTTGGGACTATTGTCAATAGGGTAGGATGAATGCAGAGTTATCTGGAAGCCGCAGGAATGTCTGGATATGTTTTTGAGTACATTTTACCCAGGTTTCAGTTGCTTTTTCAAATGTACTTTTCATCTATTACATTTATATATCTGTTGTTGTGTATATTTATTTTGTAAGACCAGACTCAGCAAAAGCCTCCTGTGTTACTTTAGTCTCAAAAGAAGAACCTATTAAACATTTCAAAGTTTATTCAGGACTCACTCAACCATGCTGCATAAATCTTTTCCCCCACCACCATTTTAATTTCTTTCAGTTTTATTAAAAAAAAAATAGTGGCTCCCACTATACTTCCAAAGCTAATTCCTAATAAGCATCTGTGAGGCCCAAAATTCCCTTCAGTCCTTTGTTCTGTGACCTCACAGCCATGACTCCTCATGTTAATTGCCTGGGCTTCAGCCATTCATTTAACGGCTGCTTTAAACAGTCAGGGTTAATATGTATATGCTGTTGCTCCTCTTGACTTTACCGAATATAAAATGTAAATTACAGGCAGATCAACCTGAAATTGCCAGACTGGTCAGTAATGCAAATATTTCTGAAGATATATCAGACTGGATTTTACAAGGGATGTGCTGTAAATATGAAAGAATTCAAGAGCAATTCAGGAAATGAGAGGTGTTTTTCTTTTGGTAACTGTCCACATCCTTTTAATTCTTTGATCAATTATTTATTCTTTAAACTTGTTAATCAGTTTAAATTTTTTCTTCATGTATTGAATTGAAACTGGAAGGAGCAAAGCGGGAAGGCTTCCAAAATTGTCCATGCTATCAAAAATCTGTAAAGGTGGACTTCACTTCAAGTGAAGCAAGATCAGTGGATGTTTTAACAGAATGATTCTAGATACAATCCAAGGATGGCCATCTGGAATCTAATGGGTGCAATCCCTTTCCATGGAAAAGGTCTTGCTTGATGGTGGCCCCTTTTTTATGGAACTTTGTTCCCCCTGAGATATGGTTGTCCCCACCTGTTGTTTTTCAGAAAGGTCCTGAAATGAATGGAGATGGAGCCGATCAAGTGACTGATGTAATGGTGTTGTTGCTGCTATGGGAACTGGGATGGTAGTGGTTTTTTATGGGATTTTATTATTATGTGATGATTTTTTTTTAATGTGCAAAGCTGTCTTGAGTCATCTGGGTGTGAATTGGGAGATTATATGAATTTGTTTAATTAAATAATAAATTGATTAAAATAAAATATTAAAACATGATTTGAAAAGATACGTGGAAATTATTGATAAATGGTAGAAAACTGAGTTTACTTATACGTTTTACTGTAATACTGTTCTAATCTGTAATACATATCCTATGTCAATGTGCTAATTTGATTGTTTGAGCATGGCATATAATTGTTAAGCCCTTACTGCATGAAAAATTGTAATATTATTGGCAGAGAAGAGTCAATTTGTATAACAATATATACTTCCATCCCCAATTAATATTACGAAGAAAACTGAGTAGCTCACATTTTCACTGTTTATGCTTGGTTTTAATATTTACTAAACATTGTAAGTTTCATTAATTTCTGTGGAATTGACCTTTATGGAGATGAATTTACGATCTCAGCCTTACCGCTCTTTTTTCACTATCCATAATTAGGTTCTTGTCATTCATTTGACAGCATTATAGTTGATATAGTTATTTCAGCTTGATTATATAGCCAGGTGAAATTTTGTAAAATCTTTTTTTAGATATTTTGTGTATAGAGAATAAAAAAGCATATTTTCCTTAAAAGGGAGCTAGAAACTTCTGTATTTCAGTCATGAGTGAAACAACGATCGCAGATTATTACACTGTAATTTGCAAAGTACTATATCCTGTGATCTTTTAGGATAATGGTTATTATAGCAAAGCTGACATCATAATGCAAACATGCAAGGACAAAAATGAACATTAAGAACGCTGGGAGAATTGATATGAGTTTCCTATTTAATGCTACATTAAGATTACCTTGGCTCTTACTGTAAGTGGAGCAAATGAACACAGATATATAAATATGTTTCCAAGAAAAATACTTAACTGTCTTATGAATCAGAACATTCTTAAGGAGCCACATTCTTCTCTTTAGCTCTCTAGTAAAAAGCAGGGAAATATTTTCAGACCAAATTGCAGTCTAATGAAGCACACAAGTCTGGTAGTAGTAAGAGGAATGTGTATTCTTTCCTCCTTCTTCACTATAATATGCTTTTATTTCTCTTCTGCTTTCTGGCCATTTGTTTGAAAATCACTTTTGTACCAAATAACACAAAACATATGCCCCACTCTTCTATCCCATGGCAAAAGTATTTAAATCCCTGCCATCAGTGGTGGTATTCAATTTTTTTACTACCAGTTCTATGGGCGTGGCTTGGTGGGTGTGGCGTGGTTTGGTGGGCATGGCAAGGGAAGGATACTGCAAAATCTCTATTCCCTCCCCACTCCTGGGGGAAAGTTACTGAAAAATCCCATTCCCTCTCCACCAGTGGTGGGATTCAAATAATTTAACAACCAGTTCTCTGCCCTGATGATTTCTTCCAACAATCAGTTCATCAAATTGTTCAGAAACTTAACAACTGGTTCTCCCGAACTAGTGGGAACTTGCTGAATCCCACCACTGCTGTGCAGGGCAACAAAAGAAGACCCAGCCAATCAGCTGGGACTCAGGAGATAGAGAATAGATGGGGGCGGCGCCAGTCAGGGGCGATATTTGCCGGTTCTTTGAACTACTCAAAATTTCTGCTACCAGTTCTCCAGAACTGGTCAGCAGCTGCTGAATACCACCTCTGCCTGCCATGCAAGCAAAATAGTTTTCTCCACACCCCATTTCTTTCTTTTTCTTGTATTCTGATGGACTATGAGCCCACTGTGGTCTCACGTAGATTCTCTCGTGGTTATGTGTAAAACAATCAATGGTTATGCCAGCTTCCAATACATAATGGAGTCATTTGCAATAACCTGCCCTGCTCCATCATGGTATTTTCTTCAGTGAGTAAATATGAGATGACATTCATCTGCCACCAAGGCTTACTATTTTACTATTCTTAAACATCCAAAGATAACTCAAAATGTCCTATTATGTCTCTGTTGGATGTGATGACTTATAATGAGATTGCATGCTGGTGTGACTGCGGTTGGACTTCCGTTCCTTTTGCATTCTAAGACTAGGAGTTACAGAAAATACGATTCAGGGTCTGACATAATACATACATAAAATGCTTTGGATTTGATAATGTGCATCTGATCTACACCGATTATGCACAGCACTGCTATTGGACAGCCTAAGCTTCTCTTACTGTTTGCCAATTCACAAACACAGCAGATACTATAAATGGATTTTGAAAATCTTTGTAAACATCCTATCTGACAGCACAACTGGTAATAATTATGTAAATACATATTTTTTGTAACACTTCTCATTTCAAAGGCTACAAGAATTACAATAGGATGCACCATTCCCCCAGAGTTTAGTGTGTGTGAATGTGCAGAGAAGCTTGTTATAAACCTTCTCATTTTATATCATGACCATAAGTGCATAACTATCCAGTTTTAATAGTTTAATAAACTACTATGTCACCCAATTTTAACAGTCTACTTTCACTGTAGCAACAGAGCAATATTTATTTATACTGTCACAGTTGTATATCAATGCACATTCATGGAGGTTTGAAAATACCTCATTATTGCTATTTGGAACTGCACTAATAAACTTGCCATACAATGTGAAGTCAGAACTCCATTTGGAATTGAGTTTGATGTGGTTCCATACATTATCAGCTCAGAGCAAAACAAAGTGTGAAAGCCATTTTGATCTTGCTCCTCTCAAACTTCACATTTGGAATCTAAATCCTGCTTTAAACTAGCACTACTTGGGCAGTATTTGAGGAATGAGTGCAGAAAAGCGACTGTTCAAAGATGCCAACAGCTACTTTCTTACAAACTCTGAAAGTTGCATTGTTTTCCCAGTAAAGCTGCTAAATTCTCAGTCTTAAGACATTCTGAAGTGTCACATGACATTTTCTAGTAGAGCAGATGGATATGGCTCTGACCACAGGTTATCTGGGGGAAGGAACTGAATTGAATAAATCTGATGAGTTGAATTGTATATAGGACACTGAGAAGAGACCATCAAATGGAGGCCTTCAAACTTGGCTTTGAACCCTCCTCAAATTTTATTCATTCATTCGTTCAACTAATAGGCCACCAATCTTGCCTGGAGGAAACTCTAGGCAGCTTACAATCATTAAAATCCAGTAAAACAATTTAAATTAATTATAATTGTCAAAGATGAGCAAGAAAGGAGCAAGCTGCATACAGGGGGTAGGTAAATGCAGTCCATTAACCATCTCCAGACTGAAGCACACCTGAGGCCCCAGACCAGTGGCAGATCCAGTTCTTCAAGCTCTTTTGGAAGACCAAAAGGATAGGTGCAGGTCTCACCTGGGGTGGGGGGTGTGACACAATGTTTCAAAGGGCAGGAATCATGACAGAAAAGGCTCTTCTTCTGGATCCCACCAGCCAAAATTCCTTGCCTGACAAAATCCATAGTATGTCCCTTCTGCCAGTATGTCCCTTCTGTCAGCCAGGAAAAGCACCAGGGCCAGACAAGATAACTCCTTCTTGCTTAAAAGTCTGTGCTGAGCAATTGGCCCCCATCTTCAATAGATCACTAGAGATGTACTATGTTCCTTCCTGCTTCAAATGTTCTACCATCATCCCAGTGCCAAAGAAGCCCTCCATCAAGGAACTGAATGACTACAGACCAGTTGCTCTAACATCTGTAGTTATGAAAATCTTTGAAAGGCTTGTGCTGTCCCACCTGAAAACCATCACGGATCTGCTGTTAGATCCCATTTGCATACCGAGCAAATAGATCGACAGATGATGCTGTTAACATGGCTCTGCACTACATCCTACAACACCTCGAATCTCCAAATATCTATGCAAGGGTCCTCTTTGTAGACTTCAGTTCAGCATTCAATACCATCATTCCAGACACTCTTCTAAGTAAACTAAACCAACTAGCAGTACCTGAACACACTTGTAAGTGGATCATAAGCTTCCTAACAGACAGGAAGCAGCAGGTGAAGCTAGGCGAAATCACATCCGATATCTGTACAATCAGCACAGGGCCCCCCCAAGGCTGTGTGCTATCTCCACTTCTCTTTTCCCTATATACCAATGACTGCATCTCAAATGATCCATCTGTTAAAATACTGAAGTTTGCTGATGACACAACAGTCATTGGTCTCATTCGAGACAACGATGAATCTGCATACAGACAGGAGGTTATACAACTTGCCTCGTGGTGTAACCAGAACAATCTGGAACTGAACACACTCAAAACCGTAGAAATGGTGGTAGACTTTGGAAGAAACCCTCCCATACTACCACCTCTTACGATACTAGACAACACAGTATCAACAGTAGAGAGCTTCAAATTTCTAGGTTCTACTATATCACATGACCTAAAATGGACACCTAACATCAAAAACATCATCAGAAAAGCACAACAAAGAATGTTCTTTCTGCGCCAACTCAGAAAGCTCAAAGTGCCCAAGGAGCTGCTGATCCAGTTCTACAGAGGAATTACTGAGTCTATCATCTGCACCTCTATAACTGTCTGGTTTGGTTCTGCAACCCAACAGGACAGACACAGACTTCAGAGGATAATTAGGACTGCAGAAAAAACAATTACCACCCACCTGTCTTCAATCGAGGACCTGTATACTGCACGAGTCAAAAAGAGGGCTGTGAAAATATTTACAGACCCGTCACATCCTGGACATAAACTGTTTCAATTCCCCATCTTCCCCAACGACGCTATAGAGCACTGCACACCAGAACAACTAGACACAAGAACAGTTTTTTCCCGAAAGCCATCACTCTGCTAAACAAATAATTCCCTCAATACTGTTCAACTATTTACAAAGTTACACTACTATTACTGTTAATCTTCTCATCACTCCTTATTACCCATCCCCTCCCACTTGTGACTATAACTTTGTTGCTTGTATCTTCTGTTTCCTAGTATGATTTGATGTTGATTGTACCCTATGACTATCATTAAGTGTTGTACATTATGATTCTTGATTCTTAACGAATGTTCCTTCTTTATGTATACTGAGAGTATTTACACCAAGACAAATTCCTTGTGTGTCCAATCACACTTAGCCAATAAAGTATTCTATTCTATTCTATTCTATTCTATTCTATTCTATTCAATGTTTCAGAGGGTAGGAATCATGACAGAAAAGGCTCTTCTGGATCCCACCAGCCAAAATTCCTTGCCTGACAGAATCCATAGTATGTCCCTTCTGCCAGCATGGGCGGAGCATAGGAGTGGCAACAGTTCCTTAGGTAACCTGACTCAATGCTGTGAAGGGCTTTCAAGATAATAACCAATTGTACCTGAAAAAAAAAACTTCTTTCTCCTGAGCACTTGAAAAACACTACATGAAAATGGCTCCATCACGTTTCAGCGGGAATTCTATTGCAGAGCAGGCTACACATGAATTTTCGTGAAGTTGACAGTCATTAATTTGATGCACCATAACCTGCCAGTAAATTAGGGCACAAGAATTGTTTAAGTATTGCAATAATCATCTTGTCAGATGAAGCCCAAAATTCTACTCCGAATAATCTGACAGTTATCGAGAACGGCACAATAGAAGGTTATTCAATTTGAATCATGCTGGATTGGAAAACTGGCATCAGCAGGAGAGAAATGACCCAAATTGGAAACATTCAATGTAATGGAAGCCAGAGGGCAAGACAAGCCTACAAAGTGCATGAAATTCATGTATGTTACTTGATTGTACAGTTTATTGAATCAACACAAATTATGTGTACAGGGGTTTTGTTTGTTTGATTGATTGATTAGTACTGCTCTCATTCTGCTCGTGATAAAGACCATGGGAATGTTTTATCTGGCTCTGAATTTTGGCTTGACTGGGCTCTAATTCAGAGCTAGCGTTTATTTTTAACGTTGCATAGGGAAAGGCTTGCTTAGTGTGCCACATCCACAGGAGTATGGAGCGAGTGAAGCTTGAAGGCACAAACTGTAAACAGATGCAGGCGGCAGATGCACAAGTGGGAATTTGCCACATGGAGCAGAAATCAGAAGCTTCTGCAACTCCCGTGGAAGTAGGGCAGGATGTGTATGCAGGCAGTCTTGAAATTCACCTACTTTCCTTTTCATAAACTGCACACATGAGCTCCAGTCAAACACAGTTAAAAACATCAGACTAAAACAAGTATTTGCCACAGCCAATCATTAGCATAACCATCATTACAAAACCAAACCAAAAAACCAATATTCTCTGTCTGAGAGGCAAAGGGTCTGCTAAAAGAGCTTAAATCTGTTTTCTGGGGTGGGGGAGTGTGACAATGTCAAAACTGTCGAGATGGCAGATGGAGCACTGCAGTACAAGCTCTGCCCTTTTTGCACAGGCATCCAAACAACTTGTTGATTTTTATTCTCTCCTGTGAATCTTGCTGAATTTATAAAGAAACCTTTATAATAAATAAATAAAGGTATTTATCCTGGGGACAGGTGGCAATGCAACCCAGCAGATTTTGGTCTGGTTTGGGAGCATTATAGCTTCAGCCAGGAAGGTGGTGCAGAGAGTAGTGAGGATGGCAGAAAAGATTATGTGTAGTTCACTTCCTTCTACCCAGGGCATAGCATATAAGCCACATCATCTTCATGACCTGTTTTCCTTGTTAATCTTCTGGGAGGAGGCAGTTTTGTATCAACCTCTGTGTGTGTGTGTGTGTGTGTGTGTAGCATATGTATATGTGTGCTATGTGTATAGGTAGATATATACTTTTTTTTAGAGCAGACAACAAAATTTTATTTTTAATGTGTGCCAGTGTGCTCACCATTAAAAAATGACAATAAATGTTATGTTACCTTATTGCTGGTACTAAATTCACAACTTCAGTATCTAATTAGCAGATAACTATTGTGTAACTATTAGTCCCTGGCTGACAGTAAACCAAGTTCTTAAACTACGGTTTGTTGAATAACAAAGAATGGTTTGTTGTTCAGTGAAGAATGGTTGCAGGAATTAAGTGTGGCTAGTCTAAAGGAAAGAAGAACAAGGGGAGATGTGATAGCAATGTTCCAATATTTGAGGGGCTGCTTCAAAGAATAGGGAATCAACCTATTTTCCAAAGTCCCAGAAAGCAAAATAAGACGCAGTGGGTGGAAACGAATCAAGGAGAGAAGTAACTTATAACTAAAGAGAATTTTCCCAACAGTGAGAACAATTAATCAGTGGAACACTTGCTTTCAGAAGTTGTGGGGGCTCCATCACTGAAGGCCAGAAGACCTCAAAATTTCCTTCCAATTCTGTTATTCTGTTAATTCCCTGATTTACCTAACATGCTAACGATAAATGAAAGTACAATGTGAAAGCGGCAGATAGAAAATGAAACATTAAACTCCTGGTTTCTCTTCATAGAAACTATTGCTATATTTAATTGTCTTCCTAAAATCAAACATCTGAATATACTATCCATAGATTATCCACTTCCCTATCCATTTTAGGCATAGGGAATATAAGCACTGTTCATATCAAAGCCAACGAAAGCTGATTTATTTGTTTCTTTCTTTTGTTTAGCAAACCAGGCCAATAATCTATATATATAATATATAACAGCGAAATGCCACTCATGCATCATCACAAAATCTCCAGAAACGTAAAGCTTACAAATTTGAAATTTGGCACGTATGTTCCTCTTGGCTAGGTGCTCACTAAGAAAGGATTTTTTGAAACAACCATCAGAGAATTAATATTTCATATATTATTATTAACATGCTCTGATGCTAAGGATTTCTACTAATTCCCCCTCCCCACCTGAAAAGAAATCTGTTCCAAATGCAAAACGCAAGCAGCAGGGAGGAGTTTCAATTTTAGTTTCAACAGCACCAAGTAGCTTTAGTACAGAACAGTTGAGCTAAGCCAAGCCCAGGCTCCTTGCTGTCTCCTTCTTGCTCACACAGCAAATACTGTTTCAGTTTCCAAACAACTCTCAACTCTCTCACACACTGACAGGATATTAGCCAGATGAATATTGATGGCTGCTGGTAGACAGAGGCAGAATTTTTCCCCTTATTTTCCTCCCCAAGAACTAAGCCCGACCACATAATTTTATAGCAAAGCACAGGTATCGAGCTAGTATTTAGATACAGAGAAGAAATCATGCCAAGTCTCTGTTATATTAGATTTTTCTCTTAAGAACTTCAAACTCATCCTTATCCCATTGCAATTTGAAGCCTTGACAAACTTTTTTTTCCCCATGAGCCTCTTTCTTTGGGCAAGAAGACACCACAACTAGCAAGCACAGCAGTCAACATAAATAAAACAGGAGAGAATTTCTTCTCCTCTATAGTGTAGCCTTATTACACTTGGGCTATATTTTATCCTTCAGAATTCAAAGTTTTGCTTTAAATTCTGCATATCACAGCCATACTAAATATCGTCTCAGACAAGGCACAAAGTTGCTGAGTAAGACCCTTGCAAATCAGGAGGCTTTTTCATAAGGCCAGCATGCATAATTTATATCTGCATACAATTAGCCTGTTTACATTTATACATTTTCAGTTTCCTTTTATGTGAAGCATTCCAGAAGATGCTTGGTAATGCATTCATAGAGAAAGAAAGTTAAAAAAAAAAACACCCACGTCTTTTTTTAAAAAATAAAAGCTTCAGGACCAAGCAATTGATAAAACCTAACAACTGATAAATACTTTATGAGAAAAGGGAAAGGGGAAAGCTATGTTTTGTTCACACAGTATGATTATATTGACATTACTGAGAGTTTTGCACTTTTGGGAAGTTTGGCATTATATCAGCTGCAAGTTCATGGTTACTTCATGAAATAGCTTTGCATTCCATTTTTAATTCCCAGGATGAAAGTATTTTACTCGGTGCTAACAACTCTCTAAAGACTATTTTTAGTAGCTTATTCCCTCCTCTCCCTCCCTACTTCTCTTCTATGGAGAAGTAAATGAAGGGAAGGACTTCACCTGTTGAAATTTCAGTCTATTATGTGAAAAAAATGGCAATTTCCTATTGATTTATGTCACTATAAAATAATGCCTATGTATTACCAGTAATGTCTTACATACAAAGCAGAATATATTTTCACCAATAACTACAGCTCTCTGCATTTAATGCCCCAAACAAATACTAGCATATTTGTGAAATCTGACATCAATATATCATATAGATAAGAAATGCATTTTTTATAAATTTCCCTCCATCAGAATAAATTATAAATCAAAATTAAAGTATCTGTGTATTAGCAGAAAGTAACATTGTTGGCAGGTCCTTAAATAATAGTGGTGAGGATGTGTTTGAGGGGGTAAAATTTTAAACCAGCAACAAAACCTGAAGAGATTTTCATCTGCATACTCAGCAATGATTATAACTTATTATAGAGAGTGTGTTTCTGAAAATTCAAGCAATTAAATTGTTTCCAATTATATTGTCAGATACTGTACTGGATACCTTTTCAGAGGATTGCTTTGAAATTACAGGAAGAATGCAAGAATTATCCTCAAAAAAAATATTTCTAATGCAGCTTGATAGATTTTTTTTAAATAATCATCTTGCAAGGAATTTGATATTCTGCATTTTCACAACCTGCTTCTTTTTCTTGGATTGATAGAGCTTCTCTATCAAAATTCTTAGGACAGATGCTTGATCAAATGACATTGCACAACATTTGTTTACATGTGGCAATCATTTTGTTCTAACATCAGTGAAAGCCAATAGCTCAATGATAGCAATATTGTGCCCTACTTTTATACTGGCATCTAGCTGCATTTTGTATTACTTATATGTCAGAACATTGAAACATATCTTTCCATAAGTACCTGAACAATTCATAGGAAAAATGAATGAAAATTAAGGTAATTTGTTAATTTTGCAGCACCACCATTGCAAAAAGGACAAGAAGCTTCAGGGTCAATTGAGAGACAAGGCTGTCAAAGTATTCCTTCCTCTTCTCCCTGGATCCTTTCTTCTGATTATCTCCAAAACAATGTTTTTGCTATCTTTTTATGACCCGTGTGATTGCTTCAAAATATTTTATCTGAAACCTTAAAGATTTCCACCAGGATACATTTCTCATTTAGTCAATTAAAATGTCTTTTGGGTTTTTTTTTTTACAAGGCTCATGTGTTTTATTTCACACTGCCAGAAATTTGATAAATGCAATAATTATTATTTTAAGCAATCCTAAACAAGTGGTCCTATATCCAATACTCCTTGGCTAACTGCTTTTGTGTTGTAGGATAGGAATGCTGGTCAGATGTGTAACACAACAGAGGTGATATTCATCAAGTTCTGACCAGTTCTGGAGAACCGGTAGCAGAAATTCTGAGTAATTTGGAGAACTGGAAAATACCACCTCTAACTGGCCCCACCTCCTTCTAATCTCTGCGTCCCAAATCCCAGTTGATTGGCTGGGTCTTCTTTTGTTGCCCTGCACAGGAGAATGGAGCTGGAAATCAAGTTAGCGGGGTGGGAAGGGAATGGGGATTTTGCAGTAACTTCCCCTGGAGTGGGGTAGAAGTGGAAATTTGCAATATCCTTCCCCTGCCACGCCCACCAAGCCATGCCCACCAAGCCAAGCCACACCCATAGAACTGGTAATAAAATTTTTTGAGACACAACACTGAACACAACTTTAGTTTCTTTAGCCTTGTGATCAAGCTAATTCTCTTAATATCCCTTGTCATGAGGAGATGTTTGAATGGGAACAGGTATACATAGCAACACTGAATTTTGGAACCTCAGTCATGCAAGATTGTGAATACAGGAGAAATCTAAGTGTTATAGCTCTATGTAAGTCTGTTTTCCCTGTCATAGTGAATGGAGACAGAAGTACTGCACACAACTTTGGGATGAGAGTCATAGGACCTTCCCTGCAGTACATCCATCAATAATGTAGACTAAGGAGGATTTATTTAGGCAGCAATCCTTTTCATAGTTATTTGGAATGACCTCCCACAAAATTTTCACACATGTCTTCTGCTTGTTTTCTGACTGCTACAGTTCCAATAACAAGAAGAATATATTATCTAAATAATTGTTTCTGTATAAATCATTTTTAAAGAGGAAAGGCAGGGTATTTACAATCTGTTATGTAAAGTCCTCAAAGTATGACAGTGTTCAGAATAAAAATAAATAAAATGTCATAATTCTCAATGCTCTATACTTTTATATGCCAATCTAGCTGATTAAAATGAAAGATTTCTTGCATACGAATGCAATTGTTTTTATTATGTGTATCATATTATAATATATGATATATATTATATATCAAATAACATTTTTATAATGCATTTATGAATTGCAAAATGTCACCAGAGTAAACTCTGAAGAGAATATCTAGATCTTTTACTTTTTTTTGTTAAATTATAAACTAGCATATTCAGATATAAAATATTTGCTTTTTCTATACCTTCAGAGATCGCCCTTCGTGACTGCTGTTTCTTTTATACCTTTTCTAATTGCTCTATTTCATACTGATATATTGAAATATGCATGAATGTGCATGTAACTCAGAATCCCTTGCTATCTGCTCATATATATTCAAACATCAGCCTATCCTCCAAATCCCATCATACACACAAGTAGGTAAAGTTCACAAAAATGCCAATGCAAAAGACAAGTTGATACATTAATCCATTTTTTACCGAAGGAAAGAAAAGTACAATATTAGGTTAAAGAATAAATACTATACAATATTGAATCATTTTTAACCCTATGTATAAAATTATACTGAATTTATAGCATAATCCTATTCATATCTACTCAGAAATGCAATGAATTCAATGCAGGTTGTTCCAAGACTACTCATTGTATGAGCCAGCAGTATGAATTGGCAACCCAGAACTAAAGAAGCTTTTTATGAGAAGTGACAAAGAAAGTCCACTTGCCTTTTGAGAAAGCACCCTTGGAGTAACCATGATCTGAATGACTGCCAAAAATCCATAATCATTGAAGAATTGTCAATTTCAAATCCTTCTTGGGTAGGAGAGATGGTCAGAATTGCAGATATAACTGTAGGAGAGTAAAAGAAGCATTTGAGGTCTGCAAAGTTCATGCAGAAGAGAAAAGTGGGGCTGAAGATATCTCTGGGAGAGAATAAGGCATCTTCCACTTTCAAGAATAGGAAAACAAAAAGCCAAACATTTACCTACATTCCTACAAAATGTGCTCCAGGACCCTTCTATTAAATATTGTCACTTCTGGGAGCTAGAAAGCCTTCTCTGTTGCAGTGCCCTGACTACTCAAATAATTTCTCTCAATGTTATGGATGGTGCCCAAGCTCCTGGGTGTTCCTCCAAGCCTTTAAAACTTGGCTTTGTTCACCATGCTTGTTTTTAGTCATGCACTGACCACGCCCACCCCAGTTTAGCAAAGGGAGGGGGGAAGTAATGATATGTCACATGACAACATGACGCTGCGAATTTGACACCCCTGGTCTAGGCTGACTTGTTCTGTCTATATTTTTAATTGTCTTAACTAGGTATCAGACTTTGTAATCTAATGAATTATGGGTGACCAATACAAATTAAATGATAGGAATAAATAAATAAGTTTTCTTGGAAATAAATACCATGATGTGATATTTTTTCTTTCTTCTAGAGAAACTGGCTGTCAATTGTTCAATCAATCAATCATAATAGAGCTGGGTGGGACCTTGGAGGTCTTCTAATCCAGGACCCTACTCAAGCAGGAGATTCTATACCATTTCACACGTGACTGTCCAGTCTCTTCTTAAAAACCTCCAGTGATGAAGTTCCATGATTTAGGAAACATCCTTGGTTCTCATTGCATAAAATTTTACTTGCATCAAGATTTACTTGCATCAAGAGATAAATTAAGTACATAGTCCACAGTAGTGATTTTTTGAGTTGAAGGGAAGAATGAAACCAAAAAAGTAAAGTATCAAAAAAGCAATACAGCTCAATGATAAAGACTAAAAGAAATGTGATTGCTGCTGTCAACCCAAATATCTGTGAGACTGAATCATTTATTTTTGGCTTATATTCCGTACTTGTGAATAAGAGAGTACTGAGTTACACTATTAAGTGCACTGAGATTTTTGAAAGCTCACTTGGCTTGCATTTTAGACATAAAGCCAAATTATTTATGTTTAATTCTCCCATGAAATTTAATTGGTTCTTGCTAAACTTAACTCCCTACTTCTAAATCATGTTTTTTCCAAGCTTCTTGTTATAATGGATACAGAAAATAAGAGCTGTCCCACTGGTATAACAAATATATGTTGGACTACAAATTATTTCTAACTTACCTTCACTATGTAAATCTAGAACAGTATTACATTCTCAGCCAAACAAATATGGTAGAACTATTAGAATGTCTACACATCCTGGAAAATTTGTACACATAGCCATCAGTACTACCAATCTGATATATTCAGGTTTCAATAACAAGTCATACCATGTCAAATGTTTGAAGACAAGAAAAAAAAACTTTTTTTGTTACAGAATGAATTAAAATGACCAGTCAGACAAATGAAATGACTTGGAGATCTATAAAAAAAAGTGCAGACTATATAAATCATGCTAAAGTCTGAGCGATTCATGACAAGTTGGTCAAGCCCATGGCAAGATCCATGACTATTTAATAGTTCTTACAATAATTCATGAATGATGTATGAGATTGATGCTTCTGCAAAGAAAATGTATTCTTTTAGCCACATTTTTGTTAGCATCACAATGGCCAATGTACTGGAAGGAAAATACAATATTCTTACAATAAAGTTGCCAATCTACAAACAAATTAATTAAGTAGGTAAATAACTATATCGCTTAGGTAAATGAAGATATAATGATTCATGGAACTATAAATGTTATGGGACCAAGGAGAATTGATCCTGAACTCTTTTGGTATTTTGTAGACAACATTATAGTCAGATTCAAGGATTTTTCCATCAGATCAGAGTTCTTTTCTGCACAGCTCAGTGAGCTGCACAGGAAATAATCACAGGCTATGAGGTTAATAGATCCATTCTGCTGCTTGAAAATTAGGCCTGAATCACATATTATATTAAGGACATAATCAGAAGTCATCTGGCCTGGAATTGTGACTTATATTTTAGTGTATGGCGAAGAGAGGTTTCAACTCAGTTTTTTTTTTTTTAAAGTCTCCATGTAATGTGTTAATCAAGATTAAGAGAAAAATATAGTGCTCTAGTATTCTTGGTCTCAGTCTGGTGTCATTTGAAGCTGCTCTTTTCAAGTAACTGCACTCTTCAATCATGGTTGTTCTTCTTACACTATGCAGAGATGGGGAACTGTGTCAACCAGGGACCAGATCTCGACTTCTATCTATACTGATGCGTGGCCAATATGCAAACATAGGACTAACCAGAACAATGGTAAGAAATGAGAGTTGGTGTTTAAAAATCACTTACATTGTTACCTATTTCTCTCTATATAGTGCCTCATAGTAAGGTACTATGCCTCATAGTGAGGCAATTTAATTAATTAAAATTAATCTAGCTTTATTTTATAAACGTGCCCTTTGCAGAGGAAAGCACAGAAATACCATTTATCTGTTCTCCAGGAGTCATTTACAGGAGCTTTTTCTGGTCTGGGCATGGTCTTTATGTACAAGTATTAAGAGAGGATTAGATCATGTTGCTCATCTTATGAAATTATGACTTGTTATGAGATGGGTTATGCTGATATGGAGAATGGGACACAGAATGGGAGAAAATACTGAAGTAGTATCTGACAAAGTGAGATATGAAGGGAAGTTGCAAATTGACTGTTATAAGGACTTGAGGTAAAGGTGATTTGGGTTAAAGTTGTATTTCTTGAAAAGAACAAATTTTCTGTTTGGGAATTCTCCTTGAACCCAGCAATAGTTATGGTGAAGAGCATGTTTGCACAAATAGCACTCATCAAATTTAATAATCTGCATCTTTTTTTCTCTTTAATCATTTTATTACATTATAATATAAGATACAAAAGACAAAAGTAAATAGGAAAGCAGTGGGGGAAAGGGCAGGGAAGAGAAGTGAGGAAGGGTTGGGAAAAAGAAAAAAAGTGTTGACTTCTGACTCCCTCTGTTCCAGTAAAATAAGGCATTAACATCAAACCACAACTTTTTGCTTTTTCATGGTAATATAAAGTAGACATTTCTATAAGCATCTACCAATCTAATGGGCAGAACTCAAAATCAGAGTTTCATGTTTTTCCCACCTCAAGGACAAAGTTCAGAAGTGGTCTCCATGTGGAAAAAAAGGTACATATATTCTTTTCTTTAATCAAACTAGTCAATTTAGCCATTTCTGCCAACTCAATCAGTTTTTGCAACTACTCGCCCTTGGTGGGAATCAAAGTGTCCTTCCATTTTTGTTGTGCAATAGTCTTACTGCTGTCAACATATATAGGGTCAAAGTTCCAAATTTTTTCTCCAAGTCTTCTTCCATTAGATCCAAAAGAAGTTTCTAGTTTCATCTTTATTTTCATTTTCATAATTTTCTGTATTAAAATATGAATCTTACTCCAAAATTTCTTTGCTTTATCACATGTCCACCATAAATAATAAAAAATCCCTTCTTTACTTTTACACTTCCAACATTCATTTGACATACCTTTATACATTTTAGATCAGCGGTTGCCAACCAGTGGGCCATGGCTCACTGGTGGGCTGTGAGAAAATTTTGGTGGGCCGCAGAGAAATCTCATCCCCAGAGCACCCCCACAAAGCAATCAATCCAGCCTGCACAGAAACACAAGGCTGCGCCGCGCACATGGCCCGCGGGAACCCTCCCCGCCCACTCAGTCCTTACCCAGTAAACTTGCCTGCTAAATTGCTATTTTTCCTTTTTCCAACCATCATCTGTTCTGCTGTGCCAGGAGATTTAGATTAGCTAGGAAGCAGGAAATGGTTGGATTTCTTGCTTTCTAGCTAGTCTTTAGATCTTTGGCTCTGCTCCCTTAGACCTGAAGGCTTGCTTGCAAGCAAATTCAGTGCAGACTCACGGCAAGCAAATTTGAGAGACTGAGCTAGCCGATGGCAGATAGATAGATTACTGAATGATTCTGTGAGCAACTCAATCTGCCTGTTTTGTCCGATTTTGGGTAAAAGTTTATCTTTTTTATAAAAAAATTCAATATTTACATGCATGGTGTGTTGTGAGTTAATTTTGTGAGTTTGCTTGCTAGCAAATTTTATGAGTTTGCTTGCAAGCAAATTTTATGTGACAGACTGAGCTAGCCAATGGCAGATAGATAGATCTCTGAATGAATCTGTGATTCTGTGAGCAACCCAATCTACCTGCCTGATTTGCCTGATTTTGGGTAAAAGTTGCTCTTTTTTATTAATTTTATGAGTTTGCTTGCAAGCAAATTTTATGTGACAGACTGAGCTAGCCAATGGCAGATAGATAGATCTCTGAATGAATCTGTGATTCTGTGAGCAACCCAATCTACCTGCCTGATTTGCCTGATTTTGGGTAAAAGTTGCTCTTTTTTAGTAAAAAATTTAATATTTATATAAATATTTATAGTATTTACATACAAGCCATGCCCAGCCAGTCACATGACCACCAAGCCAAACCCACAAATTAAGCAACACCCACAGAACTGGTTAGTGGTCCCTGGGATTTAAAATTATGAGTTTGGTGGTCCCTGAGGTCCAAAAGGTTGGCAACCCCTGTTTTAGATAACTTATCTAGTGTTAGATATCAGCGATACATCATCTTATAAAAAATTCTTTTAAATTATAGATAAGTGAAAATTTTAAACCCTTCATCCACATATCTTCCCATTGTTCAAGCATCACATTATATCCAAAATTCTTTGCCCACTGAATCATACAATGTTTTACATGTTCACTTTCCAAATTCAATTTCAAGAACTAAGATTTTATAAATCTTAGCAATAATAGGTTCATCACTTCCACACAGTAAGATTTCCAATTCATTTTTAACAAAATCAAACCCATTCTGACTATATCTTGAATTACTGCAATGCGGTGATCGAACTGGTCAGTCCTAGAGGAGATCAACCCTGACTGCTCTTTAGAAGGCCAGATCCTGAAGATGAAACTCAAATACTTTGGCCACCTAATGAGAAGGAAGGATTCACTGGAGAAGAGTCTAATTCTGGGAACAATTGAGGACAAAAGAAGAGGATGACAGAGAATCAGGTGTATGGATGGAGTCACTGAAGCAATTGGAGTGAGTTTAAATGGACTCCGGGGGATGGTAAAGGACAAGAAGGCCTGGAGGAATGTTGTCCATGGGATCACAATGGTTTGGACACATCACAACTAAGAACAACAACAACACTTTGCATGGGGTTGTCTTTTGGAAACATCTTGCAGTTGATACAAAATACAACAGCTAAGCTGCAAAAAACCAAGAATCATTTGAAGCCTGTATTGAGAGAACTTCACTAGTTTTCATTTGCCTTCCCAAACAATTTAAAATAACTTTCAAATGTCTACATTTTTGGTTCTGAGACTATGCCTTCTATTATAAGCTTAGTCAGATAGATTGGTAAGAGGGGGCCACCTGAAGATCCCTACATCCACAGAGATAAGACTGTCTATTAGGTAGGCAGGAGAAGACCTTTCCCTTCTTCTACAAGAAGGTAGATTGGATCAGGGGTGGGATTCAAATTTTTTAACAACTGGTTCTGTGACTAGGTGGGTGTGGCTAGGTGGGTGTGGCTAAGTGGGCATGGTCATGTGACTGTGTGGGTGTGACTTCCTCCTCCTCCTTCTCCTCTTCTTCTTCTTCTGTTGCAGCACATACCCCCGTGCTCCTTTTTTTTTTCTGTTTCCTGGGCTTCGGGGAAGCCTCCGGGGCGAAGCAGTAAGACAGCAAGGAGGATCCTGACACAGCTGATCAACTGAACAGCTGGTCATCGGGAGGAAAAAAATAAATACCTTAAGGAGTGACTGGGCAGGGGAGAATGCAGTCAGCGATGTCAGGCATGGGCGTAATGTTGCACAATAAGGACTGGGCAGAGAGGGGTGGGGCCAGCCAGGGGCACAATTTGCCAGGTCTCCAAACTGTGCACAATTATAACAACCAGTTCTACAGAACCTATCAGAACTGGTAGAATCCCACCCCTGGATTAGATCACTCATTTCCCAGGATTTAGGCTCATGGAAAAAGCCATGCCTTGATAGTTGAATTGATTTTAGTCTCATTTACGTTGGTTTTAATTTTGCTTGATTTCAATTATATTTTTATTCTTGTGCTATAATCCAATTTTTTTAAATTTCTGTAAATACTTTGAGCACTATAGGAATAGAAATTGCACTCATGTCAGAAGCATCAAGATGCTTCTGGGTTGAAAGGATTAGCCAGTGACGTAACAGTAGCCTGGGGAGGACACTCAGTTGGTGGCTCTTTTCATGTCCCCAGCAAAAACTGGAGCGAAGGACAGGAGTTCATCTCCCCCATCCTCCCCATGGCAACACTCGAATGCAGGCTTGCTAACTTCCAACCCAGCTTCTTAACCATCCAAGCCCCCTTGCTCCTTAATAGAAATCCAAGATATACATTTAGTAAATGATATGTAAAATAGAATTTTATAGAATAATATATAATATAAATAGAATAATATATAAAATAGAATTTTATCACATATACAGGATGCACAAATCTATTACACATTTTTATGTATATATACACATACACAGAGAGAGAGAGAGAGATTATTTGCCACTTGGTAAATATCTCTCTACATCCCACTTTAATGCTTGATTAACAAAAAGAAAGGAAACAGATAAATATGTCAAATGGCATACCAATTTAAAAGAATGCCTTAAGGCATAATAAAAAAGATCAATGAACATAATAATTTTTAAAACTTCTGGAATAAGTAATAGACTGAGATTTAAAGAGATATCCTAAAAAGCAACACAAGAAAAAAAAAATAGATTAAAGGATATGACAATTGAAAATCTTATTTACTAGAAAATCAAGGCACAGCTATCCAATTTTCACAAGCTTCCTAAAGTTGAATAGGCATAAACCATAAATTAGAAAATGCCATCCCTTTGTCATGCATACATACATACAAATGGGATGCTTTTTAAAATAAATGTAATCTTATTTTAAACAGCTTCTTTTCCCCTTCATAATCAAGTTAGCAATTTTGTCTGTAACACCCTGGCAAAGTTCCTATAAGAAAATAAGCTATTTCGGTTTCAGCAACTCAGATGCAAATATTTAAATATACACAAGTACATGATATAGTAAGTTATATTAGAGAGTGTCACTTTCAATTTTTGCCAGTTCCATTAACATCTGAAAATTCCAGTAGTTTTCTTTTTATAAGCCAAACTTTCCACCACAAGAAAAAAAAATCTAAGATAATGGCATATTTATACTGCAGCACAAAGGAATTTTGTAATGCAAATTGGTCAAGGCATAATTCTCTTAAAGCCTAACATTAACTGATGAGGCTTCATCAAATGTTATGTAAACAAATCCATAGTTAATTAGTTATACCAAAAACGTTACCCTGTTCTTCATTCTATGTGTCACAAATTGTGGTGTATTCAGCAAGCTGCATGAAGGACAAGGAAACTAACTTGCCATTCTGCTGGCAGATGAATACAGTGAAATATAGCAGTGAAATAGGACTCTTTACATTATAAACATCCAATAGATTTCATTAAAATTGGCTTGCAATTTCTGGCTATAAATCAGTGCATCAACAGGCATTTTAGTCTAGTGAAATCAATGGAGCTATAAATATATATGCACTGGACATGATCACTGACTCCAATTCTTTCCTCTGGAAATCTGATGGAATCTGTGCAGGGGATGGGTTGGGTGGAAAAGCTGCTTTGTAAGAACTGGATTCAGGGGTTCCCCATAACAGAACTGTATGAAGGAGAGCGCCCAGGAAATAAAATGAAAGGGTCAAGAGGTGGTATGCATCAGGTTCTGACCACTTCTGGAGAATCGGTAGCAGAAATTTTGAGTAGTTTGGAGAACCGGCAAATGCCACCTCTGACTGCCCCGCCCCTATCTATTCTCTGCCTCCTGAGTCCCAGATGATTGGCTGGGTCTTCTTTTGTTGCCCTGCATAGGACAACGGAGCTGGAAAGCAGATTAGTGGGGTGGGTTGGAATGGGATTTTGCAGTAACCTTCCCCCAGGAGTGGGGAGGGAATGGAGATTTTACAGTATCCTTCCCCTGCCATGCCCACCAAGCGACGCCATACCCATCAAGCCATACCATGCCCACCAAGCCATGCCTATAGAACTGGTAGTAAAAAAAATTGAATACCACCACTGATGGCAGGGATTTAAATACTAATGCCATGGGATAGAAAAGTGAGGCATATGTTTTGTGTTATTTGATACAAAAAACAGTATCCTTTCCCTGCCATGCCCACCAAGCCACACCACGCCCACCAAGCTATGCCAACAGAAACAGTAGTAAAAAAATTTGAATCCCACTACTGGAAATTTGAATCCCACTATGTTTGCACTAGTCTGTGCTCCATAAGTGTGGGGCTGATCCTACCCGACAGTCATCTGTACCTGATTTTGCATATCTTGAAATTGGTATGAGTAGTTGTTGGCTTAAGAAAAAAAGGATTTTTATCACTTTAACATAGGAACAGCTTAGGAGGATGTAAGGCCGCCTCAGGTATGGCTGGAGATGAGAGGAAGGCAAGCACATATTAAGCACACTGCAGGAAAAAAAAGGGGTTGCCAGGTGAGTTTTTTGCAAGGGGGAAAAAGGGATTCTTGTTAGATCTAGTTTACAAATGCAATCCAGGGGAGCATGCTGTCTGGTGGGGTATTTGCATGTATGTGTGTGTGTGTGTGTGTGTGTGAAATGGGATGGCTAAACAAGCATCTGCATATCATAACTTAAAATAAGTTAGATAATTTAAAATCTCAGTAGGATTTTGAATGGAATGGAAAACGTTTTGTACAAACTTTTAAAAAGTGTTGTTGCCCCTGGATACGTACAGTTGCAAAGGAGCTTGTTTGAGGGCCATGGTTCTGGGTATTTTAGGGCCCTGGATAATGTGAAATAATTAAAAGGTTGCTTAAAGCCTTTGTAACTGTTTGTAACAACAATAACAGCAGCAATTAGCTGGGTGAGCAATTTTGTTTTAGACAGAGAGTCACTGAATTTTGGGAGCTCCATCGGTAGTCTAATCTGGGGTCACCTAGAGATAGATCCCTGGGAATTGCTTGGAAATACTGGTAGACAGAAATAATTCTCTCTTCCCAACTGAGGGATCAAGCTGTACAGAACCAGGGGGTACCATCAAGCACAAATTACTTATTAACCATATATATTAAGCAGTGGAATTGGAGTGGCAGCCATTATTAGCTCAACTAATGTTGTGGTATTGTATCAAAAGTATTTATATTCTGAGCAGCCTGCCAGATGGAAAAAGAAGGCTCTTACATGAAATGTTATGAATAAACAAACATGTTTGGTACATAATATTGTTCCGTGTAGCCCAGGGGACCAAATGTGCAAAAAGCTACAGTTTTCTTTTCCATATACATTTGCTGAGAATTCATCCTCATCTCGTCCTCCTCGCCATTTTTAAAGGATGCATCCTTATGGTGTCCCATTCCCTACAGAAGGCAGCTTAATTTTATTTATTTTATTTTATTTATTTGTCAAGCAAGTATTAGATAACAGGTATAAGTATAAGCATGGTTATGAATGCATGAAATGGATATGAATAAAAAAGAAACAATAGGACAGGGACGATAGGCACGTTGGTGCACTTATGCATGCCCTCTACAGACCTCTTAGGAAAGGGGTGAGGTCAATAGTAGACAGTCTAAGGTTACAGTTTTTGGGATTCGGGGAAGAAACCACAGAGTCAGGTAGAGTATTCCAGACATTGATCACTCTGTTGCTAAAGTCGTATTTCCTGCAATCAAGTTTGGTGCGGTTTACCTTGAGTTTGTATCTATTGTGTGCTCTTGTATTGTTGTGGTTGAAGCTGAAGTATTCATTGACAGATAGGACATTGCAGTAGATAATTTTATATACTATACTTAGATCGGACCGAAGGCGGCGTAGTTCTAGGTTGTCTAGGTCTAAAATTTCAAGTCTGGTGGCACAAAGTATTCTGCTACGAGTAGAGGAGTGAAGAACTCTTCTCATGAAATATTTCTGGACTTTCTTGACTGTATTAATATCCGTTATGTAATGCAGATTCCAGACTGATGAGCTGTATTCAAGTATTGGTTTAGCAAATGTTTTGTTAGTAGTGTGATATTACTGGAGAAAAAGCTATACAGGATTAGGTTAACAACTCTTAATGCCTTTTTGGCTATGTAGTTACAGTGATCTCTAGCACTTAGGTCATTAGAGAGGAGTACTCCAAGGTCTTTGACATAGTTGGGGTCATCAACAAGGTCTTGATTATTCAGTTTGTATTTTATTTTCTGATTTTTTTGCCGATATGTAAAACAAAGCATTTGTTTGTTGAGAGTTGAAGTTGCCATTTGTCTGACCATTCTGACACATAGTTTTATTTATTTATTTATTTTGTCGATTGCTTACAAGATAATAGGTATAAGTATAACATAGTTATGAATACATGGATACATATAAGAAAAATGTGGGTTCCAGACTGATGAGTTGTAGGACAGAGCATTTATTTGTTGAGATCTGAAGTTTATTTATTTATTTATTTTATTTATTAGTTAGACTTATATACCGCCCCCTCTCCCAAAGGGACTCGGGGCGGTGAACAGCCAAGATAAAAAATACACATACGGAACACATGTACAATATGACAATATTAAAAATTAAAAGAATTAAATACAGTTTGGTATTTAATTAATCTAATTAAAAATTTAAAACAAAAAGTTAAAAGAGATTAAGAACCAGGTTAAAATTTAAAAACCCCTAGGCCAGTCCGGCTTGCCGAAATAGATGAGTTTTAAGTAAACGATGGAAGGTCATGAGATCAGGGACGGCCCTCACCTCCGGGGGTAATTCATTCCAGAGAGGGGGTGCTCCCAATGAGAAGGTCCGCATCCTCGGGGTAGCCAGCCATCCAGCCGGCGGCACCCCGAGGAGACCGACTCTATGGGAGTGTACCGGTCGGTGGGAAGCCGATGATGGCAGGAGGCGGTCTCGCAGGTATCCCGGTCCCAAGCCATGGAATGCTTTAAAGATAATAACCAAGACTTTGAAGCGCACCCGGAGGGCCACCAGGAGCAATGCAGCACGCGCAGAAGTGGCGTAACATGGGAGCCCCGAGGAGCTCCCATTACCACCCTTACGGCCACATTCTGCACCAACTGGAGCCTCCGGATGCTCTTCAAAGGCAGCCCCATGTAGAGAGCATTGGCATAGTCTAGGCGGGAGGTCACCAGGGCGGAGGTGACCGTGCGAAGCGCATCCCGATCCAGAAAAGGCCGCAACTGGTAGATCCTACGGACCTGACCAAAAGTCCCCCTGGCGATGGCTGCCACATGGTCTTCCAATGACAGCCACACATCCAGGAGGACACCCAGATTGTGGGCCCTCTCTGTGGGGGCAAGAATTCCCCCCCCCACAGCCAGCGATGGAACCAGCTGGCTGTACCGGGGTGCCAGGAAGCACAGCCACTCAGTCTTAGATGGATTGAGCTGAAGCCTGTTTCGTCCCATCCAACACCGCATGGCCTCCAGGCACCGGGTCATCACTTGGACGACTTCATTGGGGTAGAAATGTACAGCTGAGTGTCATCAGCGTACTGATGGATGATCTCACCCAGCGGCTTCATATAAATGTTGAACAGAAGGGGCGAGAGCACCGACCCCTGAGGCACCCCGCAGACCAGGGGCCTTGGGGCCGACCTCTGCCCCCCTGCCACCACAAATTGTGAGTGGTCAGAGAGGAAGGAGGAGAACCACCGCGTAACAGTGCCTCCCACTCCCAACCCCTCCAGCCACTGCAATACTGTGGTCGACAGTATCGAAAGCCGCCAAGAGATCTAAGAGGACCAGGACAGAGGCATAACCTCTGTCACGGGCCCTCCAGAGATCATCCACCAATGCGACCAATGCCGTCTCTGCGCTGTGCCCGGACCTGAAGCCCGATTGGTGTGGATCCAAATAGACAGCTTCATCCAGGTGCTGGGGAAACTGTTGTGCCACCACACTCTCAACAACTTTCACCATAAAATGAAAGTTGGAGACGGGACAATAATTAGATAACAGAGTTGGGTCAAGGGACGGTTTCTTGAGGAGGGGTCTCACCACTGCCTCTTTCAAGGTGGCGGGTAGATATCCCTCACTCAAGGAAGCATTAATAATACCCTGAAACCAACCTCGTGTCACCTCCCGGGTGGCCAGCACTAGCCAGGAGGGACACAGGTCCAATAAACATGTGGTAGCATTCAGTCCCCTGTCCACGTCTTCGGGAGTCACAGGATCAAACTCCTCCCAAATGACTGTTTCAAATTCTGCCCCCGATCCCCCACCCAGAGCTGCCCATTCAGAGTCCAACCCATCCCGGATCTGAGCGATTTTATCCACCAGGAACTTTGAAAAATCCTCAGCCTGTCCCTGCAAGGGGTCCTCCCGCGCTCCCCCTTCCAAGAGGGAGCGGGTCATTCTAAACAGGGCAGCTGGGCGGTTTCCTGCGGACGCAATAAGGGTGGAAAAGTAAGAACGCTTTGCCAACCTTATCGCCACTAAATAGGTCTTGATATAAGACCATAATAGTGTTCGGTCGGGTCTGGAGCGAGTAGTCCTCCAAATACTCTCCAGGCGTCTTTTCCGGCACTTCATCTCCCTCAGCTCCTCGGAAAACCAGGGGGCCGAGTGAGAGCGGCGCCAGGTCAGAGGCCGCAAGGGCACAACCTGGTCCAGGGCCCCAGCCGCCACCCTTTCCCAGGTGGCGACCAGGTCCCCCACCGAGTCGTGAGTTCAAATGTCAGGATATGGCCCAAGCTCCATCAGGAACCTATCTGGATCCATCAGGCGCCTGGGGCGGTACCAACGTATTTGGTCTGCCTCCCTGCGATGGGGAGGAGCGGCCTGGAAGTCCAGCCTAAGGAGCGAATGATCTGACCATGACAAGGGTTCAACAAAAACGTCCCCAACACCCAGATCATCCTGCCACTGTCCAGAGACAAAAACCAAATCCAGGATGTGACCCCCAGTGTGCGTGCCTTCCCTAATTAATTGGGTCAGGCCCAAGGCTGTCATGGAAGCCAAGAACTCCTGAGCAATCCCCGAGGCCCCACCGGCCGAAGGCAGGGAGATCCCCCATGACCATCAGCCTGGGGGTCTCAACTGCCAGACCGGCTATGACCTCGAGGAGCTCAGGCAGCGCCGATGTTACATAGCAGGGAGCCAGGTATGTGATCAATAGGCCCATCTGAACCCCGGAACCACACTTAACAAAAAGGGACTCACATCCGGTCGTCTGAGGAAAAGTGGATTCCCTATTCCTCCCGAATAATTACCGCAACCCCCCCCACCCCTCCCCTGGGCCCTCACACACCCCTCCGTGACAAGATCATGAACAAGGGGGGCTTTATTCACTACGGACCTGGCATTGCATAGCATCAGCCGGAGGCCCGGGGCCCGATCATTCAAACAACTCAGGGGGCGAGATGTGACCTGGGGGCCGGAGCACACCACCGCTTGTAAACAGCAGGGACGGGCTCCCATAACTTGATAAGACCCCCTGTCAACACTATACCTGCCTCTCCCACCGATTGTAAGAATAGCCCTTTCATCCCCCTCCCCAGAAGAAGCCCCCATCCTCGAATCGACCATCCCCAGTCCCAAGACCTCCCGGTCGCAGGCATACCCCGGTCCGGCCTTATTCCCAGACGGGTTGTCCCCCAAACCCAGTCCGGTCCCCCTCCCTAACCCCAATAATAAATTCCCTCTCCCTAACCCCATTAAAAATTTTGTCAAAAATTTAAATAATTTAAAAGAACCCTTAAAATCCACATAATTAAAACCCCCAACTGCGCCGTGTCTCCTCTCTGGTACCCAAGAACCATCCTCGAGGTATGACAGGGAAAGATCTGAGGGCCAGACCTGAGAAAGGGGGACATTCCTCAGGGCCCACAGTTCGGCTGCCAAATAACTAAATTTCATCCTTTCATCATCTCCGAGCTGTAAGGCCTGATAACAAAGAAAGGTCCAGAATATGTTGTCCTGCAGAAAAAGAGATCCTCTACCCCTATGACCCTCTCACGGTCACTGGGGAGTCCCGATGATAATAGGCCCACCATCCTCTCATGATGGTGAGGGACCAAGTCTCACGGACCTCAAGGTGGAGGTAGAAGTTCAATCCCCCTGTCCTCTCACAACAGTGGGGAGAAAGATGGTATACAACCACCGTTGTCCTCTCACCACGATGACAGTCTAATAGCCTCTTCCTCTGGCGCCTTTCTCCTGGCCAGGGATAGTCAAATAGGGGCATTTGCGGGCTAGTGGGAGATGTTATTCAACCGAGGATGACAGTAGTCCTCGAAAGTTGCCATTTGTTTGACCATTCTGATACGTAGTCAAGGTCTTTTTGAAGGGTAGCGGTATTTTCTGTGGTGTTGAATAGCTTTACATCATCAGTGAAGAGAACGCAGTTGCTCTTGATATGATCACAGAGGTCATTTATGTAGAGTATGAAAAGAGTTGGTCCTAGAACACTGCCTTGGGGGACACCACTGTTGACAGGTATAGAATTGGATAGGACTCTCCCAATTTTGACCATTTGTTGTCTGTTTGACAGGAATGCTTCTATCCAGTTATGCAGGTGTCAAGAGATATCATAAGATTTTAGTTTTAAGAGTAATTTGTCATGTACCACTGAATCAAAGGCTTTGCAGAAGTCTATGTAAATAGCATCAATTACTTTGCCCTGAGCCTCTACTTGTTGCAGAATACCTTATGCCACCAGACTTGAAATTCTAGACCTAGAAAACCTAGAACTATGCCGCCTTTGGTCCGATCTAAGGATAGTATATAAAATCATACATTCCAATGTCCTACCTGTTAATGAATACTTCAGCTTCAACCATAACAATACAAGAGCAAACAATAGATACAAACTCAAGGTTAATCGCACCAAACTTGATTGCAGGAAATACGACTTCAGCAACAGAGTGATCAATGTCTGGAATACTCTACCTGACTCTGTGGTTTCTTCACCAAACCCCAAAAACTTTAACCTTAGACTTTCTACTATTGACCTCACCCTTTCCTAAGAGGTCTGTTGGGGGCATGCATAAGCGCACCAACGTGCCTACTGTCCCTGTCCTATGGTTTCTTTTTTTAAAAATTTTTTTCTTATATATATCCATGTATTCATAACTATATTTTTACTTATACCTATTATCTTGTAAGAAATTGACAAACCAAATATAATAAAAATAAAAAATCAAGTTGTGGACTCCATATGTTTTTGCGGTGTAGGAGTTGCAGATTACAGGATAATTGTTTTCTGAAACCAAATTGTTTGTTAGAGAGTAGGTTGTTTGTCTCTAAGTGGTGGATAATGGATTGGTTAATAATTGATTCCATGACTTAACAGGTGTCACAACATAAAGATATTGGTCTGTAATTTTCAACTAGGCTGGGGTCTCCCTTTTTGAAGATGGGATGACCATCGCTAGTGGCCATAGGTTTGGCAAGGAGCTGGTCCTGAAAGATTTTTCAAAGATTATGCTTAGAGGTTCTGCTATGGCAGTGGATAGTTTTTTTTTAAAGAAGTAGGCACATATTCCATCCTGTCCAATAGATAGAGATGGTTTTAGATTGCATAGTGCTTTTTCAACATTATCTTCTGTAAAATAGATATGTATTAGATCATTGTAGTTGTCTGTGGTTCGACTAGGAAATATTGGACATGATCCATTGCTGTTTACAAAGACTGAGCCAAAGAATGTGTTAAAGAGGTTGGCTTTAATAGTGTCATCGTTGCAGTCTTTACTATTAGGTCCTTTCAGGAGTGGGATGGATCTCAAGTCTTTAAATTTAAATCGAAGCCGTCGAAGTGATGTCCCAGTGCCTGGAGGCCGTGCGGAGTTGGATGGGTCGTAACAGGCTCCGTCTCAACCCGGCCAAAACTGAGTGGCTGTGGTTTCCTGCGCCCAGATACAGCCAGCTGGTTCCTTCGCTGGCCATGGGGGGAGAGGTTTTGACCCCCGTGGAAAGGGCGCGCAATTTGGGTGTCCTCCTGGATGTACGGCTGTTTTTAGAAGAGCACATTGCAGCCGTCGCCAGGGGGGCTTTTTATCAGATACGTCTGATTCACCAGTTGCGGCCCTTTCTGGATCTGGGCGCACTTCGCACAGTCACGTCCGCCCTCGTTATTTCCCGCCTGGATTATTGCAATGCTCTCTACATGGGGCTCCCCTTGAAGAGTCTCCGGAGGTTACAGTTGGTCCAGCATGCAGCCGCGCAGGTGATTGTGGGTGCCCCTCGGAGCTCCCACGTTACACTGCTTCTCCGCAGGCTGCACTGGCTTCCTGTGGCCTACCGGATTCGATTCAAGGTGGTACTAATGGTATTTAAAGCGCTCCATGGCTCGGGACCTGGGTACTTACGGGACCGCCTACTGCCATCGTCAACCTCCCGCCGCCCAGTACGCTCCCACAGGGTTGCCCTACTCGGGGTTCCGCCGACTGGCCGCTGTCGGCTGACGGCCCCGAGAGTTCGGGCTTTCTCTGTGGGAGCTCCCTCCCTATGGAATGATCTCCCCCCGGAGATACGGGCTATGACGGATATTCTGACCTTCTGGCGCGCAGTGAAAACCCTATTTTTTAAACAGGCCGGCCTGGCCCAGTAACTGTATTTGTGGTTTTAACTAATTTTAATTGGGGTTTTATTAGTTTTTAATTTTTAATTGAATTGAATAGACAGCCAGATCAAATTATTTAATCTATTTTTAATTATATTTATTGTATATTTATTGTATATTTTTTAGTAGGCTGTACACCGCCCCAAGTCCCTTTTTGGGAGAGGGAGCGGTATAAAAGTGTGATTAAATAAATAAATAAATAAATAAATAAATTTGTTGCTTACAAAATTGTAGAAAGTGCAGGTGGAATTGGTGCTTGCTTAATGTGATAATTGGTGCATTCAGTCTTTATCTGGTGGTGTAGTAAACCTCGAGAGTCCTCTTGACCTAAGGCCCTAAGAATGACCTTCTCAAGTTAGGAATTGCATGGTAAGCTCATCTTGGCACGACACGTAGGCAAATAGTTACAGAAACTAGCTGACTACAAAAATCTTGTTAATAGATAATCACTCTATCTTAGCATACAACAGTGGTCGCATCCTGCCATGGCGCCATTAGAATTATACTTCCTTGCTCCTCTTTACATATGTCTCGCTCCCCCCACCCTGAGAAAACTGCAAAATAAAAGAGGGTGGTGCGTTGCAATCGGGGGATTTTTTCATCTACCCCGGGCACAACGTGCTCTCTCACCTTGAGAAACTATGGTGTCTGTGTCAATTATTGATTCTAGTACTTAAGTACTCACCCTTGCGAGGGTCCCTCTAAATTTCACCCCTGCGGGGGCTCTACGGGCTGATCAGAGAACCTAAGGACAACGAGCAAACCGCGACAACGCGACAACTGGGGGCTCGTCCGGGATCTCTCCCTTCTTCAGCTCCACGGCGTGACTTCTGTCTAGAGGTGCGCTGCCTTCACTCCCGTTGCTACGCACCTGGCAAAGGCTCTGTACAATCGTAAGTAATGGGCTCCTCACTCTCCAAAGTTTCGTCAGTTCATAGGGACGAACTTTACCACTTAGTGAAGAAGACTAATTGTTTGCAAAAAATTAACGGCACCACTGTATATACCTTGTCTAGAAAATCTATCACCTCCTTCTTGCTTTACGTGGAACAGCACTGTCCTGCTTATCCGGCTGAGGGCACGCTGCATCGCACTTCGTGGGAACGCTTGGGAAAATATCTGTATGATGTTCCCAGAGCTCCACCAGACATTCTTATGTCCTGGCGTGCGATAATGGCTGCGCTCAATACTATTTACCCCTCCACCACTCTCCCTGAGTCTTTATCTCTTGCCTCTAAAACTGCTAAATCTCCTGCTGTTCACTTTGATTCTTCTCCCCCACCTTACCAATCTGTTGCCTCTTCGGATGATATTCCTCAGCTTGCCTCTGCCCCTCCTTTTCACTCTGACACTCCGCACAATCGTCTGCAGCCTTCCTCTCCTTCTGTCTCTCCTATTCCTACTGATTCTCCATCCCCACATCCATTGGGGGGAAATATTACTGCTATCCTGGCTTCTCCTTCCTTCACCTTAGAATCTTGTGATATACCTTCTGCTTACCCTATGACTCTTGTTCCGGGAGCCCCTGGCGCTCCCGTTCATAACAACATAGAGTTAAGAGTGTTGAAAAATTTAAAAGAGGCTGTAAATATGTATGGACTGCAATCCACTTACACTCGTGGCTTGCTTGATTCTCTCGTGTCTGCTAACACTGTAATGCTGTTATATGATTGGAAGATGTTGTTTTCTATGCTTATGACTCCTGCCCAGTATGTTGTTTGGCAGTCTGAATATGAAAAATTAGTAGATGCTGAAATAAGACGAGGCCTCCCTAATCTGGTCATTGCTGATCACTTAAAGGGAACTGGATTATACTCCACCCTGATTCAGCAACAAACTTGCCCTCGCCGTGCCTTTGCAATCATTCATCTTTGTGCGATGAATGCCCTGAAACGTGTGGATGACTCAGACTCTAAATCCACACACACCTTTTTGAAGATAGTGCAGGAGGTTGATGAGTCTTACTCTTCATTCGTTAACCGTTTGCAAACCGCTCTGGAACGCCAAATTGACAATGAGGCGGCCAGACAAGAACTTCTTATTAAACTGGCTTACACCAATGCGAATGAAGATTGTCAAAAAATACTTCAACCTGTTGCTAATAAACCTGGTGTAACCTTGGCTGAATTCCTGCAGCTTTGTAGGATTGTGGGAACTACTTCTCACAAAATGAGCGTCCTTGCTGCTGCCATCTCTACCTCCATTTCTGCATCCCTCCCCACCTCCCCTCCGTCGTCTGACGCCCTTGCCGTGTCTCGCTCTGGCAATTGTTTTAATTGTGGGAAGCCTGGCCATTTTAAAAATCAGTGTAGAATGCCGGGTGGGGGGGGAACGCCTCGTGGCCAGTCTCGGGGTACTGCATCCTATGCTGCCAAGCCAAAAACTGTTTGCCCTCGTTGCAGAAAAGGTTTTCATTGGGCTTCCCAATGTCGCTCTAACCCTCCTCCTGCTCAGCAATCGGAAAACTAGGCATGGGGTCTTCAGCTAACCCCGCTACAAAGGCTGAAACTTCTCTTTCCTCTTCTCTTTCCTTTTTACAACCTACTTCTTTCCCTGTACAACTGACAGAGGACATTGTTTATGATGATCCTGGTTCGGTCTTCACTCTCCCTCTTTCTATCACTGTTCTGAAGCCACTTCCGCCTTCCTTGCCTGTTTTGCTCATACCTAACTCCTCCCTTACCATTGAAGGCGTAGTCGCTGCACCCTTTTTGTACGACTCCTCTTCTCTGAAAAATCTCTCTCTCGCTGCCATTGGCGACCGGTGCTTTTCCCTGAAAGCGGGAACAATTGTGGCTACTCTCATTCTTCTTCCGTCTCCTGAACCCCCTTCTTTGTTTGCTCTACAGCAATCTGTTCAAGCCTCCAAACCTATGTTAACCATATTGCTGAATGGCCAATCTTTTGCTGGCCTGATTAACACCGGAGCTGACATCTCTGTCATTCGGTCCTCTGAGTGGCCATCCTCTTGGCCCCTTGCTGAAACAACTTCAGTACAAGGCGTCGGTGGAGCGCAGGTAGCAAAGGTTAGCTCACTTTGGCTTACTGCCTCTACGCCTCATTCCTCTGTGACTGCTTATCTTAAACCCTTTGTCCTTCCATTACATTGCAATTTGTGGGGCCGTGACCTGCTATCTCAACTCCACACTTCTCTCTACATACCTTGAATTATGGCTATTTCTCCTCTATCTCTCACTCTGAAATCAAATATTCCTGTTTGGATTGATCAATGGCCTCTTACAAAAGAAAAATTAAACGCACTTCACACTCTCGTTCAACAACAATTGGCAGAAGGTCATATTGAACCATCTACCAGCCCATATAACACACCAGTGTTTGTAATTAAAAAGAAAAGTGGCAAATGGCGCCTCCTACAGGATCTCCGTGTTCTGAACGCTATATTGCAACCTATGGGCCCATTGCAATGCGGCCTTCCTAATCCAAATTTAATTCCTGTAACATTTGATCTCATAATCATTGACCTCAAAGATTGTTTTTTCTCCATCCCGCTGATACCAGAGGACAGGATACTATTTGCCTTCACCGTTCCTGAGTTTAATAATTCTAAACCTACAGCTAGATATCAATGGAAAGTTCTTCCCCAAGGAATGCTCAATTCTCCTACGATGTGTCAATATTTTGTAAATAAAGCTTTACAACCCTATCAGGACAAATTTCCTGAATTTTTAGTGTATCATTACATGGATGACATCCTGATTGCAGCTGATGGTCCTAAAGGTACAGTATGTAAAACTTTTCCATGTCTTCTCTCTCTCCTTGCTCTTGCAGGACTGCATATAGCACCAGAAAAGGTGCAGTCTCATTATCCGTTACAATATTTAGGACACAAGGTTTTAGCCTCCACAGCTTCACCTCACCTTCCTGTTCTCACACTCCCTCAACCTGCAACCTTGGTTCAGTTACAGCAATGCCTGGGCACGCTCAATTGGGCACGCCCATATCTTTCCATTTCAACTCATACTCTCTCGCCATTATTTCAAGCATTGGTCGGCCTTAAGCATCCAGCAGATCTCATTTGGCTGAATGAGCAACAGCTTAATGCTCTTAAAGAAATCAACAGCGCCTTGCATACCCATTGGGTGGACCGCTCATTACACAATCATGCACTCTCATTGGCGCTTCTTCCCACACCCACACTCCTTACAGCAATCATCGTTCAAATCTCGACTTCAAAGAAGCTACACATTTTAGAGTGGATTCACCTTCCTCATACCCCAAAAGCATCAATCATCACAAGAGCTGCACAAATGGCTCTTCTTATAGAATGGGGGAGGAAAAGAGCTAGAGCCTTGATGGGTGTGGATATCTGCACGCTTTACACTCCCTGCAGACTAACACAATGGGAACCACTCTTCCAAAATTCTGATGCATTACAAGATGCGTTGGAAGGGTGGCAAGGGAATGTCTCTTGCCATCTACCACCAGACCCACGCATACAAGTGCTGAAAACAATTCCGCTCACTCTAGCGACTCCTTTAGTACAACAACCAGTGAAAGATTGTCTTACTGTATTCACTGATGGTTCTAAAACCATCGGGGCTTGTGTGTGGCAAACTGACAATCAATGGCATAAAAAACTTACCACACCACAACCTTCTGCTCAACAGGCTGAACTGTCTGCCTTCAATATGGCACTCACACTTTTTCCTAACCAGCCAATTAATGTAATATCTGATAGTCTGTATGTGGCACAATTGGCCTTGAATATATTTGATGCCTACATTTCTCCTGCAACCCCTTCTCCTTTAATGATGCTTTTTTTTACAGTTACAAGACCTATTGAAGGAAAGGAAAGAATCTCTGTTTGTGGCCCACATCAGAAGCCATCAGCATCTGCCCGGATTTCTTTCAGAAGGCAATCACATGGCAGATGAGGCCTGCAAGTTGCATTTGTTACCAATCCTGCAGAATAACACCTTAACAGCAGGAGAAAGTCATGCTTATTTTCATCAAAATAGAAAGGCTCTGGTGAGACAATTTGGAATTACTCATCAAGAAGCCGCGGCAATTGTTCAACAATGTCCTACATGTAGTCTGCAGGCACGAAGTGTCCCAGAAGGAGTAAATCCTAGAGGCACCGAGGCCTGTGACACATGGCAAATGGACGTTACTCAGTATCCATCCTTTGCGCCCTGGAAGTATATTCACGTGTCTGTAGACACTTACTCTGGGTTCATCATGGCCACACTGCAAAGGGGGGAGACTACTAAAAACACTATCAATCATTGCATTCGGACCTTTGTAACACTGGGATGTCCAAAAATTTTAAAAACAGACAATGGTCCTGCATACACGAGCTCCTCTTTCTCGGAGTTCTGTCATCATTGGTCCATTGTACACAAATTTGGAATTCCATTTAATAGCCAAGGCCAAGCTATTGTGGAAAGAGCAAATTTAACACTCAAAACGGCCCTTGATCGATACATGGGGAAAAAAGGCGTACGCCCCCCGAACCTCCCAGCGTTACAGAATGTGTTAAATGTATGTTTATATACCTTGAACTTTCTGAATCTTACTGGCTCTCCTTCTTCTACGGCTGCTTCTCGTCACTTTACCACACCTCCTGTCCCTACCTCCAGACCTCTTGTTTATTTCAGGCAACTTCCAGATCCAAAGTGGAAGGGACCTGTGCAACTGATCACTTGGGGCAAAGGATACGCTGCTGTTCAACTTCCTGATCGTGTTCTTTGGGTGCCTGCGCGCTGTGTTCGACCTTATCATGGGGAGGCTAAGGACAAGTGTTCCTCTCCTAGCCCTTCTGATTCTGATATCTCCTGTCTTTTCTCAGTTTCGGGCTGATCCTGCTGTTATCTTCGCCCCTCCGTTCACACGCGTTACCTTTACCTTTAAAGACATCTCTCTTTCCGCCTGTAATTATGCCTTTCAACATCAAGGCCGTGCCTTGCGTCCCTCACCTCACGTTTCTCTTCTGTATGGCTACCAACCCTGTCGGGTCTACCTACATGTCTATGTCACCGCGAATACGGTGGGACCTTATTCCTGCTTAGGCTTTCTTGCTTCCCGTCAATCCTTCAATCATACAGTTTATCTCTTTTCCATTTTCTCTGTAACTCGCCCCCCACTACCCTCTATGTTTCTTTCTTGGCTCCTTTTGTCTCAATCTTCTCCTCAATCTTTTTCCCATACCCTGGTGCGCCACTTCTCCTGCTGCCAACCTCCCTGTGATACCACCAGCTGCCTATGGGATGCACCTGGCTCCCATCTCCCTGACCGCTATCCTGGTTCCTGGTCACCGCTCCGTGGACAACGAATTCGTAGACAGCTTCTCGAGTCCTCTCCACATCCTAAATTCAACTCCTTGATTCACACGCACCGTTACAACAATGAGGGAGCACTACATCTTCGCTCTCAGGCCCTCTCCTGTTACCAGAGGTCTCCAATCAAGAAAAAGGGAATCATCTGGCGCTGGTTTTTCAACAATACCATACATCTACAAGACTCACCCAAATATACCATCAATTATCATTTTAGAGCAACTCATCTTTCAGTAACAGATCTGACCCTCTCAGACTTTGGTCTATACCAATGTGAAATTACAAAACTGGTACGAGGCTTTGCCACTTCTTCTCGGCTGACATTATCCCTACAACAAAAGTTTATCCCCCCCCAACGGAGGACACGAAGTGCACTCACCTCCCAAGATGCCAAACATTGCACCCCCTGCTTGCAAAAAACTCAACAGGGGCTGACCATCAGAACTACATTAATATATCACACTCATTTTATTTGCACCAAACCATCCACGCACACCTGTGTGTGGAATAGCACGACGTATAGTATTTGTGAAGATAACAACAAACAAACCTGTTATGACCCCACAGGCCCCACTCATCGCTACAACATCCTCATCACTGTCGGAGCCGGCTCATCGAAAAAGACTCTGGTCAATCATGACTTTTATAATCCGAAGGTATCCCAATCGGTCACTTTTGATGCCTGCGAAGCCATGGACTATGGCACAAACGAATGCGGCTCACTTGTCTGGCGACGGACATATTCCAGCAACGAAAAGTACATCTGTGCCAGAACTTAAAATCAACACGACCCCTGTGGCAAAGGCACCTACTGCAATGAATGGAAATGTGTGGACTTTCAATCCAGAGGGCTCACAGTGCAACCTGACACCATACCCAAGAGGGATAACCTTAAAAAACTCTATATCACCCGTCTTAGAGTTCCCGATCCCAACTGTATGCAACATCAGTGCAATCCCATCAATCTCACGTTTCCAGTACCGGAAAATTGGCTTTCCTTCCAAACATGGAAAGGTACTGACAATGACTATGGCTTGGGTATTGATGGGACAGGAACCAACCCTTCAGTAGCCATCAAAATAATAGTAAGCAAAATTTCCATCGACTCAACCAGACACTCCTTATTTCATTCTGTTTATTCGGAATTGGCAAAATTGACTCACCTGACCGTAGCACATGAGGTGCGCAACACCTTTGTACACCTTGCAGAGACTATTGCTAAATCATTGCAAGTTAAAAATTGCTTTGTGTGTGGGGGAACTACGATGGGGGAACAATGGCCGTGGCAGGCCCAGGAAATTAACATCACCCATGTCATAACTAATTGGTCCAACTCTGCTACCCTGTTTATTACCTATCTTTATTTCAATGATCAAACGTAGTTTAAATGCTATTGCCGAAGCTAAAGCTGCTGCGCAACTTAATCTCTTAATGCAAAATCATGTATATATGGCAATTCCAACTGAGGAGTGCAAAGCTCCGCTTTTGCACTTATGTTCCGATGACGACACTGATAACCTGCCCTTGAACGAGGTTGTGCAATCGGATCGGGATGTCCCGGAGGGTATGTCCTTATCCAAGCACTATGATACTCCAAAGGAGAAAGGCTTATATTTTGAATCGGATATCGCGGCACCTTAAAAACAAAGAAAAGAGGACTTGTAGTAAACCTCGAGAGTCCTCTTGACCTAAGGCCCTAAGAATGACCTTCTCAAGTTAGGAATTGCATGGTAAGCTCATCTTGGCACGACACGTAGGCAAATAGTTACAGAAACTAGCTGACTACAAAAATCTTGTTAATAGATAATCACTCTATCTTAGCATACAACAGTGGTCGCATCCTGCCATGGCGCCATTAGAATTATACTTCCTTGCTCCTCTTTACATATGTCTCGCTCCCCCCACCCTGAGAAAACTGCAAAATAAAAGAGGGTGGTGCGTTGCAATCGGGGGATTTTTTCATCTACCCCGGGCACAACGTGCTCTCTCACCTTGAGAAACTATGGTGTCTGTGTCAATTATTGATTCTAGTACTTAAGTACTCACCCTCGCGAGGGTCCCTCTAAATTTCACCCCTGCGGGGGCTCTACGGGCTGATCAGAGAACCTAAGGACAACGAGCAAACCGCGACAACGCGACATGGTGGCATAAATTTTTGTATTAGCTTTTAAAGTTGGCAACGTGACCAAATTTGTTTTTCCGCCAAAGGGATTTCTTTTTGGATTGGAGCTTCCTTATTGTTATGGGTAATTTGTTTTGTTGTTGTTGTTGTTGTTTTGGGAGTTGTTATTGGTACATATAGTTTGATGACTCTTTTGACTTCAAGTAAAAATATGTTGTAATGGTCTTCAACAGTATTGCATCCAGTGGATAGAATTTGCCAATCAAGAAATGAGAGATCATTGTTTATAAGATCATAGTTGCCTTTTTTGAAGTTATAATTGGATATCTCGCCATTATGTTGATTTTTGTGAGGATGTATGTTGAAACAAAAGTCAATCATGCTGTGGTCTCTGTTGGAAAAGGGTTCTTTTATTTGTATTCCATAAATTGAATTCAAACTGTTGCAGAAGATGAGATCGAGGCAGTTGTTAAGTCTAGTGTTGTTGGTTACCAGATTTGTTACAGCATTGTAGAAGGTTACATGTATGGGTTCAGTTGTACATTCATTTAGGGTCCAACTAATATGAGGTAGATTGAAGTCACCAAGAAAGATAAAAGTGTGTGGGCAGGAGGTTGTCCATGTTAGTAGTAAATGTAACTTGTTTACATGTTTGATGTCATAATCAGGGGCTCTGTTACATAGTATTTGCCCTCTTCTGAGAATTTTTGCAGTGGATGTGATTTGGAATGTTTCATCGTGGTTAGTAACAGTCAGGAGTTGGGATTGGCTTAACCCTTGCTTGACCATTTTAAATTGTTGTAGTCATGCCCTTCCTCCTGAATGATGCTATTTTTGGCTGGAAAAAAAATGGGCAGCTGACTCCCATAGAGGTAAGTGCCCATATAATACCTAATTGGTGCTTTCTGGAGCCGCAGAATGCAATACTGCAGGCTACTTCTGCTGACTGCTGGCTGCCTACAATATCGCAGATCAAGTCTCACCAGGCTCAAGGTTGACTCAGCCTTCCATCCTTCCGAGGTTGGTAAAATGAGGACCCAGATTGCTGGGAGCAATATGTTGACTCTGTAAACCGCTTAGATAGGACTGTAAAAGCATGGTGAAGCGGTATATAAGTCTAAAATTATAGGTGCTATTGCTAATTTTCAGGTCTTACACGGGTTTCTTATATACATGGGTTTTTCGATGCAATGAAAAATTGCTGGATCTGTGTTTTAAAAACAGGAGTAGTTCTTTAAAAAAAAATGCTACATTTGTATTCAGATATAACTGAAATCACCGACTAAGTACAAAGCATTTCTACACTTGCAACCAGTCCCTTGAAAGGTGTCTAAACTACACCAAGTTTCTCCACCCTATCCAATCACCAATTTAGGAGACCAATGATTGGTCCCTAAATTATATCCCATCAGCAGGTGATCAGCAGGAAGATAATTAGAACCACTTTTTGCCTTGTTCTGCATTAAAACTCTTAAAGCCAATGTTACCAGCCATCATCATACCTGAGTAGAGTGGCATCCAACAGTTGGGCAACAGTCTATGTGACATAGTTTTCTAAAGTGTAGAGTTGGAGAGTAACTTTCACACAACCTTCTGACTGGGTCTTGAGTCACGAGATTTAGACAAATCAATTAGCTATATAATAGGCGTCATATGATCACTTTTTGCAACCTTCTGACAAACAAAATCAATGGGGAAGCTAGATTTACTTGACAACTGTGCTGCTCACATAACAATGGCAATGATTCACTTAACAACAGTACCAAGAAAGGTTGTAAAATGGGGTAAAACTCACTCGACAACAGAAATTTTGGTATAGGTTGTGATCCTAAACTGAAGGCTATCTTACACTAAATCTAGGTAGTACAAATTAAAAGTAATCTTTCATCCCTTCATCTTTATAAACTTCATCTAAGAACAAACATTGGTTCTAGATTATTGCTGTTGCACCTTTGGGAAGCTTCAGATTTCAAACAATGTCCCTTGTACTTGGATTCAAAGGGTTAAAAACAGAATCTTAAAACCTTGCTGTTAAAATATTCAGGCTTCAGTTATATTTCACTTTTTCATATAAAGATGAGTCCTGCTGTGGGTTATGTCAGTCTTGTCAAATTTTATCCTGTCAGCCATCAGAAAGATAAATGGAACAAAGGATTGAGATGAAAAGTTAGGTAAGTATGAGGAGAATATGTGATGTACAAAGGATGAATTGAAAACTGGGATGGGAAAGAAGGAAAAAGAATACAAGTAATGTTTGATGTATGACCATTTGTTTAGGGACCATTCAAAGTTACAACGGTGCTGAAAGAAGTGACTTATGACCAGTCCTTGCACTTACGACTGACTACTGCAGCACCCCCATTAATACTTTAGCATGATTCAGGCACTTGGAAACCATCATGTATTTATGACTCTTGTAGCATCCTGGGCTCATGTGATTGTCATCTGCAACTTTTCCAGTCAGCTTCTGACAAGCAAAATCAATATCAGAAGCTGGATTTGCTTAACAACTATGTGATTCACTTAATGGTTGTGTGATTTGCTTAATGACCACAGCAAAAAAGATTGTAAAATTGGGTGGGACTCACTTAACAACTGCATTGTTTAGTGACAGAATTTCCAACCTCCACTGTGTCTATTAGTCAAGAACTACCTGTAACACAAAGAGAGGCAATACATGCCATAGAGCAAGGGTGTCAAACTCAATCCTGGAAACAGTGAAGGACTGGCCCACGGTGCCTCTGCCAGCAAAAAGGAGCATGTGGCCCTCCTGAGTTCTATTTTTGCTGGCAGAGGGTTGCAGGAGGCTGCTGCAGCTGAAAACGGAGCCTATGAGGGCTGTGTGCAGCCTTCCCAAGCTCCATTTTCACTGGCAGAGCACTGCAGGAGACTGCCGCAGCCGAAAATAGAGCTTGGGAGCCCATTTTCACTTGACAGCGCTCAGGCTGCCACAGGTGCCCCAACTCGAATGATGTCAAGCTGGCCACACCCACCTTGGCCACACCTACCCTGGCCTGCACAACCCTGTTGTGGCCCTCGATGAAATTGAGTTTGACACCCCTGATTTAGAGCATTAAATGCCCTTACAATATAGTCCCGAGGTGGGCAACTATTGGTTCAGGAATTCTGGGAGTTGAAATCCACAGGTCATAAATGGGCCATAGTTGCCCATCACTGATATAACCTATGCATAATCTTCATCATCTTCATGAATATTTTAAAAATGTATTATTCCCATATTATCCAGATTCAGTTTACCTCAGTTAGAATGAGGAAAATAAAGCTTTTGATTAGACAAGCATTGCTGTTGAGAACTATTCATTGTGCACAGAGCAGCAAATGAGCTGCTAGGTGCTAAGATTTCTCCGAATCTCCCAGTTACAAATTTTTCTAGTCCACCTCTCCTGGCTGCCATTTCTCAGTTTACATCAGGGATGGGATTCAAATTTTTAACAACCGGTTCTGTGGGCGTGGCTTGGGTGGTGGGCGTGGCTTGGTAGTCATGTGACTGGGGGGAACATGGCTTGGTGGTCATGTTATTGGTTGGGTGTGGCCAACTCAATATCACTCACATCGAGGCACACATCTCCTCGCCTGGCCTCTCATGACTGTGGGGATGCTGCAACAGTCGTAAGTGTGAAAAATGGTCATAAGTCACTTTTTGCTGTGCCATTGTAACTTTGAATGGTCACTCCACACAAGCAAAGTACCAGCAAAGGAGGAAAAGAAAACTCCAGAGAGGTTCCTGAGACAGGAAGTCTAGTCCTGCCAAGAATGTAATAAGGGTTAACGGAGAGGCAGTTTCTGTAAGCAACACCTGAATGTTTCCTTCCTGCCTTCCTTACAGGATTAGGCCAGTAATTTCTTCTAACAACCTGTTCTCCAAACTGCTTAGAATGTTAACAACCTGTTCTAGCAAATAGGTGCGAACTGGTAGAATCCCACTCCTGGTTTACATCCTGAAAACAGAAAAATCTGTAAGATCCTGATAACACGGTCTTTCCCCTTATCCTCAACAGTTGCTGAAGAAGTGAAATGGTTAAAATCCTGGAAATCTATTTGAAAAAGAAAAAGAAAGTCTCTTTAGGACAGGAATCATAGAATTTCCCGCCTTCAGCCAAAGAACTGATTGTAAAAATTGTGAGGCGAGGCCCAGTTTTTCTCTGAAGTGTAGAAGTCAGCCGCAGCAATTTCCTCATGCTGGGCAGCCATATGTTCTTCTCCATTACATTCCCATCTCAGACCATCTGTAATTGTTGGCGAGGGCAAGGGCATTTCTTGAAAAGTGGCATGGAATAAAAATACCCTTTCCTCCTATTTCTCTTCATTATGGAGCCTTCTCAGGAATTTAAATCGTATTTGACAGATTGCCTTCATTGGTCAGGGCAAAGGTTCATATCCTGAGGACTAGCAAAGCCAGATTGTTGCTTTTTTTTTTTCTTTGCTGAAGACAGGCTTTCTCAGTTCAAGGTAGACCAGATACCATTTTCTGCCTTTTCACAGCTCTTGCCTGGAGATGCTGGGCAAGAGCTACAATGTCAAATCCATTTGACATCTTTTCATTTTGTCTCGCCCTCTGGCAAATGAAAACACTTAACCTGAAATCCCAGATCCTTTTACCTGGGAGTAAGTGCCATTAAATCCGGTTCTACTTGTGCCTTAATAAGGAGAAAGGCATAACATTGCCCTGTTAATTGAGCTTTCAGCCGGTCCTCAGAATTGAGAAGCACAGCATAAGGCTTCATTTAAATATTCCTAATAAGTACAGATGGCAACCTCATCTTAAATGGGCCATTTTCCTTTACTTGACTTATTACCACGGTTGAGCCTCAAAATTCCATTGCTAAGCAAGACAGGTGTTAAGTGAGTTTTGCCCCATTTTACAACCTTTCTTGCCACAGTTGTTAAGTGAACCATTGTTGTTCACGTTAGTAACATGGTTATTAAGTGAATCTGGCTTCCACATTAACTTTGCTTGTCAAAAGATCACAAAAGGTGATCATATGACCCTGGGACATTGCAACTGTCATAAATACATGCCAGTTGCCAAGTGTCTGAATTTTTATCACGTGACCACAGGGATGCTGCAATGGTCATAAGTGTGGAAAAATAGTCATAATTCACATTGTTGTTATAACTTTGAATTGTCACTAAATGAATGGTTGTAAATCGAGGACTACTTATACATGGCACAATGTCTCTCCTAAACTGTGTTTTTTTTGTGCATATCTTCTGAAGATTGTTTGGGAGAGTTGTATGAAGAACTTCGTTTCCGAACTGCTGTTTTACCCATAATCAAAATTATGTAAATTTAATTTATTAATTACAGAGTTAAACTCATGCAATCAATCAACTAACATTTCTTTAATCAGGAAAGTGTCTTATGCTCTTGTGCATTTATATTCCCCCTTCAATTAGTACCAGGAGCCCAGTTTTCCTACTGAATGGGCTTTATCTTTAATGGACTGCATTGACTACTAATATATTGTGCGCTAATAAACGTAAAGATGTTGCACTGGAAGCAGGAAGAATAAGAAACAAATTGATTTGCACCACATAGTAGTTATAAGGAACAATTATTAACACTCAGACTGGTCCACCTCACAGGATTATTGTAGATTCAAAAGGGGGAATGGGGAAAGTTAGGCCATACATTAAATAATAATTATTTTTTTGTCCACACTGATTTTGGCTCTAATGAATCCTACTGCGCAGTATTTATTGTAGATAACCAGCAATAAACTGGTATTTTGTCCTAAACTCTCAGTTCAGAAGATGCACCAATCTTCATGCAGGAGTAAACCACAGTTACTAGAATAAAAAATGGATATTTCTTCTTTTGTTTGCATCAGAATGCAAACCATCTAGAGTTTGTGAAATCACAGTTTCCTTTAGAGCTCTTACTTTGATGGCAGAGGTTAATAGTTTCCCAGTTCAGCTACAATAGGAAATTCACCTTCGACATTCTGTGGAAAGAGAAAAGGGATTGTGTGGGGATTAGTTTTGGTCCAGAAAATCTGCAATATAAATCTGTCTGGAATGTAAATTCATCTTTTGCATATGGGAATATATGGTAGTTCTTCAGGTTTGAAGATAATACTGTGCAATTCATCTGTGGACACAGAGGTGGCTCTACCAACCCAGACTGGAGGCAATGAGTGGGGGCACTGGAAGTCTATTGTAGCAATGATGGGTGTTATTCTGTGATACTGCTCACAGTTGCCCATCATTTTTGGCAGCACCTGTCTTCAAAACTAGTGAAGGCTTCATAGCACAGGGCTGGCCAGTGTGTTCTGTCAGCAGCTGCAGCTTCTGGTTCTCTTGGCTGGATATCACAGTAGGTTTTCTTTCATGGTGTTTAGGTAGCCTTTGTGTGGTTGACCCCAGAATCTCTTCCCAGATTCCAGTACACTGTAGAGGACCTGAAAAGTCATATGGCAGTCATCCATTCATGTGACATGCCCCACCCATCTCATCTGGTAATTAGTGGATTCAACACAAAACCTCCAGGTTGGAGACACAGACTTGTCAAAAAATGCCAAGAATGGCGTGGAGAGCATTCAGGTGAAATTTCTCCAGTTGTTTGATGTGGCTCTGGTACACAGTCCAGAACTCACATCAGCATAGGAGGGAAGGGATAAGCACAGCTTTGTAGACTTTCAGCTTTCTAAAGATTTGAATGTTGTATTGATTGAAGACTATAGCATGCAACTGTCCCAGAAGTTGGCTGGCTGAAATCTAAATATCAGATTTCATTAATAATATTTTACAAACTCCACCCTTTGAAAAAAAAATCTGTCTAAAACAAAAAAAGAGTAATGTATAGAGTGGTGCACATTTTAATATGAATCAGAAGAGCTTCAGAAGTTGTGTGAGCACTCCTTCCCTATTCTGTTAAACTGGCCAACTTTTTTCAGCTTTCCATTAGAGGTGGAATTCAAATTTTTTTGAAATTTGAAAATTTTGAAATTTTTTGAAACTGTTTCTGTGGCCATGGCTTGATGAGCGTGGCAGGGGAAGGATACTGTAAAATCTCCAGTCAGAGGTGATATTTGCAGGTTCTCCAGACTACTCAAAATTTCCTCTACTGTTTCTCCAGAACTGTCAGAACCTGCTGAATACCACCTCTGCTTTCCATGCCAGTCTGAAGAAAGAAGTTACTCCTTTAAAGAATCCACCTTTCCTTCCTTCCATTTTTATGGCATTTTTATCAACAGAGGACAAATAAACATATACAATGCAGTTAAAACAGATTCATGTAAGATCCAAGCCCAGTGTTTGAGTGTTTGGGGAAATTCTTATGTTTCTTTTTCTTTTTTAACTCATGCAAAAGCCTGAGTTTTTCCCTAAATCCTGTTCCCCCCAAATCCTCGACCATTGTTGAAGTCTGCACTACCCTAATAATCAAGTGCCCAGGGTCAGGCACTTGATTAATTGTGCAAAGGAAAGCATATATTTTTCTATAATTGCTTTTCTGCTAAATGTGATGATGATACCAGGAGTTTTATATACAATTAGTATGTAAGTTGTAGATTAATGGAAGAAAAGAAGCAGATACTTTTGATCTAGCTTGCTGGTCATACTTTCAATTCTAAATATAAAAAATAGAAATGTGATCCTCTGTGGAATTATTGACCTTCTAGGAAGAAGCAACAAGGTATCCGAGAGTGTTAATACAAGTTGTAATGCAGGTATTTTACTTAAAGCTTTATCTAAGTTCATGCTGAAGCTAAACATGTTTGGTCCTGAAAACATTAAGAGCCTAGCCAGATCAATCTGCAGCAGGTAAAGTGGTATCAGCCAGTGAAGGACTGCTCTTAATACATTGGAAGGGTCTTTTAATCAATAAAAAGATGAGGGACATTTTAAAGACTTGGTCATATAGAGAGCCTGAACATACTCATGTTCAAAGTTCAAATTCACAAGAATTGCAAAGATTTGTTAATTTTGAGAAAATAATCCTAAGTGTCTTAAGTAATACAAACAGCTTTTACATTTCTCTGGTATAAGATATTTCCTTTCGTATATTTTAGAACAGGGGTATCAAACTCAAGGCATCTGGCCTGCGGGGTGCTTAAATCCAGCCCGCCAGGCTGGCCTGGAAATATCAAAGGACTGGCCCGTGGTGCCTTTGGCAGCTAAAACAGGATATATTGGGCCCCCTGCACCTCATTTTTACCCCTTATTGCCTCCTGCAGCACTCTGGTGGCTGAAAACAGGCCAAAACAGCCACCAGAGTGCTGCAGGAGGCCATGGAGGGTGAAAACGAGGTGCAGGGGGACCACATGTGGCCCTCTGTGCTCCGTTTTCACCGATAGGTGCTTTAGGAGGCATCTGCCACACCCCTCCATGCTGTCCCCCCAGCCCAGGGAGAAGAACTACATTGCTGATCTGGCCATCGAAGAAATCCAGTTTGACACTCATGTTTTAGAACAGTAGTCACCAATCGGTGGGCCAGGACAACTGGTGGTTCGTGAGAAAATTTTTGTGGTCCATAGAGAAATGTCCCCCCAAAAGCACCCTCCCCAAAAGCAATTAATCCAGGCTGCACAGGAACACAAGGCTGCACCACCCACATGGCCCACCCACCCACTGGCCCCCCATCCTTTGGCTGTGTGCAAACCTTACCTTGAGTAGAGCCACTTGAGCTGGAACTGGAAAGTAAGACAAATGGGGGGGAATCCACCCCAGGGTGGCTTGCTGACATTAGTGGGAAAGTCAGTCCCATATTCCAATCCATGGCAGGCCAATGCACCTGGCTGGAGGAGTAGCTGCTCCGAGATGACCAAAGGGCCAGTCCTGTGACTACTGCAGCTCTGGAATATGGCACCAACTTTCCCATCAATGTCAGCAAGCCACCGTCAGTCAAAATTCATATTAATGGTCCATGAGATTTAAAATTATGAGTTTGGTGGTCCCTGAGGTCCAAAAGGTTGGCGACCCCTGTTTTAGAACATAGAATAATAGTCTTAAAAGGGAGCTTGGAGATCTTCTAATCCAACCCCTCCTCAAGCAGGAAACCCTATACTATTCTGGACAAATAGCAGTGCCATCTCTTCTTGAAAACCTCCAGTGATGGAGCACCTGCAACTTCTAAAGGTAAGCCGTTCCACTGGTTGTTCTCATTGTTGGAAAACTTGTTCTTTGTTCTAGACTAGAGAGCTTTAATGATCTGGCACACTGCTATCATGTCAATCCTAGTCCTTCACTTCTTTAACTAGACATATCTAGTTCCCACAACTATTCATCATAAGGTTTACCCTCCACTCCCCTAATTATTTTTGTTGCTCTTCTCTGCATTCTTTTTATAATTTCAACATCTTTTTTGTATCATGATGATGCTTGCTTCCCTCCACGTAGATGTAGTTCATTGAAGTCTATGCCCTGAATGCAGTTGGTCAGCCAGTTGCTTCAAATCCAGTTCTTAATAGATTATTGTAGTCTTTCACTTTTGATCCAATCTTCTCTTCACCCAGACCTTCTCTTTATGTCTTCTTAATAAGATTTTGTGTTTGAAGACAATTCAGATGACACCTTTGAATAAAATCTTCAAACTGAATCACCAAATCAATTCAATGCATCAGATTGAATCAGGTGAATTAATTTGAACATACAGAAGTGGACTTCTGTGCAAGTGTGCACATATATTTACTCAATTAAATTCAACATTCAAATTAAATTTATTCAGTGTAATAATTTCAGTCTGATTCTTCAGACAACTTCAAATAAAATCTTTCTGGTGCTTCCCTTCCCTTTCTTTCCTTCATGTTTCAGAAAACAATCACAATAACAATTATTATAGTATAAGAGTAATGATAAAATAATACATATTTTCAGAGGTGAAAAGTACAATAATTTGTGAAGTCCTCAGTTTTGCACAATTTGATATCCTCCATGTGTGCCTGGTAGACATGTTTCCATATATCCTAAGAGTACCAGACTTGGGAAAGCTATTGTAGTCCCTGCTTTCTGTACTAGCTTTTCGCTTAAACTATACAATATCTTTTCTGTTGAGATATTAACTAATTATTCTTCAGTGTCATGGCTGAGAGTTGGTTAATAATTCATAATGCAATCATTTAGTTGAGGATTCTGTCTTTTTTCAGTTCACAAATTATTCACATATACTGTACATATTGCAATTTTCTAGAATTTATTCATTATTAAAAATGGCTTTCTGAATAACTCCCTAATTTGTGCTGAATAGTTCATTACAAGGCTATGGAACTGCCTTATGATCACAGGAGAATTTGGCTTTATCTAGTAGTTTGCCTTTCAAAGACATTTCTAATACAGATACTCTTTTGGTTTGATTTTAAAACTTAGGGAAGCATTTGAAATCTTGGAAGAGTAATTTCATGGTACTTATCTGCACTTAGTTGGCTAAGTTCCCCAGGACAGGAAGGCAGGTTATGTGGCAGGTCCCATCTATTACAGCTGAACATCTGATGGGACCATGAAAAAAGACCTTCTCAGTTTCTCCTCTCTATGGAACATTGTTCCCCTGGAGGTACATTTGGACCTCATCTTGTTGCTTTTCTGAAAGGCCCTGAAGATGTGATTTCACCTTTGGGTCTGGGCTCCACTAATGGAGAGGGAACCAATCAAGTAGTCAACCTGATTGTGTTGCTGCTGCCAGGGAGTATGATCTTTGTGTTATAGATTTCTAATGATGTAAGCCACCCAGAATTATGTGAGAACTGGGCAAATTATATGAATTTGTTTAATAAATAACATACACACATACTTTAAAAAATATAATAAGTGCATTATAATTTATTCTGATTTACTGAAGTACCTTCACTGTGCTAACTGCAGACTAGGCTAGAAGCTTTAGCTTTGCTAATATTAAGAGAATTTTTTGCGGGGAGACCCTAATATTGGCCTGCAATGCAGTAACTTTGAATTCCTGCCATTTTTCAATGGTTTCTGAACTTATCTTCTGTTTTTATCCCTTCAAGTCAGTGTTGACTCTTGGAGTCTATGTGGACTAGCCATGGGGTACGATTCAATTTTTTTAACAACTGGTTCTGTGGGCATGGCTTAGTTGGTAGGCATGTCTTGGTGGTCATGTGACTGGGTGGACATGGCTTGGTGGTCATGTTATTGGCTGGGCGTGGCCAATTCAATATCACTTACATCGAGTCACGCATCTCCTCACCTGGCCTCTCATGACTGTGGGGATGCTGCAACAGTCGTAAGTGTGAAAAATGATAAGTCACTTTTTGCAGTGCCATTGTAACTTTGAATGGTCACTCCACACAAGCAAAGTACCAGCAAAGGAGGAAAAAAAAACCCCAGAGACGTTCCTGAGACAGGAAGTGTAGTCCTGTCAAGAATGTAATAAGGGTTAACAGAGAGGCAGTTTCTGTAAGCAACACCAGAATGTTTCCTTCCTGCCTTCCTTACAGGATTAGGCCAGTAATTTTTTCTAACAACCAGTTCTCCGAACTGCTTAGAATGTTAACAACCTGTTCTAGCGAATAGGTGCAAACTGGTAGAATCCCACCCCTGGACTAGCCCCTGAAGTTGTGATTTACTCTTGCTTTCTTTCTAGGGCTAAGAGAAAGGATGAGTATGATTGGCCCAAGGCTTTCATGCTTAAGAGAGGACTAGAACTCAAGGTCTTTTGATTTCTAGACTAGCCCCTTCACCACTATGCTCTGGGTGGGGTGATTACTCTATATTGCTAAATGGTCAGGCCATCATATAGCTCAGAAGTCTCCAAACTTGGCAACTTTAAGATATGTGGACTTCAACTCCCAGAATTCCCCAACAATAACATTATCTTTAAATTGGGAAGTTTAAGAAATATTCTTCGTGCTTATGGAAGTCTTATATTCCACACTGGCTAAATTTATTGAATATGAAGTCTAGCACATCTTGAAGGTGCAAAGGTTGGTTATGTTAAGACATTGCCCTTTTTAAAGCTGGAGGGTTTTTTCCCTGTTGTTTTAAATCAGGCTCCAAACTAATTTGTCCTTCTTCTGTATCCAGAAACTAATTGGAAACATTTGTTGAGGATGGTTGTACTTTGGGTTTGTATTGTCTAGTTTCATCATAAATGAATTCTGCCCTTTGCTTTGGAGTACTTCCTGTATCTTTGGTTTCATACTCTTCCAAGGAAAATCTGTAAGGAAGGAAGGAAGGATCAGGCAAAAATAATGGAGGGAAATTGTTTCAGCTGTTGCATTTACCCTTTTCCTAAAGAGAACACTAAAATCTTGTGATGTTTGGCAGAGATGTTCTTTTGGTAGAGAATGAGAATGATGAGGGAACACAGGAATTGACCCCACCTGGCAAAGTCTCAGCAAGGGTCATCTGGCTGCTATTTAGTGTTGTCTGCAGTCAACCGTTGTTCTATTACCTTGTGCTGAAAAAGCTGTTGCTCGGCCATGACTAATTCTCACTTACTAACTCTATTTCCATAATGGAGCACATTTATCATAACAGTATTATTATAATTAAATGAAGTCATTCAAGGTTATTTATCTCTACCACAGCAAAAGGGAAGTAGAAATTTTCCACAGGGCTCTCCTAGGCTATTTTCTACTTTGCTGCCACATAAAAGAGCTTTGATTTGAAAGGACCAAGGGGCAAATTTTTCATTATTTGTTCCTGTTGTGACAGTATATTTCATTTCTGCATTGCTTTGTATGACCATTTAAGGCAGAAGCACAGTTTTAAAATTAGAAAGAGCTTTCTTAAGTACAGTCCAGTTGGTAGGGCAGCATTTTGAGTAAAAGTGCAGTAGGAAGAATAGGTTTTCCTTGATGCAAGTGTCTCAGATTTTGTTTTCCAGTTATAAGAGCCTTGTAAAACAGGGAATTCCTTTTTTGATCAAACACTGAAAGGACATCATCAATTATGTACTTAGTATAAATTACAGGATTATTTATTTATTTATTTATTTTATTAAATTTTTATACCGCCCCCTCTCCCACAATGGGACTCGGGGTGGTGTACAACCAAGATAAAACCGCACAATAAATAGAACTTAAAATAAAATAAAAAATAAAATAAAATAGCAATTGAGGATATATGGTCAACAAAAGTATTAAACAAATGTACAATTGCTATATAGTTATAGAAAGCAATGAGTAATTCTAGAGCACATTGCAAAAGGTGATAATTGCAGTATCAAAAAGTACTAAGAGATGATTGAAATGCAAAAACTAGAAAAGAAATGGAAAAGAAATCCCATTTTCATAAAACAAAGACAGAAAATAAGATAGCTAATGTAAAATGTTTGTCAACTGGAAATAATATTTAACATAATAAATACTTATGACCTTGTTATTTTTTAAAAAAAACTATACCTCTGTTTGATGCTACCTGTTTTTGTAGCCATATTACATAACCAACTTAAATTCAGTTTATAAACAATGGGGTATGGTATTATGTACTACCTTGAGCTCCTGAGTGACAAGTGGGATATAAATCAAACAAATGACTTAACATAGAATTAGATCTAAGTGTTTTTATGATGTGTTACATGGGTCATAGGAAATTAATATCTACTTTGTAGAAGTACCTCTTATTCCACAGGATTTTCAGATGGAGTTTCTGTTCCATTTTGCAGTGAGATAGAAGTTCATGTTGTTATCATAATCCTATATGACATGCATTTACATTGCTTCGCACATTCAATTACCAACAGGACACAAAAGTCTAGTATTGAAATGTAAATATTTTCAAAACTCTGTAACAAAACTGAATGGAGGGTTCCCACCTGCTCCCCAACTCAAAATAAAAGGAGGCTTAAGGTTTGCTGTCTTAAAGTTACAGAGGAAAAACAAACTGTCCTTGACTCTTGTTGGAACAGATGGGAATTGTCTGGACAATAGTGATGGGCTTCTGAAGCCCTCTAGACCTTTCTGAAATCCAGCATAATTGGAAAGATAATCTTCCATCGTTCAGCTGGGGAAGAACAGTCAGGCTCCTCTGATCTTGAAGAGCACTTTGAAAGTCAAAGTGGTCCTCCAGATCAGTGGTCACCAACTGATGGGCCAGGGACCACTGGTGGTCCATGAGAAAATTTTGGTGGTCTGCAGAGAAATGTTTCCCCCAAAGCACTCCCCCCAAAGCAATTAATCCAGGCTGTGCAGGAACATAAGGCTGCACCACCCACATGGCCTACCTATCAGCTGGCCCCTACTCTTCAACTGAGTGCAAACCTTACCTTGAGTAGAGCCACATAAGCTGGAACTGAAAGGTAAGACCAATGGCGGGGGAGGAAAATCTGGCCTGGGGTGGCTTGCTGACGTTGGTGGGAAAGTCAGTCCCATATTCCAGAGCTGCAGTAGTTACAAGACTGGCCCTTTGGTCATCCCGGAGCAGCTCCTCCAGTACATGGCAGGCTGGTGCACCTGGATGGAGGAGCAGCTGCTCCGGGATGACCAAAGGGCCAGTCCTGTGACTATGCAGTTCCAGAATATGGAGCCAACTTTCCCACCAACATCAGCAAGCCACTTCAGTCAAAATTCATATTAGTGGTCCGTGGGATTTAAAATTATGAGTTTGGTGGTCCCTGAGGTCCAAAACGTTGGCGACCTGCTCCAGATCATCTCCATCCTAGACGTTTTAGGCATTCAGAGTCCTCTGAAAATGAAATGCAATTCTAAGACCGATGTTTACTTCTATATCCAGCTTGAATGGATAACAGATAAAGATAATGTTCCTGATCTTGCCCTATACTTCAAGCACAGTGAAGAACCCTGATGACACATTGGTTAGAATGCAGTATTGCAGGCTAACTCTGCCCACAGCCTGGAGTTCGATCCTGACAGACTCAAGGTTGACTCAACATTCCATCCTTCCGAGGTCAGTGAAATGAGGAGTTCGATTGTTGGGAGCAATACGCTGACATTGTAAACTGCCCCTCGAGAGTGCTGTAAAGCAGAGTTCCCCAACCTTTCTGGGTTGGCAGCCTGGAACAGGGAGAGGGGAGAAAGAGGGGATGATTTTGTGGGAGAGGCAAGTGCAGGTGCAGGTGCATGCATGAGTGCCCATGACGTTTGCAGCAATGCTCACGTGAGTGTGGTCACAAGTGCCTACAACGATGCCCATGTGAGTAGGGTTGTGAGTGCCTATGACAACGCTCGTGTGAATGGGGCCATGAGCACCTGCAATGATGCAAGCGTAAGTGGGGCCATGAGCACCTGTGACAAGGTTCATGTGACTGGGGCCATGAAGGCTTGCGAGAAGGCTCATGCGAGAACAGGCGTGAGCACCCATGATGACACTCATGCAAGTGGGGCCATGTGCATGTACTGAAGTGCATGCACTGGCCGGCACCTCATACACCCAGTAGCGATTAGTTCATGGCCAGTGGGCCATGGACCACAGATTGGGGACCCCTGCTGTAAAGCACTATGGGGCAGTATATAAGTCTAAGTGCTATTGATATTGATATGGTGCAAGCATCCAGTGCAAGCAGGGGTGGGATTCTACCAGTTTGCACCTATTCGCTAGAACTGGTTGTTAACATTCTAAGCAGTTCAGAGAACTGGTTGTTAGAAGAAATTACTGGCCTAATCCTGTAAGGAAGGCAGGAAGGAAACATTCTGGTGTTGCTTACAGAAACTGCCTCTCCATTATTACATTCTTGGCAGGACTAGACTTCCTGTCTCAAGAACTTCTTTGGAGTTTTTTTCACCTCCTTTGCTGGTACTTTGTTTGTGTGGAGTGACCATTCAAAGTTACAATGGCACTGCAAAAAGTGACTTATGACCATTTTTCACACTTACGACTGTTGCAGCATCCCCACAGTCATGAGAGGCCAGGTGAGGAGATGCGTGCCTCGATGTAAGTGATATTGAGTTGGCCACACCCAGATAATAACATGACCACCAAGCCATGCCCACATCTAAGCCACGCCCACAGAACCAGTTGTTAAAAATTTGAATCCCACCCCTGAGTGCAAGGCTAAAGATATGATAAGATTCTGCACCCAGGACTCAATCACAATGAATGCCTCTCTGGTTAAATTGATTTTTTAATTATAGAAAGCTAATGGGAATTGGATTATCCACAGATATCACTTATGAGCTAATAATACCTTGGTATTACCAATGAACCATTTCTGTCTTTTGAGACTATAATATACCTTTATTTGTCATTCCTGAATTCTTCACTCTCCCTTTTGGATAGGTGTGTCTTCTCAAGACATAAGGAAAATGCTTTAGGGCCCAAAATGAGTTTGTTTTCATATGAAATAGTAAAGTTAAGAGATCTTTTTGGATGATTCTCATTTCACCCTGTGGTGGTTTCTGTAAATTCTCCAAAGTGGTAAATAACCTTAATGCATTTCATCTACAACCCTAGTGCCTAGAAGAGAAGCTTTTAGGTTGATCATGTCCTAAGAGGTTCCCAAGCTTTCAAATTCTTACACAAGTTTTGTAAAAAGATTTTTTTTTAAGTCAGATATATTGTTTCATTGCTGCGCTCATAATGTGCAATATTGAACATCACTTTCAATTTCACTGTCCATAAAACAGATGCCTCCTTTTTAAAACTTTATTTTATTTGAATACTTCAGTTTGAAGAACTCCTTCATATTGGGTTTCATGAATTTTGCAATGAATGCTCCAACTGAGACTCTGGATAAAAACTAAATATAAACTATGTTTTACTCTGCCCTACATACTCAATATTATACACTGGTACAGGAGAGTAAAAGAATTGAAATACAAATGGGCTAGTCACAAAGCAAAAGAACTAATGGCAGATGGAGAAAGGCAATCATGGAATGGATCCCATTTGATTAAAAAAACATCCATGAAAGAAACCTTAAACAAGATGGATCGATGACATCAGTATTGGTTGGAAACATGAGGAAAAGGCCTTCATCCTGGAGTGGATAGACAATGGCTGAAATGATGACATTGGTACTTTAAATGTTGTTACATGGTTTCATAAAACTAAAGATTAAAATAATGCAGTGATTGTAGCCATCTTCCTTGCTTCTATGAAAAGAAAGAAATTGATTTCTCATAACCAAATTAGAGTGCTATCCACAAATCTTAGAAATGGCACAAAACCACAGCAGCACAACATTTGCAGCCTGACTGACAAATTTTATCCTGCTACCAGCACAATGTCAGTAAATAGTACTGTCCTTTTTTACCATGTGCAGAGCACATTAAGGACAGGGGGCTCATCCACCAAGCATAATCAGAAACTGTGAAAAAATCCCTCTCCTTAATGTAGAACTAGGCTGGGATAGGGGGGCAGGTAAACCCTGTTTGATAGCTAGACTCTGTATACATATGTATTCAAAACTGTATGTAAACTATTGTCAGATGAGATATTAACTTCATAGACATGCAGGGTCTGAAACAGCTGTTGCATACCTTATCTTCAGATACTAAAGAATATAATGACATGAAATAACTTAAACAAATACTTAAACTGCATTTTTATGCCCAGAAAAATAGAAAGTACACTCATGTTTCAAAGCTTTTTTAAAAAAAATTCAGGTTGTCCACTATATTAAATTTGTTACTATAATCCTGCAATATATTATGAATCTGAGTTTATAATTAGTGCTGGGTGTATGGGTGTGTAGAAGTTACATTCTTAAAAGAGACCTTAAGCTTGGTGCTGATCCCCTTCCAACTGATTTGGTGTAGAAATTTATTTCCTAGTCTTCCAATGAGTATTTTAAAAAATCCAGCTCCTTTTGTCTGAAACTTCAACCATCAGCTTTGAAAAATCTATTAATCAAAATTACAACAGCTCTTGAAATTTTTAGCACCTACTTTCATATATTTCCCCAACACCAGCTTCTATAAGAACTGCCTATGATTTGAAAGAATATAAAGTTCCTATAAAAAAAAAACCAATTTCATTTTTAAAATCTTAATGAACCCTTGTCTGTGCTTAGAAACAATTCCAATCCTTTAATATTCCACATTATTAAGAAATTGCCATCAAAATGAACTAATACTGGAATCAGCAAAAACATTTTGCACATCTGCTTAAAATATAAAGATTGCCTCAACAGAAACATTCCAGCTCTAGCAAACAAAGAATTAAAAACAAGAAAAAAATAAATCTGTAGTCTTGACTTGTAATCTCTATATATAAAAGCGAAACACCAGTCACGCATTATCACAAAATCTCCAGAACCATAAAGCCTACAAACTTGAAATTTGGCATGTATATTCCTCTTGGCTTCTAGGTGCTAAGAAAGGATTTTTTTGAGGTGACCATCAGAGCATTAGTATTTCATATATTATTATTAACACGCTCCAATGCTAAGGAGTTCTACTCCCCCTCCCCACCTAAAAAGAAATCTGTTCCAAAAACACAAGCGGAGGAGAGAAGTTTCAGTTTTAGTTTCACAGCAGCAACCAGCTTTAGTACAGAACAGTTGAGCTAAGTCATGCCCAGGCTCCTTACTGTCTCCTTCTTGCTCACACAGCAAATACTGTTTCAGTTTCCATGTCTCAGTTTCCAAACAGCCCTCAACACACTGAAAGGACGCTAGTCAGATGAATACCAATGGATGCTGGTAGGCAGAGGCACAATTCCTGCCCCCCCTTATTTTCCTCCTAAAAAGTAAGCCCAACCACATAGTTTTGTAGAGAAGCATGGGTATCAGGGGTAGGATTCAAATTTTTTAACAACCGGTTCTGTGGGCGTGGCTTAGTTGGTGGGCATGACTTGGTGGTCATGTGACTGGATGAACGTGGTTTGGTGGTCATGTGACTGGCTGGGCATGGGCAACTCAACATCATTCACATCGAGGCATGCATCTCCTCGCATGGCCTCTCGTGACTGTGGGGATGCTGCTACAGTTGTAAGTGTGAAAAAAAGGTCACTTTTTTCAGTGCCATTGTAACTTTGAATGGTCACTCCACACAAGCAAAGTACCAGCAAAGGAGGGGAGGAAAACTCCAGAGATGTTCCCGAGACAGGAAGTCTAGTCCTGCCAAGAATGTAATAAGGCTTAATGGAGAGGGAGTTTCTATAAGCAACACCAGAATGTTTCCTTCCTGCCTTCCTTACAGGATTAGGTCAGTAATTTCTTCTAACAACCAGTTCTCTGAACTGCTTAGAATGTTAACAACCGGTTCTAGCGAATAGGTGCGAACTGGTAGAATCCCACCCCTGATAGGTATAGAGCTAGTAGAGTTATAGCAGAGTGTACCACAACTCTTCATATACTTTTGCAAGCTTATTGTATTGCATTATTACATTCAAACTGTACAGAAGAAAATAAGATCAGAGAGGGGAGACATGATGAACACATATGCAAAGCATCTTAAAGTATTTCCTTTAATGTTTTCTTTAGATGTTCTCTTAACCAAGATCTGGAAATTATATATAGATGTAAAATATCCCTCACACCAGTTGACCTTCTCTTACTTAAAGACTTGGCTTAAGTTTTGTCCAATTCTTATATTTCATTTCAGTAAAAGCTGTTGCAGCAGATCTATTGCAAAAGAATAGAGCAGAAGGATGAATAATCCTGATTAATCTTTTTGGCCGGAATAGCAATGGCATCATAATGTAAACTAAAAGTACTTTTTTTTTCTTTAAAAGCATTGACAGGGATTAGAATAGTCAATGAAGTGTCCATCCTTCTTTATGATCCCTGTGTCCATTTTTCGTTGGAAGTAGGTGAAACAAGGAAGTTAATGCTTGGCTTTGGGTCTGTATATATAAAAACAAAATATAGCATATCTTGTTTTTGGGATATATTGTCTGTATGTATTGTTTTTCTTTGTCCTGATTTGTTACTTGATAAGATAAGAATCTGTTTTAAAACTGTTCCCCTTGATTTATATCGGTTCAGTGACAAGGAAAGCTGTAGAGAATTTCAAAGAAAAATAAAATTTGAATGAGATTAAATTAATTGTATTCTATGGGATTAGAAGGATATTTATGTGAAATTTTGAGTAAGAGTTTCTACATATCTAAGATACATACCTACTCTTAGTTATTTAAATTAGCTTCCTGCATCTACATTGTTCTTTTCTTTCTGAGACCCTGTTTTGTAAGAATGAAGATCAAAATAGTTTCAAACTATTGGTAAAAGTTAGTATTTCTAGCCATTTACCAAAAGAACTTTGGTGGGTAAGTGGTTCCACCCCACCTATTTGGGTTAAAATATTAAGAGCTAATGATTAATTTTCTGGTTGCTTCAGAATCTTTATATTTTGTTTTAAATGAATAGATGACGACCACACGTGTACTGTATGAAACATCTTGTCTTTGAGATGTTCCAGACAACAATCTATCGACCCTGAAGATGACATATGTATATCCATATTGTATATTAACCTTAGTATTTTTCCCCTAATTACCTTTAGATTTATGGTAACTGAATTTACTGATACTTCAGGCTCACAACTGTCTAACTATAAAAGGGGGATTGTAGATATAAAGGGAGAATGTTATGTCTAAGTGATATTCCTTTCCTATGAGAACAGCTCAGATACCTGCAGCTGGATCAAGGTGGAGTTTGGAATTGCTGGACTGTGGGACTGAGAAGTGATTGGAGATTGTGACTTGGGGGAGGTTTCACACTTTTGCTTTTATTGAGTATAATTCTGGATCCGGTTCAGAATTGGAATTACACCAAGCCTTTGCCAATTTAATATGTTCTTAATAAATGGACTTGAAATGGAAAATGGATGCCATGGACTTTACTTTGGGAGACATATTATATGGGGCTTGACAAAATCATGTTTGCAAGCTAGACCACAAGCCTCAGCATCTGATCTTCACATTTGGTTATAATCACAAAGATATGGATGGTAACTAGTCAAAATTGGAGTGAAACATGAAAATAAGCACCTTGAATTGTACCTGAAATAAACTGAGAGGCCATTTATTTTGTTTAAGAAAACCTATATTATATAATATAATATAATATTTGTGTTTTAACTGGCATAAAATTGGATGGGGCTTTTTACCTAATTTTTCCAAACGTTTTCTACAATTATTTACTCAGAAGTACTTGTGGTACTTTGCTGCAGCAATAAACACCAAGTCTTGCAGCAGCTTATGCAAAACCCTTCTGCGGAGGGAGGAACAAATGTAAGATTTTGGGAGATTTGCAAAAACAATGGTGTGTACAATGATGATGCTAAATTTACCGGATGGTGTTATGACCTTTCATGGAGTATGATTCTGGGCACCACATTTCCAGATGGCTATTGGCAGGTTAAGAGAGTGTTCAGAGAAGGGCAATGAAAGTGATAAGAAGGAGTGGAGGTCATATCCTCTGAGATTGGCTGAAGGAACCTGGGTTGTCTGAATAAAGAAGATTGAAATATATGATACAGTGCTCAAGTACATAAAAAGGTATAGGAAAGGTAATCAAAAACTATATTCCATGGCCCAGAAACTAGGCCCAGAAATAATGGATATAAGTTTACAGTGACCTAGCTTTCATTTACTGTAAATATAAGAAAATTCTACAAAAACCTATGCAAGTTCTGAATTTTGTATCTCTGAAGGTTTTGAAAGAGACACTTGATCACATTCTCTCATGGATGTTTTAAATTGGTTTCCTGCACATTGTAGCAGTTGGACTGGATAATCCTTATGGTTGCTTTCAATTCTATTATTCTATAATTCTATGAAATGGTGGGAGGGAGGCTTCATTTCTTGCATTTTAGGAGACTGGTAAAAGTTTCTGAGCACCATTCACCACAAAATAGCAGAAAACTATGCCCTTGGTTTCCAGCAGTTATGCAGCCAAAATTCAGTGATTGGAGGGAGTTCCCCACTGTTAGAAACAAGCAAATCATGTTTACATTTGTATCCAAAGTCCACGTTAAATTCTGCCAGATTCAGGGATCTCCAGCCTTTTAAAGTTGCCAATCCAAAAAGAGGTTCACCCTTTGGAAACAAATTTAGAATTCTGTCATGTTCCAGGTTTCTAAAATAAAAGACTCATTCCATTTTTTATGACAGAATTAAAGAGATGTAATAGTCAATACCAATTCTGTGGCAATCATTTGCAGTGACAACATACTATGCTAGAAATGCCACAGATATTTCTCAATGCTGCTAAAAAGCACTCCTGGGAATCAGGTATGGATTTTAGGAGATCATTTCAGTCCCAATTTATTAACTACTAGGGCTTACCTTTGACTGTACACAGAACTGGCAAACATTATAATGCAATAGAATAACAATGATGAACAGGACTTTTATAGCCCTTATAAAAAGAAACCCTGGATTGATAGATTGGAATGACAGCGTTGGCAGACTTGAATCTAAGCATTTGTACTGTATACTTAGTAATCAGAGCAGTGGAAGAGTTCCCAAAAAGCTTTTGTAATGTCTTTCTGCAGCCTGGTGCCAAGATAGTGCCAAATAATTTTCATCTTGTCACTCATCTCTCCCTTTGCATCTGCTCTTCCAACATGTGAGGAGTGACCTGGTTCAATATGCTTTAATTAATTAATAAGGAAAAAGCTGTTTGACAGATGATTAGCAAGTGGGAAAAAGCTCCTCAAGCATGAGAAAACCCATACTCTTCTGATTTTTTTTTACTTTTGGGGATCTGGGGGAGGGGAAAACAATAATATTTTTTTAAAAAACTACATTGAAGAGAAGCATACTGGAGGAAACAAAACAACCACTCAAAATAGTTAAGGAGATAAGTTATTTTTCTATGGAAATGCAAACACCTTATTTGTGTTGAAAAAAAGATGAGGATCACGATAGTTATTTATATATAAGGCCCATGCTGGGTGACTTTGGGCCAGTCATTATCTCTCAGGCCAACCCATCTCCCAGAATTTTTGTGGGGAAAATAAGAGGAAAGTGTATTAGATATGCTTGAGTAATATATAAAAATAATAAAGGTAGTATATAAATAAGTAAATAAAATGTTCCCCTTTCCATAAACAGAAGAGTCTTCTCTAATTCTTTTAAGAAGATTGCAAACAACGATGTCTTTCAATCTTTGGATGGCACTTATTTCACTTATAAAAAAGTATTTAAAATTTTTCCCTTTTAGCTATGTCTGGCTCTAGGGGGTGGTGGTCATCTCCATTTCTTAGCCAAAGGAGCCAAGATTGTCTGAACACATTTCCATCATCATAAATGCATCTATATCAGTCACAACATTTCAGAGTGTTTTTAAAAGTGTGAGGAGCATTTTCCCTGAGCGCAGACACATACACATATTCATCCCTCATATGGTGCACCATCCAAAGTAGTATATATATTATCTGAAATGAGATAGATCAATATTTTTCATTCAAAATAGCAAAACTAGTTAGCTTATGTACAGTATAATGACAAGAGTTGTTTCAGGTATCTTCAAACATTTCTGATTATTACTGTATCCTAATCAAACCAAGGAGAAGACCGCTCCCCCACCAACACTGACATAGCAAACTACAATAGATAGGTAGGTAGGTAGGAAGGAAGGAAGGAAAGAAGGTAGATGATAGATAGATAGATAGATAGATAGATAGATAGATAGATAGATAGATAGATAGATAGACAGACAGACAGAGATAGGTATAGATAGATATAAATAGACAGATATTCATCCCTCATATGGTGCGCCATCCAAAGTAGAATTCACTATCTGAAATGAGATCGATCAATATTTTTCATTCAAGATAGCAAAACTAGTTAGCTTATGTACAGTATAATGACAAGAGTTGTTTCAGGTATCTTCATACATTTCTGATTATTACTATATCCTAATCAAGCCAAGGAGTAGACAACTCTCCCACCAACACTGACATAGCACACTACGACAGATAGATAGATAGATAGATAGATAGATAGATAGATAGATAGATAGATAGATAGATAGAGATAGAGAAATACATATAGATAGATATAAATAGACAGATATAGATATACACCCTGAACAAACCTTACACTCACTAGCACTGATGATATTATCTAGTCAGGTAATGAAATGTCTGCAAGCAAGCGACCATGTTCAGAGCATGAAAGACTATACTAGGCTATGGATTCAAAGGACCAAACAACAGTGGGGAATATTTGTTACTTTGACATAAAATGTGGTGGAAAGGAAGGGTATGTATGGCAGTGACAGTGATTTTCAGTGGGACATTCTGCCTTCAGGCCTTACAGAATCTTTAAAACTTCCTTGTACACACTTGCACTTCAAACCAATGGAAGCGGTCAAGATAATTTTATTAAAACTTACAAATAGGTACAAAGGAACTGAATAATAAACAAGCATTATACTACTGAACAGCATAACTTATAGAATATAATTGTAATCATAAATCCTATCAATCCAGAGAATATGAATAACTAAGAAATTTCCAAAATATTATTTTGCCCAATCACTTGCACCAACCTGAATGACCTTTTCCAGTCTCTCTTGTAGTCCCTTTCTTGCTAACTTTGAGCCAATTAATTGAACACTACCCACATGCTTTAGATTGCAATTCCAGTAAGGGGTGTCTGTGGTAGTGGCTATTTTACTGACACATCTAACACATTGCATATAAAGAAAGAGCCATTTATTTCTCATTTCTTTGAGATTTTTATTTTCTTTCTTGCTCTGGATGAGGTTCATGGAATTTAGTGATCCTGCAGGGTGTTTCTGACATATTTTTCCCCTTTCGACAAAACTAATTATGAAAATTAGTTATTTGCATATTAAAACACCTTTTCAGCACAACTGTTCTATCTTCCTTTGCTGAATACCAAAGAAGACATTACCACGCCAAACCCTGTAATATGTCTGCGTTGCTAACTATTTTAGAAATGCTGAAGTACTAGTACTGGTAATTAATCAGATTTTGCTCTAAATGAGATGAATTTGGGTGCATCCACAAGAAAAACAGTTAAGGCATACATCCTTCTCTCATCTGTCCTGGGGTCTTTTTAGCTGAATTTCTTTTTTTTTTCCTTTGCTGAATTTAAAATGAAGCTCGAGCTATAATCATGCATAGCAATAGAGACAGATATTGGATCTTGCCTTTGATAAACATCTAAAATGCTAATGAAGCTGGGCTGTAATTCTGAAATTGCAAAGCAAGTGATTTGACAAGAATCTGAGAACTATTTTTAAAGACATTACCTTCCAACCTGAAACACTCCCCTCCCCCCCCCAATCCATATTGTTTTCCCATTTTTAATTTTAGGGTATTTTCCCCCCTGTGCCAAAAAAAAAAAAAACAGGAAGGAAAAAAAACCCTACCACATCAAAATGCAAGAGCATGAAAAACTGATGAGCTTTCAAATTGTCCTCTTTTGCATGCAAATCATATCAGGGTTCTCATTAGCATAAATGCATGAGCAACTCTAAATGCTTTTAATTTCCAATCTCAGCCAGCAGAGGAGTAATTTGTCACTGTCAGGGTAAAAATCTAAAAAGAAAAAGAGAGAGGGAGAGGGAAAGAGAGAACTCCGTGCTAAATTGGAATCATATAAATTTTTGATTTGCTAATTGACTGATGCTGCAGTTCAATCAACTGCCTTGAAGGTGTAAATAATTCAATGTACACTCCAAAAAAAAACATAAAGGCATAATGTGTTTCCGTTGGAGGGATGTTAGTATTCACTGCAGAAGGACATACCTGACCACCTCCCTCCCTCCCTGCAGTATTCTAGACAAATTATAGCTTTACATTGGCAACTGCACTTACACTAACCAAGGCAAAGACTGCTCAGCAAACTGTAACCTTTCAAATGAATATATAGTTTATACCGAAAAAAAGATTTGTAATTTATTTTACAGTGAATGTTCTGGAAAGCCATATGTAGTCTTTTTTTCTTCTTCTTCTAAATTCTCCTTTCTTCAGTGGTGTGTACTTGCAGGTCTTGAATGCAATTATAACAGTTAGGGACTGTCCCAATTGAAATCTAGCATTTCTATTATGTTTTAATTAGCTTTTTCCTTTAATCAACAGAGTGAAATGTCATATGCAATGTGTATTATTGAAAGTGCACTGGTTTTTAGGCATATGCTAAAAAGGGTAATGTGGGAAGCCAGGCAGATAAATGCAATTGCAATCCCTTGTAACACACAAGGTTTATATTGTATAACATGCAATATTATGTGATGGGTTTCACATGAGTTTTTATGATTGTTAGCTTCCCTGAGTAAGGTGGGAGATATATAGAAATATATGTGTGTAGTTTTCCTTTGAACTATTGGATTTCACAATCCAATAGTTATCTGCGATATGTTTCAATCAAGGTTTTTAAATAATGAAAGAAGAATTTATGGCATAATTGTCCCAAAAGTGATTTTTCCAAAAGACAACTGGATTTTGTTTTTTTTTTCTTTGAAAACATTTCATTTCTCATGCAAGAAGCTAACTGAAGAAGCTTCTTGGATGAGAAGCTAAACATTTTCAAAGACAAAAACAAGAAAGTTCACTTGGTTTTTGAAAAAAAAAAACACTTTGAGACAACCATAACCTGGATGATTGAAAATCTCCATAGGCATTTATGACATAGTTCTTCCAAAGCAGAATTTAAGAGAGTTCTATCAAGACCTCTACAAAAGCAAATATATTCTTTCCCATCTTTCATGAACACTGAAATTTCAAAACAACAATCACAAGATAAGATTCCTCTGAAAAGATCATTGAAAGGTCTTTATGACATTATTGTCATAATCTTAATCCTGTCAAAATAACAGGATCCATTAGTGACCAGTTTAAACTCTCACCAACTTTCATGATTTCATTTAGATAAATGTGGCATAATCAGGTATGAGGAACCTAAGCAAATATCTAATTATTTGTGAGGAAAAAAACTTTCAATAATTTTATATTTTAGGAAGTTATGCCTTTTTCTTTAAAATTTTTCCTGTGTGGCCAAAAGTAACGTTCAAGAACAAACCAAAACAAATTTGAATACTACAATTCAGAAAAAATTGTAGGGCAGAACAAAAAAATAAATCCAAAACACTTCATAAAATACTTAAGTTCCATTATATATTAATCAATTTCAATTGCTACAAGTAACAACAAGCAAAATGTCATAAATAAAATACTATGAAAACAACAGAGAAGGTAGAGTTATTGTCTCTGAGAGTTTGGAAATGAATAAAAGTATCACAGCCTACACTTAATGTCACAGTGAGATGCTAACCTCTAGCTCTATGTTTATCAGTTGGGCATGAGCACGAAGAATGACAAGGAATCTCTCCACTGGTATAGCTAACAATAAATACAAACCTCAGAATAAGTGATGAAATGAAGTGGAAGAGCTGGAATAGAAGAGCACGAGAAAGTTGGATGAGGTGACAGTGGACCAAGCCAGAATGTAATGAAGATGATTAATTGAACAAAAAAGAATAAATTAAATTGGTTATCTGGAAAAAGTGCTATCTCATACATAACTAGTCCAGTAGGAGAAATAATGAATTATGAATTTAGTAATATACAATCTGATTCTTCCCACACCCCAAATTATTTCCCCATATTGTACTCTTTTTCAGACTTACTGATATTTCTATTTGAGAATAGTTCTGTCAGTTTCTGAATTCAATATTTTCTTTCCTCATTAAAGTATTACATACATAAATACTTTATAGCTACAGATGAGTAAGGGTTAAATCTATCATGTCAGACAAATATTACTGTCCAGGATGAGGCCACATGATATTAAGATGCTGGGGGGCACATGTGTGCATGTGTGTATATGCTCGCATACATGGATTCAGGTGTATGCTAAGTATTTTTCAGTGTTCTTGGTATAAGTATTAGATCTAAATCTACTATAAAGTTATTTTTATTTATCATTAAGTTTATTTGCCATTCATCTCATTTGGAAGCGACTCTGGGCAGCATAATGGACAAATTAGGTATCTGAACTGAATGTTTTGGATTTTTTTACTGAAGACTTCACATTTGAAGTTCCTAAAATATATACAATATGTAGATATGGTTGTTAGTTACTCATTTAAATTTGACTTTTTGAGTGTTCGCATTGCTAGTAAACTGCATTGTTAGGCTAACAGATAAGGTTGGATTCAGATGGATGTGATTTAAGTTTGCTAATTGGTGATTTGGCCAATAACTACAAGTGACAAAAGCAGCCATCTTATTCTCTATGCAAGGTACCATGGAAAATAAAAAGATATTCAACTGGTGCAGAAACAACATCAAGGAAGCCAGTAGACACTTTGTTTATCAACTGTTTCATAACACGATACAATCATTCTTTTGACAATTAGGGGTACCTTCTTATTCATACAATTAGACAATACAGCACCTCATTGATTCTTTATTTACATTTGCTGGGTTCAATTCTATTCTAGCCCAATGCCTAGGGGAAGAGCTTGGTCTTCACAAATCTCCAAACAACTAAATGAGTGGGGAGGTTATCACAAGGGGGAGGTTATTCCAAATAGTCAGGACAGCTGGGAAAAAAGCACACCTTAAAAGTCCTACCAGATGGCAATATTTAAGGGAAGGGATCTGGAGTGTGCCCTCTCTATCTGACCTAGTTGCTTGGGCAGATGCTCTCAGGGAGAGCTGGCCCCACAGAAATATACAACTTTTAACAGAATTATAATTGCTCTCCTGCTCTCTAGCAAGAGGACAAAGAGATCTACAAGAGGAAAACATCTTTCATTGCTAAGAAGAATAGTGGCTATAGGGCTGACAATACTATACAGACTGTGAGGAGGTCATTAAACTCTGCTCTTAGAGATTAAATGCCTAGTCATAACAATACTTCAGAGTGTTTTGAAAACAATCTTCTGAAAAAATGATTTCCCTCTCATTTCCACTTCTTGTTCTGTGTTTTTTGGCGACTTGTGTGTCATTCATGCAATAGTCATAAGCTCATCATTTTAGTCAGAGCAGGAGTTCTTTATAATATAAGAAATTAAAACTCACTGAAACTAATCGTTGATTAATTCTGTGTTTCATGCTGAGGAAAAAAAAACTAACTTGTATTCTAATAGCTACATCAAGATAAAACACTACACTAGAATATAAAATCCATGGATGCAATCTAGCTAAAATTTAATATTTTAGCTGACCTGAATTTAATGGGAAAGAATTAGCATATGTCCAAATGTTCCTTTGAGAAAATCAAGTTATAACTGTTGCATTGGATAGGCCATGTCCAATTCAAATGTGAAAAGACAAAACCACCCAATTAAAACAATGCTTAAGTGCCATTTAAACTTAACATGTATCTTTAAGTTCCACTGATTTCACTGGGACTTGAGTATTATTAACTTTCACTGGTGCAAAGCTAATTTCTATAAAGTTAAGAAGAGAACATTGCCTATTTCCTCAATGACAAACCACTGGCAGAATGATTACTATTAAGTATAAATTTACATAACTGCTTCCTCTGGTATTGGTTTAATTCTGGAATGCTGAAGTGAAAAGTGAATTGGTAAATGCTTCCCATTTTGAGATAGTAAGGTCAGTTGTTAAGCTCTTGCCTTCTATTGCTATAATGCATACTGAGAGAAAAGACTAAATGCCACGACAATAGCAGATCTGAGCTATGAAAATCCAAATAACACGGCAAATTTTTGCAGCCCAGATCTGATCCATTCTTTAAAAAAGGTCCATTCAAAAGCACCATGTTGGGTGTTAGATCTGTATCAGAGGTGGTATTCAGCAGGTTCTGACCAGTTCTGGAGAACCAGTAACAGAAATTTTCGGTAGTTCAGGGAACTGGTAGTGGAAATTTTGAATAGTTCAGAATACCACTTCTGACTGGCCCTGCCCCCATCTATTCTCTGCCTCCCAAGTCCCAGCTCATCGACTGGTCTTCTTTTGTTACTGTGCACAGGAGAAAGGAGCTGGAAAGCAGGTTAGTGGGGTGGGGAGGAAATGGGATTTTACAGTATCCTTCCCCTGCCACGCCCATCAAGCCAAGCCATGCCCACAGAATCAGTAGTAAATTTATTTATTATTTATTAATTAAACTTTTATACCGCTCCCTCTCCCAAAAAGGGACTCAGGGCGGTGTACAGCCTACTAAAAACATAACAATAAATATACAATAAATACAATTAAAAATAGATTAAACAATTTGATCCGACTGTGTCTATCCAAAGGATTCAATTAAAAGTTAAAAGCTAATAAAACCCCAATTAAAATTGAAATAAAACCAAAACACAGTTACCGGGCCAGGCCAGCCTGTTTAAAAAATAGGGTTTTCACTGCGCGCCGGAAGGTCAGAATATCCGTCATAGCCCGTATCTCCGGGGGGAGATCATTCCATAGGGAGGGAGCTCCCACAGAGAAAGCCCGAACTCTCGGGGCCGTCAGCCTACAATGGCCAGGCGGCGGTACCCCAAGTAGGGCAACCCTGTGGGAGCGTACTGGGCGGTGGGAGGTTGACGATGGCAGTAGGCGGTCCCGTAAGTACCCAGGTCCCGAGCCATGGAGCACTTTAAATACCATCAGTACCACCTTGAATCGAATCCAGTAGGCCACAGGAAGTTGAAAAAGTTGAATCCCACCACTGATCTGTATCATTTTTCTGATTCTAAACTATTGTCTTAAAATTTATGGTTATAATGTTGGAGGTTGTTAAACCAAGGCAAGGTTTCTAGAATTACAAACAGTGAGAGTTCTGGGGAAGAAATGCCAAAGTGAAGATGGCTTCACCAAAAGTAGAGTTGATGATCATGGCAGAATGGTAAATAAGCAAGTTTTGAAAAGATTAAGGATCCAGATGGATTTGAAGCAAGATTTTGGAATTAATTATAAAAAACCTTCCTGTGAGAAAATGTTTCTTTGTTTTGAATTCTTTTAAAAGAAAACCACAGGATTAGACTTTGAAGCTAGAAAACTAGAAGGAACCAGAAAAAACTAAAGATTACAATTAAAGGAGAAAACCCTTACATTTGATTTACTAATATAGAATGAAGCAAAATGTTTTCACACTGAACATACTGAAGAATATTTTTTAACAATGGTCTCAATCTTAATTTTAAGAGTATCGGTCATTATAGATAGACTATCTTTAAATGATAAGATGGAAGAGGAACAGTTTTATTGGATAAGACTGACACTGAGCTGAAAATTTATTTAAAATGGCAGATACAAGGATAATATGAAAAAATATTTTATACTGGGCATATAGAAGACACTGGCCGCTGACTTGATAATTAAAAGGGGTGTACAAATAATATACCAAGAAAGTGACCTGGATAATTTTCTATATTGGGTTTACAAAACAGGCTTGTTAAAGCTTTGAAGAATTTTGTGAGAAGGAAAAAAGAAAAAATGAAAAGAAAACTTTATTTGAAGGTATTAAAGATCAAGATTGTAAAAAAGAAAAGAAAGAAGTAGAAAGTTGGTTTATTTAATCAAAGTTAAAGGTGATATGTTATCTCCAGTAACTTTTAAGATATATCTGTATTACAGAATTGAAATAAGGATCTGCTTATACATAGTAGATAAGAAATGGGATATATCATTTGTTGTATTTTAAGGGAAGGAGAAGTTATTAAAATAATTTAAATTTATAATGAAGGGAAAGTCATTCCTTTATTTCTTTTCTTTTTCTTTGCTAGAAACATAATATAAACTGGTTACAATTCCCTAATTTATTAACTTTCATAATAAGTACATTAAAATAAGCTTTTTGATTGTCATTCAAGAATATTATTAATTGAAGAAAAAATGAAAGGTTCTACTTTATTAATTTAACTGAGAAATTGAACAAAAAAAGCCACCTGCATGCTTTACTTCAATGGCAATAAATTTAAAAAATAACCAAAGGAAAAAAAAAGAAATTGCGTTCAGTGTGCTTGATCTGTGGTTTATTTAATTAACCTGATACATTTAAGTGTACTGCCCTTCTGCAATTTAAAAAGAACAGATTAAGGATCATAAAGTACAATATTTAACTAAAACTTCTAAATATACTACAGTGTTGTCAAAGCACCATGGAAGACAAAATGAGTCATGGCTACTGAAATAAATCATTAGACAAATGCTTCTTTCAAGACAGAAGGTATAAATAACATTGCCCTGCTAAGCCTGAAGGAGTAATTCTCCCCCACCCCCAAATTTCTGTAAAAAAAACCCAAGCTGGCTGGGGAATTCTGGGAGTCCACAAACTAGACAGCCCTGTTCTAGAGTGACTATTCAAAAATCCTCACTCCTCGCACTCCCATTTTTTAAATATAAGGAAAAAAATCAAGTCATTACATGACTAAAAGTGTTGGTGAAGGTACTCCTATTTTTCAAACTTCAGACATTTTAAAACTTTAAAAAAATAAAAATCTTTCTCAGCCTTGTTGCAACTTCGAAATAGTAAGTACAATCTTCAGCCACCTCCAGTGTACTCTGATGAGCTTTTTGATGTATTTTTAATGCTAAAATTACATCAAATTTGCCCCACTCGTCTTTATTAAAGGAATATAAATGTAAAATCTTGAAGATGGAATAAAATTGGTTGGGTTTAACAGTCATCTTGAAATCACTGGATAGAAGCTAGAGATATCTAAATATGTAGAGCAGGTTTCCAGTATAAGGCAGTACCATTACAGAGAAGTTTCAGAACATGGAAATGCTGCAATGCTGCATGTACTGGCCAGGCACAGGATGATGGTATAGCCAAGCTTAATAAAATTATAAAAGATTTCTCCATGGCTGTAGTGCATTTAAATGCATTGTTCCTGTGCATTTATTAAGGAATTCTAAATGAAACCTCACTTTGCATCTGCTTTTATCCAAAACTCTGGTCTTCTACTGACACTGACAAGGTCTGCCCAATCTTGGAGGGGGGAGGAGGAGAAAGCAACCATTTTTAAGCATGCAATGTGCTGTAATTTGTCACCAGCTGGTTTGTTGGCTAGCTATTTATTCCATGCTTATACCAGCTGAATGGGCATCTGTTTCGCATGCCCACTATTGCTTTAGAAAAGAAAACTGGGATTTGACAGTTCTGGGTCCTATGGCCTCCTCTCTGTTAAAGTGACATTACAATGTTGAGCTTGGTTGATACTACCAGTTAGTTTAGGTTTGTTGAGGTCATGTCCTTTCTTTAAGGGTTCTCTGATATGTTTCCATGGCAGTTACGGTCAACATTGTGTGCATAAATGTGCATCTAACTGGATAGTAAATTGTTTCTTTTAAAATATGATTAACACCAGTGGTGGGATTCAAAAATTTTTAGTATCAGTTCTGTGGGCAAGGCTTGGTGGGCATGGCTTGGTGGGCTTGGCAGGGGAAGGTTACTGCAAAATCCCATTCACTCCCCACCCCACTAACCTGCTTTCCAACTCCATTCTCCTGTGCAGGACAACAAAAGAAGACCCAGATGATCAGCTGGGACTTGGGAGGCAGAGAATAGATGGGGGCAGGGCCAGTCAGAGCTGGTATTTGCTGGTTCTCTGAACTACTCAAAATTTCTACCGGTTCTCCAGAACTGGTCAAAACCTGCTGAATACCACCTCTGATTAACACTGAGGATGGTTTTAGAAAGCCATATGTAATATGTTAGGTATTTGGTTTAAGGATGTTATATCAGTGGATGATTTTCAATCAGTTTTCATTCTTGATCTATCCTACACCATTGGGTGATTCAGGGAATGACATTGGGAGGTACCAATATATGTTGCTTTGATCCCCTGAAGGATGAGTACCATTTTAAACAGAAAAAAAGTCAGTAAATTCAGCATAAATGATGCTTTGATTCTGTAATCTTTATACATACATTTTACATATGTCTCTGTGCAAATTAATTATAAAGGCTTACATTAGGAAGAAAGAAGGAAAAAGGAAGGAAGGAAGGAAGGAAGGAAGGAAGGAAGGAAGGAAGGAAGGAAGGAAGGAAGGAAGGAAGGAAGGAAGGAAGGAAGGAATCTAGAGTACAAGACAAAGGAGGCAAATTTAAATGTAAAAATTGCAAAATCACTAGGGTGAATGAAAGGGCTGGAACTGTTAGCTCCAATGAAGCTGATTATATATTTAGAACAAACAAATTATTCCTGTGAATTTGTGGTCAGCCATCTGGAAGCAAAAAAGACAGAATGATACACTTTTATTCATATATTATTTTGTTCTTAACTGCCAACATCTTTCATGCCGGTACAATGCCTTGTGCCTGACTTCTGTAGGAATTATGTTAATGTACCAATTTTTGCAACCAAATTCATGGACTATATTTCCCAACAACTGATCTCGATAAAAGAAAATTATACTGCTCAGGGAGAGAGAATGAAAAAGAAAGTAACCAAATACACACTGCAACTGGACTGCAACATCAGTAAGTCCTGATGAAAAATACATTTTTTTTGTACGAGTAGTCATAAAAACAAAGTTTCAATTAAGCACAACTTTGTGATTCTTATAAGCCATGTGTTATAAAAGAGCAAGGACAAGTGTACTCTTAAATCTACACAGGCCAAGTACCCCACTACCTTCCTTCTCTATAGCCCCAGGCTGGTCAAACCACTGTTGGAATTCAGCTCCAAGGCTAGTATAGTACTAATATATGTTAATATGACCTGCAGCATTGCAGCATGGAATGCTTTTGTTAAGGATCCATCCAATCAAGTTGCTACCAGAGACACTGGGGAGCGAGGTCAGCTTGCAGTAAAAAAAAATGATTTTTATTCCTTGTTCTTCAAACTTCAAAGCTGATGGCAGTAACAATTTTTACTTTACAACTTCTTTTGAAGAAATGAAGAGTGGAAATGATGAGAGTTTGGAGTATATCGGCATGATAGGAAAGCTGAGTAAAAGAAGAAGTGAGGGACAGGTGGTGCTTGAGTTGATGAAGTGAGCTGCTTATGCCTTTTCATAACATTTGTTAGTGGGAGAAGGTACTCCCAGGACAGCAGTACTCTAAGTAGGAGATAGGTTGCTGTCCAAGGTAGATGCAATAGAAGCAACTCTTCTTATTTCCTGAGTTTATTCGTGGAGAAGGAGAAAATATTGGGATGGAAGACCCTTCCAAGACAGGAATGTTTGACAAGATAGAAGTACAGAGGAGTAGCCTCCTTGGAGGGACATGATAAGATGAATAATGACAATATATGACAGATAAAAACACTGCTGTTCTTTTTAGCATTTGTGCTGTTTTAGCTTCAGAATTTGTTTTGTACTGAGCTTGCTTTCTTCTCACAAGATGAGGCTATAAGTTCATGTACAGTTAGGCTCATTATTTAAATTCTCAGGTATCTCATTTACATTTTGTTAGCAGTGTAGGTATCTAGGAAAAAAAATTGTTCCAGTTGCAGTGAAACCGAAGATCCTTTGGAGAATATGTGTAGAAGACAACTCATTAAAACACTGATTATACAAACTAAAAAAAAACCCATGTCTTGTGTTCAGTGGGTCATTTGCAGAAACAAATTCAGTTATATCTACTTATAAAGCTCAAAGATAAATAGCAATAGCACTTACGACTTATATACTGCAATAACTGACATCTGCATCTATCAGTTGTTATTTGGCCAATATTTCAAGACTAAGCATCCATTTGCCCCCAAGGACTATACACAGCCTTAGGCAATGTTTCTAGAGTCACACAATAACATTGAGAGCTACCTCTGCAAAACACACATATACACTGATGTGCACCATTTTTCCAGCTGCTCCCTCACTTTTAAGAAATACCACACAAATAAAAATGTATCCATCCCTTCCTGTTTTGACTTGGGACTAGTGCTGCCATAATGTGATCTTTCATTCTGGCTTAGTATGATGCGTGAACTTACCAATTTGTGATGTAGCGTTACATGTGAACCAGCCAGACTATGCAATCTTTGAACTGAATTTGGACAAGGAATACACAAGAATATGAACCTAGCACCTTTCTGCATCTCAGTAAAGCAGCTGGTTTGACTTCCAGCATGAAAGCTGCATGAAGCACTTATTTTTAATTCAATCTAAGGCTTTACATAGTCCTAGAACCAGCCACTAAGACTTTCCAACAATCAAGTTATGTTACAGAAGACTATATAAACCCAGTTCCATGCTTAAACATAACTTTTCCCATAGTCAAATTAGCATACTTTTTTTTCATGCAAGACCCAGGTAAAAATTGGATGGCAAAAAAACAACAACATCCAAATCCATTCAGGAAACTCTCTTTGTAACAATCTAGTTATTATCTGGATTTTAGCAGCCCAGATCTGGTTGCCCTAATTTAATAGAGGCCCTGATTGTTCCAAACTGGAATAATCAGGAAAATTAGCTCCTCTTGCTCTTCCCTCTCTTTGATGGAATTGCTAAAGAAATGAGGATACAAAGTTATCATAAAAATACCATTCAATATCTTTTCAACTGCCATAAAACAATGTGAAATCTCCTTCAATTATTTTTTATTCTATCACATTTGCATTTCACACATCTTCTAATATGTAAAACATGGCATCTGCAATATTGTCGTGTATCAAATGAACTAGACTGGAAAAGGACACATGGATAACTATAATGCATTGATGTATATTGTTGTCCGTGGCTGTGTCTGAATTAGATGCCTTATTTTCTAAGGAATCACAGATCACATTTCAGTTTGGCAATATGTTTATTAAGAAGTATAAAGACCTCTGTTTAGATCTTCTATTAATTTAGGGGCTGTTGTTGTGGAAACATGTCTACCATGGTTTCATTGAATCAAAATCTGTACACATCATTTCTAATGGCTGCTCATGAGATTAGTATTTCTAGACAAATAAGATTGTTCCTCTACTGATGTAATTAATTCTGATGTGTCTGGACAATATTTCTTTTTGTTGTGTGTGCTATTTTAGTTCTTATATTTAATTGAAAATGTGTTATGTTTACAGAGCACTGAAGACAAGGACATGAGCTTTAAAGATGTTAAAGCATTTTGAGCCACAAGATGGCAATATTGATTATATGTTCTTTTTATCTCTTCTTTTTTTCACTGTAATCACTATTTTCCCTATTTTCTTGGTTTTCAAAAAGAAAAAAAAATCAATTTCTAAGAATCATTTTCTGACTACTAGGGTCACTATGCAATTATGCAATTTTAGAAAAATGGTCAGGAACAAGTTGTAAAATCTTTCCCCTAATAGAGCTTTTCAAGCAAAGCCAGAACCTGAATTAAGAACAAAGCATTCAGGAGCAAGTCATATTTTCAAATGATTTATACTGGATTAGAGCTGTTCATTTTAAGGACTCTCTAATGGAGAAGAAAGTTATGTTAGATGGAGTTAATGCTTTAGGGTAGGGAGCAAGTATGTGCAAGTGAAAAAAAATTCAGAATAAAGATTATACTGATGCTTTAATGAAATTAATTTTAAAAAATGGAGCTGAAGTACAATAATTGTGTTTGGTCCTTTTTAGTCTCTGGAATGCCTGCTTTCCAGCAGGCACGTGGAGGCACGTGCTTGGAGTAGTAACTTGATACGGAATAATGTCTGTAGAGACTTGTATTAAAGAGATTCACTGTAATTTATACACACGCTTTCTTAGTAGCTCATCAGATATTGTTCCTGATAAAGATATCCCTATTTTGTTTTAGATAAGCCATGCAGCTCCATACAATGCTTTCCCCTAACTTCTAATCCCAATTAATGAAAATATAGCATAGTTTCTTTGAGTTGGGGAATACTTAAAAGTTATAGCATAAATATTAACATTGGTTTAGCCTAATTTACAAATGATCCTTCAACTCCTTCCAAAACAGGACTACTTAGAAAATATTGACCAATGAAAATATTCATTGTGTACTCACTTAGAGTGGCTTTTGGAAGTCCCCAAAACTTGAAGTATATCCCTGCATTATCAGAAAGTTGCCCATCGTGACTTTAGACAAAAGTTCAATGGTACTTCTAGTACAGTCAAACTCAAGGCCCGTAGGCCAGATCCAGCCCATGGGGAAGGAATAATCCATAGTGCTTTTACTGGCTGCCACATGCAGCCCTCCCGAACTCGGTTTTTAGCTGCGACGGCCCTCTGCTAGCAAAAATGGAGCCTGGGAAGGGTGTGCACAGCCCCCACAAGCTCTGTTTTCATGGCAGAGGGCTGCAGGAGGCTGACACAGATAAAAATGGAGTCTGGGTGGGGGTGTCGCATGTGGACAGACTGCTAGCAAAACAAACTACTAGCAAAAGTGAATCATCCCAGTCTCGGCCAAGCCACCACAGGTGCCCCTGACACAAGTGACATCGAGCTGGCCAAGTACACCTAGGCATGCCCACCTGGCCATGTCACCCTGCCCCCCCCCCAAGGTCAAATACAACCCTGATGCAGTCCTCAGTGAAATCAAGTTTAAAATCCCTGTTCTAGTATCTTAAAGAAAGGGTACTAATACAGTAATACGTCGTTACAGGAAGTGGCAAGGGCATGTATATTTAATGACTCAGAAGCTTATATGAATGAACAATACTTAATACTTAGATTTATAATATTAAAATAATACTAGACAACCTTGTGGCCTATTAAGTCATCCTTTGAATGAAAAGATGTGCAGGCTTAATGTGACTGGAATAAACATTACATTTTCCTGAATGGTATTGATACCACTTTGCTTTCAAAATTAAAGAAGAAAAATAAATTTTCAAAAAAACCTTCAAACTTTCAAAGAAGAAAGAAGCCAAGCCAAAGAAATATATTTCCTTGTGGTCACATGATTGTGATTTCCTACTTCTTGCTGGCTTCTGCCAAATTTGCTTGTAGGAAGCTGGCAAAGAGCATTGGAAATCATGGGGTGCTTCCGTGGCTACAAATTTAGGAATGAAACTGGTCTGAACATATTGGAAATTTCAATTCCACTGTAGTAATAAGTCCCAGATTTTTTTTTAACATATTTGTTAAGGTAGAGGATTTTAGGTGCCTTGATTCAAAAATTGTTGTAGCATAAAATATCATTTCGACTAACATGAGGGTACAAACAGACAAAACAGATGGACATAATGAGAATTTTAGCAGAATATAGGTTACTTATTTGTGAATTTAAAACATTTATATAATTATATTACTTAAAGAAAGGGCAAATTAAGGTGCCTTTTTATTATAAGAAAAACCAGGACTTTTATGATATCCTGGAAAGCAGAGTTTTATATTCCGACATTGTGGATCCTGTTCTAGTTCAAAGCAAGAAGTAAAAACAAAAATCTCCTTCATACCAAATTTGACTCCTGGTGATTTCATGCAATTTTGTGCCTAAGGAAGGATTGAAATTCACAGTCTCCTAGTTGCCAGCCTGGTGCCTTTGACAACTACACAAAACTGGCTGCAGTACATATAAGTAGGCAGACAACTATTCTCAGAAAATAGCATTTTCTTCAAGTGAATTACCATTTTCTCAATTAATATAGAAATCCCTTAGTTTATAAGTAATTATTTCTAGAAGAGGTAGGGGAAGGAAGACATAAATGAAGGAATCAAGGCACATTTTGTCTACAGTGCTAGGCATAAAAGCAGGTTCCATAATGGGCTTGGTGGGCGTGGCAGGGGAAGGATACTGTAAAATCTCCATTCCCTCCCCACTCCTGGGGGAAGCTTACTGCAAAATCCCATTCCCTCCACACCCCACTAACCTGCTTTCCAGCTCCATTCTCCTGTGCAGGGCAACAAAAAAAGATCCAGCTGATCAGCTGGGACTCAGGAGCCAGAGAATAAATGGGGGTAGGGCCAGTCAGAGGTGGTATTTGCCAGTTCTCCGAACTACTCAAAATTCCAGAACTGGTCAGAACCTGCTGTCCATAATGGTAAGTTGATCTATTCTAGGTATTATTTTTTCAAATTGCTAGAAATCCTGAAATCAACTCTATTGCATTCAAAGGCCATGTTGACTTTTTCAGCATTTGGGAGCTTTTAAGATGAAAGTTAAGATGAAATTCTACAAGTCTTCAAAATGCCAACCCTGGAGGGAAAATAGTAGTTTCCAGCATGAAAATCTCTTCATTTTAACTCTACTTACTGTTTTCTCTCCTTATTTCAGAAACACTCTTCTTCTTCTTCCTTTGGCATATTGTCTAGTCTTAAATCCTACTGTATTCTGGACTGCTTATTCTGTTAAATGTACTAAAATTTACTGTCATATTCATTTTTTTAATCAATCTTATTCCTATTCATTGTTATTTTTTTCTGTGACAAAAATTCCTACACATATGGTCTTGGATTTCAACCCATTACATTCTACACCACATTCATTGTTTAGTTAATTACTACTGTATTCCGTGCAGTGGTAGGATTCAATTTTTTTTTACTACCAGTTCTGTGGGCGTGGCTTGGTGGGCATGGCAAGGGAAGGATACTGTAAAATCTCAAGTCGGAGGTGGTATTTGCCAGTTCTCTGAACTACTCAAAATGTCCACTACTGGTTCTCCAAAACTGATTAGAACCTGCTGAATACCACCTCTGATTCCTTGTCATTTATTCAAGATGTTCACAAATATAAAAGTACCCTGTATCTTAAAGCAGTTTCTAGGATTGCTTCTACCAGCTTGCCATGTCCAGCATGGCTAGGAGAACTGCAGTCATGATGGCAGAAACCATGGATCAGCAGGCGGCGCCAGACAACATCTTCATTTTTAGTCTTTCCAACATTCCAAAAGAATCCAACCCATCAAATTCTTTCATTCTTGCAAAACAAAGTGGGGATCACCTAGTGTCCTACTTTCCATCTCTATTCTGTCATTCCTATGTACAAGGAAAAAAAAGGTTAAAGATGGAGTGATCAAAGGTCACCTCCATTAGGACTGTCCGGGCAAATTACTCAAAATATTACTCTGGAAAATTCTGTAGTGTAGAAATAATGTAAATCATTGGTATCAAATCCTCTGCCTTTTTCATCTCTTGCCTCATGTCTCTCCTGCTACCTGCCTATTTTACTATTTTTGCCAGTTAAATGTTTTTGATGTCAGCTGAAGTTAAATAAATAAATACCAAGCTAATGTTATTGTTGTTGCTGATAGCTGAACGGAGTGATGAGTGTGCTTGCTCTAATGTGGATGTTGGAATTGACTAGGGAGCAAACAAGCTGGCAATTACTTTCAGTAATTTTCCAAACGAAAGATGTTGTGAAAACAGGATTGGAACTCTGTTTGTCTTCTCTATCATCAGCAAATAGGAAAAATGAAATTTGTGGGGAAAACCAGCCCCGCCCCGCCCAAAAAAAGTCTGAGTTCAAAAGAGGGATAGATCCAATCAGTGTTGCAAAGAAAATTTGGTGAATTGTGGTGGGGCAGTTGCTTGGATTGTGGGTTGGAACACTGCGCCCTTCTTCCCTCCTAGTCATGTGACCCAAAGTAGGGGTCAAAGTGTATACACAAACACACTGATAGACAAACAAATCACTTCATGACACAGAAGAAAACACATATGCCTCTCTATTGGAGACAATAAGGTTGGAAAGAATTCCCTATCCTCTTTTCTCTAGGACAACACAATGACAATACATAACATAAAAAGTACATCATGCCAAATTTATAATGTTCTTTGGCAGCCAACATGTTTTCTTATTTTGTAAATAGTTGTACAAACCCCAACAGGAAGACGAATAAATAATATGAAATTATCTATTGTTTCTCTACTTGTGCTGAATGAATGAATTTTAATTTGCCCCTTAAGAGTCAGGCTAGCCAAATAATAACAATGAAAAATGCATGATAACAGACATTTCAGAGTGGCAATTTCACAGACAAGCCTATTTTCTGCATCAGCGACAAATTAATTGAAATGTCTTTCTCTTTCCTTAAGTAAGTCTTTTTAGGTATTGTAACCAGTGGTTCTGAAGTGAGCAGAGGAAGGATTAGTGATGGATTGGTTTCTGTTCAGGATAGGATTTTTAGTGGTTGTTGTTGTTTTGCAAGGAGATTTGCAGAAAAGTTGGGCATCCTTTTTCATGTGAGACATCAGTTATTGAAGATCAGAGTTTATGGAACCTGTATAGTAAATGGAAATAGCCTCAGGAGGAGAACAGTTTCCTCTATGTAATGTCTACATTCAAGGAAGTGTCATGACCCAAGAAATTTCAATTGACTAGGGGCAAGATAAAAGTCTTAGAACTTTATTACACTGTTTAGCTGTATAGGGGAACTTTTACAAGAATTACTAGAAAAAAAAATAAAAGAGAAGAAATCATTTAAAATGATCCTTATTGAGAAATGAGCTATATTTGAAACATTAATATTTACATGTATATATGTGATGTTAATTACCCTGTTTGGGGCTTTTGTCCTCATAAACCTTTGATAAAAAATTCCTGATCTCTCACTTTGATTTGCTAGTAGCAACAGAGAATTCTTAGTTGAGGAAATAGAAGTTTGGCTTGAATGAATTTAAATCCTTGAATGAATGGCATCTTAGAAATCCTGGTGAAGTGCCAGATTATTAAAAGAAAGCAAATACTGAGCATATTTTCAATGGGAGAAAGTAAAAAAGGAAAAATCTAGAGCAGATCATAAAATTATGGACTATTAAATAGAAAACAATAGGGTAATTATAAGAAGTAGATATACATTTGGCAAGAAACTTTTAATTTAACTTTATCGGATAACTTCTTAAGGAGATAGAAGAAATTCTGTAGGTATCGTGTGTGAGAGAGAGGGGGGGAGGGAGGGATGGAGAGAGAAAGAGAGAGTGTGTAAATGTGATACATTATATATGCTACATCTCTTGATCTAAGCAAAGAATTTGATCAACTACCATATGGCATAATTATCTAACCAGTTAAATGTGGACTTGGATGGCATAACATTGAAATGAATACATAGCTCTCCTCAAATATTATACCAAAAATGCTTATTAGTTGCTTCCTTATTAAATTACAGTGAGAGGTTACAAAGTTAAATTAAAGTAAGGAATTACAAAGTTTAGTTCTGGATCCTGGAATCTTCAATGTTTTATTAGTAATTTGGATGAAACGATGGAAGAAATGCTTACCAAATATGCTGGTGGACAAAACTGAGATGACAGCTAATAAAATCCAGTGTGATCCTGAAAGATTAGAAAAAAGGGATGAAAACAGAAGAAGGAAATTAAATCAAAACAAATTCTAAGTGTTTTGTGTAGGAACAGAAATTAAATTTGCAGTATAAAACATGGGATAACCAGCTTTATCAAATAACTTGTGTAAAAGAACTTTACATAAAATGTTATGGCTTTACTGCCCATCAGAGGAAAAGCCAAAACTCAATGACATCTATTAATGTAATCTAAACACAGGGTCAAATGAAAAGCTCCTGGATAAAAGCAAAATGGAATTGCACAAATTAAATAAAGCTTTAGATTTGTATATTTTCATTACTGAGGCATACGCACTGGGCACTGAGAGGGCTAGTTTAGAAGTTTAAAAAGATCATTTCAGTAACTTCTGTTATAGAATGTAAGTAAATTCTGTTTCCAAATTATTGAACAATTAAAGCAAAACAAAACAAAAAAATCCATTCTACAGAAAAACACTTTTAAGAAAGAATTCATTGTTCATAATACTTAGAAACAAGGCATACATTCACAAATTGCAATTGGTTATCATGTGATTGCTTTGTTTTTGGTTTAATGTACTGGGTGACATCAGGCACTATGGATATTGAACCAAGATTTATGGCTGATGACTGCTAACAGCCTTTTATAGTGGTTGACGAGACTCTACAGGAGCCAAGAAGACTAGCAAGGGATTTATAGGTGAATAGAATAGACTATAATTTTGAAATAGATGATAGGAAAAGTAGAGAAAATGAATTGACTTTAAGCTCCACAAATGTCTCATTCTTTGCCATTATAGCAATAAACTGCATCAGTTAAGTGTTTAACCTGGCCCTTCAATATTTGTAATCTGTACATCTGAAATTCTCTTTCAAAACTTAATTGGAGAGTGGTAGAAGGGCCTTTGTTTTCATGAGGAATGTCCATGTTTTCTTAGCTCTTTTCTAGGTGGCTCAGAAAAAAAAACAAGGTGAAAATTCTACAAGTAAATGGTAACTGTATGTTTTGGCCATAAATGAACCTTCTTCTGGTCGATAATTTTTTGCATGTAAAATCTAAACTCTGCTCAGCAAAATGAATGATTATCGGTAACATTTATTAAACCTCTGTTTGTGACATCTGGCAATCTGTGTTGCTATCAAACATATTGAAATAATTGACATTTAGTATGTCAACTTCTTTTGACTGTGAAGCATGGCATTGATGTCAATAACGAGCATTTGGCAATTGCTGTAAATGTCTCCAAATTTAACATCATGACCTTTTCTCAGGTAAATGTTTTGGGTTAAAATGTAAATAGTCATTCACTAGATGTCAAATACTATGCAATGTGAAATTTACTGTCCTGTTAATTTTGGAGAGATTGGCAATTTGGTTTAGAATATCTCTATTGGTATTATTTTAAATTCTTTTAAATAAAATTGTAGAGGGAAAGTATATGTATTTGAATCACACTTTTAAGCCCTATGTTCCTTTTCAATACTAGTTTTCTTTTTGATTGATAGCAGTTCATGACAACTCCTTTAAAATTACAATTAAATAGTGCATCATGCTTAAATTGAAACTGAATGCACTTTAAATTGTTGTAATGCTGAACAGAGTAAGCATATCATCTGTCTCAAATATCTGTATATACGTAAGAAAAAATATTCTAATATTTACTATCATACAGAAATTGGAAAGATTTCCAGTCTGGATTTGGGCATCCAGTAAATTCAGATAAATAATAAAAAAAGATGGAGAACAGAGCATCTGGTTGTAAGCCACACCTGTTTTGAACATTTCTGCTGTGTCAATATGTTTCAAAAAGGCAAGCCTTGCATCCTGACCCTTCGGCTGCCATTTTGCGAATGACCCTCCATTATGGAAGTAAATTTGCATGCTGCCTTGATTTTTAACAGAAAATGACATTACAATCTAATAACAAGCAGTGTGCTAAATATAAATAGAGTCAAAGGGTAATGCACCATATGATTTAAAGTTCCTGCATCAAAATAACAACTATTTGCTTCTGTCATAACTATTTTTTGACAATGACACCCATGTGGAGTTTGTTTGCAACACTGTCCACTCTCATCTTATATTTGAGAATTCTTCCCCGTGGTGTGTTTTGAATAACTTCTAATTCTTTCTCTGGGTCTTTTTCTGTGTCTCGAATGTAGTATGTAAACAATGTTTTATTTATTCTCCCTCCAATTTTTAAATGTCTTTAAAGTAAATGTCATAATTATTATATTTTATATGCCTCGTGTTTGAACAGGTAAAGGGGATGAGGTTTTTTAAAAAATATGTGCACTGTTTTCAGATCTTTTGGATAGAGAAAGTGGCATAAATATGAATAAGAATATGACAAAATCACCATTAATCAATTGCAAAAGGCAGCTGTGTTTGGAACAGCTTAACTGTCTATCCCAGTCCTTTGGGAAGGACTTAATAGAGGGATAAAAATGCCAAATCCAATCTAAACCTCTGGCGATTATGCAACCAATCATAATAATCATACACCATCAACATTGACCAAAATCATCATCAGTCAATTGCAAAAGGTATCTCTACTTGGAATAGCTTACATCTCGTGACAATACTTTCAATACCATCAAAATACAACATTTACCTAATCCCAGGTCATTGGGAAAGAATTAATAAATACATGTGCCAAATCTAGTCCAAAGATGTGGCTGATTGTGCACCAACCATAATAATAACTTCCAAAGAACAGTATCTTTTCATAGTAGAGGGACTATATAATCTAATGATACTGAAGGCTATGTTGCAGTGGTGGGATTCAATTTTTTTTTACTACCGGTTCTGTGGGAGTGGCTTGGTGGGCATGGCAGGGGAAGGAGACTGCAAAATCTCCAATCAGAGGTGGAATTTGCCGGTTCTGCAAACTATTCAAAATTTCCGCTACTGGTTCTCCAGAACTGGTCAGAACCTGCTGAATGCCACCTCTGCTATGTTGAATAGTTGCAAGCATATCAGACCGGTCTTAAGCTGAAGACTCAATAACTGTCAACCCTGAAGCTGGCCTGGGTGAAGTCATCTGGGAGCTTCAATGGAGTGAGGGATAGGGAGGGGGGATTAAAGATAGCTAGTGTAGTCAAAACAAAATACTTTCTCAAGACTTTCTCCTGGTAACCAAGGACATTCTCACACCTGACTGAGGGAAGGAGGAATGATGTCACCAGACCAGTGGACCCTGCAGTGATTGGGCCATATGAGTGATTGTTTGGGGTTGAGGGAAAAACTTTTACTTTTAATTAGGTGAAAACTAAAGGGCCATTCAGAGTTGGTTTTCACCAGATACGAGCCAATATGATAAAGGTATTCTTTGAGGAATTCACCTGCCTCGAAGTTTTTGCTTGCAATGGATTTATTACTTGGAACCCTGATAATAACATTCAATATAGTGAGAATACATAATTCAAACTTCATGCCAGATCAGCTGTCACTCAGGTTAATGAGAGTTGTGTTGAATGCTATGGCTCCTGGCTCTTCCCAAAAAATGAACTACAGTGCCAAGTCCCCTCTGCTAAGCAATGGGACATGGAACTGACAGCACGAAATTTGGTCAAGGAAGAAAACTACTCAGTTATGAAATGTTTCTACCAGTTGGAACCATCAAAATATGATTTATGCTAGGATTGAGGAAAAACAATTGGGGGAAAATGAAATATTGGGATTTGCAGGTCAAAATTGATTGCTTATAGAGAAAGAAATCTGTTGTTGTACCAATCAAGACTGGAGTCTTAGGAGCAATACCTAAAGGACTCCCTCAGTATATTAGCCACATATATATATATTCCACTCTACTTGGAACTATTCTTAGATGTTTATCTTAATCAATTTTAGGTCCTTGGTTAGGACTCGAATTATTAAATTTCCATCAGTCTTAGATTGTGAATTTAATTGTACATCACCCAACTTAATAATAATAGCAAAGCTATGACATGAATCAGATATGAAAGTTCTAACATTTGTTCCTTGATGTTCCAATATTTTGCATACAATAAAATTAATCATATTTAATATTTTGCATATACATACAAGAAAGTATAACAGAATGCTCCAAAATTAGTCATGGCTACTGCTCACTATTATTTATCGCAATGCCAAAAAATGTAAAAATTGTGCTACAAAGAGTTTCATATATAAAAAAGAAAAATCCAAAGACGTACAGTAAGTACATCTAGAACTTGCTGCAGATATTTTTCCAAAGTTACTCAGATGAGGTAGATGTGCATCCAGGGACATAATGGCCCAAAATTACAGATTACTTGAAGCAATCAATGAACAGGCTGGAAGTCCTGACCATTTAGCAGATTTGCAAACGGGCCACTACGTTTTAAGCTACTTCATTACAACCAATAATGGCTGTGAAATCAATAACTATGTCTAAAAGGTATCAAAATATTATGTGGGCCTAATTGTCCTAGATTGCTATTAGATGCTTTTCTGCATGATTTTTAACCACAGTTTTGACCTTCCCTATTGATTAAGTGGCAATTTTGTCTGGCCAGCAATTCAATGATTTAATGGCACCTGCCAAAAGTGATCAAGAGAATATGAAATAAAGGGCAGACCTCATGTGTTTTACAACCCAAATTACTTGCTTGCTATAGTTTTGATTAAATAATAGAAAATAAAAATTAAATTAAGTAGCAACCAAATTACAGGTGAGGAACTTTAACCATTTCATCCCCCCCCGCCCCCCCAATTCATTTAGTTTCAATTTAAATGTGTCTATCTCAGCACTTTGTGGGACTTTTCCTTTTATAAAAGCTGTGACTGTAATTCAAACTATTTTTTATATTTTATTAGTTTTTGGGGGCTGGAAGCCTAAACTTAAAATTTAAAAACATTTAGGATATCATTTGAGGACTTTTGTGGGGTGTATTATTGCTTGTGTCGTGTCCATGCATACAACATACATGTTTGCCTTCACAGAATGTTGTATATTAATACACAACTTGCTTTAATGAGTCTACTTATTTCATAACTTTGTCCAATACTTAAAAATATGAACTCTAGTGGTGAATAAATGGGTAGTTTGATTATTAATACATACAGGCCTGAAAGTAACAAGGGTGGAATTTGTTAATGATGAGGAGAATTTGTTAATATTGGGGAGAACCTGTATAAATAGTTCGTTTTTTCTCAGAGATCTCAGTCTACACTACTCAAGTATCAACCCACAATATTTGGAAATTACCTGCAGATTCCAGGAAATGATATAAATTGTATATGTGTACAGATCATACAAACACTCTAAAGTGCAGATTGTGGCTGGAGCACTATAAATCAGAGAAAATTCCATACCATAAATGTCTAGTGTTGCACAAGCAGCCTTTCATCTCCCAGTCTGTCAGTTCCCCTAGGCCAGAGGTGGGGAACTATGGCCCCTTTATGACTTCTGGACTTCAACTCCCAGAATTCCTGAGCCAGCATGGCTTGTATTTTCTCCCAATTCCAATTTGCCTGATCTACTTCTGAATTGTGTGTGTGTGTATGTAACGTTTGTTTGTCTCCCATCTCATTTGAAGTGACTCATTACATTACAAGCAATAAAAGCATAAAAAAGATAAATATTTCTAAAAACAATAAAAATTACTTGGGCTTAAAAATGTTTCAATATCCTTTGCCTACTGTAGATAATGGCTCTATCAAGATCATCTACCTTACTCTTTACACAGTCTTTCCATGGAGCCATTTACTTGGACAGTAATAGAGTTGACTCCTTTACACAATGGAGGCAACAATTTTCAGGGATCTCTAGGACCCAGCTTGAGGCTACACATGTACATCTAAAACCCTATGTCCCATAGCAGTTTAATTCAAGGGTTGCCTTTGGCTAACAAAAGAAGAGCATCACATTTCAACAGGAGAAAAGAATTCTATTTTTTTTCCTGGGGTTTCACAACAGGCTAAATTAAAATAACCTTATGAAATGGGTTTTTACTGTAAATTAAACACTAAGAAGCAAACATAATTGGGTTGATCATGAGAAAAAAGCCAAAATCCATCTTTAGGCATCAGTTTTATTAGGCTAATGGAAAGGGTACCTGATAGTGTACCAGTTTTTAGATCTAGCTTATAAAATCAAAACTGCTGTATCCTTAGCAAAATAGTTTTTCCTTTATTTCAATTCTGTTTGAAGTTACAGTCACTTGTTGAGAACATATAAAGATAAATAACTAAATAACAAACAAACAAACAAATAAATTCCTGATAAATGAGAACTGCTAGGGATTGGATTCTCTTTTCCACTTCCATAGCTAAAATATTAATTTTCTTTTCTTCCTTTTTCTCTTTCTTTCCCTTTCCCCCCCCCTCTCTTTTTTCTTTCTTTTTCTTTCTTTCTGAAACCAACAATATTAATTGGCATCAGTCTCTCAGTACTTCTAAAAACCTAATGCACAAAGGTATGTTGACAAGAAAGACTGATGAGAGCTTGGAAGCAGAGACTCCCCTCATAAATTTAAGAAATTGCAAATTGGCTGTGATGAAATTCATTTATAATGCAAGCTCATTATGCAATAGGAAAGATTAGTATAATTAATGTACTGTATTTGCTTTAAAAAAAAACAGTGTTGCTGTTTCATTGCACCTAAGCAGCCATGAGCAAAGTTCATAAAAACAAACAGAAATATGTATAAATGTTAGTGGTTACAATGTACCCTAACCAAGACTGTTCATTTACAAATGATAATGAGGTACAGTTGTGCTCTACTAGCAGTAGCAGAATCACCCTACTTTGAATTTGACAATACAAGTGCAAATTTTCAAAATGAATCTAAAATATCCTAATCTCTATAATACAAATATTTGCATTAAATTATGCAGTGCTGGATATAAGCATATCCCGATAGCATGAGCTGAAAAATGTTCTTTGAGTTGCAGCTTTGGGCTAGACTGGTCCTGTATTTTCCATCTGTTTTCTCACAATTGCAATCTCCATTCAGTTGCACTGGAAAGTGAATAGTTCTTTCTTTAAAGGATTGTTGAGTGCTAGAATTCTATTTCAAGGCCTGTCCACTATTTCCACACACTATACCAATGTTTCTCAACCTTGGCAACTTTAAGATTTGTAGACTTCAACTTCCAGAATTCCCCAGCCTGCAAGCTGAATGAGGGAATTCTGAGAGTTTATGCCCACGAATCCTGAAGTTGCCAAAGTTGAGAATCATTGCACTACATCAGTCTCTCCAAAGTGATTTGAATCAAACCTAATGGTCGTTATTCTTGCCAACTTCAGAATGCCAGGAACATGTTCATAACCTCATGAATCAATTAGTGTTCTCATTTCCATTCCGCGCAAACAGCGAATGAACTAAAAATTGTCTCCGTATTTTCCATACATGTCTACATTTCTTTGGTCATTTACACAATTTTTTAAAAAAATTCTCAGGATCTGGAATAGCTCTCTGGTTACCAAGTCATCATTCCTTGTCTATTAAAAATTCTCATTGAGAACTATAAAGGTGGCATAATAAGACTATGCCGTCAGTTTTGCCATCAGACATTTTCCCAATGTGGTCTCCCACATTGACCAAAGGTGCAGGGAGAGGCAATATGTTCCAAACAAACACATCCTTTGTAGACTGCAGAAACCAGAAGTGATTATAAGGACAGTCCCATGGCACCCCCATTCTCAGTCCAATGAAAAAAACCACTGGAAGCAACAGAAGCTCAGCAAATAGGAAGGGTATAAAATAAATATCGCACAGCAGATATTTGTATATTCTTACCTAATTGAAGACAATACCTTTTTTGAAACATTGAAAAGGGCAGGATAGAATTTCACTGCTGCTCGGTGCTTTTGGTTTTCTTTCATCTTATCTTGCAATCACACACCTTCCATGTCTTTTTCATCACTGTATAGTCCCGCTGTTTTAGCTGACACAATGATAGGGCAAAATGGAAAGTAAAGAAAAAATGTAGGCATTAAAGATGACAGTGCCCACTCTGAAAAAGCTATTGCCTCCAAATTGGTAGGATGAGCTTTAATGGGGCATTGACAATTATTACGGAGCTCTGAATTTGTTTGAATCTCAGGAGTGAAAGTGAACACTTCATCAAGATTAGCTAAATAGAATTATCCATATAGATTTTTCGACAGTTAATTCTCAGACTGATAAATACTAATATTTATCAAAACGGTATGTTCATGTGTTGTTCACCTTTTAAAAAGTGGTAGGATTCATTCCAATGAGATTCAAATAATTTAACAACCAGTTCTCTGCCCTAATGACTGGCTGGGTAGGCATGGCTGGGTGGTCATGTGACTGGGTGGGCATAGCCAACTCGCTATCACTCATCACACCAAGCCCCACCTCCCAGCCACTCTCCCTTTCCCCAGGCATTGGGCCTATATGCAGCACCTCCAGAAATGAAAGGGGTAACCAACCCTCAGTTTCCTAGTTCAAATACCACCCCCCCAGTGAAAGGATGGGGAGAGACCAGCAAAGCATTCTAATCCCATCACCAAGACATTGGTAAGACATTGGAGGCTGAATTTATTAAAAAGCAATATATTGTGTCATAACAGCCAACATTTCACACCTGAGGTGGCAGAGGCAATAAATCCCATTGACTCCTCAGAAGCAATTTACAATTAAAGTCCAGTTGCACTCCAAAAATAATAAATAAATAGCAGAAGGAGAAGGATTGGCAATACTTCTGTGCAGGCAATTCTGAGACTAAGCTAAAGCTGGATTAACCCCTGCGGATGGCTAGGGCCAATGACCAAATGTAGAGACCTGCAACAGCATCAACAGCCCACTGCCCTGATTCTGTCATTGTCAGCAGCATCATGAGATTTGTTTTGAGAGAAGAGGGCAAACCATGGAACAGCTAATGACAACTTCAAGATACCTCTTTAGCTGGTTGGAAGTACAGTGCAGAGAATGTCATAATGGCATGTTCCTCAAGGCATCTTTCATGGTAGTAAGCCCATAGCATCTTTTAAAGTGTTCAACTATCATTGTACAAAAAAAGAATCCCAATAATGAAAATAGACTATATCATTTCAGGGATGGCAAGGTAAAACTATGAAGTTCATTAGTAATGGAAGAGCATCTGTCTACTCTTGGGAGTGAATGTATCTTCATTGTGCAAGTAGTTGTAAGATAAGGCTTCTACTATTAGATAACTGTAGACACACAGCACTTCAAGCACTGATGAAGCTTTGAGTAATTCCTTGGAAGAAAAATTATGAATTGTTATTAATTATTTCTAAGCAGTGGAACAGAGCAATCGCCTTGTGATTTTAACAGGCAGGGACAAGGCTGTTGGCCAAGATGAATAAGCTACACTTTGAATTTTTGCTCTGTGAAATGTCCCCTATCACTGAACCACAGCAGGTTTAGGATATGAGTAGGATATGATGCAGACAGGAAAAGAGGAGGGGAGAAGAGAAGAGAAGAGAAGAGAAGAGAAGAGAAGAGAAGAGAAGAGAAGAGAAGAGAAGAGAAGAGAAGAGAAAAATAACATAAGGAAATCCTTAATTCTCTGTCTACAATACTTCTCAAGAGTTAAAGCCATTGGAATAGGTCCTGTATCAAAACTAATTGGCTGATCTAATTGAAGTCTGTATCCTAAAGACATACGGTAATACGGTATTTCAAAAAATAGAAGTAAAATGTAAGCCACTAATCAGATGTATCCCCCAATCTCCAAGCAAATCTTTCGTGATATTCTACAAAAATTACCAAATAATATAATGCATTGAAAGGTACCAACACAGTGGTATCAGTTTCCCAACAACAAATAAGGAAAAGCCTGTAATGGTTGTTTGCTTTTAAATGAGACACATCGCTTTCAATAAAAGTGGAATTTTGAGAAGAACTGCAAACTTAAGCTGCAAACCTGTAAATGTTAATGTAGGTTTCAATCTACTGCATTCAATGAGACATTACTGAGATGATACAGTATGTGTAAGATCACATCACACTATTTAGCAATCTTCTGGTTTTAGGTCAGAAGTAAATTTCATTGCATTAAATGGAGCACCCAAGTGCACATAAATCTAGTTTGCTTTAATAAAGACATTTGAAATCTAATATCCTTTATTTTTAACTATGATCCAAAAATCTAAGCTTTAGGTACACTAAACAAATTTTTACAATTTCACAATTCTGAGAACACTTGGTAATTCTCCATTGTGTGTTCTCTCTGCAAAATCTAGCATCACAAAAGTAAAACTTACCTTATACACAGTATCCACATCTGCTGCCCACTGACCTTAACTGAAAAGATATTAAAGCTACAGAGAGGCTTTTATCCTGATTCATTTGAAGTGTAATGCATTGCAATTGTATTTTGTCCCTTAAGCAAAGATGAAGGAAATGAAGGATACTGTAATCATTTCATCTAATTGCAAATTGTAATTGCAAATTATAATTGCAAACTCTAAATCAAAATCTTATGTTGTGTGAGTCTGTGTGTGTGTTAGCAATGGAATACACGCATTTCATAAAGCAACAAACAGAACAAATTAATGCCATAACAGTATTAAAAAGTATGTTCAGTGGTAAGCTGGAAAGTGAATATACATTTCGAACTGTATAGTTTGCATTCTACACTGCTTGTGAGTAATCTTGGGAGAAAGAGAATAGGAGAGTTGCTGATTTTGCAAGACACCTTGTTAACCTGCTAATAAAGGATAGGGTACTTGTCTCTATTCTATGATCAATGATGATCATGATCAGACAAACAGCCCTGTTTGACCTGTATTTTTCTCTGCTGGTCCTAGTGGTGGATAGTCAGCAGTTCCACTCTTCCCATATGCTTATTTCTTTCCTCTTCCTTATTCTCTGTCCCTCCATGATTGCCTTTTTTTTTCAAGAGTGTCCCATGGTATTTCCAAAATGCAAGCCACCGTGATGAGTCTGCTGACGTGTGATATTGCAAAGCCTTTGAAAAAGGAAAGGTTAGCAGTGAGGCATGCTAGAAGGTCCTTTGAGGAGAAGAAAGAGAGAAGAACAGGCAATTCCATTTTGAAATTGCTTTGGTATCCTTCAGATTGCAGCTCTGGCTTTGTCTATGAAAGACGAACTTTGCTGTTGGTTGGGTATGCTGTTCAGACTTATTTCTTCCTCACTTGCCTAATGTAGCTTAGTTGTTTATATGTGCAATTACTGATCCAGTATATTATCCTGCTTAATATCCTACTCTCCAAATGTGTTGGACTGCTGTCCCCTCATCCTAGTGAGATGATCATAAAAAGGAAGAAAAGAGGTATAGCAGAAAATCTCTAGGATCGAGTCACTGAGGGAAGGCTGCTCTACCCCAAACATTTCAAACTGGGTATGAATAGATTAGGAGCCATCATGGTACAAGATCACAAGAGGCTCACATCTTCTGACAATGAAAAGATGTGAACCTCTACATCTGGCAATCAATATCTCATGCCCCAGCATATAACTTTTATATACTGTTGTTGTGCTTTAGCCCCATCTAGTGGCCAGAGAGACAAATTACCAAGTATATTGTTTGAAGCTGACCCTACCTCATTACCCATCAGCCAGCACTCTCAAAACAAGTGTACACTGGGAAGCCAGATTCCATTTCCTTTAGCATTTTGAGAAGGTAGAAGCACAAAGAAGAATCCATCTTAATCTGTGGCACATAGTCATCCAAGGACAAACCCACATTCCACACACAGAGCATTGCGGGTGAGGTTTAGATTGCTTGTATTTATTAATTGTTATGTTCAGCAATAACCCAATACTGGCTATCTTGTATTTGGTTTTCATTGTATGTATTCCTATTTTTCCCATTGTCACCATATCCTGTTCTTTCAATAAAGCATTCAGATCTATTTTATTGGAGAATAGGTGGATTTAGCTGCATGTTGAGTCGCACACAGACTAACATGTAGTGAGAACAGAATACAGTAGCTCCAAACAAAGCTACTACATCTGGTAATAGTAGCTTCAAAGTAAGGAAGGCAATTTGAACAAGCCCTCTGCCTGAAATCAAGGGTCAAAATAGCTATTAATGATCTACTCTTTTTTCTAAAAGGACACACAATAGTTCTCAAAAAAAATATTTTCCCTGTTACCACTAGGAAGTACCTGCAAAAAGAAAACTACAACTGGCACAATGAAGTATATTGTAAATGCGAATAGGTAGGGAATGAATCACACAAGTTGTTTTCCAAAGAGGTGACATTTTTGTGACCTGACAAGATTGCTTCATGCTACAAAGTTCAAAATAAAGTGCATTGTCTTACTTGATTTCAAAGCAATGAACAAACAGTTTGATATACATTAAAGCTGGAAGCACCTATGTATCTGGTTATCAGAGAGAAATAATGGTTCCATTTTGTGTTCAGCATGTATGCATAAAAGCTCCATAAAAATTGCATTTACGAATGAATGAAGAATGTCTTAAGAAACCTCAAGCCTGCCTAAGCAATAACTTTTATTGTTATGGCTTAATTCATTAGCGAGCTCTGGGATTTTAATCTGCTGCTTTTATTTCTTTCACTGCTTTGATAAATATTGCCCTGTTTGGACTATACCTTTGAACTCCCTCTTAATATAGGGTTGGGAATTCATTATACTTTATTGATAACTTTGCTGGGGGGGGAGGGGGGGAGAGAATAGCAACAGCAATAGCAACTGTGCTTAGATTTAAATATAGACTTCACAGTGCTTTACAGCCTTCTCTAAGTGATTTACAAGGTCAGCATATTGCCCCCAACAATCTGGGCCCTTGTTTTACCGACCTCGGAAGAATGGAAGGGAGATAGTCAGAATTGAACTTCTGGCAGTCGGAGAATTAGCTTGCAATACTGCATTTTAACCACTGTGCCACCACAACTCTTATAAGGAAAGAAGGAGACCCAAACCTCCAGAATAAATTCTGTGTTTTTTTAAGCCGGAGTCATAAAAATAGGATGGGTGGAAGAAACCTTACTAGTCAGTTATATTGCATACTAATATTTTAATGCCATCTTTTAATCACATTTATAGAATATCCATCCTTCAGAAGCCTACAAAAATGCATATTTTAACTTATTTTATCCTCTCAATTGTCTGTAGGAGACAGACACAAGCCTGAGGTCAAAGAGGAAATGCCATGTCTACCTGAGCTATTTTTCCCCCCACATCTTTCTCATCTCTATACAAGAAAAATAGTACAGTAAAAGTATCTTACATAATGAAAGTTTGTTCATATGATATATATGTTGGTGGGAAAAAATTCAGATTACTATCTTCTGAGATCCCTTACAATATGCAAATGAGCTTCTACATTGTAAAACACCCAGAGAGTGCTGTAAAGCAAGGGTCCCCAACTCCCCCCCAGGCCAAGGCCCACTACTGGGCTGTGGCCTATTCAGAACCGGGCTATATGAGAGATGGGCCAGTGTACATGTACAGATCCACTCGCATAAGTGGTGGACCAGTGCGCATGCACCTGTGTGCAGGGGCACTGCTTGTGCATGTGAAACTACATGTATGCCTGGCGGGCCATTGTTTGTGCAAGTGGAGCTATGCCAACGTGCAGTGGGCCACCACTTGTGTATCCCACTTCCCCTCTCCCCCCCCCCAGCTGGGCCACTAAGTCCCAAAGGTTGGGGACTGCTGCTGTAAAGCACTATGGGGCACTATGGTATAAGTCTAAATGCTATTGCTATTACTGTTCTTGTTTTGATTAATGCAAATTAGACAAACTCTGGAATACTCTATTTCACCATTCAGACATTTTTACTCTGGGGCCTCAGAATTCTAATTTCCATTTCAGTACTGAGTATGTCTTCATACACTATATATAACTTCACATTGGTGGGATTTAGGTAATAATACACTGACATGTAAATAGTACCGTATTTTCATAGAATAATATGAGCATTTTATGGTAAAACTGAGCTTCTGTTGTACTAATAGCATGCTGGTCAAAATCTGCCAAAGCTCATCAGCACTGTCATTATTATGAGGGTATTCTCATGTGGCATGGGTGTACAATGCTGGTTTACTCATTCTCTATCTTACCAAAAAGTGTTACATAGAAATCTCCATGGATCAAAGCCATGGCTTTTATCTGATAATAACTATGGCTTATGGAAGATAAGATATTGTGTCTTGGAATGTCAGTGGGATAAATTGATCCCAGAGAACAACCCGTGTAACACAGCATAATGTCTGCAGGTTAAAATATTCTCAGATAAAATATATGGGAAGTTAGGGCAATAACTGAAGTATAATATGGACAATGGTATTGAAGGCTGCTGAGAAATCAAGGAAAGCAAAAATGGATTCACCCCCATCCTGCTCCCATCAGGGGTCATCCTCAAGTAGACTTGGTGGTGCAGGCTGTTAATCATCTAGCACTTAGCTCAATTGCCTGCAATTAGTGCAGGTTCGAATCCCACCAGGCTCAAGATTGACTCAGCCTTCCATCCTCTCGGGGTAGGTAAATTGAGGACCCAAGATTGTTGGGGGCAATAAGCTGACTTTGTAAAAAATGCCGCTTGGGGGGGCCCAAAAAAAAGCCCTACTAATAAGCAGGCATATACAATGGGATGAAGGCTATTGCCGAGCACTTGGCATGGTGCTCTAAAGACTGTAAGCCGCCCTGAGTCTCCGGAGAAGGACGGCATATAAATGCAAAAAAAATGAAATGAAAAGTATAATGCCGTTTCAGTCCCATGCTCTGTCCTGAAATCTGCCAAGAAGAAGTCCAGATAATTCAATTCATCCAAGGCCCTCTGAAGCTACAAGGCAACCATCTTCTCAAATGGGAGGAAAAAGGTTGTTCAAAGTAGCACAGCCTTGAGATAGACACTTAAAAAGAGACAGACTACCGCCTCCTTAAGATATGGCAGAAATGCCTCCTTTCTCAAGGATACATTTATACAATGCAGACTCAAACATTACCCATATTAGTTGGGTAAGTTTACGATTAGTTGCAAAGATGTTGCCAGAAGTGGAATAATGACATATAAAGATTTCGTAGCCCTCCAATGTTGTCTTTTTATTTGAACCAATATGTGCAGTCCAATAGTGATGTCCCTCTGAACACAGCAATAACAAAATAAACAACAACTAACACAATATGTAACATAATGTGTCATCTGATAACATCTAAGATATCTCAACTTTTTTAGAGTTAAGAATTTTTAATAGTCTTTAAGTATAGGATGCTAATACAACCTCTGATTGTATTACTGAAAACACGCATTGCGTTTTACACTGCTGAATTTGATATCAAATGTTATAAACTCAATTTAACTCAATAAACTCCATTCTTACAAGCTATCTAACAAAAAATATTCTGAAGAAAACCTCCAATAACTAACACTTAATTTAAATTTGGAGCCCTAAAACATGCCTGAAAAAAATTATTTGCAATCTACCACATGTAAGCTGTCTCCAATCTATTGACTGTGATGTATAACAGCAATTAAATTGGCTCACAAGAATTTTATCTAAACTTCTGCAGTTCCTGTTCAGCTCTTCACATCACCCTAATCTGTTTTTATTCAGAGAGAATATATGAGAAATTAGGGCAATAACTGAAGGGGGGAAAAACCCTCTGAATATCCTACTGCAAATGTAATGCAACTGTTTGAAAATATGTCATCAACCTGTTTGAATCGGAGCCAGAAATCAGATCATTTTAATCCAATAATCTATGCCTTTAATAAACAAAGCCAAATTGATTTTCTAAAATTAAGTGTTAGACTAGGGAAGTTAACATATTAATACTCCATAATTCCCAGAATGTAGTAAAATAAACACAAATTGAGGGTTATCATAATGTAGGAACTGAACAATTTATATAAAGGCATTTTCTTTGTAGCTAAAGAAAAATACATACTATTATAATTTGCTGCTATCTCATGCAATTTCATGATCTATTTAACTGAATTACTTTGCATTCTTATGAGGAAAATATTGATAATTTAGGAGGACACACTGAGCCTATCCACTACTATATTAGAAAGCTATAATTTTCATCTGAAAAATGAGTGTACAGACTAGATAGAGTAGTACACAATAATATATATTTATTGAGTTTATCTTAAATGCCAGCATAAAAAGAAAGCAATTTAAGAGAGTTTTGACCATGATAGTGCTAAGGAAATCTAATATTTCTGCTTTGTCTATTATGTGTATATTTATGCTAGTATATATGTTTCAAAATATAGTTTATGCAATTTTTAGTTCCTTGGTAATCTCAACATGGATAAATCTAATTTCTCTTCATGATTGCTAATGTGTTGCCTTAATGAACAAGGGTGAATATGGCATAATTAACTAGCCCCTATTCAACGTAACAACTGTGTTAGAAGTACAAGTTGATTTCTCTACCTTCTCTTCTGCCCTCTTTGTGAGGACATTGAAAGCTCCTATATGAAGTCTTCAGTAAATTGCATTTTCGTTTTTATGAGAATTGTTGATTTGTCCAACCATTATCTGCTTACAAACCGGGGTATAGAAACAAGAGCAATTTTACTTATATACCACTTCACAGTGTTTTACAACCCTCTCTAAGTTGTTTACAGAGTCAGCATATCTCCCCCAACAATCTGACTCCTCATTTTACTGACTTTGGAAGAAGGCTGAGTCAGTCAGGATTGAACTGGGTGTGCGCAGAGTTAGCCTGCAATATTGCATTCTAACCAGGGGTAGGATTCAAATTTTTTAATAACCGGTTCTGTGGGCGTGACTTAGGTGGTGGGCATGGCTTGATGGTCATGTGACTGAGTGGACATGGCTTGGTAGTCATGTTATTGTCTAGGTGTGGCCAACTCAATATCACTCACATCAAGGCACGCAACTCCTCACCTGGCCTCTCATGACTGTGGGGATGCTGCAATAGTCGTAAGTGTGAAAAATGGTTATAAGTCACTTTTTTCAGTGCCATTGTAACTTTGAATGGTCACTCCACACAAGCAAAGAACCAGCAAGGGGGGGGGGGGACTCGAGAGATGTTCCTGAGACAGGAAGTCTAGTCCTGCCCAAGAATAAGGGTTAACGGAAAGGCAGTTTCTGTAAGCAACACCAGAATGTTTCCTTCCTGCCTTCCTTACAGGATTAGGCCAGTAATTTCTTCTAACAACCGGTTCTCTGAACTGCTTAGAATGTTAACAACTGGTTCTAGCGAATAGATGCGAACTGGTAGAATCCCACCCCTGATTCTAACCACTGCACCGCTACAGCTCTTAACCAACAAGACCAACTCCTAACCATTTGAGTATAAGTTGTGGTACTCCTTAAGCTAATATTATTTCCCTGAAACATATGATATCATTACTTACAGTATACATGCATTTATGCATGCAGTTCCAGGGGCAAGATAACTAGGAAACACTGAATGGAATATCTAGTACATTCTTCCACTTCTTCGAAGTATAAAATTTAAGATGGCTAGAATACAGACCAGTGAATAATGTTACATGAGAATATAGAATGAAAGTTATTAAGATCCATTTGTAAAATCCATATTAAACCAATTATAGTTGAATCTTAGTTTCTACATGTGAAATGAGTCTGTATTCAATCATCTTGCATATTTTGTTTTGTTGAAGATGAGTCACAAACCTTCTTGATCTATTCATTGCAGAAACAAGAGCTATACTGTTACATCTATGGGAAAGTGGAAAATAAGGCAATATTTCTTTAAAAAGCAATATTTAATATCCTTTTCACAAACTATAATACATAAGCTTCTCAATTTATGGGAGCACAAACAATGCACCTCTTTTTGACTTGTTAAAACAGCTAAGTCTTTTGCAAAGTTTACATGGCTACTTCAAAAGCTGCTGCAGGCTCTTAAGTAGTGGATATTTACATGGCTTTTAAAGCAGCTGCATGACAGAGCTACTTTAACAAGTCAGTGACTTGTTTATTATGGGTTATTTTCAGGTTAAATTGCACATACATTCCAGAAAGTGGTTTTTTTTTTGTTACCTAGGAGCTTAAAAAGCTACTTTACTGAAGTGCATTGGTCCATCTAACTCTATACTGTTAAAATCTTTCGAAAGATTCATGTAGGAGTCTTTCAGAGACTAATAATAAAACTTCAGCATGCACCATATATATTGAATGGCTAATCTATATCTCCTACAAAATATCCTATTTGCGTATCTTAGGAAACATAGATACAAGCAGTTCAAGCATAGTATATAAATATAATGGTGGGACAAATAATTATTTGACAACAGATCACCCTAATCACCCTAACAGATGACACAATCTAAAATAATTTTCTCCCCATCAAAGAAACCCAGCACCATTATTAATAAACAACTGCTCCCAGGACTTCTGGGTGAAAAAAACTTGGTGAATTAGATGCTTCCAAATAAGCAGAAATGACAATGAGATGATTGATGGACTGGTTGGCAAGCTCATTCCAAGATAGCCCTTCTGGATAAGGAGAGGATGGGATTGCTCATTTGTGATGCAGATGGTTGCTCCTCATAAGGAGAACACAGGACAACAGAAAATGTATGGCTTTAGGACATGAGGAAAGCCATCAAACTCTCAACACTGGTGGAGTCTTTAAGGGTACTAAATTTGTCTTTTTTTTTCCCCACTTTTAATCACTTTTGGATTTAACATTATTTTAAAGTTTAAAAAGTTCTTACAAATAAGTCTGAAAAATCTATCTGATGAGTAAAACTTCATCCCAAAATAGAAGAAAAAAATAACTTATAGTTTAAATAATTCAAGAACATAAAATAAATGACAAAAAGCTAAATAAGAATTTAACCCAAAAGCATTTTAAATGGATTAAGGCACCAGTTGAATTTGGAATATAATTTTTGTAAGAGCTTTGAAAAATGGAATAAAGAAACAATTTTCATGGAAATGAGAATTGTCTAGTCTACAAGGAAAGAGATTATTGGTGGAAAGTTCAAAATAAAGAAACTTGAGATTTTGTGAATACAGAAATGAAACATTAGAGGGGACTAAAGTTTCAGGCAGAAACTTGCAGAATGAGATAAAAATGAGACATTGGAGACATTTCAAAGGATCTTTGAAGACCTGGGAGATAAACTTATAACTAAATTGACAGCAACAATTTCTACACCTGCCAATATATTTCTTGAATATTTTAAAGAAAAAGTCAGATATGTAAAAGATGTGGAAGAACAAATCCCAAACAATATAGAAATATTGGGAAATGGTGAAATTGTGGATTATAAAATAGAGATTATAGTTATGGTGGAAATACAAATGACAAATTAAGAGTTGGAAAATTATCTGGACAAGGACTTATTAGATTTACAAAAAACATTTTTTGAATAAATTTTTGAATTGGGAGAACGAAAGTTTGAAAGTAAATTTAACCCCATAACAGCAACTTGATGAATTAGAGATTAAGACTGGTAGAAGCAAAAAGAAGGCATATTAAGTTGATCTATTTGTTCAGATTTAAAATAAGAACTATCTTTATAGAATGTTGGAAATCCTTTTTGGACTTCTGCTGATACCAGGATAGGTCTGACAATTTTTGGATTTCTGACTGGATAAAGTGGGTGATGGAGGGAGGGATGTTATGGGAAGAAGTGAATTATGTACTGTAATGTATTTATTATTTTCTTTATTTTTGACTTTCGTTTGTGTTATCTTTGAGTAACGCAAACTTCTTCAATAAAAAAATTCTTCAATAAAGGGTTTTTTTTAATTAAAAAGAGATAAACAGCTGCTTCTACTTATAGTCATAATTAGCATTATGAACTGGTGCTTATCAAATGCCTATTTCTTACAATACCTATAACAGCTCTGAAAAAACAGTGTGAAAAGATAAGAATTAAGTGCTATTTGTGTGTGCCATGATGCCTCCATGTCTGATTTAAGTGCAGAAGGAAGCTATGTTTTCAAAAGGGTGACAACTGCTAAGTAATGTTCTCACAAAATATGCATGCTTCCATGGGTTCTTTTCTCATTCTTTGACAAGTGGTACAGGCACCTTGGCCCAGAAGGTGGACCTGGTATCTTAAGCCATAAAGTTTAGTGCCCTCCTCTTTACTCAGCAGTATTTGTCATTCTACCGGTCCGTCTGAAAATTTAATAATGAATTATTCATTATGGAGTACAATTAACTCACTCTATTTCTCTCTATGCTCTTCACTAGGGAATATTGAGATTCCTCTCTACACGTTTTATGGCTCCTTTCAATCTTGTAGTAACAGAAGTATTCATTTTTGAGGAGAATAAGAAACATTTAGTATCTACCTGCTACCTGCTGCAATCTTTTAAAAGCCTTCTGATACTTTTGTCTTGAAGCACTAAAAGCCTTCAGCTAGCCTAAAGCTTATATGGCTTTGGAGGAGGTGGGGGAATAATTGAAAGAACAACAACCAATTGTTTCCCAACCCCCCATCTTTTCAGATAACTCAGCCTGTAACCTGGCTAGGCATCTTGTAATTTAGTCCACTGAAAATCACTGGGACTTTAACCGAGTCCTATTTGCTGCTGCAGCTTTTCACATTGCAGATGGAAGATTTCATGTTTTTGTGCTTCCCTGGGGGGAAGTGCACACAGAAAGGAAGAACATCCAAGGGAAGATTTGCCTCAGCTCTGAAGCTTCCATTATCTGTCATTCTATTATTGAAGGTTTTCTGTGGACACTTCCTCATAGCAAACTAGCCCATCGAATTGTCTTGCTAATCATTTTTAGAGGACATATCCTTGTGATCTTTCTCTCGTTCATTCCCAGCCCACTGTGGAGAGCAGCAGAAATTCATCTTTCACTGTTCTAGTTTTAGAAGAGTGTTGTTTTCTTTGTCATGAGGAAAGTACATCTTCTTTCCTTTGCCTTTCACTTTCTATAAAGGGACAATTGAGAGCATCCTGTCAAATTGCATTACTGTCTGGTGGGGAGCATTACTGCTTTAGACAGGAAGGCAGTGCAGACAGTGGTGAGGGTGGCAGAAAAGTTTATTAGTAGTTCACTTCCCTCTATACAGGACACAGGATATAAGCAGTGGTGGGATTGGAATAACTTAACAACTAGTTCTCTGGTTGGCTCATATGACTGGATGGGTGACATTACTCATCACACCGATCCCCGCCTCCCTGCCACTCATTAATTCCACCACTGGATAGCCCTGCCCCTGCCCATTTTTCGGCCTGATTTTTGGCCATTTTTTGGCCATTTTCAGGCCCCCCAAAATGGCCTGGAAAACAGGCCAAAAAACAAGCAGGGGTGGGGGCAGTTCACCAAACTGCACAGAATCTTAACTACTGGTTTGCCTGAACCAGTGAGACCTGGCAACAGCCCACCTCTGCATATAAGCAATGCTTGAGCAGGATCCGAAGGATTGTCTGGGAAGCTACATATCCTCTTCATGGCCTGTTTTCCTTGTTACTTTCTGGGAGGAGGCTTTGTAGTATCCGAACAGAATATCCAGATTCAGTCACAGTTTTGTCCCATAAGTATAATCTTGTGATCTCTCAAGTTTCCTCTTTCCGCTATGTATTCAAAATGGACAGTGGTAGTGGTGTGTGTGTATACACACACACATACCTGTACACACATACATATATATATATGTGTGTGTATATGTGTGTGTTTGTGTATATATAGTGTATATAGCATGTGTATATATATGCAAGTAGTATACACTATTTCTTTTGAAGTAGAACTGGAGAAGCTTCTTGGATAAGAAGTGAAACATCTTCAAAAAAAAAACCAGAAAGCCCAATTGCCTCTTGAAAAAGCACCTTTGGGACAACCATGACCTGAATGACTGAGAAACTCCATAGACATTTTGCTACTCAAGCAACTTGTAAGGAGGACTGCCTGTCTAGTTAAAAGAGCTACGGTGGTGCAGTGGTTAGAATCCAGTACTGCAGGCTACTTCTGCTGACTGCCAGCTGCTTGCAATTTGGCAGTTCAAATCTCACCAGGCTCAAGGTTCACTCAGCCTTCCATCCTTTCATGGTCGGTAAGATGAGGACCCAGATTGTTGGGGACAATATGCGGACTCTGTAATGACTCCACTTATAGAGGGCTGTAAAGCTCTGTGAAGTGGTATATAAATCTAAGTGCTGTTGCTATTATGATTCAGGATTCGAAAGAAATCAGAGGGTGCAGTAAAACAATATCATCCCAAAATGACTTTAGATAAAGAACAGTCATAGCTAATATGAACTAATGTGCCCATCACACACACACACACACATGCAGCATCCATACATAAGTAATAATAGCTTTATTACAAGTCACTCAAATAACATGAAAGAGAACATAGGATTTTGAGGTTTTCAGGTAAGAAAAAGAGGTTAGGAAAAGCAGGGACTTTATAGGCTAGAATAGGAAGTTAAAACACATCCCAGAAGAAAGCAAAGGCAAATCACTTCTGTATTCAACTGAGGAAACTACATGGACAGATATCGAGGGAAATGCTCAGCAGTAAATTTGACTTCTATGGATGAAAAGCAATGGGGAGAAAATACGATGTTGGCCCAGATGCAGTGAGAATAAAGTGGCAATGGATCTCAAAGGAATAGCTGCCTCAAGACTCTCAAAAGTCTTTAAAAGCCTGTAATGTTGCATACAGATGACAATACTTTCTGTTTAGACTGTATGTTTATTAGATTTGAGCTGTCGCTTCTAACGAATAAAACACTGATGAACTGGCACGATTCCTACATCTGGCAACCCTTGTTTCATCCGCATTTCAAAATCTATTCTAAATCACTTTATGTTTGAGAGCGTACTTTACTTTTTGTTAAATAATATGTTAGGGGAGCGCTATTAATTCCTGTGGAAATGCTGGATTCTTTCAGAAAGCTAGCATCTGAATCAGATGAACTTCAAAGAGACGCTACATGAACAATTCTTCTTTGAAGTATACTTAGAAGCACTCTCATGGTTAGGAATCCAAAGCAGCCTCTGACTTTGCTGTTCTTGGAAAAATCCCAGTCAGATGCCTTTGAAAAAACAGAGAAAAAGAGAGAGAGGAGAGAGGGAGAGAGAGAAAGAGAGACTTTCATTTTAGAAAACTGGTGTCTGGATCAGCTGTACTTCAAAAGAGAATGTCTTGTGCAGCCTTTTTTTTCCCTTTGGCTTTGAAGTATGGCTAATTCAGATGCTGACATTAAAAAGGGAAGGAGGGGAGGAGAAAAAGAAGGTCACCCAATCGTAGCCGACCTTATTTCGCTTTCTCATTTTCTATCTTATACTGTGCAAAAGTTGTGGGGGAGGAGGAGGTATGTTTAAGTAGTTATGGATACTTGTTACAGTTAAATAATAACTGTTACTGTATAATGATATATTCGTGTTTTATAATCAATGATTGGTCATCATTTCATATGGCACCATCTAATACAAGGCATTTTGGGGTGACCTAGACTGAGAGGTCTCAGCTTCAAGGAGTTTGTAAGGAAAATATTAGAAACAATAACACATGCTGAAAGAATATGTGCTGCTTTCTATTCAAAATCCAATTTCTATTCAAAGGTATGCCCTATAAATAGTTAAACTAAACCTTCAGCTTGAGGGACGAGAAAGATGCAGTAACCTAACATGTGAGGGCATGTACTTCCTAGAAAGATGAATCTGGAGTGGTGACACATTCCCCAGGCATTAGGGGGAAGTACAGCCATTTCTGTAAACTTTTGCATAGCTGTGTATAGTAAAGGAGAAAATGGAGAGATTTTCAATGAGATAGAGGATGTGATTGATCTCTTTTGGCTTTCCTAATTAGTGATGTTAACACCAAGATTAACATCAGATCAACAGTCAAGAAGTAAACAATACTGCAATCAAGGAACTGCCAAACAAGCCGACTGTAAACAGGCCAATCAAAGGACCCCCAAGACCACCCCCATCAACACTGGCAGGGCAAGCCACTAGAATATTAAAATGAGAGCAAACCACACTCCCTTCCAGCACTGGTGATGGTACCTAGTTTGGGTGATGAAACATCTGCTAGTAAACAACCAAGGTCAGAGAGCACCAATGATCCCTAAGCTTCTGTTCTCAGATGGACCAGAAGAAATGGTCAATATCACTGGGCTTGAAATAAGCTTTCTTGCCTGTCCAGTCAATGTCTACAGAACAAGTTGAGGAGTGTGATCCTTTTTTTGGTCTCTGTTGTGCTCACATGCATGTACACACAACTTTTTTTCCTGTGCAAAAAGCTGCATGTTCTGACCCAGTCTCTGAAGAAAATTTAGATTCTTTGGAATAAAAATGGAAGCCTTGATTTGTCCCTTTTGAGATATGGCTGATTCAAAATAATAACTCTCAGCCGCACCTGGCCAGCCATCCAGCTAAGCAGAATAATACTTGTATAATACTTGAATGGGAGATCACTAGGGCTGTGGGCTAGCCTGGAAAGTTGGGGGAGGGGTGGGGGGAATGGAAAAAGGGAACGTCAAACCACTTCTCTATTGTTGCTAAGAAAACTACAGGGTAGTTATGAAGTTGCCAGGATCCAGGCTCAATCTGAATGTTTTACTTCACATATATATATTAATATTTGAAGTGGGTTTGCTGGGCTGCAGGACTGCTGATCTCTGCTATTTCAGTGCTCCAATTCAAGGCAATATCTTCACTAGGAAAATGGAGTCGCTTAACTCCTACACCACATATCTCGACATCAAAGCAGGCCAGCTTGACTGAGCCATCTGCTGTAATGCAAGGGAAAGGAGCCTCTGAGCACGTGCAGCCATGTATAGAAACACCCCTCCCCCTCCAAGGAAGGGGGCTGCTTTGATCAGTGCATCACTTTGATCAAAGCCTTGCTGAAGCAAAGTTCCCCCTTTCGAAACTCCACACAGCTCTCTCTCTGCGCTCCCTTCGTTTGCAGCTTGGAAGAAGAACTCCAGGGCACCTCTAAAGTTGTTATTTGCAGTTGTGTAGATGACTGGGAGTGGGGGGGGGGAGGCCTCATTGATTAGAATACACGTGATGTATCTTCCATGACTTGCTTGTTCGTTTCACAAATCACAAAGTCTCTTCCCTTTGGAGATTGACATCTGGTAGAAAGCTCTTAATTAGAATACTGTATCCCTAGGTTGCAGTTCTAGTGCTGAATATGCAGTGCGGGGAAGATCCAGAGGACTCAGTTGGCACTACAAGGAAATAGAAAATCTCTGCTAGTGCAGAACAAAGAAAATCAAGATGGGGATTTGGATTTTGAATGAAAGTGTGTCAGTTCTGCTAGTTGTAAGTATTTCATAATCAAGCTACTGATTCTGATAAATCACTGGTGTCTGGAGGGGGAATTCTTGATAAAGCAGGCTGTTCCGTTGTTTTTTTTCACATAGCATTTGTGAATTTCTCAAAGCACTAAGGAAGACATTTCTAAACCAATGGGCTTAAATAAATACTTGAAATCAACTAGTGAAAATTTTTCTGTTCTAGTTATTGTGGTTGGGGATGAACTTCTACTTGTTCATTGACACATTCTTCTGGTATGAATCTGAGGACGCCTACCTCTACACACGTGTTATGCTGGGTGTGAGTAAACTTCTTCTAAAATACCTTCTGGATCTTTTACTTAGCTCTCCATCTATTTCGTTATGCCAACCTGTCCCAATCCCCTCACTTACCCAAATTTCCACTACATCTTTGCTTCTATATGCACCTATCTCTTTACCTAGACCAATGTGTCTCAAACTTGGCAAGTTTGTTTGTCCATTTCCCTGCATGCTGGTTGAGGACTTTTGAAAGTCGAAGTCCACACATACCTTAAAGTTGTCAAAGTTGAGAAACAGCGGGCTAGACTTATCCAAATAATTGTCTTAAGGAAATTTATTTTAAAATTATTTCCCTTTATGCATCAGTGGCACTTTAAAAATACACGGTTTCTAATGGCTCATGCAATGCATCTTAGAAGGTGTGGGGTGAGAAAAAAATTATATTCATTATTTACAAACTCTTTATTCCCCACCTCAATTCTTCTTAAACAAACCTTCTCTGTTGCCTTCTTCCCTTGCTACTTATCCTGTCTTAGTAATCGCAGGAATAAATTTTCTCTGTGGTGATTTATTCCTAATGTGATACTTTTAGGTCTTCCAACAATACCAGTAAATCTTTCCACCTTGCTGCTGGTTGCCCTCTTCCTTTCTTTTTTTATACCTTAGAGCCTTGTCCAGAAAGCTAGGCCTTCACACAACATTGCTAAAGTCGGATTATTTGTTTGACCATCATAATCATAATGTATTACCTTATTTGATATCTCTGAATTTAGTTGCCAGGTCTTAAGATCAGAAACGTGACTGCAAGATATTTTACTGATACCAAATAATTGGCCAACCTTTCAAAAAAAAGGTTGCTGTGCTGAATGTTTTTGTCTCTTTCTTTCAGTGTAGACCATATCAATCATTTCATCCAAGGTCAGCTTAGGAATTAAATCTTCAGAAATAAACAAAAAGAGATTTGATTGTTTTAGCATGTGAAATTCTTAGTTTCACCTTAACCAGGGGTGGGATTCTACATGTTCGCATCTGTTCGCTAGAACCGGTTGTTAACATTCTAAGCAGCTTGGAGAACCGGTTGTAAGAAGAAATTACTGGCCTAATCCTGTAAGGAAGGCAGGAAGGAAACATTCTGGTTCCTTACAGAAACTGCCTCTCCGTTAACCCTTATTACATTCTTGGCAGGACTAGACTTCCTATCTCAGGAACTTCTCTGGAGTTTTTTTTTCTCCTTGTTTGCTGGTACTTTGCTTGTGTGGAGTGACCATTCAAAGTTACAATGGCACTGAAAAAAGTGACTTATGACCGTTTTTCACACTTACATCTGTTGCAGCATCCCCACAGTCATGAAAGGCCAGGTGAGAAGATGCGTGCCTCAATGTGAATAATATTGAGTTGGCCACACCCAGCCATGACCACCAAGCCATGCCCAACAACTAAGCCACACCCACAGAACCGGTTGTTAAAAAATTTGAATCCCACCCTTGACCTTAACCGTTTTGGTTTTTTTTATGCCTAGTCTGCACTCGCATGGGCAAGAGCTTCTGCTGCTTGCCTCAACTTCAACTGCTTGCTGATCCTCCTGCCAGTCAGCAGGAACCTCATCTCCTTCCTACGGGGAAGTTTTGTAAGTAATATCTACAGAGATTCTCAGTCATCCAGGGCCTACTTTATCTCAAAGGTTTTTTTTCAAAAGGCAACTTTCTTGTTTTTCTTTGAAGACATTTCGTTTCTCATCCAACAACTGAAGAAGCTTTTTGGATGAAAAGTAAAACTTCTTCAAAGAAAAACAAGAAAGTCCAGTTGCCTCTTGGGAAAAGAAAACACCTTTGGGACTTTTGTAAGTAATGTTTAGTGATAGCAGTAATCCATCCATTGTCTTGTTTACTCTTATTGCCATGGTTCAACATTTTAGTATACTTTCAGATTGCGTACTAGAAATCTTGCTTCTTCTTCAAGAAGAAGGTAATCTGTAAGATTTAGTTCTAATGGATAACATGGGTAAGTAGATGCTGGTAAGTAAATATCTCTGGACCAGGAGCTCAAAAGGTGATTTTGGGCCAATTCTCTCTCTGAGCCCAACCTATCTCACAGAGAGATTATTGTGGGCATAAAATTTGAAGATCTCCTAAGTGAGCCACCTTTGGCCTTTTAGTGGAAAGTGAGGAATAAATGCAATAAGTAAAAGTTTATCGAAACACATGTTAAATGGAGTTGATGCATAATACTGGCTTAGTCCAGAGGGCATGTTTCAGCTGTATGGCAACTTCCTATATTCACAAAACTGTGTTTTGAATCATAAAGTAAATATAATGAAGTTCCAAGAGGGAAAAGAACTGTCAAAAATTATATCTCCCTTCTTTCATAGTTACCTTTAGATCTCAATTTGTTCTATGGAAGGAAGAAACCCTTGCATTGTTGGAAAGACAAGTCTGGATAGACTTTGATTAACATAGTAGTACATAATAACTTGCTTGTTGATAGAATGAAACAAGGAAAAAAAGATGCATGAATGCATCTGTTAGATATGATTATTATCACTTTTCATTATGGAAAAGAGCCAATTCACCAGACAAGAGTCACAGGGAAATTATCCGTTGTGATTTTTATCTTGTCTCAGTTTATTGTTTCATTGTACCTTGTAACATTCATAAACGTGAAGCCTGAAATAGGGTGATCTTGCACAAATGAATAATGACCATGTGGACTTGTTTGCACCGTATCTTCAACCTAGTTAACTCTTGTGGTTCAAAACAAAAGACTGTGGTGCTAGGATTTAAGGCAATTGTATAGCAGAGAATTCACAGAAACCGTTCACTATTATCATTATCATTCACACAATTCTTTGGAAAAAGCTGTGATCCCTATTTCAAACTGGTTAAACAATGTAATACAGAAACTGCATATTTGCCAGTAAAATATACGCACTAATTGTGAAATGGATGAGTTCTGGGAGGGAAAAATCTGCAGATAGGAAATTATTTAAGACATTTAGAAATAAAATGGATTGCTAAAAAGGTAGCCTTTTGTAACACAACTGTACAATAAGTATATTTGTCTGCCTTGTGATGCAGTAGCAATTTTACATGGCTCTATTTGTGCTTTTAAAAACATGTTTTAAAGAAAAACAGCTGTAGCTTATATCAATTAAATGCATGGTACAATCTTTTTTCCATAATAGAAAGGTTTATAATTTTACAAAACAATTTTAACCAACAAAACTGTTGCATTTCCAGTATGCAAACAAGATATACTTTGGTGGTGCAACTAAAAGACTAACTGAATATTCAACCTCTAGGCTACATTCAAATATAAAATATAATAAGCTATATATTAGCATCATTTACCTAAGAAGTGGGCTTTGTTAAGCTATGGACTTCTCTCTCTCTCTCTCTCTTTATTCTGTATTTTTGAAGGGGTTGTACATTTTTGTTTCCATTTTTATCAGCTGCAGATTACAAAAAGAAAAAAAAGGATAAACTGTGATTTATCCACATTTACAGTTCCTGACCAGTCAACTTCATATTATGGATTATGTACTTTGCTTAAATAATTGTGTGAACAGAAACTCTACTTTAGATTGAAAAACTTCTAATCTCATTCTTTCTCATGTATTATGGGAGGAAGGAGAAAAATGAGTATCACAGTTACTGAATTCAAGTTCAGAGTCATGTAAACGAAATAAACATAATTTAAAATACCTCTTTGTTTTCATTAAGTGTTGCAGAACAATACTGAGGAGACAATTGGATAAAAACATCACATTTCACAAGATGATTGCTTATGGAGTAGCTGTAAATGCAAGTAAGTTTGAAAATATTTTGCCTGCAATATTACTTGCTTCTATCTGGGATCAAACAAATTCAGCATATTAGCTGCATGCTTGACTAATTCCACATACCTCCCAATGCTCAATTATTGTGGACCGGTGGAAGTTAACTTTGGAGAAAAAAAAACTTAAACTAAATTGCCATCCCTGGAGTTAGCATTCAGGATTTCCTATGGCAATGACTTACGTCGTGACCATTTCTGAAGCCTCACCTGGCTTTAATGGAGTTGGAATTAATACAATTGCTTTGAAAATGGGAACCCCATACAACCCTTATTACCACCATTCTTTTACATTTCTATTTCTAGCTTTAATTGAAATAGGAATATTTTTGCTTTTTGTATACTGTACATGTAGATTTTACTATATTTTCCAGCAGAAAGACAAGTTTATTGTAAATACAGCACAACAAAAGTATCATACCACAGAGACAATGCAAGCATAAAAGAACATTAGGTCTTTGATCCATCTTGTCTAACATTTTGGTATTATTTATTTATTTATTTATTTAAATTTATATACCGCCCCCTCTCCCAAAGGGACTCGGGGCGGTGAACAACCAGAATAAAATGCACATATAAAACATATATACAATATTTAAAAATTAAAAGAATTAAATATATTGGCTCTTACAAAGATTAAAAATAAGGGGATTAAGAAAGATTAAAACCAGATTAAAAAATTTAAAAACCCCTAGGCCAGACTTTATTATAGACAGTATTATAGCCATGGCCAACCAGATATATTCAAGAAAGTTACAAACATAGACAGGAAGACAGTATTCTTCAATTATTGTTTCATAGCAGCTGGTGTTTAAGATATATAGTCACTCCTTGTTTAGCGACTATCTTGGTTAACAACCATTTGCAAATATGATGGTAATAAAATTGTTCCCCTTTTATATATGTGCTAGTCATTTCCGGCTCTAGGGGGCAGTGCTCATCTCCATTACAAAACCAAAGACTTCTTACAAAGCTGTCTGAAGACTTCTCCGTGGTCATGTGGCCGGCATGACTAAATGCCGAAGGCGCACTGAACGCTGTTACCTTCCCACCAAAGTGGTCCCTATTTTTCTACTTGCGTTTTTACATGGTTTCGAACTGCTAGGTTGGCAGAAGCTGGGACAAGTAACGGGAGCTCACTCCGTTACGTGGTACTAGGGATTTGAACCGCTGAATTGCCGAGCTTTCTGATCGACAAGCTCAGCATCTTATCTACTGAGCCACTGCGTCCCTGTATGATGGTAATAAATGGTAACTAAAAAAAATTCAATCGAATTTCATATCCCTGATAACAATGCACACCTGAGTGAGAGTAACATTGGTGTAGCTGTATGAGATAAGTGTATCTGATTGAGACAGCAGCAAGTGGTCTTCTCTCACTCTCTCCCTCCCTCTTCCCTCCTAATAATAATAATAATAATAATAATAATAATAATAATAATAATAATAATAATAATAATAATAATAATAATAATAATAATAAATATTTATTTATATACCGCTCCTCTCCCGAAGGACTCGGAGCGATGCACAGCCATACAGTTAAAACAATAAATATATGAAAAAATAAAACTAAACTAAGACCCTGGCTGTAAACAATTAAAACCCTTCCCTAAAACCCTAAAATTTAATAAAAAGTAAAACACCCAAAACTAAAATCAGCCCAAGCCGGCCTGGTCAAAGAGCCAAGTTTTCAAGGTACGCCTGAAGGTCCCCAGGTCCGTGGCTCTCCGTAATTCCGGGGGCAACCCATTCCAGAGGGCAGATGCCCCCACAGAGAAGGCCCTATTCCTCGGGGTCACCAAGGACCATAGATGCCGACGGGACCCGCAGGAGACCCTCCCTGTGGGAGCGCACCTGACAGTGAGAGGAAAATGGCAGAATGTTGTCTTGTAAATATCCTGGTCCGATGCCATGGAGCACTTTAAAAGTTAACACAAAAATTTTAAAGCGCACCCGAGAGGCCACTGGCAACCAATGCAGCTCACGCAGGAGGGACGTCACATGCAAGAACCTTGATGCCCCATAACCACCCACGCGGCCGCATTCTGTACCAGTTGAAGCCTCCGGATGCTCCCATTCGGGAGCCCCATGTAGAGCCCCATGCATCCTTCCCTTCCCCTCTCTCTTTCCCTCTCTCTCATGTTCATTAGCACCTTGCTCATTGATAGAATTAAATGAAGAGGTTGTGTCTTAAAAGAAGTAGATTGTACTATGGCTAAAAGCTATTGATAAGCCAATCCTCCTCGATTTTGTCCAGAATTTTTATAGCCATCTAAATTGGTGGTTATCTGCATCTGATGACACCACCATCTTGAATAAATCATACAATATATAACAAATCTCAAGTCTTTCCTTTGATCAGTTCTGGATCATTTGCATTCAATTTCAGTTAATAATGCCTAATTCTAACATTGTAAGAATGTTAAGGAAAAATATTCTTTCTATCCCCATCTTCTATGCCTGACATGCATTAATTTATCTCTACTTTGCTTACCCTTACTCTCTTTGTTCACAGCTCATAAGGAACATTTAAACAATAAGATGAATGTTGCAGTCATTTTACTAAACAGGTGCTGATGTTTCTTGAATCTAATATGGCATAATTCCTGCCAGAATCAATGAGCTGAATTTTTGTTCTTTGTTTTGCTGAAAACCTCAAAAGAGTATGGAATTCAGAATATGCCACAAAGCGATAGGATGAGATGCTTCTTTATCATGGACAGCAATTTATCAATTTGCTTTCATCGTATGAATACATTCCTGAAAAATGTGCACACATTTCTTTTTCTTAATTAAGAAGTCATTCCAGGAATAGAAATCCATTAATTTGACTTATTTTAGTTTTCTCATGTAACAAAGTAAAAGTGCACCAAACTATGTTGGCTGTGCTTTCCAATATAAGTTTAAGAGGTTAGGCACGAAAGTTATTCATAAAACGGGAATTCATTTCAGTATGTATCACATCTTTTGTGTGTGTAAGTAAAGATTGATGTATGGAATAACCCATTTATATTTTAAAATCTTGCCTGAGGTATATCCCAGAGAAATGGAAGAAAGAGCCCATAGAAAGCTGTATGCACCCTTATTTACCCATAATTTTAAATTAAAACTTTTAGACCCAAATACGCAAGGTTGACATGCTCTGGGTCCCCTCAGTAAAAGAATGTCATGATATGGCAACTAGGAGACATGGTGGGCGTTTGGAGAACTATCCCTCCTGATACCACATGGCCATGATCCTAGGAAGGTCTTAAAAACCTGACTCATTTTACAGGCCCATCCTTTCCACTTGAATCACCAGTAAAGCTGCAGAGGTTGTGGCATTTTGACCACTCTAAAACATCATGGACAGGGAAAGGATGTCACATGAGACAGTGGTGACAACAGAGCTATCAAAGCACTGCTTCAAAAGACAGAAGGGTGGAACTAGAATGTGAAGCTCTAGAAAGTTTCAAGATTTGAATCTTCTAACCTTCTGAGATCCTCCTCTTTACAACAATGTACAATTTATGACTATTGTTTTGCTTAATGACCACTGCAAAAAAAAAAGATTGTAAAATCAGGTCAGACACCTTGGTGACCCATTTTATGACTGTCATGATTTACAACCTTGATAGGTAGTTTCCATCATGATCCATAAGTTTGATGTCTACCTGTAAATCAGCAAGTGATTGTTTATATGGGGAATAGTAAAGTAGTTAATTAGAAAGTGACAAATCAGTCTATTATCCAAGAACCACATGTTGTAATTCCTATTCTTTCTCTCTCAAATGCTAATTCTATGACAGTTGTGTGTGTTTTATCAAGGATAACATAAAGTAATATAAAACAACAAAACTTAATTCTTGCTTCATTCTTTCTTTGCTTACTGATCAGATAGCTAATGACTTGTAACTGCAGCTAATATAAAATATCTCTATAATAATAAATTATAAAAGTAGCTAGACTCTAAATAACAACAGTATTGGTGAATGTTTCCCTCCTGGCAAATAATATGCTGAAGCTGGAAAGTAGCATAGCCAAAGAAATAAACCTTGCCTATCATGACTGTCATGTGTATTTCCTTGGATAGATATATAGAGGGAGAGAGGGAGCGAGGGAGGAAGGGAGGTAGGGAGAGGGAGAGAGAGAGAAAGAGAGAGAGAGAGAATCAGGCCAATACCATTTGGAAGAAGATATGTAATAAAAGCAGGATAGAGATTGATATTAGGAACAGGAAAAATCATGGTGGTATTTTGCATTGCAAAGATAAATGAATAACGCTTCTATTCAGCAATAATGAATAAACGTATGTGTTATCTCTTGGTCAAGGCAAGAAAACTTTATCAGATGTACTGATTGACTATGGCAGGAAGATAATCCCTCCTAAATTGATGTCTGGCTTGTTCCAGTAATAACACATCATAATCTATACTTTCTAAAACCTATTTTCATAGCTATTCACATCATTGCACATCTGGTCAATATAGAACAATTTCATCTCAGCCATTCAAAACAAGCAGGAGACTTGAGGAAGAAACTGTCTGGCATTGGTGGGAACCCGAATGAAAGCTACCTGAACCCCATCAGAAGCTATGACACAGTAGGTTCGTTTTGGTGTTGGTCTTGTGGTTGGTTGGCTAGCTTTTATTCATCGGAAAGTTTCCTTTACTCAGAAAACACAGTCCAACTTACATCCTAAATTAACAAACAAATGTTGGGAGAAGAGAAATGGAAAAGAATACATAAAAAGGGGAATCAAGTAAGAGTTATTTTGTAGGGATATAGTAATCAATAATTCATAATGTACAGTTATTATTGCCAATAAAATAGTTTAGGCTGTCATCTTAAATTCACTTACCAGTGAGTAAGTTCCAATGGGCAGCCACATATTTTAAACAATTAAATATTCATTTATATTAACTACAAGATTTGTCCTTATTATGATGGCTATTGAAAATAGATTGTGTTTCAGATGAATCCGATCACTATACAGCATAGCCAGAGCAACATTGATGAAATTCTGTAAATGCTACGGAAAAACATACTTCCTTCTGGCATATTCTATATTCCTCCTTCTGGAGGAATATAGAATCATACATATTACTCTGTGTTCCTTTATTTGATAATGCTATGCTTTCCCCATTGTTAGATATCTTGTTTGAATCATGTATTTTCTTTAGAATACCTAAGTATAGTATAATAGGAACTGCTAAGACAGTCTTGCTTCATCTTACCATTTCACAAAAATACAGAAATTGCACCTCTTGCTACTGATAGATTTTTACTATCAAATAGAAAATAGGTTTTAATATTAATGCCCCAGGTCTGATCTTAAAATTTTTTAAATTAAATTAATATTTTTATTACACTATTAATCCAATATTCCTATAAACCATTTTCTCTGTAGAATACATTAGCTGAAATCCTGAGAAGCATAGCTGGAGTGACAGGACTCCTAATCACTGTGTCGCTAATTCTGATAATGACCTCGTCTACTGAAACCATCAGAAGATCTTTCTATGAGGTGTTCTGGTATACCCATCACCTATTCATTGTTTTCTTCGCTGGCCTGGTAATTCATGGTATGGGGTAAGTATGTATACATACATACGTAAGTACGTACGTACATACATACATACATACACACACACACACACACACACAATATATATGTATATGTATATATATATGTGTGTATGTGTATATATATGTGTGTGTGTGTGTGTGTGTGTATAGTAGTCACACAGCAAATATTATTTTGAATATCCAAATTATGAGGTGACCAACTGGGGGTTATAGACTAATTCTGAGATCAAACCTCAAGGTAAGCCAGGACAGCCATCAATCAATCTCAACTCTCTTTTCTTCTGAAACTTATCTACATTATTATACATTATATATGATGTCTGGTGTCAGCTTTGATGGTGCCTAGCCACTATCAAAGAACATGGTGGCTGGACACTGTCAAAACTGACACCAGCCAGAGCATAGAAAATCTCAAATAAGTAGTGCAAGTTTGGAAGAAGTGGAGAGACCCGGTCCATAGAATTGCTAGGAATCGGAAATGACTAAATGGATAACATCATCATCATCATCATCATTGATGTCTACTATAGCACAATATCATATTATTGGAGACAAAAACCCTATTAGAAAAGCTAGAACTTTTATATGGACTTGACTCAAATGTTTCTGATGTTTTAACAGATAACAGCTCAGAGTTGGAAAGGATCTTGTAGGTCATCTAGTCCAAGGGTCGCCAACCTTTTGGACCTCAGGGACCACCAAACTCATAATTTTAAATCCCAGGGACCACTAACCGGTTCTGTGGTCATGGCCTAATTTGTGGGTGTGGCTTGGTGGTCATGTGACTGGCTGGGCATGGCTTGTATGTAAATATTATAAATATTTATATAAATATTGAATTTTTTTATTAAAAAGAGCAACTTTTACCCAAAATCTGGCAAAGCAGGCAGGCAGATTGAGTTGCTCACAGAATCATTCAGTGACCTATCTATCTGCCATTGGCTAGCTCAGTCTGTCACATAAAATTTGCTTGCCGTGAGTCTGCACTGAATAATAGAACTTCAGTCCTAAGGAGGTTCGGCTGTGCTTAAAAGCAGAGCCGAAGATCTAAAGAATAGCTAGAAAGCAAGAAATCCAACCATTTCCTGATTCCTAGCTAATCTAAATCTCCCGGCACAGCAGAACAGCTGATGGTCAGAAAAATAGCAATTTAGCAGGGAAGTTTGCCAGGTAAGGAGTGAGTGGATGGGGAGGGCTACTGCGGGCCATGTGGATAGCACAGCCTTGTGTTTCTGCACAGCTTGGATTAATTGCTTTGAGGGAGTGCTCTGGGAATGAGATTTCTCTGCGGCCCACCAAAATTTACTCACACCCACCAATGGGCTGCAGCCCACCGGTTGGCGACCACTGTTCTAGTCCAACCCCCTGCCCAAGCAGGAGACCCTATACTATTTTTGACAAATGGCAGTCCAATCTCTTCTTGAAAAGTCTCAAGTGATGACACTCCCACAATTTCTGAGGGCAAGCTGTTCCATTGGTTGATCGTTCTCACTGTCAGAAAGTTTCACCTTATTTCCAGGTTAAATATTTCCTTGTTCAGTTTCCATCCATTGTTCCTTGTCTGGCTTACAGGTGCTTTAGAAAATAGATTGACCCCTTCCTCTCTGTGGCAGCCCCTTTTAAACTGTAGAAAGACTTTTTGTCCACAACAAAAGTGACATTTAAATATAAAATACTATTTAACCTGTGTTTTTTCTTCTAGTCATCTTATCCGTGGTCAAACCAATCAGAGTCTGCTGGTTCACAATGTGAGTTACTGTAAAGATCACTACTGGGAATGGGAAAGATCAGCTCAGTGTCCTCTACCCCAGTTTTCAGGTAACAGCCCTTCGGTAAGAATTGTAGTTATATTGTGAATACCTCATCCTTAATGCAATTTACAGGCTTGTAACATTGCCCCTTACCATAGGAAAAGAGCTACATAGCTGAGAGATGTTACGTGACTCCCCAGAACATAGAATAGTAGGATTGGAAGGGGCTCTGCAAGTCTTCTTGTCCATGGCAGGAGATCATATACCATTCCAAAGCATCTTTTCTCCTTCAGATCAGAACTGTTTGCATCTAGCATATACACACACTGATATATACCTGGGCAAATCCCATTAGAACACTGAACTCCATCTTCAAAAGATGAGATAGCCCCACATGAAGAACAAAGGGAGCCCCACATTACCCAAAGAGAAGCGGGATTATAATCCATTTAGTGGTCCACAATTTATAACTTGAGCAGGAAAATCAGCCGCAGAATTTGGTATTCAAGGACAGGTAGCAAAAAAAATTAAATTTTGAATCCTAAAGATTATCTGCCAGCCTGATGCCCTTAAATAAGACGTTGTTGCTCTGCCCTAGAAATGATTGCATTCATCTCCCGCTTGCAAATGTGATTCTGGCTGCATAGTGTCTATAATCTTCCAACCCTTTATATGAAAGTAATGAACTGTGACTCTCTTTTATCAATGCCCATTAGGATGATTTGATATATGAAACAGCTGGTAAACTTATCAAACACGGAACACATAATGCTGACACAAGCAGTCTGAATTGGCATTTAAATAGTTTTCATCATCATCTGAGTCATTTTCCCCCCCAAAGAGAGATGTGCTGCCGTTAAGATCCAAAGCTGAAAAGGTCCTTCAGTGTTGGTGGCCATGTATGTTGGTTCTCTAAGTATCTCCCAATAGAAGTTATGCCTTCTCTTGGGCTTGCACTGAACAAAATAAATGAATTAAAGCCTCAACAGAGTGCATCAAGGTGTTTCAGAGAAGGTAGGAGTACACTGTTGGCATCACTAGCTTAAAAAAAAAAAAATGTGAATTAGGATTTCTTCTAAGTAAGAAAATGTATTATCCAACAGCTCTGGAGTTTTCTTCTTTTTGTTGTGTTATATCCGTCATCGGACACTGGCAATCTTGTTGGTGATCCTATTTTTATCAACAGTTGCACGAAAAAGTGCTGCTGAGTTTTGTCCAAATCAGTTCCTTAGATTTTGATGTTCTTCTTCTTCTGTCTGGATCTCGTTTGCCTTCAATTTTTCCCCAGAGGATTAAGTGAAGCATGCCGTATTTTTCCAGGTGTCGCATCACATGTCCAAAATATTCTAACTTTCGCTGTTTTATTGTTTCAAAAAGAAACATAGGGTTTTTGCCTCCACTTTTAGTTACACTGCAGCTACTGAAATAATCAGAATAACTGCAGCCTCCTGGGACCCTAAAGATCTGGAATTATAATCAAACTGCTGCAGACATTCCTTTAATTTAACTGGACAACACAAATGGGAATGTATAAAGATACACATTAAAAGTAAGACAATAACGTGATTTAAGTTTTACCAAATTACAATTGCCTGTTTCCAGAAGAATAGGTAACCTGAAATCTAAGATAAATATCCATACACTTAAAGGATCCTAGGTTCACTGCAATGAATTGGGAAATTCAGTGTCAGCAAAAGAATGGAATCAAATGTCTCTTTATTTGGAATTTTAAGCTGTTGTTTCCTCATTGTCATATAAAAAATAGATGAAACAGGATTATCCCATAGCAAACTTTTCTGCTAATGATGTTAAACTTCTTAGAATAGTAAAATCCTGTGTCTTCCTTAGTCTTCATCAGAGTCTATCCAGGATTATTTAATGCCTTTATCGATGACTTGTCACCCTAGCAAAAGGCATGTGTCCTAAATATAATGAATATAATGTTGAACATTCAACAGGGCATTAAAGGCTAATCATTTCCTACAAAAAGACACATTAAAGGTTGTGCTTTCTAGAGCAGCTCACTAAGGATCAAAAGAACCAATCTGAAAGACCATGGCTGAATGGTCAGGGAGGATATAAAATACTTTAAAATCCTTCCCAGTGATTTTTATGTCTGGATGCTATAAACGAAAAGGGGGGAAAATGATCTTATTATTCCCCGTTTTCTTTATCAAGTCATTAGGACAAAAATTTGTCTTCTATCAGTGACATCTTCCATCAGTAGACAATTTCTCCACCATGGTAGGACTAACAGTGATCGGCAGTCCTCCTATCTAGAAGAAATTCAAAAAAAGTAGGATCCTTAAGAATTCAAAGGAGTGGGTGTAATTTTGCATCCTCCCGAGTCTGCATTCACTCAGTAGAATGTGTTAGAGACCACATTCCAATAAACAGCAGGTTTGGTCAGAGTCACAAATTTGTGGAGCCCAAAGAAAGTTATTACTCTGTGACTTTGCTTAATTTTGCAGTGGGGAGAAAGATAACTTGCCTTCTTCAACTTCTTAAATTTTCTTTTCTTTTTTTTCCCCTGTGCCTATACTGCTGGTTGCCAGCCAAGAAGATAGCAAGCTGCATGCCTGCCCAGTAATAAGCAAAGCTCAGGCAGAATTTTTTACCAATATCTTAAAATAGCAATTGTAAACATAATCAAAAGACCTGGCAGGGGTCAACATCAGAAATCCAAAGAACAAGTGACAATACCAAAGGACAAGATAAGAGAAATAGTGGCAGGAAATCTAGAACTCAGGTAGTTCCTGACTTACAAAAGTTCATTTAGTGACCATTCAAAGTTATAATGGCACTAAAAAAAGTGACTTATGATCATTTTTCACCTTTGTAGCATCTCCGTGATCATGTGATCAAAATTCAGATGCTTGGTAACTGGTTCATATTTAGGGATCGTTGCTGTTTCTCAAGGTCATGTGATCACCTTTTGCAATCTTTTGACAAGCAAAATCAATGGGGAAGATAAATTCACTTAAAAACCAAGTTATCAACTTATCAACCTCAGCAATTCACAACTGTGGCAAGAAAAGTCAAAAAATGGTGCAAAATCCAGTTAACAAATGTTTCACTTAGCAGCATAAACTTTGGGCTCAATTGTGGTCATTTGTTGAGGATTACCTGTACTAACAACCATGAAAATACAACAGAGCTAAAGCTTGAAAAGTTGCTCTTGGAGTTTTCTCCCCAGGAGTGAGACCAACAAATCAGCCACCCTGAGCCACCACCTAGTACACAAACTGTGGAAGTTTACTCAGCATTGGCTCTTCTCAGAGTTGTTTCTTGGCAGGTCTCATCAATCTACAGAGCTCTTGTCTTGGTTGTTATTGAATCATTATCACACATCTCTGCTTAAGACTGGGTGGTTGGACTTCAGAGTTTGAGAGACTATCAATACACTTTCTTTATCTCCACTCCTCTCCCCTTAGGAATGTGGCAAGCCCAAAACCCTTTCCCCATGACTGCTACAGAGAAAATAAGAAAAAGCATATATATTAAGCCTAACTAAAACAGCTACACATTTGTCAATTTCGGGCTTGACAGGGTATAGACAAGACTTCCTGAGGACTTTCTGGAACTGGCTCAGGAGTGGAGTTGTTGAGTTTGCCACTACTACTGATCCCTAGATGCCTCTAACTCCACTGCCTTCCCATCATCCACACGATGGGCTATATTTAACTGGGCCTTTATAACATGAGCATAATTTCAAACTAATGAATGGTCCTGCTCTAGGAAGAGCCTGAGGGTCCCAGCTGAAAGGACTGGAGATCTTCATTTGGATCATCTACCAAAGGTTCTGCCCTCCTGCTATTATGGGATTCATATTTAGAATCTGTGGTGCCACATTAAATAATCTAGTTCAGGAACAAGCAACTTATAGCACTCCAGATGTTACCAAACAATACTTCCCAGCATTGTTCATTATTGGCCATGTTTTCAAGAACAGATATCTTTTAACAATCCCTTAGTTTTATATCAACTTACCCTTCTTTTTCTCAATCCAGAGAGTCATCAAATCAATGAAGTCCATGTCTGTGCCTATTATGGCCAAGTGTTTTCTTTTCCTCAATTGATTCTGGTTCTTTCATGAATTGCACTCACATACCCAGAATGCAGAGTCTGGGTGTTGTGGTTAGCCGGCAGCAGGTGCAGATGGCTGAGGAGAGTGAGGACTCAGATGAGGGGCCAGGACCATTCGGAAGTGGACTGCTACTTTCAAAGATTGTGGGGGCTGGCAGCAGGGATGAGGAGATTCCCGAGGAGCCTGTGCCAAGTGCGCGTGCACGCAGGGCTGCTCGTAGGAAAGAACAGCTGCAGCAGTATGGGCGACTCGGGAGTAAGGCTGCACGGTAATGGCCCCTCCTTCAAGAAGATAAAAGCCAGCTGTGAATCAGATGTTCTTTGTAGGAAGCAAAAACATTTTGAAACTCCAGCCTTGTGAACATTGTAGTATCTTAGTTGGTATTTGAAGACTCTTGTGTTGTGAAATATTTCTTATCTGTGATTCTTGGCAGTCTTGCACACTTTTGGCAAGGTTTGTGCTTATCAAAGTTAATTAGTTTGCAGCAGCATTTTAATCAGGGATTCATTAAAAGGTTTCTGTTCCCTTCGATTATTGTTTGTTTTATTGGAAAAGGGTTTGGGTCAGAACACTGGGATTAGAGTTAGCAGAAATGAAGTCCCCACAGTGGTTTGCACTTTTGAGGGAAGTGGACTTGAGTTGCATGGGGGAGGAGTGTGCTTCCAGCTAGCTGACACAGCCTTGGCATGCCTGTTGTGTGGCCCCAATCTAGTGCCACTAAGTTGGTTAAGAAAAAGTTAACAAACAGTTAGTGTGAAGCAGACTCAACTATATAAACTGTTTTACATAACCTGCAAGGTGAAAAATGGAAATAGTTTGTGCTAGAGCAAAACTATAGTAGGATGCAATAGTTCAATTTTCAGTATCAGTATCAATAATGTTCATCAAAAATTATTATTAACTAATTCTGTGACAATGCTATGGTTTGGAAAGCCAATATTAATACTAGGGAAAGGGAAATGAAAAATACCAAAAAGAATACATGACTTTTTGGTCATATGTAACAGATGTAATCAATTTTATTTTATATAATTATGTTGATTAATTAAACAAGTTCACCCTGTTAAACTTAGAGCTAGTAGCTTTCTATTAATTGAACAGAATATTAAGGGATATTAATATTCTATAATTTATTAATACTATTAATAAATATTAATAATAAAAATGTAGAAGTGAAAAGTAATCCCTTTATTTTTTTTATCTGGGTAGAAAAATCTGAATTATGAAGGAACAGAAAAATGAGTAAATAATGGCAGTTTATAAATGATTAATCTAGTTTTGTTTCATTCTTGATACAGACTAGAATAATTCTGTTTAGGGTTCAGTTGTATTGTACAGTATTATATTTCTTTCAGTTCATATGTACATTAAAAGTAAATTTAAATCTATTTTCTTTGGCATAATTGTATTGCAATTTGGAGAAATTAGATTTTCCATATTCTTTGCTGTCTAAAAATGCTACCCTAAGCTTTTTTCTAAATATTAATAGAAAATACTTAAAATGAATAAGCATGCTTGCATATCTAAAAAAACTCTTTTAAAAATCCTGCACATTCTATTATATCTAATTATCTAAAGCTGTTGTACTTTGAACTGAACAGAATTACCAGCTGATATATATAGTCAGCTAAGTAGCTTTGATCAATAGGATGATCAGTATATATAAACATGAAGCTGCCATATCTGGAGATCTAAGCAACTTAATGTCATAGATTGGCTGAGTGTAATCACTGACAATAAAACAGCCTAATCAATTAAATAAAAATAGATTATTTCAGTGTAACAGTACTTTCTTGGGTCAATTTCTGACCAATGATAAATTAAAATAGAAAACTCTACTGATTTTTCAGTAGAACCACAGGGAGAAGAAGTTTTCCTTTCTTAAACTGGTGATGCCTATTTCAGAAAATGTATTATGTGGGTTGAAGAGAACTCATGGAGAATATAGGTTTAAAATAACCAAACAAAAGGGGATATATTAGAAGGCTCTTTGCTACAACAGAGCCAATGCTGACACCTGCAAGTTTCCCTTTTAAATATTTTTCCCACCCCAGCATCCTAAGCAAAGAACTAATATCGACTGCTCCGAAGCAATGCTACATCAAGAACATTGTGCCCAAATAAAATAGCAGCCAAACACACCAGTCTTGTTCTGTGGAACATTGCTTTCCTTGTGGCTCATGGCCAATTCAACATAATAGGGTACACTGAGTCCATCAATGGACGTGGCTTGACTACAGGCAAACACTTTGCAGAAAGCTTTCTCACACCTGAAATTATCTATGCATGTCTTTTTTGACCCCAGGGCAGTATGCTGTCTTTGGCTATAGAAAATGTTATTTTCAAACCTTTGAGGAATTGCCCTGATTTTCCATTGTTCATTTTCTAGCATGGATTGTATTGCTCGTTTCCTATTGCCATTAGCATTCTTGTCCCATGTGCCTCCTGATCCCTCACTCATCTGTGAGTAAGATCAGAGTTTTAACTACTGGTTAAAATAACAAGAAGAGTATTTTGCATTAATTCACAGAAAGAGACAGAGATAGCAATAACAGTAGCACTTAGTCTTATATACCACTTCATAGTGTTTTACAGTCCTCTGTAAGCGGTTTACAGAGTCAGCATATTGCCCTCATCAGTCTGGGTCCTTATTTTATTGATCTTGGAAGGATGGAAAGCTGAGTCAACCTTGAGCCGGTGAGACTCAAACTACCGAACTGGTGACAGCCAGCAGAATTAGCCAGCAATATTGCATTCTAATCACTGTGCCACCATGGCTCTTAAAGATAAAGTGTGACTGTGTATGGAAAAAAGAGAAAAGGGGTTATGTGAACAGAGATACCTGCATGTGTGGGATACCAGTCTGGTAATGTATTGAAGCAAAAAAAAAAGATAGCCTATCCATGGAATAGTACATTATGATATATACTTGGTATCCTGACCCCCTTACCTCCATGGGATGCATATAGTTTTACATTGATCTCCTCTTAGATCAGTGTTTCTCAAACTTGGCAACTTTAAGATGTGTGGACTGGCTGGCTGGGAAATTCTGGGAGTTCGTCCTCTATTCTAAAGTTGTCAAGTTTGAGAAACACTGCACTAGATAAAAATCACTTGGAACAATGTTGTATCTGCTGGTGTTTGCCTCTGAAATTGTAAAATTACCTTTTTAACCACAACATTGTTATTATATGATTCCCAATAGGCTTGGAAGTGGATCTTGGGCCCTGTGATATTGCACATCTATGAAAGAATGATTAGACTATGGAGATTTCAGCAAGAGGTTGTCATTACAAAGGTGTGTGTTCGTGCTATATCTTGTTATAGATTTTGTTTTTTTTATTCTATATCCTATTCACATATTTATGTTATTTATGTTATTTTCCCTCAGTATCTGGAGGAAGCATCCTATTTAGATCCGTTCCAATCCGGCTTCAGGCCCGGGCACAGTACTGAAACAGCATTGGTCGCGTTGGTAGATGATCTCTGGAGGGCCCGTGACAGAGGTTATTCCTCTGTCCTGGTCCTCTTAGATCTGTCGGCGGCTTTTGATACTATCGACCATAGTATCCTATTGCAGCGGAATTGGGTGGAAAATGGCAAGATGGCGACCGGCAGCTCCGTCCGAGGGGAGCTCCGCCGAGCGCCTGCTTCTGCCGGTTAAGCCGGCCTCCCCCCTCGACCCCCATATGCTGAGGGGGTTCCGAGGGGTTTCGCCCCGTTTGGGGTGTTAGAAGAGCCGCCAGAGCCGCCGGGAGGCCGCCCGGGTGACTCTTTGGGGCGGCGGCGGCGGCGGCAGCGTTTCAGCCGCGGCGGCCAAAAGGCCAGGCGTGGGGTCCGCGATGGTCGAGAGGCTGGGCATGGAGCCCGCCTCCCCCCTCGTCCCCCAGCTGCAGAAGAGCCGCCGGAAGAGCCGCCGGGAGGCCGCCCGGGTGATTCTTCGGGGCGGCGGCGGCGGCGGCAGCGGCGATCCAGCAAAGGCCGCGGCGGCCGAGACACCAGGCGTGGGGGCCACGGTGGCCGAGAGGCTGGGCATGGAGCCCACCCACCCCCTCGACCCCCAGGTGCTGAGGGGGTAGCGAGGGGTCTCGCTTTGGCTGGGGTGTCGGAAGAGCCGCCGGAGGAGCCGCCGGCAGGCTGCCCGGGTGACTTTTTGGGGCGGCGGCGGCGGAGATTCGGTGGAGGCCGCGGAAGCCGTGGCGGCTGCGGCGGCCGAGAGGCCAGGCGTGGAAGCCGCGGTGGCCGGGAGGCCGGGCATGGAGCCAGCCTCCCCCCTCGACCCCCATGTATTGAGGGGGTGTCGAGGGGTCCCGCCCCATTCCGGGCGTCGAAGGAGCCGCCGGGAGGCCGCCCGGGTGATCTTTTGGGACGGCGGCAGTGGCGATTTTACGGAGGCCGCGGCGGTAGTGACGACGGACGTGGACCTGGGCCCCCCCCTTGGCCCCCATCCATTGAGGGATGCAATTGGCAGGGGCAACAACAGGACTGGCTGGCCCGAAGGACGCCGGTGATCTCGGTGGTGGTCCCTGATCCGACGACGGCGAGGGCTAGAAGAACATACTCCTCGGCGGAATTGCGGGCCCTCGGGAGGGTCCCCCACTCCCTGGAGTGGCCCTCCGGTCTATCGATGGCCTACCTCAAGGACGGTTCCTGGGATCCGGAGAGGTGGCATGGCCATCAAAAAAGGATTTTTAGAGGGGGTTTTAAACTTTTTAGATTTTTATTCGGGGTTTTATCGAGGTTAGGGAGGGCGACGAAGAGAGGGTTGGGGGATGGAAATTTATTGGGGTTAGGGAGGGTACCCGGTCTGGGTTTGGGGGATAGCCCGGGGGGATTTGGAGTCAGCCAGGCTGGAGTGCACGTCTGGGGGAACCCAGAGGGTCATGAGTCGTGGAGGCAAACACAGGGGGTGGGTTTCATTGGCACCATAAGTGGGAGGGGCAGATATGACGGGGGTAGAGGGCCATATCAAGTTAGGGGATCGCGTGCCCGCTGTCTCCAAGCGGTGGCGCGCTCCGACCCTCCCGACCCGTCTGGCAGGCCTGGTTGTGCAGAGTCTCAGGCCCTGAGTACCCGGCTGATGTTATGTAATGCCAGGTCCGTCGTTAACAAGGCCCCCCTGATTTGCGATCTCATTCAGGAGGAGGGTGCGGACCTGGCAGGGGTCACCGAAACCTGGTTGGGCCCAGAGGGCGGTGTCCCTCTGGTAGAGATTTGCCCACCAGGTTTCCAAGCATTCCATCGACCGAGGTCTCAGGGAAGGGGTGGTGGGGTGGCGGCGATTATTAGAGAAGTCCTTTGTCCTAGGGAGGCCACTGTTCCTCAGACGGCTGGTTGTGAGTCTCTCTTTGTGAAGTGGGGTCGGGGGGTTCAGATGGGCCTGTTGATAACATACCTGGCTCCCTGCCACGTGTCATCGGCCCTGCCCGGGCTCCTCGAGGTGATAGCCGGGCTGGCGGTTGAAACCCCCAGGCTTTTAGTCATGGGTGATTTCAACCTGCCTTCGCTCGGGGAAACCTCTGGGGTGGCCCGGGAGTTCCTGGCTTCCATGACGGCCATGGATCTGACCCAATTAGTTTCTGACCCCACTCACACGGGGGGACACACACTGGACCTGATTTTCGCCTCTGGTCAGTGGTTGAATGATCGCGTTGGAGATCTAGTTATAAAACCCTTGTCATGGTCCGATCATTCTCTTCTTAGACTGGACTTCGGTGCCGCCACCCCCCATCGCAGGGAGGCGGAGCCGAGGAGATGGTTCCGCCCCAGGCGCCTGATGGATCCGGAACGGTTCCAGATGGAGCTTGGGCCATTTCCTGAAACTCTGGCTCATAACTCGGCCACAGACTTGGTGGCCACCTGGGATAGGTTGGCCGCGGAGGCTCTGGACCGAGTTGTGCCTTTGCGACCTCTGACTCGGCATAGATCCCACCTGGCTCCGTGGTTTACGGGGGAGCTGAGGGGGATGAAATGCCGGAAAAGACGTCTGGAGGGTATCTGGAGGGCCAGTCGTGCTGAGTCTGATCGGACACAGGTGAGGTCCTATATTAGGACCTACCTAGTGGCGATAAGGGCGGCGAGGCGTTCACACTTCTCCGCCCTTATTGCGTCTGCAGAAAATCGGCCTGCTGCCCTGTTTAGAGTGACCCGCTCCCTGCTTGAGCCGAGAGCGCGGGAGGACCTCTTGCAGGGTAAAGCAGAAGAGTTTTCCCGATTTCTGCATGATAAAATCGCCCAGATTCGGGATGGGGTGGACTCCAGTTGGGTGGTCCCGGGGGAGGTGATTTTAAATGGGGTTTTAAATGGGATTTTAAATGGGATTTTAAATGGGGTTTTTAGATTAGTTGGGATGGGTGTACAAAGTTTTAATTTATTTTAATTGGGGTTTTTAGATTTTTATAGGGACAGCCTAGGGTTTAATTCTTTTTTAACTATTTATATTTGTCTACATGTATTTTAGTTGGCTGTTCACCGCCCTGAGTCCTTCGGGAGAAGGGCGGTATATAAAACCTAAATAAAAAAAATAAATTTACTATATTCATGAATATTTTGTTATTCCCTTCATATTATTATTGTTTTTGTAAAGAGCTATGGACGCTGAAATACGATTCAGCTAGTGGTGGGATTCAAAAAATTTTACTACCGGTTCTGTGGGCATGGCTTGGTGAGCATGGCAGGGGAAGGATACTATAAAATCTCCAGTCAGAGGTGGTATTTGCTGGTGCTCCGAACTACTCAAAATTTCCGCTACCGGTTCTCCAGAACTGGTTAGAACCTGCTAAATACCACCTCTGGATTCAGCCAGCGGTGGTATTCAGCAAATTCTGACCAGTTCTGGAGAACCGGTAGCAGAAATGTTGAGTGGTTCGGAGAACTGGCAAATACTACCTCTGACTGACCCTGTCCCATCTATTTTCTGCCTCCTGAGTTCCAGCTGATTGGCTGGTCTTCTTTTGTTGCCCTGCACAGGAGAACAGAGCTGGAATGCAGGTTAGTGGAGTGGGGAGGGAATGGGGAATTTTGCAGTAACCTTCCCCCAGGAGTGGGGAAGGAATGGAGATTTTGCAGTATCCTTCCCCTGCCATACCCACCAAGCCACACCCACTAAGCCATGCCACACCACCAAGCCACACCTACAGAACTGGTAGTAAAAAAATATGAATCCCACCACTGGAGCTAGAAGTTTACACATTTCAAGTCAAATAAGTCCTGTTACTTTGCAAAATGCAACTCATTCGTATTCATAATTGACTAAAGTTAACTCTAGCAGCTGATAAATATAAGGAATATTCCAAAACATTGAATACATGTGTGCAGGCATAGGAATCAGCCATATTCCCTCATGAAGGAGGTTATAGGATTGACAACGATATTTATTTTATTTCAAATGAATTGTTGTGTTCTTACAATTATGCTTGCAGATCATTAATAGTATTCTGCCCATTGATAGGTGTCATTCGGATTATATCTAAGCTAAATGTTCCCTGTAATGAAATCCTAGATGAAATCTACTAGATCAGTGTTTCTCAACCTTGGTAGCTTGGTAAAGAGGTGTGGACTTCAATTCCCAGAATTCCCTAGTGAATCCACACTTCTTAAAGTTACCAAAATTGAGAAACACTGTACCACTGGTTCTAGCAGTAGTGCTTCCTATGATAAAAGAGTTGGCTTATGAAATCTGGCCTGGAAAATTCCAAATGCCCACTATTATACCTGCCAATGAACAGAATAACTAAGACGTGGAAAATGTTTAGAATATTCTGGATTTGTTATCCTGTAGTAATTGTCTGAATTCTGAATTCAATCTGGTGGCCCCATCAAATAAAGATAAGGGCAGGAATACTTTTGTACCAACCAAATAATTTCTACTTCTTTCACTCAGGAATCTGATTCATTAGGGCTTCCCATGTTATAATTATTGTTTACGAAGTACAAAACAAAATATGAATAAATGTTCTTGGTAGACAAGGCTAGAGATCAAAAGGAGTAGCCTAACGACTGTCCTTCCAGTCTTATAACCCTTCACCATCTTATCTGCCTTTTCCTGTAATCCCTGCTAATGAACAGAATAATTAAAATATGCTGGTTGTCATTTTGCTTAGGTGGTATCTCACGCCTCTGGGGTCTTAGAGCTTCAGTTGAAGAAGCGTGGCTTTAAAATGGAGCCTGGGCAGTACATCTTCCTCCAGTGCCCTGCAATCTCCCAGCTGGAATGGCATCCTTTCACTCTCACTTCAGCTCCTGAAGACGACTTCTTTAGTGTGCACATACGATCAGTTGGGAACTGGACAGAAGCCATTTTCAGGGCCTTTGGAGCCTACGAAGAAACATATAAGGAACCCTGGAAACTGCCAAGGTCTGGAAATTCTTTGCAATGTAACTGTTCATTTTTGATTATCTGAAGAAGCCAAGCTCATATGCTAACTGCAAATGTAGCCAAATCTACTATCTTTTAGTAGGAAAAATAGATAACAGAAGATTATTGAAATGGCAGTACTTAAAAAAGACTTCACATATAATTTTACCTGAATTCTGATTCAGCCCAAAGTAAGCATCTTGAAATATCACATTTTCAAGGGGAAACATTAAGAATTTGCCCGAAGTCTCCCTGTGGATCAGATTTTATTAATCTTTAAACTTCTTCTTCTGACCCTTCTACTTCATTTTCTTATTAAATCAGGCACTTCCACAACACTCTGAAAGAAAGAGGAAATAAGTCTGGTTAATAAAAAAAAAGCCTTCAGTCCCAGAAATCACAAATTCTCTAAGGTTTACTTCAAAGTTCATTATTACTGTATGTTGATTGGGGAAGGAGAGATTTTATCTGAAAATAATATCTATCCCAATATTCAATGTCCCAAAATTAAAACTATATGGTTCTGCATTGCTTATTATTCTATGGCAATAGAAATTTCTAATTTTGCCACGACACTGTTTCTCTTCAGTTATGAACTTTGTACCCACAGTTTGGAGAGAACTTGGAGATAAAAAATTTTTGTGTGGAATTTGGATGCTGACTCAGCATTATCTGGCAATATATCATGTGCCTTTTTTCATAAAATTACTTTTAGCTTGCATGAAAGGGATGCCTGTGCTTGAAAAAGCCCCAAATCCAAGCCCATGTATCCCCTTTTCTAAGCTTTGGTGAGAAGTGTTGTAGAGATGCCTGACTAAATTCCTAGAGAAATATAAGACAGGTTAGCTAATATTGTCATAATTGATGAATCATCCTTTTAATTCCAGATTTGCTTCAGATAGGATCCAAAGGAATTAAGTCCAAATTCAGTTAATTCGTATCACATCAATGATATTATTTTTAATCCACTGAATTAGGCATTCAGTCTCCAAAATAGTCTCATTTAAAGACTGCCTTGTTTAGACATCGTTTACAATTACAATAGTGATAGAAAAGTAACTTTATGACCAATCCTCGCAATTGTGACCTTCACGGTCAGTAAAGCAAAGGAAAGCTGTAGTAAGATCTTAAGCATAGTCACAGTTGTACTTAGTAGCCACTTTGCTTAATAACCAACTTGCTGGTGCCATGGGTGGTTGCTAAATAAGGGCTACTTATATCTTGTCAAAGACTAATATAGCTTATAATTAAAATGTGGCTTAGTGCAGAAACAATGGATTGTGTTTACTGGAGCTCTCTTTTCAGCATTTCTTTTCTCATACTTCCATGCTTTCAGATGTGAGGTCTGAAGAAAAGCTATAGTCATGTTCTCTTGATCACAAATCCATGTCTGCATACGAGCACAATTTTAACTCCTTTTCAGACACATCTTGAAGAGATTGACAGAGTGCAGGCACAGCTATTGTGCCTCTCTAATCCTGGATCCTAGTGCCATTGTCATATCAGTTGGCCTTCACATTAGACAGAGTGGGACAGCCATCTCAGATGGCAGATATAACAACTCTCCACTGCACCTACAGCATAAAAACCCAAAGTGGTTGTAGAGGTAGTCCTCAACTTACCACCAAAATTGAATTTGAGTCCAAATTCATTTTGCCGCATTTTTTTTTAACCTTTCTTGCCAAATTTGTTAAGTGAATCACTGCCATGGTTAAGTTAGTGACTTTGTTAGGTAACTCTGGCTTCTCCCTTGAGTTTACTTGTCAGAAGGTCACAAAAGGTAATCAATCACATGACCCCGAAACACTGCAAACATCATAAATACATGCTAGTTGCCAAATGTATGGATTTTGATCACATGACCATGGGGATGCTGCAACAGTCACTTTTTTTTTCAGTAGCACTATAACTTCAAACAGTTACTAAACAAATAGTTGTACATCAACCATTTGTAGTCTACCTGTAGTCTAATACTAACATAAAGAACATTACTATTTTGTAAGTATTAGTTGGGATGTCATTGCAGACTTGCTGTGGATGGGCCCTTGGGAGCTGCAGTCACTGACGTCTTCCAGTATCCCATTAGTGTGTGCATTGCGGCGGGAATAGGAGTCACTCCTTTTGCTTCCATTCTGAAATCTATTTGGTATAAGAACAGTAATCTAAACACACAACTCAGAGTAGAAAAGGTAAGTCATATTGTGGTTATGAATTTCATCTATCTTATTTCATAGCTTTTAAACTTTTTGCAAATGAGCTAATTTAGTCAAATGCTTACTCCATTTAGCCTTACCTAGTAACACATCATGTTAAACATTGAGCTTAACTACATCAACATGACTCAATGTTTTATTGACAACAGTACAGAAAATTATCTCCCCTTTCTTTTTTTGGAGAGGGATTATGTTGACTTCTTTTTTTTTAGATCAACTAGATTCTGCTGTTCTTTTTCAGCTATTTACTAATGTTTGGAGTCATGTTTAGAGTGACCCGCTCCCTGCTTGAGCCGAGAGCGCGGGAGGACCTCTTGCACGGTAGGGCAGAAGAGTTTTCCCGATTTCTGCATGATAAAATCGCTCAGATTCGGGATGGGCTGGACTCCAGTTGGGTGGTCCCGGGGGAGATGTCCGGAGCAGGTCTTGAGACGGTTATCTGGGAGGAGTTTGATCCTGTGACCGCCGAGGGTGTGGACAGATTACTGGGGAGGCTGAATGCCACCACATGTTTATTGGACCCGTGCCCTTCCTGGTTGGTTTCTACCTCCAGAGAGGTGACACGAGGCTGGCTCCAGGGGATTGTCAACGCTTCATTGACGGAGGGGGCGCTTCCGACCGCCCTGAAAACGGCAGTGGTGCAGCCCCTCCTCAAGAAGCCTTCCCTGGACCCGGCTCTTTTGAATAACTATCGTCCTGTCTCCAACCTTCCCTTTGTGGCGAAGGTTGTTGAGAGTGTGGTGGCGCGTCAGCTCCCTCAGTATCTGGAGGAAGCATTCTATTTAGATCCGTTCCAATCGGGCTTCAGGCCCGGGCACAGTACCGAAACAGCATTGGTCGCATTGGTAGATGATCTCTGGAGGGCCCGTGACAGAGGTTATTCCTCTGTCCTGGTCCTCTTAGATCTGTCAGCGGCTTTTGATACTATCGACCATAGTATCCTATTGCGGCGGTTGGAGGGGTTGGGAATTGGGGGCACCGTTTTGCAGTGGTTCTCGTCCTTCCTCTCGGACCGCTCGCAATTTGTGTTGACGGGGGGGAGAGGTCCACCCCTAGGCCCCTCATGTGTGGGGTGCCTCAGGTGTCAGTCCTCTCCCCTCTTCTGTTCAACATCTATGTGAAGCCGCTGGGAGAGATCATCCGTGGCTTTGGGGTGAAATGCCATCTTTATGCTGATGATATTCAGCTTTACATCTCCACCCCAAGCCACCCCAACGATGCTGTGGAGGTTATGGCCCGTTGCCTGGAGGCTGTGCGGAACTGGATGGGCGAGAACAGGCTTCGACTCAACCCTTCCAAGACCGAGTGGCTGTGGTTTCCGGCGGCCCGATATAGTCAGCTGACTCCGTCGCTGGCTATTGGGGATGAGATCTTGACCCCCACAGAAGGGGCCCGCAATCTTGGTGTCCTCCTGAATGTACGGCTATCTTTGGAAGATCATATTACGGCCGTCTCCAGGGGGGCTTTTTATCAGGTTCGCCTGATACGCCAGATTTGGGCCTTTCTTGATCAGGACGCCTTACGCACAGTCACTCATGCCCTGGTCACCTCCCGTCTGGACTACTGTAATGCCCTCTACATGGGGCTCCCTGCGGGGAGCACCCGGAGGCTTCAACTGGTACAAAATGCGGCCGCGCGGGTAGTTATGGGGGCGTCGAGATACTCCCACGTGACGCCCCTCCTGCGCGAGCTGCATTGGTTGCCGGTGTTCCGGGTTCGCTTTAAAGTACTGGTTTTGGTCTTTAAAGCGCTCCATGGCATCGGACCAGGATACTTACAAGACCGCATTCTGCCAGTAGTCTCCCACCGACCGGTGCGCTCCCACAGAGAGGGTCTCCTCCAGGTCCCGACGCCTTCTATGTGCCACCTGGTGACCCCGAGGAACAGGGCCTTCTCTGTGGGGGCACCCACCCTTTGGAACGGGATGCCCCCTGGACTACGAATGACCAGTGACCTGAGGGCCTTCAGACATGACCTGAAGACCTGGCTCTTCGAGCAGGCCGGCCTGAGCTGACTCAAATGGGATTTTTAAATGGGGTTTTTAGATTAGTTGGGATGGGGTACAAAGTTTTAATTTATTTTAATTGGGGTTTTTTAGATTTTTATAGGGACAGCCTAGGATTTAATTCTTTTTTAATAATTTATATTTGTCTATATGTATTTTAGTTGGCTGTTCACCGCCCTGAGTCCTTCGGGAGAAGGGCGGTATATAAAACCTAAAATAAATAAAAATAAATAACATCCTGCAGTTAGTAAAAGGAGGAGATTTATTTTAGTATTGCCTCTGTGTGCGTGTGTATAATATATGTATATGTGCGTTATGTATATGTACACTTTTGAGAGTAGTCAACAGTGCCCACAGTAAAATAAATGACAATAAAGGTCTATCTATCTATATCTATCTATTGATTGATTTAGCTTGAAGAGAGACATTATCCTTCTTCAACATCAGTATGAGATGGGGCAGAAATATTCATCCTTACAGGATTGTAAGAATTACTATTGAGTCAGTTTTATCTAAAGGTTAAAGGTAGTAGGCTAGAAACTGGGAGATTGAGTGCCTTATCATTGGATGTCTTTGGGCGAGTCATTCTTTTCAAGTTTAGGAATAAAGCAATAGTAAGCAAGAGAAATATGCCAAAAAAATTGTATGGATTTACACAGCCAATCACCAGGAATCATAACTGATTCAAAAGTCATCATCATATCAGCATCAGCATCCTGAAATCATAGATGAAAAGAGCTCTGCATAATCTAAAAATGCATTTCTTATGATATGATATGCCCAAGACTTGGTAAACACTTCAACACTTGTGCCTACTCTACATCCCCTTACACTGTCAAATTACCAATAGCCATTCAAGATCAACTCGTAAGAGCATCCTTAAGCATGATGTTCAAGGTAACAATTGAAAACATACACGAATGACTGCTGGAGTACATTATTAAACAATAGAGCTCTGCACTGTCAGGGATGGCTAGAAAATCAAGTATAAATTTTAAACCTGAGCACAGTAGCTGGCTATAAGATTAGCCACTTATCTCCAAATAAATAATTTAAGAGCCATATAGGATGCCCAGTGAAAGCTTGCACTTGGTTGAATTGTTTTACTTTCCCTTGACAGGTTTATTTCTATTGGATTTGCCGAGATCCATCTGCCTTTGAGTGGTTTGCTGATCTCCTGTGCTTGCTGGAAGCACAAATGGCTAAGAAAGGGAAAGCCTATTTTCTAAGCTATCACATATTTCTTACCGACTGGGATGAAAGTCAGGTATAAATGAAATCTTCTGGGACTGAGTTACTGCATCTTATTTTTCTAGGACTGCAGCCTAAGGAACAGTAATCAAATGAAGGCTTAATCGCATCAAGCATGGCTTTCTTAAAATGAATCATACTTACATTTGTCTTTTGAAAGACTCTGTTCCCAGTGCAGTGTCACAGAGTCCCAGCTATGCCAAAGCAAATGTCAAAGCTGGGTTTAATGCCAAAGTTCTTAGTAACTGCGGGAGTATCCAGATCTGTGATTGCTCTCCAAAGCCCTTTTCTTCCCTTCTCATCTATCATTCTCCTCTCCCTTCCTCTCTGTCCTGAGGCTCAGCTAGCTACCAATTCACTCAATCTGCTGATATCACTGAACTTTTCTTTATGGTGCTGGAGTATCGGTGTCACGGCTTGTACTTCAGTTCCTACATGCTATCGGGGGGGGGGGGGGGGGTTTGATAGATGAGACTATATGAAATAAATGTCAATCCTGTTGCTGGAGAACAAGGAAAGACTTGAAGCTGCCTTTAAAGACACCTAAGCATGAGTTTGGACAGATTCATCTCAGATGCTGGTTCCATCAGTCAATGGCACTTCATTGACTGGAGAACTTTTGGGCCATCATACTTAGTTATCATAATATTGGATGATGTTTTAACATTTACATGGATTAAGCTTTTTCTAACAAAAAAGGATGGAAGCAGACTTTTCTGCTCTTTCTTTGCTCCAAGAACTCCACTAAGAATCCTCTTACATAGGGCTGTCAAACTTCCAGCCCATGGACTGGATGAATCACGTGCTGGCCATGCCCATGTCCAGTTTAGCAAAGCTTGCGGGGAGTCACCCCAACAATCACAACAATCAGCGATACCATTGTGACAACATGAGTTTGACACCCCTGCTCTAACAGTTGGAAGATCCAGCTGATTGGCATAAAATGAGAGATGGGAAACAAAATTACTGAAAGTTGACAGAATGAACCCAAATTTCAGAGAGTCTCCCTCCCTCCCTCTTATCTCATCTCTCTATATCTTTAAATTGGTTCCTCTGTTCTCTGAGCAGTCTTTGGAGTCCCTCAGAGGAAACCTGGATGGGAATCAAAGACTGGGAAATATCTGATCTTTTCCCCTTATATCTATATATTCATTTGTCCAGTAGTAATATTCTCTTTCTTCTTAATTCTGAAATAATGACTTTTTGATCCACTGCAATATAGGCTATGCACATTGCCTTGCATTACGAGAAAAAGGTGGATGTAATTACTGGCTTGAGACAGAAAACTTTCTATGGAAGACCAAATTGGGATACTGAATTCAAACAAATAGCAGAAAATCATCCTGGGTAAGGCATGTTAGCAACTCCTGATGATATCACCATGCTATGTTTTTCCCAATGTTACAAAGATAGGAAGGAAACTTGTTTTTTGATATATTTAAGTTGGATATTTATACTAAAAGCATATTTATGTGTTATAATGCTTTCAAGGAAGAAATCTTGAGTAGGCAATGCCATCAAATCTAATTTCTGGACATGAAAATCTAATGTTTGAAAGTATTTCAGCTTCTTGGCATTTATCCAGCTATAATTGAAAGCCCCAATCCAATTATTGTTCAACACAAAGGACAAACTAACATTAATTTTCATTGAAAATGGTTATTAAAAAGATAAACAGTGAGGTCTTTTTTCTTAGAATGTCAAGGATGTGTTTGTTCCCCAATCTCATTGGCTGTGGATGTAAGGACAACGCTATTATGTTATTAGTTCATCTCAGCTTGAAAGGTCTAAGTTGAATACCAGAGGATTGGGGGATGGGTGTTGTTTTTGGGGACTAGAAAGTCTTAGAAAAGCTTCTTTGTTCCCAGAGAGTTCTGAAGCAATCATTACAACTGCTAACTTCAGAAAAGAGGAAGAAAAATAGTTCTGATTACTTATCAGACCTCAATATTTAATATCTGTTGATCAGAAACTAAAATCAGTGCCATGGAAAGGAAGAAAGAATAGAACTATTTTTAAGATATGCAAACAAAGAAAAAAAATATTGCAATCCTTGTCCGATTGCTCAGAAATAAACTCCATTAATTTCAGCAGACCATAATATATGTAACTAGATTTGCAGATTCTTTAAAATGGTATATAACACATACAATTTTATAAGGTGAAACTATAATTAAACAATATAACCTAGTCGATATTTAATCCAAGAATTGCTAAATAGGGATTTGTGCAGGACAGAAAAATTCTGAAAATTATCTATGATAAATTTTGTGAAATATACAATAAAGTTTATAGATGTCTAGTATTCATAGCTGTGAAAGTTGGACCATAAGGAAAGTTGAGTGCCAAAGAATTGAGTCCTTTGAACCAGTGGTGGGATTCAAATTTTTTAACTATCGGTTCTATGGATGTGGCAGGGGAAGGATACTGCAAAATCTCCAATCATAGGTGGTATTTGTCGGTTCTCCGAACTACTCAAAATTTCTGCTACCGGTCCTCCAGAACTGGTCAGAACCTGCGGAATCCCACTGCTTTGAACTATGGTGCTGGAGAAGACTCCTGCAAGTCCCTTGGACTGCAAGGTGATCAAACTGGTCAGTCCTAGAGGAGATCAACCTTGGTTGTTCTTTAGAAGGTCAGATCCTAAAGATGAAACTCAAATATTCTGGCCACCTAATGAGAAGGAAAGATTCAGTGGAGAAGAGCCTAATGCTGGGAAAGATTGAGGATAAAAGAAGAAGGGGACGACAGAGAATGAGGTGGCTGGAGGGAGTCACTGAAGCAGTAGGTGTGAGCTTAAATGGTCTCCAGGGGATGGTAGAGGACAGGAAGGCCTAAAGGAACGTTGTCCATGGCATCACGATAACTTGGACATGACTTTGCGACTAACAACAACAATTATTCATAGATGTCTCCTATTAAAATCTGTTCTCTATTTTCTGAGTGAAGATAATATGAAAAAATTAAATGGTATCTTCCATTTATTATATTGGCATAATTTCTCATGTGAGGACTGAGCAAATCTGAGCAATGTAACAATGTATTTATTTATAAGTAGTCCTCACTTACCCATTACTCATTCAGCAACCATTCCACGTTATGATGGCACTGAAAAAGGACTTATGAATAGTCATCAAAGTTGCAGTTGTCACAGCATCCCTATGATCACATGATCACAATTCGACAGCATATATTTATGATAGTCACAATGTCAGGAGGTCACATAAATCATCATTATAATCTTCCTAGCCACTTTCAATGAGCATGTCAAAGTCAATGGGCAAGCCAGTAGAAAGTTGTAAGTCACAGTCATGTGATATCATGTTTAATGGCTGATAATGATTTGTTTCATGATTACAGACAGAATTGATGTTGTAAGTCAGTGTAGTCATGTGACATTTCACTTAATGACCTCGCTGCTTAGTGATTGAGTTGTTGGTCCAAACTGCATTGGAGGATTATCTGTATTTCTAATATTTCTAATAGGTCTAATAAGGGATTGACTCTAGGATAAAACTGACATCACATACTCTATATTCTTTATAACTTCCAAAGCTTGGCTTAGATACCTATTGTATTTCAAAGCTTGATCAATACATGTAGACTACAACTTTACCATACGTGTAGCCAATAACAAAATTGTGAAATTCTCTCTTCAAGAAATCTTGACAGGTGCAAGATTATTCTTCTTACTAACATTGAAATACCTTTAAAGGCAAAGTCCTGAAAGCAATTAACATCAACTAAATACATTTAGAATTTAAAAAGAAAAATAGAATTAAAAACAATTGTTCTAATTAAAAATAATTTAATTCCTAACAACTGAGATGCTTAAAAACCTAGCTTGGAGCATAGCATCAACTAAACAGTGATTAAGCTTTGCAAATCCTTTAAACATTGATAATATGTGATGTTTCTTCCCTGTCTCCCTTCTGGGAAGGATTTCTACATATTTGGGATCACTGCAAAAAATGTCCTGTAATAAATGTTTATAGTTGACCAATAGTCAAGATAGTAAGTCTAAAAGCCACAATGTCACCTATCACAACACCATCATGATTTCCATAATAACGTCATGATGCATTGTGTAGGCAGTGATATTCTCCAGGGATGGGAAGATGTGGAAGCTTTTTTTTTTTTTAAAAGAAACTCATTGCTGGTAGGTTTTTAAATGTTGCCTCTTTTGTATTTTACTGACACAAAGACATTGCTGTACCACTTTAGTCATATTATTGTGATCCCTTTCAGATCTCCTGCTTCTAACATGTATGTATAGTTTTTCTATTTAAGGAAAGGGTTCTTAACCATAATTTGTGAATCTTGATTTTCATTGCAGCAACCGCATTGGTGTGTTTTTTTGTGGATCTAAAGCTCTTTCTCAGAATCTTCAGAAGATGTGCAACCGGTATTCATCCACTGATCCAAGAGGCATTCAATTTTATTATAACAAGGAAAGTTTCTAGAACTTCTTTTTAAAATGATAACTGATAATTGCATGCTTGGAGCAATGGAAATGCATCATTTTGAAACTAGTGTTTGTTATTTAGTAAAGGAACTTATATCTCTATTATTACTATGAACGCAGATACTTTAAAATACCTTAAATTCTTAAATGTTATGCCCTATTTGATTATAGGCTGCATGCTTTATTATTTCCTGTAAATCATTAATAAGAGCCCTCTGGGAATAGAATGGATTATAATTTAAAACAAAATAAAATAATGCAGGAAACATAGACATCAAGACTAAGTTTTCTGTCTTTTTATTAGCTTTGAATAAGACATTCTCCGGTTTTACTAGCTGAGCTGGTGACATATCTGAAGACAGTCTCTGCAAACACCAGAATGATCTGGATAGAGGTTCTCAGTATTCTCTTGATTAGTGGTGGGATTAAAAAATTTTTTACTACCGTTTCTGTAGGCGTGGCTTGGTGGGTGTGATGTGGTGTGGCTTGGTGGGTGTGGCATGGCTCGGTGGGTGTGACAGGGGAAAGATACTGTTTTTTGTGTCAAATAACCCAAAACATATGCCATACTCTTCTATCTCATGGTATAAGTATTTAAATCCCTGCCATCAGTGGTAGTATTCACATTTTTTTTACTACCTGTTCTACATAGTTGTGGCTTGGTGGGCATGGAGTGGCGTGGTGGATGTGGCGTGGCTTGGTGGCATGGCAGGGGAAGGATACTGCAAAATCCCCATTCCCTTCTCACCCCACTAACCTGCTTTCCAGCTCCGTTCTCCTGTGCAGGGCAATAAAATAAAATAAATAAAATCAGGAAGCAGAGAATAGATGGGGGCAGGATCAGTCGGAGGTGGCATTTGCCAGTTCTCCAAACTACTTAAAATTTCCACTACCGGTTCTTCAGAACTGGTCAGAACCTGCTGAATGCCACTTCTGCTCTTGATGTTTTCATCTATCTGCAAAGCTAATCTATATCATACTCTTTAAAGTATGAACTTTTCCCCTAACTCTGTATCTATGCACAGCCTGCCATCAAAACGTACTATATCTGATCATAATAGAATAACATCCAGTTTGATAATTTGAGGTTTATTTGTAGCTATTATCCATTCAAAATAAGGTAGAGGTCATCCTCGCCTTATGACCGCAATTGAGCCCAAAATGTAGGTTGTGAAATGAGATATTTGTTAAGTGAGTTTTGTCCCATTTTACGACTTGTCTTGCCACATTGGTTGAGCGAATCACTGTCGTTGTTAAATTAGTAACTCCATTGTTAAGTGAATCTGACTTCCCCATTGATTTTGCTTGTCGCTAAAGGAAATCATGTGATACTTCAACCGTCATAAATATGAACCAGTTGTCAAGCATCTGAATGTAAATCACATGAACATGGGGATGCTGCAATGGTCATAAATGTGAAAAATGGTCATATAAGTCCCTTTTTTCAGTGCTGTAGTAACTTTGAATGGTTACTAAATGAACTGATTTTTTCATGGTTAAATAGTTTTATTAGTTTGTAAAATAGCATACAAAGAAAATACAAAAATAGTAGGGAAAATAGGGAAGGGAAAAGGAAAAGAGGAGGGAGAAAGGGGGAAGAAAAAAAAGGCATTGACTTCCAACTCCCTTTGGTGCAGTAGAATAAGGCATTAACACAGTGGTGGGATTCAAATGTTTTTACTACCGGTTCTGTGGGTGTGGCTTGGTGGGTATGGCAGGGGAAGGATATTGTAAAATCTCCAGTCAGAGGTGATATTTGCCGGTTCTTCAAACTACTCAAAATTTCTGCTACTGGTTTTCCAGAACTGGTCAGAACCTGCTGAATACCTCTGCATTAACATCAAACTTCAACATGTTTACTTTTACATAATTGTACTAACTAGCCATTTCTATAACAACATTTCTATCTAATCGGTAAAACCCAAAATCAAATGTTCATTTTTTTCCCCACATCAAGCACAAAGTCCAGAAGCGGTTTCCAGATAGAAATAAAGGTATTTGTATTTTTTTCCCTTGATCAAAACAGTCAATTTAGCTGTCTCTGCTAACTTCATCAGTTCTTGCAGTCATTCATCTATTGTGGGCATTGGCATGACTTTCCATTTCTGTGCATAAAGTAGTTACTAAATGATCTGTTGTAAGTCAAGGACTATCTGTAGAGCCTCTTTGTTTTGCTGAAACTGTCCAAAATTTTAACATATTTGATAGTTTCTCCCAAAGAGATTAATTTGATTTACATCAATTAATATTTCATCCCACAAAGACTCAAGAACTATCAATTTTATTATGAAGATAGAAGTTCATCAGCTGGGTACCAGCATATCATTTGTAAATGAGATTAGATTTATTAGACTTATTTATCACTAACGGTTGAGAAGAAAATAATGAAGGCACCACAGGTAATCCTCAAAACCCTTCATTTATTGACTGCTCAAACTTACAACAGCAAGGACAAAAGGGACTTTCATATTTATAACTCTTGCAGCATCCCCTTGCTGACGTGATCAAAATTCAAGCCCTTGACAAGTAGCACGTGTTTATGACAGTCGCCGTGTCCCGGATTGTGTGAACACCATTTGTAACCTTCCCAGACAGCTTCTGACAAGCCAAATCGACGAGGGAAGCCAGATTTGCTTGATGATCACATGATTCATTTAACAGCTTTATGTTCTTCTCCGTTTCTTGGCCGAGGGAGCCAGCATTGTCCAAAGACAATTTGCATAGTCACATGGCCAGCATGGCTATACGCCAAAGAATGGCCAGCATGGAACAGTGTTACCTTCCCATTAAAGTGGTACCTATTAATCTACTTGCATTTGCATTCTTTCCCACTGCTAAATGGGCAGGATGGCTGGGCAGGTAATGAGAGTTCACTATGTTGCATGGAGGTCAGGCCTTGAATCCAGGCTGTCAGATCTCCAGCTAACAAGCTCAGCATCTTTAACTGCTGATCCATCACGTTGTCCTTTTCTTTACATGTAGGATCATAAAAAGATGCCCTCCAGGCCATTATTTCCTTTAGGTCCATGTTGTCAATAAGGCATATGTCTTTCCTAGGCCTGCCTGGAGATGCCAGGGAACCAGAGACACACGCATGACTGTTCAGCTTCTATGTCTTCCCTGTTTCATTCCTGCTTTCTCTTTTCTTTCACTGCAAATGCTGCTTTTTTAAAGTAGGATTACCGATAAATGACATGCAATACATATAGGGAACGTGCCATCCTCAATCAAGTTTTATTCAAAGAAAATAAACGAACCCATGGAAAATCCAAAGAATGAATATCCTGGCCGCAGTTGAGTTCTACACTAAATAAAATAAAGGCATTTCAGTTTCACTGAAAGGAAAATCTGATAATGCATTTATTGATGTATGCAATAAAATCTGAAGTATAAAATATCCTATTTGTATTACAAGGTGAATAAGACAAATGGCAACATTACAGAGAGAGAGAGAGAGAGAGAGAAAGAGTGAGAGAGAGAGAGAGACCAGGATGTGTACATCAGCAAACGTGTAAGGCAAGTAAAAATCCGCAGAAATCTAAAAACGTTTTGTCAAATGCTACTGTCTTTCATTCGGGACCCGAATTTATGAGGAGGCTAAAAGACATATTTGTAATATGATGATGCATCTTTATTTCTAAATAGTTTTCATAGATGTTTGGTGTATGTAAAAATGATTAATGTAAGCCATAGACTGGGACCATGAAGCAAATGATGGATGAATCTGCGCAACTTTGCCCCAAAGTGATCCCCTTCCCTGAGCCTCAGAGTTACTTGACACATTTTAAATATATATTGATATGGTAAAAGGAGGAAGAGAGGGAGTGTGTGTGTGTGAGAGAGAGAGAGAGGCAGAGAGAGAGAGACACAGAGAGAGAGATCAAACAATGGGATGCTTATATGGAAACTATTATCCACTGCTGCTCGATAAAAGAGAAGAGATGATCATTTCCTGCCGATGTTGAATGATTATTTGGAAGGTCCTATATAGGAAGTAACAATGTTATACTCCTATACTACTATTTCCTGCTTGCCCCTATTCCTGCACAATCAGTATTTAGTGTGTCTCCTGCAACAAGATCTAATGTTTTTCTTCTGGCTCAGCATGGCTTCTCCCCACTGCTTTGATTTATTCTCACTTTTGCAAATCACTGTGCTATGCGACAGAAGATGCCTTTGGAGCCCTTGTGAGTAGTTCACTGAGGAACAGAACTGTTATCGCTGCAAGAGGCAAATTTCACTGGCATCGGGATAAGTGTCTGAGAAAAAAAAAGAGAAATAGGAGGAGGAAGATAGGCAAGGTTGAAGCACTTGAACGAAGAAAGATCACCTTCTTACAGATGCCGTTAAACTCAAAAAAGATAATAGGAAAAGGATGTGGAGTACCCTGCTTGAGGGAAAAAAAACCCTTTTACACATTTGCTGAGATAATAGGAGAATTCATGCATTGTTGTATATTTGCATCTGGTGTATCAATATGAACATGTCTGTATGTGTGTATGTGTGTGTGCTTTTAAAAAATGAAAAGTGATGAATAATTTGCATCTCATCAAATAAAGTTGAGAGAAAATAATTGTGCCATTCATTTATGTTAATATTTCCTATTTTGTTTTCTGTCATCAAAGCCAATGTAGGAAAGATCAGTTCTAATTGTATATAAAAATGGAAGTATTCAAGTTATTGCTTTCTGGGGATGTTAATAGCAAAGAGTTTAAGGTGCATGCATATTTACATGCAACCAACTTCCTGTTATATTCCTCTTGATACAACCACCTCTGACTTCCATAGAACAAAGCAGGCCGAAGCATGCTCATTTTCACTTATTTCGTGTAATTTACTCCTTGTGGCTGATCATAGGTACCCCAATGCTTTCTACCAGCATTTACAACCTAACTCTAACATTACTTAAGTCATTTTCATATTTTAGTAAACATAGTAAAGTACACAATTCATTTCCTTGCTCTGATTTTCACCACTTCTATAAAATACAATCATTCGATCCATTTTCTACCTTGGGTCAGAGGTGGTATTCAGCAAATTCTGACCAGTTCTGAAGAACAAGTAGTGGAAATTTTGAGTAGTTCGGAGAGCATGAAGACACCTGGAGTGGGGTGGGAATGGAGATTTTATAGTATCCTTCCCCTGCCATGCCCATCAAGCCCCACCACCAAGCCAAGCCATGGCCACCAAGCCATGCCCACAGAATTGGTAGTAAATTTTTTTGAATCCCACCACTGCTTTGAGTGCGATACATTAATTTGCTGCAAATCATTCAGTTTGTCAAACAACATAGCATTGTCTGAATGCAAAATCATGCACTCATTCATGCCCTCCAACCACGAACTCATAAGTACAAGCATTACTTTACTATTTAACATAAATACATAAACAGCCAAGGGAAGATCACACTTTTGCTTCCTGCTCAACGATGAACCATTCACTAAAGATTTCATTTATGTCAGGCATGCTTTATTTTTATCATGTGCTGCTCTTACTGCATTCAGGCATATTTCATCTTAAATTCCATATTTGCCCCAAACATTCCCTAATCTAAATCTATTCACTCTCTCATATACTTTGTCTTAACCAACAAATTTACCAATATGTTATTTCTTATATTCTTGCATTTTCTCAATGACCTGGTCAAGAGCAAAGGTGTGGTTTGCACATCACTGCCCAGTAATAAAGCTATACCAACCTTCCCATGGTTTTTTTTTCTCCTCCAATTTACTCTCCTACGTTTTCCATTAGAATTCTCCCAAGTATATTCCCAGGCATACTTCGTTCATTTATTTTATTTATTAAAACAGAATAAAGAGCAGATGAATAAAATAATGACTAAAAATTAAAAGAAGGCGCCACACTAGCAGCAAGCTTATATGTATATAACTGCTTCTCATTCATGGATTCATAAAGTTTTATATAATACTTTCAATAAAGAATGACCATTTTTCACAATAATTGTGCATATATGATCGACAGCTCTAAGCAGCTTTTTATTTGTTTATTTATCAATCAAATTTATATCCTGCCCCAATAAAAAGACTCCTGGCAGTTCAAAAAATAGCAAACAGAATAACAGTACATAAGAACATAAATACAGGCAGTCCTCGACTTACGACCACAATGGAACCCAAAATTTCTCTTGCTAAGTGAAACATTCGTTGTGAACTTTGCCCCAGTTTTATGACCTTTCTTGCCCCAGTTGTTAAGTGAATCACTGCAGTGGTAAAGTTGTTCAGTGAATCTGGCTTCCCCATTGACTTTGCTTACAAGAAAGTCCCAGAAGGAATCACATGACTGTGGGCACCGCAACCACCGTTCGGTTGCAAAGCATCCGAATTCTGATCATGTGACCATGATCAAAAGCTTGTAAGTGTGAAAAATGGTCATAAGTCTTTTTTTTAGTGCCTTTGTAACTTTGAACGGTCACAAAATGAACTGTTTTAAATCGAGGATTATCTGTATAATTAAAAACTCCCAAAACACAGCATCAGGCCCCCAAGATCTCTGGAAAAGTTCTGCCTTTTTGGGAAGACAGATAGTGTTGGGGGGGCATTCCCTGGAAAAACATCACTGGAAAAATGTCCTTCTCAGTGGTGGGATTCAAAAAATTTTACTACTGGTTCTGTGGGCATGGCTTGATGGGCATGGCTTGGCATGGCTTGGTGGGCGTGGTTTGTTGGGCTTGATAGGGGAAGGATACTGTAAAATCCACGCCCCACTAACCTGCTTTCCAGCTCCGTTATCCTGTGCAGGACAACAAAAGAAGACCCAGCCAATCAGCTGGGACTCGGGAGGCAGAGAATAGATGGGGGCGGGGCCAGTCAGAGGTGTTATTTGCCAGTTCTCTAAACTACTCAAAATTTCTGCTACCGGTTCTCCAGAATTGGTCAGAACCTGCTGAATACCACCTCTGGTCCTTCTGGACTTTGGCCCTCCTACCTTCCTGGACATGTAGGACAATCAGTTGCTACCACTAGCATGATCAACATAATGAGGACAGATGTCATGAGAAGATGTGATCCCACAGGTGTTATTGTTTTAACTATTCAGTTGTGCCCAACTCTTACATCCTTTTTCTTTATGTTATTTCCAGTCATTCTTTGTGGTGTTTCATTAATTTTCTTTATTTACTGAATTTATATAGTTGCCCATCTCATTTGCAAATGGCTTTCATGATGTATATTAATCCTGGTGCTCCAATACTGGAGGTTTTCAAGAAGAGAATAGACAGCCTTTTGTCCGGAATGGTATGAGTTGTCCTGTTTGAGCAGGGGGTTGGACTAGAAGAGGGCCATCAAACTGCTGGTTCGCGGGCCAGATACGTAATGAGCTGGCCACGCCCACCCAGTTTAATGAAAAGGGTAAAAAGTCCCAATACGTCATATGACGATGCAACACCCTGGACAGGAAGAACCTCCAGGGTCCTTTCTAACCCTATTATTTCATGTTCTAGGTTTTTCAATTCATTATTTTCCATGTGCATGTATAAATAATACTAGTCTTAAACCTTGTATCCAAACCAAACCAAACTTTTCAAGCAGATACTCGCCAAACAACTGCCAATCTCACATTCCATAGTCTTTACTTTTCCTATACTCACATTTTATTCCCAGCTAACCTTTCATTTTATTCATTCAACGTGGATGCTGTTCAACTCCAAATGACTTTCATGTTACCTATGAATAACTTTTCCCCATGCTTGCCTCCATTCAGAATACGGCACAATTTTCCATATCCCAGCAATTAGGAGGTGCATGCAGTATACTGATATACAGAGAGTTGATACATATTTCATTTTGAAAATGTTACCACTCAAATTCTAATACGGGGTCTGTTTAATTCATGAAGGATCAAGATCAAAATGCAAGTTTAAATAAGACACAAGAATAGAGATAACTGATGTAAGGTTATAATTAAGAAATAGAGTTCAAGAGTTGACTAAAAGCAACTCAGGCAGGAATCACACATGGCTCTGACTGAGGCTTGCCTGTAGTTTGAGCAAGTGTCCTTAGAGAAGATAGATACTAAAGTATTTGGAATTAGAGAAAAGACACAAGAGATTTCCTAATACACAATTCTGAAATCTGTGGAGTCGAAAACAACTTAATGGCACATAATCAATCACACAATTAGTAATCTAACCTTTGGCCTAAAAGAAGCAATGTTGTGGTTGTAGAGAAAGGGGACAGAAAGAGAAAGAAACTGGCAGAGCTCAGCTTTTCTGGAAGCAAAATTTCCTGCTTGCTCAAACTTTTGGCAAAGTCTAAAAGATTTTGTGGAGGGCAAAAAAAAAAGAAAAGAAAAAGAAAACCCCAACAGTGATGTTCTTTTGAGCCTGCTTTCTGAAAAATAGATCTTCTGGAAGGATTGTCAAGATGGCCAGAAAGCAAATTCAGTTGAAGTGACTACAATGGCAGTAAAGGCGCAAAACAAATATCAGTTTTAACTGTGATTATTCCTATCCGAATGCCAAGGCAAGATTGCATTAATGGTCAGGTTCCAAGCATTCATTATAAAAGGCAAATACAGAGAGAAAGAGAGAAAGGCTGGTGGGGGAAAATGTGTAAAAGTTCCAATGTAGAAAAGGGACTCCTTCCAAAAATACCACAGATGCTCTGTGGCTTTGAGGAGCTTTCTATTAGGCAGCCAGAGTGCATACATTTGAAACAAGGGAGACAGCAGCTCGTATGAAACTACAAAGTGAAATTCCCCTCCGCCCTTAAAAAAACCCAGTATAAATTAAAAAAACTATACCAGATACTACCAGAATTTGGTATAAAAAATAGGTTTTCCTTGTAAAAATGTAAAGGTTTCCCTGACTCTTGGGGATGATGCTCATCTCTGTTTCTTGCCAAGGGAACCAGCATTGTCTGAAGACATTTATTGTGGTCATGTGGCTGGCATGATTATATGCCAAGGTACACAAAATGCTGTTACCTTCCCACGGGAGTGGTATCTGTTTATCTACTCGCATTTGCATGTTTTCATACTGCCAGTACTTTATCTGTTTATAGTTTCAAGAACTCAGTTACAATCCCCATCGTTTAGAGATTTACTCATACTCCTTTTTTGTCTCTGATTCCAGTGATTAATGAGAAAGATCTCTTACTTCTAGAACTTTTGATTACCTTTGATAGATAGGCAAACTGGAAGATGGTTTGAGAGCGGAAGTCTTCAGAAGTTCTTTCTCTTTTCTTGTGTTTCTTATTTGGAATGTCATTTCTAAGGCCAACATAGTAGACTCCCAATACAAACACATATGTGAAGAAGTAGCAATCTTTTTTTTAAAAAAAAAATCCTCTGAATAAGCATGGTCTGGTTGTTCAAAAATCACACTTTAAAGCAGCTCTGGATTAATATTTCTGGTTAGGTTGTAGAAGTTTATGGATATCAGGTCCAGTCTGCAAAAGCTGGAAAATCATTAGATGACAGCAAAGAGATTTCATCTAGTGCTTGGTCTGGACTTTGTAACCAAGATATAACAGAATAATAACAGAATAACAGAGCTGAAAGGACCTTGGAGGTCTCCTAGTCCAACTCTCTGCACAAGCAGGAAACCCTATGTCATTCCAGACAAGTGGCTGTCCAATATTCCAGTGATGGAGCATCTACAAATTCTGAAGGCAAGCCATTCAACTCATTCATTGTTCTGTCAGAAAATGTCTCTTTAGTTCTATGTTGCTTCTGTCCTTGGTTAGTTTCTATCCATTGCTTCTTGTCTTGCCTTCTGCCCTTTGGAAAATAGGTTGACTTCCTCTTCTTTGTGACAGCCCCTTAAATATTGGAACACTTCTATCATGCCACCTCTAGTCCTTCTTTTCACTAGACAAATCCACTTCCTGCAACTATACTTCATATATTTTAGCCTCCAGCCCCCTAATCTTTTTTGTTGCTGTTTTCCAGATTTTTTTTTATAATATGGTGACCAACAATGGATGCACATATTTTGTTCACCATACGGCTGTCCTAAAACACAATCAACTAAAAGTTACTGGAATTGGAAAGGAGTCTATGACCAGTTGTCACAGTAGGAAGTATTAGTGTGATTATGGTTCTTTGCAAGAGGGATTGAGTTTGTCAAACTGTATCAAAACTTTAGAATAAAAGCAGGAACCAAAATAACTACCACAGATGCAAGGTTTGGTAGATTATTGCTTGATGAACTGAAACTTAAAATTGTAGTCCTATATCCTACATGGAAGTAAGACACAGTGAGCCAAATCCAAATCATGACAATGTAAACACCACAATCCCTTTCACCAGTTTCACACTGCAATGCCACTTAAAATATACTGTTGTTATTCCACAAAAGTATAATCATGATGAGCATTTGAGGAAGATTATTAGGTTCACTTTAGTGTTTAAAATATGGTTTCCAAGTAGGTATACATAAATGTTCTTTCATTTAAAATGAATTGTATGAATGTATGTATTTTAAATAAAATAAAATAACTTAAAAAAAGTTCTCTCATTTAATAATCACACAATTCACTTAATAACTGCAGTGATTCGATTATAAGCTGTGGCAAACAAAGGATATAAAATCAGGTGTAACTCACTTAACAAATGCCTTGCTTAGCGATAGAAATTCTAGTTCCAATTATGGTCGTAAGTCGAGAACTAACTCCATGGAGGCTGCTCACCACCCAGCTGAAAAAATGCTCCAGAAAATTACCATTTTGAAACTTTCTTAAGAGGAGTTGCCACTTGACATCTAGTTCTGGGTGTCCACAACTAGAGGTTCTAATAAACCAACCAAACTAGAATCATCCTGCATTACAAAATACAGACTTCAGAGGATAATTAGGACTGCAGAAAAAACAATTACTACCAACCTGCTTTCAATCGAGGATCTGTATACTGCACAAGTCAAAAACAGAGCTCTGAAAATATTTACAGACCCCTCACATCCTGGACATAAACCGTTTCAACTCCTACCCTCAAAACGATGCTATAGAGCATAGCACACCAGAACAATAGACACAAGGACACCATCACTCTGCTAAACAAATAATTCCCTCAACACTGTTCAACTATTTACAAAGTCTGCACTACTATTACTGTTAATCTTCTCATCACTCCTTATCACCCATCCCCTGCCACTTGTGAATGTATGACTGTAGCCTTGTTGCTTGTATCCTAAAGATTTTTATTGACTGTTTCCTAGTATGATTTGATTGCTTATTGTACCCTATGACTATCATTAAGTGTTGTACCTTATGATTCTTGACTCTTGACGAATGTATCTTTTCTTGTATGTACACTGAGAGCATTTGCACCAAGACAAATTCCTTGTGTGTCCAATCACACTTAACCAATAAAAGAATTCTAATTCTGTTCTATTCTACAAATAAACTTGATGAGACACTAGTCTTCTCTTCAGGATGGTATCTGATTTATGCCAGGTATTATTTTCTTTACTTTTCACTACAAGATTATTTAATTGACCTTCAAATATAATTCCTAGACAGATTCTTTATATTCATGCAACCATTCCATTTATGACATTCAGTTACTCAAACAGGCTTATAAAAACACGCCCCCCCACCTCCCCAACAGGCAGTTCATTTATCGCAGAACAAGGGCAACACCTAGTGGCCAAAAGAGTCAATCCAGTTATATTTGTTTTTCTGTAATGTTCTCTGATTTGATTCTGAAATTCAGAAAGGGTTGATTAGGTCTAGACAAGGGGGAAAACAAACAAAACAAAGACCTCAGATACAATTTGTCATTTGAATTGTCCATCTTTTTCCTGCTTTATAAAAGCTGTGCTTTGTATTCCTTTCAATCCCCCAACTAGGTCTCAAGTGTTTTATCGCACAACCTCCCATTTTTTTTCTTTTGCTGCCCTCTAGTGGTTTCTTTGCTAATCTTTCCTTTCCTTTGCCCTATTTTTAAAAACCTCGTCTTTAAGTTCCGCAGATGTATTCTCCCTTTGCTGGGTCACTCACAGCTAATGCGATTCATAAATAAGTATGAATTTCGTTTACAGATTACAGGAAAGAACCTTTATTCTTTTAAACTCTATCCAATTTAAACATATTTCATTTTTAATAATGATATTTGAAGAAATTCCTCCAAATTATCATTTCAAGCACTAATTAAAATGTAATTAATGTTTAAACTATGGCATCTTTTCTCAATCTTGAACATCTGTTTATTTTCATAAGATCATCAGTATCTTCCTATGCTTCTCTAACTAATCTTTCTTTTTCTCATTCCAACTGATGATTGCAGTATTTTAAATAAAAAGGAGTTGTTGACTGTTTGGGGGGAACGTGTTTTTTGTAGCTCCAGTAAAAATGAGCCTACCTGTTGTACACATCCCTAGTAGATCTGGTGGACAGCATATGAAAATATGAGCATAGCACTTCTCTGCTCTGCATCAAAGTAGCCTTAATTTTCCAGATAACCATTTGAGTTTAAGAAAAAGAGGTGACTGTTTTAAAGATTCCACTGTTTGGAAAGAACAGATATTACATAAGATGATCTTAGCCAAAAGTCCAATAAATCTTTTCTGCCAGGCAAGTTTCACTTCTGAGATTTCTTTTATTACAGTACAAAATGGTACATCAGTTAAACATTTATGAGAGTTGTTCTTGTCTCTTGCCTAAAGGAAGGCCACAGAAAAAGCAGAAATATACCTACTAAATAAATGATATCAATCAATTAAAGTTATAAACAATTCCATACACTGAATTGTGTGACCTTCCAAATTTAGGTTCTAGAATTTCTATTTCAATCTGATACGTACATATTACCCACAGTATTCTTTTAATGAATGGCTTATAACTTAGTTTTTATCTATTTCAGTTGTGTCAACTAAATATTTTTATAGAGCAATGTGGTTTTCTTTTGCTAGAAATTAAATATGAAATGTCTTATAGTGCTGTAATTTGTTAATGGTATATTGGAATATATTAGACATACCTTAGCTTCATTTGTTATCCACGCATATTTTAATGTTTAAATTCTTTTTGTGATAACCCGGGCACGAAAGCAACACAGCCAGAGAACAGGTCTAACTCCCCTTTATTGCTCCAACTTTGACCCCAAACGTCGCCATGTTTACTACATGTCCTGGAGCAAAGCTCTCACATGCACCTTCAACAGCCTCTGGCTGTGAGTAGTCCAGTAAGCAAAGTTTAGCCAAACAGTAACCAGGGCCAGCAGTCCAGTCTGCCAAGTTAGCCAAACAGTAACCAGAGCGAGAAGTTCAGTTAAGCAGGCAAACAGGGCATGCCCCACAAGACAGAATACAGTAATCTCCGGGCGTTGGCATGTGCACACAAGACTTCACAGATTCAACACTTGTTCCTGACAAATGCTCCTCCCACTGGCATCTTCTTACATCTCAGTGCTCAGTGCCTTCTGAAGAGGGTCCTATGAGGCACTTTTACACCCAATTAAAGAGTTTTATAGATTTTAGTAGTGTAAAGATCAGTAGTATATAGAAACTGACCCTTTAAAGCAGTATACATCTTTTTTTCAAGGAAAAAAGATTTTTGAATTCTATTATTTATTTATTAATTTGTCAAGAGGTTATAAGATAACAGGTATAAGTATAAACATAGTTATGAATACATGAAATGGATACACGTAAGAGAAATAAAAAGAAACAATAGGACAAGGACAATAGAGATGTTAGTGCGCTTATGCACACTTCCTATAGACCTCTTAGGAAAGGGGTGAGGTCAATAGTAGACAGTCTAAGGTTAAAGTTTTTGGGTTTAGGGGAAGAAACCACAGATCTCATTTAGTGATGATCATTTGGTTTTTGGGGTTAGGGGAAGAAACCACAAATCTCATTTGGTGATGAGTAATTATTAAAATATATACCTTAAATTGACTAAAAATCTTACAATATAACCTATGGCACACAATTATACTCCAAGTGAAATAAATGCCACTATACTAAGTCATAATCATTATTGCAACTCACTCCACTGAACTTGCTCAAAAGGCTTTACATTTTTAAGTGCAATAAACTTTTCAGTGTGAAGTACTCAAGATCTTGTAGCTCTTTTTACTGATCAGGACATTTCCACTCATTTTGTTGTGTTTTGCTACAAATTCCTCATGTATGATTCTGTTCATCTATTTGATAATGATGGTGTCAGCTTTGAAATTCAGCTGCCACATTTTATTGGAAGGGGGTTGGAGGAGTTGAAAAGTTCAAGGTTATTCTGTATGTCGTATTAAGAAATTTCAGTTGCAGTTAATTGGTTCTCGTGATTTATGAAGTGTAGAAGTGGGAGGAGAGAAGGGAGGAGAGAAGGTGGATTCTCTGTAATGCGCAAAAATAATTTCCCTTTGGGAAATTGCTTTAGACATACCAGATCTGTTTCTAAATAAATCAATTGGAGAGAAAATGTCTCGGAGTGATTGATATCATGGATACTTTCTGGATGCCTTACAGATGGTGTTATCCATTCAGTTGTGTCTGACTATGGGCCAGGTATATCCACATCTTCTGATAGGCACTACTTTCTATGTTCTGGCTAATCCTATGCTCTGGCTGGTGTCAACTTTGATGGTGACCAGCAGAGGTGATATTTAGCAAGTTCTGACCAGAACCGGTAGCAGAAATTTTGAGTAATTTCGGAGAACCACCGGTATTTCGGCAAATACCACCTCTGACTGGAGATTTTACAGTATCCTTCCCCTGCCACACACACCAAGCCACACCCACAGAACCAATAGTAAAAAAATTTGAATCCCACCACTGGTGACCAGCCCCTGTATTCTTTGGCGGCCTAGTTTCCTTTTACCAATAACTCTTCCAAACATAAATGCTTTTTCCAGTGACTTCCCCACATTACATGGCCAAAGTAAGTGAGACTTTCACCTGTTTACTGATTACAAAACAAGGCCTTATCTAGCTAGGTAAGGTAACCGTTCTTGACAATCAAGATGCTTTTTTCTCAATATTTTGCTTTGGTCTCTGTTTTAATGCCAGATGATTTATAAATGTCAAGGCTGACCTTAAGGAATTGTCAAGCAGGATCTATCAAGTGATTTTAAAAGCAGTTAGTGTGTACGATCCTGACTCTCAAGTCTTTTCCTGGCCATTTTTATTCAGGTTGCACATACACAGTGAGACCCACTATTTGGAGACAAGAAACATGAAATAAAATGCTTCAGCGGGAAATGCCCTTCCATGACAGGAGTAAGTCAATACTGATGCTTACGGATTCTTCATTAGATTATGTTTTTGAAGTGTGGTGTTGGAAAAGACTCTTGAGAGTCTCTTGGACTGCAAAATCAAATCAGTTAATCCTAAAGGAAATCAACTTTGACTGTTCCTTGGAAGGATAGAAACTGAAACTCAAATATTTTGGCCACCAAATGAGAAAAGAGGACTCATTGGAAAAGACTCTGATGTAGGGAAAAAATGAAGGGAAAAGGAGAAGGGAACAGCAGATGATGAGATGGCTAGATAGTGTCATCGACATGGTGGATGTGGGTTTGAACCAGTGGTGGGATTCAAATTTGTTTACTGCCGGTTCTGTGGGCATGGCTTGGTGGCCGTGGCAGGGGAAGGATACTGTAAAATCTCCAGACAGAGGTGGTATTTGCCAGTTCTCTGAACTACTCAAAGTTTCCGCTAATGGTTCTCCAGAACTAGTCAGAACTTGCTGAATACCACCTTTGGCTTGAAAGGACTCTGGGAGATAGTGGAGAACAGGGGGATCTGGCGTGCTGTGTGGTCCATAGGGTTACAGGGAATTGGGCATGACTTAGTGACTGAACAATAGTTGACTATGTTTGGTGTACAATCTTGGAAATTTAGACATTTAAAAATATCTTGACTATGGCAAATTTTTCAACTATAAACCTAACTGAAGTGATATCATTTTAGCTACATCAGGAGCAGCATTTGGAGCTGCTTTGACTGATTTTCTACTGATGATGGTCCAAGAAAGAAGCCCCATTGTCTTCTTCAGTGCTGTTATCTCCACAGGGTTAACTCTCTCTCTCTCTCTCTCTCTCTCTGTGTGTGTGTTTGCCTGCAAGAGACAAAGAAGGATAGCATCCTGAATCTGCTTCAATGAGTCCTTGATTTCTGTACTCTGATACTTCGAACTGTTTGTATTATTCTTTCATTAAGCATTCTGTGACCGCAACGCACTGCTCTTTCATTTGCATACACTCACAGTGAACAGCAAGAGTGACAATGAAAAACAGGCAAAATCATAAAGAAAACCTGAAGTGTAGAGAGAGGAACTGACTTTTCTGCTGTGCTGAATAATTTGACTCACATGGTCTGCCAAAATCACTTGTCTTGCCAGCAGGGCCTTTGATGAGCAACCCTTAAAAATGTCCACAGAAGGTACATACATTTGAGCTCCAAAATGTTTGGCACCTGAAGTGCTAATTTGTGAAATTGATTATCTCCAGCCATTTATATCTTAAATTAAGTGGTAATAAAACAAGGGAAGCTATCCAGCACTTAATCTCGAATATACATACGATCTAATCTAAAACGTTAAGCACTAAAATGTTTAGGCCTGCAGCACGAACCACTATGTATATTGCATTCTATTTTCTTTCTCCCTTGACTTTGTTGATAATTAACACTATCGTTTAAAACAAACACCCCAAATTACAAAGCACTTATGCGAACATACTTTGTTCGTGTAATACAGAGGAGGCCAGACTTTTTTTAAAAAATAACTAGTTCCCCAAAGATCTAGCTGAGCAGGTAAAAACATAAAGCTGTAGCAACAGAGATGTTTTCATTTTTATGTACTGACAGCAACTGTTAGATTCAAAGTATAACAAGGAATAAAAGATCAAGAGATCCCATTAATTATTGGATTGCAAACTCTATGTTCAGGCTTGCTTTTCCCTTTCATGTTTATCTTCACAAGAGAGATTAATTATTTTGTTATTTAAGCCTGCCTGCCTAAAAATATCTAATTCAAGGGCACATTTTAAAAATCATGTTCTGCTAAATCCTGCTCTACCTTAATTGATTCCAAAGTGTAAAGTTGCATATGTAATGAAGATCATATCCTACTCTTTTCTTCAGGAACTTAGGATAATTTAGCTGGACAAATGTTGATTTTTGACAAATCAAAGTGTGATTCAAAATGTGCAAAAGTAAAACATTATCAGTTTTTCCCTTGCCTTCTCCCCTCCCTCCTCCCCCTGTGGGGTGGTTTGGATGAATCTACCAGTTTAATCACTGAGCTGTTGTTCTTAGGTAAAACTGAAAAAAGATGGGATATAAATCTATGAAATAAATATCTGCCATATTTCAAAGTCAAAAAAGCTAGGGTGTAACCCAGTGGTGGGATTCAATTTTTTTTTACTACTATCGGTTCTGTGGGTGTGGCTTGGTGGGTGTGGCAGCAGGATACTGTAAAATTTCATCAGAGGTGGTATTTGCCGGTTCTCCGAACTACTCAAAATTTCTGCTATCAGTTCTCCAGAACTGGTCAGAACCTGCTGAATACCACTTCTGGTGTAACAGCAGCTTTCTGACCTGGGTAACCTTGAAATTAATTAGATGGACTTATGTACAGTATGAAAAATTCTACCTCTCAATTGATCATATAATTAGAAACAGAATTATAAAGAGAGCAAAGAATAAATCAAGAACAAAATTAAAAGACAAGTTTAAAAGGTAGAGAAAGCACCTTCAAAATACCAGCCATCCCTGTGGTTACACGCCAATCTTCAATCCTCATGCTAGTTGGCAAAGCCAGCTCTTCATATTTTTCCAAAAGGTCAGAAAAATAGGGGCAACCTCAGTTCTAAGGCCAAGATTTTCCACAGGGCAGGGGGCAATTAGAGAAGAGGCTCTTTTCTTAGACCCCATTAGGATCCATAATATATACTCCCTGTCTGCCCGAGTGAGATGGATCAATGTAATTGGGATAATTCCTCGGGTAACCTGGTCTCAACCAACACCTTGAATTGGACCTGAAAGCAAACTACCACCCAATGCAACTCATGCAGAGGAGGTGTCACATATATCCCAAAACTGGTCAGACCAGTTCTATAGAACCAGTTGTTACGATTTTGCCCAGTTCAGAGAACCGGTAAATCATGCCCCTGGTTAGTCCCTCCCCTCTCCTCCCAGTCAGTCCTTATTGCTCATGCGTGACATCGCACACATTCCTGACGTCGCTGACTGGATTCTCTCCCACCCAAATAAGATATTTTTTTTCCTCCCAATGATCAGCTGTTCTGATGATCAGCTGTGCCAGGATCCCCCTTGCTGTCTTACTGCTTCATCCAGGAGGCTTCCCTGAGGCCCAGGAGGCAAAAAGGGGTGCACGGAGTGGTGGTAGTGCTGCACGGGTGATGTTTTTGGCCTCCTGGGCCTCGGGGAAGCCTCCTGGGAGCAAAAACACCCTCCCAGCTTCCCTGAGGCTCAGGAGGCAAAAAAAATTGAGTGCAGGGGGGTGCTGCAAAAAAAGCCATGCCCACCCAGTCACCTAGCCACTCCCACCTAGCCACACCCACAGAACCAGTAGTAAAAATATTTGCATCCCATCCGTTTCACAGCTTCATTCTGCACCAGCTGCAGCTTCTGGATATTCTTTAAGAGTAACCCCATGTACAGTACATTACAATAGCCCATATGGGAGAAGAGCAAATTATCAGGGACTGAGAAAAGGGCTTCCCAATGCAGCTAGTACACAACATGAAATTGAGCAAAGGCCCTCCTAGCCACAACTGCCACCTGCTCCTTAACATACATAATTGATAAGTTTATATACCCACCTATCTCTCATATGTGACTTATTTTTGTCCATATTTTATGCTGTTTAAAATAAATAGATTAATTTTAGAGGGATTGCACTAGATTAATTTTAGAGGGATTGCACACCATGTCTTCAGCAACTGTCCTATTTGCTCTTAGTAATGTAAGTATACCAAAAGCAGTTATTAAGAATGAAAGGAGAGAATAAACTGAATACTGCTCCTTGGGAAATGCATATTTTAATTCCTGCATGGCCAACACATAAATATACATGTACTGTACAAAGTAATATTATCACATACAAGTTAATTATAGGAGAAACTGAGTACCCTGTGAATCAGTTTATGTTGTGCAGTCCCCAGTTCCAAGTATCTGAAAGGTCACACAATGGCATGATTTTTGTCAAAAAAGGAGAATCACCTGATATTATCTCATTGCAATAAAGAAGGCCCATGAACATCTTATCAGGCTGGTCCTTTTGCTAATTGCTCCAAGCTCCCAAAATATAATATTGTATGTAATTCTCCAAATTATGTTGTATACTTTATTCTTTGATATGTTTTTAATAGATTTTATTACTTTCCATCTGTCTGATAAACTCACAAATTTTGTTTCTCTCACCCTGTACATATATACTTCCAAACTAGACTGTTTTCTCTGTGTCATATAATATATATGGGTATATGCATAATTTTGTATGTATCTATTTATTTATCCGTCTATCTATTTTGCCATGTTTGTGTAGTGTATATTTGAGAGCTGTATGCAACGAATTTTCATTTTAATGTATGCCGATTAGTGTACAATCAAAGTGACAATAAAGTTATTCTAAGTCTAAATCTAACCTTTGCTGGACAATGAGCCTTTGCTTCTTTCTCCCTGAAAATGTAGGCATTTGCATCTAATGCTTCCTACCTAGTTTATATACTATTATATAAAAATAAAAAAGTTGAGGTTTGATATTAATGGCTTATTCTACTGCACCAAAGGGAATTCGATGCCTTTTTTTCTTTCTTCCCCCTTGCTTTCTCCCCCTTTTCTCTTCCCTTTTCCTTTCCCTAACTTCCCTACTATTTGCTTTTTCTTTGTATGCTATATTAAAAACTAATCAAAATTATTTACACATAATCTTTCCTACCGAAATTGGAAAAAAAAAAAGCTCCCTTCCGTTACTTTAAATCTATTCCCTGAATTTGGGGAACAGTTTATGCTTTTAATTGCAGTGTCTCAGATGAATATTGGCATCTTCTCCAACTGTTACTCATTCCCGTTAATCTCGAAGCATGCTGTCTCGTTCCTTCTCCTATTTTAATTTCTAATATGCACGCGCTGGAGACCATCCCACAAACTCGAAAGTTACGCGCCACTAAATTTTTGCCCTTCCTAATTGTTAAGCCTACGTAAGCAAAGGGGGAAGAGCTCTGTGTGACTCTCCGGGGTCCTCAGAAGGGGGAATGCATTGGAGGCTACGAAGTCCGCCTGCGCCGTCGGTTGAGCAGGCGCTCTTTGTAGTCAGCCGGCCCACAATGCTTTCGCCTCGCGCAAGGGCGTTCTGGGTGCCTGAGGGGAGGCTAAAAAGCTCGGCAAATGGCGGCCTCGGGGAAGGTGGCTATTTTCCGCCTGCCGGTCCTTCCTACCATTGGAGAGATCATCAAATTGTTTAAACTGAAAGCCACGAAGCAACTGTCCCAGAACTTTCTGCTGGATCTGCGCCTCACAGGTTGGCCGTTCGCGGCGTTTCTGGCTTCCTCGGTGTTAACAGTGGTTCATCTTTGGAAGGGCAATGGCTGCTTTGCTGACCTGAGAAAAATGTTTCGCCAACATATATACTTTTCCCACCAACTTGGGGCTCTCTTCTTAGATACACCGGAATGCCCTTTCCATCTTTCCTATCTTGGGCGGGGGACGATGGGAGTTATTATAATCCAACCATTTGAGAAGCACTGGGTCGGTAGAAACTGATACACCTGTCTTTTTAATCTCAATTTGATTTAATGTTTTTCCAGTTGGCAAAGTGGCAGTATTCTCCTAATGTGGAAAAAGCGAATTAGATGGTGTAGAAAATGTGCATTAAATCCCACAGCTCGCTACAGAGTATGGGCTTTTATCTATCTACCTCCCCCTTTTGGTTCCCCTCCTTTTTTGGATTTAAATTTTATTGACTGCAAAAGTGAAAATACGACCGTCACATGATTTGTATCTGCAAAATGACGCTCTTTTACATTTGCTTGTTTCTTCTTTCTAATCTCTTTCCTAGAATTGACTTTCCATCCAGATTTTGGATATGAAATAAATGTTTGGGCTTTATGGTTTTGTTCTTAATAATTACCTTAAGTGTTTTTCCTTTCTGAATATGAATATTTAAAGAGTGCCCATAGAAGTAAGTGATCTGTGCTTTATTTTGTTATTCCAGTTTATCTGAATTAATCCACTTGATTGTCTCAAATAAGCAGCAAAAAAACCAAACCATTGTTAATATGACAAAAAATGCAAACTGTGGGAGGGCATACATATCACTTTTATCTTTTAATTTATCAGTGCTGTACTCAAAAGAATGAACTAACTTTTGGAGTGCAAAAACCATGTGTACCGGTCTAATATTACCATAGTAAATTTATAATCTGAAGACCAAGTAAAATATAAATTATCATAATTTTCACTAGCTATGCTATACTGTACATTTATCTGTCCAGTTTACTTGATTTAATGATGCAATTATGAATGATTATTTTGAAGTGATAGCATCATTTACTTTAAGTGTTCTCTGCTTGTGAAATCAAAACTCACTACTGTATGTTTTTTTTTGCAGATAAGATAGTAAGGACTGCTGGCAATCTGAAGGATGCTTACGTGTGTGAAGTAGGCCCTGGGCCAGGAGGAATCAGTAGATCCATCTTAAATTCTGGTGCTGCAGAATTGTTATTAATTGAGAAAGATTCTCGTTTTATTCCAGGACTCGAGGTACCCAAATATTTTCCAAAATGGTACTGTTGATAATTACCTTTTTACAGGTTAAATTGTATTTTAATAATTAGTTACACTAGTATATACTAGTGATGAGGTTGGTCCTGACCCTTGTGATCTTTTGAGAATCTCTTTAAATGGCTTTTTCAGCAAGACTTGGGATCCCCTGCCAATGAGGAGCTCATTCATCAGCTCTCCTTGTATAATATTGATACTTTCCCTTTTATCATCCAGTTTTTATAATAATTGTTTTAAATGGGTTTTAACTGTTTGATTTTATTGTATGCTGCTCAGAGCCACTTCGTGTAACATGGGTGGTTATATAAGATAGACAGACAGATGGACAAAAGTAATCTTGTTTATATGTAAACGTAATTGTTCCTGATTTGGATATCATGGCAGATATGAAATGACAGTTGCTGAGTCAACATTAACTCTTCTTTTCCAAAAAATTCTATAGTAAATTACAAAGATAGAGGGTGGGAAAGAAAGATAAATCTACATGATGCACAGTCCTGAAGTGATTCAATGATCATGATTAAGAAACTGGTGGTGTCTGAAGTAAATAATAAAGCAAGGTTTTAGGAGAGGGAGAAGCAGACTGTCATGCCCCTGGTGGAGCCTGACTGAGGGAGAGGAGGAACAGCCGACAGGGAGTGGAAGTGTGGCTCCGGAGGTTGTGGAGGAGGCTGGGGAAGGGCAGAGGTCAGCTGATCAATCAGAGGAAGACCCAGGCCCATCCCCTCTCCATCCTAGGGCACGCAGGGAGGAGAGGATAAGGAGAGACCTGGTCTACTCGGGAGGAAAAGGCTTTGATCCTCTTCATGGGCTGCAGCTGTGACAACTGAATAAGAGGACAGACATGCGTATGGGCGAACGCTGGAAACAAAGCATGGAAATATCTCTATAGTTCCTCTCTGAGTTTGGCATCCTTTCCAGTGTGTGTTCTGCCCTCCTTGTAACTGCTTGTGTGGGAGTTTTTTGTCTTCCATCAAGGATATTTGGAGCTTGGAAACAAAGTGAAGGAATAAAAAGGGCTTCACTTGGGGTTTTGTGACTGTGTTTATTTTGTATCCCCACCCTGAGTCATCACACAGACTATGAATCTCTGAGATAGAGAAAAATTAATATAAAAAATCAGAATGTGACTTGTGGAAACCAGTCTTCTCCAAATAATGTTCTCTAGAGACATTAGACAAAATACCAATTTTCCCCAATCAGAATAGTTAATTGTTATACATAGTTGAACTAATTCCTAATTTCTACTATATAAAAATCTACATTGAACTGTTTGTAATTCAGTTGATACCACATTATAATTCAACCGTTGTATTGATTTCTGCATCCTTACTGTCCCTCAAGTCATCTCCCATATTGTTTCAAAATATCTCTGCTTCTCTAAAGCAGGGCTGTCAAACTTGTGGCCCGTAGTTTGGATGCATCATGCACTGGCCACCCCCATGCCCGATTTGGCGAAGGGGGAAAAAGTCGTGACACATCACATGACACCGCCGTGACGATGTGAGATTGATACCCCTGCTCTAAAGTAAATGGAATATTTAGAGCTGTTCATCAATGAGGGGAATTACTTAAAATTGCCTGCCAGAAAGTAATAAACAAGCTTAAAATGATAGAAACAAGTTTGAATTTAGAATCGCTTAAGTCAATTCTGCTTCAGTTCTTTATAGGAAACAAATAATTTTAAACTTAAAGTTAATAATTGTAATATTGTTGCCTTTGTATACTCTTTGTATTTGTGCAGGTTAGCATTTATTTAGCTCTCCTTTTGGCACATTTGGTGATACTTGGTATAACAAATAGAATCTCAAATGTACAAGTTCTTGCATTATAGATGCTTAAAGTTTTTCAATTGTTAAGATTTTCAAATGTAATTAAATAGGTTTTTAATATATTTTTCTTTTTTCAAAAATCTCAGTTGCTGTCCGAAGCAGCTCCAGGAAAAGTCCGTATTGTCAATGAGGATATTTTAACATATACATTCAATGAAGCTTTTCCTAAACATCTTTCAAAGAACTGGGAAGATGGTCAGTATGCTACAAATAAAAATATTCAGAATATTTATTAAAATGAATTCACTGTGTGACATTACTATAGCAATATAGTGATAAGACTGGAACTTAATTTGTATGTTCTATTTCTTAATTTTGCCAGTAACCTGTAATGATCCCTATGATAAATACATTTTTCCGTAAGCAGAGCTAAGGGCACATTAGTGCAAGACAAGTGACTGGTGTTATCAAGTTAATAAATTCTAATGTTTCATACCAAGTATTCTGTAGATCAAAAATCTGGGCAATGAATTTCACTAGCAACTTAAATACTATTCAGAGTCATGTTTTAATATTCATTCTGGGATGCCTAAATAGCATATCTGTTTGTTTTCTGAGATTAGAACAAATGCTATTTATAGATCTAGACATGGATGTCAAACTCGATCACGTCACGTGACATCATGTGATGTATCAGGACATTTTTGCCTTTGCAGAACAGGTGGGTGTGGCTTGAGTGTGATGCATCTGGCCCAAGGGCCACCAGTTTGACACCCCTGGTCTAAGACATTTATCAAGAAGTCATCAGTTGCTTACTGAAACTCAAAAAGATGCCTGAACAACAGCAATTAACTCTGAGTTCCTGTCAAAGCCTTTTAAGCTATTGATGCAGAGACTGCACTTTGGATAGGATAAATGCCAAATATGAGGTCAAAATCTAAATACAGGATTTTTTTTTTCAAAACTTAATTTTCCCAGCTTAGGTTTACAAAAAATGCAACTCTTAAATTTTCAAATAGGTCAGGAGACCTATTTGAAGGAAAATTCAGTTTGAGAAGAGAAACTGAAAAAGCTTTGGAAAGCTTTAATGCCTTGGGAAAGAAATGACAGGGATCCCATATGATAAAAATCTCTGTCCTTGCAAATAAGGCACCTCAGACGTTCTCTTTGTTTTACTGCTCTAACATTAAGGATGTTGAAAACTCCATTCAGTCATAGATTTGTTGATCAGATCTGCAAAAGATTCAGTATTATGCCTTTTAAATAAATCTAAAAGTTTTTAGAAGAGTTTCTACCTTCCTGTTTATGATACCTATGTAACAGGTATGATATAAATTAATAAAAAATTTGGAACCTGAGAATGATCTAATAATTTTAAAAAAATATGTCATATTATATTGGAATATATATTGAAAGTAGTGATAATTAATTAATAGAAGTTAATTTATTGATCTTTGATTCTGATTAAGGTTTATGGTCAAGTAAATATATTTGTGCTTTGCCTTTTGTCTTTTATAGATCCTCCAGACATACATATTATTGGAAACCTCCCTTTCAGTGTCTCAACTCCACTAATAATCCAGTGGCTTGAGAATGTATCTAATCGAGATGGGCCTTTTAGTTATGGTAGGATACGGATGACCCTGACCTTTCAGAAAGAAGTTGCAGAGGTGAGTTTGTTTTATTGAATTATTATAACAATAAATATGAGCAATTAGTACATTAAAAATTATTAAGTTTAATTTGTTCTTGTAGTTTGTCCATTTGTATAATGGGAAAGCAATAATACATTTGCTGGCTTAGAGAATGGATTCTCCACTATGTAGAGAGAATCTTTGTGTTTAAAGAAATTGTTTTGTTATCAGCTATCTGTAGTAGCAGCAGGACGGATTCTCTTCAACCTGGAAGTCCTGTGTATGTTCAGTTTTCTCAGGGATGGAGACAATAGGGTTTGCATGTGATAACTGCATACTTAACTAGAAATGCATAAATTGAAAGTAATTCTATGGTTGCAACACATTGAGAGCTCCAAAGCTAGTGGTTATCACTGGTTTTTATTCATTTATTTCCTGCCTCTGCAATTTTTGTCATAAAGTATTCCTACAGTTCTTCCCACCTCCTTACTTTGTCCACAACAGCAACCTTGTGAAGTGGATTGGGCTGAGAGAGAGGTACTGGCCCAAAGTCAACCAGCTAGCTTTCATGCCTGAGACAAGACTAGAATAGGTAACTGAAGAGACAGAAAATGGCAAAACCTGTGCCATGATACTAATAATGTAATTAATGTATTGATGTACTTGTATTGGGATGAAAGTTCAAAAAAATTATTTGAATTTGTGTTGTGATTATCATGACATGAATTTTATCATTTCTTCATCATTATACAAGTAGTGCTTGGCTTACAGTCACAATTAGGACCAGATTTTTTGTTTCCATGAGATTATGATTGTTAAGTGAGTTGCACCCAATTTTAGGACCCTTTTTGCCATGGTTATTAAGTGAATCACTGCAGTAGTTAAATAAATCATGTAGTACTTAAGTGAATGCAGCCTCCCCCAGTGAAGCTGGCAGAAGCTGGCTGGGAAGATCACAAGTGGCATTAACATAACCCTAGAATGTTGCAGTTGTTGAAAATACATGCTGGTTGCCAAGTGGCCAAATTTTGATCACATGACTGTGAGGATGCTATGACAGTTATAATTGCAAGGTCCAGTCATAAGTCATTTTTTTGATGTCCTGGTAACTTTTAACAGTTTAGTAACTTCAACAGTTGCTAAATAAATGGTTGTAAGTCAAAGACTACCTTTTTTTGAACTGATCATCAGCACGACATAAATTTTAATTATGCATCAATAGGCATTCAGTAATAGCAACATGGTTACTAGCCTTGGTTGTACATTACTCTATTTTAACACTGTGAGGAAGATTTCATTGAATTATATGTGTAGGAATGGTCAAAATGACTTTGTGACATTGGCTGGTTTTACACGCTTTCAACATGCTACACAAAACAAGGCACCAATAAAAGATGTTTTCTGATGAAGAAATTCATGGCATAAAGGGTAGAGCTGATATAGGTAGTCCTCGAGTTGCGACTACAATTGAATCCAAAATTTATGTTGCTAAGTAAAACATTTATTAAGTGAGTTTGTCCCATTTTACGACTTTTCTTGCCATAGTTGTTAAGTGAATCACTGCATTTGTTAAGTTAGTAACATGGTTGTTAAGAGAATCTGGATTTCCCATTGATTTTGCTTGTCAGGAGGACACAAAAGCTGATCGCATGACCCCAGGACACTACAGCTGTCATAAATATGAACCAATTGGCAAGCATATGAATTTTGATCATGTGACCATGGGATGCTGCAACTGTCTTAAACATGAAAAATGATCATGTCACTTTTTTTAGTGCCATTGTAACTTTGGTCACTAAATGAATTGTTATAAGTCGAGGACTTACCTGCACTTACACTAGTGCAGGGGCCTCCAACCTTGGTCACTTTAAGCCTGGTGGGAGTTGAAATCCACCAGGCTTAAAGTGGCCAAGGTTGGAGACCCCTGCACTAGTCCACAGTTCTGTGCAAATAGAATTTTGAATCAGTAAGGACAAAGCTTTTTCTTCTATCCCCTGCCCCTAACAAGACAGAAGATGTACCAGTGCTGTGGAAAAAGAAAAAAAACCAAAACCCTGCTGTTGAGAATTCTCTGAATTGATGCCAGAAATGTGGCTGAAAAATAGGAGCATTTCTGAAGAATCTCTCAGCTGGAGCATTTTAACACACATTTGAACTGATTTCTCCCTCCTAACTAATTCAGTCCTGAAATCTATTTCTATAGCAAAAATTTCTGTCTCAGTAAGATGGGGTCCTGAATCTTTTTTTAAGTGTGCCTTTTGTAATATGCGTTGCAAATGTTCCGTTTCTTTCCTAATGTTCTAGTTGAGTTTTAGTGATCATCAGTGCCAACCTCTGCAGATGGCACGGTAGGGAGACAAAGCCCTTTTATCAAAACTTGGTTCCTGGCGTTTCTGGCATTTCAGTTCAGTTTTCTGAAATAATTGGTAGTGTGAGCTGCTATTCTAAGCTTAGTGGAAAGGCTGATGGATGAGGATTTCAGAGCTAACCAGGTTGGAAAAGGGGAAGAGCAGCCTCTTGGCATTTAGGCAGAAAAAGAAAGACTTAAGAACATAAATGCAGTCTGCTTTATATAGCAAGAGCCAGCTGTATATCCTTTCAAGTTTTCTCATATGTGACATGAAGATTACAGTGTTTTTGCATATAATGTGGCTCAAACGGGATGCAAAATAGCACAGTTGGTAAGTTTCTTATATTAGGTGATAAGGCGATGTAACATAAAATCACCGACACAATCATGATAATAGAATAAATTTGTCTTCTGAGTTATTGCAGAGATCTTTCTAATCTTTAAACACTTCTTAATGCTAGCTGGTATGCTTCAAGGACTATATAAACAGTCACTATATTAAGGTTATTTTTAATGGCCCCTCTTAGTCTGATGGAAGTAAGGGAGAAGGTTTCATGTCTTAGACATATCTAAAGGTTTTAGATATATCTGATTTTCTATTACTATATTACTATTTTAAAAAAAATTCAAGGCCTGACTTCCCAACTCATCACCCATGTAATTTTGATTATCTTTTACATAGATCAATAATTATTGTCCCTGTTTTAATTTTTTTCTTTTTCGGACTTGTTGGTGTTACTGTTATTTTTGTTATCACATTCCATCAAGTAGAGGTAGTTCTTGCTTAAAGACTGCCCTGTTTAGCGACCATTCAAAGTTACAATAAGTGCTTAAAAAAGTAACTTTATGACTGGTCCCTGCGCTTATGGCCATTGCAGCATGTGATTGAGATTCAGGCATTTCACAACTGGTAGGTGTTCAAGACTGTCAGTGACCCAGAGTCATGTGATTGCCATTTGAATGCTTCACCACTGGTTTCTAACCGTCAATGGAGAAGCTGCAGTAACATCGCAAGTCATGATCATATGATTCTTGCTTAACAACACATTCATCTAGCAATAGATTTGTCATTAAGCAACAACTATTTGTAGCTGTGGAAGACATAGGAAATAGCTTTGAAGGACAGGAAGAAAAGCATCATTCAGACAATTGTGGCTCAAGTCCACGCCAAGAAACTAATTGGAGAAAAGCCCCTCCCTAGTTCACAAGGAGATAAGGTGGGGAGGGGAGCACATTCTGACTTGGAAGGTTCTGTCATTATAGATGTTCCATATAAATAGCTTTGACATGTATGACATTGGTGTCTTAATCTGGTCTACTTTATAGGACTAACAGTAACTGAGAATTGTAGACATGGTGTCAGGAAAGCTAAAGGCCACAGTGAACTGAGGTTGCAAAGAAAGCCACAGAACAACAAATATGTTCAGTCTAACAGGAAGTTAAAAATACCAATATCCCAGATGGTTAATAAGGATGGCAAAATTAACAGAAAAAGGAAAGCTATTCAAATCTTTAATTGTTTCATCTTCTGCAACAAGAAATATGTTTCACTTGGCCCCAGTAAAGAGCAGGATTGAAGTTTGAGTTTCCTGTTACCTGACTTTATTTTTACATTTGAACAAGTTCATATTGCTAGAATAGCATGAGATATACTCAGTAGAGAATTAAAACAATTTGCTGATGTGTGTTTGAACATCTACTCATTATGTTCAAATAATTCTGTAGAATGCCTAATATCCCTGATGACTAAAGGAGAGACAACATGCATACCTTCAAAAAGCTGAAAAAAGAGAATTTGGGAAAGCGTAGGCCAATTTGAACAGTCAATTTGTGGAAAGTTATTAAAAAGTTATTAAAAAATTGTCAGTGGGTAAACATCTTTAAAACAGTGTGATAATTAACAAACATTAATATGGATTTCTGAAGAATAAAAAGATAGATATTGTCGTATCTATCTCCAGTCTATAACACAGTCCTTTCATGAAGGCTCCACGCCAATTTGCACCACGTAGATAACCCTAATGACACATAAACCTCCAGGTGAGCTTAATGACCTGCTAAAAGAATGCAAATGACCAGCTGTCTGCAAGGAGTATAAATCCTTCCATTTCCCACCATCCAGTCAGAGCTGAAGAAGCTTCTTGGATGAGAAGTGAAACGTCTTCAAAGAAAAAACAAGAAAGTCCAGTTGCCCCTTGAAAAAAAGTACCTTTGAGACAACCATGACCTGGCTGACTAAGAATCTCCATAGACAAAGATAAAATTGTTCATGTATTGACATATCCATGCATGGATTTTCTAATGCACATACTTTATAGGCCATTGAATTATAACATTAATGAAGCTACATCTGCGTGTTATATAGAGACTACAATAGTGTGTCTATTCTAAAACGTAATGTAGATTAAAGTATAATCCTTCCTGCACTTAGAATTCCCTTTGCTTTATTATGAGCATTTGTCAGTAAAAAAAAATGGAGCATACATGTTGATTTAGAGATTGGACTAAAATGTTTTCTTAACTTTTTACATTTTTTTTTATTTTTCTAAAATACACTTTGAGATATGTCCTCTTAAATATGTTTTCAAATGCTCCAGGAATATACAAACAAATCTATTTGAGGAATTTATTGAAATACTATGTTCAGGTTACTATGATTTTTCTGAATCCAAAAAGTATAGAAATATAATGACAACAGAATTGTATTGGCTTTCTTTTACTTCAAGCTTGTTTTATTTATATGAGAAATGTTAGCATCAGTATAATTTAGACCTATTAATTGTTATAGCAATAAGTGATTCTATTATTGATAACCATGAAAAGATTTGTAAAATATTTGGTATTTTAGTTAACAGGCTATTCTAAAGAGCACTTTTATTTGGTTGTTTTACATTAATGCTTGCACTCATTTACAAAAATGTTTTTCTTCCACAGCGACTCACATCTAGTACAACATCCAGACAGCGAAGCAGACTTTCTATAATGTCTCAGCACCTGTGCACTGTTAATAAAGGTTTCACAATTCCAGGTCAAGCTTTTGTTCCAAAGCCAGAGGTCAGTCTGTTCATTCTTTTTGCATTAAAATCAGTGTTTGAAGCTTCATTCAGCTACTCCAAAGCCATTAGCATGAAGACTCAGATATATTCTAATTTAACCGAGTATTCAAGAAGGTTGTTGGATTAACTCAAACATTACTGAAAAGTAAATGTAGTAATAAGACATTTATAACTGGGGGGGGGCATAATTTTTTAATGAAGATGAGAGAGAGAGATTTAACAGCAGTGTTCAAAAGGAAGGCAAATCAATAAAAGAGAAAAAGTAAGAGTTGAGAAAATAACATCTGAATTTAAAAATAAATTCAGATAAATTCCAATACCCCAGAGATGTGTCAAAATTCTGAAGAGGTCTTGAGGAGTGGGAAACCCTGTAGGAATACCCCAAAGGAGCATCAAACTCTTAGTTAAATTATTTGTGTGACCTGTAGGAAATCACACATTTGTGGCAACAATAAAGGTTGACATACCTCTGGGAAATTGCTATTTTGGTTTGATGTGTCACTTCGTGGCGAAAGATTTCCTTAGAGGTGGCTGTGTCCTGATTTTGAGAATAACAACTCAAGTAAAATGTTATTCCAAAAAGAAATGTTTTCTGAGATTTTCTTGAATTAGTTCCAAAACCCAATCCTATTGTATTCCTTCTAATATCCAAAATACAGATTGTGATTATTTGTTACGTATGTCTCCTCTTTATAGCTGCCTTATTGTGATTTAGAAATTGCTGGTGATAATTATGTTCCTCTTATGCATAAGCCATAATTTGTTTATGCCATGGTTTATTGAATAAATGCATACTGTAGTAGCTAGGTTTTCATCTCACATTAAGGCAAAATGAAATAAATGTACTCAATTTGAGTACCTTCCCAGAACTTGGAACTGTCCTTAATGATTAGCATTCAGAAGCTACAGCTGGTATAAAATGCAGTGGACTAGGCAGTAATGTTTGTATTCCAGTATCTTCAGGTGAATCAACTTATTTGGTGGCTGCATTGGTTGCTAGACAATTTCCAAGTATAACTCTTGCTTCTGATTGTTACCTTTAAGGCCCAATGTAACTCAAGACTTAGTTTTGTAAGGGTCTGCCCATCCAACTAGATCAAATAAGGTTGACTCTTTCCAGGTCCTACCTTTGTGAGATGGGCATCTAGTGTGCACTCCAAAGGGGGTATTTTCAGTAATTACTCCTACTCTATGGAACACCCTCCTATCAGAAATTTGGCCAGCATTGTTCCTTCTTGGTTTTAGGCAAAGTGTAAAGGATTACCTATTTCTCTTTGCACAGGAGGAGAGTGTGCTATGATTGCAGGTGGGATTTGCAGGCACATAACTTGTATATCTCTTAATTTCCTTTTTTACTTCATCATTCTTTATCTGTCTGTCTATGGAATCTTCAAGAAATGTTATATGTTGAGATTGTTAGCCTCCTAAAACCTTTGGGAACGGATGGCATACGAATAAATAGCCATGAAAGTGGCTAGTATCTTAAAAGTATATAGTACAAAAATATTGTATACTTTTGGAATAAATTGGGCAGATATCAGAATTCCTTGGCAATAGTATGGAAATGGCCTATCATTCCCTTATTTCAGGGTATTTCTTCAATCTTCTGCAGCTAATTTCCCAATTGTTTCCCAATTTTCTCAATATTAACAAGGTCGGGACCTACTATAGATTGAGATTGGCTAAGTACTACAATCTTGTTGCTCAGTAGAGGGTTAGAATAGCAAATGGCATTGAGCTATATGATGGGATGGCCTACCGTTGTCTTGCCACTGTCATTCATTGGTGATGTTGATTAATTTGGTGAGAACTTCAGCAACATCTGAAGGATCACAGATTCCTGATCCTATTTTTGAATGTCTCCTTTAAGAAACATTCTGTTCCAAGCCAATGATTGATAGTTAATTTTCATCTGTAAGGCAGGAGAAAATGGAATAGACCGGGCCTGAAATTAATTCTCTGGTTTATTGATTGATGGTCTTCATTTGAGTTGGCAATAGACACCAATTTTTGCCTATTGGTTTTCTTTTGGAGATTACAATTGCTAGTGCCAAACTCAACTTATGAATACTGTTATAAATCTTCCCTTTTTACGATCTTGTAGTCCCTATAAATGCTGTTTTCTATTCTGTTTTTTATTGCTCTTTTCATGTTAAATTGGTAGTGGTAATATACAGTATGTCTGCAGAGAAAGTACTCTCTTTTCTTAAGATCTGTTACTCTTCTCTATTTCTATGCAAGCAGTATTTATTTTGTTTTGATCTTGCTGGTGTCTTTTTTCGGAATTTGTCTGACTTTGACAAAATACTTTAACTTTTTTTGTTTGAGAATTAGATTGCATGGTATTATGCCAGTGCAAGCTTGCCAGCTGTGTTAAAAATATTTGAACAGGATTCTTAAGATGTTTTTTTCAAACATGATTAATGGTGTTTTCAGAAATAAAATAGCTGGCACACAAAATATAACTAGATTATTAATCTATATTTATTAAGATGCTAGCTATGAATTCCTAGTTTCCCAAATGCAGCATATTCATTTTTGTGCTGTTTAGAATCATTTTCATAAGAAAATGATTTCCATATAGAAGAAAATGGTGATATTCATTGGCTTATCATGTGCTGTAGCGGAAATGCACAAACATTGAGAATCAAGATAGTTTTTCATGGGTACTTTTACAGATGGCCATCTTGAGGCCTTTTTTGAAATAGTTGCTATAGCGAAACACTTATATCCAAGATGGTATATTGGTAAAGTTGCTCCCAGGTTGTTCATCACTTTTAGCTTCCAGTATGTCCTCTACCAATCTATTACAACTTATTCAGGTCTTATATCATGAAAATAAGAATATCTTGATATTCATTATTGAATTGCAGTTATATTGGTTTGTACTGGCTTAGGGCTGCTTCTCCTCAAAGTTGTTTTTGTTTTAAATGTACTTAAGGTTACTTCTGCATATGTCTCAGAATTACCACAAGCAAATGTTTGTGATAAAAATGAATCAGCATTTATATACTTATCTTAAAAATGTCCCTTTAGAGAGAAAGGTTTTGTGTATGTGTGTGTATGTGTGTGTGTATTAATAAACTATATATAATAATATTTTGCAAACTGAAATGCTACATTAGCCAAAATAGGTGACATATTTTGAGTTTGTGTTTTACACTTTACAAAGTTTTACGAAATAATCAGAATCCTTGTTCAGATTTCACAGATAAGGTAGTGGCAAAACTCACTGGCTCTCTAGCCATACGGAGAGGTTGATTGCCTCTGTTACTGGAGGTAATGGCTACTAATACCTAATAACTTTACCGTCCCTTGCAGTTGATGTGTCTTTTTTTATAAAAAACAGTTTACCATTACATCTTTCATCAGTAATCTTTAACATTTAACAGTGTTTTTTATGTATCCCAAATATTTATCCCCAGCCTCCTTTCCCCACTTTTCAGCTTTGCTATATGACTCATGACTTTGAGAAAAAAAAACATAATGTCTTATAGATTTGACAATCATTAAAGATATAGATTAAATGAGGGACTAACAGGACTTCAGGGAGAAGGGATAATGAGATTGCAATTATCTATTAAAAAAATCTGAAACTAGATGTTTCTGGTTTTTTTGATAGGGAAAAAAACTACATCTCCATTTTTGTCACATTATGCATAATTTTAGAAGCCTCTACACATCCTTTTATTTTTCTAACTAAAAATTCATGCTGTAATTCTTATATAAGAAACAAAAAACTAGTCTTTTGGTGGAGTGATTTAACGTTGCTGACACTAGAAAATATGAATTGTAGAAATCTACAGGTAGTTCAAATTATATTTCAAGCTATTGATTCAAACTTCATTCTTTACATTGTGCTATATACCAACCTATTCAAATTTTATCTCTCCTCTTGAATGGAAATGAATGGTTACTTTGTGACCGATCATTGTTTTTGCAGATGGACACAAGAAAAAGATTAAAAGAAGCAAGGCTAATGCTGGCAAAAGAATTATAAAACAATTTACTATTGCCTGCTAAATCTCTGAGTGGCAAATAGCCAAAATCTTTGGAATCTGATTGAATATTGCTTTGAAAATAGTTTGCATAAATTATAGATAATAGCTAGATGACATACAGCTTTAAATACTGCTGAAGTATTCACTAGTTACTGACAACTGAAAGAGTTTACTTAATTATGTAAATGAAGACTGTATGTTATTGAAGACTGCTAGAAATCAAGCTTTGGGGAAAAAAGGAATTTAAAAAAAATATCCTGTCAAGTACGTTGTGTAGTCCTGTTGTGTTTGACAATTAAAATTAAAGGCAAAATATTAAGTAGACAATTTTCCAAAGAAAACAGAATGAGAGCTGGTTATTGTGGGGCATGGAGTCTCGGGACAGCTAATCCTCAAATATGTTGGGATAACGGTTATTCTTTCAAAGAAATCTTGAGATATATATTGTTTATCATAGTCATTGAAACATGACATTGAGAAATGCAGATAACATTTAAAAACAACACACAGAAATCCCCAGTAAGGCAGAATCAATTGAGCTGGTGCCATTATTCAAATAAGACACATCGTGATACTAAAGGTGGCATGTGACAGGTACGAACTATTGTAACTGATTTATATTTCTACCCACCCACCCCCCATTCTCAATATAATCCAGTTGCAAAGCAGTATCAGTAATAAATGGTTAGTTAGTGATTTTAAATTCTTAGCATCTTTTTCCTTTTTTTAATAAATAAACACCTCACCCAATGCAATTATAAGGCTTGCATCAACCACATTGTTATAAAATCAAGACTACATAAACAACTTTGGAGGACGGGTCCAACCACCATATTTACACGTAGTCCTTCAGGCTGTAGCCTGTGTCCACTTGCTGGGCAGCTGGGTGCAAGTTCTGCTGCTTGTTAGGATAAATCCCTGCTCTCTGCTGTTTCTTAAAACAGGAAGTGCCAAAGATGGCACCTGCAGCAAGCAGAAGTCCAGCCGAAATAAATCCAACGTAAACTGCTCCTCCTGGTTCATGCTTACTGCTTTCTGGAATAGTTGGGTCCAGAAATTTTGAAATAATCTCTTTCGTGTACCAGGCTGTTGGTATCAAGCCAGATATTCCTGCCAAAATAAAGAAGACTCCTCCGGCAACTGACGTGTGGTTTTTGGTCTCTCTGTCCCCTCCCAGGAGGGTGCACTTCATCCCCACTGTGGCGATGCAGATCCCAAAAATGGAGAGGATGCAGGACAGAATCATGGTGGTCCTTGCTGCCTGGATGTAAACAGGGAGAGATAGGATTGAATATTTCAGCGTGCAGCTGAACATCCCGGTGCTGTACCACGTGCAGTCCATCCAGAGCCCTTGCATCTGAGTGATGGCCGTGATTATGTTTGAGCCCATGTCTGCATTCACCTTCCAGTTGGGCAACAGGGTGGCTGCGATCGCGCCAAAAACACCAAACAAGGCTAGGACGAAAGCAAAAAACTGGAGAGCGGCCGATGCCATGATGAGATTTGCCGTCACCTTTTGTCTGCTTGTTTCTTTTCTGTTGCTGTAAACCTGTGTTACTGTCTGATAGCTCCCCAGCCAAGGCTGTAGTTGTCTGTATGTGATAGGAGGAGAAAGAGGGGAGAGAGAGTGGCAAGGGCAAAGGCAGGAGAAATAAGCAAACAAGTGCTTGCATTTGAAATAACGGCTAACTGAATGGCTTGCTAAACGTGACCCTGCAGCAGATGAGAAGGCTACAAAAGGACTGAGCAGATGTACACTGGGCACTTGGAGAGGCGTGATTATAAATGAATAGTGCGTGAGAGCAACTGAGCACAAGGAGGTGCTGATAATCAGCCACAGTGGCAGAAACTGCAAATGAAATGGTAAAATGTAAAAATGAGATATGTCCTGTGCCAAAAAAAAAAAAAAAAAAATTCAGGAAAGACTTGTGCTGTTATTGGCCAGCTTAGAAGCTTCCAATCCATTTGTAATACAGTATGAGGAAGTTTTTTTTAATGTAATTCTAGTCCTATAAGCAGTATTAGGTCTTGGATTTGAATTGAAATGTACCTTGATATATAGCTTCTCAATTTTTGCAAGGAATTTTCAAGCTGGAGTTCAAATAGTCTTTTCCTACTTCGATTCTTTTAGCTATTTTTGAGCACATCCAAGATTTGAAATGGGTTTTTCCCCCTGTAACTTAAAACTCAATTCATCTTGTCCTTTGCTTCATATTAAACAAGTATGGTATAGAAAAAATTATCTTAAAGACAAGCAAAATAGTTCCTGAAAACCTAAGACACAATAAATTCAAAATAGAATTGAAATGTTGGCAATATTAAGCAGAATGGCCAACCATAGTGATTTTTAATATTTGTTAATTATTTTAGATATTTAGTTTTGTTGTATGCCACCCATAGTCACTTGCTCATGAGAATGGACAGCACTATAAATTAGATAAATATCTATAACTTCCTATTTATACATTTGAGGTTTAAATGTGCTCTTGATTTAATTGGATTGGGAAGTTGGGCACTTCTGCAAGAATGGTGATCTCTTTAAATTTTTAAGGAGTCGACTGAGCATTGAACAAAAAATGGTATTTATGTATCATATTTTATATTACCACCTTTCACACATATATATTGATGTACAATACTCCCAAAATTAAACTAACAAATACAAGCCTTCCTGATGTTAAAATCAATATTTCACTTAATGTTTATTTTCATTGTATGTATATATAAAATAGGTGTCCTTATGTCACATTTTAATTAAATGCTCTTAGGAACAGCTTTGCTTCTTAAAGTTTTCCAAATATTTCCCATTAAATATTTACAGTTCTATAGTAGTTTCAATTTTACTTCAATTCAGACATTATGGATTTTGAAGAGTATTTATTTATTTATTTATTTTATTTTCAAGATTTATATACCGCCCCCTCTCCTTGGGGGACTCAGGACGGTGTACATCAATACAATTCACACAAAGTTCTGTTCTGATAACCAGAGGTGGTATTCAGCAAGTTCTGACCAGTTCTGGAGAACCAGTAGCAGACATTTTGAGTAGTTCAGAGAACCATCAAATACCACTTCTGACTGGAGATTTTACACTATCCTTCCCTGCCACAGCCACCAAGCCACGCCCACAGAACCAGTAGTAATTTTTTTTTTAATCCCACCACTGCTGCTAACATTCAGTATCAATGATTTTAAAAATCTGAGAGGGACAAATACTTTTTCAGACAACTGTGTTTATTCATTTTCTTTAAAATAACCTACTCATTTGCAACAAGACTCTACAGACTCTGATGGGAGTCTTTCCATCCAATATGAACAATAACCCAAGAGTAAAAACTGGAAGACTTGGCAATGGAAAGAGAATGATTTTTTTGTACTTAGTGTTAAGAGTGTATCTGCTATTCCGCTATGATTATTATTTTTTCATACTGAACTTACCAATTTAATTAGCTTCACTGCTTTCCATGTCATAACCTTATACTGGCTTTCTTATTGTCAGTGACTTATACCGAATGGGTATACTGAGTGTTAACAATTTTAAAATGGCTTCTGCAAGAGAGTATGTATCATATGTTTTGTTGGGAACTTCTTTGTTTTAACTTCTCACAACCCTTGTGTTTTATTTTCTGCCACAATGTGATAGATCCAGCTTCATCTCCTCATCAGCTGTGATAGAGGGAGAAGCCAGCCCTGAATGGTACCACTTTGACCTCATGGTTTACTGTTGCTCAAGAGCGCTGTTAGTTTTTGCAGCTTTAAACATTAAAATCAGCAGGATCTCAGAATTAAAGAGTAACTTTTTTGATTAAATGCCAACATCACACAAATGTACAAAAAATATTAAAATCCCATGTTTTAACAATATTTAGATGCCATATAATGCAGATATCTCATAATACGTTTCAGTACTTACAGATAAAGGAAAGGTTTAAGATGCTTCCATGGCAGCAGAAGTTGTAAAAACACAACTTATTTTGAATGTAATTGTCTCTGTTCCTCATCGAAAATTGCATTGGCTATTTTATTAACCAGAGGTCTGTCTGTGGTGCTCCGTATGCAGCAGTGCTTCCTGTTCCTAGTCTTAGTACCATCTACCAGAATATAAAGAGATACTTTGTTTAATGAATCTGCATTGGAGAAAATACTCCGCTTAACAAAAGCAAAAGAGATTATAGAGAAAAGGCATGTAAATCCTTGGTTTTAAACACATAACTATTTCCAGATCCCAAGCTGAATAATTGGCTTGAAGATTAGAACAAATATTTTAAATTGGGCAAGGGGAATTGTCCCGATTTTATTTTTTAGAAATTGTTTTCGCTACAATATAGGAAAAAAATAACTTTATAGAATGAGCTTCACCACAAGTGAAAGGCAGAATTAAGGTCTTTTATATTGTCAAACAGTCTCCAAACCCCCCCAGAGTTACACAGCAAGATAAACATTCCTCTAAGTAATCGTTGTGAGAAATATACATAAAGTAACATACATAGGTCTGTACATACATATATATGTGTCTGAGTTTCACATACCTGCTGCTTGCAGCCTGCAATCTTTTCAATTTGTTTCTGTACAGTACCGTGATTATTTGGGAAAAAGCAATGCTTGCAGCTTATATGATAAATACAGAGCATAGCTGTAAAGGTTTTGACAAGTCAACAAGAAAAAGCTCTAAAGCAAAGAAATGTCAAGGGAAACCTGCTGATTATGCAATATGATAAATAGGCGCTTCCCTTATTGTCTGGACTTTTCTGTCTAGAAAAGGGAAATCACTGATTTGTGAAACAGTAAATCAGGTGCTGTCCAGGTGTTTTGGCTTACAAGCCCAACTAAAAAGACCAGGTTTGAGGAGGCTGCTATTTGTTTCAAACATCTGGTGGGCATGTGATTATTTTCCCTGGGAACAAGTGAGCATTGACAGCAACATAGTGGTAATTATGGTTTCATTAATCTTCAAGCAATGGGGATTCAGGATTTGATTTTAAAAACTACTATGAGTGATTTCTACAGTTCCTATTAGCCTGATTGCCTTCAAATTCTGAATGAGCCAAATAGTTGTGGACATTGATGCCTGTCTTGGGGTAGATCTTGGGGCAGGTTTATTACTATGTAACAGAAGCCATAATATATTCACTGCTTTGGCAGAACTTTCAAGCTCAGAGTAACTCTTAGGGATGAATTCCTGTCCTTCTCTAAGCAAAAAATAAGGAGAAGCTCATCCTTGTGGAGCAACTCACCCCATCTTTGCATTGTTATAGCTCAGAGGTATGATATGATTGGTAAGTTGGCAATCCTAAGAGAATTGTCCGGAAGCAGATCTAATTGAACTGGATAAGACTTAACTTGTACTTGGGGTTTTTAATTTTTTTAAAAGAATATAATATCATAGAATTGAAGTATTTTGTGTTATGTTTTTTTAATTAAGGTCACAAATTGAACAATTTCTACTTCAAACAAAATACAAAGGTAAAATTATAATTCCGTCACTGAGGTGATCGAGATATAATCAAGTTTATAGCCAGTATAGATCTTATTTAACTACTTCAACTGGCACTGTCAGCATGGTCATTAATTAGAGCGGTCGCTAAGTGAAATTGCAACTGTATCAGGTCTGCGAAGGTTTTAAGCAGGAGGACTGGTCATATCTTCTTTTGCATCACCATAACTGTGAATGGTTGCTAAATGAAACAGTTCCTAATTGTAATCTATATATATAAAAGTGAAATACCACTCACATCATCACAAAATCTCCAGAACCGTAAAGCCCACAAACTTGAAATTTGGCATGTATGGCTTCTAGGTGCTCACTAAGAAATGATTTTTCAAAATGACCATCAGATAATTAGTATTTCATATATTATTATTATTATTAACAGGCTCTGATGCTAAGGAGTTCTACTCGCCCTCCCCACCTGAAAAGAAATCTGTTCCAAATCCAAAACACAAGCAGAGGAGAGGAGTTTCAGTTTCACAGCACCAAGCAGCTTCAGTACTTAAGCTAAGCCATGCCCAGGCTCCTTGCTGTCTCCTTGCTCACACAGCAAATACTGTTTCAGTTTCCAAACAGCCCTCAACTCTCTCACACTGATGCTGGTGATGAATACCGATGGATGCTGGCAGGCAGAGGCAGCATTTCCCCTCCCCCCTTATTTTCCTCCCCCCAAACTAAGCCCAATCATATAGTTTGGTAGTGAAGCGCGGGTATTCGGCTAGTAAAATTATATTCAGGCAGTATAACAAAGTTTTGCCACATTCAACATTGACATTCAATGTCAAAGATCTCAGGAATAGCCATGTCAGAATTGCCTGGGTATTTCTAATAAGAAGTTATGAAAGGGAATCCTTATAAAAGGTGCAGTAAACAAACATGGACTCTAGATTCATTTTTTTATCCTATGCTGCACCTCCAAAATATGGTTAGAACAGGGGGAACCAACCTTTTGGACCTCAGGGACCACCAAACTCATAATTTTAAATCCCGCAGATCACTAATATGAATTTTGACTGATGATGGCTTGCCGACGTTGGTAGGAAAGTCGGTTCCATATTCCAGAGCTGCAGTAGTCACAGGATTGGCCTTTTGGTTATCCCGGAACAGCTGCTCCTCCAGCCGGGTGCACCGGCCTGCCATGGACTGGAGGAGCTGCTCCGGGATGACCAAAGGGCCAGTCCTGTGACTACTGCAGCTCTGGGAAATGGGACCAACTTTCCCACCAACATCAGCAAGCCATCCCGGGTTGGATTTCCCTCTCCCGCCATTGGTCTTACCTTTCAGTTCCAGCTTGTGTGGCTTTACTCAAGGTAAGGTTTGCACTTAGCCGAAGGGGGGGGGGGGGGTAGTAGGTGGGCAGGCCATGTGGGCGGCGCAGCCTTGTGTTCCCGCGCAGCCTGGATTAATTGCTTTGGGGGAAAGAGCCTTGGGGGGGGGGGACATTTCTCTGTGGACCACCAAAATTTTCTCATGGACCACCAGTGGTCCCTGGCCCACCGGTTGGCAATCACTGGTTTAAAACCATGAGACCTTCCAGAAAATCTCTGGGAAGTACAGATTCTTCAGGGTTAGGATCCAACTGTTTAAATGGGTATCTACTTGGAAAGGGTTGGATCCATCCTACAGATTCTTAGTTTATTGTCATTGCACCTCGTACAATGAGATTAAATATTTATTTAAGGATGAAGATTACAACAATGTAGAGAGATCATCTTCATGTAAAAAGTGGGCAGAATGGATGTAAAATGAAGTAACAAAGCCGATAGTGGGTCTGATAGGACTTGGGAAACACTGAATTTGAATTTGAAGTGGTTAATGCTATAGAACTATCATATTATTCTTTCTGTTTTTTATATAAAAAGAACATGAATGTGTGTATATTTTTTTATCTACCAGTAGAAAGCAATGTACATACATAATATATTTAGACACATAGTTTTTCTCAATTTTTTTTGCAGATAACTCAGTGCAACTTGGATAATTTTCTGTAGATAACTGCCTACAAGTTTGAATATTATGCTTCTCTCTTAAGTTCCGCTGTTCATTTCAAAAGAATTTTTAAGCACTTAAATTTGTATTTAAAACTTCTTCTAACTAGCAATTGAAGGAAATTCACCACTGCTGTCAAACTTTTGGATCCAAGGGTTCCCAAGAGCTGAAAAGCAGTTAACAGTCGATTTCCAAAAGTGATTGTATGTGACCCCAGTGTCCTTTCGAGCAAAAAGGTGGCTATTCCTCCCTCCTCTGGAAACCACTATCTTGCCATCTTCTTGCAAGGAGCAGCTGTCTGAACTTGTGAGCAACGTCATGTCCTCACCTTATCTGGAGAGGAATTACAGAGAGCCTGCTCTTCATTCTGCTGCGGTCATCTGCCGTGACTGATTCCTTTTAACGGACCTATCTTTAGTTTGCCATTTCTTCTTTGAAAGTCCCTTCTAACTTCTTAAGGTTATTATTTTTTGTAACACATTGCAAATTTCAGACTTAATTATTTATTTTGCATGCATATTACAGCACCTAACAAAATTCAGGATTTTATTTGCATTAATTTTTAAAACAGTTTGACAGAAGGTACAAGATTTTTTTTCTCAGTTAAGTGAACCTGATTTTGTGTTTGCAGTAAACATTTATTCTCTGCTAAAACTATTTGCAAAATAAAATGGCAAAGTTACTATGATTCTCAAAAATCAGTGTGTTGAAATGGAACTTAATATGCATAACTAAAAAATAGGATATAATGTCAGTAATTTCAAAGCAACCAATTACAAGTGAACAGTAATTTCCTATATTGGTTTCCATAGTAACATTGCAGCTTTCTGAGTGTTCTGAGAACCCAGACTCTGTAATGGAGTAAACTCTAAGATGTGTTTTGCATTTCCAGAGGATTAAAAAAAATGCAGGTCTTCTTTGAGGATGCCATATTTATTTCATGTAAATGTGCAATATGATGATCGGGCGGAAATCCTCTAATTCATAATTCTACTCAGAATTTTGCTGTTTTTTGCTGAATTTTGAGGACCATTTTCGATCATGCAGAACAAAATTGAATGAGAAACAGGATTCCCTTTTCCCATAATAAAGAGAAATTCTTCTATTCTACAAGAGTTTACTATAGAATGGCTACAAGATCTAGGCAACAAAAATCTATAAACATTAGATGATAGCAGCAAAGGGATACATCAAATTATATAATCTAAAAGTCTAGTTCGACTTTTGCATCACAGATCCAGAAATTGTAATTTAGAAAAACTGACAACAAAAGTTAATTCATTTTAATAGTATTTTTATGTCTGTTTCTTTTATTGATCTGTTTCCATTTTCCTGAAAGCATTATTTTATGTTATGAAACAGCAGGAGGTCCACATTGTAAACTTGAAATCTGATTTATTGGTCAATAGAATTGCAATTCCTCCTTTAAATGACATTTATGTATATATGTTTATAATAAAATATATCTCCTTACTGCTATAAGTATAATATTTTTAATATATATTAATCTCAGGTAGATGTGACACTTGTCCATTTTACACCACTCGTGGAACCCAAAATAAAGCAGCCATTTAAGATAGTGGAAAAAGTTGTTCGAAGTATTTTCCAGTACAGAAGAAAATATTGTCATCATGGTGCAAGGTAAGAAAATGAGTCACGTATAAAGATTTGTTTTCAAGATCTGCAGGCCGCACACTTGCATATGTGATTCCTTCAAGGAATTTTCTCATTTGTATTGCACTGTTTTTTATTTCTCTTCATCGCTCTAAGCCTTGAACACAGTTGTAATATATTTACCTGCTCAGGTGGATTTTTATAGTAGAGGTAGCCCTTGACTAACAATTTGTTTGATGAACATTCAAAGTTACAATGACACTGAAAAATGTTATTTATGAAAGTACTTCAACTTATGGTCGTTGTAGCATCCCAATGGACACATGATCAAAATTCAGACGCTTGGTAACTGGCATATATTTCTGATGGTTACAGTGTCCTGGGCTTATCTTTTGCAACCTTCTGACAAGTCAAGTCAGTGAGGAAGCCAGATTCACTTAAACATCTGTGTTATGAGGTTAACAACTGCAGTGATTCACTTAACAGCTATGGAAAGGAAGATCATAAAAAGGAGCAAAACTCACTTAATAGCTATCTAGCTTAGCAACAGCAATTTTGGATTCAACTGTGATCATAAGTCAAGGACTACCTGTATATTGACTGTATGTAGATAGTGAGGAATTACCTGCTATGTTCTGACTCTTGAAAACATGCTGGAAAATAGAGGCAATGCAAACTTGACTAAATTGAATCTAAATGTTACTGTCTACTTTGTACCTAGTCATAGAATGGAAGATGTTACAAGAAAAATTCCAAGGTATTATTTATATTGCCTTAGTTCCTTTTCACTGAGGGCCAAGTCGAAGCAACATGCTGGTGCATAAAATCTGATATGAAGTCTTGCCTTTTCCATATATATTGAGAGGTCAGGGGCAATCCTCAGCAAACCATTGTAGACACAAAGTTAAAAAAAACCTGCCTTATTAGAGACAAAAGAACAACGTTATGATACAACTGAATGAGGTTTGTGACATAAATAAGTTTCCTTCTCTGAAATAGTTGCTTCTTAGTTCCTTACGGTCAGGAAGGAATCTGTTTTTTGTTAAATCAGAAATTTGATATTTATTATTTAGCTTATGGCACATTATACATGGACTTACAATAACACTTTGCCTAGTTTAAAAAAAAACACTGGAATATGAATGTTAAAAAGCCCTATATTCAAATTCTAATGTTGAGGCAATCTTATCTAGAAATTTGATTTAAAAAAATGATAAATTTGATAAAAGGCAGGGCAGAGCAGATAGATGGTGACATCTGCCTCTGAAGACATCACTTATTTCTCTACCTTAGTTGTGCAACGGTTGGAGCACGAGCAGGGATGGGATCCGACAGGTAAAACTACCGGTTCCGTTCTGTGTCGCGTGACTGCAATTTACGACCTGCTGAGCTGCCCGGACAGCTGAGCAGCGCTGCGTGCAAGTGCGCAGCGGTTGGAAAAGCCCCTTTTTCCTGCTTTTTCAACCGCAGCTGTGGAAATAAAGGACAGGTAAGAGCCCGGGCGGATGGATAGGCTAAATCAGCAGCAGACATAGAACCGGTTCTATGTCTGCTGCTCTTCAGAGCAACCGGTAGAATCCCACCCCTGAGCACAAGGGTACCTGTTCTTTTCATCCTTTTGCAGTAACCTCATGAAAGGCATGCCATGTGCTTGTCTTCAGAGTAGCATTAATGTTATTCTTGCTATTGGTGATAGCAAAAGCATTCCCAGAATCAAACTGTTTTAGCAGAATGACAAAGCACTGCAGTGCAACTTCACCCTTCATGTAGATGATATCACAATACACATGCAAAGGGGACACAGCTTACGTTGCAGTGCTCATTTTATCATTTTCCTTAATATCACCTCTTCTGAAGAGGCCCATGAGTCATAGTGCGGCTGTGGAATATGAGAAATCTGAAGTAAAATCAATGGGTGTTCCTTGTTGATTATCAATATTGTTTTCTTTCAGGATTTTATTTCCAGAAGCTGACCGCCTTGAAAAAACTAAACATCTGCTCATGGAGGCAGATGTTGACCCAACTCTACATCCACCTCAGCTGTCCTTATTTCAGTTTAAAAACCTTTGTAATGTCTACAGGAAAATGTGTGATGAAGATCCAGATCTTTTTGCATATAACTACAGAGAGGAACTGAAAAAGAAAAAGGACTCCAAATTCAAACGGACTGACAAAGATTACTATTTTCTTTCCTAGAATTAAGCAACCACAAAGTCTAACGGGTTTTTGGATTGAACTGAAATAAATTTGATTTTGAATATATTCTTCAGTTTTAACCAAAATAAATGAAAGTTATAAATGAGAATAAGGATCATTTTTCTTAAAACTCAAGTCATACTATTTTGCTTATCTTCTAAGTGCAATCAAGTCCCAAGATGAAATGTAAAATAACTGAAAAGTAACTAACAGCCCCCCAAGAATAAAACACTCACAAATCTACCTATTTCAATTAACATTTTACTGTACAAGCTTATAGAGAAAATAAAAATACCATAAGATTACAGTACAAGCTTTTTATATGTACAAACATATATAAACATATATAAAAATCAAATATAAACAACCATTTACATTTTAGTACAATGTACAGAGGACTTTGTTACTCTGTACTGAAATAATTTAATTTGACTTTAAATAAAGCAAAAACTAACATGCTCTTAAATGCTCAATGAAAACTAATTGGACTCAGGTCAAAAAATGAACATCTCACCTTCCCATGTTTTCAAAAATGTTTAAATGTTACCTAATACTGAAAGCGGAAGAGATTAGTTTACAGAACTTGCAAATTCAAGGCAAACTTTTTTCTTTTGGAATAAATTAAAATAACTTAAGCCTTTACAACTACTTTTATGGGAAAACCCAGTAGTGCATTAAACTGAGAGTAAGTAGTTTTATCAAGATGCAAATCAAAATAGCTAGGATTTTCCATGTCTGTCTCCTGCTTCGTAAAAGCAATCCTCATTAACCACTGATGTCAAACTCTGCACGCTGAATTCTCTCTCTAAAATTGAATTCAGGTCAAAACCCGGAGAATCAGGCTGATTATCAAGCGACAGATGCTGTTCTTGCATTGCCCGCAATGTTCCTTTGTCACGTCTTGTGCTGTTCACTTTTCGTTTAATAGGGCAAAAATGAGCGCGAACTAGTTTAGGCTGTTCTGCTCTCTGTCCACTTCCATTCTCTACCTCTGGAGGATACCCCGTCTCCACATCACCGTTCTGAATCTCAGAAATCTGCAACTGCTGGAACTGGATTTCTATGTCTTTCGTGGGATTGCCTTTTTTCAGAAGTTGCTGGAAATTATCTTCCTCATCACTTAGAATATCAGATTCCTTTACAGGACTATTTGACAAATCGGATGCACAGCTCTGCAAACTCTTCATGGGAGATGAGTTTTTAGATTCCAGGATACTGTCAGTAGTTTGGCAGCTGCTACTTGGTGTACTGCTGCTCAAACTGCATTCATCAGAATCCAGTTCATTTCCTTTTCTTGTGCTGCTGTTCCATTCATTACTGGGAGAATTCTTCAGTAATTTCAGTGATCTGGAAGAAGCTGCCAATGTAAAAATACACCCATCAAGTTTCTGTATTCAACAACTATGATAACCCAATTTAAACATTTCGATTGATGCAATTAAGTGCTATAGAAGAGAGAGACAGATACTTCAGAAAATAAGCAATGAGAATCTGGATAACAGGGCAGGCAATCTTTTAAGACTAGTATATTTGGCATAAGGAAAACATGATTGCCTACTGATATTTGGGTATTTTATGAAAACAAATATGGTTGTTCCTCCATCCTCCTAGGTCCCCTATGATGCTTTTCACCAGCTTAGTCTTGGCTTTTTCTAGTTGGATGAACTCTTTTCCAGAATAGGTCCTAGATTAAAATTTTCTAGCATCATTGTTATTGCAGCCTCTATAGAAGGGTCCCAGGGAGGCATTTTACTTTGTAGCATGACATAAGCTTTTCATTTATTGCTTTTCAATTAAAATGATAGAAAAAAAATTAAGTCAAGCGAGGTGAGAGGTATAACCTCGAAAGTGCCTAGAAAGCATCCATGGGCACCATGTTTCTGTCGTCTCATTACTGTCACTAAAAATAACTCTGGTCTTTGAAGAAGAGCATGAAGGTTAATGGAACTGAAATTACCTGAAGTTTCCTAGTCATTGTTATACAGTTGCTAAAGGAGAAATTTGAGCCAGGCAGTACATAGTCAAAGAAAACAGGTAATGGAATAATTTTTAATGATTTTTAAAACCACAAAATCCTTTACTTTGAATTTTTACCTTTTCAGCTAGAATATTTGTCCCATTATAGGAAGTTCTCACAGAACACACAATTGGACCGGCAATCTGATTGCTAAGCAATGCAAGTAAAGTGAAATTTTACATAACTGCACAGGCTTACAGTATAGGTTCTGGTTGTGGTCATCAAGCAAATCATAGAGGGTCATTAAGCACAATATCACACGACTGAATTGCTACTTCCAAAGGGCTTCCCCACTGACTTTGCCTGTCAGAATTTGGATATGAAGGTCACAATTAGTGATCACGCGATCCTGCTAAGCTGCAACTGTTGTAAATGCATGCTGACTGCCAGGCACTCAAACTGCAATTAGTCATGGGACCTCAGGGATGTGGCGATTGCCACAATTCTGAAAACTGGGGCGTGTTTCTCAAGCACCTTAATTTTAAATGGTTGCTGAACAAGCGCTTGGTAAACAAGGATTGTCTATATATATTTGCTGATATCTTCCTATTGTTATAGATAGAGCAGTTATAAAGGAGTATTGAACTAGCATAACTGGTTCAAGCTCAACTAATGAAATCTGTAAAGATTTCAGCTGGCTTCTAAATATGTCTCCCTTAAATTATTTCAAGACGGAAAATACACATTATTTCTTTATTAGGTTAAAAATGGTTTCCTGTTAATTAATTTGAACCCATTGGCACATTTGGAACACTATGGCCAATTTTCCATAACAGTTGCCATAGTAAGTATGGTAAAGGGAAAAAATAATCACCCCACTGAATTCTAAATAAGTATTTTGGTAGGCATTCTATGGGATAGATCTTGTTTTGCTTCTCCAACACAGTGGAATGTAACTAAGATCTCCTGTTGAAGCGTAATTGATCATGATTAATACACAGATCATGATTAATGCCACAGATTAATACACAAAAATGTTGACATATTAAGAAAATATTTTCTTACCCAATTTTGCTGAAACCGGGATTCGATTCTTATGCAGTATGAGGCGATTTTTATATGATTTCTCAAAGGGCAAGTCGCATTTTATTTGACGCCTGAAGTTTTCTCTTAGAATTGAACGAATCACTTTGACTATGTTGGTCTTGCTTTCACAGTCACTGTAGTTGTGGGGAAAAAGCAGTAATTAAGTCAATGCAAAAATCCCTACTAGTTTTTTTTTAAATTCAAAACATTAAGTTACTGATAATATTAGATATCAAGGCCTGATTCTCTTTGTCTATAATGATTCCTTTGTTGCCCAAAGCAACATTTCTACTCTAGGTAACAAAACTAGGCATATGGTCCAGGTTAGTCTTTTGCATATTCCCCCAAATTAGCACTTCTGTTTGGTTCACTTGTGAGAACTTTCTGAATAGCATCATAAGAATCTTCCATCTGACTTTGACCAAACAGGATAGATGTATATGGGACTCTTACATGAATAAATAAATAGTATAGTATTTACAGAGATTAATTTATGATATTGTTTAAAAAGAAGAAGATAGAAACAATCCACGTAGAAACTAGGAATCAAGTTTTTGGTTCTACCTGCTACACAACTGGAAGATTGTTTCAGGTCTTCCTTCTAATTCCGACTTTGTATGAATCAGTTCCCAAATACTGCTGTTTTCTGTTCCTGGGGATAGAAAGACACTGTCTTATAAACATTTAATGATACCTAAAAATATCTATCTAAAGAATTTCATATATGAGAATATAATTATGGCTTCAAGTTCATCCAAGAGATCTTGTCAATTGTATTTTTTTTTTCTTGCAACAAGGATTTTGCTGAAGGTATTGGATTTTTTTATAAATACTTTATCATTGTCTTCCAAAATTCAAACTGTGAATGAAACTGAGATCTGGCTTTTCTGCTAAGTACAAGTAATCCTGTGCTACATCCATTTGTTCAGCAACCATTCAGAGTTAAGGGGGAATTGAATGAAGGGACTTGCAACTAGTCCTCAAAATTGCCAAGCCCCTGAATCATAATCACATGACCAGAGGGCTGCTGGGGCAGCCAGAAATTTTGAGGATTGTTGGTAAGTACCACTTGTTCATCATCATATCTTAAAATAGTTACTGAATGAGTAATTGCTAATGGAGAACTACCTGGTCATTCTTAAATTTTGAATTCTTAAGCTTCTTAAGCTTAATTTTTCTTAAATTTAGAAGCATAAAACATCTGTGCGTACCTGCAATGAAGCACTGTATTTTGTGTTTACAATTTATTCTGATTAGTTTATAATTGATCAAAGGCAAGAATGAAAAATACTTTATACAAGCTTTAGCATTTCAACTGTATTAGCTATATTATTTGTTATTAGAAACAATTCATACTTCAAAGCATTGTTTTGACATTGTTTTAGGGAGTTCTTTGGAGATTCACACAAATACATTTAGTGATTGATTAGAAAAAAACATGGATTATTTTTATTCGGTTTAAAAAAACTTTCCCGTAAAGTAAAAGCCATCCTTTCTTCTCCTTGTCCCCTTTTTGGAACTCTGAGATTCTTTTTTTTTTTTTTTGTTATTGTTGTTGATAAGACTTTCCTGAGTCGAATTCTACTCACAGGATTCACATTCAAATTAATGTAAAATTAGGATGTAATGGCTCTCAGCAATCCCTTTTTCCCTCTGCAGCCTCCCACTGCTGCCTTTTTTGGCGTTTCCAAAAACCATCCAACCCTGTAAAAAGGTAGCATGGGCATGGGAAATTAGCAGGGAAGAGGGGCAAATCAACAAAGACTGCCTTTTCTGTTCCATTTGTCAGAAGTATTTCATCACGAACCAAAAGTACCTTACTGTGGAAAAAGCTTTTAGATCAGCAGAGGAAGTAAGAATAGGCTTACTGCCTAATATATGAAAGTACTAAAAGTGCTTTAAAGTTAACTAGAGTGAATTATTTCTATAAATTCTGTGGCATTTAAAACTATTCCAATGTTGTGATGAATAGCCTGCTTGATACACTGAACATACATCAGTGCAATATTTATTTATTTATGAAAGAAGCAATGAAAACTTTAACACAATATATTCATGGTTGACAAACTTTCAAAATGTTAAAAATAGAGACTATTTAAAAACTGTATGTTTAGTAAAATCAAGTCACCTGCTGTATTACCCAGTCGAACCTGAAGAGCAGATAAAGGAATAAGCCAACGAAATTTAAACAAATCCAGATCATTCTGATTATTACGGACATTACCTGCCTTTTTAAAAGGACAAAAAGAGAGGACAATTAAAAATATTATCCCAGAAACTCCTTCTTGTTGAATCTAAGAATTTTGATCTTCACTTCTATTTTTTTTAAATGTGATCATAACATACGAGAGGGCACTTGACTGATTTATGCTACTCAATTACTCAGAACATAGCTTATGTGTGTTTTTGCAAACTATTTCATGTTCAGCTAGGATAATCATTTTAAATCTAAACACCTAAGGCTTTTAAAGATACATATATGATTCCTTTATTTTTAGCAAATTATTTCTTTTGATAATTGATGTTTAGAATATTATCCCTAAAATATATGCTCCTTTTATTCAATAACTGTAAATTCCAACCATATACATATATAGATCACTCATGATTTATTAGTTATCTAAATACTTACCAATTTCTTTTTTAATTTGCAGTTCTCTTTATACACTAAGATGACTGCCCGTTTGAAAACTAAGAAAGAGAAGATAACTTTTGTTGGTATACTGCCATACTTTTCAGTACATGCTAAATTACTTTTTAAAATTCCTCAGGAACTGACAATGTGCATTAGAAATGCCACTTTGATAAGTAATTCACGGTTTGGTCAAGGTCTTGGGCCAAATTCCTGAACCTGACAGTAATTTCCTAATAATATTATCACACACACTTCAAGCTGCATGTCAAAATAGGACACAAACTATGAATAGGATTATGCAAACGCAGAATAGGTTAAAATAAAATATTAAAATCAGGTTCAACAGTAAGAAATATGCATGTATAAGAAACATCGAAGTTTTTTCCTGTAGTACTAAAAATGAGATATCATACAAACATGCTTGTTTAAATACACAACAATAATTCTGCCTTATTACAACAACTATGTTTAATATATACTATATTACATACAGTAAGTTAACATTCAATTGCATAAGACCAACAGGAGGCTTAATAGCTGCTAAGAAAAGCTACATGACATTCATTCTAATGTTTGGAATTTGCTTTCCACATGAAATTGCTAAAAGCATCCAAATACTATAGCCTATGAGTTGCCATCACAGTGCAACATCACCAAGTGCTGCTAAATCAAGTGACAAGGAGAAACGCAAAGATCAGTTAATGAGAAGGACTTTTTCACTCAGCAAAAGTGTCAGTTGATTCCCACTGTTGCTATGAAGCATTGGTCTGAAGTGGCCCAAGGAAATATTGAGAAATACCATACTGAAAGGGTCTGGCTGTCCTGAAAAGTCACAGAAGGACTAAAAGTAGAGTGCTAGTTTAGTATGATAGTTCATTTACAGGACTAGATGGAGGGAGGCCACAAATTCTAGTCCTCCCTTAGACATAAAATGGAACAAGAGAGGAAGACCTCTTTCCCTCCAACTCTGCTCTAGGAGATCTTATAATACTCCTAAAACAGATTTTTGACACATACAAGTACATGAAAGACAGGAAATTCCTGGCAGTGAATAGATCTGTTTGCTTGTCCTTGTATTTTATCTTATAAATAACATCTACATAGCCTTGTTTCTTGAAACACTTAACTGGGTTGCTCAAAGGATAACATTTTGAGAATATCAAAAAAGAAATAACTGATCACCATTGCCAGGGTGTTGATTTTGACTCCAAGCAGTCCCTATCACAGACAAAATTAACTAGTCCATCCAGATAGCCTTACAGTTGGAATACCTAAACCCAGCAATTAATCCATTTTGCATACCTAATCTTAGAAACACAGCAGCTGAAAATAAATCCGTTCCATTACTGAACTAATCTTCAAAGTCTAAGACAAAGGTCTTCAAACTTGGCAAGTTTAAGACTTGTGGACTTCCAACTCCCAGAATTCCTGAGCTAACATGACTGGAGGAGGAATTCTGGGAGTTGAAATCCACAAGTCTTAAAACTGTCAAATTTGAAGACCCCTGGTCTAAAGACACTCAACCCACCTCCCAAATCCTGGCTGCCATGTTAATTAAACCATGACTACTACTGTTTTCTGACGAATGGGAAAAAAGTCAGTGGTCCTATGAATCCTTTCCTAAAGCAAGGTGTTATGGGATACTAGACAGCAGGCCAGGTTTAGTGTTCCCCAGATGGCAATGCTTTAATTTTCTGGTGAGATGAGAATTCACCAATGCAAATCTGAACAGTTTAGTGACCGGCTGTGTTAAGTCTATCCCAAGCATAGCTCCTAAAAGAGCTTTAATTTCCAATTTGGGGATGGGGTGTTTCTAATAAAATTGATATTGATCCCTCACCAAACACTGTGAGCTCCAACTCTTTTCTTGTTTTGCCCAACAATGTAAATGGATTCAGCCATGAAACAGTAGAGTGCAAAAGAAGTTCTCCCATGGAAAGTTCAGTGACCTAAAAAAGAAGGAAGGTTGAATTTCCTCAATAAAGGACAATCAACATTACACCAAAAGTTCACTGCAAAATACCCACTGATTTTAGAAAAAGGTAAATTTTTTCACCGTTCCAATGGTTTCAAAAAATGTCAGCAGTTAAGGTGAAAGTTGATAGTGACAGGTTATCTCATGAGATATGCCAGCTTCCTTTTAAGGCAGTAATCTTTGAAGAGGCAATTCTTTTTAACATGTCTTGGACTCCAGTTACTGCAGCAACCCAAAATCTTATTGAGTGCAGTGAGATTTACTACTAGGAGGATATATGCATGGACAGGACTAGTTTAAAAAATTTGCCTTCAGAACAAGTGATGAGTGATCTGCACCTCATAAACACCAATTAAAAGCTAGGATGTGACCCATTTGTATATTTTAATGTACTGTGTAAAATAGATTACATGACAGAGAAGGTAACAACAGATACACAAGGTATTGATCAGCAACTGAAGTAAGAAGTTGCTATCTTTTTTTTTCTTGTTGAGAGTAAAGATAAAATTGCTCTCAAGTCAAGCCTTGCTCTGATAACAATCCAGACAATTTTCTTGACAGAATAACAAATGTCTGCTATTGCTTTCCTTTCAGGAAATTGTTTTGAACCTCCCAATCCAAACTGGGGGTGGGGGATGGGGAAGGAGATTCTAATATCTGTCTAAATCCATGTTTAATGTGATTGTTCTGCCAGAACTAAGGCTAATGTTTGAGTGATTTGTGAATAAAACTGAAAAACAGAATTCATGCTTCCTTACCTCTTTCTCAGTTCCACTCTGGTCTGCAACTAGTTGGTCAAACACTGCACCATAATCCTCGTAAATCTTTTGCATTTCATTGATGTGACTGGCCACCTTTTCCATTGCCTTCAGCGCTTCTGCAGTTTTGAAGACAAGACTGTGATTTAGCAGATAATTACATCTAACTTACCTGCCTTAAGGTCTCAGGCCAATGAGATACAGATGTTACATTATGTCCTGCCCTCATGTATGGGGTTTTATATGATTTCACCCTTCTTAGCAGGAAGGGAAATTTCTATTTTTACGTAAAATCCTGTGTGGTGTTTTTGATTACTTTGACCACCAGGAGGCACCACCTTATTAGATTATATTTATTGGGACTTGTTGGACATTAATAGCCAGACCTTTTTCTATTTAGGTCAAACCTGCTACTTGTACTCCCCTCAACATCTACTAGGAACTGAACTCATACACCCTCACACTTGGATGATTATATACGGAGCATTAGCATTAGGAGATTCAGGTCCTTCCAATCAACACTGATGGAAGGGATATACAGAAGCTATTAGCTTCCCTTAATGTTTCAGAGCACATAGGATATAAATTGCAAAAAGGGGAATTCGGAATTCTACCTACCCACCCATCTCCCTGCAAAGGTGATAATGGTGGAAGTCATATAAAGATAGTCCCATGCACAGGCACATGACATCTGAATATCTCTGCTCTGAAACCTTAAGGGGAAATGGACTGTATATTCTATTCTATAGCCTCTGTATATCCCTTCCGAAAAATGGCTTAGCACCACATCCCAGACAGCTTCTAAAGCTAACACACTGCATAAAATCATCCAAATATATAAGTTTAAGGCCTAGTAGAAGGTTTGAGCCCCGTAACCTTTATCTCCGAAGTCTAGTTAACAATGAAACTAATAATGTGGTATCAGGGCATCTAATTAAAACCTGGGTATTTAGCAAAAAAAAAAAAAAATCAAAAACACCCAGAACATCCAAATCTACCCCAGTATTTCACAAATCATGGGAAAGTTCATTCACTCTGACTGGGTTCTCAAATCATCGTGAGTCATCAGAATCATAAATCATAATTAGAAGAGACAGCATACAACGAAAGGCTATAATTTCCCAGACCACAATCTGAGTGTCAGAGTATGCCCAGATCAATGGCAAATTATGGCAATCACTGTTATGCAAAGTTCATCCCTTCTCCATTCTTAAACAGGAACAAAAAGGGGAATTCGGAATTCTATCTACCATCTCCCTGCAATTTTAACTCATTTTCCCATGATTTCTCTGAGCAAACTTATTCAAGAATTTCCCAGACTTACCTACCTATCCACAGACAAGCTTACCCTAACCCAAACCCATATTTGGTTTAATGACTAATTTCGCTATAATTAACGGGTAAAAACCAGCTTCCCAACCATAATGATCTCATTTATTGCATTAAGCAAAACCAAAAAGGCGCCCCACATCACTGCTTATTGTGCTGTGTGATCTACATATGGTGTCACAATAAGTCATTGTTAAATTGCCTGGACTGGGAATAGTCTAATCTCCCCTTTGACAGAATGGCTATAAAGAGATTTGACAGTAGCTTTTTTTTTTAAACAGTGACTACCCTTTTGTGCTGTTCAGTAAAATAATTCCATTGATAAGTTATAGTTTGAATCTGGCTCAAATCTTAATTAAGCACTTGGATAATGCAACAAGCTGCTATTAGTCTAAAGTAACCCAATGCACAAGGCTCTTAGTGTGAAGCTCAAATACAGAGATTGAGAAAATTGCATAATAAATTCTCCTTTAGACAGCTCAGTGCTAAATCCATGTGTCATTTTCCAAATACTAATTTAAATATAAACCAAAACTATGTAAGTTTTTGGGAAGTACCTGTGAGATGGTAATGCTCCTCGCTTTCTACATCAGTCAGAGACACCAATTCTTTCAAAAGCAAAGGGTATTTCAGCACTCTCTGCACAGGTTTGATAAGAAAAGACTCCAAGGTGGAAGAATGCTGTTTTGTGGGATTGCGTGCTTCCAGAAAAGCCTTGAAAGTATTATCAGTTTTGGCTAAAGGAAAAAAAAATGGAACAAAACAGCTATAGTTGATATTATAAATAATATACAGCTATGTTGCAATAGCTAAAGCCCAACTGCTCTTTATTCAAAAATATTAGGGCAATTAACAAAGATCAAGGATGTTAATATAATCCTAAAATCCAATAAAAAAAATACAACAGACTATTTAAATTAAGACAAACTATCCAACCTAACAAGACAAATAATGTTAATCTGGCACTGAAAAATATTAATGATGTCATAATAGCTTCCTCAAATGAACAGGATTAATCAAAAAACTCTCTTGGGTCTGATAATTTAGTTATCACTATAATTTTCTTTTATATTGCCAAGATCTCATTTCTGGCAGATTAAAGAACATTTAGTTCTGAAGTATGCAATATAATATTTGCTAACAGACATTTTTTTTAATTGTCCAAGCTCCCTCACTCACTGAGAATTTTTATATTAAAAAGGACTTTAATAAATAAGGGAGAAACATCAAAACACAATGCCAGATTCCAATATCATTTCCAGGAATGCTCCTGAGTTCCCCAAAGAATGCCAAGAAATTAAAACCCATCATTGGCTCTATCCCTGGAGTTTGGTTGTTCTCCTATTACCCAGAAACAAGAAGAACATCAATAAGGACAGTGGAATTTCAGCCCCCAAAGGTTATGAATCATTAGATAAACTAGTCACAGAGGATGGATTCCACACTATTGGAAACCAATGAAATTGTATCACCTGAGCAAAGCCCTATCATCTCCATTGTTGGAGACTTCCAACAATGTTTGCCAGGCTGTTTCACATAACATTAAAAAAAATCTTACAATTTAAGTTCCTGAATTAAAGAAGAACTGGCTTGCTGGGAAGTTGTTGGCCCAACCATATCTATTTTTCCAAAGGCCTTAGTGACATAATTAGAGCATACAATTAATGGATGCCTGCAACCTAGCATGTTGATTTGATTTGATGAAGAAAGGCTTGAAATAATACAGAATAATAGTAAGTCATAGTTGAATGCATCCTCTACATTTTGTCCATTATTTTGTGAGATTGCACACTTTCACAAATCCAAACATGTCTATCAACCCAGAAATAAACCACTCGATACTTACAGCACTGTGTATCTTTGCTATTCTACATGTGTTAATATTTGCATTAGATAGTAGAAAATACACACTCATAACGATATATCCCTATTGTTAACCTACAATTATTGTGAACTATTCTATTTATATTTTTAAACCAGCATTAGAAAATGAAAATTATTACTTTAATATTATCTAAAGTCTTCAACTTACAGCCATTCTTTTAGCAAGTGTTCAAAGTCACAGTGGTACTGAAAAAAATGGTTTATGACATGTTCTCACATTTACAATCATAGCAGAATTCCCATGCTCCAGTTATGTCTTTCAGCAAGCAAAATCAGGGCGGGGAGGACCAGATTTGTTTAACAACTGTGAGATTCACTTAACAATTGCAATGATTCACTTAATAACCATGGCAAAAAATGTTCATAAAATCGAGTACAACTTGTTTAACCAAGCACCTTGCTTAGCAATGTGCTAGCCTAAATTGCGGTTGTTAAGTTGAAGACTGTTATTAGTATCTTTCCATTCCAAAAATTCATGACGGTCTCTGCATGATCCTCCTCTAATCACTGACCAAGATCTGCTTAGCTCTGATAAAACTGTGGTGTATCACATGCTTTTACAGCATTGTTAACCATGATACCTTTTTATCGAACATAACAGATACTAAGAAGCAATTGAAAGTGTTAAAATGATTTATTTCAATAAATAAACAGGAACAGACCAAAAAAAATTAGTTCGTAATCTTCCATTTCAATCTATAATTATGCCCCTGTAGAAGAAACTATTATATTCCACCATAAACTGTTCTCCAGCAGAAATGTTGCTTTAAGGAAAAAGCTGAGATTGCTGTGGATATGGCTCAATTAGCTGCTTAAGCAGGTCTCACACACATACACACCTGTGTATATAATATAATGTGCCCTCACACCCATGCATGCCTATATGTGCTTATCTTTCAAATAAAAATACATTACACAAGGCCAGTTATATTAATTAAAAACATAATGATTAGTCATATGTAAAAGCTATAATTATCATCATTAATTAAAATGTCAACAATTAGTTCCAGCACATGTAACTCATCAATGAAAAACTTTTCTAACCACACAAAATATTCTGTCTAATTCTTGCAGAAGGAACACATTACGATAATGCAAGTTTATTCACAACTGGATGGGCAAAACAATTTTTTTTCTTCAAATATTTCTCTTTCTTTTACAAATACTGTCATATTTATAGTATGTGTTGTATATCACAGAAATGAATACACCCCCTCACATTTTGTAAATATTTAAGTATATCTTTTCATGTGGCAACACTGAAGAAATGACACTTGGCTACAATGTTAAGTAGTATACAGTATACAGCTTGTATAACAGTGTAAATGTGCTGTCCCTTCAAAATAACAACACACAGCCATTAATATCTAAACCCCTGGCAACAAAAGTAAGTACGCCCCTAAGTGATAATGTCCAAATGGCGCCCAAGTAGCCTTTTTTCCTCCCTGGTATAATGTGACTTGCTAGTGTTACAAGGTCTCAGGTGTGAAGGGGGAACAGGTATGTTAAATTTGGTGTTATCATTCTCACTCTCTTATACTGGTCACTGGAAGTTCAACATGGCACCTCATGGTAATGAACTCTCTGAGGATCTAAAAAAACGAATTGTTGCTCTACACAAAGATGGCCTGGGCTATAAGAAGATTGCCAAGACCCTGAAACTGAGCTGCAGCACGGTGGCCAAGACCATACAGCGGTTTAACAGGACAGGTTCCACTCAGAACAGGCCTTGCCATGGTCGACCAAAGAAGTTGAGTGCCCATGCTCAGCACCATATCCAGAGGTTGGCTTTGGGAAATAAGACGTACTGTATGAGTGCTGCCAGCATTGCTGCAGAGGTTGAAGGGGTGGGGGGTCAGCCTGTCAGTGCTCAGACCATATGCCGCACGCTGCATCAAATTGGTATGCAGGGCTGTCGTCCCAGAAGGAAGCCTCTTCTAAAGATGATGCACAAGAAAGGCCACAAACAGTTTTCTGCAGACAAGCAGACTTAGGACATGTATTTCTGGAACATATCCTGTGGTCCACTAAGACCAAGATAAACTCATTTGGTTCAGATGATGTCAAGCGTGCGTGGCCGTAACCAGGCGAGGAGTACAAAGACAAGTGTGTCTTGCCTACAATCAAGCATGGTGATGGGAATGTCATGGTCTGGGGCTGCATGAGTGCTGCTGGCACTGGGGAGCTACAGTTCATTGAGGGAACCATGAATGCCAACATGTACTGTGACATACTGAAGCAGAGCATGATCCCCTCCCTTCGGAGACTGGGCCGCAGGGCAGTATTCCAACATGATAACAACTCCAAACACACCTCCAAAACTGCCTTGCTAAAGAAGCTGAGGGTAATGGACTGGCTAAGCATGTCTCCAGACTTAAACCCTATTGAGCATCTGTGGGGCATCCTGAAAGGGAAGGTGGAAGTATGCAAGGTCGGGAGGCCGATCCAAAAATCAGTTGCTTGTGCTAATCAGACTCTGCTGAAGCTGACCAGGTTGTTTGCTAGTTGCTGCAAGAAGGCAAATTGCTGGGAGACAGAGGCCGAAGAGTGGAGGCCAGCGGGTGGGTGGGGCTTCGGCAACATTTGCTGTATAAAACGCACAGACATTTCCACCCACTTTTTTTTTTTTTAGGGGGGCGGGGTACGTCTTATGCTTCAAAAAATATGGTATTCTAAGTCTAAGTCTTATAAGGTTTTTTCCTTTTCTTTTTAAAAAAGCCTGATTTAATAACTGGCACTGGATCTACCCTATTTTCAAGTAAATAAATGAGCATATCCCAACACACACATACCCCAGCAATTCCATAAGAAGACAGACAAACACAGATAGTGCTAAATGTTGTGCTTAGGAGTGTCAAAAACAGATGCACTTTTCAGACTCTTTAGCCTTATCAGAAGACCAATTGCAAAAATGCTTTTAACACTCACATCTTTTTTTTAAAAAATCAATTGCATTATTTTGCCTCATTTCTATCATAAGCTTAGTTTACCTCAGGGAGATAATTACCTCTTTCTAGAACCTTCTGGACTTTGATGTGGTTTGCACAGAACCCACTGTATAATTTGAAGTGATCAGCATAATAGAGGAAAGAGCCTCCCAAAGAGAAGAGCAGTTTCTGAAACGAAGAAGGTGAGAAACTTATTTTAAGGATGCCTGTTACCTTTACCTTTGTAGTTAAGCAAAAACTAACAATACTCTTCAAAGAGTCATTTCTTAATTTCAGAACACTAGATTTTCAATGTGCAGAGCAACCATGACAAACATTGCAAGAAATCATTCAAAACCAAGGCAGATGTGATGGAGTTTGTCCAGTTCTTCAGGAAGGAAGGAGTGATTTCCAGAGGAGCAAAACAGAGCAGTTTCGATATGCTTGTATAGGAGTAAGAGAGTTAAGACAGCTCCTCCCTAGTAGTTCCCAGAGTGTATGTTTTATACAGGTAGTCCTCAACTTATAACCACAACTGAGCCCAAAATTTCTGTTGCTAAGCAAAACAGTTGTTAACGAGAATTTTGCTCCATTTTATGACCTTTCTTGCCATGGTTCTTAAGTGAATCACTGCAGGTGTTAAAGTATATAAAATGGTTGTTAAGTGAGTCTGGCTTCCGTATTGACTTTGTTTTTCAGGTTTCAAAAAGTAATCACATGACCTCGGGCCACTGCAACTGTCATAAATATGAGTCAGTTGCCATGGGTCTGAATTTTGATCACGTGACCATGGGGTTGTTAGTGTGAAAAATGGTCATAAGTCACTTTTTTCAATGCCATTGTAACTTTGAACAGTCACTAAATGAACTGTTGTAAGTCAAGGACTATCTATAGTGTAAGTAGTCTGCTTTACTTTGGCAAGATTTCTGTCTACAGGTGAGGGAGGGAAAACTGCTTAGAAGAGTTCTAATATTTTTTTCTTGGGTTTTTGGACTCTGATGGCTGAGTAACAGTAAACAGAAAACTATATGGAAGCTGTTAAAAAAAAGAGGCATTATGATTATACTACATAGTTTTCCTCTACTTTATACTTTTACTTCTACCTTTGCCCTGTTTTGCATTCCTGAAGAGTTTTTCATTAAAAAAACTTCTGTAACATGTTATTATATAATTGCCTTTGCTATTTATGAGTATGACTATATCTTGTCTTTCTAGTGGTTTCAAGTCAGTGATATGTAACAAACACAAATCAACAGAACAAATTAGATAATGAATACAAGATTTGCATGAACTAAAGCCAACAAATGTGATGGAAAGCGATTCACTGAAAACATGAATCATTTCAATTATGCCCCTCTATGATTAGAATTTCTTCTCTTGAATGCAATGCTTGTTTACCACAGGTGCTTAATTCATAGCTAGAATTGGATTAAGAAAGAAGCTATGAAAACAGATGGCAAAACCTGTCATAGGCAGGAAAAAAAACTGGTGAAGTTTAAATGTATTTAAAAAGTGACAGAGAATATTCTGAATAATTTTATTATTCTAGAAATAATAAACAATTATTTTTAATTGTATTATCTTACTATTCACACTTTTAACAATTAACTACACAAAACTCTTGTAATAAATGCAATAAAGAGAGAGAGCAGTAGGAATGACAGAAACTAATCCTATCCAGCAGGAAAGTTTAATAACAGATCACAAATTTAAAATAGTTTATCAGTCAAGGTTCAGATATAAATAGTAGTCATGGTAGTGGTTACAGAATAAGTAAAATGTCCTAGTAAAATTAAAATTATTAGAATTCATCCAGAATACCACAACAGTTTAGGTTTGATGTGAAGTGTGCACATTTATGGATCTGAAAGTAATTTAGGAACTTCCACAGTGACTAAAAGTAGGCCTCGTTTAGCAACCACAACTGAGGCCAATAATTCAGTAATTAAGCTAAGTATGCTTATGATCTTATTTTGCTTTACAGACCTGCACAGGTTGTAAATGCAAGGATTTGTCCTAAAAAATTTTTTTTCATTATCTTAATAACTGAAAATGGTTGCTAAATGAGGTATCATAGACTTTAAATTTCCTTGATATTCCTTCATTGCTTTCTCCGCAGAAAAGATCTGGAGATATTTCTGTGAAATATTAGGGGCTTTAGGGACAGAAGTCTCTAAAATATTAGAGATAAACACAGAGATTCATTTATTTGATATAAACTACTTCTTACCCATGCTGCTAGTGAGATTGTACAAACTAATTGACTCAGCTAATCACTTATGGGATTCTCAAACTGTTCGCCTGATCTCAGCAGGCCCTTGGAAAAGATATTTCAAAATTTATTCCATAAAGGGAGTGGGGAGGAATCTTCCTAGAGAACATAAGTGATTTTTAGTTTTTATGCATAAAAAATTATAACTGGAGAAAACATAGGGAAAAAAGAAAATCAAAGGGAATAATTATCATATCATGTAATAAATTGTATTTACCCGAAACTGAGAAGGGGTTTCAAGTGTACTGAAATCACAGCAGGAAGAAATTCCATCTTCAAGGGTCTCTAAAAATACCTTCTGGAAATCCAGCATCTCTGGCAAGCTGCCAAATAAAGATTCCATCTGTATGGAAGCGGGGAAAAATAAACATTGAGAAGATAAGACTGCTCAAGAAAAGAATACCTAATATTTAATTGTGTTAAGCTAGAGATAAACAAAGCGGTACACGACATTAATAAATGCAGAAGAACAAGATAATTTCTGAAACTAAAAACTTCTTAAAATGTTTTTCAGGGAGGTTGGTCAACTTTGATCATCAAGGCATAACTAATGCAAAAAAAAAAAGAAAGGAAGGAAATGTTCTTAAAATATCTGATATAGTTGAAATGCTCATAACTTCCATAAGATTAGAGAACAATTAAAATAACCATGGAAATATCTCACCTCGTCTTGAGTAAGGAAAGTCTCATTCTGAAGAGGTTCCAAATATAACTGAAAGAGGCAGCTCAGATCCTAGGGGGACATTAAACATTATTTAGATTTACATATTTTGAAAGCAACCCTCTTCTTAACATGTGAGGGTACAAGGTAATTGTTATGAGATAATTCTTTTTTACATGGTCACTGTAACACTTCTAGGGAAAAACTATTTGTTGAGTGTTTAATTATTATATGCTGTTTTAACTGTCAAAACAATAGCATATTATAAAATATTTAGCTATGCATTCATCTACATGTATATGTATGATTATTAGGCAGCATTCCCAGAAGGGAAATTTCTTAGCCATCCTTAACAAACCAAAGACCAAAGCTAAGAATGTGACTAGATCAGATCTGGTGATTTGTTCTCCACTTCCTTTATGCTACATTTTTTCCCCTCAATCTCTCCCTCAACTTATGACCGTAACTGAATCTAAAATCTCTGTTGCTAAGCATGACAGTTGTTAAGTGCGTTTCGTCCCCATTTTACAAACTTTCTTGCCACAACTGTTAAATGAATCACTGCAATGGTTAAGTTAGTAACGGGATTGTTAAGTGAATTTGGCTTCCCCAATTAATTTGATTGTCAGAAGGTGGATCACAAGATCCCAGGACACTGACATAAATATGAGTGAGTTGCCAAGCATCTGAATTTTGATCAAGTGATCACAGGGAATGCTGCAATGATCGTAAGTGTGAAAAACAGTCATACGTCACGTTTTTTGGTGCCATTGTAACTTGGAACAGTCACTAAAGGAATAATTGTAAGTTGAGGACCACCTATATATAATTCAGGCTTCCTCGATTTGGTGCCATCCAAAAATGTAGAACGGTAGCTTCTATCATTGCTAAGGAATGCATTTGGAACAGGATTGTAGAACATCATGGAAATGCACCTGTAGTTACTACCTATTTCTTTTCTCAAAGTGCTGGTGATATACAGAAAGCAATCACAAAAAGAAGGGAGGGAGATTATAATAGAGACAAATGAATAGTAAAGCATGCCTAATACCTTTACGTAAGATTTCTCTGTGTCTATAAGTTCTTGAATGACCTTCCGGAGTCTGTCTGCATCAGTAAGTTGTCTTGCTAATGGCTTTAGATGGGAAATATCTTTTAATCCTTCCATCCCATTCAGCTGAGTTTCATGGAAATGTGGACACAATGTTGTGATATCTCTAGTGCTCTGCAGGTTGAAAAGAGAAGAGTTCATTGTATTTTTCTTACAATTGATTCCTCTGTAATGGTTCAGTGGTGGATAGATTTGCAGATAAGGATCATAGACAAAATCTATAATAGTACATATATTCTAATTTGTTATCTAAGGTCTTCATTCCAAAGATATATGCCTGTTCTTTTCTTCCATTCAAGTGTATTCAATTCTTGGAAATGGCCTGGACAAGTCCCTGCAGTTTTTCTTCACAAGGTTTTTCAGAAGTGGTTTGCCATTGCCTCCTTCCTAAGGCTGAGAGAAAGTAACTGGCCCTAGACCACCCAAAGTGTTTTGTGGCTAAAGTGGGATTAAGGACTCACAGTTTCCCAGTTTCCAACCTGATGCCTTACACCAAACTGAGTCTATACATAAATGTATACAAACATTTTATATATATACACACTTTATATGTACATACATTTGAGAGAGACAGAGAAACAGACAGAGAGAGACAGAGAACTCTTGAAGATGGTAGCTTGTTTTGTTTAGTGACTCATTAATTTATTTTAAGAATACTTATAATGAAAAGTTATTTCTGAAAGACTGCAGATTCTATCCTGCGTTAGTATCAGTGGCTGAGTTTTGTGATTTGAATTTCTGGCAGTTGATTCAGAAGACCTTGGCTACCAATTAAGACATTAAAGTAAGAAGCCTTTGGTTAGGCAGTTTTGCAGAGACAGTACTGTTTGAATAAGCCTTTGGACTAATTTATTACTAGAAAGGGTCAGTGTCTGTGGAGATTCTCAGTCATCCAGGCAACTAATCTGCTTCTTCCTTTGACATTTTCTTCATTCTTTTTCCTCAAAGAAAAAAAAACAGTCCAGTTGCCTTTTGGGGAAAAAAAATCACCTTTGATACAAAACGAGGCAAATTCTTAGAAAGCCCACATCTCATTCATTGTAACAAATAGTTGTCACCTTAATGGGAAACAACAGACAATCAATCATCTACCTCTTTAAAATTGTTAAACTAAAACAAATAACTGTGGAACAGATTGTCTAATTAAAAGCCATCTTTCATTTTACATTCATAATGTAACACGAGTGAGATTTCTGCCAAATGGCTCCATAATGCAGAATGGGGAAGGATTTAGGATTTAATAAAAGCTATAGATCATCTATAAAATATACTCATTACTCATTTTATGTTCACCAATCCACAATTATACTTTGTTAAATTTACAGAAAACCACGGTTTTTGTCTTTACAACAACTGACCCTAAGACACAAAGGACTTTTCTCAAAGCTTATCTGTTGACCACTGAAGGATAAAGTTGGGGTCAAAGAACAAGTGGACCAACAAATTAACACAGAATTTAAACAGGAAGGGAATTAATATGTAGCCATCAATTTCATCCCTTGGTTTGAAGAAACTGTGCATTGTACATTGAATCCTCAGGTAAGTATTTTCATATAGAAGCTGGATTTTATTCTCTGAATAACATTATTCTCTGAATAAAGAATGTCCTACTTTCTCCATAATTTATCCCTTGGAATTGAAAGGATGATTTGAAATTGATGAAAGCAGCATAAAGAGTACTTCAAGATATAGTTCTCAGCTAGATATTCTAAAATTAGGCACTACTCAACTGTAAAATAACTAATCCTAAATCTAACCTACTTTTTCATGTCTTCCAACAGCGATTCCTTGCATAAAGCTTACAGGTTATATTAAGCAGGCTGATAGGTCCATCGCTTCACAGGTATGCCTTAATTCTTTTTTTATATAATGAAATAATCACCAGGAGTCTTTAGAGATTAAGTAGTGCACGTAAAGAGCACTGCGAAAACCAAGCCCAACAATCAATGTTATTTTTTATCATCTCCAGGACAATCCCCTAAATTGAAATGGAAATGTTACAAGACAGCAATTACTTTTATATATCTAATCCCTCAGCAAGGTTTCCTTGTTAAAATTATAGTACAAGCAAAGCCATCATATCAGGTAATATTACATAAAGCACTTGGTGCCCTGAAGACCCAAAGCAATTTTCAGTGACACTGACACACTGTTAAGTGATCTGAATGCTAAAGCTTATCGTTTTGTTTTGTTTTAATGAAACTGATTCAGAAAGCAGAACACCAGGCGTTTTTCACATTTCAGTACCCTATTTATAGAATAGAATAGAATATTTTATTGGCCAAGTGTGATTGGACACAGAAGGAATTTGTCTTGGTGTAAATATTCTCAGTGAAGTATAAGTATAAAATATATAAAGTAAAGTATTAAATCGTACATGACCTTTATTTGAATATCCTAGTTGTAATTACATCAGTAGAAAATTGTATCCAAACCGATAACAAGTTTATGCTGGAAAGAGTGTTCCTTTATATTTTGCTGGGTTTTGTCCAAATTATTCTTAAAATAGTAGATAGAGAGATGTTTGGAAATTTTTAGGTAAGTTTTCTGAACCTCATGCCCTTCATATGTATTAGACTTTCCAGCAAGGAATTAAGGGAGTAGATCCAATACATCTGTTGAAAATCAGTTTGAGGAAATAACGCCACATTTGGATATATGTCTCTGAACACTACATTAAGTAATGAAGGAACAAATGCATAGCATTATTTATGTAAAATATATAACACTAAATCTTCTCTTAGGTGCTATAAAAAAAATAATCTCAGTCCAAATTATCAGTTGACAGTCCAGGCAGCATAAATAGTAAAGAAATATGATTGTGTTTTAAATGCAGAGACTTTTTTATATAGGGTGATTTAACTCTTCAATTTAGCAAAAGATAATCTTCAAGGGCAGGGTAAGCAGTAACAAGAAAATAAACATCTTGCTTCTTTCCTGTAAGTTACTGTAGACTGATTTATAATTATAACATGTTAATTCTTCAAAACCAGAGCTTTCCATGAGGGTGGAAGCATGGTGTTTTTCAAGGAAGTCAGTTCACAGTTCAAATTACCAAATGTGTAGTAACATTTGTATATGCATATGGACAGCAGTCTAAACAATCTCCAAATACCTCCCCCCCCAAAAAAAAAACACCCCACAAAAAACTATTTGATTAAATTAGTTGGCATTCATATACAACTTATGTACAAAATTCTTCAACAATCCTTAATTAAACCAACCCTCCTCCTTATTTCCATTTGGTACAACTGAAAAAGAAAAAGGAATGAAAGATATATAGCTCTCTCAAGAGATCTTTAAAAAAGACTCCCACATCATTATACCATGACTGAAAAAGGCTGCTTAGCTCTCAAGTCAACAATACTTTCCTCCTTATTTCTGGTTCCGCATTGGAGGAAAAATGGAATTTAACAGATTTAATGACTTCATGAATTGCAAGATGGCCATATGGCAGCTGGCACAAATTCTCAATTAGCAAAATCAAGCATGGTTAACCATTTGTTTTAAATATTTCAACCATCATATCTGTTCCTATAACTTCCCACATTTGTAAAATTAGAGGAAAAATACTAGTTGTGTTAATCAAGAGGAATTCTCATCAATTAGACCTAAGATAAATAGCTTGAAATGTGCTATGCAAATTAAATGTGTAATAATTAATTGTGATAGGTTAGGTCTTCCTTTAACTTCTTATAGTTCATTTATATTTGTTTATTTGATTTCTATAGCTGCCCATCTCAACAAATGATTCAAAAACATATATTACAATTAAAATCTTAAAAACATTTTTAAAACAATACAAAACAATAAATGCCATTAACACAATAAAAAAATAAAACATTTAGCTTGAGTATAAGACATCTGGCCTGCTAACAATATAGCCAGGAGGCAGGATCCTTGGAGGCATATATTGCCCCAGCCCCTCCCATATATGTGCTAGTCGTTTCCGACTCTCGGGGGCAGTGCTCATCTCTGTTACAAAGCCGAAGAGCCAGTGCTGTCTGAAGACGTGTATGTGGTCATGTGGCCGGCATGACTAAATGCCGAAGGCGCACAGAACGATGTTGCCTTCCCACCAAAGTGGTCCCTATTTTTCTACCTGCATTTTTACATGCTTTCAAGCTGCTAGGTTGGCAGAAGTTGGGACAAGTAACGGGAGCTCACTCCGTGATGTGGTGCTAGGGATTCGAACCGCTGAACTGTCAACCTTTCTGATCAATAAGCTCAGCGTCTTAACTACTGAGCCACCGCGTCCCTCTCTGAAGCATAGCCAGCCCTTAAAAGCTTTACAGAAGGCTAAAGGCTAGCAGGTTGGGGCCATTCCAATCTCTAAAGGGAGGATGTTCCACACAGTGCAGTCTTAACTTCCTTTGTGAAAATCAACTAATAGACATTGTGATAAACCACTATGAGAATCCAGCCTATCTATGTGGATTTCCATAAAACTTTTGGGAAGCTTTAAATGTAGCCATCTTGCAGATGCTTACAGAGTCATGTGTAGCTTACAAAGTCAACTCCTATGGAGTGGTTACATTCTCATCAAAGAGAAAAAAAGGAAGCAATACTTCTCACCATATTCCTCCAAAATACTGTGGGTGCAAAACTCCCAGAATTTGCCAAAAGTCATACTGCCTGAGATTTACAGAAGTTATAATCTCACTCAACCTATATGCAGCCACTGAATTGGGAAAAGTACCCTAAAGATCTGTAAAGGCACCACTGCTATTTAAGATGATACTTATAAATGACTGGACTGAACAATGAAGTAGTTGATTTGACAGACACTGAAATGTTCAGGAATAAGAATTCCAAGGCAGACTGTAAACAGCTTCAAAAAATCTATGCTGTGCTGAAGACGAAAGTCAGATATGAGGAAGAGTGGAGGGAAAAAATCCTAAAATATATATTTAATATCTGAACCAAAAGTGATTAACTAGGGAAGAAATATTTGGGCTAAGATAGAAAGTACATTAAAAATGTGGGAAATCTGCATATTGTCTCTGAAAACCTTTTATTATATAATACTTCAACTGTATATGTGTAAATGTTTAATATGGCATCATAGATTAATTAGAAGTAAAAAATATGCACTTATGTAACAGAGCAATTAACGCTAACATTTCTAAAAGCCAGCACTATTTGCTCTTCTCATTTAATTAAAAGAATGAAATGCTGTCAGGAAGAAGAGTGGGATTGACTACCTTTAAAAAGGCTTATATGGATTTAAAGGATGGGTAAAGATTCTGTTGAAAGAAGGACAACATCCAGGATTTTCTTTGTCAAGATGTCCTTCATAAAATTGGAGTAGGGTGGGATTAATTTTTTTGACTTTCAGTTTTATAACCAAGCAAATATTTTGACTTCACTTCTCTCTGCAAGCCAGGTGACTATCCCAAAACTATGATAGGAGATGAGCATAGACAACTAGAGTGCATGTATATGCATGTTTTATGTGTAAGATTGGGATGTCAGAAACATTTTTGATTTTTTTTTATGAATCAAAAGGGCTGCTTTATTTTTTAAAGGTAAGTTGGGGAAGTGATGAACTCAAAAACTGACAAGACTGAAGTAGAGAAATTAAGTGTTCATTCATTTGCCTCACCATCCTTTAGGAGACGGATTTTTGTTTTACTCAATAGAAAAATTTTCCAGTTATACTGAGTCCAAGTGCTGTTTGTTCCACCTTAGTTTGTTCCACCTAATTATGGAGTTAGCCATAATATGCTTTATATTTAACTATCCTGCATTTAATGTCATCTAGTAGCATTATGGTGTAACCTATTTCTCAGTTTCACTCCAGAATCTTTTCTATTAAAATGGCATTAGTTCCAGTTCATTCTTTGGAGAATCACACTATTAATTTATTTACATTGTACAAAATATTTAATTTATTCCTACTGTCTGCTTCCTGCTTTATAATAGTAAACCTAACTTTATTCAAGATCTTTATGCAAAACATTTTTGGAACTTCAAGAATGTAACACCTAGCAGACCACACATCTAGATTTGACATGAACCTCCTGACATATTAAAGACACACAAGAGTTTGTGGGATCATGCTATTTACTTCAGCTCCCTCTGCCCTTGCATACGCTGGTCACTGTAGAAAACCAAACTGAGCCCGACAATGGGGTCAAATGCATCATTAGTCAGGAGTCTCTACACCCTCAAAAAAGACTCAAGTCCAGCTTCCCTTGAAGTTTGTTTACTTTTATCTGGCACCAATTTGCCTTGACCCTTATAGACCAGATTCTGGAATACAGGTTGCATGGAATAAACTCACAGTGCTTTCTGAACTCTATCCTGGGTCCTGGTTTCTTTCGCCTGAAAGCCATATGTCTCCAGATTTACAATCAAAACCCACCTAAAGGAACCCTGAGCATATATTAATTTAACATAGGCAGGATGTGGACATGTTCATGCTGGACAAACAGCAGTTCTAAGTTATGTCATAATGTTTCTCACCCAAATCCCAACACTATAAACACAAGAAAGAAAGAAAAATCACCCTTTGTTCTTTCTCCAGCATAATTTTCACATCTCTGTTATCTAAATATATGTCTATCTCCTTGACAGAATATTGGGGTTTCAGCCCTAAATGAACAGAAATATACAATAAAATGAAACTTCCCTCACATTTTCACAGCTTACTTTTCATTAAAATATTTAATATGCTTTCTTTCTGGTTTCTATATAGCTACTCATTATGTAGAGATTGGCTAGCACAATGTAACATTCCATTTTCTTTGGAAATGTAATTCAATCTCAATCTTTTTCAAATATGGAAATATTAGTTTGAAATATAAAAATCATCAAGCCATACTACATTCCAGACACAGATCTTCACCATCTGGTATGTGGTCAATGGCAAACAATTAATTTCACATCACCTGGCATAGTCACTCCATAAGGTTTATAAATATTTTACAATACCTTTTATCTCAATGAACAGGGTAGTGAGAAATACCAATTTAAGTTTTTAAATAATGTATATTACATTTCAATACAATATAAATATTATATTATTATTAATAATAATAATAAAAGATGTATCATCATTTTTGAATTTCTAATTCACAGAAATAGGACCTTTCAAAGAATTTGAGGAATGTGTGAACCTCAGTATATTTATTTGGAAGTTAATTCCCCTGAACTTATTAAGACATGTATAAGAAATAATGTAACTTCCAACCAGCTACATGCATAGAGGCAGAAGCTTTGATTCAATTATGCTATATAACACGGCAACATTGTAGTGTATAACTAAGGTGTAGGTCTTCCCTTTTGCAGCATTTACACAAAAGGAAGCAGAGCACCCAGGGCCTCAGATGACTCAACTCAACACACACAATTCAATCAGCAATTAGACTGCATCCCCAGGCATGTCAAGGTCTTATAGTCTTTTAACAATACTCCTACATGTTTTTAAGGCAATGGCTGAGGATGCACCATTCTCATTAAATCTATATTTTAATCCAGTTGAGTATTACTGAGTGTGTTTCTGTCCATAACCTTGTAGAACATTTCACTGCTGTTGTAAAAGAAAACTATCTTCATGCTCATTTTTTTTTTAACAAAAGCAAAGAGTGAAGAATCACTAAAAAAAGAACATCAATGGGAGGGGGGTGATCTAAAATTAAAGGATCATTAACATAACATAGATTTTCACAGCCCTTAAAAGATTTTTTTTTTTAAATTTTCAGCAAATTAATTACTCATCTTAGTTTCCTTTTCTTTTAGTTCAGTTTTACATTTACTGACAGAGGTCATTTCTGTTTATTGATTTAGCTACCCACTTGTTAATTTACTAAAGACAGGTAAAAGCAGAGTTCCTCCACCCCACAGACAATGAATCTGTGGTTTGTAAAAAATAATCTACAACTAAAACAGCTTTATCTTTAAAGTAAGGTGCTACTTTGCTTAAGTTTTAAAATACAGAACATGATACAGCTTCCAAGAAAGCAAGCAACATCAAACATAAGTGTGCATTATATGCATAGATAAACAGATGCACTTGTGAAATTGAGATGAAACAGAATGTCTATTTCTTCACTTACGTATAAAAAGGAAAAAGAATCCGCTCCCTCCAAGTCCAGTTATCTCAAGCTGTTGTCTGCTAAGAGCTGAGCATCACTGACAATCTCCGTTTCAGGAAATACTCCCTAAACTGATTGCTCTTCCAATCTGCACTGAAAAACTCCTGGCGTCACCACCCTCTTCTCCACACTGCACTTCCACAGAGCCCCACACTTTATAATATTACATAATGACAAGATTCCTCTGCCACTATACTTTGAAAAAGAAATGCATCCAGGGAAATCCAACATCAGTAGGAAATAGGACAGAAGTCAAGCATTTTCCAGAAGCATTTTGCTGCAAAAGCCTTATTTATAAGAAAGAGAATGTTTCCTTTTGTTTTTGTTTTTTAAATGGAAGATATGCATTCCCCCCCCCCAGCTTTCATTCACATGATTGTTACAGCAATCATCTTTTTATAATTCCCCACCCATATCCATATCCATCCTTCCTTCTCTCCTCCCCCCCTCCTTCTTTCTCTCTCACACACACTCACTCCCTGCTGGAGATGGGTCATGCCAAATTGCTCTAATGGGCACTTTCCAAGAAAAGGGCAATCATTTGTGGAAATTGTAGGGTTATCAAACACACTGCTATAGTTGGAACCACTTCTCCACTCTTAGATGTCTCTAGGTGTCCTACTGAAAGTATTTACATTATCCAAGACAAAGGATTCCAACATTAACCATTATACAATCCTACCAAGCTTCCATGTGCATCCATGCATGCACATATGATCATGTGTCTTTTGAAGAAGAAAATTAAAGAGTTTTGTCTATCTTTTTCCTACAAGGATCCTGGCCAATCAATGTAAAGGAAAAATATTTGAAGCCAGCTTACTATTTATATCCATATTGCCATTTTGTTTTAAGGTATAGCCATTCATCCGAACTTGCTATTAATCCTAAACTTATGGAACAAAGCACAAAGGGACTTGAAATTCTTGAGACAGAAAGTCTGTTTGCTTCAGATGATATATTGATTAGCATGTTGCAGTTGTTTAAAAAAACAGAGGCAATGGAACACACACAATGCAACAATCTCCATCTTAATTTAAGCAAGGAAACTGGACCATGACAAACAGATTGTGACCTCTTTTAGATAGTAAGAGAGGTTCCAACAGATTATTAAAAGTGAAGATGGAGAGCTATCTTTTGGGATTAGCACAAAGGTGTTGAACTTGAACACTGAACCTAAAAGAAACATAGAGCTATTTTAAATCCATGAAAAGGGATCCAAGGTTGATCACAGATATGAAGATGCAGGAGGATCAGTAGCAAAGTCAGTAGTAGTGGAACTTCAAAATGTACCCAGGTGAAGACTGTGAATACAGGTAGTTATTGACTTACCGAGCCCAAAAATTCTGTTGATAAGTGAGACATTTGCTAAGTTTTCCCCATGTTATGACCTTTCTTGCCACGGTTGTTAAGTGAATCACTGCAGTCATTTAGTTAGGGACACGATTTTAAGTGAATCTGGCCTCCCCATTGACTTGTCAGAAGGCTGCAAAAGATGACCCTAGGACACTGCAACTGTCATAAATATGAGCCAGTTGTAAATCCTCTGAATTTTGATCACATGACCATGGGGATGCTGCAACAGTCATGTGAAAAACTGTCATAAATCACTTTTGTAAAGATGAATGAACTGTTGCAAGTTGAGGACAACCTGTATTGTATCGACCACTTTCCCAATGCAAAGGAACTAGTGATGTCTACTGGGCAGCAATTAGTGCCCCCCCCCCCCCCACACACACACACTTCAGCTTATTTCAGAGTGGTGGCAATTTAAGGCACTGCAGAAAAGACAAAAGGCGAAGGAATGAAAGTTGATAGGAACTCTTTGCTTGAAAGGAAAACAGGCAGGCACCTGAACATTTACTGAGCATTATATGGGCATCTTTGTTAATTGTATATTCGGCCTCCAATTTAATCATTTTAAATTGCTTTTAATTGTATATACTGTTTCTGTTTTAGTTGGCTGTACACCGCCCCGAGTCCCTTTTTTGGGAGAGGGTGCGGTATAGAAATTTAATAAATAAATAAATAAAATCTTCTTTAATACACTGAAAATTTGCTGCAGTCAAAGCAGATCTATAAGCCACCTATAGAACCTATAGAACTACTGAAAAGGGACATTTTGACCAGCTAGAGCAGAGTTTAACCAGAAGCACAGATGTCTAAAAGGCAGAGCGGAATTACAGAATTGATGTGACAGCCGTAGTATATTTCATTAGACATCCTTTATTTTTATCTTCATGTAATGCATTCATTTCTGCTGCTCTTTCTGAGTTGTTTCCCCAAAGTAAGCAATCTCTGCTCATTTTTTTTTAACCTAAAAAGCACAAAAAAGTATACTTTATGCTTATAACCCATGGGATATAAATGCTACTATCTTTTCTTCAAATGAATTTTTAATATACTCTGAACTGGAAAAAAGAAAACAGCTCCCCTCCCCCCACCTCCACATGTATACGCAAAGAGAGTCCTTGTTTCAAAATGACTTTGACTTCATTAAAAAGATAAGCGGAGGAGGAGGAGGAGGAGGAGGAGGAGGAGAAGGAGAAGGAGAAGGAGAAGGAGAAGAAGAAGAAGAAGGAGGAGGAGGAGGAGGAGGAGGAGGAGGAGGAGGAGGAGGAGGAGGAGGAGGAGGAGGAGGAGGAGGAGGAGGAGGAGGAGGAGGAGGCAAAAATGTAGGCATTTCCATCATCTTTCAATTGAATTAATTCCCCATGCAACTCGAATTGGCACCCAACCTCATTTGCTCTCATATCTATCTGGACCATACCAAAATGGCAAGGACAAACTGACCATTGGAACAGCAGGCCATTACGAACTATTTTAAAATGTGGATTTGCTTTCTCATTCAAGAACAATGATCTTGGCATAAGCAGAAGATCATTATGACTACTTTGCCATAGCTTAAAATTCATGCAAATATTTTGTCACGGTTTCCATGTTATAAAATGGGATTCAAAGTCTATGGACATTACAAAAAATGTAAAACAAAGATGACTTATTTAAAAAACGTAGCCAAATCCTTTCCCCTGATTTATCTGAATGGTGGAATAGTTTTTGACTCATATTTCTTTTTATCTGATTGCAAATAAACCTTACAAAATGTTAAATAATTGCTTATTGATGCCATTGGGCAATAACCAAGGAAGAATTGATTCTACTTCATTAATTTTGTCAGTTCTCCTTTCCTGTCTTCCCTTGAGCTTAACACTTGTTTCTGTAGTTTCCTTCTGATTATAGTTGACATACATAGTAGCTGGGGAGGGGGCATTTTAATGTATTAAGTTGCATCACACACATCAAAACTTCAGATACATTTCTCAAGAAGTAGCTTCTTTTATATTTTCTTTTTAAGATGTAGATTCTATTCCGTATCTTTTTCCCTAGCTAGTCTACAGCCACCCTTATGAATTGACTGCCACTTAATGTGGTATAATGCAATAGTGTTCTACTTCCTCTAGTAGAAACTTAAATCATTTTTAAATATATTGAATTCCCAAGTGTTTAATTAATCTCCTTTTAGAGAATTCCTTTGTTGTTGCTGCTGCTGCTGTTGTTCCATCAGTTTTAAGCATAATGGAGAAGAAAGAAACAGAACCTGAGATGGAACAAGGACTCTTTTTCCACTGATGGTAATGATACTTTCACAACATTAATGTATGCAAAAATAGAAACTGAATCTGATAAATCAATTTCTCCAGTACAATTAACACACAAACAACATAGTATTAACAGTAATTTAAAAAGCAGGTATAAATATGCAAGGAGTATGATCTCATTCAGTCAACAACAGCACTGTGATTTTAAAGATTTGCATTAAGCAGTGTGCTATTAGTTAGAACATACAAGCCCCAGACTTCAGTAATTTATCTTCTATATACAATTCTACTATTTATTTATTAGATTTTTATTCCACCTTTATTATTTTTATAAATAAGTCAAGGCAGCAAACATACATCATACCCCTTCCTCTATTTTCCTTACAACTATAACCCTATGAAATGGATTGGGCTGAGACAAAGCGAATGGCCCAAAGTCACGCAGCTGGTTTTTATGTCTAAGGCAGGACTTACATTCTCTTAGTTTCTAAACCAGCACCTTAACCATTACATCAAACTTGTATTACTTATACAATATTGATTCAAGAAATTAATTACTTACATCCTCCCTTTTTTGTACAAGAGCATAATGCCCCTCCCTCCTATTTTTCTTCATAATAACAGCTCTGTGAAGTAGACTAGGCTGAGAAAGAATGGCCCAAATTCAACCAATAAGCTTTCATAGCTGAGGATGGAATAGTACTCTGTTTTTAGTATATCTTATTACACCACATTGGCCTTGAACAAATCAAAGAGAAATATAAGAGCCATGAAGGCACAGTGGTTAGAATGTAGTACTGCAGGCTAATTCTGCCAACTGCCTGCTGACTGCCAGCAATTCAATTCCGACCTGCTCAAGGTTGACTCAGCTTTCCATTCTTCCGAGGTGGGTAAAATGAGCACCCAGATTATTGGGGGAAATATGCTGACTCTGTAAACTGCTTAGAGAGGGCTGTAAAGCACTGTGAAGCAGAACGTAAGTCTACGTGCTATTGCTATATATGTAACTGTATCCATGGATATGCATATAGATGTGTGTCTTCATGTACAGAATTAGTGCTACTCCATCCACAAAAGTAGTCCACATGCCTTCCGTATCTCTCTATTTTCTGCATTAACTTTTAAGCAGTTCTCTTACCCTGAATGGTAAATCAAGTTTCTCCTTCTCTGGCATCTGGTCCAACATGCCATCTGTGTTGCTCCTTTTTAGACTTCCATTAATATCAGGCACATGATTGAAATCTATATTTTAAAAAAGTGAAAAGTTAGATATCAGAAGAAGAAATATGTATTTTCTTTCATTTAGATATAATTGTGTCATTAAAGTGACAGGAAATATAGACTCCTGGAAATCTGTTTGGCTTTTCCAGCTAAAATAATCCCATGTTAAGTAATACAAATATTTGGGCTGCTACTTCAAAGCTTGCTTTCCTGAACATCATCCGTCTACAATGCAGTACAGTGTGTGCTGGCTGAAAAAAACATCCAGTACAAATGTCTGCATACATATAAAATGATTTTCTTGGATGAACACATTGTCCTAAAACTTACTGTGGTTCTTAAACTTATGAATGGCCCAAAAGAAGAGGAAAGAGAACCTTGGCTTCCTTCTTTGTATTACTACTTCATATAGCAACAATTAGGATAAAATGTAAATGCAAACAATATTTTGCCAATATAGGTGGTCCTCGACTGATGACTGTAAGGGAACCTGCCGATGACAATCGTAAGTCATAACCTGTCTATTACAGTCATAAGTCAGTCGCTAAGCAACTGGTTGTAAGTCAGCGACTACTGTATTTACAAGTATGGGTTATGGCTACCAGATTGGGGCTGCAAATATCAGCGATACCACTAGTTGGCAGCAGAGCATTCAAGACTTTCTGGGTTTTTTTGCTACCATCTAATGACAATTGCAAATTTGCAACTTGGATTTAATAGCCCATCAAAAATGAAAATTTCATATCAGTTTCTTCAAGAGATGGATCATGCAATGATTAGAATGAATGGACTTTGTATATGCACAAAGTACATGTGGATATGTTCACTGCAGTAAATTTAGGCAAAACAGAATTCAATAAACCCCTGGAATGTCAGAAATGCCAAGCAACTCCAGAGAAACTGAAATAATTTAGCATTTTGTCTGCATTCATGCCCATATGCACCAGTGTTTTGATCTGCCAATTTAATTACATGAATGTAATTATGTTGTATTGTGTTGACAAGCCATATATGATTCACTATCATTCAAAGAAAAGATAATGTAACCCAATAAACTTCAAAAAGAACAAAATGTTTCCCTCACCATTAATTATTCAATAAAATACTGAGTACACTATGAACAGATTGGATCACAAGCAAACTAGCAGAGAGAAAGCCCATGAAAACATCAGAAAACACAATTCTCTAAACCTCCACAGCAGTACAAAATCATGCAATGAGCATGGCACTATGATAAGTATCTGAACATGTTCAAAGTTAAAGAAAGCAGATTGTATGCATGCTTCGGAGGCTTTGATATCAAATTTGGAAATCAAGAAAACAAATGAGAAACAAAGAAAATGCATCCCTATTTTAAGGAGGAAACAGATCCCTCCGTGTTATAAAGAGAGGAGGCAGATGCAACTGTTCATGATGCTTTAGTCCATTTAATTAACAAGGCTTTAATTGCATGCTAATCCACACTGGTCTTACCAACTCCCTCTTTTCTCTGTAAATGAGGAGGAAACTGCAATGAGGCATAAGGAGGAATGAGGGATGCGCTTTTAAGTACCAGCCTGCTAAATAACTTCTCATCGTTTACAATTCTGTTCTGAATATCACCCGTTTGAACTAGTGCCCTATTGCACAGCAGCAAAAATATGTTAACAAAGATCAAGAATAGATGGCAAGCTGCCCTCCCGGTAAAGGGGACGGGGCCTTGCCTTTTAGTTTATTGACACTAATAGAGGGGAGTAGGATGGAGCACTAAAAATAAAAGCAGATGGCATAGCAAAATTAGGTATGCCACTGTAGAATCGGGGAAAGTACACAATTATTTCTATTTTAGATCATGCTGGTGAGAGAATCAGAGTCTACACTGCTTGAACACAGAGAATGAAACAGAGAAATATAGTAACCGAACAAGAATGGAAGATCTGCTTTGCAGAACCAATAATTCCACAGGATAGAGCTAAAATGTGAATAGTTCAAAACAAAAAATGTTTTCAAAGAAGGATCTTTTAGTGCTTAACGCTCCCAAAAGAATTGAGTTCTGCACACTGCTCCATCTAAAACTGTTTCCCATAATAATCAGATTCTGCTTGTCCCCATGGGCAAGATCCTTGACAATGTTTGACCATAAACAATTTCCATTTCATTTTTAACATCAAATACCTCCATGTAAGCCATCCTTCAACATACTTCTGATTCTCTGCTACACTTTGCTGAAATGAACTCTTAAATCAATCATTTCTCATTGCCTACTAGCTATCCTGCAATTAGCTATTTCCTGTCCAGAGGAATTCGGAATTGGGGGGGGGGGGGGGGGGGGGGGGGGGGGGGGGGGGGGGGGCTGGTCTTGGAGAATTTGTGGACATATAATGATTCTTGGCTGAGTTCTGTCTTTAACAGACAGACACACACCCAGACTCTCCCTGTTTTTCTACATTGCTGCCACCATTGAAGCAGGATGGAAGAGCGGAGAAAGCCAGTTCAGCTTAGAATCAAATATACAGTACTGGCAATTTGGTTATGTTGAGTTTTCTCTTCTTGAAGGATCAAATTTGCAATGCAGTCCAGATTTTGATTGGAATATCACAGATGGGAGGGAGAGAATGGGAATAACCCTCAACTTCTACCTCAAACTCAATATGGTTCTTGGTGAAATTTAAACCGGACATATATCATTGGTTATTTTTAGGCTAGCGACCATACATACTTGGCTTTCAAGTTGCATGCTGAAAGCCATACTTTAAAATGTAAGAAAAGTCTCCCAAACTCTCACCAACAGTTTTGCCTGCAAGAGGTGCAAATTTCAGAAAGCAAATAGATTTGGGGGTTGTGTGTCTAGTACTTTAAAATACTAGAGTTACTCCTTTTCCTTCTCTTTTCTATTCTCCTCCTGAGACCTTCTGAGACCAGGGGTGGCTAAAGAATGGTGTAAATTACTGAAAGTCTAGCAATGCCTGGAGGGTCATATATTGTTATTTAATGTCATAATTGCAGATATTAAACTAGTTACTTACAATCTCAAAATCAGCTCTACAATGCTATAGCTAAGACATTATACTGGAACTTATTTTCAAATTGATATTCAGAGAATGTGTACCAGTAATCCAGTATATTTGCACAAGGAAAGGAAATTCAAAAGGTTGCCGCTGATTCCAAAAAGTCATATCCCTGAAATTAGCAATAAGAGGCATTTTCCAAAATATTATTTTGGGCCTTCTTGTACTTTTACTTTCAAAATACATTTTAGTGCAAGGAACCTCTCTGTAAGAATTCATAAATAATTAAATAATTTTCAAAACCAAGATGGTTTAAAGACAATTTAGTTCAAGAATATTAGAACAATCTTTCCAGGAGGTATCTAAGAGGGACAGCCCATCCCACAGAAGGAATTTTGCCACAGAAAGATCCACTATGGATCATCTATATAATAAAGTGAGATAAAATGACAGAAAGCAACTGAAGACAACAAAGCTTGCATAACACATTTATGGTTCCAGAATTAAACTTCCAAAAAGTCACAATATATGGACACATTCACAGAACACCCCTACTTACATCACCATCCACAACCAATCCCTACTACCCAAGCCACTTTGAAGTGGACTACTTTTGTTTTTTGTTTAATTTTTTGATATGCTTAAAACACACATTAGTTCAATGAGGGTCAGAGCCCTTATGCAACTGGTGCGAAGCAAACTACGCTTCTTCCACTCCCTTACGATTTCATTTCACCCAATTACAGGCAGTGAAAATAGTGCCTGGAAGGGCCACTGTGCCTGCTAGCTCTAGACTAGAAGGGAAATATAGTAATTTAATTATCTTGAACTATGGGAGATAAATTGAAAGCCAAAGCTCTTTAGAGCAGACATTACGTTAAAAAGAAGAATAGTCATATACAAGACCATGAAGCTCAAGGCAAAAAGTCAGTTAAAGTATTGGAAGAGTGGAAGAAAGAAGTATTAGGATTAAACGGCAGTGTGCAGAAGGAATAAAGAACAAAGAAGAATGGAGCCTTAAAGAGAAGGGAGAGAGTACTATATGGAAGTTTTTTTCCTAGTATGCCATTAAGACCCTTGTTTAGTTATGCCCTGAAGACTGAAGGAGACTTTCAAGCTTAGTTCAAGCATCTCAGTAAGCCTGACATGATTGGACCAGATAATTTATGGCATAATGGTTAGGATAAATTCAGCCCAGTTTCTGGGTTGAAAGAAAAAGAAGGAAACAGCACTGCATGAGATAATGTTTCTACAAAGCATGGGCAAAATAAGCCATTAAACCTGGGATGCTAAATTTAAAATACTTTTATAGCTTATTCTATTGAAAAGGAGACAGCCACTGGAGCCTTTTATTTAATGGTTCAGAAATGAGACTCAAGAAAATGAAAGCTTATATTTTCATCCTCAAAAATGGAAATAGCTAGCTGAATCCACTATCCTGAAAGTGAAACTCTCCAGGATGTTTACTTTTATATACATGCATACACACACAAACACACACACGCACATATATACACACACACAGTCAACTTTATTTCTCACATTCATGAATTTCTCAATGACCTGATAAAGAGGACGGTACACAAAATTTGGGGAAAGTATGTTCTATTGAAGACTTACCCTACTTAAAGTTGTTATGCAAGTCCCAAATTTTGTAGATGGTCCCCTTTTGAACTGCTTCAGTCAGAAGTCTACCAAACAGTTCCCTTCTTTTCTCATTCATTTTTACCATTTCTCCTTTTATAGAAAAATCATGTTCTTCCAATTGTGGGGCACAAATGTAGCCTGCAATTCACTCCATAAACAAACTGCATTCATATTTTAACATTCCTCCAGTCAGCTCTTCTACACCTGTACACTTAGTATTTTTCAGCCTGCTCATGACTTTCATGACCTTTCTATCAAATTTAATCTATTATTTAATCTAAATGGGCCTTGACTTATAACCACAATTGAGCCCTGAATGAAACATTTGTTAATTGAATTTTGACCCACCTTTCTTGCCACAGGTGGGTTAAGTGAATCACCACAGTTATTAAGTTAGTGACATGGTTGTTAAGTGAATCTGGCTTCCACACCGGCTTTTGTTAATCACAAAAAACAATAGCAGGTCCCTGGGACAGTGCAATCATCATAAATATGAATCAGTTGCCAAGCATCCAAATTTTGATCACGTGATCATGGGGGTGTTGCAATAGTTGGAAGTGTGAAAAAGTTATAAATCGTTTTTTTCAATGCTTTCGTAACTTTGAACAGTCACTAAATGAATTGTTGTAAGTCAAGGACTATCTGTATGTTGATATATGTTTGCATCCATATGTTATTCTAGTTTCACTCTAGTTTCTTTCATATTTTTTCTTTTCTTCCATGTCTCTTTTCTTCTCCAAGATTCACTCTTGACACTACCAAGAAATGGTTTATCGCTACTCTGAATTCTTACTCTTTCCTACATCCTTCACTAATTATCTCTATCACAAACAAATACATGTTTTAAGAGTTATAATAATTCCTTTGGCATGTGAATGGAGAAATAACCTTATGTTTAAACATGTATTCATTACAAACAAATCTTTTTACAGTTACTATAATTTTTTTGTAATTTACTGCATGATTGGGGAAAAAAGTTGAAAACAAAAAGGAAATGTCTCCTCTTTGCTACAACACAAACTGAATTGTCAGAGGTCTGATGGGAAAAATAGCCTCAACAACCTTTTAAGCTTCTTAAAAACACCTGGTAAGTCATAGTTAGAAACATCAAGGGTAAACGTAAGTTCTGATCAAGAAATGGGAATTCTTGCATTTTCATCCCTAAGGATGTAGTCTTAGAAAATGGGAATAGGATCAGGATTTCAAAGTTAGATTGTAACTGTTAGGCTGATAACATTCCAATTAAGCAGGGCAGTAACTAAGGAAGAATATGAGCAAGAAAACAGAAACCCTTTTGGGGTTTGTTACTGTTATAAATCATTTATAAAAGCATTTGCTATCTGCTAAATTAATTTAGTAAATGTGACTTTTAACAACTGTACATGCCCAATCATTGTTCTTGCCTCTAGTTCAGGGGTCTCCAACCTTGGCCACTTGAAGGCTGGTGGACTTCAACTCCAGCTGGGAGTTGAAGTCCACCAGTCTTCAAGTGGCCAAGGTTGGAGACCCCTGCTCTAGTTCATGGCATACAAGTTGACCTCAGGTGCTCTCTGAATTGGACACTCATAGGATTTTGATTATAACACTATATGTGGAGATAAATAAGTTATAAAATGTATTCTAGAAGATCAGCATCGCTAGTTATACAGCAGGTGCTCTTAACATGGTAAATATGCCAAGTAATACTTGCCTATTGTATCAAACTAATAAACTGAGTATAAATCCTAAATAATGAAGTATAATTTATTAGTTCCATGATTTTCACTTTATGGTGGGAGCTTTTATACTCCAATTTCATTTAAATGGAACAATCTTATGAGATAAATGGTACTTATTGTATGCTAAGTTTTGCAATCAAGATTTTATTTTAAACATGACCTAATAAAGCTGCTTTATAATTATCAATCCAAAAACCTCTGTAGTGATTTTTCATATTTAGCATTACAAAAGAATAATTACATTTTAGAATTGGAATGGAGCTTAGATGCAATGAGTCTAACACTGCTCAGTGTAAGAAGCTGCAATGATGACACCCCTGTCAGAAAGCTATCTGTTTAATATTTCTAGAGAAAGGGAGTCTGCTTCCTCCTGCTGAAACTGCTGAAAATTTTTTTGTGTAAGATGACTAGCATCCTTTCTATTAAATCTTCTCTATAAATGAAGTATAGTTTTAACCTTGCTTCAAGGACTAGCTTGCAAAATATTCTGGAAACACTGCAGAATTGAACACAGTGCTGTACTAACTGGCCACAAAAGAGTAGAACAGAACAATATATTTTTACCAGACTTTTGCCGGAACAGATGAAGAACTTAAATGTTGCTATCAGCACAAATGGGTCCTGCATAGTTACTCCTACATGGAGTAACTATGTTCAAGGCAGTACAAATACCACTCCCTTTCAGAAATCCTCCTTCATTGTGATAAAGATGGAAGTTAAAAACCAGGGCAAGCCCATGTTTTCCAGCATAAGAGCCCATCACATATTCAAGTCAATGCCTGAAAATGGCTAATTATCTCTTGAGATTTGGATGTTACATTTTCATCCATGAAATCAGAGTTACACTACTTGCTCTACTATTATTTATATACTACTATATACTTGATTGCAGGAAATACGACTTCAACAACAGAGTGGTCAATGTCTGGAATACTCTACCTGACTCTGTGGTTTCTTCCCCAAACCCCAAAAACTTTAACCTTAGACTGTCTACTATTGACCTCACTCCTTTCCTAAGAGGTCTGCAGGGGGCGTGCATAAGCGCACCAATGTGCCTACTGTCCTATCCTATTGTTTCTTTTTATTTTTCTTATATGTATCCATTTCATGTATTCATAACTATGTTTATACTTATACCTGTTATCTTATAATTGCTTGACAAATAAATAAATAAACAAACAAATAAAATAAAAAAATTATATGGGAAACAAAATGGTTTCTGGAAACCATTTTTGAATTTCAGCTGACAAAGTATCAAAATGACACATTGTACTTAATTTAGTCTGCAAAATGCTTCAGCAGTGTCAGCATTATGAATCACTTGTCCCCAAAAATATAAATTTCAATTACACTTATCCAAGGTAAGCTGCATATTTAACGAGAGATATCTGTACCTACTGATGTAGGTACGTGATGACTTCAAAACAAGCATGCGCAGACACAGAAATACAGACCAAGTCAACATGAATTGTGTGAGTTTACTGATGGACTAAAAAAAAAAAAAGGCTGCTCAGCCCTCTTCTTGTGGATTACATCCAGTCAATCAGCAACTGAAACTGATATTCCAGCAGTGGTGAGGGAAAAATATTTATTCGCGTTATTTATGGCATTAATAGAAGAACAGGTTTGGAAAGCAATTTTTCATAGAAAAGTGGCTAGAAAGGAAGTAGTAATCAGCCTTCAATTGCCCCAGTGGATATTTTCACAGCATCCTATCCATGACCTAAATCTCGTTAAAAACACTGCAAGGTAGTTTTATCTACATGCAGTGCTGTATAATGTGACAATAGATGTTACGCTAAGGTATGTTGCATTGCCACATGTTCTTTAAATATTTGAATATGTAATTTTCTGTAATCTTGAGTAGAAAATGGCAGTATTAACTTGTTTTCCCAAGTTGTTTTATTTATTGGTACACTGCATTTATATTCTGCCTTTCCTTAAAAGTTCCAGGACCGTACATTAAGAGTTACCCCTCAATTGACACCAATACCCACACTAGACTGAGATGACTGACTCAACACCATCCAATAAGCTTAATAACAGAGTGAACTTAAACTTGGAGGTGGCGAGCGTGTGTGAGTCGATGGTGTCCGGCAGCAGATGTAGCCTGTGCAGTGCAAGTGAGTTGATTACCTGCCCAAGCAGCAGGCAAGGCGGGAGGAGAGCAGGCACGCAAATCTGGATGCGCCATATGGGCCACAAGAAAGCCGAGAGTCAGTGGGACAGAGTGGGCGGGCAGCTGTGGGAGACTCATCTTCGTGTCTCTCGGCTTGCCTGCAACCCACACGGCACATTGGGATTGCCTGCCTTCTACCCCGTGCTTTTCCCTCTGTCTGTAGCCATGCAAAGATGAGCCTCCTGCAGCCAGCCACCCACTCTAGCCCACTGACTCTTGGCTTTCCCGTGGGCTGCACGGCCTATCTGGACCACCTGCTTCCCCGCCCCCATACCTCTGCCCCATCTGCTGCTTGGACCAGGAATCAATTCACCTGTGCTGCACAGGCTGTGCAACCCCAGAGTGCACCGACCAAGGGACCGGTGGGCTACAGCTGCTTCCAGAAACTGTCAGTCCCTATGCACTTGCCACCTCTTGTGCATGAGTTGGGGGGGGTACCCAGCCAAGTTGATCACCTTGAAATCTGTTTCTCCGAAAATAAGGCCTAGTGCTTATTTTCGAGGCCAAAAAAATATAAGTCTGGGTCTTATTTTGGGGGGAACATAGTAATTAATTAATCAATCAATTAATGGATCTTTCATCTAAAAATACTTAATTCTCCTATAATTCTATTATGAAGGTGTTGTTTATAAAAATACAAATATGTTTTAAATATTATGTTCTAAAAGTTTCTGTGTTTAGTGAAAAAGGAAAAGTTGAAATGGCATTAAAAATATTGCATGTGCTCTTTTTATATGCAGGAAGTTCACTGTAAAACTTCAAGCATCATCTCACCATTTGCTGTATTCATTCTGAAGTTATCCAGAAATTCCTCCAAGAGTTGTGATTGGTTATGCGGAGGCAAGAACTTTCTTGCCTCCTTGGAAACGATACGTTCTTTCAAAGAAGTATATAATGCTGTCTTAGTGCCTTTGAGATTTGTGGTCAATGTTAAATGGACGCTTTTCTCCAAGAACAGCAATTCCATCTGCTTGAGGTCAAGCTCAGATACAGATTCTCCATTTATAATCAAAATTTCATTTCCAACACACAAGCCTGGGAGCAGGAAAAAGCAGAAGAAAGACAGGGTTGACACAACAGCAAGAGGGCACAGTAAAACATATTGTAACTAACTGTTAAACATGATTTTTTAAATCTTATCACATGAAAGTTTATGGAATGTATTGTGATGAAAGAATAAACCGAACAAATGTTTTGCAAAAATTAAGATTTAATAAAGGAAGTATACTGCTTGTTAGAAAAAGAGTTAAAAGCACAATAGGAAGATAACCTTTCCATTGTTTAATAAAGCTGTCTAGGCAATCAACCAGCACAAAAAGTTACTGGCTAAATCCTTTTTTCAGCTTTGCACCCAAATAAATATGGACAAAATTCTAAAGCATTCCCTTCCTTTTTAGCTTAGAATTTCATCCAGTGAGTACAATAATCAGAAGCTAGTTAAACTGAACAAAATCCCTGGGAACATGGGCAATGAAGCAGTAAAGGAATGTAAGAAGTGAGTGAATTCAACAGCATGAAAAACGGCATTTGATCATATCATCCTTGTCATGCAAAATTAGTAACAATTTAAAGCATAAATAAAGACATGAGTTGATGTGGCAAGATCAAAATTCTCTGAATAGTCTTATAGTACAATTGATTTACTCAGAGAAAACTCTGTTTAACTCAGTGTGTTGTCTAGGATAGGGCTGCTGAAATTAGTGACAGGTGAAATAAATGATATTTCACTCAACATGTTTTCTCTATTCATATACAATAAATGCACAGCTATCTGTTTGCTGAGGGTATGCTTTTTAGAGAAGCAGCATGGATACCCAACAAGCATATATGGGAATGAAGCTGGGGTGGGGAGGAGAAGAGGATTTTTCACATGGGGCTGCCCCTGAACACTATTTAGAAGCTGTAGCTGGTAAAAAAAAAATGCAGTGGTGCACAGGCAGTTATGTATACTCCAAGATCTGCACATTACAACTCTGCTCTGTGAGTTGCATTGGCTGTTAATTTGCTTCTCAGTGAAACTAAAGGTGCTGGTTATGACCTTTAAAGCCCTATAGAGAGTATTTGGAGGACTATTCGCTCCGGACCCGACCGAACACTACTACGGTCTTATATTAAGACCTATTTAGTGGCGATAAGGGTGACAAAGCGTTCTTACTTTTTCACCCTTATTGCGTCTGCAGGAAACCGCCCGGCAACCCTGTTTAGAGTGACCCGCTCCCTCCTGGAAGGAGGAGCGCGGAAGGACTCCTTGCAGGGACGGGCTGAGGACTTTTCGAATTTCCTGGTGGATAAAATCACTCGGATCCGGGATGGGTTGGACTCTGAATGGGCAACTCTGGGTGGGGGGTTGGGGGTGGAATTTGAGGCAGTCATTTGGGAGGAGTTTGATCTTGTGACCCCCGAAGACGTGGATAGGTTGCTGCGGGAGCTGAATGCTACCACACGTTTATTGGACCCGTGTCCCTCCTGGCTGGTGTTGGCCACCCGGGAGGTGACACGAGGTTGGTTTCAGGGTATTATTAATGCTTCCTTGAGTGAGGGATATCTGCCCGCCGCCTTGAAAGAGACGGTGGTGAGACCCCTCCTCAGGAAATCGTCCCTGGACCCAACTTTGTTATCTAATTACTCCAACCTTCGTTTTGTGGCGAAGGTTGTTGACAGTGTGGTGGCACGACAGCTTCCCCAGCACCTGGATGAAGCTGTCTATTTGGATCCATGCCAATCGGGCTTCAGGCCCGGACACAGCATTGGTCGCATTGGTGGATGATCTCTGGAGGGCCCGTGACAGAGGTTATTCCTCTGTCCTGGTCCTATTAGATCTCTCGGCGGCTTTCGATACTGTCGACCACAGTATCTTATTGCGGCGGCTGGGGGGGGTTGGGGGTAGGAGGTACTGTTATGCGATGGTTCTCCTCCTTCCTCTCTGACCATTCGTGTTGGCAGGGGGGCAGAGGTCGGCCCCGAGGCCCCTGGTTTGCGGGGTGCCTCGGGGTCGGTGCTCTCACCCCTTCTTTCAACGTTTATATGAAGCTGCTGGGTGAGATCATCTGTGGCTTTGGGGTAGAGTTCTATCAGTACGCTGACGATACTCAGCTGTACATCTCTACCCCGGGCCACCCTGATGAAGCCGTAGAAGTGATGACCCGGTGCCTGGAGGCCGTGCGGTGTTGGATGGACAGGCTTCAGCTCAACCCATCTAAGTGGCTGTGCTTCCTGGCACCCTGATACAGCCAGCTGGTTTCATCGCTGGCTGTGGGGGGGGGACTCTTGGCCCCACAGAGAGGGCCCGCAATCTGGGTGTCCTCCTGGATGTGCGGCTGTCATTGGAAGACCATGTGGCGGCCGTCGCCAGAGGGGCTTTTGGCCAGGTCCATAGGATCTACCAGTTGCGGCCCTTTCTGGATCGGGATGCGCTTCGCACGGTCACCTCCACCCTGGTGACCTCCCGCCTAGACTATGCCAATGCTCTCTACATGGGGCTGCCTTTGAAGAGCATCCGGAGGCTCCAGCTAGTGCAGAATGTGGCCGCGTGGGTGGTGTTGCGGGCTCCTTGGAGCTCCCATGTTGCGCCACTTCTGCGCGAGCTGCATTGGCTCCCGGTAGCCCTCCGGGTGCACTTCAAGGTCTTAGTTATCATCTTTAAAGCACTCCATGGCTCGGGACCAGGATATCTGCGAGACCGCCTCCTGCCATTATCAGCCTCCCGCCGACCGACACACTCCCATAGTCGGCCTCCTCGGGGTGCCGCCGGCTGGACTGGGGGCTAGCAACCCCGAAGATGCGGGCCTTCTCATTGGGGGCACCCCCTCTCTGGAACGAATTACCCCCGGAGATGAGGACCATCCCTGATCTCATGACCTTCCACCGTGCGTTGAAAACTTATTTATTTCAGCAAGCCGGTCTGGCCTAGGGGTTTTAAAAATTTTTAATCTGGTTTTAATCTTTCTTAATCCCCTTATTTTTAATCTTTGTAAGAGCCAATATATTTAATTCTTTTAATTTTTAAATATTGTATATGTGTTTATATGTGCTTTTTATTCTGGCTGTTCACCACCCCAATTCCCTTTGGGAGAGAGGGCGGTATATAAATTTAAATAAATAAATAAATATGGCATGGGGCCAAATTACTTGAGGGAACACTTGTCCCCAATTGCATTGACCCCATGCCATCAGAACCTGCAGGAGAGACATTCTGTAGGTCCCATTAGCCAAGGAACTTCAGTTGGGCAAGACTCGGGATGAGTGCTTTTTCTACTATGGCACCCGCCCCTTGGCATATCATTCCTTCAAGGTGAGATTGGCCCCAATCCAGCTGATCTTCTGGAATTCCTTCAAAACTTGGTTTTGCTATTGGGGTTGGGAATCCCATGAAAGTATACAGTCTGTTAAAAAGCCTGTTAATTGTGCATTGTGAGTAAATCTAGACTACACTCTCCCACCTTTTTGTTATTGCAGTTTTAGCTGTCATTAACTGAGCTTAATGTTTGAATTTTGTATTATTATTTTAATTGTGTATTCCATCCAGATTGACATGTAAATGAGAGAGACTGCCATATAAATTCAATCAATTGATCATGTTGTGCTATGCTGCCCATCTGTGTAACAAAATCTTTCCCGTGTCAGTGCTAAGAATCTAAGAAAGTTTTGATAGACCTATCCTCACCAAAAAAAGAAAGATATAAAATGATTCCTCCCTCCATTCACCCATCCATCCTTCCTTGAATATTTGTATCCTGTCCATAACTTATATTTTAGGTGGCTTATTTTAGTTTTGGAGCCATGCACAGGCATTAGAAAATAATGTAAATGAGAGAGATAGCACAAACCTTCTCTGTAAGCTACCCCATCGGGTAGAACATCACTTATAAAGATATGGGTAAGATGCTGATGTTCATCAACTTGCACCGTGACTGCAAATCCTGGAATTAAAAATGAAACCAGATTTTCCTTCTATAAAAGTGTGAGTCATTACCACACTTAAAAAGACATCTTAAAATGAGCATCACAGAATTAGTATTCAATAGCAATTCCATAGAAATAATATATTTTTATATTATTTAAGATATTATCTCATTAATATTGTATACATCTGAAATAACATAAAAGTAAAATAGAGGCCATTGGAAAATAATTATTAATGGCAGAATATCATTGTTAGTAGTCTTATAACATTGTATTTTCAATTGAGGACATGCCATCTTTTTTAACCTTCTAAACCAAATCGCTCTTATCAGTTTCTTTTGACTTCATTCTTTGTGTGTCCAACCACACTTGGTCAATAAAGAATTGTATTCTAATTTTATTCTATTGTCCAAAGGCCCCGTGTACTTCATTCCACCAGTCTTCTCTATGAAAGCTAAACAGAACTTTAACTTCAAAGACATGCTATATCCTTTCCTAACAAAATAGGGAACAGAACTACAGGCCTAACCAAGTCAACAAAGCAAGTACTTAAAGCAGTTTTCTCATGTCTCATCAACTGCTGACTTACCAAAATCAACTACACCTTCTCTCTTAGTAAGATGTGCATGGTAGATGCTCGAAGGAAAGATTTCTATTTCATCATATATCTGTAGGAGAGATAATATCATTTCAAGCTGAACTGGGGATAGATGCACAAGACCAAAATACACTCAACAAATAAGCACAATAGTGTCACTATTAGGATTAGCTCTTGCAGCTGCTTTGTAAGGCTGCTTTTGGAAGCTATTAAAGAGCAGAACATTGCCAACTATAATATCAACTCTACTGGGATTCTGTAACTCATTTGTTAAATTTTGTTTCAGTCACTGTACAGTATTTTGGACTAGAACATTGAAAAATGCCATTTATATTTTAAAAGTATGGTAGTTAACTTAAAGAATCATTTAAAACATTAAAGCCAACATGATAGGAGAATCTAACCCTAATCTTTATTTGGACAAGAAGCAAAAATTTACCTCTGTTATTGCCTAGCTTCAGTTCTAATCCTTTAAGTAATTTTCTCCCTGGACTGATCACAGTTTCAATATGTCGGATGTGCTACTTAAAAAAAAAAACCTCAAGTATTAAGTACAGGTGAAGAGAGAGATAGTTTTGTTCTCTTTAGCTGCCCACTCTTGCGTAGATAAACAAGATCCTTCAGCTCACTTGACATGTAATGACAACAGATACATGAATAAAAGCAGCTGCCTTATCACTTCTGTTTTTGGGTCCTAATGTAAGAGAGCAGCAATACATTAAGAAGGCATTATAAAGCTCGCAGAGATTAGAATCACCAGCCAGTTTGGCAGACTGTAGTGAATATCAGCAAGAATGGTGAGAACTTGTTATCTATAAATGGAGGTATGCCTCACCTTAACTTAACAAAAAAGATGTAGGGCCTGAAGTTCCAGGCATATGAAAAACAGATCTCCTAAAATATCTGAAGAATTCTTAAGTTTTAATGTGACCAAAAATACAAAATACCTGGGGAAATAGCCTTTCTAGATTTAGTGCTAATTACACTCAAATTAAAATGCTTTTATTCTGTTCTCCATCCCATTTGTTTTCCTTCCTTAGCTAATTCAAAAAAATATTTAGTACAGCCTTTGCAATGCCAAATAAAGACTAGGTGTGGTTTTCCAGATGAAAAAGGATGTGCCTAAAACAACTTGCATCTAATTTTTAGCAACCTGTTCTTTTACACCAAGTATAGCTAGGGCTAAGTGTTACATATCCAGACTGATATGTAATCTGGATTGCATATCAATCTGCTCAGCCAATATATATTGGTTTTGTTTTTGCTCATTCTCTTCAGACATAGTCCAACACACTGGAATTCCACCAAGTTGGAGAGGGTTATTTCAACTATTTACCTGCAGCTAACATTGAAAGACCAGGATTCTTTCCTGCGCTCCCACAGGGAGGGTCTCTTGCGGGTCCCGTCGGCATCTATGTGCCGGCTGGTGACCCCGAGGAATAGGGCCTTCTCTGTGGGGGAATCTGCCCTCTGAAATGGATTGCCTCTGGAGTTGCGTACAGCCATGGACTTGGGGACCTTCAGGCGTGCCTTGAAAACCTGGCTCTTTGACCAGGCCAGCTTGGTCTGATTTTAGATTTGGGTATTTTAACTTTAATATCTTAATTTTAGGGTTTAAGGGAGGGGTTTTAATTTAATTTAGTTTTAACTTTTATATATTTAATGTTTTTAATTGTATGGCTGTGCACCGCTGCAAGTCCTTCGGGAGAGGAGCGGTATATAAATATTATTATTATTATTATTATTATTATTATTATTATTATTATTATTATTATTATTATTATTATTATTATTTTCTCCATCTCATAGATCAGTTATTCATGCATAATTCCATTTTGGCTATGAGAGGACTGCTTCATTATGAAACTTTTGTAGTATTTCATTTTTGGGGGTTAGTTCCTGGCAAGTTATATTCTTTAAGTGTCTCTTATTCTAAGGTAAGCAGCTCAAAAAATATTGCACCTGTTGTTCTGTCCAGCTACACAATCCTGCAAATTTGCCATGTTTTCTGTAAGAATAAAAAAAATATCATCCCTAAAATAAGGATTCTGATCATGGAACTACATCCTGTGCACTTACCTGGTCTTGAATATATTCATACATTTTGGGGATACAGTGTTCTGTGTTTTCACCAATAAACCTTCTAAGTTGTAAGCCATAATGCCTTGGCTCCATTTGCTTAATCTAAAAGACGAGGAGAAAAAATCTATCATTTAGGAACTATTTGTATAAATATTTATCACAGCAGATACAGAGATACATCTTCCTTCAGTCTTGAACATGTCACTTTCTAAAATAATAATACGCATCTTCATAAATAAATAATGCCGTTTATGTGTCAGTGCAATTCTGTTGCTTTTAGTAACCAAGAGTTTCTAATATTTTTAAAATTCCCACTACCACTTCTCATGCTATTTCAAAGAACAACCCCAAAAAGTCATTATAAGTAACAAGCTGGTTAAAGATCAATAGTGCCTAAGTAAGGTACATTATATAAACAATTACGGATTTTTTTTAAAGGTAAATAACTTCCTTTCACAAAACTTTTCCACTTGTCTCTGGGACTCTCTTGCCACCTAGTGGTCATCTATGATATCTTACACTTGCCTGTTTTTCTCAAAATAGAAAGTGCATGTGATAAAAACCGAGTTTAAAAATCCACTCTGGGTCTTAATAGCTAATTATCAGAAAAACTATCTCTGGGATATAGGGACAAGGTGAATCCCAATTTTTAGGACAAGGTGGTTGCTATAAGTTGCTGTTGGCCAGTTTTACCATCTTATCCATTGTTTATTTTATCTGGATTGCATATTGCTAGGGTTTGGGGTTTTTTTTTTTATCCATTAGAGTCAATTGGAGTCGAATGGTGTCATAGTAGAATGAATGAATGAATGTTTTTCTTTACATCAAAACCAGTTAGTTACTAAATATTGTTTGAAGTTACTTAAATTTTAAATTACTCATATTTTGCTTCTTTGTTGTCTACTTAAGGGAAATGGGTGTAATTCAGGGGTGGGCTGCTGGGGGTTCACACGGGTTCGGGGGAGCCCCTAGCTAAGATTCTGTGCAGTTCAGAAAACCCCCAAATCCCACTCCTGGCTGGCCCTGCCCACCCCTCCCATCCCCTCCCAGGAGTCCCCACAGGGTGTGTTTTGGATGCAGGTAAGTGCAGGGCGCACCCGGAGGCTTGGGGAAGGTGAAAAACGGGCCTCCCGAAATTCGGGAAGGCCAGAAATGGGCCCGTTTCTGGCTTCCAGAAAGCCTCCAGAGCCCAGGGAGGCTGTTTCCATTCTCCCGGAGGCTCAAGGAAAGCCTATGGAGCCTCCCTCCCCCTCCCACCGTGGTGCAGGAGGCTGATGAGGTCACGCCCACCCAGCAACTAGGCAGAAAACCCTTTGCTAAAATTTTTGAAGCCCACCCCTGGTGTAACTACATGACAAATGTTAAGATGTAAAACAATGTACCTTGCAAGCCAGGATCAACACATCATTTATTTTGTGATTTGGCTTTAGGGTTAACATTACTCCTTCGCCATCAGGATACCGAACCAATGACTGGATATCCCAAATATTTTCTTTTGAAGCATTTTCTGGAGCTGAGTAGTAAACATTTAGAAATTCATCTACTTTCTGCTGAGAGAGAAAAAAATACAGTGTTTAGTAAATATTCTTTTAAAGAGTAAAGGGTTTTAGCTGTCTATTAAAAATCACACCTCAGATTATGATGTGTTTATTTGTAGTTTATCTATAGATAATTAAAAATCAAGTATTTGTAGCAGACTTTCATGTCAATATTTTTGCATCAGTATTTTAAAATGTTTTCAAATCAATTTTAAATGAAAATGAAGACCTTTAGTAAGATGGAATGGAATGAAAAAAACAACATAGCTTTCATTGTTATTCCTACCAAAGAAACAACTGAAATTTGGCTATTTGACCACAAGAAATTGCTATTATTAGTTTGATTTCAGTTTCTCAAAATTATTTTCATAGGCCTCTGTTTTCAAAATATTTACTATTTATTTGTGTTTGTGTTCATACATATATACATACTGACAGAGACATAAACTTGATTTTGACATTAGGTTAAAGTTTAATTCAGAACTTTCATCAACAGAGGGCAGCGTAGCTCAATATCACTCATACAGAATACTATGAAGTTATGGTACACCCACATGAATTTACTTTTTTTTTTAATTTCTCTCATATTAAAAAGTCAACAAAGTGAGCAAAACCCCATTCATGGATGTCTATGGAGATTCTCAATCATCCAGGACATGGTTGTCCCAAAGGTGCTTTTTCAAAAGGCAACTGGACTTTCTTGGTTTTTCCTTGAAAGTTCAGTTCTGAAGAAGCTTCTTGGGTGGGAAGTGAAATGTCTTAAAGGAAAAACAAAATAAGTCCAGTTGCCTCTTGAAAAAGCATCTTTGGGACATTAATGAATGCAGGTTTTCTTATTTTCTTCATTTAAAAAAAATAAGCAACTGGTGTCAAACCTTCCACATTTAGACCACAATCCCTTTAATATTGGGGAGACTAGAAAATGTCTCTTCTATATTAAAATATATAAAGTAAAAGCTATCTATAAAAGCAGATCCCAGCAACTTTTCCATTAGGGATCAGTTTCAGACTATGTAACTATAATTTGTACTTAAACCTCTTCTTTTTCAGAGCATTAAAGATACTTAAGTTCGAAGCATTTCAATTAAGCTTTATTATTTTAATATCCAAAAGGTTTATTTATTTTTATATTTGAATCCCAACTTTCTTTAAGCAACAGAAGGCAACAAGCCTTCTTAAAGATCCTCTCCCACAGAGGCAGTCTAGGAAAAAATGATTAACAAAGGTCACATTTTAAAAGAATGAAAAGGTAACTTATTTCTACTCAGCTAGAAACTTGAAAAATGAAATAAAGGAAAAACTGTGCTTACAAAAAGAAATGTTTCCTTATTTGCAACGCAGGACATATTTTAATGAAAAAAATAGTATTTACTCAGTTTGCTTACACTGATAACGTATGCCTAATAGCTTTATACTTTATAGACATGTTTCAATAAAGGAAGGTATTTGTAAGTCAGGGTTTAAGTGAGATGGTCTCTGAGCTTGGTTGTTTTCTTGCAGATGTTTTATTACCCAAACTAAATAACATCATCAGTTCTAGTGACTTGACAAGCACTGATGGTGTTACCTACAGTAGTTTGGATAATGAAATGTCTGCAAGAAAACAACCAAACTCAGAGACCACCAAAGGCCTCTCAGGAGCATATTTGTTCCCATCTTTAAATTGGTTTAATCTCTACAATAATTAGATATGAAGATTTAGAGAGATGCAACTGAAGGTTTGCCTAAACCTACTTTTCTTGCCTAACATTCTTAATTCTTTTTTCCTTTCGTTCAATTGTGTCTGATTCTCAGAGATTACCTGCAGTTTTCTTGGCAAGGTTTTTCAGAAGAGGTTCTACAACTTACAGAAAGTGACTGGCCTAAGATCATCCAGTTTGCTTTGTACCCAAGGTGTAACTAGAACTCGCAGCTTCTAGCCTGAGGCCTTAACCACTACACCGAAGGGACATTCATAAAACATCTGCACAAATAGTTTTAAATTTGCCAAGATTAGAAATACATTTCTTAAAATAATTGTGGTAAAAACAAAATTCTACACAATTTTTAAAAGGAAGAAAGGCTGATTAAGTTCAAGTTCAATTTATATTTTCCAACTTTAAAACTAAGTGGCTAGATTTCTCCTCTCACTTAGGTCTGCTCTGTAACTAATATCACAATACTTTATTCATTTATTGCCACAGAGTTTTCCAGCAATTTATGCCAATTTTGCAATGTGCATGACATTTTGCTTGAAAAACAGCTGGTTGCTTCATAACTTTCCTGTCTTTGTCTCCATTTTTATATGAAACACCTCAGAAAACCTGTATGCTTCACTAAACCCATCAGGAAATGGCGAGTGGTTTAGCATGCTACAATTAATCATTTCTTTGAGTAAGTGAATGAGGCATTATGAAGCCTGCAGCAGCTCCTCTATATACAGCTATTTAATTCATTTAAGTACTTTTACAGCTGGAATGCCACGGCTTATTCATTTAGTAGACATAAGACTGGGGCTAATTCAGTGAAGCAAGTGCCACAAATTTGGCTTCATATCAAGGCGTTCTCACAATCAATGTATTTTCCTACTGTCCTTAGAAACAAGAGCATACAAGCAAGCATGTAACAGCAAAGATAGTTTCAATGGGACCATTTTAAATGCACACTTGACCATCTTGCATAAAGCAATGCCATCATATCCCGCAATAATAGAACTTTAGATGCAGAGGATTTGTATTTAAAATACTTTTACTTACAAGGAAAGATTTTTTTTAAAAAAATATAGGTAATCCTCGACTTACAACAGTTCATTTAGTGACTGTTACAACTGAAAAAAGTGACTTAAGACCATGTTTCACACTTATGACTGTTGCAGCATCCCCATGGGCATGTGATCATGTGATTTACATTCGGATGTTTGACAACAGTTCATATTTATGATGGTTGCAGTGTCCAGGGGTCATGGGATCACCTTTTGTTACCTTCCAACAAGCAAGGTCAATGGGGAAGCCAGATTCCCTTAACAATTGTGTTACTAACTTAACAACTGCAGTGATTCACTTAACAAAGGTGACAAGTAAAGTCATAAAATGGAGCAAAACTCACTTAACACATTTCTCACTTAGCAACGTAAATTTTGGGCTCAATTGTGGTCATAAGCCAAGGACTATCTGTATATGTAATATCAACTGGTAATTTTATTTTTTTAAGTAGTTTAATGTAATAAAAACCCTGGATATAGAGGTGTGTGAAGGATATTTCTAGTCTTGGGAAGGGGAAGTCTCTTAAGGGTCTCAAGCCAAGCTTAGAATAAAATGGTAGACCAGAACACCAACTTATTACATCAGTAACATATCAGGTAACTAGCCACACTCTTAAAAAGGGCCTCATTTTATTTTTTATGTTGAAATTGATACTTTAAAGCCTCTAATTTCTTGAGATTGTGCATGAGAATCTAGGAAATCGTAGAAGAAAAAATTGGCAACTACTGAATTACAATATCATTGAAGCATTTACAATATTTGCTTTGATCTGAAATGTCAGTTGAGCTCCTTTTCTTTTCCCAAAGCTATCAATCTGTCCTCTTATTGGGAAATCAGCATTTCCCAAGGCTTTGCTACACTAAAAACAGGGAGTCGAAGTGCTCTGAACCAGTACTTCTTTGGAACTGTAATGGAAAATGAGATCAGTGGAAGGAGTCAGTATCCACTGATTTCAATGCTTCAAACACCATGAAGTTGTTCGAGGAAGCTCATCCAATATCATCCAAACCTTAGGAGTTGGTCAAGAAAATAAACCCACAGAATATATTATCTTCTCTATTCTTGGTTTACAAACCCAAGGGCTTGATATAAAGATCTCTAGGCAGTTATGGCTTTAAATAAAATAAACCAGGCATGCTTCATGTTTGTGGTCTGTGGAAATTACACCCTGTAATTATATTAGGAAAGGATAGGATTATATTATATCTGAACAAAATAATGCAACCTACAACTACTGCCCAGTAGTTTGGGATATGTGACTGATTAATTGTATTAAACAAATCACATATTTTACTGATTAAATATTGCTAACCAGTATTCAGTCTATGGGGATTTTTTTAAGTAAATATTCCTATTCCAGCACAGGAATATCATTTTTGTAAATGAAAAACTTAGAACATAGAATGAAGAATTGAAAGGGAGTTTGGAAGTCTTCTACACCAAACCCCTGCCATTTCAGACAAGTGGCTATCCATAATACTTGAGCAATATTAACTGGACAAATTAGTGTGACAATACTGTGAGTGGGAGGAAATGCAATAATTTATTTAACAGCCCACTACAGGAGCTCGTATAGAAAAGATAGCGCATCTTCCCCCTGATTAGATTCAAATCAAGTAAGGTCTCCCATCAAACCTGCTTTTTTCCATATATTTATAATATCTGCAAACACATTAAACAAGTTAAATTCAATTTGTTGCATTCTATTATATTACCTCAGCAGAATTACTGCAATTCTGAGGTAGCTGTGTTCCAGGAATTCCATGCCCTCCACTTGAGTCAAAAATCTAATTAAGGAAAATATAAATTAACATAATCAAACATTTCATAGCATCGCTGTTTCACTCACATAAAGGGGGGGGGGGGACTGAATGAAGTAAATGTACACATTGGTTCACCCCAAAGAATCTATCTGCTACTAGCAATGGGTACCAGCTGAAAAAGAGAAACTGTTTCATGGAGAAGAAGTCCTAGATCTGCATTTGCCCCAGAGACAACCAGAGTAGCATCCTATGGGCTTAACTGGCAGGGGGGAGATAAATGTGTGGTAGGAATCCCTTGCATAAGACTCTTGAACTGGGTTTCAAACCACTCAGTTTCTTTTATCAAAAAATACTGTCAGAAGGGACTATTTGGCATGGACAATATAAGCAGCATTGGAAGCCAGGTTCTCCTATTTTGCAGGGTAACCACATAATGAAATGGAGCTTAACTTTTTTTGAAATGATCCATTGCACGGTCAGATTTCACACACACACACACACACACACACACACACACACACACACACACACACACACCCTCCCACTGTCCCTGGATCAGATTCCTAGGAACACATACATGGATCTTCCCTGTCTCTCTCTTCCCCTGCATAGGTGAAAAGTTGAATTTAAAAATACACCTTCATTTAGCAACCGCAATTGGGACAGGCAACTTGGTCACTAAGTGAACTGATCAGTAAGTGAAATTGTGATTGTGCTTACAACCTTACTATAGCAATTTTTCCTTTGTTTTAGATGTATGAGAAGGTTGTAGGTGCCAGCATTAGTGAGTTATCTTTTCATCACCATAATTGCTAATGGTCACTGTCCAAGGAATTCAGTAAGCGAGGATTATCTGTACATTATGACCAAGACATAAATGTATGGCATTTGTTTCATTAAAAATAAGGATGTTAAAGATAATGTGAATAACAGTACTCTAAATACTCTTAAAACAATGAAAAAATATCTATGACAAAATAAGTCTTTTAAAAAATTATTAAATGACAACCAAGGATAAATGCATTTTTGATTGCCCTTAAAGTACTAACTCAGTAACTGAAAAAACTTTTTGTTCTCATATAGTTACAATATTCTGAAAGACGTAAACTTAATGGATTATGTTAACGCCCAAACAAGTTATTTTTCAACATTTAACTTCAATATTTTTACTGTGGAGTCTTTAATGCTCTCTGAGTTTGGTTGTTTGCTAGAACATGTTTTATTACCCAATTTTTGTTCCCCGTTTATAAACAACAGCTTTCCCCTGATTTGTTGGTGAGGGTTTGTTTTCTCCTTGATAGGCCAGAATTTTTTATTTTCATAAAACTGGTAAAGGCAGTTTGATGATCCATTTGTTTGTTTCCTTGGCTCATGAGACTTTTCCAGCACCAAAGTTCAAGAGTGTCATTATTCTTCCTACCCTGTTCTTGAAAGTCCATTTCAAGAAGACATAGCTCCATTTTCAAGAGAATTCAATGCTGGCTGCTTCGCCCCCCCCCTCCCTCTCCCCCCCGACCTGTGACTAACATTTAGTGGCACAGACGTAATATTTCCAGGCTGTAACCCCATTTGGAAATAGCTACACTTAAAATTCTGTATTCGTTTCATCATTCTGCCTTCTCTGATTTTGGGAATTTGAAAGGCCTATTGTTGGAACTAACCAAGATTTGCTACAATTCTGGTAAACGAAAAATGTGATCTACTGATAAATTGCTGCAGTTACTTTTTTCATGTTCTTCAAAAACCAATTTTTTGATAAGGAACATGTGAGAGGCAACAAAAAATGATAAAGAGTTGTTATTTCCTGATAAATTTCTGACAGCTCTTTAGTATCTTGCTAAATATCTTAAGATATGGAACTGGGTATATGGCCTCTATCTGATTCATGTACTTGTGACTTTTTAAATAAATACCACGCAAAACAGTCATGTCTCACAATATCTTTGACTGCTCTTATCCTTTTCAATTATGCAGTTGGTTGCTATAATATGTCCACTATCTTGGCCTATTACAATATTGTTACTACAATATGTTTCTGGCTTGAATGAGAACAGACTAATCCATATTGATGTGTTTTGAATAACTAAGTTTACAATTATAGTATTATTTATACATACGTGTGTAGACACACACACACACACACACACACACACACACACACACACATATATATATCACAATTATCCTTAATTGGGAAACTGGCTCTGGCGCTTATAAATGTTGTATTCTATGACTGGACTTACACACTACACTATGCTTTAGTTTAATGTAGTTTACACTTAGTCACACAAATAGATCAATACATTAACTATGGTTTGTTTTAAGCCCCAGATTTAAAACTGGCCCTGCCTCTTCCAATGTTCCATAGTAATATGACCTACAACACTGCGGCTGGTCAATGGGATGAGGCGCTATCCCCAGGGACTGGCAACTTTATTTGCTCCAAGCAATCCAATGCAAATGCTAAAACTAAATAAAAGGTAAGAAACTCCAAGAACAGACCTAGCAAGTCATTGCTACTTTCCTCATCTGCAATATTGGTTCTGGCTTGGTCAAAAGATCATAGCTTATAAAACACTGGCTTTCCATAATATGCACATATAAATCTATTGATTTTTTTCTGCATGGTTCTATTTGCAAAGATTTAGTACACCATAAAATTTAAGTTATGCAACCTTTATGTCAGTGGCAAAGCATCAACAGACATTGGAATGATTGTTAAAACTTCTAAATGTTCAGTCATACGGACCAAGTGAGAACTACCTGGGTTATAGAAGGTCTCTTCTCCTTTGCCTTTCTCGCAAGGGTGTCCAGTCCCTTCAGGGAGGAGAACAAACCTTTTTTGCTCCACAGTCTCTGTGACAAAGACCATGTTCTCTTTCTGAGAGCTGCCTCATCCCTGGAGCAGATCTAATTTGGGGGGATAGGGGAGAACAGGAATGGCAAGGAACAGAAGGGAAAGTCAGATGCAAGCATTGAATTGTAGAGCTCTTTGTATCTCTTCTGAGAAAACCGTAATCAAGATTGGTCACATGAAGTAGGAGACAAAAGATATGTTCCAAAATGACTTATCTTCACAGTTGTGATGGCTTCTACAACACTGGCTTTTACTTGAGCAGATAAGGAGAAGAGGGAATGCAAGTTCTTGGGAGATGATAATTCTGCTATCTTTTAGAATAAACACAGCAACTGAAGTTCCCAGAAGCCCTTCTCTCAGCATGGGAGAGAATTTCATCAGTATGATGGTTATATATCTTTGTCCCAGGCCAGCCAATTGAAGATCTCAATTTTATTCCATCTGGTGCAGGTGGGACAATATCATAGCCAAAAAAATAGGCTCTGATTCAACCTTGAAAAGACACAACTCTGACCTGCCCAACTCCCAATCCCAGATTCCAGTTCTATGGATTTTCCACCCATAGATGTAGGTGAGGGTTGCATTTCCCCTGTCGGAATCTGGGTGTCTTCCTGATCTCAGGGTTCCTGCCTGAACAGGTCATAGCCAAGAGGCTACAGCAATGTGTTGTGCCCCTTACTGGTTCAGCTCATAATCACTCATGGTGTAGACACCTCTCAGCCATATTTCTGCAAGGCAGTTTAAATGGGACTGATTTCAAACCCCACCCAGAAGGCCTGGCCCACAGGGCCTCTGCCAGCAAAAATGGAGCTTGGGAGGGCTGTGTGCAGTTTCCCCAAGCTCCATTTTTGGCTGGGGCGGCCTCCTCGGACTCCGTTTTTGCTGGCAGAGGGTGACAGGAGGCCGTCTTGGCCGAAAACAGAGCCTTGATAAGTGATGTCGAGCTCACCACACACCCCCATGGCCACGTCCCCCCAGCCTCCTGAGGTCAAACACAAACCTGATGTGGCCCTCAATGAAATCGAGTTTGAGTCCTCTGGATTAGGCCATACATGGTTGGCATGGGTCCCAGTCCCCTTTCTGAAGTAATTCTACCAAACGGGACCAAAAAGATATCCTCTATATCTTTTTATTTATTACTCTCCTTCCAACTTACCAGGGCGTGAAATGATGAGACTGAGAAGAGGCCAAGTCTTCCAAGAGCCATTTTTGAAGGACGACTGGCAGCAGCCAGAAGACTCTTTGGATTTGGAAGTTCTCCACCTTGCAGACTGGCTAAGTAACATCGCATTTTGAAAAGGTCCATGTTAAATTTTTCCAGATTCTGCTCCCACTGCTGAATCTGTTTAGGAACACAAATGAAGTATTAGAGGACAAATTGTGGAAAGGAGATGACTCTGCAACTCTGATCCCAAGTATTTACATCTAGAAGAGCAGAAAAGTTGATTAGTTTATCCTTTCCAAAACACATTGTCAAATTGTGTTCCAAATGCCCATGAAAATCGATATTGTGTCCAAAGAAACCTGGAACTGCAAGAGGAAAATATATAGAAATGTATTAGACCTACAGCTCCACCAGTTTGTCTTCCCCTGTCTCTGCCTTTAAAGTGTTGATTCAAGACAATTATAAAAAATACTTTTTGGAGAGGCATATGGGAAAGAAGTAGAAATCCCTATTTTTAATACTCACACTGAAGAATATTTACTATTCCAAACTAAAAGACCACCTTAACAGGTAATCCTTTTAAAACTCAGAAAATGTAAAGCTCCAACTGATAGATTTCTTGTATCAGAGTTCAGATCTGAGATTAGTTCCTTACTTAGATTTCCACTAGGAAAGAGAGTTTGGGAAAATATTCCTTTTTTCTCTATTTCTAGGCCTTCTGTTTTTCTAGAAATTTTTCTTGCCAGTGCCTTCTTATATACTTTTATGGCATTCATGAGCTCTGTTCTGATGTTCAACTAAATATGTAGATAACCTTCAATTTGGTAGAAAACTGGACCATAATTGCACCCTTGGCCTGTTCTTTCACACATTCAGTTGGCAGAGTGTGGATGAGTTATGATCACACAAACCAAAATGTGAGAAGACCTCTCTGTAATCCGTAGGGCCCTAATATAATGGAAGCTCAGACTCGCTTGTATACAACCAAATGATCTCCTTGAGATCTCCAGTTTAACATGCAATGGTCAGTGACCAAAGTAGTAGCTCATTTGAACATATTAAAAGGCTGTAGTCCATAAGATTCATCATCTTCATCTTTCGAATTTATTTTTCCTGCCTTTATCTCTCCTGAAACTGAAGTAAACATTACAACGTGAGTACAAAAACAAGGGACGGGAGCAGAAAGAGATTCTAGAATATAGGAAAAGTCAAGGTTAAGAAAAATCCTAGAGATTTTTTGTTTTCAATAAGTAATTGTACCCCAGAATCATATGAGCTAAGAAAAATATAACAAAGTAAAAAGAGAGAATAATTTTAAAAATAAAAAAATATATTAAACAAACTATATAAATAAATGATTTCCCCCTTCATCATAACAGATACAAACGATTTCAACAACTTATCATCTTCTCTAATAGAGAAGAGTTGAGTTATAAGCACAATTGGGACTAGGATTGTGGTCATAAAGAAAGACATCATATAATGCTACATTGCGAGTCGGCAAGCAACCCAGAAACTGTGTCTGGGGCTGTGTGCCATACCCCGGTGAAGCCTCACCCATCTAGCCTGCCCAATGAAACATTTAGTTGCCCAGTTGCCTTCTCTCCCAGTTCCCTGCACCGATTTTTTTATGCCCAGCTGTCATGGGCAAAGCAGAAGTTCCTTGCTACCTCTGCTATCTCCTTTTCAGACCAGTGCTCACTAGCTACTCTCATCCCAAAACCATAACATCAAGCCACAACGAACTCCAGCAAGCATTTGTTCACCCAGCTGCCTTCTTTCCCAGCCTTTCTCCTTTTGTGCCCAGCCACCATGGAGAGGGAGAAGCACCTAGTTCAGGGGTGGGATTCTACCAGTTCGCACCTATTCTCTAGAATCGGTTGTTAACATTCTAAGCAGTTCGGAGAACCGGTTGTTAGAAGAAATTACTGGCCTAATCCTGTAAGGAAGGCAGGAAGGAAACATTCTGGTCTTGCTGACAGAAACTGCCTCTCCCTTAACCCTTATTACATTCTTGGCAGGATTAGAATTCCTGTCTCTGAAACTTCTCTGGAGTTTTTTCCTCCTCCTTTGCTGGTACTTTCTTTGTGTGGAGTGACCATTCAAAGTTACAATGGCACTGAAAAAAGTGGCTTATGACCATTTTTCACACTTACGACTGTTGCAGCATCCCCACAGTCATGAGAGGCCAGGCGAGGAGATGGTGCCTCGATGTGAGTGATATTGAGTTGGCCACACCCAGCCAATCACATTACCACCAAGCCATGTCCACCCAGTCACATGACCACCAAGCCACACCCACCACCTAAGCCACACTCACAGAACCGGTTGTTAAAAATTTTGAATCCCATCCCTGACCTAGTTGCCTTTGCCATCTCCTTTTTGAGCCCAGTTTCTCCAGTGAGATTTTCCTATATGTGGCTCCCTGAGCCTTTGGAATGCTATACCCTGACTTTCCAAAGGCTTTCTGAAGATAGTGCAGTATTTAGAAAGCGGTGCTCTCTTTGGAAAGAAAGCACAGCTGTAAAAAGACAGCATAGCTTTATTTAAGTATCTCTGGACTTCAGCATGAAACTATTGGTACAAGAAGCATTTATTAGAGTGCATTTATTAGATTTCCTTTAAAATTGCCCTTTGTTTAGATTTTTCTCTTATTTAAAACTGAATTCCTTTTCGAAAGGAATCATGGAATCAGGATCATGCAGGAAAGATCGTAACACTGCAATCTACCCATTCAATAACATTCAAATCATAGAAGTATGCAGCACAAGCATTCCATATAACCTCACAATTATATATACAACTAAGTCCAAGAGAGAAAATAATAGGTTCTAGAATGTTGCAAATACTGCTTAACCAAGCCAATGAACATTTATAGGAGATATATCTGATAACAAACAGAATTGGGATTTTAAAGAACCTATAAAGTGTCTTCAACTGGAAAATCTGTGGTGTAACTGGTTTGAAAAATCATTTTTTTTCTTTAGTGAACTTCACATTAAAAAGAGAGACATGCATGAAGTAAAGAAATCACAGGCAGTATTCAGTGCCCACAAGACATTTAACATTTAGCATTTATTATGGGGGAATTGGGGAATATTTATTATGTTAACCCACACCTATATGAAAAAAGCAATAAAAATTCTGACTATTATTGCTCTGGAGTCATCTCCATCATATCCCATACAGCCTTCAGCTTCTCAGCCAAAATTGAAGTTACTTATTCTGCTATGGATACTGACTCAGAAATAAGACTTGCTGTGTTCAGTGAGGTTTACTCCCTAGTGTGCAAGTTTTCAGACTGCAGTCCCAAACCTTATTGCAATATTTTCTTACATCCAAACCTAATGTGAAATAATGAGAGTGTATATTCTCAATCACCAAAATTAGAAAAACACCAGGAATGTTCTTGCCAACATGCTAATAGCTCCTTTAAAGCCTCCTTTGACTAGTGGACATGGAAGCAGCAGCAAAGGGCATGCAAAGGAAGGTTGGAATACCCCATAAGATTTCAGAAATGAGGTAGGTAAATTGGAAGATAGCCAATTCGGTGCAGTGGTTAAAATATTAGGCTGGAAACCAGAAGACTGAATTCTAATCCTGTGTCAAGCATGATCCAGATGGGCAACCTTTGGCCAGTCTTTCTCTCTCTTTGCCCTAGACAATGGCAAACCATTTCTGAGAATGCTGCCAAGAAAACTGTAATGATGTGACAAAGCAGCCTCAAAGAGTCAAGGCTGATTTTAAGGTGCATGGGCACACCCACAGGAATGTCCATAAGAAGATCCTTATGTAGAAGCATCTGGATTCAGGCAGCTTAAGCAGAACTTTCTTCTGGAAGTCAAGAAAAATCTGCCCCAATGACTTGGAGACTCAGAGACCAGTTCAGTTTCTCATCACATTTGACAAATGTGCAACGAAATTAAAAACCTCTTATCTGCTTAACCAAGTGCCATTATAAATATGAAAAAAGACAGTGATTATGTTTTTGACCTGAAAGTAGTACTGTGCTCTCCATCTAAGCATCGTACGTCAAAGGCAATCTTATGGACAATATCATTATATATGGCAAAAAGGAAGTACTTCTATGCACACTTGGGAACAGAGCTCCTATAATAATGTGTGTCTCAACTAAAACATATATTTTTCAAAATGAGAGTATAAAAGAATGACCTTATCGTAAGATTTTCTAGCTGTAAGTACTATAAAAGTGTGAATGTGAGAATATGCATATGTATTTAAATCTAAGGGCTAAAATGGTATGTTTTACTTCTTTCTCAATAGCATACTGAAGTATTTTAAAATTTTTAAAAAAACATTTTAGCCTAAAGGATTTCAAAATAAATCCTCCTGACAGCTCTCACCTGCTGTTGAATTTAATGCATAATTAAACTGTAGAATGTCTGCCAACTTAAACAGTTGAAAAGAAACTTAGGCAAACGATAGAAGATAACACTATTAAGATCTGTAATCTGACATCTAAGATGAGATTATGTTTCTTAATACCTGTTGCTGGGGAACACAAGTATAACAACCTTGTTTTGAGGCATTCTTAGTAATATTGCTGAAACAGACCATTGGTTAAAATAATTATTTTTTATATCTATTGTACAATATGTGTGGCAATTCTATTTAAATTTAGCCTACGGTGATTTGCCATCTCCTCTATTAAATTTCCAATAGTGTTAGGGATTCTCTAGAAACTCTCTTCAGTGGGCTGTGGATCAGAGACACTGTTTTACAGCAGTACTATTTCTTTCTGAGTCAGCAATTCCAATTACTGTTAGTGGGAGAAAACAGATTGAACCCTTAGCCAACCCAATGTGAGATGTCTCAGAACCTGGCCCTTTCCCCCACTCTCTTTAATATCTACCCACTCTGGAAGATTGATGGTATCCAGCTATGCATCTTCACTCCGCAGCAAACTGGAGATTCATGAAAATTTTGGCCTGGTGCCTAGAAACTGTGAGGGACAGAACAGGCTTACAGTGATTCATAGTAAGATGGTGTTGCTCTTTTGCAGAAGCCCTCCGGGTTCATCTTTAGCTCTGGATAGGACTGCACTATTTCAGAAGGTCAGATGAGCAACCTGGGATTCTCCTAAACATGGCACTCCTGCCAGATACGACTGATGTTACTTAGCCTTAGCTGATATGCTAGTTGCAGTCTTTCCTGAAACAAGATGCTTTAGGAAGTGGAACTCATGTCTTGGTCATCTTGTGTTTGGATCACCACAATTTCCTTGACATGAAGCTGTCCTTAAAGAGAATTGGGATGCTACAAAGATGCAAAATGTAATCAGATGCTTGCTGACTGGTGCAAGCCAATATAGCAGAATAACACAAATATTGTGGTTACTTCACAGGATTTACCACTAGCCCTAAATCAAATGCTAGTTATTTCCTGTAAAGGGCTTCAGTAACTTCAGGAATATCTGCTCCAGGTGAAATATAAACAGGTTAAGGGAACATGCTGGGGACCCTCCAGAAAGCCCACAGCCCTTCCCAATCTTTGCATGGAAACAACTTGTCCCCTGAAGTTAAAATGCCCCCTTCCCAGCTACAATTTAGGAAAGCTATAAAGACAGAATGTTTTCAGGAAGACTTTGGAGCAGAGGGTGTAATATGTCTAGTGACAATAGTTCAAATAGCAGCAGGATTGTTTGGGGTTGATTCTTCCAATTTACACAGGAGAATGTGAATATTTTCATGTATCTCTTTCAGAATTGTACAGAAATAACTACTTCCACATGTGCAAGTAGTGAGTGCCAAGAACAGTTACCCATGATACTTCCTTAAAAATATGCTCAAGTCAATTCTACCACGACAGTGATTTCCTCATCTGCAACATATTGTCTTCAAAATGCTTGCTTTCTAACCTAAAAATATTTACAAATGGCATACTTAAAGAAGAGATATTTTGCGATGATAAATGTGCAGAAGGTTAATCAACTTCACAGTACCTGGTTTTCTATTGCTTTCCTGTTTTTAGGATCGCTAACAATCAAGAGTTGAAGCTCAGCCATCTTTTTCATCTTGCTATCCATGTCAATTTTCTGGTTAAGGGCTTTAGTCTGACTTTTCAGCAATCTGACTGTATCTTCCTTCCCGAGTTTTTTTGCCAAGAGAGAAGCAGAAGCAGAATGTATTGCCGTAACCCAGTTTTCAAGGTCAGTCTGGCTTGTAGCCTAAGAAAATGAGTAAAAAAAATCAAACATTATAAACAGAATGCTAAAATACAACTTACCAAGTTTCGCAACAAATGGACAACAGTGTGATATCAATTCCATGATGACAGCACGCAATTTTCCCCCTCAAATAAATGAAAGGCTTCTTCTATACTAATAGTGTCTTGAAAAACTGGGAGTTGTCATTGCTAGTAATTCTTAGGCTTTATCTAAAAAGAAAGAAATTTGTATAAAAGATTAAATTCATCACAGGATGCTTGACTGCAAGGATGGCAATTACATAACCTTTCATTAGCTTAATTTCAAAAAAATACAATTGAATGGAAATTGCACTGAAAATTGTTGCAAATGAAGAAGCAGGAAAAAAAACTTCAGTGACTGTCTAATAGCAGTTTATGCCATCTCCTAAATTTCTCTGTAATATATTAAGAGCCTAAAATGCCTTTTGTGTAGGAAAATGCATGAACTGCATAAAGTTGATTATATAGAAAAATGCATTCATTAACAACCTTTAGAAACATTGCAATCCAGTCAACCTGTTTTCTTTCCATCATTATGCCTGCCTTATACTAACTCAATTAACTTCCTATTGATTTTAACTGATTTCTTTTAAGTCTGATGTAGCCTTCATTTGGAACTTCCATCCCAGCAGCCCATCTGTGAAAGAAATAAAACTGAAGTATCAATATCATAAGACATGTTGTCTTGCCAATTACAAGAAACGCAGATTGAATTCAACACAACCATGATACTTTAAGTGGCACGCTTATTTCCAGGCAATGCATTTTTGACTGATAATACATAAAATTAAATGAAAATAGTAGACCAATATAGTAAAACAATACTATAATAATTTTCCTACAGAGGATGTAAAAAAAACCCTTTTCTACTACATTCTAAAGTAAGATTATAACTACAGTGTTCGTTTTCACCACCTTTTATGCCAATTACAAATCCTGCCATTGCAGATTCTCAATTTTCTGAAAATATCAGGATGTAAAGAAGTTTAATATTTAACCTCAAAAATAAATTTATTTTTAGGGATGAATCCAATCTAGAATTTAATTGAGTTAGATAGATGTAATTATCAATTAACACAATGTTGGGCTTCTTTGATGTTGTTGAGTTTCAAAAACAAGCTATCAATGCACAGGACTACTATGAACCTAATCTGTATATGTAACAAACATGAATAAAACCATAATTTCAAAAATGCCTTATTTCTTCTTATTTACACCCATTGAAGGGCTACCTTTCCTATATAATGCATATATATATTCTCCAAAAGAAATAAACCAAAAGTAAGTTGCTCTTTATATACATAATTATGCACAATTAATGAATTCGGTTCAAATTCATAGCATTAGATCATATAAGAATTATTAATGATAACTTTCTTTACAAGGTAACCAACGTCATTCTCTTAATTCTTATGTGACCAACTCCCAGAATTTCTCAGCCTGCCCAGAGTTTTGTGACAAAGATTAGAACAAAAAATCCACAAATTTAATAGCTGCCTAGGTTGGAAAAGAATGGACTGGAAATTTGAAAGCTACCAGTTCATTAGCCAAGTCTATTTGGTGTTAAATATCTATTTCCTCTGGTTTGTTCTTGTAAGAGCTTTATCTTTTGATCCTACCCTGTGATTTTAATTTTTGATTACATAATTTTGAATGATTATACAATAAATATCTTATTACAAATTACTGACTGTAACCCATCAAGTATCAACCAATTGGTAGTGGGACAAAATCTGATGGACAGATAGAAAGGCAGATAAGTAGTACATAAATTCAATATTGTGGACCTTAATACTTTGATAATGAACAAATATATTGTATAGTAGAAGATTACCTGGAATAAGTAGACATCTCCAAAAGAGTTGCTGAGGCAAAAGACATTCTCTTTCTTTGGGTGTTCGGGGCAAGATTGCACTATGCAGTCTTCTCCAAAGAGAGCATATTTGGGTGAATTATTTTGTTCCATGGAATTCTTCCCATAAGTCTCATAAAACAGTAGAGTGCATCCTTCATAAAATAAAAAGAAGTGCTGAATTATACCAACATCTGTGAAATACAGATTTAATTTTGTATCAATTAATACAAAAATTAATGTAGAATAACTCTCCAGTAAAAAGAGAAACATGGAAGCAATCCATCAGCTTGATTTATTTTTTTTGTCATTTGATGGGAGAGTTGAAAATTGAACAGTTATTTTTTGTTTAAGGAGAAATACCAGAAATGGTTCATTCACAGATGAGACACAAATGACCTTCTTGAGGTTGATTCCCCAAAGGTCAGGTTATAACATACTGACTACAATCAGAACATGCCTGGAATGTAGTCCCTTGCTCAGATAAAATAATTAAGCAGCACCGATGTTTAAAAAGAAACACTCTTCCATGTTAAAGGAATAATCTTGGTAGTGCTTTAAGCCTACAGAAGCCTCAGAACACTAATAAATTTACTTTGACAGCTGACCAGATGGCTGCAATCTTTCTAAGCATTGATAAATTAAATACTGGTCAAGAAAATACAAGAAGAACTCTACAGCATACACTTTTTAAGAATAGCATGAAGCTAGTGTACTATATTCCACACATATTCAATAAACCAGCCAATTTTACATCATTGATACTCTAATTCACTGATGCTTGGTCACAAGGGCTTGACATTGCACGCACACACACACACACGGAAAGAGTAAAAAAAAACTTATCTTATTATAGTTTGCAGAAGCATGGAAATGATATGATTTTAAGAAACACAAGAAATGGATACTGAAGATTATAGTGTCACTGTACTTCAGATTCAGAAAATCAGACTAATTAAATATTTTATGCATCAAATTGTGAAGTTCTTGTAAGTATAATTATCTCTATAATTATAATTTTAGTATACAATTGATAAAATAAGTTTCAGTAATATTTGCAACTAAATGAAATAAACTTGAATGTTATACAAGCTTATTTTTTTTTATCAAATGCCAAATCAAATGGCACATGAAACACTTAAGTAGTTAAATAATTATATATGTAATAGGTTTTTTTTCAATTTCTGTAAAATTTTGGACTTTATGTTAATTTGAAAAAACAACAACTGCTTTTAACATTTCCAGAAATTTGATAGCTCATACTATGAAGCTGACATGATTTAGTAGTAGGAAGTATCATAAGCCCTGTACAAGGATTGGCAATATCAGGTAAACTGTGATTCTTATTAAAGATTTCTGGTGCACATATTTCATATTGAGGCTCACCAAGCTATAAAATAAGCACTATAAAATTCAATAAGGAGTCAGAAAAATACAGTTATTGTTTCTTTCATTTCTACCTATTGTCAATAGATTTGGCTGACTATTAAGGCCTCTACATCCCATACTGAAGAGTGCATAATGTAGCAGAATATATGTGTGTGTGTGTGTGTGTGTGTGTGTGTGTATAAAATGTTTCAACATAAGCAAATCTTGCCCAAACATATTCCTTTTCCAATTTATCCAAGCTTTGAAGCAGATGCTGCAATAGGATATACCAAATATACACAAAGCATCTTTTTTTTAATGCTACATTATCATTACCAGCTTATTCATTAAACATATAAACTAAAAATGAGGCTTTTAAGTCAGATAACTTTGAAGCCAACCAGACAACTTAACTTTAAACAAGGAAGGAAGCTTTTATTATATAAAGGCCCTTATATGGAAGCAGATAGCAATAGCACTTACTTATATATCACTTCTCAGTGCTTTACATCCCTCTTTAAGCAGTTTACAGAGTCAGCATATTGTGCCCAACAATCTGGGTCCTCATTTTATCGATCTCGGAAGGATGGAAGGCTAAGACAACCTTGAACTGGTGAGAATCAAATTACCCTGCTGGTTGCTGGCAGTCAGCCGAAGTAAGCCTGCAGTACTGCACTCTAGCCACTGCGCCATCACGGCTCTTTATTCCCAAACTGCATATGGCTGTCTTGGGAAACACTGGAGTCATGTTAGCAACACAATCCTACCTCCATCATTGTCTTATATCCCCTTCATGCCATTCATGGACACTGCAATGAGTCTTGATTAGTCATGACTTGTATAGTGCTCTAATTTTTCAGTATTTTTCACTAATATTACATTTACTGGGAAATAAGTCTATTTTCTTCCTTCCTACTTGTTCTGACCAAGGCTTCCGAGACCGTAATTACACACACGCTTATTTTAAAAACAAGTTTTGTTTTATTGCAAAGCTAGGAATTATTTTCATTCCCAGCCATTAATGAATCTCAAACAGTTCCTCGAGATAAGCACCCACCTTTCTTCCCTGTGAAGCACTGCCAATAACAGAAATGTCAAATGAACTAGGAAAAAAAAAAACAACCGAAGTACAAAGAGCTTCAAGAATGAATCTGAACCAAACGGATGACTTTGCTTCCTGAAAAGGTTTTGTCATCTTTGCCTGTTTTTTACACTTTATGGGAGAGGCAATCACCTCCCAGCTTACTACTGAGTTGCCCCTGGAGGCTCCGGAGGCAGCACCCCACTCCCAGATGTCCTGGCCCCATCTCTGCATCGGACGCAGGACCCTCATCTGAGTCCTCTCCAGACTCCTGGACTGATTCCCTTTCTTCCCCACTGTCTGATTCCACTGCCGCCTGCACACGCTACCGGCGAACCACAACACTATTGAACTGATGGACAACTGGCAAAGATATTTTGGACATAAAGAGGAAGGGACATAATTGCCTTTTTTTTCCTAGTAGGATCATCCAAACAGAGTGGAACCACTCCACTAGTGGCTTTTACAACAGGAGGTAGAGGATTCAGATCTGTCTCTACTTCTGAACTCCCTAAAAATATTTTCATGGCACATAAGGAATATCTTCACCACTACACTCCTGACAGTACTTAGGGCTCTTGAATCAATCAGTATTCCCTCTAAGTGACCAAAGAGGAGAGAATAAATATTGGCATACGGTCCACAAATGATCAATTTGGTCTCATCCTTGCCTCTGCCTTACTGCCTTTGTTTTTGTAGCAAAGAAAAAAAAAAGTCATTCCAATTAAAAAGTATAGCAAAACAGTGGTAAGAACCTATAGCTCCTTGACATTTGCAAGGGTGACAAGTGGGGACAACTCAGGATGAAAAACTCCATCTTGCAGTTTTAGGAGGAATACTGAAAAACTGATTTTTTACTCTCTCTCTCTCTCTCTTTCTTGCCTTACAGCTGAGCAGGAAATCAATCAGTTCGGCTACAAAAAAGAGATCAATTGTGAAAAGACAGAAACTTGTCCTTATGTGGAAAACCTCTTTCATGGGGTTGGAAATAATTCAGCCACTTTTGCTATCACAAGCGTATTTATATTTCAGTCAGTTGAATGAGTATGGGACAAAGCCTGTTAACGTGATCAAAGGATATTTGCAACAGAGGCTGAAATGTATTAGAAATGAACTGCAAAAGAGTAAATATGGCTCTGGCTGACCTTTTAATGTTACCCAATATTGTTTCCATTTCTTCCGGGTTATTAGCTCAAGTTTTTTCTCTTTGTGTAGGGTCACAAGAGGCCTGAAGAAAAGCCACCCAGCTTTACGAATGACTCCTTGTTCCTTCTCATACAGCAGATCCAAGTGCTCTAAGGAACTGAGTGACTCACTGCTCGAATCCTCCGTTTCCATAGAAGAGTCTGTGTTCTCGACGTTGGTTCTGCTCAGGTCAAGCTCTCGCATGAAGTTTTCATAAATATTTTGCCTTAGGATGTCACTGCTGATTGCATTAGCTGACTCACTTCTTTGGGGCAAAATCTGGCCAGAGCTCGGGGACCACAGAGAACCAGAAAAATGAGAAGGAGCAAAAAGGTCCACAGAAAGGCTTTCATACTCAGGATCAAAATACTCGCTTGAATCTTTGCATCTTGGCTCCTGTAAAAGAAGAAAAGTGGCACAATTAACTGGCACACGGTGATCAGCGATGCTTCGCTTCACGTGTGCGTACGTGCACCTGCGGCCAATAAACTCATTCATAAAACGTACGTTGCAATTTGTGGAATGGTAGTGCATTATGCAGATTAAGCTTGTAGGTGATCTCCTAATACGGTCATTGACACTACGAGATCTGCTGCCAAAAGCTGAATCAGAAATCATCCTAAGGATTAGATGTATATTTACTTCTCTTTGCACTGAGAAATAACCAGAATTTATTTTGGATTATTTTAAATTAGGGTATTTTTATTACTAATGTTATCACATTCTTTGATCAATTTAAGGATATATTTACAGTCAAGATTATTGTATCTATACTGTTTCCCAGTCATCTAGAATCATACAGATGGAAGCGACCTCGAAGGTCTTCTAGTCCAACCCCTGTTCAAGGCAGGAGACTTAAACTAGAGCCCAGCTATCCAGTCTATTCTTGAAAACATCCAGTGATGGAGTATCTACAACTCCAGCTCTCACTGTCAAAAAAAATCTTACTTTTAAGTTGGATCTCCATCATTACTTCTAGTCCTGCCCTCTGCTGACCCAGAGAATAAGTCAATCCCCTTTTCTTTGTGACAGCCCCTCAAGTACAGGATACCGTATCTATGCAATATGCAATAATGATCCTTGTATTTGATACCACTTTGCTTTCTCTTCCGTAAAGATTCTGGAGAGTTTTGAGAAGCAAACATGCACAATACTTCCTGAAACCCTGTGTAATACAGCCTTGAACCCTCCTAAATTTAATTCAGCCTTGAACCCTCCTAAATTTAATCCATACATCCCGCAGGCATCCATTTCAATACCAAAATGAACCCCCACAAATAAGCACAACTCCTTCCAAATTTATTTCACCTCCTTCTTTCCTTATAGCACCTTTCTTCACAAACTCTTCTGTTTTTTCAGATTAGCTACGATGGGAGACCAAAAGCACTCAGGAGGGAAAACAATACACAGGGATTGATTTGTACAATTCTTCCATTACAACAGAGGTATCCAATGTTTTCTAGCCACAGAACCTTTGAGTAGCATGCGAGTCCAAACAAGCCAGGAAAAAAGCAAGCAAGCCAACATGAAATATATTTTTAAATTCAATTTTAATTAAGCGAGTTACATACAGCTATTATGCTTTCTACCTATGCATTTTATGTATTTTTTTAACTTTAAACATCCAAATCTTGAAGAGCCATATGTAGCTCTGTTATCCCAGGAAATGCTGAGTTTATTTTGCCTGCCTTACTAAAGCCAATCAAACATGCAAGATGAGAAATCTCTTTAATTGCTTTATTCCATACAGAATAAAAATAAATTGCTTTATTTTTTAATTCTGCACCCCATTCATCCTATTCCATCAGCTCCATTATATCAATTTCAACATTCCTGGATTATGATGTGAATATATCATATGACAGGGAAGAAAGCCGAGGAAACGGGTGATAACTGAGTAAATAACAAAGGGGATAATGTAGAGGGTATTTTAAAAAGGCATGCCTTGAAGCAACAAGTAAAAGCAGACAAAGTGGCACAGCCAACTCTAGTTGCATCAGAAGGTTGACATAATAAGAATAACAGGAATAGGACCAACACAAATGTGGTTGGGCAGTATGCTTTCTTTAGCTATCTGAAACTGTTGCACCAAATCTTAAAGCTAGTTTAGCTATAAAACATAAGCTGATTAGTTTTTTTAATGGCCAACAATTCATAGCTACTATTTGCTTGCTAAGGGCTACGCCTCAATTGCCAGAATGAAATTCTTGAACTGTCGCTTGGAAAGGAGCCTAATGCTGTCATACTAGAAGACTGTGCATTAGTTTTAATATTATATAAACATTTTACCCAGAATTTCTAAGGCATGCTTCTCTAGCAAATACTATTAGAACACCGAGTTTGCTGCTTTAAGCAAGTACTATTTTCCATTAGAGCAAAATTATAGGTTACCCATTTATGCTAACAGTGATTATCTAATTTTTTTACACTCTCTCTCACACACTCTCTCTCTCTCTTCCCCCACCCCCCCCCCCTCTCTCACACACACACACACACACACACACACATATAATAAAATTAACTATTTGGAATTGAATACTTTACATGTGATTTTAATTTTTACATATGATTTTAATTTTAAGCTGGCAGACTTCATTTCCTGGATCTTGTGTCAGTTTATAGAGAACTCCTTGCAGGGTTGCAGTTTAAAAGCAAATGATAATATAACACAACTATTATTCTTAACTCCCATTGTGAAAATTTCCCTGAACAGATAGTTCTGAACTGAGATATCAGGAGAGCTGGAGCAGAATGTGCTTGCCTGACATCTGTTATAAAAAAGCTTAAAATAACATAATTTTATTGACAACATATTTAGTAAGTGAAAATTACTTAATTCATTAAGCATATAAACATTGAACATTGTATAAGCTACATGAGAGACAAGTCGTTTACTGATATAAAATGCAGGAGATGAAAAAAAAATTGCTTAGTGCACATTTATGTGCATAGACCATTTTCAAGGATAAGAAATCTCCCACTTACCTGTTTGCTGGCTTGGGACCTACAACTTCCCACAAGCAAAGTAAATGAAAGCCAGTTTGGTCTAGTAGTTGGGCAGGCTAGAAAGCTTGCCACTTTGAGTTATTTGTGAAAAAAAAGAAAGAAAAAAGTGGAATACAATTAAATAAATAAATAGGGAAGATGGTAGGAATTCTGGGGAGTGGAAGAGAGGCAGAAAGGAAGAACACAACAGAATTACAGGAAGGAGGGAGAGAAGGAAAGAAGTAGGGAGGAGAGAAGATGATTTCTGATGCTCTCTGCCAACTTCCCACAAGAAAACTCAATAAGGAAGCCAGCAGAAAGTCAGAAATCATTTCCACTGCTTTTATTGCAGTGGTCATTCCATGGTTTTTCCGTTTCCTTTTGTATGTAAGGAAATATCTCTGAAACAATGACCCAATGGAGTAGGAGTTGTCTAGTTTAATTTAAGAATCTAAGTTAAGCATATACCCTACAATGAAAAATCCAAAATTCATACTTTTTAAGTTTGAAATGCTACATACCTGTAGCTTCCTCTTCTTCCTTGACAGGCTGCCTGTCCAGTCACTGATTCGACGCATTCGGCTTTTTAAAGTTTCCTTTTTAGCTGCATCCTCATTAAGGTTTGTAGATTTCCTACAAGGCAGAGTGAAGGAAGAGTATTGTGGAGATCCTCTGTGCTCCACCTGAGAAGGAACATCTATGGCAGAGGTAAACGAAACCCGGTTGCTTAAACTAGCATGTGTATTGATGTAATCTGCAGAAAGTCCGATATTGGAGGCTTGGCAACTTCTTAGATTTGAATCCCCATATAAATCACGGAGGGAAGAAAGAGATGAACTTTGATTCAGTGATTTTTTGCAGTCATTCTGGGAGAAGTCAACTTGGATTCTTGCTTCTGGAATGCTTCTGGATATGTATGACACATCTAGTTCATTTATTCCTCCATTATTGCCCCATGGAGCATCGTACCATGATGACTCTGAACTAATGGAGCTCCCTTTACTGGATCTAAGTCTTGAATCAGTAGCTGACAGACGATGGCTTTCAGCACAATCTGTACTAGAAGACTCCTTTCCTTCAAGCATGTTATTCTTTTCAGATTCTGAAGTAGGGAAGTATCTTAAAAGTTGGACTGGTTCACTGGGTTCATCTCTAGAAATGCTGCTATTACTGCTAATGTTGTGAAATTCAACTTTCAAACACCCATCAAGCTTCCCTAACGTCTTGATGAGAACTTTTGGACTCATTCTGTCATCTGGTGATGAACTTTCTTTTTCCCCATAGCAATTTAAGAAATGCCCGTTATATTCCTTGGAAGGAACGTAGTTGTTGGTAGTTTCAAAGCCAATGTAGTGAAAACCATTCTCAGACAGAAATGCATTGTTACTCCCCTGACTATAGTTCTCTAATGAGGGAGTCCTAGGCTTTGCATGGCTATTACTCTTAGATACTTTCACTACTGTATCATTGAATCTTGAGGAATAAGGCTGATTACTCTTAAAATGAGAAAGGCAGCTTCTGGCAAATGATCGGGACTTATAGCTTGCATTACTGGAACTGTGGCTCCACCCATGTACCGAGCAGCATTTTTCATCTTTAGAATGGATGCCACAAATTTTCAGAGAGCAGGGTTTCTGCTTGGTAGCAGGTGTAGATACAGTATGATTTTTGGTTCCCTGGAGACTGTATTGGCTGTCTGAATTTCCCATTTTTACTAAAAAGGAAATATAAATAGTTTTGATTATTAAAACAGTCACATCCCAAAAAAACCATAATCCTTACCTATAAAGAAGATCTATAAACAATGAAAGACCACTTCCTTGAATTGCTTCTAGTTGATACTACATGTTCATTTTGTTTAATTGGGACACAAATAATTAAATATACTGGAATTAAATTTTAAAAATAGCATAAAGTTGATGTGAGATTATTCGTATAAACCCCTGGTTAGTTTTGCAGAATGAACAAGCAATAGTAATAAAAGGGGTCCTTCTTTCTCAAGTTAAAACGATGAAATGAAAAATATTTGTAGAAATAGTGGTGATACTGCAAGAAAATTCCTGAGTTGACCAAACCCTAGGAAGGTATCCTCACCCTCATAATTTTAAGTGCATATCTGGCTCCCCTTGCCAGATTGTGGGATTTCTACTAAAAATTGATGGACCTTTATTTTTGTTCACCTTGATCTTATTAAAATCAACTCAAAAAGACTCAGTCACTAATTCATTTTCTCTCTCATTCTAAAAGTCTATTTCTTGTATCCAGAATTCAATGGCATAAAAAGGTCTAGTACATGAATGTTTTTATTTGTTAATAAACTCTACCAATTTCACCATAATTTAAAAGCACAACTACTATAGCATAAGTAAGAAACTTTGATCATAAAAATGTAATTCTAAGTTCTTCAGACTTCATGTATAGACATTGTTTGTGTTTCTCATTTTCAAATAAAAATGTATGTTTCAGACATACCTTTAAAAAACCACTCAAATGTGGGTGGAATTAGCAGTTTGCATATTTGTCATTATTTTGATAAAAGGCCTTCATACTTTTCAGCCACAAAATGAGATTCCATATGATTGCCTGTAAATAAATATGAAAAGTCCTAGTCACATAAATGAAAATAAATTCATATTTTAATATGAATATCCATCTAACACAAAGCTAATTGTCAAGAACATGGCGTTAATATTTACTGTATGCTCTACAGATATTTATTCACTCAATTAAATTTTCATTTAAATTTGATATGGCCACCCATTGTAGTAGACACTGGGCACATTACAAAACCTAAACAAATGTTTTAAAAAGTTGAAAAAACTAAAAACAAGATAGACAGTCTAAACCTGGGTATGTCAAACTGGCGGCCCGTGGCCGGGATGGCCACACCCACCTCAGTTCTGCAAAGGAAAAAAACATCGCCAAACATCACACAATGGCAACATGACAGGGCGAGTTTGATACCTGTGGTCTAGACTAGCCATCTCAGTAACTGTAAAGCACAACAGAGGTCCCATAAAGTCATTAACCCCCAGACCTGAAAACCAAGCCAGGCACTATTTATATCTATTTGTATCTCTGGTCTACAGGGAAAGATATCCGAGAGATAAATCATACTTCTTTGGTCCTACAAAATGACAGTATTTCATTGAGGGGAACCCTCTGTCCAAATGTACACAGTAGCTAAATTGGAGATAGATGGTCCCTCAGATAACCAAACATTATGCCATAAACAGCTATACAGGTAACAACCAGCACCTTAAATTGCTAGTTTTCAGAAGTCTACTGAAAATCAGTGCAGTTCACATAGCAGCATTAATGGGCATAATGAAAAGTGCCCATTATTGTTTACTTATTGCATTTTCAATCAGCCCAAATGAAACAGGTCCAGATAATCTGCTTTCTCCAAGATTCTCTATAGCTGCCAGTCTGACCAGCTTCCCCACAAAAGGAAGAGTGGAAATTGAATGATAATTTCCAGAATGGAAGGTATAATGATGACTTCTTGAAAAGAAGATCTACCATACCCTCTTTCAAGACCAACAGTACCACCTTTCCCTGAAAGAAACTGATAGTCCCATATGGACTCATTTGTTGGTTACCTTCCAGGCTGTCTTAACAACCAAGGAGGGGCCAAGGACCTAACAGAGAGGTGGTGGGATTGACAGATTGGAGGATCTTGTCCACCTCCTCAAGACCCACAGAATCAAACTCAGTCCAGATGACCTTGCAAAAATGTTCCCTGTCCAGTCAATACTGAGTAAATCTGAATGACTAGATGAAACACTGAGAAACTGTTCAATGTCTTCCCTAACAACCTGAAGGCATATCCTCCAATTGTTTTTTTCCCTCTCATTTTGACTATCACACCAAACAACTCAAAGAGTGATTCCAGAAGACAGATAGGGGTGTGAGAGAGAGATGGGGGGGGGTGAGCAAAAGAGACAAGTCATGTGACTTTTGGGGTGAAATTAAATGCACAAAGGTAATGGCCACTTTCACTACTATTATCCATTCATATGAATAATGAAGGAATAAAGTATTTAGTCCCCTAAAAATCAAAGCTTATCTTGCGGTATTTTATGCACATTTTGCCCTGAATCTTCAACCAGTCTCATGTTACTGAAGACAAAACAACAATAATTCAAACTTGCTCCAGGGTTTCATGTACTTTAATTTATATTAAACGATGTTATATAACTAGCTCCCTTGTTACAACTTGGATAATCCCCATGGATTTTTAAAGTCATTGTTGATTAATGAGTCTAAGTTGCAGCTGTGACCCAGAGGTGAAAGAGCATAGGGTAATTCACTCATACCACCAGTTAGACACTTCTCTATTTGCATGAACTTGAGCTTGATTCGCCAGGAAAGCAACATCTCAAACAACAGCTCAGACTGTATTAGGCACTTCCTGCTTGAAAAGAAAGGCGAGTACTGGAAAGCTGAGCGATCAGATCTGTTGAGAGACAGCCTACAAAAACGTGCAATAGAAAGAAGAAATCCATTTCACATACCCTTGCAAGAGGTTTAGATTTCAAAAAGACTTAAATTATTTTTTTTGGGAAGATTTCTCTATCCATTGTGTCAGTTGACCAACTTTTTATATTCAGAGTCTGGGTATAATTTAAAGTGCTGTAAAACTTTTACCTCATACCTGCTGTACGACTGAATAGGGATTGCAAGCTGTCAAACTATTTCAGTGAAGCACAGTCTCATTTTTAAACTATTAAAAATATCTCTATTAATCATTCAAATCTTTGCCTCAGTTACCCTTTCAGGTTAGCAAAGTTCAAGTTCACTACAAACCTGTCTTTAAAAACTGACAAAGAAACATAGCTACCGTAGCAGGAAGGCACTTCACAAATGACAATGATTTGTATTCTAAAGCATATCAATATCTATGCACAGAAATTCAAGGACATTTTTACTACAAAATATACTTTACAATTTAATATTTTGCTTTATTTCACAATAATTATGCTTTTTTTTTTCCTTGTAAGTACTAATTGCTCTCTTGAAGCATCACTGATATAACACACACATGCACAGCACATGCTAAGGTAGAGGAAAAACAATATAAAAGATCTGAGGGGGAAAAGTCACACATTTTGCAAGCTGTTTGGTAGTGAGTAAATGTAAATCACTAGGGTACTACCGAATAACGCAACAGAACATAATCCTCAATCAGGGCATTTATATTCAGAGTCTGGGTATCAGAAGCATGAAGCATATTCACAAGGCTGCTTTCAGAAATCTATTTGTATTCATAAGAGGACTTGAAACCCAATTTGTCTAAAGAATCAGTGAAAGGCCATCTGGTCCCACTATGGCTGTGCACTCACTGTGTAATCCTTTTTAAACAGCAAGCTGCTGTTAAAAAGTTCGACAAAGTAGCATCAATTTTGCAGGCTTGAACCAGTGATTCGACTTCCATTGTGCCCTTATACAATGAAGAAAGTTAATGAATACATCTATCAAAGATAGGTATGCAAAGTGAGCTGACACAAGGCACAATGAACAGTTAAGATGATAACCAGTGTGTGTGTGTGTGTGTGTGTGTGTGTGTGTGTGAAAAGTGCAGTCAGCGAGAAACTCTTTCCTGATCACAAAAGGTCACTTTCTAAGCAAATTTACAGCTTGCCACTTTGAAGAGATCTCCAGTATTCTTCATAGGAAACAGATTAAGTTTATAATGAGGTTGCATGTGCTTGAATAAGAAGCATCCAAATAGGAATTTAGGAAGCTTAGGAAGTGGACTGAGTTAGATAATTAATCTATTTAGTTCACTAATCGGGACTGTTGGGATTTCAGAAAGCCTGCCCCCCTTCCCCCCAGTCATTTAGCCCACATATTTCCCCCTCCTTTTCCCTAAGGAAGAGGTTAGAATTATCCATTTGCATATATTTTATTTATTATCATTTTGTTATTCAGATATTTTTTCCAGTAGGGCTGAAAAATTAGCCACAGTTTAGCAAATAATTTTCAGATTAAGTACTTTATTTTAGCTGAGATGACAAATTCATTAATTATGTTTGAACTGATTTCCTTAAAGCAAAATATGGTTAAGTTCTTCTGGGATCAGATATCATTTCCAGATAAAGTTAATTGTGCAGTCTCATATGTTTTCTTTCTTTCAGTGTACCCAATTCTTACACGAAATTCATTTTGCTAATGAATAAAGGATTAAGGAAAATTAAAACAATATATTATGATATAATCCAAAAAAATAGTAGTAAAAACTATCTTTAAATTCATCATTACATTTCAACTATCTTTAAATTCCATTACAAGGAATAATTTTCACAATAACAAGCAGGATGGGAAACCCACCATTCTATCCATCTCCAAAGGCTTTTCCGAAATAGCTAGATAATTTAGAAACTGGAGGAATAAATATCAATAACAATACTACAGTATGCTGATGACAAGAGACAATTAAGAAAGTAAGCTAGGAATTGGGAAATTGTGAGTTCTAGTCTTGCCTTAGACATGAAGCCAGCTGAGTGACCTTGGATCAATTACTCTCAGTTCTACCATATTTCTCATATAAGGCCGAATTTTTTTTTTTTTTGAGCCCCGAAAAAACGGCTAGGCCGTCTTTTTGGGGGTGACTTAATTCTCCCCTTGCATCCTCAGGCGGGCGGGCGGTGACAGCTTGGATGTTGACCTCGGCATTGGTGGGGCACTTTGCATTGGGAGACCTTCCGCCACCGTTGCTTTCCTTTCTCCCCGTGCCGTGGCGGCATTTGGAGCATCGCGGTGGCGTTTGGCACAGTCATGCGGGGCTGGTCAGGGCTCCTCCCTGCAACTGGAGCCCGGCGGAGACACTCGGCTTCAGGTGCTCCTATCACCGCCTTCCCGGGCATCGTTCAAAGGCAAAGCTCATTCTTTTAAAAATGACGCCGTACTATGACAAAACCTCACCTGCCTGAGAGGGCAGCCCAATCCCACATGGGGAGGCGAATCTCCCGGGACTGCAGCACAGGATCGGCCCACCCCGGGAGAAGCACCCAGCCGCCATCCCTGCCTGGCACCAGGCAGAGCACAAAGAGCCTTGCCTGGGGCACCCCACGCAGCTGACAGGTGGGCCCTCCTGTCCAGAGGCAAAGCTCTGGCCAAGGCAGCAGGTGCCTCCCCACCGGGCCCTCCGCTCATCCCACCAGGGCCGTGCCGAAGCCAGGCAGGTTGGGCAGAGCTGGGGAAGCGAGCCATGGGTGCACACCTGCCCACCAAGCGAAAGAGTGGGCCGACCTGAACTTGGCTTCCCAAGTCCCTCTAGCCTGATCCCGAAGGAGCCACCAGGAGAGTCCGCCCAAGGCAGTAATAGCACCCACCCATCCACAGAAAGGGAGGCGAGGTGACAGCAGCGCTGCTTTCCTGGCCGGCGGGTCCAGCAGAGAGCCCGAAGCCACCCATCCTTTCCACCTCTCGCCCAGCCCATCCCCGTCCCCACGCATCTCCAAATGCGCTGGCAGCTCCAAACGTGGTGGCGATGCTCCAAACGCTACAACGGCACTGGCATTGGGAAGAGGCGCTCACTCGGCAGGGCTCAGCTCAGAGGATGCAGCATGGGCTGTTGTCTCACCTCCCTGTCTGCAGAGGGGTGAGCAGTATCACTGCCTTGGGCGGCCTCTCCCGATGGCCCCTTCGGGATCGGGATGGAGGGAATCGGGAAGCCAAGCTCGGGTCGGCCCGGCACTTTTGCTTGGTAGGCGGGTTCACACCCGTGGCTTGCTTCCCCGGCTCTACCCAGCCCACCCAGCTCCGGCACGGTCCTGGCAGGATGAGCGGAGGGCCTGGCGGGAAAGCACCCATTGCCTTGGCCAGAGCTCCGCCGCCGGGCAGGAAGGCCCATCTGTCAGCTGCGTGGGGCGCCCCAGGCAAAGCTCTTCATGCTCTGCCTGACACCAGGCAGGGATGGCAGCTGGGCACTTCTCCCGGGTGCGCCAATCCTGCGCTGCGGTCCCGGGAGATTTGCCTCCCCACGTGGGCTTGGGCTGCCCTCTCGGGCAGGGGAGACTTTGTCATAGTGGGGTGTCGTTTTTAAAAGAATGGGCTTTGCCTTCAAACGATGCCCGGGAAGACGGCGCCAGGAGCACCTGAAGCTGAGTGTCTCTGTCGGGCTTCGGTTGCAGGGAGGAGCCCTGGCCACCCCGCATGGCTGTGCCAAATGCCGTGGCGATGCTCCGAATGCAGCAACAGCACGGGGAGAAGGGAAAGCAACGGTGGCGGAAGGTCTCCCAATACAAAGTGCCCCATCAGCGCCAAGGTCAACGCAGGCAGCACATATCTGGGTGTGCAGCGAAAGTACTTGGCGAGAGTAGGGACGTTGGTGGCAAGGCATGGTTGTCTGCGGGGCACTCCTAACGGCAAGCCCCCCTGCTCTTCCCCCCCATTTTGCATGTTTTACAATAGACCTAAATTTGGGGGAAAGGGCTTAATTTCATTTTATGCCTATAAAACATGCTGGGACTTCCTATTGGGGGAGGCCGTATTGTTGGAGAAACACAGTAGGACGAAGGCAAAAGCAAACTACTCTATAGAAGTGAATGTTGGGCTTTGAAGAAGCAGAATAGAAAAAATATTGATGCTTTTCAACTCTGATGTTGAACAAGACTTTTCAGAATATTGCAGGTCATCAAGAAAGCAAACAAATGGATCATCAAACAAATCAACCCAGAGTTCTCACTCAAGGCACCAGGGACAAGATTCAAATTATCCTACTCTAGAACATTATGTGAAGATCTAGCTCTTTGGAGAAGTCTCTACTGATGGGAAAGGAGGAAGCTAAGAGAAGAGAGGAGCAGCAACATAGATGGACTTAGTTCTGTACCTGTGAAAGGCCTAAAAGACATCATGAGCAAATCTATCCATGTGGTTGCTAAGAATCACTACTGATTTGAAGGTTCTCAATCAGTGGATTTCCTAAAGGCTAGCAGGGAAAGTACTGATCTGACTTCAGGAATAACACTTTTCCAAAGAAGATGAGATGTCCTTATGATTCTTAAGAGTAACATTCTTTCAGAATATTGTCCTCTCTACTAGATTTTATTAGACAAAAAGAACTGGGCAACAGCTGGTAAAGATATTGAGTTCTAGAGCCTACAGCTTTTTATCCTTTTGATGCCCTGGACCCTTGGTCCCTGAAGGAGCAATAACAGTAATGCTGCTTGTGGCCAATGATTAGTCAGCTATAGTATTGAGCAGTCTTCAGAAAATGTGAGAGGCAAGGAGAGGGTATGGGTAGTCCTTTAGTTATGACAAGTCACTTAGCAACCTTTCAAAGTTGTGATAGACCTACCTGGGGGGTACTTATGACCTAGATTTTGAGTTCCAATGGTTATGTTTCTCGCCAGTCACATGAATGCACTTCAGGCACTTGGCAATTGGGCCACAATTATGGCCATTTGCAGTATCCTGTGGTCATATGACCCTGTTTTACAACATTTTTGCTGAAAACAGGCATTGATTTCTATGTTTTGGAAAAACTACACCCTACTGAAATGATTCACATAACAATTATCACAAAAAGGTCATAAAATTGAATCAGTCATATGACTAACCCACTTTACAACGATCCTGAGTTACTACCATGATGAGCAGGCTCCATTACAACCATAACTCAAGGACTACCTGTACATTGGAACATGAATGGAGACTGTTCCATTGGCTTCAGTGGAGAAACTGTTGCCCATTCGCTTGGTGGACATGGCAGGAGAGAAGGGAAAGGAAGGAAAAGTAAACATATGCTTGCACTGAGGGAACCCTAGACACAGCCAATGGGCAAGCGTGCTGTCCAGAACTAGAAATAAGAAATCTGCTTCCACCAGAAGTGTCAGAAACTATTTCCTCCCCGGTTCAACCAAACCAGAAGAAAGAAAACAGGATGGAGATGGAACGAGGAGAAGGGTACCTGTTCAAGGAAGAAATATAATGAGGACCAAAACTGGATCATATTAAATACAGGAAGAGAGAATCTGTACTAGCAATGGAAGAAAAAAGGAGAAACAAATAAATGGAAATGAAGCAAAAGGAAGAAGTAACTACAAACAGAAGGAAAAGAAAGGAAGCTCTGTTTCAGTGTTATGAAAGAGTTAAATTCACCAGGCCAACTGCCCATCCCAAACAACTACTAATCTTTCACGCATACTTTGTAAGTCCCAGGTCTGAAACCATCTGCTTCTCTCTTTGGTTGTTGTTGTCTTCCTAACAGATTCTTTAATGCTTAACAGCGAAAATAAATAAGAAAAAACCTACCCCCCCTCAATTATTTCAGTGAGGGGAAAAAATCCTCATACCATTATCAATAACATGAAAGTAAATGCAGAGGATGTTTTGTGACTTTGGCATCATATGAATGAAACTTATTAAAAGAGAACAACAATCTTATTAAAAGAGAACAACAAAATGAAAAGTACTACCAGATGTGCAAAGGCAAAATCTTTTTTTAAAAGTTTTAATGTTCAATTATTGCAGGAATAGACTACAGAAATAGGCCAAAAAAGGAGGGAGAATGGAGAAGGAAAGAAGTTTAATAAAACAAATGTAAGGATTTTGAATCAAGTATACTGGCACGCACACATACTCTACTCAACAAATTACCATTTTATATCATTCTTTCATTTTCAATTCCTTTTTTGTATCATTGGAAGCAAGAAGTCTCCACTTATTTTGCCTGAGGGCCGTGCCAAATGTACACAATTCAAAGCATCCAAATTTTGTTTCACTAATCATGCAATATTTAAGAGTAAACAATACACTTTAACCACAGAAACAGCTGAATTTAACTACTGTTTGCTTTAGAACGTGCTACTCATATTTTTATCTAAGTCAACTAAATCATACTAGTTAATTTTTCAATTTACACTCACAGCAACTAACACAGACCATAATATACATTATAAGGTAAGAATTGTATTTAAGTTAGCATAAAAGCATGGGTAAAATATTTTACTATTAATCAGTCTGGAAATTATTTTCTGGAGACACACTAACGAGACAGTGTGGTTAGGTAGACAGCCTCAGCTGTTCCAATGTCTCTCTCTGGCACCAACTCAGTTTGTATACTGAAGATGAGATTATGGAAATGATATACCAAAAGCATAACACTTTGTTTGTGGTCAAGCCACGAGAGCAAGTGTAGAATTGCCTGACTAGCTCTTAGCAACAGCCTTGGCTGACCCAAAACAAATAACTTGTTGCATTGCAAAATTAGTTTAACACACTAACACAAATTAGAGCTTGCAGAACATCAATAGCCCAAAAGTTAAAAATACACAAATCTCAACAAAAAGCAAAACAAACCCACAATTATGTAATATAATGTGGGGTCAATGGAGTCATATAGTGGCCAGAGAAAAGTCAGAATTTCTTATAACAAACATGAAGCATATCTCATTCTTTTGATTTTGAATTAAAGCAATATATAGCAAGTACTAACCCCAATAGAGAGTTTGTAGAAAAATAATACTATCTTACACACTCCAAATATGTAAAACTCTACTTTTCATTGCACAAATGAAAAAAACCTTCTGTGACATAAGCCATTCATAATTTATTATATTGATCTCCCCTTCGTTTTAAACCATACAATTTCCCCAAAACGCAAATTGCTGAGACCAGTTTCCAGGCTTAGTGCTCTGCCTTCAACTACGGACAAAGATTATCTTCCTCTTACTACAGTAAAATGAAAAGTTATTTTAGCTTTAGCAACTAAAAAGCAATCCCTTCACATTCATGCCCTATGTCCATCTTTTGTTCCTGACAAGGGCTGTTGTTTTAGACTCACTATTCTTTAGCTAAATTATAAATAGCCTACTTCTATGTCTAGGAATAGACTCTCTCCTTTCCCTAACTCATAACAGGGCTGGTTCTTTCCATTAGTCACAGCAAAACACAGTCTTCAAATGATGGCAAAACATTAATATGGGTAGTGCCATGCAGTTGGAATCAACCTACTGTCTTAGTTGCGGAAGATGATGCCTTCCTATCATCAGTGTGGAAGAAAGATTCAACTGCAGCTTGGCCTTTTCTGAAGTTCTGAGAAGCCTTGTCTTTGTAGCTTACACTTCTAGCTCCTTCATAACATCCAAGATCAAAGCCAACTACTCTTTCTGACAAAACCAGATAATTACGGTATTTGTAGCATTTTCCATTTTGCATTGTTGATATATAGTTCTATCACTGTGCCACTCTAGCAGGGACTAAGTCTTTCTTAGTGTTCACTTCAAAATTGTGTGTTTGTGTGTGTGTATGTGTGTAGATATATATATGTGTGTGTGTGTGTATGTATATATATAAAAATGTATCATCTACATGACTAATGTTTCTCAAATTTGACTACTTTAAGATGGGAGCTTTTCAACTCCCAAAATTGGGATTTGAATGACTCAAGAATTCTGAAACCCCCGCCACATATATTAAAGTTGCCAAACAGTAATCAATTCTCAAAGAAACTTCATTTCATTTAATTCTGAAAGAACAGAAGCAAAGGCACAAATGTATAATATAGCTAGAAGACACTTCTTGCCTTCTTCAAATACAATTATTTCATAAATTCTGCTATAAAAATACCACTGATGGATCACTCCATGAGTCCACGTTCAAAAGGAGAAAATATAACCGTAAAACAATTTGAAACAGGAACGATATCATTAAATGTATCCCACACTGTTGTGGTTCAATGTTGCATTAAACTACTTCCTTTACTTTTGAACCAATAAATAAATAATATTCAATAATAAGAAAGTAAACTTTCCAATGATGAAGCATAGTGTTTTTTCCATTGTAAATTACAAGGCAGAAGAGACAAAAACTCCAAGGAAGAAAAAGAGTTATTTATGCATTAGTCATAGTGTGTGTAGTATTACAGGCAGGATGAAAGGTCTACCACAGGAATCTTTCCCTATAAGAAAATAATTCTTTCGGTGTTCAAATGGCAAGACAATTTGCAAAGTAGCTAATTCAGCAGTTTTTTCCCCCTTTTTCCCCAAAAAGAACTGTAACTAGCAAGTTCAGAAAAGGAGTTGGTAAGCATGCTGAAAGAGGAATTCATCTCAGAAAAAAGAAAGCAAAACTTCACAGCCAAGAGTTTGAAGCAGTATGATTCCAGAGAATCCCTTTCCCAATTTTTCTTTAATTAAGCAGACTGTGTCCTTCAAGCATCTGTTCCTCAATGCCCATGGTTCAAACTTACTTTCTGTAAGTACCTCCATTCGAGATTTCTCCAACCATGTCACAAAATTGTTTAAGAACACATATACACTGAGATTTCTCCGCTTCCTTCTTTCTACTTGTAGTATGCCAGGAAATTATGTCTAGGACTCCAAAATGTTGAACCGTTATGGGCTAAAAACAAATCCTGTGCTATGCTGGATATATTTTTGTCTACAAGGTACACACCCTCTTCATGTTCAATTCTTTCCATTGGTGGACTAGGATGATGCAAATTTACCCAGAAAGTGGTTTTCCAAGTGCTGCTTGAAATGATTAGCCTGGACAGCTTGCCATAATTCCTTTGAGCCATGAGGGAATACTGTATGACTGGGCTGTTGTTTGGCCCTGCATTCCTGAATTACCACCAAAGTGCCACAGGGAAGCTACTAAAAGACTCCTGGAATAAAAGACCGGCTTGCTGGAATGGTAGATCTTTAGTGCTTTTTTAAAAAAGATTAATTAGTTTTGCTTAATTCTTTACATTCTTTCTTTTAATATAGTGCACCTAAATAAACAAGCAACTCTGTAAAGTATAGTAAAATGTTTTAGCCAAGAAGGCTTGAAAAACCATGAGGAATAATTTTATCTTTCAATGGTTCATACACTGCATTAAAGCTATGAATTGCCTGGCTGTAGTTTACTGAATAAATCACAATTGCCTAAGTTCCACAAAACACAAACCCGCAAACTATAATTTACTACCCATAGTGGCTGGGTTACACATTGCACTAGGCCACTAATAAGCCACATTTTGATTAGCACAATGTGTGAACACAAGTTAAATAAGATTAGACATAGTCAAAAGTGACACTATCGCCTTTTTCTTTTGCTAGCAATGTCAAACATTAATAGTCAAGTATGTTTTTTTCAGACTATAATCAAGACCAAAAGTTACCAGCTATAGCACAAAAAGGAAAGACATTTTACATTATTAAATAACTGTTGCTAATCCTTAAACCTCAATGTTTTCTAAGTATTTCGGTATCAGGAATTCCTTGCAACAGTGTTACTCAGGTTACTTGATCAATTACAGGGGGTGGGAAGGAATTCCTGAACTGGTGCTAGGTGGTGGGAATCTGACGCCCGAAGGTTGACAAGTCCAGGAGCAGCACGCTGATGATCAGCTGATTGGCAGAGAGGCTATGCATCATAACACCAAAGGCTCTGCAGGAAAAGCAACTGACATCCAGGAGGCAGGAGAAGGCAATGATGCTCTGCATCGTAATGGACTCCAGAAGAAGGGGACTCCATCTCCCCCATTGTGAAGCGTGCTAAATTTCACTGTATTGCATAAGGCGCTGCGAGAGCAGTGGGCAGGCCATGGAGGCAGCAAATGCACCGCAATGAAAGCGGAATGCTGTTTCAGCAAATGCAGGGGCGCTTCGCTCCAGCACTAAGGCTCTGGCCATCCCCATTGCTGCGACAGAGCGACAGCTCTTTCATACCTCTGCTGTGATAGGGTAACAAGGAGCCGCAGCAGAGATGAAAGAGCCGCATGCGGCTCCAGAGCTTTGGATTGTCGACACCCGCCTTAAGATCAACCACACATTCCATCACAGATAAGATCAAAATCCTGAAATGTGGGGAAGCAGCACTTTGATGAAATCTCTAATTTCCACATCCACCAATTTCTAATGGCTTGGCTAATGCTGGACCAATCTTGAACATGAAGAGGTTACCAAAGCTATCATTCTAAAACTGAAGATTTCTAAGTGAATTCATTGATTTCTTTATGCAGCATCATGTGACAAGCCAATGAAAACTCTGCCTCAGCTATTTTCATTTGAGTTCCATTGATAGTTCAATAAACTGTATCAAAAACAAATATAAAAAGCAACCTGGTTCATACATAATACTTATGCTAATTCATTTCTCATATTATACTAATCACACTATTCCACAGACTACTCAGCAAAATATAAACACGCCTCACAAAGGTTCAGCACTATATGTTACTCAGGTGAGCATGAATGTTTGCCCTTTCTTTCCTAGATTTTTCTCTAGGTACAATCCTGAATGTATCTATTTTACTTACAGAATTTATAGTATATGGCTACCTATCTCATATAATGATCCTTGATCACTTTACAGAATCAATAGTAAAACAAATAAAAACAAAACAACTTTTTTCCTATCAAGCACCAGACCAAACATCCTCCCAGTTCAATATCCATCCTCACTCAAAGTTTAAGGGAAAAACTAGATCTTTAGTATTACTGATATGAAGTTCTGATTTCTATGATATTTACATGTTAACTATGAGTTCTTCTCCCTTATGCACTCATGCATATATACTAAGACTCTAAAGCTGATGAATTTCTTTTACTAGATTTCCCCCCCTCCCAATTCAGACATATTCCCCATACTGATGGCCTCCAAAAGTGTTATACTATGAACCATTACCATCCATCACCATCTTTAACTGATACACATATTCTCTAAATTAATAGAAATGATACAAGTTGTAGACCAACAATGTGTAGGGCTCAGAGTAAAGAAAGACTCTGTAAACACTCGTATGACATTTCCTAAGCCTTTTACCTGACAGAAGAAAGCTGATGGAATAAATCATTAATTTACTGATGGCAATATATAAATCTGCTAGGATATTCTATTTGTACCCATTCATACTGCTTTTTTATTTTACTATACACATTGTTTTGATGAAGTACAAAGCGCTAGATACTTTAAAGAAATAACACAAGTAATGTAAGCTGGGTGATGACAAACTTACAAACACAATACGTTTCTTGTGCTTATATGTGTCATCACATAGCTTACCTTTACTGACAAGGAAATATATGTTTGATTACAAGTTGAAATAAAGTAAAATAAAATGCCAATCAAATTAAAAGAAACCCAAAATGTATCCATTTGAATGTATGTTCAGCATAAGTTGAACAATGTACTGGAATGTGTTGGCTGCCACAAGAAAAGCTGCTCAAGACAAAATTAATGGCACAGACAAGTTCAACATCTGCCGAGGCATCAAATCACTCTCAATCATTTTGCTAGCTAGAGTTGCTTTTGTTTGAATTGACAAATGGCTTAATGGCCTGACTTGTTTAGCAAATCTCAAAAGATCTGTTGGAAGGAGAGAAGAATGAGAATTGTGGCCCACTGCTGTTCTTTTACTCCTTTTACTAACATCATGCTAATTAAGGGAGAAGATCACCATGTGGTCCCTTTTAATCATGTGAACTAAATAGATGAGAAACTTCGTTTTATCTCAAAAAAAAAAGGAGGAAAGAAACAAAGCACAATAGAAGAATCCCTTACGTAGGAATATAGGCATCTAACTTTAAAATGCATATGAAATATAACTTTTAAAAAACAATCACCCCAGAAAAATTCTATGTTCCACTATACAACTGTTAATTCTTAGGAAACACATATATAAGATTTCCTCCAGGATGATCTACCTGGTCTTTTAGATCTTCCTTCCACCTTTCCCAGCAGAAGTGAGAATTGATTTGTTTCATGAAGCTTTTGTTATTCATTACATTTTTATAAATCACAGGAGAATAAAGAGGCATGGGAATTAAGGGAACATTGTTGATGATCCAAACTCTGTCTAGGACCTTGGAGTACTCATCTCTAATAATCTAAGTGCTAGAGCCCACTGTAACCACATAGCCAAAAAGGCATTAAGAATTGTTAACCTAATCCTACGTAGCTTTTTCTCTGGTAATATTACACTATTAACTAGAGCATACAAAACATTTGTTAGACCAATATTCGAATACAGCTCATCAGTCTGGAACCCACATTATGTATCTGATATTAACACAGTTGAGAAAGTCCAGAAATATTTCACAAGAAGAGTTTTCCATTCCTCTACTCGTTGCAGAATACCTTATGCCACCAGACTCAAAATTCTAGACCTAGAAAACCTAGAACTACGCTGCCTTCGGTCCAATCTAAGTATAGTATATAAAATCATACATTGCAATGTACCTACCTGTCAATAAATACTTCAGCTTCAACCATAACAATAAAAGAGAAAACAATAGATACAAACTCAAGGTTAATCGCACCAAACTTGATTGCAGGAAATACAACTTCAGCAACAGAGTAGTCTATGCCTGGAATACTCCAACTGACTCTGTGGTTTCTTCCCCAAACCCCAAAAACTTTAACCTTAGACTGTCTACTGTTGACCTCAGCCCTTTCCTAAGAGGTCTGTAGGGGGATGCATAAGCGCACCAGCATGCCTACTGTCCCTGTCCTATTGTTTCTTTTATTTTTCTTATATGTATCCATGTATTCATAACTATGTTTTTACTTATACCTATTATCTTGTAAGCAATTGACCAACTAAATAAAATAAATAAATAAAATAAAACATTTATGGTCAATCCAAAGAAATTAGCCTGAATTTCAGATTTTCTCTGTCATAATCACAAAATGAAGTTCATACAGATATCCATAGATACAAACCTTAGGGATTCTAAGATAACCATCTTACTTTAAAGGAACTTATTTGAACAGAAGGATGCTAGTCTCTATTGTGTATACACAGTAAATGTACTCGTATTTTTTGGAGTATAAGATGCTCCGAAGTATAAGACATACCTAGATTTTGGGGAGGAAAACAAGAAAAAAAAACCTGCCTCTGCCTTTGCCTCCTAGCAATTTGCTTCATTGCAGCAAACAGCCAGTTTCAGTTTCAGTACAGTTTAGCACAAGATAAAAAAAATCTGCCTCTGCCTCCCAGCAATTTGCCTCCTTGTGCACCAAACAGCCAGTTTCGGTTTCAGTTGTTTCAGCACAGCCTGATTAGCACAAGAAAAAAAAATCTTGACTCGGCTTCTGCCTCCCAGCAATTTGCCTCCTTGCATCAAACAGCAACTCCCATGGCCTAGAGGTGGAGCTCTCTCATGGGAGCAGGGGGAGCGTGGGGGTCATGCACGCATGCGCAGGGGCACGGGGAGGGGGTTGTGTGTGCATTGTATTTTGGGTGTGGGCACGCATGCGCACGACACATGCAGTTTTTGGCACGCGACACTAAATCTACATAAAAGGGAACATTTTCCAAACATTATGTCTTTCAAGAGTGTTGAGCTAATTTCCATCCTCCTCAATCAAAGGAGAAGGCTTAGGGGTCTTGATGGCAAACCTGTGGCACACATGCCACAAGTGGGAGGCAGAGCCATTTGTACTGTCACACGAGCTGCAGGCAAATTTACCTCACTGCGCATGCGCATGCCTCACAGCTTATTTTTTCAGTTGGTTTGAGGCCTTTTTCGGCCTCCCAGGGGCTTGGAAAAAGCCTCTGCAAGGCTTTTCTGGCCAAATTATAGGCCCGTTTCATCACTTCCTGTAATACCAGAAGTGATGAAACGGGCCTATAATTCATCCTGAAAAGCCTTTCAGAGGCTTTTTACAAGCCTCTGGGAGGCCAAAAAAGGTCTCAAATCAGCAGAAAAATCAGCTGTGAGGCGCAGTGCAGGTAAGGGGGTGGCGGGGGGTATTGCACATGCATGTGCAGGGGACATGGGGGGGCACGCATTGCATTCTAGGTGCTGGCATGTGAGTGTGTGCATGCAATTTTTGGCACAGGAGCCCAAAAAGCTTAGCCACCACTGGCTTAGGGTAAGGAAAGTTGCCACTCTCTTATATCCTTAAGATGCCAGATCAATAAAACTTGCACTATAAGGTGATTTTATTAAAAGTAAGCACGCCAGGCTGCTGACAGCATTTATTTTTTTATATTAATTAATTAGTATAGAAAGATCTATATTATTATAGTATACTAACATAATAAATATTTCTAACTAAACCTTAGTTTCTAGGGTAAACTAAGCTTACCCTAGTCTGTATTTTTTCTGAAAAAGGAAGAGCTTGGTAATAAGCCAAGTAGGTCAATATTGTTTTTAAAAGACAACAAACTGGAATAGCTTGAGTCAGAAAACTATTGAGCGACTTGGTACGCTTAAAGAAATCTCAATGGAACTTATTACAGAATTCCCAACGTTTGCCTCAGTGACATTAATTGTCACTAAACTGGAAACGGGGCACTGAAGATGTTGTTATGCCTTCTGACCATCCTACTGTTAATTAAAGTTAGTGTTGATGCAAATGGTTCTGACTTGCTAGTTTGTGACACACTAGATATTAGCAAAGAACTATTACAAGATTTCTGGAGACTACAAGTTTATCCAGTGACATGGAAGGGAGCCAAAAGACTAAATTTTCAAATAAAAATAATGAATGCTACAAAATTAAGACACTCACAGCTTTCCCTAATCTCTGCTTCAAAGGAACTGCAGTGCCTGTCCTTTAATTTTAAAATTACACTCATTCTATCAACCATCGTCAGAAATTCAACCACCATTTTGGTAAAATAGCATGATCTTTGAAGTTCAGTGTATCATCGTTACAATGTAAGGGTGAAGGGAATTATTTCAAGTTATAGTATAACTCTTGATAGGAAATAAATCGTTGGTTTTACCTTATGTAAATTATATCTTACAACCATGTTTTTGAGTTGCAAAGATAATTATGGTGGTGCTGATTTTTCCCCTATGGGCCAGTGCCCTTCATTTAGTAAGTGCTTAATAATGCAACTGATAACATATACTCTTCCTTCTCCAGCAAACCACATAGAATCTACATAAGATACTTACAAAGCCTAATGAGGTTAGGGATTTTCATACACTCTTAGCATTTGGGTTCCTGCTTTCAACAGATGTAATTTCAGCTTCCATGACTAAATCAAAAAGTCTAGAAAAGTCCATCTCCAAAGCCCTTGCATCCATTGAGTCTTGGGAAGTTTTCAACAATAGCTACATCCTATGTTAAGAAGATTTCTCTAAAGAAAAGACACATTTTATAGGACTATGTTTTGGTAATAGTATTTTTTTTGGAAGTTACTCTTTGGAACCTTTCCATCTTTCTTAGCAGACCTTTTTCAGAAAAGCAATTTACATAATGATACATATACCCAGTTAATATCAATATAGATCTACTTAATACTTTTTCAACAAGCTTAACAATCTGAAAGATGATTTTTACTGTGAACTTTTTTGCAAACAGTTCACAGGTCTTTTCATGCCAGGTCAATCCTAGATTCCATTTTTTACATTATAGGAACAAAGAATCTGACTAGTTCATTTCTACATCCATCCACATTCCAACCATTACTTCATGGCTCCTTTTAAAATAAGTCTATTCCCATTGCTCTGTGAAGATGCTTTGTGTAAAATTATTGCCAGAATTTATTCTGTATCTATCAAAAACTACTTTTAATTCTTCCACAAAATTTTCAATGGTCAACAGAAGAGACTATCAGTAGCTCAGGGTTGAACTGTAGTTTTCCTGGTGCTCTCTGAGTTTAGTTGTTTGTTTGAAGAAGTTTATTAATGGAGTAACATCAATATCTTACAGAGCACCAAAGACTCCACCTTCCAACTTAGTTTGAACCTCCCCATTATATTTTATCAATATATAGTACACAGCATACATTCCCCACCCTCCAACTAGTCAATGGAGGATGGACTAAAAAAGCCAATGACTAGTAACAGCTACTCCTTCCTTGTTCTTCTTTCAGTGCTGTTCCTTTTCATAGTGAAAGGAGAAAAACATTAAGACTCTGATCAGCTGTGAAAGGGGGGGGGTCCTTCTCGCTGGCAGGAGGCCAAAATTCTAGGATACAAGGTACCAATAGGAAACCCCTTTCCCAACCTACAATTCCCACAGAAACATTGCAAAGCTTCTTTTACTTTCTTTATATGGAGCAGGAACCATGACAGGAACCTTAAATGGCTCAGCCTCCCCAGATGTAGCACTAACTGGCATAGGTTCAAGTGTGAAAGGCGCTTTAAGGAAAAGGAAGAAGTTCAACCACAGTATTTATATCTTTTACAACTGCAGTCATGGCAACCCTATATACAATGCATTGTCATCAATTCAGAAACTGCATTTGCACACACCTACTTTTATAGAGAGGAACAGATTACACAAATGCAGTTTGCTCTTTGGTGATAAATCCTCACAGCTGAACGAAAATGGAAAAGAATCAAACATGTAACTGCTGCTGTACATTAACAAGTAATATTTGAATTGCTAAAAATGTTGTCCAATGTATTATAGACCCCACTGGGATCTATTTCATATACACACATACATGTATGAATATATACACACACCTTTTTGAATAACCGTTTAGATCATATATCTTTAAGCATGTGACGGCTTTCCACAAATCTCCAATGTATATAAGCTTGAATATAAACTTCTCAAGACTATTCGCTTTTCTTAAAATGCACATTACTCTATTTTCCAGGTCTTTTTGCAGAAATTTGTTGAGGAAAGATAAACATTACTAAACTTCGTTTGATGCCAGCATTTATCCTACTGCAAACTCTTGTGGAAACAGAACAAGTCGATGGTTTTGTGATACCAAGTAGATAGAATGTTTACTAACGATGGCAAAAAAGCTAGAAACTTTTTTAAAATGGACAAAATCATCAGTAGAAAAGTAATATGTGTGCATATCTATGTATATGTTTATAAATAGGTAACATTTATAAGCTGTCATGTTCCAAAGTCTCTAGATGGGGTTCAAAATCAAACACAATAGAAAGTTCTACTTCTTTATTTATGTATTTATTTTCCTTTTTTAAAAAACCAAGAAGACATGAGAAGTTTGAAATACAGAAAGTAAAATATGAAGTAGTTTGTTGTAGTGATAGAAGCAAGAACAGTTTTGCAAAATCACAAAGGTAAGGAAAGATATAGTGAACGACATTGTTATCAGCTAGATTTAGCTAGATTTCCTTTTATTTTCTTACTTTGTGCCTTTCGTTTCTTTCTGCACTTTGCATAATGTTGCCTACCATGGCAAAATGGTAACTTCCGGCTCATTTCCAATTTTGATGAGAAATCCCCAATATAGGCAAAGGCTCTTGAATAAGAATACAGGGAATTGTTATGGAGCAAGACATATCAATACTCAACTGCTTTTTTCAGTTTGGGATACAACATACTGTATTCTTAGGGATACAACTATCAGCCCTTAGATAGGCAGAAGAGAAACTGAACTATGTAACATTACCTGCAAGCATAAGGGTGCATGTATCAAATAGTGAAAAGCGACACATATCTACTTAAAAATAAGCCTCACTGATTTATCCTAGTATCCTGCCTTCCCCAGGTAAATCTGTATAAAATTGCAACTTTAAAATTCCAAGTAAATTTGATTAATGTTAACAACAGAACTTTAAAAATTCTGAAAGTAACATTGCTTAATACTGAAAATAGCAAAACCAATCTCTAAAAATCAGAAACAGGTGTTCCATACATATAAAACACACCTAGGACACCTGTGTAGTTACCAGCATATAACATCATTAAAACCATACATGTGGTCTTCAACATATAACCATAATGGAGCCTGCCACTATGGTTGTATGTCTTAGTGGTTGTAAAATGGATCGCTCACAATTTTACACCCTTTTTTGGGCATGGGTATTAAGCAAATCACTGCAAACATGAATCACTGTGGAAATGCCGGTTTTCAGCAAAACAGTCAGAAAATGAAGACATGTAACCTCAGGACGCTGAAAACAGTTGTAAATTTGGCCATCAAGCATCCTAAGTTAAGTCACGTGACTGTGGAGAACACCTAACTTGTTGGAATGTCGAATCCAGATTGTAAGTCCCCTTTTTTGGATTGGTTGAACCGTTGCTAAGTAACTTTGAACCGTTGCTAAGTAACCAGCTGTAAGTCAGCCTATATATCAAAACTAAAATCAGCCTGCAAGGTTTTAACGGAATTTCTGCTTGAGACTGAGTACAATCTATTATTTTTATCTATCTGTTTTATATCTCTTTCATCAGGGAAGGCTCGTTTTTTTCAATCCAATTATCTATTACTCTTATGAATAAAAGTTTTGAGGAAAAAAATGAAATGATACAACTGAGAAAAAATAGAGAGAGCATTGATCTATAAATGAATGCTATCTATATGACTGAACTTTCATTCTAAGTAACTTTACAGCAATTTACCTGTTGAACATCACAGGTGCTTCATGCCATTAGATTTCATTGTTTCAATATATTCTTTGTGTGCCACCTGTATGCCAATTTAGAACCAGTATGTTCCAGTAGCTAAGCCATCAGGCTAGAAACCAGAAGACTGACAGTTCTAATTCTGCCTTTTGCATGAAAACCAACTGGGTGATTTGGGCCAGTTCACTCTCTTAGCCCAACCCACCGAAGAGAGTTGTTATTATAAGGAAAATAGGAGAAGGAAGGAGTTTGCCACTCTTAATTATTTTTAAAACTATTTTTTAAAAATTATTTTCTTAAAATTTTTAAAATTATTTTTAAAGGCAAATTAAAAATTTTTTAAAAAAATGTAGCACTCAATATCAGCGGCTCCAATGATACAATGCTACATGGAGCTAAGAAAACCTAGTTAACATTACATACAATTGTATGAGATAAAGATGATCAGAACTTGCAGTCCATATATCTACCAATCTTATAAGTAAACTGCACAAGTGAAGCTATCTGCACCATTTCATTTTATATAACTTAAAACATTTCAGGATAAATTAAAAGTTAATTAAGCACATCCAATCTACTGAGTGTAATCTACTAATAATTACTATGTACATTCCTTTGATGAAACATATTTCCAGATCTCTGTATTTTTACAGCTGAAGAAACAGACATAAATATTTGCGTACACTTTTTATAGAGGTTTTCCTGTTTTCCCATATCTTTACTCAGTAATCCTATTCTAACAAGTACAGTTTTTTCTTGTGAAAGTATGACTTTTGATGACTCTGCTATAAACAAAAAGATCTGGGAGCTTCTCTTGACCTTCTCCATACCATATGTCCTTCTCTAGGGTATTAAGACAGGAGACAAGGCAGACGTCCATCGGATTAGTCCATTTTAAACTTGAAATGAGCCTCTGTTGTTACAGTTTGAAACTATATGGTGATATTTGCATTGGCTGAAATTTGTCATAGCAGGAAAGAAAGTAAACAGGAAATTTTAAAAAGTCCATATAATCTTCTAAACCAGTGGTGGGATTCAAAATTTTTTATTACTGGTTCTGTGGGCGTGTCTTGGTGGGCATGGTTAGGTGGGCATGGCCATGTGGCTGGGTGGGCGTGGTTTGGGTTTTTTTTGCAGCCATTCCCCACCCGTTTTTGGGGAGTTCTGGGCCTCAGAGGAGCCTCTGGGGGGCATTTTTGCTCCCAGAAGGCTCCTCTGGGGCTTAGAAAGAAAAAAAATGGAGCCTGGAGGGGGCGTGCAGCATCCCCTCAGCTCCATTTTGGGACCTTCCTGGTCTCAGAAGAACCTGTAGGGGGGCATTTTTGCTCCCAGAAGATTCCTCTGGGGCCCAGGAAGAAAAAAAACAGCATGGGAGGGGCACACAGCACCCCTCCACGCTCCATTTTGGGACCTTCCTGGCCTCCGAAGAGCCTCTAGGGGGGCGTTTTTGCTCCCAGAAGGCTCCTGTGGGGCGCAGGAAGGCAAAAAATGGAGAGGGGGCTGAGCCAATGAATGCATTGAAGGAATGCTTGAATACAAATAGGCAGGGTGGCAAATATAAGAACAGAACATAAAACCATCAAATAGGGCGGGAGATTCGTTAAATAAAGTATAAATCCCAAGCAAGAAAAATTTCTGCAATTTCTGACAACTTGGTGTTTTTTTTTTAATTTAGCAGTGACTGTACACTCATGAACACAATGCCAAGGATCTGGGAAGGATCCTACAATATGGGTATCCAATCTTTTGGCTTTCCTGGGCTGCACTGAGTGAAAAGGAATTGACTTGGACCACATATAAAATATATAATTAATGTATATAAATCATGTAATAACAAGTTCACAGTCTTGTGGGATCCCATGGATCCCATGCGGCCCATGGGACATAGGTTGGATACACTGTCGTGAAATTAAATGTTCTGTAAAAGTCTCAACAAAGTAAATGAAATATTTGTTAAGATTTGACCTTAGCTAGATGCATCTGAGCTTTCCATTTCTTCTAGTATTTCTGGAATCCCTGCCACTATCATTCAAAGCCTAGCAAAATAAGTATAGGCAGTCCTCAACTTATGACCACAATTGAGCCTAAAATTGATGCTAAGTGAGAAATTTATTAAGTGAATTTTGCCCTATTTTACGATTTTTCTTGCCACATTTGTTAAGCGAACAACTGCAATTGTTAAACTGGTAACTTGGTTGTTAAGGGAATCTAGTTTCCGCATTGAATTTGCTTGTCAGAAGGTTGCAAAATGTTCATTAAATGAACTGTTGTAAGATGAGAACTACCTGTATATCCCTCTTTTCCTGCATCCTGTAACTAATGGTGTCTCGCTCTATAATCCTCCACTTCCTGGCCATAATTTGGCCATACTGTTCAAGCAATGTGGCATGCACTTGAGGAAATTAGAAAAGACAGGAAGAAATCAGTATGTCAAAACGTACGTGGAGAGACTATAACACCGACTACAGGACAAGCAGTATATCAGAGTAGGATTAGGACACAAGACAGCAAATTTAAAATAATATAATATGTTCAAATTCCTATTCAACTATGACCTCCACAGAATTGTTTTTATCAAGTAAGTAATGTAATAAGTTATTTGTAAAAGTGATTAAGGTGAGATATAAATAAATATAAAAGTATATAATACAGTTCCTCGTGACTCATATTTCAAAATTTGATAGCTGCTGATACTGACACATACTGAGTTAGAATATTCTTCTCATTTTCCAAAAAATTTTTTCCTGGTACTAGATGAAACATATCTTATACAATTTTCTTATCTTCCCCATTTGTTTTCAGGATTTGCAGATATAGAAGGTTCACTATTTCCTGAAGGAATGTCCAATTTCAGCAAGTTAACTTTAGTAAGAGTCGTGGCTGAAATATCCTTAATTACAGATTTGGTATTTAGTTGCATTTGTTTGCATTAGGACTGATCTTCATGACCAAATGCCATATGCATCAGCTCAAGCTGAATCTTCATTCTTTGGTGCAGCTTCTAAGAAATGTTGGGGATAACACTCATCTAAAAACTTTTCACAACCAGAACATTTTCAATTGTTTTCTGGTAAGCTTCTTTCATAGTCTTTCCTATAAGATGCTCCTTCACTTTCCTTTCTTTCTGTGTTTCAAGGTTTTCAAGCAACTCTTTCTTGTTTCCAAAGCATTAGTGTTTTTCAAATTCAGTTTTAATAAACACCTCTTCATTTTGAATTAGGGTCTTTTTATCCTTTGGAGATACCAGTATTTCCTTCACCAGTTTACACTGTAATTATCTTACTTTCTTCAGGTTACTAAAAAAGACTAATCTTTCTTCCTGGTACATTGTGTCAATGAGGTTGAAGGAATGGAAGACTGGGTTAAGTCTTCCCACGCACACTGCCTGCAGCCTCCAGTGGCACATCCTGCAGTAGAAATACAGAGGTCATCCCCGGTGTTTATCACAAATGCCATCCAGAGCACTCAGTTTTAGGGCTAGAGTTAATGAGTTCACATCCACATTACTTCCTTTCCCTGACTCCCCTCACGCCAGTAAACAAACTCCAGCTTTCTTCTGTCGTTTACTGAGAACTACCATTCTAAGAGCAAGTCCTGCCTCCTTATCCCAATAAAAGTCCAATGAAGAACAAAATGAAACCAGTGGCTTTTTTTCATTAAGTCATTTTAAAGAATGAATTCATATGACATATTAATTAGCATACAATTTGTCTCTGGAATATAGGATGCTGTGTGTGAATCTTGGCACTCTGTATTACAACTGACTTATAGCTTAGCCCAGGGTTAGGGAACCTTGGCTCTTTTATCACTTATGGACTTCAACTCCCAGAATTCCTGAGTGAGCCATAAAAGGTTCCCCATCCCTGGCCTACTGGTTTTTCAGTTGTGGGGGAAATCAATTTTTGACTGGAATGGGACTGTTTAATATACAAATATAGGACATATTCTTTATATATTCTTTATATGTCCTACATTTGTATATCAAACAATCCCATTCCAGTCAAAAATTGATTTCCCCCACAACTGAAAAACCAGTAGGCCAGGGATGGGGAACCTTTTATGGCTCACTCAGGAATTCTGGGAGTTGAAGTCCATAAGTGATAAAAGAGCCAAGGTTCCCTACCCCTGGCTTACCCATGGTACCAACCCGACTTAATTACAGTTGTCTCAACTACAGCACAGCCTGCATGTTCACAACTAGCATTGTTAGAATGATTAAAAAAACCCAAATAAATACTATTAACACGTGACCCATTGGGCCATTTTTTCCAGAGATATTTCCTTACCAGATTCCTTCAACAACCTCCAATCCACGGCCATTATTGGAAAACATTCAGAGATTATCTACCTTGAAAATGGCATAGTCAAACACACGGGAAATGTTTTATGACATTTTTATTATGTCATAAATTGCTTTATGGACAGAGCTTAAGCAAAGAACAACTTAAAATCCAAAGTCTACGAAAAGATCTATTTTCCCTCGGACACACCTTTCCCTCTATCTCACAAGCAGCAGACGTCAAAAAACACAACAAAACCTCTAACTAGATGCCCAAACTAATCTCTTACAAAGGACTATTCTACATATCTGAGTTTTTCATAAAACGGAAGCAGAAAACTTAACAAACATAGTAGAAGTTTGAGGTCACATTCTAATGATGTCGAGTTCTCTTGTGATTCATGAGTGAAAAGAGAAGAATATATATTTTTATGCATTTCTAGTAACTATTTTTATTTCTCTACATTTAATTAGGATTATATGTGCTGTTCCTATTATGTCTGATTCCAAGCAGCTTATAGGCCTCCAAAACGGTAACAAGATTAAAAGATCATTGTGGAAGGATGGGGATCACTGCTGAACACTGCCAGCCTTCTAGACAGATTATCCAGAAGGTTACTATGATCAATACTATAGTATTGAAAGCTATTGAAAGATCAAGTCAAAGCAAGCCATACTGTCTTTCTCCCAGTTCCACCATAGATCATCCATAAAGTTAACGATTCCAGTAAAACATTTCCCCCCAGACCTCTCTGCAACTACAACCCATCACTCTGTCATAGTGTCAAAAAGGGATGGCTTCTTGGGGAGTTTGATTACTGCCTTCTTCAGTAGTGTTCACCATCACCCAGTCCCAGCCTATTGTATTTCTAGAAGCTTTATTCCAACACTAACCAGGAAGAAGGAACCAAGTTATGGTGACACAGCTGATACTACAGAGAACTCTTTCCACTTGCTTCAAACCAGTGAGCACAAACTCATCCCAGATAACTTTGCAAGATATGATCTCAATCACCTTTTTTAAAAAAATTAGTGACTACAGAGGGAATGGGGAATCCAGAGGGAATCCAACTAGATGTCCCACAATTCTTTACAGCAGTCAAGCATATGCTAAGAATGGATCAAAAGTGACCTGACTATAACAAGGGACAAATGTTAATATCCTACACCTTCAACTCACATTACATCTGCTTCAAGATAAAAAGCAGATGCAATGCATTTGTGACTTCTAATGACCTGGGCCAACTCCATGGTTGTAATGGAGGCCATGAATTCATGAGCTGCCAAATCTCTGCCCAAGGGAAGACAGGTTGAAGTCAACCAGCTTCACTAACCAATGGAACCCTACTGCAAACTTTGAGGTGAGCCGCCCCAACAAGGGCACTTTGCAGCAGGGGAGAAGGTACAACAGTAGAAATCCCAGCTTACCTTAAGAGCCCAATTAAAACAACTTCACATCCAGATATATTCAAATGTTCAGTTCCCTTTCTCCAAAACAGCCAGTCCGGTCCTTCCTCCGAATACATATTTGAAAATCAACTAATGTTTTTCTAACATCTTTAATTCATAATGCCAAACATAATTTGTTTGCTCAGCCAAACACATTTTACCTTTTTCAAGTATTTAAATAGTTTTTTTACCATTTTTAGGCATTCATCTATCGAACTGTTTCCAAACATTAAGTTTAAAAATGAACAGTAAGATCCTTTAGAATTATTAGCTAAGACTTTTTCCTTACAGTTTATACCCACATCCTGTTTCCTTTTAAATGGGTGGACCCTCAGCTATAGAAGCATTTGCTAAATGTACATTAAAAAGCACCAAATGCTTTACTAATGAATATAATTATCCTGCTACTTTTCAGAAACGTATTTCAAAAATGGCTGTTCGAAATCACTCTTCAGCTAGGGTTTTTTATCACCAATCTTTCTGTAGTGAAAAAAGGAAATTATACTGGACCCACACTCAAATTGTAGCTATTCAGGTTTGCCCACAAAACTGAACAGAGTTCTCAAACCCAAAAATTATATGTACAGAATTTTATTTATGAAGGGCACTTAGATCATTAGGATTAGTGACAAATATCCCAAGACAAATAAGTGAAAAAATAATACGGTAAAAAGAGTGGTATGTTCTTGAAGCAAAGCAAGGACTCACATTTATACTTGCTTTATGTGTGTGATTTTACCAGCAAGTTACATTAATAGTTATTAAATTGAATTCTTAGTAAAAGATAAAAAGAAAAAGCTTCAGGCAGTTTATAGTCTCATTATTACACTCATTAAGTACATCTATTTTTATGTGTATCTATGTGTGTGCAAGTGTATATTTTCATAACAAATTAACAGAAATAGAATAAGTGGGATTACTAAAAAAGACCAATACATAATCTTAAGAGATCACAAAAACTCTAATGTAAGATCAAACCAAATGATTATGGGGGGAAAAAAGTCTTTTGAGCAAAACAAAACCTTCCAGAGGAACTGATAAAAGGCAAGGGAACTCAACAGTTCCCTACTTAAGAAGCCAGATTTGAGGGGGAAACTTTATTTTTATTTATTTTACTTATTTTGTTGAGCATGTATTAGATAGCAGATATAATAATGAACATGATTATTAATACATGAAATGGGTAAGAATAAAAGGGAACATTAGGACAGGGACATTGGTGCACTTATGGTGCACTTATGCACATTGGTGCACTTATGCACACCCCTTAGAGACCTCTTAGGAATGGGGTGAGGTCAACAGTAGACAGTCTAAGGTTAAAGATTTGGGGGTTTTGTGAAGAAACCACAGAGTCAGGTAGAGTATTCCGGGCATTGACCATTCTGTTGCTGAAGATGTATTTCCTGCAAGGTGAGGTTTACCTTGAGTTTGTATTTATTGTGTGCTCGTGTATTGTTGTGGTTGAAGTTGAAGTAGTCATTGAGGGTAGGACATTGCAATGGATAATTTTGTGTACTACACTTAGGTCGGACCGAAGTCGGCATAGTACTAAAAACAATATTAATGCATCTTTGCAAGTTATATACATATGAATTTCGTTATATATTCAATCTGATCTAAAAAATCCCTTTTCACTGTAACAGATATCCTATCACAGTGATGGCTAACCTTTTCCTCGTTGTGTGCCGAAAGTGCCTCCACCCATAATGCAACGTGCGCGTCATCCCCCCACACCCCTGCATATGCGATCCCCTGCACATGTACCATGTGCCTGTGTGTTGCGACCCCCCCACAACCCCCACCCTCTGTGCATATGTGCGCATCGCCAGCACACGTCTCCCCCACACATGCGCAGCAGATACCCGACAATCAATTGGCTGGCGGGAAGGCACGCACATGCGCAGCGGCGCTATCCCAGGTGACCTCTTGCGTGCCGGCAGAAATGGCTCTGCATGCCACTTCCGGCACGCGTGCCATAGGTTCGCCATCACGGTCCTATCACATTCAGATCTTAGTAACCCAAAGGTAAAAGATTTGACTCTACAAAAGTGATGAGGAAAAGCCATAGCAACAACCAGTTGGTCTGTTTCTACACAGTACCATATTTCACTGAAGTCTTTCTTTGGTCACTGATAAAACTTACAAACAATACTGTACATGGGAAGGGAGGTTCTAATAAAAATACATTGCATGAAGACACAATATGGTTGTTTGTCGTTATGTTAGAATTTGTCAGAAACAGCCACTTTAGTTCATATGACATGATTTGTTTTTCTTTCACAGTGATTGATACAAGTCATCCAAGAACATTAATTAAACTATAACATAAATCAAATCTTTATTACTATCACAGACCAGCACACCAAAGGTAGCCCTTCTTTTAACTGTTTTAATTCTGAGTACTACTTATAAATGCTATGTACTGAGAGTTCAAAGCATTGCTAGAGACCTCATACCCCCACTTTACAGTCAGTTTCTCTTGCTCCCCTCTGGGAGAAGGTATTGAAGTATTAAACTCGCAAGATTTGCTTTTCTCGCCATGTGCATGTATACATCTGAACTAGACTATGTTATTTCTCTGTGTCATATATGTGGGTATATGCATAATTTTGTATTTATTTATTTTGTCATGTTTACATAGTGTATATTGGAGGTGATGATCCTTTGAGAGCTGTATGCAACGATATTTCATTTTAAAGTATGCTGATCAGTGTACATTCAAAGTGACAGTAAAGTTATTCTAAGTCTAACTGGTTATTTATTGTATGCTGCCCAGAGCCGCATCTGTGAGATGAGTGACTGTATAAATCTGATAAAGAAATAAATTTACAATAAAAGGGGGGGGAGTATACCAGAACAATACCTGAGTGTTTGTTTTCTATACCGTATGTACAAATTATACTTTATATAGGCAATGACTCATTTGCTCTGGTTCCTTCTTCTCCATATTGTTTGTAATAATAAAACTGATAGCTTCATCTTTTTATTGCTCTGTCCAAATAAACCAGCTTGATTAATAAACATTTAAAGAGCTAAATGAAGCTTTTCATTCCATATCATCTGAGTCACTCTCCAGCTGGCAAGGCACCTGATATTGCTGGAATCCTCTTACATGAAACTGACATTAACACTCCTGTTTTTGCCAACTTATTAACATTTAGCTCCTTGTTGTCACAGTTCTTTCTTTATACCATTTTAAAATAAATGACTGTTTTGAAAGTGAACATTTCCTTCACAGTTCAGGGAGAAGTATAACTAACAGATATAAATCTGTAAACACACTTTTAGAAGTAAGGGGATAAAAAGAGTTGTCAATGAATATTGATGGGAAAAAGTGCTGTGTGACAATACACCTGGCTTTTTTGCCTATGGTTTAAAGAAAAGACTGTTGAAATTAAAGATTAAATTATCTCATGCTCACTTGCTCCCATTACAGAGTTGCCTGGAGAAATGCAATCATGTATTCCAACATCACTCAAGTGTATAATAGAGCTTAGCCATGCTATCAAAATTAGATCTCCCTGAAGCAATTATAACACATAATTGTCAAAGATCACCGTAACTGTGAACTGGGTATCCAAGACAATGGATCTTGGATACTGGTTTCCTTCTTATAACTAAGATGCTAACTACAAAAATCAATAGAGACAATTGTCCTTTTCTAGTGGAGCCAAACAATACAAGTGAAGGCCCCTGAATTTATGTCAGGCTGTAGAAAAAGGCACATTGCTTTCCTAAAACATATACTAAAACATAAACCAGATGTATGTTACACATAGTACAAATCATCAACATTGAGAGGTGCACTGTAACATGACAATCCTAAGTAAAAGCAGTGGAACTTGCTTGCCTCATGGGCACACATACCAATTAGTTCCCAAAAGAGACAAATCTTACATGCAAATATGAGAATTACTTTGTTTTGCACATGGCAGAGTAACAAAGAAGAATTTTGCAAATGGGGTCAGGATGATGAATAAGCCAGGTCCTTAATCTGTACCCTAAAGCTAATTAGCTTTTAGATGAGCAGTGTAGTGTCTAATGTGGCCATCATGCTGCTTGTCAAATAAAAACAGCTTCTATTCTTTGTCAGCAGTGATTTTTAAAGCCCCATTTACTTCTCCACTGAATATTTATTGTCTTGGATAAAATATATTGTCAGCCAATATTCTTGTTTGGTTCTGCTTCTATCAGAGCATCTGTGGTTTTCTTTCTCTCCTTTTCCCAAATATCATGATAGATAAAGGAAAAAAAGCAATGAGTAGCTTTATATTACAATGTAAGCACTCAGCCTCCACATACTGAATGGGGATAAGGAGAAGGATATATCACCTGCTTAGGCTATACATAAAAATATACACCTATTGGCCGTATGTTTTGGATGCCAGTATAAAAATGCATTCTAACAGCAGACAGAAAATTCATCATAGCTTCCCCAATATGTTTAATCTGCCCACACTGAATATTTGACAAGTAATTCTGTATATACAGTTCATATATAAGGAAATGCCATTCCTACAATTTATCAGCACAGATGTAAACATTCCTGAGTGGTACTTACACTGAAAAACTACTGTGTTCCTAGGTAATTCTTCAAACATGTTTTAAATTTGATACTAGAAGGGATTTAGAAAAATAAGGGCAGTTTATTACTGTATTCTCCCAAGTAATCTGTTTATAATATCTGATCTCATCTTTGTTTTAGAAGATGGTAACAGCTGATGGATCTCTCTGGTTCAGAAGCTAAACAGGATTGGGATTTATTGGACAGGAGACCACCAAGCAATCCCCATGCCTATGAAGCTAGATTGGGAAGCCATCGGGAATAGCAACAACAAAAAGCCACAAATCCCACAACTATTGTATTGTTGGAAGAAACTGCATGGATGTATCTCTGTTGATTATACGCCATCAAATTGTTTTCTACTCCTAGCAACCATACTTTTTTTCCATTACAAGTGAAAAATATCTTATTTTTTACAAACAGATAAAAACTAACCAGTAGACCCCACTGTCAACAGATTCACTCGTGCAAAGAACGTAATCCAAGAAAAATTGCAATGTTCAGTAAATTTAGGAAATTTACTAAATTTAGGAAAATACTCACAGCTCTTTAATCCATATACAAATACATCTAAAAATCCACTGCAAAAACTAATTGAATGGCTGCCCACATTTTAGTTATAACAAAAAGGACAAGTTAATTAAAAAATGAACTTGAGTGATTTATTTAGTGTAAGTGTATTCTTAATTCAACTTCAATAAGAAAATATGACTAATTTAAATTGTGTGCAATTTATACTCAGTTTTTTTCCTTTTTAAATACAGAAGAATCAATTCCAAAAAAATATTGTCATCTTTTAAAGCCACTTTTACACTGAAAAAATAATTCAGAGGGCACTGAAAATAAGTAGCTGTATCATTAGTAGCTACTGGTTTTTCTTGGCAGGATTTTAGTCTCGCTAAGTGTAAAGATCAGCCCCATAGTTACTGGGTAATTAGTTAAGCAATGAGGAATGGCAACCAATACTCAGAAAATGAAATTATTCAGGAATACAATTGCCCCATCTGTTCTGCATATTATAGATTCAAGAATAAATGGTGCTCCATGTAGCATTTTAGATGCACAAATCTTTCACTGGATGGCCCAAAGAGCCAATTATTACAAAGCCTTTTCAAGTTCCACCAATAGAATCTATTACTCTAAGTAAGAGAGTGGTGGCATTATTGAGGGTTTTATATCTAAGAATGGGGGTATGACGTGAATGGCAGGTTTAATTTGGGGGCTTGTTATTCAGGGAAATTGGGGTTTGCTGATGAATTTGAGCAGTGTAATTTTAAGCCTGTGGATAAGAATGGAAATTGGAGTATTTTGCCTCCCATTTCTACCATTTTAGAGGAAGGAAAATGAAAGCCCATACCACAGAAGCTGCCCAGTATCAAATTTCAATGGTGCAATCTCAGGATGTTGAGCTATAAAATAAATGCTAGAAATCATATAGATTCTGACATTTGCCAAGTCCTGCACTAAGCCATGATCTTAAAGCATTAAACTATCATGTATCAACGATAGTTTATTTTATTTATATTTATCAAATGTATTGGTTTGATACAAACTAAATGGGTTGGGCTCATGTATCATTCAAAATCAAACAACTGCCTGGCACAAAACAGGAACCAATATAATCTGTGTTGGCTGCAGAGAATTCTCTCCAGATGTAGTCAAGCAGTTTAAGGTAGGCCCGGTCAGAAAACAGAATTGTGATATTTTTTGCTGGTTTCTGGTTTTTTGCTGGTATCTGGGAATGGGGTAACTTAATGACTATAGTGTTTGCTTAATCACCACCATGAAAAAGGTCAAAAAATTACTTCTAGTCATGTAGTTCCCTCAACTTCTGAAAATAATGACTTATGACCAGATTTTCAATTATGATCGTAAGTCAAGGACTATTGTAAGAACTACTGAAACACTAGAGATAAAGGAAGGATGAAAAGAGGTATGAGATAATTGTATGAAATTTGCCCATTTGAATTTTAAGTTCAGAATTATAAAGGTTAGTGCTTTCAAGTCAAATTCAACCACTGTGAATGATATAGATTATACCCATGCAATTTTCTTGGCAAAAGAAGAAAAGTAGTTTGAACTTCTTTCTTCCAGAATATTGTCTACTAGCTCTATACCCGTGCTTTGCTATGAAACTATGTGATCCGGCTTAGTTTCTGGGGAAGAAAATTGGGGGGGGAGGGGGGGAAATGCTGCCTCTGCCTACCAGCATCCATGGGAATTCATCTGTCTAACGTCCTGTCAGTGTGTGAATGTTGAGGGCTGTCTGGAAAGTGAAACAGTATTTGCTGTGTGAGCAAGGAGACAGCAAGAAGCCTGGGCGTGGCTTAGCTCAATTGTTCTGTACTAAAGCTGGTTGCTGCTGTGAAACTAAAACTGAAACTCCTCTCCTCTGTTTGTTTTGCATTTGGAACATATTTCTTTTCAAGTGGGGAATGGAGTAGAACTCCTTAGCATCAGTGTATTAATAATAATATACGAAATACTAATGCTCTGATGGTCATTTTGAAAAATCCTTTCTTAGTGAGCACCTAGAAGCCAAGAGGAACATACATGCCAAATTTCAAATTTGTAGGCTTACAGTTCTGGAGATTTTGTGATGATGCATGAATGGTATTTCGCTTTTATATATATAGAAGATTTTCAGAGTTCACTTTAGTTTTAAAATATGGGTACAAAGAACTTATATGGCCATATTTCAGTCATCTTTAATTATCACTTTGCACTGTTATAACCAGATGTTTCATATCATGATTTATTCATTATCTATCATAATTGTTCCAAAATTGAATTTGGCTCCTAAAATTAATATGGACTTATCCTTAGGAATGAAAATCGACACAGATTTTTTTTAAAAAAAATTATCATAATGGAGTTTCATCCAAAAATAATCGATTTGTTTTTACTGTTCATGTACCATTATGGAATTTTATCTGAATTGATGTTTCCTGTTCTATCGGCTAATGCAGCAAGCACAAATTACTTCCTTAACTTCCATGACTTAAATGAGCTTGATTTTATTAAATTACATTAAGAAAAATATAGTAATATGTTCTTCAAATTAAATGCAAAATAAATAAAAGCCATCTTTCTTCATGTTAACTTTAATCAAAATTATCAAACTCAATATAAATTTATGTTATCAAATGAAAACCAGCAGTATTCTATAATAGTTTTTAAATGATTACTGAATCCTTGAAAAATGTAATTCAACTTTATAGCAAGATTGCATTTAGTTATTTAAAAATAACATCTCCAAATCTTAACATTGTCACATATAATGTGCATACAGTAGTCCTCGACTTATGACAAAAATCGAGCTTAAAATTTTCACTTCTAAGCAAGTTAAAGGAGTTGTGCCCCATTTTATGACCTTTTCTGCCTCAATTGTTAAGTGAATTAGTAGAGTTGTTACAAGTAAGTGAATCATACAGTCATTAAGCAAATCTGGCTTTTCCCATTGACTTGCTTGCAAGAAGCCAGCTAGGAAGATTATAAATGGTAATCACATGATCATGGGACAGTGCAACTGTCATAAATACATGCCAGTTGTCAAGCAACCAACATTTGATCACATGACCATGGGGGTGCTGCAACAGTTGTAAGTGTGAAAACCATTTATAAGTCAGCTGTTTCAGTGCCAGTGTAACTTTGGGCACTACACGAATGGTAGGGTAAGTTGTGGACTACCTGTACTTCTAAGATAGGTATCTTCTGAGTTCAATATAATAAAAATGTGTAGCAAAATGTTAGTATGTTGTCTTTATATAGACCTTTATGATTTCACAGTTCTTAAAATGTTCAATATAAAGCACATGCATGTTCAATCAATATCAGAATCTTCCTCCCCTCTTTCATAACTTTGGCCCTTTAGCCAAGCTGATCCTACAATGTCTTCACTGAATGTACAGATTGTGTTTAATTTTGATATTTATATTATATATTCCTGCTCACTTTCAAGTTCAAGAGGAAATCATGAGACAACATTCCCCCAAATTCTGTTATACAGAAGTGGCAGACAATTCTCACTTCCTATTTTAACTTATATGTTTTTCAGCTGATGTTCATCATTTATTCACTTGATTCTAATTAAAAGAGAAAAAAACATAAACTTAAGTTTGATCTGTCATAATCTTCAAGGTAGTTTGTTTCATCATATGGCAAAAAAAAAACTCACTAATTTGGTTAGGGATCAGGAAATTTCAGTTCTAGAATCGAGAAGTCTATAGATAAATGTTAATTATTCTTGCTTTCCAAACAGTTTGACTTAGATGTGACAAATTACACAGAATCAGGGTACCACACTTAATAGGGAAAGAAATAATTCTCTTAAATCTGTGCAGGCAACACATTAAAAAAATGCTCTGCAATTTTAATTAAATTGTACATACCCATTCTTATATGAATAATTCCATTGCCAAGATTCAGTTTTCAAGAAGAGAAAGTGCAAAATATTTCCTTTGCAACTCTCTAGTCTTATTAAGAAACTTGCAAGTTGCAAAATGTTTCTGATTCAAATATTCAGGTAATCCTCAATATATGACCATTTCATTTCCAAAGTTATGACAGTACTGGGAAAAAAATGACTTACAACTGTTCCTCATGATCAAAATTCAGGCACCTGGCAACTAGCATGCATTTACAATAGTTGCAGCATCCTAGGGTCATGTGATAGTCACTTACAATCTTTCCAAAGAGGCCTCTGAGAAGTAAAGTCAATGGGAGAAGTTAAATTTTATTAACCATCTTCTGCAAAAAAAAAAAAAAAAATGTTGTAAAATTGGACATGACTCACTTAATGACCACATCACTTAGCAACAAACATCAGTTTGTTTTGTTTTTAGTTTTGATATCCCTCTGCCAGCGAAAACTGGGTGCAGGAGACACAACAGCCTCCTGCCAGTGGAAACGGAGCTTCTTTGCTGTTTCCAGGCCGGTCCTGTGGGACGGATCTAAGCACCCCATGGGCCAGATCCAGCTCCTGGCCCTTGAGCTTGACACCCCTGATGTAGTTCATGCCTTTAGTAACCATTGTAAATGTTAAGGGCCTTATGCTTTTTATCTTTCAATAAAGAAAGGAAATTCTTTTTTTTTTCCTGATGCAATCTACAAACACCGTAGGGCACAAGTTAGTTTTCTTAATTAAAACTCTATTGCAGAAATCTGAGACAAAACAAAACAAAAAAAGAATGCATTAGTTTAAAATATGTGCATCTAGGATATCCTGGTCCCCAAGCTTTACAAGAAACAAGACTGGTATTTAAACAAGCTACATTCTGCAATTACAGGGTCTCCATGCCAGGAGAGACATTAGTCATTTGCTTAGTAACAAACCAAAATGAAATCCTTCAAATTTGGTTTTCATACAATGTCATTTTGTTTTATAACTAGATTTTTTCAAAGGTTTCTGTTTTTAAGACAAAATTATGCATAGTATTTAAATATACCACTTTTTCTATATATAGACTTCAAGTTACTAAAATAGCACTGCTTAAGCCCATGGGTGGAAACCCAAGAGTATATAGAAATAGTTTAGAAATCTTATATGAATGGCATGATAAAATATTTCATTTGACGTACAAATGCATTAGGGAACATCAGTATCTTATAGATTATAGCCATTTTGCAGTTCAACTTTAGGCACAATTTCTGGAAAGTTTACTAAGTGTACTGATTTCGATTGAAGACATTTCTTAAAATTAAATTTTCAAGCAAACATTCTAAAATCACAAATACAACCAAACTATAAACAAAATGAGAAATAAGCACATTAGGGAAGTGGAGCTTGTAGCAAATGTTTTTTAAAAATCGGTTTTGAACCTACAGCATAGCTGATCCAATCACTCCAATTGAATTATACCTGGAATCCAAATAGCAGCTAGTGCAGTTCTTCTAGTACAGGTAGTCCTCATTTAAATAAATGTTAAATAAAATTTAATAACTGGCTGCTTAACAACCATTCAAAGCTAAAATAGACTAAAAAAAGTTACTATATGACTTCATAATTATCATTTCTGGACATAACACCCCTAGTCAAGTGATCACATTTTGGACAGTTGGCAACTGGCTCACATTTAGAATGAGTAGCAGCATCCTGTGGTCACAAAACTGTGATTTGTGATTTTTTTTTTTTTCAAATAGAAAATGGCAAAAAGCAACAGTTGGATATGCTGGTCCCATTTAACAACCATGTGGTTTCCTAAACAACTGCATTTACAATCCTCATAAAAACAATTGTACAATCTAGTCAGGTCATGACCACTTAACAAGCCCAATGACTTATAACCAAATTGCAGGACTAATTGTGGTTGTTAAGCAAGGATTACCTATAGTGGTATTATATGGGTGAATTAAGATGCACCCATAATTATTCAAGCTGCTGCTATATAATCCCATGGTAGCTTTCAAATATCCTTCAAACACAGCCCCTTGTAGAGCACATTGAATAAGTCACAATAAGTAACACCTCCTGTTCCAAGAAGATCACAACTGGCCATGAAATGAAGTTGTGCAAAAGCCTTCATGGCCACATCTGCCACCTGTTCCTCAAGCAAATGTGATCACTTAACCAAGGGTGTGCAGTACTCATAATGAGGTCATAAGTAACTTTTTTTAGTCTGTTGTAGCTTTGAATTAATTAATTAAGAATTAATTAAGCACTCAGTCGTTAAATGAGGACCACGTGTACTACAAGAACTACACAGGCTATTTGGCTTCCAGGTATAATTTAAGATATAAGAGTGATTTGATCAGCTATGCTGAATGTACAAAACTGTTTTTTTTTAATTGCCACAAGCTCCGTTTTCCTAATATGCTTATTTTTTGTTTTGTTTATAGTTTGCATTGCATTTGTGAAGATCCCCCAATTGCAAAGTGGCTGTGTTTGGGAAGCACAACGCCATCCAGAGCTAACAATGGAATTTCAGTAGAATTGCTTGGGATGGGGAAGGGCTCTAGTAGATCTTTTCACTAGGATCATGGATTCAACCACAATTATCCACAACTGAACCAAAGAAAAGGTAAGATTCTAGCCAGATAGCAAGAAAAACAAAGATACCCTCTTCTTTAAGAATAATTAGCTAAAATATGTGCAGATTTGGTTAATGAATTTTAAATATCCAGTTAGCAAACTTTCAAAGAAAACAATTTCTTCTAACTTCAAATAACATGCTGGAAATATTACTGGATTGCTAGATAAGTTGCAGATACCTTTCCATATAAGGTGAAAAATGTACTAAAGCTCTTAATGTCATATTGCACATCTTTTTCCAGCCTACTCATAACAGTCAGTTGAAAACTACACAGATCTGGAAAAAAACAGTAATTTTAATTGAGATATTATCAATGCATTTCATATATACCAGAATGCATCATTTATATTGACATCCAGGTTAACACAGTGGTTAAGACATCAGGTCAAAAACCAGGAGACTGGTCCCACATTAGGCACAAAGTGGTTGGGTGTCCTTGAGCCAGTTACTTTTTCTCAGCCCTAGAAGGGAGGCAAGGACAAACAAATTACTTCTGAAAAACCCTGCAAAGAAAACTGCAGGCAATCTTGAATATCAAACAAAAATTGGGGGAGGAAAGAGGGGGGAGATATCATTTACATTAAACCAATGACAGTACAATTTTGGACCAGAATACAAGTAGTCCTTTACTTATGATCAGTTGCTTAGTAATGGTTTGAAGTTCCCATGAACCCCTCAAAAGCTACTTATGACCCAGTTTCAGAGTTACAATGTTTCTCCACCATGGTCACATGCTTGCAATTATGCCATGGTTGCATATCCATGATTTACATTTTTTGTGAAAACTGATATTTACTTCTAGTTTCCAGAAAAAAACACCCCATAGCACATAATGGATTTATTAGTGACTGTGGTATTTGCATAACCTTTGATTTTACAATCTGCTACACTTGTTTAACACAGGCATTTTATGGCCTGTGGGCCACATCCAACCTGTGAACGGTCGTAGTCCGGCATGCTGTATCAGCAGCAGTGATGTTGGAGTGTTGGCAGTGATGGGGAACTGGGCAGCAACAATGGGGATAGTGGTGTTGGAGGCAACATCAACAAAGGGCAGGATAGCAATAGTAGCATGGGTGGGGCCACAGCAGCTAGGAGGAGTGGGATGGCAAAGGCAGTCATCCACAATAGTCCCAGTTTCTCATATGACCCATTGGGAAAATTAATTGCCCACCCCTGGTTTAACATCTGCTGTAAAATGGTTATAAAACCAGGTCCTGTCATAGACACCATTGTTTGTAAGCCAAAAATACACGTACAATAAGAACTGTGGTGACGCAGTGGTTAGAATTCAGCATTGCAGGTTACTTCTGCTGACTGGAGGCTGACTACAATTTGGCAGTTCATATCTCACCCGGCTCAAGGTTGACTCAGCCTTCCATCCTTCGAAGTCAGTAAAATGAGGACCCAGATTGTTGGGGGCAACATGCTGGCTCTATAAACCTCTTAGAGAGGGCTGTAAAGCACTGTTAAGCGGTATATAAGTCTAAGTGCTATTGCTATACCACATATTGCTCATAGAATGATATTCATTGCCAGACTGTATGCATCTTATCATTTGGGCTACTTTAACATGCTAAACAAATTATGATTTGTGCCTTCAAGTGGGACATATCAAAACTCATCCTAAGGTTCATGCTTCTAAAAAAAAAGAACAGACTCAGGGAAAGAAAACCTTCTTCTTCAAAATGGAAAATATGCTCAGAAACAATAAGAATTATTTTGCCACACAAATGCAACTAATTAAGACATTGTTATTAAGATATTTTTTAAAAAAAATTCAAAAGACATAAAACAGAGGACTTGTGAAATTAACAGACGGGATGGGGCTATAAATATCCTCCCCAATTTCTAACAAGCTGTCTGCAAATTGCAAGTGGAGCAGAACATTCAACACCTGCCACCCCCAACAGTATTATTTCCCTATCGTTCAGCTAAAGATACTATCCTTCCATTTTATGCTTTACAGCTTTGTAACACATCGGAAAGGCAATTTTCATCAAGGAAATCCAATTCTTTTGAAAATAATGACCTGTGTATGCATACTGTATACTGTATGTACAACCTAGTATTAGAAGAGGAAAAAGAGATATTCCTATCTTTTTCCTTACAATATTAATTATTCAGAGCTTCCAATCTATTTTTTTTATTTCAATGTATACTTCACCCAATTCAATGACTCTGTGTGGCTCACAGTATAACTTACCATAAAAAGTCTAATACAAAACAGATTAAGATGGGATGCAGTTAATCTATACAATCATAAATAAAAATAGATATATGTTCAACAAGAAGCTCTATCCATCTAAACACAAGACCTGATGTCTTCAAGACTTTACAGAATACCAACAGGATGAGGTCACATGGATTTCAAGGTGGTGAAAATCAGCGCTAGGACAGAAAAGCATGTTTCTTGGGTCCCAAAATATAACGTTGTTTAATCAAAGGTATCCAGAGTATGTCAATTCTCTTAGCACATACTGATTGCGAAAAAAACTTGGGAGGCAAGTGGTCCCTCAAATAATCTGGCCCAATGCTATGTAGGGCTTTATAGGTAATAACCAGCACCTTGAATTGCACCCAGAAGCATAATGCAGTGAATGTAGAGGATGATTTTCAAATAGATTTGCTGCAAGGCAAGAAAAATGTAAATACACATTGAGCACAGATCAAGTGATTTATGAAACCCGTTTGGATAGCCTCTCCACCCACTTCAATGGGACTGAGACAGGAAACCCCACTATTAAGTGATGTGATTGCAAGTTTTAAAAAAAACATGTAATTGTGCCACTTAGCGGCAGCAATTCCAATGGTCCTGCTTGCCATCCTTAAGCAAAGACCTTACCTAACCGTGACTTGAGACTTCCTGCTGGCTTTCCCATTGACTTTGCATATTGGAACTGGTAGGGAAGGTTGCAAATCCTAATCATGTGATGTGGGATTCTATAATGTAATTATGAAACAAGATGCCAAGCACTCAGATCAAGTTCATGTAAACATGGGGACCTGGAACAGTCATGAGTACAAAGATCGGTTGTAGCTGTCAATTCAGTGCCAATGTATGTTCAAACAGTGGCTGAACAAGCTTATTAAATGAGGACCACCTACACACTAAATCGTAATCAATATTCCTCATTACTTATACTGCTTTATGTTATATACAGTGAGCAAATGTAGGCATAAACCAATATGCTATATAATTCTGAGCCAAGAAAGAGAACAGTTGAATCTGTCTTTTCTCAGCATAAATTTATGTATGTGAAAGGGAAAAGATGTAAATGTAAAAATACATATGGTATGTATGGGTTATAGTTTGGGGAAATAAAAGGAAAATCTCACTACTGTTGAGAACTTTTCATCTAAATACCAAACAACAGAATGCCATTTGCAGCATCTAATTAAATTGAGAATACTGAACAAAGATAATAATGATCAAACTAGACAAAGTGTCAGCTATTTAACATCAAACTACTGGCATGTGTGTGCTTTATATTAAATATATTAGTATTAGATATATTAAAACAAAGGTGTGTTAATAATAGTTTCAGTCTTCTCAAAATAAATACATTGTATACATGTGGTTTTCAAAATTGCATTTAAGTGTACTTGATACATAGATAAAATATCAAAAAATTATTGATGGACTCAAACTTTATCACACTACAAGTTATTTGGATTTTATTTAACACAGTATATAAACCCAAACAGCTATGGTTTAGCATTGGAGATCCCCATGCAGTCTCCCAAAAGATTTTCAAAAAGTTGGAATTATTGTTTGAATATAACTTTCATTTATACTAACCGAATATAATTGGTTTACTACTGGTTAAAAGTTTCCTATCTTTTTTTTTAAAGGGAAGGATTACTAAAAATAATCTTAAATATATATGGCTTAATAATAAATACACAAACTGAAATTATGGATTCAAAGTTAACCAAAGTAAATGTGACTGAACAAACCACCGTTATATTGAAATTGGCATTTTTTCATGTCTTGAAATGTCTACAAAATGTTCTGTTTAAAATATTTTCCATGCAATTATTGTTTAGTCAGAGGTCATATTTATAACTAAGAATGAAAAAACAGAAGACCATTGAAGGTTCTGAGTATTCAAAAGACCAAGTTTTTAAATACCAAAACTCTTAATTTATTGTTACTGATTGATCTGTTATTATAATTTCAACAGTATAAGCCTTCCAACAGAAGACAATGTTTGTGGCTCAGGATTGAACAGTGGGGATCATTGGTGCTCTCTGATTTTGACTGTTTTCTTGCAGATTTTTCATCACTCAACTAGATAACATTATCAGTGCTAGAAGAAAGTGGGGTTTGCTTTCTGTTTATATATAAGTGGCAGACAGCAGATCCCACTACTTCTAGTATCAATGAGGTTCCTAGTTGAGTAATGAAACATTGGCAAAAAAACAACCAAACTCAAAGAGCATCAATGACCCCACATATATCTTTTTCAGACCTACCTTTAATAAAATCATATTCAGAAAAATATTTCATACGTATTATTTCAGGGCCCAAGATATCCATCTTGAAATCTTTTCAACTACTGTAGAAATTTAATATTAAATAAAGAATCTTCAATAATGGAGTCCATATATATGTAAAATTTAAACTCCTGGGTCTCTGATCTTTCCCAAGCTTAGTTTTTTTCCTGCAGAGATTTCATTACCACGCTAGATAACATCGTCAATACATGGGAGAAAACAGTTTGCTGCCTGTGTAAATAGATAAACAATCATGAAAGGAACAATGTTAATTAAAGATCAAAGAAGAAGCCATAGTCCAATCAAGACTGGCAGGGAATACTAATTTATAAGCAACTAGCAAACTTCACATTCTTATCTACTGATTATGTTACATTTACTGATAAACAATTGCAGAAAAGAAAAAAACAACCACTCTCAAATAAGGAATCTATATTAGGATGAATGCTTTTAATCTTTTCATTTGATCTAGTGCTGTAAAGGAAGAAAAATAAAAATTATGGATATAGCCCCCTTAAGGATTGTGTGACTTATTATTGATTGATTGATTGATTGAATTTATATTGCTGCCTATTCGCCCATGGCAACTCGAGGCAGCTTACAGAATGTAAATATTAACTAATGTATGAAAACTGAACCTGTATCCGATGACTGGAACAATGCTTTTACTATTCCATCACACATTAATTCAAATACAATACACATTTTTAATATAAAAAAATGGCTTATTAAGCAGCACTGATTACAAAGGTAAGGGGAATGAGCAAACTTTGGAAAATGCAGTCCGTGGATATATACACCAGATTTTGTTTTTTAGCAGGTTGCTAAAAATGCATTTATTGTACATTTGTTAACTTAGAAAATGAAGAGTAGTAGTTTATTTTTTTGTTCCTTCAAGTCAGTTTTTGACACCCAGCGACTGCCTGGAGAAGTCCCATCACTTTTCTTGGCAAGATTTGGGAAGAGGGTTTGCCATTGCCTACTTCCTAGGGCTGAGAAAGAATGACTGTCCCAAGGCCGCTCATCTGGTTTTCTGCCTTTTTGTGTGAAGGTAAATAGATTGGTTGCTATACGGAATAGGAGTGCTATACAGCAGAAACAAAATTTGTGTTAAGAATAAATGGAATGATCTGGCTTCTGAGTAATGCTATTTAATATTTTTTTAGGGGATAAATATATAAAAAAATGCTTGTTTGTGTGACATTTGTTGATCGGGATTGTTTGTGGAGATTGTTTCAGCTGAAAAACCAATGGTACCGTGGGCTGGTCCTTCATGGTTTCCAGGTTGACCCCATGGGCCAGATCTAAGCACCCTGCTAGCCGGATCCAGCCCGTGGGCTTGAGTTTGACACCCATGGCTTAGAGTGTTAATCAATTAGAAATCACGAAGACATCCAAATTATGATGAATGCATCATTATGCAGCCCATGCACATTTTGAACTTTGATCATTTTACATTACCAACCCAAATGATTGAAACTATGATATATGCAATGTTATTTGTTCACCTTGTGCCCCAACTCCAACTGACACAAACGTTAGTCATGTCATTTTTGTTTTCTTCACTTCTATTTATCATCCCAAGCTTTACTCTATGATTTTATCTACACATATATTAATGGATTTTTTTTGCTTCTTTATGAAATCTTTTTCAGTCCCTTTAAGATAGCCAAGTCATGTGGTGAAGCAAACTGCAAACTGCAAATTGACAAATTCTATTTATAGTTGTTATAACCATGTGGCATTTTTTCATGTTTAAGTGAAATGTTGAATCACTTAAACCTTAATTTGTTAAATTAATTAAAATTAATCATAGGTTTGTTTCTTGAAGCTATCAAGCATACAATGTATTCATATACCCCAGGATTGGCAGGTCTTCCAAGAAGAACAAAAAAATTCTATTTCTTATGAACAGGAAAGGATTGGTTACAAAAAAGGCTATTAGCATAGTTTATGAAAAGATAAGGGCCTTCATTTGTAAATGAAGGAACAATCATAGTGTTTATCTTTTTAGTTTACAATTAATACAGTTCCAAACATTTGATTGTAAGTAAGCATTTTATGCATACATAAAAGTAAATATAATTATTAGGCATAATATATATTTAATCTACATGCCAATGCTGTCTATTCTCTGGTTTTAATAGGGTTAGCTTACAAAATTTCTGTTATTCCAGGATTTCTGTTGTTTAAAAGAAACATATACATTTGTGATATGAACAGACTGAATTAATTATAAAAACATGTTTCTTCTTCCCATCCTCCTCCATCTATATAGAGTAGGAATTTCTTTTTGAATAGACAATGTATGCAAACAAACTTTGTGTAAACTGTCAACTAATTTATATTTATATAAGAGACTAAACAGGTTAAACAGCTTGAAACACTGCTTTTTAATTCTTTAAAATCAATATATCCTACCCACATATCCAAACCTAGATGCCTTGCTTTCAGTCCAAACATTTGAATAAAACACTCAAATGTTATTCATCTGGAATTCTCCACTTTGACTCTATGGAAGACATGGAGTCAATTAAGGGCAGGTTGATGAGAAAGAACAGACATGACAATAATTCCATCCATATGGAGACCACCAAGGTTTGAATATGCAATGGAGACTCACCTGGCAGGGGATTTATAGCTACATATGTCAATGCTTGTTCCAACTATCTAGAGAATTCACATTATACATTACATACCAGGAGATGTTATATAAGATTATAACAGCACATAAAAATAAATATTTTAATGCTCTTTCCTTGGCTCTACATTGATTAGTATATGAGCAGATTTTTTTTACATTTTCCATACTATACAGCAACACATAACACCAAATAAATGATTTTTTTCCCTCTGTGGTTCCTCTAAGACATTTATACTGGTTGGATCGCAGAAAAAAGTAAAATTGCTAGCAAGGGATTAGAAGTAAAAATCTCAGGAATTGTGAATGTTAGAACTAGACTCTCTTGTCTTTCAAACAATCAATAGAAGGAATTTATTGTATAATCCAACAACAAATATTAATAACAGAATATTATGTTTGATAGAATATAAACAACAGAGGACCTATAAATAAAAAGAAACAATTGCCACATAATATAATTTAGGAAATATTTAATTCACTGTCAAATGTAAAAAAGTTTAAATAGTTTTACTAAAGAGATTATTGTGATGAATCTTTGTTTTTGAATTTGTATATTCGTATATTTTAATTTTTTGTATTCAATAAAGTTTTTTAAAATAAAAAAAAGAAGTAAAAATCTTTCTTTTAAAATACCAAACTAATGTCACCTACAATATTTCCTCTATGTTCTAGTTTACAGAGCCCAAAGCATTTAAGTTTATTGATCCTAGCATCAGGCAAACAGAATGCTTTGGAAATTGAAATGAGGATGAGGAAAATGAAACAGGATGCTTTAGAAATGAGAAAGGTCTTCAAGCAAAATAAAGCAACTCTAGTTGCCTTTGAAAAAGCAGCTTTGGGGCAACCATGTCCTGGATGACTGAAAATTTCCATAGACAATCTTTTCATCTTGGTAGCTGTTACCATGGTCTAAAAAATACTATGTAATCTGGACAACCAGCTTCAGATGTTATGCTTCTACATGAGAGCCTTGGAAAGAAACACTGATCTTTTCTGGATTTACTTTGTTGGGTATTGCACTTCAGAAGCAGGCCCACAGGACTATTTTTCTGCCTTGCATTACTTACATAGCACCTTCAGCATGTTCCTAAGAAAAACACAAATTAAGTATAAGAGCATTGTGTCACTTTTCCATGTACAAAACTGGGAAAATAAGCCCTTCCTATCAATCCCTTTGGTGAAAGCGTTAATTCAATGCATTAATCATTTCCCTTTTGGCATGCCAAAACTAACTCTTTTCTGGTCCATTGTTGTCATATGGTTTAAAACCCTCTCATTTTTGTCACAAGTATGTGAGTACATTTGTTTTTATAACGCTACCCACTACAAATAGAAGCTCACTTTTAATTAATATATTAAAAAATGAACCTAGTAAAATGACAGTACTGATAATTAACAGATAATTCTTGCTAATGTCTCACTGTCAGCATCTAGCATAAGGCAATTATTGCAAACCCTAAATTCAAATGTTTTTTTTCAAAATATTTACTTCTTCCCATTTTATGTAGAACAGAACACATATTTTATAATAATTTCTACAGACAACTTATGAATGTGTATTGTAATGAGAAATTTACATGTGAAATAGTATATGGACATGGATGGAAACAAGAAGGATTTCCAAAGGTAGAAAGGAATGGAAAGGAAATGGTGATGGTGTTGGTGCAAACTGCATATAGCCCTCTGTAAGTAGTCTACAAAGTCAGCATATTGCGCCCAACAATCGGGTCCTCATTTTACCGACAGAAGGATGAAAGGATGAAAGGCTGAGTCAATCTTGAGCCGGTGAGACCCGAACTGCCAAACTCCTGGCAGCCGGTGATCAGCAGAAGTGGCCTGCAGTACTACATACTAACCATTGCGCCACCACGGCTCTTATGCTGCCCACAGTGATTCTGGGTAGCCAACAACAGATTAAAAACATCATATAAAATAAGACACAAAACAACCAATTTATAAAGCCTATATGGAGGACTTGTTGACTGGAAGGTTGTAGTTGAAAACCCAAGTACCGTACAAAGAGATGAGTTCCATTCTTGCCCCAGCCCATCAATCTAGAAGTTCAAAAGCATGCAAATGTGAGTAGATAAATAGGTACCACTTGTGGGAAGGTAACTGTGTCCCATGTGCCCCAGCATATAGTCATGCTGAGCACATTATCATGGAGGCATCTTTGGACAACACTGTCTTCTTCGACTAGGAAATGGAAATGAGCATAGAGTTGGACATGAATGGTCAAAGGAAACCTTTACCATATGAAACAAATCTATTAGGATTTATTTCCTTTATCCCTCTAGTTTCCTTAAATTGCAATTTCTTTCTATACTTTGTTAAAGTTGCTTATCCAAAAGGGAATAAAGTAATGGGTATACATGTGACATTAGTCTTGCAGTAACTACCGTATTTCTCACAAAATAAGGCAGGGCCTTATTTTTTTTTTAGCCCCGAAAAAACGGCTAGGCCATCTTTTAGGGAGTGAATTAATTTCTCTCCCTCCCCATTAGCGGGTGGACGGCAGCGGTGTTCCCGCTGGCACGACAACAGCAGCAGCACCGGCGGGAACGTGGAAGCGTTTCTGCCGCTGCTCGGGTGTGTGCGGAGCTTCCGCACACACTCGAGCAGCGGCAGAAACGCTTCCATGTTTCCGCCGGCACGACAACAGCAGCAGCGCTGGCAGGAACGTGGAAGCGTTTCTGCCACTGAAACGCTTCCACGTTCCCACCGGCGCTGCTGCTGTTGTCGTGCTGGCAGGAACTGTGGAAGCCATGGAGGCAGCTCCCCCACCCGAAAAGCAGCAGAAACGCTTCTACACTTCCTGCTGGTGTGAAAACAGCGGCAGCGCCGTGCAGAGCACTGTTAAAAGCAAGTCTCTCCTCCCGCCCTCCCCCCCCCAGCATGTTTTAACCCCTGCCCTCCTCCCCAGCATGTTTTAACCCCCGGCCTCCCCCCCCCAGCATGTTTTAAACTAGGGCTAAATTTGGGGGAGGGGCTTAATTTCATTTCATGCCCAGAAAACATGCTGGGTCTTCCTATTGGTGGAGGCCGTATTGTTGGAGAAAACACAGTATGGTACATGACTCTACGTTTTAATGAAACCTTAGGCAACGGAGTCTTTCTTTCTTCCCTGGCAGGACTACTTTTTAAGTGTAGAAATAATATACTTTATTTGTAAACATGTTAATATATACAGGTGGCAGGAGTCCAAAAATCAGAACAGATTTAAGTGATGCAGTTCCTGGTGGATTGCCAGCTATAGGGGCAAGAAGAAAGAGAGCCATCAATCTTAATAGAAGACAGATGGGAATACCGACACTTATATGTGAATAATCACTCTATCACAACATCATATGCCTTAAATAATAAAAGCATCACCAAGTGCTCGGAGGTACCAGAGAATCAGATTAGCTTACATTTATGCAGTCTATATCTTCATTGCAACCTTCATGAGCCAGTTTCAATCTGTGTGCTAAATGAATCTATGCTTATCTTTTTGTTCCAGGTATTTAGAGTTTATATTATACTAAACATCAGATGTTATATGAGACTGTAACAATCCATAAAAGTAAATGATCTTTGTCACCATCATCTATTAAGTATGTTAATGTCTTCTCTGGTTAAGAAAAACAGATGAGAAATACAATCATCCCTCTTAGAGTACTTATAATTAACTACATTCCTGACAAAATTTGCTGGTTATTTTGTATGTCTCCAATGTACAATTATTTATTCTTGTAAATATTGAATCTTAGCCTACATAATCATCAGAGACAGTTCAGAAATAAGTTCTAAGAAATGTGTTGTTTTGGGTGTACAAGCTACATACATTTTCTTTGTCTTACAAGCCCACACACAAACACACCCATTACTGTGCATCACAATTTGGAAATTATAAACAATTGTGCAAAATCCAAATACCAAAGACAAAGGAAGATGAGCTAAATACCCTAAGTAACGAACCAAGCAAACAATCCTCTTTTCAACAGCATTCAAGTCCATAAAAACAAACTCGATAAATCTCTTCAACCTTTGATAAGGGAAAACCCATAAACAATTCTAGGGAAGACTTAAAGATTACTAAATAGTCTCTTTCCTTTTCACTTGCTTTTAGAGTATCTACCACACAAGGGAACCATTATAAACTGCAGCAAGAAAAATATTTACAAGCCAATATAAACTAGATACTCCGTGAATCAGTATTTGTATAGTTTCAGGCACCGAGGATTTCCCAGCAGCAAAAGTTCAGAAACATTTTCATAACAGGCTTATTTTTAGTATCTTCTTGGATATTTTCTGACAAAAAGGCTGCAATGAAATTAACCAGGCACTCTGGGAGAAGGAATGCCTTGCTCTGAAACAATGATAACCAGAAGTTACCACTCAAGATAGTGTAGAATCACTGCAGAAATTAAAACAATAATGCAAAGTATGGCTGCCCTGTGCACATTGACATATGAACGTTTCACCACATATGCAAGAATCATTGTTGTGAGAAGGACAGCAGTATAAACCGTACAGATAAAGTAAAAATGTATTTCGGAACTGCTATTATTCATTATACTGGCCCAGTGCCAAAAATCTCTAATACATCACAAATTAGGAGAAGTGAAAAGGAATTACCTTTATAGTCTTTAAAAAGGCAGGATTGTGGCTCAGGTGTTAAACAGTAACATTGAGGTGTTGAAGGGAGAATAATTTGTTCACATAACACTGGGAAAGAGAAGCTACTCAATCTATGTGTTTGTGCAAATTATGTTGGGTAAAAGAAGCCTGCAATGCTAGCTTGTACTATGTGAACTATATTATCAAGTTAACTCTGGGGAGGGAAATCACTGCCACTCTAGAAATTCAGGAGGATCCTGTGCTCTTAAACCTGTGGTTTGCCATGCACACAACTTAGAAATGTGGTGAGGTTTACGAAGACGATTGTGCAAATTCTGTCCAAGGCAAAGACACAAAAGCGATGCAACGATGGTATCAATACTCACTGGACCTTAATATTCCTGCCATTGAAGCCGGCAGCCTAAATGAACACACGCGCGCGCACACACACGAGTCTATGGATAAATCACCCAGGTCATGGTTGTCCCGAAGGTGCTTTTCAAAAGGCACCTGGTCTTTCTTGCGTTTTTCCCCCTTGAAAACGTTTCGCTTCTCATCCAAGAAGCTTCTTCAGTTCCAACAAGAAGCTTCTTGGATGAGAAGAGAAACGTTTCCAAAGGGGAAAAAAACCCAAGGTAATCCAGGTGCCTTTTGAAAAGCTCCTTTGGGGTGCACACATACACGCTCTGAGCAACGCGGAGAATACAGAGCAGGAGACAGAAACCTTTTTTTAAATAGCCCGGTCGCTTTCGGTGGAACTATCGCTTTCCGCAGCAAAGGAGAACAAAGTAAGTAACACGGTTACTTCTACGCCAGTCCAACCTTCTCCAAATCCACCCCGCTGAATTACTGGGCGCAGAGAAACAACCTCGCTTAAGGGAGAAAGAAAAGCGACTAAACCTTTCACTGGATTTACACGGGTCCCAAAGTAACCAAACCCGTTTTAGGCGAACCCAGCCACAGGCAACTCTTTTTGGAGTTTAACTCTACCTTATCTTGGATCCAAACAAAGCCCCTTACGGGCTTTAAAGGACTCGCCCTTTTACTGCGTCCTCGACACCAATCCCCGAAAGTTTCTACTACACGCAGCCAACGCCGTCCGCGCGCCTGCAGGCGACCACCCGTGACTGACGCGCGCCTGAGGGCCAAAAAGGCAGCGCGCCGTTCCCTCCAGCCAACGCTCAGCTTACCTTCCGTTCGAGCCGTGGGGAGGACGTCGCGTTCTCAACCCCGAGAATCTATCTCTCTTTCTTTCTCTCTCTCTCTCTCTCCCCCTCCGCCCTGTCCAGGGTGGTAGAATCCCAAACCCAACCAGCCGAGCCAAGCCCACCGCAGTGAAGGGTGTTGCTCCTCCAAGAGCGCCGGCTCTTTGCAAAAATAAACCGAGCGGGAAACCGGGAGGGAAGCCAGTCCCAAGCCTGAAGTTTGCTCGAAGAACTGACTCCTCCCGGACTCGGCTCTCGTGCGGTCGCTTCTGACAAGAGCGAGCCGCCGCCTCTTTCTCCTCTGAAGCGCTCCTACTCCGCCTCGCCCCTTTTCACGCCCCACAGGCTTGCGGGAGGCGCGAGGCGAGGGGGAAGGGGGCTTGCGAGAGTGGGCCTACTCGCCCGTCCCGTCCCCCCCACGTCTCCATGCTCCTTCCTTTGTGCTTCCTTGAGGCTGCCTTGAAATAGCCGCCTTTTCTCGTCCTCCGCCCAGTGTTGGGTCAGCCAGCCTTTGGAGCTGGGTAGACGCCGAGGACCAAACAGAGCTAGATGAGATATACTCCGGTGAACGACCAAATAAAACAAAACATATGCGCAAAATACCTGTTATTTTGCATCCAAAAGATTCCAGGTTTAATCCCCAGCATCTTTCCCTTCCTAAAAAAAATAAAAATAAAACTATAGTGTGACCAAGCTTCCTCTTCTCCTATGCCTAAAAAAAAATCTATATAGGATTTAGTCCAGTTTTAGTTTTAAATGATGGTAAAACTCTTGAGACTCATTTTTATCTAAAGCAAAAATCTTATAGTTTTCCCTCATCCTCCAATAAAGTGTTGGGTAAAACAAGCTTGGCTAAGATGCTTTGGGGGTAAAAAGGGGGTGTGCATAAGCGCACCAACGTGCCTACTGTCTCTGTCCTATTGTTTCTTCTATTTTTTTTTATTTTTCTTATATGTAAGAAATGTATTCATAACTATGTTTTTTCTTATACCTATTATCTTGTAAGCAATTGACAATAAATAAATAAATAAAAAGTAAATAAATAAAACAAGCCTGTATGTTGTCCCAAAGAGGCAACTGGACTTTCTGGTTTTTCTTTGAAGAAGTTGAAGCTTCTTGGATGAGAAGCGAAAAAGTCCAGTTGCCTCTTGAAAAAAAGTAGCTTTGGGACAACCATGACCCAGATTGCTGAGAATCTCCCATGGACATTAAGCCTGCATATTAGCTTGTGCTACGTAAACAAATCAATCTACTTTAATTGTCATCATGGTCAGGATAACCATGGGGAGGGTGGAAAAGCAAACCATGGACACAGACTTTACTTTAAAAATGACTCTTAAACAGGCTTGCAATTTACTGTGTTTTGCGAAAATGAAGTGCCTGCTAACTTGTATATCTGAAAGCAGGATTTTGTAGGCTAGATGTAAAGATAACCCACTGCTTATTTAATCATGCTTTGCTGAATCAACCTAGTTAGCTGAAACCATAGACCATAGATTAGCCCAACCACATTTTAGCTTAGTAGGTTGCGTAATCATAGCCTATGTGATAAAACCTTTAGCTGCTACATAAACTCTTATTTAACTATGAATTAGTGTGCAACGTAATGAAAGCCAGATGGATTCTCGGAACAAACTGTTTTATAAACTAGCTGTAATAGCACAACAGGACAGGATAAAACATTCTGCGTAGCTAACATAAATACCGGTAGTCCTTTAAGATTATAATTAGGACAAGAATTTGCATTGCTCAGCAAGGCGGTTATTTAAGTGACTCTTGCCTGATTTTTATGACTTTTCTTTGCCACAGTTGTTAAGCAAATCATTGCAAATGTTAAGTGAATCACACGGTTGTTAAACTAAGCTGGCTTCTGCCATTGACTTTGCTCATCAGAAGAAGCCATATGGGAAATCACAGATGGCAATCATGGAACATTGCAACAGTTGTAAATACATACCAGCTCATACGTATAAAGACTGGTCATAAGTCACTTTTTTCAGTGTAGTTGTAACTTTGACTATTCATGCTGCCTCGTTATCTCAGTCTTGAAGGGCTATTCAATCACAACTATAGCTTTTTTGTGATTATGCATGATAAGTAAGCTTGGAGCAACTTTTACGTTCAAATTAGCACTAGTCTATATATTCTAGAACTAGCATTATACATCTACCTTAGTCTCTTATCCGGTACACCCTTTTAATCAAAATTCCAGATTTACCTAAGGCCAGTGTGTTTTCCAAATTTCAAGAGGCTGCCATTCCCAATTAGTCAGCATAACTACTTGAAATTGGAATTACAGTAGTTGTTGATTAGCCCATTCCTGCAAGCCCAGAGCTCATTATTATATTTGCTCACAGAAAGACCATATGTGGAGATGAATCCTATAAAGAAACCTATTAGAAAAAATAGAAATCAAGGGAAAGAGGCATATTGATTCATTTGGAAATATTTAAGTTACTCTTTATACATGTACTTTCCTGCTAGCAAATCTATGAGGGTGCCAGCTATACTAAGCCAATGTGCACAAATTCAACAAAACAATAGCAAAGTTAAAGGAGCCCAGATGGAATCATGAAGGATATTTGAATTGTAAAAGCAAAGTATCTGAAAATAACCATGTAACAATTTTGTTCTGCATCCTGAAATGTTTACCAAAACAAACTCCAGTGCAGGATTAGATTAAATGTGGAATTCATTCCTCAATGACATAATCCCTAATATATGTTTTTATAGTACATTAGACCACTCCCGCCACTGTGTAGTGTTTAGGGCAAGACTGTCTCTCCTTTGGAATATTTTGGCTTTCAACGGAACCACTATGTGACTATGAGATCAAATTTCAGTTAAGCTTTTATCAAAAATATCTCTGGCTATCATTCGAGACGAGATTCTGCCTCCCCTGTCTTTTTACACTGTCATTTTTTCTTGCCACTAAACTGTTCCACAGTCTTACAAGATTACTTTTTGTAAATATTTTTGTAAGTTGCTATTTTCTAGAATTATACATGGATAGTTATAAGAATGGAGTAGATCTCTATAGTGAATCACTGAATTATAAGCAGTAGCCTTTTCTGGAAAGAGTTCTGATTTTTATCTCTGAAGATGGGCACATGCATCTGGACACAAAAGAATATAATTGAGTCTCATGTTTGATTTGAGTTTTATTATTTAATGTGATTTTCCTAGGCTCCAATTTGACTTCATTGTTGGTTTTTCCTGAATTCTGGCTTGCTCAATGCTTCAGATATAGTCTTTAGTTCATACTTTCTTCTTAATCTGCCTATAGTTTTGGTTACCTCACATTTTCATGGCAAAATTGTAATTTTAAAGTTTATCCATTGGATCGCGTTGGATTTAATTTTATTTGGAGGTGATTTAGACAGGATCCTCCCTAGTGACTTACATCATTCTAGCGTTATCTAGGTAACTTATAAGTGATATATCACTTATTATAATCACTTTTATTTTTGCATACCAATGATTGGATTATTTTAGAAGATACTGTATATCTCTTAGTGGGAATCTTTACCCTAGTCATTTCTTGTTCTTGTTGGAGAAATATTTTGTTTAGTTTTCTGTATGGTATTTTCTTATAATTTGATTTTAAGTATTGATTGTTTTACTTATTTACCATTATATTGGATTGTTGTACACTTTCTGTGTGATGGATGGCCAAATAAATTTGATAATAAATTTGCCATAAGAGTGTTGAAGCTCAAAGCTCGACGCTTTTTTGTTCCCTAACAAAACAAAGAAAATGTCAGAATTCCCTATACTAAAACATTTCACGATTAATAATTGTTCACATGGCCAAAAAGGAAATAACTTGTTTGCTATATTAAATTGCTAACCACAATGCAAGGAAAAGATAGTGCATATTATTTTATGTTACATGAAAAGTAGCTACAAAAATCAGCTAATAATTTATTTTTAGTGCAAAAAGACAGTTCACCTAATTGTCACACTCTGTATGTAACACATTAAACATGGTTTACTAAACTCATTTGCCTAAGTTGATGTAATTTGCTGAACCCTAAACTAACTCCATGGGCTGAATTCACATAACATGCAAGTGAGGCTTGGCTATCTTGTGAGGATTAAAAAGAAATAAATCATTTTTATTTGATTTGATTTGATTTTGGAGGGTACCCTAGAACTCTGGGTATTCGGTTGAGGCTGATATGGTAGACTACTTATAGTAGTCTATGAACCATATCATAGTTTTGAATGTTTATGTTTATAGCATTCACTCTAGACTATAGATATCTGAAACAGTGCTAATTGGAGTATTTTATTTTAGAGAAGTACACTGAAAGGCTAAATATCATATCCTTTATTTGTATAGAGGAATTCAGCAGTCTCTAGATCTGGGCTTCTAAACAGGGTTGGGATTCTACCAGTTTGCACCTATTCTCTAGAACCGGTTGTTAACATTCTAAGCAGTTCGGAGAACCGGTTGTTAGAAGAAATTACTGGCCTAATCCTGTAAGGAAGGCAGGAAAGAAACATTCTGGTGTTGCTTACAGAAACTGCCTCTCTGTTAACCCTTATTGCATTCTTGGCAGGACTAGACTTCCTGTCTCTGGAACTTCTCTGGAGTTTTTTTTCTTCCTTTGCTGGTACTTTGCTTGTGTGGAGTGACCATTCAAAGTTACAATGGCACTGAAAAAAGTGACTTATGACCGTTTTTCACATGTATGACTATTGCAGCATCCCCACAGTCATGAGAGGCCAGGCGAGGAGATGCGTGCCTCAATGTGAGTGATATTGAGTTGACCACGCCCAGCCAGTCACATGACCATCAAGCCATGCCCACCAACTAAGCCATGCCCACAGAACTGGTTAAAAAATTTGAATCCCACCCCTGCTTCTAAACCATCACCCATTAGATTTTTAATAATAGAAATAGTTATGCCATTTGAAAAGTCTTTAAACTGTAATTGTTAAAAGGTCATTTCATAAAACCACTTCTCTTTATGCCAGAACTATACTTCTCAGAAGAGATATATCACTATCAGGGATATATTCTAGGGTTCATCTAGGAAGAACTACTCTGCATATTTAGTCCAATATTTAGTTTCCAACAGGAAAAGAGACACTTTAGTACCATTATTTCTTCCCATATTGCTAAAGGAGCATGAGAAGATCCTAGGCTGTAGCTGGAGCATGAATCTCTCAGTTTATACTCTAATACATAATACTATAAAAAACTTCTCAGGAAAAAAACATTTAGAAAAAAAGGAAGATGCATCTGCATAGCTTCTATAAGAAATCTAATTGGATAATTATTTTTATAACTTAAATTGTTGAATGTTTATATTCTGGATATTTTATGTTTATATATTTTGTAAACTGCTGAGAAGCTACTTGATAGCGGCACATTAGAAATCTAATCTGTCTGTAAATAAGTAAAATTTGATGTTCAACTGCTTATAATCAAACTTGCACTTTCCCTGGTTTAAAAATACAACAGCAAAAAGATTTCTAAATTCATGCATGGACAATTAGGTAAGTAAAGTGTAAAAATTCACTCAATCAAAGCCAATGTTATAGTCCATTAAGCAATTTATTTTTGGATTTGGTTTGGCTATTTCTCATACAAATTCAAAAAATACACCGTATTAAGATTTATCAAAAACGATCAACATTTTATTCTGGTAATTACCAATTCCATCTTGAACCTGTTTTTAAAAGGCCAAATAACATGATGGATTGAACCAATATGAAAAGACCATGGATGGTTGACATGGTTTAATGAAAATTGCTGTACTGAGCCATAATGTCGTGCTTTGGGGTTTTACCTCAATATATGAACCCAATCCAACTGCAGTTTATAAACTTATGTGTGAGCCAGGTCATTCTGCATTGTTTAATAAGGCATGATAAAGGAATGTAAATCTGACCTAGGGAATGGGGAAGGATTGAGCAAAGCATGAAGGGAGCACTTTCAGAAAAGATTACTCAGCTCCTGAAGCAGAAGAAAGTATGAAAAAGAAACTTAAAATAACCCCACTTGGTATTATTTTGTATAAGTTGGGGCAGATAAAATTTTAAGATTCTATTATTCTCCCTATAATCTCTCAAAGGACTGAGAACAAACCACACTTAGAACAATTTTGGTCAGCACCCCTTGGAAGAGAATTGCTGGTAGGGGTCAAATATATTTGTATCAAATCAAAGTACTTACTTAAGTAGGTTATTTTTTAACAAAGCTATTTATTTACTGTGATCCTTTAAAAAATTAAGAGTTGTTCCTCTAAATTTCAATTACGTTTACATTCAATTATTTCCTACAACCAATCCGAGATGGTCTTCCTGGCACATGTAACCTGGACTTAAATTCTGGATGCCAGGTTTAATCTGGCAACCCCAAAAAGCTCTGCTTTCTAGGAAACTATAAGCATGAGCTAAGGATGATCGGAAGGATTCTCTTGCCTTGTGGTGTCCAATATTGCAAATAGTCTCTTTGTCATCATGTCTTTTTCGCATAGCTTTTCTTGCTGCCCTGTTTGCTGAGACAGAGACTTCCTGAATAGAAAAATGAAGACAGATAATGGGCGATAATGTCCCCCGCTCCTGACACATTTCTGAAATGTCACTCGTTGAACTGGCACTTACTTAGACTACAGAAGGCACATTGCCTATAAAGTGGCACCTTTCCAAATTGCTATTAGGGTATTTGCTTAACTGAAAGCATTTGGGCAACGTTTGGGCAGATTTCAGTCTTTTTATCAAATGCATAGCCTCTGATGTGAATGCTGAAGTTATTTTCCTTTCTGTTAAGGTTGTTATTACAGGTTTGTTTAGTCAAATGACAAAATACAATATAAAAATCCAATGACCCTCCACAATGCTAGAGTTTCCAGTGGGGCTTATGCAAGCTAAGCCTTAATTTGTTTAATCATGGTTTACAAGACACATTTCCCAAGGTCATCAACAGGCTAAATCATAAAGAAATCACATTTTGATTTAATGTATTGTGTAAACCCAAATTCTAAATGCATAATTATTTTCTTTTTCTATAACTTTTATTCATTCCTTGTCTGTTGCTTGACATATTTCTGTAGATATGTCATCAATAGCTGTAGACTTATGATTTGATAATGACCAGAGTGTTAATTTAATTAAACCTTTGATATTTCTAGCATCTAAAATTTCAGTATATTTCATTCATCTATGTTTGACTTTCTTTGAATTGGTTACTATCTGTCCACTGGCATCCTTTAGCATACTAATTTGAGGATATAATCTCAACCACCCTCTTGGGGTGATTCTGGTGCAAGAATACACTATTGGTCGGACAGTTCTAGCATTCTTTGCACATCCCTCTCAGGAACACCACTAACCTGAGACACCATAGCTGGACTTGTGGGCAAAGCTATTCTTAGAGACTCTCCCCCCCAAAATTGTTGTTGTACATCACACAAATAATATTGTTAGGCTTAAAAGAGAATCTTATTTATTTACATACTTATATTTATTTATTGAATAAATTATAGTTTTTTAAATAAGGAATGATGTAATGCAAAATCAGAAGTATGCTTACACACTGAATTTTTACATTGTACTAATCATAATTTGCTTAACCCAAATTACTTAATTGATTAGAATCATTCAATGCTCTAGGTCAGGGGTGTCAAACTCACGGTGTCACATCATCATGTGATGTATCACAACGTTTTCCCCTTTCACTAAACTGGGTGTGTGTGGATGCATCTGGCCCGCAGGCTGCAAGTTTGACACCCCTGCTCTAGGTCATAAGCTAAGTTTAAGTAAGCCACAATGGATAGTCTCACCCATTATGATAAATTAAACCAATACATTATTAGTATTAGTACACATAGTGTGAATGCAACCACAATAAATGTTAACAGAATAATTGTACAACATATTGGTGGTACATTGCCCCAAATAAATACGTAGGATAATTATAGACTAATTCTGTTAATTTTGCTTCTCAATTTCTTACGTACTACAATTGTGCTCATACAATACACACTGAGCCACAAAGTAGCCAAATGTATTTTGCTTATGTTTCATAAACCAATCCCTTGAAAATTCAAAGAATTGGGTTAACTAAGTAAATTTTGTTTAGATTAACCATGCTGTACAAATACAATATGACGTTACCTGATGCCTGATAGAAATCTGTATAGTGAATAGAAATGTCTACAAAAGCTTCATAAAAGTATTAACACTCTAGATCACAGGTGTCAAACTTGCTGTGTCATGTTGACGTCACATGACGTAGCATGACATTTTTTGACTTCGTAGATCTGGGATGGGCATGGCCTGCACATGATGCATCCAGCCCGCAGGCCACCAGTGTGACACTCCTGCTCTAACTGAATCAAAGCAAAACTGTCATGGCATTCTAATCATCACAGAAGACAGATGTCAACCAAAGGAAAATTCACAAGCAGGAAATCTAGCACTAACCACTAGGGACATTCCGCAGGGTCATAGTCAGAGGCATCCTGGAAAAATGGGTAACTATCATGACTTCTAGCCACTGATTTCCCTATGCATGTTGGTTTTCTCTCTTTTAAAAGTTCCTAAGCTTGTGAAAGCTATATATTTTGTGGGAGTAAGTCCATGACTGCAGATAAAAGGAAGTAAAGTTAACCTTTTGGACTTTTTGGCTTCTCTGTTCTTCAGAAACTGGGAAGAGTGGAACCATAAGGAAAATTAACCAACAAAATTAACTAATTTAACTAATCAGCATAATTTAGTTTTCCAGTCTCTCCATGTTTTCTTTAGTTGTGAATACATGTAGCTGTATCTGCATAAAAATAGGTGTAATGGAGTGGAGAATTAGACCTTCCAAAATTGAACTGTGTGTTTGATATTTATTTCTAAATCATACTGCTGATGGAATTTGTCAAAAAAAAAACCTCGAAATTCACTACTGTTTTCTCCTCCATTAAGTAATTCTTGGAAAGATAATTACTCTAAGAGCTACAGTAGCTGCCTTGTATGTTTCCCCATCAATGCAACTGAATTTCATGTAGGACATAGTTTAATTAGTAATGCTTACTTCCAAGCCTAGTCAAATCCTTTACATTTTACAAAGGGAAAACAAGGTTTGAATGTGCTAGAAAGAGTTGGGCAGAGAGATGACACAAAATAAGTCTAGACATCAGATTTGCATTTTAGCTCAGCACATGAAGAATGTCTTTACAATCTCTTTTAGTAACTGTTTCCTAACAAAAAAAAATGATGTTGCTTTTTGCTATAGGTTCTTCAATAAATTACACAGGCTAGAATGGAACATTTAAGTGATAGAATTGTGGCTTACTGCTCTTTTAAATGATCACCATGCAAAACAGGATTTACTTTAGCCAAGATTTTTTTTTTATAAGCTGCCATTTGTCAGAACTCCTGAATGAAAAATCTAATAAATCCAATACATCAAACGTGTAATGTTCAAATTATGGTTTCAAAAGCTGTTTTGCTGAAATCAGACATTATTAGTATTTAGAACTCTTCCAAATCTGTTAGTGCTCCTAACAGAAATTGACTGTCAGCAGAGTAAAAATCCCCAAATCCTACTCTCAGCTACCTGCAAGCTCAATGCTTGCTTCAAATTATGTCAGAGCATGGTTAGGGAAGACCACATGGTGCCCTCCATATGGTTTGGATTTTAACTCCCCAAATTTCTTTCAACAGCCTAAATTTACTGAGGCTAATGGGGTTGCAGCTGAACAGAAGATTTGCTTCTCTTCAATTTAATGTGTTGTATAAATTGAAACCAACTGTAACATATGATCTCCAATGAAGTGCAAATAGATTTGTACTCATGAGAAAACTTAAAAAGGTTTAAGCTGAAGTGGGGGGGGAGGTCCAGGTCATATAAATTCATTCCCTCTTTGCAACGCATTTCTTTCAAAGATACAGCTCATTTCCTTGCAAATAAGTTTAAATGCTTTCTTTTTTTTCCTCATACACATGATCTCCTTAAAAACGATCCAAATCCCCAGCCTGAAATACCAGGAAAGCAGTATTTAAATATTTCAGGGGCAAGAGCAAGATACATGGACAAGAAAAACAATCAAGGGATGCATTAATAGTTTAATGTACCGCTTTTCTAAAACCATCACATATCTAAGTAAGCTGTCCTACCAAACACAGATGTGTCAGCACATTTGGGGGGGGGGGTGCAATTTCACACATAGTTGCCTGCACATTTTTACAATGCATTTTAAAGAGAGAAATGAGAACAGCTTCTCATTAACCATTTGTGAACCTTTTATATTTACTTTAAAGGCAGGTTGGAATCTATCTTTGAAATACAAGTCCACCCCTCCTTTTCTGGTTTGAGCTCCAAACCATTCACTTAATATCTCAACTATCTGTTAAAGGTACAGTATATTGACTAACAAGCACCATTTTGGCGTATGTATGGGTTAAAGGCACTGGATTCAAAACCAGAAGATTATGAGTTACGGTCCTGCCTTAGGTATGAAGCAACTGCATGTCTTTCTCAATCCTAGAAAGAAGACAGGACAAACCACTTTCAAAAAATGTTTAGGAAACTACATAGGCTTTTCCAGACTGTTGCTAGGAGACTTGAACACAGAGAAAAGAACAAAAATAAAAATATGGACTAATAGGGTGCGAAAGTTCTCATTTTTAATTATTTAAGACAGTTTATGGTCTATATGAAATTTTAATATGACTATCTTAATTCAAAAGACATGAATGGCATATCAAATATGAACCATGTATACACGCCTTTTTAACCCTATTCCCCCTTATAATATACGCTTTTAGAACTTGATTGGGTCTGAACATGCCTCTCTATATGCCTCCCGTTGAAAATGATCTTCAGGTACTTTGCCCATGACACTATGCATAATATTCACGCTAGAGAGAACAAATCTCATAAAAACCTACACCATTTTGATCTACAATTGTACAGTATACACATCATTTTAAATAGAGACTATAAAATGAAATAAATGAGTTGTGCTGAACGTATTATGGATGTTTTAATTAACATTTCAAATTATGGAAACCACAGAGAGTCTTTGGATTGAGATGGGATTTGTGTGTGGTTCTTTTGCTATCTATCATTTTATGGTGATCCATTTCCAGAACCATGATTCACCCATAATGTCAGACCTGGAATAAATAAAATAAACAGAACCTATTGGCTATTTAAACTTTCACCGAATTAGATTGCAATCCTAAATATTATCATTCTGTGCCTTTCAGTCAATGTTGTTCACTAGTCCTGGCAAAGGAGAGAGAAAGAGAGAGGGAGGGAGGGAGGGAGGAGAAGAGAGAGAGAGAGACGGCCTAAGATCACCCAACTGGTTTTGTGCCTCAGGAAGAACTAGAACTCACAGTGTCCCAGTTTCTAGCCTGGTACCTTCATCACTACAGCAAACTGGCTTTCATCATACTGTAAAGTACTTACTAGGAATTACATAAAATCAATTGTTCTTCTTTCTAGTGTCTGAATTTCCATAATGACCAATAAATGTCTCCAGGAAGCTTACAAACAAGACTTGTAGCCAGCCACTCTACTCCTGCGGCAGCTGCTCTCTTGGAACTGGTGTTGACAAGTTTGCTGGAACTCCATTGGGGTTCTTTGAACGAAATCTCATTACTATATTTTCTTTTCTCACAGGATTATTCCCACTTAGCCAGCATCCCATTAGTGGCCCTTAAACATGTAAGTCATTGATAATATGAATTTGTATAAGATCATAAGTGCAGTACAAGCACAAGAACAGGAAATTATTGAAAGTCTCTTTAAGACACCCTACTACAACTTAATAAAACAGGCTGACAAGGATAGGTAGAAATACTGAGGGATAATACTGTATAAATAGCCCATATTTCTTTATGAACGTTTACCAACCACAAATGTATGCATTTTGGAAATGTATAAGAAAAGAACAAAAGATACGAATTAAACAGGTTCATTAATATAAGCTGGTATTTTAAAATTGGCTGAAGATTTACTTATTTATTTAGGTTATAAATACAGAATATATGAAATTTTTTTTAATACAAAAGTATCTTTTAGAATAAAGGTTAATAAAAGAGTGAATCTAATTAGCTCATTGCTTAATGCTTTGAGACAATATCCTCTTTCCTTAACCAAAACAAATTTAAGATAATACGTGGGCCAAATTTGATGGCTGATTCCTTATATGGTTACAGGTAGTCCTCAATTTACCAACTCAAATTGACCCCAACATTTCTCTTGCTAAGTGTGAACTTTGAACAGTTACTAAAAGAACTGTTGTAAATCAAGGACTACCTTGGTAGTCTCTCCCTTTCACACACACATATTTTCTTGTATTGCCAGCTAGAACAGTTCTCTGTAATTGTAGATGCAATTAAAGAGACTTAAAAAATAAATAAATAGCAGTCTAATATTATAGGTAACAGTTAACAGTTACCCAATCTGCTGCTATTTGCATCAGGAGAGATTCCATTGATTCCAGAAGTGATTTTCTTTCCAATGAAGCATATTGGATTGTAGAGGTGGTCTAGTAAAGATTAACTCCCACTCTCTTTTCCTATCACCTGTCATTCAGATGCTTCCAAAACTGTATCATGCTATAGGCAGCCTTGCATATTACATCTCACAATCTTCTCAATGCTATTACAACATTGAAGTTGGCAGCACCTGTAGCAACTTCAACCCCTCTACCACAATTCTTCCAAGATCTTTTTAATGATTTTTCTGAAGGACAAGATTTAGATGCCATGTCTTATCCTTCAGTTTGTGTGTGAACTCCTGGTGCGTGTAAAGGCTTTTTATTTACTGCAATATGTCAGTATACTGTACTTGAAATTATACTTGCTAAAGTGCATGAAAGGAACAATTCCTATACATTCACTATATATTTTTACTCAGAAAGTGAAACAGAATGCACTAAAAGTCAAGTTCTCTTAGCATCATCCTATAGTTTATTTATTAATGGGTTATATTTATATTAATCTTTCAGAAGGTCAAGACAGCATACTTACCACTCCTACTCTTGTTTTTGCTAACAATATCAATCCTAGGTTAGATTGCAAGTGAGCTTCTGTGGCTGTGAATGGATTTGAATGCGAGTTTCCTCATTCAGTTCTAATACCTTAACCACTAAACCACTAACCCCAGTCAAATCTCATCTATTAACCATTAAAACACATTTTCACAATATACTTGAATATTGAATTGTATAGTCAAATAGGTCATATAATATAGTTATAGAGTTATAAAATTAGTTATATATAATTATATAGTTATAATTATACATGGTTGTATATATAGTTATATATACATATATGTATACACGTATACACACAAACACACACACACACACACACACACACACACACACACACACACATATATATATATATATATATATATATTTGTTTTCTGAGGTTTTCGCGGGTATTTGTATGTGGATCTTTGGTTCTTCGGGTTTTCTCCTGCGTAGAATTGGAAGTTTCTAGGCGACGTTTCGATGAAGTCTCATTCATCATATTCAGGCTTGTGTCTTCGGCCTCTGAGAAACACAAGGCCAAAGACACAAGCCTAAAGATGATGAATGAGACTTCATCAAAACGTCACCTAGAAACTTCCAATTCTACGCGAGAGAAAACCCGAAGAACCAAAGATCCATATATATATATATATGTATGTATGTATGTATGTGTGTATGTATGTATGTATATATGACTTATGGATTGTAATATGAGTCTTGATTTATTTGTTTTTCTGTTATTGTAAAATCAAAATTTGTTCCCCAAATTGAAGATACATCACCTCACAATGCCAAATGAATTTAACAAATCAACACATTCCAAGTGTGATTCATAGCCAGAATTTCACGAACATTTGCATAATGTTCAGTGCCCACAATGTGATGAGAATCAGAGACATGGCTATGTTCTCATTTTTTCCCAGCCTTCTAAATCTGTGTACAAAAAAAGTACAGCAAGAAATAACAGTAAATGTGATGATAAATTTTATCAGGTGCATGAAACTGGGTGACAACACAGCCTTAAAACTATAGCTATATATGACAAAGAAAAACAAGAACCACAGAAAACAATTGAAAAATGGGTCAGTTAGTTCTGCTGTTTCCAAATATTTTACATAGACTAATAAATAAACTTCATAAATTCTAGTTCAGCCTATTGTCATAAAATCCATAATGAAGATTTTACATGGAGCAAAATCAAATTAGCTTAATATATTTTGCGGCTTAAGCAGACAATTATGGTTCCACTTACCAAGTCATATGACAAACCATTGGCAAAGTATTTTAGTATTTATATTTGGTTGTGGTATTCTATGTCCACCTAATATCAACTAATAACAGCAACTTTCAATTTGCTATAGTTCCATTCCAAGATCACTTGCTTGAGGCAATTTACTCATTGCCTAAGGACTTGATTTGGATATTCTGAGGAACCAAACCCAATATCTTTCTTTAGTAGGTTGTTGCCCTCAGAGATGCTAGGACTATTCTGCATTGTTCTGAGCTTCTCTTAAGAGCCCTCCTCAAATGGAGAAGGGCACCAGGAAGATCAGAAGGAAGCAATGTAGGCATTCTGTATCTGTCTGGGACTAGCATGTTTTAGAACTGCTAACTGGAAACCCTTTCTGGATTGTCTGGGCTTATCACTGTTTTTCCACCCTCTTGATGCTAGTGAATTGGCCTCAGTGTTGATGAAACCTGGATTGAATTTATGACAAGCTTGACACATTAAGTGCAGCTTTAAAAGAAGAGCAATCATTTATGAAACTAGAATGCTAACCTTTCTATTTTCAGAAGCATTCATTTATTTGTATATAATAGATTCACATCCCTGCTTTCTACTCTCTAGCAAGACTTGATGACAGTTAAGGTATTTTTTTCTAAAAAATATAATCTATAAAGACATGAAATAAAATTAACACAAACTAAATGAACAATGGAAAGAAAAGAAAGAAAGGAGGGAAGGAGGGAGAGAAGGAAGGAAGGAGGGAAAGAAAGAAAGAAAGAAAGAAAGAAAGAAAGAAAGAAAGAAAGAAAGAAAGAAAGAAAGAAAGAAAGAAAGAAAGAAAGAAAGAAAGAAAGAAAGGCCACTTTCTAAATCCTGAGAGTGGAGACTGAATCCAGGATAGCTGATGACACATGGAACATTTTTTGTTCTGAGAACATGACTCAGTCTCCACAAGACCATTGAAATTAAGGAGACAGCATAAGAAAGTCCTCATGAACATAGAAGTGAGATTTTACAATGACAAATTTTCCTAGCCCTGTCCGGGGGTCCAAGCTGTTAGTCATTATAACCACCATACAAACATAAAGGATTGTCATATTAAAAACAACCACGAGGGCCTGGTGGGTTCATTTGCTATGGCCTTGTCTATAATCGATCCAGTGGCCCCTTCATGCATCATCTTTTTCAACATTGAAACATTTGTGCTTGGTGGTCTTCCTGAACCTGGAAACCTTTCTCACCATTCCCAAAGAGCACAAACATTATGTTTATTGTCTGTGGATAATGGGATTTGTAGCCCATTCACCTGAAGTGAAGTTGCCAACTTGGAAAAAAAAAAATCCTGTAATATGTGAATGGTGCCAAATCATTTTCATGGCAGTCATTTTTGTAGAAAGCTTACAGGAGGTGTTCACCTGCCAAAATATATGTTGCAAGAATTTTGACACAAAAGGCAATTACCTCTAAAAAAAGTCAAGTGTCCATAGGCTCATTGGAACCTTTATAAAGCAATTAGCCTCACCCTGCCTTGGTGGTGCAGGCTGTTAACCATCTAGCACTTAGTGCAAGCTGCCTGCAATTAGTGCAGGTTTGAATCCCACCAGGCTCAAGGTTGACTCAGCCTTGCATCCTCTCGGGGTAGGTAAACTGAGGACCCAAGATTGTTGAGGGCAATAAGCTGACTTTGTAAAAATGTCGCTTGGGGGGGCCAAAAGCCCTAGTTATAAGCAGGCATATACAGTGGAATGAAGGCTATTGCCGAGCACTTAGCATGGTGCTCCTTAGACTGTAAGCTGCCCTGAGTCTCCGGAGAAGGGCGGCATATAAATGTAATTAAAAAAAAAAAAAACTACAGATAGAAATTAACAATACAGCACATGGCGACTTCTGCTTGTTCATTGCAAAATGCTGTTAATGGAAAATGCAAAATGCTGTCAATGGAAGAAAGGAAAATGTGCTGGTAGCAGAGGTGATATTCAGCAGTTCTGACCAGTTCTGGAGAACCGGTAGCAGAAATTTTTAGTAGTTCAGAGAATTGGCAAATACCACCTCTGACTGGCCCTGTCCCCATCTATTCGCTGCCTCCCAAGTCCCAGCTGATCAGCTGGGTTTTCTTTTGTTGCCCTGCACAGGAGAACAGAGCTGGAAAGCAGGTTAGTGGGGTGGGGAGGGAATGGGATTTTGCAGTAACCTTCCCCTGGAGAGGAGAGAATGGAGATTTTATAGTATTCTTCCCCTGCCACGCCCACCAAGCCACACCCACAGAATCAATAGTAAAAACATTTGAATCCCACCATTCGCTACTAGTACAAACAATTGGCTAAAGAAAGCTCAGGACTGTATTGGCTGGAAACATACAGAAGATTCCTTCATCCTGCAGTGGATAGACAATGGCTAAAATGATGATGACATCAAAGTGTACACAGTTAACACTAGTAGAATTCTTAAAAGCATTAAACTATTTATTCCCAAGTTCAGCTGTACCCAAACATTCAGACATGGTAGAGAACATTGAAATCCACCAATCTGAGAGTCAGAAACTGGGAATGGACTTGCTATTTCATGAAAGCTCTTCTTCTTGATTAATAGTTAGCTTTCATTTCTTATCCTTAGAGTCCTCTGTACCATGGCAGCTGTTGCTTCCTGAGCCATCTGGAGTAAGGTATATAAATTGGGCATCCATATTTTTTTTCAAAATAATTAGATAAATACATCCTTAAGTGACCATACTGACATGAGGACAAGGGACATGAAAACAGAAAAAGGAAATATTGCATCTAATGACAAGGTAAGGAATTCTACAAATTGGCAAAGTTTTGAGGTCTGGACATTGTGGTTTCACCCCACCCTCACTTCTTGCATAATGAACTGGATGGCTTCACTTACTTCAATAGGTGGTACACCAGTTATTCTTTGTTTGGAAGACTTGCTTATTCTGTTGCCTGGATTTTTGATACAAAGTCTTGCCCTCATGGCATTGCTGGTCCTAGGTTTCCATCTATTTAGTTTAAAGAAGGAAACATATGGCCCTTCCATTTCCTTATTTTTATTCCTTCTATATTGAAAAATATAGTTTTCCTGCACACTTGGAGGTTTGAGAGTTCATCCTAGGTAGCAGCAGATGTTTCTCTTCTAGGGCTTAAAGAAAAAAATGTATGGTGTGAACTCTGCCTGGTGTCAGGAAGGGCATCTAGCGAATAAATGCTCAGCTCCATCCAGTTTACCCCCAAATTAAGGGATTATAGGGTCATAAAAAGGGATGATGATGATGATTATTACTATTAGTATTAGTATTCATGGTACTATTAGTTAAAGTGTATATTTGTGTATGCATGTCTTTGAGTGTGTGTTGACTCCTGATGATTGCTTGGACAAGTCCCTACAGTACTCTTGGCAAGATTTCAGAAGTGGTTTCCCCTTGCCTACTTCCTAGGGCTGAGAGACTGGCCCAAAGTCACCCAGATGCCTTCATACCTAAGACAGTATAGAATTCATGGTCTCCCCATTTCCAGTCCAATGCCTTAACCATCCCACAAAACTAGCTATCATTAGTTAAAGTAGCATTTGTTAAATTATGTTTGTATAACATAATATACGTTTGGGAGTTGGTGAACAATCTGAAACTTCATGAAAAGGTTGGTTTAGAGACCCCTGGTCTAGTCTGAGGTGTTTATTCAGGTTACTTTCCTACCCTAGATTCAGTTCTTTTGACTGAATATTGCCTTGGCAGATTCTTCTTCCTGTCCCTCAAGGCCATCCTCTCTTTTCTTCTTCCCTCTACATCATTTCCCCCTTCAGCATCAGTCCCCTCTCCCATGTTTCCAGATAAATTTTATCATGAGAATGAAATGCCCATGTGCTACTCATTTAATAAACTTAGTCACCTTGAAGCGATAAGTAGGAAACTCCACTAGTATATCAGCAACAAACGGTACACACTAAGTCATGAAGATCAGAAATTGGTCCTAATTTCTTCCATTTTTTTCTGGCAATCTCCCATGAGAACAAAGAAACACCAACTGTGCTACACAACACCAACTGTGCTATTGCAGTGCCTTGGGTTGAGACAAGATTGGAACATTGTTTTCCTAAATCTATATTATACTAAATCTTGCAGTAATGGGCAGATCACTCCCTATCTTTGATATTGCCTGGATGCTTATACATCCTTTTACATCTGGAAGTAGTAGTAGATTTACACTACGGTATCAATTGCATGGTTTTAACCTCACAGTTAAGTGTCTTATTTGGAAAAGAAAGCAGAATCTCAGTGGTTACTCATGACAGCAGTGACAAGAAATGATCTGAAGGATTTGTGCATGAGAGAAAAAGGGATGGAAGCTTTTATGAGTGAGCAGGAAGTAGAAAATGTCAGCTCTTGAATTAATTTACACAGCCAAGAAGAAAATGGAAAGAGTTGCACTGTTATGGAATGTATGATTATTGTTTTTCTGGCTTCTGCCATCATGGAGGTATCCTCTATATACAGTTTTGGATCACTTTGCCTTTCTCTGTGGGACATATAGCCATAGCCAAAGGCACAATGAGATCCGAGGTAGTCTATGTGCAGAAAGGTATTCTTGTTCAATCACTGGTATTTGAGTAGGAAATAAAAACAATGGATGGTTGAAACTTCATGTCCACCCTTCCAGAAATAAGCAGAGGTGGAATTCTGTGCAAGAAAATAAGCTCAAAGGATGATAGATAGCATTATGATGCAGATTATATCCTTCATGGCACTTAGTATGTTTATGCATGAATAGCTTCCAGCAATACTTTGGAAGAAGAATCTCAACCAATCCACAATTCAAAATACGCTCACCAGACTAAAAAGAGGTTTGGAACCCCTATTTTAAACTACCTTTGCATGCAGAGGATTTGGATGTTCAAAAACATTGTAATCTTCTAAAGGAGTTAGAATTATTTGCCATCCAATAGGGAATACCTAGAAAATCTACTCAATTCTTAGTTAATAAATTTGAACACCCACTTTATATTGGCTAAGCTAAATTCAAAACTCTTCCAAAGTATAAACAATCTTTCTTTTAGAGTTTTCTGTGAAGATTCAATTGGTTTTTGATTAGAACTATTATTTTGTTTTGAAAGATTGGCCAGTTGTTAATTAAAAGGAAGTTCTCATCATTCTTTTTTTTTTTTTTTTTTTAAAGCAAATTGAAAACAAAGCTGCCAAGTGAATTGTAATGGGGGAAAAAAATCTCCTGAGCTTTAAAATATCAGGAAAGCAGCAGAAATAAATAATCAGTGAGGGAAGTGTCTTTTCATTTCTTCTATCAGAATTGTCTAGAATAATGTGCTTCATGTGCACATAACTGAGGTATGAAATAGGCAAGATACACTAAGGTTAGAAGAGAGCACCCTCTGATGCTAACATGAGGAATCACAAGCCTATAAATAGGATGATTTTGATTATCTATTAAAAGTTTAGTCCAATTTGCCAAATCAATAGGTGCTAACAAGGACAATTCAATGGAACTTTTTACCAAAGACCCTGAAGGATTTCTAATGCAATTTACTTAACATTTTAAATATTACAAAAGAACATTAGAAATTTTCTTTCCTTCTGAAGATACTAGCTGTAATTTGAAGCCTCACTATGTCTGTGAGTATAAAATGTTTGATATTCAAATTAACTGGCTGTCTTCATTCAAATCAAATTGAAATAATGCCAGATTCCTTTTAAAAAAAAAACTGTCAATCAAAGAACCCTTCATCCATCCATCATCTTATTTGAATGTGAATGGAATATTGTTCTAATTGTGTAAGTATGGAATCAATTCAGTTTATCTAATTCAACTGATATTATGTATGAAGTCTTGCATCCAACTGACTGAAATCCCTAGAGAGCAATGGCATTTTGAATGCTAGTCTTTGAAACTTCAGAAAGAGAATAAAGGAGGATAAACCTTGTAAATATTCATATGTTATTCACAAAGGTGGGCTTGTCCAAATGCTGAGAAATTAAGACTTTTGAATCACAGCGAACAAAATGTTTCAACTCATACCCTTGTCAAAATATGCTCTTCAACCTATGGAAGAGCTCTTTTGCAGCTCCAGCTGGACAGCAAGGACTTGCATGACAAGGCATGGCAAGAAGTGGCACAAATACTTCAGGCAGCATAATAAATAAATAAATAAACAAGCAAACATCAAGTCTATGAATCACATAAGGAGAACAATAATGCCATTGAAGTTTCATTCATTAGGCATCCACTTAAAAGGCTTTTGATGAATCAATGCTGGTGACAAAGCAGTCCAACAACTCCCAGATGCTCTGCTATCAAAGACCAGCAATACAGAAATAGGAAGAAAGAACCGTTCTGAATGGAAAGAAATCCCTTATATCATTTGTAATAGGAAGCACACTCTAAATGAACTGATCTACATATTTCATGGATTTCGAGTATGGCAGAGAGCTGATACAACTTGGAACTTTTGAATTTTAGACTTCTTTCTTACTCCAGTCACGTCTTCAGTTTCGGACACTGGAGAATTTAGACTGAATAAAGGAGGATTGTTTCTCTTCCAAGGCCATATTTTTCTTCAGGATTTAAGGATTCAGCCTTAAACCAGCCTTGATTGTTACCTATATTGCAATCCTAATAGCATATTTCTACAATTCATGGGATAGAGGACATGAAGGCCTGTAGGAACGTTGTCCATGGGGTCGTGATGGGTCGGACACAACTTTGCAGCTAACAACAACTCTTGACTTCCCTAGTCTTTTAAATGTGTGAATAGGATATAGAATTTTATAGGTAGTCCTTAACTTACGACTGCAATTGAGCCTAAAATTTCTGCTAAGTGAAACAGTTAAGTGACGTTTACCCCATTTTACTACCTTTTTTGCCACAGATATTAAGTGAATCACTACAGTTGTAACATGGTTATTAAGTAAATCTAGCTCCCTCATTGATTTTGCTTGTCAGAAAGTTGCAAAAGGTGATCACATGACCCTAGGATACTGCAATATGAGTCAGTTGCCAAGTGTTTGAATTTTGATCACATAACTCTTGTCATAAGCGTGCAAAACAGTCATAAGTAATTTTTTCAGTGCCATTGTAACTTTAAGCTGACACTAAACGAACTGTTGTAAGTTGAAGACTACCTGTATTCAGTGTTGATGTTCAATTTTATCTCAATCACAGAAGGCAAATTGCAGGGCTGTTGGCTAATCAAACTTATAAAATATTTTTATTTCTAATTGTTTTGAACTTTCATGTAATAGAAAATTTAGTCAATATGAATAGGTTCCGTTTGAGAGAAATTTGCCATTCCTGATTATTTTTTTACTGAAGATTTCAATAACCATCAAATAGTTTAATAAACACTGCTGTACATCACACAGATTAGGATTCCACTATTTTAATAGTGAAAGAGAATAGTTAATTATAACAGATACTATATTTACTATGAGGAAATCTGGGTTTCTTTCTATATCAAGGGTATCAAACTCAATGCCCAGATCTGCCTCTCAGTGTGGCTAGATCTGGCCCACGTGGCTGCCCTTGAGATAGCAAAGAACTGGCCACTGGTGCCTCAGCCCCGGTGTTAATCTATAACTTGATAGCCGCCATCCGGGTGGAACGTGGTCAGCCTTAGATCCGTGGGGCCACCCTGTAGCCAGTGAGGAACCGCCCTGCCGCCTCAGCCCTGCCATCCATTATAGATCAGCACCACACCCACCGCCAACGTCTCCATCACCTTGCAGCCCGTACAGCTTCCCTTTTACTGGGACTGCTCCCATCCTGCCCTGCAAGGAAAAACCACAGCCGCGGTAAGCATGGCCACAGGAAGGAAGGAAGGAAGGAAGGAAGGAAGGAAGGAAAGAAGGAAGGAAGGAAGGAAGGAAGGAAGGAAGGAAGGAAGGAAGGAAGGAAGGAAGGAAGGAAGGAAGGAAGATGAGAGGGAGATGAGAATGAGGAGGAAGTCAGGAAGTTGGCCACATTCACTCTGGCGATGCCCACCCCAGCCACATCCACCCTGGCCACACTGCTCCGGTCAACCACAACTCTGATGTGGCCCTCAATGAAATAGAGTTTGACAACCCTGATCTATATTGCCATATTACAGAGAATCTATTGTCTCTTTGTGAGTGAGACAATGTTTATGCCACATTTGGATTATTCTATAAATGCGCAAGTTTTCAATGGACATATAAAGGGAAAAAATAATTGAAAATAGTTACTAGGAGTAGCTTAATCTTTAAATACCATCAGACACTTCAGACTGAAAAATGTAAACTTATTTAATTTTCTTTTTCTTAATGCTCTATTTAGCCACAAAGAATTATTCATTAGATGGACAATACTATAATTGCATGACTACACAAGCATAACTTGGCAAATTCAAATTACACTTAAGAAATGCCTTGTGTTAAATAACATGAACACAATTAGAAATCATATCCTAGAACATAACACCCTGGTGTATAAAGTCAGGCACACATTTGTAATGTTTTCCTCAGCTAAAACATTATTCACGTATTTCTTTCTCCTAAGAATATTCATTGCTCCAAACATTTGTTCAAGAATGTCTCATAGGAGTCTGTTGAGCTCTGCTGATTCATTATTTTTCTTTAATAGATCAAAACAGCTTAATTGAACCATTAGGGAAAATACATAGACTTCAATGTAGTAAAATACCACTATTAAAATCAATTCAAGTGTGGCTATTTAAAAAAAAAAAGGTAGTTGATTCCAATAAAGCCTTCATCCTATTACAGAACACAGAGACAATTTGTAGGATCATAGTGTAGTTGTGTTTGAAAGCTCACATTTTTTTGTCCATGATAAAAAACTAAATTAGAATTTAGATAGACCCGCACAAATCAAGAGCCATAAATGGAGGAACCAGAGCAGTAGAAGTATTAGACGAACAGCACTATGGATGGTGGTAGTAGCTGGAACATGGACATGTGCAAATACAACCCGTTCTTCAAAAGCTCAGCTTTGATATTGACAATACAGTGTGCAAGTTCTACGTTTTTTTAATAATAAAATTCAATAGAACATCGATTTTCACTGTGTTGGTGGCTATGCTGTTGCTTATTACTACTGTAATGGCAAGGTACCTAAAATGAGTAAGTTTTGTGCAACTCTTCTTAAGCTGCTGCTCTCAAAATCGGCTAGAATTACAATTCCCTGCTAGCATCATGAATAGTCATGGGAGCTGGGGATTTTGTGGTTGCCATCTCAACAAATAGAAAGAGCATCAGATCAGAGGAGGTTAGGGTTAAGGTATTATCACGGTACAGTGAGGAGGTCAAACTGTACGATCTATTTTTTTTTATTGTTACACAAATCCAAAGCTCTGGTCACCATGCAAGTACAGCATAAGGGGAATGGTTTTGCTGACGTTTCCACGAGATCATAAGCTACAACATTTTGAAGAACTGTCCTATTACTTCTCGGAGAAAAGAAGCTTAAGAGAGACAGAAGCTGCCCTGCATGTGGTGCATAACCACATTGCTTTTTTTCCTCTCTAAAGCTGATCAGTAAATCAGGTCTACATGTTTGAACCTGGAATGTAGATAAAGCTTTGAGATTACTGAGGTCATTGTTTTAAGTGTCCACTGAGTGCCTTTTAAAATGAATTCATTATAATTTTTCATTTCATCATAAATGACTTCTATTCGGACCTCACTTTTTCAAGGTTAACAAAAAGCTAAAAGGTTGATTGAGGACAAGTACTGGCTTTGCAATTTTATTTTTCATATTCTTCTAAAATTCTGAAGGCTTTGGGATTCAAGAATCTAAAAAGGCTCAGGTCTTCTCAACCCTTCTTCAAGACTTTCTGTGTAACAGATTAAGTGCTTATGGACTGATATACTCAAAGATTGTAGAACATGTAGTTTGACATTGATCACTTGCTGATGGAAATATCTAGAACCAAGGGCGTATCCTTAATGCAGGATCTATACAGTGACTGCACGTATGGTGTTACATCAAATGGAACTTCTTAGGGACACATTTCAAAATGTCTAATCCAAAAGCAAAACCACTAAGTATTTTTCTTGCAACAGATCCTTTGATTGATAACATTAGAAGATATGGATTTAGTTATAATTTACAGTCCAGTGTTATCTTCTGATCCTGCAGAAGAGCTTTTCTCTCTACTGGATGCAAAAACTTTCAATTGAGCAAATAATCCTCAAAAACATAGGAAAAAAGAGTATCCTTTTAAAAAAAACTCATGGAGTTTATTGCTTTCAATTTATAAAATTAAGCCTGCTCCAGACAGGTAATACTGGTAAATATGTTTGCAATCTCTATTTTTTAAAGAATCAGAATGTGTGTTTTGGCACACATTGCCTCCTCAATTCGTAAGGCCAGGTTCCTTCCTTCTAATACTTCAGAATCAAGTTGCGATGTGGTGCCCATTAGAACACTGAAGTACTTCTCATTTAAGTCTGCCGAGCCCAGCATACGGTAAAGTTGCCACAACCTCCTTCATCATATTGCCTGTTGACAAAAGGAATAATTACTAGTCGACACAGGTTTGATTTTTAAAAGAATCAATTCCCAAAATACAGAGACACTAACATTCAAAGAAAAATTTAGAGTACCTTTGAATTCACACTCAACATTTTTTTTCAAGTATCTTCCTAAAATACCATGAACTTTGATGAATATTATTATAATAACTATATTATATTATAGAATAATTATTCTGCTCACTTTTCTTAACAAAATTACTTTTGATATCCAAATGCTGATTTTTCAGGTACTAGGCAAAGTTGCCTCACCTGACACTCAGATATCGCATTCACAGGTAGTCCTCGATACAGAATGGTTGCTAAGTGAGACAGTTGTTAACTGAGGTTTCCCCCCATTGTACGACCTTTCATTCCGCAGTGGTTAAGGGAATCACTGCAGTTGTTAAATTAATAATACAGTTGTTAAATGGGTTTCCCATTGACTTTGCTTGTCAGAAGGTCACAAAAGATGATCACATTACCCTGGCACACCACAACCATCCATAAGTATGAAATCAGTTGCCAAGTGTCCAAATTTTGATCACATGGCCATGGGAATGCTGCAATGGTTGTAAGTGGTCAGGTCACTTTTTTCAATGCTGTTGTAATTTCAAACAATCACTAAGCAAAATGTTGTAAGTCAAGGACTACCTGTATAAGGCATTTATTTTTTTTTATTTTTATCTGTAGAAAATAAAATAATCTCAGCACTAAACAAAATAAATTAATGATGTATTTCCTTGGCTTGAAATAAGAAATTTGTGGGGAATGCGACTGTGAAAGTTACGTAAGATTACAGTACTCCAACTTTAACTCTACCTGCAATTCTGCAACAATGCAAGCCTATACATTTTACTTTAAAGCATGATTGTCCAACCTATTGGCTTGCCTGGGTTGTACTGAGTGAAGAGGAATTGTCTTGGGCTGCATATAAACTATGTAATATAGATAATGTATATAAACAACAAATTTCATTTTTTCTATCTTTTTGGTTATCTTGTGAGGCCGCATTATTAGCTGCCCAGGCTGTGGGTTGGACATACCTGCTTTGAAGTGTGAATTATTAAGTCCAGGCAGTTGTAAAACGTCTGTCTAAACTATTCGAAAGTATCATTATTTGAGAAGAAAGCCCTTAAGTATTGATCCAGCATGTTAAGGCTCAATGAATCAATAAAAATCTTCTTGTCAGACCAATGCAACCATGGAGAGACTTGTCAATCTGAGTTAATTATTTCTGCTGCTCTAAAGCCCTACATAGCTGAAATATCAGAAGTACAGCACGATAAATTTAATGTAACAAACTGGAGTGTAGGGAAATTTTTCATAGATTTCTTTTCAAATTGACAAAGTGCTAAAATACCCATTCAAAGAAGAGAAAATTTAAAGAAACTTTCTGCAATGCAATGAACACCCACTATGAAATACATTTACAAATGTGATAAATGCTAAATGCATTTATTTGAAGTTGCACATATAAAACACAAGACAGATCATGATTGCAAGATTTCTCTTCGTGCAGAACAATGGAAGACTCATTTCTATTTTAAATCTAGAGTACTACTTGTTAGCCCCCTTCTTGCTATCTCAAATATTTCAAAGTGCATAACACAGTGTAACTTGGAAAATATTAAGATGGATTAAAACTGCAAGATTAATTTTATGCGCATAGGCCATTGACTTAGGAAAGCTGTACTTTTGATTCTCTGAACAGTCTTTTCATCCTAGTACACACTGCTATAAAACATGCACGCTGGCTATAGAAGTGGAAATGCAAATAGAGCAGTCTTATTGCTTGGATTTATCGGAGGAACAGTAGTAAAATAGCAAGATCACCATCAGAGCAAGGTAGTACAGGATTTACAGTTTGAAGTGTTGAAACAGAGCAGACTGAGGGGAAATCTCTGAGCAAAGAGAGGTAAAGATGAAATAAATGGCCCTTCTGTTATACGTATTTATTTAAAGGCCTACAGAAGAATGTTTAAACGTAAATCAAACAATGAAGTCAGTAAGGCTGGAGACATAATAGGTTTACGCAGATAATCAACACAGATGTCATGAAAATATTATTTTCAACATTTTTGCATCCACTTCATATTCATTCTCAACATTTCCCCAGTAGATGAGAAGTAAAACAAAGCCACTGCAGCTCTGTTTAGAACCTCAAGTGAAATAGTTCACTGACAATTTTGGCTATTTCAAACTAAATAAGTTGCTTTTCAGAATGTTGTTCTCATCAAATAAATCAGGGGTCGGCAAACTTTTTGGATCAATTCTGAGAATGAATAATGGATGCTGTCATTGCTACGAGGATTTTGTCATTTAAAAAATACCTGCTTTGGGAGCACAAAAAGTTAAAAAAGAGAAACAATCGACTTATGGAATGTTGAGAGACCCAAGAAGAGGCTCCACATTTTTGTCTCTGGTTTTGGAATTCCCAAAATGAATCTACCTCTGAAGAGGAAATTAAAATTTATATCTTTCCGAAATTACCAAGCTGCTATTGTTCAGACAACAAAGCATTCTAACTCAATTACATATTGTGGAATCATGGCTATTGTGGATTTCTTACTGAAACACATTCACAATTGAGGGTGCTTGATGCTCCTTGAGCTTGGTTGTTTTCTTGCAGACGTTTCATTACCCAAACTAGGTAACATCATCAATGCGCTGATGACGTTACCTAGTTTGGGTAATGAAATGTCTGCAAGGAAATAACCAAGCTCGGAGAACACCAAGAGGACCCCTTATGTCAACCCTAAGCTATAAATATTCTCCTTTATTGATGCATTCACAATTCTCTAAGTAGCTACAAATATTAATTGGCTTGAACACCACCAAATAAGGGAAGCATGTTTGTAGAAAACAGTAAGAAATCACTATGGATGGAAGGACATTATTTGTATGTGGAGAGTCCACAGTTCTGTTAAGAAGGCATTAAAGAGGAGGAATTAACAAAAGGATCCCTCTTAGCCAGATGGCTCAGCAAGATTGACCAACTGGCTCGCTTGGTACAAAAGGAGCAAAGAAGAGATCAGCCATGTTTCTTGTTATCAGAAGGACTCTAAAATATTGCATCTGATTCTTTTAAACCAGACTGTGGATATGTTCTAAGAAGAGGTCTCTTTTTTCCAGTCAGTTACATCACTAGTTCAACTCTAGGTAATTAAAGTATGCTGTCAGCATAAGCAAAAAAGGCTCTGTTAAATTTAATTACTGCTGGACATAAGGAAAAGAAACTCTATACTTCCAGAAATCAAAGTATCTGGTATGTAGGAGAAGACCTTCCTCTGTGTGGTTCCTAGGCTGTGGAATACTCTCTTACCTACTTTCCCCTTGATTTTTTGTGGAAATTGACCATATAACTTTTCCTTGCCAACCTTCTCTTCTTTACATTATATTATTTCAATATTCATGTCTTGCTTCCTGCACATTTTGTAAGTTCAAGTTTTAACTTGTACCAATGCTTATTCTTGGCTGCTTTTTTATGCAATCTGTCAATACATGCTTTTCCTCTGAAACAGTTGGTTTGACTTGAAGTAAACCTCTGATCCAATTCTGCAGGACAGGTATAGTTTATCCCAGCGGTGGTGAATTTTTTCAGCACCGAATGCCAAAATAGGAGAAATGCGCACACACCAAAAGCTGAAAAAGCAGATCCCTGATGCGCGTGTGTGGGAGCACTGGAAACTGGAAGCTTAGCTTCCCACCGTGTGCATGCGCACCAGCTACCTGGTCTAATATGCATGCACACATGAAGACCAGTTGGCTGGTGTGCGGAGACGTGCTGGGAGCTGCTCTTCCAGTTTCCGGTGCTCCTGCACATGCAAAGACCAGCTGACCAGTGCACACATGCATGCTGGGGAGCTGCTCTTCCAGTTTCTGGCGCTCCCATGCATGCGAAGACCAGATAGTCCAGAAGAGCAAGGGGTGACGGCTGGTGTGCCCAGAAAGGTGGCTCTACGTGCCACTTCTGGCACACATGGCATAGATTCACCATCACAGGTCTATCCGTATTATTACAGGGATGTAATAATGTGAATAGTAATTAGCTTTCTTGTTTTGGGGGGCTAAACTGTCCAGTTCTGCTTGTGTCCAGTTAATAATTCTAGCAGTATATCATGTGACAGGAATGGATTGGGTATTGACGGCTTTGATGGTGTGTCCAATATTCAACTTTGTCTTTATCAGTTTACTCACTCTTTGGATTATTCTTTATTAATCACATTTTTATCTTATCCATGCTTGATATTATTCAATTGTAAAATGCGCAGATACTTGTAGACTTCATCTTAATGGTTCCTGATGGTTTGGCCATTCAACATTTAAATTCTATTACTATTGTGATTTAACCTTAATTCATTGCTACTGTAGAACATTTCTCTTGGCCAAATTCCTTTGCTATAAGTGTGCTAAAAATTCTTACACTATTTGCAACCACCAATCCTGTCTTCTGCTAAATCATTATTTTTTCTCTAAATGTTATGTTTTCATACTCAAGTTGTTTCTAATCACTTGATAATCCAACTATATAGTCAACTAAACAACTTTTCATAATTAATCCAGACCAGATAAATTGTTTTTTCACAGTTTGCAATTTTCCAAAACCATTTTCTCAATCAAAGGTTGATTTTTCCTTTTATTTCCTTTCTGTTCTACTAGAAGGATGTTATAATCTTCTTACATTATCTTGAATATGTCCACGAGCAATTTAAACATCGACACAAGGATGTTATTGGCCTATAGTTTCCTGATGTTATCCCTTTTGTTGTGATTTTTTAACTCAAACAAGTTTTCCCTGTTATTAATCAGTCGTTGATGTCTTCTTCATATAATACTTCATTAAACTGTTTAGCTATAATTGTATGTAAGTTTTCAAATATTTGAGCCAAAAGATATGCAATGAATCATTTCCAGTTTTTAATCCTTTTCACTTGATTTTTACCCATTTCTGCTATTATTAGTACTTCCATTTGATTTTTATTAAATTCATCCTCAAATTCTTTTATCCATTCAGAATGTTTATTATACAGGTATTTCTCGAGTTACGACTACAATTGAGCCCAAAATTTAGGTTGCTAAGTGAAACATTTGTTAAGTGAGTTTGTCCTATTTTATTACTTTCTTGCCACGGTTGTTAAGTGAATCACTGCATTTGTTAAGTTGGTAACATGTTAAGTGAATCTGGATTTCCCATTTATTTTGCTGATCAGAAGGTTGTAAAATGCGATCATATATATGATCCAAGGACACTGCAACTGTCATAAATATGAACCAGTTTCTAAGCACCTGAGTTTTGAACATGTAACCATGGGGATGCTGTAACTTTCATAAATGTGAAAAACGGTCATAAGTCGCTTTTTTCAGAACCATTGTAATTTTGAACAGTCACTAAATAAACTGTTGTTAAGTTGAGGACTACCTGTAGTCTTTTTGAGTTTCCCATAGTTCTTTCCAAAACTGGATTGTTTCTTTTTTGTTTGATTTTTCCATTTTCAGAATTTCTATGGCCATTTATACTTTGGTACAATTGTGTCTGGTCTGATAGAAATAGCTGATTTTGTGTAAATTGGATGATTTATGCTTCATAGTGGCATAAAGCAGGGGTCGCCAACCTTTTGGACCTCAGGGATCACCAAACTCATTATTTTAAATCCCAGGGACCATTAATGTGAATTTTGACTGACGTGACTTGCTGACATTGGTGGGAGGGAGAAGGAAAGAGAGAGAGATCCGATCTAACCTCGAGGGCTGGTGATTTTCTTTCTCTTTCTCTCTGTCCCTCACACCCTCTCCAAGGCAGCTCCATTCCTAGCCTGCTTTTGAGCTCCATTCTCAAGCTGCGCACAAAGAAAGCACTAGAAGTCTTTCTTTCTCCCCCACTCCAAACTCCACCAGAAATGAGTCTTTGTCAGCGCAGCCTCTTGGAGCAGGAAACCTTGCAGGGTCCCAAAGACTCATTTCTGGCGGAGTTTGGGGGAGAGAAAGAAAGGCTTTTGCTGCTTTCCTTGCATGCAGCCAAAGCAGAAGAAAGAAGCAAAAGAAGCAACCCCCCAGGCAAGTTCCCCCCTCTGCTCTTTCCCCCCTCCCCTCACTACCTCGTGTTGTTCCTAATGCAAGCGACGCAAGCCTTGTGTTCTTGTGGCCACGTGGGTGGCGCAGCCTTGTTCCCCACAGCTTGGATTAATTGCTTTGGGGGGGTATTTCTCTGCAGACTACCAAAATTTTCTCGCGGCCCAACAGTGGGCAACCACTGGCATAAAGTACAAACATTATGTACATGAATTTTCAGTTAGTATTCATAACGATATAGTCATAGAGGTGCTCCTTGTTTAACAACCATGTACTCAGCAAACATTTGACTTTATAAACACACTGAACAAGTGATAGTTATGACCAATCCTCGTACTTATGGCCATTGCAGCATCCCTGTAATCACATAATTATGGTCCAGGTGCTCAGTGCCTGGCTTGCAGTAACAATATTGAAGTGTCCTCCAGTCATGTGATTGTAATTTGTGATCTTTCCTGCCAGCATCTAACAAGAAAAGTCAATGGGCAAGCTGGCAGGAAGTTGGGATCACGTGAAGTCCTTACTTAATGACCAGTGTAATCCTCATTTAGTGATTGCAACTGAGACTGCTAAGGGGGTGATCACATGGATTTTCAATATACAACTGTATTGCTTAATGATAAAATTTCCTGTCCCAATTAGCAACATTAAGCAACATCACAAATAAAGAACATCCTATTCTAAATATGCATTCTACCTTTATCTATGCAGCTAGGATACTGTTGGAATACAGGTATAAAATGACTTTTTAATATAGAGCAACAATTGGTTGGTTTTGCATAAAACACTGGCAAGCACTAAGTTTAAAAATCAGCTGGTTAGCCTAGCACCATGGCTCAATTGAACAAAGGATCGTACTTAAAAGTAAATTTTAACAAAAGTAAATAAATATACACGGGTCTAACAGTCTATATTTCACAAAAATGAAATAAATTCAAAATAATTCTGTACTGGGAACAATTTTTGAATGAATGTCAACAATATAAAACACATAGCATAATACTACGGTATTACTGAATTTTTGTATCCTGTGTTGAGAGCAGAATTTTTCAAGAGCAAAAGTTGAAATGTTATTCAGACATAGTACAAAGGAAAATATTAAGTTTCAATTAGGTTTCATTGAGACAACACAATGGTTATATGATTTACTTTATTTTAAGTATGATCTATTTTACAGTTCTTTTACAGAATTAAATAATACATTTTCAGTCAATGAAAATTGAAGTAGATGAGTTATTGATGCAATGTCCAATTTTTTAGAATATACATCGATACAAAAGAACTCTAGAGAGGATGCCTTTTAAATTTTACTCTATTATGTCCCAAAAGAAATAAACCTCATTTAGACTATGTTTTTTTTAAATCTCATAACAGGTTTAGGAACCAAGTCTCTGCCTCTACTGATTGTATGTGAAGACTAAAATCAGACTAAATGTAGTGATGTTTCACAGCACATAAATGGAATAAAAATATGCTATTAGGCCAGCCTGGAACTCTAAAAAGCTGCTAAATTAAATCTTATATATAAATTGTCTAATAATAATTCCTCCTAGAAGACCACCGAGGTAATTTTTCAGTTATTTTTCACTCTCGTTTTATCAACTATTTTGTATTAATCTAAAATAAAATCTGAAGTACAGTGTAATTCTATTTTATACAATAATACTCCTATAATTAAGGAGAATTCCTCTCTTCTATGGAAGGGAGAAAGATGACAAGTTAAATGTTTAAACTATTTTAATATGACATTTTAGATTCCCTTAGCCATTCCTGTAAGTTAGACTCAGTAAGATGTTGAGAGAAGTCTAATAATTACTACCCAGTGCTGAGGCGAAGTATGATTGAAAAACATCACATTCCTATGTATACATGAGATCAATTAAGAAACATCATGCCTTATGTTATTTTAAATGCTTCTTGTAATGTAATCAATACATTGCAATTTTTAGGGAAAGAAACAATTTGTACAGGATCATGGTAAGATCTCACCATATGAAGGCAACAAGGTTTGAAAAACTTTTTTTTAACTGTAGGAACATTCATGTTAAAAATTGGTGCTATATTCGTAAGTACATTTTGTAGTATAATCCATACATGACTGCTGAGAAGTTCACAGGCTCACTTTTAGAAAAGCTTATATAAGATTAACTATTATATCTGAAATTGCTTTGGCCAACAGTCTGATTTTTGTTCTTCCATTCCCTTTTGTCTCCTCAACTGCAATTCCTTCTGCCACCTGGCATTCTGTAGCCAAAGTCAGGACAAAGAATTATGTAACTTGTAGTTACAGTAATGCAAATAATGCTTTATATAATTTATTTCAATCCAGTTGTAAGATTTTAATGGTTGAAAGGAGAAAAACTATAAAGCAGTAAGCTACTGAGGCTTTAAGAGTTTACTGTGCATTACCAAAAGTAATAAGCCTTCAGTCTGTAACTCATTCAACTGTCTGAATTTATTTGGAAGAACCGCTGTATGGCTACAGAATCTAAACAGAGTATGGTGAAAGCTTTTGTTTGCCTAACAATGTAGCATTTTAAATGCAATAAATAAATAAATGCTTAAAATAGTGAATCCTCTAGTACAGAGTGGCTCCTATTTTCAGATCTGGAAAATGTAATCTAAAAATTGTGAATATAACATGAAAATGCATGGAGGCAAATATGTTTGCTGCAATATGAATAAATTTACTATAAGGTGATTGGAGACTTTATGCACAGCCTGCTGTTCAAACTTTACAAATGAAGCAGTGTTATTTGCATCCAGGCAATTCAGTAAACCATTGTTCAGTTAACCATAGTTGAGTACTTGTGGAAACAAAGCTACTATAAATTGCCTAGAAATTGGACAATAGCTAGCTATGGGCTATGTATGTTATTATTTAACATTGGTGAAAAGTTTATAACATTTAATTTTATCCAGAATAAACTGGATCACAAAAAATTTAATTCAGAGTCAAATCAATATTTTTAATACAGGAATAAAATGGTTAATATAGAAGGGCTAATCATTTCTCACTTAGATTAAAATGTAGGTCTAAATTAAAACAACCCTTATTATTTCAAATCTGCAGTTGTTTTTCCATCTAATGTTTAAATAATAGCATATGTTGGTAGCTATTTGACGTTTTTATTATTCTGCCAAATAGCAGATGTATGCAGTGAGCCCAAACTATCTATAGTCTAGAATACATAATAGTTTATAAAGTCAAAAAAAGTCACAGTTCTTAGTACAAATGCAATATAAGCAGAAAGAGAAGTGGTAAGATTGCAAAGATTACCACATCTGATATTGGGACCCACTGCAAAAGGACCCACCCAGCTTTGGGTCACACTAATAGTATTCAACCCAATTCAATGCTTGGATTTTGAGGGACATTTGGAAGAAAAAGAGTTCTGTTTCTTAAAAGTTCTAGCATGGAAAAATATAAATGGCTGTAATACATTTTTCATGTATTGTTTATGTAAACTAGACAATTATAATGGGATTAAATATATCACACATCATAGAAATCAATGAAAAGATTTCAAGTTATGTTCTTTTAAATGCTTATTTAATGCAAGTGCAAATATCAGAAGTAAATGTTCTTGCTGAATAAAGTGAAGACATAAATGATTAAATCATGAGTTTTGCTTATAAAGTAAATCAGTTACTATCCCAAGCAAAGCTGCAAACACTGTTCATAACATATGGTACAGGGCAACATTAAGTTACAATGAGAATTGGAAAACTAAAGATGAGTCCTTCAATCTCATGGCCACAATGCTTGATTGGAGCAGCCAGTGATGGTCTGACTACAAGAGTCTCTCTGATTTGAAACAGATATGTTGTTGATAAAACCCAAAACCAAAGCATTTTTGGCTTTTGATGTTATCTTTTGTAAAGCAATAGATTTTTAGAGAACGAGAATGAGAACAGGCCTTCTCAAAACCAGAATCCAAACACTGAAATCATATCCGTTGGCTTCATTGTGGGAAAATGAAAGAATTACTATCCAGATCTGTAGGTGGTCTGGGTTTCAAGAATATCCAACGCACACTTCTAGTACGGAATTAGGACTATTCCATTAATTTTGCTAGCTTCTTTTGATTCCTCTTTTCTCCAAAAATTTCCATTTAAACTGATTATTCCAGAAAAACTGAAGCTTTCAGAAGTAGTGCTTAAGCCTGTCATTTTCTTTTTTTCTCCTTGCATTGCATCTTTTAGATACTAGGTCTGATGGCAGGGATAGTAGTTGCTATTGTTTTTCAGCTAGGAGTAAGTTAAAATAGCTTTAAGCTAAGCAATAAAAATAAATAACATGCACATTTTATCTTTATGCAATATGTGCTCTTCCTGTCCTACTTACTCATGAGCTGTAAGTGATCATAGGGAAGCCAGAGGTGATTAAACTGGCATTACCTATATCTGTATTTTAAAAATGCTGTCAAGGAAACCAAACAACAGTATTCACACTGTCCCTGATGTCCTGCTTTTGCACAATAGTTTTTGTTGTTGTTGTTATTTTAATTCTTGCTTCTTTTCTTCTATATCTTTTCCAGTCTCTTATTTGGATGTACTTCAGAATCTTGGCAAGAAGATAGGAAAAAAACGATAAGTATTTCAAATAGTTAAACGAATCCTGCAGTTAGTCATTGGCCAGAGCACAGGGAATAATAATAATTCCTTTCAGATGAAACGCTAACCAGATGCTCTAATCAAGCAACTGTGTATATGTGGGTGTGTACAAACATGTACGCTTGCAACTTTTCCTGTACTTATTTATACAGTATGTGAGGAAATATGTGACAAGTGACATTTAATCATGAAACAGATTTCCTTGTATTAAACTACTATGATTAATTCTTACAATCTGTTCAATTATCAAACAAAAGTCCACATAGATGACAACTCTTAGATATTCTAAGTCATTACATACAACTCTCATGAGCTGATGTGAAAGCATTGTTAAAGAGCTGAAAGCTCAGCTATCAATACATTCTCAATTTACGGATTAAATCTCAGGTTTTAATTTAATGTAAAATTTTGCTACTCGTTTTTTAAACTATCTGTAGCACCAAAACGGGTTATGTTACCATATTGGGAATGGGCTCTAAATTCTCAGTTTTTCGTGATAAAGTAAGAGTGGTGAGTAAAATACAAAATGCAAAGCATAAAGAAGTATGGTCCCATGTTAGGGCTTCAGAAGACAGCATTAAAAAGAAACTTCTAAAAGATAGGCTTTAGGACTCCAAATTTAGGAAGGCCTGCATTTCTACCTTTAAGATTCAAACATTCACTTTCTGCACCCTCATACAAAAATGCAAAGTAACCACCGCCTTTGGAATAAGAGACTATGGGAGGATCTTCTTCTCACATCTATGCTAAGGTTACATGTTAGAAGAATTAAAAATAGGTCTGACTAAGGAATAAAGACAGGCCTAATTAATCTACCCAGGTTTACGAATAGTTAGAAGCTCAGTACAGGAAGTCCTTAACTGAGGACCTTTCATTTAATGCTAGAAAAAAAAAAAAGAGTGTTATGATTGGTCCTCCTACTTATTACCGCTTTGGTATTCCTACTGTCATGTGATCAAAATTTGGGTACTTGGCAACTGACATGTAGTTACGAGGTTGCAATATCAAGGATTTGATTGTCATTTGCAATCTTCCCAGAGGCTTTCTAACAACAAAACCACTGGGGAAGCCAGATTTGTTTAATGCCAGTGTGATTTGCTTAACAACTGCAACAACAACAACAACAAAAGCTTGTAAAAGGGGGTACTACTCACTTAAAGGCAGAATTGCTTACCAATGGAAGTTCTAATTGTAATAATAAGTTGAGGACTATGTATACAATACTGTGTAGCGCTTTTGTTTTTTTACATTTTAATTTCAAGGTATGCAACTAATAATATAAAAAGACTCTAAATCTTTAGAGAGATGTTATGGGACCAATTGTTAGATTAAAACTGGATTCTCACAAGATTGCAATATTTCATCTACTATGATATATACCTAAACTGGTATTAGTTTATCAACATATATAGTGTTTTATGGTAGGGATTACTATTGTAGATCTATAAGTGTAATACATAATCAAACATTTCTTTCACTATATGCCAAGAACTCAATTCCTTCTAATAATTAACTATTTAAAGAATCTCCCAAGATGACTGGAGTCACTTTAAACCAAAACACTCACTTCTAGCTTCACCCTTATTTCCCAAAATATCTCTCGGCCCAAAGATACTCCAAATAAAAGATGCTAGCAGTCTGCAATATAAAGTCTCCTGGATGATCTATTATTAAAGAAAGTAGCTGGGAAATAAATTACAGGATTGTATCTAGACTAGGCTGCAAGAAGTATAGTTGTGTGGGGCTAGGAGGGGTGAGGTAGAATATGCAGAGCAAAAGATGATTGAGAGTTGAGTAAACGGGGAGAAAATAGGCAGAACAAATGGGAAATGGAGAAAAAAATCAGGTGTAAATAAAAATATTTATATAAATGTAGAGAAAAGAAATATATGCCCCAAATTTATCACTACCACAGCCCCCTACAAAAGTAGGTAGTTAGTTCTGCATGGTATGATGATACTTTTCCACAATTCTTAATTTGCCTATATCCTAGAAAGATTACTGGCTGATATATACCACATTAAGGGAAAACTAGGCTATCCTATGGTATACTGTAAGAAAAAGGATGAAACAAATATTGTTATGTACACTTAACTTTACAATGTCATGCCTACTAAATACTAAGTAAAATTTTTTGGTAAACGTAGAAAGTCTTATGTTTCAATACAAAAACACAAAATACAATGAGTATTTTGTAATAATTTTGCAAGTTATCAGTAATGACAAATAAATAAAAATACAAATTTAAGGCAAATGAAGGATTTAAGTTCTACAAAAGTGTTGGTTCTACCAGTCAACTTGTAATTCTATGTATTTTGGATTTCTCTCTTTTCCTTTAACTAACCAGCAGATAATAAAAGCATATAATCTAAAATCTTTCAATGATGTAATTTTATTCTGTTTTGCTTCCTATTTTTCACTGTTAAAATGAATGGAAGTAATAACAAAATATTACAAGAATTTTTGTGGCATTTTGGGTAATTTTTTTGGAAAAGAATTCTAGGGCTGAGTTTGTAAAAATAATATAAGAATAATAAATGTTAAGGAAAGTCAGTGACAATATACCTATGGGAATTAGGGTTTTCCAAAAAATTGCCCATGAATCTCTAAAAAATAAAATATTTTAAATGGCTAATGGCAAGGATAGTAAAAAATTAGCATTCCTGTATAAGATCCTAGGATGTTATCATTTGCCCAAGATATAGGAAACTAGCGAGGTTTAGAGTAAAGGAAATTGCCACACTATTATATCAGATGGCCAAATTTACCAAACTGCTTAGGACAGGGGTGTCAAACTGGTTTTCTTGGAGGGCCGGATCAGCATTGTACATGTCCTCCACGGGCTGGCTGGTGGGGGGACATGGGACGGATGGTCTCCTCCAGAACCCTGCTGGCCAAAATGGGGCATGGGAGGGCACAAATGGCCCCTGCACATCCCGTTTTGGCCAGCAGTGTGTTGCAGGAGGCTGTCCAAGCTAAAAATTGGCTGCGGGGGCACCGCATGTTTCCCCCCGTGGCCCATTTTCGTTAGCAGAGACATCATGGGTTGGTCCTTTGCTATTTTCAGGCTGGCCTCATGGGCTGGATCTAAGCCCCCTGTAGGCCTGATCCGACCCATAGACCTTGAGTTTGACACCCCCGATATAGGATATTAAAATTGAAAGAAAATCAAAGAAACCTCCAAAAGAATTTCCAAAACAGGTAAATATACCACTAAATGGTAATTTTAGTATAACGAAAGGACCTACAATTAAGGTACATTAGTATAAAAAAATTGAGCTTTTCACATTAATTGAAACTAAACTGATCAGGAGTAATTGATAGTAATCGACCAGGAGAAATCATGGATGATGGACAACTCAGGGAAAATAATCATCCAGTGTGTACCCATATAAAACAAAAAATATATTCCATGCTATTAGGAAATAACAATTGGAAATAACAGTTTAATAGTAACAGTAACAATAATTGAAATTGAACTTGGAGTACTATATGCATCTGAAAAGAATTTTAAGAGTTGGGAAAAGGGCAAGTAAAAAAAGGAACTTAAAATATTATCAGAGGAACAGGAGGAATTCCTCTACAAGGACATTAATGTGTGAAGTTTTTTAGATTGGAGTAAGAGTGGGTAAGGGAAGATAACAAAAGGATATACGCTCACACATAATATAGACTGTATAGAGCTAGAACTAATCACTCATCAAACACAATGAAGGACATTCAGGACCAATAAAGTACTTGATTGTACAATACAATTAAATTGTGGATCTCTTTGATGCTGTGGTGTGGTCCAATTTTAAAATAGCTTTAAAAAGGAGTTGGAGAAATTTATGGAAAATCAGGTTATCACTGGCTCCAGAATCACAGAAATCAAAACTAGTTACTAAAAAGGCACAACGGAAGGTTATTATTCTATTGGCCATGTAAAGTTCCTGAACTTACCTGGTTTATTATTGTGATTCACAAAATGCTAAATTACTTGGGTACTGGAAAAAGTGCAACAAAAGTGTAACGAAGATGATTGGGGGCTTGAAGGCTAAAACATATAAAGAATGGTTGCCGGAATTGAGTATGTCTAGTCTAGTGAAAAGGACTAGGAATGACATGATAGCAGTATTCCAGTGTTTGAAAGGCTGCCACAAAGAAGAGGGGGTCAATCTGTTTTCCAAAGCACCAGAAGGCAAGACAAGAAACAATGGATGGAAACTAATCAAGGAAAGAAGCAACCTAGAAGTAAGGAGAAATCTCCTAACAGTGAGAACAATTAACCAGTGGAGTGGCTTGCCTTCACAAATTGTGGGTGCTTCATCACTGGAGGTTTTAAGAAGAGACTGGACAATCACTTGTCTGGAATGGTATAGGGTTTCCTGATTGAACAAGGGGTTGGAGTAGATGATCGCCAACTCTGTTATTCTGTTGTTATTATTAAGCCATCAGCCAGATCTAGAAGATATCCTTGTGTGTTTTTACGTAAAGAGGGCAGATGTTCCTGTATTGCCTGAGAAAGTCTAGAGTTTTTGTCCAAAATATCTTGAGGGCACTACATTGAAAAAGGTAAAGGGCAACAGAGAACTTAATGTGACCTTACTGGATTAGTACCTCAAGCAACCATCTCTAACCTATCCTTAATTTGAGGAAGGTTAGGGCTATTAGATTTGGATTGCAAAAATCCAGATGACACTTAGATCTGCAGAGAATTTGGGTTTTTGCTGTCTAGCAGCATCTGATAGGCTGTTCCAAAGTATGCCATGTCCACATTTAAGATACAAACAACTAACATATTCTGAATTGTACTTACAAAGACCTCATATTTAAAAAGTAAGCCAGTGTTAAGGAAACCTGCTTACAGTCTATAATGTGACACGAGGCAGGAATACTAATTCGTAGGCCTTCTATATGCATATCATAAGCTTCATAAAGCTTTTAAAGCAACACTATTCTATTGTGCACTTAACCAGAATATTTATTTCTCATGAGAATCTGAGGAATTTCTATTGTTTATCTTGCTTTTATTCTGTATTTTTAGTCTTCTTGTATGTCTATGGATAGGGACAGGTTATAAAAAACTAAAATAAATAAACAAAGCAAACAAGAAAGCTTACATGTTGTAACTGTCAGAAATCAGCAATAACCATGCTGTTTGGAAATTCAGGAAGCTGAAGTCTAGTGTATTTGCAAGATGCTCATATTGGCAAAAGACTATTTTTGGAAACATCAGGTACCTAATGCATGTCCTTTTAGAAAATGGCAAATATTTGGTACCTTAAAAATACCACTACTATAAACCGCTATGCTGAACGCTTCACCCAACTCAATGGGAGTTATTTCCAAGGAAATAACCTGCAACAAAAATGTTGTGCCATGGGAATTTATAATATTCAACATTGTTGAAATGGCAGTGGCAGATCAATTCCAATACATTCTACATGAATAGAATTGGATATTGGTTGGAGACAGAATTGGTCGTTTCAACTCATTCAGGATTTAGATGGGGAAAGTGTACCTCTCCTGGTCTCTTTAGACACTTCATCAGATTTTGATGTCATCTACAATAGTATATTGTTGGAATGCCTTCTGGGGTTGGAGAATGGATGTATTGGTTTCAGGCAGCTGAGGTAGGGAACAAATGTTGGCTTGATGGACCTATTTTGCAGAATTCCAAGCATCAATCTTCTATCTCCTGTTTTTAATATCTATTATGAAGCCATTAAATGAGGTCATCTGAGTTTAGTATGGGGTATAATCGTTATGCCGATAATACCCAACTGCAAATTGCTACCCTGTAGGACAGATGCAGCCAATATCTTGTTCCAGTATCTGGTGGGTGTCAAAGTCTATATGGGAAACAGGTAGAAACTAAGACAGCAGTACTATTTGTTCAGTGTTCAATATTGATGGAGTTATGGATAGATATGCACTACCCCTGAAAGAGAGATTTAGGATCTGGGAATCTTTCTGTGGCTAGTACAACATATGGAAGCTGTTGCTAGCCATTTCATTGATGCACCAGCTCTGGTCTTATCTAGGGCTTAGAGGATTTCAATAAATCATGCCATTTATTAAGAATACAAAGTTCTAGATGTCAAATTGTCTACATTTCAGGGGAAAAGGCAGAAGGCACTCTACTTTTCTCTTAAGAATTTATCTTAGTGATTAATTAGCAGAATCAGAGAGGATGAAATTAATATTGAGTTAAAACTCATTTTTTCAGGTGAACATTTTTGGTGGCAAAAACATTCCTTAGAATATGGTTAGGATTTCAGTTATTTGAATATTAGTTTGTATTATTACATATTGAAATGGTTAATTTACAGCTGAAGTTAGGAGAAATAATGAATATTATTCATGTAAAATGTAAAAAAGAATGTAAAAAAGGTATTAAACCCACCTTAGCTAGATTCAGCACAATTACATAATAATCTAATGCAAAAATATGTTTATCAGGAATCAGCATTGCTGCACCTTACATTATATTTAAAAGATATGTATCTTTTTAAAAATGGTCAAAATATTGCAAGATAACCAACTCCTTAAAGTCTTCTTATATGAGATTTCATGAGATTTGAGAAACACTCACATTTCTGATATTTTGGATTTCTTGAGGAAAATTTCATAGGGTTTTACCTATTTAAAATTTGATTTTTCTTTGTTTTGCAATTGTGCAATCATTGAAGATTGAACCTACAATGAGTATAGACATCTACATGAGTAGAATGACAACATATCTTTGATGTTATCATGCATATGCCACAACTTAGATATTTGCATAAAAGTTTGAGACACAGATACATAAGGATGTCATTTATGTGATGTCACTGCCCATGTGTCATTTTGATAAGCTTGCTATAGATGTCACTCACCATCAGAAAATGTTGCTGATGTAATATATATGAATGCATTTCTAAGTCCTCTGTCAACCATAGATCAGATAATTCTAGACCAAGAATATTGGAGTCAGCTGAAATAGTAGAGAAGAGCTGTAAAACCAATGAGCTGTAAAATTATGAGTTTCCAGACTCAGCTCCTGGCAGATTTTGAAAAAGTTCTGACTGAAGTCCTGAAAACCTCATGTCAATGAGCATAAACAATATAAGCACAACCATGGTTTATTGGATAAGTCACAATGGATTGAGTTAATGTATAATGGCTACTTCATTTCATATACTAATCCAAAATCAAATAATATAATGGCTTACTGTAATGTGTTAATCCAGCCACTCTAAAGTTACTTCCTATGTTTCTATGCTCTAGATCAGAATCTGAATTGGTTAATACCTATTTTCTTTCTTACAATGAACCATTATTGCTATTATGTATGGCAGGAGAGAATCCCCTATTTTTCAGAAGTGGCTTTTCAGAACCAGGAAACTTCGAATGCATATCCAGAACATTGCTTTGGGACCTAGCTATGTGGAGGCTTACAAAATACAAGTACTTTTATTATGTTTAAGAACAGAAGGGGGAAAATGCCAATCTTGTGAAGTGGTAGTCAGTTCAGTGACTGCATCAGCTTATTTGCATGCAGAGGCACAATAAGAAACAACAAGTTCAGTTATTTGTAAAGATAGTTTTATTAGAAGTGATTTGACTAGAAATATAGCTAATGAGTGTAAAGGCCAAGGCTATTAGCCAAAATTGACAGGTATAGAGCAAAGATTTAAGAGATGAGGAACATCCATGCTCCATGACTAATGTCATGATCACCCAAGAGATATGCAAATGAAGGACTTCATATCAATCCAGCAAAATAAAATGTCCAAGTGTCCCAAAAGCCTATTTTTTTCAGAATCATTTGAAAATATACATAATATAGACAACAGCTAATATAGTACACAGAGGTTGCTGCAGAAGCTACACTTCCATGCTATGCTGGCTGAGGAATTGGGGGAGTTGAAGTCCACAGGTCTTAAAGTTGCCAAGTTTGGAGACCTGGTTTAGGACATAACTATGTAACTTGCCTTCATATACTTTAAAAATCTGTACAAATCTGCTCCCACTTTCAGAGGTTTGTTTATTAAATAGGTAGGAGACAAAATGTTGCTGTTTCTCCCGGGTTATAAACTGTACTCTCTTGGACATGAATTTGCCATTAGAAAGTCTGCAAATCTGCCTTTCTTTTGCTTGGGCTTTGATAATGAAAATTATATTATTCATGTTTTCATTTACATTTTTACGCATTGTCTGTATTCTGCATTTGCGTGCACCTGTATTGTTTCAAACTGTAAATGCCTCAAGCATTTCCCAAAGGTGCTTTTCAAAAGCCCAGCTAGGCTTTCTTGAAGTAGTCAAGAAAGTCCAGTTGCCTTTTGAAAAGCACCCTTGGGACAATCACGACCTGGATGATTGAGAATCTCCACCAATTGAGTGTTTATTCCAACAGAAAAATCAACACGTAGAATAAATAAGAAGAAAAAAATGATTGCAGCATACAGAAGAAAAATCCCTTGGTATAAGTAGAAAGTGTTCTCATTTGCACAAGGGAAAATCTCCAGTTTTCACCGATCTCCTTTCTCATTTGGTCTTTCTGGGTCTAGGTAACAGCAGCAGGCAAGACGCAGAAAAACCTTGTCATTCAAGTGGAAGGAATTGCAGTTGTGCTTTCATCTGTACAGTTTGGGGAGGAAAAATAAAAGCTTTCATTTTTGTTGTTTGTTGCACTGGCAGCTACCACAGGGCCTTTGGTTCTACCACAGTGTCTTCTCTATTTTTAGAGGGTTAACTGAGCACGCCACATAGTAAATGAATATTTAAATAAAAATCGTACACTACATCTAAGATGTGGACTATTAGAAATTTTATAAATGTTTTATGGATTGGGCCATAAAGAATTACTGTAATAAACTTTATCATTTTAAAGGTTATTTAGCATATGAGACCTGAATAGCAATTAACAAGACAACTTCAACATAAACTTCTCAGTCTTTAATGCTACAAAGTATAATTTTAAAAACCTGTGATCCATCTGCAACCAGATGTTTATCTGCATGAGGTGGTGTGAATGTAGGAAAATCACGGCATGATTAAAATTCTGATACTTTTTTAAACTAGAAAATGTGATCTATTGCATAATGTAACAGCACTACATTTTAGGTCATCAGATTGGTTAATATTAAGAGTTGCTTGCGTGAGGTACTGGGGGAAGGTCAGATGAGAACTCTTATTTGAAACTCCTTAAGCCAGTCACACCTGTTCCTGGCTTTGCACAGCTATTGCTGCTTTTTAATTACAGGAAAGATACATTTAGTTTAAGATAATGCATTCATTCCCCACTGAAGTACATTTTTGTTTCTGAATTCAAAGTGTTGAGTAATGATACCTAAGAGGATCAAGATCTTTTTGCAAGTGATAAATGTTTTAAGTGTATTTTAATTAAAATTGTATATATAAACATCCCCCATGATCTATTTTTCTAAAATTAAATATTTTCCCCTTTGGTTATAATTTTTTAAAAGTTTTCTTTCCTTTTTTAAAAATTTACAATGGCAAAGTGAACTCTAGTTCAGCAGACAGAGAATATTTAATGTAAACACGAGAGATGCTTATCGGTAAACTATACAATCACTATATTTCAAATGCAATTTAGCACTGTGAAATTGCTTCTGAGATCGCTTGAGGTCATATTAGAAAATATTTCTCCTAATGTATAAGAGAAGACAGCTTAATGGCAAACTTAGATGGATTATAATACAAAGGTGTCTTCAGAGTAATGAAAGGGCAAATAGAATTGAATGAATATCTTGGCTGCTTAGAAAGTTTTTCTTTAAACATTTTAACACGAAGAACAAAACAAAATTAAATCCTCCCCCCCCCCACTTTTCTTAAACCAAATGCTGTATAGATTTCTTCACATTTTTTGATTAGTTTTTTGTTATAAAAATATTGCTGGGATCTGGTTGTAAGGATCAACCTAGAACCTGGGAAACCATGAGCTCTAGTCCTTAGCTATGAAAGGCAGCTGGATGATCTTGAGCCAGTCATTCTTGTCTCAGCCCAACACACCTCACAGGGCTTTTATTGTAGAGAAAATAAGAGGAGGAAAGTGTACTGGACATATTTGCCACCTTATTTGTAAAAATCATAAAGATGAGATATAAATAAATATGTTTGTATATGAGGGATCCTTGGTGCTCTCCAACTTGCTTGTTTTCTGGCAGACATTTCATTACCCATTGCTAGCATTCATGACATTACCTAGTTAGGGTAATGAAATATCTGCCAGAAAACAAGCAAGCTTGGCGAGCACTAAGGACACCTCCTTTCAACCCTGAGCTACAGATATTCTCCTTTGTTGATATGTTTTATATTTCTGATTCTGCTTACTGGTACTGAAAATATTTTTTCAGTGCTGTGGAAAGTATTTGCAAAAAGAACTGTTCCTTTAAGTCAGCTTTAATGATGACATGTAGGGCAATGGTCTAGAATAGATATTTGGCTAAACATAGGCAGTTTTCTGAGCCTACTTAACACAGAGAAACAAACATTCAGTGATATCTTGGAGATGAGTCCAAAGCTGTGTATTGTGAAAGGATGGAGCTCGCACTTCCAATTCAAAGCATAGTAACAATTTTCTAGAGCCATTTCTTTAGGAAGTTATATTTACATTAACTTACATTACATTAAGGTCTGTGTAAAGATTAGTAGATACCTTTAGCTGATACACATGAATAAAAATATAAATATTAAACAGATATAAAATATATTGTTTCCTTCAAAACTGTGATAAATACTTAGGTGATCAAGTGTCTGTTAACTTAAAAACAAAACACAGTTATCAAAAATAAAGCAATGCTTTCAGCATTCTTGGATACATACTGTACTTGGATGTGAAGTATTCAAAAAGAAAGATGTATAAAATAACCTCAGGGTCTCCAAGACTATTGAAAGCTGAGAAGCAGAGCTTAAAAATATTCACTGACCAGAGAAAAAGCACTTAGCAGTTCACTATAAAACAAACAAATTAATTTGCTGCCATCCTTCACTTGTACTGTAGCATAAAGGAACTTATACACACACTGTCATTGCAACAGTAAAAAAATCTTGCATATTTTTATTGATTTCTTTGTGTAGTAGTTCAGCTAGGTGGGAGTAAAATAATATCTAAAGGAAGAAGGTTAGGTAGACAATGAGATCAAAGTATTTAGTTGCATAAGTATGCAAAAGGTGTACTGGTATTGACTGAAAACAATATAGCTGTACTAGGGCAATGTAGAAAAGTATCAGTCTTCAAATTAAAAGGTCATTAAAAAATTGAAAAATGGTCTAGCAAAGATTTATGCTCTTTAACCTACCAAAAATGGGTCCTTTTTAAAGAGGAACCGATTGGGGATTGGGAAGATAAATACTTGATTGGCTCAGCTTCTAATATGCTGAGAAAAGGAAGTAAAGTGAGGTAAATTATGATATTAAAATTTCCTTGCCCCCCCTCCCCCCCCAAAAAAATGAGAAGCTTCAAAAAGGAAAAAAATGTGTTTCTCTCTCATTCTTTGCCTGATAGCAGGTCAGAATAGCTACAAAGTTGGTTGTTCCAGATTAACTGAAGCTTCAAATGGGATCATTCCATTTATAGTGGGAATACAATGAAAATGTAGTCTTTCTTAAAATAAATGCAGAGAAAAACATGACCATCTGTATGGTATAAATAACCATACTGTTTCTACTTAAATTCAGGTAGTCTGACACTCAAATGCTTTAGAGGCAGAACTGACAATCCTTCAAATTAACTTCTGGATATTAAAAGAGCATGACTTCTGTTAAATGAAGAAGATTTGCACAGGGATTTATAGTTTTCTAATTTATTCCTTATGAAAAGTTATTTTTAAAACTTCAAGCAGGGTGTGTGCAGAAATTATTTATTTTTAGATCATGCATTTGGAAAAAAGATAAAGACTCTAGGCTTGGGAAGCTTCTATAAACTCTGATGTTACAAAATCTCAAGCAACTGAGTTTACTTTTCAAGAAGTTGAAACCAAGATTATTGGGTGTGGAAAAAAATCTATGAAGATGTAGAAAAGGAAATGAAGAATGAAAGAAACAACTATGAAAATAAAGTGAAGATAATCCCTTAAACCAAATCTTAAGAAAAATTTACATGGACTAGAGAAAATAACAATAAAGTAATAAAAAGTCCAAATTTACTATTAGTTCCAGATTACTAAGGTTCAGTAAGGAAAAGTATTTAGACACCTGGCATTAGTCTCTTATTTGTTTTCTAAACTGTATACTTGGTTTTTTTTTTTAACAAAATGTATATTCCTCAACAGTAATAAAGCCTTTCTATCTTTAGTATTCTCTAAATGGTTTCAAACCTCCTTTTCCTGAGCATTTGTAAGGCTTTTTATACCTCTAAATATGAATCAGTAACAAACCCATATTTTTATGCACAGGCACATTCATGCTTACTAAAATGCATGATACTGTCTGTCATTTTTCCCCAGTAGAGATGGGTCTTAGTTTATATTTGGATATGAACATTTGGAAAATCCAGGACGCTAAACTAGATGAAGAAGCTGAGAGACTTTCCTGAGAGAAAGTAATGGGTATGGTCAATCATCAGCAATTCACCTCTTCTTGAAGATAACTGCTTTGTAATTGACAATGTTTTCTTCATATACATAAATAGTAATATAACAAAATTGTTCAGATTTTTTTAAAATTACTATTAAACTGTTAAAGAAAATGGTCCCTGAGGGATCCTTGGTGCTCTTTGAGCTTGCTTGTTTTTTTGCAGACATTTCATTACCCTAACTAGCATCATCAGTGCTAGTAAGGAGTCTGTTTACTGTCAGTTTATATTCTGATGTCTTGCTTGCCTGTGTGGATGGGGGCGGTCTTAGGGATTCTTTTGTGCTGTTTATCAATGGCTCTATGGCAATTTCTTAACTGGGGTATTGCTTACTTGATTGTTGGTCTGAAGTTGACCTTGGAGTTAATCTATGCTGATCTGAGTGCTGATTACTGGTGGAGAAATGCTGGAGTCTTTTTATGTTTGGGGCTGGTTGACTGTCTATTTTACATAGTCTGTAAATGTTGTTAATGTGTTTTATTGATTTTTATTGTGTTTTATTGATCTGTCAGACTGCCAGGCTTCTAGAAATTCCCTGGTATTTTTGGACTTGGTCTGGTCTAGGATTTTCACATTTTCCCAATTGAAACAATGGTTAAATCTGTCTATATGTTGTAAAATTAAAGAACTTTTGTCATGTCTTTTGACTGCCAATTGGTGTTCATGGATGTGTTCTGACAGTCTTCTGCCTGATAGTCCTACCCAGTGGTTGTTGCAGTTCTTACATTGTATGCTGTAGATCAGGGGTCTCCAACCTTAGCCACTTTAAGACTTGTGGACTTCAACTCCCAGAATTCCTCAGCCAGCAAAGCAAAGCAAAGCTGGCTGAGGAATTCTGGGAGTTGAGGCCCACCAGTCTTAAAGTGGCCAAGGTTGGAGACCCCTGCTGTAGATGACTCCTATTTTTCCTTCTGGAATTGCTGGATCTTTTGATTTCCTTAAAATGTTTGAAGGGCTTTAGTTGGCTTGTGTGCTATGCGGATTCTATGTGGTTATAGTAGTTTATTGTGGTTTCTGATATATTCTTTACTGGCTCGATACCCGTGCTTCACTACGAAACCACGCGGTCGGGCTTAGCTTTTAGGGAAGAAAATACGGGGAAAAAATTGTGCCTCTGCCTATCAGCATTCATCAGTATTCATCTGGCTAGCGTCCTGTCAGTGTGTGAGAGTTAAGGGTTGTTTGGTAAGTAAAACAGTATTTTCTGTGTGAGCAAGAAGACAGGAGCAAGGAGCCTGGGCGTGGCTAAGGTCAACTGTTCTGTATTAAAGCTGCTTGGTGCTGTGAAACTGGAACTCCTCTCCTCTTCTTGTATTTTGCATTTGGAACAGATTTCTTTTCAGACGGGGAGGGGGAGTAGAACTTCTTAGAATCAGAGCGTGTTAATAATAATATACGAAATACAAATGCTCTTATGGTCATTTCGAAGAATCCTTTCTTAGTGAGCACCTAGAAGCAAGAGGAACATATGTGCCAAATTTCAAGTTTGTAGGCTTTACGGTTCTGGAGATTTTGTGATGATGCATGAGTGGTATTTTGCTTTTATATATATAGAGGTATGGCAGTGTAATTTTTTTAGGGTTTGCATTGTATTGGTTTGAGTGGTCAGGGACTTTTTGATAAAGTTGTGTGGGTATCCATTTTGTTGGAATGTGTTCTATAGATCTTCCATTTGGGTAAAGTCGGCTATTTGGAACATCTGTTGGGCTACTAATGTATAAAATCTCTCTGATTTGCTCCAACCTGGTCTCAGACTCAAAAGGGCAGGCTGATCCCTGGGGGCATGGTTTGGGAAGGAGCTGATTTGGAATGAGTTGAGCTGGTGACTCCCAAGAAAATCCCAAGAAATGATTCTCTTACTGTCAGTTTGGCCACATCTGGCTGAATCAGGGTCCCTTCTACATCATAAAATATCAAGGGAAATGATCTGTAGTTATACCCAGGCTTAGCATTAGCTACCTTAAAGAGGGAGATATAGTGACTGTCTTGAAAGAAAAATAAACATGTGCTCCCTCCTCAAGAGGACAACTTTGGATCCCACAATTTTTGGCAACTACAAACAAGTACTCCACATTCTGTGTTTGAAGTAGGTTGGTGAGAGATGTTTGGTCTGCAGCTGATAAGGAGTCTAGAGAAAACAGATTATCTAGACATGTTTTGATTGGGTTTCAGGCCAGGATTTTATACTGGGAGATACATAGTTATATTTGCTGATAACTTGTGGGATTGAGGATGCTATTCTTGTGCCAATGTCCATGGGCTCGGGATCGAGGGCACCATTTTACTGTTCTCTTCTTTTCTCTTGGGTTCAGAGGTGGTATTCAGCCGGTTTGGACCGGTTCTAGTGGACCAGTAGCAAAAATTTTGACTGGTTTGGAAAACGGCAAATACCACCTCTGGCTGGCACCACCCCCCCCCCTGCTCTTACCTCTCCTATACACTGTTGTTTATTAGCTCAGTTGATTCGCATGGCAGAACGGATTGCTGTGCCTCAACAGAACTAAAAAACAGCACAGCTCACTAGCGTTGATGCAGATGGCAGTGTCTGAGCCCTGCACGTGCGCGCAATGTGTGCGTTTGGCACACACATGCATTAGGCATGCCTGCAAGCTAATCAGCATTGATATAAAGGGCGGTGTTTGAGCCCTGCACATGCGTGTGCGAAGCAAGTTCTCCGAACCGGTAGGGAAATTTATTGAACCCCACCACTAGGTTGGTTCTAGTTGGTGTTGATTATGTGAAGAAATGTATATATTTGTAAAACTGATTGACTGCCCATCTAACCTCAAGGTAACTCTGGACAGCTTACAATCTTAAGAGACCACCACCTATTTGGTATGTTGCAGGGTACTAATTTTTCTCCCTGCTTTTCAACAACCATATGAAACCACTGGTTGTAGTTATCCACTTATCTAGGATCATCAGTAACCTTATGAAACCCAATTGTACCTTTCAACTCTGGGCCAGCCAAGTGAGGCTGCCAAGGTACCCCTTCTGACTCAATCCTATCAAGACCAGTTGACTGAAAGCTTGCACTATCCAGAATTTGGGATATTCCATTAATGGGTTGGATAGCACAGAGGTCTCCAATCCCCAGTTCACTACTGCACTTAGCTCAACTCATGCAAGCAGCGCATGCACGGAACTTGACTTGATGAGTGGTGGGCTGACATATAGGTGGGTGTGCACTCAGCTCTACTTGCAGTCAAGCCATGTACATATACACGTGTGTAGAGCTCCGCGCACTTATGTACTGGCCCATCACTCATGTGGTGGGTTCCTCTCTCCCTCATCCCCGCTAAGCTGCAAAAGTTGGGGACAACTGGGGTAGCACCACCCTTTCAAGGTTAGCGTGCAATCTGGAGCCAGGAAGATCTTTGTACAACTTCATCTGCTGTACCAGTTACACCAGTGGTCCCCAACCTTTGTGGCCTGGCTAGCTGGGGGGCGGAGTAAAGCGGAACCGGGCCATGGCCTATTCGTAAGCAGGCCATAGGCAGCACACACATACACACACTCAACTTTTGCAAGCAGTGGGCCAGCACATGCGCAGCTTGATTCACATGGGTGGCAGGCCGGCACTTATGCACATGCAGGCAGTTCGACTGCAAGCCGAGCTGCATGCACATCCACGTGCGCAAGTCAAGTTATGCATGTGCATTGGGCCGCTGCTCACGAGTTGAACCGCACGCATGTGTGTGTGTGTGCTGGCCCGTGGCCTGGTTGTGTATAGACCACAGCCCAGCAGTGGGCCGCGGCTTTGGGGTTGGGGACTCCTGAGCTACACCCTTCACCAAATTGTATTGTCTTCAGACATCCCTCATACTTAGCCTTGAAGCAAAATTACTACAAGACACTGTATATGGGGCTGCTGTTGAAAACTATCCAGAAAATTCAACTGATATGGATACTGATACAGCAGCACAAGCAGAGATGGGTGTGCTATGGTATGCACATGTTACATTTTTATTTCATGAATTGCACTGCTTTCCAGTTTGATTCCAAGTGCAATTAAAGGTGCTGGCTGTTATCTATAAAGTCCTATATAGCGTAGGGGCTGATTGCTCGAAGGACTGTCCGTTTCCTATATTTGCCTGGCCAATTTGATCTTGCAGTGATAGTGAGCTCCAGATTCCCCTGACTAAACAATATCACTATCAAGACTTTGGAAATGTTTTTTATCTGTAATAACTCCTACTCTCTGGAATGAGGTCCTTCTCCCCATGATATCTGGAATCTGTTGTTATTTAGAAGACCTGGCTTCTCATAGAAGCCTTTGGAAAGAGACCCTTTGCTTCGTTCTTTTTGATCTAATATGCAAAAGCCATCTTTTAGAGATTACTATAATTCCTTTGATTGCCGTAAGATTGTTTTAAAAATTATTATTAATATGTTTGGTTACACAATGTTTAGATTGGATTTGACATTTTGTCCCGCTTTTGGTTCTTCCCAAGGACCTGGAATATGGAATAGGCAGAAGTTTTTGTTTAATAATATTAAGGTATTACTATGATTGGATACTGTCAGCCAGATGTTTTAAAGCTGGATTTAGCAATTTTTAATCTGCCTATTGAGTCCTTCTCAAGGTCCTGAGTTAGGCAGGTGTGGTTTGATGATGTTAAAGGTATCATTAGAGAATGGAAATTGTTCCAAATAAAGCTGCCTTTTGCAATTGACACGGTGATTTTGTCAATGTCAATAGTATTTAAGTGATCCTCCAGATTTGGAAAAACAGCATTTACAAAATCACCACCAGTCATTATAAGATTATTATTTTAAAACTGTGTCCCTAAGAGCAGCTGAACAAATTCTACAAGTCTGTGGACAGGATCTGTAAGGTGGGATCAAGTAAAAAATATAACCAGCAGGCATTTAATCAGGAAATTTTGTGAGTCTTCATTGGAATTATCAATAAAATCCATAGTAGGCTTAAATCTAACTGGCTAGGTATTAACTGAAAGTTATCTAGGGAACAATAAGAAGTCAAAATATCCCTGCAAGAATGGGCTAAGGCAGCCTGTATTTAAAATCTTCTGGATCCAGCTTACTCTCTAGAGTTAAGCAACACAATTTATATTTATTGCCAAAGTTCCTTTCATCTGTGAACCAAAACTGGATATTAGGCTTTGCCTAAGCAAAAGGCAATTCTAAATTTCTCATGTCATATGTAGGCTTCCTTATTTAAAAGTTAAAAGATATGGCCTTCCTAATTCAGATTTTGGAAAGTCCTTGTTGCTATTTATTCTTTCTTAATCACCTTTTCAAAGCCTGTGCCCACCTTTCTATAGATGTATTCTATCAGACGAATCTTCCTCCAAGTTTGTGAATGTTCTTCTAGAATGCAGCCCTTAACTTTTTTGAGTAAACTTTGTTGGGAATATTTTCTCTTAAATTTGGGACAGATTCAATTTCAGTTGTATTACTCCAAGTAGGTTACTTACGTCTGATGCAGAACAAATGGGTGTGTTCTCCTCTGTATTTGACTCTTAAGTCTATGAACCGTTACATATACCATAATTATATTTGCAGCTCATGTCTCTTGTTGAAAGTTATATAACAAATTGTACACCAATGTTTGAAAATTATTAATTTAAAAGGAATATGTATTTCACACAAGCTGAACTAAAATACAACAAAGATATAGTTTCCAATGTGCATGTAAGAGTTTAAATTTCCACCAGCAGCTAGTTCAGAAGTAGCAAACAGAAGAACTATTACAAAATTAAGTGATGTCTATTTGCCTAAGAAAATGACAATTTTGTTCATGTAGTTTTAAAATTAGTTTATGTCTCTAACAGTACTGAATATATAATAAAGAATGAGTAGCCCATTTAAAATACAATGTGTGCAAGTGTCATAACTCCAACATCAGTGAATAGATAAAATTTAAAATTCTTGGCTTTATTTCATCTAAGAACCTGAAAGCAGCAACAACAGAATAAACCTACATGTTTACCCCAAAGAATTTAACAAGATTCACTCCAAAGTAAGTGATTTAGACGTGCAACCTGAATGAACTTCCTCAGTATAATTTTAGATGCAATACTGAATACTTTTACATTAATAGTATTGTCGATAGTATTACAGTACAAAAGCTGCATTCCAAACTCTATTCATGATGCTATGACTGCCCTCTTTCGCAAAAAAAGCATCAAAAAGAAACCCTATCAGGAGAATAAAATATTGTTATAATATTATTATTGTGGACAGCCAGAATTATCTCTATAGTGTAAATTAGAAAATAAAAATAAAAATGTTTATTTTCAGGAAACCCTATTGGTGGCAAATGTCCAGGCAGCTGTCCCAAGTTTACTGTTACTGTTAAAACAAGATTCATAATCCTTAGTAAGAAATCTAAACCATTCCGTTTGCCTTGTTTCAAACCATTTAAAGGAAAGCTATGGTTTATCCAGTAATAGGACTTTTGATATTCTTCTCTTGCTTTTAAAAGTGTACATCTTGATAGGTATTACATTATAAATAAACAATCTGATGGTTCCTTATTTCTATGGTGATTTGATTTTAAGCAGGTATATGATAATTTAGCATGTGCAATAATATACCGTAGTTTCACAATCAAAATTAGATTTAGATGCTGTTTGCTAGTGGTTCCTCCCTTTTTATTTTTGTAGGGTTATTTGAGGGAATGCCTCTCCCATTTCATCTATCTGTCCCATTATGTCTGACAGGACAAGCATGCTTTGGCTCCCAGTTAGATTCAGAACTAAAGTCTTTTTGTGTTGTGGCACTCACCCTTTGGAAATCATTCCTCCGAGATCAGAATGGCTATTGAATAATAGGCTATTGAATGAAAAGCCTACTAGCTTTCCATAAAGCCTTATGGACATGATTTTGCTTGTGTGGGGGGATCTGGGTGTGCGACAGAGGCTGTGCAGTACTGATGTTGCTTATTATTTATTTTTAAAATGTATTGGCCCTCCTCAAGGAAACTATTATTGGTGAATCCTCAGATACCTTGGCTATTGCTTGTTACATGGATATCTAAATTGTTTCTATTATGATTCTTTTATTTTTAAATATATTAAGTTTTAATTGCTGTGACTCACCCAGAATAATTTGAAATGAGTAACAATGTAAAATTGAAATAATAAAGGATCTGTTACTTGGAGGACAAGGGTATTGTCTGATCACAAAATGCTTCAGCATGTTAAATTAGTACAAAAATAAGCAACTTGGTATTTTCCATGAGTTTAGAATTTAAATTCACATTAAGCTATCATGGACCAAGAAGTCCAATCTGCATTAGCAAATAAACTACAATGCCAGAGCATATGCCACCCATGCTCCTATAATTGATTTTGTGCCATACTAAAATTCCTTTGCTATTACTGTACTGAAGATAGCAAAAGTATCATTATCAGTGCATTCCTAAAGTATTCAGATCTTCACTTTTGTCAATTTTGTTATGCTGCAGTTGTTGAAATTCATTTTTTCTCATTAATCTACACTCATTACCCCATAATGACAAAGTGAAAACAGAAATGTAAATTTATTAAAATGAAAAACTGAAATATCAGATTGGCATAAGTATTCAGACCCTTTGCAACAACACTTGAAATTAGCTCAGATGCATTTCTCTTGATTGTTCCTGACATGTTTCCACACCTTGACTGGAGTCCACCTGTGATAAATTAAATTGATTGGATATAATTTGGAAAGGCACAAACCTCTTTATTGAAGGCTTCACAACTAACTAACAATGCATACTATAGCAGAGCAAAAGCCATGAGGTCAAAGGAACTGCCTGAGGAGCTCAGAGAGGATTATTGCAAGGGACAGATCTAAAATTTCTGCTGTACTGAAGGTTCCTAAGACCACAGTGGCCTCCATAATTCTGAAATGGAAATTTGGCATGACCAGGACTCTTCCAAGAGCTGACCGCCTGGAAAAAATGAGCAATCAGGGGAGAAAGGCCTTAGTAAGAGACATGATCTTGTGCGACTTCAGGTACCTGTCTGCTTTTGCAGAGAATGGTTGCCTGATGATGCGCGAGATCATGGCCACCAGAACATTTCACCTTCGGCGCAAAGCATCTGGAAGCTGACCAGATACTGGAGGGCAAATCATCCTGTTCTCCTGTCCCTCAAAGGCAAAGAAACCTTGGCAGACAGGAGACAGATCTTTGCAAGTTAAGTGAATCTGGCTAGCAGGATGAGCGGGGGAAATAGTGTCTCTGCAGTTGTTCGTAAGGATGAACAACTGCCATGGTGCTGTAACATTTGTAATTGAGGAGCTTATCAAGTAACTTCAGTCACTAAGAGAACTATCATTACTCAGGGTTTACCTACTTTTCAATTTTTTCTTTTTAATAAATTTACAGACATTTCTAAAATTCTGTTTTCACTTTGTAATTATAGGGTACTGAATAATGATGGGTTATTCAAACATCAAAGGAAGGAATCACATCTAATAGTATAGAAGGAAAGAAGAAAAATAATTTTCAAAAAGAAGTTCTTTCAGAAATTAGGGATGGAATGTTAGGAACTGTGAAGCTCGTACGTTCTTCCTCATGTGAGAAACTATGCACATATAGTATAATACACTAAAAGTATGATTTCCAGTCATATTCATTTTTATAGGTATTGTAATCAGTTTTAAGTATTTGTAAAAACATATCAGGGCATTTCATAAGCAAGATTAATTAAAAACCAAACAAGAAAAACTTCACGGCTCAATTTACATTGCATTTCAAGGCTGCAATCCTATGCAAATTCAACTCAACTCAATGGAGTAGGTTTGAGCAAACATGCACTGGACTACACTATAAGCAAAATAGCCATCTTTTCATACTAGAAAACCAACAAAAAATCATCAAGAAAGAAGTGCCGCAGACTTATTAGTAACCAGTATAAAGACTTAAAATCACTGTTATAATTTTAGTATCAATTTGTGGTCACACTTGCTTGTGATTTTTGAAAGGTCTTAGAGTAAAAAATGCATTTTGGAAATATACATATTTTTAAAATAAACCAAGGGAACTACTATTGGCATTTAACATTTCACATGAACTACAGAATCTATGGGAAATCATTCCTGATAAAATTATAATTTCATGAGCACCATTGGAAATAGGACTTTGGGAATCAGAAACATGGATTATTTGCATTAAAGTATGTATATGGAAGCTGTCTCTTTTTAAATGATGAATTTACATTCTAGGAATGTCAAATTAGCTTCCCAAAGATGCTATGCATATTCTATATGGTATCAATTATAGTGCAAATTTCTGGTTATGGTTTGATTTTCTTTTGAAGAGATTAATTTAACATGGTGCCTAATGAAGCTTTTAAGGACTGTCAATCTTTTGAATTAGAGTATAATAATTTCATTTGCTAATTATGTTTCTATTTTGATTACTTCATTTATTTGAGATTGTACTTTATTTTCTATAATATCAAAACACATTTAAAAGTTACATATTAAACCAATATGCCACTGAAAAATAGAAATTATATTTATGACAATTAGCTGTTTCCTTGACAAGAAAGGACAGTTTTTCTCTATAATACAAATGTTTATTACATATATGGGAACAAGAGGAGAAAAATATAGGGAAAGAACAGTATATTCTCAAATAATTTCTTTACTATTGTAATAATTAGTGATTAGGCTATTAATTTCATTCTCTTAAGTTATCAACTTTAGCCTCATAGGAAAAACAATCATAACAAGCAAAGAGACTCACAACTGATCCTGTTTTCAATATGTTGGTGGATAGAGGTAAATTACAATTTCTCAGCCAGGAAATGGAACAGCTACAAATTCAATAGTTCTCAAAATGGCACTGACTCATGTGTAATGTTTACTACCATAATTTGGAATATCACTAGCAGTAACTTTCTGCCAACAGAACATAATTACCTTGTCTGGAGATCCCCTCTATCTAAGAGGCACCTTTGTCTCATTCTACTTTTTCCTCAACTAATAGATCTGAGTTATGCCAAGCCTGTCTTACTCATGAGATGCTACATCCAAAGATAACAAAGTATGACATACTTTTATGCTATTTAAAATTTTTAAAAGATACAGCTTTTACATAGTTCCAAGGTATCTTTTTATATGATAAGTGATATGTAGCTAGTACATATTTAGATTTAAACTTAAACCGCATAACATATTTTTGGCCATTTGTAAAAATCAAGAATGCAATCAAACAGTTATCTTATTAGAGCTACTGTCCCAATGTAAAAAACACAATTATATTCCACTGTTGCATTATTTCCAGTGAGCACACACAAATCTGGGGCATTGTATACACTATACTGATTATCTCAATTCTTAACGCTGTTATATTTGGCAATAGTAATTCAGTGAAAGTGAATCCACCAGACTGCCAATACAGTATGCAACAATAATGCATTTGCAATTTTAAGACTTAAATTGACCAAAAGCAAAAGTGGTAGTGCAACTATGAATTTCCAAATTGTAAATTTGTAATTCTCAAACTTTATTGCAATAAAAGTGTATTGACTTCATAATATTAATGAAATTTCTGTGACTTTCATATATTTCATATTATTATAGAAGCATAATTTTAGGGAATGACTAATTCATATTATTGAAAATTCAAACTTTTCTTGAATTAAAAAATGTCATTTTCTACATAAAATATTAATTTAGCACAATATAACTAACATATTTAGAGTTTGAAGGCTTTTTAAAAGAAAAAAAGGATAAATGGTTGCACTATATCAACTTGTTAGAGAGTAGATCCTAAAAACGTATTTTTAGTTTGGAGAAAAATATTTTTATGAGGCCATTTCAAATTATGGAAACTAGCTAGCCCAGAGTTTTAAAAAATCCAAATATCTAGATACCAGTATTCAATATTGATATCAATGAAACTTAATCCAAGTTAAATGCATATACGATTGCAGCCTAAAGAATCTTGGAACCTAAACCTTACTGGTCAGTTATTTGAGATAAGCAAGAGTGTTTTGTTCTTAAAGTTGCTCAATATGTTTTAGATAACAACTATGAACTGAATATTCACAGCAAGCAAATTATCAACAAAGTATTTTTATATATCACTTTCTACCCAAAACACCAGAAGCATTACAAAAATGACAATTCAAACATTTGCTTCATTTTTGCACCATATATTGCCACACTTAAAAAGCATCCTTAAATCTTACTCTTCAGCCTTCAGAGCATGCCAGTCCACCTTCTGAAGTAATAAGAATTTAGAAGAGCAAATATTAATTTGTTTAACCTGTCACAACAGCATCTACAATTTTCTTTCTACCTAAAGATTAAATATGAAATTGCATAACCTAATTCATTTCATTTTATTTAACTGTCTACATTATTCTGTGAGTGCGTGCGCATGCACTATCACACACAGAAACAGTGGTATCTACATACAGTTTTACACAAATATTTACATACATATATTATACACAAACTAATGTGATTCCATGATTTTTTAGTAGAAAGGCATATGCTTTTGTAGCATATAATTGTTGCACTAGTTTTACAAGAGCATTATAAACCTTTTGCAACAATTAGTTAAAGCACAATTCAACCAGAATATTATAGATTGTATATAAAAAATACAATACCTAGAATGCTTATCAAACAAATAATGCTTTATTGGCATCTAAAAAAACATTTAAAACGTATGTTATTTTTTAATTCATTGCAGTACGAGGAGGACAGATCATGGACACTTGTTTGAGAAACAGAGACTATAATGCAGAAATTTCAAAAACACACCATCTCTGTATTATTTATGCTCCTTTTCTGGGCCAAACTGAGGGAACATTTAGTATCACAGCTCTGCCTATATTTTAAAAATTTGCAGCAGCCTAGAAATCTGGGTAAGATATACCAGCGCCTGTTTTCAAGTATAACAATTTCTATGGCCAACCTAATAGCATCTAAAAAATCAAGTTCTTCCATAGGAAGTTTTTTTCTTTGTTTGACAAGTTGTAATTCATCCTTCTGAAGTAAAAGCAAGTTGGGAAAGTTTGCACTTTGTCAGGGGGAAAAAGAAAAGAAAAAAAGAAAAGACAGACAAACTTTACCTACCATGTTCAAATTAAAAACAATATTCTATACAGGTCAGTTGTACAACTATTTAAGTGAAAGATGAACATGAATATTAGATTAACTTAACTCTGGAAGAAAAAAAAATGAACTACTAAGGTCCAGTCAGCCATTCATCTATTACAGAGAGAGATGACAACTTTACAAAAGGTATCTTTTTACCTACTGAGTGATGATTATGTCCCCTCAGTTTCTGTGCTTTCTACCACTGGTTCATTTTCTAATTCAGCTTCTGTGTCACTCTTCTCTTTTTTTGTCTCATTTGAAGTCGCCAACTTTTCATAAAGTTCCAATTCCTCCTGCATTTGCACAGCAGATGGCTGATTCTCTGTCTCTGTGTTTTCACCATTAACTTGGGGTACACTATCAACTTTTTGTTGAGAAGGACCACCTTCAAAATATTCAAACACTCTTGGATGTGGAGGGGGTATCCAGTTGTTCTGTGTTCTCTCTCTCCCAAATCTGTTTCCATTAATTTCTCTACCAAAATTAAAATCTCTATCATCCCTGTCCCTTTGTCTTTCCCATGGCCTACGACGGTCATCAAAGTCTCTGTGAGCATCTTGTTCAAGTCCTCTGTTCCAGGTAGGACCACTTCGAGTTTCAAATCTGTAATTTGTTTGCCGATATCTCTCTCGAGCTTCCTGGAACCCCCTTAGACCACCATATACAGGAAAGGTCTGGTGTTCTCTTTCATCATAATCTCCTCTTTGACCCCAGTGTTTTTCTGAGTTGAAAGCAAAATGCTCTCTCCTTAGATGATCGATACCTGGCCTTCCAAAGTTCTCACGTAAATCTATATGTGGCCTGATAAGATGTTCTCTTCCATCTACAGGAGGTCGGCCTAGACCTTCTCTTGGATCTAGTGGTGGCCTTCCAATAGAATCCCTTATATCTACTGAAGATGCTCGATCTCTACTTTCCACTGGAGGGAAGCGATAGTCTCTATCTCCTTCTTGTTGAATGCTATCTTCCCCAACAGGCAATCTTTTATCTGGGTTAGAAATATCCATATTTTGCCTACTAGAAGTTGCAAATGGTCTCTCTGTTTGAGTAAAAATATCTCCTGGAAGGAAAGGAACTCTAGGTGGAGGAAGGGATGGATCAAGTATAGCTGGAGGAGGAACTGTACGTTGTGGTGGTATCCCAGGTTGCAGTAATGGAAACCTAGGACCAGGTGGCTGTGGTATTAATCCCGATCGGATTTCTACTAGAGGAATTCCAGGCAACCGTTGACTAGAAATAGTTAAATGGGGTAAATTTTGAATTCCAGTGGGTGGTTGTAGTCCTAATAGTCCAGAACCACCTGAAATATTTGGTGGTGGTAATCCTAATAGTCCAGAACTACTTGAAACCATTGGTGGTGGCAATCCTAAAATTGCAGAATTGCTTGATACAATGGGTGGTTGGAGTGCTGTCAAAAGCCCAGAACTACTTGATACAATGGGTGGCTGGATTCCTGACAAACGTCCAGTATTATTTGAGACTATGGGTGGTTGGATTCCCATTAAAAGGCTGGAGCTGCTTGAAACATTTATGGGCTGAAGTCCTGTCAAAAGCCCAGAGCTACTTGAAACACTTGGAGCCTGAACACCTGTTATAAGATTGGAGCTATTTGAAGCAGTGGGTGGTTGAACTCTTGTCAAAAGTCCAGAGCTGCTTGAGACACTGACTGGCTGCACAAGTCCAGCACTACTTGAGACATGGGGTGGCTGGATTCCCCCTACATGCCCAGAACTGGTTGTGATACCAGGTGGCTGTACTCCCTCGGTAAGTCCAGAACTGCTTGAAACGTCATCCTGAACTGAAATACAAAAACTTAAATCAGAGAACTGAAACAACCATGTCTAACTAATATTTTAATAATTTAATTATAGAGTAAGATTAAACTAAATTCAACATCTATATATTGGTTTTGGATTACAATCTGCAACAATATCTATTTAAGGAAAAGTAAACAATATCTCTTACTGAAGAGGAGCTTACAAAATAAACATTTAGAAAAATTGTAAGCTTTTAAAATATTTTATCTAGGAAGTTATAGAGAAGTAAAAAAAAGAACTACTAGGATTTGACATATTGTTTTCCTATCTTCCGGTATATCTGAGTGAATAGAAATTATAAAAATCATGTTAAAAGCTTTTTAATTATTTGTATATTAATATTAATACAATTTAGATTAAATGAACAAAAGTATTGTGGCAATATAGTGATGAGTGAATAACAGATCTTATTGAAAACAGACCACTGTTGGAAAAAACAGAAATTATATTGAAACTGGGCTAATAAACAACTCCAGTTATGCCGATCCTATTTCCTATCTTCTAGTATAAATGTATGAATATATGTCTTTATTTAGCTCTTAGAAAAAACAGGTAAGTTTAATACTCTCCCAAAAATGGCATCTGATACAGGACTAGAATTCTTGAAAGTTATGACATTCCTATATTATGCAAGCATGTATGTGTGTTTATGTGCACATGCATTTGTCCATGTACATACATATATACACGCACATGCAAGCACACATATAACTCTTCCAAAAGGTTTTATAATGCTATTTACCAGTTCTGTTTTCAGTAGAAGACGTCTGAAGATCAGCACGAAGAGATCCTTTTTCATCTAATTCTGAACTGTTCTTTGAAAGAGAAGGAAAGACACTTCCGGCAGATAACGTTGGTGTCGTAAGACTACCAGAAACACTACCACCTGGTAGAACAAGGCTGCTAAAATCTTTCATTGATTCTTGAGCAATGGTCAGGGACGGCTGTACAAGAGCTGTAAATCAATACATATGCACATTAATGCTGTGCAAATCTATGTATGTCTTTCTAAAAGAAACCACCAGTATGTTATTTAAACTCTGAAACATCTTTTTACTTACTATATAAAAAGTAACCACAAATAAGTTAAATATATAATGTTTAAAACATCCAGACTGAAGAAAGCTATTAGAAAACTCATCAAAATACAGTTGGATTATAACTGAAATAATCCAATAGAATCATTACTCATCAATAACAATAAATACAATCTATTACCTTTTAATTTGGGGCAATTAATACAAATAGTGCAGCTTTCAAAACAGCATGAGTCTCTTGGGATCAGACAGAAGATGGTTCAGTTATGGCCTTTCATTTCTGCCTGATATTAACTGTTGTTTTAAGAAAGAATTAAACTGAGAGTTTATAGACTAATTGGATGATACTCGGTTTATTTCATTTTATGGGCAGAAATGCCAAAACCTGTCTGTAGGAGGCACTATGGTGCTTTAAGCACAAGTAATATTAAGTTGACACAAGTGCAAAAACTTGAAGATGTTAAGTCCCACTCTGTGGGAATACAGAAACAAAGCTTAGATCGTCATGATTTAAGCTTTTTTTTTATACCACACCAGAGGAATTCCTTTACATGAAAGGAGCTGACATCTACAAGGGGTGCAGAAATAGAGCTTAGATCTTCATGATTTAAGCTTTTTTTCTGCATCCCATGAAAAGATATCAGTTCCCCTTAGCCAGCAGCTCTTTCAGCCACCGCCTGGAGTCCTCAGCAGGCAGTGGTGGGCTTTCTGGGCAAGCCAACATAGAAGACTGCAAATGGCAATCACATGATCACAGGGTGCTTGACTATTAGTTGTAACAATTCACTTAATGACTGCATTGTTTTGTGACAGAAGTTCAATCCAAAATGTAGTTGTGAGTCAATGACTTCCTGTACAAAGAAATGTTATCTACATGCAAAAATCATTCTGGAGCCGTATATTCTCCTATATTAACCCTAACCCTAATTGGAAGTTTTGCTAGGAAAACATTTCGCATAAAACAGGACTGTTTATACAGTTTTTGATAATGCCAGTAGAGGTGCAATCCTACCTAACACAGGTAAACTTGGGCACTTATTTAAGAATAGCAGTAATTCAGTTCTAAGCTTTATAATATTATTTATAAAAATAAATCCAATGTTAGCCAATTCAACCAAACTGTTTTTTTCAACAATGAGAGTTTTATTGTAATCCTATAAAGAAAAATTAAGACAGCTTACATGTTGGAACTACTGGTGGTGGAACAGGTGGTGGAACAGGTGGAGGCATGAAACCTAGAAGAAACAAAGAATAAATATTAATAGACAAATAAACTTAAGAGAAATAAATAACAATGCCAAAACATTTTGATATATATCATAGAATGGAAAGATAACTTTACCAGGAGGTGGTTGTGAAGGATTAAAGCTTGCTCTCAAGAATGGAGGCGGAGGAATTCCACTATAACCAGGTGGAGGGACAGACATTGTAACAGGAAATGCAGGTGGAACTAAATTAACAGCCGGCACAGTCGGAGCTACAGGAATCTGTTATAATGGGAAAATATTCCTGGTGATCTTTAATCCATATACATTTATGAGAAGGACATTTTAAAATTGCACCTCTGGAAATTGGCCTCTTTGGGCTATTTTGCTGTTAAAATTTCAGCTGTGGAATGAAGGAGGTACCCTGGGAGCCACAAAATAGGGACATTTATAGCTTGCAAGTTGTTACAGAAATGCATGTAGGAAGCGCAATGTAGTATTATTTCTGTCTTTTCAATGTAGAAGAACTTCTGTCTCTTTTCAGTCTTTTAATAGTTAACCAACAAATGGACTTCTAAAAAGTCCAGATAACTACTTTTCATTTTCTTTCCAAATTCTCTCTCTATCAGTGAAACTGAACATTTGCCAGTTAATTCCCAAAATAACTTTGCATCAATTTAAATTTTATTTATCACATTTTTAATCCATTCATCTCCTTCGGAAAATGATTTACTATATAGGAGAAGAAAATCATAACTTTTTTGGGGGAGACAACTTACCATAGTATCATTCCCAGGGTTTTGCTTCCTCTCACTTCTACTCGTTGAGATTATTTTGTACTACGTAATTTTTGGGAGCCTCCTTAAGAAGCAACCAACATGGGATGTTCCTGAGATGTCTGAGTGGAGTTCTTTGTTCTATGTGTGAAACCAATGTATTTTCTGTTTTGTGCACACTTAACTTCAGAGTTTTTCACAGTAAAAGGGAAAAAAAAGTCTCAACAAGTTGCAAATATTAGAATCATTGAGAAGGTATGACAAGATATGATAAGCATCTGATACAAAAGTAGAGTTGACAATCTAATCAATAATCTGAATGTTCATTACTGGAAGAAAAGTGTGGTCAGAAAATAAAGTACAATACTAACCTGTAGCATAGTGACAGACGGTGTGTAAGTTTCTGCCTGTGTTGTGACAACTGTGGTTTTGTCAATGGTTGCAGTCTGGGTTACCTGCACACTCTCTTTTACAGTCTCTGACGTCCTTGTAGTTTCCCATTCTACAGAAACAATACACTAGTGTTTTGAAAAGCACATTAGAAAATAATAAGCATTTGCTCTACTAGCTACGAACCTACATTTTCGCAATGAATGGAGATTGAAAAATATATTTAAAAAAAACTATATAAATGGCACATTCCCAGATTGTTTTATGTTGAGCAAGATTTTTTGGGTGTGGTGGGTGTGGTATCTTATGGTTCTTGAAATTTACAATTTACAACCTTGGATTAATGTTTGCTGTTTCCAACAGTGTAATAGAAAGACTGATCGATATTACTGTGTTTAGTGTTTAAAAACTACATTGTTTTTTAATATGTATTATTAGACATGTACAAAATTTGGATCTAAAGCACCTCTGGGAGATTCAGATCTGAGTATTTCATAATATATTTTTGTTTTATTAGTATGATTTTTCCGTTTCTTCCTGTGCATCAAATTACACCAAACTAAACCAAATCAAACCAAACCCCACAGTTTTTAGCAAAGCATTATTTTGAAAGTAGCAATTGATTTCTCCTATTTACAAATTCTCTACAGTTTTGGACTAGGGATATATCTACACTAAATCTTAAATATTATGATATATATTTATTTAATTAGTAAATAAATTTCCTTTGGAAACAAATAATTAGTAAATAAGTATATTTAATAAATAAGTACCGTAAGCAAATAAGTTTATTTATTTAAATAAATAAGTAAATAAATTTCCTTTGGAAACTAGCATATATCCCAGTTGAAGAGGGAAATTTTCTAGATATGTCACAAAGTGGAACTCTGTAATTCAGCTTGGCTGCCAACAGTCAGCCTACTTCTTAAATAGCCTGAGAGGAACAATACTTGTACTGCATATTTAGATTATTGGAAATATACTTCTCTGGAACAACATATAAAAAAATGAAAATAAAGTTTTTATTACAAAGAATTTAAAATTGTTCTTACCACTATTTACTGTTTCCTGGTCAATCATGCCTCCTTCTGCAAAGCCATCTAAATCATCCACCTTAACTTTTTCCCAGGGTATATATGATACTCCAAGATCCACATCCCAAAACTGTTTGTATTCAGTTTTCACCCCTTTGTTTAAAGCCCATGCAATCTGAAAACAAAGCAAATTCAATGTGGTGAAAACCAAAGTACAATAATCTCTACAAGGCATCATAGCATTCTGTTTATTTTTACACAGTCTGATTGACAATTCATTTGCTGAATAGGACATACCGTATTTTCCGGCGTATAAGACGACTTTTGAAACGAAAAAAAATCAACCAAAAATCGGGGGTCGTCTTATACGCCGAGTATAATTTTCCAACTAGATCCTGCACCAATCACTGCAAGGCTGCTCGGACTGCCTCTCTAACTCAGCCAATCCAAGCAGGCTTTTTATGCATGCAAACGAATTTTCCAACTCGATCCTGCACCAATCACTGCAAGGCTGCTCGGACCGCCTCTCTAACTCAGCCAATCCAAGCAGGCTTTTTAATTAAAAAAGAACTGGTGTTGCCTCGGAAGTGGGGGGGTAGTCTTATACAGCGAATATAGGCCTAAACCTATGTTTTAACTATAAAATTAGGGGGTCGTCTTATACGCTGGTCGTCTTATACGCCGGAAAATACGGTAGTTGCAGAACAGAAAAATGCAATGTCCAAATATGTTATAATGATATCTTTTATTTTACATTAAAGATCAATTCATCATAAAATTTCCTTTTTATAGAAAAGGAGATACCAAAGTTACGTAGCACAGAAAAACATAGATGACCTGTTGGATCTATAAAGAGTCTTTTTAATAACATTTCCATTTAATTGGAGTCATTAAAATGCATTCTCCAGATGAATTCTTTCCTAGAACATTTTATTTTTTCCCAGTAATATAAATATTAAAATCTACATAACATAGACATAAGAATCTATACAGAAACTTATTTATTATATTTATATCCTGCCACAATCCCCTAAGAGAGAGAAAAATAGGAATGCTTTGCCTTTCTTATTGCTCTAGAATAAGCTTGAACCTGGACACCTTCGTTATTTCACTATTCATCTTTCACCTATTGTTCCAGGCATCGTTCCTGCTGCTTCATCTTCCAGAGGGCCACTAAAACCCATGAAGTTGCCTAGATCCAGTGGAGTGAGGCCATTCAGGAGCAAGAGTCTGAGTTACTTCTTGCGAGTGGTGAGGTAGGCGGTTAACTGATGGAGGCACTGATCTAGCAGACAATCCAAATCGACCTGATAACATAGTTTGTTGATTTAACCATGACAAAGGAGTAATGGTAATACCTTCCATATCCTCCAGATATAAGACAATTGCTCCAAAGCAAAAATTATATCTAATTTGTACAGATCTTCATGAAAATCCTAGGTTTTCTCAGCACCCATTGTTTCGAGGTTAAAATCTTCCAATACCCATAGATGCAGAAAACTCAATCATCAACCCAACAACCAGGCCCAGGAACCCTGGGATAGATCCAGATAGACAGCAGGGGCATTATTATAACAACAGTACAGTACCTAGTTTGTCCTTAGACGCAACTTAACACAAAGGCAGTCACATCTTGCAAACTTCAAAACAATGATCTTGGTCACAAGATCTCATAATATATCAACACCACCTTATCTCCTGATCCTGATACTCAGGCTGAGGCAGGACCCAAAACCTGGTTGAGCAAATTTTGAAAGAAAGATATTGCTATTCTCATGCAATTAGGAGTGAGTAACACACACCAGATCTACTTGCCTATCACCAAATCATGAAAAGATGCTGCTTTATCAGACAAAGTACTCTGATAATCTGACCACAAGGTCCCCATCATGGAGCTACTGGATTGGAGAAAAGAGACAAATCATCTGTCCCCTGAAATAGTGAACCCGATGCCTTCCACCATATTTTCCTTGGCTGAAAACACTGGTATTTGGCGTATGTATTCTGTATTCTTCCCATCCAACCATCCTATTCATCTAAGGCAAGCACTTACTTCATCCCAATTCTCACTAACCATTTTTCCTACCTAACCTATGCTTGAGTTAACAATCTGGCAAATCACTCAGCCCACCTCCTAGCCCAACCCTATTTACACGAGACTCTAGACATTCCAATTTCCAATAACATCCAACACATTCAACTCCCTTCTATGTGATTTGGAGATGAGTACAGTAGGCAGACTTCCATTGGTCCTGGACATTACTCCTTCACCACCTGATCCACATTCTTCTATTACTATTGTTAGATTTATGTTCCACTATCCTTGCAAACTGATCAACGTATTATTATAACAAGCATATGAAATAGGATGAGAAACATGGTGTTGCTCAAATCAACCAGTGAGTTTCTATGGCTCAGGATGGATCTAGTCCAAAATCTTAAGCACTAACACAGTGGCTTTCCATCATTATATACAAAAGCACATGATTATGATAATAAACTATAATTCATACTGCATATAAGCAGGACCACTGAAACTGTACCTTAATAATTTTAGATCCAATTTTGTAGGACCCAGAGCTTAATTTCTGTAGAGCACGATAGGCATCTTGCCTATGAACCATGCAGACATATGCACAACCTCTAGGAGGGATCATCTATAAAATAAAAACAAAACAAGGGGAAAAGTAAAATTAAAACAAAATTAATAACTGAGATTCAGAAAAACCTCTTGCACTAATAAATATTAGCAACCCCAAATATATTTTATCATATCCCAATGCCATTCTAAATGATTTCCTGAAATTCAGTATGTTTTAAGAGACATAAATGGAGTTACAAAAAATATCTTACTGTGTGAATACAATTTATATTTCTCTGCATCCACCACACAACCTCTAAATACCTTTGTTTTAAAATAGATCATATAAAACTTCCTTTATGTAAAATAAAGAATTTATGAAAACTCAAAATTATCATTGTTTTAAAGTTACAGATTATTTTACTTACATTTATAGATTCTATTTGTCCAAATTCTTCAAATAAATTGGTTAAATCTTGCTGTGTGGCTTTCTTGTCCACTTGACCAACCCAAAGCGTGGTACTGCAGACTGCCACAATAAATTAATGGCAAAGGTTTATATTTTATTCATATAATTTGTCATTTATCATCACTACAATCTTTTATTGTCACAGAGGAAAAGACAAACTGAAACAATTTACAACTTGCCCATATGTAGAAATCAATACAATTATTTAATTTAAAGCAGTGGAAATGGAAAATGTCAACTGTCTTCCAAGAAGTGAATAGCAGGATCACAAAATCTTGAAACACTAACTTTTTATGAAAGCTACATATAAATAAGAATGTTTAATGCATATAAAAAAGCAGAGGCATGGGGAGAATACAGAAATATTGAATATAGTAATATGGTTATTACTATTGTAGTGATTAACAAAGGAATCAAAATCAATACTCAAACAAAAGTATATTTGAAATAGCAAGTGATGCCATAAAAGAGGGAGTAGTAATCTTTAATTCTTCCTTCCTCTTAGAAACCAACTTATTAACTTCAAAACTTTTCGTGTAACTCCAACAAGTTATGGAGAAAAGAATACAACTCCCATCCCCATGTTACAGGAAAAAAAGGCAAATATTATAAGAATATGGAAAACTATAGTGGACATACCACTGAATATTTATGAGCAACATATTTAGCTTCGTGTAATATATTTTTAAGAAATGTTTTAAAAACGCTTTCCTTAACATTAGTTAAATGTATCTTAATAATACATCCAATTTATTGGATTATTACAGTAAAAATGTATGTTTATATCAAATCTTGCAGAAAATTTTACACCATACATATATTTTTAAAATATTCTGTGCAGACAAACTAACAAAATGGATAGAAATGGCAAGCAACCAATCACAGAAAAAATTAAATTTAAGTGAGCATAATATTTCTTCCACAATAAATATCAAATAGGACAAGCTAAATCCCAGAAATAGCAAGCAGCTCTTAATTCTGAGTTGACCCTGAAACCCAGGAAGTCTCACTAATTTTAACAGTACGATTTAGCACAGTGCTTATCTTTCTACAGAATTACATCTCTTTTGTGGGCCAGGATCTCTAAGGTTAATAATAATAGTCAGCAGTAATAGTTCTGTTTCTCCAGTTTCTCCCTGATTTATAAATTCTAAAGTGTTATCCCAAAAAGCAAACTATTCTGCCTACTACAGTGGATCATGCTGAAATTTACCTCAAAAACTATTTAAGGAATGTTAATGTAATTTTAGTGAAAGGAAATACACACACTGAGAATCTCAGATCAGTATGAAAATGTACTACAAACATTTCAGAAAATATCCGTACATATTATCAAATAAACCAGATCATACATACCACTTAGTGTTTTTGATCGGACTGGAGGTAACCCTTTTTTCTGTCTTTCTTTTTCCCTTTCTCTAGCTCTTCTTTCACTTGAGTATGACCTTGATGACTTCCTCTTTCTTTCTCTTGATCTGGAACGTGAGCGCTTTCTATGTTTACGCTTTCGAGAACCAGACCGTGATCTTGACCTTCTTTTTCTTGGTGACCTATAAAATAATCAGTTAAATTATGTTAACATTCATAAGAGAAACAAAATATGGGTTTTAAGCATGAAGACAAATATCTTTGTAATAAAATTACAAAAACCTTGAACGTGATCTTGAGCGTGTTCGTGATCTTGAAAGAACAGCTGGTTTCTTTTCTTCTTGCTCAAAGACTTCTTGTTCTATAACCTCCTGGGCTTCATCTATATCCATGTCCTAAAAATAGGGAGGAAATGAGATGCCAACACATTGGAAAATATATTCATTCTTATCTATATTTGTTTATGAAGTTTTTTTTTCATATATTCCTGAAGACATCAGTTTGTTGTAGGAAAATCTTCTTACTCCAGGTCCGTAGTAAATAAAGCCCCCCTCATTTACGATCTGATTTGCGAGGGGGGAGCGGACCTGGCGGGTATTACTGAAACCTGGTTGGGCCAAGAGGGGGGTGTTCCCCTGGTGGAGATGTGCCCACCCGAGTTTTGGATTTTTCATTGGCCGAGGGCTCAGGGAGGGGTGGGGGGGTTGCGGTGGTTATTAAGGAAGATCTGTGTCCTAGGGAATCCACTGTTCCTCAGACGACAAGATGTGAATCCCTCTTTGTGAAGTGTGGTTCCGGGGTTCAGATGGGCCTATTGATCACATACCTGGCTCCCTGCTATGTGACATCGGCCCTGCCTGAGCTCGAGGTTATAGCCGGCTTGGAGGTTGAGACCCCCAGGCTTATGGTCATAGGGGATTTCAACCTACCCTCTGCCGGTGGGACTTCGGGGATTGCTCAGGAGTTCATGGCTTCCATGACAGCCTTGGGCCTGACTCAATTAATTCGGGATCCCACATACGTTGGGGGTCACATCTTGGATCTGATTTTTGTCTCTGGACAGTGGCAGGATGATCTAGGTATAGGGGATGTTGTTGTAGAGCCCGTCATAGTCTGATCATTCGCTCCTTAGGCTGGACCTCCATGCTGCACCCCCTCATCGTGGGGAGGCGGGGCCTATAAAATGGTTCCACCCCAGGCGCCTGATGGACCCGGATAGGTTCCTGATGGAGCTTGGGCCGTTTCCCAATGCTCGCACACACAACTCGGTTGGGGACTTAGTGGCCACCTGGGATAAGGTGGCGGCTGAGGCCCTTGACCGAGTTGTACCCTTGCGGCCTCTGACCCGGTGCCGATCCCGATTGGCTCCTTCGTTTTCTGAAGAGCTGAGGGAGATGAAGCGCTGGAAAAGACGCCTAGAGAGTGGTTGGAGGACCACCCGCTCCGGATCTGACCGAACACTACTGCGGTCCCATATTAGAACCTATTTAGTGGCAATAAGGGCAGCAAAGCGTTCTTACTTTTCTGCCCTTATTGCGTCTGCAGAAAATCACGCGGCCGATCTTTTTAAGGTGACCCACTCCCTTTTAGATGTGGGAGTGCGGGAGGATCCTTTGGAAGGATGGGCCGAGGATTTTTCAAATTTTCGGCAGGACAAAATCGCTCAGATTCAGGATGGGTTGGACTCTGACTGGGCAACTCTGGACGGGAGGGTCCAGAGAAGGCACGCAATTTGGGTGTCCTCCTGGATGTACGGCTGTCGTTGGAAGACCATATGGCAGCCGTCACCAGGGGGGCTTTCTATCAGATCCGTAGGATCTACCAATTATGGCCCTTTCTGGATCGGGACGCACTTCGCAGTCACATCCGCCCTCGTCATTTCTCGCCTAGATTATACAAATGCTCTGTACATAAGGCTCCCCTTGAAGAGCACCCGGAGGTTCCGGTTGATGCAAAATGCAGCCGCGCGGGTGGTTTTGGGGGGCTTCTCGGAGCTCCCATGTTACACCACTTTTGCACTAGCTGCATTGGCTCCCAGTGGCCTTCCAGGTGCGATTCAAGGTGTTGGTGATCACCTTTAAAGCGCTCCATGGCTTGGGACCTGGGTACTTACGGGACCGCCTACTGTCACCGTCGGTCTCTCGTCGACCAGTGCGCTCCCACAGGGCGGGCCTCCTCGGGGTGCCGCCGGCTGGACGGCTGACGACCCCGAGGGTTCGGACCTTCTCTTTGGGAGCACCCTCCCTCTGGAACGAACTACCCCCGGAGATGAGGACCATCCTCGACCTATTGACCTTCCGGCGTGCACTAAAAAACCCCTTATTCCATCAAGCTGGTCTGGCCTAAAGTTACATGTAGGGTTTTAAATTTGATTTTAAATGGTTTTAGCTTTCTTAATCCCCTAATCTTTTAATCTTTTGATAATAGCTAATCTATTTAATTCTTTTAACTCATTTTGATTATTGTATGTGTATTTATATGTATATTTTTATCTGGCTGTACACCGCCCCGAGTCCCTCTGGGAGAGGGGGCAGTATACAAATTTAAATAAAGGGTGGGGGTGGATTTCGGGGAGGTCATTTGGGGAGAGTTCAATCCTGTGACCCTCGAGGACATGGACAGGATACTGGGTGGGCTTAATGCCACCACATGTTTACTGGATCTGTGTCCCTCCTGGCTGGTTTTGGCCACCCGGGAGGTGACACGAGGTTGGTTCAAGGATATTATTAACACTTCCTTGAGTGAGGGGCTTTTGCCGGCTGCCTTGAAAGAGGCGGTGGTCAGGCCCCTCCTCAAAAAACCGTCCCTGGACTCAACATTATTATCTAACTATTGTCCGGTCTCCAACCTTTTCTTTGTGGCGAAGGCTGTTAAGAGTGTGGTGGCAAGACAGCTCCCTCAGCACCTGGATGAAGCTGTCTATTTAGATCTACGCCAATCAGGTTTTAGGCCCGGGCACAGCACGGAAACGGCGTTGGTCACATTGGTGGATGATCTCTGGAGGGCCCGTGACAGGGGTTGTTCCTCTGTCTTGGTCCTGTTAGATCTCTTGGCGGCTTTTGATACTGTCAACCACAGTATCTAATTGCGACGGCTGGGGGGGGGGGTTGGGGTGGGAGGCACCGTGTTACAGTGGTTCTCCTCCTTCCTCTCCAGCTGTTCGCAATTTGTGTTGACAGGGGGGCAGAGGTCGGCCCCGAGGCCCCTGATTTGTGGGGTACCTCAGGGGTCTGTACTCTCCCCCTGCTGTTCAACATTTATGTGAAGCTGCTGGGTGAGATCATCCATGGTTTTGGGGTAGAGTTCCATCAATAGGCTGATGACACTCAGTTATACATTTCTACCCCAGGCCACCCCATCGAAGCCGTTGAAGTGATGACCCGGTGCCTGGAAGCCATGCGGGGCTGAATGGGGCGAAACAGGTTTGACTCAACCCGGCCAAAACCGAGTGGCTGTGGTTTCCGGCACCCAGATACAGCCAGCTAAGTCCATCGCTGGCCGTGGAGGGAGAAATTTTGACCCCCACGGAGAGGGTACGCAATTTGTGTGTCCTCCTGGACGTACGGCTGTCATTAGAAGATCATATAGCAGCCGTCGCCAGAGGGACTTGTCAATTCCGTAGGATCTACCAGTTGCGGCTTTCTGGATCAGGATGCACTCCGCACAGTCACATCTGCCCTCGTCATCTCCCGCCTAGACCATTGCAATGCTCTCTACATGGGGCTCCCCTTGAAGAGCATCCAGAGGCTTCAACTGGTGCAGAATGCGGCTGCGTGGGTGGTTTTGGGGGCTTCTCGGAGCTCCCATGTTACACCACTCCTGCGTGAGCTGCATTGGCTGCTGGTAGCCTTCAGGGTGCGATTCAAGGTGTTGGTGGTCATCCATAAAGCGCTCCATAGCTTAGGACCCGGGTACTTACGGGACCGCCTGCTGCCATCATCGGCCTCCCGTTGGCCAGTGCGCTCTCACAGGGCAGGCCTCCTCGGGTTGCTGTCAGCTGGACGATGCCGGCTGGCGACCCCAAGGGTGTGGGCCTTCTCTGTGGGAACACCCTCCCTCTGGAATGAATTATCCCCGGAGAACTATCCCTGACCTACGAAACTTCCGTCATGCGCTGAAGACCCACCTTTTCCACCAAGCTGGTCTGGCCTAGAGTTACTGACAGGGTTTTTAAATTGGTTTTTAACAGTTGTAATTTTAAAATTTTCCCTTGTTTAGTTTTAGTCCTATTGTATTCAGCCACTAATTTAATCCATTTTAACTCCATTTTAAAATTGTATTTATAAGTGTGTTATTTTTACTCGGCTGTACACCATCCCGAGTCACGTTGGGAGAGGGGGCAGTATATAAAATTGAATTAATAAATAAATACTCAATATATCTTAATGTGTCTTTACTGTGCTCTTGGAGAGTATCCTGGTTTGCAACAAGTTATATTATGATATCAAAACTAATGTTAATCATTTACATTCCCAGTAAATAGGCCCCCTTGAAATTACAGCATATAGTGTTTATTTTACAATTTTGTGATCTACTAAATTCATAATTTAAATAGAAATACTAAATTTTACCTGTTGTTGAACATCCATTGAATTGTCAAGCTTTGTTTCCACTTCTAAAAACTGTTGGTGACTGCTGTCTTGTGAAGGTGACACTGAATGCTCAGAACCAAAATTTTCTTCTTGAGTTTCTTCAGGGCTTACCTGCAGTGAAAAAGATTTACATTATTTTTTTAGCCTCAAACTTGCAACGTATGTCTGTTCGTCGGTCGGTCGGTCGGTCTGTCTGCCTCTCTCTCTCTCTCTCCCCCCCCCCATATTCCATTTGTATTATGGAATATGTTTGGAATTTTGGATAATATCAACAAGCAAGCAAACAAGCGTGCAAAATTCAGTCCTTTATTTCAAACCACAGCCCTGGAACTACAATTCAAATAAATGATAGGAATAGAAGTTAAAATGCAAATATAAACAAGTGAAGTATAAGCAAGTTTTATGCTGAATAAAAAAAAATAGGAGGGGGAAAAGAAGCTAATGCTGAGGGGAATTCAGGATGGCAACACAAATATACTTTTTTTGAATGTCTAAAGTAACAACATGTTTCAAAAAAATTAGAAATCTAAGGCCATATGATTAGTTTAGAAATTTTAATAAATGCAGTATTTCCAAAAGTAAGAAAAATAATATACCTTTGATGGCTGCTGATCTAGAAGTTGCTGCCGAAGATGTTCTAAGTTTTGTTGCTGTAGTTGTTCAGCTAGCTGATGAAAAAGTGAGTTGTTCACGGATTCAGATACAAGAGGCCTAAAATACATAATTTAGTACAGTTACCCTATTGTTTACAGTAACTGTATAAATACATTCAGAATTCATTATTTAAAGAATATATCAGAGCTTTGTGGAACCAGAATTTGACATTCTCGTGAAATGTGGTGAGAATAGGAAGGAACAAGAAGACTAGCTTGATCTAATGGGGTTATAATGGAATTCAAACATTGTTGTAGGTCATATTGCACTTTATGTGGTAGGGAGAACCCAATACTGTGACTTTTAAACAATAGTTCATAGATTTAAATATTGAATGAACCCAACTGTTGATTTAAGAAATTGTGCTTTATCCTCAGCAACTCCTCTCTCCTCCCTTCTTCCCCTTTCTCAGGTGTAAGAAAATAACTTAAAAGAATAAGTTAGTAAGAATAAAATGTACTTGAAATCTCAAGTAGGGGAAGTCTGGCCTGTCTGAAAATAATTTAAAAACACATAAATTTAAGGACTTAAATTGTTTTTCCCATAACTACTTCTCCATCACCACTTAACGTCACAAATACTTCAAAACCATTTTGCATAGGTGAAAAGCCTCTGGATTAGGACAAGCAATTAAAACCAGAAAAGTTGGGTTTAACTGCATATTCACTTTGTAAATAAGTTCAAATTAAAATATAAAATGAGGTACTTCCAATCACAAATTAAGACTTACAATTGAGAAGTTGGAGTTTCCTTTTTGGGCTCTTCATTCAAATCAGCTTCTTCTCCGAAATCTCCAAACCTATCTATCAGCTTCTAGGAACAAACAAATTATGCATTAAAAAGACATTGTTGAACAAGAAAAGTATTATTTGAAATAAAAGGTTTCTATTAATTTTTTTTGATGCGTTAGATATATGTATATATTAACTGTAATGAATAAACTATAACTATGATACAAATGTACAAAACATTCTTTCTAAAACAACGCCTTTTGCCTTGCTTATATGTGTTACCACAGATCTAAAACAATCACATAAATCTAAAATTCAAAATATATATACTTAATTGGGATCACATTAATTGATGTACATTATCTGTATGTACTACAAAGACATGACATGTGTTACTAAAATTAGAAATTATAAGATAGGCTTTGATAAAACGACAATTATACATCATTTAAAACTGCAAGTTTAGTTCCCAATAGAATACCAAGAATTGCAAAAACAGGACAAAAAAAATTACAGTAATATTGGTCAACTGATTGTGAAAGAGAAAATTCATATCAGTTACTATATAAATGGAGTATTGTTATTACTATTATTGTATTCATTTAGTTATGATCAAGATAATACAGAAGCATTGACACATATAACAAAAACAGTGTATCAATCTCTTTAATTTTTATCCCATTGAGTCAGTTTTTTTTTTTGGCAATTGCCTGGATTAGTCCCTGTAGTTTTCTTGGCAAGATTTTGGAAGTGGCTTGCCATTGCCTTCTTCCTAGGGCTGAGAGAGTGAATGCCTGGCCCAAGTTCACTCAACTGACTTGGTGCCTAAAGTGGGACTAGAACTCAGTTTCCTGGTTTCTAGCCTGTTGTGCTTTAACCACAACACCAAACTAGTGTATCAGTCATATACAGGAATGGTTCCAATCTCTGCAGCTTGGCTTGGCTGGGAGATTGGTGGTGGTGGTGGTGGTGGTGGGGGGGGGGGGGGGGGGGGGAGAAGAGGAACTGAACCACATACACGCAGTGGGCCGGCATGCATGTTTGTGAGTGCTCTTCAGCCCTCCACTTGTGCAAGTTATAAGCTGCACATGTGCATGCCGGCCAGTCACTTGTGGGGCCCAATTCTGAATATGTTGTGGGCCATGGCCCAGGGGTTAAGGACCCCCTGATAAACAGCATATTATACTAAGATTTAAAAGAAAAAAGATAAAGCAAACAAAACATAAAATGTAACGTACATAAAACATAAAGTACAAAATAAACAAAAAAAGTAGAAGATTTCATATTGTTATCACTCCATGATTAGAACATCTCTAATCTTCTTATGGAAACTGCTACAGATAGGAACCCAGCAACTCTACTACTCAGCAAATTATCAATCTGAGAGTTAGAAATGAACCTTTTTCCTTCATAACCAAGTTGATTTTAGTTAGATATATAGGTAAATTACCACAGAAACAGAGTATGACTAAGGATCTCAGGCTCATTCAGTGAATGGAATTCCACTGTACTTCCCCATCTAATACTGCAAAGAGAAAATCACTGAGTCACACTGTGGAGGACTTAGTATAACTTTAGTCAAATATTTTGTTCCACAATCTTATGAATAACTACCTTGTTAAAAGAGACACTCTGTTCTAGTGGATTGAGGGTATTGGCAGCGGCGGCAGCGGCCGTAAGTTGAGCAGTGAGAGCCTGTAGCTGAACAACGAGACCAGCATCCAGTGCTTGAAGCAATGATGGTTGTGGTTTTTGTTGTTGCATCTGCAATGTCTGTATTAACTGCTGAAGCTGAAATGGAGTTTGGAAGAAGATAGTTTTGCTATAATTAAAATCTGAAATTAAGCATCAATTCTAGCACTGCTTTGAAAGATGGGACAAAATATCCCAAATCAAAACTTCAATTCCAAGCACATAATTCCTAATTTTAAATTTTCAAAATGTTTTGTAAAATATAAGCAATATTCAATGTACTTACAAAAGAAACAGGATGGAAAGACATGTCAAAGTGATAATCAAAGAGAGCATTTTGGCACAAATGTCTGGTGAAGACATGATGAAAATGCAGGGATGTTGTTTGCAGCAGAAATCAGTGAACAAACGTCTTAAGATAGATGGATAGATAGAGCTCATCATAGCTGCTCCTTGTGATTAGACCATAGGAAATTTTAGTGGTCAGTTTATGCGAGCAGCTAGGAGTTAAACGATTCCATCTAAGCTCATAGTTGTATATAGATATAATATTTAGTTCATTTCTTAATTGCTTTTAGAATTATTTTTTACTCCTTTTTAAATATTTTTTTTTCCAGAATGGCCAAGTATTTACTGCATTCATTGGTTAAGTTTTCTTGTTAACAAAATTAGGTTCAAGTACAAGTTTAATAATTTGGAAAAAAAATACTTTTTTGGAATAAACAGCCGAAGTACTTAGAGCACTGATTCTGAAAAGTTAAAACAGACTAAGAGTCCAGAAGGATTTGAAATAAGATTCTGAAATTAATTATAAGAATCATTCTTATGGAAAATTATTGTTGTTTAGATTCCTTAGGGAAAAAAACATGAAAAAGTGGGACTTTGAAAGCTGAATACTAGAGGAAGCTATAAGTAACTAAAATTACAATTAAAGAATACTAAAAAGTCAATTTGTTAATTTATAAGGGAGCAAAATATTTTAACACTGGATATTATCAAGAATACTTGTGAACAATGGACTCAAAGGTTTATTTTAAGAATGTTATCAAAGATAGGTAGTGTATAGATATTACAGAGAGGAACAAACTCTAACTGCAAGACTGAAATTGATTTGAATGTATTTAAAAATGACAAGCTATAAGAATATGGAAAAAGATGGTAAAACTGGATGTACAAATGAAACCAATTGAAGTGTTAATAATTTAAAAAGATATAAAAATAAGCTAATGATTGAAATAACTTTTCTACGCTAGATTTACAAGAGGGAATTGTTAAGGTTTGAAGGAATTTTGGAGAAGGAGAAAATGAAAAGAAATCAAGTTCTAAAACACAATTTGAAGGAATTAAAAATCAAGGTTGTTACAGTTATAGGGAAAGAGTATAAAGTTGGTTTATTTGATTGAAGTTGAAACAGATACATTATTATCTCTAGCAACCCTTTAATGGCTTTTGCTGACCAGAACTGAACAGAGATTTTAAGATTTCGTTTACAATTAAGAGATAAGGTATGGGAAGAAGACAACATTTGTTGTATTTTAAGAGATGATAAATTATTAAAATTGTTTGTACTTGTGATGATGGGGGAAGTTACTTATTTATATATTTCTCTCCTCTCCTTTCTCTTTCCTTTCTATTTTCCTTTATTTTTTTCCTTTTCTACACTTCCAATTTTTCTCTTTATTCTTATATATTTTAGTTTGCATTGTTTTTTTATCTTTTCGATGACATCTTCAATAAAATTAATACAAAAAATTAAATTTTGGCATAAAAGGCATCGAGACAAGTGTTCATATTCCAAATTTATTATTTATTTATTGATATTCACATTATTTGCTTTAAAAAACAGAAATGGTAAAAATTTAAAAAATGCAAAACTAATTGAAATTAGTTTTTAACTTTTCAATGGCAATTTAAACTATATGAAGCAGAGAAGCAGAATTATGTATTGTAGGTGGAGATCGGGCGAAAATGGACTTATTACCTGTTGGCCTTGTGGACTCTGCAGGATCTGTGCTACAGCAGCAAGCGTATCTGTATTAGTTATCTGAGATACCCATGGATCAGGTAAACTTTGGATTACATTGGCTGGAGTAGCAGGAGTTACTGGAGTTCCTGAAAAGAAGATAAGCAGTTATATTTAGATACTGTTAGAAAGATGTAGAAAATAGCAAGAGATAAATCACATTTGTATTTTATCTAATACATTCTTAGATTAGATTCCTTTAACTGGGTGACTTTGGAACAATCATTCTGTTTAAGCCCAATTTACTTCACAGGATCTTTTAGGTAAAACAGCAAGAGTGCTCTGTAGGCACCTGAAACTCTTGAATAAGTTGTGATATAAATACAATAAGTAAATGTCTCCCATCGATTCAGAGTTCAATTCAGCTCCTCCTTTATCATGTATTCAATGCATTAATATGAATACCACTGTAATCCATAAACTCTCCATTAGCAAGACACAGGGGAACAAAAAAAAAGTATAATATTTAGTATAGTAAAGTACCTTGCATCTCAACTCTTGGGCGATAAGGATGCTTGTTCAAGCTACTTCCTTTTCCAAATATAGTGAACTTATCAAGTCTATCTTTTCGTGAGCAGACAGTACTTCACAGTAAGTCCACCTACTTTTCTTGGTTGCAGGAGATAACGGTGAACAGAAAAGCAATATAATAAAATAGTATTCCCAGGGTGGATCAGCATTCCACATGAACCAAAGGAGATCAAAACCCACCTCTGAAAGGCAGTTTTACCTGTTTCATAGTATTTTTAGGGAGCTTTATCCCAGATTCATCTTACAAATATCTATTAATGGTAGTCCTACTATTAAAGATTGCCAACAGTCACTTTTTACACAGAATGCTGCGATCAAAAGGACAAGGCATTCTCCAAGTCATCTGTCAATAACTGAAAGTTATTTTCCCTGATTCTCTATTTATAGGAAACAAACTATTTCTCTCTCCAGTTTGAGTTTGAAGCAAACCTTCAGAGCCCTATGTACATCTTGTTTCAGCCATGTGCTATCAGTTGGCAAGGATATTCTCTTGTGCTTATTTGAATTTTGAATAACTCAGAGCTCAAAATTCATATCTGACCTAGAAACATTTTGTTTTTATAGAATATGTACAGATTATCTAACTGAGAGCCCCTATCTTCCAAACCAAGGCTAAGTTCCATATAACAAAAGTGGGTGGGAATTTGTGTAATGAGTCTGAGGAAGGTAATCATCAAAACTTGGTATTCAGTGTTGACTAATATAAGGAAAAAGTGGATCTGAAAGCAGTACTCTTAACTTATTCTGAAGAAATAGTAATAGCAATAGCACTTAGATATATCACTTCACAGTGCTTTATATTTCTCTCTAAACAGTTTACAGAGCCTGCATATTACCCTCAACAATCTGGGTCATTTTACCGACCTCAAAAAGGTGGAAGGCTGAGTCAACCTTGAGCCGGTCAGAATCTAACTCTTGGGAGTGAGCAGTGAGTTAATCTGCAACACTGCATTCTAACCACTGTACCATCATGGCTCAATGAACATATAGTGATACCCTATGAATGCAGCCCAATCATTGCTAAATCATTCTTCAGTCAGGTGAGTCTCAACATACTGCATGTGCTCTGGTTTAAAAATATGGTTATGATATCAAAAACTTGCAACACATTACCATCATACTGTTATATGATTTTATATATAAAAAGCTACAGTATTATTTAGAGAGCATAAGCCTGTCTTTTAGATTTGTGTACTTAATGTTGTAGAATATGCTGACCCCTAATGGATAATGTGGAAATATACTATTTTTCTGGAAAAATAAAGTTCTTAATGGCACTTTTAACTTGAAAATGATGTTGAACTTAACCATCTTCATTAGACATGTATGTGTATGTCTGAACTCTGGACTCTTCTGACTGATATTGAATTATACTCTCATTTTCTAGTAATAGAAATTTCACAAGTAAATATTAACCAATTTAAGTATTCATTTCATTCAAATCCTTATAGAAAAAACTTTTTTCCCATTTCCCACCTTATAATTCCCTTTCATCGTTACGGTGAACCTTTCAAAAGACCAGAAATAAAATATTAAAAATCTATACAAAAAAAATAAATAAAGTAAGTCCCTATCCAAAGAAACAAATTAAAAAACCAGAAATCTGAATATATGTTTCTGTATACCTATCGGTAAATAATACATTTCAAGGAAAAATATATACGTATCAGGAAGGAATGTAACTGCAAAAAAGTAATGCAACAAAAATCTATTATTCTTGCAAATTTAAAATTTAAAGGGAAAGTTGTTAAACATGGATGTTTGTCATGGATGTAAAACAAATGAATAATGTTGGGTTCTTGTTACCTGGTGTATTATTACTCAAAGTAGCAGTTGTCCCTGGCAAAACAGGAGTCACAACTGGAGGAGGAATTCCTGCTGCCATATCCAATAGAGGCTGGATAATTTCACTTTTGAACACATTATTCTTCTGCCACAAATTGAGCACTCTAACAATTTTACTCTAGGAAGGAAAGAGATAACATTTAATATTAGACTTTACATCATATAAATTCCTATTCCAAGTTAAACAGCTTTTAAAATAAAACTACTGAGGCTATATTCAATATTTCTTATCATGGTTATAAGGATCAGGAATGTGTTGTGGATTTCAGTGCCCTTTTTATACTAGAACTGGAAATCATGAAACTTCAATATTATTTGTCATAGAGTAAGCAGACTAGTCCAAAACTCTGTTTATTACTTAGGAACAGGGTGGATAAAAAACAATGATTTTTTTTAAAAAAATCAGATTTTTTTATTTAAATCGGATTTTTTTTAAATAAAATGCTTTTTGAGGAAAATATATTACCATCCAAAGGTTATTCCATCATGAAATAAAGATTAGTTTTTTAATTATGTAGAATAAGGCTGTATACGTTTAATTTTTTGGTAAATAAATTCCATTAATCCATTCACAATGCTCTTCCAGAGGTTTTTGTAAGATTATTGGGCAGTTTCTCTGCCTACAAGATATTATCACAGATGCTTGGTTTACTTTTGCCGTTCTCAAAACTGAATTTGACTCAGCAGAGATCACATACCTCTTCTTCACAGCAAAAATGTTATAACATGAACAGAGTTGAGAAAAAGACCTTATGTTATTGTTTCAGTTGACTAAATCTATTTAAATTGTTATTATTAAGGTAATGATTATTTTTCTCCTTCCTAAGTAAACAGAAAAGTTGTCCAAATATGAATGATTAACCTATTAAACTGGGGATAAAAAAACTAATATGAAAAGTTGTTACTCTAAAAATCTTCATCTACTTGCATATTAAAGTTATACCAGCAAGAATTAGTCCTTATGTAGAAAACTATGATTTAAATCAAGGCTTACTGACTAGTGATTTAAATCGTGAATTAAATCAGTTTGATTTAAATCAAATCCACCCTGCTTAGGAACATCACTTTCCTCTTATTTTCTTCAATTGATATAATTAACCACTATTTCCTACCTTGTCTCAATCAACTACTATATTTCAGTCAACACTACTGCTAAGATCTAAACTATGATTTAACATACTCATCAAACCATGACTTGGAGATAAACCATCAATTGATTACATTCAGACATTATAATCAACTGTAGTTACCAGTCAAAAAATGAATGAGGCATTTTTAGATTAGTAAACTGCTAATATTCAATCCCTACCTGCAAAGATGCCTTCTCCAAAAAATAAAAAATAATCTATGTCAGCGGCCCCCAATCTTTATGGCTTGGCAGCCTGGTGGACGGGGGGAGAGGGGAATCGGACAACCACTTGCACATGTTGAGCTATGCACGTGCTCCATCCAGCTGCTCGCACAGCCTGGTTCCGAACAGATCATGGTCCGATAGTGGGCCGTGGTCTGGTGGTTGGGAATCCCTGATCTATGTGACATAATTAACAGACTTGTTCAATTTGGATTAGATTTCCTCATTTTATTCCTATGAATGCATTGAATGATTCTAGTGATTCTATTTTGTATCTAGTGATTCAGATTCTGAATCTTCTAGCAGATTCTTAGAAAGTAAGAACAAAAATGAATTCTACTATTGAAAACAAAACGGTAATGCCCTCTGTAGATGCTTCTGCACCTATTAAAATAGTTGGGGGTTAAGAAAGTAAAGTAATAAATTCTACTGCCTGAGTGAATTCAGTTTATGGGATCCTAGATTCCATCCAATCTAAATCTTTAGTACTCTGTTTGAACTATTATTTTAAATCCCCAAGAACTTAAACTCAATTTCTCAATTTTATAGAGCTTAGCTCATTTATATACATAATGCATAATTTCAGGTTAGGTACTGTCATGCTTAATTTTATATCCATTCTATAAGAATATTATTATTGAATTACCTTCGTATGAATATATTATCCAATGTTTAATGTACAATAACAGTGCAGATCAAAATCATCATCAGGTCACCTACTAGAGCCAAAGCTTACCTATGCTTTTGACATTATTATGGGGTTCAAAAATATGGTGCACATGCTATACATTGAAATAATAATTGAGCATCAATAAACAATTATATTCTTTTCCATCTGCAATTCATTATTCAATCAAATTATATTCCTTTCATTTGTTCCATCAAAAATACTAGTAAAAATATTGGAAAACGCTGATTGATATAGTGTAAATTTTTCCAAAATAAACAGACATCTGCCTGTATGAGTAACAACCTGAAAATTAATGTACTGAAATGCAAGGAAGTTGTATTTCTCAAGGGAAACAGAATACTGCAATACTTATTAATAGATAGAATGTGTCCCTTGAAAAGAGAGAAGATGGAAAACATTTAAAATGTACAGATGATGGTAGAAAGATAGGGAGTGGTATGTGAACTGCTGCAATATATAAAATATGATAAAATACAGCAGTGCAGAAAGATATAGACAAATACAGTGAATGGTTTAGCTACATCTATTTTTCTTTTCCTTTTTAATCTCATCTCTTTTTTTCTTTTGGTTTATTATTTCTTACTCTTTTTCAGTACTCTGCATAACAATTTTTAACCCCAAGAGGAACTACAGTGAAGGCATGCACAGTACTTTCTCCCAATTCAAAAAATAGTATTTATCACTCAGGGACATTGTCAAGTAAAAAAAATACATTAAAAAATTGTAAAATTATATTTTTAACGTAAACTGAAGTAGTTGATTGGAGAAAGAGTGAAATGTACAAGAATCCATACCTTATCATCCCCAGGGCAACGATATAAATTCTGGAAAGTGCTAATGATGTTATTGCTAAACCGAGGAGCAAAGACATCCTTTTCTTGTCCAAACTGATGTCGAGACTGCCGTACAATCGAGTCAATGACATATAAGCCAGGCACCTTGTATTCTGGTTTACACTACATAGAAATACAATAAGAATACAAATTTCCTATAAGATTTATTAGCTAAGCTATAGAAACTATGAATGCTCAAAAAAGAATGCCTATATGGTATTATTTTATATTACAATGTGTCATGCATATAGCATGGTATAATCATTTGTTGGAAAATTTCAATTGCTTAAACTTCATTTATATAAAGATAATAAAAACTAAATAATTTTAGGGAAATGTACCTTCATTTTGATGTTAACAGTTGGAATATTCAAAGTTTTTAAACAATTTAAATAATAACACAGCTAGATGTAAAGAACATAGCAATTTCTCAGAGGCATGACTCTACTAATATGTACTCTATGAAACAGTTATGGTACCAGCTGGCATTATGGAGAGGGGGGTAAAATTAAGACAAAACTCAATACTAGTGGGGAGGCTTTAACTCTGGAAGAAGCAAAAAGCATTGTGATGCTCCCCTTGTCAACTCATTCTTACTGGTTAAAAGCCCAAGCACAGAGAGTGAAAGTCAGAGTCCTTTAGAGTTTTTGCTCTAATGTTTGTGGCAGGGATGGATTCCTGCAGGTGGTGTAGCCACTGTAGGGAAGTTCAGGTGAAAAAGGATGCAGCCATAGCTGCCTTAATGGCTCAGGCATCCGCCTGGTGCGCCCTACGGAGTTCTAGTTCTACCCTCTTGTCCTCCGGCCTTAATGCATCTTCTGCCTCTCTGGCCTGGATGCTCAGAACAGCACACTGGAGAAAGGAGTAGTACCAACAAGGTAAGGTTCACTGTTCACTATCACCTACAGAGATCTATTTTATGGGAGCATTTCAAACTTGCATAAGACCCATGATATGCTACCGGCACCTCTACTTCTTTATGTAAGTCTCCTGCAATTGATTGGACACTCTAAACTTTTGGCTCAGTGCACTCCAAAATTTACCTCAAAATTTACTCACAGATGGACATTGCCACCTGTGCTCTTACAAAAAATGCAGTAAGATGGCTAGGCAATTCAATCTCATATGAATAATAAATGTCAAACCAATGCCAGACTGAGGTTTACCAATTCTGATTCCTTTAAATGTTGTCATTCTATGGAACATGATTTATTTACTGTTCAAGTAGATAGATGGGTAGCAAATGGCTGCACATGACATGGCAAGGTGTTCAAAGATGTGTTCTCAACCTCTGGAAAGGTGTTAATTAGTGCAGAGACAATAATCCGAGGCAGATTTGTGGCCCTGTTCTGTTACCCTGAAAATGTATGGGTAAATTCCAAAGGAAGTTGAGCTTTTATTAAACTGAATTTATATAATATCCATACAATAGATAAAATTGATATGATAAGCAAGCAGTCATAGATGCTAGTTTTGTGACCCAAGGGACCCACTGGTTGCAAAGTAATCCATGCAAAAGGGAACAGTAAGTGGACCGAATCACATAAAGGACTCTTTATATTCCAACAGGTTATTCTGACTCCCAAACAACATGCTTGCCCTTACAACAGCTCCACAGAGGAAAAATAACCTACTGCACCTCATCAGATTGTAAATTGTGATAATATATCTAGTAACATTAATGCCTTTAATACTTTTATCTATATGTAAACATCTAGATTCATGAGTATTTAAATTACTAAAACTATGATGTTTTGTTTGGTGACTTACCTTTTGAATGAACTTCTCAACACTCTGTACAACATGTTTATAGAACTAAAAATAAAAATATATAACAGGTTTATTATTTATTTGATTATTTATTTATTAAACAAATTTATATAGTCATCCAACTCACATATTGGTTATACTCTGGGAAGCTTAGAACATTTATATAGCTTCCACTAAATACCATCTTTCTTGTTTTAGCAATTTTCTGGTTAATGTGTGTTACTTAATTTAGTGAATGATACCCTTAAGACCCACATTTGGTCTCTATTTCTTTGTCTTTTTAAAAATATCCCTTTAATAGAAAATAGAGTTTAAGAACACAGTAAAAAAGGAATGGCTTCTTCTTTTTGACTAAATGCATGATCAAATACTAACATTATTTTTAAGGGGAAAGGGGAACACAGCAGGAAGGAAAAACATTTTACAGTTCTAAAATCCCATTAAATGGGTTTTTAGGATCCATTATTTTTGGCTTTTGTTCCCATTAATGACCATTTTAAACTATTGATTACATCATTTATTTAATATAAACAAAACCTTTCCATTTAGTGTGTGTTTGTGTGAGTGTGTGTGCATGTATGTATTTGTATATGTTATGTATGTGTATCAGTATGTGTGTTGTGAATTAAAAGCCCCAAAATATTAGAGCTATAGGGACACATGCAATTGTTAACATTTAACATATTTCCAGACAAATTTCTTTTATACAGAATTAAGAAAATACCACAAACAATATGAAAACATATAACGATTTAAAGGTTCCACACATTAAATTTTAACCAACTGTGATTTTTTTTAAAATGGAAATTGAGGTAATGGCCAGGATACCTGGGCATTGCTCTGCAGTAACTACCTGAACCATTTAAAGCCAAGAAACATTTCTAACTATATAATCATTTTCTTACCTTTATGGCCTTGATTGCTGCCTTAGTAATCTGTGTCATTTTAGCCTTTGAAATTGGAGGTTTGTAATCATTCAGCGAGTAAAGCTGAAAGAAAAGAAATTACTGTGAATATAAATTAAAAAAAATTAAAATTATGTAAGAACATTAGATCCACTAGTAATATTTTCATCAGATCAAAACTGAGCTTTAATTTATTGCAATTAATTACGTCCATTATTGATATGGCACTTTCATGAAACCCAGGATGATTTTGCATTGATTGAGAGAACAGTATGGATCCCCAATACAAAAATAGTAGCATTCTCCAGTTTCTGGAGTAGAACTATAGAATCTGTTAGTTAAATCTAGAAACTGAAAAAAAGCAGAAGGAGCTTTCCTCTTAACTCTATCCCTTAAAAGAGACTGGTTTGGTAGAAGCAAGGCTAGCAAATTTTTTGTTGAATCCAAACTTAAAAGTCAAATGTGCCACAGTGAATCAAGAAATCGTCTTCATTTTCACCAAATTAAAAGACCAGATTGCAGTAAAGCCTGAAATCACTATTCATCTAGATCAGCAATTCCCAAACTTTTTCAGTGTGCGTACCCACACCCACCTACTCACCCCCTTCTGGAGCAGGTGATTGGACTAGATATCTCATTCACTTTCTCCTCCCTCCCTCCCTCCTCCCTTCTTTCTTTCTGTCCCTTCCTTCCATTCCCCCCTTTCTTTGTTTATCCTTTTTCTTCCTTTCTCTCTCCCTTTTTCTTTCCCTTTTCTCTTTCTTTTCTTTCGTCTCTTCATTCTCCCTTTCCCTTTCTTTCTTTTTCCCTCCCTCTATATCCCATTCACTTTCTTCTCCCTCCCTCCCTCCTTCTTTCTCTCATTCCCTTTCTCCCTCCCTCCATGTCCCATTCACTTTCTCCTCCCTCACTTTCTTTTTTCTCATTCCCTTTCTCTTTCCCACTCTTTTTCCTCTCTCTTTCTCTCTTTCCCTCTCTCTCTCTTTTCTCTCTCTATATACCTTCCTTAACCTATCTACCTATTTTCTACCCAGGCATGTGTGACCTAATCCAGGGGTTGCCAATCTTTTGGACCTCAGAGACCACCAAACATAATTTTAAATCCTGTGGACCACTAATTTGAATTTTGACTGATGGTGGCACAGGAAACTTTGGCTGGGCTCTCAAGAGATGAGAGTGACTCCAGCTGCTTCTCTCCGCTAATAGTGTCTCTCTCTAAGTATCAACAGTGAAGTGTCACATAAAATGGTTCATTCTATATTGTTGAATTTCTACTGCTTATTGCCTCAGGTATTAAATACTGTCACCTTGATTAGAAAGGGGAAACATTTATTGTTTGCATTTCTTGATTATCAGAAACCACTCTCCAACCAGTATAATAAAATGGAACTATTTTGCCATTATATTACAATTTCTCTTTCTCTCAACAACCTCTCTACCCCAACTATTACATTTATCAGCCTGCAATGGGCCAGTAACATAAAATACAAGAAGCCTTGCCAAAAGGCTCTATTTTGTGACAGGGACCCACACCACAAATACGTGAAACTCTTGATTCGTCCACGGGAGAAAAAAGAAACAAGGTAACACAAGGAACCAGGAATTTCCCTTCAGACAAAGGAGTGGCCGGCTGGATGTGGTTTACACCTGGTGCCCCGAAAGGACTCCAGAAGCCGGTAGCTCCCGATAGACACATAATGGGTGGCAGGGGGCATGTCTTTGGCCAGGACTGCAAACAGGACACCCGGGAGCTGGCAGGGTTTATGAGGGACAAAAGCAGCAGCGGCGGCAGAGGAAAGGTTTTTGTGGAAGCACCTTCAGGCGCCGCCTCTTCCCTTCCAGCGCTGCCTCCAGCACCGATTGGAAGTTCAGTGCTTCTGAATGGAGTGCTTCTCTGGCTGCTGTGTTTTGGTGATGGGTGCAGGCAAAGGTAGCGTCCTCAGGGTTGCGCCACTGGAACAATGCTGGTGCTTCAGGGATGAGCCACCTTCCCCCACCCGTGTTAGCGAGGTGCAACAACATTGTGCTCTCCTTTGCACAGGAGTTCGGCCAAGTTATCTGCAAAATCGTCTCTCTTGAGGAGCGCTTGACAGTTTCCAGATTTCTTGGCCGCCTATTAGCAAAGTCACTCTCATCTCTTGAGAGCCTGGCCAGTTTCCTGCACCGCTCATGCTTCAGTGCTTTGATTCCCAGGGGCAGGAGTTTGGCCAAACTACCTGCAAAATCCCACCCCTGAATTGTGCCCTGCGAGGGGCCCACCTCCAGTGCCCCCTGCCTCTTGGTGCCCCTCTAAGGCATCCCACCGGCCCCCAGGGGTCAGTACCACCCACTTTGGGAACCACTGATCTAGATGCATTAAAAAGTGTTAATGATTATTGCAAACCCTTTTCTTCTTTTTCTTTTATCCCCATTTGTGTTAGTTATCTTTGCCATTTTTGCTTTTGTATTATGTTGCTTTTCTCCCTACCATTATGAAAACTGCCCAAAGTTGGGCAACATAATAAACGAATAAATGCTAAATATATTTGCATAACACCACTAAAATGTTGTGGTAAAGCCTGGTGTGAGCAAGGCACAAATTCAGATGAAGTATAACTATTCTTTGAATCTTCAGTTCATCACTGATTTACTTATAGCACAATCTAGCATGACATTCATATATCAGGAAAAAGTTAGCCATGTATTTTAAAGAAAAGAAAAATCAGAAGTGATGAATGGCCAGCCACCATAAAGATGATTATGATACTGTCCAAACTGGAAACTTATCAATTATTATCATGATCAGCAGCTGATCATATCTGGATAAGCTACCTAAAGCTTAACAGATGAAAATGATTTACTGATGTATAGCAGGGAGGTAGTCTCACTCTTTCACTGAAATCAGTATTTGCCTGCTTCTTGAGATTTTCACCCTTTGGCCCTTTCTACCTGAATTCCACAGTACCTGGATTTGAGTATTTCCTCATGAAAATGTTTTATCTGATCAAGTATTGCTACTATGTATTCTTGAATGTAATGATGAGGTGAGGTGGAATAGGAAAATTCAAAGCATAATCAGGAACTCATAAATCCACATTTAAGATGTTAAATAGCTAGATCAAGTTTTTCCATGTTCAATGAAGTTTAAATAAAGGAAGACCATATATGTATATTCTTAAATACAGAAAATATTCTGGACACAACTCCAGAGCATACCAACACAGGCTCATATACTGTTACACAACATTCAATATTATCCACGTTTCCTAGTCCATAAATAAGCAATGTAACGCCTCTAGGCACTATAGTACCCAGCATCCCTAAATACCACCAATGAAACAATTAAGCCAAATCACACAATTTTTCAGGGCTTTTGCACGAGAACCTGCATACATATGGAAAATAAAATCTCAGCTATTTACAAGTTTGTTTATTTATTTATTTATTTATTTATTTATTTATTTATTTATTTATTTATTTATTTATTTATTTATTAGTTTTATATACCACCCCTCTCCCTACCGGGACTCAGGGCGGTGTACAGCCAAAGTTAAAATACAGTGCAAACACAATATTTAAAAAACAATTAAAAAAGATTAGATAAGGTGGCTAAAAAGGTAAAAACTCAATCGAGAATATAAAAACTAAAACCAATTAAAACCAATTTAAAACTCTATAAAACCCTAGGCCAGACCGGCTTGATAAAATAGGTATGTTTTCAACACGCGCCAGAAGGTCAAAAGGTCAGGGATGGTCTCCGGGGGAAATTCATTCCAGAGGGAGGGTGCCCCCAAGGAGAAGGCCCGCACCCTCGGGGTCGCCAGCCGTCCAGCCGGCAGCACCCCGAGGAGGCCCATCCTATGGGAGCGCACTGGACAACGGAAGATCGATGACGGCAGTAGGCGGTCCCGTAAGTACCCAGGTCCCAAGCCATGGAGCGCTTTAAAGATGGTCACTAGCACCTTGAAGCGCACCCGGAAGGCCATCGGGAGCCAATGCGGCTCACGCAAGAATGGCGTAACATGGGAGCTCCGAGAAGACCCCCAAACCACCCGCACGGCTGCATTTTGCACCAACTGGAGCTTCCGGGTGCTCTTCAAGGGGAGCCCCATGTAGAGAGCATTGGCATAGTCTAGACGGGAGATAAAATAGATATTTGCTAATTAAAATGATTGACAACCTTTATCTCACTCCCTATTCCCCTTAAATACAATTGTACTATGGGGTACTAAATTAACATATACAGATGTTAACTGTATCTAAATCTAAGTGCTTTTTCCCTCTCTAATCAATACTTTTCATGTATTAAAAATATTGAAAAACCATTTCTAATTTATGCAAATCCCAAAGCAAATGGATTACAACAATATAAATATAATAAAATCAATGGCTGCAAATATTAATACTAATCTTGAAAAATGTTTATACGGTAGTTGAATCACAGCTATAAGTTCAATCAACCTGCCCAAAAGAGGAATATTAAAATTAATAATTAGTAGTAATTATAAACTTGTGGATCTAGTGTGTGTTTTCCTTTTGTATAAAAGTCATCTCCCTTACTCCTGATGACTTCAAATGAAGTATAATGGGCAAGGGTAAAATTTGAAACAAAATTATGTAGAACTATTTTGTGCATTTGTTCCAGAAAGCACTTGAGAGTTGCAGAATTTTTTCTGTTTTCCAGAGTAAATGACAACAAAAGCTGCATTGGACAAATACTGAACATGTACTAAGGGAGAAAAATAACATTTCTTTGCTATACTTGCCCCGTGGGAGAGAATAACTGTGAACATTTGCTATTTGCTTGCTTTTTCTCTGTAGAGAAATTAAGTAACTTGACAAAGAGGTTACCACAAACTACGCTAACTACAGATAAACTTCCCTGAGAACTGAATTTGAGGATATTCCTACCTGACTCTGCCACACGATACAGAAGTTTTGAAGTTTAACAATCTAACTCTCAGTTATACTCCACTTTCAACATCATCCTTTTTCTTTCATAAAACATAGCATAGGGAACCACTGTTACAACTTACTCTATCAAGGAAAGAAACACAAGACAAGTGTCAAAGCCTCACATAGCTTTTGTTATTGAACGTTTTGGGCAGTTTTCAATGAAGTTTTCAATAAACTTCATCCACTCTCACCCTTCCACTGAGATAAGAGTGAGGCCAAAAGAATCTGATCCTGCTACATGTTGCCTCATTCAAAGGTCCAAAGGAATGCTAAGTAGCCTAGTGAATTTTGATACTTCTGGTTTACCCACAATACAATGTCATCACCCCTTCTTAGTGAAAATAAAAAACTAGTAACATTTTAGTACTGCAAACTGTACTATACATCTATAAAACGTGCCTATATTTTAAATTGTTTATTTGGAAGGCTTAATATACAGTTAATTTGTTTATTTGGAAGGCTTAATATACAGTTCTTTTAGGGTTTCCAGATGTCAGAAAAACAGAACTGCAGCAAATTTATCTTTGAAAAACAATGGCAGATGCATGTTTTCAGGTAAACTAAGTAACAAGGCCAAACCAAGGAGAAACCCATTGTGGAAAAGTAGGCAAATACTGGCCTGGAGACAAAATCTGTTCCAAAACTCTGCTTAATCAGAAATTTTTTAATACTCAGATAAACAGTTAAGTTTTCAAATACTTCAAATTTCATCTTAGTTTCATATAGCTGTTGCCTTTGGTTTATAAAGATTCAGAATAACAGTGTTAAAAGAGTTTTGCTATACTGCATAGGAAAAGAAATATGTACAGCAATAGAACAGTTTCATTCTTCTGGATTGTATGTATTTTATTGTAAATGGTTAATTACAATCAATTTGAAACAAAATTAAAAGTCTCAAAATAATTATCTTTAGTGATCATTTACTTTTAATTTTGCTTCCATAACGTTTATCTACATGCTGTCTACTCACTCTTTTTAATTTCCTAAGCTGTTCTACCTTCATTTTTGTTCTAAAATGAATGGCTGAACAATGAAATTGTGTTGGTTTCAGTATAATTTGAAACCAGCATGATTATAGGAGATGAAGATGTTTATCATTTTTACTTTTATAACAAAATTTGCTGTATTTGCTTCAGAACTATTTTTGGATTAAAACAATTAAAAATATAAAAGGATTTTCTTCTTTTACTTTTGTAGCCAATCTTCCTAATTCCCAATATATAATGAGGAATCAAAAACGCCAATTCATTAGAAAAATCCCCACTTTTAATACTGAAATCTACAGAAACAGTAGTAAAATATTTAAACTAAAGGTGCTGCTTTTCAAAAAATCTGACTTTTTTTTGTACTAAATTTGACCAATCCATTTTTAAAGTTATGGTTTGTAAATTTGACATCATTATTACACAATATCTTAACATCCTTTCAAACTGGAAAAAGATGAGACATGGTTGCCCGGATCAGTATATTGATAGATGAAAAAATATTCTTATTAACATATCTAAAAGAATATTAAAACATTTTAAACATATTTTTAAAAAATCAAGCTGCAAAAGTAATTCCCCTAAACAAAATATATGAATTCAAAGTTATATTTTCCAAGCAAAAATTGTCTTTAAATTTTATTTTGAAAGCTAATTTTATTTTAAGAATATATTTTTATTTTAAGAATATGTATGTATTGAGAGAAAAGTGTAGATAGTTTAAATATCACCCTTATCACCCGCGCGGGTGATTCTGGGGGCTTCTCGTAGCTCCCATGTTACACCGCTCCTGTGCGAGCTGCATTGGCTGCTGGTAGCCTTCAGGGTGCGATTCAAGGTGTTGGTGGTCATCCATAAAGCGCTCCATGGCTTGGGACCCAGGTACTTACGGGACCGCTTTCTGCCACCATCGGCTCCCGTCGGCCTGTGTGCTCTCACAGGGTAGGCCTCCTTGGGGTGCCGTCAGCTGGACGATGTCGGTTGGCGACCTCGAGGGTACGGGCCTTCTCTGTGGGAGCACCCTCCCTTTGGAACGAGTTGTCTCCGGAGATACGGACTATCCCTGACCTGCGAACCTTCAGGCGCGCATTGAAGACTCACCTTTTTCAATGAGCCGGTCTGGCCTAATAGTATTGTGGGATTTTAATTTTGTTATCTTAAGACTCTTGTTTTTATTATTTTTACTTTTTTAACTTGGCCATTGATTTAATCTGTTTTAATCTGTTTTTAATTTTAAATTCCTTGTTTTAAATTTTGGCTGTACACCGCCCCGAGTCCCAAATGGGAGAGGGAGCGCTATATAAATTAAATAAACATTAACATTAACATAAAGGAAGAGATATTAAACTACAGATTATATTTAAAGGAATTCTCTTCATTTAGATTAAAAATCCATTTAATCCAGTATTCTGTTCCAAAAGTGATTGAAACATTAATAGTTCACCTTATAGTTCTTTCCAAATTATATTTCATCTGATATAGAACTGTTCTATAAAAATATAAGCCTGCCTGCATTACCTTTTTTGAATTACAGAAATATTTTATTTTGTAAATATCTAAAATATACCTGATAAGGTGGGAGAAAGCCAGTTACTTGAGTCCTCTAAGGGATATTCATATAGCCTTGATCTATCAATTTATGTAATTATGTAAATTGCCAATTAATAGCAATGAATACCTGAACATATATCAAATCATAATGTGCTGTTATTCTTTGTATGTTCTATCTCTTTTCTAAATACTTTACAAGTAGCAGACTTCCAATAGATTGGTATCCAGTTTCTATCACAACAGTATACATAAAAATTGGAGAATATTTAAAACAGCAACTAATGAAAAAAAAACAAAGGCTACCATTGTTTATAAAAATTAGTTCTTCTATTTCATTTTACTGAAAAATGTAAATCAAGTTGTATCTGCACATAAAACCTGTATTACAGATTTATTGCTCCATCTGTGCAAGCAAATAAGCAACTAAGCAGACTTAACATGGTATCAAATTTGGGATTATCTTTTATGTATCCAAAGAGGCTATTAGGATTTATACATCAACCAGAAGCACTAACTTAAAGCTGATTTGCAAATGTTAACTTGTTTGGGTATAACCAAGTTCTTGAATTGGATTTCACACTATGTTCTTTATTTGAAGACCAGGGGTCTTCAAACTTCACAGCTTTAAGACTTTTGGACTTCAACTCCCAGAATTCCTCCTCCAGTCATGTTAGCTCAGGAATTCTGGGAGTTGAAGACCACAAGTCTTAAACTTGCCAAGTTTGAAGACCCTTGATGTACACAAATATAACAATTTGTGCACATCAGAATGCTGTTTGCTCAAATTGCCATTAAAGAAATCAGGACCCTTTTCTTATTGTTATCAATGAACAAAAAGAAAGAAAGAATTGATCAATCAGATGCAATAAAACTATTATGCATTTATACCAATATGATATTAATTTGTAATAAAATAGATGGCAACACTTTCTAAAGTAGGTGGATGCATTAGTAAATAAAAGCACGAAATAATAAACATATGTAGGAATGGTCAAAACATAATAATCTGAAACAATTAAACAGTTTCATAATTCAACTATTATTAGAGAACAAAACAAATTAAACAAAAAACCCTATCTCTATGTTAGTGAAGTTCAAGACAATATTCTAACTATTCTTACTATTACTGTAGTAAATTGAAGATGAGCAGTGGGAAATTTACTTCCACCTGTCAACAGGTGGACAGAAGTAGTCAATTAACCAAATTCAATTTAGTTTCTGCAGTTAACATAGATATCTGCTAGCTTAGCAATTATATCTGATATAAAATCTTTGAGTTTGTTGGCATTTTCTGCACTTCAATATCTTTTCTTTTAATTTTATCCAAATTGTTTGTATTTTCTCTTGAGATTTCTTTTTCACAAGGCAATTGTGCTAAATAAAATAACCGCTCTTAACAGGCTTAATAGCATCCCAACCAGTCATTAAATCTGCATTTTTCCAAACTGTTGTCAAAAAAAATATTCTTTTTACAATCCTCTATAACCTTTACATTCAGGTTTCAACTCAGAATTAAAAGTTTTTCTTTTGATATTAAAAGGCAAGGAGATGACTGGCATATAAATTAAAAAACAAAAGCAAAGATAAACTTATAGAGAACATTCAAGAGGGTGATACTGTGTTAATGAATCTATTTAGAGGTACTTTTATAACTTCCCCCTCAATTTATGTATAAAAGAAACGGTATAAAAGGAAATGGATTGATATTTTTGGACCTGGAGAAAATTTTTGACAATTTAAATTGGATCTGTTTTCAAAACTGTTTAAAATGTTGTAAAACATGGACTCTGAGAAGGAAGTTATTAATGGGATTAAGTTGATGTATACATCCAAGCAAGATCATGATATTGAGATTTGACTAAGCCATGTCAGATTGAAAAGGCTACAAGGCAAGGATGTTCTTTAACTCCTATATTTTTCATTTTGGTTCTAGAAGTTCTGATTAGAGAAATTAGATAGGACAAGAAAATTTTAGTTTTGAAAATAAAAAAAGAGATGTAGAAATTGAGAATTTTTGCTGATTAATTTTGATTCTACAAGAAGCAAGTAGTGGGATGGAATATTTAATGAAGAAACTGAATGACTTTGGTACTACAGCCAGCTTCAACACAAAGAAACAAAAAAACAAAAATGTTGGTTAATAATGACAATACAGGATAAGGAAATTTTGAAACATCAGGTTTTTAAGTGGAGAAAAGATTAAGTGTCTTATGGTTACATTGACTAATACAAACATTTAAGTTATTTCAAAATAATTATGACTGTTTTTAAATATTATTAAATATTTATTATATTTATTTATTATAATATTAAATAAATATTAAAAATAATTTATAAAGGTGGAAAAAAATTACAATTGCCTTTGTTGGGTAGAATTTATTTAATTAAGATGAATGTTTTACCATGTTTTTCTTTTTCGAAATGTTAGCAATATTGATTAAATATTATTTAAGCAACAGGAAAATTATATTTTAAAGTACCTAAAACAAAGGGAAAAGACCCAAAAAGTAAATATCAATTGTTCAGAGTATGAAAAAGAGGAAGGCTACCAAATTTTAAATTATGCTTTGAAGATGATACACCTATTTGTGATAGTACAAGGGTGAATTTTAAAAGATTGCATGTCAATCTAAGTTTGTAACAAATATAAAACGAAGTTCTTACCTAGGATACCTTGTTAGCTATCACCTCCCCCCCCATTCTTTCTTTACAGGAGCAATGAAAACAAGACTTATCTGGTAGACCTGTGGTAAATATGTTTTACTCAAGATAAAGCTAATTTTGAGGAAAAAAGAATTGAAGACAGAAGGGTGTTTTTGCCATTGGCCCACATATATATCACCAAAAAAAGGATTTAAGAAAGAAAAGCATGGTTTTGAATTTGCAAAAAGTGAATTTGAAAATGCATTGTGTGAGTAACATGATGAACATGTTATTTCTAAGGTTTATAAAAATGTTGAAACTGAATTTGGAGAATGAGTATGTTAAAGATTGTATGATTTCTTTATAATATGACTGATCAATGAAAAATATGTGGATGAATGAAGATTACACTGAATTATAATTCGAAAGAAAATTTTTTGTAAGATGATGTATTGTTGGTATTTTACACCTGAAAAATTGTTGAAGATGTATAAAGGAGTTTCAAATTTATGCTAGCAATGCAACTGTAAAGATGGAACTTTTTATCATCTCTGGTGGACTGGTGATGAAGCAAAGAAATATTGAGATGATTTTTTTCTTAATTCAGAAGATTTTTTAAAAATATATAAAACTGAAACCAAAGTTTTTCCTTTTAGACTTGATGGATAAGGATCTTGAAAGAAAATTCAGAACTTTGTTATTATATATGTTGATAGCAGTGACACTCTTATATGCACAAAAGTAGAAAGACACCTTAATTCCCACAATGGAAAGAATGATGGTAAGGGTGATACAGTTGGCAGACAGCAAAACTGACTATTTTAATTACAGAGAAGAATTTATCTAGTTTTGTTTTGATTTGAAAATTACATTTGGATTTTATACTCAAAAACTGAAAAAAATGAAATTTCGATTGGAGATTGTGAAGACTAGAATGACTTTGTTGTTATAGAAATGGCTTGAAACTTTTAGAAATGTAAAGCAAAAGATTGGGATTGTATATTTTTCCCCTTTATTTCTGCACTTTTCTTTTCTTTTTTAAATTTTTATGTCTACTTGTATTTTATTTTACATTAACATTGAAAATAACTTTTTAAAAAACAGGTAACCATAGCATCCCCATCAATCAAAAAGGTAAAGGACTCCCTCAGGATTTTATTCTGCTGGTGATTGCCAACTATAGGGGGCAGTGCTCATCTCAATTTCAAGGCCATAGAGCCAGTGCTGTCTGAAGACATTTCCACGTCATGTGGCCAGCAGGACAACAGAGAGCACTGTTATTTTCTCACTGAAGTGTTACCCATTTATCTACTCGCATTTGCAAGCATTTGAACTGCTAGGTTGACAGGAGCTGGGGCAAGGATGGGAGCTCATCCCGTCACGTGGCACTCGGGTCCTGAATCTGGGCTGCCAGATTTCCAGCTGACAAGCCCAGCATCTTAGAGCCACAGCAATGCCAATTTACTTACTTCCAAACTACCTTTAAACTATTTTACTATTTGTAAAATGAGAAAAATATAATGGTCAGATATAATACAGTTGCTGCTATATTGTCCATCTAATTCTTTTATAAATGTGTTTATAATTTTTAACTAGCATTCTTTGACAAACCATTTCTATCATCACTTCAGTACAAAATAAAGATTATTTTTAACAAAAATATTAAAATGTAAGAGTTTGCAAAATATTGCAAATTCTAAATATGTGTAGCTCTGAAGACTACTCTTTGAACTCAAAACAGTTGTTTTGAACAAAACTGGATCATTTTACAAATATGGATGTGTTCTCATTCTGAAATATCCCCACTCTGACCAAAAAAACGTATCTATTTCAAGATTTAGACTATTTCAGAAATGGTTAGAATAACCTATTACAAGCTTGAAACAACTATACACCCATAATAAGCAGATTTTTGGGTTCACAGTACATAAATATTAACATCTATTAATGTCTCAACTAGAGAAACCAACATCTGGCTGGTAATCAATAATATACATGTTTTTTATTGTTTATACACAATATTTTTGTTTCTATATCCCTGCAAAAGAAGGAACAGTGAATTTTTTTAAAAAATAAAAAATGCCTTAGCTATTCTCAAATTATTTTACAAGTATATAGTATCGGAAGCAAGCATAAATACTGATTAATAGAAATCTTTGTGAACTAATATTTAGAATGAATTTGAAAATTTAGGCCAAAGCTATTTAATTTTTTAAATATACTATTTTCTTGTATTAGGGAAATAAATTTAAACTTAATAAGTATTATAAATATTGTAAGTTAAAATGAATAAATAAAAATAACATTTTGAAAATATATTGATATTAAAAAATTACAAATTATGTTACATATTACACATTACATTATTCAGTGCCAGTGCCATATCTCTATGTGCAATTGGTAGTCTTGAAATATTTTAGTAGAAGATAAAACAAAGAGAGATGCTTTCTATAGTTTACTTAAATCTTAACGATGGCTTTTGTTGTTTACATATACTAACAAAGTGGTTGTTTTTTGTTATCTGCATCTATGTGACTTCTCTATTTGAATATATGTCTCTCAATATCTCTATTGGTTCACTTTGAAAATGAGAAGGTAAAATGAACAGGGAAGAACAAAAAACAGTCAATGATGCTGCTGAGCATGGTGCTGAAACAGAGTAAATAGAACTGATTGTGAATCAAGAAATAATAGCAGAAAAACAGTCGAAATTCTCTTTACAAATCACATTGGGCTTCCCCTTACTAAAACTCCTAATGAATGACAATCTAAGTTCAAATGGTCTCAAGCTTTATTAAAAGAAACACTTATTTTTTAAATCAACAACAGTTTGTATTTATTTTGAAAATTATTAGGAAGATGTACTTTGGAATGCACAGGAGTCCATGCACAAGGACCTCTTTAAAGAAGCATCATCTTTCTTATAAGCTTGAGAAGTCACAGCTGCTTTAATAGGTGTATGAAAACTCACTTCTGTACTTCCCAAAGCTATTTTTCCAAATCATTTTCAAAACATGAAAATTGGAAGGTAATATGATGCCCTCTATATGTTTTGGACTATAACTCTGACAAGGCATGATTAGCAGTGTCAACAAGTATTTTGAAGATAGTATTACAAAACTCTAACCGCACAAATTTTTGCTAACATTTTGAGAATATTCTATTATAGAAGGGTCTACTTCCAAGATATTGCAGATAGGTTATGCTGCCTATTCCAATCCACTATCCCCCACATGGTGTGTTATAACATGGTGTGTTATGGATTTTGCTTTGTTTTTTTTTTATTTAAACAAGTTTTCTTTCTTAATTTTCTAGATACAGAATTAATTAGCCTAAGTGAAATCAGAAACAGCACATGATTCTACAATATTGTTGAAGCCAAACATGTCTAGGAAATATTTGAATGGAAGAATCTTATGCCTTAAACTCAAAGCAAAGATATATAAATGAAATCACACATACACAACAGAAAAATAAAGAATATTTGTTTCAAATGTAAATATAAATTATAGAAGCTACAGACGTGAAGACCTATAAAAAAATACAGGAAAAAGATGAAAAACTGAAATGCAAATTTTGGAGGAAAATTTTATTATTCAATCTTTTCTGTTTTAGAATGACTAAATGCTTACAAATTGTTCAATATGCACAGGATGAACATTTGTACATACAAAGCAATTTGTAGTGTTTGTGAATAATTTCAGCTAAATACAAATATAAATGTTTTCCATGGCATATAAAGTATAATTTGAAGCACTTATGTACTTTTTTCTTTAATACTGGCACTATATAAAGTGATTCCTATCTAGAATATTTATCTTTATTTATTATGAATTTGGGGTTTTATTAAGGAACCTTCTATTCTTGCCAAACTTAAAAACTGAATTAAATGATCTACAGAAAAAAGTGTTTTTTAAAAAATAAAAATCTATAAATGTTTTTCTATTGGATTTAGCCACATTATATGCCATTAAAACAAAGTGATCACATAAATTGCATTATATTAAAAAAATCCACACAACAGATTGGATATCATCCCTATAGTACATCTTGAAGGGCTGACATTGAGAAATTCTGAAGAGCTTAAGGCAAACAATTCAAACTTGGATTGCTGTTCTGGGTTAATATTCCTTGACTCATAATCAGTTCATTAAATATTTTTTTTGTTTTCCTGTAAGTTCTTTTACCAACCCAACAATTACATAAAAATCATAATTATTTATGAATCTAGGGTTAAGCCAGATACCAATAATCTGTTGTTGAATTATTCAATCTTATAAATGTATATTTGAATGTAAAATCACAGGCTGAATTTCATTAAATGCAATTTTAGGCATGTTTACCCAAAAGTAAAATCTATTAGATCTAATAGTGCTTATGCCATATAGGCGCAACCTAAATACAGGCAAAAATAGAATTATAGTGCAATCCTATAGCTGTCTATTCAAAAGTAAATGTGAATTGAATAAAATTTAATTAAGTTTCTTTAGCTTACAATTCTACAATATTCTACATATGTAAGTTGTAGTAAGCTTATTTACATTATTTTAGGGCAATTAATATTAACCACAAATAATAGCTATAGAAGCTCTCTGTACACTTGAAAGCACCTAAAAATATACACAAAATGTTTTATTTTCAAAGCAAATGGCTTTACATAAAAATTAAATGTTTATACTTCATTTCTAACTAATGTGTGTTTTATGTTTGTGATCTAATCCAATTAATATTCTCTGAAGCACTTTCAATGTGACTTACTCTGAAGTAGATGTTACTTATCTTCATTTTAGCTTTTTTATGTGTTTACTCAAAAGTAGGCCCACCAGTTTCAATACAGCATAACCAGTAATTCAATATTATATCTGTATTTGTATGACACATCCACAGTTATGTGAACCATGGTTTTACTGAAGTTTTCTCAATTCAACATAAAACTGAACTATGAATTAATCACAGGATCTGGGTTCATATAACAAACCAACTAATCACAGAAGCTGGGTTCATATAACAGACCAAGCTAAAAGTCTTGTGATTCCACATATCATCTAAACAGCCTACATATAATTTCATGATTGTAGAAATCTCCTTGCAAACTGATCTTAAAAAATGGTAGGACTACTAATATATATTATATATATTATACTATATATAAGACTTTGAACGTTGTCTGAGTTCCTCCTAAAACAAATGTGGGTTATTTTCTCCTTTTACCACTCTTCCAAAAAAGTTATTTTTTTTTCAAAGTATCAAATCCATTTTCTTAATAAAGTAGTATAATATTTGCACAATGGAAGCAAACTAAACAGTACGTTATGTTCAGGTAATAGATGGTACTCCTCCTCCTCCTTAGCAACCCGTGTTTTCTATAGATCTCCACATCCTCCTCCCCCTAATTAACCAAAATAAATGAAATAGCCTCTCTGGTTATTAATTCAGCAGTTTCTATTGGTTGAAATTAAGTCACTCCCCCCCCCCCTTTTAGCAGGCTATTCCGCGTATATAGCACAACTCCTAAAGATACCCTTTGCTTAGGAGTTGTTGTGCATGTGCTGCTTTCCCAGGCTAACGGAAGAAGGTGCAGCCTTTTTATTATTATTAGGCCTCTTCCATCATCCGAAGTGTTGCCGTCTCCGTCTCCCAAACCCAACCTAATGTAAGCATAATGTAAGCAAATATATATATATACACACATACACATTAGGATCTTAAAAGGGTGGCTACAAGCAGACTCCATCTGCGGTTATTCATAATATACGTTCTAATATATTAACGTAAGCTAGCACAACTGTTATCTGCGGGGAGGGGGTGTTGGAAAAATGTGTACCCCCCCCGGCAGGGGGAGGTATATTTCAAAGGGGCAGAAAATGGGGTTGAGAAAAATTTGGGAGGGAGGGGCAGAAGCTGGGCCAAGCGGATGGTTAAAAACCCCAGAAAAACAAACCGAGCTTGTTTGGTTTCCCCCCTCCTCAATTCCAGCCCTAATAGGGACTCTCCAGTGGAAGTAGGAAGACGACCCACACACACACACACGCTCCACTTTTCTTCTTCCTCGAATAGCCCCGGTCCTTCCCCCCCCCCCCGCCCCAACGGCGTCTAGGCCTCTCTCCCACCGTAGTATTGCAGAAGAATGGCAGCCGCAGCAAACCCTTCCCCCTCCTTCTCCCCGGGCGACGAGAGCCTCTTTTCTCCCCCACTCCCTCCCCCGCATCCCTTCCTCAAAGAGTCCCACAAGACAGACCTCGCTGTTAAAAGCTTTCACGGCCTCCATGTTGTGTGGCGGAGGGAAAAAGGCTTTAGAACCGCGCCGAAAAGGAGGTTGTTCTCCGCTGGGGTGACGGCGGTCGGCTTCTTTCATGGGCCACCGGGCCTCGTCGCCATGTCGGGGTTGCGGGCGGGCTAAGGGGGGGAGGGGGCGGCGGACGGGTCGGGGAAAGGGGGGGCTCCTCCCTACTCCGCTGGGCCGCCCCAGGGCAGGCTCGGCGGGCGCTGCAGGGACAAACACGCAATAGCTGCGGCGCGGGCACCAATATGGCGGGCGGGAGGGCTCTTGGCTGGCAGCGGCGTACTTCCCTCCGAGAGCAGCCGAGACGCGCGGGCCAGAGCGGCTCCTAAGCGGGCGAACGCTAGCCGTGGAGAGGCGCGGCGGCCACCACCGAGGTAGAGGGCAGAGTGTCTTTTTAGGTTGGTTTCTCCTGGTACCCTAGAGAGGGCTCGGCCACAGAACAGAACTCCCCTCGCAGGAGAAGGGCGGTACTGCAGCGGGATGAGGGACGGCAGTACCGAGGAGTCGCCTCCCCTCTCCGATCGGGGTAGACGGCCGAAATCGGGAAAGCGAACGGAGTCCTATGTTTTATTTTAGCGGTTGAGCCTATTCGAAAATAAACAGCTTGTGGATACGCCGAGTAATCGGATTGAAAAGTTGTATGCCTAGGGAAAAAAAGCCTTTCTTGCTGAAATATTTTAAATGGGGCTTCGGAAAGTGATGCTTGCCCTTACTTGAATTCAGTAGGGTTTATTTCCAGGGTATTCAGTAGGGTTTATGTATTATCCACTCCTTTGATAAAATGTTTTACTTGTTTTTGCTTAATCCGCCAAAAACCCAAAGACTGTAAATTTGTTCTCATCCTCTGCCACATTTCCTTCTGCGAACTTGACATTCCGTATCCAGTGTTGCCTTAATTTAGGGAAGGGTTTTTAATACAGTCCTAAAATTAAATAAAACCAAACAAAACACAACAATCAGTTAATTTACTTTTTTAAATAAAAAAATCTGAAGCTGACCCAGCAGCCCTGGACTCTTCAGGTGCTCACCGGGATGGATTCTACTCAGCTTGACACCTGCTGAACTCGAGCTAAGTCATTTCTACACGTTGTACCCAGTAAATTGTTCATCAGAAACTTTAAGCCACTATAGTTGACAATGGTATTTAAGCCAAAAGCATAGGATGCAACTAAAGCATAGAAATGAGGAACTTGTGGCCTTCCTGCTGCAGTTGACTTTTAATTTTTAAATCTTCTCAACTGCTCATAGACATTAAGACTAAAAGACATTCAGCAAATCAACATCTGGGTAATCATCTGCATGTCCCACTTGAAAATGCATCAGATGCACTTCAAGCTATTTTACTGCTATTCAGAAAAAGTCATTTGATACTACTAGTAACGTAAGATCCAGTTATCAGACCAACAGAGTAAAGAGTCCTATCTTACATCTTCCTGGACCAACAAATTATCTTTGGCCAGCCAAGATAGTATACAGGTAGTCCTTGACTTAACAGTTCCCTTAGTGACTGTTTGAAGTTAAAATGGCACTGAAAAAAGTGACTTGATAATTTTTCAGACTTACCTCCATTGCAGCATTTTAGGTCACGTGATTTACATTCAGATGCTTGACACTTGACTCACATTTATGACAGCTGCAGTGTTCTGGGGTCATGTGATCCCTTATGCGACTTTCTGACAAGCAAAGTCAATGGAGAAAAACAGATTACCATAACAATCAGTTACTATTTTAGCATCTGCAGTGATTCACTTAACAAATGTGGCATGGGCAAAGCTCGCTTAACAAATGTCTCACTTAGCAACATGAATTGTGAGCTCCACTGTGGTTGTAAGTTGAGGACTACATGTATTCTGTGTCATAATAGCTAAATAGCGTAACAGTTAGAACTGAGCTAAGAAGTAGATTGCAGTTAACAGAGTTGTTCTTTCAGATCATCCAGTTGATATATGGTTTAATTTATCATATGAGTAATTTTCCTACTCTCATTTCCTATTTGAATTAAGAGCTCAGCAGGATTGTAAACATGTGTATTAGAGAATACAGTCTATTGCATACATCTGTCTTTTTTTCCTAAATAAAGATTACACTGTCAATTTTACAGGCAAATCTCTTTCACTCAACCCTGTCTGCAACAGGGGAATAATGTAAGACATATTTCATGATTGTTGAATAGATTACTGACAACGTATGGAAAAAATCCTTAACATTCTTTTATTCACTGTTTGTTTGCTAAGTGGTGCAGTGGCCTAGGGGTGAAGGCATTCACCTCATACTTGGAAAGTTATGAATTCAATCCTAGGCAGTGATACATTTTTCTCTATCAGAGCGTAAAGAGTAAATATCTTCTGCAAACTCTGTGTAGGCATTAGGAAGGGCAATTAGGCCAGTAAACGATCAGCTCCATTCAGTCGTCCTGACTCTAACCCAATAAAAGGGATGTAAAAAGAAAAAATATTTAGTTTATTTGCTAGATTTATATCCTGTTTTTCTTATACAATGCTGCTTCTAACTCCCCCCTCTCCCCCCAACACACACACAATTTTGTAGACTGGGCTAAGAGGGTGGGTGGTTCTTGTAGCTTACATTATCCTGAATCTGAACCTGGATTCAGCAGTTCTAGTTTACCATCTTAATCATTAATATTATACTGGGTATGTATCATACTGATATAAAATACAATATTTTATTTTAGATCTAGACAATTCTATTAGGGACCCTGATGAAGATAATACAGAATATTTTAAATTGTTCATCTGGAGAACAACAGCACCATCTAGTGAATATCTCTGTGGACAGCATTACAATGTTTATTATATTGAATCTCTTGTAAAAGGTTGATTACCTTAAAAATAGTTTGATGCGTTTCACGTTTCAGTATAGTTTACTGGAACTAAAGAAACTGCAATGAAAGAATGAATATACAAAACTTTTTTTAAAAAAAATTACCACTTTGTTAAGGAGAAACTATGAAAACTGTTGATTTTATCTACATAAAACCTGGGAGGTAAACAAAGGCATTACCATTCCACAATTCAGAACAAGAATGACAAGGAGAAATAAGAAATTTATTTAAAAAGAGAGGTATAAGATACAACCATTAAAATATTCCTTTTGTTATAGAAGCAGAAATTCTTAAATATGTAAAGAATCAGTGAGGAATCAGTTTTTTATGGAAATATCAGAATGTATTATGTAATCATATCAACAGTGAAATTTTGAAGGAGAGCAGATTTATAGCTAATTCAATATTCAAGTTTAGTCACTTGAAAGTACACAGAAGACCATGGATCATAAAATGGTATTACAATTTTTGATTGGAACAGTATAGAAACCTTAGTAAATAAATAAACAAAAGTCTGCTGCCATTTCATTTCAAGCAATGGCGGGAAGGAAACAATTTTTCTGGCAGTCTGTAGAAATTCTCAGTCACCCAAGTTGTCCCAAAGGTGCTTTTTCAGGAGGCAACTGGACTTTCTGGTTTTTGTTTTCTTTTGAAGATGTTTTGCTTCTCATGCAAGAAGCTTCTTCAGCTCTGACAGAAGCGAAATGTCTTCAAAAGAAAGTCCAATTGCCTCCTGAAAAAACACTTTTGGGACAACCTGGATGACTGAGAATCTCTACAGAATTTCAGTTATACAATAACTGAAACAGTTATACAATAACTGAAACTGAATTTGGGATGAACACCCTTTGAATGGTGTGGCAGTAGGAATGGATTTCCAGAGAAAAATTGCAGACTACAGGAACTAGGAGCACTACTCAGGTGGCCCTGAGGACACAGATAAACCTCCAAGTGCTTCAACGACCCTCTAAAACAGGGGTGTCAAACTTGAGTTGTCACGGTGGTATCATGTGATGTATCATGACTTTTTCCCCCTTCACTAAACCAAGTATGGGTGTGGCCAGCGCGTGATGCTGGGTTTGACAGCCCTGCTCTAAAAGAATGCAAATGACCAACTGTCTGCAAGAAATATAAAACCTTCCATTCCCCATTATCCTGTCAGAATTGAAGAAGCTTCTTGGATGAGAAGCGAAACATCTTTGAAAGAAAAAACAAGTCCAGTTGCCTCTTGAAAAGCACCTTTGGGACAATTTTTCTGGCATTCTCAATTAAAGTTATTGCTCAAGAACATTTAATTTGTCTGGGATATTTTTAACTTGTAAATTACATGTAAGAGATTTAATGTCCCATATATTAAATAGTCCCTCTCCTGGACCATGAAGTTCCAAAAAATTTCTCCCGTGATAGCTGAGAAAATACACACTAACTCTTTTTCTCTATAGTTATATTTTTTTTCTTGCACAGCAGGAAAACAGAACTTCTACATATCCTGTTTTGCAGAAAACTGTCCTGAGAAAGCATCTTTCCTTTAAAGTATAAATGAGACCTGCACCAATCAAAAACGACACATTTAAATAACTATTAAATGGGATAGCTGAGTTTTAAAATTGTCCATCACATATAACCTAAATAACAGCAGACTGAAATATATAATGCAGGTAGTCCTTGATTTTTCACAATTCATTTAGTGACCGTTCAGAGTGACTTTTGACCATTTTCACACAACTGTTGAAGCATCCCTATGGTCACATGATCAAAATTCAGATGTCTGGAAACTGGTTCATATTCAAGACAGCTGCAGTGTCCTGGGGTAATGTGATCAGCTTTTGCAACCTTCTGACAAGCAAAGTCAATCGGGAATTGACATTCACTTAACCCTTGTTGCTAACTTAAGAAATGCAATGATTCACTTAACAATTGTGGCAAAAAGAAATAGTAAAATGAAGCAAATTCACCTAACAAATGCTTTCATTAGCAACATAAATTTTGGGCTCAAAGTCGTAACTTGAGGACTACCTCAAGTTTAAATTAGCCCCATTACTTTGCATCCAAACATACACATCAACCTACTCATGGAATTATGTATCCTAATAAAGAAGAATATTTGTAGTTCAGGGTTGAAATGAGGGGTCCTTGGTGCTCTCTGAACTTGGTTGTTTTCTTGCAAGTATCTCCATGCTCAAAACTAGGTAACATCATTAATGCTAGTGAGGAGTGTGGTTTGCTCTCAGAACAAAAACAACCACCACCAAAGAACACCAAGGACCCCTCAATTATGTACCCTTTTAGAATATTAAGCATTTTTCACCTTTTCCAAGAATAGTGCTTCTGGATTATTTACTGGCCTAGTGCACAAAACAAACCAGCAAAAAAAGTAGTTTGGTTGGTTTCTTGTGTTGCTTGAATTCTGTCACCATTGTTTGTTTATAACAGTTTTAAGGATAGAAGATAATGCACATTCCAATATAGCTTGTCAGCACTGAATGATGTAGATTGTAGAATGATGTAGGTCACCTCTGCAGAATAATCCAATATTCTTGTCCTATCCTGTGTGCACCTGTGTATATTTAAGGAAGCATAGTGTAGATGAAGGGCAGATGTGGTATTCAGCAGGTTCTGACCGGTTCTGAAGAACCAGTAGTGGAAATTTTGAGTAGTTTGGAGAACTGGCAAATAGTACCTCTGACTGGCCCCACCCCCATCTATTCTCTGCCTCCTGAGTCCCAGCTGATCGGCTGGGTCTTCTTTTGTTGCCCTGCACAGGAGAACAGAGCTGGAAAGCAGGTTAGTGGGGTGAGGAGGGAATGGGGATTGTGCAGTAACCTTCCCCCAGGAGTGGGGAGGGAATGGGGATTTTGCAGTATCCTTCTGCCACATCCACCAAGCACACCACACCCGCCCCACCCACCAAGCCCTACCCACAGAACCGGTAATAAAAAATGTTTGAATGCCACCACTGATGAAGGAGGCACAATGATTCAGCAGTTAAAGACACCGAGCTGATTAGCTGGAAAGTTGACAGCCTGAATTCAAGGCTTGAGCTCCTGCAGCAGGGTGAGCTCCTATTACTTGCCCCAGCTCCTACTCACCTAGCAGTTTGAAAGCCTGCAAGTGCAAGTAGGTTAATAGGTACCATTTCAGTGGGAAGGTAACAGCATTCTGTGCACCTTTGGCATATAGCCATGCTGGTCATATGACCACAGAAATGTCTTCGCACAATGCTGGTTCTCTAGGCCAAGGAACCGAGATGAACACTGTGCCCACTGTCAGAGTCAGACACAACTGATACGGAAACCTTTAGTGTGGATGAAAGTAAAAACTGACCATTCAGCAATTTTGTGATGTATATCCAGAACTGAGCAGAGCTGCAATTGGATTTTCCTTCCTGGTGGAGTCAGTATGGCAAGATGCCACCTTATAAATTACTATTTTCTCATTCATTAAAGTAGCAAGGAAGTCTGTTCTGAAGGTAGCCAAGTCCTTTGTGTAATTACCTACAGGGCGCAGTCCAGCAGTATGGAATGTATCAATTTTTCCTATCGCCCAATTTTCACAAAAACAACCCTCAAGCTGCAAACATCTAATAATTAAGGGAAGACACTAGTGTGCAATTTTTCCTGTCTTCTTCTGGATCAGTTGATGCAAAGTGTAGGAGTGTTTCTGATTGTTGGAAGTTAAAACCCACCTCTCTCTTAGGAAAATGAAATATTTTAGGATATGCTAAAAAGGCAGAATATTTCCCCTAAAAGAGAAGTAGAGAGGCAGAAACTCAGGTCCCCCCACCTTTGATAATGGGCCATTAAGGCCTGAGCCAGTCTATTTTACATAATAAAGATCTACCTCCTTCAGACAAAGCCGTAATAGGAATTGCCCAAAGCCCTTTCATTACATCATCATCCAACAAGGGTCAATCAAGCCTGGGATTCAAAAGACAACCTACAAAGTTACCCCTGCATGGCCCCATGGGAGTCTGACAACCAATAAGAACACAAGCTCAAATTCAAAGTCCAACAGAGGGCATAAAACCCAGGCGCTCTCAGTATCATTTCCCTTTTTGTGCCCAAGAACCCATCCTGTCCACCATTAAACCATCTTTCCAAACAGCCTCCATGTTTCCAGTGTATTTTCCCCCACTTGGAACTGAGCCCAGATGGATATTTCTTCCAACATGATTAAATTCTAATTTTACTCACTCTTATCTGATCGATTACCCATCCCAGGCATTAAATCATTAACTTTCTGATTCTGTAGAATTAAATGGAAAGCAACGTCAATGGGGAAGCCACTTAACAGCCATGTTACCAACTTGACAATTGCAGTGATTCACTTAACAACTGTGACAGTGAAGGTCATAAAATGGGGCAAAACTCACTTCACAAATCTTTCACTTAGCAGCAGAAATGTTAATTTCTCAATTGTGGCCGAAAACTACCTGTATTGCCAAGTCCCTTCTGTAGCATCTCCTCAGGAAAGAGAAAAGCTATGCCCCTTTCTGCTGTGTTCAGTGGCAGTTTCTGCTGAAGATCAGGACTTGAAGATCAGGACATCTGCCTTGCAAGAAAGAGCAATGTGTAGATATGCTGGGCAGTTATTACTCTTTCTCCAACACTCTTTCCTGCAGGGGTGGGATTCAAATTTTTTAACAACCAGTTCTGTGGGCATGGCTTAGGTAGTGGGAGTGGCTTGGTGGTCATGTGACTGGGTGGAAATGGCTTGGTGGTCATGTTATTGGCTGGGCGTGGCCAACTCAATATCACTCACATCGAGGCACACATCTCCTCCCCTGGCCTCTCATGACTGTGGGGATGCTGCAACAGTCGTAAGTGTGAAAAATGGTCATAAGTCACTTTTTTCAGTGCCATTGTAACTTTGAATGATCACTCCACACAAGCAAAGTACCAGCAAAGGAGGGGAAAAAAACTCCAGAGATGTTCCTGAGACAGGAAGTCTAGTCCTGCCAAGAATGTAATAAGAGTTAATGGAGAGGCAGTTTCTATAAGCAACATCAGAATGTTTCCTTCCTGCCTTCCTTACAGGATTAGGCCAGTAATATCTTCTAACAACCCATTCTCCAAACTGCTTAGAATGTTAACAACTGGTTCTAGTGCAAACTGGTAGAATCTCACCCCTGCTTTCCTGCCTTGCCATCTTGAAAACTGAACAAAAAAACAGCAAATGCTTATTTTAAAAAGAAGAGCATGTGATAACAGGTGATATAAAATCAGTTGCTGCAGTAATGATCTCTTAGTACATTGCTATGGAGATAGGCCTTCACAAAGATTTTCACCATCCATTTGCTACTCTTTGTGAACCACTCGCTGGTATTCAGTGAATACATTCTTGAAATGAGACAATTTGCTAATGGATTTCAGGAACTGAAAAGAGCAAAGATAAAGATAACCACCTGAAACAAAGAAATAAGGAAATAACTCCCAACACCACCACCACCATAAAAAAAAAATTAGCATGCAGAAACCAACTCTATTTGAATGTAAACATTCATCTTTAATTATAGATGTATTTTCCATGTAGATGTAGTATTATGTAGATACCCTTTCCAGGGGATTACCATTTTGATGTGGTGGAAGGAACTTTTGTTCCACTAAGTCTGAAAACATTACTAGTAGTAGGAGGGACAGCTGGCAAGGTCCAAGGGGCTGAGGGCAGAGGGAGCCAGAGGTATGGAGGAAGCCAGAGAAATGGACATATATTGGCATTCAAAAAGGATATTGCTAAGTAAACTCTCAGATTTAGCTCAATAACTGACCAGTCCATACCTACTAGAATTGGTGGTAAATCAGTATATTTACTACCAGTGGTAAATTAGTAGTAAATTTCACTTACAAGTGTACAAAGTTACAACAGAGACAATGCCAGAAAATACTGAGGAATCCTATAGCAAATTGCAAAGAAGCTAAATGCACTTTCAAGCAGGATGCAACTAGCACTAGTCAGTTATTATAAAAAGGTAACAGTTGTAAAAATGGAGGAACTTGGTATTGTGGGATTCATTTTGATGAGATAATCATTGTAAAGTGAGATATAATTTTGGGAAAATATTTTTAATTATTTCTCAATATCTGTTGTTTACATCAAGCAACATAAACAGTCTCTCCCTTTGGATATAACCAGATGAACATCAGAATACAACTAGTGACACGATAAGGACTTTTAAGGGTGGAGAAGTACAATCCAACCTGGGAAAATAGCTGTATGATTCCCAAGGAAAGATGCAGCTGCTTTAAAAACAAATTGCAAAAAGATGTTCTATTCATATTCCTGTGTTCTTTGATGCATATTTTTGGAAGTAAATGTGAAGCTCTTCATACCCAAGTACCTAGTAAACATTTTATTTCTATGATTCTTTAGAACTTACGAGTGTTATAATTGGTTACTGGTGAGAAAGTATGCCTATTTGCTCAAGCCAGAGTTTTTCTCTCTCAGAATCCTGTTCTTGGAACTTTTATTAGAATGTGTTCCCTCTCGCTATGGTAGCTTTTGCAGTAAGATGCAATCATACTTGAAGTTATCGAGAAAAACATAGTAAAATGGCTAATGGGATTTCATTTCACCAACACAACTTACAAGGGTCTTTAAATGCGGTGGAAAAATGGTGGCAAGGTCAGTATCCATTTTGCTTGCTTTTACAAAGCAGAAGATAAATGTACTGGTTCCTCATTCTCCTTTTGACATAGAAGGTCTGTTAGGAGAATTATCCTTCTGGGTTCAGTTCCAAGTGGGGGAAAAGACACTGGAAACACGGAGGCTGTTTGTAAAGATGGTTTAATGGTGGACAGGATCACATGCCTTGGAGCTCCTGGGTGAAAAAAGGAAAGAGATGCTGAGAGTGCCTGGGTTTTATGCCCTCTGTTGGGATTTGAATTTGAGCTTGTATTCTGCTTGGTTGTCAGACTCCCATAGGGGCAATTCTGTAGGCTGTCCTGAGTCCCAATCTTGATTGAGCCTTGCTGGATGATGAAGTAATGAAAGGGCTTTGGGATTCCTATTATGGTTCTGCTTGAAGGAGGTAGATCTTTGTTATGTAAAATAGACTGGCTCAGGCCTTAATGGCCCATTATCGAAGATGGGGGGACCTGAGTTTCTGTTTCTCTGAGTTTCTATTTCTCTTTTAGGGGAAATATTCTGCCTTTTTGGTGTAGCCTAAAATATTTCATTTTCCAAGGAGAAGGGTGGGTGCTAATTTCCTACAGGTCAAAGGGATATAAACTGCTGGATTAAATGGAGATTGGATCCAATCTACTATGAAGCATCTTGCATAAACATACCATATTGCTGAAGCACACCATATTGAAAAATTTGGAAAACTGAAAATAATGGCTGATGTGAAACTGACACTTTCTGCTTTACAGTTTATGCAAGCTACTATACCACACAATTCTTCCCAGTTATGGCAATTCTGTAATTCTGCCTCTTAAATATTCTCATATTAGCTGTGGCTAACAGTCACCTAAAATCATTTCAGTGCACAGCAAGATGCTGTTCTACCCTCAATTCTGATCACTTTGCTGTTCTCCATCATACAAGTCATGGTTTGCTCTGTAACTTCTCTTAAGGATATGGCAGGAATAAGCAGAGTGTGGGTCTTCTGCTTGGGCTCTGAGATAGCACCCTTTGAGTTGACTTTGACACTATAAATTTACGAAGTTTACAGATTCACAGAGTTGGAAGGGATCTTGTAGGCCATCTAGTCCAACCCCCGCCCAAGCAAAAGACCCTGCACCATTTCTGACAGAGGGCAGTCCAGTCTCTTCTTGAACGTTTGTATGCTTGTCTTTGATTTCTTATTGCAATGTGAAACCAACATACATTGGACTGTAGGATTAGGTACCTGGTCAATAAATATGAATCAGGTGCTTATTTGATAGGAACTTCTAGTATCTACATTACAATTAGCTGCAATTAGCTATATCTCCAGTTAAACAAAAATGGACTTTTTGAAAACCTTTCTACTTGTGCCATTGACTTGGCAGGAAATCAGGGGTGGGATTCTATTGGTTCGTTTTTATGATTCTGTGCAGTTTGGAGAACTGCAAATTGTACCCTTGGCTGGCCCCGCCCCGCTCCGCCCAGTCAGTCCTTATCGTGCATGTGCAACATCGCACTCATGCCCGACATTGCTGACTGCTTTCTCTCCCTCCCAGTCATTCCTTAAGGTATTTCTTCCCCCCCCCCACCCCGATGATCAGCTATTCCTATGATCAGCTGTGCTGGGATTCCCCTCACTGTCTTATTGCTTGACCCAGGAGGCTTTTCTGAGGCTCAGGAAGGCAAAAAATGAGCGGGGGGGGGAGTGCTGCCCCCTGTCCATTTTTTGCCTTCCTGGGTCCCAGGGAAGCTTCCTGGGAGCAAAAACGCCCCCCCCCCAGGAGGCTTCCCTGAGGCCCAGAAGACCCCCCAAAAAGGGAGGTGGTGCTGCCAAAAAAAAGAAGAAAAAAAGAAGCCATGCCTACCCAGTCACCTGGCCACGCCCACCTGGCCACGCCCACAGAACAAGTTGTTAAAAAGTTTGAATCCCACCTCTGCAGGAAATGCTGTTGATATGACCAAAGAATGAATGGTTGGCAAGCACAGAAAAGCTATTTTGAATCTTTTTGCCCTGTTCATTTGTAATCAGCTACACATTTACAGAATTCTAGCCAAATGTTGTTTATACAGCTTAAATATCAGGTAGTTCTTATTTAAGGATGAGAACAATGCATCCTCAACAGTGAGGCCAAAGGCCACAAAGATTTTTTTTTTTTAAACATAACACTGAGAACAACTGATGTGGTGTTCATTCCCTGGCAACTTTAGAAGAATGTCATGACATGGTTAAAGCCTGATTCTCATGTGGGAACTCTCCTCATTCTGAGTTACAGGTCTGCAATGGTAGGAAGGGAAATGCCATAAAGTTAAACAAAGCTACCTGAATAATAACAAGAAGATGTTAATGGCATAGGAATATTAATTGGAGGCTACCTCTAATAGCATTAGAACAGATGGAAGCACCTAGATAATTGTTGATTTATTGATTTCAATTCATTGATTAGAAAACTGATTGCATGTGAGTTTCAAAAGTTAAAAAAAAATCCTGGAAGGAAGCAATGGCAAAATGTTTCCACTTGAATGCTAAAAACAGTTTTGAAGTTTATTTCATCAAACAGGTTTTGTTTATGAAATCACAAGAAGTATATTTTTATTTGATGCTGTATTTAATTCTGCCAGGAAAGGAGGTTGCTAGCATTTCCTTTTGCCATCTCGGATGTTAAGATGTTGATCAGATGATGGTGCTTGTCTCTTGGCTCTCTGGGGATTGAGAATGAATACTGATCGATTCATAATCTGTGAATATTACGTTTGCAAAAAGAAATGATATTGTTCGAGGTATTTTGACACCCCCAGCAAAACTCTGCAAAGAGTAAAGCACATCATCTCCAAGCTACTGTGTTAAGGGAAATAGAAACACTGGTGGTCTGAGTTATCCTCAAATGAAAAAAAAAAAAGTTTCATGTGTTTTTCTAACTGAGACTGTTTTGTTAAAATATAAAGATAATTTATAAAATATAAATACTGTATAATGAGCAATATGTGCAATAATAAATATAAATAAAAAATAGGAAAGAATGTTAGGTGTATTTCCCTAAAAAGAAACAGTGTTAGGTATGTTTGCCATCTTGAGTTATTTATAAAAGTAATAAAAGCGGGGGATGGGAAAATCTAAAACAAAATCTCAAGGAATAAAAAATCCTTTACTTGATGGGTTTCATGTATTCATATATAAGAAAAGCATATCTACTGAATTCGTTAGGTGGCGCTGCTTGTTTTCAAACACAGCAACATTCTATTGTGTGCAAAGATGAAAAGGGACCAAAAATGTACAGGGAGATAAAAGGATACAAAAAAAAAAAAAATCTGTATTGGTTCAAAAAAAAAGACCAAATGACAAAAGACTTTCTAATTTTATTAGGATATGATTCTGATACAATTTGAATCATAAGATTTAGTCTGAATTTGACAATTTGAATAGTTTTATCCAGTTTGATGAAATGAGTCTCCTCAAAATACGATTTGGTTCCGAAACTGATGAATCTTCAGACTGAAGCTTTGCATAGCTCTAATAGTCATAGTACTTCAGTATAATTTCTGCCTGGTAAAACAATGAATTTGCCTCAAATTCTCTTTGGAAACAATTAATCCAAACTGTAAACTAAGAAGAGTACATAGTTTTCACTTGGATTATCCAATATCCTTCAGTCTTGCTCAATCATCTATTATTTCCACCCACTTAAAAACAGGATACCATCATAAAATATGAAAGCCATTGCCTCCCCTGTGAATTCTCAAAGAAATATAAATAAAAGGGATAAAATGTCACAACGCATTTATAAAAAGCAGAAAGACTATGAATAATAAGACATCTCTTCACAGAAAGGAATTGCAGAGGACAACACCATAGGGTAAAGGTGTGCGTGTTCTGCAACCTTATGAATCCAACAGTTATATTTTAATGCAAAAGAAAACTGTCACTCTTGAAGCAAAGGAGAATTTAGCAACTTTTCCCAAGTGCATGACATATTTAGATAATACAGGTAGTCCTCGACTTACGACCACAATTGAGCCCAAAATTGGTTATTAAGTGAGGCATTTGTTAAGTTTTGCCCCATTTTATGACCTTTCTTGCCACTGTTGTTTTACAATTGATAAATTAGCAACAAGGTTGTTAAGTGAATCTGGCTTCCCCATTGATTTCGCTTGTCAAAAGGTTGCAAAAAGTGATCACACGGCCTTGGGATACAGTAATGGTCCAATAAGTATGAACCAGTTGCCAAGCATCTGAATTTTGATCATGTGATCATGGGGCTCTCCAAAGATTGTAAGTGTGAAAAAATGGTCATAAGTCACTAAATGAACTGTTGTAAGTTGAGGACTACCTGTACCATCTATGCAATACTGAAATTCTTGTATACCCTACTTATCTTAAAACCAGACTTTTGTCACAAGTCCTATCTAACTGCATAATATGTGATCAATTCCATCTTAGGGTCCTTCTGGATTAGAGAAACATATAACCCAAAATAAACCTGCTATCATGCCCTTGAAAGAGTCGGATTCTGAGGGAGAGGAGGAACAGCCAACAGGGATTGGAGGTGTGGCTCCAGAGGTTGTGGAGGAGGCTAGGGAAGACTGGCTGGGCAGTCAGAGGAAGAACCAGGCCCATCCCCTCTTCATCCTAGGGATGGAACAGAGAAGGCAACACCTTGGCTTACGAGAGTGGAAGTGGCCATGATCCACTTCATTGGTTGCAGCTGGGAAGACTAGTATATAAGAGAGACGATTGCAACACAGCATTGCCAGAAGCAAAGCATGTGTTATTCTGGGCTGAAGTTATCTTGGTTGGCGTCCTTTCAACAGACTATGCCTTGTTATCTCCTTGAATTTGGTAATTACTTATCCTGGTCCCTTGTGGAAATTTCATCATTGTAGTTTGTTTGGTTTTTTATTTCACCTCTATTTGCTCATTAAGTTCGGACTGTATTGCTTTCTTTTGAATACTATTTTTGAGTACATTTTATCTCCAACTGAGAATTATTGAACAGTGGGGTCAAGTTGGAGGAATTAAAGGACATTTATTTATGTTTTGGATTTTGTTACATTTGTGTTACACATCTGCAAACTTGTAAGGAGAGTACCATAATCTTTGGCATCTTTGACTCAAATTAGATATTTTAGCTTAAAACCATTAAGCTATTTAAAAGTTTGCAGCAGGTCTGGAAACTGGGTTCAAAGGATATTGGATTTCCAATACAGGAGAATCAAAATTATTCAATTTGCTTTATACTTGGGCACAAGGCAACTCACTGCATTCTGGACTAGCTGCAGTTTTTGCATTGTTTTTAGGGGTCATCCAACATATATTCTTTTAGAGTACTTTAAGCAAGGCTGTGTTCGGGTTTTGCAAAACCACAGCAATTTCCATCTGGATCCAGCAAACGGTTCCAACATTCCAGGGGTAAGATACATATTTTTTTATTCCTTTTCTGGAATAATGCTGAGATTTAGCTTGAGAGAACTTTTAGTGTTCCAATGCCATGTCTGAGTCTCCTGCCTTTTTTCTTTACTGGTATTTGTAAAGACCCTTTATCAAAAAGAGCTAATCTCAATGAGTCTTTGATAGGGCACACACGATTGGTTAATAGCCCATGCAGTGGAAATCCTTCTCAAATAATTGGAAGTTTTTTTAAATTGACAGATCCTTATTTTTTAAAAATTGTCACTGCTTTGTACATAAATGATCTCAATTCAATTTTTGGCATTGAGATAGTCTCATTGTGACAGGATTCTTTTTGAATTGGAGGCAAATTTTAGGTTGAAAGGGTGAAATTGACAGTATAAGACTCTTATACTTTTTACTATTTAAAGGTCAAGGTTCCCCTCACACATACATGTTAGTCATTTCTGGCTCTAGAGGGCAGTGCTCATCTCCGTTACAAAGCCGAAGAGCCAGTGCTGTCCAAAGACGTCTCTGTGGTCATGTGGCTGGCATGACTAAACACAGAAGGCACACGGAACGCTGTTACCTTCTCACCAATGTAGTCCCTATTTTTCTACTTGCATTTTTACATGCTTTCGAACTGCTAGGTTGGCAGAAGCTGGGACAAGTAACGGGAGCTCATTCTGTTATGTGCCGCTAGGGATTTGAACCTCCAAACTGCTGACCTTTCTGATTGACAAGGTCAGCATCTTAGCCACTGAGCCACCCTGTCCCTGAATTTTTACTATTTACTATTTACAGTGAAGTTATTTACAGCAAGTATTTACAATAGGTATTTACAACATAATCTGGGGGTGGGGTTTTTCACATGGTATCAGGTTTCCTTCTGAGTTGCCCTCTCAGAGACCATATCACTCTAGCTCACCTGCTTTCTTCCCCTTTTCTGGGCTTATCAAGAGAAAGTGAAAAGAAAAGAAACAGCTGAATTCACTACAGTGCTCAGCACGGCTTGACTTTCTCCTGGATCTGCTCACACGAGCGATCGAGCGTTCTCTGCTTCTTTAATGGTGGAAGAACCTCTCTCAGGGTCTTCTGCCCAGTCCTTCCCCAGAGACCAGGGCTTTGTCCCTCCTCCTTGTTTTGGTCCTTGAAAGGTGAAGATGCTTGCAGCTACCTGGGTCCTTCTGTCCTTCTTGTCTTGAAGATGCCTTCTTTCTGGGTCTTCATTTTTGTTCTTTCAGGGATCGTTTTTCTCTCTCCTGAGCAGGAATTGCCAACTGCTCTGCACGCTAACATAACTTCACTCTCCAACTTTTCTCTTCAGCCATCCTTGTTTCACACAATCTTTCTCCAATTTTGGGTCAGACTGGCAGCATATCACCTGGCAACTGAAGTCCCTACTAGTACTCAATACTTAATATCAGATTGAACCAATAGGACTCTACACTTTCCCACAACAGCCCTGGCTATTAGCCAAGTCAACTCATCAGCCCTTGGGACAACACAGCTGCCTTTTAAGGCCCCCAAGTGAGCCACCTTTTCTTCCCCCTCCCTAAACATTTTCTGACTCACAACCGCAGAACAGCAGCCAGGCCAGGCCACTAAAAATTATATGCCACAGAGACAAAATAGAATAGAACAGAATAAAATAGAATAGAATTCTTTATTGGCCAAGTGTGATTGGATACACAAGGAATTTGTCTTGGTGCAAATACTGTCTGTATACATAAAAGAAAAGATTCATTAAGACTCAAGAATAATAACATACAACACTTAATGATAGTCATAGGGTACAATCAACAATCAAATCATACTAGGAAACAGTCAACATAAATCGTAAGGATACAAGGGACAAAGTTACAGTCCTACAATCACAAGTGGGAGGGGATGGGTGATAAGGAGCGATGAGAAGATTAACAGTAATAGTAGCGCAGACTTTGTAATAGTTGAACAGTGTTGAGGGAATTATTTGTTTAGCAGAGTGATGGCGTTTGGGAAAAAACTGTTCTTGTGCCTAGTTGTTCTGGTGTGCAGTGCTCTATAGCGTCGTTTTCAGTGAAGGAGTTGAAACAGTTTCTGTCCGGGATGTGAGAGGTAGATAAATAAAAAGGTGTTGGACTGCAAGAGGTGGGAAATCTTTTTATCTGAGATCTTAAAAACTGCTGTTATTCATCAATGTATTAAAAGGCCAAACAGGGGGAAAAATATTTGGAGAATTCTGCAAAAAAAAAAATGAAACTGAAGAATTTTATTTCCCAGCCTCTCAATGGACTTTCCAATGGATGCTTTCTACAGGGCATTGTAGAACTGTGGATGCTGTTTCCAGGACTACTTGACTTATAATGCCTTGCTATAAAAAAATCTCTGAACAAAGGACTGAAAAGGGAGATTGCCTATATTGTGGTTACTTATCCAGGAGGAAAGATTGTGCAACTATGTTCCATCAAAAGCAGTGGTCCAGAAAGGATACTTCTTACCCAGGCCCTGGAAATCTCTGCAAATAGATACAAGCAGAGGTGAAACCTATATGTGAAGTTCCACAGAAAAGGTCATTTTCTCTGCCTTATAACCTGGTAATTCTGGTTTTCAGAAACCTATCTCCCCCCCGCCAGGTCCATCTTCTGTAGGATGGGGGTGATCCTGGGAGGAATAAGCAAAGAACCAAGAGTGTAGACAGAAAATACACCAAGAGTGTATTTTCCCAGCAAGTTCAATCAAGGTATAAAAGCCATTCCAGCTACCCAGCATAACTAGCTGGCTCCTATATCAGGCAACTGTGACAAAGGAAGATTCTGGAGGTGGATGGTTATTTTATGACAACAGCAAAGGCATCATTTCATACATGTGGGAGAAGGCAAAAGTAAACCACTCTTGTATTTTAGCAATAGTGCTTAGAAACTTAGACTTATATACCACTTCATAGTGCTTTATAGTAGTTTATAGAATCAGCATATTGCTCCCAATAATCTGGATCCTCATTTTACTGGAGGGATGGAAGGATGAATCAACCTTGAAACAGTCAGGATCGAACTCCTGGCAATTGGCAGAGTTAGCCTGCCCTACTAAATATTGACCACTGCATCACCATGACTATTTTAACAAGAAAACTATGGTACATGGCTAGACAAAGCAATTGACAATATAATGCTGGATGATGCGACACTCAAATCATATGACATTCAACATGCTACTGAGGAACAGCTGAGGATATTTGGGAATACTAATGGTGTTTATAAAGCAGTCAAAGTAAAGCCTTTGCTATATCTAGTTACGGATGTTGCTATGCAAGAAAAAAATATTAGAAACTGCAAAGACAGAATTACAGTGTGAACATGAAATGTTAGAACCACGAATATGGAAAAGCTTAGTGCAATGACAAATGAAATGTATTGATTACACATTGACATCTTAGACATCCTGAAATGGATTGGAACTGGACACTCTCAGTGAGAAAAATCACACTGTTTACTATTCAGGATATGACAAACACAAAAGGAACAGCTTTGCTTTTGCAATCAGGAAAGATACGACAGACAGTACTGAATAATGACTGAATAATATCAATTAGACTTTGTGGACAGCTGTTTAATAAAACAGCTATCCAAGTTTATCCTCCAACCATTGATGCAGAAGAAGAGGAAACTGATACGTTCAATCTGAAATTGACAAAACATGCAAGCAAGATGTGCTTCATGGGCTTCTAGGCTGGGATGCTCACAATACAAATAATGAGGAAAATATAGTTAGACTATATGCCCCAGGATAGAGAAATGAAATGGGAGAATGATTTCTTGGTTTCTGCCAATCTAATCATTTCTTCACTCGCTAACTGTCTCCAAATAACCAAATGGCATTGATATAGATTGACATTACCAGAGGGAGCACATAGAAATCAAATTGCATTGGTTATTTGTACAATGAAACAGAAGAGATTGGTTAACAACAATAAATATGTGGCCCAGGAATAACTATGGAACTATGGATCATGAATTCATTATGTGAATGTTCCAAGTGAAACTAAAGACTTAGAAGAAGAAACCCAATCAGTTTCTATAGTATGATTTTGAGCACATCCTAGTGGTGGGATTCACATTTTTTACTACCGGTTCTGTGGGCGTGGCTTGGTGGGGGTGGCAGGGGAAGGATACTATAAAATCTTCAGTCAGAGGTGGTACTTGCCGGTTCTCCAAACTTCTCAAAATTTCTGTTACTGGTTCTCCAGAACTGGTCAGAACCTGCTGAATACCACCTCTGGCACATCCCCACAATTTTCAAAAAGAACATTAGAGATCACTTTGAAGATCTGAAACTCAGAGGAATTATGGAACAGAATTAAAGAAGCTGTTAAGGATGAATGTGAAAAGAGATTGTTATTGATCAAGAAACAAACAAACAAACAAAAAGAACCAAATTGGACATCAGAACACATGGTGGAAAGAAAAGTCTAAAGTAAATAAAAAAAGATCTAAAAACAAATTAACAAAGAATTTCTCAGTTGTTTTTAGAAAAGGCTGAGGGATAAGAGACTTTATTGTTGCTATAAGTTGCATAATTCATTAAGCCAGAATAGTTCTTTGGTGTATCTTTTCCAATCTGGTCCTCTTTGCCCTTTTAGCTGAGAAGTTTTCAAGTTTAGCTAGCTCTGAGCCTGCAGGAACTTACAACCAGGACCTGTGCCTTGCTTACAAGGAGGCTGGTGTTTTCCTTTCACCACAGGTGCACCATTGAAAGACTTGAGGGGTTAGAGATAGTGTCAGCCTTCAAGATTTCTTTCTTTTGCTTAGCATCTTTCGGCTGCCATAGTAATGGGGGGAGGGGTGAAATAATTGTGGGAAATGTGCTGGAGGTTTAGAGAATTGAACTGTATAACTTGGAGGAAAACTTTATTGTTTATGTTTACTTGCTAGGCAATGCGCAGGCACATCTCTTTATCAAAATAGGCCAAGGTCAATAGCACCTGAAGATGTCCCACATGACATTATCTACAACTTTAATTGGATGGACAGTTTGAACTATTGTGGGTGGGAACGTTGCCAACACTTTGTATATGTGTTTTTCGCGTGCAATTTTTCAGATTCAGAATTCTTTTGATGCTACCACTTGATTTCCAGTAAAAGATGTTTTTCTCCATATTATCCATCTAATCATTTCTTTCCTGGATTTTGAATGGAGCACTACCTGACAGATAGTCATGGAGAAAAAAAACTGTGTGGTCCCAAAAAGTCAACACTAGCCTGATGGAACATAATCAACCAATCCCCCCATAGTAGATTTCTGTTGCTCTCTTGAAATAGAATGGGAACTGCTACTAATCTTTCATTTAAAAAATGAAAGACTTCTAATGGAATATATAAATAAATAAACGTTGCAATTTTTATTTCGTGTTCAATATCACCCTCTCTACTCTTTAAGCTCTGTTTTATATATCTTGTTCATATTATCCCACAGTGTCTTTCTATAGAAAGTCATATATCAGCACCATGGAATTATCTACCATGGAATAGTTTTTAAATGATTTCGGCATAATCACAAATATCCCCCTCCCAAAAATAGTAGAAAGAGGAGTTTTTTCTTTGAAACAGGATTTTTTTTATTTCTCTATCAAAAATTAAATAATACAATAGTTAAAAGTTCTGCACTTTAGATTTTGCTAACCACAAAAATGCAATTCAGGCATGACACTGGTGGATTCTCTTTGCCCACTACCTGGATACACAAGGAAAGTTTTAATGTTTGAACATCCTTATTGGCAGGGTAATACAGAATTTTAATACGAAAGGTTCATGTTTTCATTGCCCATGATATTATTTTTTGCAGAATTGCCTGGAACACAATTAATAATTTTGGGGTGGGTGCTATGGAAATCTCAGTGTGGAAGAAAGGTTTCTAAAAAAATACCCTCCTTTCCCTTTATGTTGCAATTTCTCTTTCTTAACTGTTCAGTTCTGGGAAATATGCCTACGGTCTAGGTAGCCCTCAACACCCATTTGTCAAGGTTAAAACAGCATTGAAAAAAAGTGACTGTTATGATCATTTTTCACGCTTATGACCATTGCAGCATCTCCATGGTCACGTGGTCAAAATTCAGGTGCTTAGCAACTGATTTTGCAGTGTCCCTCCTGACAAGCAAAGTCAGTGGGAAAGCCAGATTCCTTTAAGTTAACAAACTGCAGTGGTTCACTCAACAACTATGACAAGGAACGTAAAATGGGGCAAAACTCATTTAACGACTGTCTCGCTTAGCAAAGAAATTTTGGGATCAACTCTGGTCATAAGCCGAGGACTACCTGTGCTGTCTACCCTCGCAAGCATTACAGGTAGTCCTCGATGTTACGACCACAATTTAGCCCAATTTAGTTTCTGTTGTCATGTGAGACATTGTTAAGTGAGTTTTGCCTCATTTTACAATCCTTGCCACAGTTGTTTAAGTCAGTGGTCACCAACCAGTGGGTAGTCCGTGAGAAAATTTTAGTGGTTCGCAGAGAAATGTCACCCCCAGAACACCCCCCAAAGCAATTAATCCAGATTGCGGGGAACACAAGCTGTGCCACCCACATGGCCCATGGGAACCCTCCTTACCCACTCATTCCTTATATGGCAAACTTGTCTGCTAAGTTGCTATTTTTCCTTTTTTCCCCCTGACCATCAGCTGTTCTGCTGTACTGGAGATTTAGATTAGCTAGAAAGCAGGAAATCATCAGATTTCTTGCTTTCTACCTAATCTTCAGCTCTTCGGCTCTGCTTTTAAGCAGACCTGAACCTCCCTTAGGATTGAAGATTCTATTATTGAGTTGCAGACTCAGATAGTAGATTGCAGAAATACAGATCTCTAAGTGAATCTGTGATTTATGAGCAACTCAATTCTGCCTGCCTGCTTTGCCTGATTTTGGGTAAAAGTTGCTCTTTTTTAAATAAAAAAATCAATATTTACATACATGATATGTTGTGAGTTAATTTTGTGAGTTTGCTTGCTAGCAAATTTTATGTGACAGACTCAGATAGCCAATGGCAGAAACAAAAATCTCTGAGTGAATCTGTGATTGTGTGAGCAACTCAATCTGCCTGCCTGCTTTGCCTGATTTTGGATAAAAGTTGCTGTTTTTTTAAATAAAAAATTCAATATTTACATACAAGCCATACCCAGCTAGTCACATGACCACCAAGCCACACCCACAAATTAGATCATGCCCAAGAACCAGTTGTTAAGAAATTTGAATCCCACCACTGCCTCTGTTGTTTGTGTATATATGTGTATGTGTGTGTGTAAGGAAGAGAGAGAGGGAGGGAGGGAGAGGTTAGATCATCTCTCTCTCTCCAACGTCAGCAAGCCACCATCAGTCAAAATTCATATTAGTGGTCCCCAGGATTTAAAATTATGAGTTTGGTGGTCCCTGAGGTCCAAAAGGTTGGTGATCCCTGGTTTAAGTGTATCACTGCAGGCATTAAATTAGTAACACGGTTGTTAAGTGAATCTGTTTTCCCCATTGACTTTGTTTGTCAGAAGGTCACAAAAGGGGATCACAAGACCTGGGTCACTGCAGCCAGCATAAATAGGAACCAGTTGCCAAGAGTCTGAATTTTGATCATGTGGCCAAGGGGATGCTGCAAAAGTCATAAGTGTGAAAAACAGTCATAAGTCACCTTTTTTCAGTGCTGTTGTAACTTCAAACAATCACTAAATGAACTGTTGTAAGTCGAGGACTACCTGTACCCTTGCTGCTGAGTTGAAGTGCCTTCCCCAGGGCCAATTTCCTATCGTGTTTCTTTTGCCTCTGTTTCAAGTTACTGCATTCCAGCCCTTGCTTATCAATGAAGACTGAGTAGAACAAGTGGCCAGTTTTAAGTTTCTGCGTGTTACCATAAAAGAGGACCTGACCTGGGGTGCTCACACTGCAGCTACTGGTCAAAAGGGCCCAGCAGAGATTATACTACCTGAGACTTCTCAGGAAACAACAAGTGAATGAAAAACTGCTGGTGATCTTCTACCGCTGCACCATAGAGAGTATCTTAATTTACTGCACCTCTGTGTGGTTTGCCAGTTGCACAGTGGCAGATAGGAAAGCACTCCAGAGAGTTAATGTCATTGCCCAGAAGATCATGGGTTGCCCTCTCCCCTCTTTGGAAGAGCTTTATAGCTCCTGCTGCCTTAAGAAAGTTCAAAACATTCTCAGAGATCCATCTCATCCTAGGCACCTTTTTTTTGAACTATTACCATCTGACAGATGGTACAGAATAATAAAAACAAGGATAAATAGGCTGAAAAACAGCTTCTATCCCAGGGCAGTAGCTCTGTTGAATTCTGCTGTATAGTGCAGTGTTGGTGCGATATCACGGGTTTTAGATTCAATGTGTGGAGGTGAAGGATGTGTGTTTGTGTTTATTTTCATGGTCATGATGTGCACTGAAGATGGTGTTTTATTTCGTTGTACGAGGTGCAATGATAATAAACTAAACTAAACTCAGCAAGAGAATGAGTGACAATGCTAAGTCAGTTTTTCATTTCTCAGGTTGCCCTTGGAAAGCATTCTCAGATGTTGTTTTGCCACCCACATAGTTAAGCTCAACTTACTCATTGGCTGGAAGGATGAGCTGAAAGCAATATAATAATGAAGAAGAAGCAGTAGTGGAGGGGGAGAAAAATGCAGTCAGGACATGTTTGTGCCATGATTAAGTGCAAGTGGAGACAGGCAGGTACATGACAGCTCCCTAATTCTGAGTTATTCTTGAGTGCCTCGTACTGCATGGGATGAAGCTGGGTGTCCCTTCAGTGGAATGCTGCATGCATAATGAAGCAAAGTAAAAGTAAAAAATCATCACATACCATTCATACCAGGGAACCAATAGGGTCAGATCAGGGTCGTGATGAGTTCAGGGATTAGTTGGCCAGGAAAGCATCCCTCTCTTTAAAGTCTACCGGTTGATTTAAAAATGAAAGACGTTGATAGGATTTGTAAATAAATAATCTACTTGTGCAAAATGTCCCTTTACAGACTGTATATGTAATGTTTTCCTGTCAGGCCCCTGGTGGAGAATGATTCTGAGGGAGAGGAGGAGCAGCTGACAGGGAGTGGAAGTGTGGCTCCGGAGATTGTGGAGGAGGCTGGGGAAGGGCAGAGGCCAGCTGGGCAGTCAGAGGAGGACCCAGGCCCATCCCCTCTCCATCCTAGAGCACGCAGGGAGGAGAGGATAAGAGAGAGACGTGGTCTACGGAGGAGGAGAGGGCATTGATTCTCTTCATGGGCTGCAGCTGTGACAACTGGATAAGAGGACCGACATGGATATGGGCCAGTGCTGGAAACAAAGCGTGGAAATATCTCTAGTTTATTGTTCCTCTCTGAGTTTGGCGTCCTTCCCAGTGTGTGTTCCGATATCTATGGGCGTCTTCCAGCCCTTATCTTGCCTGGTTTGTGTTATTTTTTACTCTTTATAATTTAAACGGCATTTCCTACTTGTAACTGCTTGTGTGGGAGTTTTTTGTCTCCATTCAATGATATTTGGAGCTTGGAAGCAAAGTGAAGGAATAAAAGGGGCTTCACTGTTTTTTTGTGACTGTGTTTAATTTTTATCCCACCCTGGGTCATCACATAAGTCAAACGTTAATATCCTAGTCCTGACAGAAAATTTAAAGGGAGACAGTATACTATAGACGTAACCATTGCCAGAGACAGAGGTGTGACGGAGAGGGCAGTGGAATGAAATCCACACACATTTTCAGATTTGGACCCAGATATAATTGTTGTCTAAAACAGACTGGCAAATATTCTTAATTTCTCACAGGAAGGCTTTGCCTGTCAGTTTTACCATTAGAATATTGGTAAAGATAAAAATGGGGGAAGAATTTTAGTTCCTGAAAGAAAGGCAAGATATAAAAATAATAGCAGTGAGGGAAGACACATGAATAGAGCTGTGCAATGCTTCTAAAATAATTTTTAATTCAGAAAAGGTGAAAAATTGAGCCTATCATCTGCACTTCTTTAACTGTCTGGTTTGGTTCTGCAACTCAACAAGTCAGACATAGACTTCAGAGAGTAATTAGGACTGCAGAAAAAACAATTACAACCAACCTGCCTTCCATTGAGGACCTGAATATTGCATGAGTCAAAAAGAGGGCTGTGAAAATATTTACAGACCCCTCACATCCTCGACATAAACTGTTTCAATTCCTTCCCACAAAACAATGCTATAGAGCACCGCACACCAGAACAACTAGACACAAGGACAGGTTTGCCCCAAACACCATCATTCTTCTAAACAAATAAGTCCCTCAACACTGTCCAACTATTTACTAAGTCTGCACTGCTGTTACTATTAATCTTCTCATCACTCCTTATCACCATCCCCTCCCACTTGTGACTGTATGACTGTAACTTTGTCGCTTGTATCCTTATTATTTATATGGACTGTTTCCTAGTATGATTTGATTGCTTATTGTACCCTCTGACTATAATTAAGTGTTGTACCTTATGATTCTTGACTCTTGAATGTATCTTTTCTTTTATGTACACTGAGAGCATTTGCACCAAGACAAATTCCTTGTGTGCCCAATCACACTTGGCCAATAAAGAATTCTATTCTATTCTAAATGTGGCATAAATGGCAACTCTTTAAAGCAGCCATGTCTGTTCTGAAGATTGCCCAGCTGCCCAGTGATCCTGGGAAAAAGATGCAGCTTCTTTAACAAATTGTACAAAACATACCAACAGCAACAAGTCAAAATGAAGTGATAGCAGTGCAATTAAAGACCAACCCCTTCATACATGGCAAGACAAAAGGGTAGAACCTCTGCAGCTGCCATCTTGGTGGCGCAGCAGTTAGAATGCAGAACTGCAGATTACTTCTGCTGAATGCCAGTTGTTTGCAATTTGGCAGTTCGAATCTCACCAGGCTCAAGGTTGACTCAGAGGTGATATTCACAGGTTCTGACCAGTTCTGGAGAACTGGTAGCAGAAATTTTGAGTAGATCAGAGAACTGGCAAATACCACCTCTGACTGACTCCACCCCCATCTATTTTCTGCCTCCTAAGTCCCAGCTGATCGGCCGGGTATTCTTTTGTTGCTCTGCACAGGAGAACAGAGCTGGAAAGCAGATTAGTGGGGTGGGAAGGGAATGGGATTTTGCAGTAACCTTCCCGCAAGAGTAGGGAGGGAATGGAGATTTTACAGTATCTTTCCCCTGCCACGCCCACCACGACACACCATGCCCACCAAGCCATGCCCACAGAACTTGTAGTAAAATTTTTTGAATCCCACCACTGCTTCAGAGGTGCGTAAAATGAGGACCCAGATAGTTGGAGACAATATACAACTGACTCAGTAAACTGCTTAGAGAGGGCTGTAAAGCACTGTGAAGCAATATATAAGTCTGACTGCTATTGCTATTTTGACCCATCTGTCTATTTGTCTTTAAAGAGGAAGAGTAAATAATTGCCCATAGATGAATGTTTCATCTTTGCAGCTAGACTAGAATTTTATTTTAAAATGTCCATCTCTCCTATGATTCAGAAACTCATCAGATATAGTAAAAGGGAGAAATATGCGTACAATAAAAATCTGATGCTTATTTACCAAACTCCATAAACTTACAAATCTCAGCCATTTCCATTCAACAAGCAACATATGTGAAAATAGATTCCCAAGTGCTACAATGAGCTGTTCTCAATGGATTGAAAAGACGATGACAGAAACCGGAGAAAGAACAACACTCTTGACTTGGTCAAGCCAGTTGTCACAAAATGACCATAAGAATGTTGACCCCAGGAGATAACATTTCTATTGAGGAAGTTATGGCAAAGTTCAAGCTTTCTTCTGACATAAAATGCAAGACACGTAACATTAGAAAGGAATCCCTTTAAACTGTCAACAGTTGGGAATATCACACAACTACTAACTTGTATATGATATGCCGTAACATGCAAGGTTATCAACCTTTTTTATTGTCTTATAAGTGATGGAAAAATCAGGATATTATTTTATAAGACTAGTTTCATCTTGGAGAAGGAACTGAAGATTATTGACATTTTATATTTTAGGAATGATTCTTAATGGAGATCAACAGCAGAAGGGTAGAGCTGATCTATGCATAGATTTTAGCTAACCTCTGTCCATACTATTTTTCAGCTTTAAGCAGATATAGAGATGGTTTTCTGGGCACTGCATAAATGGAGAAGCAATTGGAAAATGAAGCAGAATGTTTGCTTTGTTCCAAATTCAGGCAGATTTGCTGGATGGAGGGACAAGAAGAAACAAACTGTGCAGGTGCTTGAGTTACTGTTTTCCACAACTGCAGACTCATCTTTGTTTCACTGATCATATAAGTAAAATAGCTCCAATGAACTGTTTGAGGGAAAGGGGGAAAACTACCTATCAATTACATCTATCTGATTTTTTTTCTCCAAGCATGATTCTTCTTCTTAAGAAGAAAGGAGAATAAATATTTCCAAGTCTTCATTCAATATATGCCGAAAAAAAATAGGGATGTGAGTTTAGAGAGTCAGTTTGGTGTAGTGATTAAGATACTGGCCCAGAAACCAGAAGGCTGAGTTCTAGTTCCACCTTAGGTATGAAAGCTGGCTTTGGACCAGTCAGTTTCTCTCATCCAGCCCACCTGAAAGAGTTGAGGGAAATTTTTATTTATTTAGAACAGTTACATAGCTGCCCATCTTAAAACAAACTCTATATGGCTCCCCAAAATAGGAGAAAAGAATATAATGTATGTTCGCTACCTTAAATTACTTAGAAATGTAATAAAGGGGAGATTTTTAAAAAATCTAATAAAAATAAAACAAGGCAAAGTCAGTCTTCCTTCCTTTATTTTTTATTTTTTTAAAAGAAACTCATAGGTGGTTGTTTGAGAAGGGTTCAGGAGACATTTTTGCAATTTGGGAGCATCTATTGCACCACAGCAGGAAGATATCACCTGTGGTTTTATTACTAAAGGCCAAACTAATCTAAAATTTTCTATACAGAGAAAACTAACATGTAACGTTATTAAAAATAGATGTATAAAGAAAAGTGCAAGAGAAGCAGGAAGAATGAAAAGGATCAAGAAGAAGAATCCTGTCCTTTCCTAGATTGATGATCTTGCTCAAACGACTTTCCTAAAATGAAAAACCAATGTAACAAAGCAGCCCAATTGGTAGCAGATGGAAGGTGGTTAGAGAATGATAGAGATTATGGGCCGTTTTATTATAAATCTTTTTAGCAATATTAGATGACAGGGGTGCTAGGTTTATAAATTTAGTATTTCATAGCTCTGTGTTATTTCTGTTGTGACTATTAATACACTCTACTGAATTTGATCTTATTGATTAGGTGTAATTGTAACTGTTGTTTCATTCTGATATATTAATTTTGATTGCATTGGACCAAACTTTGATGCATGTGTTAAAAATGATTTTGTTTGTTTGTTACTTGTACTGTAAGGGAAATCTCCACCGATGATAACGTAAGCAATTCCAGGAGAGAGATTTTCCCGTGCATCTCCAGGCAGGGACAGAGTTAATCCCTTCTTCCCATGTCCCTTTGCTGCTCTTTTGGCAGTGGCAGTTTCAGTCTACTAAATTATTAAGTAAATCTGGTCTTAGTTTTCCATGAATTTGCTACAACCACATTCAGAAACCAAAATGATAACCATAGGTTTCTTCCATTGGATTATAGATACTTAATCATGGATTAAACATGGCCAGGGGAAGTAGCCCTTTAGGGGGCCCCTCATTATCATTTCAGTTCTGATACTGCAGTTGTATTGCGGCTGCACAATGCTGCTGGTTGCAATGGGAATCAAGGAAGACTTATCTATGCTTCAAGGAGTTATGCCTACAAAATTGCTTCCATGGCTTGAGCTCTGGAATGCTTCCTTATCACCATATTTAAGGAGGCAAACAAGGCAATACTTAATATATCAAGGTATCTTTGTTCTAATAAAATATTTGTCGATACACATGCAATTAGAAGCAAATTTGTAGTACTTACTCCAGTTTGTACTGCTCTTTCTAAACTTTGCCATGCTTTGTCTGTTTTAGCCTCCTTCTCCCTTTGGGTAGGGTGGCTGCCACTCAGAGCTCACTGTAATCAGGGCCATCAACATCTGGAGGGAACAAGAGATGCCCATATGTAAAGTAGACCATCAAATGGTCTCAACATCGCAAATGATTTGGTCTGATTCTGCAGCTGACTTCTGCTGTTTGCCAAAGTCACAAGGTTTTCGTGTTGCTTTTTTCTAAAAAAAATAATAATGCAGTAATTCTTTCTGATTATAATTCAGCCTCAGCTGCATAATGTAAAAACCTTACTGAAAGCTGTAATGTATTTTTCAGCAAAACAGTTAAGACTGAAGGGCAAAGAAGGGCCAAGTGAGCTGGCATTCCTACAAAAGATAAAAGCATGTCTTCTTTGCAAAGATCTGTTATGGGATCTCAACCGCTGCCATCCCTATTCTCAGTCCAGGCTATTTTATTATGTATGAGTATTGGGGGGGGGGGGGGGAGCAACTGAACCAGTTAAAAGGGAAAAGGACAGATTGTGACATGTTACTAAGTGAGCTGTGATGGGATCTGGAAGCGGTGCTCAGAATGCTTAGGATTTTAGAGGCAACAGGTTCCTAGGCCTGCGTATTGAGGGTACATTCACTGGGTGTGCATTGCAGCCATCAAATATGAATGACAGGTAAGTACAAGGAGCCTTAGGAGAGAGTGCCTGAATGTTCCAAAATATAAACGAAAGTTTATAAGAAGGGAACAAATTCCTGGATGTGCTCAGTGGTCAGAGAATGCTTAGGGAAGAAAAAGATGGACAAGGAATCAGGAGGGCAGGACAGAAATGGACCCTACTATAGGAATACAGCTCACTAAAATATTTTGTTGATGCAGGAAGAAAGCTAACAGGTGCACTGCAATCCATGGGGAGAAAAAGCAGGTCTCCATCTTGATTAAAGCAATCAAATTTTATATACGTATGTTCTCTTAAATACTTTTTTCCATTTTTTTTTTGCCTTTTTTTGCTTTTGCCTCTGTTTTAATCTTAGTTTACAGCTAGTGGCAGCAGCATGGAACTCCGATAATACTGAGATAACTGAACACCAGATCCCATAACTGCACTCAGTGAAGGCTGTAGTCTATTCTTATCATTCTATGCATTCTGGCTTATTTATTTGGAGATAAGCAAACACTTATTGTAGTGTTAAAGATAGGATTTCTCTTGGCTTTGATAGCAAATTACGGAAACCAGTAGTATTAATTACAGCCTCCTGTTTTATCACCATTAGATGAGCTGTTTAATCTTACAGAAGCTGTACCAGCAGAGGGTGCTGATGGAATGGACTGGAATTTCCTTATATTAAGATGCATGGGCCTCATCACACACTCCTGTAACTTTTATATGAGAAGGAGAAAGCTGAGAATAAATAAATGAAGAAAAAAAATATTAGGTTTGGATGACACTGCAAGCCTGTATTTCAGCCTTTGGCTTTTACTGTTATGACATTAGAATTGGTAGCATCCAACTTCTTCCTCCATCTCTCAGTCATTCTCTTTTTTCATACATGCAACTGGATTCCCACTTAGCTCAACATGGAACATATTACCTTCCACTAAAGCAGAATTCCCACTAGTGATTGAAACCATCATCTGGACTCATCCAATCATCAAGTTTATATAGTAACAGCAAGAACAGGGTTTATATTATCTCAAAGATGGCTGGATGATACTACAGTATAAGTCACCACTGGGAAAAGGGCCTAAGTGCATGTAGAATTAAAGTAATGCACCCAATGGAAAGTATGTTGTATCACTTCTATAGAATATTTTCACATTTCTAAACTGGCTGGCAACATGCATCGGCAGACATTTGTTGAAAAATAAGTTTCTTGTTTGAATAGCGCTTACACCTCAGGTTTTTCAATAATCTCATCAAAGATTACTAGGTTCCATTGTTAATTATATTATACAGTTCAGTCTATGTACTCTAGAAAATCTTTCAAGAATTGTCCAAGATGTTTGGAGCAAGACTCCAAAAATACAGATACAGAATGAACTTGCATTCAAGGACCTTCCTTCCGACTGTAGCTCTAATTATGAATTTTGACCTTCTAAAGAATCCCCATTACATACAACAGCTATCACAGCCATACTTTTTCTTTCATTAGACTTCCCAAATTCATTCCATTACTTTTGAAAGAAGTAAAAATGTCAATAATCCACTTTCCAAATTATTGTCAGCCCTCAAGTTTGACTCCTTAAATTAGTTTTGTATTTTGAAGTACTTTTATACTTCACTGCCATTTCTAGAGAGAATGCCTAGGGGAAACTTTTATTATAGCAGTGGGAAAGTTAAACATTCTCCAGATATTGTGGAACTGTTTTCCTAGGACTCCTGACTAGAGGTAAATAAAGAATAAGAATAAAGAATGAGAAGTACTGGAAGCTGTAGTTTGGCAATATTAGGCAGGATACTTCTCCACTCCACAATACAGTACTCTGTTGAGTTATGAAATGTTTTAATAGTCCTCTCCATGTCTTTAACATCCAGTAGACTGATAGACAAACCTTCAAGTGGATCTGAAGATAGCTTCCACCAGTCATCTATGAATAGACTGCGAACACATTATCTAGTGATTAATTACCTACTTTGCATTTAAGAAGTCCAAGGTTAAGTCCTGATGTTTTCAGTCAAAATGATCAAGTAGCCAATGATGGGAAAGGAACCTTTTATTTGCATGAATCTCTGGAAAGCTTCTGTTAACTTGAAAATCTTGACTAGATAAACCATTTGACCAATCTTGTAATAAAAGATGCTGGTGCCTAGAATGAACCTGCTGTGCAGATTTTTAAAAAAAAGTTCATTATATAAATGGATTGGAAGAAAAAACACTGATACCGGATTGTTGGGATAGGTGATAAAGAAGGTAGGAGATAAGAATCTACTGAGTAGCAACCTGATAACCCTACAAATGCAGCCAGCACGTAAAGTTTAAGAAGGCAACTATACTACTAAAATTATTTTTAAAATATTTGTATTTCAGATTACACCAACCATAGGACTTTTTACTTAAACTGTGCTATATTTTATTTGTTGTGCTCCATAATATCTTGGACTGCTACAGCAGGAATCAAACATATCTTGGAGTTCTTCTCTATATGGGGCATTTTTACTGAGCATTATTATTTCTGATCAAAATCATGGAATTTTTGCTCGAGACCATGAGATTATATTGAGGCGGGCACATGGTGGCAGAATTAGAGACACTCTTAATAGTGCAACTGTTCCTTTTCTAGTATGTCCTCAGTGCAGCTGAAACCTGGGAAAAATACAGAACCATAAACTACAAGCATTGAGATCATAGAGACGTGCCCAATTTCTATGTAAACGTTGCCAGTACTCATCTGCTAATTCCCACCAAACCATAAAAATATTTACATGTTCCCTGTGCATCAAGGAAGACTTCCCAATAAGTTTGCTTCATTGGTACCGTTGGGAAATTCTGCCCATATATTTCACACAATGATCTGCAATGTAGTGGAGCTTCTACCAAGCCTTAAAAATGAGACATTTAGCGATGTGTTTCTGTTGTCAAGAAAAGGAGAGAGTGAGGAAAACAAACATGATCCTGTGAGAATGAGAATCTTTCCTTTGGGATAAACAGCTAGTGCTCTTATGAGCACCAAGATTCATTGGGCTGAGCAAAATCCTCAAACTGAAAAAAATTCAGCTGAATCTGGCTTTTACATTGATATTTCAAATAAAATCAGGTTATCTTCAATTTACTTTGGCACATGTACAGTCACTTTAACATTGAAAGTGGAGTTGAATTTTCCAGCAATCAGTTTAATTATTTGAATTACAAATTCAATTTGATTTGTCTTGTGTGAGTAATGCATTCTAACAGAAGCGACTCTTTAAATCAAACGTGGGATCTCAACTAGATCCTGGCTGATTCACATATCCATAGTGATTCAGGCAGGCACATCCATTCCCACACCCACATTTTTATTCAAATCTAATCAATCCGATGTAATGATTCAAATTGCAATGCAAAATGACTTGAGCCGCCACACTTGGCTTACTGAATCTCAAATTCAGATTGGATCTTGGTTGTTTCATTAGAAACAGATATTTGTCACAGGGATGGGCACATTGATTGCATAGTGAGTTGCCAGCCTGGGAAAAGTTGCAGGTACTTAATGCAACTTTGATAAAAGATAAAAGTCAGATGGCCAATGTACTAACTGAGGAAAGTGCAAGCACACTGATCCCAGGGACACTTTATTGCTTATTACTGTTTAGTTATATACAGAATATATATGGTGTTTCCGTATTACCTCAATATAGTAAACAGTCTCAAAATCTTATGATGCAAGTTTCAGTGCAGATCAATTGGTGACCAAAAGAGAGATAGAAAGATGGAGGGAGGGAGGGAGAGGGAGAGAAAGAGAGAGAGAGAGAGAGATGGAAAGGAAGAACTAAAAAAAACCCAAGATAATCATGAGGGAAAAGGCAAGGTAGCAAATAAATTTAACAAATATAAAGACAGAAAACAAATATCCCCACACTGTCTTCTTTATCTCAATTCAGACATAAGATCCATCAGATTCAGTGGCCATTGCTGTTAGATCAGTATTTAAAGGATAGAATGCTTACTAATACCATACTTACCTCACCAAGTAGATTTTAGGAGGGACGATACATGAAGATTTTTTTTTTAATTTGTTAATGAAAAGTGGGATATAATTTTTATAAGTGATAAAGTTATATTTCATTAAAAAATCTGCTTGCTCTGCTTTGCCATTACAATTTTTAATTTTTAAAATGCATACTTTAGAAACACTACTATATGTACTGATATATTAATAAAATTCTTCATTATTACGGTACGAATTACTATAACTGGGCTGCAACTATCAAGATCGTCATTAAATGGTATCAAAGAGATACCATGAGGAAAAAAAAAAGAATTCTGCCAACCGTGAAGATTTGGGTATTTGCAACCCAGATGCTGTAGCTCTAACAAGAATGTTTAAAATAATGAACATCAAATGCAAACATAGCCATTGAACAGGTATTATTATTAAACTTGAACCTATTAAAATAAACAAGCATTTTAATTCTTTCTTAGTGTATAAATGGTCTCTACTGGTACTGGAAGCCTGCAGAAAGGGCATAATGCTGCTTCATGTTGTTGGATTTTAAGAATTTGTATTCAATGATACTCTTCCTCCAACATCACCCTCAATTAATTTGTCTGATATTTTGGGAAAATATTTGAGTTACTTCCAAATTATGGAAGTAATTGTTCTACTCTGCTGTATTCTCCATTGATTAGATTCCATTGAAACTACAGTGTCCATTTCTGAGCAATATATTTTAAGAATGATTAAGACAAACAGAAACTGATTCAGAGAAGGGCATGGAGGAAGAACTTTGATCTTAGATGGAAGAATCATGTGGTTTTGCCTTGAAATATTGGAAAGAGATGTCACAGGGAAGATGGCCATGACCTCTGTTCTACCGTCCAGCATTCAAGACATGAAATGATGGTCTTCAATCACAAGAAAAAAGATTCCAATTGAAAGTTAAGAAAAAAAAAGTGTTAACTGTAGCTAACTTACCCCCACCCCACTCCCCAAAAAAGGATTGTTCAGCGTCAGAAACACAAACAAGGTTCCATTCAATGATTTGCAGAACTGATGAATATAGTTCAACTATGGATGCCTATAATGAATTATGGTCTGAATTTATATAAGTACAGTATGTCATATAAGTTTATTTATATATTGTTTCCAGGGGTGGGATTCAACCGGTGTTACTATCAGTTCAGTGGTTACGTTTACATGCTACGTGTACATGTAACTTAACCTTAGACTGTGCCTCCCAGACAGCTGAAAAGCACTACACGCAGGTGCACAGCATTCAAAAAGCTTCTTTTTCAACCTCAGCTATGCCCACAAAGCAGCTGAGGTTGAAAAAGCCAGAAATAAAGGACAGGTAAGAGCCCAGGCGGGCAGGCGGGCCAAACAGCAGCAAACACAGAAACAGTTCTGTGTCTGCTGCTCTTCACAGCTACCGGCTCTACAGAACCGGGCAGAACCGGTAGCATCCCACCCCTGATTGTTTCCTTTTTTCATCTTTTTTCTTTGTAAATTTGGGTATTCTTTTTCATGATATTTTTAAAAATACTAAACAAAAATATGTTTTTAAGAATTACTAGTATGAACTATCCGTCAGAGGAACCCATTATCATAGAAAACTGATGGGTCTTCCATTCAATGGATCTGGTAAAACAGCCACCTGCGAAGGATTTATTTATCTATGTTCCTGCAATGAACAGATGACTGGACTTCATGACCTAAATGTTTCAACTATATGTTTTGCTATTTTGGTGCCTATCAACCCAATACATCTTCTGGCAATAACAATCCATATTTTAATTATGTAGTTTGCTCTAATTACTGTAGTCTACTTTGCTAATTTTGATCAGTTTCTTTATATGATCCCCAAGTATCTTTTGAATTAATGTTTTTTTCTACCAATTCTCCTTTAATAAAAGTTATGTCTGAATTTTTCTTTGTGTCTTGTGTGAATGTATGTGTCTCTGATAAAAAGGGTGATTTTAAAGTGCACATTTTTGTCAAAATATTAGCAATTTTACAATTTCTCCCATTCAATCATTTTTCAAATGCTGTATTAAAGTACAGAGTATTTTGCAACCTGGGAAAACCCGTTTCTAAACAACTGCACATTTAATTTCTTCACTATGGCGGGTCCCATTTATGCTTTTTATCATATTCTCTTACATCAGCAGGGAACTAATTGTAGCTTTGTTTGCTTTTCATTTGGTCTGTTTGGGCCCTATTTACAGTATGTTTGAGGGCAATTTCTCTATTATTTGTGCCTTCCTTTAAAGAGCTGATTTGTTTGAAAAGTGGCTGATGTCTGTTTGCAGAGCCTGACGGATAGATTTGTTGTCTTATCTGATATGATTATATATATGTGTGTGTGTGTGTGTGTGATGATTAAAGAAATAGATCCCCATAATGCCAACAAGAATTCTCATATAAAATAGGGGGGGAGGGAGAGAGAGAGAAAGAGAGAGAGAGATATGAGAGTTGTTGTTTGCATTATAGGTGGTATTCAGCAAGTTCTGACCAGTTCTGGAGAACTGGTAGTGGAAATTTTGAGTAGCTCGGAGAACTGGCAAATCCCACCTCTTACTGGCCCCACCCCCATCTATTCTCTGCCTCCTGAGTCCCAGCTGATCAGCTGGGTCTTCTTTTGTTGCCCTGCACAGGAGAATGGAACTGGAAAGCAGGTTAGTGGGGTGGGGAGGGAATGAGGATTTTGCAGTATCCTTCCCCTGCCATGCCCACCAAGCTACGCCCACAGAACCGGTAGTAAAATTTGTTGAATCCCACCACTGCATTATGGGGATCTATTTTTTTAACCAAGATCCAAGTAGGATATGATATATTTTGTATGGAAGTGAAATGACATCTCAGTGGATATGGTCTCCCATGGGGAAGCATGTATCTTCTTTATATGTTGAAATAACTTTAATGGGATGACAGAGAATATTCCCATTTTCTGCCAGGTAATAAACCTATATGAGATGGCTCAGCTTCCTTTCTGTGAGGCTACTTCTTGCCATATGATTGTTCGTACTTTTACCTTTCTGAATTCACAGACCTCTCTTCTAAGCATTCAATACAGAAGTAGACCATACAACTTCCTTCCTAGACCTGGCAACTTTCTTTCCTGGGTCTGGCTACCTAGCTCTAGAACATAGAATCATTGGGCTGGAAGGAACCCCAGAGTCCTTCTAGTCCAACCTCCTGATCAAGGAAGGAGACCTTACATCATCCTGGTCAAATAGATGTCCAGTCTATTTTTGAAAAACTCCAGCGATGGAGCATCCACAACTCTGGGAGACAAGCAATTCAACTGATTAATTGTTCTCAGTGTCAGAAAATTCCTCCCTGCTTCTAGATTGGATCTGTCTTTAACAAGCTTCCATCTATTATTTCTGGTCCTGCCCTCTGGTGCTTTGAAGAATAACTCAATCCCCTCTTCTCTGTGACAGCCCCTCAAATTCTGGAAAACAGCTATAATGTTCCCACTAATCTTTCTCTTTGATCAGCCAGACACATCTAAGCTTCCTCAGACATGTGTTGACTTTAATCAAAACATATGGATTTCAACTTCTGCAATTTTAAGCCAAGGCCATGCTTGATGAAAAATATTAGAAAATTAAATTTCTCAAACTGGAAGATGACCAGGCTGGGAGAGACTGTTAATAGTCTATACATTCTCATGTCTTATGTTAAGAATACAGGTTGGGGTGTTTTATTAATGTATTGTGTGCAGCTAGAAAAGCAATAATACCTCAACTTCTAGATAAAGGATGTCTTCAGAAAGGCATCCTTTATCTAGAAGTTAAAAATAAGTATAAAAATATGCTTAAATCCAAAAATTCACTTCTAGGATTCTGAGAGCTTGGAGTGGACTCACACATATTTTGGAACAGGTCCTCCATGATGAAAAGTGTGCAATGCTTTCTGTAATCACTCCCAAAGAAAAAGTAATTACAGTGCATGGCATTATAGCTATTAAAGAAGAATGATATATGACTCTTCATGATTTTTTCCTTCACAAGAAAAATGAAATTTAAAAGCAGCCATGGGTGCCTCTAATCCCTGCTTTGAAGACTCCCAACACGGTAAGTAGCTGACAAGTCAAAGACTGTGATTTAAGATGATCATTAACTTTGAACAAGTGAGAGGTCAGCTGGGAGGCAAAGAAAGTGCAAAGTGGAGCTATACAACATCAAATGTGCATCAGCTTTTGCATGGCATGTCAAAGGCTGCACTTAATTGGATGAAGTCAAGTCAAGTTTTCAAAGAGGATATAAAAACTACAATAGATATCTTAAGTATGCACAAGACTTAACAAACCCTGTTGGCCTTTTCAACCATTCAACCCCTTCAAAGACAAGCAACCCAAAACAGTTTTGGCTTTTTCCTTCACAAAAGCAGGGATTGCATAGTGTGCTCTCTCTCTCTCTCTCTCTCTCTCTCATGCATTTGTAATAGAAGGAGTTAACTCTGAGAAATTCAATTCCTTACTAATAGGTTCTCCTACTCCGGGATGAGAATGAAATAAGCCCACGGCAATCAATTGTATGGATATATATTACTTATTGCTAATCTGACATAGCTCTATTATATAGTACGGTAGAGAATTCATATCTGGTTGTTGTGCTGTTTACCATGAGAAATTTACATACAGCAGGTAAGATGTGATTAGTGGTACCTTAAACCCAGATATTAATATTATGGTGGATCAGCTATTCAGAAGTCAAACTCGTGTCGTCACATCATCACATAACATATCACAACTTTTCCCCCTTCGCTAAAATGGGGTGGGCGTGGCCAATGCATCCGGCCTGTGGGCCACGAGTTTGACACCCCTGAGCTATGATAACAAATACTACCCTATATTTCTCTTGGTTCCAAATATGGTAATCAGACTCTAATGCCCCAGGAGAAAGAAGTGGGTTGCCAAACTCTTCATCTGATCAAGGAACTACATATCTTTGTCACTTAATCCCTCAGTAATCTTTTGCACAACAATAGCTGTATTTTATAAGTTTCCTTTCTTTTTATAGACAGGAAATGCCTCTATTCATTCCTCAGATAAAATATGACCAACAACCTCAACAGCAGATGCCTGTGTATATCTTTAGTCTGCTCTAATGTTAAGGAAACAAGATGTGAAAATCTCATTTAACCGGAGATAATCTGTCCATTTTCCAGGATTCTTTATGGCCTCAAATACTCCAAAAGGGAGCATTTTCTTCTGAACATGATATTTTAATGCCAGTTTCCCCAACTTGATGTGTAGCATTCAACTACAATTCCCATCAAGAGCAGCTGGATAAGGCAATGAGAACTGTAATTCCTTGTCTCTGGAGACAAGCTAGAAAGGCTGTTTTAACACAAATCTTATGCAGCTGTCATATGGATGTGATACTTTTTTGGATCCCAGGCATATTTCATGCAATTTGTGCACCTTTGCTAGAGAAAATGAACAGCTGTATTTTGCATCTGGGAAAATCCAATCATCCATCCATGTTACATTTAAAAAGCAAGCATAATTTCTGCATATGAGAAATGCTTTCTCAGTACTTATGACAACACTAACTACTTCTACTTCCGAGTTTGTTCTGAGTTCTTGGTGGAAGAGCAAGACATTATCCCACACCACTGCACTAAGCTGAGAAGCCTTGCAAAATATCATATGAGTGCACCCCAAACTCTCCCTTCCTTCATTGAATGATGCTGTCAAACTTTGATTTTGAAAGACAGATAGAAAGACTGGTGTTAAAATCATTTTGAAAATAAGAATTCCTGCATTTCAGCGGGCATTAATTTCACAGTACATTTTAAAAGCTTTTTTTCTGACATGTGCATCCTTGCATATGTCTGTATTTGCAATCATCACAATATTGTGATTTTATGGGCTTTCTTCAGTTATCTTATGTGGTTCATTGCACGATGGAGAATGTTAAGATGTAGCTTTTCAATGTCCATACAATATTAAATGTACTCTATGCTACAGCTAATATTGCAGTGTATAACATGACCATCTTTGCAGAATTTTTCTAATGTACATGATGTATGAAAATGGTCGACTGCACATTTTTATGCTAGGCTTCCCCAACCTGGGTATCTTAAAATGTATGGACTTTAATTCCCAGAATTCTTAGTGATTTTAGAAGCTTGGAAGAAAACAGAAGCAGAGTTACAAATGCTAACAATGTATTTTGTGAAGAAGGCAAAGTGGGATACAGCATTCAGTTACTGATTGGCTGATGGTTCTCTAGAGTGCTGAATTCACAAATACATACACACGCACACTGTGTATCCGAAAAAAATAAACAGCTGTTAGATCCATATTTAAAGGGTTGAAAGATAGGTTGGTTCTGGAAAACTAAGAAGGTGGCTCCATATCTTTGGACTTCCATGGTCTTTTATTGGTCAGCATGGAAAGGAACTGTGGAGTTGTAGCTCTAAACGCTGCCTACACCCTTTTCTTAGGCAAAGTTCTCACAATAGCTAACAATTAATAGCATCAAGCAAAAATAGAGTATCACATTAAAAATAATTTACTTGAGAAATATTATATAAATCAAAAGAAAAAAAAAACTAATGTCATGAATAATTCTATCTATTTTGGCTGACAGCAGTCATCCAATAAATTGAATTAAACTTAACAATTCCACTTTGCAGAAAATAAGCTTTGTATGCCAAAGGTTATAAGCTTCTTCTGTTCAATCATGTCCGATTCTTGGAGCCTGCCTAAACAAGTCCCTGCAGCTTTCTTGGCAAGGTTTTTCAGAATTGATTTGCCATTGCCCTCTTCTTAGGGCTCAGAAAAAGTGACTGGTCCAAGGTCATCCAGTTGGCTTTGTGGCTAAGGCAGGACTAGACTCACCATTTCCTGGTTTCTAGCCTGATGCCTTAACCACTACCTCAAACTGACTCTAATCTAAGTTAGGTAAGCATTCCCATTTCACAAAAGCAGGGGAAAAAAAGCTAAAAGATGACTTCCTTGTTTATTATGTAAATAATAATACAATAGACATTCAGATCTAGTCCACCTTCAGATATGCAGTAACTTATCCAAGGCTATCTTTTATCTGCAAACTAGAGAAAACTCACCAGGACGCCTTGACTTCTTTGAAGAAAGATTGAATGCAAATTGCTAAGCTGTTTCATATTTTGTAGATGAAGGTTATTGTCTGAATTGCATCGTAATAGAAACTGGAAGCCAACACAAACTGCAACTGAATGCAATTGAAACATGTTATCCATACTTGGTATGGTAAACCAGTGCACTGGATTCCAGTTGGACCTTGCAATTCAGTCTGAAGAATTGTGCCAAGAAGTGAAACTCTGTTAGGAGATAAAATATTTACTACTGAGTTTTTCTTCTGATTTTTCTCACAATAAAGACTTCTCTATTATTGTGAAATGGTGATAGCAGCATAGAAAACCTGAATTTAAGTGGGAAAGTTTTATTTCCTGGAGGCAGAGAAAAAAACAGGAAAGGAAAACTTCCAGTTCCATGATAATTGAGGGGACAATGACTTTTCTGTATTATAAAACAGTGAACTCAAAGAGAAAGTGTTATCATGGATGAATGCTAAATGCCTCCCAGCAAGAATAAATGCAAAATAGACCAATACAGTGATTCTCAACCTGTGGTCCCAGTTGTCACAGGGGGTCCTGCAAAGACTTGAAAAAATGTTATGATTTAAATCTTGAGTCTTTGTGGTCTGTGACCACAAAAGATATTTAAAGGGGGTCTGTGGTAAAGAAAAGATTGAGAACCACTTGTCTAATATATTAAAAAGCATAATAATAAGCTAAAAGCAGGGATTTACTGCAGATCACTCAGGGATTTACCTAAAGGCAATTTCTCCAGATCAGGGTGTCAAACTCACGTCATCACAGCAATGTCACATGATATATCGGGACTTCCCCCCCTTTGCTAAATTGGGTGTGGGTGTGGCCAGTGTCTGACGCATCCGGCCTGTGGGCCGGGAGTTTGACAGCTCTGCTCTAGATACTTTTATTCTTTAATGTGGTGAGCTGATGGATAGGCCTTAGGACTTCCAATTTAAATGCACTAGGCAGCTTTTCTATTTTTTCCTCCATAAAAGTGGAAGAAATGGCAGAAGATCACATAGGACAACAAAGGCAAGGGATCAATGCCTGCTCCCCCTCTCTTAATTTTTTTGTAAAAGATGTAAGGCCAATATATGCATATTGGCTGGGAAATTATGGGAGTTGAAATTGATTGCTACGTTTGAAACCACTGGTCTTAAATTAGTTTATTGATCTCTGTTTGAAGCTCTGGAAAGAGGGAAATTGTCTACTGAGCCCTATTGTTTGTGCATAAATACTGAGGCAGGAGGATCTGATCCATTTCCCTCACTATAATTAATTATGATTAAAGTAGCATATTTCTTGTGTTAAGCTTAATGTGTAGCTTAGTTCTTACAAAAACAGAGCCAGGAATTGTGTTGACTGTGGGGTTGACTACTTCATGTGACATACTGACTACAACTTACTAACTCTGTGAGAGACATCCATGGCTATGTACCTTTCTTGGTTTATAATGGGGAATGAATCTTCATCTTAATTTCAGTGTTTCCTTATTTTTTCTTCTTTTAATATTGGAGTTCTGCAGAAGATCACATATGGGTGTTGTTGCTGTTTTGCTAAGCTTTACTGTATACTCTCAGCTGTAGAGAATATACAGTAGAGCTTAGCAAAACATGATCAGCTGTAGAGAGTATACAGTAGAGCTTAGCAAAACAGCAATAACACCCATATGTTCTGCAGAACCTCAATATTAAATAAAGTATTTTTTTATAAAAAAGAATAGTGGGGATGTCACAAAATCCCCAGAAGACCATATAGGACCTGGTCTATGTTGAAAATGCCTATGTTCTCATGTAAAAACTAAGAAATCTTTTGGAAGATCCTACCATCTTGTGAGAATCTATTTTTGAAAATTAAAACATTATGGCACCTACTTTCTGAAAAATTGCCTGGTCCTCTTTAACAATTTCCCCCACCAGATTCTCTCCCGATGAATTAGAACAGTGTTTTCCAACTTGTGTTCAACAGCTTTAAGATGTGTGGACTTCATCTCCCTGCTGATTGGGGAATTCTGAAGGTCCCACATCTTGCCAAGGTTGAGAAACATTTTGTTAAAATGCCAATACCCAGAATTCTTAGCTAATTTCCATTGAAATTTGGGGAGCTGTCAATCAAACCTATCTGGTGAAAACTAGAGTGGGGATACCTATCTACCTTTTAACACAAGAATAGATGTCTTTCATGTGGCTCTGAGCTATACAGCCCTGGGTTATAGCTGGAAAAGTAGATGTCATTGCATTAAATTCTTGTTCCTGCTCTGTTTAGGTTAACTTTTTATAATGTTGCTCTTAATATTAATAATTGCTCCAGGCTCTTTTATTCTACTTTAAGAACTGGAGGGTTTTTTTTTCAGTGCCAATGTGAAACTCCTTTGAAGTAAGCTGTCTGCTCCTAGTGAAACTCTTTTGAAGTAATTCTGTGCTGCTAGAACCTTTATGCCCTACACTAAAAGGGCTTTTAGCAATAACATTAGAAAGCAGATGTTTTCTCATGAACAACAACACATACCCTTGCCAAGTCCACGTGCACCATGTCAACAAATGCCTCTTGAACACGGATAACCGCTGTGGTAGATGGAGCAAGTGGTCATGAAAAGCAAAGTGTTCCTTGGATTATCTCATCTAGGGCAGCTGTTGGAGCAAATGTTCCTGACTCTTAAGGGTCTTCAGAGTGATTTCAAAAAGAAGAAAGACCACCCAAACTTATTTTACAACACAAAAGAATCCTTAGTTAAACAAAGGAGACAGTAGCCATTTTTGCACAATTGCATTCTGGCTTAGAGCCTGCCTCACTTTGTAATTCAAGTGAGATACATTTGATGTGACAATTTGGTGGAAATGAAGGTTCCTAGGTCAGCTGAGCTTTATAGGTAGTGATTGTGAATTTCCACAAGTCCTTTTTGATATCTGCTACTGGATTCCACTTACAAATCACATTTATTTTATTTGTCTGTCTATATCAGTCTATCCGTCTATCTGTCCATCCGTCTATCTGTCCATCCATCCATCCATCCATCCATCCATCCATCCATCTTTGTATAACAGCCCATCTCACATGAAAATGACTCTGGGTGGCATGCAACACTTAATTAAAAATAATAAATACATAAAAAACCGTCACAATTTAAAAAGTAAGGATATAAAGGCACACAAAACAAAAGAGGATTATATTAGCTGCAATAAAGGAGCCAGCACAAAATCTCCTCAGATCTGAGTGGAGGGGGTGGGGAGGACAGATGGAGCTAATCCCACTCACTATAAAGGAGAGAAGATTCCCACAAGGCGAGCTCTGCAGCAGAAATGGCTTGCCTCCTGAGACCCACCAAATACAATCCCCTGGCAGGCAGGACCTGTAGCTTGTCTTCTCTGCCAAACCTGATGGGGAAGGCAGATGTAGTTGGGGACAGCTAGTCCCTCTAATAATCTGGCTCCATGTCATGAAGAACTTTAAAGATCAAAACCAGCACTTTGATTTGGAAAGCAAACTGGCAACCAATGCAGCTTGCAGAGCAGAGGCATACTGTTTTAGGGTCAAACATAACTGCCTGTGTCACAGAACATTATTCCTGCGGAAGCTTCTGGATATTCTTGGAGGGCTGCCCCATGTAGAACACATTGCAGAGAACTGAAGAAACTTCTTGGATGAAAAGCAAAATGTTTTCAAAGAAAAAAACCCCCAAGAAAGTCCAATTGCTTTTTGAAAAAAAAGTAGCTTTGGGACAAACATGACCTAGATCAGGGGTTTCCAACCTTGGCCACTTTAAGACTTGTGGACTTCGACTCCCAGAATTCCCCAGTCAGCTTTCCTGGTTGTGGAATTCTGGGAACTGAAATCCACAAGTCTTAAAGTGGCCAAGGTTGGAGACCCCTGAAAGATGATTGAGAATTTCCATAGACAGTTATGATAGCACATTACAGAAGTCCAAACAGGAGGTGACTAGGGCATGAGTGAAGTCAGCAGCTACAGCTAACAGAAAAAAATAATCTTGTCTGTTGCTGGAAAAGCTCATGTTTCACTCTAAGTCATGATTTAATGGTTTGCAAGTCGTCATGCCTAGTTCACGCAATGGGATTAAACAAACCACACTGTGACTTAGTGTGCTATGTGAACATAGCCACATAGCTGTGTTCTCACAATCTAAACAGGAATGAACTGGATCATGATGATTCCTATATTTAGACTAGAAATTAATCCCTCATCCAAACTGGTTTAGTACAACATTTTGGCCTAAATCCTGACATTAAAAATTCTTGAAATCTCTGACAAAATGCGAAGATCTTTTGGAAGGTAAACGTGCTATCTCAATGTTTTCAAGTGATATGCCTAGAAAAACCTTTTTGTATGTGTTTCTATTTGTGGGCTTAGAAAAACTTTTTCTTATTCCTTATTTTTTACACGAAGAATAATTTATTACGATTGCAAGGGGATGTTTACCATGGAATTCTATGCAGTGGTCATTTTATTCATTTTAAACCAAATATCTAATAGCAATCATCATTTTTTTAAAAAAAATTGATATGGTTGTTTTAGACCTGCTGATCATCTGCAGAACCAATCAAAGACAATATGGTTCAGCAAACAGAAGAGAAGAGAAAAGTGAGTGCCTCAACCTATTTCCATTTTTGCATTAAATGGACTGTAGTCTGTTCAGGAGGAATCCTGAGTCAGATGGGACTTTGGAAGGATGCCTTCTGTATTTTAGCAATTATCATCCCTCCAACATATGACTGGCTCCTATCCTGGATGCATTTAAGAGGCTCCTGAAAACAACTCTTCCCCTCAGGCCTTAGATTAGAGTGGGTGAAAGGTCCTGTGTGTTGGATTGTTTTTTAATGATTGTTTTTCTTCTAGCATCAGAGGTTTCCCCCATATTTTATGATTGCTTTTGCTGTAGGCCGCCCAGAGCTGTTATGCAGTTGGGTGGCCTTCTAAATTTCTAAAATAAACAAAAGGAAATAAATAAATGCTACTAAAAATTCTCTTCCAGAACAACAATGAATCATCCATTGCAGTATTTTTACTGTCATAGAGATGACAGATACAGTAGTCCAACACGTTTGGAAACATGCCAGTTTGATGAGGATAATAAAGATAGGCAATTCCCAGATGAATCTTTCCAGGGACATTAGGAAAAAACAACAACCCCATGATATTCCAATTTAACTCTACAGTGCAGAGTTGATTTCAACGTTGGGAGCTGTATTTTTTCTCCTAAATCTCCAACGCTTTTTTTTTTTTCCAAAAGGGAGATTGACCTCCTCTTTCTGTGAAAGTCTCAGTTGGCCCCGATTTCAATGTTTCTAATTTCAGTACCTTCACAGCCCCCGAATCCTTTAATTTTATTACTGTATTACAAAGTGTAGCTTAACAAATTAAATTTGACACAAGAAAACACACTGAGAATTCAGTGACATGGGGATTAGCTTCATTTAGCATTCTTCAGCTGCCTCATTGAATTTACTTACTTATACTAAATCAGCATCAAATGCTATCTGAATGTTGTCATAGATATATATCAAATATATCTCCCCTTCTTGTCTCCAAAGCTTCAGGATTATGAAACATCTGTATTTAATTACATCAGGGACTATTTCAAGCTTACTTTTATTTATTCATTTATTTATGCATCCATTGCTCTTTTGTGTATACAGTATGTATATGTGTGCGTGCACTGGATGGAAATTCCTTCCCTTTGACAGATATTCCTGGTAATAATTTAAACTTGGCTGATGTTAGAGTTCACTGCATGGGTAAGAATGTATTTTTCATTAGCTGAATAAAATGCAATTTAGGGTCAAACTGGCTTATTACAATAAGGGCTAAATATATACAAAGTAGGCTATTAGAGCAATGTTGTTCAACCAGGGTGGAGGTCTATAGTTATCAGTGAACAGAAGGATGATCTCATACTTTTAGTTCTCTCCTTTTATTTATGTTGTTCATTTATTTATCATATCTCTGTTTTGCCTTTCTCTAAATTTAATCTCATGTCATCTGTCAAGGTAGAGTAGACTGTGAGATAGTAGTGGTCCCAGAATTGGCCAAGGAAGCTTCAGAGTTGAATGGGCAGTGGAGTTTCCATCAGTTTACCAATGATTCACATACCAGTTTAATGCTTTGCTGTTAAGAGAAGGACCAGGGGAGACATGAAAGAGGACTTCCAATATTTGAGGGTCTGCCACAGAGAGGAAGGGGTCAAGCTATTTTCTAAAGCGCCTGTAGGCCAGACAAGGAATAATGGATGGAAACTGAACAAGGAGAGATTTAACCTGGAAATAAGGAGGAATTTTCTGACAGTGAGAACAATCAACCAATGGAACAGCTTGCCCTCGGAAGTTGTGGGAACGCCATCACTTGAGACCTTCAAGAAGAGATTGGACTGCCATTTGTCAGAAATGGTGTAGGGTCTCCCGCTTGGGCAGGAGGTTGGACTAGATGACCTACAAGGTCCCTTCCAACTCTGATTATCTGTTACATCTGTTAAGAAATATAAGTTATTGACACATACTAAGCAAGAGGGTTCATTTGATACAGGTAATTGACTTATAAACAGTTTGTTTAGTGACCGTTCAAAGTACAACAGCACTGGAAAAAAGTCATGTATGACCATTTTGCACACTTCTTCGTGGTCATAAGTAGCTTTTCCATGGTCATGTTATCAAAATGCTTGGCAACTGACTCATATTTATGATGGCTGCAATGTCCCGGGGTCATGTGATCACCTTTTGCGAGCTTCCGGCAAGCCAAGTGAATGGGGAAGACTGCTTCACTTAGTAACTGTGTTACTAACTTAATAACCGCAGTGATTCATTTAACAACGGTGACAAGAAAGGACATAAAATGGGGCAAAACTCACTTAACCAATGTCTCACTTAGCAACAGAAATTTTGGGCTCAATTGTTGGTCATAAGTCGAGGACTACCTGTATTATCTTTGTATGCTGTATGAAAAGATACATGATCCGAAAGTCATTGGAGAAATTGTGATTTAAATAAATGATTGTTTACTGCAGTTTGTGAATGAAATCATTCTGCCAAGTTGGAAAGCTACTAACAATGGAAAAATAATTGCAAAATAAGTGACACGATATACTATCTTCTCAGCTCTCAAAGGGATCAAAGGGAGAGAGCGGATAAAAGTTTGATAGTGAGGCTGCTACACAAATGTATACAAAGATAAAGATGTGGAATAAATGGTCATCTGCTGAAAACATGGATGGGGGGAGTTCTAGCAATTTATTTCAATCCTTTTCTGTGGTTTGGAGGATTTTTTTTCTTGTTCCATTAACAGGAGTGTAAGGTACAGACTGATGTCTTTCTAGCAAGTTCCTGATGGTGACTTGAAAGTCAAGAGAAGCAAGTCTGAATGGCAGGTCTAATTTTAGAGGGACTAAGGAGTGGAGATGTTGTATGAGGATGTGCCCACAGCAGCAAAATGGTTCATTTTTATTGTATGTTATTTTTTTCTTATAACCATAGCATCCATATTGCTAAGGCATCATGCTAGACTACATGCTAACTAATCAGCTCTATATGTTACATGATTCGCCTGCTATTACATCTTAAAATATCTAAAGTTAAATTAATACTTGGTGGAGGAAAAGGAGAGTGCCGATGCTATCAGAAAAATTTCTTAAAATGATCTACTCCCTACAAGTAATCAAGAATGCTAGATTTTTTCCAAACCTTGTCAGCTAGGTTTACTGGAAGAAAAAAGAAGAACCTTGCAGAATCCTAAACTGAATATATGTGATTTGTTGATGAATTAAAGTAGGTCTTGTTTTTATTATCTTTTGACTCCTTCAATTTCAGTTAATTGTTTGTCCAGTGTGTTATTTTCCACTTAGTAATAATAAAAGCACCAGAGATGGTGTTCAGCAGGTTCTGACCAGTTCTGGAGAACCGGTAGTGGAAATTTTGAGTAGTTTGAAGAACCGGCAAATACAACCTCTGACTGGCCCCACCCCCATCCATTCTCTGCCTCCTGAGTCCCAGCTGATCGGCTGGGTCTTCTTTTGTTGCCCTGCACAGGAGAACGGAGCTGGAAAGCAGATTAGTGGGTTGGTGAGGGAATGGGGATTTTGCAGTAACCTTCCCCCAGGAGTGAGGAGGGAATGGAGATTTTAAAGTATCCTTCCCCTGCCACACCCACCAAACCATGCCCACCAAGCCACATCACGCCATGCCCACCATGCCACATCCACAGAACCGGTAGTAAATTTTTTTTGAATCCCATCACTGTCCCACACCCTTTGAGATAAGGAAAGGGAGCAGAAAAACCATATTTTGGAAAGTGCTTTTGTTAACCCCCAAAATTTAGATGGTATTCTTCCAGATATTTTTTAAGGAGGCAAAGAACAAGAGAGTAGCATTCCCTTCTGTTCAATCCCCAGTGCAAATTATGAGATGCCATAGAACATTCAGCATTCCCCATCACTACTGCCTTTAGCCAGTTTAATGGGGCAAAGCCATTACAAAAAACTGCATAGCATAGAGTCCTTTTCTTCCTTCTGGTATCCTGCCATGAATGTAACCCATCAGGAAAGTGCCAGGTTGAAAAAAATGGAGTAGAGGCCAAGAATAGCAATAGCAACAGCAACAGCATTTAGACTTTTATATACAGCTTAACAGTGCTTTACAACTCTCTCTAAGTGGTTTATAGAGTCAGCATATTGCCCCCAACAATCTGGTTTCTCATTTTACCAATTTTGGAAGGGTGGAAGGCTGAGTCAACCATTCAGGATCGAACTGCTGGCAGTGGGCAGAATTAGCCAGCAATACTGTATTTTAACCACTGTGCCACCTTGGCTCAATAGTAAGTCATCAGGACATCACAGCTCAATAGTAAGTCATCAGGGCAAAATCCAAGGTACAGCAGTCCAGTTCCAACAAAGGAGCTTCTATAATTGACTCACATAAATCATCTCAAGTTTTTTTACACACACACACACACACACACACACACACACACACACACACACACACACACCAAATAGCTCTGACTTCCAGGTGAATCAAGGACAAACTTCATTGATATGGCCAATGTTTCATCCCAAGAAGGCTGCCTTTGATATTTTCACTGCTTGATTTTTGATGGCATTAAGATGATAAACTCGAAAGATGGAATTGTTAAATAATAACAAACTCTATTTCAGGTAACTGTTGTTTTAATTTCTTTTGTGAACTTTATTGTTAATAATATTTTGTTTACTTGCTTTATTTTATTGCTAATTGGCTCTATGCAACCTGATGGTGGATGGAAAGGTAAAGGCATCAAGATTCTAAATAATCAATTTTCGTACCAGGTTTTTAATGTTTATCATTTTAATAGTACGTATTATGTTTTATTATTCATATTTTAGTTGTTGATTAGGAACTGCTTAGTGTTTGATATAAGATGGGCAGCTATCTAAATGTTTTAAATAAAATAAACATAAAAAGATTCCAAGCCATCAAATAAATGGCATTACTCAGTGCTAAGTTCATACATGTAAGTGATGAGTTATTCTAGTTTAAACAAAATAATTACTGCACAGGTTAGTTTTTCTTACACACCCAATATTATATATTACTGTATGTGACAACTGATATCTAGGTTGTACAACAACAGAGGCCAAATGACTGATGAAGCATAGAAAGTCCATGGTTTTGACTGTAAACTTCCCTGATCTTCTAATGCTTGAGGCTTAATTGGAGCTATGTATAACCTCATTAAATATTAGAGTACCTCTCCTATGATTCTGCTGGCCGGGAATTCTTACTCCTTCAGAATAAGAATGTAGATAATTAGTCATAATTTTATAAGGCCATGGATAGCAATCCTACTAAACTCCCTTTCTGGACTTTCTAGAGTCAAAAGATGCTTTATGTTTAATTCTTCCCTGAATTAGTGATGGCAAATGTCCTTGAAGTTCAAGCCAGTGACATCTTCCATAAGTATGATCATTTCATTGCTTCCATATTGGTTTGTATAACCACTTAGCAGAGTCACTAATTAAATTAAATCAGATGAAATCTAAAATCAGATGCAAACTACTGGTTTGTCAAGATTGCTCTGCAATGAAGACCTTGATTATACTATTATTATCCAATCATCAAGTTTCATCATAAGGTGAAAACTGCCGAAGAACAAATCTATGAGACTTTAGTTCAGTCTAACTAACTGCCTCCTTATTTCCCTCTTTCGTTTCTTCTTACGGTTTCCTTACCTCTTTAACCATACCCAATAAACACTGATGCACCACCCCACACATAAGGGCATATACTGTATATAAACATAACTATTTGAAAATGATTCAGAAGTATTTTCGGTTCTCTGCTATTCATTAGAGCATCCTGTCTTTCTTCAAGCTTCTGAAAGCTACTAAATAGCTATTTTATGAGTCACATTGGACAGTGGACTCCATAAACATTTGCACATGGCATCCCTCCGCCCCAAAAAAGATTTGCTTTAATTGGAAAGAGGTGCTATTCTCACATACAGTCAGGGTCTGAAGCAGTTCTTCCAATTGTTTTCAAATCCTGCCGTTGTACTTTAATAACTTCAATTGCATTTGCTACTCTAATATATTAGCTGTCTCGTTTCTCCACCTACACTTCATTTACTGAGGCTGTTGGAATTAAAGAAATCTGCTTTATCTGATTTTATTCACATGTCATTCTAAACCATCATAGTTGTTGGTTTTGGCTTAAGGTATTATGTGAACTAACCAATCATGATTTATTCTATAAATGATGGTTCAGCAAATCATGGCTTAGGCCAAAGTCTGAGTAAGACTATTGGGCTTCCTAACATAGTATGGTCTGGGAGCAGTTTCTTAGGAGGACATTTTCTTAATTTCATATCTTAGACTCACATAGCTTGAGCATGTAGATAATATGCTTCATCTTTGAGTTACAGTCTTTCCTCTGTTGTGTGTTCCTGATCTACATCCCTTTTTTCCCTAAAGGTCCTACAGAGAAAATCAATAATAAATGGCTTTCTGTACCTAGCTTGTACTGTGGCAATGAATACATTCTCTGCTATTCATTGCTGCACCAAAATGACTTGGCAGAAGTTAGAAACGGAAAAGAGGCTATTGCTTTATATCATTCTGGCAATTTCAGTACATTCAATTGCATAGGGCCCTTCTTCCCCAAGACAGATACTTTCTTGAAATTATTTTTGCTGAAATACCCACACAGTTCAAATGTCACTCAAAGGCTAAGTAACATGCCTGAATTTGTCTTCTGGCTTTGTCTCAATGCAGGCAAGAGTTGATTTGCTTGCTCAGGCTCCCCTCCCCAGAAGAAAATCTGGTTTATACATTATATACTTGTTCGTTTATAAATACTGTAATTATATCAGTTTCCTTGAGCAGCTCTGATGTTTTCATTTGTTTAATATTCTGGCCTTTTAAAAAGTAGATGACTCCCGTCTGTGCACCTATTTTAAAACAGGTATGTTCATGATGAGTAACATTTCACAAGTTTCCCATGTTGGCTTTCAGCCAAGAAGCTTCTATGAGAAGTTAAACTTGTCAACCCGTCCTTTCCCATAAACTTGAGGAGACAATTCATTATCCCCACAACAGCTGTTCAGCACACTCCTGAGAAAACCCTCATTAGGGATGTCTCAGCTCCAAGTGTTTGGAAGGAATTCCTTCTTCCCAATACAAAAGTCTAACTATGTTGACTCACTGAGGAAAAATCCAGCTGTTGCAAAGAATGCTAAGGATTTCTGAGGGACAGACACACTTAAAAGTGCAAACTCCAGCAAACCAAGGAAGTTAATATGCCTTGCTACACCTGCTTTCTATTCCTTCATTTCCATCATCCCTTCACAGTTGTTTAGTATGTGTCAGACATGATTATACAAGCATGCAGTAAACTTTTAAGGGCATTGATGAACCAGCATTAGATTCACACACTGCATTTCCTGGCTATTCATTACATCACAAAGGTTATGGGTAGATGATGATGAAATGCAGGAGTTTATCAATACAGCTCTTTTAATTACTCCTCCCAAACAGAATATATAATCAGGCCCAGAGGATAAACTACGGCCAAAACAAATCAATGATAAATTCATAATCAAGTTGTAAGGGCACGAATATAATCCTAAACCTGGATGCCAGGAAAGTGAAATTGAATTCAGATGTATTTAATGTAATAAATAATAAACTTTCACAAAATATGTTTAGCCAACTGAATTGCAACCATTTGTTTCTAATCAGAAATACAATCTTGCATGGAAATCTGGCTATTATGGTTTAATTCACCTACTAGAACAAGGAAAATCTATAAATTATCCTTGTCTGACAAGACTAGCAGAATTTCACTAGGTAAGGTTCTAGGTTCACATACTAGAACTTAGGTTATTCAATACAACGTGTGTGAGATATATATTTTTAGCATCTTAGGAAAAAGGTACCAAATCAATTGATTTCTGTTGGTCAACAAAAACATACATTATTTTCTTTGCACCCACTGTAATTCTAGCTCTTTATTTTATCCTTCTGACAGTTTAACAGACTTTTTGTCCTATGCCTATTAATTTTGAAGCTGAGTAACTGCTGTTTGTTGAAAAAACTGGCATCTGTGCTATGTCCCTCAACTTCCATAGTCCTAGTGGCCCAGCAGATTATATACTCACATTTGCATTAAAACAAAAAAGTCCCAGAACTTCATTCCTGTAAATTGATCCCATCCACTATACCATTGTTGATTATTCTCTACATCAAGGGTCTTCAAACTTGACAAGTTTAAGACTTGCGGACTTCAACTCCCAGAATTCCTGAGCTAACATGACTGGAGGAGGAATTCTCGGAGTTGAAGTTCACAAGTCTTAAAGCTGTCAAGTTTGAAGACCCCTGCTCTACATAGTCTATTATATCCAGGAATTTAATATCACTGCCCTACTGATCTGAGGAGGCATACTGCTGATCTTAAATTGCTGCAACTTAAATCTCAGAAAGTCTTGAATAGATTGTTTATTTAAATGCTGCTACTGTCATAGCTGAGCATCTTACAGATCTACAGCCAATAATAAGATTAAACTATATAGAATGGTATCTGTAAGAACAATAAGAACAAGACTCCCCCCATACTAGGAATGTTCTCTCCTAGCAGGAGGAAACAAAACAATACACCTCAGACCTCACAAGCTTGTTGAAACAGCCAATCCTTAAGAATCTTGAGGGAAAACCCGAAGAAAAGATATCAAAATCTTCCAGAGAAAGCCCTTACTTCCAACTTAATGGATTGTTGTCTCCTGGAAACTTTTAGGGTTGGGATATGCAGATAGCTTTCTCTTTCAGATTTAGTGGACAAAAGTAGATGAGAAATAGGCAGACAGACCCATAAATACCCAATTTTTTAAATATAGGCTTGAGAAGGGAGCTTTTGTTATTTGAAGTTGTTATAAGGAATGCTATTATCTTCTGCACAACTGTATATCAAATTTAAAAAATTGTTGGAAAAAGCCTTAAATTAATATGAATTATGGAAAGGCTAGATTGAGAAGATCAAGATGATCAAGACTTTTATTTATCTACAGTAATTCTTGCACTTAGAGTTTTTAGCAGATAGCCTTCCATATCACCTGAGATACTGGTATGCCAATTGAATGAAAATTCTTAATGCATTAAAATAAAAAAGTAGAACATTGGCTATTGTTTTTTCAACAAGGACAGAATGAGATTCTGAAAGGTAACATGTCCATGTTTAAATATTTTGGCAGGGAACCAGATTTAGGCATGCATACTATAGACATCTTCTGTTTCAAATCTTTTTTCTAATACTTCGATCTCTTTCTAAAATCCACTGAGATTTTTACATCATGTCATTTAGACAAACTCAGACTTCTCCTAATATAGTTTAGCAAATTGTCTGAATTTCTGCTTTCTAACGTGATCAGAAAGGCAGCCAGGAAATAATCATAACAATATATGGTGATACACAGCGGATTTATTTTTTAAACAAAAATAAAGCGTGATTCATTTTTTCTCAAAAAACTACAGTTACACTGATCTGACTTGAGTTGACAAGATAGAGAAGTAGAGTTGATCTAAATTACTGAAGTGGAAAACCAACATAATTCTCTGTTTTAATTCATGTGACCAGATCACAGATTTTCAAGTCTCGTCAGCTCTTTCTATCTTTGATGTGTTTATACCTATGCATGTCTCATTATTTGGTGAAAATACATTGGTACTACACATGAGATACTTACTGATCATATTTATAGGTAACTTACATATGAAAATCTATTTTTTAAAATGTGGTGTTTGTCTATACATGTTGTGGTGTCTAGATAATTACTGTATCATTTTCAATTATTACAAAGTCTGCACTACTATTACTATTAATCTTCTCATCAGTCCTTATCACCCATCCCCTCCCACTTGTGACTAACTTTATTGCTTGTATCCTTACGATTTATATGGACTGTTTCCTAGTATGATTTGATTGCTTATTGTACCCTATGACTATTATTAAATGTTGTACCTTATGATTCTTGACTCTTGACGAATGTATCTTTTCTTTTATGTATACTGAAAGTATTTGCAGGAAGACAAATTCCTTGTGTGTCCAAACACACTTGGCCAATAAAGGCTTCTATTCTATTCTATTCTATTCTATTCTATTCTATTCTATTCTATTCTATTCCTATTCCTATTCCTATTCCTATTCCTATTCCTATAGTTAACATTAAATATATTCTGTGGAATAGAAAACTACTTCTGTTTTCGGATTTCAGGACCACATGAAACATATACAATTCAGCAGGATTTGCTACAATATTCTTTGCGGGCCAGTTTCCTGCACAATCTCATGAAACCAATACAAAATATGTCCCTCCTAGTCCATAGACTTACTACTGCATAAGATATACTATGAAGGAACCTCAGGATATATTTCAATACAGCAAAAACCATGATTTTGGGGTTGCTGGAATGCCAGTTTCCATTAAAAAAATGTTGTAAATTATTATCACATGACTACAGGATGCTGAAAATGGTGGTAGATAAATGGAAAGGTGCCAAGTGCCCCGGATGTGGTTACATGACAGCAGTGGGATGCAATTATCAGAACTTCAAATCCGGATTGTATGTTTGCTTAATAACTGCTGGAAGAAAGGTCACAAAATCAGGTATGGTTACCTGGCGATCTATTTAGCAACTGGCATAACTGTAAGTCAGGCTCAATATTGTCATAAGTTGAAGACTACCTGTAATCAATTTTAGTCTCAAACCAGTCAATATAAATTTAATTTTCTTAAAAGATTTGTGACCACTCATGTAGCATTATTGGAAGTTCCATTTCCTTAATCGGTAATTGATACATCCCTTTGATATCTACTTTAAAAACGTTTTTGAACTTTTCTTACAGATATGTTGTGGATTTAACTTCTATCATGGATTCTATCAAATGAGAAAAGATCTCCGTCACTTTTGAGGTGCCAATGCATTTGGGCTTATATTAAGCCGTCAAAGTATGCTTAAGTTGGAAATACAGCTACTGTTGTGAACTAGGGAGACCAAATTCAAATGAAGCTGAGAAGAATTCTTGAAACTATCTTTACATAGTAACTGATTTAGAATAACTATCCCAGCTTCTATCCATACATCCCAGTATGGGCAATCTCAAATAACAATATGTAATATTTGATTTGCTTATTTAATGTCTAAGTATGGTATTGCTGCTGCATGCTAACAGGAGAGAACTCCTGAAATATTAATATATTTTAAAATCAGATCATGAAACTAGAAGTAAATTTGTATAATATTTAATCTAGGCCTCTAAAGTTTCCCAGATACATTCAGGCTCCCTTTAATTGCCTCTGTGTTGACAGAAATATGTGCATGCCTATAGGAATTTCTATTGGCAGGGGTATCAGAAACTTACTTTTAAGTATTTGGCTCAATTTTTATTTATTAATTCATGAAATTTAGACATTGCCCCTTTCACTATCCAAGTAACTGGATATGGTTTAATTTGGCTCTCTTTAAGGGATTTAAAAAAACTTGTATTTTTTTCAGTGTTTTATCTCACCTTCCTGAAAGTGCAAGCAAAACCTATACTAGGAATTACTTAAACCAATTATCATTGTGCATCAAACTGGGAAAGCAAAAGTAATGTTATTCCCATTTTATAACATATACGCTCTAGAATATGAATTTTCCTTTAAAGATAAATAGGATGTCCTCAGAATAGGGAATATAGTTTTACTCATTTCAGTCCTATTAGCATAAAGTGGTGTGGATTTAAGTAGGAGATTTAATCTTTTGAATAGTAAGTGGAGTTCTGTTAGAACATTTGGAGTAATAGTTAACAGTACTCTATGCACATAAAATAATATTTTTAGCTGCAATCCTGGAGGAAAACACTGGAGACTTACTTGGCCAGGTGACAGGCAAAATAATATAAAGGGAATGAGAAAGAAGAACAGCAGCTGTATCCAGACAGCAGAATATTTAGAGCTGGTTTAATGCTAAATGGGAATCACAGCGGATGAGAAGACAGAACAGCGAAGAAGCTATTTTAAGCAGTGGTGAGATTCAAATAATTTAACAACTGTTTCTCTGCCCTAATGACTGGCTGGGTAGGAGTGGCCGGGTAGTCATGTGACTGGGTGGGTGTGGTCAACTCGACATCAATCATCACACCCAGCCTCGCCTCCTGGACACTTTCCCTTTCCCCAGGCCTTGGGCTTATACGCAACACCTCCAGAAATGAAAGGGCTAACCAACCCTAGTTTCCTGGTGCAAATACACCCCCCACCCCCAGTTAAAGGATGGGGAGAGACCAGCAAAGCATTCTGCTCCCATCATCAAGGAAAGACACACATTGGAGGCTGAGCTTATTAAAAAGCAATATATTGTGTCATAACAGCCAACATTTCACACTTGAGGTGGCAGAGGAAATAAATCCCATTGACTCCTCAGAAGCTGTTTACAATTAAAGCCCATTTGCACCCCAAAAAATAATAAATACATAGCAGGAGAAGGATTGACAATACTTCTGTGCAGGCAATTTTAAAAGAGACTACGTTAAAGCTGGATCAACTCCTTCCTTCCTTCCTTCCTTCCTTCCTTCCTTCCTTCCTTCCTTCCTTCCTTCCTTCCTTCCTTCCTTCCTTCCTTCCCTCCCTCCCTCCTTCCTTCTCATTCCCATCTCTTTCTTTCTTTCTTTCTTTCTTTCTTTCTTTCTTTCTTTCTTTCTTTCTTTCTTTCTTTCTTTCTTTCTTTCTTTCTTTCTTTCTTTCTTTCTTTCTTTCTTTTCTTTTCCTTCCTTCCTTCCTTCATTTTTCAGCCTCTTTTTTTGGCCATTTTTTGGCCGTTTTCTGGGCCATTTTTGGTCCATTTCTGGCCATTTTTCAGGCTGTTTTTTGGGCATGTTCAGGCCATTTATTGGGCCATTTTTTCCTCAGAAAAGGCAGAAAACAGCCCAGAAAATGGCCCAAAAACAGCTGAAAATGGGCTAAAATTGCCATTTTTGGACCATTGTTGGCCCAGTTTCTGGCCATTTTCTGGCTGTTTTTCAGGCCATTTTTGAGCTGTTTTTTGCCTGAAAAATGGCCGAAAATGTCCCAGAAAAGGGCCCCAAAATGTCCCAAAAACTGCCAAACATGGCCCAAAAAACAGGCCAGGGCGGGGACAGCCAGTGTTGGGATTAGCTGGTTTGCCAAACTAGGCAGAATTTTAAGAACTGGTTCACTCGAACTGGTCCGAACTGGCTAAGTGCCACTTTTGATTTTAAGGAAGAGCCAGATTTGTCTGTGTTATAAATGGATCCCAGTTTCAGTTTAAATATCAATGCTTCCCTTAAACCAGAGGTGGGATTCAGCAGGTTCGGACCAGTTCTGGAGAACCGGTAGCGAAAATTTTGAGTAGTTCGGAGAACTGGCAAATACCATCTCTGACTTCTATTCTCTGCCTCCCAAGTCCCAGCTGATCGGCTGGGTCTTCTTTTGTTGCCCTGCACGGGAGAACAGAGCTGGAAAGCAGGTTAGTGGGGTGGGGAGATATTGGGATTTTGCAGTAACTTTCTCCCAGAAGTGGGGGAGGGAATGGAGATTTTGCAGTATCCTTCCCCTGCTATGTCCACCAAGCCACACCCACAGAATCGGTAGTAAAAATTTTTGAATCCCACCACTGCCTTAAACCTCTGACAGAATTTTCTTTTTCTGAAGATAATGAGAGTTTTCCATTCAAGAGCTATTCTCAAGTGTGGATAATGATGGTGTGCAAAAGTTTCAGGGAATTGGAAATGACCTGTTAATTTAATTCTATAGGTAGATAAATCTTTGGCAGTCCTACCATTATGGCATTTCTCTGGTCCCACACAAGAAGGCTGTATAGGATCCATGAGTACCTCACAACACAGGGAAGAAGGAGCAAAACATTCACCATTTCTTTATAGTTGCTATAGATCTGAAAACTAATATTCCCTTGACTCCTTTCCATAAAAAGAGAAATAGAAAAAAAAATGACAGATATCCCACAGGATGAGGCAGTCATTCGATTGCATTTTTATAAATCTGAGCAGCTTCTGTATAGAGGAGCTGAAAAATATCAAGCCATCTTTCTTCTGGCTGAAACCCTTGAGGTGGAAGACAAGTTGAGGCAAGAGTTTCTGAATGACTAAAGCAGTGTTGTGCCTATTTGGGGCATGCGTGCAACATTGCAATGCAGACAGGAAAGATATGAGGCTTGCACTGTGATACCCCAATCTTCTAATTGATCATTCATTCATTCATTCATTCATTCATTCATTCATTCAGTATTCTTACTATTTTTTTTACAAATAACTCAAGATGGCAAAGATATTCAATACACCTTTCTCCTCCTATTTTTTCACAACTATCATGAGGTGGTTGCACTGAGAGCGAGTGACTAGTCCAAGGTTATCCAGCTGGCTTTCACGGCTAAGGAGGGATTTGCAATCATTGCCTTCCATTTTTGTAGCCTGGTGCCTTAACCACCAGATCAAACTGGCCCACTGAGTCAGTTTGTCAGTCTGAACTTTGTTTACATTTAAATATTATATTTCAACTCATCAATATGGGCACAACATTCCTTTTGAAAGCTTCAGGCAAGTTTTGAACTTGAGTGAACCAAGCCGATAATTTAGCAGCAACAGCTGGTTTGGGAATCATCTCTGTTAATGTAATTATTCCCAGTTACACTTTCTGCCATTTTTCTTTATTTGCTATAATAATCCCATTTTATGTCAAGATATTTATGTCTTGAAAAAAAATATGACAAAGATAATTACTTGTGAACTCATACAATGCAACGCATTTCCACTCAGAGTAACCAGAGAGCAATATATGTCTTTCAACTGCCACAATATATATTTCAATGCATACACATTGACTTATGTTTGTATATGCATCTATATATGGCAGCTTCATTTGAAGTTTCAGAGGAAAGAATTGTAACGATTAACTGGAATTTGATAAAGTTTCACTGCAGCTTTAATGGATTTGGAAGGTATTTCAATTTTGAAAAACTGGAGCTATCTGAAAAACAAGTGAAGCAAGGCATATATATTGGCACAATCCTGGCAGAAGCTGTCCAAATACAGCATGTGTTTCTAAAATGTTGCTCATCTGAATTTTCCAGAATCAGATTTTACAAGTTGTTTCTCCCTGGAGTAGAGAACGAACGTCCTGGACTTATGATTGATTGTTTAATGAATGCTCAAAGTTATGATGGACTTAAGAAAATCCATCCTCAAAGTTATGACTGCTGCCCCTCCCCTGTACTAATGTGACTGTATTTCAGACACTTGGCATCTGGTTTCATTTTAATGACTGTTTGCAGCTTCCTGTGACCACAATTTTCAACTTCTTTGATGTTTTCCACCATCGCACCAAATTGAGTCTGATCCCATGGTGACCCACTTAACAACTGCAACAACTGATGACCACAAATTCCTGGCTTAATTGTGATTGTAAGTCAAGGACTGCTTGTTATTGAGCTTAATAGACACAGGCTTTCTAATTAGTTTGAAGCTGCTCTCTGGTTTTTTTTTCTCCATTTCTGTGGAGTGTCTGTTTGAAAGGAACATTTGGGAGAATGACCTAATAAATTGGGAACAATCATGATGCAGAACATTCCCAAACATTTTCCATTTCTCCTCATACTTTCTGCTGGTAGATAAATGTACCTCCCCCCCTCACCAAAAGATGAAGGAGAAGAAGCATTCAGTGTCTATGGACAGTGTTGTTATTCCTACTATTATACTCAAGTGATGGTTCTTTGCTATGGGGGACAAAAATGGCAAGATGCCCGTGTCCATTTGGTTTACAAAAGCAATTGGATTGGAAAGCATCCTTCTTCTTCTCTTCCTTTTCTTTCTCCTTCTCCTAATTTGAAGTGAACAGTGTAGTTCTGAGGACACAAGGAGAGTCCTAGATTCATCCATGTTTTATTGCCATTTCCTAACATTTGCTGCCCAAAGTAATTGTCTCTTTCAGCTTTTCCATCAGATTTTTGGTGTCTGTACATGGGAAAAATCTAGCTAAATACAGTATACACAGCTGTATATTGTACACACACATTGTATACCTACATATATACATACATACATACATATACACACACACACACACACACAGAGACATATATGTTTTTGTAGATTTTCACAGATACAGGTATGCAGGTCTTGGCGTGTTCAGGTCTTTTCCCATGTAAGATTGAGAGTATTCTGGCAACGTTACTCGCCAACTTCAGGCTGATGCTTTCGGCTTCGTGCTTGTGCGAGCAAAGCGTGATCGGAGCTGCTGTCTCCCTATATATACTGGTGGGGAGGTTGGCTGTGTTGTCATTTCTTGATTGGTTGATGTTTGCAGATTGCCTGGCTTTTTCATAAGAACATATGTGTCTGTGTATCTATCAGCCTCCTGGGTAATGGGCTGTGTGATGACCTTCTGAGTTCTATTGTTTTGATATCTTGGGTCTTGTGCTGTAATCTCCTGGGTTGTAATGACCTGGGTCAGGGGCTGTGTATGTGATGGGCTGTGTGATGATCTTCTGAGTTCTATTGTTGTGACATCTGATTTTATAACCTTTTTTTAGTGGTCATTATGCAAACACTGTGATTGTTAAGTGAATCCACTTATTTCTATGGGTATGTTTTGCTAGAAGCCAGGAAAAAGAAGTGAACTGTGATCTTGTGACCATAGAGTGTTGCAACCATCTGTAAAGGTGAGCCAATTGTCAAGTGCCCGAAATGTGGACATGTGACCACAGGTTCTTGTGCAGCCACTGTAATACTGAAACCAAGTCTTAAATAGCTTTTGGGGAGTGTCTATCGTAACATTTGCTAAACAACTTAAAGAAGAACTACATGTAATATACTTTAGCCCCATGTCCAGGACCATATACTAAAGTGAGCCTCTGATTTTAGGAACTATATCCTCTTTTAATAAGTATAGGAGAAATATTATACAGCAAGGCAAATACAAACACAGGTATTCCTCGACTTACGACCATAACAGCCCAAAGTTACTGTGCTAAGCAAGATGGGTATTAAATGAATTTTGCCTCATTTTACAGCCTTGCTTGCCACAATTATTAAGTAAATCACTGAACTTGTTCAGTTAGTAACCTGAGTGTGAAGTGAATCTGTCTTTCCCATTGACTGGGAAAAGGTGATCAAATGATCCTGGAACATTGCAATTGTCAAAAATACGAATAGATTTCCAAGTGTCTGTGTTTTGATCACGTGACTATGGGGATACTGCAACGGCCATATGTGTAGAAAAACAGTCATAAGTCATTTTTTTCAGTGCCATTGTAACCAGGGGTGGGCTTCAAATTCTTTAGCAAGGGGCTCTCTGCCCTAATGACTGGCTGGGTAGCATGGCTGGGTGGTCATGTGACTGAGCGGTCCAACTTGATGTCTCTTCTTTGTCCTAATTACGTACCTAAAAAAAGATATATACCAAAAAATTGTTTATTATTTTGTGAATTTAATACTTAAATAAAAGACTGGGTGAAACCAAGCTTAATAGCAATGACTGTGAGAGAGATCTTGGAATCTTAGTGGAGTTTCTGGTGAGTTAAGTGATTCTTATTATTTGGGAATATCCTCTTGGAGGCGAGTGGCTATGATCTGATTTTCTCAATGGCTCTCCCTCACAAGCACTGAGTGGATTGTTTATCTAGCTTGCAACACTTTTACAAGATGTGAAATGCTCTTGGCTGAACACCCAGAAGTTCAATTAAGCCTATTAAGAGCTTTCCCTTGCTGCTTGTCTTCCTGAGGTTATTGGGGGCTCTCCAAGCCCTGCAGCGTCCCGATGCCCTGAAAGCCTCCAGCAGCCCACCCCTGGTTGTAACTTTGATTGGTCACTAAACGAACGGTTGTTACTTGAGAACTACCTATATTATGGTTTCTAACATTTAGTTTTATAAATAATACATTTAGATTTTGGCCTTAAACTCAAAGATTTATACTTCCATTTCATAAAAAACTCAATGTACTTTGGTATACTCAACCTTTGTAAATATTAAACTGACCATTAATTGTACAACTTTAGTAACTTACTTTCTTTATATCAATATGATCTTAATATCTTCTGAAATTAAAAAGTATAAGAACACATTTGGATATTAATCAAACATGCAAACCAGATATTAGAAAATGTTTCATGAATATTTCATGAATTTCATTTCAGTATCCCTTATTTGAAGCCACAAAAAATAATTAAATTTGCTGGGCTGATCTGATTTCTTGGGAATAAACTCCATAGAACTCAGTGATACTTTCCACTGAGTAGGCATGTCTAGATTTGAGCCATGAATGAGAAACTGAAAGGCAAACTGACCTCAACACATTGAGCTAAACTATGGTTTGCTTAATCATGGGTTATTAAATAAACTAGAACTATTTGGGTTTGTACAACATACTAAGGTGGGACAACAAATATATGAAACCACTGTGATTGTTATCTAGATTTTGCAATTGCAATTTTATCATTCAGATCTGGTATCCTAAAGCATTTTCTTGCTTTAGAGAGGCAATAGTGCCTCTCTATTTACATGGGTCTCTTTAAGTAATCGATATACTTGTTTCTTTTTCTATATCATCCTAACATTTTCAAATGATTTAAAAACCTCAAAGCTGCATTTAGTTTAAAATAAAAAAAACATTAAGCATTACTGTACAATGATTCCTACTTACACAGTAGCTAACGTATTTATTTGGCTTCATATTAAGCTGCAGGCAAGAAGTCAATGAATCCACAATGGAAAACACCACAATTAAATCCCATCTGGTAAAAATGCCTTTAGCTAAACTGGTAATGACACTCTCATTTGTTTAATGCTTAAACGTGTTATTAAGTCAAGCATGTTTATGACTATTGTTAACACATTTAGGCTGCCAGAATCCAGATGACACTAGAGGGCAGCAAAGGGATTTAAAAAAAAACTCTTAGCTGTTTGTTGCTATCTAGTGATTGGATTTGGGCAGTTCATACCTAGTAGCTGCAGGAAAGTTTAATGCCCCAGGCTACTTTTTGGATCAGTTAAGTTAAACATTGTTACAAAGAATTTAGAATACACTATTGAAAAAATTATACTAGGCATTATATGCATGAATACTTTTAGCATTTTCTAGGGTCACCATAAGATGAACAATGAACATCATTCATACCAAGGCTGTCACTGCCACTAAACCCTAATCTGACCTTAGTGGTCTTCAGAAAGACTTCAGAAGATTTGGCTTTGCCATCAGGACTGGGGATCACAAAGATGTAGATCCCATAAAGTGTACACTTCATGAATTATTGTGTTTTGCCAATAAATGTATGGCATGGCTGTGTTTTAAATTGTTTCAATATTTTGTATTTTTTATAATTTATTTTATTTTGGTATTGTTTAAATTATAAAATATCCAGAATCATGAATATGAGATAGGCAGCAATATAAATTGAATTAATAGATGAATTTGCAACAGTAGACATTTAGCCACTTCTTTGCTGAGGTTTCCATAAAATATGCTCTTATACCTCAGTAGATTATTACCTCAAGGAAAAAAGCTTTCCTAACCTAGGTGAAGGACAAGACTGTTAAATCTGGGCTGCAAAAGTTCAGATAGACCACTTTCTCAGTGTTGGCTGCTTTAAGATGTGTGGATTTCGACTCCCAGAATTTCCTAGCTAACATTCTGGGAATTGAAGTCTATATACATCTTAAAGCTGCCAAGGTCGAGAAACATGCACTAGACAGCAGAAAAGCACTACCATGTACTGTATCTTTTTCCTGTCATTAGTGACCACCTGGATTTTTTCCAACCTAAGTCTGGTAGCCTTAACCAACCCCATTCTCTTGATTTACAATTATAGAACCACTTTATTAAGACTCTTCAATTTTACCATGTCCCCCTTAGCTACGTGCTAACATCTGAGGAATGTCACCCTTTGAAAAGAATCAAATATTGCAAAAAGTCAGGTTCTAATGTGATTATTTGACTGCCAACATCAACAAAATACATTCTCATAGTTGTTTTTGGTTCTTCCTTTATGAAGCTACAGTTCCTTTATGAAACTCTTACTTTATGAAGCTATGCTTGCAACTTTACCACACTAGAATGTGTTAATGGCATGAAGAGAGAACAAGGTTCTTGACATCCAATGGTTTCTTGTAAGTTTCAATTTTTTGCCAAGTCTTAGATCATTTAATTATATTGTCAGACTCGAGTTAGTCTTTCTAAAATGAGAAAGGAAATACAATCACCTTTTTATTGAAGAACCAGGGAATTCTGGTTTTATATAGCAGTATTGGAGGATTTTTTTCTTGTTTTCTTGTGGGTTTTTTTTTTCCTGAAAGGAAAAGTGGCCAGACTTCTGCTAAGAAAATTACTACCCTATTAGGGACTACTAAATCTAAGTCAGAAATCAGACAGAGTTTGAAAAGAGTCACATCAGATAATTTTCCACCTTTAATATGCTTTATCATTCTTTATTTTTTAAAAAAATGTTCTTTCCATGTCATTAGTTAAAATTTAGGCCATTCACTGCCTTCTACAAAAAACCAGACAGCCACTGAAAGATGGTTGCAGTTGAGAAAACAGAGACTACCCTCTTCCATATTTGCTGACCTGGAGTTGGATTCAGCAAAAGAAGAAAATTGTTAAAAGCCAGGAAAAGAAATAAAGGAATTCAAGAAATTAAGAAAGACAGAAGGAACATGGGATTAACAAATAATGGACATTCTTTTCATTCACACCATATATCGCATCAGCCACATTTCATAAACTTGCAAACAAACACAAACACAACTTTTTTAAAAAATGAAAAATCCAAATATTGTTTGGCATGCCCAACTTTCCAAGTGATGAGGTGATTCAGAACTGCTTGCCAGGTTTCTTGTGACTAAAACAATAGTGAAGATTTGTTGAGTTGCTCCATAATACTTTTTTTACAAGCCAGAAATGCATAAACAGGCACAAAGGGTGCCAATAATTTGCTCCATGTTTTTATAGCAGCTAACCTCATTTGCCCTTCCTAGATTAATATATAGAAATAACAGACCAGATCACTGTGTTTTCCATTTGCCCATATATTGTGATGCTGTTCGTTGTTCAGAAACTACATACAAAAAACATATTGAGAAAGTGCATCCACACTAGAAAGTATGTTCTAGAAAGTTGCCTACTGATGTGAATGCATTTTTTAAGAGACATTTCACAGAATTAACTGTAATACAGTTGAACTACGCATGAAATTTCAACCCTAAAGAAAATCACCCCGACTCTCCTTTGGACGGACAGATACTGAAGCTGAAGCTCAAATAGTTTGGCCACCAAATAAGAAGAGAGGAGGACTCATTGCAAAATGAGTGTTGGGAAAGACAGAAGGCAAAAGGAGAAGGGACCCCATAGCATGAGATAGTTAGATAGGATCATCAATGCAGCGAGCATGAATTTGGGCAGACTCAGGGAAACCAAGGAGGATAGGGTGGACATGGGGTTGCAAAGAGTCAGACACGACTCATTGACTGAACAACAACGCATGAAATTGGTACAGGTTCGCGGTGGCTCAGTGGCTAAGATGCTGAGCTTGTCAATCAGAAAGGTCGGCAGTTCGGCGGTTCGAATCTCTAGCACCGAGTAACTGAGTGAGCTCCCATTACTTGTCCCAGCTTCTGCCAACCTAGCAGTTCAAAAGCATGTAAAAATGCTAGTAGCAAAATAGGGATCACTTTGTTGGGAAGGTAACAGCATTCCGTGTGCCTTCAGTTTAGTCATGTTGGCCACATGACCATGGAGATGTCTTCAGATAGTGCTGGCTCTTCGGCTTTGTAATGGAGATGAACACTGCTCCCTAGAGTTGGAAATAACTAGCACGTATGTGTGAGGGGGACCTTTACCTATATGAAATTGATGCAGGCCACTTACAAACTAGCCCAGGTAACATACAAAACTAATTTATTGCTATGGAGACAGTTTGAAGTGGTGGTTTAAAGCACCAATCTAGATTCTGGAGACTATGAGGTACTTCCCTAAGGTTACAAAGCCAGGTAGATGACTTTGGGCCAGTTACTTTTTCTCAACTTTAGGAAAGAGGCAAGGGCAAACCACTTTCCAAAAAAATCTTGCCAAGAAAACTAGAGGGAATGGTCCAGACAGTTGCCAGAAGTCAAAACTGCCTGGACTTGAAGGTGGTACTACCACCACCACAACAACAAAGAGGAGAGGATTGAGAGCCTGCCACTCTCACAATCAGTATAGTGTATTATGATCCCTAAGGGCCCCTGATTGTAAAACCAGTCCTTCCATCTGGTTTCAACTTCTAGATCCTATCTGGAAATGAAGATAAGTTGCTGTCTTCCTATTGCTCTCCACACATTTGTGTCAAGACAGATACTAAATCTTCTTAGTTTGCTGTTGTGATTTGAGCTCGACTGCACCTGGTCCCAATCTGGTAGCCTGTGTATTATGAGAAATTGCTAGTCGCATTGGTATGCACATTGAATCAGATCTTTAATTTGGCATGTTCAGGCAGCCTGAGCAAAACAAATCCAACTATTTTGACATCTCTTAACTTCCGGTGGCTTTTACCTGGGATGCACCACCTACAGCCCCTGCATCCTCCAACTAAAGAGTTGGGTATGGCTCTCAAGAGCCTCCAAAACATGCCACTGATGATTAGGGCAGTAGAGAACAATTATTTAATGCAGAAGGTGTTCTCCTATTAATTCTGGATAAAATTATTACATCAATGAATATAATACTGTAAGATAATTTAAAACAATGAAACCAAGTTTCTATTCCTTCTTTTTTCCTACAGAAATCCAATTTTATGTACCCCCCCCCTTCCCGAATGAATTATACCCAGACATTTGTGCATTCCTGGCATTAAATAATGGAGCAGTGAGTTTTTGAAGGTGAAAGGAAAATGCCCTACGATCTGTCCAGTTTCTATGGACGGCCAAATTCTCTTATGGAATAGTTCTGTGCAGTTTGTAGTTTTAATTCAGGCCCAGGATTTTCTGTATTCCTGATGTGAGTTCCCTCCAACATGTGATGCAAAAGTAATTGGGAACTTATTACCTTCATTCCCTTCTGAAAGAGTTTAAATTCCCATTCCCTTATACCCCAGGCACTATCCTTTATCTCTTTCCCTTTCCCTTTTTAGTTTCTAATTTTATTTTCTGCAGGCTGAACATTCATTTAGTCACTTATTCATTCTATGTCCATACTCCAAATCAGTAAAGTGGAATTCTTCATCTACCCCACAACTGTAGTCTTGGAGAACTTTTTGGAGAATAATTTCAGATAGCTTTTTCTAACCTGGCACCCCCAGATGTTTTGTGTGATGCAACTCCAGCACTCCCACAATGGAAGACTCTTGCAATGGGGAAGATGCCCCATGGTCTTAAATCTAGTTTTCCTTTAACGCAATGAGTCAGTTCATCTTCAGTTACACCCTACCCCTCTAGCACTGACTGTCCCAGGGGAGCTATGAATGAATATGAACTAATGAAGATGATGCCACAATGAGACACAATGTGGACCTTTTATTTCCTGAATAGACTGACTCACTGACTTCATTCTACATAGTAGAGTGGGAAAAACAATATAACTTGTTACAAAGACCATATTATTCCAGGTTGAACACAAAGGAACTCCTTTGCAAATCAGGTTTATAACTCAGAAAGTGAAGAGAAAGAGGGAATAATTAATTATTGTGGTTCTCCAAAATTACGTGCTAAAAAGCTGACTCTTCTCTCTCTTTCTTGGACAGAATTTGGGGTCTGAATGCTGTATTAACTATCTAAGTCAGGCGTCTTCAAATGTGACAGCTTTAAGACTTGTGGACTTCAATTCCCAAAATTCCTCCTCCAGTCATGTTTGTTTTATGGCGGGAAGTAAGAGACACACATATTCAGTTGACCTGTTACTTTGTTTTTATTTCCAGGACTGAACAGCAATGGAGCCACAGCAGCCTTTCTTATAGCGGCTGCTCGCGGCTCGCCAGCCAATGACATCTATACAAAGTTCCCGCCGTTGGATCGACCAATTGCGGATGAGTATTTGAATATAGAACACCCCTCCCCACTTGGTCCAGTCCGACCAATCAGGAGCCCCCTAGGTTACGTAGTCACGTAAGTAGGCGGGCCTCTTATGGGTCCGACTGGACCTGTGCAGGTCATTTGTTAGTTCACTAGCAGCCGGTGTGGACGGACCTATTGGTCTCTCCGTCTCTTCTCGTGGAACCGCCTGGAAGGTAGAGTTGGCCATGTTGCTCCTGCTGGGCCTTGCCCGGTTAGTTGAGTCGGCTAGGCCACTCCCTTCCAGGTTTCTTCTCGGCAACAGCTCTTCTCCTGCCTGGTCCACGTCGGTGTTTGTTTCTTCGGCTGCAGGTGCGTAGTTGCGAACTTCAACCGGGGCTAATGTTAGGGGTGATTGTGATAATGTTAGGTTGTTTTCATTTGCTTGGGGTTGGTGTGTGTTTGAAGGGTCTCCCCCTTCTTGTGTATTTGGAGGATCTCCCCTTTCCCCCCCTGGTTTGTCAGAAACTCCTCTAAGGGTCCGGGACCTTAATTGGTCTATGTGCCTTTTCCAGTCCCTGTTGTCTGAGGTTACTAATCGGTAAGATCGTGGTCCTGTGACTTGAGTAATTGTAGCTGGTAGCTAGATTTTTGGCATAGACTAGATCTCCTACCCTAAATGTGCAGAGTTTGCTGGAGGAGTCTGTTGGTTTTTCTGTGCAATAGGTGGGGTGCAAACGGTCTAAGTGTGATCGTAACTTTCTGCCCATTAATAATTCTGCTGGGGTAGTTGTTGTGCTAGGCGTCATGTGCTGTATGGTTAATAGTTTATTGATTCGTTCCTGTATGGGGCCCAGGCCCAATTTGTTAAGTGTGTCTTTTGTGAAACGAACCATGCGTTCTGCTCGCCCATTCGCCGCCGGATGTGCCGGCGCGGTCAGGGCATGTCTTATTCCCAGGCTAGCTAGGTACCCTTCAAATGTTGTTGATGTGAACTGTGGCCCATTGTCAGAGACCAATACATCTGGTAACCCATGCGTTGCGAATAATTTGCGGAGCTGCCTAATTACAGCGTCTGTGGAGGTGGAGTGCATAATGCTCTCCTCTAACCAATTCGAGTAAGCGTCAACCAGTATTAAAAACATGTAACCCCTAGTTGGACCCGCGAAATCAATATGGATTCTTGATCACGGTCCCCTGGGCATTTCCCATTCAGCCACCAGTGCCTGTGGAGGTGCGGGTCTGGACTCTTGGCAACATTTACAACTATCCACCCATTTCCCTATGTCTTTGTCCAAACCTGGCCACCAAACGTAGCTTCTGGCCAGCGCTTTCATCTTTACAATACCCGGGTGTCCGTCATGTAGAAGGTCCAAAATTGTCTCCCTCAGCTTACGTGGTATAATAACCCGATGCCCCCAAAGTATGCAACCCTTTAGGAATGAGAGTTCAGTTTGTCTGTGTTTAAAGGGTTTCATGCATTCTTCAGGGCTGGACTCAGGCCAGCCCTTAGTAATCCATGCTGCAATTTTGGTAAGCACAAAGTCTTTAGAAGTTTCCCTGGCAATGTCTTTAGCTGTAATTGGTAAGTTAGGTAAGGTTTCGATTTGTAGAGTGGACGTGCTCGGTGCAGGGTCAGTGTCGGTATCTGGTAATGGGCAATGGCTCAATGCATCAGCATGAGTAATGGAACGGCCCGGTCGGTAAATCAAAGTGTAGTTGTAGGCGGCCAGGAACTCTGACCATCTTGTCATGCGCGGCGACAAAATATTAGGGGTTGCCTTATCGCCTGCTAGGATCCCCAATAACGGCTTGTGGTCAGTTATTAATGAAAAAACTCGGCCGTATAGATATTCATGAAACCTTTTAATTCCCGATATAGCGGCCAAAGCTTCTTTATCGAGTTGGCTATAATTTCGTTCGGCTTTAGACAGAGTTTTAGAGTAAAAGGCTATGGAAGCTTCTCTGCCATCCAGCAAAATGTGGCTTAGTACAGCCCCCACACCGAAAGGTGAAGCATCACAGATCAAGGTTATGGGAAGTGTTTTGTTATACTGGATCAGTACCTTGCTAGATGTAATGAGGTTTTTTATTTCTTGGAACGCCATGTTTTCCTGCCTTCCCCACTTCCAGGAAGCGTCTTTGTCAAGCAATCTATGTAGGGGTTCCGCTACCATTGCTTTCTGTGGCAAGAACACATTATAAAACTTAATGAGTCCTAAAAATGCTTGTAGTTCCCCTTTGTTGGTTGGAATGGGGGCTTCCTGGATTGCTCGAATTTTCCCTTCAGTGGGGTGAATACCATCGCCATCTATCAGGTAGCCCAGGAATTCAATCCTATCAGTTATAAGCGTGCATTTTTCTCTTTTTACTTTTAGGCCGGCCTCTGTAAATTTAGTTAGTACTTGTCTTAGACGGTCCTTTAGTTGATCTTTGGTTTTGGCCGCTATTAATACATCATCAAAATAAGGAATTACTCCTTTTATTCCTTGGAGAAGGTGTTCCATTAAGCATTGGAATATTCCGGGAGCTACGCTAACGCCGAATTGAAGTCGATTGCATTTAAAAGCTCCCCGGTGTGTTACAATAGTTTGAGCCTCGGCCGTTTGGGAATCTACCGGCAATTGTTGATAAGCTTGGGCCAGATCTAGTTTAGCAAAAATTTTTCCCCCTTTGATCGAATGTAATAAATGCTGGACTACCGGAACGAGGTATGCACTTTGTTGCAGTGCGTGATTCAGGGTAGCCTTATAGTCCCCGCAAATTCTGACTGACCCATCTGATTTAATGGGGGTCACAATAGGGGTTTCCCATTTCGCATGGTCTATTGATTCTAATACCCCTTGTTTAATAAGTTTGTCTAATTGCTCATCGATTTTTGGCTTTAATGCAAATGGCACGCGCCTCGCTTTGAGTCTTATTGGGGCTACGTTAGGATTTAAATTAAAAGAGATCGGGTTACCCCGGTACTTGCCTAGCTCGCCGCTGAAAATATCCTGGAACTCCCTTACGAGGTCCTCTTCCCAGTCTGTTGCAGTGATTCGGTTTATGCCTGTCATTCAAATTCCTAACGGCTCAAACCATTCTAGTCCCAGTAAGCTGGATCTATTCCGGTCAACGATGGTGAGCGGTAGGATTGCAGTATGGCATTTGAACGTAATTTTAAAATATCCTACTCCTACCACTGGAATTCTGTTCCCCTGATAATCTTTGAGAGTCAGATTTTGGGTTTCTAGTTCGTCTCGTTGGATGTCAGGAATTAATTTTTTGATGGTTGCCCATGATACCATGGATAGGAATGACCTTGAATCCACTTCCATCTCGCATTCTTGATCTTCTATTTTCACTTGGATGTGGACTTTCTTTACATTTCTTGTGTCTGAGTGGCCGATGGTCACAGTTTGGTGGGTTTTCCTCTCTTCTATAGGTTGCTTCTTTGTTTCTTTTGTTTCTCCCCTCTTGGCTCCAACGGCTCTCCGGTTTCCTATCTCTCTCTCTCTCTCTCAGAAGTGGGCTCCATCTCCTCGGGGGCTGTAGTTATTTCTGGACCGGCATACTCTTGCTAGATGCCCCCTTCTATTGCATTTCCTGCAGATGGCGTCAATGAAGCGGCATTCTGAGCGTGCATGGTTTCCCCCGCATCGATTGCATTCAAATTCGGGTTTTCTTCCGGCCCGCTCTTTTCTGTCTTTTCCCGTTCTCAGGTGGTATATGTCATCTTCCTCGCTACTGGTCCCCGACTCGACGTCCTCGTGGTGCGTTGTGTTTTTTTCTTTTTCTCCCTCTGATCTAGGTGGCTCTTTACTGGTATGTTCTGCCGATTTATTAATTTTCTTCATTTTGGCAACCGATTTGTGGGTAGCTTCTGCGGCGGTGGCTTCTTCTATTGCCTCCTTCACTGTGATTTTTGGCTGGGTTAGCAAACGGCTCTGTAAGGTGAGGTCTTTCAAACCAAGGACCACACGGTCTCTCAGTGCCTCATCAAAGTTCAAAAATTCATATTCTCCACCAATGTCCCTCAGGGCTGCTACAAAATCGGCGATACTCTCATCCTCCTTTTGATTTCTTAAATAGAATTCGTGCCTCTTGATTAGGCTCGATATGGTCGGTGCATAGTGAGCCCGGAGAATCTTCTCTAATTCCGGCCACGTTAATGTTTTCACGTCTGTGGATGCAGCTAACGCCTTTGCCATCCGGAATACTGCGGGTCCGCAATGGGTTAGGAAAACAGCTCTTTTTCTATGTTCCAAGACTCCATTTAAATTGCTGCTCTCCAGGAACATTAGAAATCGATCTACGTACGATTGCCATTCTTCTTTGGCTGGATTAAACTGCTCGGGTGGCGCGTTGTTGCTGGACATTTTTCTTCACTCGATCTTCGTCGCTGCATACTCAACTGAATTTTATCGTCTCGATCCCACCTTTGTTGCCAGTGTTTTATGGCGGGAAGTAAGAGACGCACACATTCAGTTGACCTGTTACTTTGTTTTTATTTATTTCCAGGACTGAACAGCAGCGGAGCCACGGCAGCCTTTCTTATAGCGGCTGCTCGCGGCTCGCCAGCCAATGACATCTATACAAAGTTCCCGCCGTTGGATCGACCAATTGCAGGTGAGTATTTGAATATAGAACAATGTTAGCTTGGGAATTCTGGGAGTTGAAGTCCATGTCTTAAACTTGAAGACACTGGATCTAAGCCGTCAAAACACATCAAAGATCCAAATAAATGTGTGTTTGAAATAAACTTCATGGAGGAACAGAGCAAGATGAAGATGTATATGTTAAGGTTTTGACTTTAAATTGGTAAATATTTTTATCTGTTTCTCCAGTATAGAAAATTTGTTCCCTGGAAGAAGGGAAAAATCAATGGAACAAGTCCTGAGCTGAGATTTACTATACATTTTGCATTCATAAGAGCTAGGTTTCCCAAGCTCTGTAGAGAATCACACCTGCCTATGTGATGCAGACCTATATCACTTTGGCTTTTCATACAAGAGATTGTCAGAAGATGAGAATTCATTTCTAAAGCAGATGCCAGGAAACATGATTTGGAAATCTGGAGAGCAACTCCCAGCAGCCGGTATAGATCAGGGATGAAGAATAAGTGGTCTTCCAAAGTTGTGGGACTACATCATCTGACCATTGGCTTTCCAGCCTGGGACTAATGGGAGTTGAGGTCTAATAATTACTAACTGCAGTTCAAGGAAGTTTCAACTAAGTGGATATAACGTTCTATCTAATTCAGGTTTGGCCAATGTCCTACAGAGGCATTTGCAGGATCTGATGCTTTTGTCAAAGTGCAAAAGCAATTTCATGCAGTCAGCTCTATCTTTTTCATACATACAAAAGGAGCAGAGTTTGCATTGCGATCGCATGACCCTGTTTTCATTAGTTGTTCCCTTTGAATCCCTATAGATGCATCTGCTCCTCTCCACATTTGAAAGTATTTAATTTGTGTGGAAAAATTAGAACAATCCCATTTTGTAACTAAACTGACCCTCGCACATCCTTACAGAGAAATAGTCATCCCTGCCACTATGATTATAAGGTTAAACTTAGACTGGTTTCTTGGGCTGTGAACAGGCCAGATCACTTCTAAAGCAGTAAATAATGAAGGCTGAGGGCCAGTCTGGCTTCTATGGCGCTCTTAATCTCTCTTTGGTTTACTCTAAGCAAATGCAAGCTCTGACGTACCTAATTTTCTTCCACTTGGCAGGTTACAATGTTCTTTCTCCAGTTGTCCTTAGTGGTGAATCACTGAGGGAGATTCCTCTTTAAAAGCATCTATGTCTCTATGAGTTGGGCCTTAAAACTATCGTGCTGGCTGGGAATTCTGGGAATTGAGAGTTGAGAAGGACAGCCCTAGAAGATTTCCCTGGCACAGCAGTATCTTCTGGGAAATTCCCAATTCAAACCGAGGATACCAATAAATGATGTACTTTTACATACAAATAAATTCAGGTAGTCCTCGAGTCACAACCATTTGTTTAGTTAGTTTCACTTAGGACCATTGTAGCATCCCTGTCATGCCCCTGTTGGAGACTGACTCCAAGGGAGAGGAGGAACAGCCGACAGGAAGTGGAAGTGTGGCTCGGGAGGTTGTGGAGGACACTGGGGAAGGACAGAGGCCAGCTGGGCAGTCAGAGGAAGGACCCAGGCCCATCCCCTCTCCAGCCTAGGCACGTAGGGAGGAGAGGATAAAAGAGAGACGTGAATGGCATGGTCTATATGGGGGAGGAAAGGGCTTTGATCCTCTTCATGGGTTGCAGCTGTGAGAACTGGTTAAAAGGACAGACATGTGTATGGGCCAGTGTTGGAAACACAGCATGGAAATATCTCTAGTCTATCGTTCCTCTCTGAGTTTGGTGTCCTTCCCAATGTGTGTTCCGATATCTGTGGATGTCTTCAAGCCCTTATCTTGCCTGGTTCCCTTGACTGCTTCAGTGTGATTTGTGTTGTTTTTACTCTTTATAATTTATAGACATTTTTAGTTTAAACGGCATTTCTTCCTTTTCAGTAACTGCTTGTGGGGAGTTTTTTGTCTCCATCAAGGATATTTGGAGCTTTGAAGCAAAGTGAAAGAATAAAAGGGGCTTCACTGTTTTTGAGACTGTGTTTATTTTGTATCCCATCCTGGGTCATCACAATCCTCATGGTCATGTGATCAAAATTTGGGTGTTTGGCAACTGGCATGTATGAGAGTTACACATTCCTAGGGTCACATGATTGTAATCTTTCCAGGTAATTGCGACCAAAGGGGGAGGCAAGATTTGCTTAACCACCGCATGGCTCACTTAACAACTGCAGTGATTTGCTTAACAAATGTGGCAGAAAAGTTGTAAAATGAGGCACAACTCACCAACTGCCTTGCTTAGCAACATAAATTTTGAGCTTAATGTTGGGTCGTAAATCGAAGACTACCTTTTGCACACCTTTATCGCTTCTCATACAGCCTGGGGATCAACAGAGATTTCTCCTTCCTGCCTCTTCCTTGCCATGAGCATCCTCTTCCCAACCTGCTTCAACTGATCAGAGTTCCAGTTTTGCCACATACCAAAGAAAGGACAAAGGTGTACAGAGAAGTCGAGGATCCCTTATTTCCTGCTGCATCAGGAGATATTTTTTTAAAAAATAAAGGTGCAATAATGGCTCACCCCTTTGCAGATTTATTGGTACGGCTGTTTTTTGCAACTATAGCCTGTCATGAAACAAGACTTATACACGTCTGCTAAGAAGTTAATCCCAGAGAGTTCAATCGAGATTATTTTCAACTGATGAGTCTCAAAATACAGCCTAAATGTAAGAATAGGACCATCTGCTTTAACATGGCTAGTTTTCCCTTCTACAAAAGACATACCAGATCACCCAGGATGTGTACAAACCTACTGTTCTGCATTTACAACTGTTATTTCTCATTCCTTACTCCTCAAAATTATTTGGGTCCAGTTTATAAAATGTGCCATTGAAAAACAAGCTCCTCCCAACCTCCAAATGCTTTGAGCTTTAGGCCAGAAAGACATTAATAAACAATTCCTAGTATGTACGTCTGTGCATATGCATGCATGCACATCGTGCGATGGGAGTGGGGAATTGTTTTGCCACGTCTGCCAACACAGTCATGTTAGTAAGTCTACCAGTTGGCAGGAAAATATGTCAACAAAAATGAGGCCTGAGGTATTTGAGGACTGTGCCAGGTTTCGGTTTTAGATTTGAAGAAAGTACTGATTGACATACTTTTGTTGATTAAAGCAAGCTTGAGAGGATTTTCCTCTCTCACTGTCTTCAAGTGATGTTTTTAAAAAACCACCAGAATAAATACATGTTAAAACAAACATGCTAAAATATTTCAGGCGATAGGAAGACTTTATTTCTGAAGTTACAATTTTATTTATACTTTGTAAAATGGAGCTTAAATCTTAATAAACAGATATAAACATAATCTTTCAGTGGAAAGACTGCAATGGTTTGATTATGATGATTATGATGACAATGATGTGCCATTGAGTCATTGTTGACTCTTATAATGGCCACAATAGTTTTGTTTTCCATTATGATCTGTCCAATTTGGTCCTTCAGCTTTTTCAACAGCGCACTCCTAATTATTGTCACTGAGTCTAACCACCTTGTTTTTAGTTGGTCTCTTCCTCTTTTTCCTTCCAATTTTCCCAGCATCAGAGCCTTCTCCAGAGAGCTAGGTGTTCGCAAAATGAGTTAGAAGTAGGATAATTTGAACCTGGTAAATTGCGCCTTGAGTATGAACTAGAGTTGATTTGTCCAACAAACCATTAGTTTGTTTTCTTGGCTATCTATGGTATTCTCAGAAATCTTCTCCAATACAAAAGTTCAGAAACATCAATACTCTCCCTATGTTGCTTCTTCAAAGCCCAAGTTTTGCATCCAGAGTGTTACAGGAATGCCATGGTTTGCACAATACTGATCTTTGTAGGTGTAGACACATCACTGCATTTAAACTGCCATATTTTAGTGGGTATTCCATCAGTTCCTGTAGCCTTCCAAACTGGTAATGACCAGAGTGGTGGTCTAATTTCGTTTTCTAGTCCTAGAAGTTCTCATAAGTCAGGAACATATCTTGGATATTGACATCTCTATTGTATGAAATTTCAATATAGTTCTTCCATTTTTGTTTGATCTTCCACTTCTTTGAGTTATCCTGTGGTTAAGATAATGCTAGCTATCAGCACTCTAATTCAAGACTGAATTTCAGAGAACTTTTCAAAGACTTCCCTTGTTTTTCCATATCTATTTTCACCCTCAATGTCTTTACAGATGAAGTTGTAATACTGCTTCTTATCTCTTCTAACAGCTCTCTGAACTTTTGAGATTTTTGTCTTTCTTGGCCTTATTTTCTATTCATGTAATTTTCTTGGTGAACATATAATAGCTGCATTTGTTCATTCACAAGTCAAGTTAAAAACTAGCATATCATATGAACTGAGAACCTAGAATACAAGGTAATATAAGATTAAGGTAGAGCTTTTGTTCCAAAACTTTGTTATTCCGGCTCCATAGTTTTATCTATTACAGTATGTTTCATACATGTCTTTGTAAGCCATGAGCCAGTAGGCGGCAATATAAATTTTCTAAATAAATAAAAAAAATAAAAAATCTGGACTTTGAAGCCTGGCAGAGTTCTGCTACACCACAAATCATTGTTTATAATCTGTTGGGTGTATGTTTATGTCCATGTTTGCATCAATCGTGGCTCCTGGAAACTACATAGACAAGTCCCTACAGTTTTCTTGGCAACATTTTTGGAAGTGGTTACATACATATATTGTGGTAGGACAAAATCAAATCATGTTATTAATGCATAGTATGATATGCGAATCTGATGTTACTGTATTCAACCACTGATACCTTTTTAGGATCAATATATAGTACTGATTTTCCATTGCCTTCCACATTGTTATTACATTGTGGAATAAATAAACTGCATCTCCAGCCTTGTTCCAGACTATACTAATTTATTGGAAATACAACTGTACCAGGGATATGTATATTTCCAATTGGTATTACTTGCAAGATTAAAAAACACCACCGCTGAAAATCATAGCATTATTGTTATATCATTTTCTATAGGTTACTGGTGCTGCATCCTGTTGAGTATTGCTGCCAATTATCCATGACTGCTTATTCAACATGCTTATTACACAGTTCTTAGTTATATTAAATGGCCATTCTGCCATCTGCAGTCTCTTGGACACCAGACATATTGTACCTGACAACCTACAATACACGAAACTCTGGTAGGAGACAGAACTAAAAGAAACGATATGTAAAACAGGGCATATGCAGGATGATCAGATTAGAACTCTGGCATAGGACCTGGCTGGTCAGATCTGGCAGGATTGACGTGGTCCAGGGTCCACGTTCCTTCAATTAAACAATGCCATCCATCAGGAGTCTAGAAACATGCTTTTTCTGTACCAAATGAAATGAGATGCTCCCAAAATTCAAACAGCTCTGAAGATCTGGTTCTTCACCCAGGCCTTTGGCAAGTATTACTAAAGCTCCCTTTTCTCTTTATTTCTGTCTGGTTTCATCATTTCTGCTGTCCATTTTTGTTTTGAAGTTTCTTTATTTTTAATAAATTTGTAAACTACTGGGAGGTAATGGGAGTCATTGGCATAGGCATTTAATTAATATTTTATCATTAATATTTCTAATTAATCATCATCTTCATTATTACTGCCTGCAGCAAACCAATACTTCATCCAAACGATGACACACTTGGGAGCATCATAACAAAATCCCCATTGCTGCCTCCTTTTATTCCAATGTCTGATGCAAATGCCTAAGTAGCTATTTTTGAGGCACATTTCATCCCTTCCCCACCCCTGCCCATGTCTATGCCACAGAATGTGACTTTTATTACTTGATTTGGAAAATATATGGAAAAGTCGATGTTGAGATCTTGCAAAAAGCTCACCCAGTATTTGTGGATCTATTGCAAAGTAAGCCTGTGGATCAGGTGTCCACTGCAATTTTTAAATAAATCACATCAAGAGGTAAATAAGTAATAAATAAATGAACACATAAGAAATAAAAACAGATGTTATAAGCTTCCAAAAAGGTGATAATGCAATGTATTAACCAAGCCATTAAAAAAAGCAAGCCATCTGCTTGAATTTGAGAGCAGCAAATAGCAAGAGCTATACAAGAGCTATACAAGAGTGGAATAGTCTACCTGTGAGGGCTGTGTTGATTCTCCATCTTCCGGAGATTTTAAAGAAGAGGCTGGACGGCTACTATTCCATGATGCTTTAATTAGTTTTCCTGAACATGACAGAAGGTTGAACTACTAGATGATCTTCATCATTCTTTCCTACTCTGATTCTACAAAGAATATAAAGATCATCAGATCAGAAATCAAAATTGCTAGGAAGTATCCTAGAATTTAACAAGCCTGACCATTGCTGAGAATTTTGACAACAGGAGTATACCACTGCAGAAAGTGCCCAAATAGTTAAGACTGGCAGTGAATACACCATGTCTGTGTATATAGCCAATTCACTAGTATTAAAACCAAACAAGAAAGCAAAATAAAAGGGATCATCAACTGAGGCTAAATTTTCTAAATATAAAAACCAGTTTTCTGCAGCCTGGAATGGTTAGAATTGCAGCATTTATGCAGGCCTCAATTTTGACATTTTTTGAGTAGCTACATGTACTGACTACAATGGCTGAACAGGCAATTATTGTCCTTTTTAATTTTTTAAATGATAACTAAAAACGACTTTTGGGCAAGGTGACCCGACCTAAATTCTATATTGGAAAAGCACACCTGGGGACAGGAACGGAATCAGGACTGCTCTTCTCTAAATCTTACAAAACACCTGAATGGGGAAACGATGTGAATAGTGTAGGCGCTTCAGCAGAGATTTCCAAACTCTGTTACACGAGGGATAAGAAATCCACGCGTGGTTTTCTGTTCATATCTTTTTGGTTGTTGTTTTTTTTTTCCAAGCCCGCAGATGTGCACACTTGGCAACCACTTTCCAGCAGGCTTCACGCTGCAAAACAAAATACACCCGCCGGAGCAGGGAGCCTGCGTGGGCGCCGGCGGGCTATGGCCGGGTTGGGCTTCATTTTTGCCTTTCAGGAGTTTCACTCCAGCCCCCGCGCAGAGCCGGAGGTTGAAAAGAGCTGCGAAAAACGGGCAGGTTGCAAGCAATCCCCTCAGCCGCGACACCCGCTCCCCCACCCTCTTTTGTAACTTGAGCTGAGCAGCCCGAGCCCTTCCATCCTGCAGGGGGCGCGGGAGAGACGAAGCCCAGGAGCCACTAAGGGCGCGCGCGTGCCCGCGCGAGCGAGCGAGAAAGAGACAGCGCCTCTGCGCGGGTCTCTTGGCAAGAGTGTCAAGCACGTGGAGGAGGGGCTGGACGCGCAGGAGAGGCCGGCCTGGGCCGAAGGGCGGAGTTGGGAGGGCGGGCGGCTCGCGGGTTGCCCGCTCGGATGGGAACCCGAAAGGGGGAAATCCGTGGTTGGGGACAGAGAGGAAGGAGCTAGTTGGAGCTCCGGGCAGCTGTCCCTTGCTGGAATTCAAATCTGCCTGGTGGTGGGACCCACAGCAAAGGCTGGACTGAGAAATAGAGGATGGAGCCCGTAACCAAGTGGAATCCTAAGCAAGTTGTGGAGTGGACCAAGGGTAAGAAATAGGACTCCGGCTGCTCCTCCGCGCTTGGCTCTTTCTCCGGCGCAGCTGTTTGCTTAAAGGACGCTTCCAGCCCTCTTCTGCTTCTCTCCAAACTTTTCTCGGCTAACTTCTCATCTTTGTTCCTTCTTTTCCCCGGGTCTCCCGATCTCTCCTGCCGGGCCCCTCTTTGCTTCCGATTCCCGGGTTCTACCGAGGGAGGAGGACGTAGATCACGGAGGGATCGTGCCTGCCGTTGTTTGTCGCTCTTCATCTGAGAAGGGCTTTTGCAAAACAAAAAAACCAACCTACCCCAGTTCCTTGGCTACGAGCAAAACACACGCGTGCACATATTCGCCTATCTCTAGCAAGACAAGCTGGCCTCCCGCGCGGGTAAACAAACAAGCCAGCTATCCGCGGCCCTTGAGCGCCTTATGGCAGTTTGGGATGAAGGCTTGGGCTCTGGGAGCCGATCGCGAGAGTTCACTGCGTTCAAGCTTTTGATGTTCACGCAAAAAGAAAAAAAAACACCACACTCCGCCAAGCATTGGCCAGAGTTTAGTGAAGAAGAGAGAACGCGTGACCGTTGCACGTTAGGGCGCTCTTGAAAGATAATAATGGGCATAGCCGAGGATCCCCATTTAAAGTGAGCCCTCTCCCCCACCTCCGAGCTGCCCATTTAATGTTTGAAGCCAAGCAGGGTTCAAAATGGCCAGGAACCACAGAAGAAGATGTGCGTCATTTGAGCCTGAGAAATATACGAGATTCCAGAGCTTCCCTTTTGAACGGATGTCCTGTTAGTAATTCAGGGTGTTTAAAGAAATAAATAATAAGTTATCTTGCATGTTACTGCTAAAGGTTGAGGTGGTAGGTTTTGCAGCTACTTCCTAGGTAAAATGCCAGTCTGAACCCAGCCCAGTGTGCTTCTGCCCAAACATGCAGTGTTCCAGAACATTTCAACTTTAGGCATCACTTGTTTCTAAGAAAAAAGTGAATCCTAAGGGTGCATTAGTTAATAGGCAGCATTCCCAAACTTTTATAAACACTCATCCCTGTTTCTTCTCCCCCCCCCCCCCCAAAAAAAAAAATAAATAAAATAATGCACCACCTGTCTGTTTAGATCTGGCTGGTCTACCTGGTTATGCAGAACTACAACCACTTCCATGATTTTGAACCAGCTATCAGAGTGGCCCTGCTGGATTGGAGATAATGGGAAATGTATCAGTTGGGGAAGACTGGCTGGGCAGCATAGCATAGATTAAGGATGAGTGCAATCTTGATATTGCAGAAATGCTTTTTAGGACTTCTGCTTTTTTGATAAGCAGTTTTCTTTGATCTGTTCAGCTTCTAGGATATTTGGTTCAGGATATTTATCAACTATTTGGTATTGTCAAAGATCTTCATTAATAATAAACAATCTTGAGTTGTGCTGTAGAGCCTTCCTAGTTTTCCCTCCACTATTTTCTAACTGAATCTTCATGAATATTGGATGTTCAGCGCAGTGGGATAATTAATTTGTTTCCAGAACGTATAAAAATAATAGATTACCATTTCAGTGAAAGATACATTTAATGCGGTAACTGCAAATAAGGATCCTTAAAGGTCACTGTAGAAGAAACACCTGGGCTAAAAGCGTATTATAATTTTAATTATTCGCATGAAGTCATTATTTTGAAAACTTTGAAAGGAAAACATGAACGGATGTCTATGCCAGGCAGAAACCATTGTGGCTCTTTCTGTTTTTTTTGTTACGTGATTTTACTCTCTTGGCTCATGGGCTTTAGTGGAGATTACCACTAAAACATCTTTTATATTTCATTCAGGTTGAATTGAATGTTAATCCTTTCGTTTCCCTTTGCACTTGTACACCACTTATGCTTGGTCTATTAAAAGAGAACATGTGATACTTTCAATAATCCTGTTCATTTAAAATGTCTTTTAGACATGTGAAAATACATGTAAATGTGGCTGAATTCTTTCACTCTGAGTAGATAATGATCTGAAAACTTTTAAAATTTGTTTTTGTAAATAGAGTCTTGGAATATTTACCTAGCTCCTTTATCATTACTCTACAAGAAATGGTAAAAACCGCCATGGCTTGCATGAAAATGGATGCTATGACTCTGAAAACACTTGTGCTTATTTTGTAGCTTTATCCCTTGCCTCATATGTGAGAGGTTCCTTTTTAGAGCTTTCTGGTCTTTCTGTGCATATCTTTCTTTTTCTGGAAAAAAGCTTCTTCAAAAGAGAAATTATGGAGGGTTTTTAAAGGAGGGGCAAAGGAAGAAAGAGGGAAATAAGAGGCGATTGGATGGAGGATCTTTCTTTCTATATAAAAAGGAAATTTGACTGTTTTGTCATGCTGCTTTAAAAAGAGAATTGAATATGTCACAGCTGATCTTATACAACAATGCAGGCAGCTGCATCCCAACAGAAGAAATCTGATTTTGCCATTAGTGTAATAGCTCCTACCATAGGAAAGGTACCATCACTTTGAATGGGTTATAGTTCAGCTAAGGAATAAGATCTCAATATGCCCAAGGTTTGCTGGCCTGCATTGTCACAAGTCCCTCAGCCACTTTGATTCTTTATATAAAAGTCATGTCAGAAGGACAGGTTAACATTTGCACTATTACATGACCGTGACATAATTCACTTTAATTGTGTGGTATGGTCCATTTTGGCCTAGTGCAGTGTTTTTCAAGCTTGTGAACCCAGAAGATAATTCAAACTCTAGAATTCTTTAGAATAGCAGATCAACTTCAAACTGGCAAGGTTGAGAAACACTAGTCCAGTGGATTGCATAAACTAATCTGTTGTGGATTATAAATAATGGCTTAGTGTGATATGTGAAATCAGTCTATGGCTGGGTTGATGCAACAGTCTAGGCTAAAGTTGGTTTGTTTGCATCTTAGCATACTACATGAATCAATATTTATGCTTCAGATTGTTACATGTACAGATAATCATTGACTTATGCCCACAGTTGAGCCCAAAATTTATGTTCTTAAGGGAGACTCTTGTTAAATGAGTTTTGCCCCATTTTATGACATTTCTTGCCACAGTTGTTAAGTGAAGCACTGCAGTTGTTAAGTTAGTAACATGGTTGTTAAATGAATCTGGCTTCCCCATTGTTTTTGTTTGTGAAAAGTTTGCAATAGGTGATTACATGACCTTGGGACAAAGCAACAGTTACAAGTATGAACCAAGTGCCAATCATCTGAATTTTGATTGCATGATCATGGGGCTGCTACAAAGGTCATAAGTGAAAAATGGTCATAAGTCACTTTTTTCAGTGCCATTGTAACTTTGAACAGTGACTAAATAAACCGTTGTAGCTTGAGGACTATCTGTACATAATTAATTGTAGTTTATTTAGTGAATTGTAATTTATCTGGCCAAGCATCTTGTGTGAATTCATCTGTTTTACATGTACAGTTGTTAATATTCCAAAGTGAGAAATATGGTGGGAATTTTTTTTAACAGCATTAAATTCATTTATAACAATGTTATTTCCTTATTAAAAAAAAATTCTTAGGTGCTTTCTCAGTAGCTGGGTTCTGTATCATATTAAGTCATGATGGATTTTAATCATAGTTTATTGAATGAAGAATAGTAATGTTTCAGTTGTATTTTTAACAATGATTTGCAGACAATGGTTCACCCTATTGTAACAATACTTCAGCCACAGAGATGGCATCAGCATTTCTGGTTGGGAAAGTTTCCACCCTCTTAGAAAACATACAGTCACCAAAGAATACTTAAGAGCCTTTTCAGGGTAGGAGTTCATTTGTAATCCCGAAAATAGTCCAGCTGGATAACTCAGGGCATGGAAAGGAGGCTTCAGTCTTCTCTCTGCATTGTTAGTTAAATAAACTGCGCAAGGTAGTTTGTTTAACTACAAGGTCACAGCAGCTGTGACTTGATTTATCCTTTATACGAACCAAAAATGAATGAAACCCATCAAATTATATTATTAACACACTGTGAACCCAGCCACTGAGTGGAAGAATTATTTTATAGTTGTAGCTATCTTTATATTTTCAGTATCTGTGCTAGCAACATTGTGCTAGCATACAATGTTGGTCAGATACTGAAAATATAAAGGTTTAAAAAAAATTCTCCAAATTGTTTCATGGAGAAACAATGCAATATAGGCAGAATACATTCGGAACAAATTTGAAATTACATACCCATCAATGATTTAGTGATTACAACAACATTTGGATTTTATTTTATAGACCACATTCTAACTTCTGCAAGCCAGAAAACATACAATATGCATGTTATAAGTATGAATTATGCAAATGTTACTGGTCTAGTTAGATAGTGATCTGTTTATACAAATGCTGCATTCAATGGTTTTTTAAAGTGTCACCGTAACAAGAATATATCTGTTCTGGTTGCAAAATAATAACACAAAAGAGACTAGAGGACTTCAGCCAGGGCATTCTCAGTTTAGGTTTCACTTAAGTCATGAGACTTAGTGAATGACCTCTGGCTACTTTTTTTTTTATAGTCTTCTTATTTCTCCTTGTTAGCCTTTCTGCAAAATGGCAATATTTACCTTTCATATATTCCACTTATGCCCTGATCAAATGTCCTCTGGCTACTTCAAAGTATCTTTCCATTGTTCTAAATTGGAGAGAATTATGGGACATGTACAATCTGAAGGACTTCAGGTTTCCTTTCTTCTGAACAATTCTTAAAACTGATTTCTTCACACTCATGCTTCTGGGATATAGACCCACAACTCTTTGTCACCACTAGCCAGCCCGGACAGCAATTCATTATTGGCAGGATAAAAAAAAAAAGTCATATTTTGCATACATAGGATGTACAATTTAAAAGAACAAAAAAGATTTGGAAGAGAAATGGAATTTGAGAGTTAGGAGGAAAATTTGAGAACTACAGTTTGTATTCCCCTCTTCAGAAGAGAGAAGGAAACTTAATCCTTCCATAAGCTTCATACTTTGAGATCCAAAACTGTATCTTTGACTGAACGTATTGGAGTTGCAATCCATAAAACCCAAGGAACTCCAATCAGAATAAAACATGGCAACCTGTCTGGGTTTGAAGGTGCTATAACCTCAGAGATAAGCTTCAGTTTCCTTATTTGGAAGCAGACCTTCACCTGTACTTACATAATGTAAGTATGAATCCTCTTGTAGATCTCAGCTATAGATGCAATGACTCCATGCAGGCTCTTTTATTATTGGCAGTCTTAACTACTTGCCCCAAAGTTTGTTATTTCTCCTAATAGAGACAGCCATTTTTGTGTAGTGGTTAAGGTGCTGGCCTAGAACCTGGGAGGCTGAATTCTAGTCCCACCTGAGGCCTCAAAACTGGCTGGGTGACCTTGGGCCAGTCATTCTCTCTCAGCCCAACCTGCCTCATAAAGTTATTGTGGTGGTGGGGAGGGGGAGGAGGAGCATTGTGTATGTTTGTGCTTTGCGTTATTTAGACAAGTAACAAAAGATGAAACAAAACCCAATAAACAAAGTAAGACGTGTGATATATCCTTAACGTTTTTGCTGGACTGCAGTAACCATCTGTCTCTAATACTGGCTGGGTAAGGTTAATGAAAATTACAGCTCAGGAAGGCCAACAAAAACTTGCAGTATCAATCAGTTTTGGTCACCATACTATAAAAAAAAATGTTGAGACTTTGGAAAAAGTACAAAGAAGAGCAATTAAGACGATTAAGGGCCTAGAGACAAAAACATATGAAGAACCATTATAGGAATTAGGTACAGCCAGTCTAGAGAAAAAGACTAGGGGTGACATGATAGCAGTATTCTAGTATTTGAGGGTCTGCCTCAAAAGAGGAGGAGGTCAACTTATTTTCCAAAGCAGGAGAAGGCAAGACAAGAAAAAGTGGATGAAAACTAATCAGGGAGAGAAAAGCAACCTGGAATTATGGAGAAATAAGAGTGAGGACAGTTAACCAGTGGAACAGCTTGCCTCCAGAAGTTGTATAACCTATAGCACTATAGGTTTTGAAGAAAAGACTGAACAGCCAACTATCTGAAATGGTATACAATCTCCTGCATGAGCAGGGAGTTGGCTTAAAAGACTTCCAAGATCCCTTCCAGCTCTATTCTGATTGAATCTCTGTCTTCGAAGGAAAAAAAATCCTTTATATTTGTTGTAATATGTACTTTGACTTGCTTTCTTCTGCTGTTTATTTAAGCTGAGCTTCCACTGATTAATCAAGGCTGGGACTAACTATACTGCATGATTTTAATTCATTGCTTTTGGATTTCATAGGAGTCATTTAAAACCAAGTCAACAGCTGGTTAATTACACTGGTGTTAAGTTACATTTGAAATGGTTTAAGAAAAACTGGCTATTATCTCAGCTTTGATTTCTATCTACATTTCTTACATTTTCATTGTATTTGGCCAAAGTGAATGCTATACATGAATGTTACTAGATTTTTTTAAAAATAAGAAGTAGCATTTTTGGTAATACAAAGTACAACGTAATTAATATTTTGAAGTGGCATTTAAGAATAAAGAAGAAAACATTTTGCAGGTTGGAGGGAAGCACTTGGCCCACATCTTAAGCTAAACCATTATGTGGTTTGTTTGGCTTCGGATTTTGGTGATGTGCAAAGTGACCCATTAGTACTTAATCTAAAGGACAGACAGATTGAGCCCCCTTCCTTGTTCAATAAATAAAGATTTATTCATCCAATGTTAGAAATCCTGTATTAAAAATCCCAGTTTAGTATTATGGTGTTTCATAGCCTTTTGTCAGGTGCAAAAGAGTAGGACCACACATGAAGTTATTGTTAAATTGATTTGTTACTCATGTCTAGGCACAGGAATCTACTCAACTAATGGTTAATGTACTTAACCAATGATTATCTCTGTTTTGGCGGCTAAATCAATAGCATTCAAGCAGTGTTGACTTTCATTGTGATTACTTAAGAGATTCTAGGCTGATTCCTCTTTTCACTCCAGCTCCAAGTTCTGCCACTCTTTCTCCTATGCTGTTCTGGATAATTGAAGAGTGCCTGTTGAAGAATATATAACAGTTGTTCCTACTAAACTTCACTTGCTGGGTTAGTGCCCATCAGGTTATGCTGTGAAAGCTTTTCCTAAATTCTAAAGGGTTTATTGGCTCAGGTTCCTGGCATGGCACCTGGGAATGAAAAAAAGTATCTATCAGTATGTCCCTTTCTGCCTGCCAAGTGTATTATCCTACTCGAATTTACCTTTTTAAGGTCTTTTTAGAGCTTCGCATGCATTGAAAATTATTCACAAGGACTTTAATCCTCATCTGAGTATAGCTACTCTTTGCAACTTTTTTTCCAGACACTCCCAGGAAAAAAAGGGTTTGCCTTAATAAATATATTCTGTGCTTCTGTAAAATCACAAGCACTCCTTGCAAATTTTTTTTGAAGCCCCACTCTTTTTTTTCCTGTATAAAAAATAAATGGTGCTTCAGATCCAGCATGAGTCTACTTATTATATGTGCCAGCAAATTGATTCTTTCCTGGGTTCTTTTGATAGCCAGGAATATACACACATCTGAATTGAGGGATAAGGCATATACTTAACTCAAATTCATTTTTTCTGTGGACTGTGAGTCCCGGAAACGCATCCACACCAGTTCTGAGGCTTTGGATCTTAGAAGCTCACATTCCTAGAAAATAGCATATTTTAGAACAGAACATCAACCTGAAACAGTACTTTTATGTTCCCATAGACTGATAACTGGTACCATTTTGTAGAAAATAAAGTGGCAAGTGGCAACACAGACTTTGTCTTCGGCTTTATAATTGGTCAGACTTGCCCTGGCAATCATTTTGGGAGGCACTCCCACTTATGACACGCTGTCAAAATCCAAATGTGCTTCTCTCCCATGTTTTTATCAATTATCCCTGATTTAGTCCCCTCTAGAGAAATCTGGATTGTGTCCTCAACCTAGATACAGTTTCCCTCCTGTTCTTGATGAGCATTACAATCTGTGTTGTTCTTGTTTGTGTGACTTTACTAAATTTATTTTTTAAAAATATAACTTCTTAAATTTCTGCAAAAGATCAAACAAAACAAAGGAATTAGGAAGAGGGGGGGAAATCAGGAAGGGGATAATGCAAAGGAACAAGAGGGGAAAACTTCATCACCCTTTCTTCCATTGTGAGAACCTAAGTGTTTCCATCACTGTGCATAAGACATCGGCTTGGGAAAGGTTGTTCAAAGAATTGTAGGATTCCAAAACTAACATGCAATATAAAGTCCAGATTAAATTGGGATTAGAAAGTGAAATGCCATTTTAGGCTCATCATCTGTACATCCAGAAACCTAATGATGTATTATTAAAAAGTCCCAGAAACCTTATCCATCTGTACAGCCCAAGATCTCAGAAGCTCACATTCCTTGTGAGACAATGATATACCATGTGTATCCCCTCAGAAAGGCTCAGTTCACACCCTAAGGATTCTCTTGAGATTTCTGGGATAGAGAGTGGGCTACACTGGAGTTGTACAGTACAATATGAAAATACTTTAGGAATGTATCAGCTAAAGGAAATGTTGGGAGTGACCACATTCATTTTTGTATTGTGGAACAACTAAATGAGAGCTGCTAAAGCCCATCTGCTTTTAAGGATTTTTTTTTAAAGATGTGCCAAAACATGCTATCGTTTGAAACCTGTTTGTTACAAAAGCATTCAAACAAAGCATTGCCTCTAGTTGAATCACTAATTTAGAAAAAAAAATCTATTGTTTTCTTTCTAAGCAAATGTATCAAGGGTTGGAAATTTTAATTTTTGAGAAAGTTTATATTGGCCTGTCTTTCTAAGACACACAAATAGATGTTCTGCAAAAATGTCTATTTGTGTGTCTTAAAAATAAGTCATAATGGCTTCAGTTGCTATAGCATTTCTTTCATGAGGCATATGGAAAATGATATTTCATTACAACCATCTTGCAAATGAGCACATCCAGATGAATTGGGACTCAAACTCCCAGAATTCCCAGCAGAACTTCTGAGTATTGGGATCTAGTACATCTGGAGGACACCAGTTTAGAAAAGGCTAATTAACAGTAATTACTTTGAATAAATTTTTGCATTCACAGTTGCTAATCTGTAGCATATGTTTTTAAAGGGTGGCCAAACTTGTCTGCCAATCCTTTTCCCTGATAGATACCATATGGGTGGGTTGAGATTTCTTCTGGATAAAGAGATTAATTTCTATGTTTTTGTCACATTAACATCATTCACAACCAAAGATGGTAAAAGTTAGGTATTAATGAGACTTGAGCGCTTGCCAAAGGATGTTTTGCATGTGAACTAAGATGTGAAGAGTATTTGATGGTGCTACAACACATCTTGGTGTGTCATCAGTTGTTGGTAGCTTTAAATATCCATTTAAATCTGGGGCATGGACAAGGTTTTTTACTTAATAGCAATAGTACTTAGACTTATATACAGCCTCACAGTGCTTTACAACCCACACTAAGTGGTTTACAGAGTCAGCATATTACCTCCAACAATCTGGGTCCTCTATTTATTTATTTTATTTATTTATTTATTTTGTCAAACAATTATTAGATAATAGGTATAAGTATAAACATGGTTATAAATACATGAAATGGATACAAATAAGAAAAAAAAGAAACAATAGGAGAAGGACGGTAGGCACGTTTTGGTGCGCTTATGCATTCCATTTATGCACATTTTACCAGTTTCAGAAGGATGGAAGGCTGAGTCCACTTTGAGCAGGTCAAATTGAACTGTCAAACTGCTGGCAGTCAGCAGAATTAGTCTGCAATACTGCATTCTAACCACTGCGCCACTCAAAATGAACTGTTTAATGTGATATTGTATTTGAAGCATTTATAGGGTTTTCTGGCTTTATCATTCTATTAAATTGGCTTAGGAAAAATAAATAGAGGTGGCCTCCAATCCACTTTTGTTGTTCTTAAAAGCTCCCCCAACCACAACTGCTGAAACGTAGTAACTTCATTGTTTGTTAATTTATTTATTAAATTTTATAGGGCTACCCATCTCACAAAAAGTAGTAGTGTACAACAAAGATATAAACAATAAGCATATCAAAAAGTATAAGGCATAAATATATTAAATGTTAACAACAATAATAAACCTCCTCAAGATTTCATTGGTACCTTGGGACCAGAGGTGGGCTGCTAGAGGTTTGCAGGGGTTCGGGAGAGCCCATAGCTAAGATTCTGTGCAGCTCGGAGACCCCTCAAATTCCTGTCTGGCCCCACCCATCCCTCTCAGGAGTCCCCATGTGGCCCATTTTGGATTCAGATAAGTGCAGGGCGTGCTCAAGGGTGAAAAATGGGCCTCCCGGAAGTTCAGGAAAGTCAGAAATGGGCCTGTTTCCAGCTTCCAGAGAACCTCTGGAGCCTGAGGAGGCTGTTTTCCCCCCCCCAGAGGCTCAAGGAAAGCCTCCAAAGCCCAGGAAGGGTAACAGTACCCTCCTTACCATGGTGCAGGAGACTGACTAGGCCATGCCCACCATGGCCACGCCTACCCAGAAACCAGGCAGAGAACCCATTGCTAAAATTTTTGAAGCCCACCCCTGCCTGGGACCCCCAGGCCTGATGACATATTCAGGTCTTGAAGGACTACCATAAAATAAATAGGGAGGATGCTTTGGGATGGGGGCAGGGTGTTCCATAAGATGGGAGTCCATTTTGAGTGGGAAGGATATAAGAACTGTAGTGTAAGCCTCCTATATTATAAATGAAGAAAGCAACCTCAAACATGGATTCACCATGACTTAAGAAATTCCAGGTCTTCCCGTTGCATCATTACCCAGCTTTTGGCAGCTTTCTCCCAAATGCTTCACACAACCATTGGAACCCAGAAAGTTTCTCCATTTATCTAAAATCACCTCTGAATAAAGTTGCTTTCTGGTGACCTCATAGATACCTCTGCTGAATGCAATTTTTTTTGCAACTGGATCAAAACAATTCATTACTGCTTTCTGGGAAAGGATTGTATGTTTATGTTTGCGTGTGTACGCACACAAATACACACGTGTGTGTGTGTGTGTGTGTGTGTATGTAGTTCACAACTTTGGGATTTCCTACCCTGTTGCTGATCAACTACTGTCTTGCTTAGTTTTTCAACATTGGATCAGGCCAGCTGGGCATTAAATCCTTGTCTTAACTTCCTACACCTATATTTAGATAGTTGCATTTAGATATTGCCCTACACCAGCATTCCCCAACGTTGTTGGCCCGATAGAGTGGGGGGGGGGAAGGGGATGGTTTTGTGCAAGGGGCAGTGGTGTGCATGTGTACTGGCCCGCTGCTCACGCAGTCCAGTTGCAAATAGGCCAAAGCCTGATAGTGGCCCGTGGCCCACAGGTTGGGGACCCATGCCCTAGGCCAGTATTTCTTAAACTTATTTTTCTCTCAGGACCACTTCACACTTTTAAAAATTACGGAGGCCCCCAAAAGGGCTTTTGTTTTTGGATGGATGGATGGATGGACGGATAGATAGATAGCACCATATTAAAATTAAAATTGATGCATCCCCTGCTGTTACAGCTTTTCACAATTTTTTGACAGGATTTTATGCTATTATTTTTCAACACAGGCTAGCAAATAATTTTGACTTGTGATTCCTTTTTAAAAAAATAAACTTTATTGAATTTTTATTACATTAAAAACATAAAAGATATATCACTCAATAACAGCTATTTGTGGTGCTTATCATATGACAATAATTTGTGCAATATTTACAGATATTAATTTGTGCATAATTACATTCTTATTCTATCTATATTCTATATTTAATAATTATCCTTAATCTATCTCCGATCTATCCAGCTATACCATTGTTCCCACACCTTATAAAATATTGAAGCTTCTTTATCTTATAAACTCAGCACAATTCATAACTTTTTGTATAACCAGTTTCTCTGCAGCTATATATGGCTGTTTTTTGACTTGTGATTCCTTGAGAGTATCTTGAGGAACCCCAACAGGCATAGGATCATATTTTAAAAAATACTGTCCCAGGCCATAATTTGTTTAGATTTTAAGTCAGATGTAGTTTGTAAACCATAGTTTATGTCCGACTTTGATAAAAAATTAAAGTAAAAAATGTGAAGCAGGTCATAAATTTCTATGGGTTGCACATTGTATCACATGCACGAAGCATGATTAGGAGTTGTTTAAAGAATGAATGATAAACAGTGAAATCCGAAAATAATGCAGAAAGCACTGTGATATACTGTGGTTATTTATGAAACCCGGTGGTGATATATTCTTGCATTAACGAAGATTGACATTCCCAACATTTCTATTTTGTGAGGGAAGATTGTTGTCTAATGCAATTCTGTGTTTCTCCAACAATACGCCCCCCCATAGGAAGACCCAGCATGTTTTCTAGGCATGAAATTAAATGAAATGAAATTAAGCCCCTCCATCCAAATTTAGGCCTAGTTTAAAACACGCAAAATTGGGGGGGGAGGCGGGGGGAACTTGCCATTAGGAGTGCCTTGCGGGCAGCTACGCCTCACCATCAGCCGCTCCTAGCGGCCGATCATGGCAGAGCGTGGAGGGCTCCCTACCCCCACCAAGCGCCTTTGCTGCAGACCCGGGTCAGCAGGTAGGCGGCATGGACGTGGATGTCCACCGGCAGTGTTTAAGCCGCTTCTCAGGCCTCTGTAGCTTGCAAGGTTCCCGCCAGTGCTGGCGTCACTCTCGCCAGCGCTGTCTCCAAAAACAGCATCTGAGTCATTCCCACTTTTTCCCCCATCCCCTTCCCAGCAACAACAGGCAAAAAAAATATTGCGTTTTGGTTTAATCCCGAGTGGCTGGTTGGGCGTGAGAAAAGCCAAGCGAGCGTCTCTGCTGCTGCTACTCTTGATGCTCCAGCCTCGGGCTATGCAAGTTTCCAAAAGTCCCGGTGTGTAGCTCGTTTCTGCATTCCAAGTGCACCCAGGCTAAGCTGCAGCTGTCCCTCTCTCACCAGCGCTGTCTCCAAAAACCAGCAGCAGCAGCGGGGACCATGGAAACGTTTCAGCCGCTTCTTGGGCAGGGGAGCTGCCTCCGTAATTTCCACGGTTCCCGCCGCTGCTGCCACTGTTTTTGGAGACGGCGCTGGCGAGAGAGGGACAGTTGCAGCTCGGCCTGGGTGTACTTGGAATGTAGGAACGAGCTGCGCACCAGGACTTTTGGAAACCTGCAGATCCCGAGGCTGGAGCATCAAGGGTAGCAGCAGCAGAGACGCTCGCTTGGCTCTTCTCACGCCCAACCAGCCGCTCGGGATTAAACCAAAACGCAGTGCGTGGCACTCCCAGGTACCTCAAAATGTTTTTTTTCCCCTGTTGTTGCTGGGAAGGGGATGGGGGAAAAAGTGGGAATGACTCAGATGCTGTTTTTGGAGACTGCGCTGGCGAGAGAGGCGCCAGCACTGGCGGGAACCTTGCAAGCTACAGAGGCCTGAGAAGCGGCTGAAATGCTGCCGGCGGACATCCACGCCACCACTGCCACCCGCCCGCTAACCTGGGTCTGCAGCAAAGGACACTTGGCAGGGGTAGGGAGCCCTTTACGCAACACCATAATCGGCCGTTAGAGGCTGGTGGCAAGTCATAGCTGCACGTGGGGCGCCCTAGGCGAGGGTGCACAGGGGAGAGAAGAAATTAATTCACCCCCAAAAAGACGTCCTAGCTATTTTTTCGGGGCTCAAAAAAAAAATAAGACCCGGCTTTATTTTATGAGAAACACGGTAGGATATTATTGGCAAATGATAATATATACATCTTGGGAAATAGGCAGAAGGGCAATCCCCTGATGTTACAAAAGGTATAATTATGTCCTACAAGACTCTTAACTAAATAAATTAGTTGTGAAACTGCATCACCAGCTGTGTGATTTGGTTCTTGTTTGTAACTGAACTCAAACAGGGTGCTAAGCCATCATTTTTTTAACCACACTTTAAACAATTATTGGCTGGATAGCAATCAAAGAAACTTCTAGATGGAACTTAATGGAATATGTGAATTCAGCCTGTATCTCTGTGAGACAGCTTCTTATTGGTACTTACCTGCATTAAATATCTGCAGAAACAGTACTTATTGCTGCCTTGCTTTGGAATGAGTTCTGCTAATGAAAAAAAGCTATAGATGCTAGTGCAATCAGAGGTATCTATAAAGGTAAAGGTTCCCTTTGCACATATAGTATGTGCTAGTTGTTTCTGGCTCTAGGGGGCAGTGCTCATCTCCATTACAAAGCCAAAGAGCCAGCGCTGTCCAAAGACTTCTCCGTGGTCATGTGGCCGGCATGACTAAATGCCAAAGGTACACGGAACGCTGTTACCTTCCCAACAAAGTGATCCCTATTTTTCTACTTGCATTTTTATATGCTTTTGAACTGCTAGGTTGGCAGAAGTTGGAATAAGTAATGGGAGCTCACTCAGTTACGTGGTGCTAGGGATTCGAACTGCCGACCTTTCTGATTGACAAGTTCAGCATCTTAGCCACTGAGCCACCCCATACCTGTACCAATTTCATGCCTTGTTGTTATTGTTCAGTCGCTGATTGAAATTTCATGCGTAGTTCAACTATATTACAGTTAATTCTGAAAAATGTCTTAAAAAAGCATTCATATCAGTAGGCAACTTTCTAGAACATACTTTCTAGTGTGGATGCACTTTCTCCTTAATATATGTTTTTTGTATGTAGTTTCTGAATGACAAACAGCATCACAACATATGGGCGAATGGAAAACACAGTGATTTCTGATCAACAAGTTTAGCATCTTAGTCACTGAGCCATCTATAGGATGCTTTATTCAAAACAGCTCTCATATATGGATGGATATATGACATGTGATATACGACATGATATACAAAGGAATGGACTTTGCATTATTGGATTCTACAATAATGCCTTTATCATTGCCTTCTCCAATCCCTTTCCTTCCCACCCAGCCTGTGAACAAGTATATATTTTACTGCCCCCTCTTTTTTTTCTATTGGATATGGATTGTGGAGTAAATACTTAGAGCAAACTGGGTCAAATGAAACTGTGATTGGATTTAGCACATGGACTGGCAGTTAATTATCTCTACTTTTGAATTTTTTATTTTATTGCCAGAAATGTGTTCACAATATAATTGGGCTAAGTGAGGTAAAATAGTGGATCCTAAAAAATAATAAAATAGTAATAATGCACAATAAAAATCTGTTAGATAATATGAAATGGAAAAAAACTAAAGATAAAATGTTCTTTAAAATACTTTTTCAATTAAATATGAATATATGCAAACAACTGAAAGTCTACACATTAGTCATCTATTTTCTCAGACACATTCAGATAAAAGCTTTTTTTTTTCTTTTTTAGCAAAAATGGCCAGATGGGCAATATTTGACTCAAGCATTTTAGATATTTAAAAAGATAGTATGTATTTATTTCTTAGTTAGCAAATTATTCTTTTTTGTCAACCAAAGGACACTACTTATAACGCTGATACAAAATTCTTTTTCTGGCTTCACCTGCATGAAGCTGCACATATATTTTTATGCATATAACAATTTCTTGGGATTGCTCAGATGGCATATATGAGACCCTTTTCTTTCCTCTTCACAACCAATCCAGCCAGGAAAGTTAAATCAAGACATATTAATCTGAGATTATCCAGTGAGATTCTGGATAAGGAAAGGATTTGAACACAAATCTCCTAATATTTTTTAGTTAAATGTCGGTGTGCTGCTTTAACTCAACAATTCAAAATTAGGATTGTGCTAAGCTTTGAATTCAAAGGGAAAAAGCTGCTTTGGAGCACTTGAAAGGGTGTTTTTGTAGTATTTATTTTCACTTTCTTCCACCAAATGTGTTTTATGGTTGCACTGCAGCTATAGAAAGAAAAGATACAGTGTGCTCCAAAGCATCTCTTTCCCTTTGATCTTGTCTTCCTTTTTTAACTTTATCCAAATAGAAACCGACTCAAAAACTCCCCAAAGTATGCATATTTTACCATACAGGTACAAAGTTGCACAGATGGCTAGTTAGAGTTTACTGCCTCCTTTCTTTGAGACAATTACATCAAGGCTTTTTCTTCCAAAAAGTTGCAAAATTTATATGGGGCATAGATTAAAAAAAACTCGATTTCCTTGCATTCTGCATCATGATAGTTTAACTTGTATTCCCAATTTGTGAGGGCACTTTCACACACTGAAAATTGGAGATCTTGTTTTCCATCCTTTTGACACTGAAAGCTGTTTCATTTCTATTGTAGAAAATTTCCTTTGTTTTCTTGAGTTCTCTCCTCCCCCCCATAAAAATATACTGAAGGATCTTTGCATCATCAACCAGGAAAGCTGCTATGGATAGCCTTCTTTCAGGCTATTTACTGTTCTCCAAAAGCCTTACCAATGAAAGTCAGGTTGATATGTTTAACAAGTGAAATGAAACCATCCAGGACAGAAGTTGAGTGTTCTATTTCTATAAATTTATTTTCTTCAGTCATTATCCATTTTCCATTTTTTTGAATAAAATATCTTTTTTTTTTTAATGCAGGGGAAAAATAATTTGTATCTTAACCATTTGGGTTTTGCTTAAGGTTTTTGTGTCATGAAACAGTTTTCAGGATGGGAAAAATTATGGCTTGCTTTCTTTGTTAAAGAGTTCTTTCAGATCCTTAGATTTTATCCTATAGAAGTTTGTTACATTTCAGTAATTATTTCTGTGGCAGGAAGAAAATTGAATGAACGAATGGAAAAAAACAGGTTATCAGATATTATAAAACCTTGTTGGGATATCCAAATGTATATAATTCATTTACATAATTATACCATCAATATTTATGTTGTTTGAAACACTTTATGACATCTGGGCATGCAAATAGTGTAAAAATTTAATTATGTCATCCATAGTTTCCTGGTTTGGATGAAATGCCAGTTAATTAGAGGCTGGCTAGTTGTGTGTCCTTCAAAAAAAAAATGGGTACATCCATTAACTTGTGCATTGTAGTGGTATATATTTTATTCTTGTAGACTTTCATAGATAAATCTCTAGGCAAATCAATATCAGTTTGTATATTGCTTTAAGTTCTCTAAAATGTGGATGGTTTGGTTTCTTGGACCAACCAGTTCTTTTTGGCTATCAAATAGAAGGCCCATAAGAAAGATGGTGGGAGCAACATCCTCCAGCATTAGAGAGCTTTTCTTCTTTACTTAAATATATTTCTCCATTACTAATAAAGAATGAGATAAATAATATAGGTTGTCTTACTTACTATTCTGGTTTCAGTTTTGCAAATATAGGGTTGTCATGCATAGTGTTGAAACTAACCATATGTTGAAATTACAGATTGCTTTGTTATCTATATTTTCCTTGGAACTTTATTGTAAGGTTTCAAATTTATTAGTAAAGGACTACAGTACATGTCTTTCAACCATTTTAATTCAGTTTGGTGGAAGAGAAATGAGTAGTTTTTCCCCTCCAAAAGATAAGAATATTTTGCTTGAATTTTCATGAGTGAAGTGGAAGGCTCTTGGCTTAGTTATAAGGTGGGTATAATATATGTGAATGTCCTTTATTAAATAATCCTTTGATTTCTGGCTTTCCATAGTTCCAACTAAATTGTAAGGAACACATAATGTGGGAATTCCATTTGTTTAGGAAGGATGCAGCCATAGCCACCAATAATATCAGAAGGATGGAAAGATTTGTGACAAACACCAACAGAACCTATCCCTGATAATCTCTGTCAGTTTATAGTAATCAGGGACAGTTAAAAAAATATTTTACATTCCAAATCAACCTGAGATGAATAAAAATAAAATCTCTTTTGTCAATGGAGTAAACATTCAAAAATTTGGAAGACAGATTTGACATGCTATTAATGTTATTGATGCAAAGGAGAAAGACTGATCCATTTCAGATAATCAAATAGTCAGTGCTCCCATTGTTGCATTGTGTTTTGTCCTAGGATATTCAGAAGCTCCTGATCACCATCGGAAAATAATATTATCTGAAATCTGCATTTTATTAAATATTCTGCGTGCTGCATATGGCAGATAGTCTTGTGAGTCTGTTATGAGTCTGTCAGTCTCAGTAGTTTGACCAATATTGCAGTTAATTGAAAGGCTTCCACCAATATTGTAGAACTTTTTAGTTAACTAACCCCTAATATATTCAACCTTGGCTGTCTGTGGAATGATCATAAACGGGAGATTTTGGGAAGAAGGGAAGGTCATGACTCTCTAGTCTATATGAATAAGTATATGGGATCTATAGCAATGATTATATGGTAATTTAAACTCTCCCTAAGATGCCTTGCCTTTGAGGGTATTAATAAGATTTAATGTTTTAAATTTTTTATCTGTTTATTTATTTGCATCCTGTCTTTATTACTTTCACAAATAAGTCAAGGCAGCAAAGATATCCAGCACACCGTCATTCGCCTGTTTTTCCCACAACAACCCTGTGAGGTGAGTTGTGCTAAGAGAGAATGGCCAAGATCAACCAGCTTGGCTAACGCGGGACTTGAACTGACAATCTCCTGTTTTCTAGCCTAATATCTTCACCATTAATTGGCAGGCAGTTGTAGATCCTGAATGAAGATGACATCTTTAGAGAGCTTAACTGAGTGCTGTCATGAAAACTGTGTGTAAGTGGGAACTTTTGTCATTGTTACCTCTTTGCCAGAAGATTGTTGTGAGTAGAACAAGTTGAGGCATGCCTAAAGAATGCCTCAATTAAAAACAAATCTGTCACCAGTAGCAGACAGTTTGTAAAAGACAGAGATATTTAGAGGGGAAAAAAGTAATGGGGTTGGATTAGCCTCATCAGAAATATTTTAAAAGGAAATGGAACATTTCCGTCAAAATATATGGTCACCTGCTTTAATCCAACTGAGTATCATATGATCTGTGAATGTACATAAACATGAGTTCCATCCCCCCTAAAAAGTTGTATAGAATAATACTTATATTTTTTATATTGATGTAAAGCATTTAGTTTTTATTGTTGACACAGATTTAAGGATCTGTTTTTTAACAAGAATGAATGCTTGCTAAATAAGAGAAAGTTGATTTTTTTTTAAAAAAATACTTCAATGTGAATAGCTTGGAGAGCTATGAAGATTTGAAGTTTGGTGCAAGAATATCTGTTGCTCACATTGAATAATTGCTGAGTGTCTGCTATGCGTAGTGTGGGGTGTGTACAATGTTACAGTAAAGTAACTTTTCCTGAGAAGAAGTGCAGGCTGCATATGATAAACTGAATAGAGATAAGTTTGGTTTTTCTACTAGACCTAATGTGAAGCTGGGATTGTTCTTCCAGAGATTTTCTGAAGTCAGAAATTGGTTTTTCTGACGTTGAGGGGTTGAAAAAGCAAGGGAGCAAATAAAGAGCTTCTTCCTTTATCGCAATTAGATTTCTATGAAATTCATGGGTGTTTATGAAATTCCTGGCAGCTCCAGACAGTGTAGCCAGTAATAATAAATGCTGGGAGTTGTCATACAGCAACATATGTAAGTAGCAGCTCTTCCTTCTGCTATCCAGAATAAAACAAATACTGATTGAAGGGAGCAGGGTGAGATTGGGATGCTAAAATAGGAGGCTTATAATGCCATGTGGTGCACTAAAGAACTAAATGATAGTTTTCAGGTATGGTCAGTTTGGCCTTCAAATGTTGACTTTCTTTTAAGTTCTAGGACCCTGGCTTATTAGGTACATTGAGGACTATTCTGAAACATCTAGAAGCTTATGCAGTGATTAACGTAATTCAGAGTCAGAACATGGAATGAAAAAATAGATAATGTAAAGCATGGAAGGGAAAAATAGATTTATTTTGCACAAATGCATTTGGTATTTCTAAATTAGTATATACAAGGTCATTCTCTTGTGGGTTAGTTATAGGTTCTTGGCAATCTGATCAACTATTTGTGGAATGCACAATGATTTCCAAGTTCTCAAATTCATTTGCTTGGAAATTTAATTCATATATCTAACCTGACAAGCTTTTCTTTGAATAAAAAAAAAAATCGTAGGCTTTAAGGCAGGCACTGAGGTCTTTCCTGAACTGTAACTATCATTGTTAGCTTTGTCTGTTAAAGTTACTGAGAACATTAATCCCTTATAGTTTTCTCTTTTCTATGGTTGAGGATGGATGTAGGCCTGAGTCTTAGCTCAGTCTTAGCTCAGCACTTTAACCACTAGACTGCACTTTTTCTTGTTGCCTGCATTTTGTTTTAAAGAGTATTTTATAGTACAACATTCTCTTAAACTAAGCACAAATACACATTCTCTTAAACTAAGCACAAATACACAACAAACTGATGGCTGCAAATATTCTTAAACCTTGAGTATGCCATACTTTTCTTTCTAATTATTGTAAATTTAATTCCAGAGTTTTATTTTATTTTTACCTTACCCAATATAGCAGTCCTTAAATGTTTTCAGAGTATATGTAAGTTACATCATGCCCATGTTATTGTTGATGATGATGATGTGTGTGTGTGTGTGTATGTGTGTAAAATAAATATAAATAATATCCAAGAAGCTTCTTCAGCTCCGAAGTTTCTTGGATGAGAAGCGAAACGTCTTCAAAGAAAAACCAGCAAGTCCAGTTGCCTCTTGAAAAAACACCTTTGCGGTTTGAACAAAGCAAATGTTTTGCCACTGCGTAGTAAAGCAATCGGGTTGCTTTACTTCTCTGAATTAGCTGAAGTAGCTGCTTTGGTTCAATTTGCTTTGTTTTCTGCAGCCGCTTCTGGCAACTGCCCATCCAACCAAAGTTCTGTGAATGCCCTAGCTTGGAAAGAGGAACTACATTCTTATGCAAATTGTGCAAGAAGGCAGATGGTGTTGCCACAACATGGTGAACGAAATCATTTATTAGCATGAAGCACCATTCTGAATGGGAACCATCTTATGTAGGCTAAATTGCAACATGGCAGACTCTTCTTGATCCCTTTCCTCCTTTTCATGACTTTGAGTCGGTATTGACTGCTAGAACTGCCTGGGTGAATCTACTTTCTTGGCACGATTTTGGAACAGGTTTGTCATTGCCTTCTTCCTAGGGCTCAAAGTACCCAAGGGCTTTGTGCCCAAGGCAGGACTAGAGCTCAAAATCTCCTGGTTTCTAGGTGCCTTTAATTTCTACACCAAACTGGCTCATTTTCACACACATAATATGGCCAACAGGTGTTCTGAAGCTCTAGTAGAAGCATAGTGGGGTGCTAGCTGTATTTTTCCTGCAGGTTTTTAGCCAAGCAGAAATTGTGCTTGCATAAAATTCAAGTATAATTTGAGAAAAATGTTAACTCCCCATAATAAAGTCCCATATCTGGCACACCAAGTCTTTTATTTACCTCTCATTCACTTCCCACAACTTTCTTGAGAACCTAATGATTTATGCTTGCATTAATGGAGCTTGCATAACTGCAAGCACTTAAATTGCTTCAGTGAACAATTTAACAGACCATGTTCTGTTAAATACAAAGTGTAGTTCATCCTATAATTCTGTTTGCAGGAAATAAGAATGGAGTTGAAATTGATTGAAAATAATATGTCTACTGCTGGTTAGGAAATCTAGATTGACTGGGATGAAATATTGCATGAAGCATTCGTTTTAACTATGATTGATGGAACTATGATTTGTGGCCTGGTCTATATCTTAACACACATATCTCACACTAAGGCAGAACTGTAGTTTCTGGCTGAGATTGCATTTAATTCACATACGATTTTTGGTCTCAGCATGGTGGTGAAATGGTAATATTGAAACGGTAATATTCAGAGCTTGGAAATGCTCATTATAGGTAATTATTTACTAATTGAGCCCAAAATTTCTGTTGCTAAACCAGACAGTTATTAAATGTCTCATGCTGTTGCTAAGCAAATCTGATTTCCCCCATTAACTTCGCTTGTCTAGCCAACTGGGAATATTAGAAATAGTGTTAACATGATCCTGGGACATTTACATTATCGTAAATATGGGACAGTAGCCAAATGCCCAAATTTCCATTATGTGACCATGGGGTTGCTGCAATGGTCATAAGTAGGAAAATCCATCATGAGTCACTTTTTTCATATTGTAACTTCGAATGGTCAATAAACAAATGGCTGTAAGTCAAAGACTGCCTCCATTAATGTATTCTGTGGGTTTCATCTCTAAAAGGAGCTTTGGCCCATGAAGGACTGTGGAATGTTTATATCACCTTGAAGGAATAATCAAATCCCGCAAAAAGTAAAGTATACAATAGTACATATTTTGACAGTGGCCAGACTGGCCTTTGCACAATGTTGGAAACAACTCATATTCCATCAGAGGAAATGATTATTCAAAAAATATCAAGTTGTGCAGAGATGGACAAATTAACTTTGGCATTAAAAGGAAAAGACACGTCAATGTATTACGACAACTGGAACTGCTGGTATGAATAGATAGATCAAAGATCGATTAAACAATAAAGGGCAAAAGAAGATATGTTACAATTGTAGTAGTGACTATATATATATAGTCTAAATACCATACACACACACACGCACACACACACACAAGGATTAGTTGTACAGAGGGCATAAAATAAGGTTGAAAATAAGGTCCCAAAAACTGTCAAGGATGGAACTGTTTTTAATTGTTTTCTGATTTTTCTTTCTACTTTTCTTTCTTCGTTTCCTTTTTCTTTCTCACATTTACGTACGTGTTGTTTGTCTATTTTAATTGTAAAATTAATAAAGTTTATTTTAAAAAAAGAAAGAACTCTGGAAAAGATAGAATTTTGCTTTAAGGGGCTATAGACAGGTGTTATTCACAGACCTACTTAGTATATCTATTTTGCATGGGTTTTACCCCCTTTGATTTCAAAATCATTACATGCAAATGTGCACTTCCTATGGCGCTCCTCTGACTTGTTTATCGGTATTACCACAGTTTCTGTGGGCACGCAAACATATGTGCCTAATCTGCAATCACATCAAAATTGGGAAGGCAGACATTATGGCGATTTGAACAAGTCTACTGTTGCAATCTTCCAAACTGTGTCATGCTGCAGGAGGAGATATCCCACACCAACCCAGGTGTTTCCTCATGTCAAGTAACATTGCAACATAGCTTCCTGATTTCGTTATGGGAATAAGTGCCAACCTATTAATTATTAGAGTTCAGCCAACGGAGTCCTTGCGATTCATAAACAAGTCTTGTAACATCCACTCTCAATGGCAGGCCACATATGTATCTTGAAAGATAGGGTGTGATTATTCAACTCCAAGCAGGATATGTTTTGTGATACCCAAGCTCTCATAAGAGTGAAGTACAAATAGCAGTTTGTAATATGATAAACAAATCTCTGCTGTTGCTGTTAAATATTAAAATAAACTTGGGCTTGACCAGTGAAAATAATAGAACATTTGTTGACTTAGCAGATATTTGCTTGGAATGCTATAAATAAAAGTCTAGTTGGAAAGGTTGAACCTGGTTTTCCTGGATGGCACTAGTGAAACTCAAATGTTTCATAGGCAACTCTGGAAAAAAACAAAGCATTTAAAAAGAGTGACTGACTGTTTTGGTTTTTATCTTTTTTTCAAAATCTGGTAGTTCCTTAAAACAGTTCTCAACAAAACAAGATTAAATTACTTGGGATTATTTTCTAAACGTTGTATTCCACATCAAAGAAGCCTTGTTTTCAAGGTCTTATTTTTTCTTATTTTTCAAAGAGATTATCTTTTTTTAATCCTGTTGCAGCAAAAATGAGCCGCAAAGTACCTTATGGCGTGTTAAAATATTTTTTTTAAAAAAGACTTCATGGATTAATCTTGTTTGTACTTCTATATTTGGATTTAAACAAAAAACATGGATATAGAAATGTACACTGAAAAAGTGCAGTGTGGACATTTGAGTATGTTTACTTTTATGTTTTTTGTATGCAGTCCAAAATATAATAGATCTAATTCTAAATCTCCTAGAATCTAAATATTGAATATTGGTTTCCACATTTCAGACTGGGTGGAACTGATTTATTTTGTGGGACAAATGATTGGTAATGTAGGCAGCAGAGGTCGGGAAGTTCTGGTTTTTAAAAAAATGCTTAACTTCCTCTTTGGTCACTGTAGCTGAGTAATAACTCAAATCACATTAATGTTTATAAACAAAAACATACTGGAGGAGCTTTCAAATATTGAACAATCAATAGGAGTGTTGGTCTGATTTGAAGGAGGGAGGTTCCCAAAATCCTGCTAGTGTGCAAACATTGAATTGGTACAGCAGGACACACTTGCATTTTCTTTTTCTAGAACATTTAAATTTGCTTGCCAATTAAAATGATTTGCTGAATGGAGTTTAGGGATAAGCATTAGGTACAGGGGGAGTTTTAAAGATACTTCACTAGAGCTTGGCTCTACAGCAGTTGAGTAAGACATTACTAAGAGATTCTAACTTTTTTTCCTCAACTTACAACAGTTCATTTAGTGACCATTCAAAGTTACAATAGCACCGGAAAAAGTGATTTCACGTTTAACAACTGTTACAGGGTCCCCATGGTCACATGATCAAACTGACAACTGACTCGTATTTATGATGATTGCAATGTCCTGAGGAGTCACCGTTTGCAGCCTACTGATAAGCAAAGTAATGAGGAAGTCAGATTGCCTTAACAATTGTGTTACTGTATAACTGTAGTGATTCACTTAACAATGGTGGCAAGAAAGATTGTAAAGTGGTGCAGAACTCAATTAGCAACTACTTTGCTTATCAACAGAAACCTGGGACTCAATTATGGTCATACATGAGGGCTACTTGTTTCGCTGTTTGGAATCAAAAGCCAGTATAAATACAATGTGTTTATAAATGCCAGATTGTTCAATTAGACAATTTAATGGTCTGGATGAAATCACTGAAGTTGTCAAAACAGTCTAAGCCAGGGGTGTCAAACTCGATTTCATTGAGGACCACATCAGGGTTGTGTTTGATGTGGGGGGGGGGGAGGTGTAGTCAAACACGCACATGGCCCTCCTGGGCTCTGTTTTCGCTAGCAGAGGTTGCAGATGGCTGTTGCAGCCAAAAACGGAGCTCGGGAGCCCGTTTTCGCTGGCAGAGTCACTGTGGGCCGATCCTTTGCTGTTTCCAGGATGGCCCTGCAGGCCAGATCTAAGCACCCTGCAGGCCAGATCCTGCCCCTGGGCCTTGAGTTTAACACCCCTGTTCTAAGCCATGGATTCTTAAACAAGCTGTAATTGGCTATGAGTTCTCATAATGCATTCAGTCAGAATTAAACTTCATTATGGCTTAGCCTGATAAGTGAGTCTGGGCTTTAACTGGCTTAAAAGGATCAAAACTGAGTCTAAAATGTTTAGTTTAAACCAATTTAGAGCTGGCATATTTGAGAGACGGACTCGCCATCTACCCATATACATATACATATAGTCTTTGTTTAGCAACTGCCTTGGACAGTGATTGTTTGCAGTTATAACGGTGATGAAAAAATAACTTTGTGACCAATGCCCACATTTAACACTTTTGCAGGTCCGTAAAACAAAGAGAAGAGAGGCTCTTTTACGTCCATTGTTGAAAGTACTACATTATGTGGCACTGAGTAAAGGAATGCTCTTTCTTTGGAGATTGGTGCCAATGTGACTGTTCACTCAAGCATTTAATTCTAATGTACTGAAATCGTAATGTGCTTCTTTGCAACACCACAGTGTATGAGCAGTAATGCTGCATTGTAAGGTTTCTGACAAGTTGGGTTTGGTGGGTTGTGTTGTACTATTGAGCCATTGTGGTTTGTAAGTTAAGGCTTAGTTTTTTACTTGCTAGTTTATACTTGCTTTGACTGATTTTATTGAGGCTTCAGAGTCTAGTTGTACTTGAAATATTTCAACGAATATTGAAGAGACCAACAGAAAGTCAGTGTTGCTCTATTTTGCTAGGAGTTCTGCTAACTGTAGTTTGTGATAGTAGAAAAGGGGATAATGGCAGAAGGTACAGATCCCTCATGGACAATGGGAGAAACTGCTGAGGAGGCAGTGGAGGGCTGAGTAGACAGCAAAAGCCAATTAGAGCAAGAGGATGAGAAGGAAGAGGAACCACCTGTGGTAACACCTGAGCCATTAGTGGTCCACACCCCCAGTTGGCAAGCTGGTTTGTAAGTTAAGTCTTAGTTTTTTTATCTGCTAATATTTATACTTGCTTTGACTGATTTTATTGAGGCTTCAGATTCTAGTTGTACTTGAAATATTTCAACTCATATCTTTCTTTTCACTACAAAATGCAAGAGGTAAAAATAAACCACATTTTCTCCTGAATGATACAAATTAAGGAATTTGGAGTATCTCCTCCCACCTCCCACCCCCCACCCCAACTTGGCTGTTCTCCTTTTTCAAGAAATCCTGAAAGAATGCAACCTACCAAAGTGGGATCTTATTCTGACAAGGCAACATTTAGCTTTAAATGGGTGTCATATTTCAGCAATACCCATCCAGATGGTTTTGTGGTGGCACAAATACTGCCCAGACTTGCTTCTCTGGGCAGGTGTTCCTTTAGTTCAGTTGATACTGCATCTGATAGTTGCAAGCCACCAGCTTTTGTATATGATTTTGTTGAAACTTGAAATACCAGGTGTCTGCAAAAAATCGGTGAATGTGCTTTTGTTTCCATTTTGTTTGTTCAACTCCAGCTCGTGTGCCATGCTGAAAGATTATGTGTTGGTTAAATATGGTACTTTGGTGAATTATTCCTAATCTTGCAGTTACTACAGAAGTGTACTTCCAAAGCTCGTTCTATTAAGTAAACCAGGAGTCAAAATCACAAACATAACAAGGCCTTATTCAGCTCCCATTTCTGTCCCTTGTTACTCTGGGCTGAACTACATTTCCCAACAGCCTTAATATTAACATCAATTATTTTTCTATTATAAATGTCTTATTATAATAAGGAATAGTAAGAGTTATAGCAACATCTGGATGGCCGCATGCTGTTCATTCTTACTGGAAAGGAATTGAAAGCAAAATAATGGCTATAACTGAAGCACTGAAAAAAATGACTTATGACCATTTTTCACACTTATGACCATTGCAGCCTCCCCATGGTCATGTGATTTACCTTTGGATGTTTGACAACTGGTTCATATTTGTGTATTTATTTTTTATAACAAAAACAACAAATAAAACCGTCTTTCAGTTATACAGTGTGTTGGTTAGGTATATATATCTTGTGCAGATAATATTGATATACATTTCTTATTGAATTCACATTCATATTATATTGTAGTCAACATTATATATCCTCTTACATCATTATTACATTGTCATTAAGTTTTTATTTCAATTTCAAACTGTCCTTAGAGGAAATTCCAAATCCTACTAAATTATATTAATATTAAAACTTATTCAATAATAATCTATTATAGTATATAATAGATTAGTATATATTAGTGTATTGCTATTAATACAATATTCTTTAATTTCTAACTCTGTTTTCTAGCCATCCATAGAATTACTCCCACATCTTATAGTACTCCTTTTCTTCTTCTTCTCTAATTGGTAATCTTCTCATTTCTGCACATTCCATTATTTTCTTAATCACCTCCTCCTCCATTGGAATTTTCTCATTTTTCCAATTTTGAGCAAATACAATTCTAGCTGCAGTTAATACATTAATAATCAAATGTGTCATTTCTTTACTATAGCTCAGGGAAAATCCCCAATAAAAATATCTCAGGTTTTAAGTCTATGTGTTGTTCTATTATTTTTTTCCAACCATGTGTGTATTTTAGTCCAATATCTTTTAGCTTCTGTGCATGCCCACCACATATGGTAATATGTTAACTGGTTCATATTTATGATGGTTGCCATGTCCTGGGGCCATGGGATCCCCTTTTGCAACCTTCTGACAAACAAGATCAGTGGGGAGACCAGATTCACTTAACAACTGGGTTACTAATTTAACAACTGCAGTGGTTCATTTAATGAATGTGGCAATGTGGAAAGTCATAAAATAGGGCAAAACTCACTCAACAAATTTCTCACTTAGCAACATAAATTCTGGGTTCAATTGCAGTCATAAGTTGACGACTACCTGTAATTTCTCTTTTGTTTATTCCTAGAGTTGATGTATTTAGTTAGGCCTTTTCAAAGAATAGTGCTGCTTTAAGGTGGGGGAATGGTGTCAAAATTTTAAACAACTTCATTGGATTTCCAAATAAATATATGGTATATACATGAGACTCGTTGCTTCTTAGTTAAAAGTAAGACTAATGCCTGTTTCAGCTGCAAAGTATTTACGCATACTAATAGTTATAATATAATTGCTTCTGTGTAAATTGTTTAGTTAGAAAATCACATTTTTTTCTGCTTTGGAATAATCAGATGGGAAGTTTTTGCCCCAGTCATTTGAAAATATAACTTACATGACCTAGCTAATCTGGCATTGTTGAATGATAATTTCCCTTCACTGAAGGGAGTTGCACATGGAGACTACTAGAATTTATGAAACATCAGCCTTCTGTCTTTTTAAAATTATCTGTTGCTACCAGTTTCTTCCAGTTTCGTTGGTGAGAAAGCTCAGATGACATTTTCAGTTGTTACTCATTGAGGGAACTAGTACACTGGATCAGCAGTGGTTTCATGTCCTGTTGCTTTAAATCTGTTATGTTAGTGTAGTCCGGTTCAGTCATAAAAAATTACTCAGAAGTTAGAATTCCATTTGGGTTACCCTGTGCTTTCAACTGTGTCATTCAGACATAACAAGCTATGCTTTGAAAACTATAGTCTTTGGCTTAGCATGATTTATGGACTCAGCCAATGAAATAAATCTTGATTAACAAAGCTTCCTGACTTAGCACAGTGTTTAAACCCTGTTGTTTTATCAATCCTATATATGCACTGGTCCGTCACAACAATGACGTATGTATAGGTGGTGAGCAAAAAAGTGTGATTCAGTATATGTTGGTATGGTTTTGAATGCATGCACATTCATTCTGCAAGAAGTAGTATGCTAAAGATTTGCTATAAATAGTAACCATATATCATTTTTAATTTCTCTGGTTTGAAGAACGGGACCGCTATCGCCAGGGAGACCTACATGGAACTCCATTTGGAGTTATTATGCCTTCTCCTAAATCAGGGAGAGACTTCAGATAATCACTTGTATACAAGTCGCATAGCAGCTTGAGGAGATGATGGTCTAGAACAGGGGTCTTCAAACTTGGCAACTTTAAGACTTGTGGATCTCAACTGCCAGAATTCCTCCTCCAGTCATGTTAGCTCAGGAATTCTGGGAATTAAAGTCCACAAACCTTAAGCTTGCCAAGTTTGAAAACCCTTGGTCTAGAAACATTATACATATTCATTCATACATTCATTCATTCATGTTTCTATACCTCCATCTCCTTAAGCTGAAAAGTGATTCATAGACAAGTGGTTATCTGAATATATTGCAATGTATTTGTCTGCTGCTGAAAATCACTCAGAAACTGCAACTGGTCTAGAATGCAGTAGTGGTGCCATCTCTGCTTCATGCGCTACCCTGGTTGCCAAGTTATTTCAAGGGACTGATTATTATTTATATAATCGGTGTGGAATAGAGCCTGTCTCCCATAACATCTGCTTGACCAATTGAATTCTGCAGTGTTGCTGTCCTCTGTATTCCTTACATTAAACAAGGTAACTGATTGGAACCCTGGAAATGCACCTTCTCTGTAGTAGCATCTGACTTCTGGAATGAGGTGTCCAGATACCCCCTACTCCAGGGATCGCCAACCTTTTGGACCTCAGGGACCACCAAACTCATAATTTTACATCCCAGGGACCACTAACCGATTCTGTGGGTGTGGCCTAATTTGTAGGTGTGGCTTGGTGGTCATGTGACTGGCTGGGCATGGCTTATATGTAAACATTATAAATATTTATATAAATATTGATTTTTTTATTTAAAAAGAGCAACTTTTACCCAAAATCAGGCAAAGCACGCAGGCAGATTGAGTTGCTCACAGAATCATTCAGTGATCTATCTATCTGCCATTGGCTAGCTCAGTCTCTCAAATTTGCTTGCCGTGAGTCTGAACGGAATAATAGAACCTTCAGTCCTAAGGGAGGTTCGGCTGTGCTTAAAAGCAGAGCCAAAGATTTAAAGACTAGATCCAACCATTTCCTGCTTCCTAGCTAATCTAAATCTTCCAGCACAACAGAACAGAACAGATGATGGTTGGAAAAAGGAAAAATAGTAATTTAGCAGGCAAGTTTGCCAGGTAAGGAATGAATGGACGGGGAGGGTGAGTGGGCAGGCCATGCTTACGGGACCGCCTGCTGCCACCAACAGCCTCCCGCCGCCCAGTGCGCTCCCACTCCCCCGGAGATATGGGCCATCACCAACATTCAGACCTTCCGGTGCACAGTAAAGACCCTGTTTTTTCAACAGGCCGGCCTGGCCCAGTAACGATTTGTGGGGTTTTTAAATTTGGTATTTTTAAATTTTTTATCAGTTTTTATACTTGTTAGTTTTATATTCGGCCTCCAATTTAATCATTTTAAATTGTTTTTAATTTTATAACTTCATACTGTTTCTGTTTTAGCTGGCTGTACACCGCCCTGAGTCCCTTTTTTGGGAGAGGAGGCGGTATAAAAATCTAATAAACAAACAAACATGTGGGCGGCACAACCTTGTTTCTGCGCAGCCTGGATTAATTGCTTTGGGGGAGTGCTCTGGGGGTGAGATTTCTCTGTGGCTCACCAAAATTTTCTCACGGCCCACCAGTGGACCACAGCTCACCGGTTGGTGACCGTTGCCCTACTCTAATGTTGTTTCATCTAGTCCTTTGGTGACGGAGAGTGGGACCCATTCCTTCATTGCATATATCTATCTCATTTACCATCTTCTGTCTTCTTTCTTTTATTTTTTGTTCATTTTATTGTATCTTTTTGCTATTATTGTGAGGCACCCCTAGTCATTGAGATCGGGTGGTGTAATAAATTCAATCAATTATCATATACAGTAGGTAGCTTTGGCTGATCTTGAAAAACTAAATGGGTCAAATCGGGATAAAGCATAGATGGGATACCTCTCCAAAACATTAAATGTCTAACTTATCAAGGAATGTTGAAGAACATCCCAAAAGGCAACAGTTGAAAACCATTGCCATCTTGTTGCCAAGAACTCTATAGTACATGGACATTTTTTCTGTTTTCTTATGGTTGGAACTTCCTGGAAATGCAGCTAATGTAGGAATGAAGTAATCTAGGAACAGTTTTTACTAGAACTAAGCTTTAACTAACACTATCCTCATTGTTGTAAAGAAAATTGCAAGGAAGTATCCTTGAAATTATCAAGGTGAGGCTCTATTTGAAGAGACTTCCAGTTTATATGATTGCAGCAGTATTATAGTAGACATGATTTTAATGTGCATATGGATTCTGAACATCTAAATTTAGATCTCTTTGCAAATATCCATTCTATTTTCCCCAAAGAATACCCTGATATTAGAAGCAAAGCAGTTCTGTGTTAACATCCTCCTCAAAACACACTTGGGGGTGGGTGGGAAATGGGGTGTGTGTGGAGAAGTGAAGAATGTAGTTTTCCTTAAAATATCCAAGAAGTGGTTATTTACATAAGCGAATCATTTGCATTTTGTCGTATTTTTGATCCAGCGCTGAGAGAGAAAGGTGGTTTTTGCAATTTTTTTTCTAAAGCAACATTTTACAACACACTGCATTTTAATAAAAACAGTTAGAATAGTACTTCCCCTTTACTTTAACTTAACTTGGATGAGATATGATTTCTTCCATACTCAGCTGTTTGAGGATAATGTGCCTGAGTTTATATATTCAGTGCTTATACTGGTGTTATAATGGTGTTCTGGATTTTAGTGCCTCCCACATATATTGTATAACTTGCCTAAGAATTAAAGTTAGATACTTGGTTTTTGCTGAACTAAACTGTTGAAAGATTCTTTGTTAGGTGGCCTATTTTGATTATCTGATTGTTGCCCTGGAAAAGAATTTATCGAGACAAAGAAGCTTTTAGCACATTGAACTAATGGATTAATAACAGTTGCATTGTTTTCTTTGGCATTCCAGAGTTTCATTTTATCCCATTTTTTCATTATCGGTTGGGTGCTAAATGAAAGGCACAAACTCCAGCACTTATAAAGACTGATAACTAACCCAAAGTTTTATGTTGTAACTATTCAGGGTTCACACAATTTGACCTTGTGCCCTCCAGAGCAGAAGTAATAAATTGGATAACAATGGTTGCCAAGATTGTGTTCAACCTATGTTCATTATAGAGAATTTTAGATAATATTTGTGTGTGTGTGTGTTTGTGTGTGTGTGTGTTTGTGTGTGTGTGCGCACATATGTATGTGTGTAGAATCAGTTTATATTTGCTTAAAAATAAAACCAGTGACTGCCTCAGTGATTGGAATGGTCTATTGGTTGGTTGGTTGGGTGGGTGGGTGGATGGATGGATGGACGGACGGATGGAGAACTTTATTCCATGGGTAAAAGACATATCTTTGGTTTTCTCCAGGGCTTTCCCAACCCTAGCTGTAAAAAATAACCATACAATATTAGTGGCAGTAAGTAAAATTAGCGGCAGTAAGTCCATGAAAGCTGCACTTGTAAAAGCTTAAAAATCATTTTAAAAACCTCCTTTTTGAACCCGGTGAGGTAATAAAAAATAACTGGTACAAAGGCCAAATCCTTTTCACTTTCTGGTTTTGCATCCTATTTTTTTAGGTACTGTCCCCCACATTCACAAGTACAACCTCCAGGCACCAAAAAGTTGTGTATTTGTAGAATCTAGTTTTTGCACTGCTGTGAAACATAAAAATATCCTGTATGATCCACACTGTTTCACAATCACCTGAAGTGATAAAGCCACAAAACTATTCAGAAGCAAGACAGTTCAGGTCCCTAACTGAAATCTTCCTGTTTTACTAGCATACTTAATTTGAGGGAGGGAATCCCAGCAATAGGCTCTTTCTTAAATCCTGTCATTGCATAAAGTTCACTTCCCTCTGGCTTCTTTATGAGTGAGAGTGCTATGGTCACCTGGCCAGTTGGATGACCATAAAATCTGGATGTCCTATTCTTATCTTGCTATTGTTGGTGTGTATTAACAATTCAGTCTGTAATAACAAAGGTGATGAAAGTTATTGCTTGCCAACTTTGGAAATTGGAAATTAAGTGTTGCTTTGTCCCAATCATTACTTTCCATCATATCACATAACTAAAGCTAGTAGCAGACAGAGGAGCCATCGTGGCATAATCTCTGCAATTTGATTGTAATAAGAAGTAGTCCTCAATTTATGAGCCCCAGATTTCCATTGCTAAGCAAGTTAAGTGAGTTTTGCCCCATTGTATGACCTTCCTTCCCACAGATTTTAAATGAATTGCTGCAGATGTTAAGTTAGTAACACAGTTCTTAAGCAAATCTGGCCTTCCCATTGATTTTGCTTGTTAGAAGATCGCAAAAGAGAATCACATGATTCCAGGATACTGCAGCTATCATAATAAATACATGCCACTTGCCAAGCATTCGGATTTTGATCACGTGGCTTGAGGATGCTGCAATGGTTGCGTGGAAAAAAAAGATGTTTCAGTGCCGTTGGCAGCCCAGAAGTCTCAAAGAAATATAACACTCATATAGACACATCTGGGAAAACCCTGAATCTGAGAGTTCCGGGTTTTCCCTAGCCCAAAGAAAACCAAAATCCAACCCTGCACCCCACAGTCCATCACATAGCGCAATCATTACTTCTTTCCAACTGGAGACTATCCCCAGTCACTCCCCTCCAGGTGCAGGGTAACATGTCCTTGACTGTATGAGAAAGGAATGTTGTTGTGGCTAATCTTCCAATGCTCCTCCCAAATCCCCAGGCACTAATGTGGCAGCCCAGAAGCCTCAAAGAAAAATGGCTTCCAAGCTGACAGCCTTCTCCCCCTCAAGTGAGAATCAGATCCTTGAATGAGAAACAATCAGGGGCTTAGTTCAACCAGCAAGCAATTAACCACAGCCAGGGATGACAGAAGAATAGCCAACCCAACCTGACAACCATTGTAACTTTGAACGGTCACAAAATGAATAGTTGTAAGTCAAGGACTACCTGTATATGAAAGTAATGGAGGTAAATGTAGAAGTGATATAAAATGGAGACAAAGGAAAAGAGCAGGGTTATATGAATATGGATTTATTAGAGGCATTGAGAATTATCCAACAAGGTTATCCCAAGTAACCTTTTTTCAAAAAAACAAAACAAAACCGCCAAAACATTTGTATTCATAAATACTGTATTTCTCTGCTTTCATGATTTATTTTTTGCCTCTCCTGCTTTTATTTTTGAAGTGTTTTTAATTAGGCGTAAGAGGTAGAGGCAGAATGTTTTATTTAGGCAATATTAACCAGAGTAAGAGTTGTGTGGATATTTATGTGCATGGTTTTAAATTAAAACTAAATAAATACGCTTACATTGGCTCTTTTTTTTTAATGTAGGACTGGATGATTGTCTTCAGCAGTATGTCCAAAAGTTTGAAAGAGAGAAGATAAATGGTGCTCAGCTATTACAGATTTCCCACCAGGATCTTGAAGAACTGGGGGTCACCCGGATTGGACATCAAGAGCTTGTTTTAGAGGCTGTGGATCTCCTCTGTGCACTGGTCAGTTGATAGAATCAATGTTGAGATGCATTGTTGACCTTGCCTTCTTTTCTCAAATTTCTCATCTTGAATAATATTTATCAAAAGGGAGATACTGATTGCCTTGAGAAATGTTGGGCAACTTTGCCAAATCCTTTCTCAAAGTATCTCTCTTTTTACCATGTAGACACATATTATGGTTGCAAGTGGATTAACTGGATGGAGAAGTTGTACATGCGTAGTCATTCTGATTTTAATTCATATATATTGCCTCCTGAATATTTCCCATTCAAATCAAAGAAGATGACCATGGAAAATCTCGAGTTTTCTATGGGGTGCATAGTGGGTGACTAACAGATGGACCTCCAAATATTACCTCTCCAGCATTTTTCAACTGACCTATTGGTGAGGGAAGGTAGGGATTGTGATTCGGTCATACCTTGCTTGTAATGCTTTGTTCATCTACTATAAGGGGTCTATCTTGTTGAAGGCATGTAGGAAGTTACATTCAGTGGTGGGATTCAGCTAGTTTGCACCAGTTCAGGCGAACCAGTTGTTAAATTATCCCCACCTGCACCCCACTATCAAAGTAGATCCTGGGCACTGCGCTGCAATGGCTGGTGACTCTGTTTCCTGTTTCTCCATTGCAGTACAGTGCAGCGCTCAGGATCCATTTTGATAGCGGGGTGGGTGGGGTAATTTAACAACTGGTTCACCCAGGGTCAGGTTGACCGCCGCGCAAGGCTTGTCCCATATGTGCGGAGGGGATGGGCCACGCCTCCCATGATAGCCAACCTGACCCTGGGCAATTCGGTTGTTACATTACCTCCACACACACACCTGCTATCCTACTATTGGTTGCATTCCATGTTCTAAGTATTGCGTGAGGGAGAGAGCTTAGTGGTTTTTTCTGGGAGGTGTGTATATGGAGAATAGAGGATTGGGAAGGATCATTTTCTTTTCCTGGAAAGGGTTCGGAGCTTTTCAACTCATATGACAGAGCAAGTCCATTGAAAAGAAAATCTTTCATGGATGACTTTTTCACCTCTTCCCCTCATGCAAAAAATATATAGCAGTGGTGACTAACCTTTCTGGGTTCCTGTGCCAAAAATTGCGAGCGCGCCAGCATGCCCGCACTTGCGTGCCAGCACCCAGAATGCAATGCGTGCCCCCCTTCCCATGCCCCCTGCGCATGCGCTAGCAATCCCCCACCCCCTTACCTGCACTGTGCCTCATAGCTGATTTTTCGACTGGTTTGAGGCCTTTTTCGGCCTCCCAAAGACTTGGAAAAAGCCTCTGCAAGGCTTCTCAGATTGAATTATAGGCCCATTTTGTCACTAAATGGCCTCTGGGTGGCCAAAAAAGGCCTCAAACCAACCGGAAAAAAAAATCAGCTGTGAGGCATGCGCATGCGCAGTAAGGTAAGTTTGCCTGTGGCTCGTGTGCCAGCACAAATGCCTCTGCGTGCCACTTGTGGCACTCTTGCCATAGGTTCGCCATCACGGTTATATAGGGTTGTCTCTAAATATTTAAAGTAAGGTGCTTTCCTCCACCCCTACCCCTGTCCTTTTCATTAATGGCTGTTGCACTTGTGCAGTTTATTTCATGGTAGGAATACATTTGGATGAAGTGTTTATTCAATCCTGCGAGCCAGTGCCAAAAGTATATACTGTTTCATTAGTGAGAATGGTGGGAAAGAATTTTTCGTCACGCTTTTGCCCTTCACCGGCTGCATTCCATTCATTATGTAACACTTCTTGCATTTAAGTGTATTCTGAAAATGGGCAGAGGTTTGAATTCCCTGTGCAAATTGCATTCAGAGGGCTAGGGCAGAAATAATTTGCACTTGATAAACTGGAAGCTTTGAGATGCTTATTGTTCTGTAACAGATGCATTAGGCATGCAACTATTGACTTAAATCAATTCCATTCCTTGCAATTATACAATTGCAGATAATTTGGGTTAAAGGATGCTAAGGAAACATACTTAACCTGGCAATTCTCAATATATACAGCTCTCCATGTTGGAGTAAGGGGGTTTAGGGTCATACTGAAATTATTGAATACAATCTTGCTTTCAATAATATCTATGGCATCTACCTAAGGACATTCTTCTGTTCTAGTTTTTAATCAGGGATATATAGAGAAAAGAGATCAACATTTGTCATAGTGTTCCTTCTTCAGTTTGGTCCTTCAGCTTAATCTTTTTTGCTTAATGCATTAGGTAGAATTAATCAAAATGCTACTCCATCTCCTGTAGGAAGCAGAATTCATGAGATACATATATGAATGATTTGCTTAACTTTCGTTTATTGAACAAACCGAAGTCCCCCAAGCCATAAACCATGGTTTTTGTGTTACAGAGGCTGAGTTGAACCCACAATCTAAGCCACAAACAAAGAAGCCATACTATAACCTAGTGTGATGTAACTTACACATTTTGTATTATTTCAGAGGCAAACAGTTATTTTGAGATGGAGGTGTGCTGTGAAATTTCTTAGATTTCCTAGGTGCCTTCATAAAATGGCTGCTATTGAGATTGAGGTTTGCTCATTTTTAAAAGAACTGGTCTAAAAATGCTCATTTACCAGAAGACAAACGGATGAGGTTGTTTTTGCTCTCTTCTCTCGTTTCAGTCTAGCTCATGGTCTCCTGTTCCTGCTTCTTTTTCTAGAGTTGGTAGGCTGTAATCACATTCCATTTTTGTTTTCTATAAATTTTTGATGAAGAACATACAACTTTATAAAAAGTCAGAGGTAGAGATCCTGATGAGCACATAAACAAATGTCTGTGGGCCAACTCCTGTTCACTCAGAGTCCTTGTCCTGTTCTAATGCTCCTTTTAGAAATACTAGAAAATCCCATGAGCTATAGTCTATATATAGTCTATAGTATAGAAATGGAACTGGGTTTGCTTTTCTGAATCATTGTAATTAAACATATTTTGTCCAAGATTGGATGACAAGAAGCTGCCATTAATTACCGTAAAACAAAAAGGAAATACCCAGAGAAAGGAAATACTAACCCAGAGTTCTCAACCGTTGCATCTTTAAGATGTGTGGACTTCAGCATCTAGAATTCCCCCAGCCAGCTTGAAGTCCGCTCACCTTTAAAGTTGCAGAAATTGAGAAATACTGTGTTAAACCTATAGTTAATATTAGATCAAACCCACTCTGTGATTCATATTCTTTGCGTCAGCAAGAAAGACCAGCTCCAAAACAAATTCTAGACAGTTAGAAATGTTCTTATCTTCTGCTCAGAAGACACTGGGGCTGGTGCCATGCAATTCACCGGAGAAGTGTACTGTAAATGGCAGATCAGTTCTGGTAGAAGTATTATCAAATGTTCATGAACAAGATGTTCTGTTCATTTGTTATGAAGGTGGTTCAGTAATTGATAGTATTTAGGTTAAATCTATGTAATATGCATAGAGAAATTCTGCATTTTGTCCTAATAATGGTCATTCAAGCTGGAGAAATAGAATTTCAGAAAAATAAACAGTGTTAATTAGTTATGAGATGGTCAAGAACTTGTGTTAATGTCCTGCCATTTGTTGTATAGAACATGGCTTTCCTGCTTCCTTAGCTTGGAAGATATTAAGATGTAGTTCTTCCAATTGGATTTTTCAGTGGTAGTGTTACTATCCTCATTAAAGGGGCATCTTCTCCCCTTGTAGAAATTAAAAGAAATCCTCTGTTCAGTTTCTCCACCGCTCCTGCCCAGCTTCAACTCTATTCCATTTGCTGGACAATTGAAAAATTGGGTATAAATTAAGGTAGATAGCTTGGTATAGTCCTTAAAGCAAGGGTCTTCAAACTTGGCAAGTTTAAGGCTTGTGGACTTCAACTCCCAGAATTCCTGAGCTACTATGACTGGAGGAGGAATTCTGGGAGTTGAAGTCCACAAGTCTTAAAGCTGTCAGGTTTGAAGACTCTTGCCTTAAGGCACTATACTACAAACCAGGAGATTGTATTTTCTGCTCTTGCCTTAGACACAAAGGCAGCTGGGTGACCTTGGCCCAATCCTTTTTTCTTAGCCCAAGATAGAAGACAATGACAAAACACTTCCAAAATGTTGCCAAGAAGATTCAAGGATTATCTAGGTAGTTGATAAAGAATCAACTTGAAGATAATTGATGTGTGGGTGGGTAGGTAGATAGAAAGAATTCAGGACCACATAACTCTTCCTACCTTCTAAGAGCCTCTATGAGAAATTTAAGAGGATTGGAGTGTTAGCTGGTTAATCCCTACTTACCTACAGATGGCCTTAAGGGAAAATTAGTTTCATTCCCTTGGGAGGAGAGAGAGTGGAAATAATAGCACTACACTGATGGCTGGATGACTGTTGTAAGGCTGACTATAATAAAACTGCTGGGTTCTGCCTGCAGCTTTGAAATGCTGTGTAAGTATTAAATAATAATAATAACACCACACTTATACAGGTTGTTTTCCCTGGCTAACTTTTAAAACATTGAATACTAAAAGGCAATGTTCACTTTTCACTGTCCTGTCTGGTAAGATGCATCGGATACATGCTAACGTTACAGCCTTCTGCATTATGCCTGGGTAAATTCTAATAAGCTTTATAGAAACTCTGTCAAAGGCAACTTGATCCACACTTACTTGGATTAATGATTAACAAGACAGGAATGTTTGACCTTCGTGTGTTCCCAGTGATGTGTGTTTTTTTCTCCGTGTGATGAAAAGGTGTATTGAGCTTCTGAGATGTGCTATGCAACTGCCCACATAAATAAGGGGGAAAATATTTCTAGAAATTACATATTTTGTATGGAGTGGATTGAGGACATTGCATATAAACTCCATTCTGACACTTTGCAGGCTTTTCATCATGAAAAGGATGATGAAGTTCAGCATGAGCATGAAGTTCTCCATTGAGCAAAGAAATACTTTTAAGTGCTTATTTCACACATCATTCCTGTGTGAATGCTGCAGTTTCTTTTCTCAACCACTACTTATTTATTAGTATTAATATAATAAATAGACTTACTTCAAAACAGCTCAAGATAGTAGTGTATACAAAGCTAAACTAAAAAATAAAACCATAAAGGAACAAGATCCTAAACAATTACCAATATAGCCCAGTTCCATTGTTCATACCAAGTGTCCATCTAAACATGGGTGCCAAATCCTGTAATGCTTTAAAAATTAAAATAAGTCCCTTGAATTGACTCAGAAGCCTGCTTGTAATCAATGACTTCAGCATGGATGAATCTGCTGTTGTGTTTTGAATCAGTTGTAGCTTCTGGGCCATAATCTAACTTTGAGGTGATGAGACCATGAATATTTCTAGGGGGTCTTCATTTAGAAAAAGTCCAAACTATTGCTCAAGCAGGAACTACAGGAGGGCCCCCCAAAACAAGAATCTTTTCCTTCAAGGTTAGGGCAGCCTCATCTAGAACTGATTTAGGGATCAAGATGAAGCCTGTTTGATACAGGTTATATGATACAGGTTTGATGATACAAATCAGAGGTGGTATTCAGCAGGCTCTGACCAGTTCTGGGAGAACCAGTAGGGGAAATTTTGAGTAGTTCAGAGAACTGGAAAATGCCACCTCTGCCTGGCCCCACCCCCATCCATTCTCTGCCTCCTGAGTCCCAGCTTGATCGGCTGGGTTTTCTTTTGTTGCCCTGCACAGGAGAATGGAGCTGGAAAGTAGGTTAGTGGGGTGGGGAGGGAATGGGATTTTGCAGTAACCTTCCCCCAGGAGTGGGGTGGGAATGGAGATTTTATAGTATCCTTCCCCTGCCATGCCCACCATGCCACGCCGACAGAACCAGTAGTAAAAAAAATTGAATCCCACGACTGATACAGATATAGGTACAGGCAGTACCTCTTCCTTGCAGGGGATTCAATCTGATTTTGATTTGACCCAAACTATCTCCTTGCAGAGTCAGGAACTCCATATAATCCCAGGTTTGTCCATAGTTGAACACCGGCATAGTGATAATACTTCACTGCTGAAGTATCACTCCTTAAATTTCATATAGATATTGAGTAACATGAGTAAAATAACTGAGCCCTGGCTGAATGGCCACGTGGTGGTGCAGTGATTAGAACGTAGTATTGCAGTCTGATTCTTCCTGGATTTCGATCTTGACTGGCTCAAGGTTGACTCAGCCTTCCATCTTTCTGAGGTCAGTGAAATGAGGACCCAGATTGTTGGGGGCAATATGCTGACATTGTAAACTGCCCAGAGAATGCTGTAAAGCACCACGAACCAGTATGTTAGTCTAAGTGCCATTGTTATTGCTACACTGCAGGCCCAATAAAAATGAAGAAATAAATCTACTTCACTGCTGTTATTGCCATGATTCCGTGGTTTAGCCATTCATTCACTATTTGTTTTCTGCAAATGTGACTCTAGGTGAGCTGTTTCAATTGCTGATGCTCCTGAGATAGCTAGGGGGTTCTCTGTGAAAAAAAGGTAATGTAGGAGATGCTATTAGTGACAATGGTGCCTATTCATCTCTTAATTCCAAAGAACTAGGTGCACAATATAAGACAGCACATCTGATTATTGGAAAAGGCTTCAAGTTATTATTGTCTTCTGGCAATAATTTTAATTTAGGCCATTTTCTGCCTAAGTTACTTACTCCATCTTACTTAATCATCATTGGCATGGAGGTCAATCAAGCAATGCAAAGATTGACATGTAAACCAGAAAGTGATCCAATAGAGGACTGATCAACTACCATCAGAGAATTTGGTTAGGCAGAGAATTGGAGGTTGTGGTCAATCCAGTTTGGGGTGTTTTCATTGCTTAATCCATAACAGACTGGGCACACTTGGCTGATACAGAAAAAGCTAAGCGGTATAATTTGCTTATTATTTTGATGTGAGACCTCCCATGAGATCCAAATCTGCAGGCTGTCCTGGAAAGTTGTAAACAACATTCTAGAAGATGGTAATAGCACACTACTTCCAAATTGATAGCACGCAAACTACATGGGACATATCTGTAGGGTAACAAGGAACTGACTTGACTCAAGGGAACCTTTTCCTTTTATTGCTCTTTAATTGTACCCTAAAGAAAGAAAACCTAGTCTTAGAAATCACGACTAGTAATAAAGAGCAATGAAAATGATGGAAGATTATATACACAAGCAAATGTGAGCCTCAGATCTAAACCTCTCTACATGTGTAGCTGTGTTTGTTTTTTTACTTACTACTTAGACTTTAGCAAATGCATTTGCCAGTACATGTGCACATAACAAACAAACCAGGATTACATTAAGATCAAACTTGGTAGTAAAGATATCCTGCCAAAGGGAAAAGAGGCAACTTCTATTTGGCCATATATAATCATGGTGATGCAGTGGTTGGAATGCAGTATTGCAGGCTTATTCTGTTGATTGCCAGAAGTTCGATTTTGACTGGCTCATGGTTGACTCAGCTTTCCATCCTTCCGAGGTGGGTAAACGAGGACCCAGATTGTTGGGGGCAATATGCTGACTCTGGAAACCACTTAGAGAAGGCTATAAAGCACTATGAAGCGGCAAGTGCTATTTCTATATAGTTAACCCCTAGTGCATAACTGCTTCTCGGTGTAATTAATGGTTGGAGTGAGTACCTGTAGATTAGCCTACTGCTTCAACCTACGTGCCCCAGTTATTTTAAAACTAGGTTTAAGGTGGCTTTTCTAGTGTTTATGCTTTGTACTTGAGAATGCAGATATGCATAGTTTGGTAGAAAAAAATGTGTTACTTTCTTTAACATATTCCTGTACTTTCTTTCATTCTTCATGGAGGCCCATATTGTAGTTTGAGACAAAATATTTGGGGTGAAAGAGTTGTCGTGATGCTGATTTTAAACTAATAACCATTATTTTAATCCTCTTTAAGAGGATTAAATTCATCCTTCAGGGATGAATTTAAACATATGTGAGTGTCTGAAGCAATGTGCATTGATCAATCAATCAAATGTCATCTATGAAATGCAATTTAATTATGGTCAAATAGAGGAACAAGAACTGATTGAAAGATTGTTGTGAAATTATTTAAATCAAGTTCTCTGATTTAAAAGAACGTTTAAATATAATGCTGAGACAAGTGTAAATTACTTAGTTTCCTTTTTAAACTCAATGCCTAAGCTGGGGTTTTTAAAATGTTATTTTTAAAACAAAAAGCAAGAATACAGTATATGTCTCATGTCCTTTTGAGGGGCAGCAGGAGGGAATTTTTGATTAATCTAGGTCTATAAATCTGAGAACATTCTATCCAAAATATTATCAGTTAATTGGCATTCCTGCTTCCAGAAAAGTTTTAGCTAGCTTTGGTTGCTTGTGTTTAACTAACTCTCTTTGTGAGCATCTTTTTATGTGAGCATAAAAATATTCAGATGTAATAATATGCATAGAGGCATGCAGTAATAGAAACGCATCATTGAATTTCATATGTTATTATTCATTTGTAAAAAGACTTAACACGTCAATGCTTGGAATAGCATATACTGGAAATCAAAAGTATGATTTTAATTAACTTATTAAAACTAGTATTTCTAGTATTGGTAATTTTCAACTGCTGACTTGGCAGGATGATCCTATTCTTAACTGCTTAGAAGTGAGCCCTATTATATTCAGAGGAGTTTTCTTCCAAGGAAGTAGATTGCCAGCTTTAAAATATCATAACAATCCCTGTAGAAAGTCTGAAAATACATGATTTAAGTTTGATTACCAGCTCATGAGATGTAGGCTATGCAGGCTGAGCAGTTCTTTGGTTTCAAGGGCTAAATGATATTTCACAGTGTCTAAGGGATGTTGGAATGTATTTCTGGTTTTAAACTGCTGCCCTGGTGCTTCAGATTTCCTCCCCCACCCCCCATTTATGGCAACTCTAAAACAGGCATAGGAATGCTTTATGAGTTGACATTCGGCTCCCCTCACTTCTTGAAAGTGACCTGTAGAAAGTAAAAAACAAAATTGAGTGCAGGTATAGAATGTAGGGTTGTAACCCCCCCAGACTTGGTTAACACATCTGCATCTTTTCTGTAAATCATGCATCTGTGTCCCCCCTTCCTTACAGCTCTAGTGACATCGGTGGAAAAGATGTGTACCACTTAAGGAGTTGCATTCAGATGACACAGGTAGTCCTCAACTTATGACTACAGTTGAGCCCAAAATGTATATTCCTAAGAGTGACAGTTAAGTGAATTTTACCCCATTACATGGCCTTTCTTGCCACCAGTTAAGTGAATCACTGCAGTTGATAAAATTAGTAACCCAGTTGTTAAGTGAATCTGGTTTCTCGTTGCCTTTGCTTGTTGGAAGGTCACAAAAAACTGGTCTCATAACTCCGGGACATTGCAACCGTCATATTTATGAATCAATTGCCAAGAGTCTGAATTTTGATCATCTGACCATGGGAATTATGGTTGTAAGTGTGAAAAAATGATCATAAATCACTTTTTCAGTTCACTAAAAGAACTATTGCAAATTCAGGACTACCTTGTATGCAGGTTTATGGAGCGTTATAGGTGCCTCCTGATAATCTACCTCTGCTTCCACCTTGGTTACTCAGCCAACATGTTGAGAGACCAAGACACTCATTTTAAAAATTATTCTTTTTTCTGTAGAATTATGGCCTTGAAACAGACAACATGAAGAACTTGATTCTTAAGTTACGCGCTGCATCCAACAATCTGCAAAACTACATTGGCACCCGGAGGAAGAGTTCAAACTACGATGGAAATAGCTCACGCAAACCTCCTAATGAATTCCTTACCTCCGTGGTAGAACTCATAGGTGCTGCTAAGGCTCTGCTGACATGGCTGGACAGGTAGGAGTCTGTATCCTGTTAAACTCAGCAAACAAGGAGGTAATTCATGTTTCTAGGAGTGATCTATTCCTGGCTTACTAGTAAGATTCCACCCCCCACCCTCTTGGCCCATCTTTTTGCCGAGGCAGATATTTGAGTGAGCCAATAAAAGTACATTTTTTTTGTTTCACCTCCCTTGGATTCCCTTTTTACATGAGGCATTTCCAGTTAACATAGTTCATCCAAAACAAGTGACCCAATTCTTTATTATGGTAACTAGGCTGGCTTTACATTCTGCAACTGATTCTTAAACAGGCGTATGGGAATATTCAGAAGACTGTGTGCAGTGGGGATTGTTCCCAGGTGAGAAGATGCAAGATTGCAGCCTGAAGTGCCTGTTTCCTCACCGAGGCATGAAAGGAGCCAAGTCAGAGGCCTAAAGAGAAATATATTGAGAGAAATGTCTTTCCTTTCTAGCTAATATTATGGATTACAGTTGGGTGGGCTGCTGGGGGTTTGCAGGAGTTTGGGAGAGCCCCTAGCTAAGATTCTGTGCAGTTCGGAGAACCCCCAAATCCCACTCTTGGCTGGCCCCTCCTCTTCCCTCCGAGGAGTCCCCACGTGGCCTGTTTTGGATGCAGGTAAGTGCATGCACAGAGGCTCAGGGAGGATGAAAAACAGGCCTCCTGGAAGTTCGGGAAGGCCAAAAATGGGCCCATTTCCAGCTTCCAGAGAGCCTCCAGAGCCTGGGGAGGACATTTTTGCTCTCCCGGAGGCTCGAGAAAAGCCTCTGGGAGAGGCTTTTCAAACCCACCCACCCAGCCATGGTGCAGGAGGCCAACTAGGCCATGCCCACCAAGGCCACATCCACCCAGCAACCGGACAGAGAACCCTTTGCTAAAATTTTTGAAGCCCACCGCTGATTATAGTGTAGTGACAACTGCAGTGGAAGATGACAAGTAGCTGAGAAAATCCTGCTAACATCTGAGATTTGGAGATAGTACAGAACTTCTCGCATCCTTCCAGCTTGCGAGACAGAAAATATAGAGGAGAAACATTCCGAGAGAGACTTCAGGGTGTCCTTCAGTTGGACTTTGTTCCCAAATATGAGTCATATTTGTTGTTCCTTCCTTTCTACCTGTCTATCTACTTAACGTATCTACCTACGTATCCAGAAGGCTGAAATGTCCTTTTGCAAGCAGAGAAGTACGCTTGCATTTCTGTGATTGCAAACTACATTCAAAGATTAGGCTAGACATAACCAAACCAAGGTAAAAGAGTTAACATTCAGTACAACCATTGGTGTGCAACAATTTGGAGGTGAAGCAGCCAATGGTACTTCAGATCTGGCGTCAGCTCTCTTACCATACCTGTTGGCTATTCCTTCAAAGAACTACTTCTTTTCTTTAACCAACAGCTGTGCAAATGTAGGAAAACAATTCAGTTCAGGAATATTCTTAATTCAAACATTTTCTGAAGCCCAAACCTTAACAGCCCAGAGAAGGTTATGACTCCTTCAAGGAGCTGCAGAAAAGGTACAGCAAGGAACTCAGTGCTAATCCTTAGCGCTTTGATTGCTTCAAATCCAAACTTTCCACATATCATTTTGTCTTCTTAAGAGTCTTCTGAAGCCATTTATGCAGAGAGAAAGATGTCCTGCATCAGATCCTTTGATGAACTTCATAGATGAATGAAAAGTCGATCTTGGGTCTTCCAAGTTGTAATCCATCAGTTTAAACAGTGTTCTGCAGAGGTCCCATTCAGTTTGTCACTCACATAAAATTGTTGTTTGAATACAAAGGGGCTGCAGGAAAATATCTTTATCTTTGCATTTTGTGGTATGTTCTTTTTTCTGTGCACACACACACACACACCCCAGTAGGAAGTGGCAGGGCAAGGTACTGTATATATACATGGAGCAAATCTCACACTCACCAGCATTGATGATTTACTTACATTGTTGGGTAATTTTATTTATTTATTAAATTTATAGGCCACCCATCTAACCAATAAAGTGACTCTGGGTGGTTTCCAAAATAGTAAAAATATAAATATAAAAAGAGATAAAATTAAGAAGACTTAAATTTAAGAACTAAAACTCAGGGGACAGATGCCATGGGGTTGTTTCTTACAAGCAAATGCCCAAACTCAAAGAGTCCATGTTCTTCTTTCTCCGGATTTCAAAGCAGCCATTTCTAACAGGAGAGCTGCTACATCAGAGCAGATTCCCCACTCCAGTTTAGAGTGTTGAAGGCATCCTGGTACAATTGTTTCCTCTGGATTTATAAAGAGATAGGTGTTTCTGCAAAATGAAAGGCAGCTCATATACCATCGCTACCTCCCAAGCTGATTTTGTCTCTGCCTTGACCTCTCCTGCAGATACGGAGAGAATCAGGTGACTGGCTCTCTAAAAGGGCTTTTGTTTTCCTACCCATTTCTGTTTTAGAGTGAGATTAAATTCAAATATTATCTTTAAAAAGTAACTTTGTATTTTAATGCAGGACCTTGCGATTCTGTGGGCTGTTCATAAATTGCTATGAGAATTGACTTTCAAACCAAACGCACTCAATGGATGTTGGCGTTCATTAATTTGCATCCCTTAGTTTTGCTGCCAAGAGATAAGTGATGTTTTTGTCCCTAGCCTAGCCAAGCATACATCTTTGTTTACTTTCTCCCACTGATCAGTCAGAATCATTTGTTCCTATGTGAAAAAGTGGAGTGAGGGGCAATTGGTGATGCTACAACAGTGGGAGCTTTTAATATCTAATTTGGGAGCAAATAATCTCTGGGGCTGGGCAGGGGTGTGATTCAACCGGTGTAACAACCGGTTTGGTGAGAAACCGCGCAGCAAATGTGTACTTCGCACACGCACAGAGGGTTTGCTACTGACCTAATCCTACAATAGAACTGGGCCGAACCGGTATAATCCCACCCCTGGGGCCGGGGTTAAAAAATACTTCTCTTTGAGCATGGTTGTTTTCTTGCAAACACTTCATTACCCAAACGTAACATCATCATTGAGTGCTGCACATCAATGATGTTACCTAGTTTGGGTAATGAAATGTCTGCCAGAAAGCAACCAAGCTCGGCGACCACCAAGGACCACTCGCTTCAACCCTAGGCTGCAAATATTCTCCTTTATTGATGCTTCCCTTTACACAGTATTTCTCACCCTTGTCAATTTGAAGATGTGTGGACTTCAACTTCCAGCGTGCTGTCTGGGGAATTCTGGGAGTTGAAATCCACACATCTTATAATCGACAAGGTTGAGAAACACAGTCTGAGAGAAAGGAATGAAATACGCCAGATATATTACTGGCAGGGAAACACTGGTTAGAACATTAAAGAACCATGCAAGATGGATGGATTATTGACTTACTTTGTAGATTCCCAATTATAGTAGTCTCAAGGACTCCTTTTGGTGGACAAAGGCTCATTGTACCATAAGCCATCCAGTTGAGCTGATTTTATATAGCATTTTATGATACCCATGAAATGACCATAAAAAGAGCTTATAATTGAGTAAACAGAACATGTACTACAAATAGCTACTATTTTCTGCTGGATTCCCTTTCCCTCCCATTTTTCTGCTTTTTTTTCTTCTTCCCTTGATCTATAGTATATCACAGGAGTGAATATTCCTTCTCACATTTTATAAATATTTAGAAAAAATCTTTTCATGTGACACTGGAGAAATGACACTTGGCTACAACGTAATCCTCGGGTTATGAGTGGAATGGGAAGGCTCCATTATGTATTTGTAACTGGAGGACTACCTGTATAGGTAGGCCTGAAGTAAGATTTAAATGGGAAGAGACTTGATTCATTGGAAGATTGCAGTGGGAGTTTACCTCAGATCAGAAAGCCATTAATCTGTCAGAGTAGATAGTACTGATTCAAGATGTATGCTGTGGGTAGACTTCTTCAACTTAGACTCAACTGTTGGTGACCTCATGGACATTTCCATACTTTGTCACTCTCTTCTGGAATTTTTCTTTTTTTTTTGGGTGAGGGAGAGTGGAGGTTGTATTTCAGTTCCTTCCCAATTTAAACTTTAACCCTGGGATTTCTTTGTAGTCTCTTATCCAGCTGTTGACAAAGTCCAGTATTGCTTAGCTTCCAACCTCAGACAGATACTATCCATGTGAATGTCTTATGTTTGTAAGAAAGCTATTCCCTATTCAGCTCCTGGGGTCAAGGATGATGAGGAGATCTGTTCCCAGTCAGAGGCCTCTGCTTCTTAAAACACCCTGTTACAGACCATGGTTATAACCAGGGATGGGATCTGACCGGTATAACTACCGGTTCTGTCTCTTTGCGTTGCGCGCACATGCGTGAGTGCAATTTATGACCTGCTGAGCTGCCCGGACAGCTGAGCAGTGCTGCGTGCAAGTGCGCAGCGGTTGGAAAAGCCCTTTTTTCCTGCTTTTTCAACCGCAGCTGTGTCGCGCAAAACAGCCACGGTTGAAAAAGCAGGAAATAAAGGTCAGGTAAGAGCCTGGGCGGGCATGTGCACCAAAGCAGCAGCAGACATAGAACCGGTTCTATGTATGCTCTCTGTTTGCTGCTTTTCAGAGCAACCGGTTCTACAGAAGTGGACAGAACTAGTAGAATCTCACCCCTGGTTATAACTTGTTCTAACTAAGTGAGAAAATATCTTTCTTTTCCCCTGGGTGGCATGATACTTTCTTAGTATTATGTGTTAGGTTAGTTTTTAAAAATAACTGTTAATCTGAACTGAAGTTCGTGCATTTTAACAAGCTTAACTTTTAGAGAGTAATTACATACTTAGAACAATTGCTTCTATTTTTGTTTTTTCCTATTCATCTATGGAAATTCCTTGTCATGCCTCATAAGTTTTGATCAATGTTTCACTGATCTGTGTAGCATATTACTAGGAGTAGCTCCCTTCTCTTTCATCACACATAATGCAGGTAGTTGTCGACTTACAACTATTCACTTAGTGACCATTTGAAGTTACAATGGCACTTACGATTGTTTTTCACACTTACAATCATTGCAAGCATCCTCATAGTCATGTGATTGAAATTTGGATGCTTGACAACTGGTTCATATTTATGATGGTTGCAGTGCACTGGGGTCACGTGATCACCTCTTGCGATCTTTTACAAGCAAAATCAATGGGAAAACCAGATGTACTTAACAACTGGGTTACTAACTTAACTGCAGAGCAGAGATAAACAAGAAAGATTGTAAAATGGGGCAAAAGTCCTTTAACCTCTGTGTTGCTTAGCAGCTGAAATTTTGGGCTCAATTGTGGTCATAAGTTGAGGGCTACCAGTATGAAGGTTGGTCTCTTGAGCTTCCAATGGCAGGAAAGGAAAGTCATCTTTAACTCTTAATGTAGATTTTGGAAACGAAGTCAAGAGGAGCGTATCCTTTCCAGTGAGCAACTCCACAAATATGGAAGTCAGGGGAAAGAACTTGTGCCAGAATTTTCATTTCTTCTGAACTCATTCCTAAATCCACTGCTTAGTTTCTGCACAAAAGATACCTTAGTTGGAAAACTAAAGTAAAACAGCCCTTGCCTTTGCCCAGATGTAGAAATCTTCAGCAAATCCCCAGTTGAAACTCTTGATTATAACTTATTGTAAATAGCCATGAAAAATGATATGATCACCCTGCACAAATCAATATATGATAATCAACACATAGTAGCACTGTCATTCAAAGTAAGCCTTTAGTAATGACTGTTGTTGTGTGGACTCTCCTTTAAAGGCACATTCTTGTCTTATCACAGGACTCCATTTACTGGGATAGCTGATTTTTCTGTGACAAAGAATAAAATCATTCAGCTGTGCTTGGATCTTACCACCACTGTTCAGAAGGTCAGTTAAGAGAGTGTGTGTGTCTCTTCTCTTTTTCTGCTGTTATTCTTTCTAAATTTCCCAAAGGAATGCAGAATAGTAGATGTACAGAAATAATTGTAATATAATTTTATGAGCAGCTTAGTGATACATGTGAGTTTTGGATTTTGTATGATCAAATTAAGCAGCTTTGGTTTAAACTGTTCCTTGGTGTTGTTGTTTTGGTCTCCCAAAGCTAATACTATTATTTTAACAAGGATTTTTTTTATCAACTAATTACTTAGGAATTTATAAGTTCATGATTAGATTTTTAATTCTAACAGTACCTTTGTAGCAGCCATTTGTTGCTAATAACCCACCACTGTTAGAATATATAAAACATAAGGCCTTAACATATCACTTTCTCCAGGTTTTTTACTGAAAATACCACTTAAGATAGATAGATAGAATAATTCTTTATTGGCCAACTGTGATTGGACACACAAGGAATTTGTCTTGGTGCAAATATTCTCAGTGTACATAAAAGAAAAGAGTCAAGAATCATAAGGTACAACACTTAATAATAGTCAGAGGGTACAATAAGCAATCAAATCATACTAGGAAACAGTCAGTAAAAATTGTTAGGATACAAGCAACAAGGTTACAGTCATACAGTCATAAGTGGGAGGAGGTGGGTGAAAGGAAGGATGGGAGGATTAATAATAGTAATAGTGCAGACTTTGTAAATAGTTGGATAGTGTTGAGGGAATTGTTTGTTTAGCAGATGACATTCGAGGAAAAACTGTCCTTTTGTCTAGTTGTTCTGGTGTGCAGTACTCTATAGTGTTGTTTTCAGAATAGAAGTTGAAACAGTTTATGTCCAGGATGTGAGGGGTCTGTAAATATTTTCACAGCCCTTAATTTTTTTTAAAAAAAGATAGAATAGTAGGATGCATACCATAAAACAAACCAGTTACAGTCCTGCGTAATTTATATATAGCAGCTCATTTTTGCTAGCAGCAACTTGTAGTTGTGGGTATCTATCGAACCAGAAGACAGATAAATACATGAAAGGCAGCAAGAAGTGGAATAAAGAAGGTCCTTGACTTACAACCCTTCACTTAGTGACAATTTGAAGTTACAAAATCACTGAAAAAAGTGATTTATGATGTTTTCCACACTTACAACTGTTGCAGCATCCCCAGAGTCAGGTGGTCGCTTGTCTACTAGCCTGTATTTATGACCGTTGTAGTGTCCCAGGGTCATATGATCGATCCCCTTTTGCAATCTTATCACAAGCAAAATCAGTGGGGAAGCCAGATTTATTCAATGGTTGTGTTACTAACTGCAATACTTCACTTAACAATTGTGGCAAGAAAGGCCATAAAATGGGGCAAAGCGCATGTAACAGCTGCATTGTTTGGCAATGGAAATTTGGGGCTCAATTGTTGTCGTAAGTCGAGGACTACCTGAATATTGATCCAAAAAGAAAGACAGAAAGAAATATGAGATGCATTCAAATGTAGAAACAATTTAGAGTCAGACTAAATGTAACAGCCGAAAAGATCCAATAAATATTTTAACTCACACCTGGGTCTAAAAACCTGTCTCTAGATGTGTAGGGCTTATGGCAGTGATGGCTAACCTTTTTGTCGTCGCGTGCTGAAAGTGCGCCTGTGCACGCATGCCTCACCCTTAATGCAATGCACGACCCACTGTGCATGCATGCACTCCCACCCCACGCTCCACCCCTCTGGGCATGCGCGCATGCCCCCCCTGTGCTCCCCCCTGCCCCCTGGGCATCCGCACACCTCTCCTGCACACGCCCCGTGCATGTGCATCAGATACCCAACAATCAGTTGGCTGGTGGGAGGTGTGTGCATGCGCAGTGGAACTGTGCTGGGCCGACGGCTCTCATGCCGGCAGAGATGGCTCTGCATGCCACTTCTGGCACACGTGCCATAGGTTCATCATTATGGGCTTATAGGCACAGTAGACACCCAGGATTAAAAAGGCTATGCTCTAAATATAGGTATGATTATACCTAACTGGGCATTTTAGGGTCTTTTCTTTTTTCAATAATGGCATGGTCATTTCCTCCTCTTGCTTGGATCAGGATAAATTATTTTAAGCTGTGACCAGTTGGGGTGACTGCTGACAGAGGGCCATCAGTTGACCCAGGTGAGATTTTTGCCAGTGGAACAAGAAGTAAAGACTATTTTTTATCTCCTTAACCCCCATATCTGTTGTCAGAATATTGTATGTGCAGTAGGGAGAGGAAAATAATCCCCCCTCCCAAAAATCCACTTTCCTCTTCCAGTGATGGTTCAGTGAGTCTTTCTCTGGGATGCAACACTTAATTGGGTGCTACCTTAAAATCTTGTGCTTGCTAGTATGTCTACTTTGCCATTCTGGCTCAGACAGTTCCTTAAAAGGAGAAGAAAGTGTAATCTTCTAATTCTTCATTGCTCCTGTTGAATAAATGATGCCTTATATATTTTCACACTCTGCTGCATGTAGTCCTTTCAGCCCAGTGTCTTTTGCAGGTAATATTTGCAAAGCCAAACATTTTTCTATGCGAATACGTTGCAAATCACATTTTGGTAGCTTTTGTGAACAGATGAAGATAACAGAAGCACTCTGGATGGACGAGATGCAGAAAACTTCAGCTGGAAATCTACGTGTAACAAATAGGCCTTCCTACCCTTTGCTTGCTTCCCATTACTTCCCCTGTGTCCTTCAACTAGCAACGCTAGTTTGATCAAACCTCAGTTGAGTGGAATTTGGCAATGAATCACTGAAGGTGCTACCCATTCTTTTTAAGCAGAAGATTATTTGCACATATAAGAGGCCTTTATTTAGATGCAAATTATGGTTATTTTTTTCTTTTACAATGTGTGTTCAGAATATGGACAGGCTTTATTGTAGTTGTAGGGCACATACCTTACCTGTTAGATTGAGTGCCTTGTTCCGTTGTCCTGATCATTCCTTAACATCTCTGGTTAGAATTGGGAATACTTGCTTCTGAAACTCTGGAATGTTACCTAGTTTGGATTATGGAACATCTGCAAGAAAACAACCAAACTCAGAGACAACCAAAGACCACTCATTTCAGTCCTGAGCTTTAAGCATTCTCCTTTATTGATGCTTCCCTTTTTCTTCTACTTACAGCAATGTTTCTCACCTGTGTCAATTTAAAGACTTCCAGCATGCTGTCGGAGGAATTCTGAGAGTTGAAATCCTCACATCTTAAAATCAACGTTGATTTTAAGTTGCCAGTCTATTGAGGAACTAATAATTTAACTTTGTGTTTCCTTTACCAACTATTTTATTTTATGTGAGAAAAGGCTTTTATTAAAAGGCTTATAAAAATATTTTAAAACCAACAGTTAAGCTTCTGGAGAAATTTAGATTTTTGGATCATTGTAAAAAAACTTCTGCATTGTCCTCTAGGCTCCAGACATATTTTACTGACTGTACAAATCAATCAAGTTAAAATTACAGTTTGATGCTATATAAGGATCTTCCAGTAATAGAATACGTTCTTTTCTTTTTAAAGGACTGTCTCGTAGCTGAAATGGAAGATAAAGTTCTCAATGTAGTAAGTATAAATGTTTATGTTTAATTCATTTTTTGAATTCCTTTCCGTTAAGAACTTTTTTTATGATTGAAAGCAGCTTTACTTATTACGAAGCCCAATAGGAACAGCAGGCATCTATGGCTCCTTATTGCATAGTTTCCAGGCTTATCTAATCGCCTAAAATGAAAAAGTCCAAACTATTTTTAGAGGATCCAAAAGCCCTATTTTGATATGTAGCTCGGGACAAAGTGGAGGCTACATTCAAGCATTTCCCTACGTTCTTTCTGTTGCTGATTCAGTTTGGTTTTCATCTGCTCTGAAATGCAAATACAAGTCTGTACATTATTCTGTACATTATTCTGGATTCTAGCTCAGTTGATAGCATTTTTTGTTTCTCAAAGAAATGTATATAGATTCCTATCCTGTCATTGCAAGATTCATGACTAAATACACCAAGGTTGAATATGAAGGATATTGACCCATCGGATGGGGAATTTGCGTTTATATTCCTTTTCTGTGTGAGCAGAGAAATTTCAGGACAGGAGATGGAAAACAATGGAGGTTGCTTGTAATGTGACCCACAGAGCAAGCAAATGAAAGATTCTTGTCCACTTGCAGTGTTTCTGCTCTTCCTCAATCTACTCAACCTTGTTGAGTTTCAGGAGAGCTGTCAAACCTGGCTTTTTAATAGAACCATGGATCTGTTGTAAGTTGGGGACCTCCAGCCTGGATTGTGTTTGGATGCTTATTGTTCTTTCAATAGCCATCGTTGTCTTTGTAATTCTTTTTCCTGCTATGGTTCTTTTGTCATATGGCTTTATTGTTTTAAACTTCTTACTGAAAGAAGCGACTACTAGACATTGGACCACAGTGGTATATAAATCCCAATGAATAGTATTATTAATGTAATATAGGTGGAAAGGAATTCTGTTATTTTTTCTTTTAGTCACTGCCTTGCATACAATTGCTGGTTCAAAGGGGTGCTGGCATATAGTATAGTATTGCAGTCTGTTTTGAGGCCTCCAGTGGAAGTATGAGGGGAACAGTTTTCCTTCAACAGAGCTCAGAGCTCACTGTTCTGAGGATGGAACTTTGAGGGGAACACATGACAATACTTTACAACAGCAGAAAAATGCTCTTTTGAATTGGAAATGATGTAAAAGGAGAATTTTCCAAATACGTTAGAGGCAGTCTTGTGACCGGACTAGGGATGCAGTGATCTGCGTTCAATATTTTGTAATGGTTAATCATTGTTTCCTCCTTTTGACATGAATCAGGCTGTGTTCTTTGATAAGACCTTCCGCCTGCCAGAGAGATGGTGAGGAATTCACAGTATCTAAAAATACTCACACCTCCATTCAAAACAGAACAATTGTTGATTACCCTCCGTTAAAAAAAAAAATCCATACGCCCTTCTATTTATGCATTATGGTTCTTTCAGTACTCTTACTTTTTATAGTAACATTGTTTGGTGTGAGAGTGTAAGTATAATTGCTTTCAACAACTGTGTTCCAACGACATGAGAAGCTTATAGCTTACAAAGCATCTCTGTACAGTTCATTGGCTCCTTTTCACTGCCCCATATCCCTTTCTGGTCTAGTAGCCATTATTATTTTATTAGTGTCATAGTGTGTGTTGGGTTGGAGCTTTAGAGGTGCTCCTGACACTCTTCCTACATCAATAGTAACATTCCTCACAAGGGAGATGCTGTGATGGGTTTTGGCTTTGGGGCAGTTCTCCCGAATAGTACGTTAAGAGTCAACTTATTAGTCAAATTCCAACAACATTTGTATACAGTGTTCCTGGCTTTTGCAATATGAGGTGCCAGAAGTGAATATTACTGAGACTGTAATTGTTTGTACTAGATGCAAGACACAGATAAATGCTGTTCCTCTAATAAGTTATGAAGGTGGAACTTGGAACAATACAGATTTGAAATCATACGTATGTATTGGTGAATAAGGGATAAGAACTGGAACTGATAGCAAGGAGAAGCTGGAAATACAAGGCTGGATAGGTATTAGATAAGTGTTGGAGAATTTCAATTGATTGATTATTGGGATTAATAGATTATTCTGACTGACAGTGGAGATACATATGTAGGGTGATTGCAATCATTTGCTATGGTGGGCTGTAAATAAAAGATGTATCTTTTCTTCAACTTTTGGGATGTTGTATTTATAAATTGACTTCAGCGGATCTCAGAACTCATTCCTCTTTATTATTCCTTGATTTTCTGAAATAATATCTCACAAGGATCTTTGAAGTTTATTTTCATACTTCACTGTTACAATATTCCTTTTATGTTTGGCAATATTTTATTTTTTTCAATTTTCAAATGATTTGACCATAAACATTCCAGCATATAATTATATACCTGTGCACATAGATTCTGAGCCATGACCCAACATCCAAATCTGGACCTGTACTCTGATGCTTTCTCTCTAGTTTCCTTGAGTGACGTTTTCTTTGCAAGCCCATTGAATAATTGCAGCCTCATTCTGTTGATTTTATCCTGTTTTGCCTCATACATATATAACCTTTGCATCCTTTTAAAGTGCGAGATGATGTGAAAATAATTCTGAGTGTTTATTATTCAGTGATAACATTGTAGATGTTGATTGTGCAAAGATGCATTCTTTTGAGAAGACCGTCTCTTGGTTTTTCCTTCCTGTACTTTCTACAATTGTGTCAAACATCTTTTCACTTCCCTGTTCGCTGCTGGCTTCATGTTTCAATGCTCTTGGCTAGCAATAGCACTTAGACTTATATATCACTCCATAATGCTTTACAGCCCTCTCTAAGCAGTTTACAGAGTCAGCATATTGCCGCCAACAGTCTGGCTCCTTATTTTACTGACTTTGGAAGGATAAGAGGCTGAGTCAACCTTGAGCTGGTCAGAATCGAACTGCTGGCAGTCAGCAAAGTTAGCCTGCAAAATTGCATTCTAACCACTATGTCACCACCATGGCTGCTTTTCCTTATTGACAGGAGAAAAACTCTGCTTAGATCCTTTAATTGAGCATTCTATGACTGTTAATATTCTCTCACATTAGTTTGGGAGAGCTTTTTGAGTTCAGAAGGAAAGGCATGTGTCTAGAGGAAAGAATCATACATTAATATCTTAGCTAATCAATATATATACAAAGTAGGGAAGGGAAGAGATTTTCCCTGTGATTATGATCTGTGGTTGTATATTTTTTAAAAAATGTACACTATGCATTTGATGGAAGAGAGAAGTTTGACTGTAAATATCCTGCTGAACCAAAGTAAATAGTAGCTGAGAAGCAGGGATCACAATAGCAAAATTCCACAATGGAAAGACTTTGTTCTTCAATGCCTTTCTAAACCAGCTTCTCCTTGCCCAGCTTCAGTTTGCTCTAATTTTGATTGCACCCCCCTCCCTATGTATTGTTAAATTTGTATCTCCAAGCCAAAAGTTTGGGATTCCAAACAAGGCAATAAAATGTTCTTTTCATTTGAAATATGCATCTATATTTGGAAATCCAAGGCAACGTATCATCTCATTATTTTTGAAATAAGTAAATACTATAAATGTTAAAACCTAAATATTAACATTGCCAACTCAAACAGAAATACATTTAAATTTTATTTAAATATTACATGCTTAATATTGAGTTTTTCTTGACGTATTTTAGGAAATAAATTGTACAATTTAATAACTACTAAGATAATTAGACTAACATTTTTTTCTTTAGATGATAAAATCAGATTTTTGGTTAATGTTTGTGACCAAACTTTCGGAAAATGTTCTCATCTAACTTGATTTTTCTCCAAATGTGATGAGATTGCAAATCCAGTAATTCCTTAGCTGTTATCCCTGCTGATTGGATATTTCTAGTACTGTACATCTGATGGGCATAGGGAAGGGAAAGCTGACTTAGATACAGGAGAGGAGAATCTCCTGATTAATTCAGGATTTTCAGGTTAATTGTACTCAACCTATATGTTATCATTTGTCCCAGAGGATTGTTCTGGGATTGTAAGTTTTTTTAATATTATTTAATAATATTACTTTAATATTATTTAATAATATTACTTTAATATTATTTACTGTCTTGCATGCTTGTGAATGATAAACAGTTATAGCCATTTTGGATCATTTGTGTCCAAAATTAAAAAGGACTTGAATCATGGCTATAGAATTTTTAATTTGAAATAAAGTACCACAGCTTTGTTACCAATGGAGCTAATGAAAGTTAACTTTGAGCAGATGCTGTATCCTATGAATCTGGAACTAGCACTAAAGCGATTCTTAATTTAGGTTGTTAATTTCTTTGTTGGAGGGGTTATGCATGAGACCAGCATCCCACCTCCTTGAAGTAATGATGTTAACACAATCTTAATTTAGGTGTTATTTTGTTCGTTGGAGGGGCTGTACATGAGACCAGCACCCCACCTTCTGAAATAATGTGTAAAGCATGTTCTTATTCTTTTCTAGTCTAAAGTTTTGAATGGAATCTGTGATAAGACAATCAGGTCAACAACTGATCCGTTGATGAGTCAGGGTGCCTGTCTCGAAGAAGTTCACTTAAACAATATCAAACCCGGGGAAGGCTTGGTAAGAAGATTTGCATTTCCTTACTCTTCTAAACTGCTCCCAGCTATTACACTTTAAAATTTATTTAAAGTAACAAAGTCTACTTTATTTTCCCAGAACAGGAAGGGTAAAAAGAAAGTCAAGATGGAGGCTACAATCGCACAATTGAAATCCTGCCCATTTTTTATATGTCCACAACATGTATGCACATATGAAAAGAAGTAGGCCACCACCTTGACATTTCTCTTTCATTGTTTACCTTTCTCTCTCCCACGCACATACAAACATACAGAGAGAAAGAGAGGCAGAGACATTCCTATCTATGACAGTATTGAGATGAGGTAGAGAGAGCAAACACCCTCTTTATTAGTTTGAATAATCAGTTTACATTGCAGTCCAAAATATAAAAGCTGTAATTGTTCATGTCCAGGACTTTAAACTTTTTCCAGTAGGGAATTCCTACATGATATATCTTATTATATACAAGAGAACAGAGAAACACTTAAAAACAGGTTTCTTTGTATTGGGCCTGAAACGTCATTATGGAGTCCCATTAAGATTTGTCATTGCTAAAAATATAAATATCAAGAGGATTGTGTTATTAATATTAAAGACTAATTATATTAAAATTGATTTGTTTTAGAAGAATATTTGAAATATTACGAACCTCTGGATAGTCTACGCTCTAGCTTCGAAAAACATCTTAAAAAACTAAATTTGACAACCACATGTATATATGTTTTGAAGAGTTTTCTAGGCTATATTCAGACTAAAGATTTTCAGCCATTTCCACGAGACTCACACTCATTTTGTGTCCCTTATCTAAATACTGAGATACAAAATATGGTATATTTATTTTATTTATTCATCACTTACATTTATATACTGCTTTGATATATGATTCAAAGTGACTTTGAGCATAACAAGCAATGCAAACAGTAGAATAAATCAAAATTTAACAACTTTTATAAACAAATAATTTTATGCTTATTTATTCATTAGATTACCTAAGGCCACCCAATTCCAATCAATAATAACAAAAGTAGGAATAAGTACTGCCAGCACAGATTCATAAAACAATACCATCCTAAAATAACATGAGAGACACTGAGGGAGATGGGTGATTCAAAAATGTGAAAAATAGATAAATAAAGCATCAAGCAACCTTGACTAAACATAAAGATTTTTTTTATTCCCCAGGTTAAAGATGAAAATAAACAATTGTTCCGTTCAGCTATTCAAGAATTTTCTCTTTGTAATGTTCTCCTAAGAAATAAACTGAGATCACTTTTCCTACTTGGTTGATTTAGAGGATCTTAGTGTTAAGTGGTTATTGTTTGGATTCTCACCTCCATAGGTAGGAGGTAATTCTCCCCCCCCTTCCTCCCCCCCCCTCCAATAGGAAACTATATTCTATTTACACAATTCAACAGGACTGGTTTGGGGCAGGCTCCAGCATGGTATTATCAACCACGCTGTTCTTCAGAAATAATTGTCTGAAAAACATTTGAGGTATAACTGTGGATGTGCTGTAATTATTCTTATGCTTATTTTATCTTTCCATTTCTCAATTTAGGGAATGTACATAAAATCCACTTATGATGGTTTACATGTTGTTACTGGGACAACAGAAAATGTAAGTATTTTAATGACTTCATCAAAGGGAAATTAACATAAACTGTTTGTGATAAAGTTGAACCCAAGGCAAAACCTTTTTTAAAATAGTGGTTTTATTAAACGTTATAATTAAAAAGATAAAGAACTAATAGACACTGGAAAAAGAGTGCAGAAAAGAAAAAGAATAGAAAAGAAATAAAAAATTGGAATATGTAAAGAAATAACTTTTTCCTTATATAGATATGTGTATGTGTACACATAACACACACACAATTTTAGTAACTTATTTAATAATTTGTGTATTTAGTAAGTTCTCTTTTCCCCATATTCCATCTCTTTATACATAAATCTTTAAAGCCTTGGTATTCAGTCCTGATCAGCAAAAGTCCATTAAAGATCACCATTTCTGTTTTAATCTTGGTCAAATAAACAAACTTTATGTTTCTTCCTTTTACTTTATTTGATATTTTTATTTTTCTTCCCTTTATTTTTAATAATCTTGATCCTTAATTCCCCCTTAGAAATGTCCTTAAACTTGATTTCTTTTGATTTTTTCCTTGTCCCATCTTAACAAAAAAAAATTAAAAACTTTAATAGGTTTCTTTTGTAAATCTAGTATAAGAAAATTATCCAGGTCATTCTTTTAAGTCAGTTAAGCCATCAGTCAGTTTCATTTGTATATCCAATGTAGTGTTTCCCTACATCATTTCCACAGCCCATAGTCATTTTACAATCCACTTTCAAATCAACCTCAATCCTATACTTTAAAATGTGTTCCTCTTCCATATCGTTTTCCAAATACAGTCCTTAAATTTGTATTTATAGAAAACTCATTTGGTATAGTAAATCTTGCCATTTGAAGGTTGATAAAATCTGAAAAGCAGTTAACAAGCAATTTCCAAGATTGGTTAAAATAGGAAGTATTTGAACCCTATGATCATAAAGGCTCAAAACCAGAGTTTGGGCAAAGATTGGGATCCCTCATCTCCTAGAGCTCTAAAGCTGCTGGAGACCACCATCATCTGGAGTACTTGTGGACAACAGAATCCTGAAGAACTGCTCCATTATTGGATCTTCAGTCCATTGCAATCATCAGCTCCACCGTTTTCATTTTGCCATTTCTCCTCCCCAAAGTGGCAAAAATGGGATGGAAAGCAAATTCTTGTTATATTTTCATTTATTTTGGTTTCATAATATCATTATCTTATTGCTTACAGTGGTAATTTCGTATGTGCATGATATCTGTTCTATATCCACCCATTAGTTCAGTTTGCTGTATGCAAATTAGTAAAAGTGTTTCTAAATGCTACTTGGGACTGGAATTCCTAGAATGAGCAAAATGCTTAGACTGTAAAAGCAGGCTCAGCAAATACATGCTTATGTAGTGTACTCTCTTCCTTCTGAAAACACAAGTAGGATATTTAGACTGGGCATAGAAGAGTCCTGGAAATCAACTTATTAAAATAAGAGGAGAGTTCTTTAAATGCAAAGCGCCTCTGGAATTGAAAAGGAAAAGTCATGGACATATATGTAATGGGTGGGGGAACTAATTATGAGCTCCAGTTTCATTTTTGCCTGAACAGAAAGATTGTGATTCTCTTCTATACCCTGTCCTATCCCATTGACCTGCATATATAGAATTGGATTACAATCCCCAATCTCCCCAGTCAGTCATTTTGCCTCCTATCCCAAACATTTAAAATACCTAAGCAATGCAAATGTTCAAATCTTTCTCCTAACCATGCCAAACTGGTTTTTTAGATGTACTGTTGTTATGCTTTCTGTTTGAAAGAACTCAATGCTAGGAACCTTAGTCAGCGTTCCCAAGCATGTAACTTTCTTTTCTTGGGTTTCCAGATCTCTGCTGAGAAATCATGTTGCTAAGATAAGCGTCCTTTCCCTTCTTTGTAGCAGTATAATGACAGCGCCTTGCCTCTGGTGGCTTCCTGTCACTTGGTATCTATCCAGCTGCATCTCTGACATAGCAGCTCTTAATGCCATGGAGAGATGTGTCCGATTCCTGTCAGGTGACAGGATTTCCAAGTTGTTTTTTAATGACTTTTGATTTCCTGCTTTTGGTGGGAATGTTTTGACCCAAACAAAACTTTTCAGTCACTTTCCAAATCCTGGTGATAAAAGCTGAGTGTGCTTTCCCCCCCCTCTTTTGTTTATTAACAAATTCTCAATTCAGAAAGAATGGTATTTGGATACACAATATCTACAATTGTCTGTTCAGAGAGAGATCGGCTAGGTCCCTCAAAGGAGTGTGGTTACTAAGAAAAGGAAGTTATCTTGGAGTCTGTATGTTTCCCAATGTCTCTTCTTTCTTTCGCCCGAGCTTCCATTTATGAAAATGCAGCATGTATAGTTTTGCCTCTTAATGCTGATATGTAAGATAGGAATGCCTTAGATCAATCCGATGGCGGTGGGGAATCTCTTTCCTAGTAAGATTTTCCATCTCAGGTGGCCCTAAGGGGGATTGTCTTGCCCTGCATTGCTCCTGATAAGGGAACAAGGGAAATGAGCCATTTGTTTCAGCTGATTTTGAGTCACACAGGTCATCTCAGGACCGTTTTGCACTCTCTATGATGTGAACTGTCAAGAAAATCACTGGGCCAGATTTGCAGCCACAGAGCCATTTTAAACAAAGGCTGCAGCACTGCTTTCCTTGTAATATAGAACTGAGCAAAAATTCTCCTAATTCTCTTACTAACTTTGCCAGCATAGCAGAACCTTTTCCTCTTCATCCCACACCCTGATGGGAGTCTCTCTGCAGCAGACTTCAAAGGCACATAAAGGAATTCTGGAATGATTTCCCTCCTGTTTCTTCAGTAAAATGTATTTTCCATCAGCGTGAGATGTTGATTGACTCCAAAGCTGCCTGCTAATAGAGAATCAAATAATTCACCTTTTTTCTTAGGATATCTGGACTATCGAAGTTTTTAACACTTCTCTCTTTCAGGTTGTATATTGTCGGGAATTGAGTCAAGTGGCTTCATTCCCTCTGTTAGAGATGCCCAATTAAGTTTCAGGTGTCTTATTAAAGAAGTAGAAAAGAATTCTGCAGTCTGAAATGACCTCCCTCCTCTTTTTCCTTGCTCAATTGCTAGCCTTTGGCTCAATGTAAGAAAAGTCCTTTTTGATTTTTAACAATTGGCTAGTTATTTATTGATGAGTTAGTTGTAGGGAGCCTGCCTTTGGAGGAGACAGCTGTAGCTCACACAGAAATGTCTCATACAGACATTTCCATTTATATAGCTTTTCTGCCAAGGATGTATCATCTGAACGTTTTTAAATTAGAAGTATTTGTTCGCTTTGTTTTTATACTATGTAGTCTCCTGCTGATCGGTCTCAGAAAATCCATGCTGGGGACGAAGTGATTCAGGTGAATCGGCAGACGGTGGTAAGTAGACGACCCAGCAAAATTAGTTCAAAAGATACCACTTAGAACCAAAATTTAGCCTGATTTACTATTGTATTCCTTTATTTTTATTTTACACTATTTTTACCTTAATGCATTTAGTAGCAAAACCATCTGTTAAAGAATGAAATGTCAAAAACCACTTTGGTTTTAACAAAAAGACAAGTTTGAATAGTTGGTTCTTTTTTAAAAAAAATTAGAGATACTTAGAGGAATACTATTCATCTTGAATGTTGGCTGCTGAGAACATTTCATATGACTTTATCCAAGTGAAATGTCTAAGATCATCAATGTGTAAATGTTCATAAATGCAGCCTCTGGCATCTTTACAATTACAAATCATTCCAATTATGATGAATAGTAAATGATAATTTTTTATAAATATTTAGGAGAATTAGCATTTTATTATGGGAAATATTTCCACTTCAAAGAAAGGATTCCTATTCATCCCTTTACAGTTTCTCTCTGCTGTATGTGATTTTGTGGCTCTGCCGGTTGCAAACTAGAGATGTTGTCTGCCAGCCTACAAAGTTTTGAGTAATATAGTCAAGCAGCACAAACACTAAACATTATATTCTTGGCCAGTTAAGTTAGGCTTTATGCCTTTCCAATATAACCAAGGGCACACCGAGGGCTTTGGAAGAAAAGGAATTTGGTTGGCAATTTCCATTTTGAAATAGTAGTCAGGTTTAATTGTCATTATTTCTCCTTTGCCCTAGGATAGGAGGAATTGTTTCCCTGTTTAATATTTGCCTTCCCTAGCCTAACGGTAGTCATAGCCTCTGCCAGAAAAAGAAAAATGAAGGTGATATGGTTCGTAGCTTAAAAAGACAAAATTAAAATCTACTTTTTTCTTGTATGGGCTAGTTTTTTTGCTTCTTAAACTGTCCATAATTGTCCGAATATTTATGGAACTATTGGAATTGGTCTTTTAAGAGAAAAAGATTTAATATCCTCAGGAAAACTAGAGAGTGTTTTATTGTGTAACACTTCATCTTCCACAGGAATTTATCATATCTACCTACGTGGGTTGATATAGACCCTATAGATATATTATTTGTTCTATGACTGATCTTCCTCTAAAGCCATTCAGTGTTTGACACCCGAGTGGTTCACAGAAACAGTATAGCTAAGACTAACGATATCCTATTTGTCCATAACTGTTTCATCTCATAGGAGAAGACTGTATCCATTGAGACTTTGCACTTACAGTACACTGTTGAAAGCATGCCAAAAAACCCTATAGCAATGGGAAACATTTTGACTTTCTTCTGATGTGTTGAAGATGCCCTTATTTTAAATTCGTTTCTTAAATTGGATTTAATGAAATGATTTATATGTTGTGTATTTAAAAGGTGGGATGGCAGTTGAAGAATCTCGTAAGGAAGCTCCGTGAGAATCCTTCTGGTGTTACTCTCCTGGTAAAGAAACGCCATACAGGGTCTTTTAATTTTACCCCCGCACCACTTAAAAATCTGAGGTGGAAACCACCACTTGTACAGGTAATATGAAGTTATACCAAGTTTTTGTTTCCCCTTGACATATATATCCGTATTTATTTATTTATTTATTTATTTATTTATTTATTTACTTACTTACTTACTTACTTACTTACTTACTTACTTACTTATTGAATACATATATTTTGCTCCATAATTGGTCATGTGTGACAGAACTTTTTAATTATATTTTGCTATTATGCAAACTACCTTGTGTTTTACAAAGCTAGGGTGGGATAGAAATGTCATAAATACAGTTTCATATTGAAAAAAACATGTACTCTTTTTTTTCATGTTACCTTATTCCAAACTTACAAAAAAGTGATCTGTTTAAACATGCAAAATAAGCACTTGATAGAGTCCTTATTGAATTGTTCTTTTTCATATTGCTACTGGTTGAAGTTGTTTGATATCTGGTGATCTTTACTTTAAAAACAAAACGAAAAGATAGCTTCTCAGAACATGAAAAATTAGGATGTCAGAAACTAAGCTTTTAGATTAGCAGTGATTCTTATATTCCAGTTTTCCGCATACAGTTTTGAGGATTGTTTTTTTTTTTTAATCACTGGCATTTGACCCAGTGGTCTTTCATCTACATACATTCCTGCAGGAAGGACTGTCCTGCATAACAGTTTTGAATTGCTTATATCTCTCTTCCCCTATTTCCTTTGGAACCACTTAAAATGCTTCAACTTTGATCTCAGAAAATAAAAGGAAAAAAGGAGTCAACTCTAATAAAAGCACACTTAAAAATGTATACTTATTTGTTTGTTATAGATTACAATGGGATGTGGAAATGAAGCAGCCTCTGAGATTGAAACATTTTAGAGCAGGGCTCTTCATACTTGGTGACTTTAAAACTTGTGGACTTCAACTCCCAGAATTCCCTAGCCAGCTTGTTTTAGAGCATCATTAGTTCATAACATAATTTTTCAATTAAACTAAGAAAATGATTTATTACACATGTTTAAAAAAAAATCACAGTATAAAAACACAATATAGTAAATACAAATCAACCCAGTCAAAATAGCTCAAAACCTAGTAAATAGATACTAATTCTAAGATAACTAAGACAAAAACAGTATACTGAAATAGTTCCCTGAGATACGATGAAGTAGAGTATTTATTTAGTTAATGTAATTGCCCATTTTAAATAAATCTGGGTGGCTAATAACAGTTTTAAAAAAACAGCAAAAAAATCAACAAAAAATGCAAAATAAATATATAATCAGCAGCTGAGATAAAACCCACCCATCAATACACATTTAAGGTTCATATTTAAATAAAATTAATTCATGGGGACCAACAGGTATTCTGATCCAACACCTGGGAACATAGCCATGACCTCAAGCAAACAGGGCTAGGCCAATCTGATATACATCTATACTAATTTAAAGCAGATGTTAACCTAGAACTGTCAACAAAGTAAGAATAGGGTAGAAGAGCCAAATCTTAACCTAACTAACTAATCTTTTTTTTTAAGGGGGTGGTTTAAATACCTTTAAATGTCACATTTCTATAGAAACAGAGAAAGAGAAGATAACTGATTTACAAACCAGGAGGGCCAGTTCATTAAAAAGCTAAAACTTGAAAACCTTGACCTTGGAAAGAGGAACTGAAAGAAGGGGAATATAAAGAGCAAACTGCATTGTGGGAAGAAATAAGGACATTCAAAACCAAGGAGTTTATGATCAAAGGGCTCCAAAGACAAAACTTTTGTCATTTAAACTAGGTTGTGATTCCAATAGAGAGCCAGTGAAAAGCTCTGAAATATACTGAGATATATTACTATCATTAGTAGCAAGAATGTGTATATTTATAAATAAATAATATCAAAAACTAATTTAATAATTGGCAGGTCATAACTGATTTTCCAAAAATAGTTTTTCAGCCAATTTTTGTTTTAAATTGAATTTGTGAAATCTCCTTTATAGTAATCTCTTTTAACTTACACAAAAGAAATAAAAGAATAAGGAAGAATAATTTTTTTTCTCGATTCCCAGGACATTCTTAACTGGGGTGGATAACTAAAAGGCTATTTGAGCTGAATTGTTTATACTCCTTTGGCAAAGTTGAATTCAGGAAATAACCGTGAATAGTTGCAGAGTAGAAAAATTGTGACCAAATATTGCATTTGTCAAAGATTAATCTTTATAGCCTATCTGAATTATGCTGTTTTCCCTTGAAGTGCCAGTTGCTGATATTAGCAAAATTGGAGGCATTGTGAAACCTGGGAGGGAAAAAGGGTGTGAAAGATATGTGGATTAAAATCTTTTCAAAGAGAATTTCTTTGGGGTCTAAGCATAATGATGGGAAGGGGGAATTCGATAACTCTAAGACAGAATCCATAGAGGAAAACATTGTGTCTTAAAAATTAAAATGCAGTATCTTATTTTCTTTTACAATAGTCATGCTATAAATGGAACAAAACCTATAGTCTTCTGCAAGTTATTTAGGATCTGAACCATATGTAGAAGAAATACTTAGAATCTAACTGAATCACCCTATGAGATTAATCACTTGAATGCTTGAGGAGGTTTGGAGAGAGATCACATTGGGGAAATGGCTTCCATGTTGATAAACAATCTTAAACCATCCACAGATAGCATCTGTCTCTAGCAGGGTAGAACCTGAACTTCTGCCCGATGCTTAATTTTTAATTTGTGCCTAATATTTTAAAGCAATTCTGTATAAAACAGCAATTCCTAAAACTGATTCTATACTTCTGTATGGCTTAAAGCAGAGATGTCAAACTCAAGGCCCGGATGCATCATGCACTGGCCACGCCCACCCAGCGAAGGAAAAAAGTCACGATACGTGATACCGCAGGTTTGACACACCTGGCTTAAAGGCTTTGGCCAAACTTAAGTCCAATATAATAGAACACCAAAAAAGAAAGGCACCTCTGTGTATGTGTGGGGGGGTATTTATTTTAAAAAATTGTACTGTACATGTCCTTATTATCAACACTCCTAGATAGCATATGATAAAATTCCAAGAATAATTATCCTAAAATAAAGTATTTGAAGAAATCACTGTTTCCAGTTTCCAGTGAATCAGATAAAAATAGGGAATGAAGAATAATATAAGCATATGGTAGAGGAACTGGCCTGACTGCATTTTGTAGTTTTAAAATTACTTAAGAACTGTTGTATCTTCTCCCTGTAGACCAGCCTACACCCAGCTACAGCTCAGTCATCGGAAAACACCAAGGAGACATCTCTAAAGAAAGAGAAACCAGCCATTCTGGATCTTTACATACCTCCACCACCAGCTGTTCCCTATGCACCTCGGTATGCCAGCAGCTACATATTACTTAAAAGAGTTGCTCATTATTATTTGGCTGTTTTGCATTCATTCTCCAGATGAATTACTTTGTGCTTCCTACAATTTTTGAGCTCTTAAATGTACGGCAGTATTATTTTCTGTCGGTTGAAAAAGTCTTTGTCAGTAGAATTATAGCTCAGTTTTTTGCTACAAAGAGAAATTCCTAGATAATCTTTAATAGAAGATATATCATTTGGTTAGGACTAGAGCTTGGCAAAACTCTTAAATTCTGTCCAAGATGTACCTCTGCTTCCTAAAAGGTTCGTGTCTAGCGCTAGACATTTTTATTTCTCTTTTCTAAATGATTGTGCCTCTAAAGCTTTTGAATCCAAGTTGGTGTGGTGAAATAACTTTAAGCAGCTGAAATGTGTAAGTTGTCTCATCAAGGCTCAACAGACGTGAACATTTGCAGTGGCCTGATTGCAGTAGATGTTAGTGGAGGTCACATTTATTTATACTAAAAAAAAAAGCATGTGCAAATAAAAAGAGATGCAAATGTCTGTGTATCTCTTCACTCATAAATGTTTTAAATAGTTTACCTTTAGAGCTAGCTTTGGTTTTGCTTTTCAGAAAGAAGAAAAAGCAGGAAGGGCATTCTTGGGGCATGTCAGAAAGCCAAGATGTGAGCTTGATTGCAGAAGAGATGGCATGGTGGAATGTGTAGATGACCTTGAGGAACAAGGGGGAAGAGAAGTTTTGCCTAGGAAATAATCAGACAAGAAAGGGAGGAGTCCCCAGTAGCTTAATGGTCAGAAAAATTTAGGAAGAATCCAGTCTAATGGATCAAACAGTTCAAAGTAGCAGTGGGTAGTTTGTACTTTGGATTCTGTTAATGTAGCCTTACAATAAAGTAGAATTAAATCATCAGGTAGTGTTTCCTGTCCAGTTTACTGGGAAGACTTTCAGAAGGTCCCACTTCTATTCTGGGGATGGAGCTTGGATCACACAGGGGTGCCTGCCATCTTAACTTACTGATCACCCGCCTTCCAGATGCCTCTGAGATACAGAATGCTATATGCTAAGACGGTGAATTGGGAGCCAAAATAGCCATGCCAAAGTCACTAAAAGTGCAAAGGGATAATTGTCTTCTGATGTTAATGTGGAGACTTACATTAAGCACCATATTCATGCACAACACGATAAAGTTTCAATTGGAATCTTTTGCTTTGGAGAAAAAAAATCTACATGTTGAACACTCCATTCAGATTCTACTTTTCGGAGATTTGTCAAATACATTTCTGTCATATGAGTGGGAGGGTCTAGTTCAATCATTTATGTCCCCAGAAGCAAATTACTCTTTAAGTATTGCTTTTCTCTGCATATGGATATTCTCACCTGGATATTCAGCAGTAACTTAAAATAAATGTAAGATGTCAGAATCAATCTTGCAGACTAGTTCTATGACATCTTTAATGATTTGTTGAAACTGCTTCATTCCTTCCCGCTTTTGATAACCAATCATTCTGTCTTTCTTTTTCAACTTTATATTTATTACTTGAATTTGCTAGCTTGGGATGTCATTTTAATTGGTTTTGAATACTGGTTTTTTTTTTTACATATTGCAAAAGGAAAAAGTAAGCCACCTTGAAGACACTGATAGAAAAGTGCACAGCATTTCTTCCTATAGAAAGAATAAAGGTTTTTTTTAAAAAAAAAAATCCTTGTAATACTTGAAGGAGTACTAATTAGTGATTCCCTTGTTTAAAAAAAAATCTTATATAACATTAATAGAATACTAAAGGAAGGTAAAAATGGAGTCCTTCTGCTCGGTATAGATTAGGAAATGATACATAGGTTCTCATTGCGTAATTTATTGAAAAAACTATGTGTCAGGTCTCTTGCATGATTTATTGAGTTGCCGCCAATATTAGGGAAGGACAATTTAATTGCAAAATACTTAGTCCATTCTTCTGATCATTGAGATTTATTCAGCCGCCTGTCTGAGTACTATGTGATAATATCTTAAGTTATCTTTAAGCATGCTGTTGCTTGCCCCGTAAAAGCTAGGGACTTTATAAAGAAAACAGAAAAGAAGAAAATATAATTCTGGGACTGTCCCACAATTTTCTGCTTTTCCCTGCAACTGCAGCACACGTATGAACTCCGTCCAAGTTCCTTTTGTTTTCCTTCTTTGTTTACTCTTTTCAATATCTCTCAGGTGGCAGCTGAATAACATTAGAATTGCTCAGGGTTCAGGGTTGCAGGTCCTTTGTTTATGTTGCTAATTGAATCTAATATCTTTTCAGGGACGAGAAGGGGAACTTCATTTATGGAGGAGGCAATAAACCGAGGCAGCCTCTCCCTGGTTCTAAAGGTGCAGAATCTCCCAATTCTTTCCTTGATCAGGAGTGTAGAAGACGAAGGTTTACTCTGATAGATTCTGATCCGTTGCCTGCCTATCCCAGAGAAACAAATATTCCACTAGCGAAGATGAGGGAGAAAACTCCATCTTATGGTGAGAAAACTCTGAACCTATATTTGGTTTGTCTTCTTCTGAGAGTTAACCGCCCCCATTTAAAAAAAGTATTTTTTAAATACTTTTTTAAAAAGTATTTAACAACTCTTACTTTCTAGAAGACTAAAACATAGTGAATCTGTAACTGATGGAAATACTGCATTATGAAAAAATACATAAAAGGTTTTTAAAGTATAAGCTCAGTTACATATCTGCAATTTATAATTTTTCATTTGCAGTCTTATACTCGGCGGGATTCTATCGGTTCCATCCGGTTCTATAGAACCGGATGTTATGATTCTGCTCAGTTCATGCCCCTGGCTGACCCCGCCCCTTCCCGTCCTGGCCACTTGCCTCTGATGAGGCTGAAGATATGTTGCTGGAGCTGCCGGGCTTTAAGCCTGGAACAAGAATCCCTTTGTCTCCTCCCCCTCCCACCCCAGCCTATCCCATTTGGAAGATATTGAGTTTTGCGTTGCTGACGACGTCCTCCATGTTTCCTAAATGAGGTAGATCGAGTGGGAAGTGGCTGGTGTGTGTGCATGTGAAAATTAAACCTCCTTCCTATAAAATCCATTCAGAAAACAAAGGAGCAGATATTGTTTAATTCTGCTTCAGCCCAGATTGCTGGGAGAGAAAGTAGTTTAAAAGTATTATTTAATTAACTAATTCATTGGCTTCCCGGCATTTGTAGTACTAAGAAGCTGCTTGCCTTTTAAAATCCAGCACTGAAGTCCAAGAGTGCTGGATTTCAAAATAAAAGCTAAGGAGCTCAGTGCTACAAGGAGAAGTTCCAGGAAGTATTGTTGGAGCTGAACCAGGCTTTAAAGCATTTTAAAGTAGCCTGGAGCAAGTATCCCTTGTGGGGTGGGGACTTTAATATCTTTAAAGCTGTGTCCTTGTGATGAAGGGGCAGTTTATATTACATTTTATAGATTAATCCACCAGGAAAAATAGGTAACATCCATTTGACATCAATCCATACATTAAGTGAGGAGGAGGAGGAACACGTGGCAATATTAAATCAGAGCCTTGGTACAAGGGGCAATCCAATAGAAGTGCCTCGATGGTTCTGTCCAAGCAGAGACAGGAGTGTAGTAAGATGGAATCTTACTAAATCAATTCATACAGAGACACAATGTTCAGTATCTTTAAAGTTGGTAATTCTTTCATATTACTGACTTGGGAGTAATCGAATGATCAGATCTCATGCTGCCTAGGGAATTCTGGGAATTGAAGTCCACATGTCTTAAAGTTGCTAAGCTTGAAAAACATCAGAAGTACAACTTCTTGTGAGCCTGGGTTATGTTCCTGCATTTTGGGAATAAGGAAATTATCCCGTGTGCTTGGTGCAGAGATGCAGCTAGTTAGATGCTAATTGGAAGGTTAAAGCAGCAGATACAGCTGCTTTTAGCCTCCATTTAAAGTTACAACAGCACTGAAAAAAGTGACTTATATCCCCCCTCCCCAAGAGATGGACAGAGGGAGGGAAAGAGAGACAAGAGACAGAGGGAAAGAGGGGGGAAGAGAGAGACAAGACACACACACATACACAGAAAGAGGGAGAGAGAGAGAGGGAAAGAGAGACAAGAGACACAGAGAGAGGGAAAGAGAGGAACAAGAGACACATACAGATAGAGAGAAAGAAAGAGGGAGGGAGGGAAAGAGAGAAAGAAGACAGAAGACACACAGAGAGAGACAAGAGACAGAGATGAGAGAGAAAAAAAGAAAAAGGGAGAAAGAAGAAGAAGGGGGGGGAATACCTGTTTAAAAGAAAATAGAAAAATGGCTCTTTGAATGTTAAGGTTGCAGACCCCGGGTTAGGCAAATGCCATGGTCATTATTGAACCTTGTGGTCATTAAGCAAACACTGTGGTTGTTAAACAAGTCCATTTTCCCCAATGGGCATTTTTAACCAGAAACCAGAAGGAATTGTTGGAAACTGGCAAAAAACATAGAAAACCTCAGTCACAAGACTGTGTGGGATGTTGTAACTGATCATAAGTGTGTGTGTGTGCACGTGCATGCGCATGGCTGTCAAAACACCAAAAACAGGTCAAATAGCTCTAGGGAGGTCAATCGTAAATTAGAACACTTGCTAAGCAACTGGCCATTAAGCAAGGATACTTACATTTGGTTTGCTAGTCACATAGCCCCCTGGCCACGCCTATCCCAGTCACATGACCAACAAGCCACGCCCAGCCAGTTACATGACCACTTAGCCACACCCACAAATTGGGCCACGCCCACAGAACCGGTTGTTAAGAAATTTGAATCCCACCCCTGCTTATACTCACTGACACAGTATTGAACCTATTCAACAGTTTTTGAGTAGATCTGCAAGTAGACCTGTCTTGTGTTGCTGAAATTTAACTCAAAAGAATTAGTTCCAATCTCACCCTCTGCCAAAGAGACGAAAGTAGAAGATCAATTAAGGTGGTCCATCTCAGGTGCCTGGATCCTTTAATCGCAATAGCACTTAGACTTATATACTTCTTCACAGTGCTTTACAGCCCTCTCTAAGCGGTTTACAGAGTCAGCATATTGCCCTCAACAATCTGGGTCCCCATTTTACCCATCTCAGAAGACAGTCAGTTGTGCCACACAAGTCCAGGAATATGGAATAGAGTGGAATGAGTGGCTTACCAAAGAATTGTGGGAAACAGAACAACCTCAGGGAGAGTAATAGTGGCAGAAGGTGAAGAATGAAAATAATTGAATACAAGTAGATGCCCCTGTTTAGGTCTAGGCCAGTGGTGACTAATTTTTCGGGTCCTGTGCCAATAATTGCACACGCATGCTCGCGTGCCAGTACCCAGAAGACAATGCGTGCTGGGGGGGCCCCCACGCCCCTTGCGCGTGTACACATGATCCCCCATGTGCTGCACATATCTGTGCATGCGCGTGCGATTCCGTCCGTGCGCCATGCTTCTGCACATGCGCACGCGATCCCCCCGCATCATGCATCTCTGCATGCACATGATCCTCTGCATGCACTACACATCTCTGCGTGTGCGTCTCCCGCGCAATCCCCTACGCATGCGCACCAAATACCTGACAATCAACTGTCGGGCGGAGGTGATGTGTGCACATGTGCAGTGGGACTCTTCCGGGCGATCTCTCCCATGCCAGCAGAAGTGGCTCTGCGTGCCACTTCTGGCACGCATGCCATAAGTTCACCAACATGGGTCTAGGCTGTGATGGTAAGAGTGGTGAAAGTCATACTTCTCCACACTTAATTGCATGTATAGAAATTCATCCAATGGCTCTGTTTAAAGTTATTTGCTCCCTGTTGGACAAGAACAGACTGGAGGACTCTTCTGCAGACTGATATATTAACTAGATTTTTCTGTATGTATAAAATCATTCATTTCACTTTGAGTATGCATGGGATTTTTCAGATCTGGGAATTGTTGCCTGAGTGACCGGGTGGATATAATGGCTTTTAATATATTTGTATTATATTATTTTCTATAGGTTAACTAGGGTAACATACAAATTAATGTAATAAATGAAAAATAATTATCAGTTCATCTGCAGATTACTAATAACTAGTAAATCAATATCTATGAATTTTGTTAATCAAAATAAACTTCCGTGCACTGAAGAGTCTAGCTTTAGATATTAGGAAGTAAAGATGCCTTGCTTGTGAGAATCCAGCGGTATCTTGATGGGAGCTGCTGGTCTTAGATGAACTTGTTTAAAGTTGTCTTCTCACAATAATTGCCATTACATAGATCGCATGGAGGAGAGTCTGTAGCTCAGGGTTGAAGTGTTGGGTTCTTGTATCATCAAGGCTAAAATACCCACCTCTTGCACTGATGATGTTACCTAGCCTGGTAATTAAATGTCTGCAAGAAACTACCAAGAACCTACAGATCACATAACTTAATAGCTTTGTAGTAAAACTACCTGTGGTTTTTAGGAAAGCCTCGCCCACTGTCTATGCCTGCTGATGGAAATTGGTCGGGAGCTGCAGAACCTTTCTCTAAGCCGCGAGGGGTGGGGAGAAAAGGTAAGGAATTTGTTGAAGTTCAATTGCTTTTCCCAACGAGAATGTCTGTCCATGGTCCAGGTTGCAGTTTAATGTTAGATTTCCATCTGTGCATTTGCCAAGCAGAGAGGAACAAGCATATTTATTTATTTAATCAGATGGCCTCCCTGGGATCAGCAAACTAGACATTCTTACGGCAAACGTCAAAGCAACATTTGACTCTTAGTTTATGTTATGTTAATCTAATAGGAGAGGTGCTTTCGATGATACTTTGTACTCCAGATATTAATGTAATAACCTGTTATTACACTGAGAGTAAAAGTGCACAACCCTGGCTGCCTGTGGCTCCCGAAAGCCCTGGGTATATACATCAGGCACCTCTGGAAATGCTTACCAAATTTTAATTTTTAATGCGATAGCTTGAGGAAATTATGAAATGCTTGATTGGAGAGTAATCACATCAAGACCTATGTTTAATTTCAATGAAGCATAAATGAAATCACAATATAGTTTGATGTCACCCATGTTGTTTATTTATTTGTCAATTGTTTACAAAATAATAGGCATAAGGAAAAACATAGTTATGAATACATGGATACATATAAGAAAAAAAAGAAACAATAGGACAGGGACAATAGGCATGTTGGTGCGCTTATGCACGCCCCCTACAGACCTCTTAGGAAAAGTGTGAGGTCAATAGTAGACAGTCTAAGGTTAAAGTTTTTGGGGATTGCGGAAGAAACCACAGAGTCAGGTAGAGTATTCCAGACATTGACCACTCTGTTGCTGAAGTCGTATTTCCTGCAATCAAGTTTGGTGCGGTTAACCTTGAGTTTGTATCTATTGTTTGCTCTTGTGTTGTTATGGTTGAAGGTAAGTCATTGCAATGTATGATTTTACATATTATACTTAGATTGGACTGAAGACGGCGTAGTTCTAGGTTTTCTAGGTCTAGAATTTCGAGTCTGGTGGCATAATTGTGAACTTCTGCACAAACGCTGGTTTTAATGTTTCATTTGAGAGGAATACTGAATTGGGACATTCCATTGTTGCTAAAATACTGTTTAAAATGCTTGCCGCTAGCAAATCTTAAGTATTGGGTCAAAAGAGGAAAATATCTGTCGCCTAGAGCTTGTCAGAGCGTTGGTGTTTGCAAAGGATGGATATTTGTGTGTGTCAGGTCCAAAACATGCACCATGATGCAGAAAGTGACGTGCATGCTTACAGCAAACATTAGGATGCAAGTGTGCAGTTACATCCCTGTATCTGTGTCATATTTTGAAGCAATCTCAGTTTGCTGTGATTCAGAAGCTTGTTTAGAAGGAAAAGACATGGAGATAGCATGGTAACTGAGAGTTCCAAAAGAAAGACTGAGTTATTAAACATTTCCCTTGCAATTCATGTTTTTCAATTTGTCCCTTACTAAGTTTATTTTCTTTCCTAAAGGAAACAACAATTGGATTTTAAGGATGAATGCATTTATGTATAGTTTATTCATTCCTAAAGTAGAAACTTTATTCATTAACTTAAATTTGGGCCGGTGCTGTTTCCGATGGTTTAGCTGTTTAGCAGATTAAGAAAAAGAATGTCAGTATTAAAAAAAAAAGATGTGGAGGCCAGTTCAGATTATATTCCTTCTGTACAATAGACGGGGGGGGGGGAAATCATTTTTATCACATCTGCTGGAGAGTAGTATAATATTAAAAGCTTCTTAGTCTTTGCAGAGTTTCTGAATGCGAATTCTTGTAAGACTTTTCTGTTTGGTTTTCCAGCTGAAAACGCCCTCTGCCGATACTTCAGCAATGAAAGAATCCCACCCATCATTGAAGAAAACTCCCCTTTGCCGCATCCGTTTACCAGGCCAGTGGTGGATAAACAGTTAGTAAAAGGTGCAGACTATATCAGGGGAAGCAGGTGTTTCGTTAATGTGGATCTTCACAACAGCGCAACCATCCCTTTCCAGGAGGATGCTGCTAAAAGGCCGCCTGTCACCACGTCCACAAAATCTTCCTCCACAGAACCCTCTTTGCTGGTTAGCTGGATCACAAGGTTGAGGCTATTGACTCATTGAGTAGATTGTGGAGGGAAAGTGGCTGAATGTCTCACCAAGTGCCTTCTTTTATTCTCCAGTCAGAGGGATCTCTATTTCCTAAAGAGTTATTTAGTGGGCTAGGTCTTTGATTTCTCCCCTCCCCCACTCTTCAGAGAATCTTTCTTTTTCCTGATGTTGCTATCTCAGATTCACTGGTAGGGCTGGGGGAAGGGAAGGGAAGTCAATGGAGAGGCAGAGGAGATCTCAATATGTTTTTTGCCTATGAAGAGAACTTCCACGTAGACCTCCAGAGAAAGCAGTCCAGCTCAAGGACTTCAGGAGTCACTGCTAATGTGAAATCAATGGATTCTAGGCAGAAGTAGTCTCTGCTTTGGCCTAAGGTCAGATGACTTTTCATTTACTCAGATGCTATGCAGCTACTCAGATGTGGAGGCTTTGTAGCACTGAGAGAAAACCCTCCAAGCTACAAGCCTGACCAAGGAAGTGGAAAGGAGAAAGTGTCATTCTGCTTCAAAACTATGCAACTTGCAAGTGCCTGCGGAAAATATAGCTCTAAGGAAAGGGAAGGCTTTCTTCAGTTCTTCTGGTTCACCACAAGTATCACTATTTTGGGTACAATCCCAGTTATTAAAACCTCAGTGCCGCTGATTTATCCTTGCCTTAACTGCTGCAGTCTTGATCCCCTTGACATAGATTGGCACCACATGCCACGGATATGCCTTTTTAGTGACAATGGTAAAAACTAAAGGAATATATCTTTTCTTGTGGAAAAAAAATAAGACTGAATAGCTGTTAACCAAAGTGGTGTTTAAAAAAAACAACAACCCTGCAGACTTCTGGAGCATCATGGTGGGTCAAGGTTGAACTGGTTTGATGTTGTTTGTGTTATAAAGATTGAGTTCTGGTAAATGACAATGTTGTTAAAACAGTTTGCTATGTTAAAACACTGGTAGAAAAAAAATTGTGTCTGTCCCAATTATTTCCATAGCATTGGGTTGGAATGGAAACCATTTGTGGAAGGAAAGTATTTGCAAAACCACTAAGAATGTGTTTTGTTTTTTTTTTGAAATGAAGAAGAGTATTGATATAGTTTCACAAATAGCGTTCATTTTTAAAATAATTTAAACATGACGTGCTATATTTTTCTCTTAAAGTTTATTTATTTGGATTTACAGGTCATTCAGGGTTTACTCCCTTAGTTATGATTACTAATGAGTTTGAACCTATTGTTACCTTAACTCACTTAACTAACTCACTTAGATGATTTCATGACAGCTGTGAAGATGTCATTGTTATTAGATTTGTCATTTACTCAACCAAAAAAAAACTCTTTGGGGATGTACTATTTGCAATGAAAAAGAAAAGGGCAGATTTTACATTGCTTCCAAATATTGGATTGACTTACACAGGTTGTACTGAACAGTTCATGACAAATCTATCAACTAAAAATGTTAGTTTTGAATCTAATAAGGCTTTTTTTTTACATTTGGAAAACAGGTCTCACATTATCTATGAGGCCAAAACAATTTAGATTCTGTTCAAACTGCTAAATGGATCTGGTGGACATAATGTGCCTTGTAAGCAAGAGCCAAAATTGAGGCAGCAATATTTCTTTCACATTCAACTCGATAGTGGTATCAGTTCAATAAACTCCAGTATTGCTGGAGTCATCATGCCTTATTTTGTTTGTTTTCCCATTATATCAGAAATATTCACAAGTAGTCCTCGACTTACAACAGTTCATTTAGTGACTGTTCAAAGTCACTAAACGACCCCGAAAAAGTGACTTATGGCTGTCCCAAAGATACTTTGTCAAGAGGCGACTGGACTTTCTGGGGGTTTTTTTTTGAAGATCTTTTGCTTCTCATCCAAGAAGCTTCTTCAGCTCTGACTGGATGGTGGGGAATAGAAGGACCTTTGGAACAACCACAACCTGGATAACTGAGAATCTCCATAGACATGTGACTTCTGACCGTATTTCACACTTATGACCGTTATAGAATCCCCATGGTCACATAATCAAAATTCAGACACTTGGCAATTGACCCATATCTATTACAGCATCATATGATTACCTTTTGTAAGCTTCTGGCAAGCAAAGTCAATGGGGAAGCCAGATTCATTTAACAACTGTTACTAACTACTAACTCTGTTACTAGCTCACTTAGCAAATGTTTCATTTAACAACAGAAATCTTGGGCTCAATTGTGGTCTTAAGTCGACAAATACCTATATTCTACTTTTATAAAGGGAAAGACACTTCCTCCACACTCCTTTCAGAGGTGGTATTCAGCAGGTTCTGACCAATTCTGTAGAACCAGTAGTAGAAATTTTGAGTAGTTTGGAGAACCGGCAAATACCACCTCTGACTGGCCCTGCCCCTATCTATTCTCTGCCTTCTGAGTCTCAACTGATCGGCTGGGTCTTCTTTTGTTGCCCTGCACAGGAGAATAGAGCTGGAAAGCAGTTTAGTGGGTGTGGGGAGGGAATGGGATTTTACAGTATCTTTCCCCTGTACCAAGCCACACCACGTCCACCAAACCACGCCCATAGAACCGGTAGTAAATTTTTTTGAATCCCACCACTGACTCATTTCCCAAAAACTCAAATGGAACTGAAATTCAGAGTTGTCTATATAAAAACGGTTTGGCTAAGTCTACCACAAAGAATCCTCATAAAATCTAAACAGTTCCAATACAATGATAGAGGAGGATGTTTCGAAGACCAGCAAGTTATCTTGGGAGTTTCAGCAAGTTGGACAAGGGACCTAACATGCTTTTCATACATATCTGTTTAATCAAGCTGATAATTTTCTGCAAGTTGAGGCAGAAACTACTGCTGTGGCAAAAGAAGGAATCTTGTTTCTTAAAACCTTTCCCAGCTTAGCTAGCAGGTAATGGAAGTAATAAAGAGTAATGGAAATAATAAAGAGAGAAAAAGATGACTGTGCTACTGATTGTGAGTCCAAAAAGTCCTGAGTTCAGATGTTACCTGACATTTAATGTGTAATCTGGCAACTCAAGAACAAGTCAGGAAATCCTGACATAATCCTGATTGAACTCCCATTTTGCCTTTGCCTTTCATCTGCAAGAGTGGAGTAATGCTGGACATGCTTACACTGAAGATTTGTCTTTTTAAATTTGTAAATAGAGCAATGAGGCATGGCGGAGTCTAATTCCAATTTTAGTATTTTTAGATGTAAAGTTCTGAAAAAGCATTCAAAAGTTATTCTGAGGGGAGCATGGAGAATTATTATGTATATGTTTGCATCACTCAAGCAATGCTTTCCCTTTGAATGGCCTATAACAGCACAAAAAACAAGTCTTTCACCATTTCTTTTAAGGGGCCATTGATTAACATACAGCTAGTTTACGAAGGTTGCAGTATCCTGTGGTCATGTGATCACCTTTTTTTTATGACTTTCTGACAAGCAGAATCCGTGGGGAAGCCAGATTCACTTAACAAGCATGTTACTAACATAACTGCAATGATTCACTTAACTGTGGGAAGAAAGATGGAGCAAAACTCCACAACTCTCTTCTTAGCGGTGGTCTTGCTTAGCATTTCCTTGCCTCATGAAATGGTATGTTTTCTTTCACCAGAGGTCTTCACACAGAGTCTGGAGAGCCATCTATTAGAATTTCTCTAGACATTAACTCTAGATTAGGAGTTTCAAACTGTCAGGCCTGGAACCTCCCAGATTTTTAAAAAGAAATTTCTTGGAATCTCTGATGATGGGCCAAAGTCCATTAACTTCTCATGAAATATAATCTTCCCACAGAAGCAGAGTTGAGAAATCTAGAACTAGATAATCTCTAAGGTAATCTTGGAACTATTATTTGTATGAATTCAGTGCCCATAATAGTTCTTTTCTCTAGGGCATGTTTCAAGAATCTCTTTACAGAACTATTTAGAAATAGATACCACCACTTTAGAAAGTAGTAGGCAAGCAAATTTCAGTTATATTTCTTCTACTTTAGAAAATACAGAAAGCAGAACAATTGTCCCGCCCAGGCCAACTGCATTTGAATTATTTGCATCAATGAAAATGAGAAAAAGTAACCGCTCAAAATTACCAATTGCAAAGAATATTTGCACATGGAAAGTGACTAGATTACAGTAGGAGGTCTTGCAGATCTAAATTATAATATAGGGTTGGGTTTTTTTATATTTTATGCATGCAGCAAATATACCAGAAAAATTCTGCCTGTGTAATCATATACCAGAAAAATGCTGCCTTTGTAATCATGCAGGTCTATGAAGATTCTCAGTCATTCAGGTCATGGTTGCCCCAAAGATGCCTTTTCAAATGGCAATTAGACTTTGTTACTTTCTTGACATTTTGCTTCTCATTTAAGATGCTTCTTCAGTTCCCTCCAGTTCTTGCAAGAACTGAAGAAGCTTTTTGGATAAAAGATGAAACGTCTTCAAGAAAAAAACAAACGCCAGTTGCCTTTTGAAAAAGCATCTTTGTGTATAACCATTCCTCAGGGCTACAATTCCACAATGGGAAGTAGGCAAAACATATGAGTGAATGGGGGCTTAGGAGGCTTTCTCAGTTGGTCAGAATCTGCCTACTCTTGAGGTGCCACTGTTGGTGGGAATTGGCCATAAAATTAGCCTTTCTGTATGTGGTTGCAGTAATTTGCAAGATATGTGCAGTTTTATAGTGCTGATTCTGTGGGTGCAGAGAAGGCCATAGCTTTACTGCAGAATAAATGTAACTTCGCTGAGAAATGGAAGCCAATTAAATTTTGAAGTTCTAATAAAAGATTTTAAAAATGAGGTTTGCCAGCTTCCTTTATAATTAACTGCATATTCCTGCCCGGAATTGATAGCTGACACCAAATTCACAAGGTACTTAGTGCAGAATTTAAATTTCTGGCAATCTCCTCTTAAATATGGAAAGCATGCTTCTAGCTCTCGTACCTGACTCCAGTAAAATATAGATGAAATTTCGTGGATTCTGAAAAATCCTAAATAACATTTCCACTTAAGGCATGGAGCTCTAATGACCTTGTATAAGTAAAATATATATGTGGAAATGGAGCAAATTTCCTAATTTGACTTAATTTGTATGTGTAAAGTTCAGAGTGTGTATATGATTACAAATTTTATGGCACCAGGATGTCCATATCCTAACACTAAACAGGAACATACATAGATGACAGACAGATAGATAGATAGATAGATAGATAGATAGATAGATAGATAGATAGATAGATAGATAGATAGATAGATAGATAGATAGACAGACAGACAGACAGACAGACAGACAGACGGACGGACATAAAAAATGATTCTGGAAAAGTTCCACCAAAGTGCCCCACAAAACTAAAATTGCACCAACTCTTGGTTGATATAACTTGGATGAGAGAATCTAAGTTTACTTTTCCTTGGCATCCTTTTCTTAATTGGCAAGATGGTTACATGAACTGGAGCTGTTCCATTAAACCCGACTAAGTATTTAGTTGGAGTCTTAATGAGCTGCTTTTCTTTGTAAATTCTTTCCAAAGGAAAGACATTAAACGATAATTTAATTGCATACTCATCTCATTATTCCTTCTCCTGAGGAGATTATTTTCATGCCAAACCTTTGAGAAGATAATCAAAAGTAATCACTTTTAAATTTGGTTTGCTCCCTTTTTCTCTGCCAAGCAAAAGGTAGCAAAAGGAGAATATCATTTCTCCATCTTTAAATAAATGTCTTGCTTTGGAATTCAAGTCTGAATTTGCCACATTAATTAAATGTTTGGATCTAATTCCTATAAATATATAAAAAGTGTATATTTGTTTTAACCTAGTTTACCTTATTTCAAACTAACTTGGAAATAACTGACACATTACTATAAGTAGGTCAGTTTTAAATATTCAGAAGTAAATTTAAAAATAAGCTTTTCTACGTGTGCACATATAGCCTTCGAGTGCCCAGGAACTGCAAATATGAATTAGAAAATCCATTATTAAAATGTTAGGCAAATATACTGGGAACTGACCTAATGGGAACAAAGGAATTATTAAACTGCATAAGAAAAATGGAAGATGCATTTACTTTTAATGGCTATAGAAAAGCTCATTACAGAAGAAAAATGTAAAACCCAGTAATTTAAATTAGCATCCTCAGAGACATGGAAATGAATTAACATGTTGTTTTCTCTCTGAAAAAAAAAAAAAAGGTTTTAAAACAGCATTTGTACCTGCCAAATGAGAAAATGGATGGTAAAAATGGAGCTTTCCTATTGTAAACATTTTATTTCATTGGTTTTACAATAAAGATGTCCAGAAGAGGCAGAACATGCTCTGCTAATTGGTTTCAAAAGACAGCTTTGGAGCTATGCTTATTTGAATCTTTCATAGAAAAAACAAGTTTCATAAAATCAGAGGGTTGGAAAGGATTGTGGATCCAGCATCCTGCCCAGTGTAAGAGTTTACATATCCTAGACAAGTAGCTACCCAATCTTCTCTTGAAAACCTCTGATGGAACAGTCAGGAGACAAGCTGCTGCACTATCTACTTATAGCTCTAACAGTCAGAAAATTCCTTCTATTTCAGGTTTGAATCTCCCCTATAATACTTCTAACAGCTGGTTCAAATCTTACCCTTGAGTGCTATGTGGAATAAAGCCATGCCCTCTGCTCTGTGACATTGGAAGATTGCTTTAGCCTCCTTTAGCCTAAGTTCCTTTAACCACTCCTCATAGGATTTAGTTTCCAAGTCCATCACTATCTTTGTCCATTTTCTCTGCATTCTTTTCAGTTCCTCATATCTTTCTTGTATTATGGCAACAGAAGAGGATACAATATTCCAGACATGGTCTGACCAAAGCAGTGGAGAGCAAACGCTATCATTTCTGTTCTTTTTATATTATTCCTCAATGCAGTCCAAAATTACACTGGCTGCTTTTGCAGCTGTAGCAAACTGCTGTCTTCCACTTAAAACTACGGTTTACAAGGGCACCCTGATTCGTTTGGCAAGTATTACTGTTCAGTCATGTACCATGTGCCTTGTAGTTTGGTGTCTGGTTTTTCCTGCCAAATTGCGGAATCATAAGATTCCTTGCCATTGAACTTCGTTGGATAGCGCAACCAAGTCTCTTGAGATCATGCTGAATCTTGAGCTTTCTGAACTGTTAGCAATATACACGCCTTGGCTTTGTGTCTTCTGCAATGTTATGAGCACCCCTTCTATTCCTTCATTTAAGTTATTTATGAAGATACTTTAGAGTTCTGGACCTAGAACAGAATCCTAAAGTATTCCACTGTATATTTCCCACTATGTGGTCATAGACCTATTAAGAACCATGTGTTGCCTATGATTATTAGCCAATCACAAATCCATCTGGTAGTAGTGCCAATCATCCCAAATCAATCCAGATTATTAAGATGGAGACTATAGTCTATTTTATCAGATGCCCTACAGAGGTGTAAGAACAAATCATCTGCAACATTCCCTTGATCCGCTAATCTAGTCACAATATAAAAGAACAATGTGTTGTCTGATGCAAGCTGTTTTTTAATAAATCCATGCTAATTCAAGTGATGGCCCTATTCATTTCTAAATGATTGTAAATTTGATTCATTTTAGAATTTTCCAAGATATTTGTATCATACTAAATGATCTACAGTTTCCCTTTTCCCATTTGGAACAATATCTTCTCCAATCTCCTGGCACTTACCCTATGCTCTGGGTTTGCTCATTTCTGTCCGTGGTTCTAAGAAAACATCCAGAAGTTCTGTTACCATCATAGGGTCCCTCCGGTACAGGAGATTTGAATTCATTCAAAGCAGCTAGGTGTTCTTTTTACCAATTTCTTACCTGCTCTTTGACCTCCATTTTTCTTCTGCCCCCAACGGTGCAGCTTCTGACAGGATGGACCACTTTTTCTTTTATGAAAAGGCACAAATTAAGCAATTCAGCCTTTGCCCTGTGCCCCATTACCATCTTGCAGTCTTCTCCAGTTAGTGGTCATCCATTTCCTTGGTTTTTGTTATCTTCTGCGCAAAGAACACTTTTCTTTTTTTGCCATTCATCACAAATCTCAGCTCGTGCTGACCTTCACTTTTCTAACTGGACTTTTGGAAATTTGGGCTAGTTACTGATATTTTGCTTTTGTTATATGCCCCTCTTTATATATTTTTTTATCCTGCCTTTATTACTATTTTTATAAATAATGATAATAAACAATCCTTATGAGGTGGGTTGGGCTAAAAGAGAGTAACTGGCCCAAAGTCATACAGTTGGCCTTCATACCTAAAGTGGGACTAGAACTCACAGTCTCCTAGTTTCTAGCATGGTGCCTTAATCACTACACCAAACTGGCTCTCATTTCTTAATTTCTCATTTCATTTCATTATTTAACTTTATTTTATGAAATTGTTCTTTTTGTTTCTTAGTTTATTAGAGAGGTTTTCTGTTGGCCTTGTTAGTGGACTTCCCATCTTTATTATTGATGATTAAGATTTAAAATTATATTTCAGAATTGCTCAGATCTCCTGATCTTTTTTCCCCCTGCAGGATTTTTTGTTCATGAAATATTTCCTATTTTCCTCTTTAGTTTGCTGAAGGCCTTTTGAAATCTAGAATACTTAACTAGCTATCTGCAATTTTCCATGCCTAAATTGCAACATAGTAAATTTTTGGATCGTATGGTCACCTTCATCCAAGTTTCCTACAGCTTCCACTTCTCTGACTACTTCTTTCCTCTTGGTAATATTAAACTCAATTTAGCTGACACTCTTGTTTCCCCCTTCACCTTCTGTACAATGAGACTGTCCACAAAGCATACCACTTTTCAAAACATATTCATGTAAATAAACTCCCTCTTAATGTGGGAGAGTGGAATTATGTTATGAAATCCTTAGCAACATCACAGAGGCTTATGGAGTTCATATGTAGAGTTTTAGTGGTGAGTGGTGGACAGCTACTTCCTGGCACAATTGTATATAGTGAAGAGCTCTCTTCAGTGACATTACCAGTTTAGAAAGGAAGGGATTGCTCACAGTTTTTTCAGTGATATTATCTGAATGGGACCATTCAGTTCCATCTTTGCTTTCTCAAAAAGCAAATTGGAATACAAAGATTCCTCCAAAGAATAAAACAAAGTTTATAAATTACAAGTCTGTGAGATTAAACAATAAAGTTGAGATTAGTTTTTGCTTTGCCACTGTTCTTCTTTGAATTGTTTTTCAAAATTTCTTGCAGTTATATCAGCATGAAGCAAGGCCTTGAAAACAAAGTTAGGAAAACTTTGATGATGCATTCCAGTTCCCATCTGAATGTCTGCACATTACCCAGATTCACTTTAAAATTAAACATACATCAGCCGTAATACATCACGCTGGATATACTACAGTGTAGGAAGAGGGGTCAAAAGTCAGAAAAACATCACTTCCATTGCTGAGTTTCTTATCCAGCTCTGAATATTCATAGTGTCCTGATGAGCAATGGTCTGAAATAAAGTTATGTCAAGTTATATTCCTAAGTCAGTGTCTTCCCTTTTTTATTTTTTATTTTGCCAAATTCACACTTGCAAACCATGCCAGAGATAACATTTTGGAAGAAAGAAACTATGGCTAAATATAAATGAAATATTTTAGCTTTCCTCAAAGTAGCCTCTAACACAACATGGTGTTCTGCTTCCTTATTCAGCTCAAGCAGCAGTTAAAATAGACATATGGAAATAGTCCAGAGATATTTGTTTGAAGCATTTAACAAATATAGTCATACAATCAGTCAGTCAATACATTAGTCACCAGTTCTCCAAGTTTGCTCCATTTTTGTTTGCTTGTATAGCAAACTTATAGCTTTTTTCAGTCAAAATGATAGCCATAATACAGACAGGTGAAACTAAGTCTTAATATCGAATATAATGCAATACCTAAGTTTCTGTGTTAACTTTAAAAATAGAACAGTGTTGTCTGCAGAATGAGACTGAGAATTCAGCCCTTGACTTTGAAAGAAAAGTAACAAATGCCCATTCTTTAATGTTTAGATAGGAAGAGAGAGAAAGAAACATTTGTCATGTGCCTATTTTAGAAGGAAATGGGATTACTATACTAGGGACTTTTCAGTGAATTTAGTGGCACAAACTATCTTTGTATAAAGAATTGCTTTTGTGTGGTTATTTTAAAAAACAAGGTAGATTTCTTTGGGCCTTGCTCACTTCAAGTTCTGACTTCACTCACCATCACCCTATGTTCTTCAAGGGCTTTTCCCTGAAGGTTGGGTGGAAAAAAGCTTTTTCACCGTAAGTAGAATTAGATTATTATACACTTTTCTTCAGTTTATTTAACCTCATCCTAAGATTTTTCCTTTCTTTTCTTGTTGCTTCTTGACATTATTTTTACCCTACCTCCTTTTTTTAAAACATTGGGATGGATTCCAACTGTGTTCCCTGTCCCTGGCATATGGATACTATCAAGGAAAAGGAGCCCAAATAACTTGCTATAACTGGCAGGAAATGCAAGATAGAACCATAGTTAGCTGCCTCTGTTTCCTCATTTCCAGAGCAGCTATAGATATTCAACTCTGAGGTAGTTTGCTTAATATGAAAGGAATAAGGATTCCATATATTGATATGGAAGAAATAAGAATTCCATAGCTAAAGGTAAAATGGCAAACATGCTTCTATTTCTACAACTTTCAGCAAGAGAAATAAGAAATGCATGTTTGTAAGTTTGTATGGTACTCAAAGTTATTGATGCAAGAAAAAGAAACACACACACACCCTCACTGTGATAAATGTTCTGCATAACAATAGTCACTATATAAAATGTCATGGTGTGTTCAAATCTTGGCCTAGACAAACAACATTTTCCAAAGTGTTTAGCAGAATATTTTTGATACAAGGCCATGTCCATAGGAAATAACACAAAATGTGGCTGTTACAGAGTGTTGTGGGTTACCTGACAGTTCAAAAAGATTTGTGGAATGAAGTAACAAGGTCGCTGATCATCCATGTGAGAGGTCCCTTCAAGGTTGAGGGCTATGCTAAACATGCCAGGATTTGTTTAACTTGGCAAGAGTTTATAATGATTTATTAAGGGCTGTTTTTCTTTTCATCACTGTTGTATTGAACTGCTGGAGTTTTGAGGAGTGATAAAGTATTTCTGGCTGCAAATGTTAAGTTGATTTGCAGCAAAATTAGCTCTCCTGGTAGAACAGCAGTTCAAGGAGAATTTAAACATTAGTGAACTATACACCTACATAAATTGTAGCTCCTATTTTGGACAATATCATTGTAAATTCATAACTTAACAATATTAAAAAAAGAAATATATAAGGAAATGATTTTTCCATTCACCACAAATAGAAACAATTTTAGTAACATCACTTTCTTCTAAAATACAATAAATGATCTCTTCTTGCCATATCTCATGTCTTATTCATAAACAAATCCTTAAAACCACATCAATTCTGTCCTGATCAGCAAAGTTTCATTAAGGCTTACCTGAGATAACAATGTATCTGTTTAATCTTGATTAAATAAGTCAACAAGATATTCTTTCCTTTTCTTTACAATCTTAATCTTTAGTCCTTTCAAATAATGTCTTAGAACTTGTTTGGTTTTCATTTTTTCTTTGTACCTTCTCAGAAAATTCTTCAAAGATTTAACAAGCCTCTTTTGTAAATCCAATATAAAAAAGTATCAAAATCATTTTCTTGGTACCACTGTCATGTGATCTCCTCAAAACTGTCTGGAACACTTGTGGGTGATCTCTAGTTCTTTCCTTGTCCAGAGAGAAGAATTATGAAGAGCTGGCTCTTGCTGGCTCTTCATTCTACTGTGGTTGGCAACTTTTCTTTTAGCGGAACTGTCTTAAGTTCACTGTTTCTTCCCTGAAGTCATCCACATGTGTTTGTATTTTGTTCTTTGTAAGTCAGACATTGTTTACATCTAAGCCTTAGCTCTGACATTGTTTTCCTAACCGTGGGATCAGGTGCACAGTCTTAACTTGACCTAAGGGAATACTTGGAGAACAACATTTTATTAACCATTTACAAGAAAATATTATCTCTCTGTGATGACCTAGAGTAGCTCAGAAATATAACAAAAACCAAAACATAAATAAAAGTCCTTTAATGCCTTCAATTTGGCTTCACTGTTTAATTGTTCACAGTGGAGCAGTATTTTCAAAATAACATTTCAAAGACAAGAAACACAGTTCACATTCAAAGAGCTGATAATGAAGCAAAAACCAAAAACAAACCGCATTGAATAAAGTTTCTCGACAGACCAAGGATAGATAATTGCCAACTTCAGGAAGATAACCAGGTACAGTCCGTTGGAAGAACGCCAACCAAGATAAACCTTCTTTAGGAATAAAACACTAAATTATCTCCAGTGTCTGTTAGCACGCAGGTCCAAACTCTTATGCAGATCTCACACCTGCAACCCATGAAGAGGATCATAGCCCTCTCCTCCCAAGTAGACCACAGTTTACCCTGATCCTCTCCTCCCTGCGTGCCCTAGGATGGATAGGGGGATGGGCCTGGATCCTCCTCTGACTGTTCAGAGTCAGTCTCCACCAGGGGCATGACACTCTCCCTGTTAAATAAAAAGTTGAAGCACGTGCAATTTATGTACATGTGAGAAACAAAGAAACAAGAATGGGTATAGGTGGAAAGACATGTATATCTAAAAACATGAAAACAAAACAAAGCCTTAGAATGATGGCACTGTGGATTTAATGTTGCATGGTGTGATGCTCTGCTTTGTTATTATTTCATTTACTTGTATTGGTGGCTTGTTGATTATTGTGAGCCGCTTAAAGCTAACCATATTCAGATTATATCCAAATATGGATATAAAAAGTATACTACTACATCCATCCATATAGCACGTATAGATTATTCTTATAATTAATGTCTTAATGTCTATATACCGTGTTTCCCCAAAAATGTAACCTATCCTGAAAGTAAGTCCTAGCTTGATTTTTATATGTGCGCCCAATATAAGCCCTACCCCCAAAATAAGCCCTAATTAAGTCTCCACCCACTCCAGGGTGCATGGGTAAAAAAGTAAGCTAGGGTGGGGATGGTGAGCAATGGTGGGATTCAATTTTTTTTACTACCAGTTCTGTAGGCATGGCTTGGGCATGGCATGGCTTGGGTATGTGGCTTGGAGGGCATAGCAGGGGAAAGATACTGCAAAATCTCCATTCCCTCCCCACACCTGGGGGAAGGTTACTGCAAAATCCCATTCCCTCCTCACCCCACTAACCTGCTTTACAGCTCCATTCTCCTGTTCAGGGCAACAAAAGAAAATAGATGGGGGCAGGGCCATCAGAGGTAGTATTTGCCAGTTCTATGAACCACTCAAAATTTCTGCTAACTGGTTCTCCAAATTCAGAACCTGCTGAATACTACCTTTGATGGTGGGGTGGAGCTGTCCTACCACTTACCTTTGGACAGTTGCAGCCAGACCTCGCACACCCTGACATCTGCCATTACTTCTGTAGCTGGCAAGGCTGGCGAGGCTTTCCTGAAGGCCGCTTCAGCCAATAACAAAGGTCTGGATCGATCCGGAGCTCTGTTATTGGCTGCAGAGGCCTTCGGGTAAACCTTGCCGACCTTGCCAGCCACAAAAGAAAAACTTCCTGAACGCCTTTGACAGCGGAAAGGAGGCTGGGGGTGACGTGCGCAAGTGTGATGAGTCAGTGGATGACATCCCCCGAAAATAAGACCTGGTGTCTTTCTTAGGTGGCAAAATATATAAGACAGGGTCTTATTTTGAGATAAACATGGTAATATCTAGGCAAGGGAATTATTTACAACAGGGGTCCCCAACCCCTAGTCTGTGGACTGGCACCAGTCCAAGACATGACAGAAACTGGGTTGCACAAACAAGCAAAGCCTCTTCTGTGGAATGCAGACAGCACACAAAACCATGCCCACTCCAGTCCACAAAAACACCCCTCTCTCCATGGAACTGGTCCCTAGTGCCCAAAAGGTTGGGGGCCCTGATCTAATAAGAACATATATTCTTATTCCAGTGGAGATTTACTGTCAAGCAAGTGGGTACATGATGGCAGCTTTAAAGCCATAAGTATGACAACAATATAAATTCAAACCACAAATACAAAGCTTTTAATCCTCATTACTATGTCTCTTAAACTCCAGTGATGACTGTAGGACCTTAGCAATGGTGTAGTTTATTAGCAATAATGAAGCAGGCTGTCTAGGCTACCCTGGTAGGGAATTGAACAAGATTAATAGAATTTTGGTCTGATAAATCTGCAGATCTCATGCTTTTACCAGAATCAGCTACTGGCTGCCCATTTAACAAGCTCTTTCTCTGTTTCCTAAATAGACATGGTGCTGATATTTACTTGGACCAGTAACTGTGGACCACATTCAGGGCAGCACAAAGCCTTATTTGTGTGTGTGTGTTTTTCTGCAAAGTTCAAGTGAGGGAAAAAAACAGATACATACTGTAGTTTGAATAAAACGGGACTCCGTTCTTTGGCTCCTCTTTACTTTTCCTGCATATGGCTTTTAGTATTTTGGGCTTTTCCTTTATGCAAAAGGAACAAACTAGATGAATGAGGAATGCAAATTAAAGGTGCAAAGAACACCTGTGAGCAGCTCTGCAGCCCTCTGTGTACCCTTACACAGAAGCCCAATTGAACAATGAATGATTTACTTAATGAGTAGAGACACACAGGGTTGTTCTGTGCAGTCTTTCTCCTAGGTGCACCTGAACTCTTTAAGACATGTTCTGATATAAATATCTTGCTTAGGATTGAGTGGATATATCATGAGTCATCGTGAGTACTCTTACCCTGAGGCATCTTCACATGATCAGAGAAGAGCCTTTGGCTCATGAGGTTAGAACGCTGGGCTGATGATTGACAGGCTCATATTTGAGACCTGTTGCTGCCGTGGGGCGGGGTGAGGTCCCATCACAGGATCTAGCTCCTGCCAACCCAGCAGTTCAAAAGCAGGCAACCACAGGTAGATAAATGGGTACCACTTCAGTGGGCAACTTAATGGGGACGTGAAAGGAGCCCCTAACTGGATGTTCCCTGGGCAACAGTAATGTCACCAGAAAATCCTTTCAGCATGGAAGTAGTAGTATGTGATCAGAGGCAGTTCTGTATGCATGAAAAGCACATTGCATGTTGTGTGACTTTTGGGTTTCTTTTGTTGTTTTATAGTAGGAAAAAAAGATGCACCTGTTGCTCAGTGAAACGGTTGTTAAGTGAATTTTGCCTCATTTTACAACCTTTCCTGCCACAATTGTTAAGTGAATCACTTCAGTTGTTAAATTAGTAACACAGTTGTTTAAGTGAATCTTGCTTCCCCATTTACTTTGCTTGTGAGAAGGTTGCAAAAGTTGATCATATGACCCTGGAACACTGCAATTGTCATAAACACAGGCCAATTGCCAAATGCCTAATGCCAGATGCTGCAATGGTTGTAAGTGTGAAAAACGGCCATAAGTCAGTTTTTTTTTCCAGTGCTGTTGTAACTTTGAACACTAAATGAACTGTTGTAAGTTGAGGACTACCTGTACTTAACTGATTTTGAAGATTGTAGCTACAGCTAGAAAAAAGAAAAGAGAGACTTGACTCTAAAACAAGAGGCTGGACATGATAAATATACAGAAGGGGCTCTTGAGGCAAGCAACAAGAACAGGAAATCTAATCTTCCATTTTTTCTATATATAGTAAATGCCTCAAAGATAAGCACATAATGGCTTGTATAAATATATCTAAAATATGTTTGCTAGGCACATATTTTCAATATGTTGTCATGATAAGAACCACATGTAGAACTTGAAGAGTGAAGCAAAGCTACACTGAGTGTTTTGCCCCTAAGTAAAAGTTATGTGCAGTTTATGTGTGTGTAAATATTTAACTGAAAGAATGGCCACATGAGAACTACTTCAGAACAATCTTGGAGACAGGAAGCCACAAATTAAAGCTCTGAAATTTAGCATGCTTGCATGTCTACATAAATAAAACCAACTGGAAAGTCTGAAAGAAAGAAAAATACAAACGGGGGAAAGGCAGACCAGAGAGAAAATGATGTAAAAATCTCCTTGGCTCAGATAAGAGGACTTAGAGCTGATTAAAACCTGGAATCACAGCCTGGGAATAAACAACCTTCTCAGCTTTAGTCTACATTCTGGAAAGTGTTAGGCCTGCTCTCCAAAATATTTATTTTCCATGTGAGCAGCCTCTGTCATTCTTGGCAATATGGATACATGTAATCTGTTGATTGTGAAAACCTGGATAAATGCCATACTCCTTCCAAGCTTTTAGATGATGGCCTATAGGAGCTCTTCTGGGAGATCATCATCAATTATATTTGTGCAGAAGGCTTTGAAGAGTAGTCCAGTTTATTGGGGTATATAAAATATATGGCATCTTCCAGTGGTTAAATAAAAAATTCTTCCTCTTTGATATACCCATTTGGAGTTTTAAATGCTGAATTCTGCAGTGGGAATAGGGGAAGTAGCCATAGCTTCAACTGTAATCAACAAGACAATAGAGGGGTCTAGGACAACTCACCATGACCAACTCACCATGACCAACTCACCATGACCAACTCACCATAACCAACTTGCTATGGCCAACTTACCACAAGACAATTCAACACTGCATTAATAGCTTCATTCAAGTACTTTTATTATTGGTGATCACATTTTCATTGAAATTATTGTAACTCTTGTATTTCTTGTATTGACTTTTATTTTGTTATTGCTGGCCACAGTCAGGGGTGGGATGCCCGGTTCTAAAGAAACAGTAGCTCTGAAAAGCAGTAGACATCGAACTGATTCTGTGTTTGCTGCTGTTTGGCCAGGCTCTTACCTGACCTTTATTTCCTGCTTTTTCAACCTCAGCTGCTTTGCGCGGCACAGCTGAGGTTGAAAAAGCAGGGAAAAAGGGACTTTTCAAACGCTGCGCACCTGCGCGCTGCACTATTCAGCTGTCCGGGTGGCACAGCTTAAGGTTTTTTTACACCTGCAGATGCAAAACATAGTTACCGAACTCGTAATAACACCGGTTGAATCCCATCCTTGGCCACAGTGCTTTTGAAATTAATTTAACTTTTGTATTTGTCTGAATTGTCCCACAGTGAGTTTTCCCCCTAGCGAGTCTTCCCATTCTGCAATAGAGAGTCAACCCAAATTGCTTGTCTGAGGCTTATGGAACTTTCCAAAATTGTACCATCAAATTTAGCTGCTATGAGTCCAACCATACTGCCATGTTTCCATCCATCAGTAAAAAAGAATCAGGCTTTATGGCCAGTTGGGTCTTACTGAGTTGCACTTAATTCCCAGTAATTTTATTTATTTATTTATTTAATTTATATACCAAATTGGGACTCAGGGCAGTGCACAGCCCAAATAAAAACAATACAATGACAAATATAAAATTTAAAAATAGATTAAAAATGAATTAAATATGTGGCTGAGTTTAAAACTATAATCAATTACTAAAAGCAGGGTAAAAAAATACAGAATTAAAACCTTCCAATAAATCCTTACCAATCTGACCTCTTCCAATAACATTTCAATAATTTCTTGACCCTGTCCATTCCCTTGATCTGTTGTTTTCTCCTTCTCCTATGCACCTCAATCTTGCCAGATTTTTAGATTAATCCCAAAATACCCTGAAAATTGATGGTGGCTGTATAACAAAATCACCTTGACACATGTATATGGAAAAAAATGATTTTCAAATCACAATTAGTTTTTCTGGCAACCTCCTTGCCTCACAGACCTACAGCCATCATCATCATCATCATCATCATCATCATCCATAACTATAGGGTTTTCCACCTCCAAGAAAACTCCCAAGTTTTTGTTCCTTCCTGACTTTAATCATTGAATCATAGGCAGAAGGTAATGACTGGAAAATTAATTCCTGGCTGCTTCAAGTAGCTATGCAGGAACAAATCTGCAGCAAATAGTATCTCAGAGTGTTCTTTACATGGTTATTCTTATTTCATGGGTGAAGGGATCATTCAAAAAATTGCTTTCTGCACTTGGATCTCCTGTGGGTAGGAAATGCATATAAGTAGATTATCTATCTATCTGTAGGACTGGTCATGAGAAAACTGAGAGGTCTCCAAAAGCAACTTGAAAGGGATTTTAAATTAGAATTAGAATGAATAAATGAATAATTCAGTCCATGCCCTTGGCTGTTCTGCTCCCATGTAACAGAACAGAATAACAGAATAACGAAGTTGGAAGGGATTGAAGGTCTTCTAGCCCAAACCCTGCTAAAGCAACTCTATGCCATTTCAGACATATGGTTGTCCAATCTCCTCTTAAAAACCTCCAGTGTTGGAGCATCCACAAATTCTGGAGGCAAGTTGTTCCACTGATTAATTGTTCTAAATGCAAGGAAATTTCTCCTTAGTTCTAGGTTGGTTGTCTCCTTGATCAGTTTCCATCCACTGCTTATTGTCCTGCCTTCAAGTGACAAATAGGTTGATCCCCTCTTTTTTGTGGCAGCCCCTTAGATATTGGAACACTGCTATCATGTTACTCTTAGTCCTTCTTGTTATTAAACTAGACATACCAAATTCCTGCAACCGTTCTTCATATGTTTTATCCTCCAGTCCCTTAATCATCTTTGTTGCTCTTCTTTGCACTCTTTCTAGAAGAGTCTTTATTTTTATTTAGAAAAAGATAAACTTTAGCAGTGGCCAGGTCTTGACTATAGAGAAATTTCCTATTGCTAAAGGTCACTCCATACCATAGGGGTAAGAATCAGAGGTGGTATTCAGCAGGTTCTGACCAGTTCTGGAGAACCGGTAGTGGAAATTTTGAGTAGTTCGGAGAATCAGCAAATACCACCTCTGACTGGAGATTTTACTGTATCCTTCCCCTGCCATGCCCACCAAGCCACGCCCACAGAACTAATAGTAAAAAAATTTGAATACCACCACTGGTAAGAATGATGCTTCTGAATGAACAAGGGGGAATTGCATGTGCAGGCAGTGCTGTTGCTATGATAGCTTTAGAGAAGGGAGGGACACAGCCTGTATGCGTGAGAAAGAATTTGGAGTTGGAATGGGCAGGACAAGAGAGAAATGGAGGGCTCCTTGGTGGAATTAGTGTAAACTTGTTGGGGAGGGCGGGTGCTGTCTTGGCAGTGAGCCTCACTTATTATCTAGGGATCATTTGCCTGCAGTACAGAAGGAATGCCTGTTTGCCTCTACTTAGGCTCTGCCTGAGAGGCTGTAAATAAAGTCAGTTTCCAGATTTCCAGCACTCTCTCACATAAAGGAAACTAAATCTCTGTAGTGGTAACTCTGGAATGCCTGATGGTTGGGGAAATGGGGATGTATGACTTGCTGAATGTGCAACTTTAGGGATTGAAAGGGAAGTAGCTAATACCGAAGAGCTTCTGCTCTGACTAGGGTGAGGGACAGAGGGAAAGAGGGAGGGAAAGGGAGAGGGAGAGGGAAGGCATCCTTGGATTTTTCCAGTGAAGTCCTGGCACTGCCACAAGGCAGAAGGAAGCAACTACCTCAGACAGCTGTGGTTGGGTTGGTGGTGAGGCGCAAGGAGATAGAACTGGGTCAGCCACATTAGGTGTCCTGAACGCATTATCTGTGTTGTGATTGCTTTTATTTAAAAATAAATAGGATTCCATGCCATCAAACATCAGCATATTGGCCATCAGATATTGGCCTTGGAATCTTGGAAGGGGAGGGGATCAAGTGCCATGATCAAAATAAATCAAGTGTGTGTGTGTGTGTGTGTGTGTGTGTGCTATAGGCAATCTGTAGGCAACACAAATAGGCAATCCTTCAGAAACTGTAGGACAAAACATAAAGTGCTTTAAAGAGTTTCGCCCCCATGTTGAATTGCTTCCAAAATTCAGGAGCCAAAGCAGCTCTTTCTACAAGGACTTTTAGCAACCTTGGCTGCAGGTTCAGACAATCCCACAGAGACCACATTGAAATAATCCATAAGTAATGGAAACTAAGACCCGAATTGCCATGGCCAGATCTGTGGTTCTCAGAAATTACATGGAATAATTTGAAAGCTGAGGAAAAGTGCTTCAAATGTAAGGCTAGGATGGGGCTGAAAGATGACTTGTCCATTATATAAAAGCACCCCAACTTGAAAACCTGTAATTTTTAAAGAAATGCAGTCCTAATTCAATGCAAGTTGAATCTCTATTCCCAGAGGAAAAGAAGGCTATTAATATCACAATAATGTGTCAATGCAAAACATATTCAATGAGAAATTTATCAGGAATGGCTCTTTTAATTTGTCCATTTTGAGTCCTTTACTGTGTTCCGGACTGGTTGAAATACTTACCCAGAAGTCCAGTGATGGGATTCAAATTTTTTACTACAGCTTCTGTGGGCGTGGTGTGGCTTGGTGGGCGTGGCTTGGTGGCATGGCAGGGGAAGGATACTGTAAAATCTCCATTCCCTCCACACCCTACTAACCTGCTTTCCAGCTCCATTCTCCTATGCAGGACAACAAAAGAAAACCCAGCTGATCAGCTGGGAGGCAGAGAATAGATGGGGGTGGGGCCAGTCAGGAGTGGTATTTGCTGGTTCTCTGAACTATTCAAAATTTCCACTACCGGTTCTCCAGAACTGGTCAGAACCTGCTGAATATCACTTCTGCAGAGTCGAAGGCTTTCATTTGAAAAAGTTGAAAGACAATCAAATGCCATTCCTAATTCTATGCTTTTCTTATTGGTTGTAGGGAAAATCCTGTGAGGAATGCTGTTCTTTCCTTCTGCTAAATGCTTATTAATTGAAATGCATAATTAACCTAGAGCAGAAATAATACTCCTTATTTCTATATTGGTGCCTAAATCTTCACCTGACATTGCTAACTGCAGTTGTCATTCTAAGTAAACACACAGTGCAGACCTTCAGTTACTGTGCCCATACTGCAAGCAATCTTTTTTCACACAGAGATTTCCCAAATGTTGCCTTATGACTTTTGTAAGCCACACTGAATATTTACACAAGTACAAAGTTGTGTTGTAAATTTAATAACAAGGCAATTATTCCCCTCCCCCCCCTTACATCAGCATGTTTGTTCACAAAATCCTTTCGGCTTTACCATTAGAATCTATTTTGGGAAGCATTATCATAAGTCATAAAGCAAGGGATGTCCCGAGGACTAGTTATTTATTTTCTGTGTGTTGTGTCTTGTGGTAGGGCTTTTAAATGGTACACTTAATCAGCCAGTTCTTGAATAGACCCTGCAGTGCTTTCTGAAGACGTTTGCCTCACAGATATGGAGTTGATAACATGGTTACTTCACCTAGCTAATAATGGCTATTAACACAAGCTGGTTCATAGCCCTCAGAATTCAGCCTAAGGTGTCAACTATTTTTACACGCTTAGCTTCAAAGGCTTGCTATCTGTGAAAGCCAGGGAAATGCAACTGCTATGTATTGGGCTATTATTCAAGGAAAAGGAAATAGAAGAAGAAGAACCTAAATAGCTGACCTATTAAATGACTTATCGAGTCCCTTCTAATTCACACTTGCTATGATTTAGTAATACTGGTGACAAATGTGATCAAAGGAATGCTCAAATTATAGTACAACACGAATAAAAGAAGAAAAAAACTAGCAGCGTTTTAGCTTTGCCTGTTCACTATAAAGGTATTTTGGTTTGCTGGAATATATTACTGAAATCTTGGAATTTCCAAATAATTTTAAATGCTAACACCTTACCAAAATTTGTCTCTACCCTTACAAATTGTTGTGTATTGTTGTTATATCAGAGGTGGTATTCAGCAGGTTCTGACCAGTTCTGGAGAACCGGTAGCAGAAATTTTGAGTAGTTTGGAGAACTGGCAAATACTATCTCTGACTGGAGATTTTACAGCATCCTACCCACCAAGCCACGTCCACAGAACCGGTATTAAAAAAATAATAATCCCACCACTGTGTTATATCCTACCATTCTTTTGTGCAATTCAAGGCAGTTTACATACAACATTCCATCCTTCTCCTATTTTCTCCCAGTTTTGTGAGGTAGCTTAGGCTGAAAGAGAGTAGCAGAATAACAGAGTTGGGAAGGGAACCTGCCGGTCTTCTATTCCAACTCTCTGCTCAAGCAGAAGATTCTGACCTAAACCATTTCAGGCAAATGGTTGTTTAATCTTGTCTTATAACCCTCCAGTGATGAAGGACCCACAACTTCTGAAGGCAAGCCATTTCAAAACATTTGCTAGACCAATACTTGAATACAGCTCATAAGTCTGGAACCCACATTATGTATCTGATATTAACACAGTTGAGAAAGTCCAGAAATATTTCACAAGAAGACTTCTCCACTTCTCTACTCGTTGCAGAATACCTTATGCCACAAGATTTGAAATTCTAGACCTAGAAAACCTAGAACTATGGTCCGATCTAAGTATAGTATATAAAATCATACATTGCAATGACTTACCTGTCAATGAATATTTCAACACAAGAGCAAACAATAGATACAAACTCAAGATTAATCGCACCAAACTTGATTGCAGGAAATACGACTTCAGCAACGGAGTGGTCAATGTCTGAAATACTCTACCTGACTCTGTGGTTTCTTCCCCAAACCCCAAAAACTTTAACCTTAGACTTTCTACTATTGACCTCACCCCTTTCCTAAGAGGTCTATAGGGGACGTGCATAAGTGCACCAACGTGCCTACCATCCATGTCCTATTTGTTTTCGGAGATTTTCACGGGTATTTGTATGTGGATCTTTGGTTCTTCGGGTTTTCTCCCGTGTAGAATTGGAAGTATCTAGGCGACGTTTCGATGAAGTCTCATTCATCATCTTCAGGCTTGTGTCTTCGGCCTTGTGCTTCTTGGAGTAATGTGAGCTTGCAGCTGCTTCTTCCTTTTAACTGCTAGTGGGGGTGTGACTTGATTGGGTGGGGGCTTGGCTGTGTTCTGATTGGGTGGGGCTGTGTTCTGATTGGTTGGGGGTTTGGCTGTGTTCTGATTGGTTGGGGGGTTGGCTGTGTTCTGATTGGCTGGGGGTGTGTTCTGTTCCGGTGGGGGTTTGGTTGTACTCAGGTTAGTCTTAGTTGCTGGGGGATTTGAGCTGATGAGCTGTGATCCTGCTATTTGGCTTCGCGTTCGTGGTCGTGCCACATCTTCATGGTGGGTGTCAGTTCACTTCATGTATGGGTTGGGGGGGGTTGAAGCAAGTAGTGATGCAGCTGTGGTGCGGCTTTGGGCCGTGGTCGTGTCTCATCTTCTGTGTGAGTGTGAGTCTGCTTTCTATGTGGAAGTGTGGTGGCAGCTTCTTGTGTGGCCCTAGTGGGTGTGGGTCTGGTGTCCTTTATGTTAGGTACTCTTTTGTTAATGAGGGCGGGTTTCCAAATGGCTGGTAGGCGGGAGGTGTCATCTCGTTTATTCATGCTGTGTGGGCGTTTTTCTATCTCTATGGCTCCATAGCCATAGAGATAGAAAAACGCCCACACAGCATGAATAAACGAGATGACACCTCCCGCCTACCAGCCATTTGGAAACCCGCCCTCATTAACAAAAGAGTACCTAACATAAAGGACACCAGACCCACACCCACGAAGGCCACACAAGAAACTACCACCACACTTCCACGCAGAAAGCAGACTCACACCCACACAGAAGATGAAACACGACCACGGACCAGAAGCCGTACCACAGCTGCATCACTACCTGCTTCAAACCCCCCCAACCCATACATGAAGAGAACTGATGCCCACCATGAAGATGTGACACGACCACGAACAATAGGATCACAGCTCACCAGCTCAAATCCCCCAGCAACTGAGACTAACCGGAGTACAACCAAACCCCCACCAGAACAGAACACACCCCCAGCCAATCAGAACACAGCCAACCCCCCAACCAATCAGAATACAGCCAAACCCCCAACCAATGAGAACACACCCCCACCCAATCAGAACACAGCCAAGCCCCCACCCAATCAAGTCACACCCCCACTAGTAGTTAAAAGGAAGAAGCAGCTGCAAGCTCACATCACTCTGAGAAGCACAAGGCCGAAGACAGAAGCCTGAAGATGATGAATGAGACTTCATCGAAACGTCGCCTAAATATTTCCAACTCTACGCGGGAGAAAACCCGAAGAACCAAAGATCCACATACAAATACCCGCGAAAATCTCCGAAAACATATATATATATATATATATATATATATATATATGTATGTATCCATGTATTTATAACTATGTTTTTCTTACTTATACCTATTATCTTGTAAGCAATTGACAAATAAAAATAAATAAATAAAAATTTCACTGGTTAATTGTACTCACTGTTAGGAAATTTCTCCTTCAGATCCTTTGGAAAGATTGACAACCCCCACCTCTTTTTTGTGGCATCCCCTTAGATATTTGAACATGCCTCTCTCTTTCTCTCTCTCTCTCACTCTCTCTCTGTGTAGCATGCCAGCAGTGTAGGTAGTTTCCAAATTTTTGACACACTCAGCCTCAAAACTTCAATATCTCTGCTTTAGGTTAAGGAAGACAGTTTGAAACTTATGTACATTGTGAATTTGTCCCATGTTTCTATATCTTGATTTTATATTTTAAGAAAATGAAAATCATTTCAATCAACCCCTTCCAAGAAAAATAGAGGTAACCAACGGAGGTAATGAATTTGTGGGAGATGGAAGGGAAGATTATTTAGCTGTCTCTGAAAAGAAAGGTAGCTGCTTTAGTTGAGAAGCAATTGTTAATATGAATAAACTGCATTGATGTAAGGATAGAATTCTAAATATATCTTTAAATACTCTGAGAAAGGAGGCTTCTTAAAATGTCCTCTATGTGAATATTATATGAATTGAGTTGGCCATACAGTGTTTGTAAGTAAACCAGTGACATAACTGATTCCTTCAGATCAGAAAAGCCCTCAATGGCACAAAAGGTAATGTTTCCTTCAAGATGTTCTCAGCTTTTGATTTGATGAATGATTTATTGATCATATGCCATTAAATCAAAGTGGACTCTTAGTGACCATATAGATTTTTTCCATAATGAATTGCCCCTAAATTTAATCCTTCAGGTCTGTCAAAGATCATCACTACTGTAACTGAATCCATCCATCTTGTTCCTGGTTATCCTCTTCTTCTCCTTCCATACAACTTCATATATAGGTCCATATAAATCAAATCAAATAATAATAACCCTTTTCTTCCTTCAGTATGGAAATGCTTTGCTATTGCTTCCCAGATTAATCTGTAGCTCTGACAATTCCTGGTGATTTCCCAATCAAGTACCAACCAAGCTGGATCTGCTTAGCGTCTGAGTCCAGAGAAGGTCAGTCAGATGCTGGATTGAAATTATAGATTTAGACATAGAATATTTCTCTTAATAGAAGCAGCAAAGTGATGTGTAGAAAACAAGAGCCAGAAGCTAATTACATCACTTTGCTGCTTCTATTCAGAGAAATATTGTAAGCTGTCTTAGCTGAACATGGAAGCTATTGGATTTCATAAAGTAGACACTGCCACCTTATGGAAAATATAGGAAGAACCTAAAGCAGTACAGGTAGGCCTCATGTTTCTACCAAAAATTAAGCCAAAAATTTATATTGTTAAGTAAGACATTTGTTAAGTTAATTTTATGACCTTTTTTGCCACAGTTGTTAAGTGAATCACTGCAATTGTTAAGTTAACAATCACTGCAATTGTACCCTATGACTATTATTAAGTGTCATACCTTATGATTCTCGACTCCTGATAAATGTATCTTTTCTTTTATGTATACTGAGAGTATTTACATCAAGACAAATTCCTTGTGTATCCAATCATACTTGGCCAATAAACTATTCTATTCTATTCTATTCTATTCTATTCTATTCAGCAACATGATTGTTAAGGCTTGCCCATTGACTTTGCTTATCAGAAAGTCACAAAAGGAGAACACTTGACCTTGACCTTGGAACACAGTAATGGTCCTAAGTATGAACCAGATGTTAAGTATCTGAATTTTGATCATATGATCATGGGAAGGCTTCAAAGACCAAAACTGTGAAAAACGGTCATAAGTCACTTTTTGCAATGCCGTTATAACTTTGAATGGTCACTAAATAGTTGTAAGTTGCAGACTACTTGTACCTAAATTTCTGTAATTATTATTTTAATAACAGCTCATGAATGCAAATAACCAGCAGATATTAACAAATAATTGTGATCCTTTGTTGATATTTTCAGGGCTATAAAATATAGATAAAGTGCTTAAAATCTAATTCATGCCTTTTCAAAAAAATAGCTGAATGATTATAAATACTAATGCAGGATTTGATAGATGAAAATAAAATAAAAAGGAAACAGTTTATATTTATTCTGAAAACTTTAATATAATAAAGGACTCAGTGGTGGTATTCTACTGGTTCGGCCTGGTTCTGGTGAGCTGGTAGCAGTGATGACCAGTGGAGACCAAACTGGTTCTCTGCTGCTCTGCTGTTGGGCCCATCTGCCCCCCCGGGCTCCCATACTCACCTTTATCCAGGGATGGGATTTTACCAGTTCGCACCTATTCACTAGAACAGATTGTTAACATTCTAAGCAGTTCTGAGAACCGGTTGTTAGAAGAAATTACTGGCCTAATCCTGTAAGGAAGGCAGGAAGGAAACATTCTGGTGTTGCTTACAGAAACTGCCTCTCCGTTAACCCTTATTACATTCTTGGCAGGACTAGACTTCCTGACTCAGAAACTTCTCTGAAGTTATTTTTCCCTCCTTTGCTGGTACTTTGCTTGTGTGGAGTGACCATTCAAAGTTACAATGGCACTGAAAAAAGTGACTTATGACCATTTTTCACACTTAATGACTGTTGCAGCATCTCCACAGTCATGAGAGGCCAGGTGAGGAGATGCGTGCCTCGATGTGAGTGATATTGAGTTGGCCACACCCAGCCAATAACATGACCACCAAGCCATGTCCAGCCAGTCACATGACCATCAAACCACACCTACCACCTAAGCATGCCCACAGAACCAGTTGTTAAAAAGTTTGAATCCCACCTTTGACTTTATCCACTGAATTTGAAGCGCAGCTGTTTTGCGCAGCAAAGAATAGTGGCAAGTGGCAGCTGCTGAAGCGACCGCAATTGTGTAGACTTACAGGAGGTGAGTTAGAACACCTCTGCGTCTGCACAAGCACCTCTGCATCTGCGCAAAGTGTGCGCTTGGCGCACGCATACATGCAAAGTGTATGCATGTGCACAAAGCGCGCCCACCAAGCCATGCCCACCAAACCGGTGGCAAAAAATATTTGAATCCCATCACTGGTAAAGGTGATATAAAGTCATAGTGCCCACTTCATAATTGGAAAAGAAAATCTTTTTTTAAAAAAATATTTTTTAATTTTAATTATGAGAATACAATACAATATATCCAATGTATCCTTGTTATACATCTATACATTTTACTTCATCATTTATAATCTCTTTATTTAATATATTAATTACTAATTAATCTAATAACTACTAATATTTTGACCTTGTTTTCTGCTATATAACCATTGATAAAATTTATTCCATGTTTTATAATATTTAGACTCTCCTTTGTCTTTTATTTCTAAAGTTAACCTAACTGATTCTGCACATCATAATTTTTCTTATTATTTCTGTTTCTGGAGGTATGATTTCATTTTCCCAATATTGTGCATATAATATTCTAGCCTTCATCAATACATGTACTATTAGATACATTATTTCCTTCTTAATTTTTTTTGATATTATTCCAAGGAGAAAAAATTCCGGTTTAAATGGAAAATCATTAGCTATGTGGTAGTCCACAGAAAAAATATTTGCATTTTTTATATTGCACTAAATCAGGGGTCCTCAAACTATCGTTCCAGGGACAGATATGTGCAATGAACATTTGTATTGCTGCAGAGAAATCTCCCCCTTTGGGGTCTTTTTGTGAGGGTCAGAAGGGGGCAGAAATTCTGACTTGGGATTTGCTTCAGCCTCCTGGTGTGAGGCCTTGGATGAAGGCTGGAGGGAAGTGCCATTGGTGGTGAAGAGTCAGAGGGCCTTGTTCCAGTGGGACTGCATCATGGCCTGGGACTGGCTGACCATCTCAGCCCACTGAGCCTCCGGGCACTGGTACCTGGCCTTGCACTACCGCAGATCTTCCCTCTCTTTGGAAAGCCTACCCTAATAGTCCTCAGGGAGATGCTTCTGCTGAGCCTTCTTCTCAGTTAGATCCAATTTGAACTGAGCCAGCTGTTTTGCCAACTCTTTCTCGTGCATAGCTCCAATAGCTGCTTCCTGTTGGGACCCTAAGGAGCTTGGGCAGGGAGGCAAGGAATGGCTGGGAGGGGAGGGGCAAGTAGATGCCAGTGAGGCACCCCTTTGTATGAGTGACATCGAATTGGCCACACCCACCCAGTCACATGACCACCTAGCCACACTCACCCAGCCGGTCATTGGGCAGATCATATTAGTAGTCCGCAGGATTTAAAATTATGAATTTAGTGGTCCCTGAGGTCCGAAATGTTGGAGACCCCTGCTTTAGTGTTAAGTGTGGAATTTCAAACATATATAACATTTAAATTTTGTGCAACATATTAAACCAATGCCACTTACAGAAATAGAAATGTATTTACTTCAGTGAAAAAGACAAGATTTCGACATTAAATTTGGAAAAGTCTATAAAGTCCTATCTTGAAATATATCTGAATACTATAGCTAGAAGTTGCATTGCTTTAAAAAAAATTAAAGGAAACACAACTTTGTAAATGACCTTTTTTGTACTCAAATATTCAAGAAACAGCACAGTACACTTTAAATGTCTGAAAAACTTCAATTGGTTAGAGAATGAAATGTAAAAAACAATAGATACTATGAACTTGAAATCTACTTATCCACGAGAGTCAATAACTGCTTTTCCTCACTAAGGCTATCAGTACCCAGTTCAAGTGCTGCTTTCTCACAGGCGCTGATTCACCAACTAGCCGAGTATATTTTATGTAATGTGTAAAGCATCTCTAGCATCACAATACATTCAAGCATTTGGATTAATTCCCTATAACATGCTTATTTATGCATGGGTAACTCATTAGGAAAATTGCCCAGGTGAGAGGATTAAACATTTCCTCTTTATCTTTAATGAAACTTATCACTAGTTCCGTCCTCACTACATAATCAGAGGCCTCCTCGGTGACTACAGTTAAGAGGAGAGAGGGAAAAAAATTAGACTTGTTCCGTGATCTTAAGTGTCTACATCTATTTTAGCCATTAATAATCTTCTGATGGAAAAAGTGAGTGTGAAACAGAAGAATCTGTTTAGGTTTGAAACTGCCCACGTTTGAATGATGTGAATTGCCTGAAGAGGCAACTTTTTAAAGTTGGCGGGTGACTTTAGTTTCTATTGGTATTCAGTGGTACTAAGTGGTAGGTGGGGGTGACTTGGTGATCTGGAGAAGAAGTCACAAGAGAGGGAAACCTGCTGTCTGAATCATTCCACCTGGGGAGGTTTCTCTGTGATCAAATGGGCTGGCTGAGTCATTCATTAAGCCACATTGTGTGGGTTTAAGAACAGAAGCAGAGAGGACTTTTCCCCCTTGAAAATCTAACCACACGACAAACATGGCTTGGCAATGGGACATATTTTTCTTCTGTCCTGCCGCTCTCCATGACGTTTCCTTCACCTTGCCCTCTTGCCTATCGGTACAACAGGCTTAAATCATGCTTAGCTTTATTGGTGTTAAACAAATATTTTCCTCCTTATTGTGACACCGTCGGAGGGCAGCCCCAAGGTATGTACAATCTATTGCTAGAGGGGAAAGTGAACTGACTGCCATGGCCCATTCAAACAGGGTCCTTTCAAGCAGATTAGCTGAAGCAGAAGCCAATCTTTATTCTTTCAACAACGAGGACAATGGATGTTATGCTGTGCAGTTTCGGTCAGCAGAAGGAGGACTGGAGAATATCTTATGGTGGCAGCTGGAGGGGTTGGGAGTGGGAGGCACCGTGTTACGGTGGTTCTCCTCCTTCCTCTCCGACCGCTCGCAATTTGTGTTGGCAGGACGGCAGAGATTGACCTTGAGGCCCCTGATCTGTGGGGTACCTCAGGGGTCGGGGCTCTTGCCCCTCCTGTTCAACATTTATGTGAAGCCGCTGGGTGAGATCATCTGTGGCTTTGGGGTAGAATTCCATCAGTACGCTGATGATACTCAGTTGTACTTTTCTACCCCGGGCCACCCCGATGAAGCCGTCAAAGTGATGACCCGGTGCCTGGAGGCTGTGCGGTGTTGGATGGGGCGGAACAGGCTTCAACTCAACCCATCTAAGACTGAGTGGCTGTGCTTCCCAGCACCCCGGTACAGCCAACTGGTTCCATCGCTGGCTGTGGGGGGGGGGGGAAACTCTTGCCCCCACAGAGAGGGCCCGCAATCTGGGTGTCCTCCTGGATGTGCGGCTGTCATTGGAAGACCATGTGGCGGCCGTCGCCAGGGGGGCTTTTGGCCAGGTCAATAGGATCTACCAGTTGCAGCCCTTTCTGGATCGGGATGCGCTTCGCACGGTCACCTCCGCCCTGGTGACCTCCCGCCTAGACTATGCCAATGCTCTCTACATGGGGCTGCCTTTGAAGAGCATCCGGAGGCTCCAGGTGGTGCAGAATGTGGCCGCGTGGGTGGTGTTGGGGGCTCCTCGGGGCGCCCATGTTACGCCACTTCTGCACGAGCTGCATTGGCTCCCGGTGGCCCTCCGGGTGCGCTTCAAGGTCTTAGTTATCATCTTTAAAGCGCTCCATGGCTCGGGACCAGGATATGTGCAAGACTGCCTCCTGCCATTATCGGTCTCCTGCCGACCGATACGCTCCCATAGAGTCGGCCTCCTCGGGGTGCCGCCGGCTGGATGGCTGGCGACCCTGACGATGTGGGCCTTCTCAGTGGGGGCACCCCCTCTCTGGAACGAATTACCCCCGGAGATGAAGACCATCCCTGATCTCATGACCTTCCGCCGTGCGTTGAAAACTTATTTATTTCAGCAAGCCGGTCTGGCCTAGAGGTTTTTAAATTTTTAATCTGGTTTTAATCTTTCTTAATCCCCTTATTTTAATCTTTGTAAGAGCCAATATATTTAATTCTTTTAATTTTTAAATATTGTATATGTGTTTTATATGTGCATTTTATTCTGGCTGTTCACCGCCCGGAGTCCCTTTGGGAGAGGGGGCGGTATATAAATTTAAATAAATAAATATACCTCCAGGACCGCATTCTGCCAGTGATCTCCAACAGGCCGGTGCGTTCCCACGGAGAGGGTCTGCTCCGGGTGCCGTCGGCCGCTATGTGTCGTCCGGCGGCGCCGAGGGGTAGAGCCTTCTCTGTGGGTGCCCCCGCCCTCTGGAATACTCTGCCACCGGAGCTCCGTACCGGCATGGACCTGAGGGCCTTCAGGCACGCGTTGAAGACCTGGCTCTTTGAGCAGGCCGGCCTGGGCTGAGATAATGGTTTTAATTTGGTCTCCATAGTATTTAATTTTAAATTGGGGTTTTAAGGGGGGGGGCGGGGTCTTTTTAGTCTCATTTATCAGCCGATTAATTTAATACTTTTTTAATTTTTGTATATTTGTGGGTTTTAGATGGGCTGTACACCGCCCTGAGTCCCTTGGGAGAAGGGCGGTATATAAATGTAAATAATAAATAAATAAATAATAAATAAATAAATAAAATAAATGTCTGCTCAGGGGAGGTAAAAGATCTACTTTAGTTCTCTAGGACTTTTAACCCTTGCCAGTGACAACCTGTTAGAGAAGCAAGATAAACTGGGTCAGTTTATATGAATACAATAAAGCCATATTTGCGGGATTGTCTCATCCCATTGGGATTGGCCTGCCCCACCCATGCTGGCTGAGGAGGCATGCTGATGGCCCCATCAGTCACGGTATTCCAGGAGGTGGGGTCCAGGAGAAGAGCCTTCTCTAACAGATAACAGATAATCAGAGTTGGAAAGGACCTTGTGGGTCATCTATCCAACTCCCTGCCCAAGCAAGAGACCCTACACCATTTCTGACAGATGGGAGTCCAATCTCTTCTTGAAAGTCTCAAGTGATCGTGCTCCCACAACTTCCAAGGGCAAGCTGTTCCATTGGTTGATTGTTCTCACTGTCAGAAAGTTTCTCCTTATTTCCAGGTTAAATCTCTCCTTGTTCAGTTTCCATCCATTATTCCTTGTCTGGCCTTCGGGTACTTTGGAAGATAGCTTGACCCCTTCCTCTCTGTGGCAGCCCCTCAAATATTGGAACATGCTATCTTGTCTCCCCTGGTCTTTCTCTTCACTAGACTAGCCATGTCCAGTTCCTATAACTGGTTCTCTACCATTGCTCCTAACCTTTGGAAGATCTCCCCCTCTCTCCAGAAAGAGGTTGGCTCCAACCCCACTGATCTTCTGCAATTGCTTAAAAACCTGTTTCTGCCAGCTGGCTCGGGGCTCCAATGGGGTGGGGGTGAGGAGATCTTCACATTGGGAGCAGTTGACAAACTAATAACAGATCTCCCCTCCCCTCCTGCTCATCCTATTCCCTCCTTCTCCATATTTTATTTAGGGTTGTGTATTTACTCTTTTTATAATTTAGTTCCTATTGTGTATAGGTTTTGTAAATTTTTAAAATCTTTTTAATATCACAAACTGCCCTGAGTTACTTTTGTGGTAAGATGAGCAGTCAATAAATGTAAGAAGTGAATAAATTTCTTAAAAGTTTATTTTTAACTTAAAAGTTTAGTTTTAAGAAGTTCATAAACTTCTTAAAACTAAAGAAATGCTAGCTGTGATTTCAGCTGAAAAATGTATTATATGATGTATATAATGTAATATAATCAAATGTTAGGAGCTTGTATACCTGAGAACATCAGAAATTTGAAGATTTACCCAGGATTTTGGTTTCCTTAAAGTTATTTGAAATGGGAACATTTGTACTATTTATATATATTTATGAAATATATAATAATATATAGAGTTTAGGCAGCTAAGCAAAACTATGTCACAATCAGAGATGTAAATGTTGGGAGCATCCATCTTTAGCAGTACCCAGTTAATCCTGGCTAATCTAAACAATATACACTTGATGAAGGAACAATCAGAAAATCTTTAGGCTGAGCTGGGAATTTGAAAGTCTTTAGGCTGAGCTAGGAATTTGAAACAGCATTCTGGAAGGAAGCCATGACACTTCAATTCCATATTCTTGACAAGGATACTACAAGAAAGTTTTCATGAAGCTACTGGGATGGAGCTTAATCTGAAAGTAATTTTTTGGGGAAAAAAAGGAACAAATATGCTGGAAAGCTGACTCATAAAGACCTTATTGTGGAATACATCAGACAAAACATTTTTATCAATTCGTAAATGTGAGTGTTTACTGGTCATATTGCATATCACATTAAAACCCAAAGTGTGATATGTTTGCAGTTATATGCTAGCATATAAACTACTATATGTCACTGTCCTGTACTGGCTAAAATGAATAGAAACTGTGTGTGTGTTGCCCATTCTTGGTTTAATAGAAAGTATGGAAATAGGAAAAACTTGAATTGAAGAAAAGCTTCAAAAATTCTCCAGGAAAAAAAAAGTAATATGGATCTTTCTCCAAGAAGGTATCCCTTGCATATTGTGCAGTATGCAGATCCAAAGTAGAGAAAATGCTTTGGATCTCACCTGATTGTATACTTGTAGTCAGCTCATTAAAGAAGACCCATCTCTTTCTTGGTATTGCATGGTAATCATGAGATCCCATTGAAATGAAGGCTTCGTTATTGGTTCAGGTCAGGATAATGAAGCATCTTTCAGTTGTTCAGCTAACTGTGATTGACAGATTGATTCACAGATTTTCAGCATTTCAATTTCCAGAAACATTTCTTTGTTGCTTTCCTCTAGCTTTAGATTTATGAGTTTGGGGATAAACAGATCTGAAATTTTTGCCTTGTTACTTGAAATATGCCAGATTTTCTGAAACTAGAAACTGTGGATAAAATGTAGAATTAAGTTTCTGAAAAGCTATCAAATATCTCACTAAACCATGATGTGGTTTTGCAATTTTAGCATATCTCAATGAATTCTGAAGCTAACTTATTTAGCTAACTATCCTTAAATTGAATCACCATTTTGCAATTTTAGCAAAATGGATGATATGTGAAATTGAAATCACTTAAAACAAGAAAAGCGCATTAACTCTTCCTGAATATACAAGATATACATCATATCAAGGGTCTTCAAACTTGGCAAGTTTAAGATTTGGACTTCAACTCCCAGAATTCCTGAGCTAACATGACTGGAGGAGGAATTCTGGGAGTTGAAGTCTAAAAGTCTTAAAGCTGTCAAGCTTGAAGACCCCTGATCTACATCTATATATAACTTATGTCTGATCATCCATGATTGGCTAAACCAAAAGTTCTCAGGTGAGAAACCAAAATTTCTGTTGCTCCTAGGTATTGGCCAGCTCTAACATTAAGGAGTTGTTAGTTGTTTATTCCAATATGTAATTAAATTAGTATGGGAGCCTGCAATTTGTTCGTTTGGTTCTGGGAATGATTCTTCAATAAATAACTGATTATCAAGTTGTTTTTCTTAAGACTATACCCTTCATGCAGTGAATTAGTTAAGCTACTAAATCTGTACCAAAAAGGATTAGATAATCACAGTAGCAATTTCTCATAAGTATAATGAAGTGATAAATAACAACACTTCTTCCTTGAGTTCATTGTAAAAGCAATGTCGTTAAAACAAAAAAAATACCTTAAAATATACCTTGTATTATGGAGAGTGTTACAATCACATTTCTCAATTGTTAAGAAGACACTCTAAATGCAGTATAAATTCTGTAGTGCAGAAAAAGATTTGGAAGTGAGTCACACCCTCTGTGATCTGAAAATAAACTGTAGTTTTCTTAAGAGGTTTCAAATAGAAATGAACTTAAAATATTTGCAACTCTTTTTTTCTGGCTCATGTTTGAATCCTGAAAAGCATCACTTGTGCTTTAATGAATAATGCTGAAGTGCTGTGCTTTTCAAATCTGAAGTGCTTCTTCTGCAGCTTTGGGAATAATATTAACATGTCCATCTCTGTTAATCTAAGTGAAGCAGCAACCTCCTTTAATCACATAATGAAGAACAAGTATTAAACTCTTGGGTTGGATTGTGATCTTAACCAACCTGCCTTCATGAGCTAACACAAAAGAACTCTAACAAACAGCACATAAGTAAGAAATGAGAATGCACTTTGAATGCACATTATGAAGATCTCTGCTTGTCCTTTGTTTCCACAGACAATTGACAGTTTTGCTCTTTGACAGGGCAGCAAATTACTGATCTCGCAGACATTTAACAAGGTAGCAACTGAACTGATGCTTTAGAAGTACTGCCAGAGCATAAAGCCCTGTACTTCTGGAAACTCAGAAGTAACATTTGGAGAGCTTTTGATCTCCTAGCTCTGCCATGGAGAATATGTTTTTATCTTTCCTCTGTACAAAATATTTTGACAGCACTTCAAATATCAACAAAACCTCTCTGGGTAATTTTAAAATGTTCCCTCACAAATAAATGATGGAGAGTGGAAGATGACTGTTCTAATCTTAAGAAAAATAACTGATTAATACAACTGGCTGCCAATCTTCTTTTTTAAAAAAGCTATTTTTTTGTCCTAGTTTTGTACCACGAATGTATCATTGCAATGAATGACAAATGAATTACACAAGTTTTTCTTGCATTCGTTTTATAGACTGAGCTCATCCAACTTTGAATGAGAAAAACTCCATGCTATGTCTTCATTTGGAGCAATAAGCCTGTTGGTCAAATGGTTGTCATACCAACAAAACTATTGCCTTTGGTTTGCCTCCTCAAGACTTTTCCTCCAGCTTCCTCTTGTGTAATCTTTCACTGCAGAACATTTCTTACTCAAAGAAACAAGTAAAGTTTCCTGTCTCCTTTGAGAAAGTAGAGAAGGTGGGACCTCTGGCAGATTCTTTAGAACCCCTAGCTCTCTGGTATGTGCAATTTGCTCCTTTTAAAACTCAAATGCCATTCTGGTGTTTACTTCAACTGTAAAATAATTGTTTGGAATTAATGATAGAGAACAAGCATTTGCTCAGTTTTGTTGTTGTTTTCCTTTTTTCAAAGATCAGTGTGACTTCCTCTTTTCCTTCAGTTTTGCAGTGCAGATAAGTAGCGAGAAGATAGGGCATGGCCCAGAGAGAATTAAACATTTTACATTCCCACTGATTTCAAGGAGAGAGATTTAAATAAGTCAGCTTGTTTGAAAAGGGACTTATTTCTGAATTACTGCCTTCAATGCATTTATTGAAATCTAAGGACAGAAATCTTTTCCTCTGGGTTTTTATCCTGCTCTTTGGATTCAGATGGTGTTTAACTTTCATAGTGAAATGTAGAAGAAATGCTAACAGAACAGTTCAGTTTCAGAATAAAGATTTTATTACTGCAATCAAAACAAGTACAAATGAGTATAGTCTTTATTGTCAGAATTTGCAATATCGATAATTTGCTTTTAAAATTATGTCTGTGCACGCACTCTTGTTTTTGAATGATTGTCTACTATAATTGTATTTATCTGGAGTTGTAGCTTATGTTTTGTGACATGTTTGGCTGATTGGGAAAAGGTCCAACAACTGTGCATTAGAAACCTTTCTTAACTTTATAATGTGATACATTATTATAATATGCATAGTATAAATATAGACATACAGCAAGAACAGCAAACCAGACCTCACCTGTCAGATTGCACAAAAACAAATTTTCACACAAGAGGGCACATCTCAAGCTCTCTTGAATTCTGCTTCAATTGTGGATTGCTTTTCCACACTGTTTACCTCTAGCCTTGACCAGGGGTGTTTCATACCCATCATTTCAATGCTCTTCAATTCAAGCTAGGAGTGAAATTATTCAGAACTCAGAAGGGGTAGGCAGCCTGATATGTTTCTTCATAGATCCTAAGACATCTCATAACAACTGCCCCAAAACTTTATATAAAACTACCCATAGAAGTTTGAATAAACTGGGAACAATGTTTGTCTCTATTTCCGGTACTCCAATTCCTTGATTACTCCAGTTACTAAGTTAAATATGACTAGTTCAAGGGAGGGAGGCAGAGAAAGCTTGCCTCCTGATGGGAAATTTAGTTCTGCTTAATGTACTTTGCAGAAGAATTGATTATAAATTTCAAATGTTTTGGCACGTTTACAGGAATTAATTCTAAAAGTAAAATGTGTGTGGTACTGTTTCCAATCTTTCTAGTTTTCTTAGAGAAATTTCAAATTGGACCATATTATCTTTTGGGACATTCTCAATTTTATTTAAAATTTTAAATAAGGGCATAAGAAATGAGGGAAAATTTAAAAGTACAGAAGAATTTTTGCTCATCAATTCTAACAGGATTTTACTGTTCATTTTCCTCTGGTTGTATGCAATGGTACAGTGCAAGTGCTAATTCAGTATTTATTGTTATGCGTCAGATTTATTATTTCAAAACAAAATGAAACTAAAGTACATCTTTTCAGCAATGGTGGAAAAGAAGGTGGGGTGCAAAAATCATGCAACACAAATGTAGCACAAAAAAATTCTGAAGAATTTTAAAATTAAACATTGTTTTATTCAAATTTGGTCTTACTTTTACTGATATTAATGAAGCAATCTTATATAGAGTGCTCCTCTCTATATTATTTTTTCAAGACATAAATAATGATGTTTTGCACTTCTGCTTAAGATTGCAAACATACTTAATATTTATAAGTATTTTATGTTTAATTATGCATGATTTTTTTTTTATTATGGCCTTTTGTCTAGTTTCCATTTTCTAGTCTTTTCTTTTTTTTCTTTTTAGTTGATCACTACTTAATTACTCTTCAAGAAACAGAAAAGATTAGAGGGTCCTAACAGTTATTCAATTCATGAAGCACACCTACTTATTTTCTTGGATATAAACCAGCAAACTGCCTACTAAAGTAATGAATAGACACCAATTTCATATGTGCTTATCAGTTTCACATATTGTGTCTGAACAAAAAGTATTTACAAATTAAGCAACTGGTGAAAGCCAGCCTCAAAGTAAATAGCAAAAAATGGCCCTACTATTTTTTTTTTACCAGTCAGAAGAACAAATAAACCAGGAAATAAATGAGATCAATTTTAAAGGCAATGCACATTTTTATTTTTAATTCATTTTTAAGTATATGAGTTCATACCCCCAGTTTCTTAGATAATTATCTTTCTTCTGGTTGATGGAAAATTCCTCTCACTGTATTTATGATAAATTCTATCAAATGAAGACATTTCATTTTCAATTCATCAGAATAAACCACTGTGATCTGATTGGTACATCCCAAACCCAAACTCTTCATTTAGCCAAAGTATAACGTCAGCATGTGCGCAACACACTTTCATTGTGATGCTGATTTGTGCAATTAACAGGTAGCATGTTGTACAAGTTACTTTCTTTCCAGTGTTATTATTTCTGATTGTTCCATAATGATTCTTACTTTTTCCTTCACCCCTATCCCCCCCACAGGTTTTTACCACTGAAGCAAGCATTTTAGATGCAATAACAAAAGCATATCTTATTTTGTTTCAGGTAAGCAATTTGATTTTTTTCTTTACTATTGACTCTGATTCTTATGCAGGTCTGGTAAGGAGTCTTTCAATTCAAGAAAACTTTTTATAATTTTGGAAGTTTTTACTTTGTCTGTGCCCAAAGATCAACTTTTATTTTATTTTCAAGTTAGCAGGGGCATTGGGTATCAATTGCATTTTAGTGGTATATGTACCATTATTCAATAAATCCTACTATATCACAGATAATTGGCTCCTCTTTATGTCATAATAACACTACATTTCTGCCATCTGTTCAAATATTTTCCCAATCATCTTGTCAGCTTTGCTGTATATAAAAATCAACATGGACTTCTTGCCCTAGAAGTAACATCATCTGCAAAATAGAATTATTTGCAGGATTGATGAATGACAGTTCAAATATCCATTATTTTCCACTCCAGTTGCAAATCTGTTCAAATGTTATAGTCAGAAACATGGATCAAAGGAATATATATAGCATTCTTACATACTGCTTCATAGTGCTTTCCAGCACTTTCTGGATGGCTTACAAAGTTCTCTTTTTACTGACCACGGAAGGATAGTAGGCTGACTCAATTTCTGTGTTTGTATGAAAGGTAAATATGAATACACTTAAAAATACTTACTTTTTATGGAAAGGTGTTTATTAGAAAAGATTATTCAAAACAGTAAAAAAGCCTGAATAACGATTGATGAGACAGGATGATGCTATCTAGGATCATTTTAGGCAGTCTTCAAACAAAATGTCTAAGCAATATCTTCAAGGTTTCCCCCTGTGTTACAGATACTTTGATGGGAAATGAGGGTCAGTTAATTTGGATCTAATAATCTCTGCATAAATATATTTGCCTACTGGTTAAAACTAAGCCCCAACACGACCCATCTAACATTGGTAGACAACTATCAATTTGTCTGAAAGGTAGAATAATTTCTAGCCACTCTTACAAGAGCTGAGACCAATGTTAACAAAACAAAACAGCGATAGTTTTCACATAGTGAAGTCCCCATTTCAGTTCTTACCTGAAAATTTATATTTAGATTTGGAAAGGGGATATTTTCAGATGACTCAGGAAGCAATGGCTTTAGTCCGGTCAGGATGGGCAGCTGGAGATTTCCCATGCCTGAATGTGTGGAAGCTTGGAAATTCAGGCAGTTTCAAACCTTCCTTACTGTTTGAAGGATCTTTTATCATGTGGTGCACTGTTTTACAAATTAGTTACTGTTATAGCCAAAAAACAACGTTCAGAGAATTTTCTCAAAGTTGCACAGGGAAGCATATGAATTGTCCTTCATTCCAAATGATAATTAGAGACTGATAGGAATAGAATATTTCAAGCCAGGGCAAGAAAATGGATGCATTCTGTATGGTCTGGACTGGCATAGCCATAGAAGCTGACACAGTGGTGGGATTCACATTTTTTTACTACCACTTCTGTGGGTGTGGTTTGGTTGGTGTGGTTTGGTGGGTGTGGCAGGGGAAGGATACTGCAAAATCTCCATTCCCACACCACTCCTGGGGGAAGGTTACTGCAAAATCCCATTCCATCTCTACCCCGCTAACCTGCTTTCCAGCTCCGTTCTCCTGTGCAGGGCAACAGAAGAAGACCCAGCTCATCAGCTGGGACTCAGGAGGCAAAGAATAGATGGGGCGGGGCCAGTCAAAGGTGGTATTTGCTGGTTCTCTGAACTACTCAAAATTTCCGCTACCAGTTCTCCAGAACTGGTCAGAACCTGACGAATACCACCTCTGAGCTGACATTGGCTATGATAGCTGAGTTTACATAATCCCAATCATCTAGGTGGCATAATGTTATCTTTCCTCAAGACATATTATACACACCAGGCTCACCTAAAATTAGGTGAGCCTTTGTTTTCATAAAGTTATTGATTGACAGTGATCTAATTCAATCACAAGCAATCCATTGAGTATTGCTGAAAGCAAAATTGGCTGTTTTCTTCCAAAGAGTTCCACCAGACACATCTCTAGAAGCTAAAACCATAAGGCTATGTCTGATTTAGATAGTTATGTCAGGCATGCAAATTCATTGGAGAAGGCAATGATGCTAGGGATGGTTAGCAGAACAAGAAGACGGGCAAGCAGAGAACACATTGGCTTGATAATATCAAATCTGATACAAAGTTGAACATCCAACAATTGAACAAAGCTGTCCTTGACAGGGTAGAACACCTGCTTATAAAGTCATCACGATTAAATGGTTAAAGTAACAACAGATACACAGAGGGATGTAAACTAACAGAAATGACCAGGTGCATTCTCCCTTCCTCCTCTTTTCAGGAAAAGAGAAAACAACCCATGATGAGGGTTTCACTTAGTTACTAAACTGAACAAAAGACCAGGGATCTTTTCATCTTTCTAAATCTTTTAAAAACCCTGGTAGGCTTGTGGAAGCACGTGATCTTTTTGTAGATCTTTTTCTTCTCTGCATTTCCTGGTTTGGTCATATGACTTCATGACATTGCAAATTCACATACTCATTCCAGGAAGGCTTGGAGAAGGAAGAGGTTTCTCTGCAACAGCTGGGTTTCTAGAGGTTAAGCAAAGCTGAGTTATTTTACATAGTAAAAAAAAAATGTAAATATGATTTCCATCTGCTGCCATGGAGTCTGGTGAATCTTCTTTCAGATTCTTTTGTAGAATTCCAGGCAAAGATAGCAGACCTACACTAATCCCATTATAAACATAAAGTAGTGTGTCTGATAAATTGGAAAAAATGTTAGAACTTTAGAACCAGATGTCATCAGATATGCTAGAAACACACAACTATAAGAGCCACAGTGGTGGTACATTGGTTAGAAGGCAGTATTGTAGGCTAACTCACTGCTTACTGCCAACAGTTCAATTCTCACCTGCTGAAGATTGACTCAGCCTTCCATCTTCTGAGGTTGGTAAAATGAGGACCCAGATTTTTGGGGGCAATATGCTAATCCTGTAAACCTCTTAGAGAGGGCTGTAAAACATTGCAAAGTGGTATATAAGTCTAAGTGCTTATTGCTATTTTGTAGGTGGCATTCATAACTTCCCTCTCTTGGTTGCAATGGGAATAATAGTACTTCACTACAGTCCACCTTTCTCTTCACTGTTTCTTATAGGTTTTAAATTATGAGAATATTGTTTGTAGCATTATTTCTCTTTTTCTGGTTGACTTTTGTTCTTCCTTATAATGTATATATCAAAGAAAGGGTTTCCTATCTGTCTGCTTATATTTGGGATCCAATTTTTATACAGCACTGAAAATGTTTTTTTACAGCATTCCTCTTCCCTTGTTTTAGTCAATTATAGTCAAATTTAACATCTCTATTATTTTTAATTCATTATAGTTAAGTATGTTAACCCAAATATTTTTATCTATTGTTAGCCACAGTGGTTTTTTAAATAAAAAATAATGCATCAAAGTTGTTCTTATGAAACTGTATTGTTCAAATTCATCTGTGTGTCTGTCCATATATAAAGTAATTTTATTTTTTTGTTAAGTTAACTTTCCGTTCCTTAAGCCAAATATTTTTGAAAAGGCAAAGAAAAATATTTTTCAAAGAATCTCTAAGTAATTGAGGCTCTGTGGTCTATCAAAATGTGCTTCAATCCTTAATATCATATTTTACTAATGGGAATTGTTCAAAAACGAGTTATGTTGATGGTTGAAGTATTAGAGTTGTGTCACTACATAGTTATGCCTGCATCAGTTATGCCTCCTTTCAGTGCCTGTTGTGGTTAGCCAGCAGCAGGTGTGGACGGCTGAGGAGAGCGAGAACTCAGATGAGGGGCCAGGACCATTAGGGACTGGACTGCTGCCTTCAGAAATTGTGGGGGCTGGCAGCAGTGATGAGGAGGTTCCCAAGAAATCTGTGCCAAGTGCACATGCGCGCAGGTTTGCTCATAGAAAAGAGCAGTTACAACAGCACGGGCGACTCGGGAGTAAGATTGCCCCTTCTTCAAGAAGATAAAAGCCAGCTGTGAAACGAACGTACTTTGCAGAAGGCAAAGACATTTTGAAACTACAGCTTCATGGACATTCCAGTATCCTGAATTTGTATTTGAAGATTCTTATTTTGCAAATTATTTCTTGTCTGTTATCTTTTGGCAAGTCTTGCACAGTTTGGCAAGGCCTGTGCTTATCACAGCTAATTATTTTGTAAAAGCATTACAAGGTTTCTGTTCCTTTTGAATTGTGTTTGATTTGTTGGAAAAGGGCATTGGTCAGAACAGTGTCATGGGAGAATTGGAGACAATTTGGAGAGGCACAAAATTTAAAATAAAAACATTTCTTCATTGAGGATGAAGGTGGCAATCAAAGATTTAATTTCTAAACGATAGAAATTGGAGCCTGCCTTTACAGAGCTATAGATGAAAATATACACCCAAGCTTTCTAACATCACAGTGTGCACTGTTGTATGCCTTGTGCTCCTGTTTTAAGCACAATGGATATGTACTCCATTTGTTGTTATTGCCCACTGAGCGAAAATTATGCTCAGAACAAATATTCCTGCAGCAATGGCCCCAAACATCAAAGTTTTTCCTACTTTGCAATCTGGGCCTTTGGCTTTTAAGTCACAGTGTTGGGTGAAGAAGAGAGGAAAATGTCTGATGAAATGTTTGATTCCTGTCTGAAGAATCAGGGAGTTGCACCAATGGTATAATTGTAAATTCCTGGAGAACTTTTTCCTCTTCTTCACTATTTATCTTTGTCCTTTTCTCCTCATGGGTTTCAGCCTACGTATCCTGCTTCCCCAAGCCACATTTTGTATAGTCAATTGCCAGAAGTGGAGAGGTCTATTCATTTTTAGCCAAAGTATACAAACCCACTTGGGGCTAACCCACTGTGTATCAACCAGGCAATTTCTAACTATCACAAACTATGATTTAAAGAATGCAAGTCCAGTGCTATGTGTGAAAGGAACCCCTTTCTTTCCTTTCTGCCTGTTTATCTTTAGTTCCTCGGTTCAATCCTGAACCCATGGCCTCAGGGACTGAGTCTACTTCTTTTGCAGGTCTGCTATTTAGAGAGCTATTTTGAATTCTGTTGCATGGAATATAGTACAGTGTAACTAGCAGCACTACAATATGTCCATTAAATGCTAATGGCAAGCATTTTCCTAGCATTATTACTTTCTAAATGTAATTATCCTCTTTGTTTTCCAGCTTCTCTGTTTATTTCAATACTTTGGATGGCAGCTGATGGCAGAGCCACTGTGAGTACATAGTTTTTAATGTTAATGAGAGAAAAATTAATATTATTCATTTAGTGAGAAAGTTATTTGGTGGGGCTATAAAAGCCTTTTCTATATTCTTTTTGGCTACTGAAGCATCCAGTAAACTTTCAGGTACTTAAAGGGAATAATGACTTCGGCAGGAACATTATAAATTGTGAAAAATCTGATTTATTTTTTCAGATGAGGACACTTTCTAAAGTGCCACTGCCAGATGATGCTTAGATACAGTACTGAGTAAACAATGCATCATGGATGACACTCCAGGATCTGACCATATGGCGAGAGTATTTGCAACCAGCCTTTGGCACTTTTTAATTCCAAAAGAGATACAGTAGTTTTATTATATACAGAAAAATGACACGATAGAGTTGTTACCTTCCTAATAGTGGATCACATTATCCTTGTAAAACCACCAGCAGTATCTGCAGCAAAGTTAAAAAAAAAAACAAGATGGTGGCTGTCTCCATGTGATTCAGGCCGTAGCTATTTTAATGTACATTATATACACATATGCAAAAATGTTTCACTCTCACAGTCACAACTACCATTTTGCTATTTCACACATACACACACTCCTCTGTACACTGTGATAACATGCCAACATCTATGGGAGAATGGTTAATGGGAAGTTTTCTTCCTGAGGTGATAAGTATCTTTTGTAGAAAAACATCTGATTATTTCTACTCCAAAATGGCTGCATTGGTCACTTCTTGATTTGCTTTTTTTGAAACAAGATGCAATCTAATGACAACTTCTTGAATTCACTGTTTATCTCCCAAAAAGCATCTTCAGCTTTTCTGGCTCCTAGAGATTAAGATTGTCTGTTTGGCCAGCAGACTTCTTTTCAATGATGCGATACAATGTAGATTGCTTTTCCGGTAACTAGGTGCACTGCTGTATTATACTGCTGAAAAGAATAATGCTGAAATTAGAAGGCTGTATACCAACCATTTTTCTAATACAGATGAGGCGGATTAGAAGGTTCATGGAAGCGTTTTCTCAAATCCACTTGAAAAAAAAAGTATTGGGCTATATAATTGTCTAGATTTGTCTCTTCCCAGCCTTTCCAGGCTTAATTTAAAGCAACAAGCCTGATCAAGATGTTGGAATACAGAATTATTCTGATAAGAATTCTAGATGGTCCATTCCATTATCCATCTCCTTGGTTTTCATAACCCAACAAACTATGAAATATTTCTCCCTTTCTAAGTTATTTTCCTCTCAAAAAATGTGGGTGTGCAGTCCCACTGGTGCGTAGGATATTGTGCGTAATTACATAGCATTTGGCTATGTATTAAGCAATTGGCTTAAAAATCCCCATCCCATTTCAGAAATAGAAGACACCAAAGGTTGACAAAGGTGCTCCTGGGCCTCTTCTCTGCCATTCTGTCCAGACAGCTCCTCTGTTTACTGGAAAATTGGAAATGCTGACATAGGCGGGTTCATGGCTGAATTGCTGTTTCATAATGACTATGTCTGTACTTGATGGCAGTGAAAATTATAATGATGTTGTCCTGGCAGTTCACCGTAGGGCCACTTAAGTTGCAGTGATTGGTGGCTGAGTTTTCCCTCCCATTAACATTCTCATTTGCTAGGTGGGAAAAAAAATAAGTACAAATTGCTATCCCTAGTGGGATGGAGTTCTGCCAGAAGCAATTTTAGGGATGTTGACAGGTCAGTGCCACTTTGTTCTCTCCAGTGGTAGGATTCAAATGTTTTTTACTACTGGTTCACTGGGTGTGGCTTTGTGGGCGTGGCAGGGGAAGGATACTGTAAAATCTCCAGTCAATGGTGGTATTTGCCAGTTCTGCAAACTACTCAAAATTTCCGCTACCGGTTCTCCAGAACTGGTCAGAACCTGCTGAATACCACCACTGGTTCTCTCCCTTGGTCCTGCCAACTGCATGAATCTTTTGCAATGCTTTAGCCATGGAACAGAGTAAGCTCAACCATTCCTGTGGATCAGTTGCTTACATGGTGGGCCATGGGGTTGGTATGGGCTGCCAAGCAGGACATGCTCTATGTATTTGGAAACTGGTGAAGACCAAACTTTCCCAAAGGGTCTTTTAGAATGATTGTTCACCAGTGGTATATTCACTTGGGTTCAGTATTAAAGTCATGTTATTGGTTTTGTTGTAGTGTTTATTTTTGAAGGGTTATTCTTACCAAGGACATTTTATGATATATGGTACCATTGCAAATTATCTTGAATTTGAAAGGATACAGTGGCATACAAATTTATCTGACAAAGTTACAGTTATTCCCTCCCTAGTCTTGTGGTGTGGTGTGGGGAGCAAGCACAGGCTGAAGCCAGGGAGATATTCCAGGGCATGCTTCAGGTTAACAGGGAAAGTCTCCCTCTTTAGCCAGCTTCAACTCCTGTGCAACCTGCAGGGAGGCTGTGCAATGATCTGGGAAGGGATGACTTCATAGAGTAAGATTTTCCTTTTCTGTCACAGGACCTGTCAGTTATTTACTGGGTAAATAGAATGTCAGACATGCTAGTCTCCAGCTTATTCAACAGGAAATGGGCAGATGACAGTCTCTTTTACATAATCATCTCCATCACTGCTAAAGTGCCACAATCATGCAAGTAGCAAAAGTTTGGGTTGAGGGAAGATGAAAGATACTCATTCCACAGTGGGTCAGACGATTACTAGGACTTGACTAAGCTTAGGGGATATGAAGAAGACATTGTCATGAGCATAGTGTTCTTAAACAGTGGTTGCAATTCTTGAAGTCTTGGTGTGGTGTGGAATAAAATTATTTATAGCTGTTCTGACCTAGAGGGTATCACTAATACAGTTCCAGGGAAAATGTTCAGAAAAAATAAAATCAAACTGCTTGAATTTTCTGAATCTGTTTAAGAAATTTGCAAATGTGGCAAATGCTTCCAAGTTATTGAAATAACTTTATTACATTTAATTCAATTTCATAATTTGCTTTGACTTCAAATTCACTGTAGAGGATTGTTTTGATCCAGAGATTTGACTGAATCAATTTCAAATGCAATTTCTATGTTGAAGTTTCACAGACCCCTAATCCAGAACATATTTTCTGCAAGACTGACTTCAATTGGCAAGGCTAAGGATGAAGACAAAGATTCAGCTAAACCCTTTATTTGTACAAATACATTGATTAGGAAATCAGGAACAGATTTTTATTTTATTTATTTGATTTGTCAATCGCTTACAAGATAATAGGTATAAGTATAAACATGAGTAAGAATACAGGAAATAGGTATGAATAAATGGGGAAAATAGGACAGGGATGGTAGGCACGATGGTAAACTTATGCACATCCCTTACAGACCTCTTAGGAATGGAGTGAGGTCAATAGTGGATAGTTTGAGGTTAAAGGAGTAGTGGTTAGAGGATGTAACAACAATGCCAGGTAGTGCATCCCAGGCATTGACCACTCTGTTGCTGAAGTTGTACTTTCTGCAATTAAGTTTGGAGTGGTTTACATTGAGTTTGTATCTGTTGTGTGCTCTTGTACTGTTGCAGTTGAAGCTGAAGTAGTCATTGACTGGTAGGACATTGTAGCAGATAATTTGGTGTTTTATGCTTAAGTCCAACCATAGGCGGCATAGTTCAAGGTTGTCCAAGCCCAAAATTTCAAGCCTGGTGATATAGGGTATTCTGTTACAAGCAGAGGAGCGTAGTACTCTTCTTGTGAAATACTTCTGGACTCGCTCAATTGTATTAATGTCTGATATACAATGAGGATTCCAGACTGATGAGCTGTATTCGAGTATTGGTCTAGCAAAAGTTTTGTATGCTCTAGTTAGCAATTCAATATTTCCGGAGGAGAATGCTTTGAATGAAGATGCCCTCTTGACACCTGTAATAATGTAATAAGTGTTGTACAGTCATGAACGTTCTCTTTTGGGGCCAGGTATCTGAGAAGCAGATATCAGTCCAACTGGATGAAGACAATAACCTAAGCTTCCACCCCTCAGTTTAGAGAAGCAATCAGCACTTTCATTACTTTTATCATTGCCTCTCCAAAGAGTGGGAGAGGAACATGCAGTATATAACTATTGTGTGCTCTAAGCCAGGGGTCACCAACTTTTTGGACCTCAGGGACGACCAATCTCATAATTTTAAATCCCAGGGACCACTAACTGGTTCTGTGGGCATGGTCTAATTTCTGGGTATGGCTTGGTGGTCATGTGACTGGCTGGGCATAGCTTGTATGTAAATATTATAAATATTTATATAAATATTGATTTTTTTATTAAAAAAGAAAAACTTTTACCCCAAATCAGGCAAAGCAGTCAGGCAGTCACAGAATCACAGATTCATTCAGAAATCTATCTATCTGCCATTGGCTAGCTCACTCTGTCACATAAAATTTGCTGGCAAGCAAGCTCACAAAATTAACTCACAACACACCATGTATGTAAATATTGAATTTTTTATTACAAAAAGAGCAACTTTTACCCAAAATCAGGCGAAGCAGGCAGACAGATTGAGTTGCTCATAGAATCATTTAGTGATCTACCTATATGCCATTGGCTAGCTCAGTCTGTCACATAAAATTTGCTTTCCATGAATCTGCACTGAATAATAGAACCTTCAGTCCTAAGGGAGGTTTGGCTGTGCTTAAAAGCAGAGCTGCAGATCTAAAGACTAGCTAGAAAGCAAGAAATCCAACCACTTCCTGCTTCCTAGCTAATCTCAGAGGTGGGATTCTACAGGTTCGCACCTATTCTCTAGAACCGGTTGTTAACATTCTAAGCAGTTCAGAGAACCAGTTGTTAGACGAAATTACTGGCCTAATCCTGTAAGGAAGGTTGGAAGGAAACATTCTGGTGTTGCTTACAGAAACTGCCTCTCTGTTAACTCTTGTTACATTCTTGGCAGGACTAGACTTTCTGTCTCAGGAATATCTCTGGAGTTTTTTCCCCCTCCTTTGCTGGTACTTTGCTCGTGTGGACTGACCATTTAAAGTTACAATGGCACTGAAAAAAGTATGACAATTTTTCACACTTATGACTGTTGCAACATCCCCACAGTCATGAGAGGCCAGGCGAGGAAATGCATGCCTCGATGTGAGTGATATTGAGTTGGCCACGCCCAGCCAATAACACAACCACCAAGCCATGTCCACCCAGTCACATGACCACCAAGCTATGACCACCACCTAAGCCATGCCCACAGAACCGGTTGTTAAAAAATTTGAATCCCATCCCTGGCTAATCTAAATCTCCTGACACAGCAGAACAGATGATGGTCAGAAAAAGAAAAAATAGCAATTTAGCAGGCAAATTTTCTGGGTAAGGAGTGAGTGGGCGGGGAGGGTTCCTGCAGGCCATGTGGGCTGCACAGCCTTGTGTTTCTGCACAGCCTGGATTAATTGCTTTGGGGGGACGTGCTCTGGGGCTGAGATTTCTCTACGGCCCACCAAAATTTTCTCATGGCCCACCAGTGGGTCGCAGCTCACCGGTTGGTGACCGCTGCTCTAAGCTGTCTTCTACGTATCTGAGCTTAGATATGTAAACTGTCCTAACAGTTTCATTATTACCTGCAAGGTCAAGTTTAAAAAATAGTGTTGTGGGAATTCTGCTTAAACTCCTAAAGTAAAAGTCTTCAAATTCCACTATATTCTGTCATTTCTGACTTACATACCAGTCTATTTGGTTTGAATTTTGGATCAATCAATTTGCTGAGTGATTTATAGGTTACATAGCATCTGGCTACAGTAATAATCATATGTCTAAAGGAATCCTTCCTTCCATATAAACTCTGTGCATTGAGGTTATCAGGGGAACTTCATCTTTTTATTCTGTCTGTGAGAAGGACAAAAGGATCTCAGCGATTGCAGCAAATTTTGGAGTACCTTCCAAAGAGAGAATATTTGGCATCAACAAAGTGTGTGTGTGTTTGGCATCAGATGCTCTTTTTAGTGCCAATTCACTTTTATTTGGTAATACATTAACAATTTCTGTAACAACAATCTCCCACAGGTTAAGTACATTCAATTGTTTATTTCAAATTGTAGATTTTAAGAAATCCCTGAAACTGTGACCTGAACATTCCATAAATAGTTTTTTGAAAAAGAATTCACATAGATCCAGACTAAATTCAAATACATTTTCATGGGGCAACTAAAACTAGGTGAAAGAACAATTTCTGGTTATGATGTTACAAATTTTCTTCTCTGTTGACATCCATGTTGCTTCTGTGACAATGCGGTGTGTTGTTTACTCATCACCAGGATGATGATGAGACAGCATTGTGCTTTCGACACACTCTTTGAGACAGAGATGATGTGATATTATTGTTCCCTAAGGGAGGGGACAGTTCAATTTACATCTGAAACAATTTACCTTGATTGAGATTAGTTTCTAACCTCCCATTCAGTAAAACCAAAGTAACTTTTGTCTTTATAGATTTATGCAATCTCCAGCACTTCATATGTGTTTCCAACTTCCCATGTTTTGAAGAGGTTAAGATTCAAAATGGATACCTAAGATATATAAAACACCCTTGAAAACTCTAACTCCTGCTTTTAAGGAGCAAAATGAATCCTTTAATTTTTTAAAACTATTTTGCCCCTTAAAATACCCACAAAATCCCAAAAGGATTGGAATATATTGGCCCTGTCAATGAGACTGCTCATCTATGTTGCATATCAGGCCAAAAATACTGCTCAAATATTTTGAATGAAGTCATTTGAAATGCCATGGACTAGCTCCATACCCCCATCCTGGGAGAAATAATTATCTTGCCTCCAGGGGTGGGATTCAAAGTTCTTAACAACAGATATGTGGGCATGGCCTAATCTGTGGGTGTGGCTTGGTGGTCACATGACTGGCTGGGCGTGGCTTATATTTATATTATAAATAAATAAATAAATATAGAATTTTTTATTTAAAAGAGCAACTTTTACCCAAAATCAGGCAAAGCAGGCAGGCAGATTGAGTTGCTCACAGAATCACAGATTTTCTTAGAGATCTATCTATCTGCAATCTGCTTCCTGAGTTCACACTGAAAAATAGAAGCTTCAGTCCTACAGAAGGTTCAGCTCTGCTTTTAGATTAGTTAGAAAGCAAGAAATCCAACATTTGCCTGCTTTCTAGCTAATCTAAATCTCCTGGCATAGCTGACAGTTGGAACAGCTGATGGTTGGGGGGGGGGGGAAGGAAAAATAGCAACTTACCAAAAATTAGGCGAAGGTGCAATGCAGGCAAGTTGGATGGTGCGCATGTCAGTTAAGGAGTGAGTGGGCCGGGAGGAGAAAGCCAGCGCTGCAATTTGCCAGTTCTCCAAACTGCACAGAATCTTAACAACCGGTTCTATAGAACTGGTCTGACCAGGTAGAATCCCACCCTTGCCTGCCTCCATTCTAACGCTATGATTCCAAGAAAAGATTACACTTTCAGAGTTTCTGCATGTCTGCTCAGCTTTTATTTCTTGGTTGATTACAGTTCCCTGAAAGTGTACAATTTTTGAAAAGAAAAGAAAGAAAGTAAAACAAATAACTGTAAAACAAAAACAACAGTAATAACAACAGTAGTTAAAATAATAATAAATCCATCTGGAAAAATAATAGTTGATATTCTTAATAAATTTTCTTCAACAGCCTTTAGATTAAAAAGGTCTTCAGCAGATATCAGAAATGTGTCCAAAAGATTCAGCTCATAGATGGCAGAGTGGGGGAAGGAGGAATAACCATTGAACAAGTTATTCCCTTGTGGCTACCCTTCTTGCCTTATTAGGTAGACATCCATGAAGAAAGATCTCCGATCTTAGGGCCCAGCTAGTAAGAACAAAACATTCATGTTTAACATATTTATCTGCATGAATACTGAAATCTCTTGAGCTTCAGTTCGGGCAGACTTGCCTCAAAACCTCTAATCTTTTTGTCTTACTGCAGCTGAACTTTTAACTTATGAAATGTGCTAGTTGTAGTCTAGAAGGTGTTGATGTTGGCCTTTCTATTTTAAGACTCAAGGAAAATTTGTAGTACTTGAGGCCGGCAAAATCAGATAGTTAAGCAGAGTGAGTGCCAGTTCTATTTGAGATGAGAACTTCATGATTTAAGTGTGACCAGTGGGTAGGTCCTTCTCTTTTCCATACTAATTATGCTACTAATTGTGGCCTCACCATCAGATCTTAAGCTGTGGTCAAGCTAATATTTAAGAAGGGAGGATTATTTCAGCCCTCATCTTTTTGGACTTTAAATCTCATTATCAATAATAGTGCCCAGAAACAAACAAACAGAGTATCTAATAGAGCTTTGCTGGATCAGGTAAATATGATCCTGACTTCCACTTTTTCAGCTACATTCTGAACCAATTCCAGTTCCCAAAGATGCAAAGGAAGCCCAAGGCAGAGCACATTCCAACAATTGAATCTAGATGCAACTAAGGCATATGTCACCATAGCAAGGCATGACCTTATCAAGAACAGTAGCTGTTCATGCTGAGATGATCAAAGGCATCTTGGCTACATCTGCCACTCAACTTTCAAGTCCCACATTTCTAGCAAGCTGTAGTATGGTCATGTAACCTGTTGCTTATAGGGCAAATTCAACGTGGGGAGATGCTTAGTTGTGGGGATGACGCTTCAGGTAAGAATGTATGTTATAATATGAAGTATCAGTTGTAGACTAAAGAGACACAGTTGGCAAATGGCTCTGTGGATATAAAAGAATTTACAGGCACAAAAGTAAAGTGAGAGCTGGCATAGAACACACATGAGAATGGGAAATGATGGTTTGGGTATGAATGGATGTTGTAAGAGGAAACTCAAAATGGACAATGGGTTCGGAAGAAGGCAAGTTATTCTTGCAAGACAATCCAGGAATCTCCTGCTCTAATGGAAGATCACTGAATATCAAACCCAAGTATAGCTGTGTGATGCTTTTTGAAGCCTTTATCTTTGTGAAGACAATTTTGCCCTTTTGCTTGATTTTTTTTATCAACATTACTGAAATTTCAGGAATTGAACCCAGAGACAAGTTGTGCTTTTTCCCAAGTTATAACCCATAGTGCATATAATGAACAAAACTACCACAACTAAAATGCGTTATTTTATGGAGAAATCACTTCCATGCACATCTATTTAAAAAAAAAAAAAAATTCAATGATAAGACAAAGGGTGGTGAATTGAGATACTATTGAGATACACTCAATAGTTGAGTGTATTGAGTTCCTCAGATGACCGGAGTGTATTGAGTTCCTCAGATGACCGGATGTGAATCCCTTTTTGTGAAATGTGGTTCCGGGGTTCAGATGGGCCTATTGATCACATACCTGGCTCCCTGCTATGTGACATTGGTCCTGCCTGAGCTGCTCGAGACTACAGCCGACTTGGCAGTTGGGACCCCAAAGCTTATGGTCATGGGGGATTTCAACTTGCCTTCAGCTGGCGGTACCTCAGGGGTCGCCCAGGAGTTCTTGACTTCCATGACAGCCTTGGGCCTGACCCAGTTAATTAGGGACCCCACTCACATTGGGGGTCACATCTTGGACTTGGTTTTTGTCTCTGGACAGTGGCAGGATGATCTAGGTGTAGGGGACGTAGTTGTTGAGCCCCTGTCATGGTCTGATCATTCGCTCCTTAGGCTCGACTTCCATACTGGACCCCCTTGTCGCAGGGAGGCGGAGCCGATACGATGGTTCCACCCCAGATGCCTGATAGACCTGGATAGGTTCCTGAAGGAGCTTGGGCCATGTCCTGACATTCAAACACACGACTCGGTTGAGGACCTGGTCGCCACCTGGGATAGGGTGGCGGCTGGTGCCCTTGATCAGGTCGTGCCCTTGCGGCCTCTGACCCGATGCCGATCCCAATTGGCTCCCTGGTTTTCCGAGGAGCTGAGGGAGATGAAGTGCTGGAAAAGACGCCTAGAGAGTGGAGGACCACCCGCTCTGGATCTGACCAAACACTGTTGCGGTCCTATATTAGGACCTATTTAGTGGTGATAGAGGCGACGAAGCGTTCTCACTTCTCCGCCCTTATTGCGTCCGCGGGGAATCGCCCAGCTGCCCTTTTCAGGGTGACCAGCTCCCTCCTAGAGGTGGGAGCGCGGGATGAACCTCTACAAGGGCGGGCTGAGGATTTTTCGAATTTTCTCCAGGACAAAATCACTCAGATCCGGGATGGGTTGGACTCTGACTGGGCAACTCCGGATGGGGGGGGGACGGGGGGGGAGTTCAATGAGGTTATCTGGGGGGAGTTTGATCCTGTGACCCTCGAGGATGTGGACAGGATGCTGGGTGGGCTTAATGCCACCACATATTTATTGGATCCATGTCCGTCCTGGCTGGATTTGGCCGCTTGGGAGGTGTCACGTGGTTGGTTCCAGGGTATTATAAATGCTTCCTTGAGTGAGAGGTTCTTACCTCCTGCCTTGAAAGAGGCGGTGATGAGACCCCTCCTCAAGAAACTGTCCCTGGATCCGACCTTATTGTCTAATTACTGTCCGGTCTCCAACCTTCACTTTATGGCGAAGGCTATTGAGAGTGTGGTGGCACAACAGCTCCCCCGGCACCTGGAAGAATCATCCTATTTGGATCCACGCCAATCAGGCTTCAGTCCCGGGCACAGCACGGAAACGGCATTGGTCGTGCTAGTTGATGATCTCTGGAGGGCCCGTGAAAGGGGGTTTTCCTCTGTCCTGGTCCTATTAGATCTCTCAGCGGTTTTTGATACTGTTGACCACAGTATCTTATTACAGCGGCTGGAGGGGTTGGGAGTGGGAGGCACCGTGTTACGGTGGTTCTCCTCCTTCCTCTCTGACCGCTCGCAATTTGTGTTGGCAGGAGGGCAGAGATCGACCTTGAGACCCCTGATCTGTGGGGTACCTCAGAGGTCAGTGCTCTCACCCCTCCTGTTCAACGTTTATGTGAAGCCGCTGGGTGAGATCATCCATGGCTTTGGGGTAGAATTCCATCAGTACGCTGATGATACTCAGTTGTACTTTTCTACCCCATGTCACCCTGACGAAGCCATGGAAGTGATGACCCGGTGCCTGGAGGCTGTGCGGGGTTGGATGGGGTGGAACAGGCTTCAGCTCAACCCGGCCAAAACCGAGTAGCTGTGCTTTCCGGTGCCCTGATACAGCCAGCTTACTCCTTCGCTGGCCATGGGGTGGGGGGAAGAAATTCTGACCCCCACGGAGAGGGCACACAATTTGGGTGTCCTTCTGGATGTATGGCTGTCATTTGAAGATCATATAGCAGCCGTTGCCAGGGGGGCTTTTTGTCAGGTCCGCAGGATCTACCAGTTGCGGCCCTTTCTGGATCAGGACGCACTTCGCATGGTCACATCCGCCCTCATCATCTCCCATCTGGATTATGCCAATGGTCTCTACATGGGGCTCCCCTTGAAGAGCACCCAGAGGCTCCAGCTGGTGCAAAATGCAGCCGTGCAGGTGGTCTTGGGGACTTCTCGGAGCTCCCATGTTACACCACTTTTGCGTGAGCTGCATTGGCTCCCGGTGGCCTTCTGGGTGCGATTCAAGGTGTTGGCGACCACCTTTAAAGCGCTCCATGGCTTGGGACCTGGGCATCTACGGGACTGCCTGCTGCCACCGTCAGTCTTTCGCCGACCAGTGCGCTTTCATAGAGCGAGCCTCCTTGGGGTGCCACTGTCTGGACAGCTGGTGACCCTGAGGGTTCAGGCCTTCTCTTTGGGAGCACCCTCCCTCTGGAATGAATTGCCCCTGGAGATGAGGACCGTCCTTGACCTATTGACCTTCCGGCGCGCACTAAAAACCCACCTATTCCATCTAGCCGGTCTGGCCTAGAATTATGTGTAATGGTTTTAAATTCGGTTTTTAAATGGTTTTAACTTTCTTAATTCCCTACTTTTTAATTTTTAATGCCAATTTATTTAATCCTTTTAATGTATTTTAAATTATTGTATTTGTATTTATATGTTTTTATTTGGCTGTGCACCACCCTGAGTCCTTAGGGAGAGGGGGCGGTATACAAATTTGAATAATAAATAAATAAATAAATAAATAAATAAATAAATAAATAAATAAATAAATAAACAAAGTGAAGCATGGCACCCTTTAATGCCAGGGTTGAACAAAGAACATACAACTTTGCATACTTACATTGATTAAATATGTCAATGACCAGCTGTGTGACACACCAATGGGTAAAAGTTCATTCCAGTTCAAAATCTACAAATACATGATCACAGTAACCACACTACTTCCAGTAGAGATGATTTATATGTTTAACTGCTAGTCGTCAAGGAAGGATTCGCTGTGTGATGTTTGTCAGTTGAATCTGCTCCAAACTCGATTGCAGAAGATACGACTTCAGCAACAGAGTGGTTAACGCCTGGAATGCCCTACCCGACTCTGTTGTTACAGCCTCGACCCCTCACAGCTTCAACCTCAAACTGTCTACCATGGCCCTTACCCCATTCCTAAGAGGTCCTTAAAGGGGGCGTGCATAAGCGCACCAGCATGCCTGCCGTCCCTGTCTTACTGTCGTCATTTATCTGCATTTACTTCCTTTGTTCTTGTTTATGTTCACACTTATACTTATTATCTTGTACATGTTTGACAAACAAATGAATAAATAAAATAAATAAACCTTCACATTTATGTCTCATTGATTTCAGTAGGATTACCTTGGCTGTGTTGTGGTACGAACTGGTGATAAAAATATAGGTTGAATCTCTCTTTCTCCTGATTCTTTGCTGTTTGTCAAGCTCTGCCATGGGAATGGCTGCCGAGTGATACAAAGACAGGTGGTAGTTATGCCAGGTTTTCCTACTTTACATACCACCGAGTCCTCGTTTTCACTATGTTTTCTTTTACCCCTTGAATATTAGAGACCGATATAAAGCTGCAAAGCTTCATTTTTCAGATGGTTGCTTTTGGTTTGTGTTCCTCTATCTAGCCACCCTTAGACAGACTAGTTTGCTGCAGGTGTGAAACAGGAAGCCACACTGAAAAAGAGAGAGAGAGAAAAGCGCAGTACTTTTTCTCTAGGAGCTCCACATGAATCAATTTTAATTAGAGCATGTTATGCTTCAGCTCCTGGCTTTCCCATTTGCTGTGTGGCGAGCCTCTTTGAAAGATTGCATTCTATGGCAAGCTCTATCTTCATCTCTTCTTCCTTCTCCTCCTCCTCCTCCTTTTTTTGTCTTCTGTAAATGTTACAACACCAATTGAAATTTCCTCTTTTCTTTCTTTTCTGCGTGCCTTGCAGATCCCTTTGCGTCAGAAGACAAGGAAGAAAAATCAAGGTACTGAGTCTGCTTTGTTCCTCTTTTTGTTTATGAAACTGAGGGCTTTTCAAATTAGCTTGTGGTAGTGCTGGTGGCGGCTGCTGTCTCGTACTCTGTTCAATTTTGGGTTTGATTGAGAGCAGAAAACAATGACATGCTCTTCATTTGGACTAAACTGCTTTGGTATGTCAATAATGGTGTCTGTGTTTGTATCTGCATTTGTGTGTGTGTGTGTGTGAAACAAGACAAATGTCTTATCAGCTGTGACAAATAATTTTGAGCAAATCAGCTTCGAAGGATATTTTAGCCATATTATTAATACTTGCTGGAGAGATCTTTAAGAGTAAAAACTAGCAGCTGATTTTCATTGGAAATATATTTTCATTCTAAGGAATTTTTCCTGAAAGAGTCACTTTCATTAATTTAACTTTGTGAACTATTCATACCCTGAAAATCCCAGTGTGCATTTAAAAGTAAAAATAGTACTCTGCTTGTTTTTTTTTTCAAAAAGTGATATTTTCTTCTAATTACATAGGTTTTCACAGCATGAGTCGCCGAAGGATCTCATGTAAGGATCTTGGATTGGCTGATTGTCAGGGTTGGCTGTATAAAAAAAAGGAAAAAGGAGGCTTTATTGGCAACAAATGGAAAAAGTTTTGGTGTGTCCTGAAGGCTTCCTCTTTATACTGGTACAGCTATCAGCTGGTAAGAATGTCAATCTCTTCATTTCTATAGATAAATCAAAATAGAATCTTATTTCCCTACATTGAAATCCTACCTAAAATTCAAATTATGTGTGTGTGTGTGTGTGTGTATGTGTGTATCTGGTGCATTTTGGTGTCATATATGAAGTAATTCAACAATGGTGGGAAAGACACTGTTTTCTGACAGGAATAATTGTTTGTTTTTGATGAAAAATATTTAAGTAAAGCATATCTCATGAGGGAAGTTTGGGGCTTGTAAAAAGAGAACATATTTATTTCCCACTTGTGTGCAATCAATCCTATCCACATTCTTTTTTTCACCCAGTTTGTAAGGTAAGAAAGGGAAAATGTTATGACTGGAGTATGTCAGAATGACTATTTTTCCTCTTTACCCCTCTATGAAGCTAGCACCAACCCTGCTGGTCTTCTGGAAGGTCCTTGAACTAAGGTTTGGGAACCGACGTAGGTGTAACATGATAGTGAATGAATTACCTCTCTGGAATGAATTACCCCCGGAGGTAAGGGCCGCCCCCGATCTCATGGCCTTCCGTCGGTTGCTCAAAACGCATTTATTTCGGCAGGCCGGACTGGCCTAGGGGTTTTTAAATTTTAATCGGGTTTTAATCTTTTTAATACTTGTTTATATTTTATTAGAGCCATATTATATTTCAGTTTTTAAATTTTAATATTCTATGTTGTCTCATATTTTGTACCTTGTTATATGTGTTTTTATTGGCTGTTCACCGCCCCGAGTCCCTTCGGGGAGAGGGGGCGGTATATAAATCAAATAAATAAATAATAATAATAATAATAGTGAAACCTGCTTGATGCTATGTATGACAATTAATTGGAAATGATCTTGGGAGGTTTCACTACTATTTTGTTTTTTTTTTATTGGTTTCACCTTGTTTTTTTAACATTCAAATTAGTTGTTTTAATGTTTCTATATACATTTGAATATTGTGCAAAATCACTATGTGGTACGGGCGGCAATATCAATGTGATTGAATCAGTCAACAAATGAAAGCTGTGTGTATTCTCTTTGCCTAACTGTCCTCACTAGCTTGATGCAAATGAATTTATAGATCGACAATCCAAGCAATCTCTTTATTGGATATAAGTGTTTATGTCCCACTTTTCTTACACTCATGTACAATTCACAGATGTCCTTTCCATTACAGCAGTATGGTTCCAAGATGGCATTTTCTAAATAATTTGAATGTGTCCTTCATTTTTTAGGAAGTTACACAGCTAAATTACTGTCAGCAAAGCATAATCTAAATAGTTTCTATTTCTATTATTGTTATTATGCCAACTATTATTATTTGTCTTTTCCACTCTTGTGATCTCCATATTACAATACCTATAATTTGTAATCACTGCCCTGTTTGGAGATTATAGGACTTGTGTTTGAATATGGATATTTTTTTTACCAATACTGCATTCATAAAGGTAATAACATAAAAAAATAAACTAGGAGATTACTAAATTTCTGGGCCTATGGAAAGCAGGACAAAGCACCATTCCCCCAAAGTATGATTCATTTGAGAGTCCAGGGTGATACTAGAATTATGGATCAATTTAAATATTGGGATTCTAATCCAATTTGAATACAGAAACAGTTCTTGTTGTCTTCTGGGAGTCAGGTAGTCAAGGTGCTAATGTTGGTTTGATATTTTTTTAAAAAAATAAATCTGACATCAGTATCTCTTTGATCCACTGTAAAGTTTGGTAAGTGTGGAGTCCTTGGTGCTCTCTTGGATATTTTCGTGGAGACATTTTGTTATCGGACTAGATAACATCTTTGGTCCTAGCGGTTTAGTGCTAGAAGTTCTCCTTCACTAAGAAGTTTGTTCTAAGAGAATCCTACTCTTAAATCTATGGATATAACAGTGTTTTTAGTGATATCCTATTAAATGATAGCATGGATAGTGTGGATCAAGATTTTGGAGAGGAGTGTGTCCTGATTAGTTTTGAAGATATGAAAAGCTTGAATTAGGGTTTATTACTGGCTTCCTTTTGCTTTTGTTTTTGCTGTGTTGTTAAAAGATAGTTTCAATTTTGGTTCACTACTGGCTCTGAGGTTTTACTGAAAAGAAGAATGGAAAAGCATTAAATAGACAAAATTAACAAGAATTATTTTAAGACTGATTCTAAAATAGTTGAAGATATTCATGGAGAAAGCCACTCAACATTGATTAGCATGATTTGTTTGTTAAAAATGGAATCATGGTCTTCATTAATGATTGCTCAATTTTGTTGATTCCTATGTTATTCTTGGATAGGAATGAATATATAATATACTATAATATATTATACGTATATAATATACGTATGTACGAAAAAGACGTCTTGAGGGCATTTGGAGGGCGAGCCGTTCCGAGTCTGACCGAACACAGGTGAGATCTCATATTAAGACTTACCTTGTGGCGATAGGGGCGGCGAAATCTTCGTATTTCTCCGCCCTTATTGCATCAGCAGAAAATCGGCCTGCCGCCCTGTTTAGAGTGACCCGCTCTCTACTTGAACCGAGAGCGCGGGATGACCTCTTGCAGGGTAGAGCGGAGGAGTTTTCCCGATTTCTGCATGATAAAATCGCTCAGATTCGGGAAGGGCTCGACTCCAATTGGGTGGTCCCAGGGGAGGTGTCCGGGGCAGGTCTTGAGAGTGTTATCTGGGGGGAGTTCGATCCTGTGACCGCTGAGGGTGTGGACAGGTTGCTGGGGGGTCTGAATGCCACCACCTGTTTATTGGACCCGTGTCCTTCCTGGTTGGTTTCGGCCGCCAGGGAGACGACACGAGGCTGGCTCCAGGGGATTGTCAACGCTTCTTTGAGAGAGGGGGTGCTCCCTACCGCCCTGAAGGCGGCGGTGGTGCGCCCCCTCCTCAAGAAGCCTTCCCTGGACCCAGCTATTTTAAACAACTATCGTCCAGTCTCCAACCTTCCCTTCGTGGCGAAGGTTGTTGAGAGTGTGGTGGCACGTCAGCTCCCCCAGTACCTGGAGGAAGCAACTTACCTCGATCCGTTCCAATCGGGCTTCAGGCCTGGACATAGCACTGAGACGGCATTGGTCGCGTTGGTTGATGATCTCTGGAGGGCTCGTGACAGAGGGTTCTCCTCTGTCCTGGTCCTATTAGATCTCTCGGCGGCTTTTGATACTATCGACCATAGTATCTTATTGCGACGGTTGGAGGGGTTGGGGATTGGTGGAACCGTCCTCCGATGGTTCTCCTCCTTCCTCTCTGACCGTTCGCAATTCGTGTTGGCGGGGGGGGAGAGGTCCACCTCTAGGCCCCTGGTTTGTGGGGTGCCTCAGGGGTCGGTCCTTTCTCCCCTCCTGTTCAACATTTACATGAAGCCGCTGGGCGAGATCATCCGTGGTCTTGGAGTGAGGTGTCATCTGTATGCAGATGACACCCAGCTGTACATCTCCACTCCGGACCACCCCAACGATGCTGTGGGGACTATGTCTAGGTGCCTGGAGGCCGTGCGGGACTGGATGGGCGGGAACAGGCTTCGGCTCAACCCATCCAAGACCGAGTGGCTGTGGTTTCCGGCGCCCCGATATAGCCAGCTGACACCTTCGCTGGCTATTGGGGGGGAGGTTCTGCCCCCCACAGAGAGGGCTCGCAACCTGGGAGTCCTCCTGGATGTACGGCTGTCGCTTGAACATCACATCGCGGCCGTCTCCAGGGGGGCGTTTCATCAGATCCGTCGGATCTACCGGTTGCGGCCCTTCCTGGATCGGGACGCCTTGCGCACGGTCACTCAGGCCCTTGTCACCTCTCGCCTGGACTATTGTAATGCCCTCTACATGGGGCTCCCTGCGGGGAGCATCCGGAGACTCCAGTTGGTGCAAAATGCAGCCGCGAGGGTGATTATGGGGGCGTCGCGTAGCGCCCATGTGACGCCTCTCCTGCGCGAGCTGCATTGGTTGCCGATGGCTCTCCGGGTTCGCTTTAAGGTTCTAGTTTTGACCTTTAGGGCGACCCATGGCATGGGACCAGGTTACCTTCAGGACCGCATTCTACCAACGTTCTCCAACAGGCCGGTGCGTTCCCACAGGGAGGGTCTGCTCCGGGTGCCGTCGGCCGCTATGTGTCGTCTGGCGGCGCCAAGGGGTAGGGCCTTCTCTGTGGGTGCCCCCGCCCTCTGGAATACTCTGCCACCGGAACTTCGTACCGGCACGGACCTGAGGGCCTTCAGGCGCGCGTTAAAGTCCTGGCTCTTTGAGCAGGCCGGCCTGGGCTGAGATAATGATTTTAAATTTGATCTCCATTTTTAACTTTAAATTGGGTTTTAAGGGTGGGGGGGGGGTTTTCTAATTTTAGTCTGCAGCTGATTCTAATATTTAATTACTTTTTAACTTTTGTATTTGTGGGGTTTTTAGACGAGCTGTTCACCGCCCTGAGTCCCTTGGGAGAAGGGCGGTATATAAATGTAATTAATAAATAAATAATAATAAATAAATAAATGTATATATGTATGTATGTATATATATGTGTGTGTGTGTGTGTGTGTGTGTATTAGGTTTTGAGCTGATAAATAATTAAACAAGGGAGACTAGTATAGATCTATTTTGAGCTACTTAGCTCTCGTCAGCTAGCCATACCCTTACTGGGATTCGAACCTGGGAAGTAATACATGTGAGGCAGTTGTAATTGCCATTAGGCTACAGGTTCTCATCCAGATCAGCGATAACACAAATATATATATTTACCAACTATTTCTATTGAAAAGCTAGAGTGAATTAATGTATTATAATATATTTAGGGTTTGCCATTAGGAAGTCTTATGAATGATTAACACTTCTGAAAGTATCTTGCTGTTTTCTGTCCATAGTTTTGTTCCTTATAATCCTTTGGGATTTGATTTGTCACCATTGTCATGACATATCATGTCATCAACAATCAAACTATGATTATTATTCCAATAGCTATATACTAACACAGTGGTTCTTAACCTGTGGTCTGTGGACTCTGTGGGGCCACAATGTCATCACAGGGTGTCCACAAAAACTTGAAAAAATGTTATGATTTAAATCTTGAGTTAAATCTTGGTGGTCTGTTGCCACAAAAGGTATTTAAAGAGGGTCCATGGTGAAGAAAAGGTTGAGAATCACTGTACAACTACTAGCATATAGTCCTCCCCATCCACATCTTTCTGAATTACCATTCCCTGCAGACTGCTTTCATTTCTAATTCCTGAGTGTTCTTCATTTCTAATTCCTGAAAATTCCAATTCTTGAGAGAGTCCTGCTCACCAATATTTTGAGAGCTACAGACTCTTCACATCTCATGTGACTAATGGGATGATATTGATTTCCACCTGATGACTCCCAGTGGTATCTTCCAGACCATTGTGGGAAATGAATGCTGGACATTGCTGGACCTTGTAGGCCTTTGGTTTAGTTTAGCATGGCTTTTCTTATATTTTCATTGTCCTGTAGCAAGAATGATAAGAAGAACTCCATCTGCTGTATGTTTTTTCTCAATTTATTTATTTAATATCCCACCTTTATTATTATTTTTTATAAATAACTCAACACACACAATCCTATTTTCATAATCCTATTTTCTCCACAACAATCCTGTGAGATGATTTGGAAAGAGAGTGATTGGCCCAAAGTCACACATAGTCAGATAGGGCTCCAGAATATTTTGAAAGCAACAGAATAGTTCTATGATTGCCATTGATAGTGAGGAAGAAATGTATGAATTTCAGAAATTTATAATACAGCTGTTGATTTGACTACAGAAACTGTATGATTTATTCATTACCGGTATTTCTAAACTGCCCTACTTTTCACAACTCAGGCCATTTGTTAAATATATGATACAATTAATAGGCTGAAAGTATAGAATATTTTGTGCTAATATAGCATAGCAGATTGGTTTCTGAATGTGATAAGAGAGGTATATGCTGGAACTATACGAGTGAGGATAAACAGAATGTGTAGATTCAACATCAAACAGAATATGACCACTTGGTTGTTTAAAGAATTGATGTATAAATATATCAAGATGTTTTGGTGATATTACATACTTTTTGGCTAAGTACATGAATGTACATTTTTGTATGAAGGTAACACCATGTTGTTGGTTGAAAACCTGAAAGATTTGCAATGAATATTAAATTGTATGATGCAAAAAAAAATATGGATCTGAAAACTAATATATCAAAGGCAAACATATTTGTAGCTGATGGAAAAATGGGATGAATGATTTGCATGTTATACCTAAATAAAATATAAACATATACTTGTGTACTGCGGCAGATTGTTTATTAAAGAGGTAAAAATTAAAGGAAAAATGTTTGGATGGGCAAATGTTAGTAGAATGGTGGTGGATAATATATAATATATGTAGTCTGTTCTGAGAAATTATTATCGTCAAAGGAAAATGTCTGTGTATAAGAACATGATGTTGCTCATCTTGTTACAAAACATGAGAGCTAGGTATGTCAAAAGAAATATAAAAAGTAAACTGAATGGAGAGGGTAGTGTCTGTGGTAAACCATGAAGAAAATAGAAAATGGACGAAGGCTGATTATATAGACTGAATATAAAATGACTAACAGGTATAAAAAAAGATACATTGCAGTGGGTTGTTCTATAGACAGAATGAACACAGACTGGACTGAAAAGAAAAGGCTCGAAGAAAATGGAATGAACTGAGAAGAGAGAAAAATAGAACTGGATGGAGTTGATGAATTTACAGCAGTGAGGAATTTAAAGGTCAAAAGGCAGTGCCTGAAGCAATACATAGATGTGATGTGATACGATAGGAGCAGGGACTGTCTGAAAAGATGAAAAAGTGTGGAGAATTATAATGAATATTATTAATTTGTAAACTATTTCTTTCCTCCCGCCCTTTTATTATTTCTTATCTCTTTCTTGTCCCGAAGATGCTTTTTTCCCCAAGAGGCCACAGGACTTTCTGGTTTTTCTTTGAAGATATTTCGCTACTCATCCAAGAAGCTTCTTCAGAGCTGAAGAAGCTTCCTGGATGAGAAGCAAAACGTCTTCAAAGAAAAACCAGAAAGTCCAGTGGCCTCTTGAAAAAAAGCACCTTTGGGACAACCATGACCTAGATAACTGAGAATCTCTATAGACATTTATCTCTTTCCTGTACTCTGCATTATATTGCTTAGCTTAAAAGGAAATGTGATGACTATATATGTATGTAGGACAAGGCTGGAAATAAGATTTTGGCTGTGGTCTGCTAAGTCCCCAGAGAATTACCACCACAATAAGACCTATATATTGTCCCTTACCTGTAGAGAAGTTTGGGGTAGATTCTTTTTTGACAGTCTACACTGGAGGCATTCTGAGCATCTTAACAATCTTTAAGCACCAGTCTGTCTTCTATCTGGCCTCTAAAAGTTTGGAACTTTCCACAGGAGGTACCATGGATGACCAGACCAGACTAAAATTACAACCAGCAGCAATCTTTACTGAATAGTGAAGGAAAGAGAGATTTTAATAATTGAATTTTGTCTGATCACGAAGGCTGTACAACCAGAAATCTCTTAGTTGAAAAATAGAAGTTTTGCTCTTTTTAGGTTACTACTCCACAAGTGATTTTTCATGAATAAAGAGCAACTAAAAGTTTATTCATCTTACATAAGAAATGCTCTTATAAGTTGAAACATGTGGTACTCCAAGTACTTAAGGCAGTGATAGCTAACCTTTTCCAGACTGAGTGCCTAAAGCATGCACGCGTGCCCAAAGCCCCAAAATGCAATGCGTGCCCCCTCCGGCAGAGGCGGTATTCAGCCAGTTCTGACATTTTGCTATTTTACTATTTTATGACCTTACTTGCTACAGCTGTTAAGTGAATCCCTGCAGTTGTTAAGTTAGTAGCACAGTTGTTAAGTGAATATGGCTTCTCTATTGAGTTTAGAATAAAATAGAATAACAGAGTTGGAAACAGAGGTGGTATTCAGCAGGTTCTGATCAGTTCTGGAGAACCGGTAGTGGAAATGTTGAGTAGTTCAGAGAACTGGCAAATATCACCTCTGAATGGCTGCACCCCCATCTATTCTCTGCCTCCTGAGCCCCAGCTGATTGGCTGGGTCTTTTTTTGTTGCCCTGCACAGTAAAACGAAGCTGGAAAGCAGGTTAGCGGGGTGGGAAGCGAATGGAGATTTTGCAGTATCCTTCCCCTGTCATGCTCACCAAGCCACGCCCACCAAGCCATGCCACACCTACGAAGTCACATTATGCCAACCAAGCCACAGAACCGGTAGTAATTTTGAATGTCACCACTGCCTCCCAGTCATGCGCCTTGCCCCCTGCGCCCCACCCTCCCCACACATTCATGCGCAACCCCTACATGCCCCTGCCCATGTGCCTGCAGCCCCCACATATGCACGTACAGCTCCCTGCATGTGCCCTGTCCCCATGTACGCACAGCAGAGACCCAAAGGCCAGCTGGCCAGCAGGAGGCACACACACATGTGCATCAGAGCTGAACTGGGGCGACATCTTGCGCACCATCAGAGAGGGTGCTGCATGCCACCTCTGGCATGCATGCCATAGGTTTGCCATCCCAGACTTAAGGCATCAGTCATATACGCAAACATGTGTCACTCCCACCTAATAGTCACATGGTGGAAAGCAATGGATTTCTTTGGTCATGTAGCTAACCTCAGGCCCTCTAATCCCAGCATAAAACAAGGACTTGAAATTAAATAACCTCATAATTATAGAATAATCTTTTATGCCCAAGGGAGAGAGATTGATTAACTGTGAGAAGGAAAAAGTTTTTCCATGAATGCCTGTCAGTGGAAGACCCCAGACCTAAGGAGCAAAGAAAATATTTTTAGTACTAGAACAGAACTTATGATTCAGGTTTCACTTCCACATGGAAACAGCCAGTTAACTGCCAAGTAAAGACAATTGCTGTGGAAGCATTCATTTTCTTTGTACCACTATGAGATGAAATGCTCTAATGCACCCATAATGTTTTTGTCTAAAGAATATAGTTCCAATAATGGGAATGCTTTCTTGAACCCAGTGCCATGTTGAGAAGTTAAATTCCATTATTTTTGGTTATCAGAGATAGAGACAGCTTAAAGCCAAACTCTCTTGTTGAGGAAGACAACTGTATCCTAACCATTTTGGACAGTTATAACTTTTATGTTTCAGATTTATTTTATGCACCTGATAGGTGTTTAGTTGAGCTGGTGAATCAGTTTGTGTAACCAAAGCATTTTCCAGCATTTATTTTTCTTGGGGCTTCCCTATAAACAGGTGACTTCTGTTAACAAGAATGCCCTGGATATAAACATTGCAAGGCTGTTTTATGCCTCCCTATAGAAATAGAATTTTCAAGATCAAAAGCTTTTTCTGCAAGCAGAAATTGTAATTGCAACCTAGCACCCATTATTTCCTGGGGTTTTAGGAATATGGTGATTTGTAACCTTCACTATTCTCTGCAATCCTATCCTCACTTCACAATCAAATGTTGTAAATGGAAATTTTAGGCACTGATCTGTTTGTGGAGGCAGATACCTTAGTTGCAGAAACATTTTTCATCCTTTGATTGCTTGGCTTGCCATGCTCACTTTATTCTTCTTCAGGATGGGAAGTAATATTTTTTTTAATGAAGGAAGAAGACTATTGTCTCAGAACAATATCTTTTGTTGCCCAGAGATTCTGGGAAATGTAACTTAGCAACAGCAGATTGGTGCAGTGTATCTCCTAGTCTATCAGTAAGCTCCCAGAGAATAGAAATATTAGTTAGGCTTTTAAATTAATTCAGCCTACATTCTGCCCTTTCCACATATATTTGCCAATTACGTGAGGGTCAATTCTCATTGAATCACACTGGCTGGTATCAAATAGGAATCTACTTTAAATTTTAATAAGTCCTGAACTGAACCGTGCAAAGTCAGACAAAGTGACTGACTGATTGATTATTGGTAACAAGTTGTTTTTGAATCCTAGCAACCACATGGATAGACATTCTCCAGGGTGATTTATCCTGTTCATCCATCATCGCTGTAACTGAGGCCATCCATCTTGCTGCTGATCATCCTCTTCTTCCCTTTCCTTCTGCCTTAACTAGTGTTAGATTTTTTTCCCAGAGAACTAGAAATTCTTTTAAAAAACCCACAGATGTGAATCTGAATCCCCCTAAAGTATTGTTAGTGATTCAGAATATGTAAAATAATAGGGATTGCTTTTATTTATCTGTTTATTTCATGCACCTGATAGGTGTTTAGCTGAGCTGGTGAATCAATTTGTGTAACCAAAGCCAATGCAAGGGATACATGGCCTCCAAGACTCTTTATATTGGGGAAAACGTCACAATTAGACTGTCAACTCAAAAAACATTTCTATGGCTGTTTTATAGTTGCCAACAGAAAGGGAGGGGAAAAAGGGATTTCGAAGAGCAGTGCGGCAGCTTGGAATCGAAAGTGCATTCCATGCATAGTTTTTCAGAGATTGTAACTAGGTGACTGAAGTTTTTGCCATGCAAAAATCTAACTAGAGAACATAATTGATGACACTTGGCTATGGATGTGTTTCAATGGAGAATATTAAATATGATATAGCCAGAGGGGTGGGTGGGTGGAAATCAGGGTCAAAGGTGAAAGTGAATTATGTGTCTCAGAGTCGACTACACCCAGGTCATGCTGGCATGTTAACGCCAAATAAATCCTGCTAGTTTTGGAAGTTTGGCTCAAGACTCATGATTTAATTGGGGTAACTGACAGAGAAAAGGAGAGAGAGAGAGAGAGTTTTGTTACTGATGGGTCTACTTTGTAACTATAGTAAATGGTTTACCAAAACTGTGCAGCAGTTCTCAGTCAAGAATCAAGATCACATGAAGTGTTAATACTATTTTATAGCGCCTTGGTAAGGCCACACTTGGAATACTGCATCCAGTTTTGGTCGCCACAATGTAAAAAAGATGTCGAGACTCTAGAAAGAGTGCAGAGAAGAGCAACAAAGATGATTAGGGGGCTGGAGGCTAAAATATATAAAGAACAGTTGCTGGAACTGGGTATGTCTAGTCTGATGAAAAGAAGAACTAGGGGTGACATGATAGCAGTGTTTCAATATCTCAGGGGCTGCCACAAAGAAGATTTGGAGGTCAAACTATTCTCCAAAGCATCTGAGGGCAGGACAAGAAGCAATGGGTGGAAACTAATCCAGCACAGAAGCAACTTAGAACTAAGGAGAAATTTTCTGACAGCTAGAACAATTATTCAGTGGAACAACTTGCCTCCAGAAGTTGTAAATGCTCCAACATTGGAATTTTTAAAGAAGAAATTGGATAACCATTTGTATGAAGTGGTGTAAGGTTTCCTGTCTAAGCAGGGGATTGGACTAGAAGACCTCTAAAGTCCCTTCCAACTCTGTTATTTTATTTTATTTTATTTTATTTTATTTTATTTTATTTTATTTTATTGCATTGCATTGCATTGCATTGCATTCTATTCTATTCTATTCTATTCTATTCTATTCTATTCTATTCTATTCTGCTTTAGTGGGTTACATGTTATATTAGCTTCTAGCTAATAATTGTCATAAAAAAAAGGTTTTTATGAAATTGTATATTATGACAAGTGCTTGTCCATGTTCTTCTATTTCTACCAAGGTTTGTTCCATATCTATCTACTGTATCCCTCTTCCCTAATTGACAATAGGGACAGTTTAACAGATTGCACGAAAGGTATTAAATAGTGTTTAGTTCACTAACACCTGAACCAGTTTTTCTGAACTTTTGTTTACTAATGTTTTTGACCAAGGAATGGACAGTTGATTCACATTCCATTTGCATTTGAAGATAATAAAAATTAATGAACTGATCTTTCTAAAATCTTGCAGGCTTCTTACTTGGTGCCATTTATGTGAGAAATGCAGCATTCACAAGTACAAAAATCCACTAGTTTTACTCCTGGGGGGAATGGATTTTATAGCATATTCTAAGTATACTCTATACTAGAGCATACTCTAATATAAAATTTGGGAATGATAATTATTTCTGCATCTTCCACTAGAACGATACATGCAGGGGTGGGATTCTACCAGTTCGCACCTATTCGCTAGAACCGGTTGTTAACATTCTAAGCAGTTCAGAGAACCGGTTGTTAGAAGAAATTACTGGCCTAATCCTGTAAGGAAGGCAGGAAGGAAATATTCTGGTGTTGCTTACAGAAACTGCCTCTCCCTTAACCCTTATTACATTCTTGGCAGGACTAGACTTCCTGTCTCAGGAACATCTCTGGAGTTTTTCCCCCCTCCTTTGCTTGTGTGGAGTGACTGTTTAAAGTTACAATGGTAACTTTATGGTGACTTTTTCACACTTACAACTGTTGCAGCATCCCCACAGTCATGAGAGGCCAGGCGAGGAGATGCGTGCCTCGAGGTGAGTGATATTGAGTTGGCCACACCCAGTCAATAATATGACCACCAAGCCATGTCCACCCAGTCACATGACCACCAAGCCACACCCACCACCTAAGCCACGCCCACAGAACCGGTTGTTAAAAATTTTGAATCCCACCCCTGGATACATGGTCAATGGTATATCAGTCACCAATCTTCTTCTTTACTTCCCCTTTTGAAATATCTTAGAAGCAGATGACTTAGCAGCTCTCTGTTAATAGGAATGATATCTACTGTCTTACATTAGAAAATCAGCTATTGAATGATATGCTCATATACACCCATAGTAACTTCATACTGGTAGTCCTTGACTTACAACCACATGTGAGCCCAAAATTTACATGAAACATTTGTTAAGTGAGTTTTGCCCCATTTGACGACCTTTCTTGTCACAGTTGTTAAGTGAATCATTGCAATTGATAAATTAGTAACCCAGTTGTTAAGTGAACCTGGCTTCCCCATTGATTTTGCTTGTCTGAAGATTGCAAAAGGTCATCACATGACCTTGGGATGCAGCAATGGTCATAAATGTGAACCAATTGCCAAGATTTGAATTTTGATCACATGATTATGGGGAAGCTACAAAGGTTGTAACTGTGAAAAATGGTCAAAAGTCACTTTTTTCAGTGCCATTGTAACTTTGAATAATTACTAAATGGACTGTTGTATATTGAGGACTATCTGTATTTGCTTGTCTATGTTTGTTTTGTTTACACATGAATTGATCTGAATTTTTGCAGTTCTATTGGAGTACACGGTTAGTTTTGATTTTACAGCTGTCCAGAATTCTATGAGCTAGTGAGAGAATATAAATTCTATATTGTCCAATTAAGTAATTGGTAAACATTTGAGCATAAGAATGCAGGGAGCAAAGACCTATATATTTCATTCCCTATTTGTTATACACTACTAAGAATAATTCCTCAGAAAACTATGGTTTACAATTTAGCTCAAGCAGCTAAAAAGATCTTTTCCACAATGTGAACTGTGATATGAAGTTCAATTAATTTCCAATATCTATTTTTGATGAATAACAGGACATATATTAATATTTTGTGGGTTTCTTCCCCTTAGGCAGAGAAAGCAGAAGGCTTCCTCAACCTTCCCAATTTCACAGTGGAACAAGCAACAGAATGCAAGAAAAAACAGTAAGTCTATCATTCTTATTTTGGTCTTTGGGAAAATTACGAATTATTTTGAAGTTATAGTGAATTATGAAAAATAAAGCAGAAGTTGGGATTGAACATTGTTAAGCAATGGAAAAAGGAGTGTACAATATTTCAGCCTGATAGATTTTCAACAAGTTTGTACTTCATTACAATAATTAAAACTTATACATAAGATTTTCCTAGGTTAGTGGTTGTTTTCAACTCTTGACACAGTATGGGTTTAAGATAAAATATGAGACTGAGATTGCTCAAGTCATCTTGAGGGCAGGATCTTCTTAACTTGTTTGAATTACCTGGATATTTTTCCCCCACAATAATCTTCTGGAATACCTCATGAAACTAGGTTTTGGGGATATTTCATTGAATTGAAATCTTTCTGATTCTTTCATTCAGCCTAACTTTTAGAAAGTCTAATATTTTCCCATATATTTTAATTTGTTTTGGAAGCGCGATGAAGATCACACACCCACAAATCAAGACATTCTATTTTGCAGCAGAAAATGCACATGAAATGAATATGTAAGTAAAAATAAATACCGAACTTTAATTTCTTTCAGTGGATTGATTCTATTGTTTTGATTATGATTTCTATGTAGACTGTTGTCTAAAGTGTCAGTTCAATGGCACTAGTTAAGGTGGTGGCCTAGAAACCAGGAGACAGTGAGTTCTATTCCCACTTTAGGCTTGAAAACTAACTGGGTGACTTTGGGCCAGTAACTTTCTCTCTCAGTCCAACTTACCTTACAGGACTGTTGTGACCAAAATAGGATGAGGAAGGAGTATTATGTAAATTCACTTATAAAGTAATCAAGACAGGATAAAAAAATTATAAAAGATAAAATAAAATAATAAAGATCAGGAAAAAAAACAGAAGATGCCTGTCTTTTTTCCTATCTTCATGGCTGAATGTAAAATCAACAAGGATCTTACTTCTTTTTCTTTCCCTCATCCACTGATCCATGCAAACATATTCAACTCCATCTTTGCTATGGCTCAACAGTTTCTGTGTAAAATGCACACAAGAAGATGGCAAATAGGGAAAGTTAAACTTCACCTCTCAGTTCTCCATTCAGTTCAGGAAACATGTCAGGGAACTGTATAAATGTTTTATAGAAATAATAAATAAATTTGAATTGTGAAGAAGGATCCACTTTGCCGGCCTAGTTGTATATGGGGCTAATGATGGAGAGCCATCACCCACTTGTTAAGGTTCCAATGAGGCCTTCTTGTCTTTCCCCTCCTTGCCCCAAGAGATAAGGCTTCAGGGAGCAATTAGGACCATGTAGAATGCATCAAGGGTGCAAAGTAGAGGGATTATTGCTACATTATTTTCTTTATACACTTTCCTCCACCATTAAAGTTATATCACATGTCTCCAGAGGTGGCAGCCTTTGGGCATTATTGTCAGGAAGCATTGCTTGAGTGCAAAGCTGGGTGGACTTTGGATAGTATCTGGATTCCAGACTTCCACAGAACCCAAGGCTGCAGCTTATGCTAGGAATCCCCAGAGAAGATTGTGGGAAATCTGTTGTCAAGAAAACTGTACAATTATATCTCTGAAGCCACCAGGAGTTGGTTGAAGGCCATTTTTACCTTTATCCCAGTGTATGGAATATAGCTGGCAGAGGGATTTCTGATTTAAAGACTGTTGTATTCCAAAAACAATTATCTGTGCAAATAAGAAACTGAATGTAACCTACACTTGAAGGTTTGTTTTGAGGTACACAGCAGTGGAAGTGCAAATAAATATCTTCAATTATTTTCATTTGAGTGAAGATCTTTAATAGGGATCATGTCTGCTTGGTAGGTTTGATTCAGTTTACTTTAATAAACACTCTGGTAAATTACCAGTTTACGTGAACACATATTAGTTCACACTTGTCTAAGACAGACTTGATATGACATTCTATTCAAATGTATCTCTATTTTAAATTTCAGATGGCTAAATAAATTAGGTGTGGCAGTCCTAGACCAACAGGCTAATAAAAAGAATGAAGAAGGTAAGTTCAGATGTCAACTTTTTACAAGGAATCTCATTGTGCTTTTGTATATGAAGACTACTGTTTGAAAAAAACCCCAATATTTGATTAGACTAAAATGAATCCTTAGTATTGAACAACTTCTAACATTTTGCAGGATAGGGACAGGATTAGTTCTGGGATATGAGAGGATTTGGTTCAGTGTGCATCCTTAAATCATCTGACTCAATTTCTGTTTGTACCAACACAAAGAATATAGCAGTTACCAAGGTTGGGATGCTAGCGGTTCGGCCCAGTTCTACAGAACCAGTAGTTCTGAAGAGCAGCAGACACCGAGCAGCTGCTCTGTTTAGCAGGTTCAGTCACTTTAACAGGCTTGTCTTATCCTAATACTGTTAAAGCCTAACAAAAGTTCATTTGCCTGTTGAGTCTCATCTGAAACAAAGGATGAAAATGAGTGACATATTTCTGGGCATGTTCTTGATAAATGTAAGTATTCTTTTCCCATGTGAATCAGGATGGGGTGTAAAAAAATCCAGGATGATAACAATGATTGTGTGATTGAAGCCCTAACTCTTTTAAGCATGTGACACAAGGAACACATGTAAAAAGGGTCAGGCCTTCAATGATGTCATCAAAGCCTTTATCTTGACTTTTCTGACCCCTCCATGGCTATCTCTAAATATCCAGAGCTTTGTTTTTTTTCATATTTCCAATAGAAAGCACCAACCAATAATCTGTTCTAAAAAAACCAAAAGCAGAAGAGGAGGTTTAATCAGTAACCCATAGTAAAGGTAGAACTATAAAAATAGCATCCTTGGATACTTTAAAAAGTGACTCATTGACTTGCAAAGAAGTCATTTGAAAGAGAAATCCAACTGTAGAAGGAGTAAAGAAAAAGTGGGATGGAATCAGATTATTGTATAATATAGATTTACTGGTAATTCGAGTCTGGCTAAACTGTGATTTTGCCAATGATGTAAATGTAGAAAGTCCTTCCTTTTTTTCTATTTACTAGGGCTTATGTATTGTTCAGTCCAAAGTCTATTCCAATAGAGACTGAACATATGGTAACTCATTCCATTCTAACAGATGTAATCACCATGTTTCTGGTAGTTTACACAAGGATTTTATTTGGTCCTGTACAATTTTGCATTGCCTTTGTGAACATTTGGCTACTTCTCTTGTTATTTCTTGCTACAGGAGGCTTCATACATTTATTCTATTCTATTCTATTCTATTCTATTCTATTCTATTCTATTCTATTCTATTCTATTCTATTCTAATATGAAAGTGGGTAGAAAAAAAAAAGTTGTTCTTCAGGAAAGAAGTTTCAATTCAAAATACCCTTTCTGAATGATAGGGTCAGAAATCAATGTGTTCTGCTTTCAATTAAAGTGATTATGAAAATATGCTTTATTTTACAGGGCATTAAATAGAATGTCTTCCACATTTTTAATGGTTGCAATCTTGTTTCAGAATGCTATAGTGAAAGTGAGCATGAAGATCCAGAAATAAATGCTGAGACACCACCCCCTCCATATTCAGATCAGTTGCTGCTGTCTAATTTGGTATGAATTATAGTAATTAACTTGCTTCCATTTTCTAAATGGCCTTGTCCAAATGTCATCCTGTATGGTTTAAAAGAGAGCTCCAAGACAGGCAATCCGTAGAAAGAGTTGTGAATTGTTTATTCTGTTTAAAACTAGTCATGTGACGAAACAAATGTTAAGCAAATCACTAGGTTTTTTTGTTTCTTTTAAAGTATCATTTATTTTAAACATTTTATACTACCAGTTGTGTAATCCTTCCTCTCCAGGCAGTTTATAATTTCAAAATGCATAAAAAATTCAATATGATGGCCAGGATGGTACAATCAAAGCACTACACATATAAAGGTGGATTTTTGATCAAAGATCAAGGGTTGCCCTGTTGGTTTAAACAAAAAAAACATTGGACAGTGGGATGCAAGGAATTGAGTAGAAAAGTTTCTACAATAGAGGAAACAAGAGTTTCTACTATTCTCCAGCTACCAAGGGAATACAGCAGGGGTTCCCAAACTTGGCAAGTTTAAGACTTGCAGACTTCAACTCCCAGAATCATCACACAAGGAAAGGATCATCACACAAGCACACCATGGTCTTCTTCCCTTACAACAGCTTGATTTATTTATCAAAGAATTGTCGGAGTATATTCATGAACTGGAATAGAGCTTAGTAACAAGTTCAGCCAATGAGAGCTGAATTGGGCGCTGAAACTTAAAGAGAGAATCTGGGCATGGTTTATCTCTGTTCTGTGCTCAGCTCTAAAGTGAAAGAGAAACTAGTCTTATACAAGTGGTACTGTAAACTTTACTCATGTTAATATATTTATAAAGAAGTTAATGATCCTACTGAATCAGTCATCTGTGTGTTTTCTGGATTTGAAATTCTGCTGCAAACTCTAACAAGAATGAAAAGACCCCCCACCCCCACCCCTCAAAGGCCAGATGCACATCATGGATTTTATGGACTGCAATGCCCCAGGTCCTAATTGGCTACCTTCTCCCTTCTCAATCCAGAATACCACTGAATTCCATTTCACAAAGCTGCTGATCTTGTTTTGCTTTCCCCCTTTCCAATAATAAGGACCATTGTGGTTGTTTTTCTGTTGTGCTTGAGTGTCCCTGTGATCTTCCCTTGAGCTGATCCATGGAGGAGTATTTAAGAGCACCATTAGCAAGGGTAGCTCTCTTTTTTCTGTTCTCCTTTCACCATGTTTTCTTTCCTTGGGGAAGAAAAAGTCAAAAACAAGCAGGCACATTAGGGACTGGGATATGCTATAGCCCATCCCTCAGAGCATCAGGAAAGGAACAGAAAAATGGGATCTTCATTTGAAGAGGAGATTAGAGATGATGGAAACTAAGAAGGAGGCTAGAGGAAACAAGAGTTTCTACTATTCTCCAGCTACCAAGGGAATACAGCAGGAGTTCCCAAATTTGGCAACTTTAAGACTTGCAGACTTCAATGCCCAGAATTTAATTTTGGAAGTTGAAGTCCACAAATCTTAAAGTTGCCAAGGTTGGAGACCTCTGGAATACAGTAAGATATTTGGGTTGTGCTTCTTTTGGAAGCCTATCAGCATCTATAATGAGTTTCTCAACCTCAACAATTTTAAGTTGTTTGGACCTCAAGCCCCAGAATTCCCCAGCAAGTATGCTTGACTGGGAAATTATGGGAGTTGTGGCCCATGTATGTTGAAATTGCTGAAGTTGAGAAATACTGGAATATGTGATAGAACAAAGAGGTTCCGGGGAAAGAATATTTTAGCTAGCATTAGTAAGAACTTACCAAAAGAACCGCAGTCAGAAAAATGTCTCATTATTGATTTAGAGAACAAGCCTTTCAAAATAGCATCTTCTGGACTATGTAGGGTAAAATTTGTAAAAATAAACATAATGTATCAGAGACAGACTCTATGAAAGCGTTGAGGATTAAAATGATTTAAACTGCCTCAGTGTTTATCCTGAATTATGGTTCCATGTAATTCAGACAGTCCAGTTTCTAGCTGTTATCCCCAATTATTACTTCTAAATATTCACCAGTGAGGTATTTTACATAGAATTAATGGCCTTTTTGCTGGGGGAAAGGAAAGATGCCTGGCTCATACAGGTTTTAGCCTTGTCAAGTTTGCAAATATCAAATAAGGAATTATGATATTAGAACAGAGGGCCATGCGCATGCCAATATTTTCTCCTAATAGTTTTCTTCTGTTTTAATAAGATAAGGTAATCCTTTCCAACTGCCTCCATCTCAGTTCAATTATATGGCAGATAACAGCTGCATATGTGCACCCACATACAGAGATATGCACCCATACACAAGTGTGCACACATACTTGCACATTGCCTATGCAAGTCCATGGTAGAAAAAAAAATAATTAAACACATTTTCCTATTTTATGGTGAAAAAGGTCTGTAATTCTGAAAACCTGCTTACCAGAGGAATAGGCTATTTATTTTATTTATTTATTTTGTCAAGCATGCATTTGATAATAAATGTAAGTATAAACATGATTATTAATACATGAAATAGATATGAATAAAAAGGAACATTGAGACAGGGAGGGTAGGCACATTGGTTTGCAGGTCCCTTACAGACCTCTTAGGAATGGGGTGAGGTCAACAGTAGACAGTCTGAGGTTAAAGTGTTTGGGGTTAGTGGAAGAAACCACAGAGTCAGGTAGAGTATTCCAGGCATTGACCATTCTGTTTCTGAAGTCGTATTTCCTGCAATCAAGTTTGGTGTAGTCTACCCTGAGTTTGTACCTAGTGTATGCTTGTGTATTGCTACGATTGAAGCTGAAGTAGTCATTGACAGGTAGGACATTGTACTGGATAATTTTATGTACTATACTTAGGTCAAACTGAAGGAGCCATAGTTCTAAGTTATCTAAGCCTAAAATTTCAAGTCTGGAGGCATAGGGTATTCTGTTGCGAGTAGAGGAATGGGGGACTCTTCTCGTGAAATATTTCTAAGCTCTCTCTTATTAATAATTAATTAATTATTATTGTCCGACATGCAGTGTGGATTCCAGAGAAATGTTCTCGACTTACAACTACAACATTTCTGTTGTTAAGTGAAATATTTCTTAAGATGGTTTTGTCCATGTTGCGATTTTTCTTGTCAAGTCAATCACCGAAATTGTTGAGTCTGTAATATGGTTATTAAGTAAATCTGGCTTCCCCATTGACTTTGCTTGTCAGAAGTCACAGTTGAGGATCACGTCATCCCCATCAGGACACTGCAACTGTCATAAATATGAACCAGTCATCCAGCAGCTGAATTTTGATCACATGGCTGCAGGGATGCTGCAACGATCATGTGTGGACAATATTTAGAAGTCACTTTTTTCAATTCTGTTCAAACAGTCACTAAATGAATTGTTGTAAATCAAGGACTACTTGTACCCATAAAAAATCATCTTGCCCTTGAGAAGAGCACTTCCTGTGGAAACTCTGGCCCTAAACCTAAAAATACTCTCTAAAAATGATTGTGGTTTAGGGCCAGAGTTTCCACAGGAAGTGCTCTTCTCAAGGGCAAGATGATTTTTTATGCTTTAGGGCCAGAGTTTGTGGTTTAGGGCCAGAGTTTCCACAGGAAGTGCTCTTCTCAAGGGCAAGATGATTTTTTATGGGTACAGGTAGTCCTTGATTTACAACAATTCATTTAGTGACTGTTTGAAGTTAGAACAGAATTGAAAAAAGTGACTTCGTAAAGAATGGTAGCCAACCAATTCTTGAGTAGGCCCCAAACTTAACAAGGGGCATATTAAAGTAAATAAATGTCTTTCCTGGATCAAAGGGCTCATAGTCACGCCATACATGTACACGAGGCTGGATATTTTTGTCCATTTTCTAGGGATGGGGTATTATTTTTCTTTGTTTTTGAAAATGTGTTAAACCTAGCTCAGGATTAGTATTGTAGTTTGCATCTGTCTTCTGTCTCAGAATTGCTGCAAGGGGTTAGCCCAGTTGAGACCACAGGCTACAGTTGTTCCCGGAAATATTAGAAGTATGAAATGAGAGTAGTCCTAAGTTCCAGATATCTAGCTACCCAAGGAGCTGTATGAAAGCGAATTTATTGATTCTTGGCAATAACAATAATACAAGCCCTTCTCTTTTATTTATTTTATTTGTTTTGGAAAACAGGCCCAACAAGAGCTTTCCTCAACATCACACCTTTTAAATGAAGTACCACAGTCCTTATCTTCCCCAGAAAGCAGTACGATGAAATCCCCAGGCTCCTCTTCTTCCTCGCTGTGCAACCTATTGCATTCAGAGAGACAGTCGTGGCTGGACTTAATTGACAGTTCTTCTACTCAAGACGAAGTGGACAATCAACTTCCAGCTGCCTCTGGTGACTCTGCAGACATTGGTTGCCGGTTGACAGACTGTAATGAAAGAGTGGAAAGTGGTACCAGCAGATCCAAGGAAAACAATCCGATTACAGTGAATGAAGACAAATCTTCATTAGGTAAGGTCATAATAACTTTGCTGTACCTGGAAAAATAGCATCAGCAACTCTAAGTAAAAGTGAGTAAAACAAAAAAAAAAAGCAACCCTGTGCATTATTCAAGTAGCTCCCCCATTTTTACTTTTAATCCATCTTTTAAATCAAAATTGTCTTACGAAACTAAAAGATAGTTTATTTTAGTTAAGCAAGTAGTTCTTGCTTAACAACCAGTCACCCAGTGACATTTGACATTATGATGAACCCCCCTCGCCCCCCCAAGGTACTTACAATTCAGTTCTGGAGTTCCAAAGATGCCCACCCAGTGGTGGTATTCAGGCGGTTCGCACCGGTTCAAGTGAACTGGTAGCAAGGATTTGGCATGGGTCACCGAACCAGTAGTAAGTTCTGGCTGGCCATGCTCCTGACCTGGTTGCCCGGTCTCCACTGGCTCACTTGCCCCACCCACCCAATGTTTGCTCACCCCACCCACCTGACGCTTACCCCTTAAGGTATTTCTTTTTTTCCCCTCCCAACAATCAGCTGTTCATATAATCAACTGTGCCGGGATTCCCCTTGCTGAGGCCCAGGAGGGCAAAAAATGGAGGGAGGGGCATAGCTCCCTCCATTCTTTGCCTTCCTGAGCCCCAGGGGAGCCTTCTGGGAGCAAAAGCAGCCCACCAGGAGGCTTGCCTGAGGCCCAGAAGGCCCCAAAATGGAGCAAGGGGGGTGCTGTGTGCCACTTCCAGGCTTTGTTTTTTCTTTCTGAGCCCCAGGGGAGCCTTCCGGGAGCAAAAACACCTCCCCAGGAGGCTTACCTGAGGCCCCAAAGGCCTAAAAAATGGGTGGAGTGGCTGAAAAAGAAGAAGCCACGCCCACCCAGTCACATGGCCATGCTTACCTAACCACGCCCACCAAGCCACACCCACAGAACCAGTACTAAAAAATTTTTGAATCCCACCACTGTGCCCACCCCCTTAGTCATGTGTGGTACTTAGCAATTGGCCCATATTGCACCATGGTACCATCGGGTGGTATATAAGTGGAAGTGCTATTGCTATTGCTACTACATGATCACGATATTCAGCAGTTTTTGTTGGTTTCTGGCAAAAAAACCCTTCCCATTGAAAAAAATCGGTTTGTTTAACAACCATCGCATTCACTTAATGACCACCAGTAAAAAGATCATAAAGTGAGCATGAACACATAGTCACTTGCTTAACAACTCCCACAACCTATATAATTTCTGGCTCAATTGCAGCTGTATGTTGAGGACTACTAGCAAAAGAGCTGGCAAATAAAAAAAGAAAGCATTGGCAAGAATCAGAAATACTTATGCAGGTAGAAAGACAAGATAGATACTGTAATAAAAATAAACATTTCCAAGAATGCACATTATTTTGCTTGACAGAAAGTGTGGTTCAAAGCTTCCCAGAAGGTGATTTAATATCTGAGTCATTGCAGCTGAATTTTCCCTCCCTCTGGTTGGAAGCAGGCAGGCACCCTATAAAATTGTCTGAACTTTTATGAAATGGAGTCCAATACTCTTGTAGTTTCAAAATCTAGCTAGCTGTATTGCTTTTCCAATCATTTTAAAAAATAGCCTTCACATATATTGCAATTCAGCCGAGATCTAAATCCTTGGGCTTCTGAGTTAAGAAAAGAGTTATATCTATTATGTGAAAAGAAAATACTCTCCTTGAATTTTGAGGACCTGGCTTTTATTCAGGCCTGAAACTAAATTGGAATAGATCTTGATTACTCATTTTTTCCCAAGACATCTGTAGTTGGATGTACACAGATATACTTAAAAGAAGCCAATGATCAAGGACCATTTCACTTTCATTTCAGACCAAGATAAAGCATTAAAACTGATTTGGTTGCCCAGACTGGCTGTCTTAATTGGAGGAGACATGGGAAGAAAACTATTGTTTATGTGCAATCCTAGATGTTCTATATTAATACAACTCCCTAGGGATGGTATATATTGGAATTTTCATTTTGTGTGTGTGTGTGTGTACACGTGTATTTCTTTTTCTATTTAGAATAATCACATATGTGTATTCATAACTTCAGTCTATATAAATAAACTGGATTGAGTCAATCCAGATGCTGCTTCTGCCACACAGCTGCATTTCTACTATTGGTTTAACAATTCTTAACAAGATGCCAAATTCATTGAAATTCCTATAGCAATATATTTTCTGTAGATACCACATTCTTGATTTAAAAATAACTTGGTTTAGCAGACTTCAAATATAACACGAACTTTCCCTCTAGAGGTCAAGTCAAAATAGTGAATAATTGCAGCACAGACGATTTACATCAATCAGGGATTTAATGATCATTCATGATGGATGTACCCTTTCTGCCTTCTAAATTGTCTGTTTAAATGGAGGGTTTACTGCATTTTTGAACGCAAGATAACAGAATCCTGATAGATGCTTATTCTGTTGGGAAACTTTAGCTAATTTCTTACAGAATAGAATTATTTGCATGTCCTCTTCTGAAAAGTGTGAAATGATTTTAGAAGCAAGAAGCAGGAAACCAAATACTAGTATCACAGGAGTTTCATACGTTATTAAATGCTCATTTTCACACATGCTACTGAATGCCCATTTTTTAACTTAAAATTCAAATGTTTGCATGTGTTAAAATACACACTTTTTAATTTTTTAATTAAATACATGTATTTAATTTAATTAAAATACATGTGTTTAATCAATATATGCAAATATTTACGTGGCCTCTATTATTTCCTTCTGCAAAAGGAAATACATGCTTTTTAATATATGCAAACATTTATGTGGCCTCTGTGAAAAAAAAAAACCCTGGATAATTGACTAGAGAAAAAGACAATAAATCAGCCTGCCATGACTGACTAGCTATCTTTATTAAAAGCAAAAAACAATAACAAAGCAGTAGCACAAGGTTAAAAAAATATCCAGAATTCCCAGTTGTACATTTTTTGACTGTAAAACTATAAACAAAGATTGGCACATGTACCTTCAATCCAGAGGTTTGCTTCTAATCTAAAGAACAGGTAGATAGAAGCAACAGCTAGCTGCTGCCATTTTTCTTTTCATTTGATGCGAGTTGCATATGCTTGGTTTTAACAGGAGGTTATAAAAACTAGTAATAACAAAGAGAAAATTATAGAAAATGAAACACAGCTGCAACATACTGTAATGGGCCTTACTTACGTTGTATTTTTCACCTATGATAGCAATAGCATTCTCTTTTCTGAGATATTTATAGACATTTGCAGACAATTGTTATAGGCGAGTCAGGTCCAATGCATTTGATGTTCCATCATTTTTCCTTGTATTCTAGTGCTTCATTAGAAGGTATACTTGGGAGGTAATAGCTTTAAACAATTCTAACACTTGATTTTCAGAAATGAATGGATTCAAGCGAGATAGACAGAAGCTTCTAGGTACCTTTGAAATGCAGAAGGGTGGGAGTAGTGCTTTAATATATCTAGAATTTTAGGCTCTTCTATCCAAGTGAGATATCATCCATATTTTTTTCATTTAAAAAAAAAATAATTGTGGGAAAAACATTTTCCTAGTGATAAGGGCGCTTACTGAAGGCCTAAAGGAAAAAGTGGGAATAAATTAAATTGATCCAAAGTCAACCAATGTCTAGAAATCCTAGACACTAGAAACCCTTAATCCTGGCTAAAAGCCTGTTGGAATAATGTTATTTTAATACTTTTGCACATTGTCAGTGGGGAATTGGCTTCTTGAATGTCTAGGTGGCATTCCAAAGTACAGAGTCACCTTGATTTTACTAGATTTTGGTGAGATCTTTATAAGAATTCCAGTTGAGAAGTAAGGCTTTAATATATCGATGTCATCTACTCCCTTGTGGAGGACTCCAAAGATCTTTGAAAAAAAATAAGACGATTGATTATATCAGAGAATAAGACCTAAAAAAACATAATGTATTCAAGTAAACAAAGTTTACTTGAACATATAGGTTCCAAAGATAACTACCTCCTCAGTTTTTTAACTGCTAAGTTTAGGTAGATGTTTAGCAAAAGTTGAAATTAATCATGCAGAGAAATTCTATAATTTTTTCTACCTATTCTCATTCAAGCTGTGGAGATAAAATTTGCCTGACTGGCTCTTGCTTAATTAACTATAGCTTATATTGGATTTTTCCTACAACAAACTGAGTCACATTTAGTGAGGTGATCAGTCAGAACGAAACAGTAAAATAGCATATTAGCTATTAGTCTATAGAGATTCTCAGTCATTCAGGTCATACTGGCTATTACAACAGGCTGTTCTGCTAGAGTCAGGGCATTTTCTTCAGCATTGGGCTAAAGTAGTAACCTAAATTTTTATCCAAGGACAATTATCTCTATGGAATGTTTATACTTGCATAATTCTATAAAATATATGAAACAGACATATTAGGGAGTATTTAATTACAAATGTTTGAGGTGCACCATTGTATTATAACATTGCTGTTAAAAATAAAATAATAGACCCGATACAATCACATGCCCAGTTATGCAGTGCTAGATGGAGAAAATATTCCCTATAAAGCTCCAGACATTTCAATCATAAGTTGCTAGAATAGAGACATCCATCATTAATGCATCCTTTCTGATACATGTACATTTTGGCTATTGCACCTGAAATCTTGAGTCTTGTTTTTAGTATTCTTCATACAGTATGCCCGCAGAGCAACTCCTGGATGAGAATGTCAAAATAGTTCATAAATTGCTTCCCTCCCCTAGTTTCCTCCAGACCGCCAGAAGTAGCCCTCCCCCATTCACCAAACATGGTTTACTTAAAAAAAATCTAGCTCACTTGCATTCTATCACTGAATCCTCTCTTTTGTCTCCCATGCAGATCGTACCAAGTGTTCTGTGGATGAAATGGAGAAGCTGTACAAGTCTTTAGAGCAAGCAAGTTTATCTCCCATTGGGGACCGGCGACCTTCTACTAAGAAAGAGTTGAGAAAGTCGTTTATCAAAAGGAGCAAAAACCCTTCTGTAAATGAGAAACTTCATAAAATCCGAGCTCTGAATAGTACCTTAAAGGTAAAGGTTGATGGAGGAGAGATGTTCTCGCTGTTTTGGATTTGGGAGAAAGACTTTGGGTGTATTCATACAAACAGCTTAATCAGACTAGTGATTAAGAGCAATGGTTGCATTCACCTGATGGACTGCAAGTAGTTAATTTTAGTTCTGATTAGTGAATATGCGCGTGCATGTATGATTATAGTGTAGCTTTTTGTATAAACCCAGTTACTTAGTTACTTTGTAATGCAGTCTATTATTTATATAATGCAAATATAATTATTATGACCAGTAGGATATTTAGCAATGGTTAAAAATATTTTTATCTATTGTGAAATGATTATTCTTTTAAAAAACAAGAGGAACTTATTAGTAATTATGGGAAATAATTTTTCTTTGAAAACAAGTAGTGGAAAGATCAGGAGACTTGACATTTGAGAGATGGTGTCAGCGTTCCAGAAAATCTTCACTCCAACAAATAATTCTGAGACAGACATCCTCTCCAAGGCTCTTTTTATTAGAGTAGTAAACTGGCACATCTGGGAAATCCTAAATCTGAAAGTTCTAGGTTTCCTTGCAATAAGTAAAAAATTACAAATTCACCCCCTGCACCCATCATTGCATCGCATGCTCCAATCACAATCTGTCCCAACTTGAGACGTCCTCTCAACCAGGTGCAGAAATAACATGACCTTGACTTAGAAGAAGAATGCTATTATGTCTAACCACATTCACTCCAAGAAATTCCCCCTCCCATTTTCCCAGGCTCAAGAATGTGGCAGTGTGGAAGCTTGGGACTTGGTCATTTATCTTTCCCAATGTCTACTTCTAGTAACTTGTTTTTCCTTCTTGTGTTGACTAGTGCAAAGAACATGACTTGGCCATGATAAACCAGCTGCTGGAGGATCATAAGCTAACAGCAAGAAAGTATAGAGAGTGGAAGAATACAAACTCCATTTTGATTCAAGATATCTATCAGCCACCAGACACTATGTCTACAACTGAAGGAGACAATACAGAATCAGAAATGACCCCACAGTCATCTTTTGTTGGATGAAAAGTATTCACTGGAAATACTATCGGAGGACAGTTAACTTTTTATCACTGATCTCTTCAGTCATTCAGTTTAAACTGCTACATCTTCAAGGTTTTGCTTCCATAGGTACTGGTACTTTCTATGAGCAGTCCTGGATTAACTAACAACCAATAAGAAAAATAAGTATATGCTCAGGGTACCACGGAAGGGGGGCACCATAGAGTTTTTCCCCCTAGTGATCATGTCTTTAATTCTTTCACTGCCACACTCAGCTTTAGTTTTCAACACCTACTAAGTCTTAATCAGAGGCGGTATTCAGCAGGTTCTGACCATTTCTGGAGAACCGGTAGTGGAAATTTTGAGTAGTTCGGAGAACTGGCAAATACTACCCGACTGGAGATTTTACGATATCCTTCCCCTGACATGCCCACTACGCCATGCCCACAGAACCAGTAGTAAAAAAATTTGAATCCCACTACTGGTCTTAATGCCTTGTCAATTAATCAATGGAAAAATTGAGGAACAGTATTATTAGAGTATTATTATTATTATTATTATCAGGTTTAGAGCATCAATTGATATTAATCTGGCCCTGGAACAGAGTCTGTTGTCCAGAGCATGATTTCCCCTTTTGATATTCCATGAAGATAGGAAAAATCTCCTCTAATGATCACATCATGATGCCATTGTTGTTACAAATCTAAGAAGAATATTTCTTTGGGGGATGAGAATTGAGATTATCTTTTGTAAAATCAGCCAACTTTGCAATAAGAATAATATTTTAGGAAATGTGTTTCTCAGTTTTCTGAATGTAGGGTATGTACACAAGAAGACTTGGGCCATTTAAAATTTGGTTGAGAGAGAAGCAGAACACTTCAGGTTGGAAAAAACTAGCAGGGGAAGAATTATACAAAATGCACTATTTTGCCACAGTTTGTCAATGCTTTAATTGTGATGGACGATTTTTAGTCACAGAAGAAATAAATAAAAGAAGGTTGGTGTTTGTATTCTATATAGCCTTCCCATGATCTACTCAAAAGACACAGTTGCAGCCATAATATTTTCAGGTTTATGAAAAAAAGCCATTTATCATGTCTGTGAAGTTGTGTTTGAATTGGTTTTTATGAGCAAATAAATTCATTGAGCAAAATGTTATGTGTCTGCCTTTCCTCAATGTTTTATGGAGCATAAACCTAACAGTAAATGAAAACAAATACAAAACACAGACATATAAGCTTTGCTTCTTTTTTTTGTGTGAAAATGTAGATATTTTTTCAGTCTCACTTAGCCATATGTGACTGATCTCAAAAAGCTAAGCCAAACCAGACCTGAATTGTCCTTGGATAGAAGTTCACGAGGATAGTCAAGTAGTATAAATTAGATATAGAAGTAAAAAACAACAACAGTCCACAGATAAGCAATGGCAGGTACCTATTGGTAAAATGACTTTGAGACAACAAATAAATGCCAAGGTTTGTATTTGTTGCCATGAAAACTACTTAGATGTAGCAGTAGTAATAGACTTATATACTGCTTTACAGTGCTTTTTACAACCCTCTCTAAGTGGTTTACAGAGTCAGCATATTTCCCACAACAATCTGGGATCTCATTTTACAAACCTTTGAGAGATGGGACTGAGACTGAGTCAGCCTTGATCCAGTGAGATTGAACTGCTGGTTGTCAGCAGAATTAGCCTGCAATATTGCATTCTAACACCACCATGACTCTTAAATCTCAATACCTATGACAGGCATCTTGACATTTCTCCTCAAATTTGAATCCTTTTCAAATTTGCATGCATACATATATCTTTAGTATATTTATTAGCTGGATGAAATAGAAGCAAGTCAACAATCCATCTAAACAAAGCCTAGCACTTCAATATTGCCCTTTTTCTTGCAGGGAGTCCCTATAAAAATGCACACAATTGGTCACTCATCTGGCACCACTATGCTTGCATTTTGCAGGCCCTTTTCTGGTCACAATCCCCTATTTGAAATTAGACCTAATTTTACATGCACAAATGGTTAAATCATGAAATGGCCACTAATCAAGGAAAAGCAACATTTCCATCTGGTGAAAATGTCATATTGCTTTTGGAAAATTAGAGCAGGCAGCTATATATTTATTAGTTTCAATGTTTGGTTTGAAGTGAAGTAATTTCAGTAAAATCCTACCACTACCACCACAACCCCATCAAGCCCCCAAATCAATTTGTTCAAATGCTTCAACTCATAGTCACTGTTTCATGGTGGAATGTTTCTTCCTCCTTCCTGGATTAGTGAGATGATATCATCTACACCAGTGGTTCTTAATCTTTTTGAAAGAATAGCGCCCTTGAGCCATTGAGGAAGTTATCATCACCCCCCTCCCCCAACATAACCTCTCAATCACAACACAGGGAAATAATTTTTCAATTTATGCAAACACATTTTTTGTTTTCTTTAAAATTGTCATCAGGACATATCGATGCAAATAATTTATTTCCAGTCTTTTCCCCATATCTCAACTGTGTGAAAAATTCTGATGCCACCCATCACTTTATTCCCAAACTTCGTGATACATGTATTTCATTATTATCTTATTTATTCAAGACACTTAAATGCAATGACCACTGAAAACAAAATTCAATTGCAAGAAAATGAAATGCCCCCCAAAAACAGTAACATTTAATGATTTAATTACAAGTGAATTTTAAGACGCAAAAAGAAATATAAAAAGGGCATAAGAACAAACCGCAATGCAGGAACTAAGAATTTCAAGACGAAAACTCTGAAACTAAATTAAGATTTGAGGAAAATATATATTTATGCACACTGTAAAAAGGGTTAAAAAGATACAAAGAAAATTTTTACAGAAGGAAAGCAACAAAATCCACAGTGGGTAGAGTGATAGAGGCTGCTGCACAACGCGCACTCAAGATGAGCGATGCGTATTCATATATGTATGGCGTTCTGTACTGAAGCTAGCTGGAGGAACATTTTAAAACACAGTTCAATCTACTAATAGCGAGCGATCTGATGTTTTTGTACGACAGATATACAGCAGTTCACTGTACGAAAAAAGTCTCAAAAGTGCCCCCAAAACTTCTTGCTCCATCACCCCCATATCGCCCCCTTTCCATTCCTTTGCCCCTGCATCGCCCCTTTGCGTTCCATCGCCCCCCTGAAAAACAAAATCGCCCCCGGGGGCAATATCGCCCAGTTTAAGAACCACTGATCTACTGCAATTTTGTCACGAGCAGAAAAATACCCCAATACAAAATCTGTAAATAAATAGTATGTGTCAACCCAGCTAAATCCTGAGATAGGAAATAGCATGGTTGATTTACAAGATGAGTAGGGAGCACTCTTGTAAAGTAAGAAATATTTACTTATTAATCAAATTTATGCAGCAGAGAGTTGGACAGGTAATCCATTTTGCACAAAGTAGGAAAGTAGAGGATTGCCTTCCCCAACCTCTTGTCTGCCAAAATTCCTGGGAAGTCTCTTAAAGTCATGTATGAATGGGTGGGCATAAAAAATGAGAAGTCTACCCTTTTGAACAGTTATTTAAAACCCTTATAATTATGCTATGTGCTTTTTCCTTTATAGAACGGGTGAACTTTCTAACAACAGGAAGAAGGTTCTGTGGTTTCTATTATTGTGCCCTAAGACAGAGGAAGGAAACTAGTAAAAAAAAAATTTTTTTTTTAAAGGGTTCTGTATTGGCCAGTCTAATATTCAGATATTCAGAATGCTAAGAGTTGAGTTGAATTGTTAGGATTGTGTTGGTTGCAGCACCTGCTGCTGCCCAGAAAGTATACTACTGGCACACAATTGCCAATTTAAGTCTTGTGGCCCAGTTGAAAATTAAGGGAATGCTTGTGCAGAACAACTGCAGGTTTGAACATTTAAGCATGTAGGGAGGGATTTATCCATCACCTTGCATATAACAGTATCCAATGGTGGCCTGTTTCCTGCAGCCCAATATTCTCTCAACAATATTCTGGAAGAAAAGTTACCAATGGCTTCTGTTTCTGCTGCTTTGCATATTAAATGTGAAATGCAATGTTAAAGTATTTTAAACTGAGCACGAGACCATGATCAGAACAGCTACATGTGGTCTGATCTTGAGTGATGACTGCAACCCACAGCATACCAGTCTAAAAAGGATGGGCTCAATAAATTTAACTTTTTCTTAAGTGCAAATGCAGCCGATGTCTACCTAAAACAAAGTCACTTAAAATACTTCCTTTGAAATTAGGGTTTGCTAAAAGACTGATCACTTGTCAATCCTTTGCAGGGTTATAGGATTGCAGTCTCCAAAGTACATGATTAACAGATATGGAATTCTTTCTTTCTTATCATAGCTTCAATGTAGCCTGAATTCATCACCATTTTGGATGAATGATGTAATAATATCTATGGTAGAAAAAATAAATCCCCATCTTAAAAAAAAATATTCAGGCAAATTCTTTTTCAGAAGAAAAAAAATGTATTTCCCAACATCACTATTTCCTCCATCTCCTTTCCAGGTTATTCAAGGAAAGAATCTAATTTATTTATTTCAAACTAAGCCATATATACTGTAAGCTTCTGCTGCATGTAAGTGCTATGAAACTGATATGGTACATGAGTGCAACCGTGTGGCATTTCAGGGTGTTACAAATGGCAATTACTGTATTTTTCCTACTGTATTCATTTTTTTTAAAAAAAATTGAATACTATGTAGTCACTTGAAAATGCTAACACCATAATTAGATCTGCAAACATTTTGTGGTCTCTCTCTTTTCTATCATCTCTCTCTCTCTCTCTCTCTCATCTATCTATCTGTCTATCTATCTATCTATCTATCTATCTATCTATCTATCTATCTATCTATCTATCTATCTATCTATCTATCTATCTATCTATCTAACATCTATCTATCATCAAATACCAAAGGAAAGAGATATATGTATTTACCAGAAAAAAAGAGAAGAAATTTAGCTGTAAGGCACTCTGCTTAAAAAAAAAAGCAGTATCCACTATAAAGAAAAGAAAAAGAAAAAAAAAGAATCCAAGAAATAAAAGAAAATTGGCTGGAAACAATTGAGAAGAGAAAATAAAAAATAAAAACATTGGATTTTGCATCAGTACAAAATCATTCCACCCTTTGTTTAAAGCCATAAGTTCATATCCATCAGTACATGCAACAGTTAAATCACAATTTTTCTGTGCTTAGGCAATGTCATGAACATTTCCCTTCTGTTGTTTTCTTTTCTACTATCATAAATTAGCAAAGGAACTGGTGGGTAGGCAGGCTGATGCTTTTTGCCTACCGTTCTCAGAAAGACATGTCCCTAAAATTGCTTGTTTGTAGAGTAGAGGAGAGAGGAGATCCAGGGACCATAGGAACCACCAGCAGTTTATATACCACCAAGGGCATCCCAAAGCTCATTGCAGCCCCATAATGGATAGAAATGCATGTTCTGATTTTCTGAAAATTGGAATTTAAGAGGCAAAATGAGTGCCTTAACCCTTGCAGATATGAACTCCCCATCAACCCCAGCAGTGCCCTACTGGACAATTTTGAAGAGCTTAAGGGGAACATTTTAATTCTCTACTTTTTTTATCTTTTCAAATTCTAATCCTCCCCCAAATAGCAAAAATGCAGCTACACCTATCAAAACTATAGAAGGACAAATCCAATGTGATACACCAAAGGATATCAAAGGATACAAAATGTAGTTGGTGTCTGGGAACCCCTGTTTTGACATGCTTCTATGTGGGAAAATCCATTCTAAGTGGTTAGGATCAAGGCAAATTGTGAATGAATTTATTTTGATAGAATACAGTCTCATTCAATTTAGCAGCTCACCATACAGGGAAATCCAAAGAAATGTAGCCTTCCCTGACTTTTCATAGAAGTACCATACTATATAAACATCTTGAACCTGGTACCTCCAAATATTTTGGAATTCAGTGACTATTTTTCCCATTCTATTTGCATCTGACTCTTGAAAAATGAAACATGAGTATATGGTTGATGGAGAGATTACCAAAACTCAGGAATTGGGGCATGTGTCTTGATCAATAGCTGCTGACAACATGTCATAATCTATTGACTGAGCCTGCAAAACCTACTTTAAGTATTTCACAGCTTACTAGTTTAGCACTTAGAAGTGTTCTGTTAGGAAGCTTCATTTCAGCCACACATCTAAGGGCAGACCATTATCTAGACTAATGCTTTTTACACTTGGCAACTTTAAGATGTGTGAATCTCAATTCCCAGTATTCCCCAGCCAGCACCTTTCTCAGCTACTTATGCTATTTAAGTGGCTGGTTTATATCTTTAACTAGATTAGTTTAAAACTTAGTGGCAGCATTCCTATTACATGCTATTGCAATTGGTTAATTTTAGTCTTTGGTAAATTCTTTGAAGAGTTGGCATTGAAGAAATGCACATTGTGATTTAATACACTGTGCAATCTTGCAAAACAAATTAAAGGCATTGGATGAACCTAGCTATAGAAATAATCTATGTTTAGCATCAAAAATTTTCTTCTGACTGCTATGAGAAATTTATCTACAATATTTCAAATAATGTGGAATGAATAGAAGACTGCATTGCTAATTTCTTTCCTCCAAATTTTCCAAGGGCATTCTGGGCAGTTTTCTCAGGAGAGATTGGTAATTCTTAGAAGAGTAGAGTAAGAATCTTTGAATTGTCTGTCCATATTTGAAGGCAAAGTTACCTGTTGCAGTTGTCATGTGATCACTTCAAATTGCTCTTACTAAATCTTAAATGAGCCTCAGCTACTTGTGTGTTCTTCTTATCCATTCCTAATTGCTGGTATGGTTATTTGATCCTTTGTTGTTTTGCTTTTCTTTCTGTTCTTTCTTCAAAGACAGATTTGATACAAATATTGAAAATGGATTAAATAAGAAATTTCTGAAAAGGAAGGATTGGTATACATCAATTGGTTGGGGTAGAGTGAACTCTTTTCAGATGCTGGCCAGATGACCAGTGAAGGTGAAAATACAGGTAGTCCTTGACTTACGACCACAATTCATCCCCCAAATTTTTGTTGCTAAGTGAGACATTTGTTAAGTGAATTTTGCCCCATTTTACGGCCTTTCCTGCCACAGTTGTTAAGTGAATACTCCAGTTGTTAAATTAGTAATGCAGTTGTAAAATGAATCGGGCTTTCCAATTAACTTTGCTTGTCAGAAGGTTGCAAAATATGATCACATCATCCCAGGTCAGTGCAATGTAATAAATATGAGTCAATTGCCAAGCCTCTGAGATTTGATCACATGACCGTGGGGAATCTGCAATGGACATAAGTATCAAAAATGTTCATAACTCACTTTTTTTCAGTGCCGTTGTAAAAGTTCAAAAACTGAACTTTTGTAAGTAAAGGACTACCTGTATGACTGATATCAATTGCATCAGTGATAAATTAACAGAAAAGTGATTTGATAATTGTTGAAACTGGTAAGAGCATGATTTCAGAAAGAGAGTCTCCATGCATAAATATATGAGTTTTTATAATTTGATCTGATTTTATTGAACTCACATTTTCATTCATTTTCTTCCTACAAACTTTTTCTTTCATAAACCAGTAGTGAAAATGCAGTGCTAGATATTTTTAAAAGAAAGCAATGGGTAAGATTTTCTTTATAATCAGAACAAAAATACTCTTTTTTTTGCTTCCTATGTGCATTTTGACAATTTAATTGCAGAAACACTAAACAAATATAACATATTATTTAACTACAAATGATCTGTATGATTATTACTCTTGCTTGTTCCAAAAGCTTATTATTTTGACTTGAACATACTTTTGTAAGTTAATTACTGTAGTGGCAATCACACAGAGACAAATGAGAACATTTGCAGTGATGTAGAAAACTGTGTATAACACATTGTATGCATTATATATATTATATACATAAAGCTATATTTTATTTTTGAAACAAATTGTTTAATTTCATGCTGCATCAATATTTTTTCTTAATGTATACGTAGAAATGCTTCACTACTTTACATATACAATTACACTCACATTTTTGCACACATTTATACATAATGACATTATTTTATAAGAGTCATAACATATACATGTAATCTTATTCTATTACTCAACATATGCAGATTTTGAAACAGAAAATTTATTATTTAAATACATGGGATAAAATCAAATTGGATGAATTGAATTCATTTAAAAATGAAGTACTGTCATATATTTCATCACCCAAATGTTAGCATTGTACAGATATTGACAACAGTATTTACAGAACTGGCTATCACTAGCCACTTTTGATACAAAATGCAAAATTAATGTGAATTACTACCTAGCTATTGTTCACATATTATTTCTCTGAAAAAGAGTATTTACATAATCTGATGCCTCTGGTAATATTGGAATTGTATCACACTTGCTGGGGAAGATGGTTCACAATGTTTTTCCACATGTAACAAAGGTGTTTGGTGTTGAAGGGAATACAGACAATGTAGATCGAAGCTTCAATTATTATGAAAGGGTGCTCTTCAGTTGATGTGGATTGTACTTTTAGTGAATGAATGTCTTTTTTTCAATATCTCAGAGTTAACACGACCTATTTATCATTGTAGCTAGCTTGTACTCCCCTCACCTCACAAAGGATTAGATGCTAAGAATATTTTCATCAACAAAAAAAATCTTTACAATTATTTATACCTGAAGGGATTTGTTTCAAACTCCTATACACAACTGCACTTAATATGTTGATAGGTCTTTATCATACATTTGTTTTCCATGACACACATTATTTTATGGGGTGAGATAGAAGTGGAATTAGCTTGCATTGCATGTAGTTTGTGCTTGGTTTAAAATAGTAATCTCTAAGTGATTGTTACAGAAAGAAGACTGCCAGCTCCAAGACTAAAATACCTCTCTAGAGTTATATTAAAATACTTGCTTCTTAGCTTCCAAAGAATTAGCAGTAGATCATCAATCTTTGTTATCCCACTCAAATCAGCTCTGATTCTTAAAGTTAAGTTGTAAACTCTTGCCACCTTTTTCCTCACTCATCTGTACCTCTCATGTTCAATAGTCTTTGAGATCTCTCCAGCAATGATTTCAAACTTTTATTTCTCTTTTAACAAATTCTTCTGCACAGCTCTTTGAATTCCAAGAGTTCCATATATGTCTGGAGATGCAAGAAGAGTCTTTGAAAATTGTTTGGGTTTACCTAGAGAGTTCTGCCATCAAGGTAATACTATACCTCCAAACATTTCAAGGTTCTCCGTAATAAATATCAGCAGCAGTAATTGGGACTGTCTACCAGAGACATTGTAAGATGTCAGGCAGATCCTCATCTTGTGTATTGGCAGTTCTTCACTTATTCAAACATGATATTACTAGTTCACATCCTATTCATTGAAAACCAGTCACACTGAATAGAGAGAAATCTTTAACAAACATATATTAACAGACACAGGGATAATATACACCAGGTTTTAAATGGCTTCTGTAAACACATTGGTAGAAAACATGTTCCTATATATTTTTTTGCTTTGAGCCATGGGTGAAAAGCTACTGTGCTTGCCTCAATGTAATCCTTATATTTTTTATTTTTTATTTATTTTTATTTATTTTTTTCAATTGCTTACAAGATAATAGGTATAAGTAAAAACATAGTTATGAATACATGGATACATATAAGAAAAATAAAAAAATAAAAGAAACAATAGGACAGGGACGGTAGGCACATTGGTGCACTTATGCACACCCCCTACAGACCTCTTAGGAAAGGGGTGAGGTCAATAATAGTCTAAGGTTAAAAGTTTTTGGGGTTTGGGGAAGAAACCACAGAGTCAGGTAGAGTATTCCAGACATTGACCACTCTGTTGCTGAAGTTGTATTTCCTGCAATCAAGTTTGGTGCGATTAACCTTGAGTTTGTATCTATTGTTTGCTCTTGTGTTGTTATGGTTATATGCTGAGCACTAGTAATTCTAGTAATGTCATTGAAAATCATCAGCTTTCCTAAGCTTTGAAGATGCTCATCCTATTATAGTTCTTGGGAGGAAAAGCCAGGTCTCCAATGCTTTTGAGAAGGCTAGGAGGATAGATGCTTGTCAAAATTCAAGAGGAAGGGGCTGCCACAGAACAGGCATGCTCCCTAGCTCCCAACAATGGCAATATTTAAAGGAAAAGACTAAGAACAAGCCCACCCTATCAGTTCAGAAGTGAATTGGGCCATGCCCTTGCTATGCTTTCATTCAGTCTATTCCTGAAGATCTGCATGAATATAATAGCATCCTTCTTTAATAGAAGGATCGCTGGCATGTACCCAATCTAAATTTTTGCACATTCTGATAATGTTTACTACTGGAGGCTTTTCTACAGGTTAGAATAGAGAGATCTAGTGAACCACCGTTCTAACAGTGGCCTAGAGATGGAATTCTCACCTCACAATCAATCAGGAGGCTGTGAGTTCCATCCTAGGTAGTGGCAGATATTTCTCTACCCAGGAGAGTAATTGTCTGCTGTGAACTCCACATAGGCATCAGGAAGGGCATCAGGAATGCTCAGCTCCAATCAGTCGCCCTGATCCCCACATCGAAGCCAGAGATTGCAGGATCATTAAAAAAATACAAGAGATCTAGTGTACACTGTTTCAAAGTCTTCAAAACTGGAGATACCCTTCTGTAAAGTCTATTTTGTCATGAATGAAGGAACAACTACCTCAGAGATGCACATAGTTCTTTACACTCATTGATTTTCATTTTCCTAATAGGGTTTCTCAAGTAAAACAAAAAACAAAATATTGTGATGTTTGTTTTCTGTGGGGATCTTTCTTGTATAATAAAGAGATCAGCTTTAATTGATTCTTCTTGTTCTCTGTTAAGAAGATGCAGGGAAAAGATCAGCACCATTTAGCAGTCAAACCCACAAAGCACCTTCCTAACAGTCTTGGTTAGAAATTCAATGGCAGAAATACCCACAAGGGACAGTTTTTGTGAGTTGTTAAATAACTTAAGCCTGAGTCTTTCAGTAGATTTAAAGAGTGTTAGGGATAGAAATAAACAATGCCAAGAAAACAAAATGGTGAAAAGCCATCTTTGAATTTTAGCAAGCCATTTTAACACCTTTTAGTTTATCTGTGAGAGTAACATTTGAAGCAAGATATATTTTCTGCCTAGAGAATAAATATAAAAGTAATCAGTAAAACAATGTGTTAATTTATAGAACTATATTATGTATATACATTTATGTCAGGCTATCTGTTCTTATGGGGGAACCTTATATTGTATATGAATAATGTCAGAAAATATTATTAAAAACATTAATTATAGACATACTAACAACAGCTACACTATTATTAATAATTGGCATACTGCATTCAAAAGTCATGATTTGAAATGTGGGTCCAAGTATTGCATGTGTGAATGTTTTGAACACTACACAATAGTAATCGAAGATAACAATGTATTGTATTGATATTTGCCTTTAATTTTATACACTATGCTTCAACTGCATGAAAATATAATGTGAGATGACACTGTAGGAAGTTAGCACCCACCCCTCTCCTAGAAAAATGAAATATACTGGGAAATATTAAAAAGGCAGAATATTTCCCCTAAAAAGAGAAATAGAAAAGTCAGAGAGAGAGAGAGAGAAAATGGTTGAAAGAATTATCCTTCTGGGTTCAGTTCCAAGTGGGGAAAAAGACCCTGGAAACATGGAGGCTATTTGGAAAGATGGTTTAATGGTGGACAGGACCACTTGGCTTGAAGCTCCAAAGAAGGATGATCACATGATCCAAGGTGAAGAAAAAGAAAAAAGGGAGGCCAAGATGCGGAGAGACCCTTATATACCCTCTGTTGGGACCCACTTTAGTGTTTACTTGTTCCTGTGCAAGAAATGTATCCCATTGGCTGTCAGACTCCCACGGGTGGGGGTCTTAACTAACTTTGTAGGCTTGGTCTGGATCCCGTGGCTTCACCTGAGTGTTGGCTGATTCAATCTTTCCAGGCCAAGTAGTGAGATGGGTAGAGGCCTTTATTTTGTAGAGTACTCTGGCCTAGGCCTTAATGGCCCATTAGCAAAGGTGGGGGGGTCTAGTTTCTGCCTCTCTGAAATTTCTATTTCTCTTTTTAGGGGAAATATTCTGCCTTTTTAATATTTCCCAATATATTTCATTTTTCTAGGTGTGGGGTGGGTGCCAACTTCTCACAACACAATGACTAATTTAAAGACAAATATATAAGACTGCAACAGTAGGCATGGTTTAAAAGTTGCTACCATCTGCTTACCAAATTATATACAATTGAAACTTCCATTATGTTGGTTGGTCCAAAGAACAGGAGGTAAAGCCAAGGAATTTACTGGTCTTAAAGAATAATTTATATCATAATTTTAATTATCAAATTTAACAATGATTAAGTTCAGATTTGAAAAACAAAATAATGGTGAATTTAGCAGATCCTCATTAGCCTAGAGATATCCATTTTTGAAATAGGAAAGACAATTAGAACAATATTCTGCATATTTTTTTCTAAAACATGTTACCTGTATTACTTCTTTTTATCATGAGCTGAGATATTGCTGTTTACTATGGCCAAGATAATTTTTCCTCTCAGATATGCATTTGGAAAACAGAAGAACTGAGAGAATATTGTTTATAGGTTTTCTTTTCTTTCTATTAAAAGTTTTCTACTTAATTTAGAGAAAAATCACAGTTGTTGTGGTATCCAAATGATAACACAGAGCAAATCTCAGAAAGAAAGACTGGATACTCAAATCTGCCATCAAAATAAGTGTAGAAATGCCTCCATTATTTTGGATTCAGCTGTTTCTACCCACCCAAATTGCTTGTGAGCTATCACTGGGGTTATCTTGCCTCCCTAGTTATCAAAACATATCATTTCCACTAGTGGTGGGATTTAAAAAATTTTCTACCAGTTCTGTGGGCGTGGCTTGGTAACTGTGGCAGGGGAAGGATACTGTAAAATCTCCAGTCAGAGGTGGTATTTGCCGGTTCTCTGAACTACTCAAAATTTTCACTACCGGTTTTCCAGAACTGGCCAGAACCTGCTGAATACTATCTTTGATTTCTACCTTGGTTATATTCCCCTCATTTCTACACAGTGAATATTTGATGTGGCTCAATTCCTGCTTCCTTTGATGAAGTAGAAAGGTGAGAAATCTGAACTGAAGAAGCTTCTTGGATGAGAAACGAAACGCCTTCAAGGAAAAACCAAGAAAATCCAGTTGCCTTTTGAACAAGCACCTTTGGGTCAACCATGCCTTGGATGACTGAGAATCTCCATAGACATGTATCCCTGAGGAGGACCTGAAGCAACCCCACTTTTATTCACAGAGTGAGCTACTTGATTTGCAAGGCAGATCTTTTGATTGACTTGAGGAAACAAACCTCCAGTAATATTTCCTGAAGGTGGATTTCTCATAATGAATGTTCCTTTTGGGATATATACAGGGGTGGGATTCTACGAGTTCGCACCTATTCGCTAGAACCGGTTGTTAACATTCTAAGCAGTTTGGAGAACCGGTTGTTAAAAGAAATTACTGGCCTAATCCTGTAAGGAAGGCGGGAAGGAAATATTCTGGTGTTGCTTACAGAAACTGCCTCTCTGTTAACCCTTATTACATTCTTGGCAGGACTAGACTTCCTGTCTCAGGAGTTTTTTTCCCTTCCTTTGCTGGTACTTTGTTTGTGTGGAGTGACCATTCAAAGTTACAATGGCACTGAAAAAGTGACTTATGACCATTTTTCACACTTACAACTGTTGTAGCATCCCCACAGTCATGAGAGGCCAGGCGAGGAGATGCGTGCCTCGATGTGAGTGATATTGAGTTGGCCACACCCAGCCAATAACATGACCACCAAGCCATATCCACCCAGTCACATGACCACCAAGCCATGCCCATCAACTAAGCCACACCCACAGAACCGGTTGTTAAAAAATTTGAATACCACCCCTGGATATATACATTAACAATTATTAATTGGCTAGCTAAATTACATTCCAGCAATCCTATACAATAGGTCAGAGGTGTCAAACTGGCAGCCCACAGGTTTTACTGTTGTGTAAAAGCAAAAAATTGTAGTTGTACTGTTGTTACCTTTGACTGTCCAGAGAGTCGAACGTTGGTGCCTTTTTCCTTTTTTTCTCCCATTATACTATATTCCCTCTTTTTGCCTTCCTTTTTTCTTACTTTCCCATGTTATTTTTTTTTGTATGTTATACTTTAATAAACTAATAAAAAAAAGTTTTAACAGACGAAATGTCACGTAATGGCAATGTGACGCCACGACTTTGATACCTGTGCGGTAGGTAATAGTCTCAAAACATTGTGGCAAAAACAAAGAAAGAACAAAAATAAAAAAAAAACAGTGTAAGTGAATGAATTATGGTGATGTTAACTTGTCTATACAAGGTAGTCCTTGATTTACAACTATTTGTTTAGTGACTACTTAAAGTTACCATGGCACTGAAAAAAAGTGACTTTCATCCAATCACTCACCCTTACAACTGTTCTAGCATTCCCACGATCAAAAGGGAAACTGGATTAGCTTAACAACCATGGCATTTGCTTAACAATTGCAATGATTTTCTTAACCAACCATAGCAAGAAAAATTCATAAAAATCAGACACAACTCACTTAATAACTACCTTGCTTAGCAATGGAAATTCTGGTGCCAATTGTGGTTGTAAGGCCAAGGACTGCCTTTATATATTTGCAAGAAGTCTCTAGTACAGGTAGTCCTTGATTTATGACCACAATTGAGAGCAGAATTTCTGTTGTTCAGTGAGACATTTGTCATGGGAGTATTGTCCCACTTTATGACCTTTCTTGCCACAGTTGTTAGGTGAATCACTTTAATGACATGGTTGTTAAATGAATCTGGCTTCCCCATTGACTTTGCTTGTCAAAAGGTTGCAAAAGGGGATCAAGTAACTCTGGGACATAGCAATGGTCAGAAGTATGAACCAGTTGCCAAGCATCTGAATTTTGAACGTGCGATCATGAGGATGCTATAGAGTCACAGTCACAAAGATTGTAACTGTGAAAAATGATCACAAGTAACTTTTTTTGGGTGACTTTGAATGGTCACTAAATGAACTGTTGTAAGTTGCAGGACTATTAAATATTGGAGAACTGGTTATGAGGCAGCTGCTAGTTCACATAGGTCATATAGCCCAATGCTCTGATTTGGTATAAGAAGTTTCTAAATACACAAAGTTCCCAAAAGCTGAAGTAGCAAGCATTCAGTAAGCAAAGACAATGAAAGCATCTCTTCTGTTTTCAGCATACTGAATATATAACACAATGATACTCAGACCGACTCTAGCCATACAAGAAGCAACTTGAGGAGTCCTCTAGCTCCCAGGATCATAGTAGGATTGGCATAACCTCCCTAGTGCATAAGGGATAAGTCCTTCCATCTTTGTGTATCACCTCAGCCAAGGAAAAATAAACCGGAAGAATTTTTATAAAACTTCCAGAAGCTACAATTCAGTCAAGACCGTGACTTCAGAATTCATGTCATCTCCAGGAGGAATTCTTGTTTCCAAGGTTGACATCTCCACTTCTAGTCATACCTGCTGGTTAGTCCTGTCCATTGTATGGGCACTGGAGGCATGCTCACGGGTGTGCTGACGGATGCGGGTGGAGTTTTGTTGTTCGATGGTCGAAGTTGTCGGGATACAGAATTCCCTGAAACATCTTTTGAAGTTTTCATCTAGGAAGGCGTAAAGGATGGGATTGAGACAACTGTTTGTGTATCCTAATGCAATGCAGAAGTGCCAGGAGATGGTTTGGAAAGTAGTTTCTGGAATATGGATCAAGGCTTTGATGATGACATAAATGTGGATCGGAGTCCAGCAGACAATGAAAACAGCCACAACCACAAGGACCATCCTGGTGATTCTCCGAAGATTTCTGTCCTTTTCCTTGGAGCCAGAGAGCATCCGGACACTCTTCAGGCGTAAAATCATCAATCCATAGCAGACCGTTATGATTAAGATGGGCATGATGAAGGCAAAGATGAAAACACAGATTTTCAGTAGGTTCTCCCAGTACCAGGCTGGATGCGAGAACTTAAGCGTGCAATCAATAGATCCTACGGAAATTAAAAGAAGACAAGTGAATTTAAACAAACCATGGCAATTTCTTTCACTGTTATTGTCTCCACCCCTTCCCAAAAACAAGCGATAAGAAACCATTGCTTTTACGTAACTTGAAATGAAACCTACTTGCAATCTTTGTTTTGTGAACAAAACAAAGTGTTACTGCCACTATTGGGAGAAAAGATAACACGAACAGTTTGTATAATCCAAAAACACATCTATTATTGATTGATTGATTAATCATATTTACGTGGCCACTCATCTCACACAAAGCGACTCTGGGTGATGTACAATAATTGAATAAAACAGCAGACAAATAAAAACAGCCATCTTTCAAGATAAAAAGTAATTGTTTAAATAAGAATATCAGTTTTAAAAAAATAAAACTACACACCAGGGAAAGAGCAAGTATTGTCTCTAGTTCTCAAAGACCTTAGGAAATAAGCAGATTTTGAGGGATTTCCTAAAGTAATTAAGCAAGGAGGGTGCCATGGCCATGGATCCATCTCTCTGGGATCTACCAAATGCAAGTTCCTGGCCATAACACTTTTTTCTTGCCAGATCTAATGAGACTCTTCTTCTTGTGCCGCATCCATCATCAAACATTGGCGATCATGTTGGCGATCCTATTTTTATCAACTATTTTTATCCTATTTTTATTTTCTGGGTGTAGCATCACATGTCCAAAATATTGTAACTTTTGCTTTTTTATGGTTTTGATGATTTCCCTTGGCTTTCCTAGGTGGCTTATCTAATGAGACAGGTCGATGTAATGAGGGAGAGAGGGAGATGTAATTGGATAGTTTGAGGAAGAACTGTAGACAGAAGTATTTTTAAGGATGCTTGAAAAATCTGATTTTTGCAAAGTTAGTTTGAACTTGTATTGTTAAAAGAAAAACAGTTAAAATAGAAGCTCCTCTTTAACTTTGACTCTTACAGACTTCCTGGATATCAATATAGAAGTGCTTTTTCTTCTACAAAACATTCTTCTATAATGTTTTGTGTGATTTTATTTCCCAGCGTAATATATAATTGTGTTATTTCCTGATAGTCTCCCATTCAAACAGTACCAGGCCAAATGATGGTTAGCTTTTTAAAAAAACATTCAGCATTGTCTAAATGTTGCCATGTGATTGGAGTGAAATGTGGTTGCTTTTTTCAAATTTTGCATTGTAGTTCTTTCTTTAAAATGGACTAAAAAATTTCCATATGTGAACAGTTATTTATATATGGCTACATTTATATAAACATAGAAATAAATGCATATCTATCTACAAGGATTAAAAAAAAAACCATGTCTAAAACACTTGTTATATTGATTTTAAAACTCTGCTCACATTAATGCAAGATAGCATGGCTTTATTAATGAATAAATAAATTGAGAGAAGCATAAATGGTTTGGTTTATCTGTTAGTATTTCTTAAATACCTGACATTTAGACATTAGTCTTATATACACTTAGTCCAAAGTAAAGCCCCATTAAACACAATGGAATTTACACCCAACGCTTAAACTCAATTGTCTTATTGAGGAGACAGAGATGGATATGCATTTCTTCAAGTGAAAATGCCAAAATTGGAGACTTTTTCTAGTAACCAATGCCTATTTTAGGTAATGTTAGAATTTTTGCATATTCGTGAAACTCTTGGTTCTCTTCCCTTCCTTCTTTCTGCAGAGTATCTGAGCCTTTCAAACTTCTTGGTCTCAGGTTGAAGGGTCATTCTGAAATAAATCTTGAACTTAAGTTGATCAACAATTTGTAGGGATGCCTAGGAATGTCTTTCTGAGAAGATGGGGGGAGAAAACACAAAAATTGAAAAAAGCAACCCGTCAGCCTAGGAAAGGTGGGCAGCATGAGAAAACAACTTAAAGTAACTCTGTCTTAATTAGGTGTAAATTGATCTGGAGAGTTTAGCAGGCTTTCAAGATTAATGTCAAGCCCTGTAAGGCAGGTAATTTTGGAAATAAGAACCAGTTGGATTTCTGGAAATATCTTTACTGTTAGTAGGGCAAAATATAAAACCAGAGAGAGAGAGAGAGAGAGGGTGGGAGGGAGAGAGAGAGGCTTAAATTTAGAAAACAAAGTTTCAAAAGGCACAATCATTCTTTATTTAAAATCTGATAAATAGTATAATCATAGACCTGGTACGGTACCTGATTCTAATTTAGCAATAGCAATAGCATTTAGACTTATATACTGCCTCACTATACTTTACAGCCCTCTCCAAGTGGTATACAAAGTCACTAAATTGCCCCCAACAATCTGGGTTCTCATTTTACCAACCTCGGAACAGAAGTGGTATTCAGCAGGTTCTGACCAATTCTGGAGAACTGGTAGTGGAAATTTTGAGTAGTTCGGAGAACCGGCAAATACCACCTCTAAATAGCCCCACCCCCATCTATTCTCTGCCTCCCAAGTCTCAGCTAATCAGCTGAGTCTTCTTTTGTTGCCCTGCACAGGAGAATGGAGCTGGAAGGCAGCTTGGTGGGGTGGGAAGGGAATGGGATTTTGCAGTATCCTTCCCCCAGGAGTGGGGACAGAATGGGGATTTTGCAGTAACCTTCCCCTGTGGAGTAGGGTGGGAATAGAGAATTATAGCATCTTTCCCCTGCCACGCCCACCAAGCCCTATCCCGCCCCACCCGCCAAGCCATGCCCACAGAATTGGTAGTAAAAAAAATTGAACCCCACCACTGCCTCGGAAGGATGGAAGGCTGAGTCAACTCTGAGCCGGTGAGGATCGAACCTCTGGCAGTCAGCAGAATTAGCCTGCAATCCCTCATTCTAACCACTGTGCCACAATGGCTCTTCCCAATTTGTTTTGGAACTACTACTTTAGGAATTCGTTTCTTCATAAACCTGCCCCAGGCCCAACTATGGGCATTCAGGTAAAGAAACATTCAGTGTCCATTTGAAGGCAGGAAAAGAAATTGTAACTCACCATTACTCTCTTTGGTGGTTGCCATCACCATCACTGGAATGCCAATTGCTGAAGAAATAATCCAATTACAGACGTTGACAATCTTGGCATTTCGAGGGGTGCGGAAATCCAAAGCCTTGACTGGGTGGCAAACTGCTATGTAGCGATCGACACTCATCGTGCAGAGAGTGAAAATACTTGTGAACATGTTATAGTAATCTATGGATATTACAATCTTGCAAATAGTGGTACCGAATGGCCATGTTCCCAGCAGATAATTCACGCTTTGAAATGGCAGCGTACTTGTTGCCAAGGCATCGGCTAGGGCAAGGTTGAAAATATAAATGTTGGTGGCGGTCTTCATTTTGGTGTATCTAAAAAAAAGTCAACGAAGTTGGGGCATGAAACTGTGAGCAGAGATCAAGTGAAATTGCTACAATAGGCTAGTAATTAACTCAGCTGCAAAAGCTGGAGCGTCCCTTGAATTAAGCATATCACTGTATTTTTATATAAAGAATCAACAAAATGTTTTTTAATTAACAAAGAAAGTTGACAAGAAGGATCTTTCCATCATATAAATAAGCTCTTTCTGTATGCCAAGAAAAAAAAAAAGAAATGGTTTAATTTTTTTCCTTTGTCTAACATTGGATATCTTAAATGCACACTACTTTAACATTAAATCATCTCACAAGAGTTTTTGTGTCTTTATATTAAAATCCAGATCTTTAATAGGATGTGTATCAAGCAAAACCAGTATCAAAAGATTATAAAAATTGGTTTAGCTCAACACAGCATTTGCACAAAAAGTTAAGCACATTTATATACAACACGCGCCCCCCCTCTCCCCCCCTGTAAAATAATTTGTTTAACAGAGCCACCTGAATTACTGCAAAGAATAAGAAATGGAATTTCTTATTTCTGAAGTGGCTTCATGTTGAGTCACAGCAACACAAGTCTAGACATTAAGCAGGGTTTTACCACACCAGACAGGACCTGAGGTGCAGATTGCAGAGAAAGCCCTCAGAGCCAGTCCCCAAAATAGAACCAGTGTGTAAGATGCAAACAGGAAGACCATATGCTGAATGGTACAACCAAATATCTGGCATTGTGTACAGGAACATCTGCACAGGGTCTAGTCCCTCCCAAGTCCGGGAAAATTCTACAGAAGTTCAAGGAGAATAACAGGGCTATGTGGGACTTCCAGTAGAGGTGGACAGGCAGGTACATTGTGGTAGAAGCAGGGCTTTACCACATGAGACAAACATTGTGGTAGTAGATAAGGACCAGAAGACAGTGATGGTGAAAGACATTGTGATGCCAAGTGACTTCTTCTCAGGAAGAAGAAGTACGAGAAGCTGAAGAAGTACAAGACCTGAAAGAAGAACTAGAAAGATTGTGGAACATAAAGGCCAAAGTGGTTCCAGTATACTCAGGGTTGTGACTCTTAAATTGGGAGAGTGACTCCAATAAATGGAAGACCAACATCAGAGGTCTCTGTCCAAAAGATTGCAGTGCTAGGAACAGCTAAGATACAACAGAGAATCCTCAAACTCCCTGGTCTCTGGCAGAGGACATGAGATTGACGAAGGCATATACCACCCATAGGGATGAGAAGGTTTTTTTTATGATGGTTATTTTTAACTAGAGAAACAGAGATAACACCATATTCTACTGGCAAGAAACTTTTAAAGTCAGTGCATATATTCCTGAGTTAGATTTACATAGGTAAGATCTTATTCCAAAATCTGAATATTTATGAAGCCTTATTTAACAGTATATTTGTCAGTTTCCTGAGGTTTTCCAATCTAAGAATAAATTTATGGTTAGAACATTTCATCCTTCCTAGCTCTAAGATCCACAGATCTGTTTTCACTGCATAATAATATAGGAATTAGGGTCAGGAATACAGAATGCATCTTAACAAATTAGCTTTTGGTCTTCTTCCCTGAATCCTACTTGTTTCATTGCCCTATGCTTTGTCTTGAATCATTAATATTCTTATTCAAATTAAATTGTGCAGGTATTGTCTCATCTTGACCCAATGCAAATTAATTTGACTGCATCCTTCAGTTCTTCAGTCCTTAAGGGAAAAAAAACAATTTCAGTTTGGGGCAATAAGAAATTAACTGCTTTAAAGTCTAAGGTTATTTTTTTTCACTAGCATAGGAAAAGTACACCTTGTTTTAATTTATTTTGTTTGCTTTTCAGCAGAATGAGAACATTCCGATTTAGACTCCCATTTTAGAGAAAAAAAAAGTAGGTTGGCTTGCACAGGAGACTTTTATCATCATCATCATCATCATCATCATCATCATCATCATCATCATCATCATCTTATCACCATCATTTCCTCCTCCTCCTCCTCCTCCTCCTCCTCCTCCTTTCTTGCTTTATGATAGATTTAGATTATACAGGCAAATTTTCCCCTACTGTAGAAATGGTTTTTTTTTTTTAAAAAAAAATCAGATATTTAAGCTGGAGCATTTTTATGCATAGTAAAAAAGTGGGATTCAGAAATTCGCTACTGGACAGTCTTAGAATCAAGCAACAGATCTGTAAACTTCTAAAAAACAGCATCAGTTTGTCAAAAAGAGATTATGTCAGACCAAACTTACTGAAGTCTTTGACAAAATGACTAAATTAGTGGACCAGTGAAATGCTTTGGACATCGTATATTTGGACTTCAATTTGGAATCATAGAATGGAAAGTTGGAAGAGACTTTGGAGTTCTCGATTTAAACACCTCTAGCAAAGGGAACCCTTCATCTCCTGACACAGTCATATCGCTATTGAATAGCTTTTACCATTAGAAAAATATTCCTGTTTTTCAACCAACATCTATTTCCTTGTAAGTTAAATTTTTTGTTTCTCATCCTGTAGATAAATTACTATGCTAAGTAGATTGGATTGAAGGAGGCTTTCTAGTTTCCTTGGAATCCTGCTTGAAATTAGTGGGTTGTTTCCAATTGGGAAAATCCTTATTGAACAAGCTTGCCATTATTCCATTACTTGCAATGTCCATTTCCTGGTTACGTGGGACTCTGTAAAGCTATGATGTCCTGCATTTATCCTTAGTTGCATCAATTGACCTGAGATTATACATTTTTCATTAGCCCTTTTTCAAGTCATAGAACTGAATTCATTACATGCCCAAGACAAACAAACAAGCAAATCTATTTTGCAAAATTAATTCAATTTAATATGAAAGGAATAGCATCTACCACAACTCACTAGCCAAAGTAGTTAACTATGTCTATGTTGGTATAACTGAGAGTTAAGAACAAATCATAATGTAACTGGCACACCTCTATTTATTCTAATAATACTTTTGACTTTTGCACTAGAAAGAAATCCACACTAAGCTATCAAAGTTCTCTTGGTGACTTGGGGCTAGTCAACCCTTTTTTTAGCTCAACCTATCTATTAAATGTTTTTTTGGGGGAAAATGTAGGATGAAGCTCCTGGAGGAAAAATAATAACATAAATATAACAAATATATACATAAATACTATTTTAATGCTCTTCCCCATTTTCTCCATATTGCATTTCATATAATTGGTTCAGATGTGTTCCATTTGTTCTCTTTTATATTAGTAAACTGTTCCCCTTCCACTCCCTAGAAAGAACTGTGGCAGTCTGTTAAAGTAGATATGACTTCCTCTTCGTAAAGCAATGCATATATTACTTTATTGCTGCCAGGCTAGAATAGGAAAAGATAAGGAAGCCAAGAGTTGTATTTGAAAATGGGTTTTCTATGAGCAGAGTTTTTATAGAAAAAAATGCATTTTTGCTTCGTTACTTTCTCACAATTTTGTTTCATGAGTTTTGTTATGTATTTATGACAGGAGCTAAATGACAGGCAATATTTCTTCAATGTATTTCTTCATTGCAATTCTAGCGGTGCAGTCATGCACTGAGGGAAACCCAGCAATTATCCTTGAAAAGATAATCAAGCAACAGATCTGTAAACTTCTAAAAAACAACATCAGTTTGTCAAAAACAGATTATGTCAGACCAAACTTATTGAAGTCTTTGACAAAATGACTAAATTAGTGGACCAGTGAAATGCTTTGGACATCGTATATTTGGACTTCAACAAGGCATTTGAGAAAGTACCCAGACCACAGCCTATTTTGTGATAAGATTTTTTAAAAATGTGCTGGTTAGTATCATTACCAGATGGATTCGTAACTGGTTGACCAAAAAAACTTAAAGTGTATTCCTCAATTGAACTATATCTACCTGCAGGGAGGCCAATGCTTCCCTGGTCACGACGATTGGTCACGACGATACAAAAAATGGTGTTGAGACTCCAGAATGAGTGTAGAGCAGTGGTAGGGAACCTTGGCTCTTTTATCACTTATGGACTTCAACTCCCAGAATTCCTGAATGAGCTATAAAAAGTTCCCCATCCCTGGCCTACTGGTTTTTCAGTTGTGAGGGAAATCAATTTTTGATTTGAATGGGATTGTTCAATATACAAATGTCCTAATTTTTGACTTGAATGATCAATATTCTTTATATGTCCTACATTTGTATATTAAACAGTCCCATTCAAGTCAAAAATTGATTTCCCTCACAACTGAAAAACCACTAGGCCAGGGATGGGGAAACTTTTATGGCTCACTCAGGAATTCTGGGAGTTGAAGTCCATCAGTGATAAAAGAGCCAAGGTTCCCTACCGCTGGTGTAGAGAATAACAACAATAATTTGAAGATAAAACACATGATGAATGATTGCAGGAACTTGGTATATTTAGTTTAACAAAGAAAAGGACTAGGAATGACATGATAGCAGTCTTCTAATATTTGAGGAGCTGCCCCAGAGAGGAAAGGGTTTCGTATTCTCCGAAGCACCTGAGAGAAGGACAAGAGTATCTGTTGGGAACTTATCAAAGAGTGATCCAACCTAGAACTAAGGAGAACTTTCCTGACAGTGAGAACAATTAATTAACTATAAATTAAGGAACAACATGCCTCCAGAAGCTTTTGGGTAAGGCATAAGAACTTTGTTATGCTGATCCATATCAACTTTGTGACTTCCCTTGAAGATGACTAAAAAGAAAAAACTGATGTAGAAGGTTTTGATGCTTGTCTCCTAGTCCCCGAAAATGACAACAAGATATCAAACCATATTTGAAATAAGTGCTTGGAAATAGTTATTTGTATAGTGCTTCATGTTTCAGGAATGACTTGCTTTAGAGAATCTTCCTGGACTATTTTAGACAGTGTATCACACAGTATAGGGGATTGTACAGTTTCATTACTCAGTATTTTAGATCCTTTTTCTTCAAGATCTCATAAAAAATCTTGCCATAAATAGTCTTTCAAAGGCCTATTTATTTTGGAAGACTTTGTGTGTTGAGGCATTTAGTAGGTTCTTAATTTAAGTGCATTGAATTTTTCTTCCCCAAATGGACAGTATATGAGAGAGGGGGGGGGAGATGTTGGTAATAATTTGAGTTTTGACGTTGTGCCAAACCAGATTTTGTTTAACTCTGTTTTCTGAAAAAAATTACAATATTGTGGAATCCTGAAACACTTTAAATAGTAAAACATCATTTAGAAACTACAATTGCTCTGCCAAAAGCATAACATGATGCATGAATTCAGCCATCAAAATGTTTACCACAAGATATGGTTATAGCTGCTGCCTTAGAAGGCTTTAAAAAGGTATGATATAAATTGATGGAAGATGAATCCATGGTCTGCTATTGCTATCTGGAAATGTTATACTCAAAATTACCCTCTTATCATTTGGAAATAAAATCAGTAGTGTGGGTCATAAACATCATGCTTCACTTGTTAAATTTCAAGAGACATTTGGATACATGTCCTTGCAAACATAATATTGGATGAAATTGCCTATGTAACTCATCAATATATCTTCCTGACTTATAAAATGTTACACTTAATGGAATGCCAAGAACTTAGATTATAATTTCATGACTCACAGAACTTCTATGAAAGATCTGAGTTGCAATAGAGTCTTTCACAATGACTTCCCCAATCCTTCCATTCTCTTATCGTTCTGCACCAGTATTGTTCTAAAAGGTTATTCAATCACCAAGAACAATTTGTGAGGAAGCACAAATCTGTGAAATTCCCTTCCTCTTTGACTGAATGGGTATGTCCCATGAGTAGAATTTCATTCATTGGAACTCTGGATGCAACCCATATAATTTGCATCCTCTACCCTTAGCTGAACTCCTTTCCCAAGTCTGTATGCTTCAGTTTTGAGCCAAGGCATGTACATGCAAAACAAGAAGGGGAGGGAATGACATTTTAGCCATGATGTTCAATGTATTTGAAAACTATATTCTCTGCAATTTATAATGGGAAATCAGGTTCAGAATTCTCAGAAGGCTGCAACACTGAATTTAAAACCAATCATTTAAACATCATTGGAATCTGATTTCTGCTAAAATCTGCCTTTAAATACAGCCATGAATTACATTAAAAAAAGCCTATATGATATAATGCCAATCTAGGCTGTGAGCTACTGCTTTTACAGAAATAATATCCAACTCCTGCCCTTTTTAATCTATGTATTAATAAAGAAATATATATTTTGAGATATAATAGGCAGTATTGGAGTCTAACTCTCAAAGTATATGGTTGACCAACCAAAACGATAGGTCAAAATAACGAAAAGTGTATGTCATGATACATACTCCATCCTTTCATGATTGTATTACAACAACACTCACCAATATGCCACGGACAGAGTCTTCATTGTGACATTGCAACAACACACATTTTACCACTTCCCCTCTTCCTGCGTGTCCCAAAAGCCCTTTCCCCACCCAAGGACAAGGATTCATTTGTATCTTCTAGAGATATCTTCACATACAGGGGTGGGATTCTACCAGTTCGCACATATTCGCTAGAACTGGTTGTTAATATTCTAAGCAGTTCAGAGAACTGGTTGTTAGAAGAAATTACTAGCCTAATCCTGTAAGGAAGGCAGGAAGGAAACATTCCGGTGTTGCTTACAGAAACTGCCTTTCCATTAACTCTTATTACATTCTTGGCAGGACTGACTTCCTGTCTCAGGAACTTCTCTGAAGTTTTTTTTCCTCCTTTGCTGGTACTTTGTTTGTGTGGAGTGACCATTCAAAGTTACAATGGCACTGAAAAAAGTGACTTATAACCATTTTTCACACTTACAACTGTTGCAGCATCCCCACAGTCATGAAAGGCCAGGCGAGGAGATGCGTGCCTCAATGTGAATGATATTGAGTTGGCCAGGCCCAGCCTATAACATAACCACCAAGCTATGTCCACCCAGTCACATGACCACCAAGCCACGGCCACCAACTAAGCCACGCTCACAGAACCAGTTGCTAAAAAATTTGAATCCCACTCCTGTTCACATGGAGTCTTTGAAACACACAGGAGGAAGGCAAGGGGTAAAATATGTGTTGCAATGTCACAATGAAAACTGCCATAAGACTGTATTCCTGACTGAGGAAATGATGTGGGCTTTTATATTTTATGTGTTTCTTATGTCTTTGGGCCAGATGGAACTCTGAGTTCTAGAAGAAATAAAATTAGCCCCAGCCAGTGGTGGGATTCAATTTTTTTTACTACCGGTTCTGTGGGTGTGGCTTGGTGGGCATGGCAGGGGAAGGATACTGTAAAATCTCCAGTCACATAATACTTTATTGCTGCCAGGCTAGAACAGGAAAAGATAAGGAAGCCAAGAGTTGTATTTGAAAATGGGTTTCCTATGAGCAGAGTTTTTATAGAAAAAAATGCATTTTTGCTTTGTTACTTTCTCACAATTTTGTTTCATGAGTTTTGTTATGTATTTATGACAGGAGCTAAATGACAGGCAATATTTCTTCAATGTATTTCTTCATTGCAATTCTAGCGGTGCAGTCATGCACTGAGGGAAACCCAGAAAAATCCTGGAAAAGATAATCAAGCAACAGATTTGTAAACTCCTAAAAACCAACATCAGTCTGTCAAAAACAGGTTATGTCAGACCAAACTTATTGAAGTCTTTGACAAAATGACTAAATTAGTGGACCAGTGAAATGCTTTGGACATCGTATATTTGGACTTCAGCAAGGCATTTGACAAAGTACCCAGACCACAGCCTACTTTGTGATAAGACTGTAAGATCTCCAGTGGTATTTGCCAGTTCTCTGAGCTACTCAAAATTTCCACTACCGGATCTCCAGAACTGGTCAGAACCTGCTGAATACCACCTCTGGTCCCAGCCATAGGTATGTCTCTGGAGGAAATGGAAGTAAAATGAGGATTTAGGGCATGTAAAATGACGATTCTGTGTTAGGTAACAGTGTGATACATAGAGAGTGTTTTCAACAATATAGTGGCACAGCAAAAGAAATAAATGTGCAACATCTTCCCTATGGGTAGGATTTAAAAGGCATCTGATTATGCTTCTAGCAGAGATACTTTTATCTAAACCAGACATAAGCAATGTATAGTCCATGGGTTCGATGCTTTTTAAAATACCACTATTAATTAAAATAAATGATGGAAAACGCAAAAAAAAACCTCATGTTAACCTTTGCCTAAGTTTAACAGATGTTTTCTGACAAATCTAGAGATCTCCTCATTCCCTTCAAAGATGAAATAAAGGAAGTCCTACCTCTTTCCACTTCAATGACTTAACTGGCATCTCATTTATCATACTTCAGATCTTGGTTTTTGAACATTTTTGATCTAGATTGCCAAGATATAAGAAGTGGAAAGGAGTAACAATCCCTTTATTTTACTTTGAAGGGAATAGGGAGTTATCTAGGTTTGTCACTGGAGACTTTCAAGAAGAGATTGGACTGCCATTTGTCAGAAATGGTGTAGGGTCTCCCGCTTGGGCAGGAGGGTTGGGCTAGATAATCTATAAAGGTCCCTTCCAACTCTGATTATCTGTTATTATCTGTTAAGACATCTGTTAAATTTAGGCAAAGGTTTACATGAATTCCCCCCTCCTTTCCATCATTTATTTCTCCTAGATTAGATCAAAGGTGTATGGAATCTGGTCTGGTTTTTTGTCAATGCAATCTACTTGCCTTTGGGAAGTTCTTACAATAGGGCATCAATACAACTGATCTTTATCATCTTATTCTCAAATATTGATGTTCCAAGGTATAATATTTGATTTCTAGGGGCAACACTGGGACAAATTGCACTGTTATTCTTATCCCCAAAGAATTAGTCCAGAATTAATACTGTGAATTTTAATATTAGTCCAGAATTAATACTGTGAATTAGTATACTGTGAATTAATTATAGTTGACATGATGAAATACTATTATTTAAAAGTGTTCACCTAGCCTGGGACACAAACTTTCTATGCATCCTTGCACAAGAGTCATTTTTTACTAGCATTGCACCAAAACAGCCTAAACATTAATCTAAATGAATTTTGGTGACTTCAGCACACATTTCCACAAAACCAATATGCACACTATACAGTTGCTAGGCTGTTAGGATAATCCTTGCTGAATTTGCAGCAAGTATTTGAAACACCAGGTAAATAATTCCTTTCATTAGTGTCCAGAATAGAATTTTTAGCTGTGTGAAAATATCACCATTAAATCATTTGACATAGCATTCCATAGTTCTCAGAAATAAATCTGTAAGTATTGTGGGCATTGCCCTTAGTTAACCAAGTGCTATGGCTATGAGAAAATGATTTAGCAATTTTTTAAAAATTAAAATAGACAGGACATTATCAAACATTTATACAAAATTTTAGATGTATGCATATGTATGCATACATGTTCAGATATTCACAATGTTACTGACACTCATAAAACAGTAACTGCCATCATTTATTACATCTTATATCTATATTGCTAGTGTAAAAATAAGCCACACTCAAGCATCATGCAAACCTTAAAGCTGAGGTATCATAGGTGAAGCATTATGTCTTAGAATATATCTGTGGGGAAGATAAAATTTATTGTAAATGCAACCACTCTGTAGAACTGATTGATAACATTATGAAAAACAAGTCATGAGAGACCAATAGCTTGATGAACATGAAGGAAGGGATATTAGATTAGAACAAAAGGAAGGAGAAAGGATTATTTGATCCTTTCCCCTTAGGCTGCTTTTCCATTCCAAAATTGCTTTCTCCTCTAGAAGAAAAGAGATGCAAGTCCCAAATATTTATTTCCACTGATAGAAAATTAACTTGGCCAGGCAAAGGGTAGCAATGGCAAAGAAAGGGAAACATTAAATAGTCCTTTTCCATGTCTCATGCTATGACCTCTAGTGGTTTCTCATTGTTTTGTTTAATGGAAGAAAGGTAACCTTTTCAGTGTTACATGTCATTTAAATATCAAAACTTATTTAAAAAGTACATTTGAGCACATCAATATTCAACTTTCATTTCTTAAAATATTTTTTCCAGATGTTTTTGGTACCCATTCCATTCCAGGCCTACTTGATTTATAATTACTAATTGTGCACAATATTACTCTTTTCTGAATGTTTTTAAAGTTGCATATTTGTTTTCCACATCAACCTACATTTGAAGTTGCTTCTGACTGATGGTTTAAAAGTCTGTAAAGCACGCATTCACAAGAGTCAATGAGCATCATAGGCTGTAATTGCATCCCCAGGGAGAGCTATCAAATCTCTAGCCGACATTCTAATTGCTCCCTGTTGTGATATCCTGATTTAATTAGAAATAAAAAGGGTCACCAGTAAATTATATAGATTATGAAACTGGAAATATGAATGACTGGAAGTTATTTATTTATTTATTTTAGAGAATTGGTGTTCCCTTCTTGCAAGCCACACAACATACCATGCTCATGATAGTCTCACAGATGAATTTTGCATCAGTGACAGAAAAGGGAATGGACCTAAGATTAAATCTGATCTTTCTGTGTCTTGCCTTCATGTCTGAAAAAAGATCCTGTGTTAGGAAACTCACAATTACATATTTATCTTTTTATTCCCTTTTCCTCACCCCGCTTCCAAAGAGCTCTATTCTATCCTTAAAAACCCTCTATCAGTGGGTAAGAATGAAAGGAAACAAGGTTTAGATCAGGGGTGGGATTCCACCAGTTCGCACCTATTTGCTAGAACCAGTTGTTAACATTCTAAGCAGTTCGGAGAACCAGTTGTTAGAAGAAATTATTGGCCTAATCCTGTAAGGAAGGCAAGAAGGAAACATTCTGGAGTTGCTTACAGAAACTGCCTCTCCGTTAACCCTTATTACATTCTTGGCAAGACTAGACTTCTTGTCTCAGGAACGTTTCTGGAGGTTTTTTTCCCTTCCTTTGCTGGTACTTTGCTTGTGTGGAGTGACCATTCAAAGTTACAATGACACTGAAAAAAATGACTTATGACCATTTTTCACACTTATGACTGTTGCAGCATCCCCACAGTCATGAGAGCCCAGGCGAGGAGATGCGTGCCTCAATGTGAGTGATATTGAGTTGGCCACAGCCACCCAGTCACGTGACCACCAAGCCACACCCACCAACTAAGCCATGTCCACAGAACCGGTTGTTAAAATTTTTGAATCCCACCCCTGGTCTAGATGGGAACTCTATTTTTTTAGTGGAGAACTGAACCTGGTTATCTCAGGTACCCTAACAACTTTTTTAAAGCATTTATCTTATGTAAGGAGGGAACTGCAATAGGCCTGCAATAATTCTATCAATCTTTTTATTGCAATATCAACTATGAGCTTAATTACTGCAAGACGTCATTAAGAATCCTGTACAATCATCCAAAGGCTCATTAGAAGGATAGTAATCTAACTGCAAAAAAGAGTATGTCAATAGTTCTATAGCTATTATGGATCTATTGAGGAAATCCCAAACCATCTAAGGCCAGGAAGAGCAATGTGGACTCATTCAGTCATTGAACCTGAACTCCCACCAGCCTGCTTAATGGTGAGGCATGATAGGAATTGCAATCGAAAAACCTCTCCATTTAGTCAGAGGGTAACAAAGTCTGCTCAGTATCTTCGAAATGTTCAGCGTCAAGCGAAAAGAAAAATAGAAAATTGATGACACAGAAAAGAATGGCCCAGACATGCTACTTATGCCTGGTGGCATCTTCACTTCAGATGATGCTATCTACATGCATTAAGCATAGCTTTTTGCCAATGAACACAGCCCTGCTGGCAGTGAAGATAAGGAATTAAACAGCTGGCAGCAGATTGGGAAGTGCCAGCTTCTAGTGTTCTAAAGGATGGCAAGAACTCTCACTCCCTTTAATATTTAATCTGTTGTTATGTGTTGTATTTAAATGTGACTGAGTGCCCACCTTGCTTTAAAACAGAGATGAGAAAGATAGAAAGATGTTTTCCCTGGGAAAAAAGAAGTGGAGATATATGTTGGACAGTAAACATCCCTTTCTCCCCTCCCTTTCTTAAGGCAAAAAATTCTTCCCTCCCCAACTTGGTTCCCAGAAGCAACAGTTTCCACCTGTTGTTATTCATCATTTCAATAGATGGTGCTGTGTTCTCATAGATATTGATTGTAACTCATTTCTCTGAAACATTTGTGGAATGCTAGAAGTAAATTTGAGTGTTTTTCTCTACTTGGCCTTCATTAAACAAATCCAATTTAACATTAAACACCTATTAAAACATTTAAAAAAAAGAACACGGTTCTTTTCATTAAGAACAGACAGCCAAAATCTTTAAATATGAGGCAGATTCCACTACAGAAACTTCCAATGCATTTCTTTGGCTGAGGAATACTCTTCCTGGGAAAATGAATTTAGGCTCTTTTAGTGGAATTTCCTAAAGGATACAAAGAAAGGAATTTGGGGCACAAAATTCAGTTGAGGAAAGAAATAGGAAACCAGACATCTGATTTGGTTGTTGGAACTGCACTGCAATTCATATCTGTGGATTCTAATGCCTCTCTAACATATTTCACTTCCTTGTATACCTCCGTACCTTATTTCGTTATATCTGATTTGGGTTTTGGTTGCAGAAATAGTAGGGGCTATTCGTTTTAACTTTTTTTTTTACATTATTCTCAGGCACATAAACAACTTTATTAACATGAAATAACTTTTGCTTGCCTTGAATGCTCATGCTGCACAAATGATCATTTGAAACAGCATGCTTTTTTCGCCCCAAAGCACACATTTTTTCCCTAGTTACATTAAGCAAAGATTTTCAGTCTCTTACTTCCTAATAAACTCACATATTCTTTCTACAACATAATTAGACATTATTCTTCAGAACCATCCTAGAAGAACTGCTGCTGCTTTCAAAATGTCTTTGGGTCTTAAAACCAATGTACTCAGTTGACAAAATCAAATTTGTATTTTGGTATTTGCCAGGATGGAGATATTATATCAATCCTTATGGGACTGAAATCAGGGGTAATCAATGTGCCCTCTTTACCAGAAACATGTAACAATGCTATGGAGACTCATAGATATGCTCTTTAGTAGGATTTGATCCCAAATATATCTAGCTTGCTTTTATGGGGAGAATTGTGAGAAGAACCATTGGATAATTTCTTTCTGGTAAGAGAGTATCCCCCCAACAACAACAATAACAACAACAAAAAGCCTTTGGAGTTTTAGCAAGAGAAGAACCACGCATCTTTTTCTCTGCTACTTAGCTTGTCCATATCCAATAGAGCTAACTACAGAACCGTTTCCTTGACTTTGGTGGTCCATCATTATCATCACCATCATCATCAAATTCAAAACCCTCCCTCCATGCGTACTTTGCTTTCAGCAGCCCTGTTGCTGGCCCCCAACTCCAGCAGCTCCTCCCCCCTCCGGCTCTTCTTACCTGATGATGACATACATGACCAAGAAGTTCCCGAAGAGCCCCACTACACACACGACGGAATAGAGGGCCATGATCACTATGGCTGTGATCATGGAAGGGCTGACCCCAGAGCATGAACTGCCTCCTCGTCCCCCAAGAGTCCCGTTGGGTCCGCCGCAAAAAAGCTGGGTGCTGTTGGGCTCGCTCTGGTTCCAGGTCTCCGCTTCCATATTCGCGGCCGACCTTCACTCCCCTTAATCGCCTGGCGTCTGGCTCGCAAGTCAGAACGCAGGATGGAGGCGCGGGAAGAATGGGCTCCGGGAGCTGTCCCTGGTGCTGATCACCTAGTTAAGGTGCGAAGTCGCGTTCCTGGGCGAGGCGGCTGCCCAAGGCAGGGGTCCCATCCAGCGCTCTCTTTAGCCAGTTTCCGAAGGAGGACGGGATCCCTGCAGTTGCCTGACGCGGCTGAGGGAGAAACGAAGGACCCGTCGCACCTTGAAACTGAAGCCTTGGGGAAACGTTGCCTCCTTCTGCGGTTTCCACCGCATTCCCCCCCATCGAGCGCCGAGGGAGAAGGAGGTGGAGGGAAGGGAGAACGGAGAGAGAAAGAAAGAAGTGTGGAAAGAAAGTCTTTGCAGGAATAAACCCACTGGAGCCTCTTCCCCTTTCAGATGTGCTCGCGCGCGCGCACGTGCGCTCCCACAGCTGGTCCTGATACACGCGCACACGTGCTCAAGTTGACCGGGATAAGTCTGAAAAGGAGGAGCCTCTTTGGAGGAGGAGGGTGGTTGTGGGACGAAACTCTTTTTTGCCCGATCTACTCCGCCCCAGCGTCAGATCTTGGCCAGCAGGTGAGCAACAACTCTCTCATTAGCTTTCTCTTTCTCAGATTTCAGACTTTTCTATACAGTTACTATACAGTTACTTACTCTCAAGTCAGCCACAAGATGTTGCTGTCTTGGATTTTGCAAAGAACAAAGGAATTTAGGTCTTTCTCTTCATTGTAGTTTTCCTGACATAATGAGATGACAAACGTTGCCCTGACTACTAATGACTCCCGTTCATTTGAATAATAAAAGCAAATGATGGAGACTTTGTCCAGAGTGGTAAAGAAGCCTGTTGCATATTAGGCACCAAAACTACCTAGAGTTTCCTTCCCTGACTTTACAGATATATCCCTGCAACAGTCAGTGCAGCAGAACCGTTTTTGGTTTGCCATTGCCTTCTTCCAGAATAGATTACAATTCTGCTATTGAGTGGATGTTGCCCATCCAAGTGATAACTGGGCCCATCTCTGCTTAGCTTCTGAGTGCAAATGGGATCACTGGATGCCGAATCTCAGTGACTTATATAAGCTACATCTGCACAATATGACTAAGATAGGTACAATTTGCTAATGTATTGAAGACTTAGTAATTAATTTCATTTGGAACTCCTTTTGCAGGCACATGATGCATATTCATAGCTAATAGAATAAATACTCAATTTACCTTGCCAAAATAGTTTTCCACTCATGTAGAACTTTGTTACAACTTCTGCCTGAAAGGAGAAGCTAAACTGAACAAAATAATGAGAGGCTAGTTATTTTCTTTCAAGTGCAGCTGTATTGTAGCAATAGAGAAGCTGTGTTACTAACCAGTATCAGAGACTGACATTCCAGTTATTCGTAATCCATGCTTCTATGGGCTAAAACTATATCTGGGATTTCCAATTTATTCTAATAAAATGATTATATTTGTGACATTCTTCCTCCTTTAACAATTCACAAATATACAGATTATTCTTATATAAAAGTTGCATGATTGCAGTGCTGTATACAAGTCACAATCTGAATCCTGTTTGGCATTTGGGAGCAATGAAAATGATATAATGCCATATTTTGACAACGATCAGTGTTATAGCATTGAAAGTGATCTGATTTTCTAAATGTAAACCCCCCCTCTCTTTCTCTCCTAATTTCTCTCTATCTTTCATCTATTTTCTCTCTCATTCTCTCCTCTTCTCAATAAAGATATTGATGTTTTAATTATCATTGATTGATGATTATTATGTGCCATCAAGTTAATGTCAACTCTTATTAACCACATCAGTAAATTTTGTCAGGAGAAATATAGCATTAGGTTGAGTTAGCAATTTTCTAGGTAGCAATGGTTATGCTGTAAACTACTAAGAAAATGTCTTGTGCAGAATTTAATAAATTCAATTTTACATGCATATAAACAGCATCTTATTCCATTCCTGTTTACTTCAAAGATGTTCACAAATAAAACTTCTGTAGTGATGTCTTTTAAGAGCATCAACAGAGTTATGGGGACAATGAGGGCTAAATGAGATGTAACAGGAATCTCAATCACAGAAGTTCCTTAAGTTATAAATAATCATTGGTACCTCAAACCAGTACGGAGCATTTGAGAAAGAGCTGCAGCTTATCAGTTTATCTATACAAAGAGCAGCTTCAGGGAGATTTAAATAAGAAAAAAACAGACAGGGAAATAAGAACGACTTCACTGATCTAATTGTTCTCTCCACACTCTTAATAATTTTATTTAAAGGAGTCAGGGAGCTAGAATCTCTTTGCTGAGCTGCAGAGCAAAGTATATTAAATTGAGAGCAAAGGCAAGGGCAAGCTGCATCCTTTTTTGGGGGCACAGCTGCTTATTTCATTGACAAACATGGTTCTAAAGAAACCAACAAACAACTCCCTCCCCCTTCTCCAACCAGGTATATTCCTTTAGCATGGATTTGCAAGGTATTTTCTTTGGGTACACTATGTGGCTGCAGTGAAGAACAAATCAGCCGCATACTCTGAGTTATATAAGTAGGATGGAACGCTTTAAAGAAGTTGTGCTTTCTCTTTCCAAATGGCAAGAGTGATCAAGTGAGGCCTAGAGCTACTGCTTTATTATGTCATGCACACTGCAACCATCTGGTTGCCACTGATCTGGCAATGTGTTAAAATGAAAAGCCACAAAGTGTAAAGTGATACACAAGGCAAAACACAACCTCCTACAGGCCTCCTAATGGAGAGATTCACGGTTTGCTTCATCTCAGTTATGGTTTTCTTGAGATGGCAATCGATACTGGGTATGATCCTTTGAATTTGCTCTAGTGCTACACTTCACAAAGTGTTTGGATGATGAAACTCTGCCTTGAATGTGAAATCTGCTTTCATTCTTTGGAACTGAAAAAATAATTTGTTTATGCTTTTTTTCCAGAAGCAGTTGCTGACCTTTATTTAATATGAGACACATATAAGTCACAGAGACTGTTATTTTTTAAAAATAAGAAATCATATATCTATTTTATGTGTACAGGGTGTTTTTTTAGTCCAAACTGTCACTGTTTTTCATATAACATATTTTGAGTCTCTGGCATCTCTAATTCATGCAACAGCATCTATGCATCTATTTGCAAAAACAATGCAAACAGGGATAATTTAAGCCCAATTATTTGCAGGTATTAATGCTAAGAGAAATGGCTTCAGACAATCAGTCTGTCTCAGCCCAATAGGGTTGTTGTTGAAAAATAAGAGGAGGAAGGAGTACTATGTATATTCATTGCCTTGACTTCCTTTGTTACTTTATATTTATTTACTACACTTCATGTGAAATTAAGGCAAAATAAAACAATCAAATGAGAACAAAATTAGGGAAAAAAGGGTTGTATAAGAAGTATATAGAAATGTGAAACTGTGGGAGAGAATTGTTCCCTTTTACCATGGCAAAATTTATCAAGGGAACCTATTTTTTCTTAAATCAAATGTGATTTAACGTGAGAATATAGAACTGCACTACCTCTTGATAGAAAATTGCTTTGGCTGATATGCCTTTTTTTCATGGTGAATATACTCCAACTAGGAAAGGCTTCCTCTTAATGTTTCTTTATAAAAACTATGTATGTTGAAGACATGTAGGAAGAGGCGATTTGGCAGTGGTGATGCCAACAGTCTTCAGAATGATTTTGAATTGTTTCCCAGTTTCAACTTTTTAAATATATAAATAAAGTTAAATGGACAAAACTTTAATGTTTGTGGATTGTGATTATTAGGTTGGCAATTTCAAGTATTACTAGGAAAAAATTACTATATTAGTAATTATAAGTATATTATTAGTATACTTATTATTATTAATTATAAGTATATTATTTATATATTAGTATTATATAAATGCACTTAGAAGACCAAATTCTAAACTCCACCTTAACTCCATTAATCTAATAATAGATGATTCCATTCTACAGTAATTAATAGCTCTTGTATGTGTCATTAATTCATTGAAAGGATTGGAATAAAAACAAAATCCTGAGTTTAGATCCCCACTTACAGATACAGTGAATAGTTCGTGCCCAGCATTTGGCTGTGGAATAAAGGAACAACAGTTGGTAGCTGTTAAATGGGATCTCCCTAAACAGAAACTGCCATTAAATATTAAATGCTGCATAAACTTCATGCCCTGCTTGTGTATATTCAATGACATCTGATTGGTTACTGCTGTTGACAATGGAAAAGGGAGTAGATAGGCTAATCATTGGACAATCTCTTGTTCTGGATTAATTAGGAAGTCATATTGATACTCTTGGTGTATGTGACAAAACACAATATTGCTGAAAACCATTTTCTTAATGATGGATGGATGGATGGACAGATAGACGAATAGACAGATAGAAGGATAGATGATGATAGATGTAATGTAATGTATTTTATTTCCATTGAAGCATAAACTATGCCATAGAAAAAGAGGGAGACTGCACTTTTTCAAGTTGTTAATGTTAACTCTAGAGGGTCCTTCTTGTTCTGATATACTGAAAATGTATACAAAACAAATAGAAAGTCAACTCTACAATCTGTATTGTACATTTTTATATGAAAAGTATTACCTACTCACTTACCTTTTCATGCCCAACAAGTTCATGCCCTTTTATCTGTTCATACCTTCCTTCTCAACTGAAAATCTAGTTGGTCTGGCTAGATTTGGGTTCAAAACAAAGCAAGGCAGGACCCCATCTGTGCATTTTTATTCAGTCTATGAGATGCTATGGTTCCTATCCAGATTTACAACTTTCTAAAAGTCTCAGCCTATCCCAGGTAACTGCACTTCGTAGTTTTAGAATGTCTCCCATTATATCTGTGAATTTTCCATTTGGGTAAATTTTCCCAAAGTGAATTTTCATAGGGATCAGATCATATTTGTGAGGTTCAAGGCTAGCAATGATCATCATTACAATTTCAGCATTTCAAGCCACTAATACTATTAGAGGTGTTGGGAGAAATATCCATCTGGATCAGTTCCAAGCTGGGAGAAAGTCACTTGAAAAATGGAAACTGATTGGAAAGATGGTTTATTGATGAAAAGGACCGAATAGGTTTGAGGTCCTGGGCAGCTGACCATATGGAGTTGTGAGTGAGGGTTACTTATAGCTTCTCTTGGGCTTTGAACTTGAGCTTCCTCAAGTTCAATACATGTGCAAGAACATGTATTCTATTGGCTGCTGTAGGGGTCATAGCTTACTTTGTAGGTTGTCTGAACTCCCAGGCTTGGTTGAAGTTTGCTAGGTGATGATGTAATGAAGATGTTTGCTGGGCAATTCCTATTGTGTCTTTAGTGACTTTGTCCTGGTTTGGATCTTGTTGTTGTTAGTTGCAAAGTCATGTCCGACCCATCACAACCCCATAGACAATGTTCCTCCAGGCCTTCCTGTCCTCTACCATCTTCTGGAGTCCATTTAAGCTCACACCTACTGCTTCGGTGACTCCATCCAGCCACCTCATTCTCTGTCATCCCCTTTTATTGCTCTCAATCTTTCCCAGCATTAGGCTTTTATCCATGAGTCTTTCTCATTATATGGCCAAAGTATTTGAGTTTCATCTTCAGGATCTGGCCTTCTAAAGAACAGTAAGGGTTGATCTCCTCTAGGACTGACCAGTTTGATCGTCTGGCAGTCCAAGGGACTCACAGGAATCTTCTCCAGCATCACAGTTCAAAGGCCTCAATTTTTTGGCACTAAGCCTTTCTTATGGTCCAACTTTCACAGCCATACATTGCAACTGAGAAAACCATAGCCTTGACTATACACACTGTTGTTGGCAGGGTGATGCTTTTTAGTATGCTATCTAGATTTGCCACAGCTTTCCTCCCCAGGAGCAAGCGTCTTTTAATTTCTTGGCTGCAGTCCCCATTTGCTGTGATCTTGGAGCCCAGGAAAATAAAATCTGTCACTACCTTCATTTCTTCCCTATCTATTTGGATCTTGAGTGAGGGCTAATCCCATCATCCTGAAGCTGAAGGCCTTTTGTCTTATAGATAGGCTGTTTCTCCTTTAGGGAAGTATAATGTTCTGCCTTTTTAATATTTCCTAGAATATGTCATTCTTCTAGGAGAGGGGTGGGTGCTAACTTTCTACAGAGGTAATATGCTTCTAAATCCAGTTGCAAAGAATTGCTAGTAAATGCATTCTGATTGTGATTTTTTCAAAAGCAACCTTAAGAGAATTTTAAAGAAATGCTATTGGGACTCTTATTATGTCTTGCTTTTTCATTATAGATCTGTTTTTATTACCTAACCTTTACATAACAAACATATATTTAATCACTTAAAAAGACCATTAACTAGCAAGTCTTAGAGTTCTGTAAAATAGAAAAGATAAATGAGTATAAAAATGAGAATGTACTAAGAAAGCAAACAACATTTACCAGTAAATGTGTTTGGAAATCTGCTTTGGACTAGTTTCATTACAAACCTGGGAGCATATCTGGCAAGTCTTTCTTGCCATGGAGAAAAATTAAGAAGTCGCCAGGAAAAAGGCTGCTAAAATTTCATTTAGTAGATGCTGTTTATTCAAAACTACTCCTTACGTAAGTCACAATCAGTGGCAGCTTTACCTTTTCAAACCCTTTTCAGTTCCCCTTCAGGAAGTCCTGCAATCCCATTTCTTCCTTAGGGAGTGATTTGTTTTGCAGAAAATCCAAAACATAAAGAGGTTTATAATCTTTTGGCATAAAAATTCAATTCCCGGAGTGAAAATTTTGAGGAATGTTTTGCCGAGAAAGACATGTGTGACTCACCATTGCTGGCAGCATTGCCAATCAGTCGGGCATTTCATCTGATAAGAATTGTTCAGTGCTGCATCCAGCAGCCTTAGCTATCCTCATCCCAAGTGAGCCAGAACCACAAAACATAAAACAAATGTTCAGACACATATATAAAAGATTTAAACTATAGACTACATGCACACACATGCATGTATAGAAACACACACACACACACACACGGTTCCAGTATTAACTAAGATATTGGATCATTTTCCAGGATGGTGAAACAGATGGACCCCACCAATCTGTGATTAAAGAGATAAGTAATAGATGATTTCTGCAAAGTCATAAACCAAGCCTGTGCTTCTACTTCTTCTGCCCTTGGGGATGGTAAACATTAGGGCCATCAGTGAACATGCTTGGATGAAGGGCTGATACCAAAAAGTGCTTTAGATCAGTATTTCTCAATCTTGGGAACTTTAAATGGGTTGGGCTTCAACTCCCAGGATTCCCAGCCAGCATGCACTTCACTTCTCTTCACAGTGTTAACCACAGTCCTTGGTATAACCTCTCTTCCCTATGGTTGCTACAGACTCCCATATTGGACCCCGGAGGATTCTCTGGAGCTACGGTCCATCAGGGAGAAATTAAAAAACTAGTCTTTCATTAGTTGGTATCTGGAGTGCTCTTTCCATGATTAGAGACCTTTCCATACACACTCATGTTTCAAAATGAGTAGGTTAGCCAAGCATTGCAAGGATGAATCACTAATCCTTGCGTTTTGGGGAGTCTATCCTTAAGCAATAAGGGATGTGGTGGCTCAGTGGCTAAGATGCTGAAGTTGTGGAAGTTCAGTGGTTTGAATCCCTAGCACGCATAATGGGGTGAGCTCTTGTTACTTGTCCCAGCTTCTGCCAACCTAGCAGTTCGAAATCATGTAAAAATGCAAGTAGAAAAATAGGGACCACTTTGGTGGGAAGGCAACAGTGTTCTGTGTGCCTTCAGCATTTAGTCATGCCGGCCACATGACCATGGAGACATCTTCGGACAGTGCTGGCTCTTCGGCTTTGTAACAGAGATGAGCATCGCCCCCTAGAGCTGGAAATGACTAGCATGTATGTACAAGGGGAACCTTTACCTTTATCCTTAAGCAAAATAGGCAGCACAGAATTATGGGCATGTAAAAATTCCATTCATCTATGAAAGTATTTAAAACAATAGTTCTGAGCTAAATGTGTATTATCAACACTCACCTGTCTAACTTTACATTTGATTTCTTTTTTTCTCTTGTTAAAGTATAGTACGCTTTGCTTTTTATTCCAATGGGTTAATAGAATCCACTAAAAATTGTTCTACCACACTGCAACCCTTTGAATAAAGGCCAAATGATTCTAGTTAAAGAGATTCAACCTTCTGTCTTGCCCATTTGGTTGAAAACACTAGCAGTAATGAAAGTGCTTATCAGTGCCTGGAACATTTTAGAAGAGCATTCAATAAAGATTTACTTGCACGTATGTTTCTCTCTCTCTCTCTCTCTCTCTATAATATATAAATTTTTATCTTAAAAGTTGTCCACTGCTTCAAAGAGAAAAACCTTTTCAAGGTGGCTTAATAGATTGAATAATAAATTCAATTCACAATAATAAAACAGTAATGGCTAATAAAAGCCACTAAGAGGCAAACACATGTTGCTCAGGAAAACCTTCAGCAAAATCAGTGAAAAACATTTCAGCTTACAGGGACCTCTAAAATTGAGAAAGAGATAGCAAGAACAAGGCTATTTTAAAAAACCTTCTGCAAAAAAGCCTCTTAAAGTGGAGCCTCTTTAATACTTGAACACTGCATCCTGCAGTCATGATGGTGACCCTTGAGGAGTTTAGTCTTTATTGCTTCCTGGCTGCTTTCTTTTTAAAAATGGGCACATGAGGTGACTTTGGAGTAGCCATATGGGTGAAGATGATTCTTCAGCCAACTGAGGTCAACATTTTTAAGACTGGAAAGGCAAACTGGAGGTAATAACCAGCACATCTGGTCAGTGGTGGGATTCAAAAATTGTTACTACAGGTTCTGTGGGCATGGCTTAGTGGGCATGGCATGGCATGGCGTGGCTTGGTAGGCGTGGCTTGGTGGGTGTGACAGGGGAAGGATACTGTAAAATCTCCATCCCCTCCCCACTCCTGGGGGAAGGTTATTGCAAAATCCCATTAACCTGCTTTCCAACTCCTGTGTAGGGCAACAAAAGAAGACCCAATCGATCAGCTGGGACTTGGGAGGCAGAGAATAGATGGGGTTGGGGCCAGTCAGAGGTGGTATTTGCCGGTTCTCTGAACTACTCAAAATTTCCACTATCGGTTCTCCAGAACTGGTCAGAACCTGCTGAATACCATCTCTGCATCTGGTCCATTGTATTGATCAGATTGAACTCATGCTTCTGGCAATGTTTAGGCAGCTGCATTTTGCATCAGTTGAAGCTGCAATATTCCAAAGAAGTTTAATATCATTTTAGAAAGACAAATATACACCTGACTTGCAGGAAGGGTTCTTTGCTGACATTTAATTTAGAGTTGGTTTTCCTCTTCCCAATAGAGGAGCAGGGAAGAAGACCACAGTCTAACTTGGTCAACTTTCTGGTACAAATTTCTAAGCTTTTTAAAAAATTGTATATTGCATTGTGTGTGTTGTATATAGTTCTTGCTCTTTCATAAAGCACAAAAAGCACTTCTGAGAGAACGTTGCAGCTGGAAATTTCTAACTGATGGGTAACTAACCGAAGAAAGATCTGTCAGCAGGAAATCCACTGGCCTATGGATCAAATTGGTAAAAAGCACACCTAGCTCTCTCTGCCTCCAGATAGTGCAGAATCCAAGTGGAATTGCCAGATGTAGGCTCATTTGTGAATAATTGTATGTCTCCATCTAAAATAGAGTGACCATTAAAGTATCTTAAGAAAGGAAGGCAGTAACTCTAGAAAAAAAGAGAATATGATGGAATAAAGAGAATATAAATGAAGATGGATTTCAACAATCTGAACACTATTCCAACAACAATAAAAATGTAGGCAAATACATGTGTTCCAGGATTTTGGAAGCAACATAACACAGCTTCCAAGATTTGCAAGTGGGCATTGCACATTGCCCAGAGGCTACCATATGAGGACAAATCATGCATTGTAAAGATTACTTGGAGGTGGGAGATAGCGGTACATCTAATATAATCTACTGGATCCCCTGCAGGGATTGTCCCTGTGACTATGTAGGACAGATCGTGAGGAAGCTAACCACCAGATTGCAAAAACAGAAGCAAGAGGTCAGATGAGGAGTTCCAAACTCATTGGTAGCCTCACATTGGAATGAACAAGGACATATATTCAATTTTGCAGCTACTAAGATTATTGGCTGAACAGGTACAAAAACGGCCAGGGAAATGATTAAAAACTGGGAAACAGGCCCCCTGTCAGTCAACCAGAGTGTTGATTTACCACCAGTTTATCAGGTTCTTAGGAGCCAAGGACTTGGCAGCAAAAGGGAACAACAGCTAACTCCCCAATCAACCAATAATAAGCTATACCCAATCAGACACCACATAAATACAATGCATAGAATAATCCAAAGCACACATTATGGTAAAGAGAAATTCCCTGAGGATGGGCTTCAGCACAAATCTGAAAATTTGAAAGACTAAACCTCTGGTCCCAGTGACTAACTTGGATTGGATCCCACAATAAAAATGTAATTAGACTAATGTTAGATGTGTAGTTACCATGTATAAACTATTCTGCCTTTTCTTGTCCAATGTCTTCCAAATCTGATAAGGCTGGAAATTTCAGGTCAGACAAAGTTCTTACATACACTTAATGCAAATGTGTCTAATGTTCAAACAAGGGAAAAGTAATCAAAATTCATTAATTTGAAAGGGCAGGAGTACTGATTTTATTTAAAGCCTGACCCAGTCACAGTTTATCATCAGATCTGGGTGATATATAACATTAAAAGAAAAGAAATGTAACAAAAACCCAAATCAAAATAATTATCAAAAACCCAAACCCAAGATACAATATATTGGATTTGATGTCTGTGTTCTGCAGCAGGGAGACCTTCTAGGTATGTACGACTTGTTTCCTATCTGCAGTAAAGCAACTTATCTAGCATATCTAAGCTGTGAAGTTTCTATTGTTAGTTAATTAATGAACGTGGAGTTGTATTTATGGAGTCCTGAGATTTATGACTGAGTATGGTGTGAAGTTTGACAGACATCAGCACCCCACCTCAACCCATAAGACATTGTGGGTTTGGGGCTTGTTAAACAGCAAGTAAAAGCATGATTGGCCTACTTAGCAGTATGTGTTTAAAATTGCACTGGCAATGTCCAAGAAGTAAGGTGTGGAAGCTTGATTATGAATTCAACTATTTGTGTTGCTTTAATACCAGCTTGTCCTGCTTTACCATCATGCAACCTATTTGAAGGCCAGCCAAGTATGATTCCTCCCCTTAAGAAGTTGTTGCTTGGTGGTGGGATTCAATTTTTTTTACTACCACTTTTGTGGGCGTGGCTTGGTGGGCGTGGCGTGGTAGATGTGGCAGGGAAGGATATTGCAAAATCCCCATTCCCTCCCGATTCCTGGGGGGAGGTTACTGCAAAATCCCCATTCCATCCCCACCTCACTAACCTGATTTCCAGCTCTGTTCTCCTGTGCAGGGCAACAAAAGAAGACCCAGCCAATCAGCTGAGACTTGGGAGGCAGAGAATAGATGGGGGTGGGGCCAATCAGAGGTGGTATTTGCCGGTTCTCCGAACTACTCAAAATTTCAATTACTGGTTCTCCAGAACTGGTCAGAACCTGCTGAATACCATCTCCATTGTTGCTGAACTCACTGTTCCTGGACAATTTTCTGTCAGTTTGAAACTTCTCTTTTTAGGGAATGTTATGGAAAAAATAACTGAAATCTTCAAAGATTTCTTCTTCTAGAAATCTTCAAAGATTGTCAAGATCTATTTCACTGGGATTCCACCGGGTTTCAGTGCAAAGATAGCATTGATTTGACTTGTTCACCTGTGGCACAATTGGAATGGAGATAGTGCATCCATCTTCACACTCCTTGAACTGTCAATGGCTTTCAGCACATCAATCATGGTATTTTTCTAGAGTGTCTGCAACATTTTGGCAGGGATACTCTGTTGCAGTTTTTGTCTTTTTTATGTGTTTTTTGATAACCAGCACACTCACACATCCTCTTTTCAGTTCCAGTTTTCTACTAGAGTGTCCAATTACTTCTATTTCATGTCTAATATTAAGAAATCAAGCCTGTCTATTTGAATGGCAAAGTAGATCTTACTGCATAGTATGTTCTCAAATCATGAGGTCTAAATGTGATAATTTCCAATAGCAATAGGTTTATACTTTCTTTCCAAACTGTGTGGACCAAATCACTGCTCAAGAAGGAAATTTACATTTTCAAAGGAAGGACATTCCACAATTAAGGTTTGCTCATTGATTCTTTTCCCACTAATTGCTTAGCTTACTTTATTAAGTTGGGACATCTGGGTAAGGACTCATTTTTAGGGCAGAAAGATTTTTCAAGTAACTGGGCTCCAGTTCCTCTAGTATTTAAAAGTTAATGGCTCTTTGAATCAGGCCATGAAATCTGCAGCATAGATTTAAAAAAACACCAATGTAAAAGCCTCTTACATTGCTGCTTCAACTAGACTAGCTGAAATTACCAGACTATTTACATAAATACCCCACATGTAACACATAATAGCAATGCAACTATAACTGATACAGATGATAATTAGTCATCAGTTGTGTCAGCTTTTAGTGACTGCATAGATTAATTATCTCCAGGAAGAGCTATCCCTTCCAGTTGTTCCTTCAGCTCTTCCACAGGTGTAATCACCTCTATAATTGTATCCATTTACATTACTGATGGTTGCCCTCACTTCGTCATTCTTTCCCTCTTTCCTAGGATTCTAGTTTTCTCCAGAGACCTAGCCTTTACTTAATGTATCCAAAGTGTTATAATTTGAGACTGGTTATTTATATTTCAGCTGAAAACTCTGGATCAATTTGTTCTATGATCTCATTGTTTGTTTTCTTGGCTAACTAGAACATGGGTATCAAACTTACTGTGTTATGTGATGTTTCACAAAGTTTTTCCCCTTCAGATAGCTGGGGTGGGTATGGCCTGTGTATGACATATTTGGCCCGAGGGTTAAACAGAATTGAAAGATCTAGAAAGGGTTGTAATCAATATTGACAAAATGAATTAGACCAGTTTTTAGCTAGTTAGCCAATGACCCACTTGTTAATTTGTGGGGCCCAAGAAATTATCTTCAGGTGATAATCAAACACATCTCAAGGCTGTCATATTGAGAATGGTTGATCTTGAACATTGTTTTATCATATGCTTTGCAACCTTACGGCATCTGCTCTGGATCTCTATGAAGAGCATCTCAGTGCTGAGAACATGTTAAGAACAAAACCAAAAGAAGATAGTAGGTAATAAGAACAAAAGCAATGAATGAATAATAGCCCAATCCTGTGGAAGAGTCTGAATGAATGAATGGTTGACACTCTTGTTCAACAACCTTCTCCTGTTTTTTTTCTATGGATCCATAAATAACAAAATATTTCCTCTAACCATAGCTACTAAAAATACTAACAAAGACATGTCTGCTTTCATACCTTATTTTCAACTTTTAATACTCAGTTCTTTTCTAGGATACTTTTGCAAGAAGATAATTTAAGCCTAGAGGACACAACATGGAACCCATAATCACTGCTATTTAAAACATGACAACTTCTAAGTAGGTAGTTTCCCCTGAAAATAGTAAATAATTTTAAGTTTGGATTGCTTTAATTCTCTGTGCTGAAGTAGCTGTCATACTTGCCAATTTTGACAAAAGAATCTTAGTATTTCATGATTTCCCGAATCTTGGGGAGGAAATACCCATTGACCATTCATTTGATTTGATTTGATTTCATTTATTTGATTAGTGAATCACTTATAAGATAACAGGTATAAGTATAAACATAGTTATGAATACATGAAATGGGTACATATAAAAAAATAAAAGAAACAATAGGACAGGGATGGTAGGCACGTTGATGCGCTTATGCACGCCCCCTACAAACCTCTTAGGAAAGGGGTGAGATCAATAGTAGACAGTCTAAGGTTAAAGTTTTTGGGGTTTGGGGAACAAACGACAGAGTCAGGTAGTGTATTCCAGACATTGACCACTCTGTTGCTGAAGTCGTATTTCCTGCAATCAAGTTTGGTGCGGTTAACCTTGAGTTTGTTTGAAGAAAGGATATGGAAACAAGTTGAAAGCAACTAATCGCCAAGCACTCAGAAAGGGAGTTTATTTTTTCTTTTGAGTTGAGTTGTAGGTGAATTACAGTGTAGGGATATTTCCTTGAAACTGGTGAACGTTTATTACTTATGCTGTTTGTTGTAGAAAAATATCTTACCTCTTCTAAATCCTGCTTGTGTCCTGGAAAATAAAGTAAGTATTGTGGAGGGAATTGGTTTTTTTTTTTTAAAAAAAATCCAAATGATTCTTGGATAGTCAGTAGTGCTATTCCTGGACTTCTTATTGCCTAGATAAAAAACTAGGGCAAACCAACAGTAACTGCTGAATATTACTGTTGCCTAAGTCAACTAGTACATATGTGAAGATGGAGTAAATCGTAATCTTTCCGGGAAAAAAGACAACAATTATCTAACAGCAACCATGGCAGAAACTGCAGATAAAAAGTAATCAGAAACAATGGTCTACCTTGCATTTCACAATTGGTGGCATCCAGGTAAGCAACAGGTAGGAAATATAAAAAGCTGCAGTAGAAAATGTTTTGATAATAGGTTAGCACTAACATTGTAATAAATTAGCCTTTAAGGTACTATAAAGCTCTCTTTTGCTGGCTGAAGTAACATAGTTATCTCAGTGCTAAGCACGCTTAAATCAGCAGAAATTGGTATACATTAACAGAGCCTAATTGGGCAGGGTAGTGATTCTTACGACTTACACTGACAATAATGATCTTGGAGGAAAGGAATTTTTGTATTAAAAGGATGGTGCTATTTGCATTATTTTGAAAGATACATATTTCCCAGGGACCTGCATACTTTGCCTCTTCTAATCACTATAATATTTTCAGATATGAAATGTTAATTATTTAATTTCCATTTTCAATCATTACTTTTCTTTAAATAACATAAAATTACCTGATGAGTCTACCTCATCTCTTCCTTTTGCAGCAGTCTTTTCCTGACTACTTCTTTCAAATTAACATTAAATGCAGGTGAGTAACGTAACCAGAATATCATAGCCCAAAATCTAGAGCATATAGTAGTTCCTTTTAGTTATAGAAAAAAAAATTGCTCACATGTCTGCTTTTGTTTTTTTAAAAAAATGACTCTCATCATTCCCTAATCAAATGCAAAGTGGGGAAAATGAAATAAGCATTTATAATTGCAAGTAATTGCAAATGATTGCAAGTGTGTGATGTGTTCTTATCTGAACCACCCACCATATTTCAAGTAGACTTTGAGTGGGCTCTAACCTAGTTCAGCAAAAGGGGTTGATTTAGCACAACAGTTCATGTTCTTAAGCTTATTAGTTTTAATGATAAAGTGCCTGAAGTGCACTTAACTCCATATGTTTGATTTGTAGCTGCTAGTTGCATGAATAACAAGAGCCTCCCTTTTTATTTGAAATGCATTTTCTACAGATAACAACATGAAATATGAATGCTGTCAGAATGAAAATGGTGATTCCTTCAGTAAAGGTAGCAGGGACCACGAGTGGTCCATATAGCAAACAGGAACTTCTTTACTCAGCAGCTTTCAAGGAGAAGATCAGCTTGCTCTTGGTTGTGATTTAAACTGATCAGATACAAATGGCTTTTGAATAAATGCTGAAAATCATTGCTTGTGAACTTTTAAGATCTTAAATAGGAGTTCTTTAGTGTTTTGCGGCTTATTTCCTTACATCCCACAATATGGGCTAAAAAAATTAATAAGAATATTGTGTGATAAAAAGACCACACATCCTTGGATACGTGTTTTATTATTCAAGTATCAGTGATGGACCAGTTTATTATTCACTCTAAAGGAAATATTTTCCTAAACTGTCAAACTTGATAATTGTCCCTGCAACTGGACAACATGACACTCTGCATGGTGCTCATAAACACTTTGGGGACTTCCCCCAGAGACTTCTAGGGTAGTGGTGGCAAACCTTTTTCGGCTCCTGAAATAATTGCACACGCACTTGTGCGCTCGTGTGCCAGCACCCAGAAGGCAATGCATGCTGGGCCCCCACCTGCGCATGCGATCCTCCCACAGCATGCTGTGCATCTGCACATGCGTGTGCGATCCCCTGCTGCATGCCATGAATCTGTACCTGTGCATACGATTCCCCCATCAGTTACCTCTGTGCATGCATACGTGATCACCCCTCCATGCGCCGTGTGTCTCTGTGCATGCGCACGATCACCCCTGCACACCATTCATCTGTGCACGATCGCGATCACCCCTGCACGCTATTCATCTGCGCATGCGCGTGATCACCCCTGCACGCTATTCATCTGTGCATCTCTGCACATGCACGCATGTCTCCCATGCACCCCCCTGCACATGCGTGCCAGATACCCGACAATCAGCTGCCTGGTGGTGGGGCTCTTCCAGGTGAGTGTTCACATGCCGGCAGAAGTGGCTTGGCATGCCACTTCCGGCACATGTGCCATAGGTTCGCCAACATGGTTCTAGGGGAACTTTCCAAGTTGTATTATTTTTAAGATGGCAGAATGAAACAAATATCAAATACCTGATTAACTAGCAGTCATATTAATGATATTTAATCCTAATTAAATGGATATTAAATAAATAGATGATAGGTGTGTCTGCCAATTCCTGGCATATATGGCTTGCCATTAAAAGTCAAGTACGTCCTTTGTTCAGAAAAATATGTTACCCACCCCACCCCCACATCTCTTTTTCTTAAATTGAGAATACTAAAGATTGACATTTCATTTTAGGTTTGTAACTAAATGCAATTAGGCTGAAAGCTCCTCTTGATTATGTTTTACTCTCATGGAATCGATTTGATAATTCTGACCACAGTAGAAGTCACTCCTGAGAGTTAGTGCAATCCTGAAAGATATCATCAGCCTGCAGAACTAGGAAGGCAGATGACAAACATTCTGAAAAGGTAGGAATCCAGTCACACAGAAACTTAATATAGATGAATTTCCAGCTGATGCACAAAGATTCGGTTTGCTTCGTTTCTTAGTTGACCTAACTTAAATAATATATCACATTGACCAATGACTATGGGAAAACTAAAAATGTTCTACTGAGACACGTATGAGAAGGAATTTATATCATTAATAGGGTTACTAAGAAAAAGAAAAATCCTGGGCAAACACTAGGGATACAAAAATAAAACAATTGTTATAGTGATGATTCAGTAAGTAAAGAATTGGAAAATGATTTGTGGAAGAATGCAAAGACTATAGCAACAAATATATGGACAAAATGGCTTGTTATTGATAAAACACAATTGGCAAGGAAGTATTAAAGTTTTCTACACAAATGTTAAATTTGAGGTTTGTAAAAATAAGAGAAAACAATCTTTAAAATAACCCTTTAATTATGACATTTCCACCATCAGTAGTCTGAATAGGAACCTTATGGAACTGCCCCATTCTCAGTTTATCCTTTCAACATGTATTTAGGCATTACACCAGAAGTCATATTCAGCAGATTCTGACCAGTTCTGGAGAACCGGTAGCAGAAATTTTGAGTAGTTAGGAGAACCAGTAAATACCACCTCTGAGTGGAAATTTTACAGTATCCTTCCCCTGCCATGCTCACCAAGCCATGCCCACAGAACCGGTAGTAAAAAAAATTGAATCCCACCACTGCATTACACCTATAGTAGTTGGCTTACTTGTATCTATCTCTCTGTTTATCCATCCACCCTTCATTAATGCCATTAAATATATTTTCATCCCTGGAAACAAGTGACATAATAATCATGACAAAATCAGGCCACACAGAAATAATTTTGTTAATGTCACATTCATTCACAAGGCAGAACACTTTATTTCAGTCAGCTAACATACATAATTGTAATCCTTTGAAATTTTTAAGGGATTTAGACATTTTAATCAGCATGATCATCTAAAGGGACATCTGAATAGATATTTTCCTTATGACATCTTGATGAGATATTTCAGTACTAGAATATGAGCCTGAAACATTTAAGACAGCCAGAAAAGAAATTGAATAAGCATCATTGACCAAGCTAGCACTCTCTCCCTATATTTTTCTTAGGATACTATATTCCCTCATACACAGGCACACATATACATACACAAATCCATTAGCTTTCTTCCAGTCTATATATGAGGCTCTTAGACTGGGCAGAGTTTAAATCCTGAATTCTATGTATTCAGCCAAATCCTGATCAGGAGTGCTATTGTGTTTACTTGCTTTATTGACAATATTTAAAGTCAAGTCTTTCTTAAATTGAGCTTGACTCCTCATACTAAATGGACTTCTTAGCAACTAGGGAGAAGGGATTTCCTATTTTCTTCTCCAAGTCAAGTCTAATCGACAGCGCTGTGATTTCCTGGGAATCAAACCTCTGAATACTAACCAATCCCCACCTTGATTAGTTTTTCAATAATACCCAAGATGGCTGAGGAGATGTAATACAGATCGCCTTACCTTGTAATATTGGTTTAGTGTAACATTTGAAGTTACAATGGCAGTAAAATGATTTATGACTTTTTCACATTTCCAATTGCTGCAGCATCCCCAAAGTCGCGTGATCAAAATTGGGATGCCTGGCAACTGATTCTTATTTATGATGGGCATCATGTGATGACCTTTTGTGACCCTCTGCAAGCAAAATCTGCGTCCAGTTTTGGTCACCACGATGTTAAAAAAAAGATGTTGAGACTCTAGAAAGAGTGCAGAGAAGAGCAACAAAGATGATTAGGGGTCTGGAGGCTAAAACATGAAGAACGGTTGCAGGAACTGTGTATTTATTTTATTTATTTATTTGATTAGTCAATCGCTTACAAGATAATAGGTATAAGTATAAACATAGTTATGAATAATGGATACATATAAGAAGAATAAAAAGAAACAATAGGACAGGAATGGTAGGCACATTGGTGCTCTTATGCACGCCCCCTACAGGCCTCTTAGGAATGGGGTGAGGTCAATAGTAGAAAGTCTAAGGTTAAAGTTTTTGGGGTTGGGGGAAAAGAAGGATTGCGGGTGACATGATGGCAGTGTTCCAGTATCTCAGGGGCTGCCACAAAGAAGAGGGGGTCAGCCTACTCTCCAAAGCACCTGAGGGCAGGACAAGAAGTAATGTTTTTACAAACAAAAAACACTCTGAATATAAAAGTTCATTAGTTCTGCTGGGGACTGCAATGAAATCTTAACTGTAATAATGCCTTAATTACTGCTTCTCAGTGAGAGTATAAGGAGAGAAGCAAGCTAGAACTAAGGGGAAATTCCCTGACAGTTAGAACAATTAATCAGTGGAACAACTTGCCTCCAGAAGTTGTGGATGCTTCAATACCAGAAGATTTTAAGAAGAGATTGGATAACCATCTTTCTGAAATGGTATAGAGATTCCTGCCTCAGCAGTGGGTTGGTCTTGAAGACCTCCAAAATCCCTTCCAATTCTGTTATTCTATTTTATTCTAAAGTCAACGGGGATGCCATATTCAGTTAACAACTGTGTTACTAATTTAACAACTGCAGTGATTCACTTAACAACTGTGGCAAGTAAGGTCATAAAATGGGGCAAAATACTTAACAGGTGTCTCACTTACAAACTGAAATTTTGGGCTCAATTGTTGTAAATCAAGGACCACCTATACATGTCCCTAATTTTAAAAAAGGGGGATGGCTGCCCTTTGGCTGAAGGCAAGAAGGGAAAGGAAAGAGAAAGGTTCCATGTACTTTCCTATTGTCCCACAATGTCAGCCTTCAAGCATCTTTCTTCTGCTTGTCTTTCTGGCTGCCATAGTAACAGGGGAAGGGAGGAAATATTGGGCTTTGTGGGGGGAAGTGTGCTAGAGGCTTTAGAGAGGGAACTGTAACACTTTGGGAAAACTTTATTGTTTATGCTTACTGCTCAGCCACAGCATCTTATCTAACCAGGCCAAGGTCAACGGCCAGATGTCTGCATCACCACCTGAAGATGCCCACATGATATTATATACAACTCAGATTGAATGGACTTTTTGAACTGTTGTGGGTGGGAATGTTGCCATAACTTTGCATATGTGATTTTCGTGCCTAATATCTCAGATCTTGAATTCTTTTGATGCTACCAGTTGATTTCCAGTAAAAGTCCTTTTGTCTATAACAATTGGAGTCTAAGGGTATCTTTCTTGGATTTTGAATGGAGCCTCACCTGACACACAATTTGAAGCCCTCCATGTATTCATATGAAAGAAAAAAAGCTATTGTTGTGGTTTCTATACTCTTCATTGATAAATCATTATGGAACTTTTTGGAAAAGTTTAGAAGTTCATCTAGGCAGCTGTGATGGAGCCCGCATTTGATTCAGACCTCTTCTGAATTGATTGGAATCAACTTCTTATGTTCATGCTTTCTCCCCAACAGGTGCTTATGTTTAGCTCTTCACCGCCAGCAGTTGTTTTTCAGCTGCTTATATTTTTAAAAAGTCAGTAAAAAAGAAGTAAAGTGTGGAAAAAGGTTATAATAAATTCAAGGGAGCAGATGACATCCCATGTGCTCCAGTTGCTGGCTGGTTTTAGGCATGGCTGAGGAAGAAACCCCAGTAAGGGACATGCTGTTGTTACTTCTGCAAGAGCCAAAGAGCATTTACAGCTTAGTCTGATGGACTTCGGTTTTCATCCAGCCTTCACCAGTGATAGATCAGTGGAGCAACTGGGCTTCCAAATTGATGGCCTTTGATGCACAGCTGCAAGTCAGAAGGTGAGGATTTTAGCCTACATTTATGTGGGCACGTGTCCTAGCATCAAACTGCAGTGGCGGTTTGTTGGCTTGCTTTGCAAATCAATTTGCAACATATTTTTGCTCATTTCTGCTGAAAAGCGGAAAGTAATGGAAATGGCTGGACTTAAGCTAGTGATTAAGGCATGGGAAAGCTTCCCAATTTCTGATTTTAAAATCTAATGTGCCTTTTCCCCGTTAGTACTCTCTGCTCATTTTCCCCACATCACATTCCTCATTTGAACTTGCCAAAGTCAATCTCATTAACTTCAATGAGCTCTGGAGCTCTCCCTGAGGGTACGTTACACCTGTCTGAGTTGTTGGAAAGCTATTTGGAATACTATCTGGACTGCTGTGGCTCTCATTATTTAAAAAGTTACACCATTTAAAAGGTGAACAGGTGAACTGTAATTGTTCTGAGAAAACTTTAAATGGAAGGCTGGAGTAGTCATATTTTTTCTCTCAAATCCACCACGATGGCAGATATGTGCTTAATGAACAATAAAGGAAAGCAAGAAGATGCAACCCTCAGTTTGGATCCAATCAACAGAGCTTCTGCAGTGCTGCAAACAAACCCAGTTCATTTATTGTCAAAGCTGCATCGACATATTTTATATTTCAGACAAGGAATAATGAATGGAAACTGAACAAGGAGAGATTTAACCTGGAAATAAGGAGACATTTTCTGACAATGAGAACAGTCAACCAATGGAACAGCTTGCCTTCAGAAGTTGTGGGAGCTTCATCTCTGGAGGCTTTCAAGAAGACACTGGACTGCCATTTGTCAGAAATGGTGTAGGGTCTCCTGCTTGGGCAGGGGGTTGGACTAGATGACCTACAAGGTCCCTTCCAACTCTGATTATCTGTATATATTATATGGCAATGGAAAACATCTTGGTCCAGCTGTTAAAAATTCTATTTTTTCTTCTAATGGCATGTTCTTCCCAGCATATCTGTACATTACAATAGGATTAGTTATCTTAACTATAGGATTGCAGAGCACAACAATCACCTAATATCAGGTTTTAAATCTAAACATTGCCATGCTGATTTGATTTTTTATTATTTTTATCCTTAAAAATGGGACCCACAGGTGACCCACGGCAGCTACAAGCCATACTGACACCACTTTCAAGCAGAGGAAACTGGACTTTGGAAAAACAAAGTCCAGTTGCCTTTTGAGAAAAAAAGCACCTTTGGGACAACCATGACCTGGATGACTGAGAATCTCCATAGATATTTTCAAGAATCTTATGCCTTCAATCTTTGTTGACTAGAAGTTGACAAGTGTTGCCAAGAGTTTGCCAAGCGTTTTGCCAAGCTTCTCTAGAAGCAAAACCCTTCCCTTTGGAGTGCTGTTTTTCAGTGTTTCATCCAACATGTCATGCCTCCTTTTAGGGTACTGTTATATGCGCAAATTTGGCTAGTATACCTAAAATATAAAGAGTCAAACTGATGCCATTTTTGTTCTTTATTTGAACTCTTTAGAGATCAGAACATTTATGCAACATGTTTACTGCTAAAAGTTATGCAGAATTGCAAAATATCTTGTCTTTGGCTTAGTTTGAGATTCATAAGCGGTCACTCTGACATTGGAAATTATTAATGATCTATTGTGTAATCTTTTAAGTGAAAAACAGGATATCTGATGATAATGATGCCTATGGACGCATAGCATGGGAGGAGTTTCTTATGAAAATCTCTATAACATTTATGTGTGAAAAACAGGAAGTATTATGTAATCTTCTAAATGTGATAAACCTATGTAAGTCTGTAAGTATTGGAAAGGAGTGTCTCCTTTCTCTTAAAATGGTTGTTTTGGGGTTAGGGGTCCGGTACTGCAATACCTTATATAATAAAGCACCCTATGGTTATCATAGTCTGTTGTTTTATTTTATATATTCTCACAGGTACTCTATCTCTTTCAGCTGCATCATGGGAATTCTCCAGTAAGAAATGATTCCTGCTGAACTTTTCTTGCCAGGAAAGCCATTGCTGAGACCTGTGCAAGTTCTCATTTAGAAGATGACAAACTTTGGAAAGGTGTTCTATATTTTCCTCTTCTCTTTCATCTCTTACAGAAGTCATTTATAGATTTTAGATTAACAGATTTGGAAAGGACCTTGTAGGTTATTTATTTATTTTATTAAACTTATATATCGCCTTCTTTCCCTGACAGGACTCAGGGTGGTGTACAGCTGATTAAAAATATCACAACAATACAAAATTAAAAACAATTAAAATCAAATATACAGTGGCTGGAATAAAAGCCGATTAAAAATATCACAACAATACAAAATTAAAAACAATTAAAATGAAATATACAGTGGCTGGAATAAAAGTATATAAAGGGGAATTAAAAAGATTAAAAACCGGATAAAACCAGATTAAAATTCTAAGAGAACCCTAGGCCAGACCGACTTGGCGAAATAGATGAGTCTTCACTGCCCGTTGGAAGGTCAGGAGATCAGGGATGGTCCTCATCTCCAGGGGTAATTCATTCCAGAGGGAGGGTGCCCCCAATGAGAAGGCCCGCACCCTCGGGGTCGCCAGCCGTCCAGCCAGCAGCACCCTGAGGAGACCCACTCTATGGGAGCGTATTGGCTGGTGGGAGGCCGATGATGGCAGGAGGCGGTCCCATAGATACCCCAGCCCCAAGCCATGGAGCGCTTTAAAGATGGTAACCAATACCTTGAAGCGCACCCGGAGGACCACTGGGAGCCAATGCAGCTCGCGCAAGAGCGGCGTGACATGAGAGCCCCGAGGAGCTCCCAACACCACCGCACGGCTGCATTCTGCACCATCTGGAGCCTCCGAGTGCTCTTCAAGGGAAGCCCCATGTAGAGAGCATTGGCATAGTCTAGGCAGGAGATTACGAGGGCGGAAGTGACCGTGCGAAGCGCATTCCGATCTAGTCCAAGCAGGAGACCCTACAGCATTTCTGACAAATGGCAGTCCAATGTCTTCTTGAAAATCGCAAGTGATGAAGCTCCTGCAATTTCCAAGGGCAAGCTGTTCCATTGGTTGATTATTCTCACTGTCAGAAAGTTCCTCCTTATTTCCAGGTTAAATCTCTCCTTATTCAGTTTCCATCCATTATTCCTTATCTGGCCTATAGGTGCTTTAGAAAATAGCTTGACCCCTTCCTCTCTGTGGCAGCCCCTCATATACTGGAAGACTGCTATCATGTCTCCCCTCATCCTTCTCTTTACTAGATTAGCCAAGCCCAGTTCCTGTAACCATTCTTCAGTCTCCAGTCCCCTAATCGTCCTGGTTGCTCTTCTCTGTACTTTTTCTAGAGTCTCAACATCTTTTTTATAGTGTGGTGACCAAAACTGGATGCAGTACTCTAGGTGTGGTCTTACTAAAGCTTTATATTTAGGACCCTATGATCGCTGAATATGCTTGTTAGGTTGCTTTTGAAGAAGGCATGCTCATTTTTGTTTATTTCCATGCTTATGGGCTGTCTTCAATCTCTTTTTCCCTAAACATTTTTCTTCTTTTGAAAACGTTGATGTTCCTGCTTAAAGCATATTGAAACTTTCCTCTTCATTCTTGGTCGACTTACTTTGTTCAATGCCAAATCCAGATTAGAACATTTTTGATGATTTTATTTTGAATCTGAAATTCATTGTTTTGTGACCTACCTTTTGAAAAGATAGAGACTTTTTTCCTTTCTGAGCGGTATTTTTCATATATTTGAAAAGGGCCAACATAACCTTTCAATCTTCTCTTCTCAAGGCTAAGCATACACTATTTTTCAATCTTTCTTCACAGAACATTGATTTCCTTGAATATGTTCCAGTTCCTTCAAATTCTTCTTAAAGTATGGTAGGAGTATTGGAAAGAGAACTTGAGTTATGTCTCAGACTAAACTCAGACTGAAGAGGAACTATGGATCGCCATGCTTTGAAAATCATACTTTTGGTAATGCAGCTTAAATTTTGTCTTTTCCCCTTGGTACATTATACTGATAACCAGTTTGAAGTTAACTACTTTCTAAAAGGGTCACCCATTCCAATTCTATCTATTTAATTTCTGTTTCTTAAGTGAGGAACTTGGCATTTTTCTTAAAATTCGCTTCTTTCAGTTGATCAATATCACCTGTCTAGTTCATCAACCTCTTTGTTTTTATTTCTGTCCCCTATGATATTAGCTATTTGATCCATTTTTGTGTCACTCTCAAATACAATCAGCCCTCCTTCCACTTCATCCTAGTCATTGTTAAAAATATTAAAAAGAACAGGGCTAGGATTAAACCTTGAGGTACCTCATTTGATACTTGCCTTTTCTTTAACAAACTACCACTGATGAGCACATCTGAAGTGCAGATTTAAAGTCAGCTGTACATCTATGTACAGGTACAGTAGTCCTTGACTTACAACATTTCCCTTAGTAACCATTCAAAGTTACAACAGCACTGGAAAAAAAATGATGTCAAGCCTGAAATTGACATATGTGTAGCCATTTTAGTTAGGCTTAGTATATATTCTTTTTCTTACTTTCTCTGTGGCAGTCATGGGGGGAAGGGTTTCGGGCTTGCCACATTCCTAAGTGGGGAGGAGTGGAGATAAAGAGAGTTGTTTTGGCTAGGTGATCTTTCTTCCCATTGGAAACGAGCTGTCCGTGCTTGGGCGCCTGGAGGTGGAGATTTATGACACCAAGCAACATTGAATTATTCCTATTGGAGAATGTGACTTCTAATATTGTGGGGTAATTCTGGGTTGTGTCAGATCCAGAATTACCATGGACTTTTCCAATTTGATGCTTTCCTAAATAAAAGAATTTGTTTTGGAAGCTGGACTTTGTTCTTTTCTTTTTAAAATGGATTTCATCACTTGGAAACCTGACAAATGACTTATGACCATTTTCACACCTGACCATTGCAGCATCCTCATGGTCATGTGATTTACATGTGGCTGCTTGACAACTGATTCACATTTACGATGGCTGGAGCATCCCCCGGGTCATATGAGCCCCTGTTGCGACCTTTAATAATTTGCTAATAGGAATGTCATGGATACCTTTGTCAAATGCTTCATGAAATTCAGGATGTACTATTGCCACATTATTATTCATATCTGATTAAATAGAGATAAGTTACTCTGCGGCTTCCTAGTAATTAATGATGACTCTATTTTCAAAGCCCTGACAGATTTATCTTTTTATGATCTGCTCTACAGCCTTCCCAGGTATTAGTGAGGCTAACTTTGCAGGTCTCTGGATTCTCTTTTTCCTCTTTTTAAACATTTAATGTCCTCCTTTAATTATCTAGGCTTCACCATTAGAGGGCTTTCTCAATGTTAATATATAAGAGAATGGCCAGAAAATTACAAAACAAATACCCCTTTTCATAAAAACTTCTATTTATATGAATATGTAACTTCTCCCGCATCATAATAATTTCCTGAAAATTTCCATGGAGCACCTATCTGGCCACTGCAAGTAAAGATAAGCATCTTTAAATCCTAACCATCACAATGAACACAGCATCAGTTGCTGCAAGCTGTATTTGAAGTGAGGAATCTCTTTCATTTAAGTTGCTTAGTCATAAACTTTTACTGCAGGATTGAAACCAATTTTCGCTCTGTATCTCATGGATTTATGATTTGGCTGGGCAAGGTTGGAAGTGTCAGGTCCACTAAAGATGCCGTTACACAATTCTTTGCCCAACACGCTAAAGCTGAACAGGAGGAAGGAAGATGCACTAAGTGGGATGCAAATAGAATGATGCCCTTATTTCAGCCATTCCATCAGAAGACCTAGATAACATCAGAGGATGATAAATAGAAAACAATTTAGTCAATATCTGTTACCATGTCTTGGGACTTACTTAGGGCAGAAGTAGATGGTGCTATGCCATCCTTTTTCTCTCCTGCTTTCTTTTCTTTCACTTCCTGTTACTGCCTTGCTGAATAATGTGTGGTGTTACAACCACTGCCTTCCTTTCTTCCTGATTTAATCTTACTGACTATAAGACTAGGAAAAGCAAACTATGCTAAGGCATGGGGGATGGGTGTATGAAATCCTGATAGTGGCTTGGAATTATTGGATAATCAATATAAAGGCCCGTCTAAACATTTTAAGAAGAAAGAAGGCAAGGAAATTGAAGGGAATGACACACAAATATCTTATTGTATTTCACAATATTGCATATTGACAACAAACAGTCTGGATCTGAGTGAAAAGCATTCACTTATTTTAAAAATTGAGAAGTGCAAATTGCTGCATTCAAAGTACCCAGGGTATGGATTTTACATAACGACTTAATGGCATTGACTTAAATGATTTTGAATCAATCACTGGATGCAGAAGCATTATTGTTTTTTAAGCTTCTGTTGCATAATTTTCCTGTCACATTTAGGGTGCTGATGTTGTAATTGTTTTGAATTTTTCCACATTTTCCCGTTTTAATTCTAGGCAGAAAAAAAAGAGACTTCCAGAGTTACACAAGAAAAGATGAAAAACTTTAATATGATATGGCTTCTATGGGATGGTTTCTCCTTGAAAAGGGGAATAAGCTAAGGGTGGTTCTGGAGGGACTGGACCATACAGCATACAAATGGACTGGGATAGAACCGAACTAATAAAGAGGAATATTTGTAGCTCAAGATTGAAATGAGGAGTCCTTTATGCTCTCTGAGCTTGGATGCTTTCTTGCAGACATTTCATTATCTAAACTAGGTAGCATCATCAGTCCTAGCACTGATGATGTCATCTAGTTTAAGTAATGAAATGTCTGCAAGAAAACCATCAAGCTCAGACAGCACCAAGGATCCCCCAAGAACCAAACTCCCATTGAGCAAAGACCTGATAGTTCAACCTCCCAGCTACAATCTCTAGCACAATTTCTGAGTCTTTGACATACATTGATTATCCAAGGGCTGAAAAATGTAGAAGTCAAAGAGAAGAGGTCCACGGGCATAAGTGGCCAACACAAGTCTTAGTAATTTTCAGTGAGCCTTGTTTTCTGATTATGTCTGAAGCAGATAGCTATCGCTGAAAAGGAGGCTGAGACATCTTCATCTGAACCTGCCCGGTGCTGAACAAAATATATGTTTATTGATTCATTCAATTTATACATGTTGTCAGGGTTCTGGCAGTTACTCCAATTAAATCATGAGCCTTGAACCACACTCCCAAAACTAAAGAGGATTTATTTGAAGCTACCATTCTACATCTGGCACTAACCTGGGCATAGCCAACTCTGAGATATGTAATTCACTGTCACCCTTGATCTTGCTTTTCCCCCCACCTCTCTGGGTGTATCATCCAACGAAAAATGTCCATAGCCAAGAGTTATCAATCATGCTCTCCAATTAGATTTTTTTCACGGCAGAAGCTTCAACCATCTAATCAGTCTTTGAAGAAAATATGAATGGAATGTACTTTCGATTCCACACTATTGGCTGCTCTTTGAAACTCCTCCCCTTCTTTCAATTGTCAACTATAAAACGTGTATACAAAATGTTTTATGAGTCGACACATGTCTTGGCTATATTCTGTACCAAAACTTAGTATTTAAACCAACTTCACATTTATTTCATATTACAACCCCTAAATTCAGGAGAGATTTATCTCTAGCTAGGGCAGTATGGTAGCTTAGCAGTTAAGATGTTGGATTTGTTGGCTGGAAAGCCAGCAGCCCAGGTTTGAGACCTATGTGATGGGGAGAGTTCTCGTCTTCATCCCAGCTCCTGCCAACCTAGCAGTTTGAAAGCATTCAAGTGCAAGTAGATAAATAGGTACCACCACGATGGGAAGGTAACTGTACTCCATGATGTCATGTTGCCACATGATCACGGGAATGTCTTTGGACAGTGCTGACTCAATGGTCTTGAAACAGAGATGAGTACCACCCCTACAGTTGGCAACAACTAGCTGAGTAAAATCCACAGGGATTTCCTTTACCTTTCCACATTTTTTAATCTCTAGCTAATTTAATGCCACCCCACAAGCTTTGGAAGGGAAATATAGGAAAACCCCATATGAAACCCAATATTGCCCTTATGGCTCGGGTGCTATACAAATCATAGCCCACGTTCTTTTGTACTGTCAGTTCTACAGGGACATTTGCCATCAGTAGATGACTCCCTCCCCTTTTTATTTCAATTTCTCGGGCCCTCTTATCTGTTAAACAATCAAGATAAATTCATTTTTCTGAAAGTAACAATATTTTGCTACAATATATGTAAGCTACACCCCAAATAGTTGCTAAGAATTATTGATCTTAGTGGATAATTTTGCTTTGTGTGTTTTATAGAACATATTTCTTATTGGTCAAAGTTTTGTTTTGCCCCAAAGTTTTGTTGTAGATTGTTGTTTATGTTATTAGCAGCGTTGAATTCTAACCAGATGGGATAAGCTTTACTGTTTTCCTTCTGCTGAAAGTGTCTTATGTACCCTAGATTATGGATTAGAGTTAGACCATGGTTTTCCTTCTCTGCTTACCCCCAACACCTGGACAGAATACACAAAGACCCAATATTCTCCCCCCATTTATTTACAGACTAGCTCAATACCTGTGCTTTGCTATGAAACTATGTGGTTGGGCTTAGTTTTTGGGAGGAAAATAAGGGAAAAAATTCTGCCTCTGCCTACCAGCATCCATTGATATTCATCTGGCTAGCATCCTGTCAGTGTGTGAGAGAGTTGAGTGCTGTTTGGAAACTGAAACAGTATTTGCTGGGTGAGCAAGAAGGAGACAGCAAGGAGCCTGGGCATGGCTTAACTCAACTGTTCTGTATTAAAACTGCTTGGTGCTGTGAAACTAAAACTGAAACCGAAACTCCTCTCCCCTGCTTCTGTTTTGCATTTGGAACAGATTTCTTTTCAGGTGGGGAGTAGTAGTAGAACACTTTAGCATCAGAGAGTGTTAATAATAATATATGAAATACTAATGCTCTGATGGTCATTTTGAAAAATCTTTTCTTAGTGAGCACCTGGAAGCCAAGAGGAACATACATGCCAAATTTCAAGTTTGTAGGCTTTACGGTTCTGGAGATTTTGTGATGATGCATGAGTGGTATTTCACTTTTATATATATATAGATCAGGGCAATTTTTAATTTCCTGAGGGAGAATTGAAAACTCTTTCTGCCCTACCTCCTATTTCAAATTCTCCCAGGACTCTTCCTTCCATGATGGTTTGAGAGCTCTACAGAAGATCAACCTGCCTTGGTGGAAAGAAGGAGCATTGGATTCCACGATTGACAGGACTGCCATCACATCCAAAGAATCTTTCTATGAAGTTTTCCTAATCACAGAATTTGAGGCTGACTGTGGTGATGGGAAGTAGAGAGAACTTGAGAGACTTCGTTTAATTTGACCATTTCCTTACCAGATTGTTTGCATTGCCCTTCCCTATAAGTTGTTAAAAAAAAAAAAAAAGCCGCAGCCACTCTTTTATGGCTCTCTTTATCTGCCTAGCTGGCTTAAGGATTCATTTTGTTTTGTGAATAATGGGAGTGAGTTAATAACTTGCATTGTGCTCTCTCCCTGAACTCCCGACAGTCAGCTCCAGTCCATTTATGAAAGGAAATAATTAGACATAGCCATCACTGCTTCCCTTTGCACAAAACCCATCTGTCTGAAATTTAACAAAGATGTTTCTCACATAAGATTCATTTATGTTTCATATTTTATTATATTATGCTTCAAAGCAAAAAAAGATATGGGTATTTTATAACTAGAATTGAAAAGTGCATACTTTGAAAACTTCTGTATCCATTTCCGTGCATTTTAACATGTTCACCCCTTACTAGTAACGCAGCTTCTTTATAAATATAATTACAGTGTGATAAAAGAACCCTGTAGTTAAAAAAATATTTAAAGATATATTGCTCAAAAATCCATGTATTTGTTTCTATAGAATCAAGCATGCTTTATCCACTTCTAAAATTCATTAAGTCCTGAAATTTCCATCCTATTTTGATGAACAACACAACATTGGTAGCCATTTCTTAATGTTTTCTTCAAGCATAAATGTTTTCCCAATCTATGGTCAAGGATTAGGAATAAGACAGGACAGCTTACTCCTCAGACCATTATTCCTTAAATTTTTTGGTCCCAGGATTTCTTCCCACTTTTAAAAATTATGGAGGACACCTTCACCAGCTTTTATTTGTATTAGTTATATGTATCAATATTTACAATCCTAAAAATTATACCAAGGCATCCATAGAAATATTGATTGAACCATATAAAACAATAGATATTAGTTATTAACATAAATATTTTTCATGAAAAAATCCTGTATTTTTAACAAATAGAAAAATAATGAGAAGAATGTCATTGTTCTAAATTTTTGCAAATGCCCTCAACATTTGGCACATTATTTTGATTTTCAGGACCCCTGACCTGAGAGGCTTTGATGGGAGAGACCCTCGGGGATCTTTGGACCACACTTTAAGAAATGCTGCCTAAGCAATCCTTGATTTGGACTATTTCCCAAGTGAACTCAGAAACAAACTTTCAGTTTTGAAGCAGGTTTGTGTACCGATAACAGATAATCAGAGTTGGAAGGGTCCTTGTAGGTCATCTAGTCCAACCCCCTGCCCAAGCAGGAGACCCTACACCATTTCCGATAGATGGGAGTCCAATCTCTTCTTGAAAGTCTCAAGTGATGGAGCTCCCACAACTTCCAAGAGCAAACTGTTCCATTGGTTGATCGTTCTCACTGTCAGAAAGTTTCTCCTTATTTCCAGGTTAAATCTCTCCTTGTTCAGTTTCCATCCATTATTCCTTGTCTGGCCTACAGGTGCTTTAGAAAATAGCTTGACTCCTTTCTCTCTGTGGCAGCCCCTTAGATATTGGAAGACTGCTATCATGTCTCCCCTCATCCTTCTCTTCACTAGACTAGCCAAGCCCAGTTCCTGTAACTGTTTTTCATATGTTTTAGTCTCCAGTCCCCTAATCATCCTGGTTGCTCTTCTCTGTACTTTTTCTAGAGTCACAACATCTTTTTTATAGTGTGGTGACCAAAACTGGATGCAGTACTCTAGGTGTGGTCTTACTAAGGCTTTATAGAGTGGTATTAGTACCTCCCTTGATCTTGATTGTATCCTTCTGTTAATGCAACTTAGGATTGCATTAGCTTTTTTGGTGGCTGCTGCACACTGCTAGCTCATATTTAGCTGGATGTAAATGGGAATGTTAGCAGAACCACTCCATCGGAACATAGAGAACATTATGCCATTATACCACTCACACTCAGCCACACCAACATGGCCTCACTTGAATCTAGCTCTCAGCTAATTTTGAATTGTTGGAGAGATCAACAACAGAACCCAGCAGCCTTATTATTCTGTTATAATAACAAATTGCAAGACACCTTGGAGGATAATTAGACCAGGATTGGTGACTAGAATTCCCTGCTCAAATAGGATATCCTATACCTGTGATGGCAAATCTATGGCACTCATGCTAGAGATGGTGCGTAGAGCTGTCTCTGCAGGCACGCAAGCCGTTGCCCCAGCTCAGCTCCACCACCCATGCATGCATGCCTCCCGCCAGCCAGCTGGTCTTGGGAGTCTCTGCCCTGCGTGCGCGAGGGCCAGGCTGCATGCACAGGAGGCACACACACTTTGAATTTTGGGGGTTTGTGCCCATGAGTGTGCTTTGGGCACTTGATACCGAAAAGGTTAGCCACCACTGCCCTATACCATTTCAGACAAATGGTTGTCCAATTTCTTAAAAACCTCCAGTGTTGGAGCACCTACAGCTTCTGGAGGCAAGGTTCCCCACTGATTAAATATTCTAACAGTCAGGAAATTTCTCCTTAGTTCTAGGTTCTACATTTCTTACAATGGGTAGTAGTGAACAGGAAAGATGTTTGATACCAACTTAGCAACAATTCTGGTCTGTAGAAGAAAGAGAGAGAAAGGGAGACAGACAGACACATCCACCATATTATTCCCTTTGAACATGTAGCTTCATGCAAAAGATAACAAATGAGTAAGTAAAAGGAAAGGAAGCATATCTAAAACTAGTTTATATTAACACCATTCATTAGTTCAGTTCATTCAAGTATTCTGAGTGTTCTTTTTCTTTTCTTTTGAAAGTTAATCTGTCCATCTCAGCACATTCTAGACTTTTCTTGATTACCTCCTCATCTGGTGGGATATTCTTGTTTTTCCAGAATTTTGCATAGCTAATCCTTGCCGCTATCTTTATATGTGAAACTAAACGTGCAGTTCCTTTATCATAATCCTCTGGGATTATGCCCAGCAAATATACTTCTGTTTTCCAGTCTATCTTCGGTTTCACCTAATGCTTTTCAATGAAACAGTAGTTCTAGGTTATTAACAACCTTAGCTATACCATTAATCATTCCTACTAACAGTGAAAATAATGCTGGTTAGTGTTGACATAAAAAGATACTTCCATGGAAAAGAAGAAACAGGATGTTCTAGCAAACCAGAGTACAGCACACTAGCTTAGGAGATAAGAACAGGCTGTGTTATACTCTATCAAGAATGGGAATTTTTGGCAGCTCAAAAGGAAAGCTGCCCCTCTGCTTCTTAAAATTTCCTAACAATAGCACCCGGCAATGTTATGAGATAAAAGCATGCAGGTAGTCCTCAACTTATGACTGGTCATTTAGCAACAGTTCAGAGTTACACTGTCCTTGTAATGGGTACATATCAGCCTACAAAATACTTTTGGCTGTAATAAAATGTCATGCCACCCCACCATAATCACATGGCAATTGACTCACATTTATGACTGGTGGCAGTGTCCCATGGTCATGTGATTATGATCTACAATGGTTTTTTGGGCAGTTTCTGGCATTTCTTTTTACCAGTTTCCGGCAAAAAAATGGCAATTTAGAAGAATGGGTTTGCACTTACAACTGTGTGATTGGCTTAAGAGCCATAGTGATGCAGAGGTTAAAATGCAGTATTGCAGGGTAATTCTGCCGACTGCCAGCCATTGAATCTCACTGACACTATGTTGACTCAGCCTCCCATCCTTCTAAGATCGGTAAAATGAGGACGCAGATTGTTCGGGGCAATAGGCTGAATCTTCAAACTGCTTAGAGGGAGCTAAAAAACACTGTGAAGCAGTATAGAAGTATAAGTGCTTTTGCAGGTTCCATTCCAAGTCGATCAATGACTGGAGCTTTTGGCTTCTGAGCATTTGGACTCAAGCTGGAGCCCATCTTCAGGGAACTTCTATTTATCTATCTATCTATCTATCTATCTATCTATCTATCTATCTATCTATCTATCTATCTATTTATTTATTTATACTTTTATACCGCCACCTCTCCCAAATTGGGACTCGGGGCAGTGTACAGCCTGAGTAAAACAATATCGTCACAGATAGAAAATTTAAAATAGAGTTAAAAACAATTAAACTGGTGGCTGAAGATTAAAAATTACAAAAAAAACCCTATAAAAGCAGGATAAAAAAGTTAAAAATTTAAAAACCCACTCCAATGTTACTAGGCCAGATCGGCTTGTTGAAAAAGGTGGGTCTTCAGTGCGCGCCGGAAGGTTCGTAGGTCGGAGATAGCTCGCATCTCTGGGGGCAATTCATTCCAGAATTCATTCTAGTTTTCTTTCTCATATGGTAGCCTCTAGGTGGTATTCGATGCCCACTTGCAGATCTCAGAAGCTGTGTTCTACAGCTTCCAAAATGTTTTTGGTGGAAGTGCTATTCTAAGTGCTATTGCTATTAATGATGATCATAAAAATGCTTTAAAACTGGATTTAATCATATAGCTGCCTCAATTTATGACTGTCACAATTTACAATCAACATTTCAATCTCAATTAATCCCCCAGGACTACCTGTATATCGTTTTAGCATGCTAGAATGAGACACTGTCATTCTAGATTCATTAAAACTCATTACGAATACTGTCAAACTTGGTTTGGTGCCTAAAAAAAAATCATTAAACAAATGTTATCACATATTGAAATCAGATACAAATAGACATACTGTATTGTGCACTTTATGGTGAAAATATTTAGCCACTGTTCCTAAAAATATGCTTAGAATATTTAGAACAGGGACATACACAGAAAGATAGAGACACATGGTTTTCTTAAGTCATTTCAAGAGCAAATTGTAGCCATAATTTTTCAGTACATATAAGAGCATCCTGAAACAAGAAATTTATTTGACAAAAAAAACAAAAACAAAACCTGCCTCAAAGTTAAATTAAAGAATTATCAAGCAATGGGTTAGAATGTACTAATCCTAACTTGGTGGAATGAATTATTGTTGTTTGGAAGAAATGTTTCCAATGTGCAACATTTATTTTATTAATCAAACATATACAACCAACATAATGGAGGTGAGTGTTTTTTATAAGAAGGCTTATGACCATCTTTTAAAACCTAAAACCAGAAACTCAACCACAAATCAATATCCCTGCATTTACTTTTGAACGCAAGCATTTAAATCAGAGGTCTCCAAACTTGGCAACTTTAAGACTTGTGGACTTCAACTCCCAGAATTCTCCAGCCAGCAAAGCTGAAGCTGAAGCTGAGTCGAAGTCCACAAGTCTTAAAGTTGCCAAGTTTGGAGACCTCTGATTTAAAGCATGCAACGTACAGCAAGATTTGATCCCTTGATCCTGTATTGGGCAGTATTTGTAGAATCAGGACTTTGACAGTCTAATAATAATATCAGGTTCTTTGAGAGCTACACACATATGGAATTTGTGGGTGTACCTTTATCTTGTGTACATTAGACCAGGGGTGCCCATTCCCCATTCCTCAGAAACTGGGCCATGCAAACAATGAAGCTGCAGCCCACAACACAGAAAACCACACTCCTTCTGGTCTGCGAAAAACCTTTCTCCACAGAATTGGTCCTTGGTGCCCAAAACATTGGGGGACTGCTGCATTAGACATACATGCAGAAAACATACAAGGGCAGCCATACACAACCATGTTAGATGTATCATTCCTCTCCTATCTCATAGCTCACTGAAAATAGCTGGTTTACCAAGCGAATCAGAGACTGGCCAGTGAGAAATATGGACAGAACTCCTGTAGCCTTGGAAACTGCACTTTCTACAATGCAAGTTGCTCACTTATGAGCAGCCCAACTCCCTGACCCATGTACAATCTATGCTGCAGGATGATGATAGGATATCTCCAACAAAAACAGATGACTGAGTTATCCTGAGTGTATATCAGTACATTACATATGTTTCTGAACTGGTGGGATATAAGCAACAGCATGTTGGCTTGCAAGGTAACTTCTGCATTAGAAATCCTAGCTGTCATAGAATAGCATAAATATGCTTGGAGTATAAATGAAACTTGGTTGTAATGGGCAAAAATTGGACGGTCATATCGTTACTGTTAACATAAAATGCTGCATGTGGCATGGGGATGACCAAAGCTGTTGCCCTCATAAATGGATTATGTGAAAGCCTTCATTGGCCAAATCCATGATGAGCAGCAATAGCCAGTATTTATGGGGCCATCTGGTGATGTCTGGCATGTGGAAGATTATGACCTGGAAATGGTAAAATGTATGAATGAACAAATGCAAGAAAAATTGGTGTGTTTCATTGAGTGAAGATATGTGATTTTATGGAGTGCAGCTAATGAATATATGAATGGAATTGAATGTATAGAGTTATTATGAATGAAAAGGCTAAAATGTTTGTAAGAAACTATTGAGTTAAGTTCTGGGTGTGCATGAAAATAAGAATCCATAGTTCGATAATAATTAAATGTTACATTCCAATAATATGTAATGATAGTGATAACGAACCTCTCTCCCCACCCCCACCAGTCAGAAATTATTTTTTGGAAAAAATCCAGAACTCTAGGGAATCTAGGGAAAATATTTATTCTGTTAGGAAACATGGATGAGTGGGTAGAAATAGTGATTGGGCCATTTGGAGAGCCAAAAGTGAAGGAAACTATTTGGTGAATATCTGCTTAGAAAAACATACCTATTCTGGGCCTGAATACATGCTTTTTAAACATATTGTAAATGTATTCATAAGTACACATGATGAAACAGTGAAGCTAAATTTAAAAGGGCATTGGATTTGATTGTTTATGATGGAAAATTTGAAAGAATTAATGAAGCAATCCAAGATCAAAGTTTCTTGGTCGTATCAAAAGTGGATCTTAAGAAAAATGGACATGGAACAGAAAGGAAAAAAAGTTCAGGCCTTCCATTTCTTGGGAATACTACTGCTTACTTCCTTTTTCTACCAGGCCTGAAAGAAAATAGCAAGATAGTTATGAATATATGTAGGTCTGTATAACAACTTTCCAACCATGCTTGAATCCACCATCTAAGAATCCTTGTTCTGTTTCAGAACATTATTATTATATCTTCTTCCATTGCTTAATTACATTTTACACCCATGACTTCTACTCTTACCCTCTTAATATTTCTTTGCCATTTTTTCAAACCACTGCTATCGCTCTGCTGCCTTCGTTTTTCAGGGTAAACTTTTTCCAAGTTTCCTCATAATACTAGTATATCAAATAAAACCTTCTAGAATGCATATGGGTCAATATAAAAGAAAAAAAGAATGACATGGCCCTAGGTGTATATTATAGGCCACCCAATCAAGCAGAAAAAATAGATGTCCTTTTTACCAGCCAGACAACTAACAAACATATGCAGGAAACACAGAACAATAGTTATGGGAGACTTCAATTATCCTGATATCCATTGGAAAACTAATTCTGCACCAAGTGAGAAATCAAATAATTTCCTAACCAACCTAGCTGACAAAAAGTAGAGGGTGAAACTAGAGGGACTGCATACTGAACTTAATTCTTACAAACAGAGAAGAAGTGATAAGAGGGAGTTGAAACTGCAGGAATCTTGGGTGAGAGTGACCATGTCATACAAGAATTCAACATAACACAAATGCAGCTACCAGAGGACTGGAAAAGAGCTGATGTGGTTCCCATTTTAAAAAAAGGAAAAAAACAAACAAACCCAGGAAACTATAAACCAATTAGCCTAACATCAATATCTGGGAAGATACTGGAAAAGATAATAAAAAAACAGATCTGCCAACATCTAGAAACAAAATAATAACTAGCAGTCAGCACAGGTTTGTTAAGAACAGATCATGCCAAACCAATCTTATTTCATTCTTCAACACAGTGACTAAATTAGTAGACCAGCAAAATACTGTGGACATAATATATTTAGATTTCAGCAAGGCATTCAACAAAGTAGACCACAACCTACTTCTTAGTAAGCTAGAAAAATGTAGAATAGATAGCACCATCACTAGATGGACTCACAACTGGCTGGCAAACCGTACTCAACCAGTAGTCCTTAATGGGTCTAAGTCTACATGGAAGGAAGTAAGCAGTGGGGTGCCACAAGGTTCCGTCTTAAGCCCAGTACTCTTCAATATCTTCATTAATGACTTAGATGAGGGAATAGAAGGGGAACTTATCAAATTTGCAGATGATACAAAGCTGGCAGGAATAGCTAACACCCAAGAAGATAGGCTCAAGATCCAGATGGATCTTGACAGACTAGAACACTGGGCCATATCTAACAAAATGAAATTCAATGTAGAGAAAAGTAATGTCCTACACTCAGGCAAGAAAAATCAAAAGTACACATATAGACTGGGTGAAACCAGGCTCAATAGCAGTAACTGTGAGAGGGATCTTGGAGTCTTAGTGGACAACCAGCTAAATATGAGCCAGCAGTGTGCAGCAGCAGCCAAAAAAGCTAATGCAATCCTAAATTGTATTAACAGAGGGACACAATCAAGATCAAGGGAGGTACTAATACCACTCTATAAAGCCTTAGTAAGACCACACCTAGAGTACTGCATCCAGTTTTGGTCACCACATTATAAAAAAGATGTTGAGACTCTAGAAAAAGAACAGAGAAGAGCAACCAGGATGGTTAGGGGACTGAAGGCTAAAATATACAACAAACGGTTGCAGGAACTGGGCTTGGCTAGTCTAGTAAAGAGAAGGACCAGGGCAGACATGATAGTGGGCTGCAACAGGGAGGAAGGGATCAAGCTATTTTCTAAAGCACCTGTAGGCCATACAAGGAATAACGGATGGAAACTGAACAAGGAGAGATTTAACCTGGAAATAAGGAGAAACTTTCTGACAGTGAGAACGATCAACCAATGGAACAGTTTGCTCTTGGAAGTTGTGGGAGCACCATCACTTGAGACTTTCAAGAAGAGATTGGATTCCCATCTATCAGAAATGGTGTAGGGTCTCCCGCTTGGGCGGGGGGTTGGACTAGATGACCTACAAGGACCCTTCCAACTCTGATTATCTGTTATCTGTTAAATATAGCTGCACTGAAAGAAGTTTTTGGATGATGGGCATCATTACTCCTGCCAATTATCCATAATCCACAGCTTATTTTGCTGAATTGTTTTCCAATTTTGAATTCAGTTGATCAGGAGAGACAGGTAGGTTTAGCATTGGTAGAAGCAAGTCTATCACTGCACCAAAACAGTAACAGCCGTTCCTAATAGATGGCCATATCTTTTCCCCATTACTTTGAGCTTTTTCCCATTACTGTGCCTTCTTAGTTGTGGCTCTCCATGTTTGGCTAACAGTTTTTTCCACTATATTATATATTATTTTCTCACATTAACATTATGATACGTTTTTCTACTATATCTTGCTTGTTTAAGCTACTTTACTGCTGAGCAATTATTTGGAAAATACTGAATATTTCAGGACAATTGAATGGGGATATTTGAATTTGGTTCTCATCTCTTATGGAAGCTCTTCAATGTTTGTACCTCAAAATGCCATCTTTACTTGATCTGAATTCAAGGTGAGCCCCTTTTCTGAAAAGGGGAGGAAAATACTTTGCTTCCATCTCTTATCACATTCTCAGAAAATCTGAGAAAATCATCCTATTTTAAATATCCATCATTTTATGTCAGACTCTCTTTGATCGAAGTAAATTTGGTCAAAGTAAATAACAAAATTTCTGGATTATGGGGAATGCTGTTGAGTAAACTAATATCTTCTTAGTTTGGTTAAAAAAATTATTCTAGCTTCAGCTGTTGCATGATAAGCAGAATTTTTAGATGTGAAACTTATTTGTGGCTTGGGTATTCCTACGAAGTTTATATTTGGTCCTTCAACATGGTTTGAAGGTGTTAGAAAGTAGAATGGCAATTGTAGAGTATTAATAAACCTAATTGTCTTTTGCACTTTTTGCTGCTGTGACTCAGTCTTTCATGAAATGGAACAAAGGATTGAAAGAGGGTGATCCATCATATGAAGCTCAGTGCAAGTGTGCACCGATATCGTGTGCTGGTTATTTTAGTTCTATTTCTAGATTGCAAGCAGATTCAAGTTCAGGCACTTCGGATGAAAAGGGATACAGATAGCCTGAGAAAGAATCAGAGCTGAAGAGTTGTTGCCAGCCAAAAGAAATGGATGGAAGACTATCATTGGTTCCTCTTCTATGGAAATCACAAATAGAGAGAGCCTCCTATTCCCAAAGCACATGACTGAATTGCCAGACTGTTTTAGCTTTCACTCAAGACGGGACTGCTGCTCACTTGGATTACTAATCTGGAGATCAGCCAGTGCAATTGTAAGCGAGGTCTGAAGCTTTCTTTTTTGCAGATTATATCACAGTCTTATGAGGTGGAGATGAGTACAAAGCAGGAGATACGAGGGCAATCACCTTTCATACTTTTTGCATGGCTCTGTTCACAATACTGTAATTACAATGTCAAACCCAACAGGCAGTAATCACGCTAGCTCTGCATTTGTTCACAGGACGTGCTGCAAGAAGTGAGAGGACATCCTGAAGCTGTCCAGGGACAACAAAGCACCGAGAGCAATAAGAGAATATCAGGGTTTCCCAGCAACCTATTTTCATTGCAGAAAAACTAGATGTGCTTTCTGATTTTAAAGACTGTGGTTGTTGCTATTTGGCAAGCATAATATATATAATCAACCCAATCTCTATTGGAAGTCAGACTCCATATCAAACAACTGCATATTATTCCCAGGGATGAATTAAATCCCTATTTTATAACCCACTAATCAGAACTTTCACTACAGTAATTGGATTTGCAGATGTGTCCTAGTCAACAAACTAGAGGTTGTAATCAGCTCTGCTGTGTTTTTGGTTCTTCTTCATCTAATAACACAATAATGGGTGGGGGGTGTTTTTGTGTGTATATGCATGTCTAAAAGGAGAGACAGAACACAAGAGAATGAGCAAAAAAGAAAAAAAGGAAAAGTTAATAGAGAAAGAAAAAATTCTGTTTGGCAGAGTGGCTAAGTGGTTCACTTATTGCTATGGAAACCTTCACATCTTAGCAACAGATTGTTGGTACTATGCTGGTATGATACACAATGAGCTGATGCCACCCAAAGAAAAACATGTTTGGAAATCTTTTTTCAGATGTTTTGGGTTGGCTTAAAAATGTGCTATAAAGCTTTGTAACACCCTTCCCAAATCAACTAGCATAAGTGCCTTCATTACAACCAGCTTTTGTGCGTGTGCGTGTATGTTTGGCATAGTGCAGAAATGGTTTACCATTGCTTTCTTCCAATATGTTTTTTTTTATTTTATTTTCCCATTTTACTCCACAGCCCTGGACTTTTTATATGATTCCCCATCCAAGTATTAACTTTGACCAATTCTGACTAATTTTCTAGATCAACTAAGACTGGTTAGCTACTATCACCTACCATGTGAAATCAGAGCTTTTCCTCCACTCCCCTAATAACAATGACTTATGTACATTTTCATGGAAGACCTAATTCACTTGCAAAATAATGTTGGTAAACACCTATTAACAAAAACCCTAATTACTTTTGATTTTACTTAGACCAGTATAAAATGCCATTTGAACAAAATAATACTTTGACTAACCAGTTGTTGCTATGATTCTGAAATTATTGCTAGGAAAGCCATTAATTCCTTTTTTAAAAAAATAATGCTTTGAAATAGAATAATTGAAGCAGACGTTGGTGAAAGAAAAGAATTACGGAGCTTGTCGGAGTAGTTTGCAAATCTTCAACAATATCTACTTTGTTAATGCAGTATCTCAGTGTGCATTTATAACTCTGTAGGGAAGCTGGCTTCCAGGATTAGCCTAAAAATTAGGCTATGGTTTTTCATCAGATCAAAACTTCAAGACAACAGCATCAGTGGTGCGATTCAATTTTTTTTTTTACTACCAGTTCTATGGATGTGGCATGGTGGACGTGGCAGGGGAAGGATACTGTAAAATATCCAGCCTCTGAACTACTCAGAATTTCCACTACTGGTTCTCCAGAACTGGTCAGGACCTGCTGAATACCAGCCCTGAACAGCATCCTCAAGAATAGAGTTAACATTGGCAACATGGAGGCTGAACCTTCAAAATGCAAGCCACAAACATCAACATGTGTTGATGTTGTACCATGGTCCAAGGAGCAGGTTTGCATTGCAGTAGATCCTTAATTCTATCATCGATGGAAAGACAAAGCAGATTATAATAGAGGTCATTCTAGGTTTGTTCAACAAGCTATGTTCGAAAGCTAATACCAGTAATTTCATTTGCACAAATCTATCTTGTGCACAATTTGCACCAATGTCTGTACTCTACTCATAATTACTTCTCCACAGTAGTGCATTTCAAAAAAGTTTATGGTATGGCTTCGTAGGTACGCTTTGTGTGTGCACACGTGCTTTGCATGCACGCACACACTGTGCGTGCGCCAAATGTGCACTTTGCGCAGGCGCAGAGGTTTTCCGACTCACCTCCTGCAATCCTGCACTCTCCCTGTCGCATCAGCAGCTGATGCGCGATAATCTGCTGTGCTGCGCAAAGCAGCTGTGCTTCAAAAGCAGGACATAAAGATCAGTATGGGAATCCAGGCAGGCGGGTGGGCCCAAAAGAAGAGCATCCTAGAGAATTGGTTCGGTCTCCGCTGCTCTTCGGCGCTATCGGTACATCAGAACTGGGCCGAATCGGTAGAATACCACCACTGCCTCCCTACCATAATGCACTCAAAGTATGCCCGTGTAATATCATTGCTCTGTGGATTGGACAGGCCCCTGGTGAATTACTGGCACAAATTCCAGGTACTGTCATCTATAAAGCTCTGCCTGTCACAAGTTCAGCTTCTGGGACTCTTATTTGTGATTGTTTCTGCTTATCCAATGCTGAACAGAGTGGGATGCTCAGGGCCTGTCAATCTACCCATTTCCTCTACCAGATGGGAAATAGACCAGATGAAGTAAGGCTTCATTAACAGAATTCTGCAAATCTGAAAGTACCAATACCTCGCTATTTCTTTTGCAGGCTGAGAATTTATGGAGGATCCCTTCTGAGCCTCTTTTTCCACCTGTTATGCAACTACACGATGTACCCTGTCTTATCTAATCGATCTTTCTTTAGACAGCATCTCTTTCCCCAAGGTCTTTCTCGCATACAAATACATCACTCCCTCCCATTTAGCAGTACCATCCTACTGCCCTCTCTGTCATGGCATCAAATTTGTGATAAAGTATTTATACCACATCCTTTCAAGATTTGGATGGCCCTGACCCTGCTGTTTACGTGCAATGCTTGAAAGACCCAACTTTTCCCAAATACTGGGACTGGGTGATTAGGTGAGTTAACATTGGTTAGCTATTTGATGTTTGTCTGTAACAGATGTATTTGGACCTCTGCTGCACTGCATTTTGATTGTTATTGGGATTGTTTTTAACTATGTGGATTGCTGTTGTTTTGTTTATTAATCTAAAAAAGGTAAATACAAATATATAATAGAATAGAATAAAATTCTTCATTGGCCAAGTATGATTGGACACACAAGGAATTTGTCTTGGTACATATGCTCTCAGTGTACATAAAATAAAAGATTTACATATTGTATAAGTAAATGGATTTTAAACAGAAGTTGTGAGATTTCTATGCCACTGCAGTCACAAAACACAAGCAGGCAAACCACATAATCAAACATCATAAAGCATTCCTCATAATCAAAGTAATAATTAGAGAAAAGAAAATCAACATCCATTCTAAAAACAGCCAAAGCAACATCAAATGACCAGGTAGAATTGCATCATTCCATTAAACTAAGAAAGCCCTCCAGGAAAAAAAAAGCTGCTTTGAGCATCTTCCAGAAGACTATTAAAATCAGAGCAAGGCTTCTCCAATGCATGAGTACTGTGACGGAAAAATGACATCTGATTTTTCAGAAGTGAGAGACCATCAGCATTTCTCTCACCTTGCCAGGACATGGTGAGGGGTTGATTTGGTTGGAGAAGGCATATGCGGATAGCTCAGCATCCAGCCGTATTATAGGTTAAAACCAACATTATATATTCCACTTGGAAACCAATTGACAACTAGTACAGAGTCTGTAGCACAGGTGTAAGATGTTCCCGAAGGATAGCACCAATTAACAAGCCATTATATTGTGCACCTACTGTGCTTTCTTAGTACATTTTAAATACAATGTCAGACACCATGATTTTGGAAGTCTAAAACACAGGGCAAACAAAAAAACATTTACGAGTTGTTCAGGACATTTCAGGGTTGTTGTTTTTCCAGATTACCTTTCAGATTAGTGTATTTTTGGGGTGTTTGTGTGACATTTTGTGTGGAGTAGGACCAAATTCACTGAAGGGCAGGCCGAGGATAAAAAGGTAAACAACATACTTTCCCCTTTCTCTTTGTCTCTTTCTGCATTTCTGAGCATGCGACAAAGGCAGGAATAGAGTATCAGTTCACAATCAGAAGTGTGAACTGCTTGCTTGCAAACAGCTTTTGAAATTAGCCAAATGTTGATACGTCTCTACTTCATTCTGTGCTAATATATCCATATCACCAATCATCAGCCTTAAGTGGTTGTTAGTTCTGATTCAGAACCCCTGTTCAAGGATTTGTTTGTTCAATGGCTTATTCTTCTTCTAATTTATATAGTGTTTGCTGCTTTAAAGTAGTGAATATGGGTAAGGTTTGCATTTTTAAATAAGTATTTAGTAAAATGCCATCCGTACTCCTAAACTACTAACCTTAAATGTAGAGACTAGAAAAACTATGAAACTTGTTGGAACTCTTTGAAACAATGTTCCTACCTACCTAAAATGGACTTCAATCTTTATTGTTGGTTAAATTTTCTTAAAGTGTTCCGTCTGCATCCAAGCCAGGGCTGTCGAACTCGTGGTCCGTGGGCTGGATGTGCCATGAACTGGCCACAGCCACACCCAGTTTAGTGAAGGGGGGAAAAGTCATGATATGTCACATGATGACGCTGTGACAACACGAGTTTGACAATCCTGGTCTAAGCCACTGAAATATAGCATGTTTACTGCTACACCAACAAAAGCCTTTAAAGAAAAGAGAAAGGAAAATAACATAGACCTCAATGATATTCATAGTATATTTGGTTCAATATTTTTTTTTTTGCCAAACATGCTGGAATCAGGAGAGTTTCTCTGCATTTAGTTTGTTCCTTGTTTTGAACAAAATAATCAGTTTATAAATTGTAAAGGACACTTTTCAGAGTAGTTTGAAAAATCTGTTACTTTCCTACCTGCTTCACCTCTAAAGTTTTAAACAAGCAAATATGATATAAGGAACTTTTTCCAAAAAGAAGTGAATTTTAAAAGCTGCTGTGAAATTTTCTATCAATCCAGAAACCGTAGAATAAGTAAAAACATTCACTGTTCTCATAGCAACAGAACCTTTCATTTTTACCAGTATTTATCTTACAAAGATTTCACTTTTTAATCAACTTCTTACTGAGCTCACATCCCATATGGAACTCAACTGATTTAGGAATTAGGAGTTATTACAAAGTGGCCTGTGTTAATACAGCACCAATTCCCTGTCATGTTTTACACAGGGTGGAATGAGATGTAATTGCAGCAAACTATCAGTCAAGCACTTCCTAACATAATCATGTGGACAGTTGCAATCAATATCTGCAGAAAAAAAACAGACACAAAATTTTTCCTGATAAGTTTTTACTTTTAGCACTGTGCAGAATGAAAAAATTAAAATAACCTAGATCAACCCGACACTTTTCAAATTTCCCAGCCACCATTAGCCAGCATGGCTGAAGGGAGTTTTATTCCCAACCCATATGGAAGACATCATATACTAGGAAAGATTGTTTAAAATATATCGCTTCATCAAAAAGGACAATTCATTTAACATATCCTAGGCAATAATCTATTTTTTCTACTCACCACATATTTTTTATTAATGCTGTATTTTACTGAGACACAAATGGATTGTTTTGTCTCTAATTTTTTTCTTCTTCAGAATGCTGACAAACAATATAAAGAGGCAAGATTTAATGTCCTAGAACTAGTTTGATTACTAAACTTTATGCAGTTGTGGCTAGGCATATCATATCTGGCCTGCAAAGATTACCATTAGATAGCAAAAAAAATTTTTTTTTACAGCCATCTATTGTTTTCTACTTTAAAATTTTAAGCAGCTTTTTCTGTAATTTCAGCCTTCAATTAATCTCTCTCTCCCTCCCCTTCTTTCTCTGCCCCCTTTTCACTTTCATAAAAGTGATCTCAAAATATTTTTTTAACTATGAAGTCAATGCACTTAGAAGTAAAATCTCCAATTATTCAATGAATGTTCACATGTATTAGAAGATGGTAGTTCAAAATACAGTTCTCCCCATAAAACTGTATTCTTATTTTAGAAGCTGTTTCTCATAAATCTACTCTTAAATATGTAGTTTGTACTTTGGAAATCAGACCTATGGGGAAGACGGAACTTTTATTCTTGAGACAACTAAGCTGTCCAAGAAAGGACTATTAGTACAATATGGTATAGAATTGAAGCTGCGCATTTTGATTCCTAAACTATTTCTCCTAAATTGGATGTATACCTAGCAATGCTTAGGGAAGCCATCATTTTAGTTCTGGAAATAAATGCACAACATTATTCCATAAAATTAAAGTGCTCTTTTTGGATGCACTCAGGATGAAACTGTGAAAGCACAGTATAGCTTATTTTTTTATGAACAGAGTTGTCACTTCTGTTCACATAGAGCATTCTTCCATACAAGTGTCTAAGGGTCACTTAAACATAAATGTCTTAGACCAACCTCCAGATGTACGGACTGCAGTTTTCAACATTCCTCATCCAAAGTGGTCACTGTCTAAGACTTCGGAAAATGGAAGTTGGGTTATCTGAGGGTATGCAGCTGGGGGAAAATACTATATCTGACAACTTTTTCCCATGCTTATTTTTTTCATTAGTCTGACTGAAAGTTATTTATTATGGGTATATCAAATTAAACCTAGGGTGAGAAAAACTATCTCTATTTCATCGACTAAAATAACAATGGCTTTCTCAATATTTTAAAATTATTGTCAAAGAAATCTTTACATTTTTTCACTCAGAATAAATAAGTTGGATTATCATTCATAACAAAGTGACAGGTATATTTGGCAGTCCTTGTTTGACGTACCAGGCATTGGTGTAAACATTAATTACATTTTTGAGTGAGTTTTTGACAGACATTTGGTCAGCTTTGGATAATTCTGGGATAATTTCCACAGAAACAATATTAATCATATATTACTAGTACTCTTACAGTGATGCAGTGGCCTAAAGGTGGAGCTCTTGCCTCACAATCAGGAGGCTGTGAGTTCGAACCTAGGTAGCAGCAGATATTTCTCTCTGTGGGCAAAATTTATTTATTTATTTATTTTATTTGTCAATTGCTTACAAGATAATAGGCATAAGAATAACATAGTTATGAATACATGGATACATATAAGAAAAATAAAATATAAAAGAAACAATAGAACAGGGATGGCAGGCACATTGGTGCGCTTATGCACGCCCCCTAAAGACCTCTTAGGAAAGGGGTGAGGTCAATAGTAGACAGTCTAAGGTTAAAGTTTTTGGAGTTTGGGGAAGAAACCACAAAGTCAGGTAGAGTATTCCAGACACTGACCACTCTGTTGCTGAAGTCGTATTTCCTGCAATCAAGTTTGGTGCGATTAATCTTGAATTTGTATCTATTGTTTGCTGTTGTGTTGTTATGGTTGAAGCTGAAGTATTCATTGACAGGTAGGACATTGCAATGTATGATTTTATATACTATACTTAGATCGGACCGAAGGCGGTGTAGTTCAAGGTTTTCTAGGTCTAGAATTTTGAGTCTGGTGGCATAAGGTATTCTGCAACGAGTAGAGGAGTGAAGAACTCTTCTTGTAAAATATTTCTGGATTTTCTCAACTGTGTTAATATCAGATACAAAGAAATCATCCCTAAGCTTTATGGTCTCCCCAAGATACATAAAGAAGGAACCCCACTTAGACCTATAGTCAGCTCCATAGGCTCACCTCTACAAAACCTAGCCAAATTTCTCGCCAAACAACTACAGCCCTATGCTGAATCCATCAACTCACATGTAAGAAACTCATTCCAGTTCATCGAGATCATAAAGAAACAAAACTTACAACCCAGCGATCTATTAGTGAGCTTCGATGTCATATCCCTCTTCACCCAAGTGCCTATAAAAGAAGCCTTGACAGCCATCCAAAATAAATACAACCCCCCCAAGCACATCCTAGATCTGACCAACCACTGCCTATCCAATACATACTTCACCTACAATGGACAAAAATACAAACAAATAGAAGGAGCACCCATGGGATCACCCCTCTCACCTGTCATCGCAAACCTTTACATGGAACACTTTGAAACACAAGCTCTAGAAAAATATGATCACAAACCCAAACTCTGGCTCAGATACATAGATGACACCTTCATAATCTGGCCACACAGGAAAGAAAAACTGAACAACTTCCTCACACACCTCAACAGCCTACACCCCAAAATACAATTCACCATGGAAAAAAAAGCTAACAATCAACTTCCCTTCCTAGATGTCTTAGTATACAAAAATCCAATGGCTCCCTAGGACACACCATCTACCAGAAGAAAACACATACAAACCGCTATCTACACGCACTCTCACACCACCACCCAGCACAGATCAATTCCGTAGCTGAGACACTCATCTCCAGAACAAAATGCTTAGCTGATGAACAACACCTAAAAACCGAACTACACACTCTCACTAACGTACTAACAGCAAATGGATTCCAAAGAAGAAAGATTACTCACCTAATCCAAAAAGAAACCCCAACCAAAATCCAAGACAGAGAACAAGAAAATGGCAAAGCCCTCCTCCCATATATAAAAGGCACTACAGACAAAATCAGCAAGATCCTCCAAAAACACAACATTAAAACAGCATTCTGCACAAACGGAAAAATATCCACCATCCTAAGAAACCCTAAAGACAAAATTGAGTTAGAAAACCAAGGAGTATACGAAATCCCGTGCACCTCCTGCCCCACCACATACATTGGACAAACTAACAGAAGGATAAGTGCACGCATTGAAGAACACAAGAACTCAATCAAAAAAGAAGAACCGACCTCTTCCCTGGTCCAACACCTCAAAGCCACAGGACACAAGATTGACTTTAAAAATACCAGAACTATCACCAAAACTGAACACTTCAACAACAGAATAATCAGAGAAGCCATAGAGATAGAAAAATGCCCACACAGCATGAATAAACGAGATGACACCTCCCGCCTACCAGCCATTTGGAAACCCGCCCTCATTAACAAAAGAGTACCTAACATAAAGGACACCAGACCCACACCCACGAGGGCCACACAAGAAACTACCACCACACTTCCACGCAGAAAGCAGACTCACACCCACACAGAAGATGAAACACGACCACGGACCAGAAGCCGTAGCACAGCTGCATCACTACCTGCTTCAAACCCCCCCAACCCATACATGAAGGGAACTGATGCCCACCATGAAGATGTGGCACGACCACGAACGCGAAGCCAAACAATAGGATCACAGCTCACCAGCTCAAATCCCCCAGCAACTGAGACTAACTTGAGTACAACCAAACCCCCACCAGAACAGAACACACCCCCAGCCAATCAGAACACAGCCAACCCCCCAACCAATCAGAACACAGCCAAACCCCCAACCAATGAGAACACACCCCCACCCAATCAGAACACAGCCAAGCCCCCACCCAATCAAGTCACACCCCCACTAGTAGTTAAAAGGAAGAAGCAGCTGCAAGCTCACATCACTCTGAGAAGCACAAGGCTGAAGACACAAGCCTGAAGATGATGAATGAGACTTCATCGAAACGTCGCCTAGATATTTCCAACTCTACGCGGGAGAAAACCCAAAGAACCAAAGATCCACATACAAATATCCACGAAAATCTCCGAAAACATATATATATATATATATATATATATATATATATATATATATATATATATATATATATATATATATGTAAATATCGGCTGCAAACTCTGCATTGGTGACAGGAAAGGCATCCAGCCAGTAAACACTTAGCTCCATTTAGTTGCCTCAACTCCACCCCAATACAAGGGATTACGGGGTCATTAAAAGACAAGAAAAAATTACTAGTGCTCTTACCAATTATCTATTTCATTACAACAACTAAATTAAGGAATGAGAAAAACAAAAGGTGAACCAAACCAGAAGTCTTGGCTCCAAAGGTTTCCCATTTCATTGCTAACTCTATTCTCCCTTCAGCAATAGTTGTAAGGAATGTGCAAAGGTACATGTACAATATATTAACATCACATTGGAAACAAGGGTGGGATATATATTTTTTCCCCATCTGCTTGCTGCAGTTCGCAATGTTTCAATGGAAAGTTCCAAGACAGTTTTATCTGAAAGATTTTTGTTGCTTCACAACAGTGAGTTATGACCACTGCTGCTGTTGGACATGCTCCAGAATTTTTTGACATGAGGAATTTTATTGTTAGAAAAGTTTGAGAGAGGGCTAGCTACAAATGGTTTAGAAAAAGAGGACAGGCATTTTTTCCCCTACCTACTTTACTTGCAAAGCCACACAGCCTTCTGAAAATGCTTGTTGCTCTTGTGAAGCCCATAAAGTCCAAATATCTGAGAGTTATAAAACCCTTGTCATAGCATCACAAACCTCAGCCTATCATTACGGCTGAATGCTTTAGATTTTATGGTATAAATCACACAGTGGGAGCAAGCTTCACAGATGATAGTATTGACTTTGAGAGATCATCCATTTCTTGAACTTTTGGGCCCTTGTTGGATCAAACTTTATAAGATAAATTTGGGCTTACATGAGAAGTATTACCTGCATAAGTGATTAAATAAAAGAGCTGTGTTTTTTCCCCACTATCATCTTGTAACAGTGTTTTAATTGTGGAGCTCACCTAACAAGATTCTTACCTATTAAAGAATATAATAGTACCCAGAGAGATTCACATAAGATAACAGCATCTTTCCAACACAGTGACACTGAATTGAGGGCATCATAAACACTGCAATGGTCTCAGCATGATAGAAAACTCACGTATGATAATATAAGGCATGTTCTCACAGTAGGAAAGCATATTTGTAACAGACCTTGGAAACTTGCCATGGTTATGGGGACCATATTACAGAAGAATTGCATTACAAAAGTTTGTTTGAGTAAGTCATACTCATCCAGGATACAGTGTGTTTCCAATAATAAAGCCATTTAAAAGCCTGAGACAGATAGTCCTCAAGTTACAACAGTTCATTTAGTGACCATTCAAAGTTAAAACATCACATCACTGAAAAAAGAGACTGTTAGGATCATTTTTCACACTTATGACTGTTGCAGCATCCCCATTGTCATGTGATCAAAATTCAGACATTTGGCAACTGACTCCCATTTATGATCTTTCCAGTGCCTTGGGATCATGTGATCACCTTTTACAACCTTCTGACAATTAAAGGCAATAGGGAAGCCAGATTCACTTAGCAATGGTGCTATTAATTTAACAACTGCAGTGACTCACTTAACAACTGTGGCAAGCAAAGTTGTAAAATGGGGCAAAGCTCACTTAACAAATGTCTCACTTAGCAACATGAATGTTGGGCTCAATTGTAGTCATAAACTGAGGACTACCTGTATCATAAATTGTGATGGACTGTGGTGAGGACATGGAACCCCAGGAAGGAGGGAGACAGAGGTGGTATTCAGCAAGTTCTGACCAGTTCTGGAGAACTGGTAGTGGAAATTTTGAGTTCAGAGAACTGGCACATACCACCTCTTACTGGCTCCACCCCCATCTATTCTCTGCCTCCCGAGTCCCAGCTGATTGGCTGGGTCTTCTTTCATTGCCCTGCACAGGAGAAAGGAGCTGGAAAGCAGGTTAGTGGAGTGGGGAGGGAATGGGATTTTGCAGTATCCTTACCCTGCCACACCCACCAAGCCACACCCACCAAGCCACACCACACCCACCAAGCCATTCCATGACCACCAAGCCACGCCCATGGAACTGGTAGTAAAATTTTTGGATCCCACCACTGGAGGGAGGGTAGATTCCAGAGGAATAAGAGCCAACTCAGCCCAGGCATTATGTATGAGAGAATAAAGGTGAAGACAGCCCCTCTCTAATAGTTCACAGAATATATTGTAGATGCAGATAGTAGAGTGTTCAGTCTGAAAAGGATTATAGGTGTGAAACAATAAATAACTCAGCTTGGAAGGACAACTACTGTATGTGTCATTCTTGGGTTTGGGCCAGAAATAAGTGCCACTGATATTGGAAATTATAGCTTCTGCACAAACCTCAAAATTGACGGGTTCCCAATAAATATAGAAAGAGCTACATCCATATCATTATTTTCACAGACTATCTTCAAAAACTGTTTTGTGTTTTTCACAACTTACACTACGTGAGTTGCCTTCTTCCTGGGAAGAAGGGAAAGAAAGAAGAGGGCAGCTGGGAAAGAATGGAGAAGAATGATATTGTATAATGTGACAAATATAGTAAATGAGCAGTTCTAACTCTAGTTGTTTCAAAACAAAAGCTAATGAATAATTCTATTAAACAATGGAAATTGCAAATAAATTGTTTTATTTTTATTTTATTTTTATTTATTTATTTTTGTCAATTGCTTACAAGATAATAGGTATAATTAAAAACATAGTTATGAATACATGGATACATATAAGAAAAATAAAAAAAATAAAAGAAACAACAGGACAGGGACGGTAGGCACATTGACAGACCTCTTAGGAAAGGGGTGAGGTCAATAGTAGACAGTCTAAGGTTAATATTTTTGGAGTTTGGGGAAGAAACCATAGAGTCAGGTAGAGTATTCCAGACATTGACTACTCTGTTGCTGAAGTCATATTTCCTGCAATCAAGTTTGGTGCGATTAACCTTGAGTTTGTATCTATTGTTTGCTGTTGTGTTGTTATGGTTGAAGCTGAAGTATTCATTGACAGGTAGGACATTGCAATGTATGATTTCATATACTATACTTAGATCGAACTGAAGGCGGCATAGTTCTAGGTTTTCTAGGTCTAGAATTTCGAGTCTGGTGGCATAAGGTATTCTGCAACGAGTAGAGGAGTGGAGAACTCTTCTTATGAAATATTTCTGGACTTTCTCAACTGTGTTAATATCAGATACGTAATGTGGGTTCCAGACTGATGAGCTGTATTCGAGTATTAGTCTAGCAAATGTTTTGTATGCTCTAGTTATTAGTGTAATATTACCAGAGAAAAAGCTACATAAGATTAGGTTAATAACTCTTAATACCCTTTTGGCTATGTAGTTAAAGTGGGCTCTAGCACTTAGATCATTAGAGATGAGTACTCCAAGATCCTTGACAGAGTTTGGATCATCAACAAGGTCTTAACTATTCTACCTGTATTTTATTTTCTGATTTTTTTCCCAATATGTAGGACAGAGCATTTATTTGTTGAGATTTGAAGTTTCCATTTGTTTGCCCATTCTGATACATAGTCAAGGTCTTTTTGAAAGGTTGTACATTGTTGCACACAACCAAAACCATATTTCAGCACCAAATGCAGAGAATCTGTTTGCTAACATTTAAATAAAATTACCTTATCATGCGCTCATCAAGACATGGAGTTAAATTCAAAGCCTTGTTTATTGATATTTATAAAGTCTGATGGGTACTGAAGTGTTTTTGGTCGTGGTGGTGGGAGGGAAAAATTCATTCCAACACTCCTGCAGTGTTTCAAGATGTAATGAATTCAACACTGTAATGCTTGGCTCATGTGGATTACATTCTGTTGTCTGCTTCCTTTTGGAAGAACATTCAGCACCAGTAGACAATGTGCTAATTAGATCAGAACCTATGGAATGCAAGTGAAATTGTCTAGGTGTCAAGTTCTTCAACCATTAATAAAATAATATTTATTGGCATGACCTCCATCTCACAGATAAAATAAATTGAACTACACTGAACTAATACCATTTGAGGTCTTCTTAAATTACCATGGATGATTCCTGTCAAATCTGTCTAGCCTTTTCACACGCACCACTTGAGTTGTAGCATGCAACCATTCATTGGAATTGGACCACAAGCGTGAAAAGGCTTTTCAGACAGCAAAGCACAGGCTGTTAATCAGCAAGTAGCTTACACAACTACAGCTCAAATAAACCACTGAAGCTAGTCTGTGTGTCCAGTTCTGCAAAACTGGTGAACCCAGGAAACAAACATCATTTGGCTTTCTGGAACGAACTGGATTGCTAGAAGGGTAATGTAACAGAAAATTCAAAGCATGCCAAAACAGATCAACATATATTTAGCATGATTAAAGTGGAGTTCTGCTTTCTTCATTTTCCCCCTTTCATAGACTATAAGGGATCTTTCTGTAATAGCCTGTAACTTCATCTAGTAATAGTCCTGCTGCCTCCTTTATGGTCCCATGAACTCTATATTAATTATGTTCAGGACCAAATAGAAGTAATAGAATAACAGAGTTGGAAGGGACCTTGGAGGTCTTCTAGTCCAAGCCCCTGCCTAGGTAGGAAACCCTACACCACCTCAAACATCTTTTTTAAAACTTCCAGTGTTGGAGCATTTACAGCTTCTGGAGGCAAGTTGTTCCACTGATTAATTGTTCTAACTATAAGGAAATTTCTAAGTTGCTTCTTTCCTTGATTAGTTTCCACCCATTGCTTCTTGTCCTGCTTTGGACAATAGCTTGACTCCCTCTTCTTTGTGACAGCCCCTGAGATATTGGAATACTGCTATCATGTCTAGTCCTAGTCCTTCTTTTCATTAGACTAGATATACCCAGTTCCTGCAACCGTTCTTCATGTGTTTTAGCCCCTTTAGTCCCCTAATCATCTTTGTCGATCTTCTCTGCACTCTTTCTATAGTCTCAACATCTCTCTTACATCGTGGCAACCAAAACTGAATGCAACATTCCAAGTGTGGCCTTACCAAGGCATTATAAACTGGTATTAACACTTCATTGGTTTTGATTCTATCCCTCTGTTTATGCAGCCTAGGATTGTGTTGGCTTTTTAAAATCAATTGATTTAATAATCAAGCCTTATTTTGAGAAAAGAAAGGAGCTGCAAAATCTGGAGAATTTGGGTGATTATACTGACAAAATTCCCATAAAGATTCTTACAGGAGCTCCATGAGGGCAATCCAGGTATTTTTTTAGGAGGCAGGTAAGAGCCATGGTTACTTAGGATGGCTTGAGCAAGATAAAGATATAGAAGAGTTTGTGCGTCAGAGTCCTGCTTAGATCCGTTCCTTATAACACTCCTTTATCCATTGTCATGGGCAACATGCACATGGGGGAAAAAAGTCTTGGTAAAGTATGCTGAAATAAGCAAACAGACTTATGATTTCAAGCAATTATCCCAAATGTTGGAGCTGTAATCTGCTAACATCAGTATTAGCAACAGAACTAGCATTGCTATGTAATGTTTGCCTCTTTTGCTCTAGTAAAAGAATTGGCTTCATATACTGTAATGGTTCTAAATTCTCATTTTATTTTACTGTGACAGAGTGGAATGAAGCATATCTTATCTCTGCAACATCACCCAGTTTCAAATGGTGCAGCAGAACAGACTGTCCAAATGTTCGAAAAAGCAGGGATGAAACAAACTTTTGAAGCAGCCGCAAACAAAACAGAGGAAAGACTAAACTGTTCTATATCCAACTATAGGAACATTCCATACATGGTACTGAAATGGCTCTTTCAGAACCATTCCTAAAATAGCAACTTCATAGCTGGCTGGATTTGCTTAAACCCTCACTGTTTCATGCTGTAAAGAAATACTAGAAGTAGCTGTTGACACACAATAATTCTACACAACAAGTCAAATTATCCCACCTAAATAGACAATATGCTTCCAGTCAAGTGCCCAAGCTTCTCTTTTAATTTCTAGACCTTTGCCACATAATACATTCACCAGAGGAACCTTATATTATTGCACTTCTTTATTGGAAGATACTTTATCTGTTTCTTTTGTGTAATCAAATAAATAGAGGTTTTAAAAATGTTTTAATGGTGGTTCTTAAGTTATTCATAAGAGCTTAATACAAGAGGAAAAAATAAAAATAATAGTGTTGGAAGGGTGGCGGAGGTTGGTCTTTTTAACCAATCTTCTGCTCAATGAAAGCTCCACCACATTATTTCTTGGGAGATGACCAGCCTCTGTTGATAGACTTCCAGTGTGGAAGAACTGAACACTTCTTATTGTAGCTTGTTCTGTAAGATGATCATTCATACAGTCAAGAAGCTCCTTCTGATACTAGCTTAAACCTACTTTCATGTTGTTTTTACACAGCCTATTCTTCTCTCTATAGCAAAGTAAAAGGGCTGCTTCTCATGATCTGAACTCTGTGCTACTATACACTGAAAGTTCCATTCAAGTTCTGGTATACTACATCCATGGCATTTTCCTGATCTACTAGGCAATTAAACTTATTAAAAGAGATAAGACCAGGCTAGTAGATTTTGTGACAAATACAGGTTAATAGCATGCCCTCCAAATACTCATAAACACATTGTTTAATAAACTTTTTTAGGACCTTGTCCAATATATATCTCTATCTCTATCTCTATCTCTATCTCTATCTCTATCTCTATCTCTATCTCTATCTCTATCTCTATCTCTATCTCTATCTCTATCTTTCTATCTATCTATCTATCTATCTATCTATCTATCTATCTATCTATCTATCTAGATGGGAGAATTTTCTGGTTTCCCCTTTCTGAAGACAAGTACATGACATTTGCTGTCCTCAAGATTTTTGGAATCTTTTCAGTCATCTGAGAGTTCTCCTAGATTACTAAGAGCCATTCTTCAATCAACTCTGCTACAATCTAGTAAAAGATAGTTTGGGCAGCCATTTTTGCAAAGGTAGCACTCCCTTTAGGAATCAAGTGATATTAAGAATGTCTTGGCAAACATTTTCAATTCAGAGATACCATAAGCTTCATGGTTGCAAGCTGAGTTCGCTGCTACATAAGCTGTTGAGAATAAAACTGTTCTCATCAAGAAGTTTTGTTGGTGAATTAGAAGCACCACACATGGATACACACACAAAGCACTAATCTTAGAATGACATTTACAGGATTCTAAATTTATTACAAGTAAGACTTCGCTACTTGTCTTTTACAGATCAATTAATTTGTCATGCAAAGCTGCAAAGCTGGCTTAATGGCAATGTGCCCATGCTCACCCACACTCTCTACCTATAAGCAAGCAGACATGGTAGCCTGGTAATCTATGTCTAACATGACCCGCAAATATTATACTTTAGCTTAACCCGCTTGGAAGGAACAAGATTATGAAATCTATAAGCAAAGTAAAAGCAAACCAGATGTCTTTTATTTTTGGGCTGGCTCAGGAATTCTGGAGGTGAAGCCTACAGATCATAAAGGGGACATAGTTGCCTACCTCTGAACTAGGGCATTATTATGTAATATATGGTGGTAGGGAGACAAGCTCTCTCAGAACAAATGTTGTCTGTCGGAGTGTATATAGCAATAGCAATAGCCCTTAGACTTATATACCGCTTTATAGTGCTTTCCAGTCCTCTCAAAGTGGTTTACAGAGTTAGCATATTGCCCCCTGACAAACTGGGTCCTCATTTTACCCACCTCGGAAGGATGGAAGGCTGAGTCAACCATGAGCCTGGTGGGATTCGATCTGTCAAATTGCAGTAGGAGTAGCTTGCAGTACTGCACTCTAACCACCGTGCCACCGAGGCTCCCTATGTGATGTGGATACAATATCTTTCATGAAACATAGTGCAATTCTAGCTTATAACTGGAAACTTTGTGTGTTGTTCTCTATATGTGAATGCTTAGATTACAAATTAGAAGAAGATAGTTGCAAGTCACATTTTTCTAGCATATATTCTTTTTTAGCTTTAATGATGTCAGAAATCTCTATATAGAAAATGACGAGAACAGACCAAATTAACACATTGTGCATCCCCAGCCTCACCTCTTAATACTTCCTGTAACCTAACAGCACAGGTTCTTGTATGAGCCAATTAAAAAATAAATAAATAAAACAAAACAATATCTACCACACCTCTGTTTATATTTGGGGTGTGTGTGTGAAAGACACAAGAGAAAGGCAGCAGAAAGTATCACATTGGATTGGCTTTTGTACTGTTGATGGTGAACTAATAGTTCCAAATAATCAACTCATGTTTAGTTTAGTTTACTTTATTGTCATTGCACCTCGTACAATGAAATCAAACACCATTTTCAGTGCACATTGAAAATAAAACACAAACACACATCCTTCACACTCCACACATTGAAAAGCCCTGACACCGCATCAACACTGCATTCTACAGCAGAATTCAAAAGAGCTACTGCCCTGGGATAGAAGCTGTTTTTCAGCCTATTTGTCCTTGTTTTTATTATCCTGTACCTTCTACCAGATGGTAATAGTTCAAAAAAAGGGTTCCCAGGATGAGATGGATCTTTGAGAATGTTTTGAGCTTTCTTAAGGCAGTGGGAGTTATAAAGCTCTTCCAAAGAGGGGAGAGGGCAACCAATGATCTTCTGGGCAATGATGTTAACCCTCTGGAGTGCTTTCCTATCTGCTACTGTGCAATTGGCAAACCAATCAGAGGAGCAGTAAGTTAAAATACTCTCTATGGTGCAGTGGTAGAAGGTCACCAGCAGTTTTTCATTCAGTTGTTGTTTTCTGAGTCTCAGGTAGTATAATCTCTGCTGGGCCCTTTGACCAGTGCTGCATTATGAGCATCCCAGGTCAGGTCCTCTTTTATGGTAACACCCAGAAACTTAAAACTGGCCACTTGTTCCACTCAGTCTCCATTGATATGCAAGGGCTGGATGTCTGATCTGTTCATGTTTCATATTCATCAATGGGAATGGCATGACAGAATATGTTTTCCTTATAACAGGACATCCAGTATAATAATACTGCTCAGAACTTTAGAAAACTTTGCAGTATTTGAAATGAGAGAAACGAACTAGACTTTGCAATAGATTTAGCTAGCTGTCGGTATTAAGCAGAAGTGAGGGAGGTATAACATCTTCTTGCTTTAGAACCTGTCGTAAATTATGCTATCTGCAGGAGTTTCTTGCTCTTCTCTTCACTATTCTGTAGCTGCATGTTTCTAAGTACAAACTCCTTAAAGCCCTGGTGTTCAACATCTGGAGGCCACACGAGCAGGGTACAAGATCCAGGGAAATTAGGAGTACTGAAAATTGGAAAGATTTGTGTGCCAGAGGAGGTCAAGGCAAGGAACCTCAATCAGCAGTTGTTGAGGAACTAGCTGCAGAAGGTATGTTACTTACTGCCTTGTTCTAACTCAAGAGGAACACTAAAACATCACATAGACGCATAAAGAAATATCCCAGAACAGTTCCTGTATCTCTTCCTGAGCCACTGCCTATCCCAAAATACAATGTTTGAGATACACAACTCAAGTTACTTGACCCACTGTGTCTTAATGTAGGGGTCGCCAACCTTTTGGACCTCAGGGACCACCAAACTCATAATTTTAGATCCCAGAGACCACTGACTGGTTCTGTGGGCCTGGCCTAATTTGTGGGTGTGGCTTGATGGTCATGTGACTGGCTGGGCATGGCTTGTATGTAAATATTATAAATATTTATGTAAATATTGAATTGTTTATAAAAAAGAGCAACTTTTACCCAAAATCAGGCAAAGCAGGCAAGCAGATTGAGTTTATTTATTATTTATTTATACTAACTTATATACCGCCCCCTCTCCCAACTTGGGACTCGGGGCGGTGTACAGCCCAAATAAAACAACACTATTACAGATAAAAGTCTAAAATAGATTTAAAAATTAAATTAGTGGCTGAAGATTAAAAGTACAACAAGACTAAAAACAGGGTAAAAAAGTTAAAAAATTAAAAACCATATTAATAATACTAGGCCAGACTGGCCTGTTGAAAAAGGTGGGTCTTCAATGTGCGCAGGAAGGTTCGAAGGTCAGGGATAGTCCACATCTCCGGGGGCAATTCATTCTAGAGGGAGGGTGCTCCCGCAGAGAAGGCCCGCACCCTCGGAGCCGCCAGCCGGCATCGCCCAGTTGACGGCACCCCAAGGAGGCCCACCCTGTGGACTGGCCGGTGGGAGGCTGATGGTGGCAGCAGGCGGTCCTGTAAGTACCCGGGTCCCAAGCCATGGAGCGCTTTAAAGATGACCACCAGCACCTTGAATCTCACTCAGAAGGCCACTAGAAGCCAATGCAGCTCGCGCAGGAGCGGTGTAACATGGGAGCTCTGAGAAGCTCCCAGAATCACCCGCGCAGCCACATTTTGCACCAGCTGAAGCCTCCGGATGCTCTTCAAGGGGAGCCCCATGTAGAGAGCATTGCAATAGTCTAGGTGGGAGATAACGAGGGCAGAAGTGACTGTGCGGAGTGCGCCCCGCAGAAAGGGCCACAACTAGTAGATCCGATGGACCTAAGCAAAAGCCCCCCTGGCGACAGCCGCTATAAGATCTTCTAATGACAGCCATACATCCAGGAGGACACCAAGCTTGTGCGCCCTCTCCGTGGGGGTCAAAATTTCTCCCACCACAGCCAGCGATGGCTGCATCTGGGCACAGGAAACCACAGCCACTCGGTTTTGGTCAGGTTGAATTGAAGCCTGTTTAGACCCATCCAGTTCTGCACGGCTTCCAGGCACCGGGTTATCACTTCAACGGCTTCGTTGGGATGGCCTGGGGTAGAAATGTATAGCTGAGTGTTATCAGCATACTGATGGAACTCTACCCCAAAACCATGGATGATCTCACCCAGTGGCTTCACATAAATGTTGAACAGCAGAGCGAGAGCACGGACCCCTAAGGTACCCCACAAAACAAGGGCCTCGGGGTCGACCTCTGCCCCCCCGCCAACACAAATTGCAAATGGTCGGAGGGGAAGGAGGAGAACCACCGTAACACGGTGCCTCCCACTCCCAACCCCCCCAACCATTGCAATAAGATACTGTGGTCAACAGTATCAAAAGCCGCCGAGAGATCTAACAGGACCAGGACAGAGGAACAACCCCTGTCCCGGGCCCTCCAGAGATCATCCACCAATGCGACCAATGCCGTCTCCATGCTGTGCTCAGGCCTGAAACCCGATTGGAGTAGATCTAATTAGACAGCTTCATCCAGGTGCCGAGGGAGCTGTTGTGCCACCACACTCTCAACAACCTTCGCCACAAAGCGAAGGTTGGAGACTGGACGATAATTAGATAATAATGTTGGGTCCAGGGACAGTTTCTTGAGGAGGGGCCTCACCACCGCCTCTTTCAAGGCAGCAGGAAAAAACCCCTCACTCAAGGAAGTGTTAATAATGCCCTGGAACCAACCTTGTGTCATCTCCCAGGTGGCCAAAACCAGCCAGGAGGGACACGGATCCAGTAAACATGTGGTGGCATTAAACCCACCCAGGATCCTGTCCATGTCCTCTAGGGTCACAGGATCAAACTCACCCCAGATGACCTCCCCGAAATCCGCCCCCGCCCTCTCATCCAGAGTTGCCCAGTCAGAGTCCAGTCCGTCCCGAATCTGAGCAATTTTGTCCTGCAGATATCTAGAAAAATCCTCGGCCCATCCTTGCAGGGGTCCTCCCGCACTCCCACATTAAAAAGGGAGCGGGTCACCCTGAAAAGGGCGGCTGGGTGATTTTCTGTGGACATAATAAGGGTGGAAAAGTAAGATCACTTTGCCACCCTTATCACCACTAAATAGGCCCTAATATGGGACTGCAATAGTGTTCGGTCAGATCCGGAGCAGCTGGCCCTCCAACCACTCTCTAGGTGTCTTTTCTGGCGCTTCATCTCCCTCAGCTCCTCAGAAAACCAAAGGGCTAGTTGGGATCAGCACCGGGTCAGAGGCCGCAAGGGTACGACCTGATCAAGGGCCTTGGCCACCACCCTATCCCAGGTGGCCACCAAGTCCTCAACCGAGTCGTGTGTGCGAGTCTGGCCCAAGCTCCATCAGGAATGGCCCAAGCTCCATCAGGAACCTATCTGGGTCCGTCAGGCACCTGGGGTGGAACCATTTTGTCAGCCCCGCCTCCCCATGACGAGGGGATGCAGAACGGAAGTCCAGCCTAAAGAGCGAATGATCAGAACATGACAGGGGCTCTATCCCAACATCCCCCATACCTAGATCATCCTGCCACTGACCAGAGACAAAAACCAGATCCAAGACGTGACCCCCAGTGTATGGTAAAATTTCCTTGCAAGCAAACTCATAAAATTTGCTAGCAAGCAAACTCACAAAATTAACTCACAACACACCATGTATGTAAATATTGAATTTTTTATTTTAAAAAAGCAACTTTTATCCAAAATCAGGCAAAGCAGGCAGATTGAGTTGCTCACAGAATCATTCAGTGATCTATCTATCTACCATCGGCTACCTCAGTCTCTCAAATTTGCTTGCTGTGAGTCTGCACTGAATCCTAAGGGAGGTTTGGCTGTGCTTAGCTAGAAAGCAAGAAATCCAACCATTTCCTGCTTCCTAGCTAATCTAAATCTCCTGGTGCAGCAGAACAGATGATGGTTGGAAAAAGGAAAAATAGCAACTTAGCAGACAAGTTTGCCAGGTAAGGAGTGAGTGGGCAGGGGAAGGTTCCTGCGGGCCATGTGGGCTGAGCAGCCTTGTGTTCTTGTGCAGCCTGGATTAATTGCTTTGGTGGGGGTTGCTCTAGGGGTGAGATTTCTCTGCGGCCCACCAAAATTTTTTCATGGCCCACCAGTGAGTCGCAGCCCACCAGTTGGCGACCGCTGTCTTAGTGTACTTAGATCCAGTTGCCAAAACTAAACATCCTTGGTACAAGCCAAAATTGGAATTGGAAGTGGGAGTGGAAGGGGGGGGTGTCCTTTGGGTAAAGTGAGAGAAAATAGTATGAAAAATTAGCATCCAAAGGAATTTTGCCTTCTTTCCACCAAATGTTTAAATGCTACAGCTTTGAATTGATAGACATTTGACAGTGGAGATTTCTTTTGGAATGAAAGAAAGTTCTAGGAACCATAATGAACAAATAAAATATTTTCTTTTGCCCAGGGTTCTGAAATTACCTTAAGTCTTCTTTTTCAGAAAAAAAATCAAGTTTTTTTCCCCCTTGCAGCAAACATTCAAAAATAGTCACATTACAGCCCTACACAGATTTATTGCATATTGCATTTTTATAATGAAAATAAAAACATAGAAAACATCCAGAGTACATAGAGAAATTGTGACATTTTTACACTGCAAATTCAAGGCGAGAGGGCATTGCGGTATCACAGTCTGTTCATAGATGGAGTCTAAAAATAATGTAAACGATATGCTTTAAAATAACTTCTTCTGAGCAAAGTTTCTTAGTCTGAATTATTCAGCTCGATAGAATCTTGGATGACCTTTCTGTTTCAATGATAAAAATGAATCATAATCAATGTTCTTCAATTTTCAACCAGCAACTAAATTAAGAGGATGGAATAACTGAATCTGTACACTGTCACCACTCTGGTTAGTAAAGTGTACCTTTGATCTTGGAGTTCATAAAATTAGAATAATCAGACCATAAAAACCCACCTATGCAATCCTATACTTTGAGACATGGAGAATTCTATGGAGCAGCTTCTAGTTGGTGATCCCACTTCTAATCACCTTAACATAAGTTGCTATGAAAAAGTTTCATAGTCAAATCAGTTCATTCTTTTTGCATTAACCTTGTAGTTTTAAAAAATGTGTACCTCAGTCAGATTGGTTTCCTTGTACAATTCTATGTCTATGTATATACAACTTTGGAGTGATTTATTTTAAAAATATTTTAAAGTAATTTATAGAGCCACCCATCTTATGAGCAAGTGGGTTGGGCAGTGTAAAACAGATGTAAAACAATAAGTTGAAATACTTAAATACAAGATTCTTTGTCTATCAGAAAGAGTCCCTTTATGTGAAATTACACTAGATATAGGACAACGAAGACTTTGGAAAGCTATACAGAAAATTTCCAATTTTTCCTAAATATTTGTGAACTTTTAAGATCCTTTTTGAAAGAATTTTGCCATCCTGATAAATGAGTTGAATAGCACTATCCAATACAGATGGAACTTTCTGGGTAGACTGATTTTAAAGCCAAATTTCTGGTTTGGATTTCATGATAAAGTGACATACTTTGTTTCTCTTGGAAAGGCCAATGAATAAATGTCGGTTAGTAAAGGAGATTAGTAGAGATTAGTTAGTGGTTGAGGAGGAGGAGGAGGAGGAGGAGGAGGAGGAGGAGGAGGAGGAGGAGAGCAGATCAGTGTTGGGATTCAATTTTTTTACTACTGGTTCTGTGGGCGTGGCTTGGTGGGCTTGGTAGGGGAAGGATACTGTAAAATCTCCAGTCAGAGGTGGTATTTATCGGTTCTCCAAACAACTCAAAATTTCCACTGCTGATTCTCCAGAACTGGTCAGAAGCTGCTGAATGCCACCTCTGGAGCAGATCACTACACTTAGACATGAAATAGTTGGGGATTATCATAGAGATGAAAGGGAGAGCTTTGAACCTCTTCCTATGCATTTTGAAGAAATTCTTCCTTGGATCTGTCCTAATAATATCCAATATATAATCCAATGGTGTCTAACCGTTTTTGACTCCTGTGCCGAAAATTGCGGGTGCTTGTGCATGCTTGCTCGCATGCCAGTACCCAGAATGCAATGCGTGCTGCCCCCATGCCCCTTGCACACGTGCGCGTAAATCCCCTACATGCCATGCATCTGCACATGTGCATGTGACCCCCCCCTGCATGCTGCACATCTCTGCTCATGCGCGCATGTCTCCCCAGTCCCCCCGCCCCCACACATGCACACCAGATACTGACAATCAGTTGTCGGGCGGCAGCAGTGCACATGCGTGCATGTTCAGTGGGGCTCTTCGGGGCGATCTCTTGCGTGCTGGTAGAAGTGGCTCTAACTATTTTAACTACTTTTACACATTAACAATTGGCCATTGAATATGATTCAGTTCTTCCATTCAGGGAAAAATGCTTGGTTTGCAATGCATCAGGAATAAAGCTCATGGGAGCTTTCATTGAGAAGAAGTATTCTAACATTATCTTGCAAAAGTGTAGACTGCTGAGTGGGGATTTGGTGGAAAGTTTATCTAGTTTTTTAAGTTGGCCTAGAGATAGAATTTCTCAGGGGTGCTGAGTTAGCAGTGAGGTAGATAGTTTAACCTATTCTTGTGAACTAGATGGTATTACAAGAGAACATGAATTTCTACAGTAAGAATAGAAGCTAGATATTATCCAATGTCCAAAATGTCTAAGGATGGGGAGGATGATATGCTGTGTTATTATATTAAAACCCTTTTTCATTTGTTCTTTTGGAAAGAAAGTTTTGCTCACTCCTTTTCTACTTCTCTAATTATTCTTGACAGTGAATCCTAAAGAACAAAACAATATCTTGGAAACTTCTCTGTTTTATAAGTAGAAAGAATTGTCATTCCTTCTGTATCTAATGGGCTGTGGATTATGGTTGGGCCAGAGGTGGTGTTCAGTAGGTTCTGACTAGTTCTGGAGAACTGGTAACAGAAATTTTGAGTAGTTTGGAGAACTGGCAAATACCACCTCTGACTGGCTCCACCCCCATCTATTCTCTGCCTCCTGAGTCCCAGCTGATAGGCTGGGTCTTCTTTTGTTACTCTGCACAGGAGAACAGAGCTGGAAAGCAGGTTAATGGGGTGGGGAGGGAATGGGATTTTGCAGTAACCTTCCCCCAGGAGTGGGGAGAGAATGGGAATTTTGCAGTATCCTTCCCCTGCCATGCCCGCCAAGCCATGCCATGCCCACCAAATCATGCCACGCCCATTAAGTCACGCTCATATAACCAGTAGTAAAAATTTTTGAATCCCCACTGGGTTGGGTGTAGTATTGCTACTGATTCTGTTCTAATGGTGCTTGTGAGATGTCATGTATGTGTTTGTATGAGCATTCATCTACTACTTGGACTCAGAGATCCCATTGTCAGAGTATATTCATGAACTGGAATAGAGCTTAGTAACAAGGTCAGCCAATGAGAGCTGAATTGGGAGCTGAAACTTAAAGAGATAATCTGGGGTTGGTTTATCTCTGTTCTGTGCTCAGCATTAAAGTGAAAGAGAAACTAATTTGTTTGCTTGCCTGCTGAACTAAAATAAAACTGATGTCTATTTCTGAGCTCCTGAGTTGCTGTTCTGCTCTGAACTGTAACATGTCTGCTTCTGTTTGCTCCATGTTGGAGAAAGCTACAACTGGTATTGTAAAATTTACTTTATATGTTTATAAAGAAGTTAAATGAAGCCACAGTCATCTGTGTTACTTTTCTGGTGCTGAATTTACGCTGCAATACTCATAATCTAAGTCAATCCTCATCCAGATAGGTTTTATGATTAAAAGTCTCAGGGGCTTTCTATCCAGTTGAACTAACTGTATTGGGAGCTCCAAAGCATATAGACAAGAAGACTGATTTGCGATAACATAATTTAAAAAGGACCTAGGAAGCGTGCCTTTTCTTTCCTAGTATCTGAACTCTGGAATGAGATTCTTCTTGAGTTCTGGAATGCTCCCACCCTGAGGGCTTTAAAAAACTGATTCTTTCCCAGGCTTTAGATCAGGCTGCTGGAGTTAGTTCTGGCTGTGTTTCGTATGTTCTGTATTGTTGGCTGAATTTACCATTTTATTTCCTGTTTTTTATACGATAATGGGTTGCCACAAAGAAGTGGCAACCCTAAAGCACCTGAAAGCAGGACAGGAAGCAACGGATGGAAACTAATCAAGGAGAGAAACAACCTAGAACTCAGGAATTGGATTGGAGATGGGTTATGCCTAAATCAAATGAATAAATTAACAAATATAATTCATGCATCCATTCCCCAACTCCCTTTTTGTGTAGCACTGTCTCATATTTCAAAATATCACATTTCTTATCATTGACATCAGTGAGAAAAAGAATCCATTCATTAAATGAATATATGGAGAAGTATGGATAATAATATCATTCTTTATGGCTGCTTCTCTCTTTGGGAAGAAAACCTAGATCCATTCATCTATCTTCATTTTGTAAATAAAGTGGGCAAGAAAGAAACACAGCAGCCTTGCAAAATGCAGTTCAGTTTTTAATGGAAAATGAAATAGGTGGAGTGTAATGCAGCTTTGAATTTCTTTCTTTCTTTCTTTCTTTTCTTTCTTTCTTTCTTTCTTTCTTTCTTTCTTTCTTTCTTTCTTTCTTTCTTTCTTTCTTTCTTTCTTTCTTTCTTTCTTGCTTTCTTTCTTTCTTGCTTTCTTGCTTTCTAATCTAACTTTAAATGGTAGGATCAATTAGGAAAAATATTATAAAAATGAATTCAGTAAATCCACTGTAAGATTTATACAAATAAAACAAATATTATGCCATCTTTTGAGAGACAAAGCAACGATGGAAGAAATATGGCATTATATGAAGATATAGGCATTATATTTACTATATATGTCATTTTGGAAGATCAGTATATACATTTTGTATGTATGCATGTATGTGTATAGGTATGTGTATATATGTGCATGTAAGTGTATACACATACCCAAGACACATACACACACACACACACACACATCTATGGACTAGATAATAGAAATAACTAGACCAGTGTAGAATATTACATTTAATGAAAAGACATTGCTGTTTGGGATGGGGACACAGTATTTTGTGTATCACCTGCAATGGAGTGGAATATTAAACATTCAACAAAAAATCAACAAAAATCAACAAAAATTCTGCATACTGGACATTATTATCGTTTGCAGGTGGTTACATCCTTTTGTATGATCTGCAACTGTTCACTGTAGAAGATATAATACTTTAATTAAGCATATAGTTGGCATTTCAGCAGTCAGAGCCCATAAATCCCCCCACATAAAGCTAAGTTTGAATTAAAAGTTCATAATGCTTCTAAACATCCAAATGAATGATAAAATATATAAGTTTCCACTTATGCCTTCAGAGTTCGCTGGGGCTAGTTCCTCAAAAGATTGTTAAGCCTCCAATTCCTCCAAAGCCCCCAATGCTATTGTTCACGGAAGACAGCAAAGTGGGAAGAAAAGGATTTCTATGGATGGTGAGGGAAGACACTTTAAAGCAAAAAGGCCATTTTAGATATGGAGAGTTCAAGAAGTTCCCATAATCACATCTGTACAAAGATTATAAATTTTTCTTGAAATCTTGCTCCTTTTCTATCACTTTATTTTAGCTGTATTTTGTTTTGATCTTTTGTCCCTTTGAACATCTGAGCAGCAACCAAAGGCATACTTTCAAAAGCTGGTCATGTTGCTGCCACATTTTGGCTACATGACCTGGGGATACTTTGGGGGGTCTACAAAATGGAAAGTTGAAACAAGTCATGACATACATGAAAAGCACAATGAGTTTTCCAAGGTGCTGGATGTGAACTATGCAGTTTTGTAAATGGGATTTTAAACTCCTCACATGTGCAGTGGTCTCTAAGAAAAATATTGTCCCTTCATAATTAAGAGGAAATTGTTCTTTGTGGCTGCTGGTTCAGCATGGGAGGAAGGAACTTGTAATCCCCTTCCCTCAGACCTATATAATCAGAATATTGTTTTCTTCCAGACACATAGCTATTTATCAAAAGCAACCAAGCAAGCAACCAATCTAAGAAGAAATTTTGTATTCTAATCCATAAAATAAGGTCAAGAATGTCATATATTGTCTCCTTTCTCCACATCTCTTTGTCTCCCTGAAATATTCTGCAGAACTCCATATTCAATTTAAATTCTCCTATTCTTGACTTCAGTCTACTTCATTTGGAACATACACTTCTTCATTCTACAAGTATTATGCAATCTTTATAATTACAGAGTCCCTATCTTCCTTTGCTTAGGTAGGCTGAATACCTAAAGGTCCAATATTTTGAGTAACTTTTGTAGAAAGTTAGCACCCACCCCTCTCCTAGAAGAATGAAATATTTTAGGAAATATTAAAAAGGCAGAATATTATATTTCCCCTAAAAGAGAAATAAAAATCTTAAGGGAGACAGAAACTCAGAGCTTCAGTTTCCTGCCCCTAGCAAATATTTGGTGTCCTTTGAGAAGGACTGGGCCAGCCTATCTATAAAACAAAAGATCTTTACCTCCAGGGTGATGGGATTAAGACATGACCCTCCAAGACATAATAGAATTATTTAGCAGCAGGGCTCACTGCATTATAAAATCACCTGGGGACATTGCATCACACTAGAGGCTTCAACCAAACTTGATTCAAACAAACATGTCCCTACATGGCCCTATGGGAGTCTGACTGCAGCCAATAGAATACATTTCTTGCACAGGAACAGGAAGCTCAAGGGCAAGGCCCAAGAGATGGTATAAATAACCCTCACTCTCTACTCCATGTATTCAACTGGACCAAGACCTCAAACCCATGTAGTTTTATTCATCAATAAACCATCTTTCCAATCAGTCTCCATTTTTCCAGTGTCTTTCTCCCCACTTGGAACTGAACCCAGATGGATATTTCTTCCAACACTTTAAAAGACCTATCACAGTTTCATTCTTTGCTCTGGTAACAATCTGTTTTAGGCTGGCTTACTTACTTCATTAGGAAATAGGAATGGGCCCAAGCTTAACTGTAGAATTTTAATTCTGTATTATAAGCAGAAAATCTAAAAAGTTCTCTTTATAATCTTCCTAAATTTCCATGGCTCTAAAAAGGACCAAGAATAAAAAATATGTCATCAGATAAAGTAGATAAGCAACCTTTATAAAAAATATAATCAAAATCTTTTTATATATCTGATTCACCAGTTGCGGCCCTTTCTGGATCTGGGCGCACTTCGCACAGTCACTTCCGCCCTCGTTATCTCCCGCCTGGATTATTGCAATGCTCTCTACATGGGGCTCCCCTTGAAGAGTCTCCGGAGGCTACAGTTAGTCCAGAATGCAGCCGCGCGGGTGATCGTGGGTGCCCCTCGGAGCTCCCACGTTACACCGCTTCTCCGCAGGCTGCACTGGCTTCCTGTGGCCTTCCGGATTCGATTCAAGGTGGTACTGATGGTATTTAAAGTGCTCCATGGCTCGGGACCTGGGTATCTACGGGACCGCCTACTGCCATCGTCTACCTCCCACCACCCAGTACGCTCCCACAGGGTTGCCCTACTTGGGGTACCGCCGCCTGATCGTTGTCGGTTGGCGGCCCCGAGGGTGCGGGCCTTCTCTGTGGGAGCCCCCTCCCTGTGGAATGATTTCCCCCCGGAGATACGAGCCATGACGGACATCCTGACCTTCCGGCGCGCGGTTAAGACCTTATTTTTCCAGCAAGCTGGCCTGGCCCAGTAAATGGTTTATGGGTTTTAATCTAATTTGGTTTTAAATTTTTAAATTTTAATTTTTAATTAATCCCGGAATTTTAAATTTTTGTATTTTGCAATTGATGGGATTCGGCCAGATTTGTATATTTAATTTGTTTTTAAACTGTATATGTTCTGTTTTTTAGTAGGCTGTACACCGCCCCGAGTCCCTTTTTGGGAGAGGGAGCGGTATAGAAATTTGATTAAATAAATAAATAAATAAATAAATAAGCATGCAAGACTTGCTTTTCTTATCTGCCCCAAAATACCCTCCATTTCAAGGGCTTCAGCATTTCTCTGAAGCAGTATTGTGCTGTTTGAATGGGGCTTCTTATAGCTCCAATATTTCAGTTCCTTTTTGATCATGAAGTTCTTTGTCTTATAATTCCATTTTATCAATTGCTGGATGAATTGTTGATGATTCACATGACTTCTTTATGGTTGGCACTTGAGTATATTTAGAGCTGTTTCAAACTGGATTCACCATCTCTCTTGGGAGAAACTACTGATAGCAACATTTCTGTGAAGTAGTGGTAATGAAAATCCTAGATTTATTTCTCCACAATGGACCTATTCCTCTAGAGTGCCCTCTCTGAGAGGGAAGATGTTTATAGTTTTCTATTAGAAATCATTAGCCTTAATTTCTAATTTGTAAAGACTGAGTTTTTCCACAGACTATGGATCAAGTGATTTGATTTTCAGTTTAATTTGACTTCATTTAATTTATTATGGATATTTTGCCCTTGCTTTATAATTGCTGTGAATTTCCAAGTGTTCTGAGTTGTCATATCTAAAAAAGTAAACAAATCAATAAATCATAGTAGTTAATCACAGTTAATAATTGAGACAGCTTTTGGCCAATGCATCAAAACTTCTTTGCATGTTATTTACATTTCCCAGAAATTAGGGCAACAATTTAAACATTCAACCAACTAATATGGATGGACTGGTCTTTTTGAACAATGGAATTCAAGGAGAAAGCTGATCTGTGCCTCCTTAATGCTAAGTATACATGTACATTTGAAATGTTTGAGAAATGTCAGTAGCAATAGACAGGAATCTTCATTCAGAGAGAATCACTAGAGTTTTGCTTAGGCAAATAACTTATCTTTGAAATGGTGAGCTTGAAGTTGGAAACAAAGGTGAATTTAATTTTCAGTATTCTTTTGATCATGGAAACAAGGAAGCAATCCACTCTTCAAAGCATAATACAACATTATTCCTGAATGTGTGAGAAAACATATTAGGTTCTTCATTAGGGTTTTTTTTCTCATTAGAGAAAAGACTGTTCATCTTGTCATCTATCAGTTCTCTCATCTTCTACAAAGGTTGCAATTTTTTTTGTTTCTGTTATTCATAAATCTGATAGATTAATTTCTCCAATGTGTTTGAAATTTAAAATAGGTTTCCTGTGAGATTCACTTGCATTTTCTTCTGCTGTCCAGAGGGGGTGCTGAGTGCTTAGATTCCACATATTTAAAACTCAACCAGGACTAGAGCAAAATTCAGAAGACACTCTTTAGTTAAGTTAACATATTACAGCTGCAATTTTATTTTAGGAATACTGATATCTTAAAATTATTGTCTCTTAACTGTTTTGTTGTTGCCTGCTTTATCTTTATCTATTTATCATTTTTTTCTTCCCTAATCCATTCTATCATTGTAAAAGAGAAGTGAGCTGCAACTCAGAAGTTAACTAACTAATTAAATTTGGAAATAAAACATATTACAATGGTAGGGAATTGAAAAAAGTTGCATAAAGCTGCATAATCTCAACACAATGAAAGCTTAGCAGCTTCTTTGAAAGAAGGGATAGCCAGGAAGACTTGTCTGTCCTGGAACCATGTTAACAACCGGGTTGTTAATGAAAAAGCCAAAGAACTTATAGTATGACTCAAAGTTGGAGGCTAAGCAGTTGAACTTGCTTAACATTTGAGAGAAGCAGGTTTCCCCTTCACAGAATATAAGAAGAGCTGTCTGCCCTCTACCACTTCAAGGTGATTGCTAGGTGCCAGTTATTATGGTTAAGCAGTTATTATAGTTAATCAACCATGGTGACTCAGTCCCTGAGAGTTTCCATTCCTGTTTACATCTGTTGCACCTAGACACAGAGAGTAGTCCCTTTATCTTTCCCAGAATCAGAATTGTATTAGATGCTACATTCTGGAAACATTTCTTTCTGATCCTACCTGTACTGCAAATGTCTGTATTAGCCATGAGCTGTTGGGGGCAGGGGGGGGGGGCTGCTACTGGTTCGCCCCTCTCCACCCCTCCCAGGAGTCCCCAGACAGCCCATTTTGGATATCAGGTAAGTACAGGACCCATGCAGAGGCTCAGAGAGGGCAAAAAACAGGCCTCGCGGAGGCTCCAGAAGAGCGTCCGGAGGCTGAGGGAGGCCTTTTTCACCCTCCTGGAGGGTTGAGGAAAGCCTCTGTAACCTGAGGAGGGCGAAAAATGGGCCACCCAGAAATTCTGAAAGGTTGGAAATGAGCCAGTTTCCAGCCTCTGAAGGGTTTCCGGAGGCCATGGAGGCCATTATCACCCTCCCAAAGGCTTGAGGAAAGACCTTCCGCCATGTGCAGAAGGTCAACTAGGCCACACCCAACCTTTCCCATGCCCACCCAGCAATGGGGCAGAGAACCGGTTGCTGAAATTTTTGAAGCCTACCCCTGGCCATGAGACATACCTTGCCCCACTAATCTATGTTTCATTTTCCAGATTACAGCAATAATGTTAACAGAGCATTTTTAAAAAGAAAGCAGATAGTAAAAGGGATGGGGAGGAGCAGAAAAAGTGGGCTTCAATTACTGCAAAATAAAAACAAAATGAGAGAGAGAGAGGAAGGGAGAGAGAGAGAGAGAGGGAAATGATTTTCATAATTAAACTGATTTGAACTTAACTCTGATTATAATGAGCTCCTAATATGTCAGTCATTGCACAGATGGCGATGCTGTTTTTCTGAGGTGTTTGATATAAGATAGGTTAGCTGAATCCTGTTCTTTCTTTATATTGTGTGGAAATCCATTCCTTGAGGTAATAACAATATATGGATTTTCTTCTCTGAATGTCTCTATGAAGGGAAAACAGTAGAACAGCCACCCTTTTATTAGATGTTTATGTAACTGTTAAATTTAATACATAAATAGAAATACATTTCTATCTGTTCCATGGATGGATAATGAGAGTCAGTTTAGTTGGTTAAGGCACCAGGGTAGAAATGAGGGAACTATGAGTTCTAGTCCCACCTTAGGCACAAAGCTAGCTGGGTGACCTTGAACCAGTCATCTTCTCTCTAGGAAGGAAGCAATGGCAAGCCATTTTTGAAAACCTTGCCAAGAAAACTGAAGGGACGTGTCCAGCAATCTCCAAAAATGAGATACTCAATTCAATAAAAGAGAGAAAAAAAGTGTGGATACATTACACAGCACTATGTAATTCTATGGTGTTTAATGGTGGTGATAATAAACCAAAATTGTTGAACAAACTGGATTTGTGTCATGGAGAATCAGAGCAATCAGAAGCACTTTGATTGCTCTTAGTTAAAATGATTGAAGCCTAGAGATGTTTCAGGAAACGCAAATTATTATTTTACAAGGACCAAACAGGAAGATGACAAACCCCAAAGGTTCTGTACTTTACCATAGGAAAAACAATCTGAGCACTTATTTTAAGGGGCTCCAGATTTTCCATCCCCCAAACTTCACTGCAAAGCTTTCCTTCAAGGATCTTCAAAGCTTTCCAGTATCTATATAACTGCTTTTATTTTCAAATATACATTAGTACCCTACATGAAAAGACATTGAACAGAAAACTGGGGGGCAGGGGAGGGAGAGAAGCCAAGCTACGGAATGGGATTCAGCACACTAGAAGAAACCATCAAGATAAAATCATAAATATATAGCAATAGCAATAACAATAGCATTTAGGCTTAGTATATACCTACTTTACCTATTTAGGCTTATAGTGCTTTACAGTCCTCTCTAAGCAGTTTACAGAGTCAGCCTATTGCCCCCCAAAATCTGGGTCCTCATTTTACCCAGCTCGGAAGGATGGAAAGCTGAGTCAACCTTGAGCCCCATCAGGATCAAACTCCAGACTGTGCTTGCAATACTGCATTCTAATCATATAATAAACCCTTTACAGGTTTACTGTGATGTTACCAATGCTTATTAGCACTAGATGCAGATAATAATGTAGACCCACATGAATGCTGCAGGCAGGTAGTAAACGGTGGTTTAATCACATTCAATTAAAGGGATAAAAGAAGCCATCATTCCCTTTGTAGCTCAATTCAGAGGGGCTTTCCACTAAAACAAATGCAATTCAAACAAGCAGTGTCTGTATATAGAGCTGAGGGCAATTAAGGATGCAATATGGAAACCAATGAAGAATGATTAGCTTGCAAGATGATGTCTCCCTCAGATTTTTTTTTGGAGATGTTGAGTATTAAAAGGTAGCAGAATCTTCTGTTCATTTCCTTCCTCCCCTTTAGCTTCAAGGCCTGCATTCCACAATTTAGAAAGCAGGTTTGGTCTAATGCTTAAGGCACTAGGCTAGAAAGTGGGAGGCCATGAGTTCAAGTCCGGTCTTAGACATAAAAGTCAGCTCGGTATCCTTGTGCCAGTCATTCTCTCTTAGCCCAACTCACCTCAGGTTTATTGTTGTGGGAAAATAGGAGGAGGAAGGTGTGTTGAATATGTTTGCCACCTTGAGTTAATGGTACAGGTGGGATAAAAAATAATAATTAATTAACAAATTCTTTTTTCACATTGTCCAGATTAATATGTTTTCATGATACTGGGAAAGAGGAAAGAGATGCAGCCATGCTGGGAATTGGTGTCCTGGAAAATAAATTAAATTACAAAAAGAACATGTAACCAAATGTTATGAGCAGGTTTGCTATTCAGAATTCCTAACAGTCTCTAGCGCTTTCTTTCTTTCTTTCTTTCTTTCTTTCTTTCTTTCTTTCTTTCTTTCTTTCTTTCTTTCTTTCTTTCTTTCTTTCTTTCTTTCTTTCTTTCTTTCTTTCTTTCTTTCTTTCTTTCTTTCCTTCCTTCCTTCCTTCCTTCCTTCCTTTTGATATTCTTTTGCTTTAAATATTCAGTACTTTGTATCCATTCAGTATATTTAATTTTCACTGAGCTATAATTCTTCTTTTAGGAAACAAAATGAGATTGTTTTGTGTGTTGTCTAATGATCTTTGGACTTCTTCCAAAATTACTGATACTTTTTGGTTGAATATTGGTGACACAAATAATAAAAACCTATTAATCTTTAGAAGATGCATGCATATGTTCAGTAGACATACTGGTGTTTAGAAGTACAGGATCCAGCACTGCATACAGTGTTCATAATCTAGTGAACCTAAATACATTTCTCCAACTTTTTAAAGTATGTACAGGTGCACAGAAGAGTAAACTGTTTCAAAAGTATGTCTGTACATATTTTATATAGGATTTTATACAAAATGATCGGGGGCAGGAGTTTAGTGTCTGGCATTTTTCTTCCCCTCACCATGAGTATTCTGTTTGGATGAAATAAATTATGCATATTTCAGTAAATATTAGAAACACAGCTGCAGTTAGCTTGATGTGGTGCCAAGTTTAAAATTTTATTTTTAGAGTGAAGTACATTCAGACCTTCTCAGGATAAATTACACCACAGAGTCTTATCAAATAAACTGATCTCATGAAGACCCCAAATGAAACCAAATCTGAAACTTTGCTATTCGAAGCGCTAATCTCTTGGAGATATTTTTCCTGGACAGCACAACCATTTGTTGAGTTGTCTAGCTGTAGCTATGGTGTAAACTGTTCAGTTTGGTACAAGATGGGCCAGTGTTCAGAACAATACTCTTCCATTCTTCCATATTTCTGCAATTAAACCCTACTTTAAAAAGCCTGTTACAAATTAAGATAACAGTGTGCAGTAGTTCTTGACAACTCCTTCTCAAAGAAGATAGCTCTGTAAAAAAATCCATCTTCTGTCTTTCATTATAGATGCTTCTTTATTTCCTGTTTACACCAATGTATGTCTAATACTTAGGTGTATTCCATATGTGCCACTTACCATCTGCATCAGCTAGATGGCACCTTGTGGAAAACTTTGGCTGATCATGAAAAGCAAAACCAGATTTGGACTTGGTTTATATTTGGATGGATGACCCTAACCCTAACAAATTCTCCAAGTTTATACATAATTGACATATAGATTTCAGCTATTGTCAGTCTCTGATAATTCCTACCTATTCTTATCTATTTAATACAGGACATCCTATTCTTGTCTATTTAATATAGGACCAAATTGTTTAATAATGTTTAATATACTGCAATGTGCAATATAAAGTTGAAAAGGTGAGCCACAGAATTTTAGGACCTACTTTTTCCATCTCTGAGTCTGATTATTGAAATTAAAATTTACTCCCACAATACATCAACACATAATTTCAATATATAGCCATTTTGAATTGCCTGGAGACCAAACTAGGCAAAAGAGGCTTGTTAAAGCTTTGAAGATTCTTTGTTTAGAAAGGACAAATAAAACATGAAAATAAATCAAATTCTAGGACATTATTTGAAGGGATTAAACTAAAAATTATTAGAAGTAAAAGGAAAGAATATAAAGTTGGGTTATTTGATCAAAATTAAAATATATTATTATCTCTGATAACAATGGACTTTTGCCAACATCAGGACTGAAGTGACAAGGCTTTATGGACTTCTTAAATAAAAGGTGGTATATAAGAAGAAATTGTTTGTTGTATTTTAAGAGAAGGTGATAACTTACTGAAATTGTTTAAATTTGTTGAGAGAAAGAGAGAAATAACTTCTCTACCTATTTCTTTTTTCTTCATTATATTCTTTTTTCTTTCTTTTCTATTATTTCTTTTCTGCACCTTCAATTTTTCTTTTCCAAAATTTGAATTAGTTTTTGTTGTTATAATTATACTCTTTAATAAAACTACTCTTAAAAAGAAGGAATTGGCCATTTATTCCAAATGTTTAGGAGAAATGCTTATCCATAGAGTCTGATCACCTTCATTTAACTCAGAATTAATTGAAGCATTTAATTCCCTTTTGGGAAAATGTTAGTGAGAAGGGAAAGAAAAAAGAAAACCTAAACATTATTTAAGAAATTGAAGCACAAATTAGAAAACAAGCAGCAGGGTTATTATTAGCAAGAAACCTTTTTTTTTTTGCTGATATAATATGAAAGAATTAAAAATAGAATTTATGCACAGTTTATGTGGTAGCTCCTCTTCCTGTTTCCACAGACATTTAGCACAGTGTTGTGAGGGAAGGATATAATGATGAATAGTTTTAGAGCGTAAAGGGCACTGATCTGAAAATACCTCCTACAAGCTAGCACCTCATACAAATTATCTTACTATTCTAAGCTGGAGCCAGTGCTATGCTTATGCCGTTCTGAAGAAGAATTAAGCATTGTTAAAAGGCACCATCAGAATAAACTTTCTTCTTGAGAAGGGGAAAAACAGGTAATACTTTATGTTATGAAAATCTATGTAATAGAAAGCATTTTTTTTTTGTTTCAAATGTGGAACTAAACACTTGAAATATTCGATCAGAACAACTGAGTTGTTTGCATTTGGTTTGAGTAGAATTTGCAATGGCTCAGACCAGGAGTACTGGCTGGGGAATTCTGGGAGTTGAAGTTCGCAAACCCTAAGATTGCCAAGGTTGGACACCCCTGGCTTAGACCATAAGACTTTGTTAACAGCTGCAAGTATTCGGATTAGTTTGTTACAAGAGTTCTTTTCTTAGGACTGAAATCCCAGAAACCTTGCCACTTGAAACAATGATGTTTGTTTCACAGTAGCATTTTCTCAAATATGTGATTTTGTTTTCAGCTTGAAACATTCTATGCTCTTCTAAGCTGAAAACTGCTTGCACCATCATCCCTATTGTGTTTTCTTTGAACTTTTGTTTCCAGAAAAGGAGCTTAACCTCCAGACCTGATGTGCTTCTGTACTTCACAAACTTTTCTGTATTTCCTAGCTTTCTTAGGTTTTATTCTTTTCCTAACCACCTATCTACAATATATATTAAAGATTGTCTGTATTATGTATTTATGAGTTGGATGGACTCAGTTATAGTACAATGAGTGCATTGTTGGAAAATTTGAAAGATCAGGTTAGGGACAGCAGTCATGGAGAAAATTAATGTGGTCACTAAGAGTCAACACCATCTATAAATTGCATATACTTCATCATATAAACATAAATAAATAAAAATTGCATATATGCCATCAATCATATTTGTTTATTAGAATTATTTGCATATTACCAGTTGTCTATTTATGCAATTCATGATTTCTTACAATAAATTAATATACATGCTCACCACTAATACGTTAATGTCACATTGATGGAGATGAAGCAATAAGTATTCTGTCATACAAACAAGCAACGAAAGTTGAATTAAATCAATTTTCCAGACCAGAGCAGACTTTCAGACTATGTCTACTCTTTTATGAGGTATATAAGGGCAATTACTTATAGTCTCAAAAGTTGGGAAATTGGTCCAATATTGAGATGTTTCTATTGTATTGCAAAGCAGATAGACTGATAGAACAACAGTAACTGCCTTTGAAAAGAAGAAATATCTTTTTATCACTTTCAGCTGAAGATGCCAGATTCAATTGGTAGCCTCAGAACGTGTCTAGCCTTCTATATAAATTGAGTTTTGTGATCTTTAAAAATGTCATAGACAAACCAATATAATTAGTTCATATTTTGGGGAAGAGGGGAAGGGAAAAATAAGTGCTGTTTTTGCTAGAAACCTATTTGTTTGTAAGGCCATGGCTTGCACATGGAAAATCCCCATTTCTCCTCATCCAGAGGAAGTTCAAAGTTGTCAGGGGAAGTAATATCATGGGCTGCCATGTTCCTTCTCTTGAAAATGGAATAAACCTAAATCATGGTGGCAGATGGCACAGTCATTCCATGGCTGGCATTCTTTATAGCACAGTTCTATTTTCAATGAACCATATGCTAAGGCACACAGTCCTGGATGCCTGTATCAGTCTGTTTTGGTCCTCCAGATTTTAAAAGAGAAAATAGCAACCATGGATCCAGATTGCAGTGTATGTTCTGAAACTTGAAATGACAATATTTTTGCAGTCCAAAAGGAGGAGCACTTCTCTTTACATGGTACTTATTTTGCTATATGAAACAATGTTAATCTAAGAAAAAATGCACTGGGTTATTTTTGTTATTTTTCCACCTGCAAGATCTCAAAGCATATTGTGTTCAAAGGGTTTTACAAGATCCATTTATATCTATCATCTGTGTCTCATGCTTTAGCAAATGTTAATGGGATCTGGAATTTTGCCCAAGAAGCAGACAAGCTACGTTTGGTTGGTTAAATATGGTTGATTGATACATGCAACACAATTTTAGCACAAAATACTCAAGTCATATTTTAGGGTCATTTTTAGGATATATGGTATCCAAAATTGGCAAATTATGCCATTCAGCAGCATTGAAAACCATGACTGTTTCTTTGGCCTTCTGATTATGCTAGTGCTTAGCTGAAAAATGTTCTTGTAGAGTCACTGTTTCAGCAAAGGTTATTGTTTTGAATGCCTGCAGAAGGAAAGAAAGTGCAATCAGGCTGTCATTTTGATGTAATCTTGGTTTGCTATATATACCTTTCAAAAACATTTATATAACTTTGATTTGATTCTGGAAGTTATCATCCAATGTCCTTACTCTATGTACAATTTGATCATCCATCCTGAACAAACTTTTAAAAAGTGGCATTAGATTATATTCTGGATATACATTTGAAAAAATTGAAATAAATAGTAGAGTTTTCATTACACATGGAAAGGACTTTTGATATAATGTAATTGAAGTTTCTAAATATAGATTTCTTCCATGTTTAAATATGTAATATTTAATGTTAGGGTTACTACAGTTGTAATGTTCTCTGCATCTGTTAAGATTTCAATGGATTTTATCTCCTCTTATTTTTGTTAGTGGAATTTAACCTCTAATTTGTTAGTGGAGGTGTGTTTTATTAACTGCAAGAAGTAATAAATGTTATTTTTATTATTAAGAAGGACACTCCAGCTATACCAGTGATTTTGTGAATATAAATAGTTATGATATGTGGGTAGTATACTTTCCCTATTGGTAAGCATAGAAACTTCCATATTTCTATATGGAAGTGTAACTTAAGGTGTGCAACATTTGTACATGATCAAAAATTAGAACATAGCATTTTGTCAAAAATTGGGAATTTACTAAGCATAAAGGACAGAAAAAAAAAGAATTGTTGTAGTGTTTGGAAGGCAATGCAAACTCAGCTTTGTAATCTTGGACCATTGATCATTAGAAATACACCATAAAGGTGAAAAAAAAAATACTCTATGTGATGTGTGCACAGATGCATATATTTGAAAAATATGGTGTATGTGAAGGAGTAAGTCCCCATCTTTAAAAAAGGAAGAAAAAAAACTCAGATCCAGGAAACTACAGACTGACATCAATACCTGGGAAAACAGGTCTGCAAACATCTAGGAACAAATAAAATGATCACTAAAAGCCAGCATGAGTTTTTAAAAAACAGATCATGCCAAACCAAACTTATTTCATTCTTTGGCAATGTGACTAAATAAGCAGACCAGTGAAATGCTGTGGACATAGTATGCTTAGATTTCAACATGGCATTCTGTTAGGTTTCTTTAAGAACCTGAATTATATTGGTTTACTATATATGATTGCAAGTCATAATGACTCAGTACTTTACTGAAGCCAAGATACTGATTGGCTACAAGAAACAGGATTACTATATAGCAAGAAGCCAGAGAGCACATGTTAGGTGGCTACTGGGGTTGCTACGAGGCTGCTACTCAGCAAGTATCTTCATCACTCTGTAACTATATCTCTCCATTGCTGCATTGATGTATTGAAGCTGCTGTATTGCTGTTTTGCCTGCTGGCTATGATGGTTAGTTATATATTCTATTGACTGATGAACTGTGTATGAATACTGGACTGAATCTTGGACTGTGCTTATACTCCTGTATATCAAACCCTTTACCCTTCAATTTCTGTGCTTGTGTGACTGTATACTCACTGCTACAATTTTTACACTATTTTTGTTTGCTGCATACTCCTTGTAACCAAGGAAACTCTGCAATTACTTATCACATTCAACAAAGTAAACCACAATCTACTTCTTGGTAAGCTAGAAAAATATGGATAGACATGAGCCATGGTGGCACAGTGGTTAGAATGCAGTACTGCAGGCTACTTCTGCTGGCTGCTGCAGTTCAGCAGCTCAATTCTCACAAGGCTCAAGGTTGACTCAGCCTTCCATCCTTCCGAAGTGGATAAACTGAAGACCCAGAATGTTGGAGGCAATATGCTGACTTTGGAAATTGCTTAGAGAGGGCTGTAAAGCACTATGAAGTAGTATATAAGTGCTATTGCTGTCACCACTGACAAACTGTACTCAATAACTTATCCTTAATGGTACTACATCTACATGGAGTGAAGTAAGCAGTGGGGAACCACAAAGTTCCATCTTAGGCCCAGTAATCTGACTGAGTAAAATGACTTAGATGAGGGAATAGAAAAAAAAACTCATCAAATATGCAGATGACACTAAGCTAGCAGGAATAGCCAACACCCCGGAAGTCAAGCTCAGGGTCCAAAAAGATCTTGACAGACTTGAACAATGGGCCCTATCCAACAAAATGAAATTTAATGTGGAAAAAAGCAAGGTTTTACACTTAGGCAGGAAAAATCAAAGGTACACATACTGATTAGGCGCAACCTGGTTCAAAAATAGTAATTCTGACAGGGACCTTGAAGTCTTAGTGGGTGATCACCTAAACATGAACCACCAATGTGAGACAGCATCCAAAAAAGCTAATACAATCCTTGGTTGTATAAATAGAGGCATAGAATCAAAATCACATGAGGTATTAGTACCACTTTATAAAGCCTTAATTAAGCCACACCTGGAATACTGCATTGAGTTTCAGTTATCACATTACAAAAAAGATGTTGAGATTTTGGAAAAAGTGCAAAGAAGAGCAACCAAGATGATTAAAGGCCTGGAGACTAAAACAGGGGTCCCCAAGCTCCCATCCATGGACTGCCACAGGTGCATGGCATAGTAGCAACTGGGCTGTGCAAACAAATGAAGCCCAATTTGTGGAATGTAGGCAGAATGCAAAACCATGCCCACTCTGGAAAACCTTTCTCCACAGAATTGGTCCCTGGTGCCCAACAGGATTTGAGAAAAGATGACATGGGGGACATGACATAGGGGGGACATGATAGCAATATTCCACTATTTGACACAAAGGTTGCCACAAAGAGGAGAGGGTCAACTTATTTTCCAAAGCACCAGAGGGCAAGAGAAGAAACAATGGATGGAAAATAATCAAGGAGAGAAGCAACCTGGAATTAAGGAGAATCTTCCTAGCAGTGATGATAATTAACCAGTGGGTCTGCTTGCCATCAGAAGTTATGGGTGCTTCGTCACTGGAGGTATTTAAGAAAAGACTAGATAATCACTTGTCTGAAATGGTCTAGGGTCTCCTGCTGGGCAGGGTGTTGGACTAGAAGCCCTTCAAGGCTCCTTTCAGCTTTGTTTTGATTGACAAGTAGCAGTAATGGATGTAATTAGCACACATTATGCAAACCCGGTGAGACATTCATCTGGCCAGCAAATAAATCTTGAGTATTACAATGTGCATTTCTAATTTGTATTTGAAAACCTTCATAAATTACATTTTATTATGTTTTTGTTCTTGCCAATAGACCATTACAATTTCCTGAAATATTAAAATGCAGAAACAAATTTCTCCCAATTAGGCTGGATTAAGGGTTCGAAGGACAGGACCTCTAATAGCTGAAAAATTAAGAATTCCGTGTTAGTTCTAAGTCTATCATCAGATTGCCTGGATCATAGTCATAGTAAACAAGTCACACTGACAAGACAGGTTTCAAGAAAGAAAGGGGACACTGTTGTGAAACTGTTTGCTTGGAGCTTAAATTGCCTTCTTGACTTCATAAAAATCTGATTTTCTCCCTTACAGACAGTGAAGGTGAGATGGAAACAGCTATCAGAGAATAATCCCCTCTAAAGACATATCCTACATTTTGATAGGAGGCTGTCAGAAGCAATGTGATGTGATCTTTAAGAGCTGATGCAAGAAAGAAATTAAATTGAGTCCTTTTCTCATTTTACTGCATTTCCATCTGAGAAACAGAAGATCACTGTTTTAAAAATCAAGAGTGTTTTTTTTTAAAGAAGAATATGGATATTAGTTTTGGCAATAATCACTCAACTTAACATTTTCCATTTAATCTTATCTTGGAGATTTGCTGAACTCTCCTTCCATAATGCTCCTAAGGTAGATGAGTGAAGGAACAGCAGTAAAGCTACACCAGCTGCAACTCATGCCTACAGTATTGTGTTGTAACAGTTGTAGAGAATGACAATCACAACAATGATGATGTTGAGTGTGATTTCTGAAATGAAGCTGTTGTACTTTCTCTTTCCGGAATATTTTTGTTTTACCCTGTGTGAAAACCCCATTTATGTCATGTTTTTGATGTCTTTGAAGACATACCTCATTGCTCATACCTCATCGCTTGATATATCTTATTTCAATTATTTTGATCCAGGCATGTTATTAAAATATATTAAAAAAACAATTGTTTTACTGAAATAGTCGCATTATTTTCCATGGCTGTTTTGTACATGATTTAAGGGTTATAGCCATGAAAAACAGTTTTGTTTGGATCTTCTATAATTCTAAAAGCTGGTCTAATTTCTTAGGTACCTATCCACCCTATCTGCTTTGCATCCACTTCTTGTTTTCGTTCATTTCACTAAAATATCTAATAAATCTTTAAACAGCCTAGAGGAAAATTAGGCATTTTAAAAACTATTTTTCCTTGAGCATCTGATTTAACGAATAACTGAAAAATGAGCCATTTATTGCCTTCCTGTTGCACTTGTATTTGGCTAACAATAATAAATAACTAAAATAAAAGCCTGAAGCATTATTAAAGTACTTCCCCATCAAAATGTTACTTTTCACTCTAGTCTACCCCATATAGCTTTCTGATTGAGTGTGACTTTTTCTTTTTTCTTTGCTTCTTTGCTTCTTTTTATTTGTTTGCTCTGCTCTGGGTAAGTTTTTACAAAAGACTGCAAATGCCGAACAGAAAACTGAAATACTTTTCTCATAGTTTAGGCCTATTTTTTCCCCATAGAATACAGAAAGTTTTCTGACCTCAATAAGTTCCAGTCTGCCAATTAATTCTTTTTTTTTTTTTGTAAGTGAATTCCAGGCTTTTTGAAAAAAGAGAATATAAAAAAAATTCACATGAAATAAAAAGGTGCTTCAGATAAGAGTACTGCATGATGTTTCGCTGTGTGGTGACTCATCATCATGATTAGTCTATTTAGTTCCTCAGGAAATGAATGTAGGACAGCTTGCAGAATTGCACATTGATGCCATAACTATATGTCCCTCAGGATAAAGATGAGTGATTTCTAGATGTTGATACGGGCCATTTCTCACTACAAAGGGAATACAGAAGCTCCTATTTCTCTCCCTGCTCCCAGCAAACAATGACAGTAGCAACCACACATGAGGGGAAAATATGGAGATAAATGTTGATTCTCCAAAGGCAATTCCAGACAAAGCTTGGGCATATGCGTCTGTAATTGCACTGTTTTCTTTTTCTTGTATTTTGAAGAGTTAGAGAAATATGAATTTCTTTCTTATAATTCTTCCCTGCAACATTTTTTTTCCTGTCTTTATGGAGAAAGTTCAAATGTTCAAACTAGAAGCACCCCAAAATAACACTCAAATGAGCTTCTATTAAAATTGAATCCCATCCAGAATTTATCTTTCATTCTGTTCTGTCCGGATTATCAAAAGCCGACCTTATAGAAGAGATAGAATGGGTGTCTTGATGGATTGAAGTGTGAAAATGATAAAGAAAAAATGAATCACATCAACTAAGGAGCTTCCCTGCATTTGTTAGCTGAGGCTTCCTGAATTTCATGATCAACAAAAGACAAGCTCTTACTTTTATCTCTCCTAATCTTCTACTACATAGCTTGCAATTCCAATCCTCACTCAGATGAGGCAGCTCTCAGCCCAGGGAACATATCAGCATATGATGGATATCACATGGAAGTGAAGTAATGATGAATTATTTTTCTAGTCCCAAAAGGTGCTTTTTCAAAAGGCAACTGGACTTTGTTTATCCTTGAAGATGTTTTGCTTCCCATCCAAGAAGCTTCTTCAGTTTGAAAAAGCATCTCTGGGACAACAATGACCTGGATAACTGAGAACTTCTGTAGACAATTATTCCTTATATTCATGAGAATTCAAAGGAATTGTTTATATTAGCAGTTGACTCTAAATGATTGCTATAGCCTTGGTGCATCTTTGGTACTCAGATCTGCACAGAAGGATATGTAGAATAGAATAGAATAGAATACTTTATTGGCCAAGTGTGATTGGACACACAAGGAATTTGTCTTGGTTTAAATACTCTCTGTATATCTAAAAGAAACAATACATTAGTTAAGAATCAAGAATCATAACGTACAAGACTTCATGATAGTCATAGGGTACAATTAGCAATCAAATCATACTAGGAAACAGTCAATATAAATCATAAGTATACAAGCCACAAAGTTAAAGTCATACAGTCACAAGTGGGAGGGGATGGGTGATAAGGAGTGATGAGAAGATTAACAGTAATAGTAGTGCAGACTTTGTAATAGTTGAACAGTGTTGAGGGAATTATTTGTTTAGCAGAGTGATGGCTTTCAGGAAAAAACTGTTCCTGTGTCTAGTTGTTCTGGTGTGCAGTGCTCTATAGTGTCGTTTTGAGGGAAGGAGTTGAAACAGTTTATGTCCAGGATGTGAGGGGTCTGTCAATATTTTCACAGCCCTCTTTTTGACTCGTGCAGTATACAGGTCCTCGATTGAAGGCAGGTGGGTACTAATTGTTTTTTCTGCAGTCCTAATTATCCTCTGAAGTCTGTGTCTGTCCTGTTGGGTTGCAGAACCAAACCAGACAGTTACAGAAGTGCAAAATAAAATAAAATAAAACAGAATGACAGAATGGAGAAGGCAGACATCATCTCACATTTGTCATGTGACCTCCCAGACATACAAAATGTATTTATTATGAGGGGTCCTTGGTGCTCTCTGAGCTTGCTTGTTTTCTTGCAGACATTTCAATACCCTAACTCTTAGAAATCCCCAAAACTGTCCCCATCCACACAGACAGGCAGGACACCAAAATATAAACTGACAGTAAACAGCACTTTTTACTAGCACTGATGATGTTACCTAGTTAGGGCAATGAAACATCTGCAAGAAAACAGGCAAGCTCAGAAAGCACCAGGGACCCCTAATTTCAATCCAGAGCTACAAATATTCGTGTTTATTGATGTACTCATTATATAGGTGATAGATGGGGTCTGGGAAAACTACCAGGTAAGGGTTTTTCCATATAGATAATACTTCATGGAACATTTGAAACTGGACTGGGAAGCTAGCAAAAGGTTGTTGTTCATAAGTTAGAGACGGAGAAAACAAAGGAAGTTGGTTACAGAGTGAAGGTCTAAGGCTGCTAAAGAGATGAAGGTTGCAAGGTGATTTAAGAACACGATGAAGAATTAGCATTGAAGTCTCTGAAAGAATGGGATCTGCCCATCTGTCAGTCTTTCAAGGAGGACCAGATCAATCAACAGCACAGCAGAGATGCCAAGGTATGGTTTTTATTATTGTGAAAGAAAGAGAATAATTAAAGCTTTTTTTTTTTTTTTGCCTCACCAGTTTGAAGGAAGGGTTGCTTTGAGTTTCTTTCTCCCAGTGTCCTCTTTCTTGGGACTAAGGAATCTTCTCTGAAAGTGCCCCCTTCATCTTGTGCTATGTAAAGCTGCATTTTAAGATGGACACATGACCATTTTAGTCATTTTAGTCAGAGATGGAATTCTCGCACCTATTTGCTAGAACTGGTTGTTAACATTCTAAGCAGTTCGGAGAACCGGTTGTTAGAAGAAATTATTGGCCTAATCCTGTAAGGAAGGCAGGAAGGAAACATTCTGGTGTTGCTTACAGAAACTGCTTCTCCGTTAACCCTTATTACATTCTTGGCAGGACTAAACTTCCTGTCTCAGGAATGTCTCTGGAGTTTTTTTCCCCTCCTTTGCTGGTACTTTGCTTGTGTGGAGTGACCATTCAAAGTTACAATGGCACTGAAAAAAGTGACTTATGACCATTTTTAACACTTACGACTGTTGCAGCATCCCCACAGTCATGAGAGGCCAGGCGAGGAGATGCGTGCCTCGATGTGAGTGATATTGAGTTGGCCACGCCCAGCCAATAACATGACCACCAAGCCACATCCACCCAGTCACATGACCACCAAGCCACGCCCACCACCTAAGCCATGCCCACAGAACCGGTTATTAAAAAAATTGAATCCCACCCCTGATTTTAGTAGAGGTGCTACTATTACTAATGAGGAGAATCTCAGTTCCTTAATCTCAGATGGGCAAAGCATTTAGGACATAACAAAACTGGCTACATTTTATGTACATGTTTAGGATGGACACCAGGGGGAGGCAAAGGGTAAAAACTGTAGGATTGTTTGTGTGCATTCCTGGATTTTACCTGCATAGTTATATAACCTGAGCAATTGCAGTACCTTGCTATATTAAGAAAAAAAGGAGGCATTTATAAAGTGGTTTATAAGACAGCATGTGTATGCTGCATTCTGTCTGATCACTTCTGAGGCCAGGAGCGATGAAAATCAGTAATATTTTAATGCAGCAAGAGACCAATCTAATAGTTACTTGTCACACTGCCATATCCTCCCGGCATCACGACACAGTGGGATTAGTTAATGGGATACATTGCATACAAGGCACCTAAAAAGTGGATAATAAGTTTAATGTCTGAAATATCAAATTATTTAAAACTGAAGAATTTTCATTTAGGGTGCTTTGTACACATAATTGAGCAAACAGCTGAAAATGAATTTGAGAAAGTTGTGAGCATAAGTCTTTGTCCCAAATTACCTGTTTTATAGTTGTTTCTGTTGTTTACAAACAAATGGATCATTGTTAATCTAAGACACTAAGATGGAAGTAATCCTCTCTTTTCATTATCAACATGAGGAGAGGTCTGTGATTATTAATTTTAGTGCTGCCAGAGCTAGATTTGAACAGTTGTATTGCTACAGCTGTATTTTCCTTTTTCAAGGCAAAGCCAAACCATTTCTACAAATATTTGCTGCCATTGCTAATAGACAAGTTTTATTTAATTATGCTAGTCCATATGCTGTAGGATGTTTCTTCGATAACCAAAAGCAAATATATGAATCTGTTGTCTGTGATTATTGTGGGGTTATAGGACATATGTTAGGGGTTTAATGTATATACATTAAAGCCCTATGGCTTTAACTAAGATGAAAAATAATCTGATCTGGCACTATAGGAAAGTTATTCTTGAACAATTTCCACATTCTAATTTTCAGAGCAGCAATACAATCAGACCTTGGTGGATTGAAAAGTCAAACTTTGCTCTCAGCAACCACAATTTTTAATTTAAAACATTACATTTTAATTTAAAAATGCTTCATCAGAATTAAACACTAAAGAACCAGTTTTATCTCTGTGAGTTGTTAACAATAAAATGTTATAATTTAAAACAGGGATCCCCAACTTTTGGACCAATGGCAATGGCACCTTTTAAGCTGGGAGAGCATGTTATATAGGCACTGTCATCGAATGGCTGCCATTTTGGTGATTGGCAAGCATGACACATCCAGTTGTGCCACACTATCTGCTCTTGCACTCTATATAGGTAGTCCTCAACTTATGAAGGTCATTGAGCCTGGAATTACAGTTGTAAGTCGTGCCAGTTTTTAAGTGGCTGACCTGATTTTCTGACTTTTTATGCAGCAATCATTAAGCAAATGCTGCAATTCTTAAGGAAACATCACAATTGTTAAGTGAATTCATTGTTCACAATGGGCATTTTTTGTTGAAAACGAGTAAAAGACTTTGTAAATTTTGGTCATATATCTGCAGGTTGGTGTAAATGCCATAAATGCAGGTTGCTTGCTGAGGGTCCAAAATGTGATCACATGACTGCTGAATAAATTGGCTGTTGGAACTTTGAATTTGGATCATAAATAACTTTTTTGGTGTCCATTGTCATTTTGGACAATTGCTAAGTCATTAAGCAAGGACTATCTGAATTGGTGTTTCTCAACCTTTGAAACTTTAAGATATGAAAACTTCAACTGTAAATAAGCTACCTGAGGAATTCTTGGAATTGAGGTCCACAGATTTGAAGTTATTTAAGGTTAAGAAACCTTGTTCTATAACAGTTCATCTTTCCACTGGCACATTTTTCAGTTCAGTTGGAAACACTTCCCACAAAACACTGGATTTCAGCCTCCACAAATTGTTTTCTACAATACATTTGCGATGCAGAAAGGACCCAGAATTGCCGCTGGCAGCAGAAAGAGAACTTGAGGCTGATCTTGCTTTACAGTTTGATTTTTTTAAAAAGGAAAATAATATAAGAACAATACTGGCAGGTGGGGAGTTGGCATTTCAGTAGGTATCAAAATAGAGAATTGAGGTTACATTGTCTTCAGGCACTGTCATACTAGAAGTGAATCTTCCATCCAGTGAAAACATCTCAGGACAGTCTGATAAGAGCCAAATCAGATACCAAAATTGGCTTTATTTCAGCAATTTAGGATCCAGCTACCTATTGAACTCTTAAGTTTATTGATTATGAAATCATTGTTTGATATTGTGGTTTTGTTGTGTTATGGCTTTAGGTCAACTGATTTTAATCTCCTGCTCCTATATGCATTAGTTCCTGTATACAGTAATCATTTAATCTTGTATGCTTTGCTTTTCATTGCATCCAACAGTCCTTAATGAGTTATAGATCTGAAGATGTTTCAGTTCCTTGTATAACTGTACAAAGACATAGATATTATATAATCTTAATTAAGATCAATCTGAGTCATCTTAGAATTTGATAAACAATACTACCAATCAATACTACCTGCTTCACTTTTTTATAGTTATTTGGAGTTTGAAAAAGGAAATAATGATATAGTTTGATTTCAGAACATTCTGTTAGAAATTCTGTTTACAGTATATTTATTTATTTATTTATTTATTGCAAATTTTATATACCGCTCTCATCTCCCAGCAGGACTCAGGGTGGTTTACAGCCCAATAAAAAACAATTCAATACAATATTTAAAATACAATTAAAAAGATTAAATAAGTGGCTGAGGATAAAACAAACTGTGACATTAAAAATTAAAAGAGTTAAAACCAAATTAAAATTAATTAAAAACCCTACCAATAACTCTAGGCCAGACCGGCTTGGTGGAATAGGTGGGTCTTCAGCGCACACCGGAAGGTCAGTAGGTCAGGGATGGTCCTCATCTCTGGGGGTAATTCGTTCCAGAGGGAGGATCCCCCCACAGAGAAGGCCCACACCCTCAGGGTTGCCAGCCGGTGGTACCCCAAGGAGGCCCGCTCTATGGGAGCGCGCTGGCCGATGGGAGGCTGATGGTGGCAGTAGGCGGTCCCGTAAGTACCCAGATCCCAAGCCATGAAGCGCTTTAAAGATGACCTCTAGCACCTTGAATCGCACCCAGAAGGCCACCGGGAGCCAATGCAGCTCACGCAGAGGTGGTGTAACATGGGAGCTCCAAGAAGCCCCCAAAACCACCCGCGCGGCCACATTCTGCACCAGCTGGAGCCTCTGGATGCTCTTCAAGGGGAGCCCCATGTAGAGAGCATTGCAGTAGTCTAGACGGGAGATGACAAGGGTGGATGTGACCGTGCGAAGTGCACCTCGATCCAGAAAGGGCCGCAACTGGTAGATCCTACGGATCTGATAATAAGCCCCCCTGGCGATGGCCGCTATATGTTCTTCTAACGACAGCCGTACATCCGGGAGGACACCCAGATTGCGTGCCCTCTCCGTGGGGGCAAGAATTTCTCCCCCCCACAGCCAGTGATGGAGTTAACTGGCTATATCGGGGTGCCGGAAAGCACAGCCACTCGGTTTTGGCCAGGTTGAGTTGAAGCCTGTTTTGCCCCATCCAACCCCGCACAGCCTCCAACGTCCCCTATACCTAGATCATCCTGCCATTGTCCAGAGACAAAAACCAGATCCAAGATGTGACCCCGACATGAGTGGGGTCCCTAATTAATTGGGTCAGGCCCAAGGCTGTCATGGAAGCCAAGAACTCCTGAGCAATCCCGGAGGTCCCGCCAGCCGAAGGCAGGTTAAAATTCCCCATGGGTCTCAACCGCTAGACCAGCTAGGACCTCCAGGAGCTCAGGCAGGGCCGATGTCACATAGCAGGGAGCCAGGTATGTGATCAATAGGCCCATCTGAACCCTGGAACCACACTTAATGAAGAGGGATTCACATCCAGTCATCTGAGGAACAATGGATTCCCTAGGACACAGATCTTCCCTAATAACCACCGCACCCCTCCCCCCCTCCCCTGGGCCCTCGGCCAATGAAAAACCTGAAACCTGGCTGGGCACATCTCCATCAGGGGAACACCCCCTTCCTGGCCCAACCAGGTTTCAGTAACACCCACCAGGTCCACTCCCCCCTCCAAAATCAGATCACAAATGAGGGGGGCTTTATGAACTATGGACCTGGCGTTGCATAACATCAGCCGAAGGCCTGGGGCTCGGTAGTTCGGACAACCCGAGGAACGGGAAGTGACCTGGGGGTCGGAGCGTGCCACTGCACACAAACAGCGGGGCAGGCTCCCAAAACCTGATGCGGCCCCCTTAAACTCCACACAGAACAAACAAAGAGTACAGTCAACATGTATTTTACTGCTCAGCTATTTAACTTAAAAGAAAAATAGGAAACTATTTAGAACCAAGAGCATAGAGCAGAGGTGTCAAACTGGCGGCCCAGAGGCCAGATGCGTCATGTGCAGCCACAAACACCCTGGCTCTGCAAAGGCAAAAAATGTAGAGCTATGTCATGCTACATCATGTGGCATGATTGAGTTTGACACTCGGAGCATAGAGTATAAACCCTAGATCCAAACACTGCCATCTACTAGCTGGATACTACTGTAGTTGTTGCATAAAAATACATTCCAACAATAAATTCCAACACATTCTATTTATTCTTTTCATTAAACACTTCAGGTACTGAGGTGGCGCAGTGGTTAGAAACTTCACATCATATTGGCTGTGTTCATCCATTGCGCTAATATTTATGGTTTCTTGCTTTTAGCTTACCATGATGTGTGGGTAATTTAACAAATGATGTAAAAATAAAGCTATGCCTTGCGAACCCAGTGACTGATGATAATGAGTATAATTATTTGCAAAATTCTCTTTTAATTCTCATGCAGATAGAGCATTATTCTGTAGCTCAAGGCTAGGCAGACTAATATCAGCATCCAATCAGAATGATGGAGCAAAACCTTAGTAGGGTCACAACTGCTGAGAATAGTGTTTGTTTTTAAGAAGGGAGGAATGATCTTTGTTGGGAAAGGTCAGCATAGAATTTGATCACTTGCCTGTATTCTTCATTCTTCATCAAATTTTAAAGCCCAGCTTATACGAAATCAGGACTGATTATATATTACATTAAGCAAGCAAGTTGATCCAGAAGTTCAGTTTGGGGATACATCATTGCCAATAATTAATACTTGTTTATTCATTATTTGTCTTTTCAATCATGGGATGAATACTTATTTTTTTTATTCCTGAACTTCATTCAACCTTTGTGGGCCCAAAGGCAGTGTAGTGCAGCTGTTTTTATTTTCTCCTGCATAACTTGAAATTATTTTTCCAGTCTGGTTTTTTCTGCACTCTGTTGCTGGGACAAATAAAACCTGTGCATTTAATAACCTGTGTATTAGATTTTATATTGTATATCTATATAAAAATAGGTGATTTATAAAGGAATAAATAATTTCCTTTTGTGTCATTGTTTTGAAGTTACTGACTTCTGGAAGATACTCTACCTCTTATCCTGATCCAATCTATCTTATCCCATTGACTGTGTTACCTCTTTCTGCGTCATCAATCTCAAGGAAACCAATCTACCATATTATTTTACTAATATGCTCCAGAACTTTCAGGAATTCTCATCTCAATTATCTAGAAATAAGATCACAGCAGAGAAGAACATAGAAGTCCACAGGCTTACCCTGGTGTCCTAAAATATAAATCAAACCTGGATTTTTTTTTCTCTTGATGCCTCTCATATAGTATAGAATAGCAAATAATGAAAGGAATTTATATCTATTTGAAGTGATAATAACCACATTTGTATAAATGTTATATAAAACCAGTGTGGTATAGTGGTTAAGATGCTAGACTAGTACCTCAGAAGCCCAAGTTAAAATCTACCTTGGAAGCTCATGAAGTGACTTTGTGATAGTTATTCTTTCTTAGCCTAATTACTTCAGAGCTTGTTGTGAAATAATATAGGAGTAGCTAATATTACTACACTCCTCTGCTCGCAACAGAATACCCTATATCACCAGGCTTGAAATTTTGGGCTTGGACATTCTTGAACTACACTGCCTACAGTTGGACTTAGTGTAGTACATAAAATTATCTGCTACAACCTCCTACCAGTCAATGACTACTTCAGTTTCAACCGCAACAGTATAAGAGCACACAATAAATACAAACTCAATGTAAACCACTCCAAACTTGATTGCAGAAAGTATGACTTCAGCAACAGAGTGGTCAATGCCTGGAATGCACTACCTGACTCTGTTGTTACATCCTCTAATCCCCACTCCTTTAACCTCAAACTATCCACTATTGACCTCACCTCATTCCTAAGAGGTCTGTAAGGGGCGTGCATAAGTGCACAATTGTGCCTACTGTCCCTATCCTATTGTCCCCATTTATTCATACTTATTTCCTGTATTCTTACTCATGTTTATACTTATACCTATTATCTTGTAAGGGACTGACAAATCAAATCAAATAAATAAATAAAATATTATATATATCATTTGAGCTTCTGAAAGAAAGTTAGAATGAAAAATATGCTATATGCTTTGGCCACTGATTGGTTGATTGGATGCCATAACTCAATATTGATTTGTGGTGACTGTGTAAGATTTTTTTCAGGATGCCTTGTCCTCAGCCAGATCTTTTAGATCTCTCAGTCATACATTAATTGCTATTGTAATTGAATCTCTCTGTCCTGCTGCTGATTGTCTTCTTCACTTTCCTTCTACTTTCCCCTGTATTATTGACTTAAAGATATTGAGTTTTTGGATAATGGAGCCAAAATACTATTATTTGAGCCTCTTTGCATGTACTTTGCTAGGCATTCTAGACTGATTTGTTTGATTGATTTATGAACCTGGTTCCCCATGGTATTCTCTAGCATTTTCTCAACTCCAGGATTAAAAAAAAATGTCAGTGCTCTTTCTGTCCTGGTTCTTCAAAGCCCAATTTTCACATCCACAGAGTGTTCAGGGAAAAAAAACCCCACTTATATTGTCTACATGATTCCAATCACTGCAGGTATAGACAAATCATGGCATGTGAATATCTTCAATAAATATTTTTATTGTTAGCATGTATTGCTAATTTGTGGCCTACAATATTTGTGGCATATTTCTTGATGGTTCATTTACTGTTGGTAATTAATCCTAATAGGCAGAAGCAACCACTTTGCTGTTTTCCCTACATTTCTGGTTGCTGATGTCATTCATTTATCTTCTGTATATTTCATCACAAGGGTGATGAAATTTCTTAACAACCGGTTCTGTGGGTGTGGCCTAATTTGTGGGTGTGGCTTGGTGGTCATGTGACTGGATTAGGGTGGCTTGCTGACAGGGCATGGCTTGGTGGTCATGTGACTGGCTGGGCATGGCTTGTATGTAAATATTATAAATATTTATGTAAATATTGATTTTTTTACAAAAATAAAAGAGCAATTTTTACCCAAAATCAGGCAAAGCAAGCAGGCAGATTGAGTTGCTTGCAGAATCACAGATTCACTTATAGATCTATCTCTCTGCAATCTGCTACCTGAGTCTGCACTGAAAAATAGAAGCTTCAATCCTAAGGAAGCTCTGCTTTTAGATTAACTAGAAAGCAAGAAATCCAATGATTTCCTGCTTTCTAGCTAATCTAAATCTCCCTGCACAGCAGAACAGCTGATGGTCAGGAAAAAAACAAAGGAAAAATAGCAACTTAGCAAATGCAGGCAAGTTTGATGGAGCACACGCCACAGTGGTGGGATTCAAATTTTTTTACTACCAGTTCTGTGGGTGAGGCTTGGTAGGCATGGCAGGGAAGGATACTGTAAAATCTCCAGTCAGAGGTGGCATTTGCCAGTTCTTTGAACTATTCAAAATTTCTGCTACTGGTTCTCCAAAACTGGTCAGAATCTGCTGAATACCACCTCTGGCATGCCAGGAAAGGAGTAATTGGGTGGGGCAGGGAGGGAAGAGGCCAGCCAGTGGCATGATTTGCCTGTTCTCTGAACTGTACAGAATCATAACAACCGGTTCTATAGAACCAGTCCGATCAGGTAGAATCCCATTCCTGTTTCATCATAGTCCCATTTTTTCACTTTGCTCCCCAACTTTTATTATTAGATTTTGCAAATCATACACAGTTTTTTGCTACCAAAGCAGAGTCATCAGCATAACACAGGTTATTGATGTTTCATTCCTCGATTTTAAAACCATCCCAATCCTCCAATTCAGCTTCTCATATTGTATATATTTATCATGTAGGTTGAATAAATAAGCATAATAGTTCTGCTGGATTCATCCTCAGATGAGGAGGAAGAAGTAGAACCCTGGGAATCTAGGGATAATAATCCTGGAATGGGTGATTGAAGACAATAATTTGACTGAATGGGTGTTGAAGACAATAATTCCTTTTTGGCTGAGTCAGATCCCACAAGTCTCTAAGACTTCCTGCCTTACAGTATCATGTAGACTATTATAGCAGTACAGAAGTATGACAGCTTCTTCTCAAACTCTGAAGTTCAGCCATCTACTTAAGCAGAGGCATACTTTAAAGGCACAAGGGCAGAGGCTTTTGTTCTTTGGGTCACAGTCTATTGTCTGCAAAATGCATGCCAGCAAGATAGTAGACTCTAATAAGTTAGTTGTGCATTTGGGTGGAAGCTTGCCTTGGCTTAGTTAGTGGCTGAGTTCCTGAGGGGAAAAAATGCTAAGAATAATTTTTCAGGCTTCAAATCTATGGGGCTTATGTTGTTGTGGAATGGAACAACTCACCATCTCGCCACAGCCAACTCATCATGGCCAATTCCATGAGGAATAACTCAACGTGATAAATGTTATCCTCTACTGTTTCTTTGATATAATTTCCATTTTTGCCAATGGAAATAATGTCAAAGAAATAGTGGCAGACAACATTTATTGTGTTGAATTATCTCATGTGGAATTGTCCTGTGGCAAGTTATCCTGTGGTGAGTTGTCCAGGGTGAGTTGTCTGCAGCGAGATGGCCATGGCAAGTTGGCTGTGGTGAATTGTCCCATTCCTCAGCAATTTATTCTAGACTCATCCTGCTGTGTTTAGATAAATGACTGGATTTCCTCTCACCATTTCTCTTATTTCCCCCCTCAGATTTCTCACTTGTTTACTGGATTCCTGGCTTCAACCTGTGCCAAGGCTTTGACTATCTGTACTGCTGCCATCTTAAGAGATTGATAAAAAGGACTCTTTTCTTTTAGAAATTCTTAGATTTGCCTGTGATTGGACTGTGGCAGACATTCAATTTGCTTTCTTATTGGTTGCCAACTGACAGTGCTGGCTCAAGCAGCTTTGTCTTACCCCTTTCCTGACCTGGAACCTGTCTTTTTACTATGTTCTTCAAATCTGACCTTTCCTAAGCTTTCTTACCCTAAACTCAGTATCACATTCTTTAAAGCTAGATTTAACATTCTTTCATCTGCACTTCTTCAAGACAGATGCAGTAAAATCCCTGTAGCTGAATGCATTTGCCCGTGTGGCAATAAGAAAGTTGAAACCATCTCACATGTATTTCTATGCTGTAAATGTTACAGGGATAATTAGGCCAATCTATATTTTACCTCTAACAGATAAATTCCTTGGGAGGGTAGATAAATGTTTAAATCTTCAGGATTTAAAACCACTCATTATGTCTGAATTTTGTGATGTTGAAATGAAAGCAAGATGTAATTGGTCAAAAACATATTTACACTAGTTTTAAAATATTACTTGGTTCTGATACATTTTAACTATAGCAGATATATCATTTTTATTTTTATTTCATACCAAAGTAACAATTATATAAACACGGCAGTGGTGGAATTCAAATATTTTTACTACCGGTTCTGTGGGCGTGGCTTGGTGGGTGTGGCTTGGCTTAGTGGGTGTGGTTTGGTGGGCATGGCAGAGGAAGAATACTGAAAAAAACTCATTCCCTCCTCACTCCAGGAGGAAGATTACTGCAAAATCCTCCCTCCCCACCCCAAAAACCTGATTTCCAGATTTGTTGTCCTGTGCAGGGCAACAAAAGAAGACCCAGCTGATCAGCTGGGACTCGAGAAGCAGAGAAGAGATGCAGTCAGAGATGGTATTTCAAACTACCGGTTTGGAAAAATTTCCACTACCGGTTCTCCAGAACTGGTCAGAACCTGCTGAATACCACCTCTGACTTAACTACATTTTCCTCATTGCTATTTGCAACTTCAATGTTTCAGTTTCCAACCATATGCATATACAATATCTTCCTTGCATCTTCTGTCAGTTTTAGATTGAACTTGACTATAAAACTTATACACTTCCTTTAATTCTGCATCAATGATTGGACCCTGAATTTGAATAACCATCATATTAAAAGGTTGTTTGCAAAATCTGATATTATTGACCGCACTGTACATAAATACTGCCTTTGGTATACATATCCTTCCTGATTATAAAAGCAAAGCCCTTCTTCCTTTTGTGTGTGTGTGTGTCCTGAGTAGTAAAGGTGCTATTAGTAGTTTTGGTATTATCTTTTGACTGAAAGTATCCAAGTCCAATCTATTTCAATTTGTTGATTCCCAGGCTGTCAGTCTGTACTTGATTCCTTTCATCTTTCCAAATGTTGAGCTTTCACGCATTCCTAAGCCCATTCTAATTATATTTTTGCAGCATTGGATTTCTTTTTATATGGTGACATAATAACTAGGCATTGAGAAATCTTTAATTGCTACTCAGCTCTCCCACAGTAACCTATTGACTGCTGTCCAGCTTGAGATTTTCATCATCCAGCAGTATATTTCCTCTGATGACATTAAAGCCTTAACATGTTCTTGGTGAGGTTTGGATTGATTCTAATAAAGCTGTTGACCAATTGTGGATTTAGGATATTTTCTTATGGATCATAATTATTGTCCTTGCTTTTTTAAATTAAACTGACAAAAGGAAAGTCAGTATGAACTTTATGAAGTGCTTAATATAGAGCTATAGTTTTAAAAATATATTGTGGAATTTATTGAATATATAATTCAGTGAAAATATTATGAAGTAATTTCCTCCATTTTTAAAAAGAGGGAATTAAACAGCATACATGTAAAAAGATGAGTATGCTTAAATGAGTAATTCATTTAATTCAGCATCAAGTATTCAAATTAACCTATCAGCATTAACAGTTTTAACTTAACAGAATGTTTTGCTGTGAAAGGCTAATTGAGGCTGCTGAAACAAAATGTCATCTTAGCAAAGATGAAGATATTTCATTGAAAGCATGCATGCACTGGCGGGCAACTAAGCAGTGTGAATTTTTTTTTTTAAGCATCTCAACATCTACAAAAATCTGTACAAGTCTTAAAATGAACCAGCACTACTTCTTTGTATTTTGTATTTGAATTTGTAGCTTGAGTAGTTAAATCTTGTCTTCTGCTTCTGTCACACCTGTTTCTGGGTGAATTATTTGCACAATCAATGGCAATCCCAACCCATTGATACATATGTTGTGATTCCTTGTTATGTCCTTTCCATGAATATTTCATCTTTTGATATTTTGGAAAATTGACCATCCTAGATAGCTGAATAATAACAGGGCTTGTCACTTCCCTTTTTTCCAGAAGCCAGCTTGGCATCTGCATCTGTGTGAATGTGAACAAGGAACACCTATATTGTATTTATGCTGAATAAAATCTTTAATACCTAAACAATTGTATATTATCTCCTGGGACGATATTCGGAGCGCGCTCCGACCCTCTTCACCCGTCTTGCAGGCCTGGTTGTGCAGAGTCTCAGGCCCTGAGTACCCGGCTGATGTTGTACAATGCCAGGTCCGTTGTCAATAAGGCCCCCCTGATTTATAATCTTATTCAGGAGGAGGGCGTGGACCTGGCAGGTATCACTGAAACCTGGTTGGGCCCAAAGGGTGGTATCCCTCTGAAGGAGATGTGCCTATCAGGTTTTCAAGCATTTCATCAGCCAAGGTCTCAGGGAAGGGGTGGTGGGGTGGCGGTGATTATCAGAGAAGTCCTTTGTTCTAGGGAGGCCACTGTTCCTCACACGGCTGGTTGTGAGTCTCTCTTTGTGAAGTGGGGGCAGCGGGTTCAGATGGGCCTTTTGATAACATACCTGGCTCCCTGCCACGTATCATCAGCCCTGCCTGGGCTTCTCGAGGTGATAGCCGGGCTGGCGGTTGAGACCCCTAGGCTTTTAGTCATGGGGGATTTCAACCTGCCTTCGCTCGGTGAGACCTCTGGGATGGCTCGGGAGTTCATGGCTTCCATGACGGCCATGGACCTGACCCAATTAGCTTCTGGCACCACTCACATGGGGAGGGACACGCTGGACCTGGCTATTGGGAGAGAGACCTTAACCCCCACAGAGAGGGTTCGCAATTTGGGCGTCCTCCTGGATGCACAGCTGTCTTTAGAAGATCATATTACAGCCGTCTCCAGGGAGGCTTTTTATCAGGTTTGCCTGATTCGCCAGTTGTGGCCCTTTCTGGATCGGGATGCCTTACACACGGTCACTCATGTCCTCGTCACCTCCCGCCTGGACTATTGTAACGCTCTCTACATGGGGCTCCCTGCGGGGAGCACCCGGAGGCTTCAACTGGTACAAAATGCGGCTGTGCGGGTGGTTATGGGGGCATCAAGAAACTTCCATGTGACCCCTCTCCTGCGCGAGCTGCATTGGTTGCCGGTGGCCTTCCTGGTTCGCTTTAAGGTTCTGGTTTTGACCTTTAAAGTGATCCATGGCATTGGACCAGGCTATCTGCAAGACCGTGTTCTGCCGGTAGTCTCCCACCGACCTGTGTGCTCCCACAGGGAGGGCCTCCTTTGGTTCCCGACGGCATCTATGTACCGTCTGGTGATCCTGAGGAATAGGGCCTTCTCTGTGGGGGCACCCACCCTCTGGAATGGGTTGCCTCCTGAGCTACGTAACAATGCTGACCTGAGAGCATTCAGATGTACGCTTTAAACTTGGCTCTTTGAGCAGGCCGGCCTGGACTGAAATGGGAGTTTTAAAGTGTAATTTTAGAAATTGGGGTTTTAAATTTCGGGGTTTTAAATTTGGGGCTTTTATTGTTAATTTATTGGGGTTGGGCATAAATTTTAGTGACAGCCTTAAGATATTTAATCTTCTTTTAACTTTTGTATAGTGGAATGTTTTATAGTTGGCTGTACACCGCCCTGAGTCCTTCGGGAGAAGGGCGGTATATAAATGTGTAAATAAATAAATAAATAAATAAATATTGTTGCATCTGATTTAGTGTTGGACAAATACTTGGCTTGGATCAATATCCTTTTCCTGAATCAGATTTGATTATGCTTTTGGGGGTGAGCAGTAAAATCAATTTTAAAAGATATGTGCTTTCCCCCATGATTCTGAAACCCTGCATAATTTGGTTAACAGACAACATTTGTAATCTGTTGGAAAAGACAAAGGAATTATGGCTCATTGAAAGCAGTGATACAGAAAAATTGCATAGTCCTTCTGGCTTTATTCCTCTGTGGGAGTAATATGGAAAAAGTAGTGTTACCAGTTGTGGACCACTGAGTTTGATTTTGTGTTTTCTAGCGTGCTGCAAAAGATGAAACTCAAAAATCACTGACAACTATTTTCTAGAGGCCAAAGACACAAGGTTAGAGATAAGTGAATCGCTTCCCTGAGGTCTTTCTGGTTTTGAAAAGTAGAAATTACAACAGCATTCTGTGGAATATATTGTTCTAGTAAAAAGAGTTAAGCTCCCCTGCTGTAGACTTTTCAATCTTGGTGGTTATGTCTTCATTGACTACAGAGGCATTTACAACATTGTACCACACTGATCAACTGCAACATGATTATTATCAACGCTTTTCTGCACACAGTTCCTTATCCATAAATAATACTCCAGGGATCTCTGATCACAAAAGAGAAGCTCTGGGCAGTGGTTGACAGTAGTTCAGTGATGGTTCTCTAATCGACCCTTTTAAAAATTAACTTCCTGCTTTTAATTAAGTAGAGTTTTATTGATTTATTCCAGGACTGGAATTTTAAAGCCTATACACCAACTACATATAGGAACATCCTTTCCTAACTCAGTCTCTTTTTCTCTGCTATACATAAACTTTTCCTAATTTTAGTGTCCTCAACTAAGTTGGGACTCCAATTCCAAGTAAACTCAGATATGCTGAAAGACCAAGGAAAATCTGGAGTTGTAATTTCAACACACTGAAGGTGGGGAAGTGTCATGCCCCCATCGGAGCCTCAATCCGCAGAGGAAGATGAACTGGAGTTGAGGGAGACTGAGGGGGTAGCCTTATTGGCTTCAGAGGAATTTGGATCAGAGGCCCCTCAGAAGTGGAACAGCTTGCTAACAGGCCAGGATGACCAAGAGGGGGAAGACAATGGAAATGAGGAGTGACGGATCTCAGGCGATGAGCAAGAACTGACCCCTCCTGATCCCTGAGCATGGAAAGTGGAAAGGAGGAGGGGATAGCACAGGCCGGCCCAGAGCTTGGGAGGAGAGCACCCCTCTCCACTCTCCACAAGGCACACCTGGGGATTCAGACTTAAGGAGACGCTGTGGGGAGGGGCATTTGTCAGGAACAAACCCTGAATTCATGGAGCTTTGTGTGCTGTTGTCAATTCATGGAGCTTTGTGTGCTGTTTGGAGTTTCCTAGACTTCTTGCTTCCTGGATTAATTGCCTTGTTCCTGAAACCATTGCCATGTTCCTTTGCTTCCTGGACTCATTGACTCATTCCCTTGCCCTGCTGGATTTCTTACTTTGCAGCCATTGTGCTCACAGCATTTTGCTGGACTACTTATAGCCAGAGGCTGCTGAAGGTGTGTGTGTGTGTGTGTCTTGCCATAACATGGGAGTGTTTGGGGAAAGTTGGATCAATAAAGGGGCAATATGAGCTATCAGTTGACTGTGTTGCCTCGGTGCCTTGCTCCGGATCATCACTTAAATATCTTAAGGTTTTGATGGTTTTCTGATAGGAGGGCTCTTGCTACTACCCACATTACATGTATTTCTACAATCTTCTGTTTTTTTCTCTATGACCAATTTTGTGATTGAAAAAAAAAAAGAACATAAAAGAAAGGAGAAAGAAAGACCATTTTCCACTGGTTATTCTTAGCTTGTGCATGTAATTTCAGAACCTCTTTTTTGAAGGGGAAGAAAGCCATCAGCTAATCTCAATCCTCTTTTCCCAATTCCTGATATCAAAAACATTTTTTTCTTCAATGGTAGCATTATCATGAAGATACAAAGCTTGACATAATTACAAAAGGCAAATTGCCAAATCTATAACTCTGGTTACTGGTCTCTTTTTTTTTAGGACGGGTTTCAACTGAACAAGGGATGCAGTGGCTCAGTGGCTAAGATGCTGAGCTTGTCGATCAGAAAGGTCAGCAGTTCAGTGGTTCTAATCTGTAGCGCTGCATAATAGAGTGAGCTCCCATTACTTGTCCCAGCTTCTGCCAACCTAGCAGTTCAAAAGCATGTAGAAATGCAAGAGGAAAAACAGGGACCACTTTGGTGGGAAGATAACAGCGTTCTGTGCACCTTCGGTGTTTAGTCATGCTGGCCACATGATCATGGAGATGTCTTCAGACAGCGCTGGCTCTTCGGCTTTCTAATGGAGATGAGCACCATCCCCTATACCCTAGAAACAACTAGCATGTATCTGTGAGAGGAACCTTTGCCTTTATCAGCTGAATATTGTTAAAAGAAGAATGTCAGCCCTGAGGACATGACCCTTTTTTCTACAATATTTATAGCAATAGTTAAAAATGGAGCAGAAAGAACAGATAAATCAATGCTGATTAGCAATGAAATATTTTCCAGGGAAGGATTAGTTATTCCAGACCAAATGGGCCATTATATAAAGATATCAATTATGGCATCATTGGCTAAAGGAACCAGCTTCCATTCAGAGTTTCCTATTAAGAGAGGTCGGTTGGGAGAGGGGACTGTGGCTTCTCCCTGTCTCAATGATAGATCAACTCAGGTTTGCGAAGCAAATGAGCAGGGTTTATTGCTCGTTCAGTCAGAGAGAGAACTCCTTGCCTAGGCATAAAAACAGTATGCAGATGGCATTGTTTATCTTTTTATTTTAGCTATTTGTTTCAAGTGCTCAGATGGGATAAGTACTCAAGCGTCTGCTTATTTTTGTTCTCAATATTTGCATTAAAGACTTGGTTGAGCAAGACGATTGGCTTTGTAAGGGATTATTTCAGCATCAGAGTTTTCTTTTTTTAAATTGCCATCCTGGTATCTCCTGATATTTCTCACAGCATTGTTTTTCCTAATAACTGACCATGCAGTCTTTGTTCCAGTCAGTTTGTTGTACATGGTTTAGCAACTTTTCACAGTTAGGTTGGTGTTCAAAACACAACTTCGCAACCAGTTTTATTTATTTAAAACATTTACATAGCTGCCTATCTTATACTGAATTCTGGATGGCTTCCAAGCAGCAATTAAAACATCAACGATACACCATTAACGCATTCAGATATCTATTAAAAGCACAAACTTTGAAATTTGACACCATAGTTAAACATCCACATGCAGTCTATCCGTAAGTCATTTTGCCAATCCACCCTCTTCCAGCACTTGGGAGAAAAGCCACATCTGAAGTGCTTTACAGAAGGTTGGGAGGGTGTTGGCCAGCCAAATTTCAGGAGGAAAGGTGTTGCATAGAGCAGGGGCTGCCATGGAAAAGACATACTTCCATGGTATCCATGGTAATATACAAATAATGTGACTAGAAGCATGTTCTTGCATTTATAATTGTGGTGGGATTAATTTTTTTTTACTACCACATCTGTGAGTGTGGCTTGGTGGGCATGGCATGGCTTGGTGGGCATGGCAGGGGAAAGATATTGTAAAATCTCCATCCCTTCCCCACTCCTGGGGGAAGGTTACTGCAAAATCCCATTCCCTCCCCACCCCACTAACCTGCTTTCCAGCTCCTTTCTTCTGTGCGGGGCAACAAAAGAAGACCCAGCCGATCAGCTGGGACTCAGGAGGCAGAGAATTGATGGGGGCGGGGCCAATCAGAGATGGTATTTGCTGGTTCTCTGAACTACTCAAAATTTCCACTACTGGTTCTCCAGAACTGGTCAGAACCTGCTGAATACCACCTTCTAATTTATAACCTTCAGAGTCCTAGTATTTATGACATTTGCAAGTCTGTAAAGCAAAGAAATATAAGCATAGTTGTGGTTTCATTTAACAACTGTTTCACTTAGTTGCCAGTCCCAATTGTGGTTGCGAAAGGAGGACTACCAATATGGACCATGAGATCTCAAACATCTTCTGCATCTGAAAACATTTTTACCCAGAGACTTTGTCACACTTTGAAATTGGCCTCAGATCCCGTTTATTCTCATGATCTGAGTTGAGTTCAGCTTTGAGTCAATTTATTTCTAAATCTTCTGAGTTACTCTGTGCAATTGTACTGGTAGTAAAAACTAGTTTCTCCCTTTGAAATGGTGGAGTCGGCTCACTCCATTTCCTAGGTTCTTCATTTCATGCTGGTAATCTGTCTTTGAAATTGACAACCATGAGAACAATCATGAGACAGTTTCATTTAGCTTTTTGAGGAACTGGGGAAGGGAAACAATGATGTTTGGAAATATTGCCAATTGAACCCACGAAGCATGTATTTGAATATGACTTTTTCCCATGATACTTTGTTTCATTGTTTCATTTATTTCATTTTGGCTCCATGGCACCTCCTTAAGCAGTTTTTTGACTATGGGGGTGGATGGATTTGTCTGTTTCTGAATTATACACACATTTTGCACTTATTAATTCACAAGCGCATTTCATCTTTTTTCCTCGGTTATCAGAACCCACACTGAAATAAACAGCCCAGTCCATTTTGTGCCATAGATTTTGAATGGATTTATAGACACGTTGGCATGATTTTCAAATATAATGCAATGATATATTAAATATACTTGGATGACTTTGCTCCAGAATAATACAGCCAGAAGAGTTAGATTTTATAGCCAATGGTCATTATATCTGCATGTGATTCAAATTCAGTCCAATATCTGTAATTATCAACACTATGCATGCAATTTTATCTATACATAAGGCAAAGAATAAAGGAAAGGAGGGTAAAGATCTGCCAGACCCAATAAGTGGTCCAAGAAATCAATTACACAAAAAGGCTAGACTACTTTTACTGAGATTGGCTATAATAACAGAATCTTGCACATCTTATTGTGCTGAACCTTTCCCTACTTTTTATATTCCAATGAATTATGATGGTGTCTTCCTAAACAGCTTAATTTTCTGGGTTTCATTTAAAAAGCAGCTTTTTATATCACAGGGAAGAGAACTGGAAACTTTTGGCTTGGGTTGAACCTTGCAGTTTCTTTGAACTGAGCTCTAAGGATGCAGGGCATTTTATAAACCACATTTGACACAATGCTAGCCTATTTATAGCTAGTGAAAAAAGGTGACACAAAAAGAATGTGGCAAAAGTATTATTTGCAGAATGCAGAAACTAGAGGGAGAAAAAAAACCAATTCTCGCTCCAGTCCTGATTAAAAATATTCTTTCCATGATAGTAGCCTTGTCATGTTTTCCATTATAACGCCATTGTGAGAAAAGGGGCAAAAACCTGCCTGCATTGAAGTCTAATTAATGCTCTTGAAGGAAAATGTAAATTATGCCTTTTAATGCTGCCATATTAATTTAAATAGGCATGTGGCTCATTAAGGGAAGTTGAGAAAGTGTGAGTACCACTGTCATTACTTTTGTGGCTGAAAGAGATAATCAGATCTTTTTGATCATACATTAGGTTGGGCTAACTGCAGCTTCTAGAATGTTTCAGTAAATGCCTAATTACTAGGCACCGTATAAATAAATACATTCTAATTTGAAAGAACAATATTTGTTTTGGTTTTCCCTTTCTTTTGATTCTTCTTTTATGGCCTCTTACTAGCTCTGTTGATAATTCATCTCTCTTTTCCTCCTCATCTCCCTTCATTATCCACGTATAAAATCTCATATTATCATATGGCTTCTTCTAATGTAATTGCAGCTTTGGGTCCTGCTTAAAGTTTAATCGATGAAAATAAGAACTAATTATATAGGGCAGTCCTGTATTGAAAATATATGTGCGGTATTTGATAGATATGTGTTAATGAATGCTGAAGCAGACTTATATAACCTTATATTTCAAAGAGGGAATAGCCTCTTGAGAGCCTATTCCAGGATTATTAAATAAATATAATATTAGGACAGACCCTTTTTTTGCCATAGGTGAAGAAACATTATTTTTTCTCCCAGGGCACATCAGCTATGTTCTTGGACAACCTAGGAATTTTATGTTTATGTGTGCTATAAGATGCATAGAATATAAATTCTGAGGTAGTTAAATGGCAATTGCTTTAAAAACATATGTTGGAATTGTTCAATATAATAAAAGAAAAAAATCAATGAAAAATTAAAAAAATAAGAAAAAAGAAAGGAAATGAATCATGAAAACATAGAATTCTAATGTCCATATAAGGCTTTCAGTCTTTTCTTAAAAAGTGTTTATTAAATGGTATTTGGGTTGCACTGGAGCTTGGGGGAAATTCTCTCAACAAAGCCAATAATTCACTGGTCAGGAACTGCCTTGTACTGTGTACAGGCTTGTGAAGCCAAGGTCACATTCTTTTTTCTTTTTAACTCATTCTAAAGAGAAGCTAGAATAACAAAATCACATCTTTAAAACCACTCAGATAGAAAGTAGAATGGAAATACAATTTCAAGGCCCTGAGGTGGAGGCTAGCGCAGTTAAACACGTCTTGTTGGAGAGATACAGATGGGTTCCCTTGCCCCACACATGCTTCTGTTTCATGGAGACAATACCACACTATCCTTTCCCACTGTCAGTAGAAGTTTAGCCCCTAGCTAAGACTCAGTGGGGCTCAGAGAGCCCCCAATAACCTCAGAAAGACAAGCAGCTTAATTAAACATCTGGGCATTTAGCTAATAACATTTTACATCTGGTAAAAGTGTTGCAAACTAGATAAACAATCCACTCAACGCTTGTGAAGGAGAGCCATTGAAAAAAATCAGATAACATATCCACTAGCTTCCAAGGAGATTAATTCCCAAATAATAAGAATCATGTAACTCACCAGAAACTCCACCAAGACTCTAAGATCTTTTTCAAAGTCATTGCTAATAAGCCTGGTTTCACCCAATCTTTTATTTAAGTATTAAATGCATGAAATAATAAACAACTTTTTGGTATATATCTTTTTTTAGGTAATTAGGGCAAAGAAGCGATGTTGAGTTGGCTACACCCACCCAGTCACATGACCACCCAGTCACGCTCACCTACCCACCCAGCCATTAGGGCAGAGAGTCCCTTGCTAAAAAAATTGAAGCCCACCCCAAGTTTAGCCACTAAGAATAGAACAGCACCAAGCTGGAAGGCAGCAGACTGTGGTGCCTGTTGGTCTAGTGGTTAAGACACCAGGCTAAAAAGCCAGAGATCATGAGTTCAAATCCCACCTTAGCCATGAAAGCCAGACTGGTGACTTTGGGCCAGTCACTCTCTCTCAGCTCAACTCACCTCACAGAGTAGTTGTTGTAGGGAAAATGAAGAAGATGCATTTGATATGTTCACATCCTTGAGTTCTTTGCAAAAATAATAAAGGTAGGATATTAAGCAAACAAAGGAATAAATGCTCAGTGTTCGGTCTTGTTACACTTCATCAAAACCTTCAGCAGCTTGCCATGACTGCATCACTACATCAGCATGGTGAGGCCATTCTTGTTCAAACCTGATATAGGATTCCTTTCCATTGTTCTTTCCGGTCATTGTACTTTTTCTTCTTTCAAAAATATCTTTCTTTAGCATCAGGCTCTTTCCCTTAGTTGGCTCAAATGTGGCCAAGGTTTCATGAACATGGCTGGTAAAGAATCTGCAGTGCACATTACAACAAAGCTATTTCTAGGAGCTGATTACCTTCGGACAGGTGTTTTGCAGTTCATTCTTTTAAGTTTAAACCATTATATGTCTCCAGTTTTTCTTTTGGCTTACTGAGAACCTTCATCAGCCCTTCTCACCTTCATTGCTAGGTGGCAGTAGGTTACTGTCAGCATTCCCATCTTATGTGGCTGGTTTCCTTTGAGCCAAATTTGTAAAAGATGGAAGATGATTTGTATGAGTCTGAAACGGCATTTGAAGAGGGAAAATTAATTTTAATTTCTCCTTTTCTGCCAACAGATGTTCCACTCTTAATCCTGCCTGGTTTACTGCCAATCATATTAGAGGACCCAAGTCTGCTTCTAATATATTGATTAGGACACAAATGGTCAGAATTCTTCACATTGCCTTAAGGAAGCCATTGAAAAGAAACTTCCTATGGAGATGCATACCTATCCCAGTAGGCTATGCTGGTGTGGGGAAGAGAGAGGAAGCGATTCATTGTGGCAAGTCCTATCAGAGCCATAATATCACCAAGAATGGATAACCTTCCTTTTAAAATCTCCATGTGTTCTCACAACAGTTCACTAGGAAGACGAATGGCAAAGCCTCACAGTTTGATTATATTTGTCGGTATTTTGAAAATACCGACAAATATAATCAAAATGTAAGGCTCTGCCTTTTGTCTTCCTAGTGAACTGTTATGGATGTTTTAAAAGGAAGGTTATCAATTATTGCATTGAGAACTTGTTTGTCTGTCTGGAGTCATTTCATTGGGAGAAAACTGTCCCTATGGTGGTCCTAATTTATGTTCATCTCTGAAGTGAGAAATTGGTAAATGGATTGAACATGGCTTACCTTGCTCCAGCAAAGATTTGATTTCCCCAGTGCAAGCTCTTTAAACTGTTATTTTAATGAGGATCAAAGACTCTTGAAAGGTTTTGCAGCTTCTTTCATTCATGTTGAGTCCCATTGGAAGGTTCACACAACTTGTCTAACATGTTTGGATCCTGAACAAATGACTCTGCAAATACAGTATGAAAAGCAAGTACAGCTGAGAAATCCTAAATTGGAATCATGCTGGAAGGGGTCATGTGGGTTACTGTGTCCTATCCCTATTCCATGTAGAAATGCAAATTAAAGCATAAAGATATACAGCAGCTTAGCTGTTATCTGAACACATCCAATAAAAAAGAAATGGCACCACTTCTCTAAGCAACTGGTTGCTTTCTCAGTTGATTTTCAGCAAGAATTAACTAATACTGGTAGTCCTTGAGCTACAATCATTTATTTACTGACTGTTCAAAGTTACAAGGGCACTGAAAAAAGTGATACGATCATTTTTCACACTTACAATCACTGTAGCATTTCCATAATCATGTGATCAAAATTAGGGCACTTAACAACTGGCACATATTTATGACATTTGCAGTGTCTCAAGGTTATTGATCACTTTTTGAGAACTGATAACTAAAGTTAATGGGAAAGCCAGATTCACTTAACAAACATGTTACTAATTTAACAATTATTTACTTAATAACTGAGACAAAACCAGAGATGATATTCATCAGGTTCTGACCAGTTCTGGAGAACCAGTAGCGGAAATTTTGAGTAGTTTGGAGAACTGGCAAATACAACCTCTGACTGGCCCTGCCCCCATCTATTCTCCGCCTCCCGAATCCCAGCTGATCGGCTGGGTCTTCTTTTGTTGCCCTGCATAGGAGAACAGAGCTGGAAAGCAGGTTAGTGGAGTGGGGAGGGAATGGGATTTTGCAGTAACCTTCCCCTGCCATGCCCACCAAGCCATGCCCACAGAACTGATAGTAATATTTTTTGATTGGACAAAACCCCCTCAACAATTATGCCATTTAACAATAGAAATGTTATGGTCGTAAATCAAGGACCACCTGTAATAGTTAATCCGAATATCTTTGTATCTGTGTAAGCATTTGTGTATCTATTTTATATGTAACTACATATAAACACACATGTACATGTGAGAATCCTTAGTATGCTTTTAAATGAGATGTTAAGCTCCATCACACAGCAGAAATATTTTTTTATCTTTTTCCCATTGATTTTTTCAAGGAAAGCAGAAATTGAGAAAAGGATTCAAAATAAGGAATTCCAGTACATTTTCCAACTTTTTTTGTTCATAGAACTGTGTTTGGCTTCTTGAAAATTTGCCGTTTTGGTGATCTTGTGAAGTAGATCTTGCAGAAAGTTGTATCCCTTTTTAAATCTTTCAAAAACCAAAATAGGAAGCTTGAAGCAAAAGCTGTACAGCATAAATCTAATATATGCTGGAATTAGAGAAAATTCTAATTTTCTAGCATATCAGAAACATACTAGTATTGTTTTTATTGTAACCAGAGGAAAAAGCAAAATATTGTGGCATCCACCAGAGTGACATAATCATGCATTTTGGAACAAAGGGATGGAGCAGAGGTAATGCCAGTAGTAACAAAAGCTTCAAGCAATTTAGCATTAATTGGAACAATTTTAGCAGAGCCAAAAGATGCATTTCCCGTCCCCAAATTATTTTAGAGTTGCCATTAAACCTTACAGTAAAATGAATTTCATAATACAAAGTTTATGCCAAGGTTGAAAACACTAGACTCAGAACAAATCAAGGCAGTTCAGAGTTGCTTTTCATTTACTCAAGGCAGAGTAGGTGGCTACAATTTACTTTGACTTCAGTTTATGAAGTTCCCACTCAGATATGTAGGAACACTTTGCAAATCAAAGAAGGATGACATTTTGAGTTTACACGGGCTGGGAAAAAATAGCAAGTGATGAACAGGTCTGCCCTCAAATCAGTGTGATTATCAGGCTACATATGTCACTGATTATGGTATCTTGGGAGCGGGGGGGGGGACGGGACAGAACCCATTATTGAAGCACTTGACACCTGTGCCCCCTTGCTGAGCCCCCTTTTCCTTCCATATGTGTAAAAAGGTAGTTTAATATTTACCCCTTCCGGCTTTTCCCTTTGTATGAAATCCAATCGATTATCTGACATTTACTACAGATCCTCCATATACTACAAGCTTCTGTGCTGCTGTAACTTTCATTAGACTATTTATTGACAATAAACAATAAGTATTGGTAGTCTGTCATTTCAAAATCCTTCCTGCTTACTGTGAAGTTGGGACATGGTTTATTTATTTATTTTTAAATAGCATTATTTATACTTTTCTGGTATGTTTCACACTGTTCTGGTAATGAACGCCAAGTCACTTTAATATCGGGACTGTGTGGATTTTCAAAGGTGTTTTTTCCTTCGACAATTTCACACAAGTGCTCTCTCAAAACATAAGATGGCTCCAGCCAGGTTTGCTCCAGAGTTGACAGCTGTTCCACAAAGCTGCATCACTAGCTCAGTTCTAGGAAACTATGTTTTGCTAATCTGCTCTTGGCCTCCAGGGGCCCTCTCGGCAAAACCTCTACTGAGTATCATGAATGCTTGAGTTCTTTGCTCAGCTTGCCAAAAGCTTTGGAGAGTGCTGTGAAAGAAGCAACAGTCTTTCTTCTTGCAAGGCTGTTACAAGTGCGCTATCCAAATTCTATACCTCTTTGTCTTTTCCAGGATATTTTTTGCCAAAGTCCAAAGAAACATTTGCTTGGCGTAAGTCTTTTCTAGCCTAAACGTTCCTGTTCACTGAAGGAACTCACAGATGCACTGAAGCAAAGATCTCAGTCAAGGCAAATTTAATTCACTTTGCATGAGCCAACTCATCAACTCAAGATTTTAAGAGGACAGTTCACAAACTTCTGACTATTTCCTTTGAAATCCAGGAATCCCATTCTTCATTTATAAATTCCAGCATAATTCAAAGTGTTACAACATTCTGACAAAAAAAAAAACAATACTAGATCATAGAAGAGCAGGCTCCATTCCCCCCTACCTCCTGACAAAGTAATGCTTTAGAATCCACACAGATTTGCAGACTGACAAAGTTGGGTTCCTTTCAAAACCAAAGATCCGAAAGCAAAAAATAGAATAGGCTTGAATAGCTCAAGGTTCTGCTTTAGCAAATTATCTGTGAAATGGTGGCAGATGTTACCAGATATTAACTGAGATTAATAGCAATTCAGTAACAATAGCAATAGCACTTAGACTTATATACTGCTTCAAAGCCCTCTTTAAGCAATTTACAGAGTCAGTCTATTGCTCCCAACAATCTAGATTCTCATTTTACTAACCTCAGAAGGATGGAAGGCTGAGTCAATTTTGAGCTGGTGAGAATCGATCTGCCGAACTGCTGGCAGTCAGCAGAATTAACCTGCAATACTGCATTCTAACTACTGTGCCACCACGGCTCTTAAATAGGTTTCAAAATAGGTTTTTTTTTCAGAGTTTGAGCCTTGCCTCCACCAAATCTTGCTTTAAAAGTGACTCAAATCTGGAAATTGCTCTTTGGGAGGCAAACTAACAAAACACATGTTGGAATTATGAAGATAGTTGCTCTCAAACTAATCCCTATGATGTCTATAAGCTTCTCTATCTTCCTATAGATCCTATGAGTGTGTCTGATGGCTTATAATGGTTTTAAGATTTGATTGTTATGGTTGCAAGGAGAATAGCTGATGGGTTCACTAATATGAATGACCTTCTGCCAGATGTTATGTCTATAATCTGTTGTATGCAATCTTGACCAAGCTTTGCTATCATCCCATTGGTATAAATCAGTATACAGCATGATGTTATTGATGCATGCATGGGTGAATATGAATGAATGATGATGATATGCTTGGTGAGATGAGTGATATGTGTATGGTTATGTGTAAATATTTGACATGAGACATGTAAAAGAATGAGTACACACACACACACACACACACACACATCTCCTCTGACTCCTTATCTAACAAACTATGAAGTTTAAATGACTGTACCACCCATGATTTACAGAACAGTGTGCAAGTTCTAGAAATAGAATACAATATTCTAATTCTTCAGAGAATCAAATTTAATCATTGTCTTAGCAATACTTCATAATCACACATGTAAGAGTGCAATGATATATATAATGGCTTTCTATATTTCTTGTGCTATACAGATAAGCTCACATTTAAGACAACCTTTCCTAGTTCACACTGACTTGCTGTTTTAGCAGCAACAGCCAGATTACTTCATGCTACAGTTTTGTGTTGAGTTTTTTCAAAATGTGTTCAATGATATTTGAGCATTTAAATTAGTAAAAAAAAATCTGATAATCTATATTTAGTTGTGACTTATGAAAGAGTGACCTCTGAATCTCTTGGAACCAGCAAGACTTTCAGACAAAGTGATATGGGAACAGTAGATGTTACTGCTCTGCATGCCTTCAGGAGAATCCAAAATGGAATGAAAACTCAATTATTCAGAACAAATAATACTGTATATTTTTGATGTACTACATAGATCTTTTGGAAGTGTGAAACATGAGCTCTATAATTTTTTTAATGCACTTCATTAATACAACTAAAGCGAATATACTACTACATCTAAACTTTTGTGCTAATATTAAAAAGTCTTCATCTTAGGATAAAAGATTATCTTGCAGCAGCAAAGAAAAGTAAAGATCTATGTACTGTATTACAAGGTTACTTTACAGAAATGATGCTGGCTATTCCCAAGTTTAGCTTTAGGTCCACCTTTATTCTTTAAATATTAGTGATGCCTGTACTATTCTAAATTAAACTGTTTATTCTGTATATTAAACCAAATGAATGTCTTTTGTTTCTGGTCTATAATAGCAAGAAACAATTTTTGCACGGCACAAAAGATTTCTGAAAAAGGTTGATATTTTGAATGAAATGCTAGTAAATGAAAGTAAGTCACACATTATGTGTAGCCTATCTTAGCCACAATTGAGCCTATTATTTATGGAGTCAGCAAAGAACTCAAAGAGATTGAAATTGCTGCCTTGGAAGCAATTGAGGAATCATTAATGTGCCCATGAAACTCATGTCAAAATTCTCTCTATCCTAAAATTCTCTATATTGAACTGCATGTCCAACGAAAGTCATCAGACATCCCAGACAAATGGCTGTGCAATCTTTGCTTGGAGAGCATTTTCATTTTCTGTTAGAAGTATAGGAATTCTTTTGGAAAACAGCTCTGAGAGGGTAATTTGCTTGAATTTTTATTGAAAAAAAGAAAGAAACATGCCTTCAGAGATCTCTATAAGCCTGTTACTTGACCTTTACAGAGATCAGGGATTCAGAGCTAAAGAACCAATTCTACTCGGTTTCCAGAATTTCCAGTTTGGAATCTGCTACATAGAGATGAATGAATCCACCTTTTTCTCAAAGAAAAGTTTGCATTCAGTTTACAATTTACAAATATAGTGTAGAGTAGAAACAATGGAATGTTTGAATGTTGGCTGAAATGAAGAAGTTGGAGGAGGAAAAATATTGGGTTTAGAAAGCAGTCATACTTTGAAAACAATTCCACAAATGTACATTGGATTTTTAAAAATGCAAAGAAATGAAGATGAAAATATTTAATAGTAATATTGTTATTTGGAGGGGAGGGGTGAAAAATTAAATAATTTTCTGGATTTTTTCTGGAATTGGTCAGTGAGACCAAATAGAAATTACAATTTCAGTATGGAAATTATTCAAGCCAGTCTTATGTAACTTATTGTAGCCATAAAATGTAGTCAAAATTCAAAAGGAGCCAGGCTTGTTTTCATAAGAAAAGCTCAAGAGCAAGCAAATGTCAAAGTTAGACAAGAAAGAAGGTTCCTGAAATGGCTGCAGAGCTGGGAGTTAGGTATTTAACTGGGCAAGATGGACTATAATTGAGCATTTTTCCAACCCTGTTCCATTTTCAAATAACTCCTTAAATACAGGAAGCTTTCAGCTTCTGCCTGAGCAAATGTGTCACAAATGAACTCTGGCATCAGATCGTTCCTGATCACAGATTAAGCTTTTGTGAAGCAGATCTTTCTAGGAGTAGCCCAGTATTTTTGCATTGTTTATTCTCTAGCTTTTGCAAAATGACCAAATCTAGGTTCAAAAAAGATGTAGCTCTCCACCTCTGCTTAGATCAGAACTATCTGTATCCATTTCTTTGAGATCTTTCTTTTAATCTTGCTTCTCATCTGAGGAGAATTCCTCAGACAAAGACAAGACACTCAAGCCCATTTCCATTTTTTTAAAAAAAATCTATTAAAGGTTATAATTACAACAATAAAAACTAATACAAACTTTTTTTAAAAAATAGCCTGTCATTTTGAAATGCACTTTCAAAATTACTCTAAATCTTGGCAGATAGACTTGTTTCTTCTTCCATTAACTATCTTTAAGCACACTGTATCTATAGAGGCAGACACTCTTAAAATTAACTTCTGGTCCATTGTTCAAAAATATTCTTCAATATGTTCCACTGTTAAAATATTTTGCTTCACTAGGTAATTGTAAGTCAAGCTTGAGTGTTTTTCTTCTTTAATTATAATCTTTAGTTTCTTTAGTTCTCTCTAGGGCCTAATTTTTAAAGTCTTTATTGTATTATGTTTTCTTACAGAATTCAGAAGATAAGCATTTTCCTAGGAGTGAGATTCTATATAATTAATTCCAAAATCTTATTTCAAATTTATCTGGACTGTTAATCCATTTGTGGCTTTCTTCAATAAAAATTTCAATCACCCTTTTGCTGTTTATTTAAAAAAAGTTAAGTCCTTAAATTTGTGTTTAAAACTTCTTTCACTACAGACTGAAGGAAACTCTCCCAGTATGATAAAATCTGTCTATCCAAAACAAGTTAGAACATTTCTGTGTTGTTGATCAGTACTTTTAACTTTGAAAGAAGCCTTCCAACTCTCTTGATATGCAACACTGCTGAGAGTACATTGTTATAATCACAGAGGTCACATATTATGAAATTTGTTAATATGGTATCATTTCCAATTTTATTCCTAGATGAAAGATCCCCTTCAAGGTAAATGAGCTACTTTGGGAAAAATGTCAGTACAGGAATATGAGTTCTAAAATTCTCTGATGGTAAAGTCCTACCCTACAGATTTGCCTGACATTTGTTTTCAAGAAATTGAAAACTTGATGACATTGAAAAATCTCCACATAGGAAGTTTGTTCATCTCTGGCAGGTCAAATAACAATTGTGAAGGAGTTTTACTGTAATAATGGTCTGCATTCTAACTTAACTTTATGGTCAAAATCAGTTCACTCTGTGAAACTTCCAAATTACTGGATAGTTTTTAATTACTGGAATGATTCAATTTGCATTCTTTTCGTTTAAACTATTGATAATAGGTTCTTTTTCCAATAATTTCTGAGTATGTCACAAATAGTTCAAAGGTGTTCTCCCATGTCATATAGGAAAGTTAAAAGGAACTGTTCAGTTTTAGCACTGGATTTAATTTATACAGTATGTCTTCAGACTATCTCTGTTATGATTGAGAGCATTGTGGATCACATTGTTAGAAATCCAAAATGCTGAGAGCATCAGATAGGTTAGGAGTGGGGGATCAAGTATTTAAGGGATTCTTCTCCAAGAGCTGATTCCTGTTGGTATTGAGTGGAAGACTTAGAAGATCCTGATCCAGGTCCCTACTTTGCAAGATCCCTTGAGGCTCTATGTTCTTCCAGCTCCCATTTAACATATATAGGAAGCCATTAGACAGAATTATTTTTCTGCATCAGACTTGATAACATGTTGATTTTTGCATCTTTACCCTGAGCTGACCAAAAGATGCCGTTCATGATTTCTGGCAGCTGTGGGGTCAGGATGGGGGAAGAATAAGCTTCATCTTAATTCTAGAAACACTGAGTGGCTTTAGGATTTCTTGGATCAAAGGACTTTTCTTCTTTTAATGTTGATAGTGTAGTACTTCTCCAGATACAACTGATGTGCTATTTCAGATCCTCCTGGACTTATAACTCCTATTTGAAGAGCAAATGATAGTTATGGTCAAGAAGACTTTTGCACGACCTGTCTTGTGTGCAATTATATCCATTTCTGGATTAGGAGACACTGTTCATGGCTATTCATATTTTGGCTACTTCTTGGGCGGACTAATACAATGTGCTATAGATGAGGCTGCCCTCAAAAATGCTTGGAAACAGCAACTGGTCCACAATGCAGCAGTCAAGTGGTTATGGGCACACCTTGGCTTGGTCATGTCATATCACTGTTCCGTAAACTACACTGGCTTCTAGTAGGCTTCCAGGTGCAAGTTAAAGTGTTGATTGTCACAAACAAGGCCTTTCATGACAGGGGGCTGTATTATTTTTGGAACTACTTGTCTCCAATTAGCTGTACCAGATTTCATAGCATAGCATGTTTCCAGTTCTGTTTATTAAACAAATCATCTGTTAGGACCCAGGAAACATGCCTTTTCTGTTATGAAATCCGCCAAGCATTCAAGACCATTAAAGTCATGGACCAAGATGTTCAGTCAACCTATTTTATTTTATTATTTTATATTTTATTTTATCTATTGTTTTATATATTTTTATTTTATTTTAGCTTGTTGGAGCTAGGTTATAGGTCTCCAATCTGACTGATATCTATTGTCTTTTCTGTAATTTTTAAAATTGTATGTTACCCACCTAGAACCTAGAACAAGTGAGAGTTGGCCCAAAGGTGCTTTTTCAGGAAGCAACTAGACTGCTTCTCATCCAAGAAGCTTCTTCTCTGATAGGATAGTTGGGAATGGAAGAATTTATATTCCTTGCAGATAGCTGGTAAACTGCATCCTTTTAGCAGGTTGGAAGGAATATAAATCCCTCCATTCCCCACTATCCTGTCAGAGCTGAAGAAGTGTCTTGGATGATATGTGAAATGTCTTCAAAATGTCTTCAAAGAAAAAAAAAAAGTCCAGTTGACTCCTGAAAAAGCACCTTTGGGACAACCATGACCTGGATAACTTAGAATCTCTACAAACTTTAAGTCAGAGTTGGGCAAGCCATATAAATGGATGCAATGAATTGGTGTAGACTGGGGCCAGTGAGAAGGAGGTGCAAAAAAATGTGAGCAAAGCCAAGAAGAGAAGAAAGGACACCTTTCAGGGTATTTCTGCAAGACAATGAATGTTTACTTAGATGTGTGTGTCAGAGAGATTGCAGTATCCAAGCAAGTTTCTCAGACCTCTGATTTAATTCATTCCTGCTGAGTTTAATAGTTATTGTTTTGTAAAGTCATTCATTGCTTTATGTACCTAGAACATAAATCTGGTTGCACATATGGTTATTATTTTAATGGAAGAAGTAAGATAGAATGCAGTGCAGTGTATGAGATTAAAGAGGCTTTGTCTGTTTGTAATTAGAAATTATGGGGAACATCCATATACAGCCCCTTATTGGGTCATGCGAATGGGGAGCATCTATATAGCGCCACCTGATGGTGAAAAAGTTAGCAGCTGGTTTAATGTTTAGATAAGATTTACCAAAAATATCTATTGGCAGGATTTCTCTTAAAGGTAGTATAATTCTTTCCAATTTAAGAGTAGCCACTGAGTAAAAAAATCAAGGCTACCTCCCCCAAACATATATTTATGACATACTGCATACTTTTTTGACATAAAGCAGTAGTAAATGAAGTGATTTTATATTCAAAAGTTTCCAAACATAAGCCCAATATCTTAAAATAGGATAAAACATGATATCTGTCAAAAATATTGGGATTTTCTGTTACTCGGCAAAGAAATATTGATGGACTATCACAATTCACTGTAGTTTTCTAGGCTCATTATGTAATTTAATTATTGAGTGGCATGATGGCCTAGTGATGAAGATGCTCCCTTCCCACTCAGAAGGTTGAGATTCAATACTACCATAGGTAAATGGCAAATATTTCTTTCCTAGGGCAAAAAGAAAAAAAACATTTTCTGTGAACTCCACATAGGCGTCAGGAAGGGCATCTGGCCAGTAAATGCTCAGCTCTATCCAATTCCCCCAACTCTACCCCAAATTAAGAGACTACAGGGTCATAAAAAGGGAGCTTTAATGGAATTTAGTCACATATTCATTCTTTATAGTTATAGACGTGTGAAAGAAATAATTTCACTTTGACAGAAAGATCAATACATGGCTCAACCTGATCAATTAAAAGTGTGACTTCTTACAGTTTTAGGGCCAAAATCACTTAGGGATGATCTGGAAAACTGTCTGAAAAATCATATTCCTATATTGTAATTTAATGCTGATTTTAAAATATGTCTGGAAGCTTATAATTGTTAAGAAATAAGATTTTTCTAAAAAAAAAAGGAATACATAATACAAAAAAATAAACCTTTTAGCACCCATCCTTCTGAAGGAAGGAAGGAAGGAAGGAAGGAAGGAAGGAAGGAAGGAAGGAAGGAAGGAAGGAAGGAAGGAAATATCTGAGAAATGAATCAAGCAGAAAGGCTAATTCTGTTGATGCCTGCAACTTTCAGAGAAATGTTATTGCATGCTGATGAGCCATATAAATATATAATTTCAAAGTCTGAAAGTCTGAAATTATAAGAGATTGTAAAATCAGATGTATGAGGTTAAAAGTAGGTATGCTCCTCAGTAGTGCAATAATATATTTATCTTTTCCTATAATTCTGCCACTGCAATTTATGAAACCATCAGAGTAACAGTATTCTTTCTTTTCCCTGGATTGTAGATTTGTCTATTTTTATGCCCTCTACTCTTCACTGCTGCTACACATGTACCATTTGCAGTTTTAATCTTATGAAAGACTAATGTTCTGTCTGCTAGTATCTCATAATGAGATCCACGTAAAACAAACGAAGCTATTCTAAACTTGTACAGTGAATAGGAGAATGGTATAATTCTGTCACTGAACCTCATTTGCTTTTGTGTTCTGCTTCTCTGGTAAATTTGTTCTTACAAATCTAGCACATATCTATTTTTAAAGTTGCCAGAGTAAAATGCTTAACATTAGAGAATATTTATCAGACTATTCTGTCTGCTGGTGTCAAGCTTTGCATCTTCCAACCTGAACAAAGATATTTTTTTATTTCCTATCCATGGCAACTCATGGACATTTTATTTACTTATTTATTTGATTCGATTTGTCAATCGCTTGCAAGATAATAGGTATAAGTATAAGCATGAGTAAGAATATAGGAAATAGGTACAAATAAATGGGGACAATAGGACAGGGACGGTAGGCACGATGGTGCACTTATGCACATCCCTCACAGACCTCTTAGGAATTGAGGTCAATAGTGGATAGTTTGAGATTAAAGGAGTGGGGGTTAAAGGATGTAACAATAGAGTCAGGTAGTGCATTCCAGGCATTGACCACTCTGTTGCTGACATTTACAGCACTTCCTTTAATTTTTTTGGTTCATGCACTGGGATTCTTAGCAAGCATCGTCAAAGCAAATCTTCATCATGGTCAAAATTTTACAGAGAAACCTCTGCCTCTCCTACTACTGCTGAACTATAACTTCCAACCCAACTCATCACTGGTCCTGCTTATTGCAACAACTGAAATATGCAATTTTAGTAAATTCTGAAATCTTTCTATCCCAAATTTAAATGATTGCCTCACTTATAGGTTTCTGCAGGAGAGACAAAGGAAACAAATTATGAAAACATGGATAATAATATCATAGTACAAAAGGCATAAATTATGATCTTGCATCAGATACTGGGATGCAAGTAAACATCTAATTTGAGTGATGATGTCACTGTATGGATATGCCTTTATAGAAATGTCTAGATCAGATTATCTCTCCCAATAAAGGTTAACCCTAACTTTTCTGTTATTGGAATGTAACTAAAGATCAGGCACCTGAAATAGACGGTAATTTGCTAGCAATAGTAGAGCATTTCCATGGTTCTAATAAGTGAGGTGGGAAAATAAAAGGTTGTTATTTGCTTTTATGTTTTAAAATTTTCTCTTGTTTAGTGAGATAAGCTGTGAAAATTAACCCCGAAAACATGCAGAAATGGTTGGGGTGCTTTAAAATCAGCTTCTAAGTAAAGTTGGCAGGAGCTGTTGTTGAAAAAGTATTCTGTTTATGTCAATGGGAGTTGAATGAAAGCCTGGAAGCTTATAGTCTTTACAAAGTTTTATAGAATAGAATAGAATTCTTTATTGGCCATGTGTGATTGGACACACAAGGAATTTGTCTTGGTGCAAATGCTCTCGTACATAAAAGAAAAGTTACATTCATCAAGAGTCAAGGATCATAAGGTACAACACTTAATACTGGTAATAGTCATAGGATACAATAAACAATCAAATCATACTAGGAAATGGTCAATATAAATCGTAATGTTACAAGTGGCTAAGTTATAGTCGTACAGTCACAAGTGGGAGGGAATGAAAGATAAGGAGTGATGAGAAGATTAATAGTAATAGTAATGCAGACTTTGTAAATAGTTGGACAGTGTTGAGGGTATTATTTGTTTAGCAGAGTAATGGTGTTCGGGGAAAAAACTGTTCTTGTGTCTAGTTGTTGTGGTGTGCAGTACTCTATAGCATCGTTTTGAGGGTAGGAGTTGAAACAGTTTATGTCCAGGATGTGAGGGGTCTATAAATATTTTCACAGCCTTCTTTTATTGCTGCTTTCAGTACTTAGTAGAGTGATGGTTTTTAGCACCACTGAGGAGAATTTAGAAGATAATTCTATTAAATTTGGAATTGTCCATATTATTAATCAAAATAAAAAATACTGATTCTAAAGAAAAAGTAACTTTCTGATTTTGATATTGTGTAGCTCTAATCATGTCCTCTTATTATGCTTGGGGATTATATTTAATCCATCATGGGTTCCCCCAAAGAATAGATCTTATATCCAGTGATCCAAATCCAGTAGGATAAGAACAGTCTTATTTTTCCTAATATCTGCCATATGTATCTTAACATATTGCAAATTACAAATATTAGTTCATTTTCCAACCTGTATTAAGCAACATATGGGAATTGTCATGCAATTATGACTTAGAGTCCTTTCTATATATGTTGGATAATGAACAATAAAGGCAATTTGCTATTTGGCTATGGGACTGATTTGTCATATATTTATTTTCACTAAAAGCTGGCAAGCAAAAGAATCTTTAAACAATAAAAAAAACCTTGAGCAGAAAACATGATATTGGATGTGAAAAGTATTGCAATCAATAAGTCAGCTTTTATATAATCACTCAATGAACCTGGGGATATGTTAGCTGTTTAAAATGAATGGAGCAAAAACTCTGTAAACTGTAAAAGGGAAATACTTCCTTGCTCAGATAAGTCAGCAGCCCAATTAAAATACTTAAGATCCATCTTTTTCCAAAAAGAAGTCATCTGGATTTCTTGTATTTGGACCTTTAAAACAGAAGATATAATTTCTTTGTCAAGAAGGAATGACAGTTAGTCTATTGAATTAAAAGCCTTTTCTCATCTATTTATTTGACTTTAAGGTTACCAATAAAATGAAATGAAATAAACCTTATTTTTTATAGAAAAGGAGAACTATTCAAAAGCATTACAATTTGAAGTAGATTGACAACATTCATGTCATTTTTGAACATCCTGGGCTGAAAATTATTAGCTTGGTATGCAGAAACACACCTAGAGTATATATTATCTATTATCTGTTGTTCAGATTAAATAAATCTACCTTCAGGGTATACTGTAATACACCTTGTTAAGTCACATCACTCAAAAATATACTTTGTGGAAGCAAGATACTTCATCTCAGGAAAGCCTCAAGGCCAGTTTGAACATAAGTTACGCCAGTAGTTTCTCATCTGTTGGGGCAGCATTAACCAATTTGACTGAATAATCACACTAGTGAGCTAATTTTATGGTTAGAGAATATTGCTTGAAATGATAATGGAAACTATAAAGTTCAAAACAGAGATAATGGGACAAGCATTCTTTTCAAGGCTCTTCAAAGTTGCAGAAAGGGAAGGTGTACCTCCTGTCTGAATTCAAATGCCAAAGTGTAGTGTGTTTCACTAACAGGTCAAAGTGACAGTTGCTTTGATAAGGTTTGGTGTCTCATGACCTCCAGATATAATTTTACAGCCGAGATTCTTCAGGGTCATTCTAACAAGCTATGAGTGTCAATAAAACCAATTGATTACAGACATAAAAAAGAGACAAACAGTACAAAATTTAAATTGGCTGCTTAAGCAAAATACTAGGTATACCAAAAGCACACCAAACAGCACAAATTCTGTATAATAAACAAGGAAACATAAAAGGTGCATTTTTCTGATTGGTTGCACAATCCAGCTATTGGAATTCACTACCTATCTCTATTCAATTTCTAATCAATAATTTGATTATTTTGGTCAGTTTCACAATCAGATAAGAAAATCATCAATATTTCATTAATCTTCAATTTAATCCTTCTCCAATGTTTTCATATTGTAATATGGAGTCTATACAGAAAGATTCTTAGAAACCAGGTTTGAGCATAACCTCTTTTTCTTTATTGTCAATTATGAATTGTCAATTAAGAATCAGAAAATGTATTACTATCATCATCATCATCTCATCATCATCATCATCAATCATCAGTATTATTGTAGATAAATTTGGGGTCATTTCATGCTGAAGCCTTCCTGAACTTTGAGGATGAATTCTTCTGCCCTGTCCTTTTCTTAGATGGAAAATAACAACAACAAAAAAAGCAAAAAGGATGCTTGGCAGTATAATCTGAAAATAATATGTTGCTTTATAAATTAGTCTTTCAGAAGAAACCTGATTGGGTCAAATTATTTCCCCATGTAAAATAAATATTAAATAAATGTATAATCCTGATTTAGGCACAAAACCACCTGAGTGGCCTTGTACCTGTCCCTCTGTCTCATTCCTAGGAAGAAGATAATAGCAAACAACTTCTGAAATCTTGCCAAGAAACTGCAGGAACTTATACATGCATGCACTAGAAGTCAACACTAATATGAACACACACACACACACACACACACACACACACACACACACTGACAAGACATCATTCAATTTTGCCAATAATAAATTTTTACTCTTAATAACTTTCTGAAATTAAATCCTTAAGATAATTATCTTGAAAGTGTACTAAGTTCTACAAATATATTTTGGGATCTTGCAACATAACTAGGGTGGCACAGTGGTTAGAATGCAGTATTGCAGGCAGAGTCAATTGGAGAAGCTGGATTTGTTTAACAACCATGTGATTCACTTAACAACTGCAGTAAAAATGGTCATAAAATTGAGTCTGGTCACATGATAACTTGCTTTACGATTGCATAAATTTATGATGGAAATTCCACTCTAAATTGTGGTTGTATGTTGAGGACTACCTATAAATGAACAAGATGACCATTTATTTTGATGGAAGGCAATCCTTCCTTCCTATTATGATATATTGCATATGACATACTGGTAAATAGAGACTGAGTTTGGGAACTTCTGCTGAATTTCCTTAGACTTTCTACAGTTAACTATTATAGAAATTTAGAACATTTGTTTTGCTTAATAAATGTTTCTATAAGAGATTGTCAAGATTTAAATTCATAATGTGGAGGTCTAATGAGTATAGGCTGAAGTAGGGAAAGTGGGAAATGATTGTCATTTTAAATTATGATAATATACCCAAGAGTACTATATTTAATTTTATCCATTTGCCTAAAACTGATTTTACATTTTTCATAAGTGGATGATCATTTATCAGCACTCTTTCTCCAAGCAATTTTCCTACTAGTATCCCAATATATTTGAGAGAGAAAAAATAGAATTGCCTTCCTGAAAGCTTCAGAACAAAATACAATATACGACTAGTATATGAATGTGGTGGAATCAAAGATGGTTTTCAAAGATAAAAAGGATAGAGTGGTACAGAGAATGAGATTGATGTAACATACATTCGAAAGCCATTGTGGTATAGTGATTAAAACACCAGGCTAGAAACAAAGAGACTGTGAATTCCAGTCCTGCCTTAAGCCTGAGTTACGCTTCTGCATCACTGCATGTCAGGAAACATATGCATCTATTGTTCAGAGACGTTTGAATATTAATGTTTTGAGTAGGGAGCACTCTAACAACAAAGCACAGAAAACATAGTCAGAAAAACCAATCATCCTTCAAGACACTCATCTGTGCAGAACACACAATTGAGATTTGAGAGGTGTGTGTATTGGCCCATCTGCAACCATCTGTAACCATTTGCAACCTATGCTTACCCACCAACCCTTTCACAGCATAGATATGAATTGATACTATGTGCAGTTGTAGACAAGTGTAAATCAAGCTTAAGACACAAACCAGCTGTGTGACCTCAGGCAAGTCATTCTCTCTCAGTCCCAAGAAGCAGGCCACTTCTGAAAAACCTTGTCAAAACAACTTCTTGTTTTGGAGCTTGTCCAGGCAGTCACCAGGAGTCCAAATCTTGATTTAAATAAAGAAGAAGAATAAGAAGAAGGAGAAGGAGAAGGAGAAGAAACCCATACGTTCAGTTATGTTTTTTTCTTTTTTTATTTAACTTTTAATTTCTTTAACTTATTTTTTTGTCTTTTCTGCATTTTACATAGTGTTGCACAGTCCAAAAAGAAATGCTATGATTGGTATATAAGGATGTACTCTGAAATCTTTTTAAAATTGTTATTGCAGGCTTGATGATACTGAGAAGTGATCTTATTCTCCTAAAAACGGGAGCCATATTGGATACAATATACCATAGAAATGGAGCAATGGGTAAATATATGGTTGAAAAGACTGAAATTTACATTATGTTATAATCTTAAAAAGAACTATTATAAACTGAATTGAATAGTTTATTTGGCCAAGTGTGATTAGATACATAAGGAATTTTTCTCTGATGCAGAAGTTGTCAATGTACATGAATAATGATAATGATGATGATGATATAATGATGATGATGATGATGATGATGATGATAATAATGGGGAATAAGAAGATAATAAGAAGGATAAATAATAATATTACATCCATACTATATGCTATATGGGTAAATATACCTAGACATTAGACAGCACTGTGAGAATTAGGCATTCAGCAGAGTGATGACACGAAATTGGTGTGTTGTTGTGTATATAATGAGGGAAATTGTCTAACATGAATAAAAATAATTCAGATCTATGTTGGAAATGTGAACAATAAGAAAGAACATTTTCATTGTGCTTAGTAAACATTTTTAGATACATAAGATTTTAAAGATTAATTTGAAATTAAAACCAGAGGCTTTTCTTTTGGGGCTAATGGAAAAACCTTTGGAATACAGTTTTGGAACTTTTACTTTTTACACATGATAACTGCAGTAACATTATTATATGCATAAAGGTGAAAGGATTCAATGCAACCCTCAGTGGAGGAATGAATAGTGAAGATGATAGAATTTAAAAGATGGCCAAATTGATTTTATTTTAATTTAGGAAAAGACATTATCTATGTTTATTGTTGAATGGAAACTATTTACAGACTTTTTGTGTGTAATAGAAAAGAATTAACTTATGATTTATGGTTTTGCTTAGAAAAAAATAGATTATAAAACAGAAGAAAGTTATGTTGTAATCACAGTATAAGAGGTAAATTTATACTTGTACTTATGACTGCTATAAGGAAAACCAGAAACTATTTTTTAAAATTTCTTTTTCTTTTTTCTGCACATTTGATTTTGTCTTTTACTTTTTTCCTTATTTTTATTCTGTATTAATTTCAGTGAATTTTTAATCTTTCATTTTAATTGTTTTAATAAAAAATTATACAGAAACTGAGAGGTGGAAAAGGCACAATTGATTGTTTATTTATGATCAAACATGCTAATTTGCCATGGTGGTGCAGTGGTTAGAATGCAGTATTGCAGGCTAATTCTACTGACTGCCAGAAGCTCAATCCTGACCGGCTCAAGGTTGACTCAGCCTTCCATCCTTCTGAGGCAGGTAAAATGAGAACCCAAATTGTTGGGGGCAATATGCTGAGTCTGTAAACCGCTTAGAGAGAGCTGTGAGGCACTGTGAAGCGGCATATAGGTCTAAGTGCTATTACTAGGTCCTGAAAGAAAAAAAAAAGCTTTTTTGCTGAGTTAGGAATAAAAAACGAATGTCATTCATAAAGGAATCAATCTTACATTCAATGCAAATGTTGCAAGGGCTACTGCCTTGTCAGGCAATATGACTTCAGATTATCTTTGGTAGTGATTCACTGGCAGCTGTAAAAAGGCAAAGATAAAGAGAATGTCCAGGCCTCATGCTTCTTCTCAAAGCAATAACATGAAACTCTGAATATTCATTCTCAGTAGTGTTGGTGAACTTTTGTAGGAATGTTTAAGGCTGAAATAATTTCTTCCTCAACCCTAATCTTCAAAGTAATTTAAAAAGTTAAATATCATCCCACTATACTTCTAAGAGAGAAAAACTGCAGGGCATCTTAGTGCATCATTGAATGCTCAATCAAATGCTTGTGAAACTACCATCTGCTGATTCAGCATGAAACCTCATTTGTTGGTGCAATGTAATTAGAAATAAAAGAATCGATTCTCTATGCAGGAACTGATGCCAACATCTCCAAATTATGTCTTAATAATATCTGCAAGAATCCAAGAATTCTTCATCGTTCCTAATCTTAGTAATGCCAACAAATCTAAAAGTTTATCAAGCCCCTTAACCTCAACTTATTAGATGAACAGTTTTAAATGAGGTGTAACTACTTCTTTAAGTATTTATAGGACTCAATATTACACCTATTTGTGGTTATTCATTTTTCCTCAGGGGTTTTTAATTATAGCAATTGGTCATTTGGCTATTAGATTGGTGAAAGACAACCAGCTCTGTGTTCAGTTTGACCAAGAAAATAATAGATCTTTCTAAAACCATTTAAAGCAGAGCTATAAAAACTGGGAATTAACAAGTTTCTAAAATGTATTGTTGAAGAAGTGAACAATCTCCAGTGCTATTTGGAAGATTATTTTTGCTTTTTTGTTAAATTTGCCCTCTAATTTTTTCCCCTCAAGGATCCGGCTAATAGTTTTCTCTCAATAGGAACACTGGATTTCAAATGTTTATATTTGAATTGTTTAGTTAACTTTGCTTGCAAAGCAAATACTCCTGTTGCATTCATGAATAGAAGAGGAATAATCAATGTTTGAAATTATATTTTTTCTTACTGACTCTGCAGTGTTTTGAACAAAAAAAACCTGCTCTGTAAAGCATTAACATAAAGAATTGGCAGACAATCAGATCAGGAATTTTCTTTATTAGAAATAAAATTCTCTTTTATATTACATACAATTTGCAATTCACTAAGAAAAAAGTAACACATAATATTTAGAGGCATTCCAGATGCAAGATGCAATCTTGTACATTGAACAAATGAAATAAAAGGATGTGACTGAGAATTTAAATGGATTACAATCATTGTTTTTAAAAAATAAAATAAAGGGCAACTCATGGCTTATCAACACTGCAAACTCAAATACAGGGATATACAGTATTTCAATGTGCCTCATATAATTCAACAAACATTTTATCCTCCTCCCCTACCCAATCAGCATATTGTCTTCCCTTTAAATTGGGGGTTCTAAAATCTTGTGGATCAAAATTCCTGCAGCATTGCAAACAAATTTGAACAGGGTTTCTATGAACTTGCAATGAGCTTGTCTAAGCACAGTATAGAGGAAGATATCATCTGAGAGGGCTCCAGGTTTATGTACCCAAGGCCTGTTAAGGTCTGTCTCTTCCTATCTTTAATGCCATGGTAAGTGCCCTGTAGTTGAGTCCACTTTGATTAATTGATTGATTATGTGCCATCAAGTCAGTGTCAATTCTTGGCAGCCACATACATTTTCTCTATAACAATCTGTCCCTAACCTGGTCTTTTAATGGTGCACTCACCACCACTGTAATTGAGTCCATCCAACTTGCTACTGGCCATCCACTTCTTCTCTTTCCTTCTATAATTTCCCAGCATTTTATATTCTTTTCCACAAGGTTAGGACTTCTGATATTGTATCTAAAGTAGGATAATTTGTGCCTGATCATTTGTGCCTTGAATGAGCACTCCAGATTAATTTGTTCAATGATCCATTGGATCCGATAGAGTCGTGGTGGCACAGTGGTTAGAATGCAGTATTACAGGCAAATTCTGCCCACTGCTAGCAGTTTGATCCTGACTGGCTCAGGGTTGACTCAGCCTTCCATCCTTTTGAGGTCAGTAAAATGAGGACCCAGATTGTTGGGGGCCATATGCTGACTAGGAAAACTGCTTACTAAGGGTTGTAAAACACTATGAAGTGTGCCATCATTCTGCTGAACACTTAATTCCCACAGCACTGTCTCATTCCTCATCTTTTCTCATCTTCTCATCTTTCCTACTATCTTCTTCTATTGGTTTCTTATGATTTATCAATTGTTGTTTGTAACTTATGATTAATAATTGAAACTATGGTTTATGACCTATGGCTTGCTGTTTATATGTACATTCTGAGCATATGCACTGGAGATAAATTCCTTGTGTGTCTGATCACACTTGGACAATAAAGAATTCTATTAATTATTATAAATCTAAGTGCTATTGCTGTTGCTATTATTGGCTGTCCATTGTATTTACAGGGAATCATCCAACACTAAACTTCAAAAGCATCAATATTCTTCTTATTCTGCTTCTTCAAAGTTCAACTTTTACTTCCATAGTGATACAGAGAATACTGTCCTGTTCAGATTTCTGATTTTTGTATTGGAGGTATAAGCACATCACAATATATATTTTTCCAAGGCCTTTATGACTGTTCTACCAAATGCTAGTCTGTGAACAGGAAGCCCAAAAGCCACAAGGTCATAATTATCTGCTTACATTTACCAGTTGGGGATAGTTGTGTAGAGACTGTAAAGAAAAGAAGTGATGTCAGCAAGTTATCTTGACAGCAGAGCCAAAGGAAGCTGTCCAAGCATAAAGCAGAGTAGGTACAATATTGATCCAAAGACATAAATTTACTCCTCACCCTGCTTGATTTTATTGGCTGAGATTCTAAAATAGTGTCCAGTTTCAGATGTCCCCTGAAAACTAAGCTTCTACCATTTAAACACCTACCATTTGAAGAAACGTGCTTATATTCATTCCTATTCTTCTGAACCACATCCTTTAAATCTCCTGCAAAAGTCTTCAGAATGGTGCTTCCCCCTCCCTTGTCCCATCCATTGTTGTTGTTAGTTGTGAAGTTGTGTCTGACCAATCACAAATATTCATGAACTTATGTCTGCTCTAAACTCTGAAGCTTTTGCTTGTATTTGGCTTGTCTGACCACATTGGAAGAATCTACTGTACATCTAAATGTACACTATTGTACATTTAGTCATATATTATTATGTATATAAAGAAGTTAATGAATCCTGCTGAATCAGTCATCTGTGTGTGCTTTCTGGCTTTGATTTCTGCAATAAATTTTAACACTGTTTATAGTGAATCATCCATGAATATCAAAGTACAGATTGTCCTGTCTATCATCTTGATATACAAGCATATGTTTATTGGTTGATGACCAAAATAAAGTTTCTGTCTCTTTGTTTGTCTAATATGCAAGCACAGTAAGTCTTACATACTGAAAAAAATGTTTCTGTCAAAACTTTTGTTAACTTTTTCATCTCAGGCTGTGATGACCTGTTTCAGTCCATAAATGCTGTTTTGCAATTTGCAGGTTAAATCTACCCAATTTGGATCTATTGATTTTGGAGTTTGCTTCATATATTGCTCACTATTATCTTGATACAGGAAGACTTGTTTTCACATCTAAGTGCTTCACCTGCATTTCTTTACTTGCACACTTTTTGTGTGTCCTGCTTAAATACTGGGTTGAATATCTTTTCATAATCCTTTCCGAGCAGGATTTCTGTTAATATCCATTGGCAACTGCTCTGGCTTTACATCATTCAACTTCCCCATTTATTAATTGTACTTAACTTTAAATTTATATCCATTTATATCCAATTGCCTTCCAGTCTTGTGGCAGTCAGGTGAATGTCAGTTTTGATTTCCCTGAACCAATTCCATGACATCTTGTGCAGCTTTCCCCTTTGTGATGACCTTATTTATAGGTAGCTGTTCAGTCTCTTGCCAAGCATTAAATCCACACACTTTGCAGGTTGTCACCATATATTGGAGTTTTCTAGATGGCATAGCCTTCATTGTCTGATTTGATTAGGTTCTATAGTCTATCCAGCTGTTGGCTGAATATGCTACTTGGTCACCATTTGGTCTGATGCTTTGGGCATGTCTCCTGCTTCCACTATGCCTGTTTGGTTGATATAACCCCAGCCTTTCTGTTGACTGATTGTTCTATCTCGCTTCCTACTTCACAGTCCACTTAATCCATGATTCCCAGTTGCAGGGTCTCATTGAAGGATGCCTTGCTGCACATGACCACTTTGTGTCAGGCTCTGGATCTTCTATACCCCTTCCCAGAGCTCGATAAACCTGAGGGGTCCAACTAGGGGTGTCAGGCAGGACAGTGCACCAGTTCTGGCACAGATAATGCTCCTACGAATGATTGGGGTAGAACTAACTGAGTTCCGGTAACAGATCGGCTGACGTGCATACAGTATCACCCATGATGTGCCACCACGACAATGGGACAGGATGTAAAAACACAAACATTGAAGGAAGATGGTGGGGTGGACACACTAGGGGAGAACCATGATACAGAGGACACACAATGGTTAGGTTCAGCGAAGAGGAATTAGGCATGGGGAAGAGGCATGGGGGATATTAGGGGCTTCGGACGGTTGTTAGGTGAGCAGAGCGAACAGGGGAAAGTGGGGTCATTGGATATATAATGCACTGAGAAACAGTTGCTCCTAGCACCAACTTTGCGTGGGTCAACTGTTTGTTCTTGCCAGAGTTTTGAATTGGATTGCTGTGAGGTGAATAAATCAAACCGTGACTACAGCTGAACATGAGTGCCAACTTGTTTTTCTGCGCAATCCTTCCAGACATAAGAGGCAGCTGAGACTTTGTATATCTTAGGGTTAAAGAACTATTACTATATCCCACCATGATGTTCTCAGTGGCTTTGTTACTCAGCTTTGAGCATCTGTCACTAGAGATGTAAATGTAGATTTAGCAGCTAATTAGTCTTATAGGTGATCCACGCTTGACTTTGTGCAATCTCTTGAGATACAATATCTTTTCTGTAGCATTTGTCAGAAGATGGTTCTATAGGTAGTTAATTGCCATCGACGCTTCTCTCCAGAATTTTTTGGGTAAGGTACCATATATCGGCATCTTCTCATAAACATTGTTGTGTTTCTCTCTGTTTCATTATGGTACTCAATGCCCTGTTGTTCCAAGTATACATTTCTCAGTTCACATGCTTTTCTGTATTGGAATTTGTTGTTCCCTGCTGCCATTTACCCTTTGATTTTTTTCCAGAGTTTTATTTTGCACTTCTTGAGTTATATCCTGGCATATCAGAAGAAGCTATTGATAAAGCTGTTGCCATAGGGGGCATGTTCAATTTTTATCCGGCTTCAGAATTACCGTTCCTAGTCATCTGTACAACATGTGGTACCTTTCTGCTCAATAGGTACACTATCATTCTACTTCTTTGCTTCTGAAGAGTGTGGACAGATTGTCTTCTCCTACAACTTGAGGATGAATCTTTGGCCACAATGCAGCTATTCTTGATCAAATGCTTCACATCAATCAACTTCCATCTGTTCTTGACACATACAGTAACTTTTGCAGGGATCATGTATTTCACAATTAAGACAGCATGAAAGTCTATCAGTTTGAAAACTTTGAGACACCATTTTTCCCCATAGCATTCCTCTTACCATGACTCAGAAATGACCACAGCAGAGTGGGTGGTCTCACACAAGAGTGGCAATTGACTACAGCTGCTTTGAGAGGGATAAGGCCAGGGGTGGGCTTCAAAAATTTTAGCAATGGGTTCTCTGCCCATTGGCCTAGTCAGCCTCCTGCACCATGGTGGGGGACAGGCACTTTTGCCCTCCCTGGGCTCTGCAGGCTTTCCCGGGCTCTGGAGCTCTCTGGAAGCTGAAAATGGGCCCATTTCTGCCCTTCCAAACTTCCAGGAGGCCTGTTTTTTGCCCTTCCTGAGCCTCCAAGCACGCAGGCCTGCATCCAAAACTTACCTGCATCCAAAATGGGCTGTATGGGGACTCCTGGAAGGGGAGGGCAGGGCAGGGCCAGCCAGGAGTAGGATTTTGGGGTACTCCAAACTGCACAGAATCTTAGCTAGGGGCTCTCCAGAATCCCTACTAATGCCCAGCAGCCCACTCCTGGATGAGGCAGTTGTGGTGCTCCCATTAAGCATGGAGGTAGATCTTGTTTTATTTATTTTTTTCAATGGAAAAGCCTTCTTTCTTGCTGGATCTAGCCTTAGCCTGCTTCAGTGTGGGGCAGTGTCTGAAATTGAGAATCCACAATAAAGTCATGTCTTCTGTGAATGATCTGTTAAGGTCATGTCCTTTGTGAATTATCAATGGGCTGTCCTGGAGTTGGGGCCAGGAGGCTGCCAGGTCGGGCAAGCAAAGCTTTGCAGCAGACAAGTCCATTGTTGTATAATTGCTGTAATAAAGAACTGAGTCATCTCCGGTCAGTAGATCCATCTCGTCTAACTTTACCTGACTTTCTTTTCCTCCTGTAACTGTACTCACCCATCCGCTTGTTTTTCATGACCTCTAGAACAACCTGGCCTTTCTGTCTCTCATCTAAGGCATTTTTAAAAGGACTCTGGTAAGAAGCATAGCAGCGAAGCAGCTTTATGCCTCTTGCTTTTCGTCTTCCCTGCTTCCGAATGGCTTTTCAGCTCTCAGCATTAAATGGAGATGAACCAGCATTTCTTGAGCTCTTTACAATCTCATTCCATGCAGCTTCCATCACAGATTCGATTTACTGTTTAAATTAGCCTACTCATATAATCTGTGTAGGAAAGTCTACATTCCTTTGACCATTTGTTCTCATCTTGATTAATTAACTGGCTCTTTTCCATGGATAAACTGAGTCTAGCTGTAGCTTTCCTGTGTCTTTTGTCCTAAGCTGACAGAGCTCCGGCTTTGAAGGCACAAGCCATAGACACAGCAGAGAGGAAAGAATGGCATGCAGCCTAATGATTTATGCATACAAAGCTGGATTGCTGGCAGTTCTCCCTAGTACATTGTCCAGGCAAGCTGGCAGTCTGATTGTCCAAGCAAAGCCTAGAGTGAGTTCTGGAAGGGTTCCAGGTTTGGGTGCACAAGCCTTACGATCAGATGGATCACCCACAGCCAGATTCACTTTCATTCTACTTATACAAGCTGGTAACAAGGTCAGTTGCTTGTGTATCATGGAAGGAAAAAAAAAACTAGGAAGCTTTCTTAACAGCGTAAGGCAGATTTCAAGAACGATACAAAATAAATATGAGTGGTAATCTTTTGTGTGCTTATTTCCAATGATTTTTGGTTGTTTCCAATGAAGATGTTTTGTTTTTATAAGGTTGCAAAGTTTTATTGTTTTAGATTGCTGTTGTCATTGTTATTTGGATTTAAAACATAGCTGACCACTCCAATGGGCTCTGGGCAGCTTACAAAATACAGTGCTAAATCAAAACAATTAAAAACATAAATAAAACAACTCAGATTAAAATTCAAGCATTAAAACAAAGCTTTTTAATAATTACCAGCAAAATATACACACAACCCAAACAGCCCAGGCCGGAGAAGAAAGCCATATCTTCTTTTTTGGATCCCCAGGAGAGAGGCATCATCCATATTTCAGGGGGGAGGGAAATGTTCCAAAGGTGGGAGCTGAAACAGAGAAGGCACACTTCCTTAATCCCACAAAACAATAAAATTTAATAGAAAGAAGGTGAAGTTCTCCCACTGATATGCTGGAACATACAGGTTGGCAGAAATAGAGACAGGTATTTTCCCAGGTAACCAGTTTCTATGCATGAGGGGCTTTAAAGTAGCAACCAGCACCTTAAATTAATACCTGAGCCAACTAGTAGCCAATCTAATTTTCATAAACAGTGGTCACACATGAGCAGTATCTATTCCTGCTCATGCCATTGAAACCTCCAGATGGTCTTCAAGGGCAGCCTTGTGTAGAGCACACTGCAATAATCTAATCATGAGGCCACCAGGATGTGGGTGACCATCTACAGGGCTTCCTGTTTGAAGAACAGGTGAAACTGGCACACCAGATGCCCTGTGCAAAAACTCTCCTGACCGCAGCAGCTACCTGCTCCTAGAGCAGTAGCTGTGAATCCAGAAGGACCCCTAAATTGCACACCAGTCTTGAATGGGAAAGTGCAACACAGGCAACACCAAGGTTGGAAATGTCCCTGATCCCAGAGGTAGAGGGTGGACCAAACAGCCACAGCCACTCAGTCTTATCGGGACTGAGCTGAAATCTGTTTCTCCTCATCTAGGCCCAAACAGTCTCAAGACACTGGCTCAATACCATGGCAGTTTCATTTGTGCAGCCCATAGTAGAAATGTAAAGCTGGATATCTTCAATGTATTGATTGTACAGAAGCCCAAACAGACAGATGATCTTTCCCAGCAGTTTCAGGTTGCGCAACCTACAAGAGCCTGGTTTCTTGAGGACTTGCCTGTCTCACAATATATAAGTAGTTCATGACTTACAAACATAATTGGGGCCAGAAATTTTGTAGCTAGGTGTGGTGGCCTCTCAGCTGCTGGTCCATCTAGTAGCCAAAGCAGAGGAGGAGGAGGTATGGGAGTCAGGGTCAGCATCAAGGCAACCTGAGAGCTCTGAGGGGGAAGAGGGAATGGAGCTGGCAGAGAGAGAGAGAGACAAAGGCAGAGCCAGGGCTGTCCATCAGCCCTCAGATCGAGAGTCAACAGCCCCCAGGTCTGGAGCTGGCTGATGAAGAACAGGAGGAACAGCTGGGTCCAGTGCCTGACACACAGATGCACAGAAGGCAGAAGAGAGGAGAGCAGTGGAAATCCATAAGCCAATCCTTGGGAAGGAAGAGCCACCCTGCTAGCAAAGCTCCACCTTAGCTCTGGGGATAAAAGGCAGGGGGCGGAGATGAATAGATGTGACAAACAACTATTCATCTCCCAGCCAGACAAACTTGTTAGCCTTTGGTGAGAGAGAAACTTTTTGCCAGAACTGCTGGCACTCCTAATAAAGGAATCTTTGAGTTAACTTCAGAGGGTTTATCATGTTTGGGAAGCTGGGTCAGAATACTAGGTAAGACAATCGTTGCACCTGATGTTATGACTTTTTTGCCATGATTGTTAAATGAATCACTGTCAATTTTTCCCATTGACTTTGCTTGTAGGAAGCCGGCTGAGAAGGTTGTAGATGGGGATCACATGACTCCAGGATGCTGCAACCATCAAAAATACATGGCAGTTGCCAAGTGTCCCAATTTTGATCGTGTGATTATGGGTATTGTCAGAAGAATAATTTGGGGTTCCAACTTGAGCTGGGGTTGCACAAGAATACATAAAAATGAGAACTGTGAGGAAAGAAGAAATATTTATCCCTAAAAGCAAAACAGTTTGGTTTTAGGGGCAGAACGCAGAGAAATGGGGTACAGCAGTGTAGAAAGTATCTACATGCTGATTCTAGGTTGACACTTGAGGAGCATCTCTCTCTTTCTCTCTCTCTCTCTTTCTGTGTGTGTATGTATGTTTGTGAGTAAATATGTATTCTTGTGAACATGTAGTCCTGCTGGGAGATCTAACTTAATTAATTCTGTGCTTGTAGATCTTATCCTTTTGATATGTGGATTAGATCTGGGTAACTTATTTTGGGATTTGAGGAAGTTTGCTGATTTGATTAACCTGGAGACACTGATTATCAGACCACTGTCATCTTTCTTGGTGCTAACTGTGAATGTGACTTTTCCCCACTCTTTCTTTGTTTTCGGGGTAATTATACTGAATATTCAGGTGACCATGTACAGGATTTCACATTAATGAGGTTCTTAGACTGTTTAGTTTATAGAAATCTCAATGCTCCACAAAGATAAAAGTACGAAGCCTTCATTTAGTAAAGCATCATAGATTAAGGTAACTATTGTTAGTTTGTTTGAGTTCTTAATTTATTTATGCAGGGAACATCAGTAGTATGGTAATGCAATGAAAGAAGAAACAGTCTGTAAAACATGGCAGGTAAAATACCTTCCATTCTAAAGTTTATTACTTGTATTTTCCTGTCATTATTATAATACCATCAGTTTCAATAGAAGCCATAAAATGCATTGTGTCCATAAAATATCATTTACTGGAGGCTTCTGAATCAAATAAAGGGCCCTGAGATTCCTAGCTCTTTTTACTTAATGAACCGTACATCATGGAGTTATAACCCATATTGCTTGGCAAAGGCAATCCCAGCCCCCATTGCCATTGTAACCTGAGGATAACCTATAATGACTTTTTGGTAAGCCCTTTCTCTTCATCCATCTCTTTGATTCCATAATTTGTGTGACAGGTTGGGCTGAGAGAGAGTGACTGGCCCAAAGTCACCCAGCTGGCTTTTGTGCCTAACGTAGGACTAGAACTCACAACTTTCCAGTTTCTGGCCTGGTATCTTAATCACTAGAACAGATTGGTTTAGATGCTCCACAGTGGTGGGATTCGATTTTTTTTTTACTACCAGTTCTGTGGGTGTGGCTTGATGGGTGTGGCAGGGAAGGATACTGTAAAATCTCCAGTCAGAGGTGAGATTTGCCAGTTTTCCAAATTAGTCAAAATTTCCGCTACCAGTTCTCCAGAACTGGTCAGAACCTGCTGAATATCACCTCTGATGTTCCATTAATATACCTGAATCCTCTAAAGCAACTTTTTTGGAATCAAATCAAAACCATTAAACAGCCCTGGTCTTCAAGAAAGATCAGCCAAACAATATTCATATCAAATTAACAACTTCTGTGTTCCTATGGCAACTACAGTATCAATACAAATGCCATAACTCTAGACAAGGTAAGAAAATCACAGTATTCAGATCCAGGTAAGATCAGGATCAAGGAATGCCACTGTAAATCTTTGAGGAATTTTTTTTTTGAGGGGGAGGGAGCAACTCAGGGCTCTTTGGGGGTAATAATACCATGATTCCTAGCCTTGGTTAGGTCCCGAACCTTTGCAAAATACCCTGTTTAAAAACTGTGATATTAATTGGATAAGTAGACAGTGCTAACCATAATATTCTTTGGTCTTTGGCCAAATGATCTACATACTTGTGCAATAACTTTGCCAATGGCATATATTATTAATTCAGGTTATAATTCAGGTAATTAATAATGCAACCAAGTCTGTATTTTTTATCATATCAAAGAAGAAAGAATTAATCATCCATATTGATTGAACCCTCCTCAATACCTTTTAAATGAGATTGCAATCCAAGCAGATGAGAAAGCTACAACCTGTTTCAAATACTTAAGCATCCTTAATATTCCCTTACAAAGATATTGGACCTGATGATTAACAGATCGGTTTAATAGAACATATAGACTGTAACTCTGAAGGAAGCAAAGTGAGAGTTGTGAAGCTATCTTAAAAGATGGCATTTTTATTTCATCTTGTTGGGGTTTGTAATAGGTTTAGTTGCCTGCTGAGAGGAAGCAGAAAAACTAATCTTATTCCATATACAACCTTAAGAGCTCAGCTTTGCTTTGGTTTCTTTTTAAATAAGAGCACAATTATTTAAAGTGCTGTGAAGTATCTTAATAGCAAATGAGAAAGCACTTCTTTATTGTTTCAAATTATTCTCCAATTTAATCTCAAGGAAAACAGAAGCCTATTGATTTTTGAAACCAGTTCAACACAATAATTCACAGCCCAAAAAAGAACACCATTATTTTTTTTATAAATAAACACACTGTATGTATACAATGTGATTAAAGGTCTCAGGCCAATGGTTGTATTGATCACAATGTATTTTCTTCTGGAGAAAAAAAAAGATTTAGATTGTTCAGAAACCTGTAGTATATACACGATGTCAGCCATTTAGATGGAAGACTATAGAGACACCAATAATGGAGGAATGGATTGTGAAGATGTCTGGGTTTGCAGAATCAGCTAAATTGACTTGTTTGATGAAGAAGGCAACTACAATTACTTTTATAAAACACCGAAAACTCTTTATAGACTTTTTGCTGAAAATGGATAAAAATGAATTGCTGTGTTCAAGGTTTACTGATTTAAAATATTGGTTTATGGGAAGAAGGAAACTGTGATAGACAGTATAGGAGGGCGGAGGTGGTAATTACTATATTTGTAACTCCTTCAAAGAAGATGAGAAGTTACTTCTTTAGTGTTTTTACTTGCTTTTTTGTTATCCTCCACTTTTTCTTTTACCCTTTTGTAATTTTTCCTATTCTTTTTTCTGTATTCCTGTACTTTTTAAAATCTTTGTCAAATCAAATTTCAGATCAAATGTATTTCAGTCACAATCTTAAATCTTTGCAATATATTTTTTAAAATAAAAATTACTTTAAAAAGGCAAGATGTCAGCCATTTAATCATTTCCTCAATAGCACCAGACTGGTGTTTTAGGGTAATACAGGATAGAAACTCCCTGTTTCTGCTTATCAGGGCTATTCTTTTTTGCTAATATCCATCCATCCAATAAAATCAAAGATGGCAACATTTGTCATCAGTCAGTCATAATGGCTTCATGGATATTTGTGAAATATATACTTTTTTGAAAGATGCCATGAAAAGTCTGAATGGCTGTGCTGTTTTAGTTTTAATGAGCTACATTCAATCAGATTATAACGGTTAAGAATTTGCTCTGGAAGAATTAAACGTGTTCAACAATCATACAGTCTAATCATGTTTACTCAAAAATTAGTGGGATTTGTCTTCCAGATAAACAGTGGTGCCATATGAATTTTTTCTCAGTCTCTGCAGTTAAAATGCATGAAATCAGCAAAAAAAATATTCAAATACATTTCATTATTGGTGTAGTTTGCACATAGTTTCCCCATTTTTTTTGCAAACTATTCAGTGCACAAATATCTGATAATTTCTACAGATATTGGGTTCAACTCTCCTAATTCTGGCCAGTATGTCCAATGAATGTTGTAAGAGTGGGGTACCAAGTATCAGGACCTGTGAACCTTCCGGCGCACACTAAAGACCCACCTTTTCCAGCAGGCCGGTCTGGCCTAGTGTTCTTAGAAGAGGTTTTAAATTTGTAACTTTTTAAATTTCTTTGGATTTTATTGGTTTTTGTATTTTAATTCAGCCACTATTTAATAACTTTTTAATCTATTTTAACTTTTATTGACTGTATTTTTATCAATGGCTGTTCACTGCCCCGAGTCCCTCTTTGGGAGAGGGAGCGGTATAAAAGTGCAATAAATAATAGTAATAATGTGGGATCTGTTATGTATATGTAAATAACGTACTTGGGTTGACAATATATAAACTACAAATATATATGTTTGTTGCTTTAAGGAAAAATACTGTAATGTATTATGCTGTGTTTTGGTTGCTTAATTATGTACAAGTTGCCATAAGAGGGAGCTATAGATCATGGTTTAATTTTCTCTTTTTCACTGATGATCTCTCTTAATACTGATACTGACTGACTATGGACCAATACTGACTAACCATGTTTATTTTGATATTCTGTTGATATCGAAGATTATCTGTTGTATTATGGTTTGATATTTGTCTGCTGTAAAAGACTTGAAACCGATAAGAAGACTTTATAACTGGATATTTCTGGACTGATAAAAACATGTATGACATGGAGTGTTTATTGGACTATGCTATTTCTTCAAGTAAATATTAACATAACTTGTTCAACTCTGTGTGGCTGTATATTTATTCATAACTGTTCTCATAAACCGTTTCCATGTGCATATTCTTTTTATACAAGGGTTACTCTGCACCTATCCTAACAGGATCATTGACATCTTTTTGAACCACAATTTTGCTAGAAGCCAACACTGGGTAACAAAATAAACTATTTTCAAATTCATTACAAGCAAGAAATGTATACAAAGATATGCCTGGCTGTGTCCACATACCTTCTCTTCAATGTGTATTTTTCTAGTTTAGGTATACTTCTGCCAGATAGTTGATAGATAGAATGATTACTTTTTTAATGCATAATATATAAGAATTCCAAGCATCCGTCTACATAGTGGGAGATAAGAAAATGTACACTGCAATAAAAATCATGGATGATAAGAAAAATGCAGCATCATAATGTTGGGATTTGGGGCTTGCAAACACCTTGAATTTATCTTCTAGTATTTCTAGTTAACAGAATTACACAACAGTATTGGAAAAAATAATGAAAGATAATTTAGTTATATTTTCCTTCCCAACTCCTTTCTAATTTAAATTTTGTACCAAAACAGGGAAAAAAAGAACCTGATTAATGTTTATTTGATCACCATAATTACAGGTGAAACTCAAAAAATTAGAATATCATGCAAAAGTTCATTTATTTCAGTAATGCAACTTAAAAAATGAAACTAATATATGAGATAGACTCATTACATGCAAAGCAAGATAGTTCAAGCTGTGATTTGTCATAATTGTGATGATTATGGCTTATAGCTCATGAAAATCCCAAATCCACAATCTCAGAAAATTAGAATATTACATGCAATCAATAAAACAAGGATTGTACATAGAACAATATCGGACCTCTGAAAAGTATAAGCATGCATATGTACTCAGTGCTTTGTTTGGGCCCTTTTGCAGCAATTATTGCCTCAATGTGGCATGGCATGGAAGCTATCAGCCTGTGGCACTGCTGAGGTGTTATGGAAGATAAGGTTGTTCAATAGCAACCTTCAGCTCTTCAACATTGTTCGGTCTCATGTCTCTCATCTTTCTCTTGGCAATGCCCCATAGATTCTCTATGGGGTTCAGGTCAGGCAAGTTTGCTGGCCAATCAAGCATAGTAATCCTACAGTCATTGAACCAGGTTTTGGTGCTTTTGGCAGTGTGGGCAGGTGCCAAGTCCTGCTGGAAAATGAAGTCAGCATCCCCATAAAGCTCGTCTGTGGAAGGAAGCATGAAGTGCTCCAAAATCTCCTGATAGACAGCTGCATTGACCCTGGACTTAATGAAACACAGTGAACCAACACCAGCATCTTGCAGTGTGTGCCTCTCCATTCTTCCTCCAGACTCTGGGTCCTTGATTTCCAAATGAGATGCAAAAGTTGCTCTCATCAGAAAAGAGGACTTTGGACCACTGAGCAATAGACCAGGTCTGTTTTTCTTTAGCCCAGATAAGTCGATTCTGACATTGCTTGTTGTTCAAGAGTGGCTTGACAAGAGAACTATGACATTTGAAACCCATGTCCAGGATCCGTCTCTGTGTGGTGGCTCTTGATGCACTGACTCCAGCCTCAGTCTACTCCTTGTGAAAGTCCCCAACACTTTTGAATGGCCTTTTCCTGACAATCCTCTCCAGGTCATCCCTGCTGCTTGTGCACCTTTTTCTTCCACACTTTTCCTTTCCACATAACTTTCTATTAATGTGCTTTGATACAGCACTTTGGGAACATCCAACTTCATTTGCAATTACCTTTTGAGGCTTTCCCTCCTTATGGAGCATGTCAATGATGGTTTTCTGCACAACTGTCAGGTCAGCAGTCTTTCCCATGATTGTGATTCCTACTGAACTTGATTGAGAGACCATTAAAAGGCTCAGGAACCCTTTGCAGGTGTTAATGGTTTAATTAGCTGATTAGAGTGGGACACTTTGGGCCTAGAATATTGAACCTTTTCACAATATTCTAATTTTCTGAGATTGTGGATTTGGTGTTTGCTTGAGCTGTAAACCATAATCATCACAATTATGACAAATCATGGCTTGAACAATCTTGCTTTGTATGTAATGAATCTATCTCATTTATTAGTTTCACTTTTTAAGTTGCACTACTGACATAAATGAACTTTTGCATGATATTCTAATTTTTCGAGTTTCACCTGTATTTATGCATTCCATGCTATCTAATAATAACTCTGAGTTATTATAGATAATTCTTAGTACAAAGTTACTGGTCACAAAATTTCACAGTTCCACTTAACCATTGCCAAAATTTTCCAGTCAGAGTTATCTGTTGATAATATACCACTTAATGTGAACTGAATCAGTAAGAACTGAGTAGGGAAAAAATTCAAACCAGAAAGAAGTGAATAATTTGATTGTTTTTCAATACCAGTGTCTAACAGAATATACATGCATGTCATTTTTCCTCCTTTTCAATGAGTAGTGAATATTTCAAGATGGCTTTTTTTCTGTACTTAGATAGATGAGAAGCGATTGGCTTTGTAGGCGAATAACATGAGTCATGTGCAAGAAGAACAATCTGTCCATTAAAAGCAATACCAGCTTCTATTTGCATGGGACATTAATATAAGTAATATTCAACCTAAGACAAAGCTATATTTCAACATGAGCTGCAGTAACATTTATACAGTCTAGAATTTATTCTTTCTAGCTTTTGCATTTTCATAGGAAGATTTTTTACAAACAGTAGGGGGTATTTACCTCAATCTGCAGAAATTAACCTGTTATAGTAATTTGGTTTTCTGCTGGACATATTATTATCTTAATTTTCTTATATTTATTAACATAAACTGCAAAGGATTCTACTCTGCATGGAGATTTCATAAGTTGCATTTAAATAAATGAATAAATTTAATAAATAAGTGAATAAATTTAGGGAGATATATGGGTGTACATATATTAGTAGTGAATGGGCAATGATGATGATTATAAATTATTATTATTTGATGATTGAGGTTCAGTGTAGTAGACCAGACTAAAAACTGGGAGATGGTGAGTTCTAAACACAAAGCCAGCTGGGTGACCTCGGGCCAGTCACCTTCTCCCAGCCCTAGGCAAACCATTTCTGAAGAAAGTTCACCAAGAAAACTGAAGAGACTCGAAGGTACAAACACATACAAAGAAAAAACAATTAATGTAATACTATGGACTGAATTTATAGAAATCAATACAACTAAATGTATTTCTGAGTAAATATTAAACCATACCTCTTCAACTGTAAAGTAATTTAACAGTGGAACAGCCTCTTGTTTTTCAATTTATTTTTAACTCAGACTAGAATTGAATTTGCATTTAACATCCTATTGCTAAACCAAAAACACATGAAGTCAGTAACTCTTTGCTCATAATCTGTTTCTTAATTCTGGTTTAAAAGAATGACTTTAGTGGGTTGGATTTATGAATGTTGGTTTCCATCTGCTTTGGAAGATGCTTTGTCCTTGAAAAGGCTATGTCTATCAAGAAAATCAGTGCAGCCCTTTAGATAGTTTGACAAACCATATAGAATTATTTCAAGATTGGTAAATTGAATTGCAAATCATTTATCAGATTTCTAGATAAGTACAGATTTACATGTAAACAGGAAATCTTCTGATTGTTATGAACACTAGGAAAAAAAAAACATTTGTTGCATTTTGAATGAGCTACAGCCATACTGGTTTACTATTAGACTACAATGCACAGGAATGGATAGAGCTGACAAGATTATTTATACATTTAGACCAATCCTGTTCATTAATATATTCATTAACACCATTCAATAATTTAAGTTAAACTGTATCTCAAGCCTTCTACTAAACATATTTTGAATTATATGAGATCATTCTGCTATCATTTGGCCTGGGAGGGAGTATCTTTAAAACTATAGAAATGTTTTATAATACTCTTACCATCTTCAATTGATTAGCATTGGAGAAAAACTTATGCACTTTCTCCCCATGCTCAAAATTGAGGCATGATTACAAAAATGCACATTAATTTCACATTTGCATTGAAATATTGGATCCTGAGCTTGATAGAAATGCACTAGCACAAAAAAACATTCCCTCATCATTAGTGAGGAAAACAGTTAAGACTTATATGGATGAACTGAATTTAATAGACCCTTGGCGTTTGATGTATCCAATTAAAAAAAAGCATACTTTTTATTCAAGTGTGCATCAGAATCTTTTTAGGCTTGAGTATTTTTTTTAAATATCAACTTTCTATCATCAGATTTAAGAATGCAATATTGGCATTTGCTATGTATTTGAATATAGTGTCATTATCTTGAAATGTGTATTTCAAAAACTACTTAACATATCAAGACATTGTATTTCAATGTTTCCCTGCTGAATTATAAAGGTTTTGCACAACAAATGCAGCTAGAGACTTTAGGATATTTTTATTTGACTTCAGAAACATCAAGCCGCTAATTTTTTGAATGGAAAGCATGTAAATCACATATTCAAGATAGGAGGTAGAATTATTGCTTATGCATCATATAAAAATAAGATTAAAAATAAAAGGAGAAATAACTTGAAGCTTGAACTGGAACATTTATGGGTTCAGATGGTTAGATGCCCATTCCTCTGCAATTATAAACCTTGTATTTTCTTTGAAGGATGTACAGGCACAGCAGTATCCTAGGATCCTAACTAAATCCCTAAGCTTTACTTGACTCTTTTGCAAGATAAAGATTATGAAGCAACTTTTACATTCCATTCCATTCCATTTATAGCCCATCAGGCTATTGGAAGCATCTTTTCATCCCTAATTTATTAGAGGCACTTAATTCAGAAGTTTGTTCAAGTATCTTTCTTTAATATTATACGATTCTTATCAAGAGGTGACATTGAGTTCAAAGAAATTACTCATCAAGCACAAGGACAAACCATAGAACTGTTTTTATTGCTTAAAATTTGTAGAGACTTCTCTTGCATGACATTTTATATCTAATTCCATCTGAAACTTCTCACTTGATAAGCAGTTTCCACGGTCTTTAGTGCCTGCAAATATTATCGCATCCTGTTGGATAATAAGAACAGTTATAACAGTTCCTGTAATAGTCAACAGGGAGGTATAAAATTCTGACTTTCCAAATCTCACTTCAGATTTGCCTTGACTCAAGTCAAGTGACCTCCAATAACTGTGAAATACAATTTTTCTAAATGGCCGAATCAGAAACTGTGCCAATTTCTGAAACTTGTTTTTAAAATACCTTTCCCTTGCTTATTTGTTTTCTCAAACAGATACGGGTAGTCCTTCACTGATGACCACAACTGAGCTCAAAATTGATGTTGCTAAGCGAGACTGTTGCCCCGTTTTACAACTTTTCTTGCCACACTTGTTAAATGAATCACTGCAGTTGTTAAGTTAATAACCTGGTTGTTAAGTGAATCTGGCTTCCCCATTGACTTTGCTTGTCAGATGGTCGCAAAAGTTGATCGCATGGTATCGAGACATTGCAACCATGATAAGTATGAGTCAATTGCCAAATATCTAAATTTTGATCACGTGACCATGAGGATTATGGCTGTAACAGCCATAAGTTTGGAAAACTGTCAAAAGTCACTTTTTTCCCCAGGGCTGTTGTAACTTTGAACGGTCACTAAATGAACTGTTGTAAGTCAAGGACTACCTGTACTTATCAAATAATTAGCCCCTGATAATTTATTACTTGCATGCATAAATTGGTAGGAAATATCATGACCCTGCTGGCAAGTACTTTTCTTAGCTTTCCTGTTACATATATTAAGTTTAACCGGTTCAAGAAACACCAATCCATATTTATTCATCAGCATTGTGGAATCATGATAATTTTCAACTCTGTGCGTATTCTGCCTTTCAGATAATAATAGCACAATGATGGGGAAACTGCAGTTTAAAGATTGCATCCAACATTTGGCTGAATTTTGTGAAATCCTAAGTGCCATAGACTCCTCCCGATTCCTCCAAACTATTAGGAGTCACTCTTGTCTAGTTATATGTGAATGATAGGTAGGTGAAAAAATATGAAAATCTATTCAACATGCTATGTTTTTTTTCTGTAGCATCACCCACCTTGGTATTTGCCTACTTTAGCATGTTGGCTTGTCTCATAGGTCACTGGCCCTTTCAGGAGAAAAATCTCCCTTCTGTCATGTTTTAATATCATTAATTCTGGGATTTTAAAAAAAACATGGGAGGCATTAATAGATCTGTGTCAGGACAGCTTTGGATTGACCTTTATGAAGAGCTTTGTACATTTTGGATCACTTTAGTTTTCTTGAGCTGCTTCTTGTAAAAAGAAAAAAGATTTATGGGTACATGTGGCATATGGGAAGCAATGTGGCCACTTCAGTTTGCTCTTAGAAGCAAGGGAGCTTTATTGGCTCACAGAGCAGATTAGGAGCCCTGCTCTGCTCGAACTTTAATCAAGGTGAAGTGTTCCTCAATCGTCACAATTCAGCTCAATGCAACATAACAGGGGAGACTCCATGTTGGAATGGTTAAAATGCTCAACTAGGGAAGGGAAGACTCAACCCATCTGATAATATGGACAGTGAAGTCTATAAGATTTTTTTTACAGTCAGTTTGTGCATCCCAACTAAAGATATGGGAGGGGAAAAGGCCTGCAATGCCTTCCTAGGCAGCCCTATATGTTTTTTTTGTGCATCAGAAAGAATTGGCAAAGAAAGAGGCAGATAAGCATTGATATCGAAGAGCTAAATTTTCCAGAATGGCATTGCCAACATAAATTAGCATGCTCTCCTATTCCCCTTTGCCCCTTATTTCATAACAACTCCTTTGCCTGTTTCAAATGTTACATAGATGGGGAAAGAAAGGCTTGGAGATTCAATAACCACAAAAGGCAAAATTCATGTTTAATCAATAGGGAACATGACTAGTAATTTCATGACTGTAATCCTAAACACATTTAATTTGACCTTCTAATTAAATGAATGAAATTTATTCAATCAATGTATATGTGCCATGGCTAAAGTGAAAGAGCAATGTAAAATCACTAATTGAAGACTTATTTAAAATAAAATAAAATGGAGAGTGCTAGAATTCTAACATTTATTTCTGTGCATCAGGAAAATGGTATGTTTCTTAGAAGTAAAAATTAGATGCCCATCCCACTAATTTATCTTTGCAAATGATTTTCCTCCATTCAGGAAGAAGCTTGAGGTGAATTGCTGAAACATGACTGGATTCATGAATTTGTAAGTTATCATGAATCAAAAACACCACGGTATTTCTCCCAACTAAATGAAATGAAAAAAATATAGCATTATACCACTACCAATTTGCATCTTTATTTGTTATTGTATCCATACCTATCTACATCTACATCAATATCATTGTCAGGATTCCAGTAATTGCTCTAACATCATCTTTCTATGATGCTGTGATTATTCCATTGGGATCCATCCTGATATTACATTTCAGTGTTGTAATCTTATTTTCATTTTTGAGTTAGTAAAAGTTTAGGTCCACAAGAGGTCATGGATTTGATCCAACCTTAGGACTTACCTGCACTATCTGAATGATTTTTTTGCCCCACAGGCAGGGAACTTAATTCTGGGAAGCAGTGAAGAATAAGGTTTCCCTCTATTAATTCACCACTCTCTGTCAAGGTGTCCTCAGGGTGACGCTCCATTTCCAAAATAAATTTTCATGTTATGCAGTCTTGAATACTCCTGTCTATTTGGTAAAGCACCCCAGGAGTTTTCAAGATAAACTCCAGAAGTTCATTGATTACTTTGCAGAGAAAGGAATGCCCATTCAACTGAGTTGGTGCTTACCATGCTGTTTAATATCTTTCAAAACTGCCTTTTATTCTTCAGGTCAGGTGAGTGGAAAAACAGTAATAAGGTGTAGGGTTTTTATTAAAAGAGGGAAAAGAATGAGGAAGGGAGCAGAGGGATAATAAGAAAGCCAGATAAAATGATAAAGAAGTAATTAGAAATATTTTTTCTTGGTTTCAAACCAACAACTTTCTGTCTAGAAGAGAAGAGTAACAGCTAGGCTGATATTAGAGAACTCTGAATCAACTAATAATCATGCTATGTCTAGGTTTAAAATAAATAAATACAGCAAATGTTTATATGCTTAGGGAATCTCATCTTTCCTGGGAAGATATTATAGCAAGAGAAATGTCCTGTATAAGAACATGGTAACGTCTATTCTGGGCTGACTGTTTTACAAGCTCTCTAGACAAAGTATCTCAACCTAGATTGGATTTTCTTAAGTCAACTTTGAATGAAGTTGATATGAGCACTGGACAGGAGCAGATATTTTAAGTGCGAAGACAGGTTTTTAACCAATTGCACATAAGAATTCATCTTATTGGGTAAGACGCTTTTCATTTTTAATTGAGTTAATTTTAAATTTTATTAAATTTTAATTCCTATTAGGCACCCGGAATTGCATTGCTTGAATACGAATGGCCATATAAATATAAATAATTAATTAATTTATAAAATCTAATCCAGCTGAGGGCATCTCAACCAGTTGGATGGATGCGGTTGCTTACTAGGCAAGTGGTAATTATGCCAGTCTTCCCACTGACCCCTTGTCAGTCCAGATGGAATGATGGAGCTCCATATTTGTAGACTCAATAGTTGTAGAGAAGAAACAAACCACATACTCTGAAAACCTAAGGTATTTTTATGTCAATGGTTTAACATCCCCCTTCCTCTGGTATGTCCATTATACAGCAAGAAATTTTCCCAATAAACAACATTCTTTCTGTAATTATGCATTCACAAGTAAATGGACAATGACTTGAAGTGCCAAGATTTAGAGCAGAATATAGATCCTGCTTTCCAAACATACCTTTTGTCAATGGATGTCTTTCTTTTCCTGTAGGATTACTTGCATTTTCTCTGAAAGGAAACAAGTCAAAGGGAACATTACACTGCTTGAAGACAATTTTATTACCCAATAAATCATGCCTTGAAAATCACTACGTGATCAGATCTGAGTCACCCTTTCTCATTTGCTTACTTTATTGTTTGTACCCACAGAGTAGTCAGAACTGGTGAGAATGTTCCATGCTGGAAAATTATTCATGTCCTACCAATAAAGAAGATTAAAGTGGGGGATGGCAGAGAGAGATAGCTAACAAAGGAGGGCTTGATTGACAACAAAATCAAACTCTTAGTATAATTAGTGCTAGTGAAATGGGATCCTACCAGCAGGCTGTTAGTGAGTGTAATTATAAAATTTCCCCCCAAGATAAAATGATGCCAAGGTTGAAGCATAAGTACCCTAGGCTCCTGAACTAGCCTGTTACTTGGTATGTCTACCTAGCCAGCATCACCATTTAAAGTGAGTGAAAAAGCATTTAAGAAAATAAATTTCATTCAGATATTATCTATTGTGTTAGTGAATTACCGAAACATGAAAACATTAGAAGCCATAGATTCTTCTGCTATATACCTTGTCAGATTAGCATAATTGCTTTTTTATCATCGTGCAGGAAGTCCATTTGCCTCCCCTTTGGGTTCAATGGACCTTAGGTAATAAATACCCAAAATCTCTGGACCATAATCCAGCAACATAATCTACTCTTTTGGTAGCTCTTGGTTCAATGCATGAATAAGATTATAGTGAACATTTTATTTGCTCCATTTGTCTCAGCTTGGAAGAAGGTATTTGGAGATGCCACCAGGAATCAATGCTGTCTTGAAGGCACATATCCTAAACAGTCTGCTAATACCTTCTAATAACATATCTGGAAAGCAGAAAAGGAATTACAAAGGCCCACCAACCAGCATATTCAACTGATGCCCCTCCATTCAGTAGAAATACAGCTAGTCCTCAGTTTATGACCACAATTGAGCCCAAAATTACAGTTGCTAAAATGAGACATTTACTAAGTGAATTTTGCCCCCTTTCTTGCCATGATTGTTAAGTGAATCATTGCAATTGTTAAGCTAGTAACATGGTAGTTAAATGAACTTTGACTTTGCTTGTCAGAAGGTCACAAAAGGTGATCACAAGATCCTGGGACACTGTAACCGTCATAAATATGAGTCAGTTGTCAAGTGTATGAATTTTAATCAGGTCTACCAGTATTATTGACAATCAGACATCTGATACTAGTTCAGCTGATTTTTCATAATGTTTAATATTTATGATGGAACACTAGTAATGAATTGAGAAATTTCTTAATAGCACACTGTTTGTATACACACTGCAACTCTATATCTACAAATATGTTTCTTCTTTATTCATTCCCTTTTTTTCTTCCTTTGCATCTCTTCTCTGTCTCTTTTTTTCTGAGTTTAGATTGCATTGCCTTTTTAAAAATTAAATCAATAAAATTATTAAAAACAACAACAAATCACTCTGGCTTTTTCACTAGGATATGGATGGCACTGGAGGGATGCCAATTCACTGCTCAGTTTGGAACTCCTTAATTCCACTAGCAATGGTGATAGAAACATCTTCATTCTCCCATCTCACTCCATAATCAGTACTTCTTAGGGGATCAAGCCCCATCTCCAGATCCACAGTTGCCCACCCTGGATATAATAGGACCTACTGATTTTTCCAAAACAACAAATAAGAACATTCAATCTTCATTGTCTTGTTTATGTATGTAGAAGCTTTTACTGTGAGAGTATAATTTACAATACTATCAAGTCAGCTCTTATGTTAATCATTTATTTAAATTCTCACCAAATTGCAGAGGCTGAGATCATTACTGATTTTTAACATCAATCTTCAAGAATGAATTAGCATTGAACTGCAAAACCTCATTTGTCCATTTTCTATTCATTCACACACAATAACTGTTTTCTCTTTTTCTCTTGTATGCACACAGGCACTGCAGATTTCCCATCCTGTTTGTTACTACTGCTGCAAAGCAGCTGTGTTTACCCAACATATTTGATCAGGTCAGTTAACACACCTGGTGGCTTCATTCATTTAAGAATCTATGCCTGGTTAGGGTTGTGTGTGTATGCATAGTATATTTGAATGTAGGCAGTTTGATTGGTTTACAGTATTGCACAAACCCAAAAGCTGTGTTAATTTGGTAACCATGTCAAATATGTTGTGTGAACCCAGCCTTCATGTTGAGGAGGACTTTGATTAAGCAAATTGTCTCATTGTTCTCAAAAACTGTCAGGTCTACCAGCTATTTTGTCTACTAGTCCAAACCATGAAATGTAGCATCTTTAGTCAATATTCTCCTTTATTATCTTTGCTGCTACTTTCAAAAGCTCCTTCCTGTACAAGTCTACTGCTAAAGCAAGTTTAGAAAAGAAGTAGTCAGAAGGTAGGCAAAAAAAAGAGAGAAGTTTTCAAGTATTCTCAATGTTGTAAGACTCCAACTCTTTCTCCTTGGACATCTCAGTACCCTATCTCAGTCTTCAATAACATGCTCCTGATTAGCATTGCTATTTTCTCCTTTCTGATTAGAAATTGCTATGTCTTATTCTCTTTCATTTTTGTTTATACTATTCTTATTCTATCTGTGAAGATGCCCCTGCAGTTTTAAATAAAGTGTGGGTTTTTATTTATTCATCAAATTTAGCTATCTATCTCATGAGAAGTGACTCTAGGCAGCATACAAGAATTAATGAAAACAGCAATACACATATAAAAAGATATTTAAAAATAGATAAATTAGCATTGGAAGTGGAAATAATTAAATATATATTGAATTATATATATAAATACATACATGCATACAGAGAGGGAGAGAAGGAGAGAGAGGATGAGGGTGAAGGTGAGAGTGAGGGAGATGGAGGGAGGGATGGAGGGAGGGGGAGAGAGAGAGAGAGAATCCATCTCAATAGTGGACCTATCTAAACAGTCCCCAGGATTGATGGCATAACCAGGTCTTGAGGAACTTTCTGAATGTCAAATGTATAATTCCTAAAAATATTAAATAAATAAGAACTAAAGCCTAGGCATCTACTTGAAAAATAATGTTTTAGACACACTAGACACAGTAGACTGAGTCCCTACATTCAATCATTGGTTTCTATTGGAGGAAGGCATAGATCAAAATAGGCAAGATGGTGGTTATTGAATGTACAAATGCTCATATGTATAAAGAGGCAGGACTTCAATAATGTGTCAATCATAATTTGCCTAATACCCCATCCTGAAGCTGACACTGCTGTAGCCAATGTACACCACATTCCCATGACATTACAGGATCAAGAGATTACATAGAACATGGGATTAATGTATCCAGATTCTTGCAATACAGAATTCCTGGTGTAGCTGTCATTGTCAATGAATGAATCTCACGGGCTTTAAATGACAGAGTTAGATCAAGCTGTAAACTTGCTATTTGAAGAAAAGTGAAAATCATTTTAGAATATAAAGACCATCTGTCTGCATCATAAATATTATAATTAGTTAGAGAAGCACACAATTCCAAAATTTACAACCATTCATTTCCCACATACACACTGCTGTCTCTCTCTCTCTATTTTATTTTGCATATTTAGATGTAGTAGTTTATTTAACTCCTGTTTGGAAACAGCACCACTCATGCATAGTCCATACACAATTTCACATAAAATTCAGAACTAGGAAGGGATTTAAATTGGATTGGGGTTTAAGAATTTTCAAGTAAATGACAGACCTCAGGCACATGTTAAATAGCTCATCAAGTTATTCTGATGTAAGAAAGCCTAAAATAGATAAGAAAAATTGTGAAATCATTTGACAAATGATCACTTTGATGTGTGCTTCATGGCTCATAATCTTCATGAGCTTTTTACTAAAAATGTGATTCTTTACTGAGAAATATATTTGAGGGGAGAAGTGTTCCGAACAATATTTTTAACTAGTAATGACATTAAAAGGGAAAGCACAGATTCATGAATTCCTTTACTTCGGAGCAAAATGAATAATTGTGATAGCGATAGATATATGTATCATTCAAGTGAAAATAAGAATCAAGTTTATTTTTAGATATTTGCTAATAACGTTTGTTAGTATGTTTTGCTACCAGGAGGACACAAATGGACGCATCTGATCGTGTTTGTGCGTGTGTGTGTGTGTGTATGTGTATGTGTATGCATGTGTGTCAGTGCATTTTAAGCAATGTTCCAGAATTACATTTTAGAATGCTAAAGGACATCTCTATCAGCAAGTACAGGCTGCTTATGGTAAAGTGTTGACAGTCATGTGCTGACAGGAGTACTATGCATCACTGGGTCAAATATATATATATATATATATATATATATACTTAGTGTTATATATATATAAAACGTAAAACTGGTGAACCAAAAAGAGTGAATGTGGCTGATCAGAAATAAGTGGATCATATTACTGATGTTCTTCTTGGAAGATTTATATAAGATGGCTTTATCACGTATAATATAGACTGGTACGATACTTCTACTTTTCTTTTTTCCAAAATAGAAAGAATAACTTCAAGGGCATCTGTTTGACTCATGTGAAGTTGTGGAAAGGACTTTTCCTGGTGCAAGACACAAAGTGTGGAGTTGTTTTGTGATGGCTTTAAGAAGTTTGACTTTAATTAACAGGAGTGTATAGCAAATGGTGGAGATTAAACAGAGAGGTAAATGTTAATGCAGGTAACAAAAAAGGTCATTTCAGGATTTTTTTGCTCTTTCATTCATTAAAACGTACCTATTTAAGTCAACATTATGTAGGTAGAGACATTTGTTTTTTTCATTCCCACCCATCCTTCTATGTTACATTTCCTAGCAAAAAATAGGACAGGGACCAGCAACTATAAAGATTAAATTTACAAACCCAACAGTCAGCAAAATGCACAGTTCAGATGCATGATTGATTTTACCTTTTTAGTAGAATAGCATCCAAATTCTTTAATTTAGTTTAATGTCATTTTCATTTCAGAATAATTGTACTTGAGATGTCATTAAAAATGTATAGTCACTTCTTTCTTAAAAGTTTGCAAATTAAGATAGGTTTTCCAGACAGTATCCAATTCCTTTATACTCTTTCCAGTGTTGTTTCTTAAAATGAATTAATTTTTTGTTCTGAAATGCAGCTTTGTGCTTTTACCTTTGAACAAAAAAATGTAACCAATGGTTTTCTTTAGTAGGCTTCCACATTAGAGCCAATGTGCATTCTAGATAAAGTATTAACTTCCGATTATGGAAAATGGCTAAAATAGCCATTCATTTAGCTGAAAAATGCAATAGCAACTTACTCTTACTGTAACCTACTCTACAATAGTAGGAAAGAATCCTATGCATTCAAAGTTTCCTAAATATCAGATAAGACATGCTTGCCCTCATCATTAAGAAAATTGTTTAAATTACTTCAGGCATAAAATTATTCTTTATAATGTTGAAAGAAATATCCTTCTGGGTTCAGTTCCAAGTGGGGAAAAAGACACTGGAGACATGGAGGCTGCTTGGAAGGTTTAATGGTTACAGGGCCACATAGCCTGAAGCTCCAGAGAAAAATGATCACATGCTTCAAGGTGAGAAGAGAAGGGAAGAAAAAGGATTTTAGGTGCTGAGAGTGCCTGGGTTTTATACCCTCTGTTGGGATTTGAATTGGAGCTTGTATTCTAATTGGTTGTCAAACTCCCAGGGGCAACTCTGTAGGCTGTCCTGAGTTCCAGGCTTGGTCTAGCCTTGCTGGGTGATTATGCCCTTAAAAGAGCTTTTGGTAATTGCTATAGCTTTTATCTGGAGTTCCTTCTTATGTAAAGTATTCTGGCCCAGGCCTTAATGGCCCACCCATTAACAAAGGTGGGGGTGAGATTCTGCTTCTGAGGTGAGTTTTCTGCTTCTTGAGTGACTATTCTTTTTAGGAGAAATATTCTGCCTTTTTAATATTTCAATTTTTCTAGGAGAGGAGTGGATGCTAACTTCCTACAATAATCTTTTTATTTTATATACCATGTAAAATGGTGTCTTGGAAATTAAAGGACAGTAGTTTCTATTTCCTCTTAAAATATCTACTTTGAAGATTTTTATTAAAACATGTCTTAGAACATTCCTTATAATTTGAACTAGGATAATTTCTAAATGGTTGAATCTAGAATTCCGCCTTTCAGTGAATGTTTGTAAGTCACATCTTCTCAAATTAATACACAGGGTGGGTATTAACCATGGTGGACTGCTGCCGGTTTGCACTGGTTCCAGTGAACCAGTAGTTTCAACCAACAGCTGGCCCCGCCTGCCCACCCGCTCCCTATCTTGTCACGCCTCCGCCCTATCCTGTCGCGCTTTGAGTGTGCGCTCACAGAACTAGTTGTTGAACTGGTTGCATCCACCACTGGTGACAACCCATGTAAGAATAGGTTCCAGGCAACCTTGGCCCAATGGTTTACAGTCCAAAATAAACACCATGGAGACCTCTGTGATCATATCAAGAGCAACTGCGTTCTCTTTGCTGATGATGTAAAGCTATTCAACACCACAGAAAATACCGCTACCCTTTAAAAAGATCTTGACTACGTATCAGAATCGTCAAACAAATGTAAAGCTATTCAACACCACAGAAAATACCGCTACCCTTCAAAAAGATCTTGACTACGTATCAGAGGGAGGCAGGAAGTCATAGGATGGCAATCAGAAGGAAGCTGTGCTAATGAAGTCCCTTTGTATATGCATAGATGACAGTTTTGGATGGTAGTGTAGACACAGTTAAAAAGAGTTGGGGGAGGGTTCCCTTATGTTTGATGTTATCTCCCTTTCTGTGATAGTTTGACCGACAGTATTTTTACTTCATAGCAGCACTTTTATGTTGTAGAGTTCAATCTCTTAGTTACTGTCTGGATTCATTGCACTGCTTATCATGGTATCATAGACACATGTTGGAAAGGCTCTAAGGCAGAGGTGGTCTTCAGCAGGTTCTGACCAGTTCTGGAGAACCAGTAGTGGAAATTTTGAGCAGTTCAGAGAACCAGCAAATACCACCTCTGATTGAAGATTTTACAGTATCCTTCCCCTGCCACACCCACAGAACCGGTAGTAAAAATTTTTGAATCCCACCACTGCTCTAAGGGTCATCATCAAATCCAATCCCCTGCACATTGCAGGATTATACATATCCCTAATAGATGACCTCAGTTGGAAAATCTCCAGTGAAGGGAAAGAAACCATGCAGTAACTTATTTGCAGTAACTTTGTTATTGTCAAAACATTCTTCCTAATTTCTAATTGTGTCTGGAGCAAGTGAGAATAAGTCCAAACCTTCTATACTTTCATACTTTTGAAGATAGTTATCATATTCCCTCTCAACCTTCTCTTCTGCAAATTGAACATATCTAAGTATTTTAACCATTCCTCGTAGATCTTCCAAACTTTTGTTGTCTTGGTAGCCCTTCTCTGAACAAACTTCAGTTTATCAATGTTCTTTTTAACCTGAGGTGTATGGAATTGAATGCAATATTCCAAGTGCTTAATCACTATAGCAAGACAATAACTTCCTGGACTTTGCTCCTCTTGATGCTCTTCAAGATGTCATTGGCCTTCTTTGCAGTTGTGTTACATTGCTGGCACATATTCACCTTGTGATGCAGTAGTATGCACCTTGTGATTCCAAAGTCATTCTCACCTATATTGCTCTTGTGCCAGATTTTTCCCATCCTGTACATTGTTCTTTTGTTTCCTTATCTAGATACATTACTTTATATTGGCATTGCATTTCTATTTGTTTCTGCCCACTGTCCTAGTCTGTCTTTTTTTTAATGTTTTCCTCTCCTCCAAGTATTAGCTAATTTCTCCTAGTGCTGTATCATGTACAAATTTGGCAAGCATTTCCTCAACTCCCTCTTCCATATAATTTATAAAAATATTGAATAGAACTGAACTCAGGAACAGCCCTCTGGCATCCAACTCAGGACGTCTCTTCAGGTAGATTTGACACTATTTATATCTCTTTGAGTATGACCCTTGAGCCACTTGGAGAGCCATCTAAAGACTGAATTGTCAAACCCCATTTCATCATTTTGTTAATAAGGATGCTATGAGATCCTGGCAAAAGCTTGGCTAAAGCCAAAATATACAATATTAATGGCCTTTCCCTGATCAACCAAGCCAAAAAATGACACACAATTCTTCCAAGCTAAGTTCTTTTATTGTTTCATATCTATAAAACAAAATCTTGGCAGACTGAGCACTCTACTATTTGTATCTACAATACACTCTGTAAGCTATTAGGGAGGAGCTGTCTTCATCCTCTTCCTCTCACACATAATATCTGGACTGAGTTGCCTCTTACTGCTCTAGAATGCACCCTACTCTCCCCCGCCCCTCCAACCTGGAGATCCATCTCCTCTCTACATTCCATCACAATATTTCAGAAAAAGATCTGAAGTTAATTTGTCATAACTTGTTTTGCATACATCCATGTTGGCTCCTGTTCACTGATGAATTTCTAACTAAGGGCCCACAGGCATGCTGCTTGATAATCTTTTTTGAAAAGAAAAAAAAAACATTAACCCTCCAGCAATCTTCTGGGATCTTGCTTGTACTCAAGCACTTCTCAAAGATTACATAGAATGGTTCTGCAATTATCTCTGCTAGTTCTTTCAATACCTTGGTGTGTAACTTATCTGGACCTGGAGACTTTAATTCATTTAGATTAGATAAGAATTCCTTCATTTTCTCTTTGCTTATCTTGAGCTTTACTTCCCCAGTGGCACAATGGGAGACAATCAAAGGTTTATTCACCTTTCACAAAAAAAGAGAGGCAAAGTAGGTTTTGATAAGTTCTGTCCTCTCATACTCCACCTTAATTATTTCACCATTCTCTGTCTGCAGAAGACCTATTGTATTCTTGACTTTTCTTTGGTCCCGACAATTCCCCACCCTGCTCAAAAAATTCATAGTTCATTTGTGTAAGTTATAGTCTTCCAGCAATGTGCTCCATCTGTATATATAACCCCATCATGCTTCAGGAATACTTATGACACTAATGACTCAGTGTGGTGGTGCAGTGGTTAGAATGCAGTACTGCAAGCTAATTCTGCCAATTGCCAGGAGTTCAATTCTTACCAGCTCAAAGTTGACTCAGCCTTTCATCTTTCCGAGGTCAGTAATATCAGAACCCAGATTGTTGGGGAAATATGCTGGCTCTTTAAATTGCTTAGAGAGGGCTGAAAGCACTGTAAAGTGGTATATAACGGGAGGTTACGCGAGGTTGGTTCCAGGGTATTATCAATGCTTCCTTGAGTGAGGGGTTTTTGCCAGCCACCTTGAAAGAGGCGGTGGTGAGGTCCCTCCTCAAGAAACTGTCCCTGGACCCAACGTTGTTGTCAAATTATCATCCGGTCTCCAACCTTCGCTTTGTGGCGAAGATTGTTGAGAGTATGGTGGCACGACAGCTCCCTCAGCACCTGGAGGAAGCGGTATACCTAGATCCCCTCCAATTGGGTTTCAGACCTGGGTACAGCACAGAGACGGCATTGGTCACGTTGGTGGATGATCTCTGGAGGGCCCGGGACAGGGGTTGTTCCTCTGTCCTGGTCCTATTAGATCTCTCAGTGGCTTTTGATACTGTCGACCACAGTATCCTATTGCAGCGGTTGGGGGGGTTGGGAGTGGGAGGCACCGTGCTACGGTGGTTTTCCTCCTTCCTCTCCGACCACCCGCAATTTGTGTTGAGATCAACCTCGAGGCCCTTGTGTTGTGGGGTGCCTCAGGGGTCCGTGCTCTCACCCCTGCTGTTCAACATTTATGTAAAGCCGCTGGGGGAGATCATCCGTGACTTTGGGGTGGAGTTTCATCAGTATGCTGACGACACTCAGCTATACATTTCCACCCCAGTCCACCCCGATGAAGCCGTTGAAGTGATGACCCGGTGCCTGGAAGCTGTGCAGAGTTGGATGGGAGTCAACAGGCTTCAGCTCAACCCGACCAAAACTGAATGGCTGTGGTTCCCTGCACCCAGATCCAGTCAGCTCATTCCATTGCTGACCGTGGGAGGTGAAATCTTGGCTCCCACAGAGAGGGCGCGCAATCTGAGAGTCCTCCTGGATGGGCAACTGTCATTGGATGATCATATATCAGCTGTCACAAGGGGGGCTTTTTATCAGGTCCATAGGATCTACCAGTTGCGGCCCTTTCTGGATCGGGGTGTATTGCGCACAGTCACTTCTGCTCTCGTTACCTCCCACCTAGATTATTGCAATGCTCTCTACATGGGGCTCCCCTTGAAGAGCATCCAGAGGCTTCAACTAGTGCAGAGTGCAGCCACGTGGGTGATCTTGGGGGGCTTCTCGGAGCTCCCATATTACACCACTCCTGCGCGAGCTGCACTGGCTTCCGGTGGCCTTCTGAGTGCGATTCAAGGTTCTAGTGACCATCTTTAAAGCGCTCCATGGCTTGGGACCCGGGTACTTGCGGGACTGCCTGCTGCCACCATCACCCTCCTGCCGGTGTGCTCCCACAGGGTTGGTCTCCTCAGGGTGCCGCCGGCTGGTCAATGTCGGTTGGCAGCCCCGAGGGTGCGGGCCTTCTCTGTGAGAGCACCCTCCCTTGAACTACCGGCAGAGATGCGAGCCATTACTGACCTACGGATCTTCCGACGAGCACTTAAAACCCACCTTTTCCAACAGGCTGGTCTGGCATAACGTTATGAGTAGGGTTTTTAATTCGATTTTAATTCTTTACGGGTTTTACTGGTCTTAGCCATGTATTTAATTAATTTTTAAATTTTTTAAACTTTTCTATTTGTATGTTTTTACTGTGGCTGTTCACCGCCCTGAGTCCCTTTTTGGGAGAGGGGGCGGTATACAAATCAAATAAATAAATATAAGTCTAAGTGCTATTGCTACGCTATGATTTCCTGATCTTGCATGTTTCCCTTACTTAATGCTTTGGCATATATACCTTTTAGTTTATAGCTGGCACTCTTTACTAGGCTGACTTTTTATTCCCCCCTCCCCCCCCCCCACACACACACTTTTTTTTTTTGCCTGGTTCTACCTTTGTGGCTGTATGACCACTTTCCTTGTCCTCACACGGTTGTCACACTTCTTACTACCCAGAGCTGAGTACACAGTATCCTTGATTCTATAGTTCATCAAGTTATGTTTGCTTTACAAGGTAGACCAGATCAAGAAATAGATTTCACATAGACTTAAAGTAAGTTTGATTAGAATGGCTATAGCAGGGGTCTTCAAACTTGACAGCTTTAAGACTTTTGGACTTCAGCTCCCAGAATTCCTCCTCCAGTCATGTTAGCTCAGGAATACTGGGAGTTAAAAATAACACCAGATAAAAAATAAATGCACCAATTATCACATTAAACAAGAAGAAAACTTTCTACGGACCAATTCTACCCGTGTTTTCTACAATTTTCTAAACAACAAACTAAAAGACTGAAGGTCCATCCCACCCCTGAAAGGACCTAATGGTAAAGACTGCAATGACGACACTATTAAAGCCAACCTCTTTAACACATTCTTTGGCTCAGTATTTGTAAACAGCAATGGATCATGCCCAGTATTTCCTAGTCGAACCACAGACAACTACAATGATCTAATACATATCGATTTTACAGAAGACAATGTTGAAAAAGCACTACGTAATCTAAAACCATCTCTATCTATTGGACCGGATGGAATATGTGTCTACTTCTTAAAAACGCTATCCACTGCCATAGCAGGACCTCTAAGCATAATCTTTGAAAAATCTTTCAGGACCAGCTCCTTGCCAAAACTATGGTCACAAGCCACGGTCATCCCCATCTTCGAAAAGGGAGACCTCAGCCTAGTTGAAAATTACAGACCAATCTCTTTATGCTACATCACCTGTAAAGTCATGGAATCAATTATCAACCAATCCATCATCCTCCACTTAGAAACAAACAACCTACTCTCTAATAAACAATTTGGTTTTAGGAAAAAACTATCATGTAATTTGCAACTATTACATTGCAAAAACATATGGACTACACAACTCGATCAGGGCAAAGCAATAGACGCAATCTACATAGACTTCTGCAAAGCCTTTGATTCATTGGTACATGACAAACTATTCCTAAAACTAAAATCTTATGGTATCTCTGGACACCTGCATAACTGGATAGAAGCATTCCTGTCAAACAGACAACAAATGGTCAAAATTGGAAGAGTCCTATCCAATTCTATACCTGTCAACAGTGGTGTCCGCCAAGGCAGTGTTCTAGGACCAACTCTTTTCATACTCTACATAAATGACCTCTGTGATCATATCAAGAGCAACTGAGTTCTCTTCGCTGATGATGTAAAGCTATTCAACACCACAGAAAATACCGCTACCCTTCAAAAAGATCTTGACTACGTATCAGAATGGTCAAACAAATGGCAACTTCAGATCTCAACAAATAAATGCTCTGTCCTAAATATTGGCAAAAAAAATCAGAAAATAAAATACAGGCTGAATAGTCAAGACCTTGTTGATGACCCAAACTCTGTAAAGGATCTTGGAGTACTCATCTCAAATGACCTAAGTGCTAGAGCCCACTGTAGCTACATAGCCAAAAAGGCGCTAAGAGTTGTTAACCTAATCTTACGTAGCTTTTTCTCTGATAATATTACACTACTAACTAGAGCATACAAAACATTTGCTACACCAATACTTGAATACAGCTCATCAGTCTGGAACCCACATTATGTATCTGATATTAACACAGTTGAGAAAGTCCAGAAATATTTTACAAGAAGAGTTCTTCACTCCTCTACTCATTGCAGAATACCTTATGCCACCAGACTCGAAATTCTAGACCTAGAAAACCTTGAACTACGCCGCCTTCGGTCCGATCTAAGTATAGTATATAAAATCATACATTGCAATGTCCTACCTGTCAATGAATACTTCAGCTTCAATCATAACAACACAAGAGCAAACAATAGATACAAACTCAAGGTTAATCACACCAAACTTGATTGCAGGAAATACGACTTCAGCAACAGAGTGGTCAATGTCTGGAATACTCTACCTGACTCTGTGGTTTCTTCCCCAAACCCCAAAAACTTTAACCTTAGACTGTCTGCTATTGATTTCACCCCTTTCCTAAGAGGTCTGTAGGGGGCGTGCATAAGCGCACCAACGTGCCTACTGTCCCTGTCCTATTGTTTCTTTTATATTTTATTTTTCTTATATGTATCCATGTATTCATAACTATGTTATATTTATACCTATTATCTTGTAAGCAATTGACAAATAAAATAAATAATTTAAAGTCTACAAGTCTTAAACTTTTCAAGTTTGAAGACCCTTAGGCTATATAGCAACAGAATCTTGGAAGTCTGAATGTGCTTGCATTCCTTTCTGTTTTATTTTCATGTACATTAGTAACAGGGTTGCCTGAAACACTTTCATAAATTTCTATCTTGGTGTGACTTAAGTCACATCTATCAGTTCATAATTTTGTAACAGATCTTCCCTCTCTCCATCAAAAGCATCCTATCTAGTCTCTATAGCTTACTGATCATGTTACTGTTTCCAATGTGCATTACAGATTCTTGGCTCAATGTCTATGGAGAATCTCAGTCATCCAGGTTATGGTTGTTCCAAGAGTGCTGTTCAAAAGCAATTGGACTCTATATATGTGTGTGTATGTGTATAAACACACACACACACTTCTCATCCAAGAATCTTCTTTAGTTCTGACTGAATGGTGGGGAATGGAAGGGTTTATATTCTGACTGCAAAGAATATAAATCCTTCCATTCACCATCAGTCAATCAGAACTGAAGAAGCTTCTTGGATGAGAATTGAAACTTTATTTTTTAAAAACCAAGAAAGTCCAGTTGCCTTTTTAACAACACCTTTGGGATTTTCTTGGCTTGTTAGAGACCCCCCCAAAAATCATGTTGAAGAATTTTAATATTAACTATTCAAATTTGTCTGATATCTTTAACTTCCGGTGTCATTTTTGTAAGGTTATGTAACATGGCATGAATTAGCTCCTGCGTCTTTTTTCATCAAATTGTGAAATTGGTTTTATGGGGGGGAAATACTATGAATGAACATTATACCCAGCATCCATTTGAGAACTATCAGCAGTAATATAGAATCCTGAATTAAATTTAGTTTTCAGGGGGGAAAAAACTACTTATTGTCACTTTCTACAAAACAATAATAGGAGCAAGAAAATGTATGAGCTTGTTCTAATAGTATTATAGTTAGATCTGGAATGATAATCCCCAAAGTCTATTTACTTTGCTGCACAAACATAGAGATTATCTTTTGGTGTCTTATTCAGCCTAGTCACAGCAATCTCGCAAGTAAAGAAAAAATAACAAATAATTGGCTTGATAAAAGAGTTAATGGGTTGGTTCCAAATAAACCAATATATTCCTTACTCTGGATTTGAGTGCAGAAAATTGCAGTTGTTTTACTGATTTTATTTAAAGAAGTCCTTCCCTTAACAATCTTTCCTCCATCATGATTCTACTATAAATTTCTACCAGTTTAATTTCCCTTCCTTTGTGAACCAATCTGAACCTTTATTATTTTGCTCGCTGAATTTGGAGAGTGTTCTTATCATGCATAATCAACGTAGAACAAATCTGCCTTGATTCCTTGTCAAAACTATTTTAAAATTATTGCCACTTTATTATTTTTAGTCCAATATATTGTCTTCCTATTTGTAGATCATTTGCTACTATCCAAAGCCTAGGTTTTAATCTCCTCTCAAAAATTCTTTGCCTTTTGACTGACACATTTTGGCAAGAACCCAATTCAGCAGAATAACAGAGTTGGAATGGATCTTGCAGGTCTTCTTGTCCAATCCCCTGACCAAGCAAGAAACCCTGTATCACTTCAGTCAAATGGTTGTCCAATTTCCTGTAAAAAATTTCTGGTGATGGAGTGCCCACAATTTCTGCAGGGAAGTCGTTCTACTGAATTCTACTTCTAAGTGTCAGGACATTTCTCCTTAATTCTAGGTTGCTTCTCTCCTTAGTTAATTTCTATTTCATTGTTCTTGTTCTACCTTCAGGTACTTTGGAGAATATGTTGACTTCCCTCTTCTTTGTGGCAACCCCTTAAAGAAGATGGATGTATAGTATTTAGAGCTTACAGTATTTATGTAGAAGAGGCAGAATACAAAAAGCATCAGCAAGGAACTGATTTAGAAACAACTCTCTTAATAACTCAACTCATGGAATGTAAAATTACCTCACTTTATTTTCAAAGAGGAAGTGGTGCATTAAGAATTCACATGACCTCCTCCACTATCACCACTCCAGCTATATTTCAATGCACAATGGATACTATATAGTTAATGCTTCTGATAGATTCCCATTTCTTCAGTTGGTTTTTGATGTATTTACTATCTGTATTATACAAACGCAAGGTAGAAACACAATTTTAACATGATTATACACAATGAAATGATAGTTGACACTAATCAAGCTTCAACTACCAAAAAAAAAAAAGAAGATTTGTTCCAATAATAAATAGTAAATGCAATCTCAAACATTATCTAACCCGTGTACTATGGAACTTACTCCCAGAGAAATGAATACAGGAATGGATAAATCAATATGGAGTTGCACTGTCTGAAGGTAAATTAGCATAAACTTCATTCACCTTTACTGGCAGAAAATAGAAGAAAAAAGAACAAGTTTAGAAACCCAAACTGGAATACAACACAATGTTGATTTGAGATGAAAGACTATAGTAAAAAGAAAAAAAAATCAACTAAAGATAAAAAAAAAACAAAAAACCACAGACTATGTGAGTCACTTGTACTATCAGTAGGAAGGAGAACAAAGAATGAGCTATATAAATTTTAAATATTCACAGAAGGATCAATTATGTTTTTGGAAGAATGTTCTTTAAAACATAGCATGATAAATAAATTAAAAGACTAGTTTTAAGAAAGATTATTATCTTTAAGATGTAACATTCAGCATCTAGTTAACTAGCTTTGGGAAAACATCTAAAAGAATCTAAGAATTTTGAGTAACTCTTCAAGAAACATGCTTAAAAATAATAGATGATGAGAATTGTATCCCAAAATATGAAATAGGCTGCTATTGAGAAATTTTATACGTATGAGGAATTTTGAACCCTAAAGGATTCCTTAGTGTGTTTGTGTGTGCGATAGTACAAGTTTAAAAAAATACCAATTTCCCAATTCTGGTAAGAGAATAAGTCTTACTTATATAGTGCTGTTTAAGAATTGTAATAATAAAAATAAAGAAAAGAAGAACTTTAATACCTTTGCTCTGCTCCAATCTAATTTAACATCAGAAACCTATTTGCTGTATACCAGAACCTACTTTATGTTCACACAGAGCGATTAATTTTAAGTTAGTTCTGAAATGGTTGAAATATATATTATAGGTGTCCTTTATTGAACTTGAAAATGGATGTTCAGGAAAGCAATAAATGCAGAGGGACAATGCTGTTGGATGCATTTTGCAAACTTTTTGTCAAGATGAATGTTTAATTTGTAAAATTGATGACTCTAGGTTTGTGAAACATGAAATTTACCTCTTATTCTATTTCAGTACCTTAAGAGACTCTGCAGCAGAAATGACTATCTCAAGAGTTCTTACTGTATATATGAACAAAAGCACTAAGCTGGAGAATTTACATACTCATTTGAATTAACAGTACTCAACTTTAAATGAATTCATCTAGAATCTACTGAAAAGCCTGAACAAGCAATAACCTTATAGCACAAGGATCAGATTGTAATTATAAATGTAGAGTATGAAGTGGTGCTAATAAAGCAATGGCATTTAAGCTTTTGTGTGCTTCATTACTTCATAAACAATAGTGATTAGCCCTGCTAATTAAGTGTGGACAGAAATGATCACTTCCTTCTGACAACATTGCAGGGACATAATTGAAAATGTTTCCAGTTCCAGATTCTATGGCACATTCACTTATCTAAATGGACAAACACCCAGAATTCTTCAGCCAGCTGAATCTTCAGAGTTAAACCCTACAAACCTAGAGATGGTGCTCAATAGGAAAGTGGTAAGAGACTAGGAAAGAAAACAAGTTTCTATTGATAAGAAATAGTATTCAATCATCTATAGGAAATTTGTCAAGAGTGTTATATAATATTTTCCTTCATTCTTTCTTCTGTAAATTAGAATGCAGTGTTTATTCAGTTGGTCAGTACTACTTTCGCATATAACCTAGCCTCCTCTCAACCAGGGATACAGTGGCTCAGTGGCTAAGACACTGAGCTTCTTGATTAGAAAGGTCGGCAGTTCGGTAGTTTGAATCCCTAGCACCACGTAATGGAGTGAGCTCCCATTACTTGTCCCAGCTTCTATCAACCTAGCTGTTCAAAAGCATATAAAATGCAAATAGAAAAATAGGGACCACTTTGTTGAGAAGGTAACAGTGTTCTGTGCGCTTTCGGCATTTAGTCATACCTGCCACATGATCATGGAGACGTCTTTGGACAGTGCTGACTCTTCGGCTTTGTAACAGATTAGCACCTCCCCCTAGAGCCAGAAATGACCAGCACGTAGGAGTGAGGGGAACCTTTACCCCCAATCTAGAACTCTCCAGAAATGTAAAAAATCAGATTCTAGAATTTCCATGTGAATTAACCTTTCTGGAGAGATCTGAGTCAAATTGGAGAAGGCTGAGAAATCTTTTTCAATTTCCATATTTCCCCAACTGTTAGAAACAAGAGGAAAGCATAAAAAGTTACACTCCTCCTGATATAGTGGTCCCCAACCTTTATGGCTTGGCAGCCTGGCAGGGGAGAGGGAACTGGTCTATGAAAACAGTGAGCAAGTACATGTTTGTGCATCGCATCAGCCTGCTACTTGTGCAAGTTGAGCTGAGTACACACACCTGCCTGCCACTTATGCGGCAGATTACCAAACTGACCACTTGTATGCCATTTCCTTAATCTTCATATCCTTGTATATAACCATTTACCAGTAGATGAAAATTGCAGTGGAAATTTGTTTAAGGTTATGGTTGAAAAGATAATTACATTCTTAAAAATATGTTCTGGTCAGATTATAGCGTATTAATTTTGAAAATGCAAATGTAGCGACTTATTTGAAATTCTCCCCTATTCCTATTATAAATCTTAAGATGTGCCATATGGCCTGCAGCATAACTCAGGCACCAAAATGGTTTCTACTGCTGCATTACAGCATTGCCTTTATTAATTCATCTTGCAAAATATCTTCCAATTCTAAGCGGTGGAAATCACTTTCTTGGAGAAAGTGGCTTATGAGAATTTTTTTTTCCTGGGCATTGCTTTTTGACTTGGCACATCACTATGATAGGGAAGACAATGCCTAGAGAAGAACATCAAAGGCATAAAATGAATTTCACAAGTAGTCCTCATTTAAGGATTGTTTCATTAAGCAACCATTGGCAGTTGCAATAGTGATGATTCTTTGCAACGAATCATCACATTGATGAAATGTAAAACCCTATTTCAGGACTGCAAAGGAACTGCTCCACCTAAAGAACCAAGTTGCCATTCCCAGTCATGGTTTCTAAGCAAAAACTACCTCTGTATCTGGAAGAACAGGTCTCAATTCTTTCCAAGCAAGGCAAAATATTTCCTGGGATATTCCCATCTTCTTCGTTTTTTAAAGCAAAGTAAATCACCATCTTTTTCCCCCTGTAAAGGGAAATTTATTTTTATTTATTTTATTTATTTGTCAATTGCTTACAAGATAATAGGTATAAGTAAAACATAGTTATGAATACATGGATACATATAAGAAAAATAAACTATAAAAGAAACAATAGGATAGGGACGGTAGGCACGTTGGTGCGCTTATGCACGCCCCCTACAGACCTCTTAGGAAAGGGGTGAAGTCAATAGTAGACAGTCTAAGGTTAAAGTTTTTGGGGTTTGGGAAAGAAACTACAGAGTCAGGTAGAGTATTCCAGACATTGACCACTCTGTTGCTGAAGTCGTATTTCCTGCAATCAAGTTTGGTGCGATTAACCTTGAGTTTGTATCTATTGTGTGCTCTTGTATTGTTATGGTTGAAGCTGAAGTATTCATTGACAGGTAGGTGCTGGTAGATTCATTCTTTTCCTCAAGGATTTGCAAAGTGATTCCAACAGACATATTTGGAGGGAAATGGATCCACAATATTTTGTATATGCATGTCTAGAATGCTTGTTGGACAGAGCTTTGAAAGAGGAAGGATATTTATGGCCTGCCTGACTAGGTTTTTCTTACATACCAGTACAGACACCTAGGCTTGACAAATTTAATCATGCTAAATGTTTTAACCTTTCTATGTATATACTTCATTTTTGAACTTCAATTACTTTCTTAACTGCAAGAGAGTATGTCATCATCTTATTTCACATTTTTCCCAGCTTATCACAGATTCAGCTTTATTGATCTGACGTTAGAATTCTCACATGTTAGAATTATAATCCAGAATTATGATAAGCCACATTGTTCAATAAAAAGGTAAAAAGGAGGTGCAGAAAGGCTCCTGGAACCTGAAATAGCTCCAAACTACTGTCACACATAAATCCCAACCCACAGCAATAAGAAGAGAACTCCAAAGCCTATGAAGAGTGATGCTACTAGAGAGCTGAGTAGTTCTTTATAAATGTCCCGGGTATATTTGGTGGATGTCACTTCATAAACAAAGAACCAAGCTGTAAAGAACATGCCAATGGCCAGGAGCACCAGAGTGAGATATGGAAACACAGCTGGATTCACCGGACTGGTGTATCTACTCATTGTTTCAAGTTCCATGGCTGCGTTGGTGGCAGCTCCTGCCACAGAAGGACACATCCCTCCTTTCCTGCCATCCTCGCTCCGCCCTTCCGTCTCTGGAGCACAGTCTGTTGTCAGTCTCTCCAGCCTAAAGCTTGCTCATCTTATTTCAGCAAACACTGAATACCACACTAGGAACCTATGGCACATAAAAAGAAAATAGAGCATTTTTAGTGGTTGACAGGGGTAGAAATTAAAAGGAAATTATCATCAGTATAGCTACAGCTCTGAAGAAGAAGAACATATTGTGAATAAAGTTCCCAAAACAGTATCTCCAACATTAGTCCCAACAACGTCTGTATGCGTATGTTTGTACATGCGCGTGTACACACATACACGCACACACACACACACACACACACAGAGCAATTTGTAGTGGAATATTTAGCTTGGTACAATCATCTGAAAAAAATATTACAACTGCAATGCCCCCACCCACCCTGGCATTCCTGAAAAATGACATATTAGAAAAAAGTTAGTAAATTAGACATAGGGAATATCAATCTCATTTCATAGTCACTGGTAAATTTCATTTTAGTGAGGGGGAAAAAAGTAGCAGTGAAGAGCCATACAGTCACAGCTTCCAGATATTATATTTGGGGGGATGAATCTGGCAGCTTTTCTGAAATGCCTGCTTCAATCTACACTGCAGCTGAGCCATAGGACCTGAAGTTGCTGTTGGAAAACATGAACACAAACATGAAAAAATAGTTGGAATGGCATTTAAGGGCCTGTGAATACGAAGCAAATGGGGTATTTGTTTCTACTTATTCAGATAGAGAGAACCACAAGGTCTGGCTCTACACAGACACAAGAATTTCTCAGGGCTGAAATGAGGTTCTTTCTACCCAGCTATGAAACATTTATGAAATTGGGAATTATCTCATTACAACCCAAGAAAGGCAAGCAGCCAGTCAGATAATTTCAGAAGTCCATTAAAGTTTATTTGATTATTATTAATAATAAAGAGACATCTGTTCCTTTACAGTGGAAATACACAGCCCCACTTATCAGAAAGAGTTAAAAACTGGACCAGATTTTGGCTCAGGTTCAAAGCACCTGAGCTAGTCCAGGATGCAGTTGGATGACTGGATGAGTGACTAAATACATTTGTAGATTGTTTTCTATTAAAAATAAACAACAACTTGAAGTGATTTGCAACAACATTCCTGGTTAAAAGAATTTAGAAAGATTTACCATTAAGACCTGCGAACCTTCTGGCGCGCATTGAAGACCTATCTTTTCCAACAAGCTGGTCTGGCCTACTTTTATTGGAAGGTTTTAATTTTGTAATTCTTACTCTGCTTTTAATAATTGATTATAGTTTTAAACTCAGCCACTTATTTAATTCATTTTTAATCTATTTTTAAATTTTATATTTGTCATTGTATTGTTTTTAGTTGGGCTGTGCACCGCCCCGAGTCCCAATCTGGGAGAGGGGGCAGTATATAAATTAAATAAATAAATAAAACCTTATTGGGTAATCCATGACTTACAACTACGATTGAACCCAAAATTTCTGTTGCTAAGCAAGACAATTATTAAATGAGTTTTGCCCCACTTTACAATGTTTCTTGCCACTGTTGTTAAGTGAATCATTGCAGCTATTGTTAGCAACATGGTGGTTAAGTGAATCTGGCTCTTCCATTTAACTTTGTTCATCAGAAGGTCGCAAAAGGTAGTCATATTACCCGAGGACACTGCAGCCATCTACATTCCAGTTGCAAAGCATCTGAATTTTGATTAAATGGCTATGGGGATGCTGCAACCGCCGTAAGTGTGAAAAATGGTCACAAGTCACTTTTTCAGTCCATTGTAATACAAAATAGACACTAAACGAATTGTTGTACATCAAGGCAAGCATTAAAACAGCCTTATCAAAAAACTGACTGACTTGGATTTTGCTTCTTCCATCTGCGACTGGATCAAAGACTTTCTGAGGGACCAGCCACAAACAGTGAGGGCTGGGTCTGTCATATCCATCTCCCTGAAGCTTAGCACTGGCTCCCCACAGGGCTGTGTGCTCAGTCCCTATCTATATACATTGTATATGCATGATTGTGTATCGACTGATTCATCCACTGTGATCATTAAGTTCGCAGATGATACCAACATATTGGATCTCATTACAGGTGGAGACATAACTGCGTACAGGGGAGAGGTTCAAAAATTATCCTCATGGTGCCTAGAAAACAACCTGCACCTGAACATTAGCAAGACAAAGGAGATGGTGTTAGACTTCCGGAAGAAGAGAGAGGAACCCATCCCACTTTACATCAAGGGGGGCTGTGTGGAGAGAGTTTCCTCCTTTAAATTCCTGGGAGTCTACCTCAGCAAAGCTCTCACCTGGAAAATCAACACAACCCAGGTGGCCAGAAAGGACCAATAGAGACTCCATTTCCCCAGGATCTTGTGAAAAAACAAATTGGAACAACAACTGATGGCCTCTTTTTATCGGTCCACAATAGAAAGTGTCCTCTCATATTGCATTACAGTGTGGTATGCCAGCTTGATAGCTGTGGATAGAAAGATACTACAAAGGGTGGTGAGCACAGCACAAAACATCATGGGCTGTTCCCTCATATCACTAGATGACATCGCTAGGGCTCGCTGCCTTGGAAGAGTTAGGAAAATCCTCAGGAACGACTCATATCCCAGTCAGCATTTCTTCACTCTCCTACTATTGGGTAGGAAATATAGAAGCATAGCCAGCCACAACAACAGGCACTTTTTACAATTTTGTAAACAACAAACTAAAAGACTCAAGGTCCATCCTACCCCTAATAGGACCTAATGGTAAAGACTGCAACGATGACACCATTAAAGCCAACATCTTTAACACATTCTTTGGCTCAGTATTTGTAAACAGCAATGGATCATGCCCAGTATTTCCTAGATGAACCACAGAAAACTACAATGATCTAATACATATCAATTTTACAGAAGACAATGTTGAAAAAGCACTATGCAATCTAAAGCCATCTCTATCTATTGGACCGGATGGAATATGTACCTACTTCTTAAAAAAGCTATCCACTGCCATACTCGAACCTCTAAGCATAATCTTTGAAAAATCTTTCAGGACCAGCTCCTTGCCTAACCTATGGTCATAAGCAACAGTCATCCCCATCTTCAAAAAGGGAGACCCCAGTCTAGTTGAAAATTACAGACCAATCTTCTTATGCTGTAGCACTTGTAAAGTCATGGAATCAATTATTAACCAATCCATTATCCTCCACTTAGAGACAAACAGCCTACTCTCTAATAAACAATTTGGTTTCAGAAAAAAACTATCCTGTAATCTGCAACTCTTACACTGCAAAAACATATGGACTACATGATCAGGGCAAAACAATAGACACAATCTACATAGACTTCTGTAAAGCCTTTGATTCAGTGGAACACGACAAACTACTCCTAAAACTAAAATCTTATCATATCTCTGGACAACTGCATAACTGGATAGAAGCATTCCTGTCAAACAGACAACAAATGGTCAAAATTGGGAGTGTCCTATCAAATTCTGTACCTGTCAATAGTGGTGTCCCCCAAGGCAGCGTTCTAGGACCAACCCTCTTCATACTCTACATAAATGACCTCTAGGATCATATTAAGAGCAACTGCATTCTCTTCGCTGATGATGTAAAGCTGTTCAATACCACAGACAATACTGCTACCCTTCAAAAAGATCTTGACTTTGTATCAGAATGGTCAAACAAATGGCACCTTCCGACCTCAACAGATAAATGCTCTGTCCTACATATTGGCAAAAAAAATCAGAAAATAAAATACAGGCTGAATAGTCAAGACCTTGTTGATGACCCAAACTCTGTAAAGGATCTTGGAGTACTCATCTCAAATGACCTAAGTGCTAGAGCCCACTTTAACTACATAGCCAAAAAGGCATTAAGAGTTGTTAACCTAATCTTACATAGCTTTTTCTCTGGTAATATCACACTACTAACTAGAGCATACAAAAATTTGCTACACCAATACTCGAATACAGCTCATCAGTCTGGAACCCACATTACGTATCTGATATTAGCACAGTTGAGAAAGTCCAGAAATATTTCACAAGAAGAGTTCTCCACTCCTCTACTCGTTGTAGAATACCTTATGCCACCAGACTTGAAATTCCAGACTTAGAAAACCTTGAATTACGCCATCTTCGGTCTGATCTAAGTAAGGTATATACAATCATACATTGCAATAACTTACCTGTCAATGAATATTTCAGCTTCAACCATAACAACACAAGAGCACATAATAGATGCAAACTCAAGGTTAACCGCACCAAACTTGATTGCAGGAAATACGACTTCAGCAACAGAGTGGTCAATGTCTGGAATACTCTACCTGACCCTGTGGTTTCTTCCCCAAAAACTTTAACGTTAGACTGTCTACTACTGACCTCACCCCTTTCCTAAGAGGTCTGTAGGGGACGTGCATAAGCGCACCAACGTGCTTACTGTCCCTGTCCTATTGTTTCTTTTATATTTTATTTTTCTTATATGTATCCATGTATTCATAATTATGTTTGACTTATACCTATTATCTTGTAAGCAATTGACAAATCAAAATAAATTGTAAAAATTCTAAATAGTTTCTACCCGTGGGCTGTCTGACTCCTGAATGGAAAATAACTTCATGTCAACATAGTATGACAGGTTATTGCCTTGTGCAATAAGTTCACATGGTGTAATAAGATTGTGTGTTTGTTAGTAGGATTCACTGGGTTAGGGACTTTCTGTCTTCATTGTGAGTTGTACTGGGGATGTGCATGAAGGGAGGCTCAGCCAATCTCATTGTACACATGTTGTACTCTGACAATAAAGGTTGATTTAGAACAAGGAAAATGCTGGTACTAAAATAGATGCCTCACCATCTCCTAAGTCTTTTCTTCCTTATGCTCCAGGATATTTTTCAGAATCATTTACTAAGACTTGTGTAGAAATCAAGTAGGCTGTCTAACCCCACTCTTTACTCAATACAGAAAGTCAAACCTAGGATACATTGGACTCCGGCAGAATGATGCCACCCAAGCCCACTGTTTTCCACAAAAAAAGTTGGATTATCTTTTTAAATAAAGAAGGGGATCTAAGAATGGGAATTAGATACTCCATTAATTACATTTTTCTCACCCACAAGTAAAACTCTTGATAATTCTTTATCAAAAATACATTATTGATTAATTCTTCACTAGTTGATCAAGACGAACACAAAACCATTATGTTTTAAAAGAATCAATACATTTGGATTCGTGTATTCTATATCATCTTATAAATAAAAGAAAAAGAAGTCCCCTCCTTTTTTGATTGAAAAACAATATATTTTTCACAAATCATGGATTAATGTCAAAAACATATGTTTTATATAGAGTATATACAGTAGTATCTTTTCAGATAGATTCCCATTTGATATGCCAAGCAAACTAGTAACATTACATCACAGTTAATTACATGGAGAAACCAGGATTGGTGAATTCAAAATGGGGATGGGTAAGTAGTTTTGAATTGAGGTTTTCTGATTTTTCTTCTTCTTTATTTGTTATTCTTATTCCTATATACTCTTAATTCACTTTTTGTATACCACAATGCCTGGAAAAGCCACCTGTCTGCTTCAGTTGCAACTCTGTAAAATATAAGGTACAGCTCAAAAATGGAAAAAAGGGAAGAAGACATAGAATATACATGCAATACTGCTTTGAAGAGGCACTTGATCTCTTCCTGGTCATCTTCCTGGTTGTTAAATTAATATAAACTTATATTCAATTTATATTGTGGCTATTTTGCAGCTTATACACAATAAGCTTCCATAGCTGAGGAAAACTTGGAGCTGGGTCCACCTATGCTTACTTAACTACCTTAACAGCTATACAGCTCTGGAATGGCTCGTGAATGTCTGAGGTGAAGTATTTAATCATCTCACCTTGAAATAGCTCTGATTTTAAAAAAAAAATATCTCTCCGCATACATTCAGGAGCTCAAATTCATTATGAGGTTCAATTACCAATCTTTACAAAGTCATAAATGAACAATAATGTGAATTTTCAGTGCAAAATCTAAGCTACATACAAAAAACACAATACGTTTTTAGCCAGGATCCTTGTTTATTTAACTAGCTTCAATATTGAATTACACATTGTGTTTATACTATGGTAAATATGAAGCCCAAACTAGTGAGCAATGTTAATCATAATCAAAATTATAAGGAAGACAACCTGAAGTAATGATACAGCCAATGCAGCTTTAAATAGATTAGAAAAGATATTGCTTACAATTTATCTGTATTAAAATAGTCTAATATTCTGCATGCCTGATATTTTATGAGGAAGATAAATGGGGAATTCTCATCTCTGTCCCTTTGAGATAAAATTAAGGCTGCCTTAGTAGAGTTCAGAACCTAATTTGCAACTTCACACAAATCTTCTAAGTGAACCCAGATTGCAACAGTGTGGTTTTTATATATTTACTTGGCTATTGTATTTGATTTTTGGCTGACAAGAATCCCTGTAACAGGAAATATACATATTGCTTGTTATGATCAAATTAGCAGATATAATTCCTGTCTGAACTCCACTTTGCCTTTATTTAACAACCCCAAGATTTTACCATTTGACACCAGTTAAAGAGGCTATTTTATTGCTGTGTGATAAGTAGAATTACAGAAAAATGAATGGCTGTTTCCCACTGCCTTATTTTATATCAAACCAAATCAAGATAAGATTAATCTGAACTTCTTTCTCACCCTTTCTAATTTTTCCAGGACTGAATTACCGTTTTCTGGATAGGAATCTGAAACATATGCAGAAAATATAATGGCAGTGTTATTATTTGTGTCAAACCAAATGTAAAAAAATAAAATATTTCTTTTATTTTTCTTACATGTACCCATTTCATGTATTCATAACTATGTATATACTTATACCTATTGTCTTGTAAGCGATTGACAATTCTAAAATTCTAAACAGATTCATGACTAACAATAATGTGTGTCCCAGGTCTAGAGGGTATCTACAAAATTAAGATATTGATTGTGACTTAATGATTGAAAACCTCTCTTATATGCATTGCCACCATCTAGATGTTTATTATGACCACATTCCCATCCCCGATCCTTCCTTCCTGTTCATCAAATGTGCTATTTTTTTCCTCACTGCCCTATTTTGTGGATAAATATGGACATCTTTAGTAAGTTCAAAGCAGTATGGAAGAATCAAGGAATTATATATGTCTTTCTTAAATTCTCTTTCTTTTCCTGATAAATTATAACACTTGAATTAATGATGTACTTAATGAGTAATTCAGATTTGGTTGTTCTGTGGCTGTACACAATTTGATATAATATTGAATTTAGCAGAACACAATATCAGATTAATATTACTCTGTGATTGTGTAAATTAATGATCCAAAACAATCAGTTTGCTTGTTTGTTGCTGCTGAGTTAAATAAACTCAAGTATTATGATTTGGAGGGATTTATAACCCAGAAAAAAATATTAGTTGCTTTTGGAATCAATTTGAAACTAAAGCAATTTGAAACTAAATTACTGATTTAGTTTACAATATATTATGACAATATATTGGATTTTTTTTTTGAAAAGAAATCTGGTAGAAAAATTCATAATTTATTTTAAAAAGCATACTGCCAGCTAAAAAGACACAAAAATGCTGAAATTCTATACTCTAGCTTCTCTTCAGATTGTATAAATCTTTCACTTTTTACTAAAAAAAAAGCTGAAATTCAGACAAATCATCCATCAATAAATATAAACTAGATAATAGATACATAGAGATAAACCAAATTTACACATCATTCAAAAGAAATAGTAAAAAAAAGCTAAGAAGGAAACCCAAAGAGAAGATCCTGTCCTGTCCAAAAGTAACTTACATCCAGATAAGCAGGGATTAACCTCAGAAAAATAATAAAGCAGAAAATAACATCCTAATCAAAGAATTACCAAGGAGAAAACCATTTCCCACTATCATTGGCAGATCAAGCTACTGTATATAAAGGAGGATGGGACGGGGTTCCACACTCCTTAGCACTGACAATATTATCTAATTAGGTAATAGAACATCTGCAAGTGATAAAGTTCAAAGAGCACCAAGGACTCCATTTGACATCTGCCTCCACAGATTTTAAGTGCTGTTTCTAAAATGCTGGATTACATTTAAACATTGTTATCTAAAATGATTGAAGAGGCTACTACTTACTCCATAAGTAATGGAGAAATTAATTCAAGTAAGAGGGTTTCAGGTGTTTTGATTGCATCCCTAATTAGAACATGAAATAGCTTCCTTGAAAAAATACTGAGGGTACAAAAGAAAGAGCCCCATTGTACTAATTACAAGTAAGATGCTATACAGATATAAATAATATGATTCAATCGTAACTGAATTAGTGCATCTTTAATTGGTTTGTCAGAAGATTACTTTTTATATGAAATTAATTCTGAATATTGAAAACCCTGTCTCTTTCTTGGGATAGCCTGGACCTTCTGGTTTTTTCTCCTTCCTCCATTTTCTTCTCCCCTTTCTATTTTTCAATCTTACTTATTTGCAGGGATGGGATTCTACCAGTTCGCACCTATTCGCTAAAACCGGTTGTTAACATTCTAAGCAGTTCAGAGAACCAGTTGTTAGAAGAAATTACTGGCCTAATCCTGTAAGGAAGGCAGGAAGGAAACATTCTGGTGTTGCTTGCAGAAACTGCCTCTCTGTTAACCCTTATTACATTCTTGGCAGAACTAGACTTCCTGTCTCAGGAACATCTCTGGAGTTTTTTTCCCCTCCTTTGTGGGTACTTTGCTTGTGTGGAGTGACCATTCAAAGTTACAATGGCACTGAAAAAAGTAACTTAGGACCATTTTTCACACTTACGACTCTTGCAGCATCCCCACAGTCATGAGAGGCCAGACGAGGAGATGCGTTCCTCGATGTGAGTGATATTGAGTTGGCCACACCCAGCCAATAACATGACCACCAAGCCACATCCACCCAGTCACATGACCACCAAGCCATGCCCACCACCTAATCCACGCCCACAGAACCGGTTGTTAAAAAATTTGAATCCCACCCCTGCTTATTTGTATTATATCCAACTTTTTGAAAATTTGGAAAGAAATTATATCAAGGGAATTAACATTCTTTCTGTTTATTCATAACTCTTTGAAAACTAAACACAATAGTGGATGTGAGAAAGCTGCAAATGAAAGATTCAGTTTGAAAATGACTTGATAAGGCTGGGGTTTGCATAGAAAACAAATTCAAAATGAATTGCTATGAATGCTCTATTATAAGCACCCTTCCTTCCTGGTCATATAATTCAAAAATTAAGTTACTATTAAGGGACTGGCAGGCAGGCAGGCAGATATAAATGATAAATAGAGAGGGGGGGGAAGGCAGGAAGCTATAGATGATAGAGATAAATGATATGTAATTCAATGCATTGTACAGTATGTAAAACAAAATATCAATATTGTCACATAACATTTTGCAATAACAGGAACCCTGTTGTACCAAAGCAGTTATAAGAAATACAATTCATCATCTCAACAGATAGAAGAGAGAGAAAGAACATGGAACCAAAATGTTTTGCAAGTGGACTATGAGGAATCAAGATTGACATAACAGAATTGTAAAACCATGAAAGATATACAGTTCGGAACATGATTTTATTTCATTCTATTTTATATTTACGGGGAAAAACCCCACTTGGACAGACTCATTCTCAAATTTATTTTGTAACTAAAAACATGGAGTTCAAAATACAGCTACCATGTTTCTCCAACAATATGCCTCCCCCCCAAATAGGAAGACCCAGCATGTTTTCTAGGCATAAAATGAAATTAAGCCCCTCCCCCCAAATTTAGGGCCTAGTTTAATATGTGCGAAATGAGGGGGAGGCGGGGGAAACTTGCCATTAGAAGTGCTTCGCGGACAGCTACACCTCGCCATCAGCCACTCCTAATGGCCAATCATGGCTCCCTACCCCCGCCAAGTGCCTTTGTTGCAGACCTGGGTCAGCAGGTGGGCGGCATCGGCATGGATGTCCTCCGGCAGCGTTTCAGCCATTTCTCGGGCCTCCATAGCTTCCATGGTTCTCGCCCGTGCTGGCGCCTCTCTCACCAGCGCCATCTCCAACAACAGTATCTGAGTTGCTCCTGCTTTTTCCCTGTCCCCATAACAACAGGGAAAAAAAACATTATGAGGTACCTGGGAGCGCCATGCACTGCGTTTTGGTTTAATGCTGATCAGCTGGTTGGGTGTGAGAAGAGCCAAGTGAGCGTCTCTGCTGCTGCTATCCTTGGTGCTCCAGCCTCGGGCTCTGCAAGTTTCCAAAAGTCCCGGTGTGCAGCCCGTTCCTATATTCCAAGCACGCTCAGGCCGAGCTGCAGCTGTCCCTCTCTCGCCAGCACTGTGTCCAACAACAGTGGCAGCAGCAGCAGGAACCATGGAAGTTACAGAGGCCTGAGAAGCGGCTGAAACGCTGCCAGCGGACATCCACGCTGCCATCACCACCCGCCCACTGACCCGGATCTGTAGCAAAGGCGCTTGGCAGGGGTAGGGAGCCCTCCACGCTCCGCCATGATCGGCCGTTAGGAGTGGCTGGTGGCAAGGTGTGGCTGCCCGTGGGGCGCCCTAGGCGAGGGTGCATGGGGGAGGGAAAGAAATTAATTCATCACCAAAAAGACGCCCTAGCCGTTTATTCAGGGCTCCCCAAAAAAATAAGACCCGGCCTTATTATATGCGAAACACGTAGGTTTGTTAATAAATAGGTAGCGAACTTAAGGTAGTTTATCTTCTCTCATATAATATGACCTATATGGAATATCGAATGGAAATCAAAGGATCATTCCTTTTAAAATTCTAATAAAGTTTTTCATGTGGAAGTCTTTTGTGTGTAAAGTTTTTTTAAATCTCTTCCTCAAGTTCATCTGTTTCTCAAGCTCAGTTCCCTTCCTGGTAATTATATGATACACCATGATAAAACATGGTATTGGCTTTGGACTCCTTTTGTACACTTCAATGTTTATATCAGATGTATACTAATGCTGTTCAGCATTTGACAGATTGTAGTATGAGATCATTTTATAATTATTATGTAATTATTTTAAATTATGATTAACTAGCTAGATACCCATGCAAAAATACAAAAATATGTGGTTGGGTTTAGTTTTTTGGGAGGAAAATAAGAGGAAAAAATTCTGCCTCTGCCTACCAGCATCCATCGGTATTCATTTGGCTAGCATCCTGTCAGTGTGTGAGAGAGTTGAGGGCTGTTTGGAAACTGAAACATTATTTTCTGCATGAGCAAGAAGGAGACAGCAAGGAGCCTGGATGTGACTTAGCTCAATTGTTCTGTACTAAAGCTGCTTGGTGCTATGAAACTAAAACTGAAACTGAAACTCCTCTCCTCTGCTTGTGTTTTGCATTTGGAACAGATTTCTTTTCAGGTGGGGAGGGGAGTAGAACTCCTTAGCATCAGAGCATGTTAATGATAATAATATACGAAACACTAATGGTCTGATGGTCATTTCTAAACATCCTTTCTTAGGGAGTGCCTAGAACATATGTGCCAAATTTCAAGTTTGTAGGCTTTATGATTCCGGAGATCTTGTGATGATGCTTTTAGATAGATAGATAGATAGATAGATAGATAGATAGATAGATAGATAGATAGATAGATAGATAGATAGATAGATAGATAGATAGATAGATAGATAGATAGATAGATAGATAGATAGATAGATAGATAGATAGATAGATAGATAGATAGATAGATAGATAGATAGATAGAATACTGCACAAATATGTTTTATTAAAAATTAGATTCATGTCATATCAAAGAATATTACTTCCTCAGACCTAGTTAATATTTGGATGAATCAGCTAGTCTGATGGAAGAAAGATAGTTCTTCTTTTCAGTCTTCCGTAAACCCGTTTCAGAAACATTTCCCAAAAACTCTTGACATCAATTTTCTCGATTGTTCAGGAAAGAAGGAATTACTTTGCCACAAATAAGCAGAAATACCTGTTGGATCTAAGCCACAAGCAATTTATATGAAGCTGTACACTTAATTGCCTTCCTTGAGTTTGTTATTGCTATGTACCTGTTGGCCGATGGTTCTCAATTTGATTGAGTAACACATCTGTCATTGCAAATTCCATTATATCTCCTCACAGGTGCCAGAGTGTCTCACCACCAATAGTTATTTTGCTTAACTTATATAGGGAACGGTGACAAATCCAGACCAGAGCTGCTATATCTCACACTTCTATTGAAGGTGCTTAATTTCAGCGGTGCTATATAATAGTTGTAGTCATTCAATGATAATGGAAATATATATTTACTGCCTGGCTGTTATGGGGCAAAAGTGACTTTCAGTTAGGAATCAAACCTAATTAGATAGATAGGAGATAAATGCCACAAACTATCTTTTATTGGCATGCACAACTGCAGGGATCATCATCAAAAACTTGCAGAGGAGCCTCAATGACCATACAAGTTGTATACCCTCTGAAATGATACATAAGAGTTACAAAGGAGATGTAAACTATAGGAGTGTAGCATTTTATAACAACTTGAAATGATCTTGGTATGGGCTGACCCATGGCCTCTATATTTTATATTTTTAAGGAAGCTCCAAGTATTACCAATACTAACACCTTCTGACATAAGCAATGTCCTGGGGTAGGTTTACATAGCCAGTAACTTTTCAGGATGAAACACAAAGAACCAGTCAGAAACCAGCCTTCACCAAATCAACACCAAAAATGTTTCTAGGAAGCTAAAAGATCTTTTCCTTTTTCTTTGCCAGTGCCATGTTCCAGAAATGAATAGTTAATAAACTGTATCAGGTTTAGCATTCAAAAACTAGATGAGATTTTGATCTCAAACATGTTTACATGAAAATCAGATGTTGGGATATTGTCTCAGTAGCTAGGATTGTATGTCATCTATCTTTAGGATATGGACAACTGGCAGCAAAATGTCCAATTGCTTGGATAGGGAAGCAAATGTGGACCAGATTATCCATGGCAGGAATTGAATGTTCTAAGCAATTTGCAAATAACTTGAACAATGTGTGACAGCTGTTGATAATGGAAGGTTGTGTTGAGAGCCTCCATATGTTTCTGCACATCCACTTAATGAATATAAGGTCGTGGGCTTATTGTAACCCTCTGAAGTTCTATGGAATGACCTTGCTGAATATTGGCATTTCAAAGCCATAGTTTTTATATCTTTATAAGCAGTGGTGGGATTCAATTTTTTTTACTACTGGTTCTGTGGCCGTGGCTTGAAGGGCGTGGCAGGGAAGGATACTGTAAAATCTCCAGTCAGAGGTGGTATTTTCCAGTTCTCTGAACTACTCAAAATTTCTGCTACCGGTTCTCCAGAACTGGTCAGAACCTGCTGAATATCAACTCTGTCTATAAGGTCATGTTCCTAAGAGTCTGAAAATGAGAAATGACTGATCATATTTTATAGTCAGTTATTAGCATTAAATACATTAACTTTCATAAGTGATTTGAAGTCAAGGATGAGCAAGGAGACACCTGATTTGTAAGTAATACCAAATTATGATAGAAGTTCATGCAGATGAAGAGTTGATTTCTGCCAAGTGACTGAAGAAGCAACACATGGATAATGCAGTTTATTTATATGTATACATTTATATGGCAGCCATCTCATTAATTCAACTGTTGATGGCTAATAAAAATTTAAAAATAAAATATAAACATGATACAAAAATACTTATCCTGACCAACTAACATTTCTTATGTACACTGAGAGCATATGCACCAAAGACAAATTCCTTGTGTATCCAATCACACTTAGCCAATAAAGAATTCTGTCCTATCCTATCCTATCCTATTCTTATACAAAGTGCTGATGACACCACACACCAACAATATGCTGCCAAGTGAATCAAACTATCTATTTCACAGTATAATAACCCAAATACTTAATTGTCTAATTTCATTTTAGATTTTCTGTATAAGGGCAATGTTTCAACATTTCTTATCCTACTCAGATGAACTTCACTTGGCAACAAATGTGGCAGGCTATAATGAAATTTCACTTCCTGTTTTTTTTTCAGGTATAAACTACCTGTCAAATCTTTGGTATTGGAATGGTTAGAGAAAGGGTCTCAATTTACAGTACACTATTTAAATAAAAATAGCTTAATGTATCTTTAATGCTTTGACATTAAGAGTCACTTCTTTGCCATGTATGTGAATAGATTTATATTTTAAACATATATTTGAGATAAATTTCTATACTTTTCCTATTTGTTCCCACCATCCATTTGTGTTATCTTCATTCACTTTCATACGTTTTCTATAAATTCACCCTTGATTCTTTCATTGGCACCATTCACAAAAGTGTTAATGTGCAACTATCACCAACCTGTAGATTTCTAATTTCATTCAAAGCAACAGTAGCCTAGATGACATCAATTCACACTTCTGACATATTTTAGCCCTTTCATTCAGAATTAAAAAGTAAAGTAAACTTTACTTTTTTGCTTACATTCAGCTCTATTCCACCAGATCAGACCACCTTCATTAAAATTTACTAGATGCTTCCCCCTTTTCTTTGTTTCACAGAAACATAAAATATCTTATTTTTCCTTTTGTTTGAATAGACCCACAGATAGAATATTGAAACACCAAGATATTTTAAGGTTTTTACTTGCTTGAGGAATGTTCCTTCCTACAAGTTTGCCAAAAGTGCAGTTTCTGCTTTTTTCAGATCAACTGAGTCAGGTTTTTTTGGATCATCCAATAAAGTATTGATCCAAATCCAACAGGAATGGACTAATTAGCTTTTCACCTGAACCTGAAGTCATGGATTGAGAAAGAGTGACTGACCAAAATTATTCAGCCAGCTTTCATACTAAGGGCAGGTTTCTAACCTGTACCTTAATTACTAAGGCCAAACAGGCTCTCTCCTGCTTGATGACTATACTGTCAATCATTGTCTTATGAGTCTGTATTTCCTAAAAAATACCCAAAAATGTCTTAAAGTAATTTATTTCAATATGCCCTCTAGAGCAATAAAGTGATAGTGAGAAAGAAAGAAAGAAAGAAAGAAAGAAAGAAAGAAAGAAAGAAAGAAAGAAAGAAAGAAAAAAAGAAAGAAAGAAAGAAAGAAAGAAAGAAAGAAAGAAAGAAAGAAAGAAAGAAAGAAAGAAAGAAAGAAAGAAAGAAAGAAAGAAAGAAAGAAAGAAAGAAAGAAAGAAAGAAAGTTTGGAGGTTTATTTTGGTTATGGTTGCATTAGCAGCATAAAGAAAAATATATAGAAATCAAATAGTGGGCAAGAGAAGGAGATTAGAAATCTGGCCTACTAGTATCTCAACAATATTGTTAATATAAAAGTTGAATAATAATGGGATGAGGACACAGACTTGCTTAATACCTGTAATAGTGAAGATGAGTTCGATTAGATCACCAAGGATATTTCCCTTGAATGGTTGTGTTGTAGTGAAAACTGGACTCCCCACTACGTATATTAAGATGTTCCCCAAAAGGCTCTCTATCAGACTGAAGATTTTGTCTTGACAATTATATTAGGCAATCACAAAGCCTCACAATCTATCACACATGTCAGTAAAATTATACTTTGCAATAACATAAGCTGTCAACTGTTTCTCTTAATTGCAGAAAACATTAAATAAATTCACAAGGAATTTTCACTGAGTCAAACAAGTGAAGTTTCACTGGGTGGGAAAATCTGACCCAGGGGTGGGATTCAAAATATTTAACAATCGGTTCTGTGGGCATGGGTTATGTGGTGGGCATGGCTTAGGTGGTCATGTGACTGAGTTGACATGGCTTGGTGGTCATGTTATTGTCTGGGTGTGGCCAACTCAATATCACTCACATCAAGGCATGCATCTCCTCACCTGGCTTCCACGTGTGGGGATGCTGCAACAGTTGTAAGTGTGAAAAATGGTCATAAGTCACTTTTTTCAGTGCCACTGTAACTTTGAATGGTCACTCCACACAAGCAAAGTACCCACAAAGGAGGGGGAAAAAAACTCCAGAGATGTTCCTGAGACAGGAAGTCTAGTCCTGCCAAGAATTAATAAGGGTTAACGGAGAGGCAGTTTCTGTAAGCAACACCAGAATGTTTCCTTCCTGCCTTCCTTACAGGATTAGGCCAATAATTTCTTCTAACAACCGGTTCTCCGAACTGCTTAGAATGTTAATAACCGATTTTAGCGAATAGGTCCAAACTGGTAGAATCCCATCCCTGATCTGAACCTCTTTGCCAAAACCTCAAGCATTTTTAAAAGTTGTAAACATCTATCTCAAGGTACTCACTAATCTATCTTAAATAATAATAAAAGGATAAAAATATCCTGAAGCTAACCTTAACTCAAAATTATTCTATCCATACAGTTTTTGGGCAACCACAACAACAAAAGTTTTCTTCTGATTGTTTGTTTGACTTCTCTATCTAACCAATAATTCTAGAATTTTCAGTTAGTTCCTCATCCAGGTGAGGGCCATCACTGCTTAGTTTCTAGGATTAACCTCGCTTAGCTAGATGCTGCTTCCTGCTAAAGTTTATTAACCATACCATCCCTCAATCCACAATAGCCCACCAATTGTATTAAATGATGTTTCAACTGAGTGAAAAACAAAACTATAATTTTTCTCACCTTACATATTTCACTGTTTACTTACAAGTTCACATACAAATACCCATATACATAGCCATCTCTGCAAAACCAGATTACTTACAAGTTCACATACAAATACCCATATACATAGCCATCTCTGCAAAACCAGATTCTGAGATGCTCCAGGTGAATTTTCCCATACAGATAATTCTGAGCAATAGCAACAGCACTTTGATTTATATATTGCTTCACAGTGCTTCACAGTCTTCTCTAAGCAGTTTACAAAGTCAATATATTGCCCCCAACAATCTGGGTCCTCATTTTACCAATCTTGGAAGAATGGAAGGGTGAGTCAACCTTGAGCCGGTCAGAATCGATGTCATGCCCTTGTTGGAATCTGATTCTGAGGGGAGATTGAGCAGTTGACAGGGTGTGAGAGTGTGGCCCCAGTGGCTGTTGAAAAAACGGGAGAAGGGTACAGTCCGGTTGGGCATTCAGAGGAAGACCCAGGGCCATCCCCTCTTCATCCTAGGGCATGCAGGGAGGAATGGAGAAGGGAACAACGTGGCTTATGGGAGAGAAGAAGGCCCTAATCCCTTTCATTAGTTGCAGCTGGGAGAACAGGATATAAGTGGGGCATTTGTACACAGCTCCTTGCTGAAAGCAAAGCGTGCATTATCTTTGTCGAGGCTTATCTGGGTTTTGGCATCCTCCCTACTATGGGTGCTGCATTATCCTTTGGAAGTCTGCAATTTATCATCCTGGCCTGCCATGTTAATTACTTCAGTGTGGTTTGTATTGGTTTTTTTTGTTTTTAATTATCTTTACTTTGGGATTGGACTGCATTTCTTTCCTCCGTAGACTGTTTTTTGAAGACTTTGATCTCCAGCCAAGGATAATTGGACATTGGGGGTCAAGTTGGAGGTATTAAAGGGAATTTATTCTACTTTTGTGACTTTGTTATTTTTGTGTCACACCCCAGGTCATCACAATCAAACTGCTGGCAGTGAACAGTGAGTTAGCGTTCTAACTACTGCACCACCATGGCTCATAACAGTTGCAATAGTTTCTTTAGTGAGATTCAAAATTACAACACACTGAAAAAAGTTTTTCACACTCACGACCATTGCTACCTCTCTATGGTCACATGATCAAAATTCAAGTGCTTGGCAACCAGTTCATATTTATGATGGTTACAGTGTCTCAGAGTCATGTGATTATCTTTTTTGACCTTCTGACAAGGAAAGTTAATGGGAAAGTCAGACTCCCTTAATGACTGTGTTACTAATTTAATTGCAGTGATTTATTTAAAATCTGTGGCAAAGAAAGTCACAAAGTGGGACAAAACGTACTTAACAACCAACTCACTTAGCAACACAAATTTTGGTCATAAGTCAAGGACTACCTCTACTTTATCACAATCATTCTACCTCACACACATATCCAACATCTATAACTCAAGAAACAGAGAAGACAAGATTTTTGCTAGCAATGAAGTATTAGATGAAAAAACTAATTTTGCTTTCTTTGGGTTTGGGATTTTGTTGTTTTAACAACAAATGTTCTTCAAAACTTAGAAAAATCTTCAGTTCTGAATATAACTGTTAACAAATGTACAATAGCATCTTGTTTTGCTCCCTCTGGGAAGGCAGTGTTATTCAATTCAAAAATTAGAAAGTAGCACTTTCTGATGTCAATGCCACAAAATAGTGGAGAGAAAGAAACGTAATTTTAACTTGCAGTGATAATCAAATTCCCATCAAATCATTACAAATCATCCCACAGTACCCCAAGTAGCTGAAATACTGATGTTGGAATGAAATAGCACCAGATACACACATACTACATGATTCAAGACAGCAGTAAATTTTATTTCTATGGTCTGCACTTCAAGATAGCAAATTGAGTACAATATCTCCTTCCCCTTTACTTTTTTTTTTGTATTAGATACGTTTTACTTTAGAGAACACACAGTGCTAGAATAGATGGTTTTCTTCCAAAGTGTATCATAAAATGACATATTGCATTCTACTCAAAAGTGTCTACTTTTCACTGGTCCTCTACAACTCTGATCATTCTTGTGCAAAAAATGTTGATCAGGTGGAGATATTAAATCAAGAATTCCATTACAAAAACTCTTTCAACTGACAATGTATCAGAATTATTTTCTTTGGAGGACATAAGAGTCACTGAGAATAATATTCGCTGAGAATAATTCCACATAAGGTTTTCTTCTTTTAAGATGGCCATTATTTCTCTGGGGGGAGAAATCTTACCAGTTTGTTGCTTCCTTTTCTCTTGACAATAAAATGTGATTTTTTGGGGTAAAATATTCTGAATGTTTAGAAGGCTTTTATATACTATATAAATGATCAGCAAAAGCTACTTATTCCCAGGTGAGTTAGTACCTTCAAGTCATTATTATTGTACACATAATCAACTTGATTTTTTGAAAAAACATCTGCCAGGTGGCAGGAATGGTAAAGTTTGAGCATATTAAATGCAATAAATTAAGAAAATTTAAGAAAACACAAATGTGTTCAAAATCTGATGTTTTGAACAGCAATTGCCAAAGTATTAACTAAAGCTGGCTAAGGATTATAGGAGGAAAAAAATTTCTTAACAAAGTCTTAGGAAGAAGACAAAGATGTTTTTAACAAAGAAAAACTCCAATAAACAAGTTAAACTGGCCATGATCATACTCTGGTTTGCATCAGCATAAATACTAGTTCTTCTACTGTATATTTTCCAGGACAACAAAAATAGAGAATAGTGGGAAAGACCAAGAGCTCTTATATATGTCATATATTGTCATATATTTATGACATTTTTTCCCATATGAACTCTTAGCAGTCATTATCCCACAGCAATCCTAGAACCAGTTCAGTGCCATTTCTGCATTTCTGAATGTTCAGATACTGCAGGAATTCAATAGGTAGAAAAATCACTTAAGCCCATGAATCCAACTCTTGTCTACTGCAGAAATTCAAATTAAAAGCTACTTGATAGATAGTCTTCATCAGCCCTAAAATAGAGAAATCATTACCTCTCTGAGTAATTGCTTTTACTAGTCAATTTATTTATTAATTGAATTTTTATACTGCCCCCTCTCCCAAAAAGGGACTCGGGGCGGTGTACAACCTACTAAAAATGAACAATATATACAATTAAAAACAGATTAAACAAATTAATCCGGCCGAAATCCAATTTAAATACAAAAATATAACTAATAAATTTAAAATTTAAGAATTATATTAAAATTTAAAACCTAGTTAATTTAAAACCCCCAAAAAACCGTTTACTGGGCCAGGCCGGCCTGTTGAAAGAACAGGGTCTTTACTGCGCGCCAGAAGGTCTGGATGTTGGTCAATCACTTGTCAATCACAGTCCACTAGTCAAATCACTTTATTATGGGAAATTGTCAGAATTCAATTTTAAAAAGTTAGAAATTAAAACTAATAAAAGTTAAAAAAAATAATTAAATAAGGAACATGATTTTAAACAAATAATTAAACAAAGTTTGGCCAGCTTCAATGAAACAGAATCATATACATAAAATAAAGCTGAATGATTCAGAAGTTCAGTTAAGAAGGGGGTGTAAATCTAGTCATACATTTTTATAAAATGGATAATGCAACAATATAAGATTTTATTTTCAATTGTCCCTTTCTCACAAGAACAGAATGTTAAAAATTAGGGTTATTCTTGCTTTCAAGGACAGCTGTTCGAAGTACTGTATGTTAACAACTCTAAGGTTAGTGCTCTCATGAATTTAAGTATGGATATTTGGTTTAAAAATCTTGCTGGTCTAAAAAAGGAAGTTTGGCTACTCTCTACACTCACACACACACACACACACACATACACACACACACACACACACCTACTTTAGGGAGGGCTGATAAATATAATTTCTACAACTCTAACATGATTTTAGGAATCATGTGGAATGATTCCTAAAATCACATTAAATAAATCATGAGGAAACAAGAACCAGAAAGAATCCAGCTAAATCCATGACATGTTCATCTGAGGACAAAAATCCATACCCCATACACACAGCATCACTGCTGAGATTTAGATGTATCTGCATTTGTTAATTGTTATGCTCACCAGCAACTCAACATTGCTTATTTTGTATTGGGTTCTTACTATTTCTATCTTTCCCAGTTTCACCCATTCTCTTCCTTTAATATAGCATCCAGATCTGTGCACATGGTCTGTTTTATTGGAGGGTAGGTGGGTTTAGTTACATGTCAAGCTGCATATAAAGTAACATGTAGCGAGGACAGAACAATCCTGCCTAATCATCAGAATTGTAAATCATAAATTCATTTTTTCCTGCTTAATGTGAAAAATCCATAAGGAGTTTCTGGTCAGCAATAAATGTAAACCAAAGAAGTCAACTTAACCACGAGTAAATTCCATCAGTTTCACCAAGCATTCCTCTATTGGAGGAATACTGTATTTTTGGAACAATGGAAATTGGACTTGACCATTTGAATGAAAGCCTCAGATATTTAGGAATGTTATCACACCCTCTCACTTTTTTTTTCTCTTCCCAGGATTCAGCATTTCCAGTTCTTTCCATTGCTTTATTTAGGTTGTAGTGTTATGATCATCACATCCTTCTTAAAGTGAAATGCCAACTTGGAAATAGCAATTGACAAAACAGTGATATATTACTTCCTATATTTTGGAATTTACTCATCTATTGGTGAAGGAGTGGTTGTTGTTTTTTCAGAACCCATGTCATGTTGTTTTATTTGCTCTTCCTTTTAAAATGTGTCTTCATCACAGCGCTTATAGAGTTTTCTCTTCAGTTCCCACAGATGTCCTCTTTGATGTCCTCTTTGATCAAGCTTGCCATGTTTTAGCCAAACCCATTTTGACTAGTCTTTGTGAAATATAATCTGACCATTTTATGATTGGTCCAAGACTAGGACAGCCATAGAATGTAAAGGAGGCTGTAAAGCACTTCTGGTCACAGTTAATAGTTGCACACACACCTCCCCTGCAGTTGCAATACAGTTTGTTCAGTAGGTCAGCCTTATGACCTGTTGCAGAGCTTCAAGGGCATTATGTTTTTTTGCTGGGTTTGAGTAGGTTCACTTAACTGTGACATTCGCCTAGTGACCACTGAGAAAAGTGTATTATCAGAATATTAATTATAGTCACATGCATGCCATGCCTTAACCGACTGTAATGATGTACAGTTGTAATTCTGGGCTCATTTATGGTGGTAAATCGAGAACAACCTGTAGGCACTTGTAGTATTCTTCTTTTCCTTTTAAAATATTTTTAAAAGGCTGAAAGATTTTGAATATGCTCTGTCACATCTTAATCCTGAAATCTATACTCACAAACTTGTGGATTTGTTTATGGGTCCCACTGTAGTAATAGTGAGTTACCAACTTCTATAAGACACCTCTGTTTTGTAGGAGCATTCACATCTTGTTGCTCTTCTTAGATCTTCTTCCTACCTCTTTTCAACATAATTTCCTTTTTCTTTTCAAATAATCATAAACATGCTTATTGAACAAAGGCCTCAAGGCCGGTTTCTGAGTTTCTATAATGCAGAGGTTATTACTTCTGGTTCTCTCGTCCACTGGGCTTGCTCCTTTGCCTGATACTTTTTTTGGGGTGGTGGTGGCTTTTGTTATAATGCTTCTACCATTTGATGTAATAAATCTGAGCAAGTTGAAACGTGGCCGGTGACTGTTCCAATCCTCTTACTGTTTTTCCTCAACTGCTGCTACAAGCTTGCATTTGCTGCAAACATATGGTAAGTTTCTTAAGGCAATAGTAGGAGAAAGGCATTTGTCTTAGCTCTTTCTTTGTTAATTTTAATGTACTATATCAGACGTGGTATTCAGCAGGTTCTGGCCAGTTCTGGAGAACCAATAGCGGAACTTTTGAGTAGTTCAGAGAACTGGCAAATAGCACCTCTGACTGGCCTCACCCCCATCTATTCTCTGCCTCCCGAGTCCCAGATGATCGGCTGGGTCTCCTTTTGTTGCCCTGCACAGGAGAATGGAGCTGGAAAGCAGGTTAATGGGGTGGAGTGGGAATGGAGATCTTGCAGTATCCTTCCCCACGCCCACCAAGCCATGCCCAACAAGCCAAGCTACACCCACCAAGCCAGGCCCATAGAACCAGTAGAATTTTTTTTTGAATCCCACTACTGTACTGTATGTATTGTTTTACTCTTTCAATCTTTCATAACATAATTTTATCAATTTGTATGATGCTCAGAATTGCATGACTATGAAATGGGCATTGAATAAATTTAATAAATAAATAGGTTTTTAAAAAAAAAATAAAAAAAAATTTCTTCTTTCTTAAGTTCTCAGGTATACAGCAGCAGCAGCAATAGCATTTAGACTTTACAATGCTTTACAGCCCTTTCTAAGCGATTTACAGAGTCGGCCCTATTGCCCCCAACAATCTCGATCCTCATTTTATCGACCATGGAAGGATGGAAGGCTGAGTCAACCCTGAGCCTGGTGAGATTCAGTCTGCCAAATTGCAGGCTGCTGGCAGTCAGCAGAAGTAGCCTGCAGTACTGCACTCTAACCATTGTACCCATCACAGCTCTTATAACACAATCAACTTGTTATATGTTGATTAGGCTGAAGGCAAAATTGTTGGAATTGTCAACTGAATTCTGCTACTAAACGTCTATTAGTTCTTATTCTCATTTCTGAAAATTGAGTATCTTCAATTTCTTGCAAAGAATAATCTTAGCAAGAAGTAATCACTCAGTCACCATCTGTGGGCAATAAGCAATTCTTATTTTTTTTTTCTTTCAATCAGCAGCTATTCAAGACACAAGTCCTATAGAATGCATGGCAGTCTGGTCCATCTCCCCTTTATCTGTAACTCCCATAGACAAATTCATATTAGATCTTATTCGTTGCTACCTGAATGAGTTCTCTTCCTTGAAACTTGGTGCTACTCTGTTATTCCCAAATCTGTGCTTCAAAAATGTAGTCATTCAGCAGCTGCCCAAACTTTTGCATATTTGTTAATATTTAATCCTACATTTTCTGAAGCAGTCTCTGCTCGCTCAGCAGAAAACATTCAATTTTGCTTCAGTTTATAGAAGCAGAGTCATCATTTAAGGAAAAGACAAGACAGACTGGATTCTTTTGCTAAGAGATTAAATGCTGGAAACTGAAGATTATAGAAATCCAGAGTTATCTTGTTAAAAGTAATCAGATATCTGATCTAATACATGGCTTAATGTCAATAGTATATTTTTGTATTTCTGGAATTGTTACTGTGGATCTATGAACTTTGAACTGCCCTTTTTAAATTGCTATTCCATTTTGTTTGCTCAAAGTTAATTAATATCACTAAAGAAAAGCTGAATCAGATGAACATCTGGATATTGTGTCCCATATGCTTATATACTTGCACATTTCTCTTCATATAAAAAAGATCACTGTTTTGAATGATTTCAGATTGTAATTTAGTTTATCTGTTTAAATAATTTCTCATATTTTAACCATAACTTTTTGTAGTTCTATCTGCAAAACATTTCTCCTAGCCTTTGGCAAGGATTATTGATGCTCCCTTTGGGTTCCTTGCTTTGTTATTTTAGTTCCTGTCCAATTTACTTTTTCATGCATTGTGGTTTTTCCCCTTTTGTTTTTAATGCTTTTCATATGTGAACCACCAAGATTCATTGTGAGTCAGGTACTATATAGATTAATAAATAATAGAAAAAAATAGAAAAATCCATTGTAATAGTTTCAAAGTTTTATTTCAGTCTAGTCCAATCAAGGAGTGGTTTTAGTATCACATAGATAAATAGGGAATATTATTCAAGGGATATGTCAAGTCTCTAACCTTCCTCCCTATACTTTCTCCATTCACACCACCAGAAAAAGACATGATAGATACTCTACAGAGCACTAAAACAGCTGTTATTTTCTCCTTGCAGTGGAAGAAATTGTACATAATTTCAAACTTAATTGGAAAAAGAAAAGATGTAACCTTTATTTATTTTGATTTGTGTACAGCTACATTGTGAAATCTGTTGTGTTGCCAGTAGTTTCTGCATTTTAAAAATAGTTCCAAAAAGTAAATTATTTATTTATTTATTTATTTATAAAATTTCTATACCGCCCTTCTCCCTAGGGACTCAGGGCGGTGTACAGCCAAACCCGAACCCCAAAATACAATACAAAAATTAAAAAAGAATTAAATACTGGCTGATTGCAATTAATGAAAACCCACCCCCCCAACTTTAAAACCCCAATTAAAATCCAAAGTTCGGAGACAAATTAAAACTATCTCAGCCCAGGCCAGCCTGCTCAAAGAGCCAGGTCTTCAACGCACGCCTGAAGGCCCTCAGGTCCGTGCTGGTACGAAGTTCAGGTGGCAGAGTGTTCCAGAGGGCAGGGGCCCCCACAGAGAAGGCCCTACTCCTTGGGGCCGCCAGACGACACATAGCGGCCGACGGCACCCGGAGAAGGCCCTCCCTGTGCGAACGCACCGGCCTGCTGGAGATCAAATTAACATCGACAGCCATTTTAACAAAGCACTGATCATTATATCAACCCACTGTCTTCCCCAGACTGTTGTATTTGAGCAAATTATTAATTTACAGGTTATAATGATAGTATGCAGGAAACATGTAGGTGTTCACAGCCAATTTGGACACATGGCTAGTATCTGCAATAAACAGAAGTAGAGGTTTGGCCATGAGGGTATAGTTTGAGAAGGAAAGCAAAAAAATCTTTATGAACATGGCTCCACTTTCAAGCACCTGCCTTGATTGAGATTCAGATTTATTAATGGAAAACCAGTCAATTTATTTGAGCCAAGAAAAAATGCTGGATTGGAAGTCAGTTTCAGCACTGCTGAGCCTCTTGATCCAGAAAGTCCTAAACTGAATCCTGACAAATTCCTGAAGCACCCAAGAAATCCTATCATTCCCCTTAATGGTGAAGAGGACAAATGCCACACCAAGCTGGCATCTTTGAGCAAGTATGAAGCCTGACAGAACAGTGTCCTTGGAGCACATGCATAAAATAATGTATGCAATCACCACAACCAGCATTGTTAAACCAACTACCATGTGAATTTTTAAGGCAAAATGTGAAAAAAGTGTTTTCAGCAAATACTGAATTTAAAAAGAAGAAACAAAATAATGAAATCTACCAGTAATGTGTATTTTATTTGTTCATAAAACTCATACTTCACAATCAGTTAGTCCGTTGAAAGTTGCCATTATCACACAGTGTCCCATTTTTATTCCAAAGTCCTTATTATTTATTTATTTGTATCCGGTCTTTATGATTTTTTTTTTATAAATAACTCAAGGTGGCAAACATATCCAATGCACCTGCTTTCTCCCATTTTCCCCACAACAACAGCTCTGTGAGGCGGGTTGGACTGAGAGAGAGTGACTGGCCCAAGGTCACCCAATTGGCTTTCGTGGCTAAGGCAGAACTGGAACTCATAGCTTCCCACTTTCTAGCCTGTGCCTTAATCACTAGATGAAATTGACTATGTTTAGTATTTTTTCCTAAATAATTTCTATCAACATGTATTTTCTCAGAAAAGTACCCACAACAAGAATATATATATGCAAATTAATTAACAGAAGAAAAGCATATGCACAGGCAAATACATTTTTGAAATTTAATGTAATGTATCCTCCAAATTAATAAGCAGAACAATTTAAAAAGGGAGTGAAAATCATATTATAAACAAAAGAGAAAAAAAACGTATTTTTTGAAATTTTAACCATGCCAAATCCAAACATTCATAAACAACACATATTGACAATATTGTGCTTTAGATCAGGTATAGATTTCTCTTTCAAATGTCGCTTAATAATATTTCTAGTCAATACCCATGCCAAAAAAAGATCTACAATTCTTAATGTCTTCAGATAGCTTTCAAATACTAGAGACAGCTATGACGAATATAAGCATCTTTAATCCACAGAGATTGATCCATTAAATTAACATTCCTGTGGACTGCAGAATAAAAAAACGTATAAAAGTTTAACCTTAGCTAGATCTTGCATTTGTATTCAGTGTTAACTAGGAAAAATAGAATTTTGACAAAATATGGATGTTTTGGCAATTTTAGAGAGCCAATTTGGTCTAGTGTTAAGGCACTAGACTGGAAATCAGAAGACTGTGAATTTCACCTTAGGCATGAAAGCCAGCTGGGTAATTTTGAGCCAGACTCTCTCTCTCAGTACAATTCACCTCACAAGGTTGTTGTAAGGAAAGCAAGAGGAAGGAATATTAGATATGTCATTTATAAAAACAATAAAGGTAGGATAAAAAAAATCAGTAAACTTTTCTAACAGGAAATCTGTATTTTTACCATTTTGTATAGATTAATGTAGTATTTTGATTATTGTGTTTAAACTATAGGAGTAGAAAGAATGCTAAATTCCAAAGTAAAGACGCATTTCCAAAGAGGCATAATACAGACAAATATTCTGGTCCTGAAGGAATAGAAGGATTCAGTTTAGTTCTTCTCTTAATTGATGGCACTCCAGAGTATTACTTTGCTAATTTCTTTTCAAGACTAAGACCAAACTTGATCTCTATTCAATAGCCAAAGCAACAAGAGAACAAACATTTTGAATGTTAGTGTGCTATGTCAGAATTTGAGGTCTTTTAAAACAGGATAAAACATGACAATGCCCATTGACAAATAGCAAGTGCATGAATGATTTTGATTCATTCCACCTCCTACAAAAGTCCTGGAACCATTTCATCTCTCATAGAGTCTGGATCATGTAACATTTCACCATATAAATCTGGGAAGTGGACCAAGCAATCAATCTGTCAATGCAGATATTCTTTCTTAATCTTTCCAAAGACAGATCTTGACGCTGATCTATTACAAGAGTCTTCACATATTTAACCCCCCCAAATTACTTTTGTTGTTGTTGTACTGCTCTTTGAAATTACACATGTATAAATTCCACTCCTAGCAAAGGACTGCAAAAAAAAAAGTTCAGGTAATGTCACCAGTATCAGCAGAGATAATGTTTCTCAAGAGATTTTTTTTTTAATGTATAGATTTCTGCTGACAATTGAAAATTTCAGGTTCTGCTGTATTCCTTAATTATTTACCCTAACAAAAGTTATGTTACTTGCTCAGTAGAAGCTTGCTAAAACAATTATCTTCACAAAGTTGTTGTTCAGTGAGAAGTTGACCCATATGTGCTAATGTAATTAGCTGTTTCTTCTTTTCATGTATAAAAACAAAAGAAGTTTACAGTTCAATTATTTCATCTTGAAAATTTGTTCATCATGACTGATGTTGAGTTGGCCATGCCCCTCACCTCCCGAGGTGAAGCACAACCCTGATGCAGCCCTCAATGAAATCAAGTTTGACATCCCTGATCTACAAGTTATAGTTGGTGCAGAATACAACCTCTCTGCCAGGTGAGGATTCTCAGCCCAGCCTATCAAATCTTGCATAGTTTGGCTCCCAAGGACTGTGCGACTGTCTCTGCTAAATAAAATCAACCTGTCTGATACATTTGTTTTTGGATGGGATATATGGAACCTACAAAGTACAAAAAAAAAAAATGTGATTATTCCATTTTTTAAAAAAGTATGTCCTTCACGCTCATGTTTAGGAAAGTGATAAAAGTTATTTGACCAAGTTTTTAATTTGTAAGGATTGTCATGCCAACACTTGGATTTTGGACTTTGTGTTCAAAGATTGCATTCAAAATAATCTAGTAATCTAGATTACTCTTGATTATGTTGCCTATTTTATTAAATAGGATTTATGTATTTTAGTCATGTTTATTTGTAAATCACTTTAAGTAATTTAGGACATAACAATCATCAATTAATCAGTAAAGGGAGGAAAGGAACAGTTATAAAATATGCAGATGGTATTTAATGGGTTAGAATAGCTAATGATCCAAAAGGCAGCAATAAAATTCAGTATGAACTAAGTTCATTAGCTATTAATTAATGCATAGAAAGCAAATACACCTTTCTTAATATAGAAAAACTATGCAAAATATAAGTACAGGTCAAGGAACATCTGCCTTTTGACAGTAGGTATGAGAGTTAGCTTTCAAACCATAATCATATATTAGTTGTGACTACTATCAAAACAAGAGACAGAAGGAATTGGTCTTCTGCCTCAAAGAGAGGACTGTCCAGCTCATTGTATAGCAAAAATGGGAGAAATAAAGAGATACAAAACCTGACATTGACATCTGTCTTCTCATGCACAACAGTCACTGGAATGACCTTTCTACAATAAAAAAAAAACCTTAACAGAAGTTCCTGGATTCTTGTGAACCAATCTGTTGTTTCCAATCCAGCCTGCTTGGGGGGAAGCTTAAATGTGTCTTTCAAAAGCATCATAATCCTTCATCAATAGAAATAGAGCTTCTGGACCTTGGGAAGTAATTGTTCTGTAATATTTTGTAGTATTCAGTCTGCATCTTGAGTAATCTGACCACATTTTAGCTCTAAAGATGCAAAAAAAAAAAAAAGGCACCAAGGATTGAGGAAACCAAGTAAATTAAGCCTGAGAAAAGACAAGGGGAGGGGATGATAGCATTTTTCAAGTTACAAAAAGTGTCCTACATAAAAGGGCAAGATTTGTTCTCTAAGCCTGGTAGCTCTTTGACAGAGTAAATTAATGATGCTTCTATCTAATCATATTGTGGAAATAGAAGTGAGTCATTCAAGGATTTTTTTCCTGATGCTTATGGCTTTTTCAGCCTCTTATACAATGATGCAACTTTCTTTCTTAAGTGGACAAAGCTAAATTGGTTGACTGAACTGATGAGCTCTTGGAGATTGACGTAAGTCCTTAGCTAGCCTAAGCTAGTATGAGCTCAACCAGTTCTGCTTTATAGGACACTTATGGGAAGCACATGCTCCAGGTGTTTTAAGTATCTGACCTCCTTTTCTGACTCATTCTGGCACTAGTTATTCTGGCCAGTCATTTTCAGAAGAAGCTCTCTTTCTTTCCATGCCAATCAGCCAGCAGCCCACGGAAGCCAGTCAGCACACAATGGATTCTTTGCTAGGTAACCTGGACACTCTTATGCTCTCCTTTCCTCATCATTACTGCTTTCAGAGAGTTCTAAAGGGAATATTTTAAATTTTATTACAGTAACACCTTGAAGCTGTCTGCTGGAAAGATTGCAGGATAAAGTCCTCAGACACGTCTAACACCATCTTTTTTCATCTAGTGCTTTCTCTAAAGAAAAAGATTTTGGATGAAGCTTTCTTCAAACGTTATCTCAAAGTTGGGTCTCTGTGTTAATCCATAGTCTCCTTGAATTTTTAAATGTGAAATGGAATTCAGTCTTGACACTATATAATCTTGAATTTCCAGTTAGAATCAGATCATGGGGATGATTCATACCAGAGGTGGTATTCAGCAGGTTCTGACCAGTTCTGGAGAACTGGTAGCGGAAATTTCGAGAAATTCAGAGAACCAGCAAATACCACCTCTGACTGGAGATTTTACAGTATCCTTCCCCTGCCCCGCCCACCAAGCACACCATGCCCACAAAGCCACGCCCACAGAACTGGTAGTAAAAAAATTTTAATCCCACTACTGATTCATACCCCTCCCCTGTTTTTCACTGGTTCCAAGACCAGGACAGAATCAAACTCTTAGGTTACAGGTAAGAACAGTTTCACATTCTCTTCACTGGATGCCTAACAGCAGAGATTAGATAGTCATCTATTGAAGGTATTGCATTCCATATTTTTACATTGTTACAGTCAGAGGTGATATTCAGCAGTTCTGACCAGTTCTGGAGAAACAGGAGTGGAAATTTTGAATAGTTTGGAGAACCAACAAATACCACCTCTGACTGGCCCTGCCCCCATCTATTCTCTGCCTCCCGAGTCCCAGCTGATTGGCTGGGTCTTCTTTTGTTGCTCTGCACAGGAGAACAGAGCTGGAAAGCAGGTTAGTGGGGTGGGGAGGGAATGGGGATTTTGTAGTATCCTTCCCCTGCCATGCCCACTAAGCCATGCCCACTAAGCCACACCAGGCCCACCAAGCCACGGCCACAAAACCGGTAGTAATTTTTTTTTTTAATTCCACCACTGGTTACACTGCCTAGAGGGGTGGTTCATTCAATCAAAGTGTCTTTTTTCAGCTCAATAATTCTGGGATGTTATTATATGTACATTAAAATGTGTGTGACATACAGTATATTTCCTTGATACATAACAATGTAAACCTGAGCTCTCTGTAATAAAAAGGGGAATACAAGCATATATACATTTGGTACTCAACAAGAATACCAATTACTTTTCTGCTCCCCCTCCCGCAAATGATATCACCACTGCTTAAGGCTACTGTGTCAGCCATATGCAAGTTAGACTGATAAATGTACCGGAGGCTTCAATTCCCAAAATCTCTAGACAGCAGACTGCTGTAAAACCAATCCATTTGGGGAACATCAAAAGAAGTCTGTATATTTCTATATATTTATATTAGCTACTATGTCATGTTTTACCCTCACCCCCACCCAATAGTGGGGGGTTTACAATTAATAACTCCATTCTTGATGTAGTTGATGAACATTGTTGTGCCTTCTAGAGGCATTTTGTTGAATTCTAATCATTGTTTTGAAAAGCAAAAGTACACCCCTGCCATGCATTTGTATGTTTTAGTCAAACTGGAAACTGAAGGCATCAATCAAACCATTTTTATGATTGCAGCAGGCAAAGTGATGTTCTCGCTAGATTCATATATTTTATTTTATTTTATTCTGTCAATTGCTTACAAGATAATAGGTAAGTAAAAACATAGTTATGAATACATGGATACATATAAGAAAAATAAAATAAAAAATAAAAAAAGCAACAGGACAGGGATGGTAGGTGCACTTATGCACGCCCCCTTCAGACCTCTTAGGAAAAAGGTGAGGTCAATAGTAGACAGTCTAAGGTTAAAGTTTTTGGGGTTTGGGGAAGAAACCACAGAGTCAGGTAGAGTATTCCAGATGTTGACCACTTTGTTGCTGAAGTCGTATTTCCTGCAATCAAGTGCACGTGCCTACCGTCCCTGTCCTATTGTTTCTTTTATATATTTAGTCCCTTTTTGGGAGAGGGGGCGGTATAGAAATTCAATAAATAAATAAATAAATATACATCAAAAGTAAGTCCTACCAATATCAGTAGAAAAAAAAGAGAGAGAGGAATGGTTAAATTCAGTGGTTTCAGTCAGTCTATTTCATCTTTTTGGGGACATTCATAGAAGAAGTTGCAGTATTGGAGCCATCCAAGAATACTTTCATCCCTGAAAAAGTATAGATCAGAGATCTGTGCTCTCCTATATTGAATGATCTAAGCCAGGGGTGTCCAACCTTGCTGACTTTAAGATCTGTGGAGTTCAACTCCCAGAATTCCTCAGCCAGCCGTATTGTTGTCCAGGTTGGACACTGCTGATCTAAGCAAAACAACACTGTACTTTCCAAGTTAGTTGCATAATATATTGTGACATGGATTTTAGAAGCTTAACTATTTCAAGAAAAGAATGCCAAGAACTGATGTAGTAAATTAATATCTGGAAAGTATTTGGGAAACATTCAAACCCCTTCCCTTTATACTATTGCATTCCACATTGTGTTCCCTTTAAAATGTAACAAAAAGAAAAAAGAATGTATATCAATAGAGTACGCATAGACAAAGTTGTTCACATAGAAATTTATTTATTTTTTAGGTTCTCTGTTATTTATATTCTATCAAATATAATATTCTGTTATTAATATTTGTTGTTGGATTATACAATAAATTCCTTCTATTGATTGTTTGAAAGACAAGAGAGTCTAACATTCACAATTTCTGTTTGTTATTGTATGTGTCATAATCTGTATCATAAATTTGTTTCCCCCCCTTGGTTCCCTTTTTTGTTTTATTTTGCGTTCTAGCCACTAATACCACTTATTCCAAATCGAATAAAATTCTGCCTCCTTGTTTCCTTTTAATTTTAATGTAAGTTTTTCCATTTCTGCACATTCACAATTTTTTTGAATAATTAATTGTATTAGAGGTATATTAGGCGATTTCCAAAATTGAGCCAGTGAAATACGTGCCGCTGTTAGAATATGGATATTTTACTTTAGTGGGATAACCTTCCTTAATAATACCCAGAAGATACAATTTAGGTTCCCACTCCAATCCACCCTGGATGATTTCTTCTAACCAAGTTTTGATTCTACCCAAAAAATTTTGACCACTGGGCATGTCCACCAGAGCTGGAAGTAAGTAAATTTCTACTCACATAGAAATTTAATTGCAGCTCTGTCCACATTCTGTTCCCCAAATTCTGCTCTCAGTGGTTGAAGTGATTTCATTGGATTCCATAACCTGGTGCCTTTTGGATTGTAACTATACTATTGTGGAACACCAACTGTTTCCCTAAAACTGAAGTCATCCAGGTAAAGTATTTAGACATGTTGAGAAACTGAAATAAAGCAATGTTCAGAATAACAATGTTCCTCAATCACAGTCATTGATGGACGGAGAAGGTAAAATCCTCACACCCTAAGCCTGTGATGGCGAACCTATGGTAAGGGTGCTGGCATGTGAGAGGTCACCCAGAAGAGCCCCACTGCGCATGCGTGCATGCCACCTGCCCAACAGCTGATTGTTGGGTATCTGGCTTGCAGTTGGGGGGCATAGGAGATGTGTGCACATGTGCAGAGAGACACAGAGCATGCCGGGGGGGGGTCTCACGTATATGTGCAGAGATGAATGGCATGTGAGGGGATCACGCAAGCATGCACAGAGATGTGCAGTATGCACAGGGGAGTGCACACACATTCGCAGGGGGTGTCAGGGCCCCCATATGTATTGCTTTTTGGATGCTGGCAAGCACGCACAATTTATGGCACAGGAGCCCAAAAAAGGTTAGCCACCAATCCCCTAAGCTGTATTAATATAGACATACTGTATGTGCATTCAGTGTGGCTATTCTTAATGAAACAGACAAGGGGTGGGATTCTACCAGTTGGAAACCTATTCATTAGAACCGGTTGTTAACATTCTAAGCAGTTCAGAGAACTGGTTGTTAGAAGAAATGACTGGCCTAATCCTGTAAGGAAAGCAGGAAGGAAACATTCTGGTGTTGCTTACAGAAACTGCCTCTCCATTAACTCTTATTACATTCATGGCAGGACTAGACTTCCTTTCTCTGGAACTTCTCTGGAGTTTTTTTCCCCTCCTTTGCTGGTACTTTGCTTGTGTGGAGTGACCATTGAAAAAAGTGACTTATGACCGTTTTTCATACTTACGACTGTTGCAGCATCCCCACAGTCATGAGAGGCCAAGTGAGGAGATGCATGCCTCGATGTGAGTGATGTTGAGTTGGCCACACCCAGCCAGTCACATGACCACCAACTAAGCCACACCCACAGAATTGGTTGTTAAAAAATTTGAATACCACCCCTGCAACAGACATGTTGTATAATCTCATGCATGCCTATTCAGGAAATCATATATGAGTCAACCAAGTTTATTCTCAAATAACTATGTGTTAAATGTTAACCTCATATTTTCTTTGATATTTACATATATGTTTTGCTAACACATTCTGGTTCTAAATTCTAGAGCATACTACATGCTCACTCTCTCACTCTCTCTCTCTCTCATATATACATGTACACAAACACAAACATATATACAAATGCACACACACTGCCTACATTTTGGAACTACAGACAGTACAGCTGAATATAATAGTAGGAAACTGCATTCTTATGTCATTTCTTTTTCCTTAGTGAATAGAAAGATGGGAAACTTTTTTTAAAGAAATGGAGAAATTCAGTGTCTTCTTCCAAACTGAAGTCTTACTTTAATTGTATTTTAGTTTTTAAAAAAGTCTGGATCAAGCACCCTTTATTTTAGACTTCTGAATTTTATAGACAACTGATTTTAACATGAAATACATCAATTTGTTAATGTTAACATATTCAGTTTAGTAAATTTCATGTGCATCTCAAACAACAGTAAATAACATCAGGAGTCTAAAATCATTATATTATGCAACTTGAAGGAAGCAATATTTACATTAGATGCATTGGTATTCTTGGACACCATATTGTAGATTCCTGAAACAGGGCCACATCTGCTGTGTTTATTATGAAGATATAATTCAGAAGCTGGATATCTACTTAACAATTCTTTCTTTTTTGTGAAAAGCTACCATCAGGTCTGCTAAATCATATATGAGTCAACCAAGTTTATTCTCAAATAACTATGTGTTAAATGTTAACCTCATATTTTCTTTGATATTTACATATATGTTTTGCTAACACATTCTGGTTCTAAATTCTAGAGCATACTACATGCTCACTCTCTCACTCTCTCTCTCTCTCATATATACATGTACACAAACACAAACATATATACAAATGCACACACACTGCCTACATTTTGGAACTACAGACAGTACAGCTGAATATAATAGTAGGAAACTGCATTCTTATGTCATTTCTTTTTCCTTAGTGAATAGAAAGATGGGAAACTTTTTTTAAAGAAATGGAGAAATTCAGTGTCTTCTTCCAAACTGAAGTCTTACTTTAATTGTATTTTAGTTTTTAAAAAAGTCTGGATCAAGCACCCTTTATTTTAGACTTCTGAATTTTATAGACAACTGATTTTAACATGAAATACATGAAATACATGATTTTAACATGAAATACACTTACCTCGTTTTGTTAAAAAATGTAACTTCTAAACAAAAAGTTAATTAACTACAAGATAAACTTGAGAATAAAGCATTTTATGTAAAATACAACTCCCTATAGTTTTATATGCCATGTCTCCTTAATTATACTTAATTCTAAGACTTACCCATCCAATTACTTTGCTAAAGTTCTTGTTTGATGTAAACACACGTTCTGTACCAACATTGCAAAGATGCTAATTGGCTCTGATAATAATTATGTCTCTCTTTAATTTAAACCTTAGTCAAAGTCTAAACGCTATATTGCTCTGAACTAAAACAAAGAGTTTTATCTTCATCATGGGCCAAAAATTATCTTTATAACTGTTTTATATGCAAATAAATCAAGAGTCAGCCAATCAAAATTATCTGATAATAATGAACTGATATTTAATAGTGGCATGCAATTTATATTGATGCTATTACCTAATTTTTACAAATAAGTGTCATTCAAATGTGTGCCTGTTTAAACAAAATGTTTCAGATTAGGTAGAGAAGAGAACCCGAACACAATGAACATCAGTGAAGACTGTTGTAATGTTCTTGCTCCTCCTTCATCTATCAATGGCTTTCAAAAACATAAGTCAAAATAGCCTTCTAGACTGGCTCAGAAGGATAGGAGTGAGAGTTGTGATGGTTCTCCTCCTTCCACCAAGTTCAGTTCTAATCAGTGTTGGGAAATGGAGTGGCATTATCATAAGCCTCAATTTACAGGATTCAGCAAGAAGGTACTATCTTTCCAGTCTAGTTTAGCATCCACCTGAAGCCATGTGGGGTCATTAGATGGCAATGGCATGATATGTTGGTGATACCCAATTATGTATCTCTATCCTAGTCTAACCAGGTTATTTCTCACTATATAGTGTCTGTGAGGAATTGAAACAGGTTCAGATTCAACTCTAACAAAACAAAATGGCTAAGGGTCTTAAATTTGGAGACTTTCCTTGATAATGGATGGGTAGCAAGCTCCCAGAGAGGGGTAGTGCACAATATGGGGGGAGCTCACCTAAACTCTGTCCTGCTCAAAGATCAATTGACAACACCTTTGCAGAGATCCATCTTATGCTTTGCATCTATTCTTAGGCTGGGTGGCTCCATTTACAACTTCACATTTGATCATCTTACATTTGGATTATTGCAATGTGCTCACCATGGGATTGTCCACAAAGTCCACAGTGGGTATGATTATACTTTGGTGCCCCTTGTAGTACTTCTGTTTCTTAAGCTACACAGGCTTCTGAAGAAATGAATTTTTATTGGCCAAGTGTGATTATACACACAAGGAATTTGTCTTGGTGCATATGCTCTAAGTGTACGTAAAAAGAAAAGATACATTCATCAAGAATTATAAGATACAACACTTAATATAGTCATAGGGTACAAATAGGCAATCAAATCATACTTGGAAAAGTCAATATAAATCGTAAAGATACAAGCAACAAAGTTACAGTCCTACAGTCACAAGTGGGAGGAGATGGTGATAGGAGTGATGAGAAGATTAATAGTAATAGTAGTGCAGACTTAGTAAAGAGTTGGATAGTGTTGTGGGAATAATTTGTTCAGCAGAGTGATAGCGTTTAGGAAAAAAACTGTTCTTGTGTCTAGTTGTTCCGATGTGCAGTGCTCTATAGCACTGAGGGTAGGAATTGAAACAGTTTATGTCCAGGATGTGAGGGGTCCGTGAATATTTTCACAGCCCTCTTTTTGACTCATGCAGTATTCAGGTCTTCAATGGAAGGAAGGTTGGTAGTAATTGTTTTTTTCTGGGTGAAGTTCAAGGTGCTGATTATCACGTATAAAGTTCTTTGTGGCACAAGGCTCAGTTATCTGTGGGACTATCTGTGTCTGATCATATCTGTCCACCTACATTAATTCCAACAATATCTGTCAGGTACACAAGCTCCATATCTCTCCTATCATTGTGGACTGATGACCTCAGTCCAATGTCATCTGATGGGAACAAGAAGGTGCCTGCCATATGGAATAAAATACTGAAATCCAGACAGCCTTTTAAAAAGTATCGAATACCTGATTCTTTCCTTGGATGTTAGGTGAGCCTATATTTGAGGAAGTGATTTATGGATTATAAATCACCCTGAATGCAATGTGTTGTTTTAATCCATGTCTGTTTTTAATGGATTGTTAGCTAGCCAGAATCACATGCTAGGTGGGAAGCCACATAAACTGAATTAATAAAATGCATGAATAAATAAATAAGAATACTGTCTACAATCATTCAAACAACTACTAACGGGGCAGATAAAGGACATTCTTAACTAAATAGAGTGTACCTACTAAGATCACAAAATAGGTTCTTGGGTTTTTTTTAATTTCTCTGGTGGTATGTAAATTGCACTTTTAAAGAATTTGATACATGGGAAAGATAATTTCCATTAGATTTCCATTTGAGCTACAGAAACCTAAGCCAATGTGATATCATGATGGAATAGAACCAAAGGAATTGCAGAGATCCCTGAAGCTCTCACATTATATTTCTACTTAATTACTTGTTATGAGAATAAGATGAGATAAGGAAAACCCAATATCTTGTCCTGTGCTTCTGGAGGAGAATTATACAACTCTGGCAAAGAAATAAAATTAACATTATTTCATAGTATCTAGCTTTCTTCCAATGAACATGAGAAGAAAGTTCACAAGAGCAACATTTACACATTTCTATCTTGGAATAATTATTCAAATGCCCCTCCTCCCAAAAGCATCTCTCTCTCTCTCTCTGTGTGTAACATTTAATGTATGGTGTGATAGAGTTTCAACACTTTCTCATCTTTCCAAATTAATGGAAGATTTCACTGGTCAGAACAAACTCAGGACTCTCAGTTATTATTGCATTAAAGTAGGGATAATACTATAGGATCAGAATCTGATGAACATCAAAGAAAAGAATAAATTCTAAGTAACAACCTGGCAATAATTAATTCTGCAGCTTATCTCCCACTAAGCTCATTCTGCTGTCCTTCTTTCCACACTGGATCCTTGGAAAAAAATAGCTACCATTCATTATAAAAATAATAAGTATGACTATAGTTTTATAATAAAGGTGGTAGGATCCACAATTCCAAAGAATTTCAAAATTCAACCAAACTCTATTCCTTATCTGAAAGAACAGTTGACTTATTATAGTCTGTTGAAATAAAACTGATAGCTTTGATGCACCTTGAAGACCATTGCTTCTATCATTAAGGGAGATACGTTCTCGGAGAACATTCCACTTCAATAAATCAACGCTGAAGCAAATGGTCATTCACAAAAGGGATGTTATAATAAATTATGAATTATAATAACCATACTGTATGCCTTAAGGCTGCCATTTTTATTTCAAAAAGAAGATACACAGGTCTCATTGTGAAAAAGATTATCCACACTAGCTTGGAAGGCATTGTATAACAGAAACGAATAAGACAGATGTTTGGTGTAGGAACATTAAATTCATACACAATCCAGCCAACTGTGCAAACAGCTCATGCTGTGTGGCTGCTGTTTCTTTAGGCCTTTCTGATATGCTCTTTTTAAATGTTCTGCTTTGGGAATCTCAGCAGCACTTCTACCTCTCTTCTGTTTTCTTTTTCCAGATAGAATATAGGCAGGCTTTATTCAGACTGAAAGCACCTTCTCTGGAGAAAGAGAAAAATGACAAGAATGTGGAAGATACATGCTATTTCTCATTCCTCAAGACCTGGAAGACCTGGAAGACAGAAGCATTGCTTCTTGAGAGCTGGATATCATTTGAAGACATAGGAAAATATATATTCCCAAATTTCCAAACCTATCCACCTAGAAGCCAATTTCATCCAGGTTAAAGCATGTCAGAAAGGAAAGTTATCAGAAATAGGTCAACATGACAATAGAAAAAAAGAAAAACTTTCTTCCCAAAGGGTGAAATACTCATGTTTGTTGGCTCAATTATATTGGGAAAAAAATCATATTAAATGAGTCTTTACAATGGATGTTTTTTTTTTCCTGTTAGTGATTTCATTTTTTAAATAAAATTACAGAAATAACATATAGAAAAGGAGTAGGTAGGAGCAATAAGCATTTAGAAATGAAGCAATAGGAACCAATAGTATAATGTTACCAAAGGCATATCATGTATTTTTCAGGGTTTTTCTCCTAGATATTTTTTAAATAGGAAATCTATTACTAATTACTGCAGTCAGGGAATCAATGTAATTCAAAACGTGTAGCTTTTATTGATTCTCATGCCCAAGAGAAAGCAAATTCAAGAGCACTTTTGTGATGTTAACACAAGGGTGAGCAGTGATGCTCTCTGATGTTTTAACTGCCCATTGTGTCATTTAAATTAATGAAATATAATTTAGTTTAGCAATAATGGATAAGTATTCTTATGGATTGGGCACTTAGTTACAAGTTGGCTGAGTGGCATAAGTGAATATCCTTTTTTTCTTCATGATACTGTATAATCATCCAGTAGTTTACTGCCTCCCTGGTTTTTCATGCTTCGGTCCCAGGGAAAGACAGCATGAGGAAATTTCTTTTTCACTTATGGTACAGTTGGAAGAATTATCCTTCTGGGTTCAGTTCCAAGTGGGGAAAAAGACACTGGAAACATGGAGGCTGTTTGGGAAGATGGTTTAATGGTGGACAGGACCACATGGCTTGGAGCTCCAAAGTGAAAAGGATGATCACATGCTCCAAGGTGAAAAGAGAAGATCAAGAAGGGCTGATATGCTGAAAGTGCCTGGGTTTTATAATCTTTGTTGGGATTTGAATTGGAGCTTGTATTCTGATTGGTAGTCAGACTCCCATGGGGCCGTGCAGGGGCAACTCTGTAGGCTGTCCTGAGTTCCAGGCTTGGTTGAGCCTTGCTGGATGATTATGTAATGAAAGGGCTTTTGAGCAATTGCTATAGTTTTACCTGGAGATCTTTATTATGTAAAGTATTCTGGCCCAGGCCTTAATGGCCCACCCTTTAACGAAGGTGGGGGTGAGCTTCTGCTTCTGAAGTGAGTTTCTGCTTCTGAGTTTCTACTCTTTTTAGGGAAAATATTCTGTCTTTTTAATATTTCCTAGGATATTTCAATTTTCTAGGAGAGGTATGGGTGCTAACTTCCTACAGTACTCTTGCCATCACTGAAAGGGAGAAGAAATTGTTGAAGAATCTCTCATTTTCAGGGAGAAAGCTCAAAAAAGTGACAAACTTGGAAGGAGATTTTTTTTAAAAACACATAGGAGCAACATTTAACCCTTTTACTATTGACATTCAGTGATTTGATCTTTGATTTGATCACACTTGCTGTCTGTGTTGCCCATCTCTATGTTATGTGCTTTTATCATATTTTGTGTCCTGTGAATATGTTGTTATTTTATATCATTGCTGTTTCTGTTTTGTTACTCTTATTATAATTGTTGTGGAGCGACGGAATAACTCAGGCAGAGACCAGGTCAAGGCTAAAAGCTTAACTCTTTATTATAAGTAAAGAGGGTTACCGCTACTGCCGCGCTAACACGGCAGCCAGCTGGAGCGGCAACAGCTGATGCCGTTTGACAGCCGCCTTTTATAGCCGGCTGTCAAACGGCTCAGCCAATGGGAGAGGTCCGTGCTTCCCGCTTGAAGCACGGACCTGAGTGAAGACTCAGTCCATACACAACACTCCTCCCTCCCAGTGAGGAGCATGCGTAGTCCTTCAGATACGTCGGACGCCTGCGAATTCGTCCGGATCTTCTAGGCTCCGTCAAAGATGGCGCTGGGTTGTTGTCTGGAGCTCTCTGCGTGTCTCCAGGCGATGGAGAGGCTGCTGGACTGTCTGGAGTCGGGTCTGCACCTTGGTCAGCTTCCACATCTGGTAGGTAGTCGTCCCCGGTGGGTTGGCAACTGGTTTCGTCGAATGGTGTGGTTGCTTCTGCATGGGGTCCGTCTAGATGACCTCTGGGTGCAGTGCTCCAACGCTTCCTCAGGTGGTCCACGTGACGCCGCCAGGTCCGCCCATCAGCTAACTGGACTCTGTAAGACTTGGGACCAGTTACTGCTATCACAAGCCCTGGTAACCATAGTGGTTGCCCAGTGAAATTTCTGACAAATACCTTGTCATTAACCAGGAACCCCCTGTCTTGGCTGTTTGACCCAAGGGGAAGCAAAGGGGCATAATTTGGGTGCAGCCTATCCAAGGTGGTCCTCAGCCGGCGTCCCATTAATATTTCGGCTGGTGACTTGTTAGTAGAGGCACAGGGTGTAGTGTGTTGGCTCAATAAGTATTGGGCCAGCCTGTCATGCCAGTTAGAGGGACCCAATTTTTTGTAACACCTCTTTAGCAGATCTAACTGCCCTCTCAGCCAGCCCGTTGCTGGCAGGATGGAAAGGGGCTACTAGTATGTGCCTGATGCCCAAACTTGCTAAAAACATTTCAAACTCACAGGAGGTGAATTGGGGGCCATTGTCAGACACGACAGAATCAGGAAGGCCATGTGTGGCGAATATCCTAGTCAGTGCTTTGCTGACTGCCTCTGTAGTGGTGGAGTGCATTAAAGTTAATTCCACCCATTTTGAATATGAATCTACTACCACCAGGAAAGTGCGCCCATGGAAAGGGCCTGCTAAGTCTATGTGTATCCTGGACCAGGGGTTACTTGCTTCCTCCCAGGTCCTAGGGGTGGTTGCTGGTGGTAATGCCCTGGAGGCCTGGCATGCCTGGCAAGAATTTACCCAATTAGAGATTTGGGCATCCATGCCTGGCCACCATACGTAGCTGCGGGCGAGGGCCTTCATTCTCACAATCCCTGGGTGGCCCTCATGCAAAACCTTCAGTATTGAGGTTTGTAATTTGTGGGAAATGACTACTCTGGTTCCCCATAGCAAACAGCCTTGCAAGGAGGAAAGTTCCTGCTGGCGTAATTTGTAGGGTAGGAAGTCTGAAGGATAAGGGGCCGTAGGCCACCCCCTCCCTACCCAGTCCAGGACTTGGGATATTACCTGGTCCTTGGCCGAATGGGCAGCGATGTCAGCAGCAGTGACTGGAAGCTTGAGATCGTCGATAAGAAAGACTGTGGTTGCAGGTGCTGGGTCCACGACTGGCATTGGCAGGGGACAGCGGCTGAGTGCATCAGCATGGGAAAGGCTTTTCCCGGATCGATGGATTAGAGTGTAGGAATACGCAGCCAGGAAAACCGTCCATCTGGTCATCCTTGGGGACAAAATCTGGGGAGTCTGTTTAGAGCCGGATAAAATGCCTAGCAGTGGCTTGTGATCAGTTATCAGTTCGAAATGGTGCCCATAGAGGAATTCATGGAACTTCTTCACTGAAGCCACTGCAGCCAAGGCCTCCTTGTCAATCTGGCTGTAGTTGCGTTCAGTGGAAGATAGTGTCCTTGAAAAGAAAGCTATAGGTGCTTCTGCACCATTGGGCAGTCTGTGGCTCAGGACAGCCCCGATTCCGAATGGAGAAGCATCGGCTGCTAGAATGAGTGGTAAGTCTTTATTGAATTGGATTAAGACGGCCTTTGAAGTTAACAATGACTTGACTTGTTTGAAAGCAATAGTTTCCCTTGGTCCCCAGTGCCATGGCGAATGCTTGTCTAAAAGTCTATGAAGTGGCTCAGCGACAGAAGCTTTATGGGGCAGGAACGATGCATAGAAATTCAAGAGGCCCAGGAAAGCTTGAAGCTCAGTTTTGTTTGTAGGAGTAGGTGCATCGTGAATGGCCTTAACTTTTGACTCAGTTGGATGAATACCCTTTGCATCAATTTTGTAACCTAAGAATTCCACTTGTGGAGTGGCTATGGTGCATTTTTCCCTTTTTAGCTTGAGACCAGATTGTCTGAAACGGGCAAGTACACTTCTGACCCTTTGTAGTAATTGCTGTTGGTTGGTGGCAGATACCAGAATATCATCAAAGTAAGGCACAACGCCTGGTAACCCTTGCAGTATTCGTTCCATAAGGGATTGGAAAATTCCAGGGGCTACACTAACTCCGAATTGTAGACGTGTGCATTTGAAAGCCCCTCTGTGGGTTACTATTGTTTGCAGTTCAGCAGTTTCATCGTCAACAGGAAACTGCTGATACGCCTGGGACATGTCCAACTTTGCAAAAATGGACCCAGGCTCAAGGGAATGGAGTAAATGTTGTACCACAGGGACTGGGTACGCACTAATTTGTAAATATCTGTTTATTGATGACTTGTAGTCTGAGCAGATCCTCAAGTGTCCATCCTTTTTTAAAGGAGTTACTATGGGGGTCTCCCACTTTGAGAAGTCAGTTGGTTGCAGAATGCCCTGTTTGATTAATTTGTCAAGTTCCTTGTCTAGTTGAGGACGAATTGCAAAAGGAACTCTGCGGGGCTTCAAACGAATTGGAACTGCCTGGGAGTCTACCCTGAAAGATATTGGGGTTCCCACGTAGCAGCCTAGGCCCTCACTGAATACGTCTGCATAGTCCCTGAACAGGGAGTCAACTTCTGAATTGTTAATGGCGTGGATTCCCCCTATGTGGAGGCCCAGGGCTGGGAACCAATCTAGTCCCAATAGGCTTGGGAGGACACCATCCACTATCACTAGAGGCAAGTGACCCTTAAACCCTTGAAAATGGACTAGGAACTTGCCTTTTCCGATGACAGGGATGGTTCTGCCTTGGTAGTCCCGAAGTGTTAGGTTGCAGGCTGGAATTTTCTGTCTTGACATTCTGGGGAGTAGCTTCTTTAAGGTGTCCCATGAGATGATGGACAATGCAGAGCCGGTGTCAACCTCCATCTTGCAGGGTCTACCTTCTATAGAAACAGTGACACTAATTTTGTTAGATTTATTAATTTTTTGAATTTTAAACTGATAGCAAGTGAAACAGTCCTCAATTTGCCTGGGATATTGAATGAGCTTCTGTGGTCTTTGTGGCTGGCTGAAGGTTTTTCCTGACTGACAAATTTTTGCCAGATGGCCTTTCTTTTGACACCTTAAACATATGGCATTCCTGAATCTGCAGGATGCTCTGAGGTGATTTCCCCCACAGCTTAAGCATACTGTTTGTAACTGTGGGGTTTGACTTATACCTTGCCTGAACTCTTTTTGATTTGCATTGGGCTGTCTGAGGCGGTTTACCTCAGTAGCCTCTTCTGGGCCAGTTTCTGAGGAGGCTTCCTCAAAATATACTGTAGGATTTTCTAGCCTGCTGGGTTTTCCCTGAATTTCAGCTGCTGAGAGTGCTGACAGCTCAGCAGCCTGGGATTCCTCTAAGGCTTGCTTAAGAGTTAGATCCCCTTTGGCTAATAAACGTCTTTGTAACTTTGGGTCTCTAACGCCACAAATTAGCTGATCGAGCAGCATATCGTCCAGGTAATCTCTGAACCCACAATGCAGGGCAGTTGTTCTCAGTGCTGCCATATAATCATTAATTGTTTCCCCCTCTGTTTGGATGCGCCTTCTGAAAGCATGGCGCCTAGCAATCCTGGAAGGCTTTGGGGAGTAGTGATTTGAAAGAATTTCCTGCAGTTCCTCCTAGGGAATAGTCTTAATAGATCTAGGGGCCAGTAAAGCTGATGCGGTGTCAAAAACCGTGGCTCCGCAAAAACTTAGGAAGTAAGACTTCTTCCTATGTTCAGAAATTTCTGACAGGTCTAAAGCATCAAGAAAACAGTCAAACCGGTTCTTGTATGACTCCCACGTCTCAGCAGCCGGTCTGAAGGGCGGGAATGCCGGATTCGCAGTCATCTTCTGTCAGCTGTGAAGTTTCACCTCAGGCAAGTTAGAGACGGCACTTCGCGGTTAGAGTCTGCAACTCTGTAGCGATTTCAGCTCTAGGTAGTGATTTCGCTCCTTTAATTCTCTCCCTTGCCTGGCTTGCCTTTATTTGTATCCCCCTCGTCGCCAGTGTTGTGGAGCGACGGAATAACTCAGGCAGAGACCAGGTCAAGGCTAAAAGCTTAACTCTTTATTATAAGTAAAGAGGGTTACCGCTACTGCCGCGCTAACACGGCAGCCAGCTGGAGCGGCAACAGCTGATGCCGTTTGACAGCCGCCTTTTATAGCCGGCTGTCAAACGGCTCAGCCAATGGGAGAGGTCCGTGCTTCCCGCTTGAAGCACGGACCTGAGTGAAGACTCAGTCCATACACAACAATAATAGCCTGTAAGCTGCTTAAGGTTAGCGAGAATTTAGCAAGAGAGAAGAATTAATGAATAGATAAATAAAATGGAATCCATTGATGCAGGAGTCTTCCATCTCTGTAGATGAATATTATATCTACTACTAAGAAATGGTATGAAATAAATATTCAGAGCATTCCCACCCAATATTTTAGGTCTTATTGTTGGCAGAAAGTGTCCAAGAGTACCTTTAAGTTAGTTTGTTGCAATGTGAGAAAAGACACAAAATTTTCCAGAGTAACCATTTTATGATAGGCTAGCTTTTTTTAGAACTTAATCACATGTCTAAAATGAGAACTAGAAAGAGGGTTTTTATATGGACTTGAAGCTTGCCACTGAAGGGAAAGAGAAGAAGAAAGAGAAAGGGAAATGTTTATTGAAATGGCTGCATGAGTGTTATGGATGTGATAATCAGCAAAATCTATTTTTGTATTTCAATAAACACTTTAAATGCACATGAATTCTGCTTTTCTGTTGTTAAATATAAAGCATATGTATTCTACTTTTGTTTATAAATTTTCTCAGAAAATATTTGCTAGAGGAGAAGAAACAAAACACTGCTGTAAACAACTGTAAATGCATTCATAATTATGTTAACCATCTGAAATATATATTGCTGCCCTGGCCAAAATTTAAATGTTGCCCTCATACTTTATATTAACATGTGGTGTGTGCAGCATATTAAAAATAGCATGCTAGACTATATACACGAACCAGAAATATTGTTTTCATTTCTCTGTCATTTCAATTACTAATTCTCCTATGATGTAAATATTTTGAAAGACTGATGAAGATCACAAGATCCCACATAAATGCAAGGAAAATCATCCCAAGAAACAAATTGCTGGAAGCGCCTCTGTCTTTTTGTTCCCTTAGAATGTAGAAACTTTCTTTTGTGGGATTGCATTGATCCATAAGAAAAGTCGATCAGTTTCTATTTTTGGATGGAATCAGAATAAACATTTCTTTCTTACTATTTCCCTCTAAGTTTGAACAGCAGTTTGAAAACACCTGCTCTAATCCAGAATTTGTTTGGGTAGAGCATAATATGGTGTATATATCGATCATTCTGTTCTCTGATCAATATGAACTTAGGATAATAACTATATATTATTTGAATGCTGGATTGATATACCCTTCTTTAAATTTAGGCATATGTGTCTAAGTGATAATAATGGACTTGCTCCATGTCACAAGCATAGTTGAAAAAAAGGATTTAATTTATTTCCAGCAGAATACAAGTTGCCAGGCAGGGGGGGGAAAAAGTATGGGGGACAAATGTTTTCCAATTCACTATCTGCCAGAAACACCCATGTTCACAGTAGTTTGAAAGAAACTTCTGAGACAGATAATGGATAAAAGATAAAAGAAACACAACTGAGGTAGATAATGCAAAGAAATGAACACAGCGGGGTATTTCTTTTACTTTTCTTTACAGGAATGTGACATGGTACAATATAAAAAATGGATAGCATTTTCATAATGTATTCATACTTCACCTGTTTTTAAAATATTCCAGCAGAATTAGATAAATACTATAGTTTTCAGAGCTTTGGTCTATTAAATCTCAGCAGAAGCTGTAATTGAGACGACTCTCTCGCTAACTGATGAAAGCGAGATCAAAGGAAGAGTCATAAAAAAGAAAACTCTACCTAAAATTTTATTACAGTTTAGACCAGCCAGGAGGTAATTAAGTAATGGATCATCACTGGTGTCTTAGAAGTAGGTTCAATTAGCACATTAGTCTTCCCTGTATAAACGTATTCCATGTCATGCTACAACTTGGGTACTTTCTCTGACTGGAGATACTAATTTACAACCAAGATTTTCTGTTTAGCTTGGAAAGTACATATGCATGTGAGAATGCATAATATAGAGTAATCTATATTATATTTTCATTATAGAAAAAAAAATATCCAAATGGCTTTTTCCAGATTGCTGTATTATACTTTGCAATCATATTTTTGTCCTGCCTAATATTCAGAGAGGCCTGTAGTTCTCAATTTGTCAACATTTTTGAAAGATGATTTTTATGCATACCTGTATATAATGAGTTATTATATTACATTGCCTCTAGTACAAATTCCAATGCAGCCTTGAATGAGATTACCTGAAGCAACAGAAAAAGGACAGTGATTACATTCATATTTTGCTATAGATTTTCCAGAAACAGTTGGTTGGCTCTTCCTATAGAAGAGAATACGCAATTGAATGAGGAATTGATTGGAGCCTACGCAGCTCTTATTCTGATTGCAAGCATTTGGGGCTATGGAATTCTATTTTCCCTAAATAATAAAGAATAGATTGTTAAAATAGCTGGCCAGCTACTGCATAAGGTATTTGTCATGCATATCTCCATTGATGTGTCCCCCCTTTTATGGTATGTTTCTGCAATGCTTTCTTTTGTTTCTCCCTCCCTATTCTGCAGGAATCATGCATCTATGTGATAATATACATAATATATCTTATTATTTCAGAAACACAAAGATTCTTATTTTATATGTACTATTATAGCAATAGTAATAGCAATAGTACTTAGACTTATATACCACTGTACAGAGTTTACAGCAGTTTACAGAGAAAGCCTATTGCCCCCAACAATTTGGGCCTCATTTTACCTATCTCAGAAGGATGGAAGGCTGAATGAGATTTGAACTGCCAAATTGCAGGCAGCCGGCAGTCAGCAGAAGTAGTCTGCAATACTGCACTCTGACCACTGCGCTGCCATGGCTCATTATGTCAGTCATTGTCGTATTGTTGCTTTTTTCAGCCATTCAATAACTTTCAACTCCTTGTGATGCATGGACTTATTTTTACCAGGGAGATCCATCTATAACTGCTTCTTGTAAGTTTTTTTAAATGTGTCCTCTTAACATGAGCAATGCTATCTCACCACCTTGCTTTCTGTTAGTTTCCTTTTTGATTACCATCAATGTTTCTAAATATTAGGGTCTATTCCAATGTCTTTTGCCCTCACATTATGTGTACAGAATATTTAAGCTTCAGCTTTATTATCAGAGCTTCCAATGACCAGTCTAGTTTAACTTCATGTGGGATCTCTTTGAGATAATATCATTTTTATCTTTTCTCATTCTGATAAAATGGCATGTGCTTAATGATCTATAAATGAGATAAACAATAATTGCATACTTGAAAATTAAGATATAATCATAAAGGACTTTGGATAAAAGATTTGGGTAATGATACATTACTAAATACTTACACCATTTCCAAAATTGATTGGAATTCCAACAATAGTAACAAAGAAAATGATATGTCACTTATTTACAATTATTGTCTTGTAAATGTTTCATCCCATTTAAAACAAGTTTCAGAGAAAAAAGTTTGCATTGACTTTTCACTGCTGTTTTCTTTAAGGCAGTTTACTATAAGTTAATTTTCTGACATTAATAAAATTAATGTTTGGAAATGCATAATCATCATAAAGATGATTTTTTTTTATGTACAATGGAATGGTTCCTTTGCTCAACTTTGTAGGAGGTTTTCTTAGATTACAAGAGGTATGCTATTTTCAGTGTTTTGATGTTTCTTCTAACATTTTGAAACTGAATGCCAAAGAACAATGAATTAATTACAGCGTCATTTGAGAGTTCCCACAAAATTGCTTGGACCTTAATAAATAATATCACATTTATTAATATATTTTTCAAAGTTATGATCTGATCTAGAAAATGTGGAATTTTGTTTTCATAAAGTTTAAAGTTCATATAACACTGAAGAAACATTGTGCTATGATTATATTTTTATAGAATCTTTCATTTTCTTTATAATGGTGTTTTCAAATTCAAAGTAGAGTAATATTCATAAAACCTCAGGCCTACAATATGGGTATGTACAGAATCAGCATAATCTGAAGCAACGATTAAATCAACAAAAGTGAATAATTGTTAGAATTCAGTATTATATTTAGTAGTACACCCAAACTAAATGTTCATTTAGATCAGGGGTATCAAACTCAAGTTGTCACGGTGGCACCACATGACATATCAGGACTTTTCCCCCGTTGCTAAGCCAGGCATCAGTGTGTGACATATCCAGCCCATGGGCCAGGAGTTTGACACCCCTGATCTAGATGGAATAACAAGCCATTATTTTTCAATCACCCAGGGCTGGTATTCTACTGGTTTGGACTGGTTCGAGTGAATCGGATGTTACGTTTTCATCTGGTTCGCTGAACCAGTATTTCAACTGACTGGCTGGCCCAGCCCAGCCCACCCTGCCCCTTCCAGGAGTCTCCACACGACCCATTTTCAATGAAGGTAAGTGCAGGGTCCACACAGAGGGTCTGTGAGGGGGAGAAACAAGCCTTCTGGAAGTCTAGAAATGGGCCTGTTTCTGGCCTCCAGAGCCTGGGGAGGTCTTTTTCGCAATTACAAAGGCCCGGAGAAAGCCTCCGGACCTTGGGATGGTGAAAAACAGCCCGCCCAGAACTTCTGGCAGGCCACGCCCACCATGGCCATGCCCACCCAGCAACCGGGAAGCGAACCAGTTGCTGGGATTTTTGAGTCCCACCCCTTTATCAGAAACAAATATTTCTGTCAGGATTCCATTAGGACTTTCTTTACATGTCTTTAATTCTTAGCTTTACTCACTTAGGTGCACTCACTCATTAAAGCTGAACCAATCATCAATCAATTAAAATTTATTAAGCTTCTACTTTCTTAGGTCACATGAAGTAGCAAAGTATGTGTATACCTGCTTCATGTCACAACACAGCATGTCCCTTGCTATGTGGTGAGTACTTTACATTATTTTCTTCCTTTTTTTGTTCTGGATGATTTAAAAGAATATCACAGAATGTTTACAATGTGATAAATTATGAAATTATTAAATCTTTAAAAAGTACATTGCAGGAAAGCCATGATATAGAAGAAACTGAGACAAGAGCTTTTAAGTGAGAAAGAAAAGGATTAGATCAAGTTTCTTATTTTTTTATTTAAAAAGTCAAAACTGTCTGGAAAAGGCCCTTTTAAAGGTCAGTGTGTCAGTTGTGTACCAAAATTAATCTGTGGGCTAAAGTGCACTATTTACCTTTTTCTTAGATAGTGAAAGCTATAAAGACATTGCCATCCAATGTCACCTTTGCCCTTTTGATAAAATGTGTTCTTTCTTAGATTTTTGTTATTTTAAAAAAAGTATTGACAAAAACACCATCGGAAGTCTTAATGAGCTGGGTAGCGCTCAGGAAATATCAGAGAAGTTTTTAGATGGAAGGTAGTGAACGCAAACTGAATATCCAAATAATGTGAACTCTCCATCCCTACCCTTCACCTACCAGAATGCAAGCTAATATTAATATTAGTTTTTCAGTCTGTTTGAGCATCTGAAAAAAAATCCCACTGATATATTGGGGAGATCATAAAGGATGATTTGCATAAGATAACAGATAATCAGAGTTGGAAGGGACCTTGTAGGTCATCTAGTCCAATCCCCCAACTGAAGCAGGAGTATTATATTTATTATAATACTATAATCATAGTGGGCAGATTAGGCCCATTAGATCTAATTGTTGGGGAGACCCCCATATCATTCTAACATAAATCCGTATAATTCTAACTAGTAGAGAAAGGTGGATTTTAGATGATCCATTTTAACAAAGCATTTCACCTCATGGAGATCCATCTATTTGATGTAGTGAAAAACTTTATATAACCGTCTCTCCACCTTGAAAACTGTGGCAGAAAGGCCAATTGGCAGATCTGTTTCTGGAAAATTGGAAAATTTTGTGAATACTGGTGGGATGTTGCTTCATTTTGCAAATTACTAAAAAGGATACTTTGGTATTGAACAAAGCACAGCATCATTTCAATGGTCCATCCTATTTAGGTTCAGAACTTAGTTTTCCACACAAGAGAGAAAAAATGATGGAACTTCAATCTTGTTAGGAATGTAAGTCACCTAACAGTTGGATTGGAAATATATAAACCAGGATAGACGTTTTAATACTAAAAATTGTGATTGGGTGTGGTTCCTCAAATGGCCATAAGATGGAGCCAGAAACCTGGTTTCACAGAGAGAGTGTTGCTAGTTGCTAGTTGGTTGATGTTCTGATGTTCGCTGTTCTTGGTTCCTGCATATTCCCTATTGACTGTTGCTGATCAACTGTTGCTGATCGTCCTGCATATTCCCTATTGACTGTTGCTTATTCTTGGATTGATGCGACTCTATTACTGAACTGTTTTTGATACTGGACTTTGTTATTGGATTATCCCTGGACTGAAAACTGAATGCTATAACCGTGTATGACTTGGACTGTTCGTTGGACTTTGCTTAACCGTTTACTGGAAGTAAAACCTACATTTTACTATACAGTGTAGCTGTGTGCTGTGTGTGTGTTATTCTTCACCACTCTCACTACGTCTCCCTGTGTGCACTCATTCTCCTAACAGGGAATTACCTCAACAAATCTCAACTTTCTTTTCTTAAAACTAAGGTTCATTTTAGCCCTTTGAAAATTTGGGATATTGAAGTGAGACATATAATCATTATTGTGCTCATTTAGGACAAAAAGCTTATTCCTTGGTTCAACAATCATAGCAATATTTGATACACACAGTCTGAAGATATAATGGTTCATTTCTCTCAGACCTCGTCCAAAACAGGCTTCCTTTGATAGAAATTGATTGCTGCTCCAAAGAAAATTATAAAACCATGACTTTGGAATTGTTCTGATTGGATACCTGAAAAAAAAATAAGTAGAGGAAAAGGCAACACATATAGATAAAATCCATCATTGTGCACTTATCATATAGTAGCATTTGACAGACTGAATTCCTTTACAGTTCCATTAGTTTTTTTTAAGTAATATTCCTTAATAAAATGTAGTGTTAAAAGATTATGCATGCAAAAAAGAACATTGGGTCGACATGTGGCACTGACATGTGTTACTTGTAGGAGAAGAGGCAGAGCCTGGGGGTGGGTTCAAGAGAGGACTCATCCTATAATCATTATGTATCCACAAATGGTCCAATTCTATTCCCTCTTGAATTCTGTTGACACTTATCTAGTGCCAATTTAGTGCTGACCATCAGTCGACTAGATTCTTGTATATAGGCTTGAGTAATAAATTTTCTTAACTGCAATTTAACATATGATCCTGATTCTTTGTTCCTGTACTATACAAACTATAAAAATAAAGTACCTTTTATTTTTTTATTCCTGTCTTCTAAAAATGTTGACATATGTCTCTATTTATTTAGGGTTGAACGTGGCATAAGGAACCTGTCGACTCTTACACATTTACCAATTTGAATTCTTTCCCATCACTGAGTTTAAAGTCACATTAGCAAGAAGGGAATTAATTTCATTCCTTTTCCAGTTCTCAACCCATCATTTAAAGATTTTCAATTTTATGTTAGTGACAGCCTTGTTTAAATGGGATTCTAAGTAAGATAGAAAGCTTGTTAATTCATTAGTAAGGAACTTAAAATCTTTCAGATGTTGGTTGTATCTCTCAACAACCAGCAGAATTGTTCCCATTTGTCATGAAACAATTAATGTTCAGTGGTGTTGGTACAATATTTGGCAGTTGCCTTTGTTTTTTTCTATGAATTTCATGCACAATGTTCAGACAATACTACCATAATCTATTCATAGCAGGATGCTGTACAGTTTAGGTGTATAGTCCACTGAGTATTTCTCTTTATAACAGGATGGTGTTTAATTATGATATATATTTTATATGTTAGTGGTATTATTTTTATAACACTGCATAATAAGAAGTTGCCTCACAATCAAAGTACTATTTCAAGTATACTTACAATATTAGAATTAGTCCATAGAGTAAGAATTTTAAGGGGGTAGATAATATGGTATCTCAGTAAGAATGGAAGCAATAAATAGCATTTCACTTTTTTTCTTTAAAAAAAAGTTATCTGCATAACATTTACATGAGTTGAAAAAGGTAGTCCTTAAAAAGTTACACACACACGCACACGCACACACACACAGAGTTCCTTATCAAACTTTAAATAACTTATTCCATTTTTACGTCTTCGTTGACCTTTATGTACCATATAGTTAGATCTCAAAATGCATCAGATGAAAAGGTTAATAAAGAGAAGATACATTAAAGAGATTTCAAGCTAATAATAATACAAGTGGGTACATAATGTTCTAGCTGATGTTGCTACACTGGATTTTTATTCTATTAAAATATCCAAATTCTGCAAAGATTTTAGAGACATTAGACAGGGATATTCTGACATATAAATCAAAGAGAAAAGAAGTTTCAGAAACTTTCATACTTTATTTTTGTAATATTACATAAAGCGAATGACAATTACAATTAAGCATTGCTCATAAGTCAAGCTTACCATTATGACTGCTGCTTTTAGGGATTCGCACTGAACACACACTATCAGTAGGCTCAAAACACAGCATGACCATCTGTGCAATGTAGCTTTTACAGGTTTGTCACAATGAAATGCCATTACTTACTATACTTTCCTCCAAGCAGAGGATTGTTGAGCTGGAACTCACAATGTCTTTCTCAAGGGTGGGATTCAAATTTTTTAACAACCGGTTCTGTGGGCATGGCTTTGGTTGGTGGGTGTGGCTTAGTGGTCATATGACCGGGTGGTCATGGCTAAGTGGTCATGTTATTGGCTAGGCATGGCCAACTCAATATCACTCACATCGAGGCACACAATCTCTTCACCTAGCCTCTCATGACTTTGCGGATGTTGCAACAGTCGTAAGTGTGAAAAACAGTCATAAGTCACTTTTTTCAGTGCCATTGTAACTTTAAATGGTCACTCCACACAAGCAAAGTACCAACAAAGGAGGAGAAAAAAAACTCCAGAGATGTTCCTGAGACAGAAAGTCTAGTCGTCCAAGAATGTAATAAGGGTTAACGGAGAGGCAGTTTCTGTAAGCAACACCAGAATGTTTCCTTCCTGCCTTCCTTACAGGATTAGTCCAATAGTTTCTTCTAACAACCGGTTCTCTGAACTGCTTAGAATGTTAACAACCGGTTCTAATGAATAGGTGCGAACTGGTAGAATCCCACCTCTGGTCTTTCTCCTCCCTGGAACTCCAATTCCTGGAGCACCCGCAGAGCTATTGTAACACAGTAATCTCCATGATTCCCTTGAGAATAATAAAGCTTGTTTAAGAAAGACCAAGCTTAAGAAAGACCCATCATACCAGGCAGATCTTTGAGACCTACTGGCATAAAAATAATATTTCTTCAAACAATATAAATTACCTGAAAAGAGGTTGGAACAAGAAAAGCTGTAAGAACTGAACAATGGGTGATTTCTACAGATCAGCCAACTTCAAACCAAACAATAGCTGTGTAGATTAGCTTAAATAAATGTCCTTATTTGCATGAATCTTTATTCCAAGTTTGTAACTACATTCTGTGCAACCTTATTCTTTTGTGCTTTCAACTTCCTTAAAAAAAAGTCAGATTTCAATACTCCATGAAATATTTTGGAAGGGATACAAGCCGAGTAAAAGTACTTTAAATGTATGGGCTTGTGTATTGTTGTTTCAAGCATTTTGTTTTAGAAAATTGTATTTATCTTTGAATAAATACTGTTAAACATTCAGAGACTTCAATGTACAATGCAGAATAACTATTCTCTATTACATAAGACTGAAAATATCTTTCCATTTCCAGGTTGGGTTAGATGGAAGGAGGTAGAACCCACACATATACATTATTTCCTGAATCATTTTATAGCCCAAACCGGTTTCTGAAGACAATTGAAATGTTGAAAAAAGGAAACAGAGAACCGAATGAGTTTTCAGCTAAGCACAATTTAAAATTTCCAATCAGGGCAATGCCAGTTGCTGTTCATGAATAGATCTAGATTGAGGTTTGTAGCTATTTATTTTATTTTTTTCTTGATCAAACTTGCATTCTGCCCATCTCACCAAAAGTGGTATACAGACATTGAATAAAATGTGCTATAAAACATTAAATGAGGATCTTAAATTTAAAATTCAATTAAAATAAAACCAAGCAGGATGAAGAGGCAGAGGGAGCAAAGTGTGTTCTCTATTCCATTAGCCACCTCTGAAGTGACTCACCCCCATTGGGAAACAGCTTGTTGACCCAGCCATGTTTTCAAGGACTTTCAGAAGGCCAAGAGTGTGGGAGTGGATCTGACCTTGGGTTGAGGGGGCAAAATGCTCCAGAGGGTGAGAGCCATGGCAAGAATAGGCTTTTCTTGACTCTGCCAGCCAAAATTCTTTGGCTAATGGGTTCTGCACCATGCCTCTTTGGCTGGCATGAAGGCGATGGGCTAATCCCATCAGGTTGAACTGGTTTCTTAGGTAGCTTGTGCCTATTCCAGGGTGGGCTTTTAAGGTGATAACTAACATCTCGAATTGAATCCAGAAGTAAACTGACAGCCATTGCAGCTCATGGAACAGTGACATAATATGGACCATTCTAAAGGCCCTCAAAACTGCATTCTGCCACTGAATTCTGTTCCACTTCTGGATACTCTTCTGAAGATTATTTCTTTAAAGATGAAATAAATGTAAAACAACCCCTCCTGTATTTTAATCTAAACTAAAAGAGGTGAATATAAAAATGTGAATATATATGCAAGGCAACATACAGAAACAAATAGAAGGCTTAATTTAACCTCCTCCACAACCAGCTCTGACGATAGTAACTACCAATTTATCTAGCAGCAGCAAACCAGGAATCAAATAATCAATTTTACCGTTTGCTTCTATATTTTAACATTTCAGCTCAGAGTCTGAATACTTTTTGTTAAAAGATTTGCTCAATGTGACATTTGCTCTTAATATTTAATATTATATTTTTAAATATTTTTATTCATCCTTTGGTGTTATAGGAAAAGAATTATGTATCAGCAAGGGTGAGTTTCATACAATCATTGGTTTGGAAGGGATCATAGAGGTCCTCTAGCCAAACCTCCTGCTGTGTGGCTCCTTGAGCCACACAGACTGTCTAACCTCTGGTGAAAGAGCACCCATAACTCCACCAGGTAGGCTGTTCCACTGCTTAATTCCTCTCACAATCAGGAATTTCCTCCTTATTTCAAGTTTGGATCCTTCTATAAAACTGACACTGACTTGGAGCTATGACATTGAATCCTGTGAAAGGCCTTTAAGTACAGTGGAACCTCAGGTCACGCCCGTAATCCATTCCAGGACTACCATCGCAACCTGATTTGGTTGTGACCGGAAGCACGACTGTGCATACGCGGACACCAAAAAAATGGCACGGAAGGGGAAATCGGTATGGAAAGGGAATCTTTCTGCACTGATTTTGTTCGCCGCCTGATTTTTGAATCGTGACCTGATTCAAAAATCGGGTGGATTTTTTGGTCATCACCTGATTTGGTCACGAACAGAAGCATTCCTGACCTGAGGTTTCACTGTATTTGAAAGTTGCTATCATGTCTTCCCTCAGTCTTCTCTTCATTAGGCTAAGCATACTCAGTTCCTGTTTATGGTCCAAGCGCACTAAGGACATTGTGATTTTGGCTTCTCGTACAGTGGCCAGCTTAACTGAGACCATATTCTAAATTGCCTAAATCATAATTCCAGCATGGAGCAGAGATCGTGCCAGAATGGATTCAACCATGTTTGTTGTCTGTTTAAGCTCTCAGTTGTCCTATCCTAGAACTAGCTTTGCTAATTTTCCCATCTAGAAATTAAACGGGAATTGGACCTATACATTTTTAAACCTGCCTTAAAAGGGAAGGAGAAATATATCAATCCTTACCAGAAGCTAGAATGATTGGTGCACGCAGACTGAGCTTTATAACTGACCTATGGTCTGCCACATAATCCTCCCCGTATTCACTATTGACTTCAACGGGTCACATTTCAGAGCAGACATATGTAGAATTGTATTGAAAACAAATAGTCAAAAAATATGATTAATGAATTAGAACAGTTTTTCCAAACACGGTGTCAGATTATAAACCCAACACATTTTTGTCAGACTGGCTAATGGTGATTGAAATTGTACTTTGATATATCAAGAATGAAGCAGGTTTAGAAAGAGTAGTTTAGATACAGGACATATGTTTGTTGTTTTCTGTGCATGAATAAAATTGTGCATCAGTACTGTTTTGGCAATAAAATGGAGGGATCATGACTCCAATAGCATGCTGCCCATGACCTCATTATCCATGATGAATGGATGATACCATCTCTGGCAATAACCTGAATAGAGAACTGGTAACGATGCCATTTTAGTAATGATGCTTCCATTTCAAAGACACACAAACAAAAAATATTTAAAGCCAAATAAGTACAGTGCTTCCTTAAAATGAACTGCTCTCCTGACATATCCATATAGATTTCTTGGCAACAATATGTAACTAAGTTTGCCATTAATAGTAATGGCAAAATAGTATTATTCCACATATACAACATAAATTATCCCAAAGGAAGAATTTATCAATTTCTTAAACAGTGCCTAAAATACTTAATCATGTCTATGAATCAACCACAGTAATCAAGAAATCTCTGTTATTAAAAACTGCATAACAGGTGTTATAGTGGAGTAGAGACAAGAATGTCTAAAGTTTTCTATTTTATATATTAATAATATCTTCTCAAAAGTTAGAAAAGAAATTCATCACATTGTAGAGATGACTCTAACATGTAAAACAGATAAATGCTTGAAAAATCACCCAACGCCTGGATTCAGTTAAACACATATCAAAGATTTGTGTTATAGTCAATAGTTTTGAAATGCAGTCAAATTACTTCCCTTTGTAACCAATCTTTATTATGTCAGTATACTTTCACTATAACTCAAAAGGATAAATCATAAAGTCTTCCACTAGGGAGACATCAAACTTGCTATTTTAAATTTTACCAAGATGTTCATCGTGGATCTCCCTGCAGTTCTAACCTATTCATAATTTATTGCTACTGTACTTAACAGCATAAATCAGGGCTTCTCAAACTGTGGGTTTCACCCAAAGTTGCAAGCAAATTTGTGAGGAGAGTTACAAAAGTCAGTCCCAGGGGCAGCACCTTCTTTAGACTGAAATATGAGATATTCTTGCCCAGTTGGAAGCTGTGTGTCATGTCTTGTGGTCATCTTCTGACATTCATCTTTTCTATGCAGGTGACAAGCCCAGGCAAGCACCTGAAAGGGGAAACAGAAAACCAGCCAGGAAATATGAAGCAGTTGAAGCTCCTACTGTGTTTTGTGTACCTCATGGCAGGCAGCTATCAGAAGTTTGGCTCTGCTGATCACTCCAAATGTTTCCCATTTTCTTATGCTCTTTCACATTCATAACCAATTCCTCCAGTGAGAATCTGCCCAGATCAGGCTGAATAATCACAGTTTTTCTCAATCCCAAAAGACCCAATTTCTGATACTGAATGGGAAGGAAGAGGATGCTTTTGGTCCCACCAGGTTGGCCAGACCAAGAATCAACTCTACAGGAAGGCTAGGACTTTTATTGAGAATACTTTTATTGAGAATGGCTATAATCTTGCAGAATCTTTCAATTCTGATTGTTATGCCCTCTGCCCTTCTTATAATTCAGTGAATTAGAGATGTGTTTGTGTCTCTTCCACTTATTTTTGGCTTGTTTTTGATTTATGTTTTCCCCTTGTTGCTTTGATGGTATATCTTACCTGGCCCTGTCACAATTATCTTTTTTGCACTTTACTAAAGCATACATACGTAGATACCAGTGGTGGGATTCAAATTTTTTTACTACCGGTTCTGTGGGTGTGGCTTGGTGAACATGGTATGGCTTGGTGGGTGTGGCAGGGGAAGGATACTGCAAAATCCCATTCCCTCCCTACCCCACTAACCTGCTTTCCAGCTCCATTCTCCTGTGCAGGGCAAGAAAAGAAGACCCAGCCAATCAGCTGGGACTTGGGAGGCAGAGTATAGATGGAGTCAGAGGTGGTGTTTGCTGGTATTTGCTGGTTCTCCAAACTACTCAAAATTTCCGTTACCGGTTCTCCAGAACTGGTCAGAACCTGCTGAATACCACCTTTGATACATACATATATACATATCTTTATTACTATTATTGACAAGTATAAAAAAGAAAGATCTTTTGTTGATGGAATCAACAGAAGCAAGGGAACCATATCTGTTTGGTACCAGTTGCACCAGCATAAAAAATATCTACTTTTCAAAATGGAAATATTGCTTTACTGAAGCAGTACATCAGGGAGAGATCTCCATGATGGTTTAACCTTTTTAGCCTCTGTGGGCCAGTGAGGCTTCTCATACAACCGCTGGAATTTCTTCCATAAGTATCATGACATTCCTATAGTCTCTACTTTCATTTATCTCTCTTTTCAATGGGTATGTGCAGCAGCTATCAGCGTTGTCTCTTGTGAAACAATAACCAATATAACATGACAAGCATTCTTGCCATGTCAAGTAATAAATAAATTCTTTGCTAGACAGAGCTTAGCTCAAGATATCAATATGCTCATGATTTGAACTGAATTGTTTAGTGCCCTCTTAAGACTTAAAATAATTTAAAAGCTCATGAATCTTGTAAAACTATTGATCTTACAGGAACAAATTGTCCAGATTTAGTATAATATACAATAATTATTTTAGTTTGAGAATTAAACTGAAATTATATCTAAAACTTATTTTAAAAATTGAAAAGAAAGTAGTGCCAAAAATTTTACATTAGTACAAACATTTTCTTAGGAACACATCGTTTTACAGGATATTTCAAAAAAGTGTCTGATTAGATTAAAGAATGGATACATGTTATAAACTAAAATGTATACAGTAACCCAATATCATTTTTGTAAAAATTAATGTAACTCCAGGGGAAGGTGGAATTTAACATTGGCTGGAATTTTGAGGAATTCAGACCACTTTAAAGAAATAATATATTTCAAAATGCCATGAATTTAACATGTAATTTTAGATAACTAACAATAATTTTATCCATAATTAATTAATAGGATTGGAGGAAGTTTGAAAGCAAGTTAATTATTCTGACTGGGATTATCTTGAGAAGCTTTAAATAAGTTCATTATAAATGAAAGAATTTTGGGTTTTTTCTGCTCTGTTCAATGCGACTCAGGATGTTGAAAATTTAATTGAATGGAATTATATAATAGCTACATGAATAAAATAGAGGTAAGAGAAGTTGCCCATCCAGTACATTTTAAGGAACCAGTCTTGCACACACTAAGTCTACAAACTTCAGAACTAGTTTTACATTCCTTCTCTTGGGACTTAGAACTTTCACTGGTTGTTGTGATGCCTCTCTTATTTTTGACACCCACTCTGAAATCTAGTGGGAGATGAAGTTTTTTGCTCAACTGCCTTAGCTATAAGGAAAGATCTACATGTACAATTAGATGAATAAAATGTTTCTCCTTACATAACTTCATGTGGATATGACATGTTTATTAGACCAAGGGTCTATTCCTGGCCTTCAATTGTTCATTCTTTCTTACAGGACTGTCCATCCATTATGATGAATCTATTTTTGAAATATGAACTCCAGGAGAATAATTCACTCATGTGTATTTCAATCACACATTCAGAAACAAAACAAAACAAAAAAAAAGGGGGGGGGGGAATCAGTTCATGTCATTCTTCCCAAATGCAAAATGCACATGACCCATAAAGTTAAAGATCTGTAGAACAAAAAACTTCAAGAGGAACTTGGCAGAAAATGTGAAAGATTTTTTGCTGAAGTACAACAAATGCTTAGGATATTTGATAAGTGGATAAAGTTCTTGTTTCAAATACTTGAAAACATAAAATATTTTATGATAGAACACACTTTGGAAACTTCAGCAATCTTAAAAATCTGTGGAAGGTGAAAACATAATGACATAGAGTTCAATAATTTGCTAGTGTAGCACAAGTGAATCAATATTTTGAGAAAGAGAGAGAGCATGAGAAAGCGCATGAGAGAGTATCTCTAAATTTTTTTGAAGAGGTCACAAAACCTCTATGTTGTTTCGTCTCATAAACCTGGTAAAAAAGCTGTGGAAGAAAAGGACTTGCTCCAGGTTTAGATTTTCATTAAAATCTAAATAACTTATAATAATATTTGATTCCAAATCCACTTCAGTCTTAATTAATATCCACTCATTATTTCATGGATTTTTTTTTAAAAAAAGGGCTTAAAATAAAATAAATAAATCAATATTTTATTTTAATTCATTCATTAATTTATGCTTAAGGAAACATTGCTGGTTTCAAACAAAATGAAATTAAATTTTCTGTTATAAACCAGTGTTTTGTTTCCAATAAAAATGAAATCATTCTCTTCTATAAAGCAATGTTTCAATCAAATATTTATATTTATGAACCACCAGTGTTCATTAAATTTAATCAGCTTTCTCCCTGATGGACCAGTTTATTAAAAAAACAACTTCCATTTCCACAGTAATCAATTATTATTACCTTTATTGTCAGAGTACAACATGTGTACAATAAGACTGTCTGAGCCTCCCTTCGTGCACCTCCCACCCCACACACAGACAACTCACAGTGAGGACAGAAGTCCCTAATCCCAACAAGCATGCATCCATCCTTGGTATGATCCATTTTATGTTAGTTAAAATGCACTGGGTCACTACCTATCTTTCACAGAATTTTATCATTCCTTTTCAAATACTGTTAGAAATTCCATAATCCACCTTTATCCTATAACTGTTGTGGATGTAAAGTATGAACTGTTAAATCAGGAAAGCCATTTCTCTGTTGTGGGCCATGTATTCACGCTGAATTCATCATTTGTCAGTGAAAGACAGTGCTAGAACAATTGAAGACAGAACCTAAATAGGTAAAGCAATCATTTCTCTGTCTTTCTGACACTCTCTCTTCCCCCTTTCTTTGCCCCATCTTTTCTTTTCTGTTAGTAAGCTAACAGAGACAGAATTATCCCTTATGGCAGCTGCCTGATAAAGTGCAATTAATACCCACAAAAAGCTTTGAAATTACTACCAAATACCGCCTAAATTACTCTGAAGTTTACACAGGATTCCAGAGCTACAAGGGACCGACTATTACTCACACTTACATAATTTTATTAAAGATTATATTTTATTTTATATATTTTGCTAAAATTTTTGATTACATTAACAAAAAGTAATGCAAGCTAACTCAGAGAGAGAGAAATGAGTAAAAAGTACAAAGAATGAAAAATAAAAATAGGAGAGAACGAAAAGAGTGGAATAAACAAAAAGAAAATAAATATGTAAAAGACATGGCTTCCAATTTTCATTACAAAAAATATAAACATGTTTGATAGAATTGTGTTAGAGTTTTTTGTTTTTAATTCTTTTTTGACTGTGTTCTTTGTGTAAAACCATAATTAGGGGGGCACTTTAATAAAGCTGATTTTAGTTTAAAAATAAACAAAAGAAAAAGAAAATACAAACATGTTTGGTAGTTCTTCACCCTCTATAATGTTACAAGCAGAGAACCCATTGCCATATATACAGTATCTACCTGTAACATTGTAGAGAGTGAATACACACACACACATACACCATCCCTAGCATGCCACACACAGAGAATAGATGTGAACTTTTCAGTCTTGATATCAGCAAAAAAAATCTGTAAAGGTACAGTAACTAGAAAATATATTTTATTTTAATATTGATCAAATAAACCAACTTTATATTTATTCCTTCCTATGAAGGAATGAAAATCTATGAAAACCTTAATCTTTAGTTCATTCAAACATTGTCATTGGATTTGATCTCTTTAATTCTTTTTGTCTCATTGCATAGACTTCTTTCAGGCTATAATAAGCCTCTTTTATAGATCCAATATGAAAACATGATCAAGGTAATTCTCTTGGTTTATCATTTGTATTACCCTCTGAATTTTTAAACTTCAGTTAGTTTCATGACAAGTGTGAAATACAGGACCACACATGAAATTCCAGTTAAACTGATTTATTACTAATTATGTCTATGCACAAGAATCTACTCAATTAACAGCATTATCCTGGTGTTACATAAAGGTTAATGGAATTCAACAGAGGCTGGATTTAGTCCATTTATGGCTATGTAGAGACTCTAGTCTAAGCTACTTCCTCTTTTGACTTCTCCCCCAGATTCTGTCATTCCTTTGTATGCTATTCTCTTGGCCTGTCAGTTGTATCTCCAATTTAAATACTTTCTCTATCTAGTAATCCACACTTTTTCTTTCAAATCCATCCCACATATACATAAAAAACCATATACATACATAAGAAAGCCACAATAGATCAATGACAATAAAGTAAAATAAATATTGACCACATCTACTGTTTACTAATCCTAACTTGTAGTCAAATCTCTTAGTTTCCAAGTTGATTTCCAAGTTGACTTTCAGCTAGCCATGATGGAAAGATGGTATTGTTAAGAATTTAAATTGAACTGAAATCAAGCTTTAGTTTCCACATAGAGATTAAATATTATGCTACATGGATCTTGGTTTGAAGAGCAAGCTGACAAACACATCTGAATGCTCAGATTTATATAAAAAGGTAGATGACACTATTATATTTGTGAAATGTAAATTTTCATATATAAAGTCAAATACATGGAGATCCAGAATTCAGCCATGCATCATTTGAAACAATACACATTAACAGCTCCCTGGTCTGAAATACAAAGTCCACCAGCACACCAGCATTTTATGTATAACCAGAGTTCCAAAACATGCTATAGTCATTGCTGAATGGATAATCTCTGAAATAAAATATAATACAATAAAATAAACTGCTTCCAAAATAATCAGCTTCCATTTTAGGCTCATTCAGAGATTTAGGAAAAGCTTCAATCTGCCCCTTCATTAATTGGAGACAAAAGGGTAAAAAAAAATTCTCATTAATAATGCTTACAAAAGCATAAATGAAAAATATTAATAATATTTTACTCTCTTTTCTAAAGTCCTTTTTGTCAGCACCTATTACTATCACTGTTTTAGTTACAACTTTTCTTTTCATTTGCTCTTGGGTTTCAAGAAGGAGGAGGATGAGATGATGAAAGAATAAAATCTGAGGCATTTTCAGAACCTTGATCATCAGTTGAATTGGTACTCTGTTTGCTGGGTTATTTTAGAATCTGCTAATTAATTACAGTATATCACACAATTAAAGAATTAGAGAGGAAAATACAGGTTAAATCCCATGATCATAAACTCTTCACAACTAAATGCCTTTCAGATGCCCACAATCAAATGCCCAACATTCATGAAATGAAAGGAACATTCAATCCCTAAAGGAAACTGAATCTACCACATTCATGACGCTTAGAGATGGTAACTTAATTAAGAATTCTTAACCTGCCTTATTTTCTTTTGTTTCCACCCAGTTGGTCATCTCACCAATTTTATCCCTTGGCATTTTTAATGCGTCAGTTTTAATATTTCAAATAATTTGCAAATTATCCAAAGTGACTGAGAGCCGGGTGGCACATAAATTTTTAATAAGAATAAGAAGTCGGATTAATGAGATAGACAGCTTTTTTTCCTTCTGTTGTCTAAATGCCTTGGGAAGGCAGCTATTAGAATGTACAGCCCACAGACATAATAAGCTCAATAGCTGGTAATTTTGGAAACAGCTAGTCCATCATATCTGAAGAGCATTTGGTCATGAAGAATTTATGATCATTGGGATTTAATCTGTAAAGGTAAAGGTTCCCCTTGCACATATGTGCTAATCGTTTCCAGCTCTAGGGGTGGTGCTCATCTCCGTTACAAAGGCAAAGAGCCAGCACTGTCCGAAGACGTCTCCATGGTCATGTGGCCGGCATGACTAAATGCAGAAGGTGCATGGAACCTTCCCACCAAAGTGGTCCCTATTTTTCTACTTGCATTTTTACATGCTGTCGAACTGCTAGATTGGCAGAAGCTGGGACAAGTAATGGGAGCTTACTCCATTACACAGTGCTAGGGATTCGAGCCACTGAACTGGTGACCTTTCTGATTGACAAGCTCAGCATCTTAGCCACTGAGCCACCCCGTCCCCAATTTAATCAGTATTTTCCTCTAATTCCTTTAACACGTGGTCACAGTCTTAGATATAAAAGATGCTTATTTTTAGAACTGCAAATTAGGGATATGCTCTTTTTCAATGATACCAAACTATTCTTTCCAAAAGTGGATCAATGAAATCCCTGAATGATGGAAAGTCCCACAGACATGAAAACTGAAAATGAAGATGACTTGATGAACTGTCCGTGTGCACAAAGTAATATACAAGGGTCAAAACCAATTGTAATAGCTAATTTGAAATCTATTCAGTTTGCCATTCTTAAGGTGCTTCTGCAAACTCACCATGTTAGAGAGGACTGAATTCCATTGTTAGCAATATCATAACTAACTTTATTGATAAGCTTTCTGAAGAAAGTGTTTACATAGAGGGGTGTGTATTCTTTGAAATGGTTCAGATTGGGAGATAAAAGATGCAGGGTCTTTAAGAATCACATTAACTACATGGAAAGCTTGATCAGGTTAGCTAGGCACTCATTTGTGTGAATTCTGAAGCACTTTGTCCAAATCAGTTACTGATATGTATATGACTGTATTATGTAGACATAAGAGACAACTTTCATGCATGTTTGCTAGTTTATTCAGAGACAAAGGGATTAAGAAAACATGGAATCATGTTAATAAAATGTCACTTCAGACATCAGAAAAAGAGTTATAAGGCAACAAAAGCAAATTTGCCTTCAATAGAAAGCTTGGAAGTTCTTAAATCTTCACTAAATTTATATTGATAAAATCTGTGTTTGCCAAAGGGATGGACAACTTGAAGGAAACATCAGGCTTTTATAGAGATTGTTAGGGGTTACTTTTGAAAAATGGACTGAATTATGGTCTGATTGGGAGAGGGTTTTAGAGGTTTTAAAAAGTTGGGCATCTTAAGGACTGTGAAATAATAAGATGGTAATAAACCTAACCAGTAAGTTCCTATTGGGAACTTTGCTACTGCTATTAATTAATACTATCAATAATACTAATACTATAATTAATACTATCACCAAAAATGCATTTTAATACAATCCCATCTCCTCTCCAGTTTTAACAAGACCCTTATAAAAAGACAAACTAACCAAAATTCAAAATTAGACAGAACACAGAGCTGAACAATTTCAATGAGTTTCATAGGATTACCTGTCAAGTTAATGAAGCAGTCATTTAGAAACATGATAAAAGCCTCCATCAAGACAATGCCATGCAATTACTAACATCAGTCACACTAACATAACATCAGTGAGTGAAGGATGCAAAAGTCAAAGATTTTTCCAGGGTCACTGATCAAGGGAAACTAATTTACCCATCTTTTGTAAGCCTGAAAGTATGGAGAACATCCCTCTCTAATTGTTGTAGATATCAAGAACATCTTTGAACCCCCAGAATATCCTTTTTGTTTTCAATGGGTGTCAAACAAAGAAGCAATTTAATAATTTCTTTCTTTTCCATTTCATTCAGATAAAATAATTCACGCACTGCTCTTCTGCAATAAAACTCAAGATTAAGTTGATGTAGCTAAAAAGCACCTCTGAAGTACTTCTTCATTTGCTGGTCATTTCTCTCTTGCAACCTAACAGGAAAAAAAGAAGCATGAATATGAGACCCATAGATTTTCTTTCACAATAGACCATCTTTATATGCAGGTATTTGCCCAGACTTCATTTATACATATGAATACTTTCTCTTTCTTTAAATTCTCCATTAAATACAAAGATAAAGTAGAAAGCAAATCAATAAGGCAATATACACGAACATTCAGAAGAACATAATCCATGTCCTTCATTCTCATTTTAAATTTCAGCATTCTTCTCTATAAGTCATTTTTAAAATTATACCCATAAACACAGAATTTTCTGTTTCTTTTCCACTTCTTACATTTTTTTGTCCATTCCAAAAGTCATCCTGCCCTTCAGTCTCCTAGCAACCAGTCTCCATCCTGGAATGCAGATTCAGATTCTGTTTAAATTATTGCTTCAGCTCCCAAAGGCTCTTAATTCTTAGGTGGCAATCAATGCAACATTAGAGCTTTGCCGTTTCTATTATTGCTTACTTCTAAGCATGTTATGGGAAAAAAAAAAAGACAATGGATAAGTCCAGGCTCTGCATTTTTCATTTCTATTTCCATTTCTGCTTGAGTCCTAAATTATCCCTTATTTGTTATGACAATGAGATAGGTTACACACCACATGATTCCATTCCATCTGTGTTATATAAACATCAAGGGTAATGCATAGATGAGGCAAAGATACTTTTTGCCCTCAACAGGCTTACTGAAGCGTCATGAGAAGAATGCCTGAAAAACAGTAATTTAGACCTGTTGGATATGTAATTTTCTATTATTATTATTGTTGCCCTTCAGTTGCAAAATGGAATTTCCTGGTCATTAATTTTCTTACTGATTTATGCCATCAAAAATGATTCGAATTTTCAGAAGCTTTTTTAGGGGTTGCCAACCTTTTGGACCTCAGGGACCACCAAACTCATAATTTAAAATCCCATGAATCAGAGACCCTGAGAAAATCCTCCCCAAAAAAGTCTGCAGGAAAATTCCCCATCCTGTTTTCCTACCAATCGATCATTCCTTATTTGGGATTGCAGGATACAATCTCCAGTTCCATTCTTTGGGGGGGTGGGGGGAGAGAGAGAGAGAGAGAGAGAGAGAGAGAGAGAGACTTTTGGCCTCATGCAAGGAAAACAGCAGAAGCAGCAGAAGTCTTTCTTTCTCTCCCCCAAATTCCCCCAGAAATGAGTCTTTGTGAGACTTGTTGTGCCAGTGTAACGTCTTAGAGCAGGATGCCTTGCAGGGTCCCAAAGACTCATTTCTGGTGAAGTTTGGGGGAGAGAAAGAAAGACTTTTACTGCTTTCCCTGTGTGCAGACAAAAGCATAAGAAGAAAGAAGAGGAAAGAAGTACTCAGTGGCCAGACAAGGTGCATGGGGCAAGTGGGGCAAGTTCACCCCCTCCACCCTTTCCCACCTTCCTTCACTAGCTCATATTGTTCGCAATGCCAACGACGCAAGCCTTGTGTTCCCATGGGCTATGTGGGCAGGGCAGCCTTGTGTTGCCACGCAGCCTGGATTAATTGCTTTGGGGGTGACATTTCTCTGCAGACCACCAAACTTTTATCACAGATGACCAGTGTCCCCGGCAACCACTGTTTTAAAGTAATGGAATATAAGTAAAGGCAGGAATTCTTTAAAACTATTTTAAAATAAAGATGACATAATTTATTCCATGGTTTATTGCACTCAAATTTCTATTCCTCCTGAAAGCCGACTGGAGTAATAGCACTTCAGTTTAATTCTAAAACAAATAGACTGCAATCCTTTTCTTCCAACATATTATTCACATAGGAGCATATGAGGTTTACATTTATATAAAAGAAAAGGTCAACTTATCAGCAGAAAACAAACACATTCCCACAAATCCAGTCATTCAGCTGTTTGCTGTTTCTTCAGAAACTAAGAATTGAATTAATTGTCCCAAACCAAAAGAGCTTTTTGCAGGTTCATCTCTTTCATGCATCTCAGCTAACATTTTGTTGGATTACAACTTTCCTGTGAATTTGAGCAGTCAGCCTAATTAGGCCTTTCAAGGATTTCAAGCCAGACAAGAAACAGCTCCAAGCCCTATATAGCTGTTATTTTGCCATCAGCCTCATAATGCACACATAAAGATGATAACATTTCTATAACTGAAAAGGACAAGCATTTGTGGGTCTCTAGTGAAATCTTCTCCAATTCTTCAAAGAATTCATGAGGGATAGTCTAACACATTTGGAGACCATCAGATGAGGAAAAATTGATATGGTCATGTTTGATTTAAAGTATATAAAGCCTGGAATCACACTATTCACCTAAAGATGTATTTAAAGAAATAAAAATAAAAGATTACTTGCAAAAAAAAAGATGATGAAAAATTGCTAAAATGCATTCTTATATCTAATTTGAACCTAATTTGACCTGAGGTCATTCAAAGATATTTGAGACAAGAAACCTAAGCTTGACATTTAATTTCATTACTATTTGTTGTTGATTTTAAATGCTGCTTTTACACCCATTAATTTTTTTAAAAAATATTTCCAAACATTATGTTTTATGTTCAGCATAGAATACCTAGGTGATAAGAAACACACCCTGAAATGCTAGTTCTACTTTATCATAAGATTACATCAACGGAATCTTGCAAGTCTGAAAATCCATTATTCTTTTGTCGTCTTTACAGAGAAAGAAATTAGGAAGGGTCCCTTCTGAAATGTTTGCTATGCCCATATTCCTTCTGTGGGATAAGTTGCCTCTTATCTGTTTATTTATGTGTGTCAAATTCGTTGCATCATGTTGCCGTCATGTAATGTATCGTGGTGTTTTTTCCCTTCATGGAGTTGGGATGGGTGCAGAGGTGGTATTCAGCAGGTTCTGACCAGTTCTGGAGAACCGGTAGCAGAAATTTTGAGTAGTTTAGTTTGGTGAATAGGCAAATACCATCTCTGACTGGAGATTTTACAGTATCCTTCCCCTGCCACGCCCACCAAGCTGCACCCACAGAACCGGTAGTAAAAAACTTTGAATTCCAACACTGGGTGGGTGTGGCCTGCATGTGACACATCCAGCCCGCAGGCCACTAGTTTGACACCCCTGCATTCTGCGTGATGACTGGCTACTGCCTGTAGTTTTCTTGAGAGGGTTTTAGAAATGTCTGCTACCTGGGGCTGAGAGGGAGGGACTGTACCAAGATCACCAAGTTGGCTTTGTGCCTAAGGTAGAACTAGAATTCAGTTTCCCAATACTATTGAACTAAGTATCTTTAACATATTTATTATTTATTTATTTATTTTATTAATTACATTTATATACCGCCCTTCTCCCAAGGGACTCAGGGCGGTGAACAGCTCATCTAAAAACCCCACAAAAATACAAAAGTTAAAAAGTAATTAAATATTTAAATCAGCTGCTGACTAAAATTAGGAAACCCTCCCCCCACCCTTAAAAACCCAAATTTAAATTTAAAAATGGAGATCAAATTTAAAATCATTATCTCAGCCCAGGCCGGCCTGCTCAAAGAGCCAGGTCTTTAACGCGCGCCTGAAGGCCCTCAGGTCCGTGCCGGTACGGAGTTCCGGTGGCAGAGTATTCCAGAGGGCGGGGGCACCCACAGAGAAGGCCCTACCCCTTGGCGCCGCCAGACGACACATAGCGGCCGACGGCACCCGGAGCAGACCCTCCCTATATTAGACCCTATATTATATTATAATATATCATTTTGATAAGGGTACAATCATGATATAATCTAGTATGACCACAGTAGAAAAATGGATAGGGAAAATTGATAGAGTTAGAGAGATGGCGTAATTTTAATTAGAGAAAGGAATATATCCAGTTTTGCTTCTACCTGGAAATTGCTTCTGAACTTTGTGCTTGAGACAGAAGAAATTAAAGCCTGACTTTGGGTTTTGTTTATTAAGTGAATTTGTCATTATAGAAATGGCTAGTACTTGTTAAGTTGGTATTAAATTAAGAATGCAATTCGGTTTTGTATTTTAAGGTTGGAAGTCAATTTCTTTTTTTTCTTTCTCCTTTTACCCTATGGGTCTCTGTTCCCTTCTTCTTCTTTTCCCATTTCCTACTATCTTTGTTTTCATTTGTATTTTATATTAGGACAATCCTAATAAAAAATTTGGGGGGAAAGGAATATAATATAGTATGCAAACATTGGCATTCTTTTCCTCCTACTGTGAAATTTTTAAAACCAATTTCAAGCCTTTTGAATATTTCCTTTCTTTAAATATTGCTAAGTATTTAACTATATGCATAGATACTATGAATTACACTGGTAATAGATGACAATGGAGCTCAGGAAACCTTGTTAACAAGGTGAGAGACAGTAAGTCTTTCACATAATCAAGCATGGGCACCTTTATCTCAAGTTTCCATTCTTGTTAGCAATGGAATCCATAGCTTGCTTCTTTGTCACAGAGGTAAGATTTTCATTTTACAATAGAAAATACTTTCCCCGTTTATCACCTATCACACTTTCCCCAAAACCTGCTCAGAAATCAGATTTCTCAGATTTCCCACCTCTTAAGCCCAAAATATATTAAAATCTCTGTCTTTCAATTGTTTGGGGTACTTCTTTCTTGGAAAGCAGGTCTCAGCGTTCCAAGTAATGCATCCATAGAAAAGAAGAACTCCCTACTGATCATTGAATAAACAATCTGGCAATTTCTCCTCAGCATTCTGCTATTTTCTTCAACAAAATTCCATGACATACTTTATACTAGAGCAGAAATTGTACTTTGCTATTGTTGTTTGTTTTGGATGAAAGAATGGGTGGGTGCTATTCAGGAACAAGACACCTTTAGAAATTGAAGACAGTGACCTGAAGTTTGTTTGCAATAGATTTTTACGGTATGATAAAGTTAATATTAATGTGGATTTTAAAAATAACTTTATTAGACATCATATTGAGAAAGTGGAATAACTATAAATTAAGGCTGTACCTGAAAACACCTCTATAGTTCTCAACACAAGAAGCATTTTACAGAAGAGAAATAGGCAAAGTTAACATGCCAGGATAATAAGAGCAGGGATTCCCAGTCCTCTGGGCTGTGGTCTGGCAGCCTGTTCAAAACCTGGCCATGAAAATGGTGGGCGCATGTCAGTGATGGGATTCAAATTTTTTTACTACCGGTTCTGTAAGCGTGTCTTGGTGGGCATGGCAGGGGAAGGATACTGTAAAATCTCCAGTCAGAGGTGGTATTTGCTGTTTCTCTGAACTACTCAAAATTTCCGCTACCGATTCTCCAGAACTGGTCAGAACCTGCTGAATACCACCTCTGGCATGCGTGCACCCAGGCATGGATACGAAGCTGCATTTATGAAAGCAGTGCTTGTGCATGTGAAACCATCCCTTTCCACCACTAACACCACCAATCTGCGAAGTCAGAAAGGCTGGAGAATGCTGGAATAGAGCAAAGAAAAGTAGAATCTAAAGTGCAATTGTTTGCCAATGATTAACACATAATTGCTATGATGAACACAAAAGAGACGTGGTGGCACAGTGGTTAGGATGCACTATTGCAAGCTAATTCTGCTGACTGCCAACTGCCAGCAGAATAAGGCAGTTCAAGTTTCACTGGCTCAAGTTTCACCAGCTCAAGTTTGCCTCAACCTTCCATTCTTCCGAAATCGGTAAAATGAGGACCCGGATTGCTGGGTGCAATGTGCTGACTTTGTAAATCGCTCAGTGGGATATGAAGGAATGTGAAGTGGTATATAAGTCTAAGTGCTAATGCTATTGTTAAAAAAATATAAACTTTTCTTGAAATTTGAAATAACGAAGGAATAGATTAAAGAATGTATGATAAAATAGATGAAGAATTTTGCTGATATTACATAGATGACTACTACAAAATATGTGGTTATAAAGAGAATTTTTAATAAAATGATGTATTATTGATACATGATGCCAGAAAAATTATGTAGAATGTATAAAGATATATATTCTATATTAGAAATGTGAACAAAATGAAAGGACATTTTATCATGCTTGGATAAAAAAATAGATTCAGATACATATACAGAGGATTTAAATATTAATATTCTATTGAAGCCAGAACTTTTCCTTTTAGCACTGATGGATAACAGTTAAAAAAAGAACCATGGAAGATTATGCCAGTTGTTACTGCAGTGAGATTAATATATGCACAATGATGTAATAATTTGGAGGAATGGTCAGTGAAATTGACAGAACCTATTGAGATGGCCAAACTGACTTCTTTGATTTGAGAAAAGTCATTATTCACATTCATCAATGATCAAAAAGACTTTATGGACTTTTACATAAAAAAGAAAATGATTTTGTGATTTATGGTTTTGATGATGAGAAAAAAGAGGTTATAGAAAAAAGGGAACTGTGATGAAACATGACAGAGGTTTGGTTAAAATTGTATGTATAACTGATTGGAAGCCACTTCTTAATGTATATATTTTTTCATGTTTTCTGTTCTTTCATTTTCTTTTTCTTAACTTCTTTTTTCTTTGTCTTTTTCCTTGTTTTCTCTTACTCTTTTTCACATTTATTTTACTTTTTTTCTTTGAAAGTATTTCTTAGTATCTATGTAAAATCTTTTCATTGTGTTTCATTTTAAAAAAGGTACAGTGTGGACTAGAATTGTATTGACAAGCGGTGCAATTTATTTTCACCCAGTGCTATGCAAACAGCATATTTTGTCCTGACAGTTTTACTGTCCCATTCTTCACTAATAATAACCATCACAACCCACATTAAAGCAATTGATTTTGCTCTGCAAAATGATAAGAATTTAACTGCACAGCTGCTAGATAGCAGTTTTGTGGCATAGATAAGAGATAGATAAACAGCAAATAGGTAGATAAATACAAATGTATATTTTTGTGATCTCAAAAGGTAATTGGTTTTGAAAAATGTAGAAGAACTGCTGGGTCATGGTGATTTGTAATAGGAATGTGCAAAACTAATTGTTCCTGAGATAATAATACCAACCTAATTTTTTTTTCTTCCAGAATAAAGGAATTTGATCAGATCTTTTTTGGAAGTAAAAGGGATTCATAATCATTTTTAGATCCATTCCAGTGTAGGTATTAAGCTAAAAGCCCTATATAACATTAGGAAAAATGGAAGAATTCGGCCACTATTCCCCGCCACCTCTCTCTCTCTCTTTTACTTCCCAGTATTGTCTACAGCAATGGAAAGGTTCACCTCCTCTTGCAATTGAACTTAAGTATATCAGCTAAATGATGAACTTGAACCATCACATGTCAGTGTTCTTTTTAAACACTTGCCAGGAAAGATCAATCTTTTTTGTATGAAAGTATCCCCAAGGTGCTTTTAAATGTCTCATTTAGTGGCCAGGAAATGCTTTCCCTTGAAATACTGTAACTCACAAAAGTGTTGTAGAGTTACGCAGGCAGGCAATTCTATTATACCAAGAATTTAGCTTGATGAAGTTGTACTGAATCCATTCAGATAACAAAAGGTCTGGAAGTCTAACTTTTAAGTATCTTATTCCTTACATGCAGGTCCAATTTAAATGTGAGACTATTCCTTTCCTCTTCCTGGTGAACAAGTGTTGGTTCTCTGAGTATCCTTTCTCAGGAGACTATTTCAAATGTAATTCAAGATCCTGTTTGAGAGGGGGAAAAAATCCAAATTTGATACTCCAAGGAAGTGCTGTATTTCAATGCCATAAAACATCGTTGCCTGCGGTATTATGTCCATGATTTTCATTATCAATGCAACTTTTTTCTGCCATAAGTCCACTGAAATTTCATTTTATCATGACTGATGATTCTATTTACACAGCCTGCCAGATGTCACTGTTTTTTCCAAGTGCCCATACTGAAGAAAATAACCTTAAAAGGCAATGCTATTTTGACATGCTCAGTTTTGAGCTCCTAATGTCTATTATAAAGTGTAAACAAAGAAAAAATAAAGGAAAAAACTGCTATAAGAAATAATCAGAATACTTATACAGCAAAAAAATTGTCCAAAACAGGTAATATATATACTACCCCACCTTTTATTTTAATTACAATGACACAGCACAGTCCCCTACTCACAATGTTTTTTTTACTTATTTATTTTTTAATGGTATCTTAAATCACCCAGGCAGTCTTTTATACTGAGTTATTTTGCATAATATATTTGCTAACTGGGGGTGCTGAAACTCCAGGAATTCCTCAAAAACTAGGAAATATATAGTAACTTAAATCACACGTTCTAATTACACAAAAATATAGTTTGTACCACCATGTTATTCTTATTTATAATTTAGAGAGGAGAACCCATAAGTGACTTGGCACTAAATAAATGAATCAGGAGAGAATTAGCAAAAAACTGAATTTATTGGCCCTAATTTTAAAAAAAATAATACGAGCCTTACTTGATGGTGCTGGGAGACTGGTATCTGAAAAGCGAAGTACATGGAGGAAGCCTGATGGGAAAAAAGATTACAAGCATATTGTAGAGTTTCTGTGATTTTAGCCATGGCAAATTGATTTAGTTTTCTCTATTTTTGCTGCTACGATTGAGTTGAGCACCATAGTTGAAAATTATGGTGCTGGAGAAGACTCCTGGGAGTCCCTTGGACTGCAAGGCAATCAAACCGGTCAGTCCTAGAGGAGATAAACCCTGACTGGTCTTTAGAAGGCCAGATCCTAAAGATGAGACTCAAATACTTTGGCCATCTAATGAGAAGGAAAGGCTCACTGGAGAAGAGCCTAATGCTGGGAATGATTGAGGGCAAAAGAAGAAGAGGATGACAGAAAATGAGGTGGCTGGATGGAGTCATTGAAGCAGTCCTTGTGAACTTAAATGGACTCCAGAAGATGGTAGAGGACAGGAAGGCCTAGAGGAATGTTGTCCATGGGATCACGATGGGTCACACACAACTTTGCAACTAACAACAACACAATTGAGTACAGGAGGTGACATAGCAAATGCAACTATTTGCCAAGTGGAACAATACCCTCAGTTGGTCTTTTGACTCAAAAACATGCATCAGGGTTACCAATTGTTCATCTACTCATCAATGATTAAGAAAAATCATGCCTTTAGATCAGGGACGTCAAACTCAATTTCATTGAGGTCCGCTTCAGGGTTGTGTTTGACTCAGGAGGCTGGAAGGGGGGCATGGCCAGGGTGGACATGACCAGCTTGACATCACTCATGTTGGGGGCACCTGTGGTGGCCCAAGCAGAGCTGGGGGGATCCATTGTCTCCAGTGGAGGAATTTCTTGATGCCTTGTGATCAAATGCATTTTTGCTAGTAGTCTGTTTTGCTGGCCCTCTGCCAGCAAACACAGAGCTCTGGAGGGGCGTGTATGGCCCACTCAGGTTCTGTTTTTGGCTGCGATGGCTTCCTGCAGCTCTCTGCCAGTGAAAATGGAAGTTGGGAGGCCGCAAACAGTTCTCCCAAGCTCCGTTTTCACTGGCAGAGGCACAGTGGGCGGTCCCATGGCGCAGATCCAAGCACCCTCCGGGCCGGATCTAGCCCCTGGGTCTTGCATTTGACAGTCCGTGCCTTAGATGATTATGAGTGAAAGTAAGAATACATTAGAAGTGTATATTTATGTATTAGAATCTGAATGTACCATTGAAAAGAAGTAAAATAAAACCTGGAAAGAAGAAATGGCTAATTGTATGATACATTTTTTTTTTATTTCAGAAAATAACTTTGCACAAGATTATCTGAAGATTGATTCAAAATAAAAACTATGCATGAAATGCATAGGCAATATAATAGGTAGTATTAGTATAAATCCATGATTCTTTCTGTTTCCTTAATCATTTGATCATATTTAATTTCTTAGTTGATGCAATAGATGGGTTTGATATTAAAAATAAATAGTTATTTAGAATAAATAAAATCTCTACTCAGATCTAATTCCTACTGCATAGAATGGCATAAGCAATGGAAGAACCTTGAAGTATGCAATATTTTTGTTCTTTCTAGGATAGTGTAGTGACCTATAACAAGAGATAAGGAAAGTTCTGCTAATGAAATATTCTGTTGCAAATGAAGATCTGCAGAAGGAGGAGCTGAAATCATGAATACATAAAATCCATCCCATAATGAAAATCAAGGAGATTGTTTAAATAAACAAGGAACTTCTTAACAGGCAAAATGGAATTAAAGCACAAGGTGACTCATGGAGTGGGGTACGTATTGGAGGGCTGGGGCAGATGGGAAAAGCCTGTGTAAGGCTTCTCAGGTTCTTCCCCATTCCTGAGGTACCTTGTGCTCCACTTAAAAACCTATCCATTCTCAAAATTCATTGGAGACAGCAGGGAAGAGGGGATCATTAAGTGTGATGCGTCCCTTGATGGCTGTCATGACATGCAACCATAATGGAATGGATAAGCTCAATGCAGTTGTATCTTGAGGATTACCCATATACCCTATAACAATAAAACAGCATTCCTGTAATATCTATTTCTTGACCTGACCTACCTCAAATGGTTGCTATCAATCTTGATAGCTCATCCAAGTTTTCCTCTATGACCTCTTATACTAAATAAAATGAAGGCAGGTTTGTTTTAAGTTTCTTTCTCGTGTGTCCTTCAATCTCTGGATTCTATAATTTCTTTTGCAAGTCACTCCTTAATGACTCACTTCTTTTTTCCTACCTTAATGTGTCTCTCATTAGGCCAACTCCAAGTTTTCCTTTCTGGAGGATATTCTCATTCTTCGCCCACCTTCCATCCCCCTGCCATTAATCAAAGGCTTAGAAAAACTACTAAAAAATACCTGTTCTTTATTTAATGAAACCTAACAAATTGATTTGCTTCATCTTGATGATTTTCCACACTACAGGTGCAATCTTTATTTGTAGTTACAGAAGGCATATCTTTTTTCAATAGTGAAGGCAGAAAGTCAATTTAATTGGACATAGGAAGCAGTTAAGCAATAACCTTAAAGAATATTTCTTATTAACTGACAGACTGTAACTTTTTTATTTATTTTGCCACTACTGTTAGAAATATGTAATAAATATTTTGAAAACTATTCTGACATCTTATGAAAAGAGCTTCAGGGTAAGAGAATTTAAATAGAACACATAGTAGGACAACTACTAGTATTTTGAATTTATTTATTTATTTATTACAAATTATTTTATGTCACTTCAATTGCTAAGACTTAAGTGACTTATAAACAGCTTTTGCCCAATTAGCTTTCTTTCAGTCATCTACAAGATAATAGCAAAAATAATATTGAGAACATTAAATGAGGTTCAGAAATGGCTATAGCACAATGGATCACATCCAGGTTGTTCAGCAAGTCATTGAAAGGCATAGTGAGTACTCCATGCCTCTGTGCATGGCCTTCATTGACTATGAAAAAGGTTTTGGCTCCAGCAAACAATAATTAAGGCATTGCTCAATGAAGGCATAGACATTGCTTACATAAACTTATTACAATTAATATATGACAAAATAATGGTAACAATTTGCCTTAATTATCTTAAAATGGAAATCAACATAGCATTAGATACAACAATATAATACAGTGTTACCTATCCTTTTCTCAGCCTGCGTTAAAGAAGTATTTTACAAACTAGACTGGGCAAAAGATGGAATAAAAATCAATGGTGTCTATTTAAATCAATTAAGATTTGCAGATGATGTTGTTCTCTTCTCAGAAGACCCAGAAGAGCTACAAAGACACATACAAGAGCTGCACAAAGCAGGAGAACCATTTGGCTTAAAAATAAATCTGAAAAAGAGCCAACTTATATTTAATAAATTTACCAAAGGAAGAAAAAAATGTATATATGGAGAAGAACTAGACATAGTAAACCACTACATAGTAGACCACTACCTTGGCCAATCTTAATGGAATGTGATACAATAAAGGAAATTGAATATGTTAAATGTGATTGGCAAGTATTCAGCAAGCTAAGCATAATTTTCAAGAACAACCTCTCCCTATGCCTGAAGAAAAAAGTTTTCAATCAGTGTGTGTTACCTGCTCTAACATATGCTAGTGAAACATGGATACTAACCTCACAATTGGTACAAAAGCTAAGAGTGGCACAAAGAGCCAGGAAAAGATACATCTTGGCATTACAAGACAAGATAGAAAGATCTGCACATGGATTACAAACCAAAGTGTTCAATATCGTCAAGAGAGCAAAAGAACTGGAAATGGGCTGGTAACATAGCAAGAAGACCTAATGGCACGTAGACCAAGGCAGTCATAGAATGGATCCCACTTGATAAAAAGTGTCCATGAAAGAGTCAACATCAGCAAGTATTGTGGGCCCAGTTGACAAAAGAAAGCTCAGGACCATGTTGGCTAGAGCCCACTGTATCTACATAGCCAAAAAGGCATTAAGAGTTGTTAATCTCCCTGTCCTGCCTTCACAGAGGTAGACTTATAGCTCTGCAAATGCAGATAGATAACTCAACAAAGCTTCCATAACAAAGTTCATTTATTGGTACATCAGGTATCCTCGTAACTCACATTTGTGACGAAGTTCCTCTTTCAATGACCAATCCTTTGTATATCTGCCTTGCACGTGGAAAATAGTTATCTCCTAACCCATCTTGTATCAATAGAAGAAAACGATGTTATCAGTAATGAGTGCAGGTAAGAATGGAGGGCAACCTCCTTCAACCCCTTGAGGGTCAATCTAGTGGCCAATCAGGATTACAGATGTGGCCACGTGATATGAACTACGTTTCCCAGGATACCCTTACCTACATTTCCTATGATGCATTCCCTTAAGGGGACAGCTCACAAATCCTAAGTAACTAACCCATTCCATAGACTGGCTGGGACAGCACACTCCCTATATGTTGGAAATGTAATAAAGAAATAGGAACTTACTATCACTTATGGTGGAGTTGCAAGGAAGCCCAAAAATATTGGCAAAATTTACATAAGTGGATAGAAGAAATGTGTGGAACTAAAATACAATACAGGCCTGAGTTTTTTCTGTTGGGAATTAACACTGGGAAATACGATAAACAAACTCTGTACTTAATGATTCATGTAATTACTGCAGCAAGGTTGGCATATGCACAGAATTGGAAAAATAAAGACATCCCAAATGAATTGGAAATATTGAAGAAAATCACAATGTGTGCAGAAATGGATAAACTAACAAAAGAACTAAAAAATAAGGAAGATTCGGATTATTATAAAACATGGGAGAAATTTTATGGTTGGCTAGAGATGAGGAAGATCAATGAGAATAAGGAATGATTATATGTATATATTATATTTAAAGTGTATAGAGGAGAATTATGTAATATTACTATTCGATTTAGCGAAGTAATGATTGATGTTAGAGAGACTGTACCACGTTCAACTTTTTTATTGTAACTATTGTCTGTCTTTGTGTTTGTTTAATTGTTTAATAAAGAAAACTTTTTTAAAAAAAATTTTTTTAAAGAGTTGTTAATCTAATCCTACGTAGCTTCTTCTGTGGTAATATCACACTACTAACTAGAGTATACAAAACATTTGCTAGACTTATACTTGAATACAGCTCATCAGTCTGGAACCCATATCATGTATCTGATATTAACACAATTGAAAAAGTCCAGAAATATTTCACAAGAAGAGTTCTCCGCTCCTCTACTCATTGCAGAATACCTTATGCCACCAGGCTTGAAACTCTAGACCTAGAAAACCTAGAACTAGGCCGCCTCCGGTCCAATCTAAATATAGTATATAAAATCATACATTGCAATGTCCTACCTGCAAATGAATACTTCAGCTTCAATCATAACAATACAAGAGCAAACAATAGATACAAACTCAAGGTAAACCGCACCAAAATTGATTGCAGGAAATACGACTTCAGCAACAGAGTGATCAATGTCTGGAATACTCTACCTGACTCTGTGGTTTCTTCCCCAAACCCCAAAAACTTTAACCTTAGACTGTCTACTATTGACCTCACCCCCTTCCTAAGAGACCTGTAGGGGGCGTGCATAAGCGCACCAATCATGCCTACCATCTCTGTCCTACTGTTTCTTTTTATTTTTGTTATAAGTATCTATCTCATGTATTTAAAATTATGTTTATTCTTATATCTGTATCTTGTAAGCGATTGACAAATCAAATAAATAAATGTGGAAGAGACCTCCATCCTGCAGTCCATAGACAATGGCTAAGATGATGATGATGATGATGATGATGATGATCACAATACAACAACCAACAAAAACATCAAAATTATTCTGTAGGAGATTGGAGGTTAATGAGAAGGGGACCGATTTACTGCTTATCATACTGTCAATGCTTTTTTTACTTTATATGAGTTATATAGAAAATTCTAGCAAGGTGAGGCATGATTCTCCCTTCAGAGATTCCCATTTATTTCCATTTTAAAAATAGTTTGGTTTCTGGAGGCGCAAACTTTCTGGAGGCCCTGAAAAAAAAGAGCTGTACTGATGGAATAATTTTTAACAGTTTTAGGTGCCACAAAAAATATGACTGCTTCTTTTCCAACTTCTAAACCCTACCTTCTTATTTATTGTTTCTGACAGCAGCTGGAACTTTTCTCTGCCAGATCTCATGAATTTCTTATGCAGGAATATCAGTCTTTACTAAACCTAACCTCCTTTTCTTACATTAGGAAGGAGGGTGGCGGAGTAGAAATGAATTCAAGTGTACTGTAGACAGTATAGCAGTGCTGGAAAACCTTTTTCAGCTCCCATGCCAATAATTGCAAGCACACTCGTGCACACGTGCTCACATGCCAGCACCCAGAAGGCAATGCGTGCTGGGCCTGCCCATCATCCCTGCGCTTGTGCACATGATCCCCTTGTCGGACGCCGCACCTCTGCGCATGTGCATGCGATCCCCTTGCTGGATACTGCACAATCACCCCTGCAGCTCACTGCGTGTCTCTGCGCATCTCTGCACCTGCATGCATGATCCCTTGTAGCGTACTACGCATCTGTGCATGTGCGTGTGATCCCCTTGCCGGATGCTACATGACCCCCCTGCAGCATACCGCGTGTCTCTGACCCTGCATGCATGATCCCCTTGCCGAACGCCATGCAATCATCTCTGCAGTGCGCTGCATGTCTCTGCGCCTGCGCCTGCGATCCCCTTGTAGGACGCTATGCACCCATGCATGCACACACGTTTCCCTTGTTGGATGCCACATGTCTGCACATGCGTGCATGATTCCCTTGCAGTGTGCTGCGCATCTGCAAATGTGTGCATGATCACCCCCATGCCATCCATCTGTGCATGTGCATGTGACCCCCAGCGCGAGCTGCACATTTCTGCACACACCCCTCCCATGCATGCACGCCAGATACCTAACAATCAGTTGCTGGGTGGTGGCGGTGCGCACACATGCGCAGTGGGGCTCTTCTTGGCGAGTTCTCACGTGCCAAGGGAAATGGCTTCCAGCATGCGTGCCATAGGTTCACCATCACAGCAGTATAGTATCCATTACTAAAGCAATGAACAGATAAATATTTTAGATAAATGTAGCCTATACAGTATTTCTTGATCTGGTTTACCTTGTCAGGCTGCCATCTCCTGTTGATATTGGTATCATACTATGTAACAGGCTTCGTCTCAACCCGGCCAAAACCGAGTGGCTGTGGTTTCCTGCGCCCAGATACAGCCAGCTTACTCCTTCGCTGGCCGTGGGGGGAGAGGTTTTGACCCCCGTGGAAAGGGCACGCAACTTGGGTGTCCTCCTGGATGTACGGCTGTCTTTGGAAGAACATATTGCAGCCGTCGCCAGGGGGGCTTTTTATCAGATTCGTCTGATTTACCAGTTGCGGCCCTTTCTGGATCTGGGCGCACTTCGCACAGTCACCTCCGCCCTCGTTATCTCCCGCTTGGATTATTGCAATGCTCTCTACATGGGGCTCCCCTTGAAGAGTCTCCGGAGGTTGCAGTTAGTTCAAAATGCAGCCGCGCGGGTGATTGTGGGCGCCCCTCGAAGCGCACACGTAACACCACTTCTCCGCAGGCTGCACTGGCTTCCTGTGGCCTACCGGATTCAATTCAAGGTGGTACTGATGGTATTTAAAGTGCTCCATGGCTCGGGACCTGGGTACTTACGGGACCGCCTGCTGCCATCAACAACCTCCCGCCGCCCAGTACGCTCCCACAGGGTGGCCCTACTTGGGGTGCCGCCGCCTGACCGTTGTCGGCTGGTGGCCCCGAGAGTTCGGGCTTTCTCTGTGGGAGCTCCCTCCCTATGGAATGATCTCCCCCCGGAGATACGGGCTATGACGGACATTCTGACCTTCCGGCGCGCAGTAAAAACCCTGCTTTTTGAACAGGCCGGCCTGGCCCAGTAACTATGTTTTTTGGTTTTAATCAATTAAATTAGGGTTTTATTAGTTTTAAATTTTTAACTTAAATTTTAATAGACAGCCGATTTGGTTATTTAATTTATTTTTAATAGTATTTATTACATTTTTATTGTATGTTTTAGTGGGCTGTTCACCGCCCCGAGTCCCTTTTTTGGGAGAGGGAGCGGTATAAAAGTATGATTAATAAATAAATAAATAAATACTATGCATATTTTGAAATATATTTGTGATTGATTGATTGATTAATTGATTGAGCAATCATAGAAATTTTCTAATTAAAAACAATATCAAAACCACAGCACAACAAACAAGATAAAATTAGAGGTAATCGTAATAATAATCACAGGATATAGCATCAAATCAGCACAATAAATTGGCAATAAACCAATGACATCCTAGAACACCACAGTAACTCTTAACATGTCTGGAATTTTTTATTTTTTAAAAATCAGGAAGTCCACACTGTACATAACAAAAAGGATCTTTAGGGCAGCATGTTCTTAAGAAAAGGTGTCTCTGTCAAAGCGAAAAAATTCAGCTTTATAAATTAGAGGAAATGAATCGTGTTTTTCTGTTGCCAGCATACTTTATTTACACAAAACAAAAAAGCAGTACGTTCTAAGAAGTAAGCGAAAAGAAAAAGTAAAAAGTAAAACTCTTCCCCTGCACACATGCGCAGTACATCATACATCACAAGACACTCATATCTTGTTACTATGGAAACGTGATAACCAGTCTGGCTTATTCTGGAAGCTCAACAGACAAATCCAAAATAAAGGCAGTGACAGTCTCCACTAAAAATAAGGACTTGAGATTCTACTGTGTATGTATGGCATGCTAGCAGGGGTGGGATTCAAATTTTTTAACAACTGGTTCTGTGGGCATGGCTAAGTGGCATGGCTAGCTGGGAGTGGCCATGTGATTGGATGGGCATGGCTTCTTTTTTTTCAGCCCGCCCCCCATTTTTGGACCTCCTGGACTTCAGGCAAGCCTTCTGGGGGGCAATTTTGGTCCCAGAAGGCTTCCCTGGGGTCCAGAAAGGCAAAAAATGGAGTACAGGGGGGCACAGCACCCCCCGCACACCCCTTTTTGCCTCCTGGGCCTCAGGGAAGCCTCCTGAGGAAAGGAGTAAGACAGCGAGGAAGATCCCAGCACAGCTGATCATCAGAACAGCTGATTGTCAGGAGGGAAAAAAAAGAAATACCTTAAGGAGTGACTGGGTGGGGAAGAATGTAGTTAGTGATGTCAGGCATGCACATGATGTTATAAAGACTGACTGGGCAGAGAAGGGAGGGGTGGGAAGAGAGGGGCAGGGCCAGCCAGGGGCACGATTTGCTGGTTTTCCAAACTGTGCAGTATAATAACAACCAGTTCTATAAGAACTGGTCTGAACCGGTAGAATCCCACCCTTACATGCAAGACTCCTTTCATTAGCCTGACCTCGCAGCAAGGAGAATTTTGTAAACCAATGCCAACATTTTAAACTGGTCTTGTAAATTGCTTAGAAGCCAGTGTTGACAGCAAAACACTGGACTAATGTAAGCATATCAGTCTCAATTAAGGAGTGTAATTGCCCTGTTTTAAGTTAATTGAAATAACTGGACTGGTTTCAAAATAACCTCCAAGTAAAATGTGTTGTAATAGCTCCAACAGGAAAGTTTCAGGGCACAAGTAATCAATTTGTGAGAGTCTTTGTCCAGGTCACTCTGTCTAAGGCCCTTGAAATCACAGCAACTACTTTAGCCATCAGTGAACAATGTTGAATTTAGATATACAGTGGTATCTCAGTACTCATTGTTTATTGGTTCCGGGAGATGCAATGAGTTCCATAAATGATAAATACCAACAGATTTTTTTTCCCATAAAGAATAATGTAGTGAGTTATAAGGCAGCTAACATCAACAAGGTCTAGCTTGTGCATTGAGTACCAAAATTTTCATATCAAATTCACATCAAAATGCATCAAGTAGCAAATTCAATGAGTTTCAAAGCAATCAAGTACCAAGGTACCACTGTACCTATAAACCACCAAACTGTTCAGAAGTGCGTCTTATTGCTATGAATGTAAACTTCCTTTTTTATACCAAATGTACAGGGGTCTCCAATCACACAAGTTTCAGATAAAGATCTTTCTTCCCATCCAAACAAGAGCTACCTTGTAACTGAAGATGTAAAATTGAACACTGAAGTTGTTTACTTGTTCCCTGTTGAGTGCCCTATTGATTGTACCCATCCGGCCAGGCGGAATAGAGCTGGGAAATGCAGATAAGACTATTCATCTGCTTCTATCATATGGATTTTTCTACAACTCCTCAGATTATGGAACAGCTATTAGGGAGAGAAACTCAGGTATAATACTCTCATTTTTATAGTCTTGGATTAAGTGCCTAGACATGTATTGAAAATTAACTTTACCTTGTATAGCTGACACTGCTTTCATAAAAATTAACATTGTAACAAGAAATGGATTTTATTGGAATTGGTAATATACTTATTTTTGTCATTTAAATATTGACATTTATTCTGAATAGAGAAATATGTGGATAAGTAGTTCAGAATAATTAAATCCACTTTCTAAAAAGTCCTGACTTTTGAAATTAATACCGAGAAATACAAAGATGTGAATCAAAGAAGTGACATTTATCTATGAATAAATCCTATGGAGCTCAGTTGGAATTATTTGTGAGTAGGCATGCATGAAATTGTATTGGTAAGTATCTTTTGGAGAGAGGTAAAGATTACAGGATACACGGAAAGAATATCTGATTGTTAAAGCAACTTCAACCACTCAGGATAATTATAAGAATAAGATGACTGCATAGCAATTTTCTTCTCCTCAGGACTTTTAGCTTCAATCCTACTGTACAAGTTATTGACTTAATGAACTGGAGAAAATATGGGTTTTAAATATATTGTGTATTTTTTTCTGCACAAATTACCATGTGACAGAAAAGGCTTCAATTATCTGGTAGACAAGCAAGAATAACAAACATGGTATGAGGTCTGTCTATCTGAAGGACTGCCTATCTCCCCTAGTGTTTGCCCAGCCAGATTGAACTGACAGCTTTGACACACTCCAGGTTTCTTTAGTTAAGCAATGCCATCTATCCAGGCCCTGGAAGAATGCTTTCTCTGTTGCAGCACCTGCCCTCTGGAATAAGATTCCTCCTGAACTCCAGGTGGCTCCCACCTTGTTGGTGTATCTTGAAGCCCAAACTCTTTGCCTTTTTAACATAGAAAGTGTGTGTGTGTGTGTGTGTGTGTGCGCGCGCAGGTCTTTGCATTATATTATTTTATCCAATTCTTTCTCTTCTACTTTACTGTCTCCAGGGACTATCATATCCATCATCCAGACTTTTTTCTCTTATAAATAATTAAGTTTGGGACATTATGTGGTAGGTATTTGTCTGTTTGATTTCTAAAGTCCCAGAGCACTTTAACTTTTTCATGTTCTATTATTTTGTCTTTGTTGTGTTCCCATCAGTTCTTGCTTGCAGGGAAACGGTATTTCTTGCAGATATTCCAATGCACTATTGTTGCTACTTTATCATGCCATTGTTTGTAGTTGAGTCTGTGTGATCTTGTTGCAGTAGTTCTTAAGGCTTGGTCTTGGACATCAAGAATTAGTCCCTTGATATCTTGCTTCAACTTAGCCATTGCCAGATCTTAGTATCTGTTTTCCCTGTCGTTTTTTAACACATTGGTCATGTAATGCTTTGTCTTCACATGCCTCTTTTCTGTTCTTCACTTGGTCTTTCTTTGTAGGCCACTTTGGTTTCTCCAATACTCAGCAGGCCTACCTGGTAACTAGCTTCAGTGCCTCTTCTTCACTGTCCTTCAGATATTCTTCCACTGCCCTTTTGTCCTTCTTCAACCATCTGATGTACTTGCAACATTCCACACCCACCTATTTTCCTTGATAATGAGAGCCTGTTAACACTGCTGCATAGATTGTCCTCATTATTTTTCTGATCTTCCTATCCAGGGTTTTTAGCCTGAGAACACTGCTCTATTCCAAGTCTAAATCTAATGCTGACATATATAGGAGGCTAAGTGTTATAAGTAATATTTGGTTATTACACCTGAGAATATGAAGAGCCGAACTGAAGCCATTTTGTGTTTGCAGTCTGAACTTTTGAAGCTCAGAACATTTATGTAATGTGTTTTCTGCTAGTAATAATATAATATTGCAAAACTATGTACTTGGCACAAATTAGAGGTATGTGCTGGGGTGCTCTGACATTATAAATTACATTAAGAGATATTAATGTTTTCTTATAATCTTCTGGAATTTGAATAATAGGAAATCTGACTATAATAAGAATGTTGGAAGTTTTCCATGGAAGGTTGGAACCCTCTTATGAAAACGTTATATAACATCCATATATGGGAAACAGGAAGTGTTATGTAACCATGTAATTTGATAAACCTATATAAGCTGTATTCACTAAATGGGAGTGTCTCTTTCCTCCCAGATAATGTTTTTTTTCTGGAGTAAAGGGGTCCATACTGCAGTATTTTCCCTAATAAAGCATCCTATGGATCAGATTATCAAAAGTCTGTTGATTCATTTTTATGTATTTCTCACACACTGCATGCCCATATTTATGAATAATCTATCAATAACAGAACAAAGGTTTGAGCTTAGAAGGAGAGTGATAGTAATACAATTAAAATGTATGCTTTAATGTGGTCATGCATTCTTTTAAATAATGTTTCCACAGGCCTTTTTAATACATTATTCTCAATAAATGAAAAATCCTCAGATTTTTTTTCTCATTCAAAACATTTTTTTCTATTAAATGTAACATTTAAAAAATTCTACTTAATTCATGCTATAGTAAAGCCCATTTATCTGATGTGCAGGTCATGAGAATAGAATAAAATAGAATAGAATTCATTATTGGCCAAGTGTGATTAGACACAGAAGGAATTTGTCTTGGTGCATATGCTCTCAGTGTATATAAAGAGTCAAGAATCATAAGGTACAACACTTAATAATAGTCATAAGGTACAATAAACAATCAAATCATACTAGGAAACAGTCAATAAAATCTTTAGGATACAAGCAACAAAGTTACAGTCATACAGTCATAAATGGGAGGAGATAGGTGAAAGGAAGGATGGGAGGATTAGTAGTGCAGTCTTAGTAAATAGCTGGACATTGTTGAGGGAATTATTTCCTTAGCAGAGAGTGATGGTGTTTGGGGAAAAACTGCTCTTGAGTCTAGTTGTTCTGGTGTGCAGTACTCTATAGCATCGTTTTGAAGGTAGGAGTTGAAACAGTTTATGTACAGGATGTGAGGGGTCTGTAAATATTTTCACAGCCCTCTTTTTGACTCGTGCAGCATACAGGTCCTCGATGGAAGGCAGGTTGGTAGTAATAGTTTTTTCTGCAGTCCTAATTACTCTCTGGAGTCTGTGTCTATCCTGTTGGGTTGCAGAACCAAACCAGACAGTTATAAGGTGCAGTTATACATATATTGTCAAGTTATATAATTACTATATACATATATATAGTTATACATATATTGTCAAGCAACATATGTATTTTTGAATAATGTCCCTAACTCAGGGAAGGGATTCAAATTTTTTAACAACTGGTTCTGTGGGCGTGGCTTAGTTGGTGGGCATGGCTTGGTGGTCATGTGATTGGCTAGGCGTGGCCAACTCAATATCACTCACATCGAGGCACGCATCTCCTCTCCTGGCCTCTCATGACTTTGGGGATGCTGCAACAGTTGTAAGTGTGAAAAACAGTCATAAGTCACTTTTTTCAGTGCCATTGTAACTTTGAATGGTCACTCCACACAAACAAAGTACCAGCAAAGGAGGAAAAAAATTCCAAAGAAGTTCCAGAGACAGGAAGTCTAGTCCTGCCAAGAATGTAATAAGAGTTAACGGAGAGGCAGTTTCTGTAAGCAACACCAGAATGTTTCCTTCTTGCCTTCCTTACAGGATTAGGCCAATAATTTCTTCTAACAACCGGTTCTCTGAACTGCTTAGAATGTTAACAACCAGTTCTAGTGAATAGGTGCAAACCTGTAGAATCCCACCCCTGCCCTAACTGCACATAAACTAGCAGAGAAAGAGGAAGAAGCCTGAAGAAGGCTGAAGTGAGAAAGAGTATGTTCCATGTTTTTAGTGGAAGGTGAAAGTCAATTGCCTAATATTGGATACAGCCTGTAGCTTGCATGTGTTATTTGGAGCTATCTGTTGTCCAGGTATCTGTTGTTAATGAATTGTAAAAGTGGCTCTGGAAGCAATGTAGCTTCAATGTTGTTGAGTTTTTTTCTGGTTTGTTTGTTTGAAATCAGAGCCAGATTTCTCTTTTTAACTCATTTTTCCTTTTAAATTGCTTTGTTTCTGTTTTTTCATTTAAAATCTATAAGATAAATTTTAGATTTTGTGTTTGTGTGTTGTTTTTACAGAGTCTTATAATTCTAATCATACATCTACCATGCAATTGAACCCCCTGCTCCTGGGGCTTCTAAAATATATTTTAGTTTGAATTGAATTTTTTTGAAAAGATATCAGGGACTTCTCATATTCTTTTATTTCATGTTTTTCCAGCTGTGGTTTGGGAATAACTATAATGGACTCCAAATAAGTTTTTTTTTTTCTTGATTTCCTCCCTTAAAAATTTAGGCTCAAAAAGCGCATGAATATTAGAAAATAGATCATAGAATTAATACTGCTGGAGATTTGGGCACAAATAAGCATGTTTATTCTGAGTGATCAGAGGTTTGCGCAGGCTGATTATAACCTTCCTCAAGCAACCTTCACAAATTGTACATTATTTTTCCAGAAATCCCAGTCAACATGATAATAATTATAATTACAATATTCTTGAAGGTTGACAACTAAGATAAGCTGCTAGACTGACAAAATTTAGTCGTTCCTAACCATTTCTGAAGATATTGGGAAATCATTCTAGATCTTCTTATCATATCTCACCACCTTTCTTGTGATATCACTCCAGAATTTGAGGAAATATCAGATGCTTGCAATAAACCTTTATATTCATTTGAACTGACTGGATTTCCTGATTTCCACAGTACTTAACAAATGTATTTCTACTCATGTACATGCAAAGGAATCTTCTCAATCAATGGCTAGTACCTGCTAGGAGTAAGATATGGGTGAATGGAATTCAATGAGAGGGGTTGGACTTGTGACTACATAGAGATTTGAGCCTGCTCCCTCTTTTAACTCTGTCCCCAGGTTGTGCCATTCTTTCCCTACAAGGAGGAGGGAATTCTAGTGCTGAACTGATTCAGGTCAGGTCTTGAAAAGATGCTCTATTCAAAATGGCCAGAGTATCAGAAGAAAAAATATGCCCTTGTGCTCCTGTCATCCTAGTCCAGACTTAATACGAATCATCTCCAAAATGCCCAGGAACAAAGATTTAACATAAAACTACATTTCTATAATTAAATAAACATTACCCACTTGGCAAGAGCCAGTATGATTAAAAGCAATGGGCTAGAAACCAGGAAATCATGTAAGCTCATCTAGGTGACTTTGAGTCAATCACTCCCTCTGAGGACTAGGAAGAAGGCTGGCAGTCTGTCAATCATCCCTGAATCCTTCTTATGGGGAAAGATTTGATTCATGGCCCAAATGATAATGCAGAAGAGAGTGCTGGATTAATAATCTTGTGTATAAAGCTGGACACTATAAAACCAATCACTACTGAAACTGTAATTTTTGTTGTGTGATGGGCAAATCCCCCAGTCATTTTAATTTATTTTTTCACCCACATGACTAAAATTAGTAAAACAGACTTTGATTCATGTAACATAACAAGAATCAGATATTTTGGCCTACCAAACATTTGCTTTAATAGCTTTATCAAAGATAAAGCGATTCTTGTGGGAAGAAGATTCATAATGCTGTATAACATTCTGCATAGTGGATACTGTATTCAAAACATTTCTAAAATTATTATCCATCTGTGTTCTGGCCACCAAATCCATGTCATAAACTGCTTCCAAATCTAAAATTCTGATTTAATCTGTACTCTGTTATTAATATTCGACTTCCTTTGCATATCACTCATGGCTTAAAGCCAATATGTAAATTTAACTTAGCTGAACAAATTTCCGCTTCTCCTTGTTCAAATAGTTTAAGACAGAATTATTACTTGGACTCCAAATCACAGCAATTCTTGGCCCCAGGGGCTATAAAGCAAAAGGCCATCAAAGCTCATTAGCTGGAGAGGAAATTGGCTTCAGTGATCTAGGTCTCTCCATTTGCCGTAGTGTTCTATATTGATAATTTCAAAAACAGTATTATGAATGGATGTATGTATCAGAGTCAATAGTTGTGTCCAGCATGCCTAAATAATATCTGCTCATTCTAAGGGCTACAAATGCTTGTTGTATTTATTGCAAAATGCTTAACCCCTTCCCCCCCCCCCCAAAAAAAAAAAAAAAAAGCAAATAGCATTATGGAAACATACTAGTAGAACATTATCCAGAACATTCAAAGCTTTAACACTAGAACAACCATCAAGAAGGACTAATGGATGACATGATAGCAGTGTTCCAATATTTGAGGGTCTGCTGCAAAAAAGGGAGAGTCAAATCAACCTATCTTCCAAAGCACCAGAAGGCAAGACAAGAAACAATGGATGGAAACTAATCAAGGAGAGAAGCAACCTAGAACTAAGGAGAAATTTCCTATCAGGCAATAACAATTAGTTAGTGGAACGGCTTACCTTCAGAAGTTCTGGGTGCTCCATCAGGGGAGGCTTTTAAGAAGAGACTTTTAAGAAGAGGCTTTTAAGAAGAGACTTGCCCAAACAGTAGCCCAAACAAGAAACAATCAATGCAGATGAACAAGCTAACAGTAAACAACATCTTAATCAAGGAACTACCAAGAACACTCCTACTAACAGTGACAGTGCAAATCATAAACATGTATAGTATGTTAAAAAGAAGAGCAAGTGAAACATAACATAACCAGATTCTAGTTTTATCACCATTTTACAATCCTTAAAAGCGAATCACAAAGTTGTTAAGTAAGTCATGGGGCGGTTAAACAAATCCGGCTTCCCTATTTGACTTTGCTTTACTGAAAGCCAGTTGGAAAGATTGAAAATTTCCCATCACATGACTGCAAGACCCTGCAATCTTCATAAATGTGAGCAGGTTGCCAATTGCTTGAATTGTAATCATATGACTACAGAGATGGTACAAGGAGTTGCAAACTTCAAGGTAAGGTCATCAGTCTAATCACATAACTGTGGGGTGATACACCGGTTATAACTTCAAGGATAGGTTATCATACACTGTCATAACTTCAAAATGACATTAAATCAAGGTCTACTTGTACTTGAGGATCACTGGCATCCATTGGATAATGGTTGTCATTGATCTCCCATACTGGAGAGTATAAAAGAAATTACAGGGTGGCTTTTCTTGATTAGCTTAGTGGATTTTTAAAGGTACATCTAAGACCTGCTAAGACCTTAAATTGACAACATCACTAGCTACACATATATCTTGTTGGTTTAAGTGGAAATTTAAACAGATCATTCCCTCCAGCATCTCAATTTCTAACACTTCAAAATAAACCCCTCTGATATAGTATATAAAACAAGCATAAGTGTCCTGGTAATTATAGAAGCAATTGCTCTGAAGTTATTTTGAAGAGCCTGTAATTAATCTACTTGCCTGGCACTCATGCCACTCTAGCTAGAACGAGGCATCAGAGTTTATTATTTGGGGTTTAAGTAAAAGATCCTAAATCCCAATCCAATTTGCATTCATGCTTGGAATAGTTAAATTTATACAAATCAGGTCTAGTATTAGATCCCGAACCACATGAGTTTTACCCATGCTGCATTTGTACTGAATAAACCTTCAACCTTCAATCAATCAGAATAGAGCTTCAAGGGACCTTGGAAGTCATCTAGTCCAGCCTCCTGCTCAAGCATATATACCATTTCAGAAAGGTGGCTGTTCAGTCTTCTCTTAAAACCTCCGGTGATGAAGCATCTACAACTTCTGAAGGCCAGCCGTTCCACTGGTTAATATTTTTTCACTGTTTGGAAGTTTCTCCTTAATTCTGGGTTGCTTCTCTCCCTAATTAGTTTTCATTCATTGTTTCTTGTCTTGACTTCTGGTGCTTCTTCTTTGTGGCAGCCCCTCAAATGCTGGAATACTGTTATCATGGCACCCCGTGTCTTTTCTCTAGACCAGTGGTGACAAACCTTTTTTGGCTCCCGTGCCAATAATTGCGTGCATGCTCCTGTGCTTGCACCGCCAGCATCCAGAAAGCAATGCATGCTGGGGGGCCCTCCAGACCCCTGGCGCCTGGGCGCGTGATCCCCTTGCAGCGCCCCGCACATCTGCACCTGCGCATGTGATCCCCTTGCCACGCATTGCATGTCTGCGCATGTGAGTGTGGTTCCCCTTGCCGCATATCTGCGCATGTGAGTGTGATTTTCCTTGCCATGCGCCACACCTCTGCACATGCATATGTGATCACTCCTGCGTGCCATCCATTTGCGCAAATGTGTGCGATCCCCCTGTGCACCGCATGTCTTTGTGCATGCGCACATGACCCCAGCGCATGCTGCGCTTCTCTGCACATGCGTGCATGTCTCCCATGAACACATGTCAGATACACGACAGTCAGCTGTTGGGCAGCGGCGGGTGTGTATGTGCAGTAGGGCTCTTCCGGGCGAGCTCTCGCATGCCAGGGGAAATGGCTCTGCGTGCCACTTCCAGCACGCGTGGCATAGGTTCACCATCACAGCTCTAGATTATCCATTCACAATTCCTGCAACCGTTCTTCATGTCTTTATTTCTAGCTTTTAATCATCTTAGTTGCTCTTCTTTCCAAAGTCTCAACATCTTTTTTGTAAAACTGGATGTAGCATTCCAGGTGTGGTCTTACACACGGAAGTAGAATCATTTTAGAAAAAACGAATAACATATACTGTATTGACTATTTCTTTTGAAAGAAATCCATAGTTGATAAATCCCCCTGCATGTAAATGCATGTATGATTTGTCTGTATATTTAAAACATCAAAGGGAGAGAAAGGATATATTGTAGCTTTTTAAAATAGGACTTTTCTACGAGTCAGTCCCATTGATGACCTTTGTTCTCTATTTCTTCCCCCGTTTTAGTCCTCAGCATATCAGCTTTATTATTAGAAACAGAGTCCTACTGCATACAGTGTATAAAATAGACAAATAACCCCTATTAAATTGGGATTGGCTGGAAAAGTGGTTATGATCTCTGAGCAAAAGCAATCACAACTCTGCACAGCCAAAAGCATACAAATAAGCTTGCCTGTGCATAGCCACTTACCAAAGTACCAAGTGCATTTGCTGAAATTTATTTTGCCAAAAAAAATTCTAGAAAATGAAGGAAGAAAAGGTATAAATAGTTTTGCTCCAGTTCAAATGGATGTTACACAACTCCCAATAAAGGAAAAAGGAGATAACATGGAAGGACCTTTTATTATAATTATTATTTCATCTTCCCTGCAGTTTCCTTTTCTCTTTCTCTCACCCAATGCCCTCTGCACAATTAAGAATTCTGAATCACACTGGGGACTTGCACAATTTAGGCAGATTCCCTGGACTTTTCCCAACCAATATCTAGAGAGCAATGATGAAAAGCCAATGAAGCAGGGGTGGGTTCACATTTTTTAACAACCAGTTTTGTGGGCATGGCTAGATGAGTGTGGCCATGTGGCTAAGTGGGCATGGCTTCTTCTTTCTTTGCAGCACCCCCCCTCCCATTTTTTTGGCCTCCTGGACCTCAGGGAAGCCTCCTACAGGGGCATTTTTGCTCCCAAGAAGCTTCCTATGGCCCAAGAAGGCAAAAAATGGAGCACGGGGCCCACCACGTCCCTTTTTGCTTCCTGGGCCTCGGGGGAAGCCTCCTTGGTGAAGCAGGTAAGACAGCAAGGGGGATCCTGGCACAGGATCATCAAACCAGCTGATCGTTGGGAGGAGGAAAAAGATAATACCTTAAGGAGTGACTGGGCAAGGGAGAACTGCAATCAGCAATGTCAGGCATGTGCATAATGTCGCACATGTGCAATAAGGACTGGGTGAAGTGGGGAGGGGTGGGTGAGAAAGGGGAGGGGGCCAGCCAGATTTGCCAGTTCTCCGAACTGCACAGAATCATAACAACCAGGTCTATAAAACCGGTCTGAACTGGTAGAATTTTTTTTATTTTTATTTTATTTGCATTTATATGCCGCCCTTCTCCGGAGACTCAGGGCGGCTTACAGTCTATGGAGCACCATGCTAAGTGCTCGGAATAGCCTTCATTCCATTGTATATGCCTGCTTATTACTAGGACTTTTGGCCCCTCACAAGCGGCATTTTTACAAAGTCAGCTTATTGCCCCCAACAATCTTGGGTCCTCAATTTACCTACCCCGAGAGGATGGAAGGCTGAGTCAACCTTGAGCCTGGTGGGATTTGAACCTGCACTAATTGCAGGCAGCTTGCACTAAGTGCTAGATGATTAACAGCCTGCACCACCAAGGCCCTGCAATGGAATCCCACCCCTGCAATGAAGTCATCCCTAATCCTCTCTCTTATCATATAGGGGATTGTCCTAAAGCCTAACTAGGACTTCCATCAAGAACGTTTTCACAATCATTTTTTTTCAGTGTTGTTGTAACTTTCAACAGTTGTTAAATGAATAATTGTAAGTTGAGGACTTCCGGTAAATGAAGCAGTGTAACTGCTTTCTTTTGCTCAGAGAAGACACTTTAAAGGAAAGTTTTGCATACCTCATTGAAACTTTGCCTAGTTCTATTAATTTGCATTTTTCAAAGTAGTTTTTTAACATATTTTTCTTTGATTCTACTTCCAATTTTGCAAAGTATAATGACATGTGTAAGAATTTTAAAAATTACACGCAAAAATGGACATATATACATTCTATTTATTTTGACAAAACATTTAAATTGATGAAGAAAAATGATTAAATGAATGCTTCAAAAGATTAAAGCTGGAACAATTCAGACTGATTTGTCCATCCTAGTACTGAATACTCCAAATGCTTTCTCTTTCATTCTGTTACTTTTTTAGCTTCACTTTCAAAGACTATTAATTTTCAGAGGACAATTTTTCTATGTTTAACACCAGAGATATGTAATGCATGGCTTAATTGTGTGGTGAGGAAAGTCAGTTTCCAAGAAAGCATGTTTCCTTTTTATGGATTTATAACTCACATTCTATAGCAGAGGTTGCTTTGGAAAGATAATGTCCTGTTTCATGTATTTGGACTGAAAACAGCAATCTGATGAGGGTTTAAGAATATTTCTTGGTGGAAAAAAAGGCAGAGATTTTTGCAAAGCTCAACTATTTTTAAGACCGTTTGGTACCATCATTTTTCTGAACCTTTTAGGTAAACAAGCAAGTAAGTGACAAGCTGAGCTAAAGGGCTGCCTATATAACAAAAGAGGTTTTTCGACAGCGATTTACAATTATTCTTAAAAACTGCTGAGTGGTTCTGGCTCTGCCCTGGGGAAAGCAGAAGGGGTGTGTGTGGTGTTCTTAGAATCAACAGTGCAGAACGTGTGCTAAATTGACTTCGTGGATGTGTTTGCCAAGGGCACTTGATGGTGACTCTGTATGACTCTTTCCATTCCTTTAAAGTCTATTAATATTCCAAATAGTTGTTTTTTTTTTATGTCAATTTCCTCAGTCCTGAAATTGCAATGCATTTTTCATGTCCCTAGAGAGTTCTTCATTAGAAAAAGAGCCGGGGGGTTTCCAGATAGAAGAAATCTTTCCAGGTCAACCCTTCTCTTCATTATGTCAGTAAACCCTTATCTGAACCTAAACTAAAATTAACCTGCTGTCACTTCAGTGGAAGATAGAGGACAAAAGGTTTAATGTCAGTGGATGGTCAGACAAAGAAGTGCCTATACAAAAAACAAACTCCTTATGCATATAAAAATATTCATGAAAAAAACTCCCACAGAATACATCTGGAATGACCTGGAATGGAGTCTAGGTCAGAGCTTTGAGAATCCAGTCTTAAAACTGCTAATTTGTTTGCTGACCCTGATTGTGACTCAGGCATTTTGGTCCTTGTTCCTCCGCAGGAAATCTAGTGCTGTTTCTTGGATTTTACTTGAACTTGTAACTGATAAATGTTGCTACCTGGATGATGCTATTCTCCTGCTAGTTTGGTCTCATTCAGTTCCAGTTTTCAAACTAAGACTGGTGATCTCTGATCAAAGCAGGATGTTACCCCTCAATCTGTGAGAACCCAAATACAGACTTGATCAGGGGTGTGATTCAACAGGTGTAATAACTGGTGCTTTGCACACACAGAGGGTTTGCTAATGACCTTCTCCTGCAATCCTGCAATCTTCCTATGTGTTAAACAGCTGACTCGCACCAATCCGCTGGGCCGTGCATAGCAGCTGAGCTTGAAAATTAGGAAATAAAGGTCAGAATAGAGCCGGGGTGGGTGGGCGGGCTGGCAGGACCAACAGCTGAGCATTAGAGCAAACCAGTTCGCTCACAAATGATCCTCGGAGCTACCAGTTCACCCGCATTGGGCCAAACTGGTAGAATCCCACCCCTGGACTTGATGTTATAAGATTTACAAATTTCTAGGTTCTATTATATCACATGACCTAAAATGAACACCTAACATCAAAAACGTCATCAAAAAAGCACAACAAAGAATATTCTTTCTGCGCCAACTCAGAAACTCAAACTGCCCAAAGAGCTGCTGATCCAGTTCTACAAAGGAATTATTGAGTCTGTCATCTGCAGTTCTATAACTGTCTGGTTTGGTTCTGCAACCCAAGAGGACAGACACAGACTTCAGAGGATAATTAGGACTACAGAAAAAACAATTACTACCCGCCTTCAATTGAGGACCTGTATACTGCACGAGTCAAAAAGAGGGCTGTGAAAATATTTACAGACCTCTCACATCCCATATATAAACTGTTTCAACTCCTTCCCTCAAAACGACGTTTTGAGCACTGCACAACAACAGAACAACTAGACAAAAGAGCAGTTTTTCCCCGAAAGCCATCACTCTGCTAAACAAATAATTCCCTCAAGACTGTTCAACTATTACAAAGTCTGCACTACTATTACTGCTAATCTTCTCATCACTCCTTATCACCCATCTCCTCCCACTTGTGACTGTATGACCGTAACTTTGCCACCTGTATCTTTACGATTTATATTGACTGTTTCCTAGTATGATTTGTTTGCTTATTGTACCCTATGACTATCATTAAGTGTTGTACCTTATGATTCATGACTCTTGACGAATGTATCTTTTCTTTTATGTATACTGAGAGCATTTGCACCAAGACAAATTCCTTGTGTGTTCAATTACACTTGGCCAATAAAGAATTCTATTCTCCTCTCCTCTCCTCTCCTCTCCTCTGCTCTGCTCTGCTCTGCTCTGCTCTGCTCTGCTCTGCTCTACTCTACTCTACTCTACTCTACTCTATTCTATTTTCTCTGCATGAGAAAGGTGTAATAATAGACAACTGAAAAGGCTGAGATGATAGCAGGCCTACAAGAAAGCAAAACCAGGTTTCTCTCAACTTTATTCTCCGTTAGTGCTCCTATACCATACAAATTCGACAGCGGCTTCATTAACACTAGGAATGTTTGTCAAAGAACAAATTTCTTTCATTCATATCTTCACACATATATTTTTGGGAGCTTCCAGGTACTATGAATTAGAATTGTACTCTTGTTGGAGATGAGAACGAAGCAAGAAGAGCCCCTTGTTTTTAAGAGTAGTATGACCAGCACTTGCAAAAGCTAGAAGTTTTTGCACATGTACTTGTACAGAATCTCTCCCAATTTTCAAACAGCCAGAAGAAAGAGGAAGCAGCTGCATATGTTTGTAAATGGTACTCTGAAGTGCTATGCAGAGAGGTTTTTGAAGAATTTGGATTGTTGAGATTGGTATGTGGAAGAGTGTGTAGAGGGAAAAGCAAGAAAGAGACAAGCTTGATAAATTAACTGTGAGGCTGGAATTTGTTGACGAAACAGAGAGGTGAAGAAACTAATAGGCCAACAGATGGTAGAGTGGAACGGTCGGAAAGTTACAGTTGGAAGATAATGGATGCTGCAAATGGAGTTGATCTGGGCATCCTGGAGTTTACGGCTAGCTCTCTCTCTCTCTCCTCTCTCTCTCCTCTCTCTCTCTCTCTCTCTCCCTCTCTCCCTCCCTCCCTCCCTCTCTCTCTCCCTCCCTCCCTCTCTCTCTCTCTCTCTCCCCTTATTCAGGACTCCAACCATAAAACCTACCAAACATTTTGTTTTCAATTTGTTCTATTTCATCTTCAAGATGCTCTATTGTCATGAGTCCCCATGTCAAGAAGAGGACAAAATAAATAAGTGGCATCATATCCATCACGACATCCAATATAAATGGACCATGTCATATCCTGTAATTCATAGTATTTGTGTGATGCTTTTTTAATGCAGACTTCATGATATCCTGAACCAGAAGCCTATAATTAATCTACTATTTGCAAAGACCTACCTTCTTCATGCTGGCTACTGAGGCAACAAAAGTGTAACAGTTGTTCAAAAGTTATCTGTGCTACAGAACCATATTCAGATTGACAATGCATTTTTTTGGCACTTGGATGAAAAGAAAGAGTTGGAAGGGATTGCCTATTTTAGGGTTAGGCAATCTGTAGCAGTTTAGATTTTGATAAACTACAAATCCCAGCATCTTTATGAAGCATCACAATGGAAGTTGTTCAGCAATAACTGGAATTTCATAAGTTGTCCTTTCCACTCTAGATATTATATTCTTTACTATGCTTTAACCACAAAAGAAGCATGGAGTACTCCTACAAGTAACTGATACCCAAATACATATTTCTGAGCAAGAGTATACATATGATGTTCTTGAGAAGTTAATACATCAATATAAACTACAGAATTGTAGTCAAACAGTAATGGCTTGCTGCCAGTTTAGACCATAGCAGTTCTTACTTAAGGCAGGGAACATTTGTAATTTATGTTTCCTCTCTCTAGGATATCATGTAAAGTAAAAAAAAAACCAAAGTGGTATCAAGATACAACTTAATATTTTACAAATTGACTATTGTAAATTTAATGGGTTTTAGCTTCAAGAAGAGAACTCAAGAGAATAACTACTCAATTTTTGATGTTGGGCAATTGGGTAATGGAATGCTCTAACAACTGCAAAGATTGCTTCCAAGCATTAATCATGGTTACATCCAACAAAATATACCTAGCAATTTAAGTTGCACAGAAAGCAATAATATCCATTTCAATTTTGTCCCAATCAGTAGATATGCACAGAGTATAAATAGATAATGTCATCAATCAAAGTCAGTAGTAGTGAGGGAATGAAATAATTCGTTTCACACATATATAAGCAATATAAATCAGTTGAGAAATATTTCTGTATTTTTCATGTATTTATCAAAAATTGATCAGATATGATCAGAAAGCACTTCTGCATGATAAAATAAATTTGCAATGTTGGTGGTACTTTGAGTGAAAGAATGGCAAGAGAAACATTTTCCAGTAAAGGGGAAAAGAATTTTTTTTAAATACAGAGTTATAGAAAGAGATTTAGGAAAAAGGAATGACACCATTTACAATCAAAGAATCATAGGACTGGAGGGAGCTCAATTGTCATTGCTATATCAAATGGTTGCCCAATCTTTTCTTAAAAACCTTCAGTGAAAGAGTACCCACAACTCTGAGGGGCAAGCTATTCCTTGCTTAATAATTCTGTCAGGAAATTCTTCCTTATTTCTAGTTGGATCCCCTTCTGGTGCCCTTTTGCCTATTGCTTCTTGTCCTACCCTCAAGTGCTATGAAGGATAAGCCAGAATGTGACATGCTTGATTTTGATTTACTGCTGTATGAACTATACTATACATGTTAAAAAAAAAAAGGGGGGGGGGTAAAGTTTTAGTCACATGATTATGGCCACCATCTTGATTTTTTATCTATCCTTCCCCTCATGGATGTATTTATATGAAAAATTACAAATATCCAAAAAGTTTCTATCATATTTTAGTAGAGTTTTAGATTACCCCTGTTATTCCACCACTAAATAAGAATTTGAAATTGCAAATATGCTGCCTGTCCTTCTTAGAAGAAAGATAGAACCTACAATGAAGAATGAATGAATAAACAAAAGCCGTTCGGAAGGGACTGAGGTTTTACAATTAACTGGAAGTAAGTACAACATTCTGCCAACTCTATCCATCAGTTTTATTTTCAGATTAAAATTAAAGAGAGGCATCCAGTTCATTTCGTAGCTATGGAGTTTAATATGCAGGCTTGGAGCAATTAAACAAAGGAAAAATAGCTACTTTTCCTACTAAAGCCCTTCTGTCTGCTGTTTCATTTAAATTAAGAAATTGGCAGAAGAGAGAAATTTGATTCACGTTCTCCATATCAAAGCTGCTTCCTCTGGAAATAGATCCCAAATAAGTTGTGGCAATAGCTTTTTCCCCATCCTAATTAAAGAGCATAAAATTGCATATAGATTTAAAAGTTCTATTTTCCGTTAATTTGCAATTAAAGAGATAATTACATAAGAACCAAAATAATACACTGTAGAGAGATGTGAATGATCTAATAAAGCAGCCATAATTGGACTAACACAAAAAGAACCATTATATATAAAATTTCTTCTGCAGTATTTTGTGAAATAAGAAAAAGAATAACGGTTTTAAATAAAAAAAAGTATTGAGAAGATAATTTTCTTCAATGTTCTACACATTTACACAGAATAAACAAATCCCACTGGTATATTTCCAGGTAGGTGGATCAAAGATTGCAAAATAAATGTCTTTTTCCTGTTACTGCAAAACTACCTGAAACTGAAAAATAAGGCATCATTCTGCAATACAGAACTCTTTTCAAAAAGCATCATTTGATAGATTTGTCAACTTGTTTCCTGAACATTAGTTTTTAGGAGTTTTATCAGCAATAAAATCTCTGATCATTCAGCTTTTATCTGGACAATGTTCAGTTGTGCAAGTAACTTTATAATGTGCAGCTAACTGGTGTATGCAAAGAATGTATAACCATGTGGTTGATTCTAAATGTCATTTATTTTGGGGCTGTGCAAATATTTTCTAGAAATATTTGAATTTTGATTGTCTTTGACTTTTGAGCTGAGTACTGTGTAACCCATGACCTGTTGCGCAATGAATGTAATTGGGCTGTTATCAATTTAATATCGAAATCTTAATTAGTAACAATCTTATACCCATTTCTGGAAAACAGGAAGAAAGAATTGTATCAGTGACAAAGAATTACATAAACATAGGTGAAAGAATAAAAAAAGGAAAAGTATGAAATAACAATTAAAATGATCAGAAAATAAAAGAGAGGTAAAAGAGCAGTTTTCCAAGAGCCAAATATGTTAAATCCAACTCTTAAACTTTTTTTTTTTATCAAAGTTTGGTTTTCAGTATCATCTTCTCCTCCATGCTCAGTCTCTCCTAACTAGATTGAATTGCTTTGACACAGAATCAAACTTCTTGATTTGTATGCTCTCTTAACCCTGCAGCTCCATCACAGAGGTTATTGCTGGCAAGAGATGTTTGTAGTTGGAATAGTCTCAAGCAAGGCGTTAAGAAGAAGGAAGAGCGATCCATCTGCTCTTTTCCTTTTTCATTCTTTTTTTCTTTCTGGCTATTGAATGCTTATGGTCTACTTCAGCACTCAGTCCTGCACCCTTAGAAATGGGGAGAGAGAGGGGGAGGGAGGGAGATATGAAAATTTAAAAAAAAATGAAAAAGATTTTACAGAAAACATTGTTGAAAAAGCATTCCTATCTATTGGACCGGACGGAATATGTGCCTACTTCTTAAAAAAGTTATCTACTGCCATAGTCGAACCTCTAAGCATAATCTTTGAAAAATCTTTCAAGACCAGCTTCTTGCCAAAACTATGGTCACAAGCCATGGTCTCCCCATCTTCAAAAAGGGAGACCCCAGCCTAGTTGAAAATTACAGACCAATCTCCTTATGCTGGGTCACCTGTAAAGTTATGGAATAAATTATTAATCAATCCATTATCCTTCACTTAGAGACAAACATTAGATACTCTCTAATAAACAATTTGGTTTCAGAAAAAAAATATCCTGTAATCTGCAACTCTTACACTGCAAAAACATATGGACTACACAACTCGATCAAGGCAAAGCAATAGACACAATCTACATAGATTTCTGTAAAGCTTTTGATTCAGTGGTACACGACAAACTACTACTAAAACTAAAATCTTATGGTATCTCTGGACACCTAAATAACTGGATAGAAGCATTCCTGTCAAACAGACAACAAATGGTCAAAATTGGGAGCGTCCTATCAAATTCTGTACCTGTCAACAGTGGTGTCCCCCAAGGCAGTGTTTTAGGACCAACTCTCTTCATACTCTACATAAGTGACCTCTGTGATCATATTAAGAGCAACTGCATTCTCTTTGCTGATGATGTAAAGCTATTCAACACCACAGACAGTATTACTACCCTTCAAAAAGACCTTGACTATGTATCAGAATGGTCAATCAAAGGGCAACTACAAATCTGAACAAATAAATGCTCTGTCTTACATATTGGCAAAAAAAAGATCAGAAAATAAAATATAAGCTAAATAGTCAAGACCTTGTTGAGGATCCAAACTTTGTCAAGGACTTTGGAGTACTCATCTCAAATGATCTAAGTGCTAGAGCCCACTGTAACTACATAGCCAAAAAGGCATTAAGAGTTGTTAATCTAATCCTACGTAGCTTTTTCTCTGGTAATATCACACTACTAACTACAGCATACAAAATATTTGCTAGACTTATACTTGAATACATCTCATCAGTCTGGAACCCATATCATGTGTCTGATATTAACACAATTGAAAAAGTCCAGAAATATTTCACAAGAAGAGCTCTCCGCTCCTCTACTCATTGCAGAATACATTATGCCAACACACTTGAAACTCTAGACCTAGAAAACCTAGAACTATGCCACCTCCAGTCTGATCTAAATATAGTATATAAAATCATACATTGCAATGTCCTACCTGCAAATGAATACTTCAGCTTCAATCATAACAATACAAGAGCAAACAATAGATACAAACTCAAGGTTAACCACACCAAACGTGACTGCAGAAAATACAACTTCAGCAACAGAGTGGTCAATGTTAGGAATACTCTACCTGACTCTGGTTTCTTCCCCAAACCCCAAAAATTTTAACCTTAGACTGCCTACTATTGAGTTCACCCCCTTTCTAAGAGGCCTGTAGGGGGCGTGCATGAAGCGTACCAATCGTGCCTACTGTCCCTGTCCTATTGTTTCTTTTTATTTTTCTTATAAGTATCTATCTCATGTATTCAAAACTACATTTATTCTTATACCTGTATCTTGTAAGTGATTGACAAATCAAATAAATACTAAAAAAAAATACTAAAAAAATAATGCAAAACAAGCTAAATCCTTCTTCCATTTTGGCAGTTGGAGGAGGGTAACAGGAATGGCATTTCTGCACTAGCAGCTTAAATGGTAAAATGTACTTTCAATCTGTTTTACATTTTCAGTCATAAAAGGTTGCAGCTTGGTTAAATGAAGAAAGATTTTTGCAAGTCAAATCTATGCAGTCAGAATGATACATCATTCACTGCACTCACATCACTCACTTAACTCGGTCAGTCACTAACTCAAGAATACTTAACATTGGATCTAATAGTACACCATCATATTAATGAAGTCAAATACCAGCCTTTTTTTTTTTGCGGGACGGGTGTGGGGGAGATTGATACAGAATCCCTGCTGGCTTTCTCCATTCTTGCCCGATTATCTCATGACTCTTCATGCTTAGGAAGGCTGTAAAACTGTAGCGTTCTCTCCCCAATGGGTAGAAATGCAGGAACAGAGGCTACTTTGATACAGGTAGTTTATTTATTAAATTTATAAGCAAACTCATCTTTCTGCCCAAAGTGACTCTGAGTGGCTTCCAAAACAATAATGTGTGTGTGTGTGTCTGTATACACACAATTTAAAAGGGCTGATGGGCTGGGAGGGCAGCCCATCTTTTGACCTCATAGCAGGCAAAAAAGATATTCAACTCCTCCACCAGCGAGGCATCGGCGTTGACTATCTTCATCGTGTTACCCTCCTAGTTGGTTAGGTACTGCAGTCCCTGCCACACCTGCCTCAGGTTGTTGTCTGCTAGGTGGTTCTCTACCTTGTGTTTATATTCCTGTTTGGCTGCCTTAATGCCTCTCCTTAGATTTGCCCTGGCTTCATTATATTTATCACTGTCACCTGCCTTGAAGGCGGAATTCTGGGCTCTCAGAAGTATCCATATCTCTGCTAACATCCAGGGTTTCCAATTCCCATAGACTCTGATGCCCTTATCCACTATTTCATTATCTGTGCATATTTTAATACATGTGAGTACAGTGTTACTGTATTCATGCAGTTTTAGATGTTCAAATATACTCCACTCAGTGATTTCAAAGCAATTCTGCAGCTGGCTGAGTGCTCCCTCTGGCCAGATTTTGACAGTTTTCATGACTAGTTGTATTCTTTTCCTAAGGGGGATATACACAGCAGCAGAGACAGATGGTCAGATGTGCCCAGGTGGGGGAGAGGAATTACTTATGATGGGCTGCTGGGAGTTTGCGGGGGTTTGGGAGAACCCCTAGCTAAGATTCTGCAAAGTTTGGAGAACCACCAAATCCCTCCCCTGGCCCCACCCACCCCACCCTGTCCCTCCCAGGAGTCTCCACGTGGCCCGTTTTGGATGCAGGTAAGTGCAGGGTGCATGTGGAGGCAAAAAACAGGCCTCCTAGAAGTTTGGAAAGGCCAGAAACAGACCTGTTTCCAGCTTCCAGAGAGCCTCCGGAACTCAAGCTTCCAGAGAGCCTCTGGAGCCCGGAAGGCAAAAATGCCCCCCCACTGTGGTGCAGGAGGCCAACTAGACTGTGCCTACCATGGCCACGCCCACCCAGCAACTCGGCAGAGAACCCCTTGCTAAAACTTATGAAGCCCATCCCTGGAATTGTTCTATAACCCTGTTTTAAGTTTGAATACATATGATCTAAAGCAAGGGTTGCCAACCTGTTGGACCTCAGGGACCACCAAACTCATAATTTTAAATCCCAGGGACCACTATCTGGTTCTGTGGGTATGGCATAATTTGGGGGTGTGGCTTGGTGGTCATGTGACTGGCTGGGCATGGCTTGTATGTAAATATTATAAATATTTATATAAATATTGATTTTTTTATAAAAAAGGGCAACTTTTACCCAAAATCAGGCAAAGTAGGCAGATTGAGTTGCTCACAGAATCACAGATTCATTCAGAGATCTACCTGCCACTGCTAGCTCAGTGTGTCACATAAAATTTGCTTGCAAGCAAACTCATAAAATTTGCTAGGAAGCAAACTTACAAAATTAACTCACAACACACCATGTATGTAAATATTGATTTTTTTTATTAAAAAAGAGCAATTTTTACCTAAAATCAGGCAAAGCAAGCAGGCAGATTGAGTTGCTCACAGAATCATTCAGTGATCTATCTATCTGCCATCAGCTAGCTCAGTCTATCATATAAAATTTGCTTGCTGTCAGTCTGAACTGAGTAATAGAACCTTCAGTCCTAAGGGAGGTTTGGCTTTGCTTAAAAGCAGAGCCGAAGATTTAAAGACTAGCTAGAAAGCAAGAAATCCAACCATTTCCTGCTTCCTAGCTAATCTAAATCTCCCAGCACAGCAGAACAGCTGATGGTCAGAAAAATAGCAATTTAGCAGGCAAGTTTGCCAGGTAAGGAGTGAGTGGGCGGGAGGGTTCCCGTGGGCCATGTGGGCAGCGCAGCCTTATGTTTCTGCTCAGCCTGGATTAATTGCTTTAGGGGGGTGCTCTGGGGGTGAGATTTCTCTGCAGCCCAGCAAAATTTTCTTGTGGCCCACCAGTTGGCAACCCCTGGTCTAAAGTGTTCTTCCCTCTGGTGGGACATTGCACATACTGCAGGAATTTAGGGAGGGCAGTCTTTAGACAGGCTTGGTTGAAGTTCCCAGCCACGACAAAAGCACCCTCAGGATGAGTTTGCTGCTGCCTCAAAATGACATCATATAGCTTAGAGAGCGCTCTACTAACATTAGCACCAGGTGGAGTACAAACAGCGATAATAACTATCACAGAAATTTCCCGTGCAGGCAGTTGGTCATTTGTATTCTTTTAGAGAGTCGTTGAAGCACTTGGAGATTTATCTGTGTCCTCAGGATCACCTGAGTACTGCTCCTGATTCCTGTAGTCTGCTGTTTTTTTCTCTGGAAATCCATTCCATGAACCTGAAGACATAGATAAACCTCCAAGTGCTTCAACAACCCTCTAAAAAGGATGCAAATGACCAGCTGTCCAGAAGGAATATAAATCCTTCCATTCCCCAATATCTTGTCAGAGCTGAAGAAGCTTCTTGGATGGGAAGCAAAATATCTTCAAAGAAAATCAAGAAAGTCCAGTTGTCTCCTGAAAAAGCACCTTTGGGACAACCATGGCCTGGATGACTGAGAATCTCTGCAGACCAACACTTTGACTATCTGTAGTTTCCATAAGCTAATCCAGAGGTTTCTTTGTCCTTCTCCTGACCACAAAGACATCCACAAATACTCTCTAATATATTCCAACTATCAACTGCTAAAAGCCCGTCAGCAACGAATTTCTGGCCTCTGTGCCACATTAAAAAAAAATGAAATGGTACTTCGAATGAAAAATCATGAAGGTTTTTGAATGCTCCTCAGCTATTAGGAAACTGGCTGTGTTTGTTTATACTAAATATCAGGAACTTTCTCCTTCTTTATGTTCACATTATTGCCTGACAGATACATAATAATATTCTTATAATGGTACAATTTACTACAATCGCTGCATGGAATCCATCAATTTTATTCTGTAACTAAGTAGGAAACTACTTTTTCTTCCAGTATTTAAACTAAACTTCCTACTCACTGCTTAATACCATAATTTCAAATACCCCACTCCAGCAACAATTAATTTAACTTTGTATGTTTATTCAAATATTTACAAGCTTGCCTTTCTGGATTAGAGTAAACAATGTGGTAAACAAAAACTAAAAGGAAAATAGTTTAAAAAAAACTCTTTAGTAGTTATAGATATAATTATAATATAGATATAACTAGTATGGTATATAAATATACCAGGTTGTCCTTACAACAATTCATTTAGCAACCATCCAAAGTTACAACAGTCCTCAAAAAGTGATTTCATATCACCAGTCCTGATATTTTTGACTGTGATCAAAATTCAGCTGCTTGGCAGCCAGCATGTAGTTACAATTATTGCAGCATCCCAGGGTCATGTCATCCCCATTTGCAACCTTCCCAGTCAGCTTCCAATAAGCAAAGTCAATGAGGGAAGCCAGATTCACTTAATGACTGCATGATTCACTTAACAACCATGGCAAAAAAAAATCATAAAATCAGACACAACATACTTAACAACTGATTGGAAATTCTGGTCCCAATTGTGCTTTATGTCAAGGGTTGGCTGTAGAACACTTCAATACTTGTATGTAAAACATTACAAGAATTAAAGCAATAACCTTTCAATAAAAAATGACATGTTTAATAAAGTCTGCTACACCCCCCCCCTTTTATTATAAAATCTACTTGCATGATATGCATATTTAGCAAACTTGCATACTGTAAGTTGTGCTCACCTTAGAAAGTTCAATTAGAAGTTTTGCATTTCCCCCCCTGCAAAAGTAATGAATTTAAGATTGCAAAGAAAATGAAGTTGATGGATCTCTTCATCCTTAGGAGAGTCTTCCCTAATTTGTTCTGCATTCTTGTGGCTGACAGTCTAACTCTAATTGATCTTAAAGATAAACTAATATGCAGCAAATAACCATGAAATATAATGAGATTTATTGTACTATCTAATTATCTCAATAGTAATCAAACTTATCAAACCCTATGAAATATATTGATCATGGGAAGTAAATTTTAGGAGGAACTATAAAGATGAGAAGCTGGCACTGGAAGAAAAGAACTGTGAGCAGATATAATTGATTGCAATACAAAGTGAGCCTGCAGAGGAAATACAATTATCACAGTTGTGACTCATCATAGAAACAAGCTCGCATTGCCCTGTATTTAATGCCCAGCCTTGCTGTCAGTCAAAAAATAGGATGCCAACTTTTCAGAGCAAGATGATATACAGTGTTGATTGAGTGACTCTTATTTTTCAGCTAGCTGCAGAAGTAAGAGGGGAAAGCCTTTAAAAACAACTAAAGACAAATCTATCTTTAATACATGTAACTGGATGATCAGACAAGGTGCTTCAGAAGAGAAACCATCAACTTTTTGTCAGCAGCAATATATAATACAAGGAATGATAGCAAGGCTAGGTTTCACCCATAATAATATATGAGTAAATTGTACAATGCCAATGGTAGATTCTTCCAATGTGGAAGTTACAAGCAAACAGCAGCTTCAGAGCTCAGAGCAGAGATAAGCCTCACCCAGACTCTCACTTTAAGTTTCAGTTTCTAAGCACAGTACTCAGAGCTGCAGGGCCACACGCAGGCTCCTTCAGTTTCAGTTTCTAATTCAGCTCTCATTGGCTGACCTTGTTACCATGTCTCTGCCAGTTCATGAATATTCTGACAAAACGATTCAAGATCCCAGTTCCTCATGCATCAGTTTTATTGCAAGAACTAGAGCAGCCATTCATTAACATCTGAGATCAGAAGATGCAAACCATATACAGTATCTAGCAGACTCAGTTAAGACTTTTTCTTAAAATTCTTTCTTTCTGCCATATAATCGAACAGACCAATTCAGACTAATGGAATGGACCAGGCAGATGTAGGACTTTCTGCTTTTGATATTGACTGATCTAACCCTTACAACAAGGGGGAGACTGGTTCATTTAAAGGAGATAATTCAGGAACTGTTTTTATATTTATATGCTACTCAAGTTAACCCAGGTAATTTCTCTCTTTTTTCTGTATCCTGAAATGGTGGTGTTAAGTGAGAACGATCTAGTAACTGAAGAAATGCTTTAAGGAATAGCTCAATTTTTCTCCTCTCCTCTCCCTCTCCCCTCTTTTCTTCTCTTTCCTCCTCCCGTCTTCATTGATTCAGTGTATTGAATATGCTTCCCCAATTTAATGCCTATGACACACATTGACTATAGCCTCCATGATTCCCAGCTAGCATGTGCCTAACACTTTTGCAGAGTACATGTTAAGGAATGATAACAACAAATCCACAAAGGGATGGAGCCCTTTGGATGGAGTCCTTCGCTTTTAGAACCAGCTCTAATGCATAGCCAGAGGAGAAAAGCAGATCTAGTTTGACTAGGCAAAAAAATTCAGAAAAGTATTCTACCTTGAACAGAGAACTTTTTATCACTGCAGCTGATAAATTTTTATTCCTCAGATACATTTTTCCTTCAACTGGGAAAGAGTGGAAATCTTAGAATAATACAGATCAAAAATGTAAGATGCTTAGATGCATAACACACCAACCAAGCAGTGATCAACAAACACAAATATTCTATAGAACAATACAAAGAGATAACCAAAGGGGTGGGATTCTACCAGTTCTCTCCTATTCACTAGAACTAGTTGTTAACGTTCTAAGCAGTTCGGAGAACCGGTTGTTAGAAGAAATTACTGGCCTAATCCTGTAAAGAAGGCAGGAAGAAAAATTATGATGTTGCTTACAGAAACTGCCTCTCCGTTAACCCTTATTACATTCTTGCAGGACTAGATTTCCTGTCTCAGGAACTTCCCTGGAGTATTTTTTCCCTCCTTTGCTGGTACTTTGCTTGTGTGGAGTGACCATTCAAAGTTACAATGGCACTGAAAAAAGTGACTTATGACCATTTTTTACACTTATGACTGTTGCAGCATCCCCACAGTCAAGAAAGGCCAGGCGAGGAGATGCGTGCCTCGATGTGAGTGATATTGAGTTGGCCACACCCAGCCAATAACATGACCACAAAGCCATGTCCACCCAGTCACATGACCACCAAGCCACGCCCACCAACTAAGCCATACCCATAGAACCGATTGTTTAAAAATTTGAATCCCACCCTGGATAACCAAAGACCTAATATTAGTATAGCAGTTCAATACACAACTAAAATCCATCTGGATCCATGTGGGTGCTTAATCATTGGAAGTGTTCAAGAATAGACTGGACAACCATTTGTCCAGAACGGTATAAGGTTTCCTCCCTAGAGCAGAGGATTAGAAGACTTCTGCAATCCCTTCCAATCCTATCCCTTCAAACAGCAGTCACCCAATACCTGGATTAACTGCACTTATCTCCTTATAAGTCTAATAACCCCCCAAACAACTACTAATTAGTAGTAGTATAACAGCATACAAATAAGAAAACAGCATTCTCCCAACAACCTAACTCATCATGCATCTATCAACATAACCAATTATACAAGAAGTAACCAACATAATGATTAGACAGAACTACCATCTTCTCAGGCAATAGATAATCTACCAACAGTAAGACATCAATCATTCACAAAGTGGCATCCATAGGACCATCCTAGCCAAGCCAAGGATATATAATCTCTGATAAAACATCTACACTCATTATGCCCACTTAGAGCAATAAAATGTTTGCAGCCCAAAAACCTAGTTTGATGAACTCCAACAATGCAATACAGGTAGTCTTTGACTTATAAACAGTTTACTTAATGAATGTTCAAAGTTACAATGAATTATCCAAAAAGTAGTTATGACCTGATTCCAACTAGCTTACATTTATGGCCATTTGCAGCATTTCAAGGTCACATGATTGTGATTTTTTTTTTGCAGAAAACCAGTGTTTATGCCCCTTAGTGAACAATGGATTCAATTAACGAACGGTATTCAACTAACAAACACGCATTTGCTTTACAACTGCTGTGTTCACTTAATAACCACCATAAAAAAGGGACATAAAATCTGGGACAGTTCACGTGGGTGACCTGTTTTACAACCATCACAACTTATAACTCTAATGAGCAGGCTCTATTATGATTACAAGTTGAGGACTACCTGTACTTTGGGTTTTTCCTTTTAAAATTGGATACTGAATGGAAACACAATGGAAAACTGAATTTCAGAGTTTGCTGCAGGCTAAGCAAAATGACGTTTATAAATTATATGCAGTGCCACTTATTTTTGGATTCCGCAGGTAAATAGGCAGTTTCATAGTTCAGCGAAGGGGATCTTTTAAAAGTTATTGGTTTCTTTTCTTTAGTGACTTTGAACTTTGATTTGCTCCAAAAAGTTCTTGCGAAGGATTAATTGTGATTCTACCAAGTCAACAGTATGTTCCAGACTGAAACTGCTATTTTTATAAATTTGCAGCCAACATCTTTCATGTAATGAGAGATGCCAGATCCCCAGATAGAATAAATGTATTCAGTTTTTGTATCATTTCTCATAAATGTACTTTGCATATAAATATCCTTAAAATAATAATGAAAAGCAGCTAGAGAAAAACATTGTGCACAATTATCTATGGAAATTCTCAGTCACCCAGGTTATGGAGGCAACTTGACTTTGTTCTTTTTGAAAACGTTTTGCTTCTTATTCAAGAAGCTTCTTCAACTTTGACTGGACGGTAGAGAATGGAAGGATTTATACTCCTGGCAGACAGCTGGTCGTTTGCATTCTTTTAGATAGTCATGGAGGCTACTTGGAGGTTTATCATGTCCTGAGAGTTACCTGAGTCATTGAGAAGTTGAAGCTGTGCTTTCTGCAGGATGTGTTCTGCCCTGTATCCCTTCACTGTTGAACACAGGAGCAGGCTGTTGGGAATGAGTCTGTATTGCCTGCATCTCAAACTGAAGCGCAAATGGCTTTTGTAGTCTGCAATTTTTCTGGAAATCCGTTCATACTCCTGAACCATTCAAAGGGAGTTCATCCCAAAGTGAATAGCCAAATATCTATGGAGATTCTCACTCATCCAAGTCATGGTTGTTCCAAAGATTTTTTTTTCCAAGAGGCAACTGGACTTTCTTATTTTAATTTGAAGATGTTTCACTTCTTATCCAGAAGCTTCTTGGATGAAAAGCAAAACATCTTCAAAGAAAAATAAGGAAGTCCAGTTGCCTCTTGAAAAAAAACTACCTTTGGAATAGACACAATTACAATTTTTGTAAGCCACCCAGAGTCACTGAGAGTGAATGGGCAGCCATATAAATTTTCTTAAATAAATAAATTACAGGAACATGGTTTAAAAAAATAAGAAAAGGAAGAATATGACAATGGGAAGCATGGGACTCCTATTTTGAATCTGTAAATAGCAACCTAATGCTAAGGAAATATTTGTACTCACACGCACACACAAACACACACACATACACCCTCTAAAGTGCTTGTACTCAATGTTAATGGATCTTAACAACTGTACTAAAAACAACAGCAGATGAAAAGAAGATATTCTTGACATCTGTTTGAACAAAAGCAAAAAAAGAATCCTTTATTTTCCAAACTGAGACAAAATAACAAAGAAAAATTTGAAAAGAAACAAACTGACCTTAGGAAAGGACAACAAAACTTAGAAAATCTTTCCAGGGGCTCATGGACTTCCATTGTTACTTCATACAAATGAAGCTTTGTACAAAAGCTATATCCATTAGGTTTGTGAACAAGCAATTTAGTGAGAGCATTTTGTCCTCAGAAGCCAATATTTATCTTTTTCAGTGTTGGGCAAATGTATTCCTTGTGAGTTTTGGGTGTGTGGGTGTCTGACTAGAACAATGCCACGTTGTGCATTAAATTAGTCTTATACAAGGTAGGATCTTTTGTAAGTAGATGAGAGTTTAGCTTTTCAAATAGCTGAGTCCCAACATGACCAGATCCACAAGGGCAGCTCCATCTACAACGCATTTCAGTAGTCCAAAGGAAGATCACAAGAACATGAGTAACAGAGGCTCCTCATCCAGCAATGAGTGCAATTGGCGCATATCCCAAAAGTGTGCAAAAGACCTTTTACCCATGGCTACTCACTATGAATCCAAGAGTCCCTCCCCCCAAAATTGACTCCTGAGTTCATCTAAAGCAGTGCCACCAGAGGTGGTATTTAGTAGGTTCTGAGCAGTTCTGGAGAACTGGTAGCAGAAATTTTGAATAGTTTGGAGAACCAGCAAATACCACCTCTGACTGGCCCCATCTATTCTCTGCCTTCCGAATCCTAGCTGATTGGCTGGGTCTTCTTTTGTTGCCCTGCACAGGAGAATGGAGGTTAGTGATGTGGGGAGGGAATGGAGATTTTACATATCCTTCCCCTGCCATGCCCACCAAGCCACGCCCACCAAGCCATGCCATGCCCACTAAGCCATGCCCACAGAACTGGTAGTAAAAAAAATTGACTCCCACCACTGAGTGCTATCCTTTCCAAGACCAGAAGTGGGGTGGGGGACTTCACAAGGCCCAAGTATTCAAAACCAATCAGTCCTTTTTGCCCCATCCAGGTCCCTACAGCCTCCAGGCACGAAGACAGAGCATCTGTCATGGTTCTGAGTAATGTACCCAAATGAATCAGGACTCTGAGGCTTCAGTCAGGCTCAAAAGACCTTTTATTGAATGCATCAAATCAGCACATAGAAAGGTGAAATAATTCCTGTGCTTTAGGGTAGTTAAAAGAATAGACACCTCGCACCCACCCCTCAGGTGTACTAAGTCGTGTAGCAGCTTCCCTCTCAGTCTCAAAAGATGTTTGTTGCCATGACCTTGGTTCTCACACTGAGTCTGGTCGATGTTTTGTCTAGCAGGCTAAGGCACCCCATTCCAATTCCTTCTGATTCCCTTCTTCCCCCAAGAATGGCAATTGAGAAACGAAAGTAAGAATGGCTTCGGCAGAAGTCATTTCAGAAGTTGACACTATCCATGACATCACTCAAGCAGCTCAGAGTGGAGATAGAATGCTGGAATCAACATGACAATACCCCTAATATTATTAATAATGGATAAGTAATTTGAAATATGTACCTAATCAATGCACAATTGAAATGGAATTGAATTTTTTTTGGTATATATAAAAAAATTAAAACAAACCATGATGATACCTCACTTCAAATTGTCAGATCAACTCACCCAGTATTAGATAATGGTGTCCTGATTCAACTGTCTTACCTGGATACAAATTCACACACATTGGTCTAAGCCAAAATTAACCTAAACCAAACACCTTAAGGTTTCTGTAATGTCTAAATTTCCACGTGGAATTTAATTTGACTTTCAAAAGCAAGCTTAGTGTGTGTATCATCGGCTCTTTCCCAGGACTTGAATGGGACTGTCCCAAAGTCATCCAGCTTGATTTATGCCTTAAACAGGACTAGAACTCATGGTCTGCTGTTTTCTAGCCTCATCCCTTAACCACTTCACCAAACTGTCTGTCTTACATTAGTTATTAGCAGTATAATAGCTCATATGAGTAAAAATCTGAAAATGGCATGAAAAGATTAAGCAGGATTTCAAAAGGTACGCTTTGAATATATAGCAATAGCAGTCATTAAAATGATTAATACAAACCATTTATTTTACCACTTCTCAGAGAGGAAAAAAAAACCCTAATGATATCTTTCCAGCTAGTTTTCATTCTTCCAATCTCCATACATAGGAGCAAATTGCTGAAGATAAATCTCCCCTGGATTATATCCACTTTTGCAGGTAAATTCATTTTATTTTTATATTTTCATATATAATTATTTGCAGCCCTCCTCTTTTACTCATCAAAGCTTTCTTCTAACTTTTGGTTAAAAGAAAATCACCTGAAACTTTCTTGGCTCGATTCTGACAATTCAGCTTATGAGGAAACAGAAAGAAATGGGAAGGCCATAAGTGGTTCTTCGATTCTGAGATCAGAATTGAAACTACAATAAAAGCTTTGAGAAACAAAAAATGATTCTTGCCCAGGAAATAATAAGATATCAAGGTGACCTCATGCTTCGTCTGCTTTTACATTTACTGTGCTGTCCAGACAGTATATAGTTAATTGGAAATTGGGATAGTTAAGTGGGAATTGGGAGCTGTCCCCTTAAGGGAATGCATCATGGGAAATGTAGTTCATGTCATGTGGTCTCATCTGTAATCCTGATTGGTCACTAACTGACCCTTGGTTGGGTAGGGGGAGTTTCCTTTACTCTTGCTTGGACGCCAGCTTTGTGCGGGTGTCTCACCCTTTGCTCCACTGTTATGGGATGGAGATAACTGTATTTTTACACTATGAAGTCAACTATGCAAAGATTGGACATTGAGTTATACTTCAAGGATGCCTTGTGACCCATTAAAGAAACTTTGTATGAAAGCCTTTGTAGAGTTTGCCTGACTGTCTTTATATTCAGCCAGCAATTAAAAGACAGAACATTTACAATTATATGTTGGTTACAAGCATGTTGCTGGCTAAGTTGTAAAAATGGAACGAGGAGTCTGACAATTTGCCATGGTTTAGTTCAACATAATGTGTTGCAAACTTCTCCCATCCATTGGTCAAGACTGGGTTAAAATTTAGTCACTGAGATGCCACTGACAATAAAATTTGGTATTACTTGTTCATCTCAACCCTGCAAACCTATTTGTGATAAGCCCACTATTTTATATAAGCATGTGTTTTTATTTTGTTTTTCTCTACCTTGACACAGTAAATCAGAATGTTTAAGAGGTCATGTTCTTTTGTCTAGTTTCTGCCTTGTCTGGTGTTGAGAACCTGTCAAACATTTTCCTTTTTTTTCTAGACAGTATTTAGACACTTTATCTCCTGACTCACTGAAGTCAATAGTATTCCAGCCTAATGACCAAGCAGTAAGATGATTAAACCCAGGGCAATTTTCTGAAGAGATCATGATAGAACAGCATTGTAGAACATTCTATATAACACCATGGGAAGAAATTTAATTGATAACTTTTTTTTCCAGAAATCCAGACCACAGAACCTGTTCTTTTCCAGTGAGAGATCAATAGTAATTTTCAAGTTGTGTTTTTTGTTCTGCTAACGAAATAAAAAGCAAAGCTCTCTTCTTGCTTTAACAGTTTTTCAAGATTGTTTATCAAGAACAAAGACTTTAAAATGATTAGATCCTTTCTTTACTGTTTAAGCTATCCCCCCACCCCAAAAAAACCCCACCAATCACCCATATCTGAAGTTCTTCCAGACATGGTGAAGATCTACTGAAAATGTATTGTTTTTCAATTTTCACTATTAAAAAAATAGTAAATGGACTTCAGTGATTTGAGTATAAATCTTAAGTGCTCCAGTGAACCTTTCTAAAGACAATAAATAATAATAAAAAAAGGAATAGTAATTCCTAACTGGTAGGATGAGTTTGACAGCATAACCTATTCAGAGGTGGTGGATATGTACAAGTGAAAGCAAGGGATCTATTTACCCTAGATGCTTTCATTTGGATTCCTGTACTCAGTGGCCTTCCAACTGTTACACCATGTGATAAGTCAGATGTTCTCTGCCTGCAGTACATATTTTTCTGTCCTTTCACTGCATCCTCTACAATTGAGCTGAGATGAAATCAAGCACGAACCCAACATTTGGCAAACATTCTCTAGTAGCTCTGATGGAGATACATATTACCATCTGCGGAGAGATCAGTGAAGTTTATGAGGATGAGCATAATGATGTGGCTTCACAGCTGCCAACATACGGTTCTCTCCTACTAAATGTAATGATTGCCTTAAGTCAGCAATTGAATCTCAAGCTCAGGAACCATGGCCCTGCATTTCTTGAACTTGAGAACTATCGGCATCAAGAAATGAATTGCTCAGTGGTAGCAGCCTGAAGGAAAATTAAATTCAGACTATTAGACTGAGGTTGCTAAGGGCAATAGTGATTAGCAATGGGATGTGGACACAGAAATGAATGATATTTTTCTGATTTTAATAAGCCCATGTACAACAAGGTCAAGGATTTCACTATGGCTTTGTGGTATTTTATATTTAGTGACTTGTGATTGCAAGGGAAATGTGAAAATTGGCCTGGTCTATCATATATTTTCTATGTTCAATTAAGCAATGCTGGTTAGGATCTAAATCAATGACATATATAATTAATTGCAATAAATATTCAAACAGATGTTTCTATGGCAAGTTACATGATTAACATTAAAATCATGCAATATCAAACAGTATGAAGGACAAAGGTCATAACATTCTGTTCTGGGAAGAAGAACGTCAACATGAAAGTATGAAAATGTGGCAGTCTGCAGAAAACTTTATGCAGAAACTGACCTACTAAAAGTTTTGAGTTGGAGAGTTTCATCATTAAAGTACAATTTCAAATGGTGAATTTGAATTAAATAAAATGCAGTTCAATGTTGAATCATTTATTTCAAGCTCTATTTGTAACCTATTGAGGAACATGACCACTGCATCTCAGCACAATTTTTTTTTTTTTGTAAATTCGGGATAAGATATTAATGGGTTGCTTAGACTTGTGAAAATAAAGGATAAACCATTAGTTATTTGTTAGTTTCTTCACAGCAAGTGTCTTAATATATCTTGGATAAATGGAAATTACCACATTCTTGCTTTTCCAGGGAAGTGACTGCATCTGTAGCTGAAGCACTTTTGACCATTTCACTGCACATAAAACAGGGAAACCAACTCAATCACAAGAAGGAGGGAAATCTGAAATTCAGTCCTCAGATGTCTTTCTCTTTCTCAGCTCTTTTGTAGCTCTGCTTATGGATTACAGCCTGACAACAGAAGCAGAAGATGCTGTCTGAACAACATAAATAGCCGTAGGCACTACACAAGGCTGGAATGTCCAGCTGCCAAAATCAAAGACCACAGTAAGTGGCCACAATTTGGCTTAAAATCCTGCCTAGAGCTTAGTGTGGAAACTCGGTTTGTTGTTCAAGAGGAGCTCATCTGGAGCTTGGCAGAAATTCTGCCTGTCAACTTAAAGGCAGTCGGCTACACAACAAAGGGATCTGTAGCAAGTCAAACATGCACAAATGCCAAAAGTGGGCAATTAAACCTTGTGGGACGCAAGGATTACATCTGACTATGAGAATAAAAAGGGCCAAAAAAAAAAAAAAAGAGATGAGTAAGCCCAAACCCCAAAGGTATGGTTACTTGGCCAGGCCAGGTAATTAAAGTTGGGAGGGTGAAGTGAACACTATTCAAATAATCCAGAATATAAATCAGAACCAACAATGAGAGTGAAAGAAAGGAGCCCAAAGTATTTTATTGGGAAAACTTTAAAATTAATAAACTTCGCTAAGAATTCTTCATCCAGCCTATAGTGTGTTCAGTCATAGCCAAAAGAATTCCTCACTACCAGTGGGTCAACAAAAAAGAGATTGACTTATTCAGATTGCACTCTTCCCCAATAATAAAGTGAGAAGATTAACCTTAAAATATTACCCCAATCGCAACATTCCTGGAAAAATGGCACCGTTCCTTTTCATGTTGACCTTGCTCATCTCTGGGAGTTGTGAAAAAGATGGCACAGAAAAAAATTCTCCTCATCAGAGATACTGTATATGCTCAAATTTGCCAGCTGGAATAGAAGAGAACCAATTTGCTTACTTTTAATACTTATAATCAGAGGTGGTATTCAGCAGGTTCTGACCAGTTCTGTATAACCGGTAATAGAAATTTTGAGTAGTTTGGAGAACAAGCAAATACCACCTCTGACTGGCTCTGCCCCCATCTATTCTCTGCCTCCTGATCGGCTGGGTCTTCTTTTATTGCCCTGCACAGGAGAATAGAACTGGAAAGCAGGTTAGTGGGGTGGGGAGGGCATGGGATTTTACAGTATCATTCTCCTGGAGTGGGGTGGGAAGCAGAGGTGGTATTCAGCAGGTTCTATCCAGTTCTAGAGAACCGGTAGCAGAAATTTTGAGTAGTTCAGAGAATCGGCAAATACCACCTCTGACTGGAGATTTTAGAATACCCGTCCCCTGCCACACCCACCAAGCCACGACCATAGAACTGATAATTCTTTGAAAAAAAGAAATTAGAAAAAGAAAAAATTTTTGAATCCCACCACTGGTGGGAATAAAGATTTTACAGTATCCTTCCCCTGCCCTGCCCACCAAGCCCATCGACTCCACCAAGCCACACCCACAGAACCGGTAGTTAAATCCCACCACTGGAGTAGACTGTTTGAAAAGGTTTTAGTGGTGTGACATTTTCCTGCTTTTGAAAAACTTAAAAAGAACCTGGAGTTTCAATTATTTCTAAAGTGGCTGTGGGGCCAAAGGAGAAGGATTGCTAGAGAATTGAAACCAGAAGTCACTGTGTTAAGTCCCCATTAACTTTCTTCAGCCTAAATTCCTTCAGATGTATGAAATTACAACTTGCATTACTTAAGCCAAGCATGGGCAATGGTGCTGGTGGCTGAATATAATTTTAGTTTAAGAAATTTGGAGAACAAATAAATACATTTATTTCATTATCTTGACAGTGTGAGTCTTTTTTTAAAGCTTAAGTTTCCTGAGAAGTAATTACTGAACCAACACCCAGGCTAATGGTATCTGTCAGAGGCCTGCTAAAGTGTAATTATATTTGTTAACTAAATAACTGGATTGAAGACCTGATTACGGTTGATATTACAGTCAGCAGATTGTCTACAGATATGGATTTTGTATGGATAAATATAATGAAATATTGGACTCATGTATAAAATACAGTAATTTTTTAAAAAGCATAGTTTTATAAATATATTAGAAAGATATATAAATACATACACATACTTGCCATTATTATAATTATATATAAAATTGTAACTATTGATGTAGGGACATATTATATTCCATATTTTTATTTGCATTTTTCCTGGGTTTTTTTTTTCACTTATTTTAAGTGTTTTTATTCATTTTTGTGCATTCTGTTCCTTTTATATAATAATTTGGTTATTATTTTAAAAGTAATTCTAATCTGTCTTATGTTAAAAATTGTTTTTATGTTTGCATATTTGATCACATTGTAAGCCTCTCGGTCGCCTCAAACTGCAAGACGGGAAATAAATAAATGTAATAATAAAAGTGCAACAATAAACAAATATTAACTAAATCACTTCACAAAACCATCCTAATCCTATGCATTTAACCTGTTACTTCATCAGAGATAGTTTTTATCAGAAGATAAGTATTGTTTACTGACAAAAGGAAAGAGGGAAAAAATGCAATTTTTCACTTTGCTTTTTTGATATCTCTAGTCAAATCTAATATAGAATAGAATAGAATTCTTTATTGGCCAAGTGTGACTGGACACACAAGGAATTTGTCTTTGGTCAGCATATGCTCTCAATGTACATAAAAAGAAAAGACAGATTAGTCAAAAATCATAAAGTACAACACTTAATGATAGTCATAGGAAACAAATAAGCCTCGGTACAAATGCTTTGTCTGGAAGCATAATTCACAAAAGAGCATAAAACCTATGTCAGCATTCTGAGTAACACATCCATTGAAAGCAGAACTCCAAGGCAGATAGATTCCTTAAAGAGCATGCCTATTGGATATATTATATCGGCACAGCTGGTGAAAACCAACTATGAAGATTCTCACAGTTTTCACCTAATTAAAAGAGTAAAACTCCCCTCCCAGGTGTCACCAGGCACATTGTCAAATGAATATAGCTGGCAGGCTCCTCTCCTCCTTCACTAAGCTACCTGGCCTTGATTCCCACAGGAAAACATTTTATTCTGACTATAAGCTGGGCTATCTACTTCCCCCTCCATTCCCCCGCTCAGGCTTCGTGGCAACTATGAGGCAGCACAAGATGGCTTCAGCCAGGTTCACTTCAGAGTTGACATGCTAATTGTTCAAGGTATACTACAGACAGAGTTAAGTTTTAATATTGAAGTGATTATGCTAAAAAGAAAACATTAAATCTCAATTTAACAGTTACTGAGTTACCGGTTACTGAGAGCAATGGACAACGGCCTCCTGGAATAATGAACTAAATACATTCTATTGAAGTAAAAGTCAAATGACATAAATTCATGTGAATGGTATGCATTTAGATTTAATGGACATTTGGAAAAACAGATTCCGCCTCCTATTAAGTAATCCTTTAATTGAGTTTTTATTGTATTGTGCACTATTCTACATATCTACATTGTGCACAGAGTCTGAATATCTTAGTATTGACAGCTTTCAGAAAAATCACAGATGATAAAAATACAGTGTGTTCAGTTCCAGCATATGGAAAAACATTGTATTGTATGCCTTTAAAAAAATTGTCATAATATCAGTTTTTTTTCATGAATACAAAATTTGAAGAAAAATGAAAAAAAATCTTTAAAATTTGAGTAATTTTAAAGTAATTTGAGAGGTTGACACAAAAAGAAGGGAGTCAATTTATTTTTCAAAACACCAGAGGGCAGGACAAGAAATAATGGATAGCAACCTGGAATTGGGAAGAAACTTCCTAACAGTGAGGACAATTAACCAGTGGAACAGCTTGCTTTCAGAAGTTGTGGATTCTTCATCACTGGAGGTTTTTAAGAAGAGACTGGACAGTCACTTGACTGAAATGGTGTAAGGCTGTAATGGTGAACCTATGGCACGTGTGGCATGCAGAGCCCTCTCTCCGGGCACATGAGTCATCGCCCCAGCTCAGCTCCGCCGTGTATGCATGCAAGTGCCTCTTGCCAGCCAGCTGGTCTTCGGGTCTCTGCTGCGCATATGCCAGAACAGGGTACATGTGTGGGGGTCGCAAACGCATGCACAGGGGGTGAGGCACAGGGGTGGCAAGTCACATGTACATGCATGGGGAATTGTGTGCGCATGTATAGGGAAGCGCACATGCATGCACGGGAATGCATGTTCAGGGCACACACATGTTACATTTTGGGGATTCATGCCAGTGGTGGGATTCAATTTTTTTTACTACCGGTTCAGTGGGCATAGCTTGGTGGGCGTGGCAGGGGAAGGATACTGTAAAATCTCCAGTCAGAGGTGATATTTGCTGGTCCTCCGAACTTCTCAAAATTGCCATTACCGGTTCTCCAGAACTGATCAGAACCTGCTGAATATCATTCTGATGCATGCACATGCATGCAGTTTGGGCACTTGGTGCCAAAAAGGTTAGCCATCATTGGTGTAGGGTCTTCTGCATGAGCAGGGGGTTGGACTAGAAGTCCTCCAGGGTTCCTTCCAGCTCTATTCAGTTTTAGAAAGAGCAAGAATTAGCATTTAGAATAAAATATGCAAATGAAACTATACATGTAATTTCATAACTGTAAATAAATTATTGATTTTAAAAAAATAAAAATGTTCTTTACGCTTTGAGATTTAGGCCATTTTTTTCTTTCTTAATTAAATTGTGACAGATCAAGGAGATACTGAAATGAACAGAAACTGAGAGAGAGAGAGAAAAGAAGGAAAGCAGGGCAATGGCTGACATTCAGTACCTATATTGGAGACTACATATGGCTTAAGTAACTCAAGCCCAACCGAGATTATTAGAGATTGTCATGGCTGGCAAACTCTTACATAGAAATTAATAGAAGAAACAGAAATGAAGTGGTCAAGAAGTATACAAGTAGTCCTCACTTACCAACTGCTTGTTCAACAACTATTCAAAGATACCAAGGCACTTTAAAAGGAGATTTATTACTAGACTTTGCACTTACAACCATTGCAGCTCTCCCTGTGATTCAGATGCTTTGCAATCTATTTACATTTATGACTGTTACAGAGTCAGATGGTCACATGATCATCATTTGTTATCTTCCCAGCCAGCTCCCAACTCAATGGAGAAGCTGGTAGGAAGTTGCAAGTTGCAATCCCATGACATTGTGCTTAATGATTATGAGTGATTTGGTTAACAACCGCAACCAGAGCTGATGTCATAAGTCAGCAGGTTCATGTGACATTTCACTTTGTGACTGCATTACTTAATGATGGAGTTGCCGGTCCCAACTGCAGCCAGTAAATGAGGACTACCTGTAATAGCAAATAAAACAAAATTGGTTAGCTAATTGTAAAACACACCAATTGATATTCATTGCTACAGCTGAACTTTTCAGAATTTCTTGGGTATTTCAATGCATTGATCCTGTAAGAGCTGACCTATCACTAAGATCTGCTATCACTTTTTGCTGGAAATATCAAAAGGTTTCATGCTGCCATTGGGATAATGAATAGCCAACATTCCTATCCTCCATCATTTTATTCAACTTGCTTTAAAAGTGTTGGTTTGAAATGGTGAGCTCAAAGCTTGGTTCTTAAATATACCAACAACCACATAAGATCAGCTGTTAAATGGCAAACACAAGTTTTGAAGCATTTGGACAGAGGATCCTTTAAGATCTGTCATACTTTCATAGAAAGTTAATACATAAATTAGCAAGAAAAACGTATACTTACACACATTGAAATAAATCATTTTGACTTATAGGAATCATTAACTTTCATCTTTATGAACATTCATAAAAACGTCGAAACCTCAACTTCAAACCAGGACATAAAAACATGGGCTAATTTATTCATCCCATTTACTTTGCCAGCACATTTTTCAAGTTAATTAAAGGAACAGGTACAACACTGTAACATTAATGTTATCTAGGTTAAATTAGTTTTGGCAAATTGTGAAACCGTTATGATTGGCTTTACACAGACTGATGGCTTCCTTGCAAAGATAAAATAGCAACAACTACATAAAAATACTGCATGTTCATAAAATACAAATAGTTAGCAAAATGAAATAGAAGCAAAGTGAGGAAAAATGAGCAAATCGGAGACTAGAGTTAATTTTAGAATCTTTGTCATTTGTAAAAATTGGACACATAAAAGAACATAACAGTGTTAGAAGGAATAATAATTATATGAACTGTACAATGAAAATAGTTTCTGGAAATGTGTGTAGTCATGTAGCAAAAGTAATAACTAGGGATGTTATCTAAATTAGACAACAGTTGGCTCTAGCAACTATTCACAATACCCAGGTATTTTTCTTTAGGTATAAGAATGCATTAACATATGTCAACAATAGTTCACACTTTATTGTTTTCTTTTGTTTTGGAGTGTGGACAGTGATCTTCTCTGTTTATTGATAGCTAATCTTACTGCTTTCATATCAAAGATAGATGACTTTCAATATAGCATTCATTGACAAGAGTAGTTTTCTGTCTTCTGCACAGTAGTGGATTTGTAGCTGTGCAGATGCAGATAGATAAACTCAACAAGATGTCCATAACAAAGTACATTTATTAGCTCATCAGGTATCCTCATAACTCACATTTGTGATGAAGTTCTTTTTAATGATCAATCCTTTGTATATATGCCTTGTAGGTAAAAGATGGTTATCTCCTAACCCATCTCGTAGCGATAGAAAGCAGCTACCATGAGTCCGTGAGTTCAGGCAAAAGTGAGGAAAAACTCCTCCAACCCATCAAGGGTCATTTTAGTGACCAATCAGGATTACAGATGTGGTCACGTGACATGGACTACATTTCCCAGGATACCTTTACTACATTTACCATGATGCATTCCCTTAAGGGGACTAAGTAACTATCCAATTCCCATAGACTGACTGGGACAGCACAAGTAGAGATTACAAGAACTTAAGTCTAATGGACACCTGATTGGAGAAGCCTATTTTATGATATCAAAAATAAAAGTATATATTTGAAAAGTACACAAATTTCTTTATTTGTGAAAGTGTCTGAACTAAGGAGCAATTGCTCTTTAACCTTGTACTCCCAACCTTTCCTCTGTTTTACAATTCAAAAAACTTTCATGGGTGTCCTTGATAATTTTCAGTCCAGGTACTTATAAAAACCAGCTTACACAGTTGGTTATTAAAGGACTCCTTTAATATCTAGAAATATTGAATTTATTGAACCTGAACACTAATTTTACAAAAAGATGCTCTGCTTTGAACTCTCTCTATATCTTTAGATGCTACTTTAATAATGCTTAGGTTCCTTGATTAGTTTCTACAAGCCTTGGACTTTGAATTTAACTGTAGATTTACCAACACATAATAACTAACTTAAGATGCATACACTATGCACTTAAATTTCAAAAATCCACCAAGCTGCAATGAAACAGTACCATATTATATTCTGTAACATACAAACTGTAAAGACTTATTTCTATGACAGCTTTGCAAATACAAATCCATCCATCCAACTGTTTGCTTTGTTTTTTTAGGTCAGTAATAAAACTAAAAGTGATGCATCCAGTCATATATTGAGAAGGTGTAGTTTCTCCAATTACTTGACAATGATGCTTGTAATTAATGTATACCAGACTAGACGCATATCGCTTCCCAAGTTTTATTTAATATTGTAATTGTGCAGACTGATATTCAGCAGCTTTAGATAGAGCTGTCTGAGGTTAAATATGGAATGATGTTTTCTGTCCAAAATATTTAACTAGCATGTCATGCTTGATACAAAGCACTGAGACTATTAAGACTTACTGACAGAAAAACCATACGTGCCTGCAGCTTCTCATATTACAAGATGAAAAGTAACAAATGTTTGGATTATTGAAATAAGTGATAATGAATTCATGCCTTCAATACAGTTTCAGAGTTATGGCTTCCATATTCAAGAGGATCATATGTCAAATTATAGCACGCGGCAATATTTCCCACAAAACCACTGCTGGTTCTTCTGCCTTTGTGATCAGTATGAATGCCATAGCATCACTGCAGAAGATACCATGGCAACGCTCAGATGATTCCAGAACAAATAAAAGACAACTTTGAATCAGCTTAGCTCTAATAGGCTGACAGCATGGGAAAGGACCAAAAAGACCATCTGATGCGATCTGCATGACTTGTGTCCACCAAATGAGTTGAGGATATCATCTTTTTCAACCCAAAGCTGAAACAAAATCAGATTTCCTTGAATACCCATATGTTCAGGCTTTCCTATTTTACCTGTACCTCTGTGTATATTGACTCTCTCTTTATAAGTTTCAACTTCCGATTTGCAATTGAAATATAAACACATCTAGAAAAACATTGTAGGGAAGAGGGGATCCTGACTGAAGGATTATTCTGTGTAGAAAGAGTGACATCTCTTCTTTTATTTACTATTTACTCTTCTTTTTATTACTAAATTTATATGCCACTCATTTCAAAGTGATTCTGAATGGCTTCTTCTCGTATTACTGTGTTCTTAATCTGAATTAAGGCAGCAAGTGAGAAAGGAAACCAATTATGTTATACACCCCTTTTTTTAGACAGCAAAGTATAGCGTGGCATTGCTTGACATTAAGATGTGAACGCTTTCCTCATTTATTTTAGAACATTCTGTGTGTCTTGCCTTTCACAGCAAATACAATTATTCTGCTCAATGTTCCAATTCCTAACTGACACTTAAAATCACATTCAAATGAAGGACAGGAAGGTGATGCAAAGTGGAGAAGACTGAAGCGATATGCAAATGCACCTTCTGCCACCCATGTTTTAGGATACTCTCCTGTATCTTCAGAATGATAGTTCTGCTGTATATTATGAGCAAATTAGAACAAGTGCTCAAGCAATGCAAACATGTTTAGTTTGGCATTTTTAGGCAAGGCTGCTTCAAAAATTGTGTTGGATCTTAGTATGCCCTCAAACAATCTTTTTGGCCTTTCAAGAGGACCAAAACAAACTCTTATAAACAACAGGACTGTTTTCTGGCCCACTGGTGGGATTCAGAAATGTTTACTACCAGTTCTGTGGGCATGGCTTGGTGGGCATGGCGTGGCTTGGTGGGTGTAGCAGGGGAAGGATACTGTAAAATCTCTATTCCCACCCTACTCCAGGGGAAGGATACTGCAAAATCTCCATTCCCACCCAACTCCACTAACCTGCTTTCCAGCTCCGTTCTCCTTTGCAGGGCAACAAAAGAAGACCCAGCCAATCAGCTGGGACTCAGGAGGCAGAATAGATGTGGGTGGGGCCAGTCAGAGGTGGTATTCCAAACTACTCAAAATTTCCACTACCGGTTCTCCGAAATACTCAAAATTTCTACTACCGGTTCTCCATAACTGGTCAGAACTTACTGAATACCACCTCTGTTCTGGTCATATTATGCAGCTAAAAATTTAGAAATAGTAACATGATTTGTGTGACATTTCAGATGTCAGGAGAATATCCTGGCCTCCTCCTCAAACTGCAATTATACTAAAATATTCTCCCACAAGTGCTGCCATTACATACCTGCATCCTAATGTTTGATGCAAGGACACAAGTCCTGGCATTTCCAGGATGAAACCAATACATATTGTCATTTCCCTCCATCGCTCTCCTTTGGACATCCATGGGAATAGGGTAACAATTATGAACTTGTCACCCCCAGAAACAGAGCTTTGCTGCAACTTAACTAACATAATTTCAATCCACTTCAACTTGTTGTTCCCATAGGTGTTGGTTTTCATCATGTAAGATTTTATTTTTTAAGAATGCAGGAGAATAATGCTATATCCTTGCTTCACGTACACTGCATTGAAATAATGCAATTCATTCTTCAATGTCTGTATTTTTATTGCTTCATTATTGTTTTATATATATATAGTGTGTGTGTGTGTGTGTGTGTGCGCGCGTGTGTGTGTAGGGGCAATCAATTTGTTATTCTTTAAATGTTTCAATTACAACACATTTCAATTGCCAATATAGTCTGGGAATGATGAGAATTGAGACCTAAACGTTCTGCATTCCATTTGCTTCGTCCACTAGTAAAGAGTTTTAAAACTTTCTCTTTGCTAATATGAATAGCAGCAAAAAAAACTGTGTGCTTTTCTGCAGGGTACTTTAAGCTGCTTGCCTTCCATGTTGAAACAGGCTGGAAGTAAAGCTGGCATAAGCATTGCAATCCATCCCTCCACTTTGGCAATTGTACTTGCCAAGTGATTTGTCCTGACAGCCCTTTCTTACTTTAACCAAATACCCACTGGTGAACTCTCTCTTTTATCACTGTTAAATAACATATTATGTGCAATTTAGACAGTTTCAGTCTTCCAACTATCTCAGCTTCTATTCCTTCTGTGTAATCAGTGAATGATGCATATATGATATATCCCCCACCCCCCAATCTTTTGGCTAACATCAAGTGTAGTAATGTGATCCTGCCGCTGATGGATCAGCCAACTTCTTTCCCTTTGTCACTTATGCCAGGATAGCAAGCACTAATCGCTGTCTTTCCCATGGATGATCTTTGCAGATAAGTAGCTTCCGCCTTCTGATCTTCTGATTGAGCCTTCGCTCTGTTGACTCCCCTTCTGTATGACACTTTTAAATATCCCATTCTAGTATCTCCAGCAATCTCCCCAGGAACTCTGGATGTCCTTTTCCATCATATTCCTGCATTTCATCCATCCTTCCATAGAACAGTTTTAAAAAGGTAGAAAGAACGATCCAGCAGTTTATTAATTCACCAGTGGACAGGTTAAAACCAAAGATCCAGCAGTTATTGGGTGGACCAGTTAAAAGAAAAAAGAAAAGACCATCAGTAGAAGGTTAAAATAAATAGGTTTACAAGAAAAGCTGAATAGATTTGTATAGTGCATACCTGTTGTTCAAATTTTTCACCAGAATATTGATACCCACATTTACTAAACTGGTTCTTCAGATGAACAGTATCTCTGGGTACCTAAGGAGCCCCTGTGAAGCTTGAAATAGGCCCCTGTCCTGTGTATGACCATCTGATCCATTTTCCTTCTCCCTCCTGGAAGAGTTTTCTCCTGGGCAAATGAAGAGATTGCTTAAACAATTCTCTCCTAAGAGACAATTAACACCCTCCTGCTGGTGTGGACTGCTATTTGAAGTGACTCCATACTAGTAGCCTTCAACCTCTTACTAAATAAATGGGACTGAGATATTCTTTTCAACCTGTATTGTGTGCTTGCTTACTCTCTTGTAATCTCTTCCTTTCCAATGAGTGTAAATACAAGCATTAATTTTCCCTTGCTAGTTATCCTGGAGCTAAGGTGAGGATTCCAAAAGGCAGGGGAATGAGTGAAAAGGACTATAAGAGTTGTTACCCCTTTTTTCCAGCTTCCTCTCAAGTTCCAGAACATGAACCTTCTCATCATTAAGACTCACCTGGCTGTTTGGGTGATATCCTCCCATTGTTATTATTTAGGTTCAATTTCTTAATGAACATTTTTTTCCAAGACTTATTCCTGTCTTGGCATCTCTCTTGGTATTTTCCTTCTTTGGCATCCCTCCGGTAAATTCTAATTTAAGAATCAACACACAGATTAGTGGATGCAGCTTCATACAGCAAAGTGTATTCCATCTTTATGAGAGAAGGTCTCTTCAGAAGGCAACAGATTTTCTAGCAGCCCATGATGAAATGACCATAGAGAGTACCAACCAGTGACCTCAGGAGACAAGGGTTCTCCACCACACTAGCCTTGCAGGGAATTAAATAATGTGCAGAAGACTGGTCATACAGCTCTACTAGAACACAACTCCTGACACCAAGCAAGAAAAGACTGCTTTTGGGAACCCTGTGCATTCCTGTTTTCCAACAATGATTAGTGAATTATCTTCATGCTGGGGCAAACTGATGAGCATTTTGTAAGAGATTTTCACTTCCTAACTTCTCACTTCCACATAGGTCACCAGTCCTTCACATGGCTCAGCCAGAAGTATTTGGGAGACATTTAATGGCTTCTTGATTTAGGACTTAATGACAATGGTTACTTATGGTAATGTTTAATTGTTTTTTTTTTTAAACTGGGACTCAATTTTGATTATTTGCAGAGAAGAAAGAGACAAGGGGTTTATTTAAAGGGAAAGAATGGAGTCAGGTTACGTGTAATAGATATAATTTGTATATCTGCAAATTATAATTTACATAAGGTTTATGCATTGATACAAACTGGGGGTAGATAGGGAATGAAGAGAATTTGGTTTTATTTTAAGAAATAGCTATAACTTCTTAATGTTCATACTTGCTGGGAATAAAAGGGAAGGTTTCTTTTTTCTTTTTCTATCTTTTCTTTCTTTTCTTCTTTTTTGGCACTTTCTTAGTTTTTAATGTTTTTTAATGTATCTCTTTATTTTGTAGTTGTGTAATCTTTGCTTGTATAATATAAACTCAAACTATAAAGTCACTTGTTGAGAGGGGCAGCCATAAGGATCAAATAAATAAATCAAACACCTTGCCAAGAAATAAAAAAAATAGTCCTGATAACTTCCTGTATTCTTGGGTCCATCTTTCCTAACTTTTAAAAGACAAATCAAATGATATTTCTTTCTCTGCCTTCCAATTTTAAATTTGCAGAGATAAAATTGCTTGCTAATAAGGCCAAAGAAATCCATATGCAAAAGCTAACTATATAATCAGTAGTTTGAAAGATTAAGTGATTTAGATGACATTTAATTAACTTGACTGTTAGCCATGTTAGGCCGCATAAAGCACAGCATGCTTACATTGGCAGTCTTAGGGCTATTAACAACATTTGATCATCTTTATTGCCCTGATCATTGCCCCCTTTATTGAACGTTTGCCATTTGAAAATGGCAATTTAAAGTTTACTTTCAAGGCAGTTGGGTGCTGCCTGGATAGGAAAATCAAACTAAATTCAGTTATCTACATGAGCAGTTGCCTTTTCCCGAAATAATAATTCTTATCACTTCTCAAAACTGACATTTAAAAAATGACTAAGACCATTTTGAGTTTGTATGTAAATGTTACCCATTTAAGAAAGTGTCGCAAGTTAGATTCAAATAACTTCAAACACGTTTAGCAGTGAACTGTAAGGAAAAAGTTCTGATGGGGAAAAAAAAATCCTGTCAAATTTTTGGGACAGCAGTTGGGAAACTTAAGGCAAATTTGCTTACGTATTTATCAAGTCATCAAAAGCATAAAAAAGTAAAAGTTAGAATATTTTGGACATGTGCTGCAACACCCAGAAAATACGGCATGCTTCACTTAATTCTCCAAGAAAAGATGGAAGGCAAATGAGATTCAGGCAGAAGAAGAACATCATGGCTTCAAAAACTAAGGGACTGGTCTGGACAAAACTCAACAGCACTTTTCCATGTGGCTGTTGATAAAAATAGGATCGCCAATATAATCGCCAACATCCAATAATGGATATGGCACAAGGAGAAGTATTTATCAAGTCAAATACAGTCCATAATTTATTGCAAATTCTCAGGTTCTTGATCAATCATGCTTCTTGCAAGCCCATTTTTAAATCATACCAACCTTCTTTAAAACCCATATAAAAATGAAAGCAAACAAGCAATCCCTGCCTATCTTCCTTTCTCCCTACTCCTTTTTAAAATAATGGTGCAAATGAACAAACCCCACTTGAAAACGTCTCACAGGCTTTTAAATGAATGTCAATGTTCATCCTAATACACAAGGATGAACAAAGGCAAACATGGGAGACAAACATGGATTCAGCATAAAGAACTGTGGACTGTATTACCTTTATAGAGATATACAAAACGAAGAGCAGGCTACAAGAAGAGGTAGCTGTAGGAAAGGAAACTGTAAGACAGGATTTATTTCGTTTAAATAATATGTAAATAAAGTGAGGTTATCCACTGACAGTGCAATTAATAAAGTTCCCAAATGTTATTTTTTAATGTAAGCACAAGGGGAAATTATTACATAGATGATTGGAAAATAATTGTACTAGCTATATTCCATTTAAACAAAATGAAATGACATTTAATTTTTTAGTTGACCTATATGCTATTTTTCAAGATGTAGCTTCCTGCAGCTTCCTGCAGCATAACCTTGATAAGCTCATCGCCAAGAAAGAATTGACCATCTCTCCTTTAAGTGGAAAAGTGTCACTACACTCCAGCAACAAATAAGTCTTCTAAGAAGTTTTAATCAGACCTTGAGACAAGGAAAGAAGCACCATGTTTTCATTAAGATAATAGAATCTAAGCGAAGGAAGAGGTTGTTGCAAACTTTGGAATGTTTAAACAAACACACACTTCATGTCAATTTAGATGTTGGACATCAAGTTTCTTTATCCAATAAACTATCCAACTAGCTCAAATATTTATATAATTGGGCTTCATATCGAGCAAGCTGAACAATGTGCTATAAAGCATCTGATAATAAAGTATTCAGTGCAGGAAAAAGCTTCTGAATGTAGAGTCCTACTGATAGAACATGCAAGGCAAACGATAAGTTTCATGTCCCTAAATTATGTCCTTGGCTTGGGAACTAATAGTAAAGTGATTTTATGCAGTGCTTTTAAAATTTCGTCTGGATAGCTTTGCGGTATAAGATTTCATCAGGTTATATTGGTACTCTAGTTCGAAGGCAGATCTACAATATGTGAGATAAATACATAAAAAAAAAGATTTTTTTTAAAAAAGAACTGTGGAATCATTTAAAATACTTATGTCCAAATCTGCAAAGTGTAGTCCTCTATATCCAGCCCAAGTTAATGTATACATAAAGGCTGAAGTATCATATTTTGCAGCTGCCTATTATTGGCAGGGCAACAGAAGATAGGCACACAAATATTCTAGTTATAATCTTTCTTATGATGGTGAGATGTATTGGCTTTCTAGTATTTAAATTATAGTGATTATTCTGGAATGTTGCATATGCAAATGTTGGTATAAATTAGTATATAGAAATGTCACCCAAACTGCTGTTCTCTTTTGTTCTCTTTTGCTTTCTGATTGGAAATGCATCATTTCACTTTTTTGGCAATAGATAACTACTCATTAAATCTTTGTGGCTAGAAAATATGAATTGACTAAATACATGTAGCTCCATCCTATACGAATTTTAACTCAAAAGTCATTCCCAATAGGGCAAAAAAACAAAGACAAGACAGGGTTTTCTCCCAAATACCTGTTTTATACTATGGTCTTTATTTCTATTTTCCTAGCATATTAAATTATTATGGGATAATGGGATATTATGGGAGAAGAAGGAAATTTGTCACTAGGCATATGATTCCCATCCTTCTATGACATATACAAATCTTGGGAAAGCATGTGTTAACTTGAATACATATATCATATGGAATTCTGTAGAATAAACTGAATACCAAATCTATGGATTCTGTATTTCTCATCTCCTTTCCTTCCTTCCTCCCTCCTTTCCTTCCTTCCTAGATTTACAAGGCTCTTGACTCCAAAGCAACTCAGGTCAGCTTACACTAAAAATAGGAAACAATACACAGAAAACAATAGAAAGGGTATTCTATGAGTCTGAAGTTACCTCAACCAAAAAACACAGACCACTGGATTCCACAACACCCTACCCCAAAGTCTGGGAGAACAGCCAAATTCTTAAAGACTTCTGGAACTTCTCAACAGTGAGAACTACATAGATCTTTTGGAAAATATTATTCCAGGCTGGATCCTGAAAGATGTTTGACTGAAGCGCCTGAGGCATGCTGCCCAAACTTACTGGATGGGCAGAAAGAATGGAAGATTGGTGGGGTTTTTTATTATTTATTTGTTTATGTATTTATTTATGTATTTATTTATTTAGTATCTGAATAATAATAATAATAATGGTATTTGGAAATCTGTATATTATTATATATTATATTTGTAGGCATTGTGCTTTCTGGATATTCTTGTCTTGGATGGCAAACCTCAGACAAAGAACATTCCGTGCAAAGTGCAACGTTTGCATGTTTACTTGGAGGAAACATTTGCATGTTTACCTGGAGGAAACAAGACCTTAACACCCAGATAGGACGGAATAAAGGCAGGAACTGAAGCTTATGTTAATCCTAACTAAAGTTAATCCTAACTAGAGATGAATGTATAAACTGCTTAAGCAGACAGTAACAAAGGTAGTCTAAATAGATGTATAGTGTATAAATTAACCACTGGTATGCTACTATGGATATAGAGAGATAGAACGAACTCTGGCAAGAGAGCAGACAGCTCTTCTTATTCTCAACCTGACAATAAAGAAAGCAGCTTGTCTCATCTCCATGTGGTCCTGAGTCTTGATTCCTACAATATTAACATCCCAGGTTCTTGGGAAGAAGTTGATATGTATGAAGGCCAATACCAGCTAAATAGCTGGCACCTATGGTGTTATATTTTTGCAAACTGATTATAATACAAAGCAAAACAACATATTACATAGCCAGTACATTAAAAAAAAAGCCAAACAGATAACAAGACCTGCCAATGGCTAAGAGCAGTAAAGTTGAAGAAAGAGACAGAGATGCTAATTCTGGCTGTACAAATCCAAGCCTTTAAAACAAATGCATAGAAAACCAGAATTGAGAAAACAGCAAAAGACAGCAAAAGCGGCCTCTGTAAACAGTAGACCACCTAGTTAGCTGCTGCAAAAGGAATTAATAGACTGACTACAATGACAAAGTAGTAACAATAGTAACTTGGAATATATCTGCAAGAAATACCATTTGCCTGCAAGCAAGACGTGGTGTGACCATAAAATAAACAAAGTAATTGAAAATGAAGAAACTAAAGTGCTGTGGGACTTTAGAATTCAAACTGAAACAAACAAGTTCCTGCCGCATAATATCTCAGACCTAAAACGTGTGAATGAGAAAGACAAAAAAAAAAAAGTCTGGATAGTGGATATTGCAGTACCTGGAGACTCCAAAATAGAAGAATTGGAGAAAAATCACAAAATACAAAAACTGCAAATAAAAGTAGAATGATTGTGGCAAAAGAAAGTAAATAGTGATAGATGTCTTGAATGCAATCTCAAAACACCTGGAGCATCAGTTGAACACCATTGGCATTGACAAAAATTACCATTTGCAAAAGGCAGCTTTATTTGGAACAGCTTACATTCTGTCATGATACCTATAACACCATCAAACTATATCTAATTATCCCAGGTCTTTGAGAAGGACGCAATAGCTAGATAAAAATGTCAAATCCAGTCTAAACATTTGATTGCCTGTGCAACAAACCATAATAATATTGAACTTACAAACTAAATGGGAAACAGAAAATAAGGACTACCATCAGTGGTGAGATTCAAAAACATTTACTACCGGTTCTGTGGGCATGGCTTGGTGGGCGTGGTGTGGTGTGGCTTGGTGGGCGTGGCTTGATGGGCCTGGCAGGGGAGGGATACTGCAAAATCTCCATTCCCTCCCCACCCCACTAACCTGCTTTCCAGCTCCATTCTCCTGTGCAGGGCAACAAAAGAAAAACCAGTCGATAAGCTGGAACGCAGGAGGCAGATAATACATGGGGGCGGGGCCAGTCAGAGATGGTATTTGCCGGTTCTCTGAACTACTCAAAATTTCTGCTACCGGTTCTCCAGAACTGGTCAGAACCTGCTGAATACCACCTCTTACTATCATTTTAATTTGTCTAGAAAAAACCCCAAGGAGATTTCCTGCCAAGGAGGAAATCTCGGCAGCTCTAGCTCTAAAGGAATATTGGAATATCAAATAGGTAACCACTTTATAATAGAAAAAACAGGTAAACTAGGTTCTATTAAACCTAATAGCAACCTATCACTAATTTAATTAAATAAAATTAGACCATATGCAATAGAAAAAGTAAACCAGCTAGGCCTATCACTAAGCCCAATCCTGATTTTTTTTTTATCTCATTCACCAATTAAAAAACAAGCAAAACAACTCTTCCTTGAATAATTTACAAAAAAAAAAAACAGTAGTTCATTCTTTGGCCTCATGCATATAATCCTACAGACATGCCACCACAACAAAAACAAATTAGGAAAGAGTAGGAAGTCAAATAACCCCTATCAGCCTGGATCTTTGGTTCTTCGGGTTTTCTCCCATTGTAGAATTGGAAATATCTAGGCGACGTTGAAACGTCGCCTAGATACTTCCAATTCTACGCGGGAGAAAACCCGAAGAACCAAAGATCCACATACAAATACCCGCGAAAACCTCCAAAAACAAATATATATATATGTGTGTGTGTGTGTGTGTGTGTAAGGTTTTGAGCTGATAAATAATTAAATAAGGGAGACTAGGATAGATCTATTTCGAGCTAGTTAGCTCTCTTCAGCTAGCCATACCCTTACTGGGATTCGAACCAGGGAAGTATTACATGTGAGGCAGTTGTAATTGCCACTAGCCCACTGGCTCTATCCTGTTCAGCCGAGGCAGGGGAATAAGTATATACTTTGTGTTTCAACACCCTGTTAAGCCCCAATTAAGGGAGAAAGCATACTGCTTTCTTTTCTGTCTTTCGGCTCATCACCAGAGACCATACCGACAGAAAGCCATTTGTTTCGTTGTCTTTTGTTTACATGTGTATAAGGTTTTGAGCTGATAAATAATTAAATAAGGGAGACTAGGATAGATCTATTTCGAGCTAGTTAGCTCTCTTCAGTTAGCCATACCCTTACTGGAATTCAAACCAGGGAAGTATTACATGTGAGGCAGTTGTAATTGCCACTAGACCACTGGCTCTATCCTAACTAGCTCGAAATAGATCTATCCTAGTCTCCCTTATTTAATTATTTATCAGCTCAAAACCTAACACACATGTAAACAAAAGGCAATGAAACAAATAGCTTTCTGTCGGTATGGTCTCTGGTGATGAGCCGAAAGACAGAAAAGAAAGCAGCATGCTTTTTCCCTTAATTGGGGTTTAACAGGGTGTTGTAACACAATATATATATATATACTTTGTATTACAACACCCTGTTAAGCCCCAATTAAGGGAGAAAGCATACTGCTTTCTTTTCTGTCTTTCGGCTCATCACCAGAGACCATACCGACAGAAAGCTATTTGTTTCGTTGCCTTTTGTTTACTTAACAGGGTGTTGTAATACAAAGTATATACTTATTCCCTGCCTGAGCTGATAAGGAGAGAGCCAGTGGTGTAGTGGCAATTACAACTGCCTCACATGTAATACTTCCCTGGTTCGAATCCCAGTAAGGGTATGGCTAGCTGAAGAGAGCTAACTAGCTCGAAATAGATCTATACTAGTCTCCCTCATTTATTATTTAAAATTATCAGCTTAAAAACCTTACACACATGTAAACAAAAGGCAACGAAACAAATAGCTTTCTGTCGGTATGGTCTCTGGTGATGAGCCGAAAGACAGAAAAGAAAGCAGTATGCTTTCTCTCTTAATTGGGGCTTAACAGGGTGTTGTAATACAAAGTATATACTTATTCCCCTGCCTGAGCTGATAAGGAGAGAGTCAGTGGTGTAGTGGCAATTACAACTGCCTCACATATAATACTTCCCTGGTTTGAATCCCAGTAAGGGTATGGCTAGCTGAAGAGAGCTAACTAGCTCGAAATAGATCTATACTAGTCTCCCTCATTTATTATTTAAAATTATCAGCTATATATATTGGAGAAGGTCTGAAATATTGTCTCATTTATCTCTTTTAAACAAATGAAGAAAAAACAAATTTTCCCATAAACAGTTCTACCAGCGGAGTCAAGCCTTTGAAGGCATTTTATTGCCTGACAAAAATAGATGCACATCCCGGGCAATGCAAACATAACAATCATACATGTAATAACTTTTTTATTTCTTGTCTTCATATAGAAGGTGCTCAAACTGGCTACCTTCCAAATCCAATATCCTTTGTAAGGCTTTTTGACTGGCAGAAAATTTTAATAAACTACGGAATTCTTCTGGTCTGTTTCTAATTGAAGCCCTGGGCAATTCAGAAATCTTGATAGATATTAAAAGAAAGGTGGGAAAACCTCTCTAATAACTTCTTCCAATTTTTTTTTGCATTCAGAATTTTTTTTTTTCTGAACTTCATTCAATCTCATGCATATATTTCTGCATACTGTATTGTTTAGAAGGAACTCTTCTCTAATTTTGATTTCCTGCTGATTTGGATTGTGGAGGTTGTTTAGCTGACTAATTGAGTTATATAAGCATCATTACACAAAAGCTTCAAAATGCTTCAATCATTCTGTTTAGATGAGCTCAGACCAAAATCAATACATAATTCAAATTCATTCAAATCTGTGGTCCGAGGTGTGCCATTTAATTAGCTGCAGCATTTATTCCTCATTTATGTGGCTGAATGTTTTGAAAAGCAGCATCAAATGTTATAACACAAGCCTGCTGGGTACAAGAAATACAATTATTTATTCAATTTTCAACTAGTGATTAATTAACAAAAACCATAGTGGAGCTTAAAATGTTTGCATTAGACATACCAATTTTTTTTCCTTAGTGAAAGCTCTGTGACTTTCTCTTTTGCAAAGAAAGTGCAAATAGAAATCTCCGTGAGCAGTAGTTATAACAACAGAGAGGTTTAGATGAAATATTTTCCATTTCTTTTAGGCAGTAACATTCCTATTTCTGCAAAAATTGTACTGTTCATTTTTGATGGCTTATTTTGTCTCCTAGTACAGATCAGACTGCAAGGCGATCAAACCAGTCAGTCCTAGAGGAGATCAACCCTGACTGCTCTTTAGAAGGCCAGATCCTGAAGATGAAACTCAAATACTTTGGCCACCTAATGAGGTCTCACTGGAGAAGAGCCTAATGCTGGGAACGATTGAGGGCAATAGAAGAATGACAGAGAATGAGGTGGCTGGCTGGAGTCACTGAAGCAGTAGGCGTGAGCTTAAATGGACTCCAGAAGATGATAGAGGACAGGAAAGCCTGGAACAACATTGTCCATGAGATCACAATGGGTTGGACATGACTTCACAACTAACAAGAATAACAAATCAGAATATGAGGGTTTTATTCTTGCAATAGGGCAGAATAAAGTAGCCGAACACTGCTTTTTTCTCCTTCAAATCAGAATTAGGAATTAAGAAGGCAGGCAAAGAAAAAAAAAGTTCCTGTATATTCATAAACCAGAACTAGAACAAGGAGGGCAGGCTGCAGGCCCGTCACTTAAAGGGTTTTGGCCGGCTGAAGAGCCTTTTCTGCTGTGACCCCCACTCTTTTGAAATATCTTGCCACTTCAGGTGATGTTTACCCCACTCTTTTGAACTTCTGAAAAGGCATTAAAAGCTGGTTCTGCCAGTTGGACTGGGCCTCGATGGGGGCACTTTTTGCTGGAGGTGGCTGGTTGATTAACAGAGGAAATGGTACCATTGTACTGATCTAGCCTTTTGCCACTTGTCTCTATAGTCAGTGTTTTTAGTATTTTTATATTTGTGATTTTAATTGTAAGCTGCCTAGATTCGCTTTTAGAGTAACATAGACAATACATACATACATACATACATACATACATACATACATACATACATACATACATACATACAATACATACAATCCTTGGTTATATAAACCAAGTCATAGAATCAAAATTACCTCAAGTACTATAATAGTACTGTTTTATAAATCCTTAGTAAGATCACATTTAGAATATTGCATCCAGTTTTGGTTACCACATTACAAAAAAGATGTTGAGACTTTGGAAAAAGTGCAAAGAAGCATAAATAAGATGACTGAAAGCCTAGAGACAAAAATATATGAAGAATGGTTTCAGGAATTGGACATGGCCAATCTAGAAAAAAAAGGACTAGAGATGACATGATAGCAGTATTCCAGTATTTGAGAGGCTGTCACCAAGAAGAAGGGGTCAATTTATTTTCCAAAGCACCAGAAGGCAAGACAAAAAAACAATGGATGGAAATTAATGAAGGAAAGAAGCAACCTGGAATTGAAGATAAACTTCCTAACAGTGAGGACAATTAACCAGCTTGTCTTCAGAAGTTGTAAGTGCTTCATCATTGGAAGTTTTTTTTTTTTAAAAAAGACCCTATCTGAAATGGTATAAGCTCTCTTGCTTGAGCAGGTGGGTTAGACTGGAAGATCTCCAAGGTCCCTTCCAGCTCTTTTCTGATTGTTGAAATAAATAAATAAATAAATGAATGAATGAATGAATGAATGAATGAATGAATGAATGAATGAGCAAGCAATCAAGCATGCCAAACTGTGAAAAAGAACCCCCCCAAAATTGAAACACTGCTTTCTAAGTGGCAACTAATCTAATAATTTCACTTCACTTGCCCTTTTTCAGAATCCTGGGGCCAAAGTGCCACCTGTAATCTTTGGTTTCTAAACTCAAGGCCTCAGTACATTTCCAAACACTGAGTACTGGAATGCAGAGAAGCAAATGTGTTCGCCTCAGGCCATTAATTTTTAAGGCCTTGGTTCTTGGAGAAATTTGTCATATGACTAGACCACTCTTAAATCTGCAAACAATCAGCTGTGACCACACTTGGTTCAAAAGAATCTTCTTTTTATTTTCTTCTTTTCAGAGGTGGGTAATGGACAGGCCAAGATCTGGTTGTGTTTTTCCACTTATTTTTTTTTTAAATCAAAGGTTTCTATTATTTGAATGCATAACAAAACCTATTAATCAGAGTGGCATGACTTTATGTGCGGTATATTATTAGGGCATTTCCCATAAATGGGTCCAGAGAAAGCACTTACCTGTGATAGATGGTGCTTTTCTAAGAAGTGATTTACACATGTACCCAAATGTGTAATGGCCCAAATTCCCTAGAACCAAATAGGAGTACAGTTCTACTAGCAGTAATTTCAGTACTCTAAAGCAAATTTTGACACAGAAATTCAGTCTTAAGTGTCTTTTAGCTCATTCTTCCAAAGGAAGTATGGTAAACTCAGAGATGGTATTCAGCAGGTTCTGACCAGTTTTGGAGAACCGGTAGTGGAAATTTTGAGTAGTTTGGAGAACAGGAAAATGCCACCTCTGACTGGCCCTGCCCCTATCTATTCTCTGCCTGCTGAGTCCCAGCTGATCGGCTAGGTCTTCTTTGGTTGCCCTGCACAGGAGAACAGAGCTGGAAAGCAGGTTAGTGGGGTGGGGTGGGGAGGGAATGGAGATTTTACAGTATCCTTCCCCTGCTACGCTCACCAAGCCATGCCCACTAAGCCACACCTCGCCCATTAGATTTTACAGTATCCTTCCCCTGCCACGTCCACCAAGCCACACTCACAGAACCGGTAGTAAAAACATTTGAATCCCAACACTGGAAGATAGTTCTGTGACCATGATCTTGGAAAATTCCACTACCATCCTGGTCATGGGGTCAAGGGAAGCTTCTGCAGGGAAGCTGCTATGTTGCAAGGGAGCTAGTCCCAATCCCAGCTGATCTCTAGAGGCCAACCTAACAAACAGGATCTCACAGCTCGAATACCACGATCAATTTTTTGATAACAATCATCTCTCTTCTACACTTTCCCTGGGACCTCTGCAGATTCTATATCCAAATCCCAGCAAGGCACATTTCTGAGAAGGAACATTCCCTCCAAGCCCAATCGGATTTCAGTCATATACATCCATGATCACATCACAAATGAGGAAGGCCTTGCTACTACAGATTGAGCTGCAAAAGCAGCAGCTGAAAGCCCAAACTTCCAAATGTCCTGGTTTGTTGTCTAGGAAATGGATTTGAGTGTGGGAGACTGAACTCAATTTGGCACTGGTTCAAGTCACCAGGCCCTATGTTGGGGCCTTACCCCTAACTTAAAGGTGGCCTGCTTCCTGTCTCCCACCGTAACTCCTGCTACCTATTGCCACAGAGATGTTCTAACCTGCCTTTAAACCCTCATAGATCCTTCCTCTCCCTACCCATGCAGCTCCATCCCCAGGATTGATGGTTCCAACCATATCACACAGAAAAGTAATTTATACTCTGAAGGATTGTCTGGTTTGTTAGGGCACTTTTGCTCATGCACTTAATGCTCTCAGTCAACAACACCTCTCTTCAACCAGCATCTACACACCCACTAGGCACCCTAAGCCAGCCACCTCTCACTAACTGCTTTTACTCACTCTCCCCCCCTCCCAACTTGAGAATGACTTAAGTTGTTGTCCTCTTTCCAGATCTTACAAGTGGCCCTCATCTCTTACCAAAACAAACAAACAAACAAACCAGAGGTGATATTCAGCAGGTTCTGACCAGTTCTGGAGAACCGGTAGTGGAAATTTTGTGTAGTTTGGAGCAGCGGTCACCAGCTGGTGGGCCACGGCCCACTGGTGGGCCGTGAGAAAATTTTGGTGGGCCGCAGAGAAATCTCACCCCCACAGCACACCCCCCCCAAAGCAATTAATCCAAGCTGCGCAGAAACACAAGGCTGCTCAGCCCACATGGCCCGCGGGAACCCTCCCCGCCTACACACTCCTTACCTGGCAAACTTGTCTGCTAAGTTGCTATTTTTCCTTTTTCCGACCATCATCTGTTCTGCTGCACTGGGAGATTTAGATTAGCTAGGAAGCAGGAAATGGTTGGATTTCTTGCTTTCTAGCTAAGCACAGCCAAACCTCCTTTAGGATTGAAGGTTTGTTTGCAAGCAAATTCAGTGCAGACTCGGAAGCAAATTTGAGAGACTGAGCTAGCCGATGGTAGATAGATCACTGAATGTTTCTGTGAGCAACTCAATCTGCCTGCTTTGCCTGATTTTGGATAAAAGTTGCTCTTTTTTTAAATAAAAAATTCAATATTTACATACATAGTGTGTTGTGAGTTAATTTTGTGAGTTTGCTTGCTAGCAAATTTTATGAGTTTGCTTGCAAGCAAATTTTATGTGGCAGACTGAGCTAGCCAATGGCAGATAGATAGATTTCTGAATGAATCTGTGATTCTGTGAGCAACTCAATCTGCCTGCCTGCTTTGCCTGATTTTGGGTAAAAGTTGCTCTTTTTTTATAAAAAATCCAATATCTATATAAATATTTATAATATTTACATACAAGCTATGCCCAGCCAGTCACATGACCACCAAGCCACACCCACAAATTAGGCCATGCCCACAGAACCAGTTAGTGGTCCCTGGGATCTAAAATTATGAGTTTGGTGGTCCCTGAAGTCCAAAAAGTTGGCAACCCCTGGTTTGGAGAACCAGCAAATACCACCTCTGACTGGAGATTTTACAGTATCTTTCCCCTGCCACGTCCACCAAGCCATGCCCACAGAACTGGTAGTAAAAAAAATTGGAATCCCACCACTGAAACAAACAACCCTTCACCAAATTCCATTGTTTTGGAATAATCCAAGAGAAAAGGGAATATTATCAAGTTATTTGTCATGATCTAAATGTGTGTCCAACTGCAAAATGTCTGCAAAAAAGAAAAGGTTACAAATTCTGTGCAATTTTCTTCTCTCCTTTGGAATTATCTTGTACTTTCCCCTCTGGAAAAGTTAGGATATTCCTTCAAATCATTCCAGAGTTTGCCCAAGGAACCATTTGTAAGAGAGAAATCTTATAGCTACTATTGAAACAGAAGATTCAATTAGATCTCCATCAAATGAATATCACGTGCAAGTTCAAGAACAAACTGAAGTTCTTACTTTTCATACTTACTATACTTCGTACTTACTATAATGTGATGTTTACTAGTATCTCGTGGCAATTACCCATAGTATTGATTTTTTAAGATATACATGTTTTAAATTCGACAGACGAATAGTTCATAGTTATGTTGTACTCATTTTTGTTATTGTATTATCTTTTTCTTCCTTTTTTCAGCCTTCCAGAATGAAGGCTGTTTCTTTTCTGCCAACTTCTTGTTATCTTAAGACAAGGGTCTTCAAACTTGGCAAGTTTAAGTCTTGTGGACTTCAACTCCCAGAATTCCTGAGCTAACATGACTGGAGGAGGAATTCTGAGAGTTGAAGTCCACAAGTCTTAAAGCTGTCAAGTTTGAAGACCCCTGTCTTAAGACATTGTTTTTTCACAAGTAGCTGACTAGAAGTTGAATAAATGAAAATTCCACTCAGCAAATTACCTTGCAATGTATTTACTCTTAGATATGTACATATTTATTGCACCCAACTATCTGGCTCCTCATTTTACAGACCTCAGAAGGATGGAAAGATGAATTGAAATAGTCAAGACTGAAGTCCAGGCTATGGACAGAGTTAGCTGCAATACAGGATTCTAACTACTGCATCACCTCAGCTCTTCCTAATTTTTATCAAGAAAATCCTCCTAGTGTCTTGTTTTCCGATTTCTTCACAATACAATTCATCCTAGCAAGTTTTCTTAGTGGTTTGTTGCTCAAAATCATTTAATTTTATCTTGTTTGTAGTCATCAAGGAATTAGAGATCAGCAGCCTTTTAATTATATGTGAAATAGTCCTCTGACTTGCCCTGTATCAATTCCCATGAGGGAATGCTGTAATTATTGACTTCTTCTCTTAAAAATAATTCAAAACAGTGCCATTGATCTACAAATAAACAGTGCAAGAATATCATTAAAAACCACAATAATCTCTCCTGTTATTATACAAATGTCATTGGACCAATTCAAGGAAAATAATGGGCAAAAGGTAGAAATCCATGGCGGAAAAAGAAATTTGAAAAAAGTCAATAGATTCAGAAGTGTTACAAAGTTTGGAATAAACTGAAGGAGTATAGCGAGTGAGAGCAATGTAAGGAACTTATCAGTATTTCTCCAAACAAGACTTTTTCAGATACACCGAAATAAAAAGGGGAAAAATAAAATAGTAAACCAGTTGCTCAGAAAAAAATTGGCAAAAAAAAATTGTTAACGATTAAAAAGCAAACCTACTCAATTCCTATTTTAGTTCAATTTTCTCCAACAAGGAAGTAAATGTCTTACCATACAGCTAACAATAATAGACTAAAGGATCAAAAAATATAGCCTGAGGCTCACATAAACATGGACAAGAAGTACCTTTTTTTACTTTGAAAGCATTCAAATCTGTGAACAAAAGTGGGGGGGAACCCTCCAGATTCAAAGGATATTGAAGGAACTTACTTACTAATCCTTCTCTATTTGAGAAATCCTTTGAAAACTCCTTGAGGGGTCTTCCCACCAGGTATCCTCCCTATATCAAAATATGGAACCATTAACCTCTCAGACTGACATCAGTAGCTAAGAAAATATAGAAGCTATTATCAACCGTAGTATAATTCCAAATCATGGAAAGTTATAGTTTCACTTGATTCTGATTGCATCACAAGTATTAAACAGTATACTTTGGGAAGATTCAGATAAAAACAGAATCATTTGATGAAAGATAATCACAATGCCCAGGCAATTGAAAATTGCATCAGCAGAAAATCGACCCGCCGCCCTGTTTAGAGTGCTCCCGCTCCCTGTTTGGGCCGGGAGCACGGGAGGATCTCTTGCAGGGAAGGGTGGAGGAGTTTTCACAATTTCTGCATGATAAAATCACTCAGATTTGGGCCGGGTTGGACTCTAGTTGGGAGGTCCCGGGGGAGGTGACCGCGGCGAATCTTGAGACGGTTATCTGGGATGAGTTCGACCCTGTGACCGCTGAGGGTATAGACAGGTTGCTGGGGCGGCTGAATGCCATCACATGTTTATTGGACCCTTGCCCCTCCTGGCTGGTCTCTACCACCAGAGAGGTGACGCGGAGTTAGCTCCAGGGAATTGTTAACGCTTCTTTGATGGAGGGCTCGCTGCCCACTGCCTTGAAAACTGCAGTGGTGCGACCCCTCCTTAAGAAGCCCTCCCTGGACCCAACTCTCTTGAACAACTATCGTCCTGTCTCCAACCTACCCTTCATGGCAAAGGTTGTTGAGAGTGTGGTGGCAGGTCAGCTTCCCCAGTACCTGGATGAAGATACATACCTGGATCCCTTCCAATCGGGCTTCAGGCCTGGACATAGTACTGAAACGGCATTGGTCGTGTTGGTTGATGATCTCTGGAGTGCCCATGACAGGAGTTATTCCTCTGTCCTGGTCCTATTAGACCTATCAGCGGCTTTTGATACAATCAACCATAGTATCCTATTGTGGCGGTTGGGGGGTTGGGGGCACCATGTTGCGGTGGTTCGCCTCCTTCCTCTCCAACCGTCTGCAATTTGTGTTGGCGGGGGGGGGAGAGATCCACCTCTAGGCCCCTCGATTGTGGGGTGCCTCAGGGGTCGGTCCTCTCTCCTCTCCTGTTCAATATTTATGTGAAGCCGCTGGGGGAGATCATCCGTGGCTTTGGGGTGAGGTGTCATCTGTACACTAATGATACTCAGCTGTACATCTCCACCCCAAGCCACCCCAATGATGCCATGGAGGTCATGTCCCGTTGTCTGGAGGCCGTGAGGAACTGGATGGGCGGGAACAGGCTCCGACTCAACCCTTCCAACACTGAGTGGCTGTGGTTTCTGGCGTCCCGATATAGTTCCATTGCTGGCTATTGGGGGTGAGATTTTGCCCCCTTCAGAGAGGGCTCGCAATCTGGGTGTCCTCTTGGATGTACGGCTGTCTTTGGAAGACCACATTACGGCCGTCTCCAGGGGGGCGTTTCATCAGGTTCGCCTGATCCACCAGATGTGGCCCTTTCTGGATCTGATCCGCCAGATGTGGCCCTTACGCACGGTCACTCATACCCTGGTCACCTCCCGACTGGACTATTGTAATGCCCTCTACATGGGGCTCTCAAATGGGAGCATCCAGAGGCTTCAACTGGTACAGAATGCGGCCATGCGGGTGGTTATGGGGGTGTCAAGGTTCTCTCATGTGACGCCCCTCCTGCGTGAGCTGCATTGGTTGCCAGTGGCCTCTCGGGTGCGCTTTAAGATTTTAGTGTTAACTTTTAAAGCACTCCATGGCATCGGACCAGGATATTTACAAGACCGCATTCTGCCATTTTCCTCTCACTGTCCGGTGCGCTCCCACAGGGAGGGTCTCCTGTGGGTCCTGTCGGCATCTATGTGCTGGCTGGTGACCCCGAGGAATAGGGCCTTCTCTGTGGGGGTGTCTGCCCTCTGGAATGGGTTGCCCCCGGAGTTACGTATAGCCACAGACCTGGGGACCTTCAGGCGTGCCTTGAAAACCTGGCTCTTTGACCAGGCCGGCTTGGGCTGATTTTAGATTTGGGTGTTTTACTTTTTATATTAAATTTTAGGGTTTTAGGGAGGGGTTTTAATTGATTACATCCAAGGCCTTAGTTTAATTTAGTTTTAACTTTTCACATATTTATTGTTTTAATTGTATGGCTGTGCACCACTCCGAGTCCTTCGGGAGAGGAGCGGTATATAAATAAATATTTATTATTATTATTATTATTATTATTATTATTATTATTATTATTATTATTATTATTATTATTATTATTGTTGTTGTTGTTGTTGTTGTTGTTGTTGTTGTTGTTGTTAATAATAATAATAATAATAATAATAATAATAATAATAATAATAATAATAATTGAAAATGACGTGCAATTTATAGGAAGGCAGATTTCAACTGAATATTAGGAAAAGATCTGTGACTGCAAGAGAGTGGTGTGGTGGCCTAGAGGTTGAGCTCTCGCCTCACATTACTGAGGCAAGAATTCGATCCTAGGTAAAGGCAGATATATTCTCAGTGTGAGAATATATCTGCTGAAAAAACTCAGCATTGGTGACAGGAAGGGCATCTGGCCAGTAACACTCCACTCCATTCAGTTGCCCAGATTCCACCCTGAAAGGGATTATGGGGTCATTAAATGAGGATGATCTGTGGCTGCAAGAAGAATTCAACAATTTCTGAAGTTCCACAGAAATGATTCCCTATCATTGGATGTGTATAAGCTGAGGCAGGACAAGATCTTTAAATTAGTTTCCTGCACTGATCAATGGCTGGAGTCAATGATTTAAATGTTCCTTTCCAACTATCTGATGCTATGAACAAAAAGAATAAATACAGGTCGAGACTGCAGATACGAGCTCTTTTGTTTATTTGCTTATTTATAAGAGTGTATAATGCCTTGCTGAACCATAGAGAAAAAAAAATTGCTGTCACATTTTCTGGAATGTGGTATTCTTGGACTAAAATGACTTGATGTCCTTGTCTTTTAAGGGCTCCTGGTGCGGAAAAAGATTGCAATTCTGGAGACAGCGACTGTCTAAAAACAGGTCTTATAGGAAACCATTATACATCTGGTACTTTTTAAATAGTAATTTTATTAAATGTAATTACAACAGTAAAAACTATACCAACTTTAAAAATATAGAAGAATAAAGAGTAGAAGATGCAGAAAAGAATGAGAAAAAGGAAAAAAGAGAGAGAAAAGAAAGAAAAATAAGGATATAATAAAGAATACAACATATGACTTCCCACCATCATCATTAGGAGTGAGGATAAGCAGAGTAACTTATCACCTCTTAAAATATAGCAAATGATCTTATCTTCCCATATCTTATACTTCTTTGTGTACGTTTTGTTATGGCACAGGAATGGGTTTGTGTATTTTTCTTTATTTTTGCAATATAGAGTGGCCTATTACCACTGTAGCTTGTCTGTGAGTCTTCAGCCAGCACTGTTTAATGGCAAAAGATTTGTTGTTATTATTTCTGCTCTGCATTTCTATTGCACTATATATTGTATGGAGATAATGGAAATCAGAGGGTAAAGCAAATGGTTCTGCCAGAAGATTAATGCCTCTTTTTATATTAGTCTCCAAACAAGTCCCAACTCATAGGCTACTGCTAAAGATTGTAGGAGGCACTGAAAGAGAAAGGGAAAACAGCTTCTGCTTTTTTGGAGCTGAGACAAAAAGAAGTTATTCCTATCTGGGCTTCAAACAGATCACCAATAAAGAAGAAAATAAAGGAAGACATAGATAAGGATAAACTTTGCAAGTGCTCCTTTGCAGAGCTGCGGAAATCATAAATGGTGTTCAAATAGAAATATACCGCTCACCTTAGTGAATAGAATAGAATAGAATAGAATAGAATAGAATAGAATAGAATAGAATAGAATAGAATAGAATAGAATAGGATATTTTATTGGCCAAGTGTGATTGGACACACAAGGAATTTGACTTGGTGTAAATACTCTCGGTATACATAAGGAAAAGATACATTTGTTAAGACTCAAGAATAATAACATACAACACTTAATGATAGTCATAGGGTACAATCAACAATCAAATCATACTAGGAAACAGTCAATATAAATCGTAAGGATACAAGGGACAAAGTTATAGTCCTACAATCACAAGTGGGAGGGGATGGGTGATAAGGAGTGATGAGAAGATTAGCAGTAATAGTAGTGCAAACTTTGTAATAGTTGAACAGTGTTGAGGGAATTATTTGTTTAGCAGAGTGATGGTTTTTGGAAAAAAACTGTCCTTGTGTCTAGTTGTTCTGGTGTGCAGTGCTCTATAGCATCGTTTTGAGGGAAGGAGTTGAAACAGTTTATGTCTGGGATGTGAGGGGTCTGTAAATATTTTCACAGCCCTCTTTTTGACTCGTGCAGTATACAGGTCCTCGATTGAAGGCAGGTGGGTAGTAATTGTTTTTTCTGCAATCCTAATTATCCTCTGAAGTCTGTGTCTGTCCTGCTGGGTTGCAGAACCAAACCAGACAATTATAGAGGTGCAGATGAGAGACTCAATAATTCCTCTGTAGAACTGTATCAGCAGCTCCTTGGAGAAAGAACATTCTTTGTTGTGCTTTTTTGTTGATGTTTTTGATGTTAGGTGTCCATTTTAGGTCATGTGATATAGTAGAACCTAGAAATTTGAAGGTCTCTACTGTTGATATTGTGTTGTCTAGTATTGTAAGAGGTGGTAGTATGGGAGAAAACTGGCTAGGAAACTCTGGGAGTTGAAGTCCACAAGTCATAAAGTTGCCAAGGTTGGAGACCCCTGGACTAGATTACTTACCTGGCTGTCCAGGGGTTAATTTTTAATTACACTCTCTCTGAATATTGGACTTCTCAACAGTGTATGAAACTCAACATGCCAGGGAGAGAATATTTAGAAAACATCAGAATATTGTATTTTTCTTCAGGAATTCATAACCGAGTGATTCCATGAGTGATTTAGTAGCTTTCCAGAAGCTGGAATTAGGAAGTGAGACACACTCTTCCAGATGTGATTCCAGTCTGTTGTTATACAGTTTACCAGAAAGTGAGACATTCTGAGCTTATCCACATTGTCAGATTGGATTGTGGGTATAAATCATCAAGAGTTTTTGGAGGGCAGAAATGAATAGTCTCTTGCTCACCTCTAGCCCACTATAAATGTAACATCCACCAGTAATTTCGTGCTCCAAACACAAAGTTGTGTGTGTGTGTGGGGGGGGGGGGGGTTGTTGGCTCAGGCTAGCTCAAGAATTGTCATCCATTTGCCTGCTGAGCTCTACTTTGTTCTAATCAGTCCCCTGCAGTTTGATTTGTAAATGCATAGAGCCAAGACTACCTCCCTTGTCTCATTTTTCCCTCAGCATTTTCTCAAAAAGATTAACTGCAACTTTTTTTTACAGATCTTTCTTAGTGGCTTATTGATTATAACATGGTTGACATACAAAATATCCCTGGTTCTGCAGAAACAATTTTTAATGGTTATTTTTCTTTCTTCCACTGCCTACATCTCTGAGCTATTCTGTTCTTTTTTAAGTCTACTTATCCTTGGTTTCATTGTTTACTAGTCATTTGAGGTAGAGGCCTTTCACCCCAGTTCCCAAATAACTGTGTAGATTATTTGCTAGCTGGAATAAAACCCTTCTACCACAGTAATTAGGAAAACAATGAAATGGAGCAAAGGTGGAGATTTTTTAAAAAAAATGCAGTGGAAAAAGATATAGATAAAGGAAGGAAAATAGTAACTAAGTAATTAAAAAGAAAAAGAAAATATTTTTCTTAGTTTTTAACTGGACATGTTCAGCATGGTAAGCTTGTGGTACAACCATTAAGCCATTGAAAAAGAGCTGGTGGCAGATTTTGTTTTGAAAAAGGTAGGAAAATGCAAGAAAGAGATATTTATTTTAAAGCCGTTTATTGTGCCTATCCATGTGTGTATTTAATATATGCAAAAAATTTTAAGCTTTGTCCACACATACAAATGTATATCCAATAAGAATTGCAGACAGAAAGAAAAATGATTGGCAAATGCTTTCCTGGAATAGACAATTGGATAAGCAGAGCAAGAGGAAAATTGCCCAATGTCAACCCATAGAAACCTGCAGTATAGGCTAAATCCTTTGCAAACTACTACTGAAATATCTCTGAACGGATTTTTCTTAAACCAGGTGGGAATTAAGCCGACAATAGCATGTGACAGGTGCAGTTTAAGGGTACAGTATGAATATGCTCTCAGTGGAAGGTTTCCCTTATCAAATCTGATTTTGACAATCTCATTTACATGATGGCCTCGAAAGCTGATTTAATGATACAATAACTGAGCATAATATTTAATGGCCAGGTTCATATATCTCTGTGGAGTTTGTTCAAGTCTTAATCACCAATGAATTGAAACAATTCAGAATCATCAGGTGGCCCATTGTTTCATCCTGTTAAGCCATTAAGGCAAGCAATTTGGGATGTGCCAAAAATATGAAGACCTTCCCTAATAACCGAACTTCCTCAACAGTACAAGTTAAATATGTGCTTGAAAACATTGTTTTGGTATAAGCTGGTATAAAGGTTGTAAATTTCTAGTTATTAAATAAGGCCGAAAGGGGGATTTCATGAAAATGGAATATGATGAAATGTATGAACATCAAACCAATGTTCTTCAGCTTTATCCAATCATGGATAATAATAGCTAAAGAGGCACACACTGTATGCAGAAGAACAACTATGCTGTTCTGCCCTGCCTGTGATTCAAGCATTTCCTATTGTAAAACTAACTGAATGGAGAAATGGAAAGAGTTAGGATAACAGTGACCATAAAACCTGTTCAGGAATTTCATTCATAAGCAAACGATGCAAATGTCCAGGTGAGAAGTGACTAAACAGAGAGCATGCCCAAGAAGCAAATATGCACAGCATCAACCTTTCTAAGCTTGGGCTGCCCTAATTGGGCTAAATTTCAATATCTCCTTCAATCCACATGTACTATTTAGCCAGTGATCTCCTGTAAAAATGGAGGAGGCTGGATGAATGAGGCTTCCATGGCTTAATGTTTTGGTGTGTTTTATGTACATGATACAATAACTCCACATGCCAAAGGAGAGAAAGGTTTGATTTACTCACAACATTCAGAAGACTTCTATGAACTCCATAACTGTCTGGCATATGTTACCCTTGGAAACCTCCAGATATTCCTTACCCAGCATGGGAAATTGTATATAAGAAACCAGTAGAAGGAAGCCTGTTCTTTCAAGGCTTCAGTTTTTCAGAAGAACATGTGTTCTTTTTATTGGAAGAAAAAAATGTGAGCTGCCTAGATTATCACAATAACGAGCAAACTTTGATCTGAAAGTGCTATTCTCACCTGAATGAAGTCAGTTGAATTGATTAACAGTAGTTAGGCAAATAGAAAAACCAATGAACATCAACATTTATAATATGATTCAATTAACTAGCTCAGTCTTGCAGCTATGTAATTCTTTTGCTCTCTCTTTCTCTCCCTCATAACTAAAGAATTCAAAGTACACCTATTAAGGTTAGATTTATATTTTAGAATAGCATCCCATGTGCTGTTAGTTTATTGTTCTGCATACATTATGAAGCTTTAATATTCCTGGGGATTCCAGTACTGTATATATTTCAGAATTAGACGGATTGAATTTCTTTTGGGATGGAGCGGCTGCAGAGAATATGTTACTATTTTTTTCTTTGCCACAATGATTTGCAAAAGCTTGTCCCAGAGATTAGGCATATCATATCCAAAGTCCCAAAGCATCATTCAAATAGAAGACACTTAAAGGAGACAAATACCTTCTCTGTAGAAAGAATAAAAATTCTTTCATTACTTTATTCTTCCTTTATTGGCCAAGTGTGATTAGATATACAAAGAATTTGTCTTGGTGCATATGCTTTCAGTGTACATAAAAAGAAACGATACATTTTCTTTCTAAAAATTACAAAGTCCCAATTACTCTCCCTCATAAATATAACAATGCCTTTTAAAATGTCTAATGCAATGGACTGCTGGTATTTACAATTTCTATGAATCAACGCTAAAATCAACATCAATTATCAGTACATTTCTTTGTCAGCTTCTGCTACTTTGCAGGCTTATAGAATTCAAGAAAAATAATATTGAAATAGGGGGGAAACCCAGAAACCATACTAACCAACCAAACTGATAGAAATCATAAAACTGAAAGATAATGATACAATGAGCTAAAATGTTTGACAAATAAACAGACTTTAGCCAATTAGAGAATGATACCAGTGTTGGTTCTATTAAATTATCCCTGGTAATGGAATTCCATTTATTGGTTATCATCTGTCTATTCTTGATGTTGATTTTGAAGAAGCAGTTCTAAACATATTCAGAATTATTGCTGCTGCTGCTGTCATTATCCTTACAATTCAGTAAACATCTATCCTACCCTTTCACTCCACCAAGATGAAATACAAGCAAGTCTAATCAAAATACATAATCTTAAACTCAAATAATAATCAGAAACACCCAAAATGACAGCAACATGTAAACCTATTTTTACTGCAGTACAAAGATTGGAATTAGAGAAAAATAGAGAGACAGGGAAAACTTGATGTTGTTCAATCATTCATCTGCTTCCAGTGCTTTGTGACCTGATGGATACCATTGTCTTTCATTCTACTGATGTATGTTTTTAAATACTACTTTTAGAATCGAGATATATTTGCTGTTTACTAATTTATTATATTACTGAATTTTCATTATTTCCATAAGTTGCTTATTGTGGGTTGTGTCCACTTTTTGAGCAGATTCATCAAGCCAGAAATTGTATTGATTTCTGTGAGTCAGTATTCCCTTAGAGCAAGATTAGGGAATTATGGCCCTTTTATGACCTGCGGACTTCAACTCCCAGAATTCTTGAGCCAGCACCACTGGCTCAGGAATTCTGGGAGTTGAAGCCCACAAATCGTAATTGGACCATAGTTCCCCATCCGTACCTTAGAGGCAAAGTGAATAGGGGAAGCGGGAGCAAAATTTTAATCCAATCAGCATTTAGCATTTTCCCTGGGATGCTTCTAGGTAGAAAGTTTCTCATAGTTACCAAAGATAGTGTACAACTATTCCACCCCCACCCCCACCCCCATTTCTTCTTTCTTGGAAATTGGAAAGAAAAAAGTAAACAAAGATGTGAAACCATGCAATGCCATCTGGACCCTGAATGCAGTTGCTGTAATAAGCCAGTGGAATATTAATGGGATGATGGCCCATTTCCCAAGACAAAATAACTCAGCTCCGTCATTATCCTTCCCCAGTAAATGACTACTGTACATCAGCAATATCTATTGCTGTCGCTTTTTGTAGATTTACAAGAAGCTGAAATTTGAGGACCTGTTATTTGCTGCCCAGCTTCTTTTCTTTTCCCTAAGCTGCTTTTAAAAAAAAATCCAGAGTGTATTTTTGGAGTTATGCTACCCAAATCAAATCCAAGGAGTTCTTATTACTTCTCTTTGCTTATTCCTGTGTTTTATATACTATTTAGACATCGGGTAAAAGCAGAAACAGAGTATTGTAAGAGAATAACAGAGTATTCATGACCTCTTGAAGGCCTCTGAATGTTAGGAGAAGTAAATTGTTAGATAATCCCAAAGGGAAAAGTCTGTGACATGACAGATTAAGCATGGTTAGGGCTAATATAACTTCCTCAGATTAGTTGACTGGGTCAATTAGCCCTTCTTTGGAAAATCCATGACACAGTAACATGTCTTATTGATTCATTGAAGTATGTCACAAAAAAGGCTGAAAGCTTTCTATGTTTTCCATCTGCCTCTGTCTCTAAAGCAATTTTTCTTTTTTCTTTTCAATAGATGCATTACTTACAGTACTAAGGTGCAATTTTCTTCCAAAAGAGTTCACCATTTCTGGCTACACATAAAATTCACTCTACTATAGAACATCTAAAATGTGCAGGGCAGTGATGAGATTCAAAAATTTTTTTACTACCGGTTCTGTGAGTGTGGCTTGGTGGCCATGGCATGGCTTAGTGGGCATGGTGTGGTGGGCATGGCAGGGGAATGATACTGTAAAATCCCCATTCCCTTCCCACCCCACTAACCTGATTTCCAGCTCCATTCTTTATTTATTTTATTTTATTTATTTTGTCAAACAATTATTAGATAACGGGTATAAGTATAAACATGGCTATAAATACATGACATGGATACGAATAAGAAAAAAAAGAAACAATAGGACAGGGAAGGTAGGCACGTTTTGGTGCGCTTATGCACGCCCCCCACAGACCTCTTAGGAAAGGGGTGAGGTCAATAGTAGACAGTCTAATGTCTAATCTTCCTGTTTGAGCTTCTTCGGAGACAGTAAGGAATCCATGATTGTGCGCGGTTTCTGGCTGTGCTCGCCGCTGAAGCGCCCCGAGCCGGCTGGTTCTGGGGCTAAGCCACCCCGTAGAGGTGGTGAAGAAGGGGGAGACTGTGAGCAAGGTTGAGGAGAGCCGCATCTTCCCTCCCCAACTGTTCTTTACTCCCTTTCCCGAAGGCAGTTGTAGTGGTGGCTAGAAATGGCCACCACAAAGAAGAGCTCAACCGGAAAAGAAAGTGCAGGAGGAAGATAAGAAGAGAAAGTTTTGGCTGACTGGGTTGAATTGAAAAGCAAGAACGTAAGATACCCTGGAATTTTAATTATAAAAAATTAACTTGTTCCCAAGGAAGATTCGGAAGCAGCGAAGGAGAGATGAAAGGGAAATGATTTGGGTTTTTTTTCTCTCCCTCCTTTCCTTTCCTTCCTGACAGTTAAGAGAAAGTGGGGAAAAAAAATCTGCTTTGACAATAATAGGCAATTAAGCTGGAAATAAAATGTCAAAGGGATAAAAGATAAAGATTCTTGGATACTTAAATATTTAAAAGAAGGAAAGGGAGAGAAAAGGCAAGAATAAGAATAAGGCGGGATCTGGAAAATGGAGGAGGCTGCCTGGAATTAAAAAGAACTCACAGCGAGACTTTAACAAGATTCCTAAAAGATACATTCTAACTGAAATTTTGCAACAAAATAATAGAGCCCTCAGGAAGAGAAAGTGAAAAAAGAAGCAAGAAGAAACAGCTTTGGATTATTTGGTGATTTTTGCATTTTTAGCTATTGGATTTAAATGATTAAAATTAATTGGATGGTTGTTTAAAGGTGTTTAAAATGGCAACACTCTGGGAAGTACTGAAAATGGAACTTAAAAAATACAAAGAAGATGCATTAGAAGGAAGGGGTTCTTTTGGCTTCGTATTTCAATTTTTAGAAATGGAGATCCTGAACTATGAGAAACAACAAAAAATACTTATGGAGCAAGAAGATCGGAACAAAGAAGAAGCCATCCTTAATGATCAAATACCTTGTGTGAGGGAAAAAGGGAAAGTTGGGAAAGAGAATGGAAAGTTTAGGACTTAAAAAAACAACCAAAAAAAAAAAGAATAGTTTGAAAAATAATTACAATAGTAAGCAACAGAAGAGAGGATTACAGAAGAGAGAATTAGAAGTAGAGAGACACAGGGGCAAAAAAGAGAGGGAGAAGATGAGGGGGAAGAAGGAAAGGGAAAGAAGCTATAAAAGACAGAAACAGGATATAGAGAAACAGAGAAAAGGCATAAGAATTGGAATAATAAGTCTATTTAGAGATAATGGGTGAGAATTTAATTGAAAAAAGGATTCTGCAAAGGTACATATAGTAGTACTGTTATGTTAGAAATAGAAATACATTTTTAGAAAATATGAGAAAATGTGTGATAAAAATGTTGGATAAAATGCTTATTGTAATGCAATGGAATGTTTGTTAATAAGTAAATGGAATAAGAGAGAGTGGAATTAGGAAAGGAGGGGAATACTTTGATTAACCATGAAAAGTTTATAGATAAAAGTATAAATATAATTGATTTTAGATATGAGATAATTGCTTATAAGTGTTCCCAAGGAAGTATGACTGTAATTCCATGACAGATATCCTCTCCTTCCGGCGCGCAGTTAAGACCCTACTTTTTAAACAGGCTGGCCTGGCCCAGTAAGGGTTTAAGGGGTTTTAGTAAATAGGGTTTTTTAAATTTTAACTTATTTTTAAAATTTTTGGGATACAGCCATACTTATGTTTAATTTGGTTTTAAATTCTATTTAATTTTGTATCTCTGTATTTTATGTATTTATTAGGCTGTACACCGCCCCGAGTCCCTTTTCGGAGAGGGAGCGGTATAGAAATACGATTATAAATAAATAAATAAATAAATAAATTGATATTAATAGAATTGAATTGGAAGGGAATGAGTGTTGTATCTATTATTGCTATAAATATTTTTTTCTTTAGTTTAAAGAACATAGTGTGTATTTTAAGAATGTACCAAGCAGAATTCGATTGGAAATTATGTATTACACAGAATGTTATAACTCTAAAGGCATACATTGAAGCTTAAATAAGAGTTGAATGGATAAAATTTAAAAATATAAAGGTGTCATACTCCAATTAGTAATTACAGGGGAAAATTTGTCTAATGAGAAAAGACAATATGAAATTGAAACAGGACAGATAAAAATGTAAATGTGATAAATAGAAAGATATTAAGATTTGCAAAAAGACATATAATTGAATTTGGATGTGAGATAATTGGAAATAAACTAATATTGATGATAGAATCAAATTGGAGGGGAATGAGTATCTTATCTACTATTGTTATATATATATTTGTTTAAAGAATATAGTGTGTATTTTATGAGATATAAAGATGTCATATTTTAAAATTTGTTTATTGATAAAAGATGACATGAAATTTGAACAGGCAGATAAAGTATAAATGCAATGAATAGAAAGACATTGGAATTTAGAAAAAGATATATAATTGGATTTAGATATGTGATAATTAAGAATATTGAGTAAATTAAAGTTATCGAGAAAAAGTTAAAATAGTAAGAAGATATGGAATAGAATATAAAGATGAATATGGAATCGAGTTTGTGTCTGTATAGAGAAGTGATAACCTGGGACCATGCTATTCTCAAAAAAGATATTTTAATTGTATTGGGTTTTTGTTTTTTGTTTTGGTGAAAACTCAAATAAACCTTTATTAAAAAAAAAATAGTAGACAGTCTAATGTTGAAGATTTTGGGGTTTGGGGAAGAAACCACAGAGTCAGGTAGAGTATTCCAGATATTGACTACTCTATTGCTGAAGTCTTATTTCCTGCAATCAAGTTTGATGCGGTTTATCTTTAGTTTATATCTATTTTGTGCTCTTGTATTGTTTGGTTAAAGCTGAAGTATTTGTTGATAGGTAGGACATTGCAATATATAATTTTATGTACTATACTTAGATCAAATCAAAGACAGCGTAGTTCTAGGTTGTCTAGGTCTAAAATTTGAAGTCTGGTGGCATAAGGTATTCTGCTATGAGTAGAGGAGTGGAGGACTCTTCTCATAAAATATTTCTGGACTTTTTCAATTGTATTAATATCAGATACATAATGCGGATTCCAGACTGATGAGCTGTATTCAAGTATTGGTCTAGCAAATGTTTTATATGCTCTAGTTAGTAGAGTGATATCCAGAGAAAAGGCTACGCAGAATTAGGTTAACAACTCTTAATGCCTTTTTGGCTATGTAGTTACAACGGGCTCTAGCACTTAGATCATTTGAGATGAGTATTTCAAGGTCCTTGATAAAGTTTGTGTCATCCACAAGGTCTTGACTATTCAGCTTGTATTTTATTTTTTGATTTTTTTTTTGCCAATATGCAAGACAGAGCATTTACTTGTTGAGATCTGAAGTTGCCATTTGTTTGACCATTCTGACACATAGTCAAGGTCTTTTTGAGGGGTAGCAGCATTGTCAGTGGTGTTGAATAGCTTTACATCATCAGTGAAAAGAACGCAGTTGCTCTTAATATAATCACAGAGGTCATTAATATAGAGTATGAAGAGAGTTGGTCCTAGAACACTGCCTTGGAGGACACCACTGTTGACAGGTACAGGATTTGATAGGACACTCCCAATTTTGACCATTTGTTGCCTGTTTGACAGGAATGCTTCTATCCAGTTATGCAGATATCCAGAGATACCATAAGACCTTAATTTTAGGAGTAATTTGTCATGTACCACTGAATCAAAGGCTTTACAGAAGTCTATGTAAATTGCGTCAATTTTTTTTCTCCTCTTCTCCCATTCTCCTGTGCAGGGCAACCAAAGAAGGCCCAACCAATCAGCTGGGACTCAGGAGGCAGAGAATAGATGGGGAGGACCAGTCAGAGGTGGTATTCCGAACTACTCAAAGTTTCTGCTACCGGTTCTTCGTACTACTCAATATTTCCATTACCGGTTCTCCAGAATTGGTCAGAACCTGCTGAATACCACCTCTGGCATAGGGATATTTCATACACTTTTCAGGTTTTCGTTTACTAGAGCAAAAGTCTGAGATTTGGCTTGTTTTGTTATGTGGTTAGAAGAATCACTGTGAAATTACTCATAATTGTCTGAAAGGTCAAAGCTAGCAACTGATACTAAATAATATAAGAAAATATAGCACAAATCAATTTCATTTTTTAAAAAATTAACAGCCATTGGGAAATAATTCTTGTAGAAACATTGATATTCATTCAGAAGGCTACCTGACTTACTACTCTTTTTCAAAGTTTCTTTCTTTTCAGATTATAATTATCTTCTATAGGATGTGGTTGTATTTTACCTAGCATTCTATAGGTAGGTATCTGTGCATTTTACAAAAGTGTTATGGCAATTTTTCCTTTAAATATTGTAATATCTATTTACAAAAATGGGAATCCAGTAACCCTTTGCAACTTGTTCTTCCCAGCAAATTTTGGAAGATCTCCTGGGATAACCCAACAACACTTTATCTGATTAAATATCCAATATGTATATCTGGAAATTTGCATCATTCTCCTAAGGATATAACCTGCTTCACACATAGGTCAACCACCACAAACAGTTATCTTTCTCTGTTTTTAATTTATTAAGTGAATTTGTATGTCCAAACAATTCACACAGTTGATGACTCTTTCCTCAGCTATCCTCCATTTTAAAAACCAACAACTTCTAACCATTCCATGAAATGAAAAGTTTCTGGAAATGTGAAAATTTGCCCCTAGTTTGTTAACCTTGAGCTGGACAAATACTGATGTTCCCTCTATTAATTTTAGATTGTGTTCCTCCCCACATTCAACCAATATGACTCCAATTTGTTTTTACTGCTTTAAATTGTTACCCAAAATTCAACATCAAGAAAAATGATAGGGAAAGAAATGTTGGAATAAATTTACATTAACTAGATAGGAACACTGTTAGAAATTGGCATTAGACAGAAATGCCATTCAGAGTCTGGACGAAAGTACAGTATCAACTGACTGCATCAGACCGAATATAGAAGAGAATCCCTATGTTACTTGTCTAATTAATTGATGGCATTTAATCCTTATAAGATTAAACAAGATTTCTCAGCTGAATGCTTTCAAACGATGACCATGCATATTGATGTCATAATTAACTAGAACAACTTTATATCCAAGAAAATTGATTTCCTAATTATAAGTGTAAATTGTCTTAAATATCAGTTTATATAACGAGTATATTTTTTACACAAAAAACTTTTTGCCACAGGGGAAAATGTTCCACCATTTATCTAGAAGCAAGTCCTATCAAGCCAAGTAGGATTTATATTTTAATATGGTAGCCAAGGATAAATGAGATGTTATAGGATTAGAGCAAACTATCTTTGAAACAAGAGAATTACAGTCTGCTTTGAGCAGAATCATGACTTCTCCTTATACAGGAATAGCCTGCAGTCACTCAGTGGATAATTCTAAATTCTGAATTTAATCATCTTAAATATTCTCATTACTCTGCTTACTGTAAAATATTAGTCTACTGCATTTGATAATACTCTTATTCTACCAAAGATCTGAAGGAGGTGGTGCAAGACAAAGGGGCATGGATAGTGATGATTCATAGAGTATCTGAAGGTCAGATATGACCAAATAGCTGATGTCGATGCCTAGTTACCTAAATCTATCTATATAAAAATGGCTCTGTCTATGTGTGGGTGTGGGTGTGGGTATGTGGGTATGTTCCAGCATAACTCTGGAACGCTTTTGAGCAATTTCAACCAAATGTGGTAGACAGATATGGGGGTAAGGCACCCCTAATACCTCTCAAGGTGTGTGTGCGTGCGTGCCTTAAAACGGTTTCTACTGTACAGCACAGTGGAGTTGCCATGGTTAATGGCTTCACAGGGTAATGGCTTCACAGTACTCCACAAGGGAGCTCCAAAACATTACAAAAATGAAACACCAGCATAGACAAGAAATTCCCAAGGAGACGAAGCCAGAGAGCTACTACATCTAGAGCTTCAGAAACAGTACAACAGCGTGAGGTCCAACTACAGGATTTTCCTGTCTAATACAGGATTGGGATAAATAAATACTTGGGCAATGCCGGATTATCAGCTAGTAATATATAAATAAACATGTAGCAATAGAAAATATTTCAGAGGCTTGGGTCCAAATGTTATCATAAAGAATAAGCATTCTTAGGAATTCTTGTTAAAGTCCTGCAGGAATTGATGCATAGAGCATTTTTGTCATGTCCTGTGGTTCCAGTAGAATACGATAGCCTATGAAGACATATGGAATGTCCACTGTCTCATTCTCTACCTCCTTCCTCAAGGCAGGGTCTATTAAAATGTTACATGTAGATGTTCCATATCATCATCCGGTCTGGAAAGCCCAACCAACTTTAAAAAAATTCAGTGTTGAGGGTATTTATTAATCCCTAATAGATGTGATTCCATCTCTCTAAAAATTCTACAAACGTATTTGAGTTCTGGATGCACAGAAATGATTAACTTAGACTTCTGTCCCTCTTCTCCCATCACCCAAGGTGATCAAGGTTGTATTGACTGGCCTTGATAGATAAAGTCTAAGTAAATTGGTTCTTAAAGAGGAAAATAATTTTGGAGAGGGGATAGTTATCATTAGGGAAATATGGTAGAGGAAAGGATTTAAGTGTTGTCCCGCTATCCAAGCTTAGTCCAAATCTGATATATAGACACTGTTCTTGCCATTTATAGATGAGAAATCATGTCTATTCTGTCTGCATCTTCCTGAGTATAACAGAAATTTTCTGCTCAAAGCTAATCTCTGTTTTGAACTCTGCAGACAACTTTTAGCAAGCTTTATCTTAACCTTAATCATTTGTTGAATCAATACTATGGGCATTCGTTAGAATTTTACAGCTTTAAGGCTGCAGAGTAATTTTGAGGTCTCTGAAAAGTAAATATATAGAAAAGTGAACATTTAAAATTCTTATCGAGCTCCTTTCTCCTATTTCCATCAACTGCTCGCTGATTTATTCTAATACAAAAGATATTGAAAAATGATAGAGAAATATATTAAGCCAATTGGCACAAGACAATAATTACCTATTTTAATAGATGGTATTAGTATAATACCAACTGACAATGAATGTTTGCTAAGCAACAGCCCAAAGCCAAAGCCAACATTACAGCAGTCATTATAGTAGTTCCAAAGAGATTACTGAATGATTATCTTGACTAAAGGCATTCATTTATTGAGCAGATATGACCAACAAAAGTATTACTCTTGCTTTATTAGGATAATTAAGAGATGGGGCTTTGTCCTCCAGGGCACCAATAATCAAGGATGAACAAAAAGTTAGGTAGAGGAAATTTGGCACAAAAGCACAGACAGTTCTGCCTACAGGAGGGAATTAATTTACTTTTTCCACTGTAAACATAAATATTAAACAGCTCTTCATCACTGACTGATTAATACCTAATCCCTAATGCTCGTAAAGAATTACCATGGTTCAAAACAATCCAGAACCATATATAATATTTACTATTGTATTCATATATACATACAATGAGTCAGATAGCATATGTTGGTGTCCTCAAAACAGAAACAACTGAATATGTCAGTAGACAGCTTATCTGCACCATTTGCCTCAAATTGGTATCCTCTGGTATTTTGGGGTCACAACTCCAGAATCCCTGCCAAGTCTAGAAGACACTGGATAAGAGGACCCTAAATCACAAAACATTGATTTCAATACTTGGAACATAATCTATGCATATCCCATTGAAATGAATTCAGTGTAGAGAAAACTGGTCCTACATTCACACATTCAGAAATGAATTCTTTTTGAAAAGATTGTCTCCTTTGTAAGCAGCTAATTCTCTCCCCTTCTGCTCCTAAATCCCCATACAGTCAAAGATACGTTCTTGTCTTGCACCCATTTAAGAGATCTTCAAAGATCTCTTAGAGCTTGTCAGCCTAAATTCAAAATTTCCAGGCATCTCAACATAAATTCCTAAGAGAAGAAAAAGTACATTGCCATTTATTATGAACAGAGCCTGAGAAAGTACACAATTCACTTGGATGGATAGTCTTCCATTCTTGCAATCATTTCAAGTTTTATACTCGGGAACACATTTCATGCACACCCTTATTTTTTTTTAAATGGATCGAACTTAGTGCAAATGCAGCTTTTTGAACTTGCTTCAAATATTATGTGAAATAACTATCAAGCCCTCAAATGATAAAAATCATTAAAATTGCACTAGTATTAAAATGCATCAATAGAAAACACTTTAAGCTCATTGACAGAATGATAAAGTTCTACCTTTCTTGAACTTCACCCAACCACCCATTTGATTGGATGATGCCATCTGTTTGCAATTCTTCACTCTGGATTTTAATCTGGTGTCTCTGCAAGATGAGATGATTTTCTTGCTTTTCTTTAGGTTGATCATTTTCTTCAACAACTTTTGAAAAATGAAACCATTTTTGCTGCAATGCACCAAATGCATTACTTTATTCAAACCTAAAAAAAAGTAGAAATAATGTATTTGTCTTGGTATTTGTTTATGATGCTATAAAGGTGGGGTTAATGAGGTAATGGATTGACATTTACCTGTGTTAGTCTAAATTTTTTTTAAAAAAAAACCTTCAATATTTATGATCCATAGAGAGGCTTGTGTATACTTCTCTACTGCCTGAAGCTGCCTTAGAATATAAGCAGAATACATTTCAAGGGCTACTGCAATTTCATCTGTCTCAAACGAGGCTCTTCCCACAACTTTGAGATGGGAGGAACATTAAGATCATGTGATAATCTTTAAAAGCACATTCCATACCTCTGATGGAACTCAGAACCTTGATCCATTTCATACAATCATTAGATGGCAATCCTGTTCAGGTATTGTGGCCTGCCGACGGCTGACAAGAGATCTGTGTCAGAGGCAGAGATGGGGCCAGGGCAGGTTGGCAGTCATCAGCTGCCCTCAGGCTCGGACTGCAGTAAAGTGGGGCAGCAGCTGGAACCAGTTCTCAGCCTGCCCATCTGCAAAGCTGCCGAAAGGAAAGAACAACTATGAACTCGGAGTCGATGTGGAGAAAGGCCACAGGTGAACGGTGAATAGCCCCTCCCATAAGGATTAAAAGAGGAGCAAAAGGGAAGGGGGCTTTTGTAGGAAATAATTTGTTCATTCGTTCCATCATTGTGAAGATCTGTCTGTGCATCCTAGAGACTCTGTGCTAAGCCCTTCCTTGTCAGCACTGCATTTGGAATTATTTATTGGGCGGCTTTTCAAGTTAGATACAGTTTGAGCTCCTAATTATATCCTTGAAAGACTGTTTGCCAGGCCGTTGGCTGAATGTGAATGCAAGAAATTAACATTCGTTTAATAAAAGGTGTTTGGTTGGGACAAAGAGTCTGCTTAGTGCTTTTTGGGGAAGCCTAGAACAGAACAGCAGGTGGACTTTCCCTGCAGATAAAAAATGATGGTCTATCACTTTATATGCACAGATATAGCCATATACACGTGAACACATATCCCAAAAGATTCACTGCTAAATAAAGTAGGACATCCATTCTAAATCATTTACCTTGCTCACAGGAATTATGTTTGTGTGTGTTTGTGTGAAACAAAATACCACATATTACCAAAACATGTCTGCGTTCAGAGGGAGGTGTTTCCCTCTTAGAAATGTTTTGGGTGGGGCAGTTATTATTCAGGAGAATCTTAGGGCTTTTCTGGGACACTGTTCCACAGGTTGCCAAATGTTTCTATTATACTAGCTTCTCAGCTGTACAGAGAAGATCAACAAAGATGATTAGTGGACTCGAAACTAAAACACATGAAGAACGGTTGCAGGAATTGGGCATGTCTAGTCTAGTCTAGTCTAGTCTAGTCTAGAATAGAATAGAATAGAATAGAATAGAATAGAATAGAATAGAATAGAATAGAATAGAATAGAATAGAATAGAATACTTTATTGGCCAAGTGTGATTGGACACACAAGGAATTTGTCTTGGTGTAAATACTCTCAGTATACAATGAAAAGAAGGAGTTGGGATGACATGATATTAGTGTTTCAATATTTAAGGGGCTGCCATAAAGAGGGCGGGGGGGTGTCAAACTATTTTCCAAAGCACCTGAAGGCAGAACAAGAAGCAATGGGTAGAAATGAATCAATGAGAGAACCAGCCTAGAACTAAGGAGAAACTTTCTGAACAATTAATCAGTGGAGGACTTGCCTCCAGAAGTTGTGGGTGCTCCAACACTGGAGGTTTTCAAGAAGAGATTGGGCGTTGGAATTCCCCAGGCTTATGATCCATTATGCCCTTATTGGAGCTGAATGATGTGAAATCACTCCTTTCTGATCAGAGCTCTAATCTGTTCTGGTTTTTAAAACTGCTTGTTTGCTGCCTTGTATACCCACCAGAGACTTTGTGACACCATTTTTTTTAGACACACTGAAGTGCAGAGATTTGATGCGAGCTACAGCTGCAGGGTGGGACTAGAGTTTCATAAAAAAAATCAGAGCTGGAGAGACTTTTCATGGTTGGGAGACAAGCAAGAAAAAAAACTGCTAGCAATGATACAAAGCAGAGCAGGAATGTTTCATACCCATTAGCAGGATCTGGATCTTTTTTTTTTTTTTCCCCTGGAGTTTGGAGGAAGAATATAGAGCTTTCCTTTTTCCATACGATGATCAGTAGTGGGTTTCCAAATTTTTTTCCTACCGGTTCTATGAGCAGTTCTATGCGTGTACGCTTTGCGGAAGCAGAAGATGCATGCAGGGGTGAGCTGCTGGGGGTTTGCAGGAGTTTAGGAGAGCCCCTAGTTAAGATTCTGTGCAGTTTGGAGAAGCCCCAAATCCCACTTCTGGCTGGCCCCACCCACCCCACCTCACCCCTCCCAGGAGTACCCATGAGACCCATTTTGGATGTAGATAAGTGCAGTTCATGCATGGAGGCTCGGGGAGGGTGAAAAATGGGCCTTCCAGAAGTTTAGGAAGGCTGGAAATGGGCTGTTTCCAGCTTCCAGAAAGCCTCCGGAGCCAGGGAAGAGCAAAAATGCCCCCCCTCCGCCGCTGCCATGGTGCAGGAGGCCGAAGAGGCCACGCCCACCATGGTCACACACACCCCCAGAAACCGTACAGAGAACCCTTTGCTAAAATTTTTGAAGCCCATCCCTGGATGCATGGATACACAAAAATGTGTTTCAGGACTTAGCCCCTCACACTTTTTCAAGATTATTGTTGAAAAAAAAAATTTTTTTTTAAATATTCTCCCTCACTTCAGTTCCTCAAGCCTTCTAAGCTCTCCCTACAGCTGCCACATGCATTTATTTAAATGTTTCCCATTATTAAGAGACATACTTACCATGAGGTTTGGTGCAAGCAGTAACAACGTTTTCTGCTTATTTCAGCACTGCAGTTTCATCTTTCGGATGTTTGTTCCAAGGTTCACATGATTTAATCCTTTGTCTTTTAGCTACAATAGATATAACCTGGAGCATATGGCGCAATGATTTGTCTCTCGTTTACCATGCGACATAGCCCCCAGAACCAATGAGCCTTTCACCACCATGTAAAGACTTAGATCTCAGCTCCCAAGGACAATGCCACAGTCAAAAAGAGAGAAAGCTACACATTTATTGCATTTGGATGAACAAAGCATCCTAACTTTTAATAACTCTTTTTTCCTGGAAACATTTTTTTTTCTAAAGCACTTTAACTTGAAAGTAGCTGACTATTGTATGAAAATATTGTCTCGTTGGTTAAATGGTTCTTCTGTGCCTATGTTAACTGCGACACTTTCAAATTATGCTATGTTTTAGAAAAAAATAGACAAAACTATTAATCTTAAGTAGGTTTTAAGGTTTTAAACTATTAATCTTAAGTAGGTATCTTAAGACTCTTTCTTCATTCAACAATAAAAAATAGGCTGTGTTTTCAGAACAGTACTTTTCTAGATGGAAATACGCACCTGAGCTGTAGAAGTGTTATGTAAACAATTTCAAATGGACAATACAAACACCCTACAAATGATAATTTATACAGCCAGACCTTCCTACCCTTTAATATTAAAATACTCATTCAATTCTAGCAACCATCCTATCTGCAGAAAATAGATTTTTTTAAAATACTATATATTTATTGTTTTGCCAACATTTTTTCCAAGTGTACTCTAAAGAAGTAAATTTCTCATGACTTGACATGATAATGATGTGGCTATGCCATGCTGTTTTTTTGGTAATAATGTCAAAATAATTTGCCACTGCTTTCTTCCATAATACTTGCTTTTACTTCCCTGTTTATTAGAATTGTTCTGATGGTTTCGTAACCAGGAGGTAAGCAGGTCATACTCGGCTTATTATTTTCAAGGTCAGGTACATGCTGTTATCTCTGTGTATTTCCCATCAGCTCAACAGTTTATTGGTTTCCTTTCTTCAAAATTCCCTTTATAAATAATCAAAATTGGATCACGATGGACTTTTGCAAACCAACTATATAAATAGCACACTCAGCAAACATTTTAATGGAGAGAAATAGTTTAACACATTGGTTCCCAAAGTGGGTGGTACTGCCCCCTGGGGAGCAGTGGGATGCCTTGGGGGGGCTAAGAGGCAAGGGGGCCTGCAAGGGGGGGTGCTAAGAGGCAGCAGGTGGGCATTTGAGGTGCCAGCCCTGCAGGATCACTCATTAATTGTTGCACTGCTCCGGAGCCGGCACCTCAAATGCCCCCCTGCTGCCTCTTAGTACCCCTCTGCTGGGGACAATAAGAGGCGGGAGGGGGGCATTTGAGGTGCCGGCCCCACAGAGTCACCCGTTGACTGTTGCACTTTTCCAGAGCCAGCACCTCAAACGCCCCCTGCACCTCTTAGCATCCCCAAGGGGGCCGGCAGAAGGGCGCTAAGAGGCAGCAGGGGGTTGTTCGAGGCGCTGGCTGTTGCATGCTCTGCAGCCAGCACCTCAAATGCGGGAGTGGCAGCATGTTACGTGCCACCACGGCTGCATTCGACCCACTGCCCCCCTGCCACCTCTTAGCATCCCCAAAGGGGCCAGCAAAGGGGTGCTAAGAGGCGGCAGGGGGGCGTTTAAGGCGCCGGCCCCACAGAGTCACCCATTGACTGTTGCACTGCTCCAGAGCCAGTGCCTCGAATGCCCTCCTGCTGCCTCTTAGCATCCCCAAGGGGCCCAGCAGAGGGGCACTAAGAGGCAGCAGAGGGACATTTGAGGCATCAGCCCTGCAGGTCCATTGACTGTTATACTGCACTGGAGCCATCACCTCGAATGCAGCAGCACGTTGGGAAAAGCTGCCACCACCGCTTTCCCAAAGTGCCACCACTGTCACATTCTGTCTGTCCGTCCATCCATCCATCCATCCATCCATCCATCCATCAAAAAGGTCTGCCTGCCTGCCTTCCTGCCTACCTACCTACCTGCCTGCCTGCCTGTTTTTCTACCTACCTATCTACCTACCTACCTATCTACCAATATAGATCTATCTACCTACCTACCTATCCATACATCTGTCCAAAAGGTCTGTCTGTCTGTCTGTCTTCTTGCCTGCTTGCCTGCCTGCCTTCCTACCTACCTATTTATCTACCAATATATCTATCTATCAACCTACCTACCTGTCTCTCTCTCTATCTATCTATCCATCCATCCACCCATCCATCCATGTTCAAAGTGCCAGCCCCGCAGGCACATCGGGAAAGTAGAGCAAAGCCAGTCTAGGAGGGAGGGAAGGAGGGGGAGAAAGAGAGAGAGAGAGAGAGACCTGATACATCAGATTGAAATGAGGTCTAGTTTAGACTGAGGCCCTTTTCCACATTGAACCATCTTTGGCTTCTATTAAAGGTTTTGTGGATGAAACATGGTCAAGACTATCAGGAAGCTCTCACATTTTGTTGAGGCTTTAAACAGGATCCGTTGGACCAGATCTCCACCCTAAAAAATTACTTTTCCCCAATGTATCACAGTGCCAATTCTGAAGAAGGCAAAACCAAAATGTACTGGTAAATTACAAGGAGAAAACACACACACACATTCCTTTCTAACCCCACTGGAGCAGGTGTTTGGACTAAAATAGCTATCTCATTATCTTTCTCCTCCCTCCCTCTCTCCTTCTTTATTTCTTTTTCTTTCTGTCCCTTCCTTCCATCTCCCCCTTTCTTTGTCCCTTTTTTTTCTTTCCCTTTTCTCTTTTCTTCCTTCTCTCTTCCTCTCTCTCTCTTTCTTTTCTCTGTCACTCTTTCCCTCTCTCAGGCTCACTCCATTGACTTGGTGCACTGCTCCACTCAGAATTGCTTGGACAGGTCCTTCCAGTGCAGCGGGCTCAATGGGATGGACCTGCGGGGCCAGCACCTAGAATGCAGAAATGGTAGCACATTTGAAAAGTAGAGCAAAGCCAGAGGTCGGTAATTTTTGCTGCAAAGAATCACAAAAGCTTCTGGGTTGTGCAATGCAATTCAGCAACATAAAATAATGAAATACAAATAAAAATCAACAAGAATCAGCAAAGCATCTCTGATTAGATTCTATTCACTACTAGAATCTCATCAGAGATGCTTTGCTGATTCTAGTCCAATGACCTGCTCCAGCAGGCTTGGAAGGGAATGTGTGTGTATGTGTGTGCATGGCTGTCAAAACTCCAAAAACAGATCAAGTAGCTCTGGGGAGGTCATTCATAAATTAGAACACTTGCTAAACAACAGGCCATTAAGTGAGGACCACTTGTATTTGGTTTGCCAGTCACCTGGCCATGCCCACCCAGTCACATGACCACCAAACCATACCTACCCGGTAACGTGACCAGCAAGCCATGCCCACCCAGTCACATGACCAGCAAGCCACACCCTCAAATTAGGCCATGCCCACAGAAATTTGAATCTCAACCCTGGGGGGCACCGAGGATGAGTTTGTAGCACCAAGGGGGTGGTGGACTGAAAAAGTTTGGGAACCACTGGTTTAGCAGATGGAGATAATATTGTTGTATTTCATTTCATTAGAATTTGGCATCTACAGAATCAGCAGATCTTCTCAAGTTTGATAATAAGGCAGAGGTTAACCAGATAAAGCAAATACTTTACTTCCTCGGTTATCTAGCCTCAGTTTAATTTCATGAATATTTGCTCAAATTTCTCCTCTAAAGTACATTTTTCAAAATACTCAACAATAATTTAAAATAGATTGAAATAATTTTAGTTCTTTCATGGCTCTGGATTTTTTTCTTTTCAAGGACCCCAGTCACACCGAAGCCTGATAAGGATCAGAACTGCCCTGCATACATTTAGATTATTATTATTATTATTATTATTATTATTATTATTATTATCATCATCATCATCATCATCATCATCATCATCATCATCATCATCATCATCATCATCATCATCATCCTGGAGTAACTGAGCAGTGGAGAGATGAATGTTTTCAACAGGTTAATGGAGGGAAATAATCATTTTACCCCTTTCCTCAGGAACCATGTAGTGATACTTGATCAAACTCTCTATGGCTACCAGTTTTAAAAAATAAACAGTACAGTGTCTGAAATGAAATCCTGCATTTCAGGTAGTTTGTTGTTTGACTATAAGGCCAGAGGAATAATGATGCATACTAATTCAACCTTCCTCAACCCAACTGTTCCAGTCATGCTGTGAGCACAGTTCCCAGAATTCTCACCAAATTTTGGTCATGCTGGTTGAGGAACTGAAGGCTCACATTCCCAGAACTTTAGTCAATACCAGGACAGGAAAGGCTGCCTTAGTCTTATTAAGCAATACAAGTCGGGTAAGAGATCTCACAGCCTGAGCTCCAAATAGAGCTGGTTGATTTCTTCCATGATTATTGTTCTATATGCATCCAGTACCAGTACTCATTCTCAAATTGGCCAACTGAATGACATCATTTTAAGAGATCCTCAAAGCAAAACAGGGCTCCAACAACTTGGGCAGATGTTGCATAGCCACATCATCAAGCGTTCTTCTCATTCACACAGAATAAGCAGGCAACAAGATGTTCCAGAGAGCTATTCACTTCACATGCAAACAAATGACTGTGCCTCCAGCAAGTCAGGTGACCAGTAAGTATGGTCTCAGTGTATCATCTCAAAGTAGTTGTTGCTCTGTGCCTAATGGTGTGTGACCGATATCACCAAACAAAAATTGACATTACACCAAGTTTCATTTGGGCTAGTAGTTATTTTTTCCCAAATGCCGAAGCTTCTTGTCATTATTAAGAGAAAATGGAAATTAATTCACTAGTAAGTTTCCTAACTTACTAGAATGTTTGCTTTCTGCTAAGAAATTGTTGATAGAGTGAAAACTATGCATTGTTATGTATCTAGGACAGGGCAATGATAAAAGACAGCATATAACAGCATCTTTATGCACTCACTGCTACCTGCAGTCTCTCTTTCTCTTTTTGAGAAGATTGATATCATGCTACAGTGAATTAAGAGATTAGCTTCTGTCTTTTAACTCTTATCTAAATTCATGAGGTGAAGTTTTATTGGTATCTAATGCAATGATTTTTAAAAGGAATGTTACCATTACAGTACAAAACGCTAAAAAAAGTTCTAGGATTTAAACCAGTTGAAATTGATTTGTTTAGTATAACGCACTAATAAATAAGGTTAAGATCTCTCATTCTACCTATCATGATGGAACATCACATTTCCCAGGATATTAGCTTATAGAGGATGAATTCTATAACTTGATGATTGCTGAATAGAATTAGGCATTTTTAATTCTACAGCAATATTTATAGCGACTATTTCTTGCACTGAGACAACCTTTTATTCCTTGGGGAATCTTCTCAGCTTATTATTTTATTGCTTTGTTTTTTATTTTGGATAATTTTATCTTGTCAACTCAAATGTGTATTTAAAACAAACAAAACAAAATTGAAATTATAATTAATTACATGTGGCATAAAATGATGTCTATGATATAGGCTTAAAGCTGAAAATTCTGAAAACTGGAAGGTCTAAACAGCTCGGACTATTAAAATGTTCATCTCGTACCAAAAGGCACCATGTTTAGTTATCTGAGAAGAATATTCAGGAGTTATAGTGCCACTACCTGAAAGTCTCTCATCTGGACTTCCGCAGACAGACTCCCTCCAAATTCCTATTTTTTCAAAGGAGCCATGACTGCAGTAGCCATTATGAGAGTATTTGACTCTGATGCCCTCTGGTCAGATTGATTTTTCTTCCAAGGAAAGAAGGAAAGAGTATGCACAACACTGCATTTGTGAAAGTGGTGCCTATATGAAACCATCCCCTCTCTCCCCTTCACTGCCACTTCTGCTACCTCCACTGGTCCACTGAGCTGTAAAAGTCGGAGACTGCTTCTCTAAAAAAAAAAAAAGTTGATGGCAACTGAATCTACCACACACCTAAATGAGACGCAGAGCCGAGATGTGAAGATCAAAAGGGCTTCTAAGAGAAGAGGTCTGAGACCCCAGCCTTAGCTGTTCTTTTACATGAGCACTGGTCAGAGGTGGGCTTCAAAAATTTTAGCAAAGGGCTCTCTGCTCAGTTGCTGGGTAGACGTGACCATGGTGGGTGTGGCCTAGTCAGCCTCTTGCACCATGGCAGGGGGGGGGGTATTTTTGCCCTCCCCTGGCTCCAGGGGCATTCCTCAAGCCTCCAGGAGCATGAAAACAGCCTCCCCAGGCTCCCCAGGCTTTCTAGAAGCCGGAAACAGGCCCATTTCTGGCCTTCCTGAACTTCTGGGAGGCCCATTTTTCACCCTCCCCAAGCCTCCATGCATGCCCTGCACTTACCTGCATCCAAAACCGGCTGCGTGGGGACTCCTGGGAGGGGTGGGATGGGCAGGGCCAGCCAGGAGTGGGATTTGGGGATTCTCTGGACTGCACAGAATCTTAGCTAGGGGCTTTCCCAAACCCCTGTGAAGCCCTGGCACTGGTCTATTGAAAATAAAAAATTCAGCCAATTCCAATTCTTGGAAACTGTCTAGACAAGTGTCTGTAGTTTTTTTGGCAAGGTTTCTCAGAAGTGGTTTGCCATTGCCTCCTTCCTAGGGCTGAGAAAAAGTGACTGGTCCAAGGTCAACCACAATGCCTAAGGCAAGAGTAGAACTCACAGTCTCTTTATTTCTAGCCTGATTTCTTACTACTCCTTGTTCTCAGAGCAGATCTTCAAAGTCCAAGGGTAGCTGCCGGTGTTTACTTTTACATATGGATTTTTTTTGCATATAAAGCTTATGTTCAGATGTATATGACATATCCATAAATGGATATCCTATTCTCTCTCTTCCTCTATCAGACGGTAAATGTTCTTATTCTCAGAAGCATTATAACATTACTGAATTATATTATAAAGCATTATAACAAGCATTATGATTTTAGAGCACTACTTTTAGAAGGGATAAATATATACGTTTTCTTTTGATTTCTGCATAGCATTATTGAGGCATACATATCGGCATTAAATGAGTAGCCCAGAGTCAAAATGAACATGTCAATATTTTCTTTCATCCCTCTCTCTCTTCTTTACAACCACTAATAGTAATACCACACAATGTTCCCAACTGCTCCGTGCTGACCCTGTAATGAACCCATTGTATTATTGGAAACCCTGACAAAATAAGGTTAATGTTCGCATGAAAACTTCTCTCAGGTAAAATGTGAACAGAAACATCCTTTCACACGTACAGTTTCAGCACTGAAACTGAACAAGAAAGGTTTCCCCATTGATTTTCCTTGTCAGAAGGTTGCAAAAGGGGATTACATGAAGGAGAGACTGCAACCGTCATAAATGTGAGCCAGCTGTCAAGCATCAGAATGTAAATCACGGCACCATGGGGATGTTGTAATGGTCATAAGTGTGGAAAATGTTCATAAGTCACTTTTTTCAGTGCCACTGTAACTTTGAATGGTCACTAAGGGAACTGTTGTAAGTCGAAGGCTATATGTATCTCTTTTAACCTTGATCAAATAAGCCAACTTGTATTTCTTCTTTTTGTTTTTGAAAAATCTGGATGTTTGTTTCCTTTAAATAGTGCTTTGACAGCTTATTTCTTTTCATTCTTTCTTTGTCGTTTCTCAAGAACTTCTTCATGAATATAACACATTTCTTTTGTTAATCCAAGTTAAGAAAGTTGTCTAAGTCAAGGAGACATCTGTGTGGAGTATGATTGGTTGGTTGGTTGGTGGGTTGGTTGGTTGGTTGGTTGGTTGGTTGATTATGCAATCCCAGGTCTTCCTCTTTATCTGGGGACGAATTTTGAGGTTATGAACAATTTGCTGGCTCCTTGTTCCTTCATGGTCATCAGCTCTATAAAAAGCTGGTTTTAGGTCCACCATTACTCCCCCAGAAGTCCTCCAAAGATAATAAATTCTTAATGAATGGTTCTGGGTGATCTTTAAGAGAAAATATGAACATCATGAAATATGAACATACGTAGCAGTCTGTTGCAACAAAACCCACACAGTCTAGTGGTTCGAGATCTGAAAGGACAAGAGCTGAAGGAGCTAGTTGGATGAGAAGCAAAACTTCTTCAAAGAAAAACCAGAAAGTCCAGTTACCTCTTGAAAAAGCACCATTGGGATAACCATGACCTGGATGATTGAGAATCTCCATAGACCCGTGATGGCGAACCTATGATACATGTACTACAAGTGGCATGCAGAGCCATTTGTGCAGGCATGTGAGCCCCAGCCAAAGTTACCTGCACTGCACATGCGTGTGCCTCCCAGCTGATTTTTGGCTCGTTTGGGGCCGTTTTCACCCTCCTGGAGGCTCGAGGGAACCGTCTGCAACCTCAGGAGGCCAAAAAAACGGGCCTTTCGGAAATACTGGAAGTGCCAAAATGGGCCCGTTTTCAGGCTCTTGATGCTCCAGAGGCTTCCCTCGAGCCTCCAGGAGGGCAAAAGCTGCCTCCCCGGGCTCTGGAGGCCTCTGGAGACTGAAAACAGGCACTTCCGGTATTTCTGGAAGGTCCATTTTTTTGCCTCCTGAGGCTACAGAGGCTTCTCTTGAGCCTCCAAGAGGGCGAAAACGGCCTCAAACAGGCCAAAAATCAACTTGAGGATGTACGCATGTGCAGTGCAGGTAAGGGGGCGGGGCGGGGCTGTTGTGCACACATGCACAGGGAGGGCGCATTGCATTGTGGGTGCCGGCACCCACGCTTTCAACCCACCACAACAAAAAGGTCAGTGCCATAGACATTTAGCCCTGCTCTGAGTCCTATCAACAAACAATGCCATTCTGGGGGAATCATGGAGACATGTCTCTGCTTCTGCATTAGGGAATAGTTTTCTCTTCCCTCCCAGCCCATATGATGCCAACCCAGCATTACAAACCCGGCTTTTCTAGGAAGTCTATAAGGCAGGAGAATTTGTGAATGGATTGGTATGAAATATTAGTTTCCTTTTTGTTATATTCCTCAATGCACAGCTATTATTTCCTATTTCTACACTGCCCTGAATCACTGCTATGAGATGGGCAGCTTTATAAATTGTTTAAATGAATAAATATTGTACCTCTTTCTGTATTGTTTTATTATTATGTTTTTGACCCAATGCATGCCACCGTGAGTCAATTTGATTCGGGGGATCTTGTTCAATAAATTCAATAGTAGCAGTTGTATTTTAAAAATTAATAGACTTTTTGTGAACTTAATTTGTATTGATTATACTTCCCAAAAGGTATAATTCCATTACTTTGTGTCTCCCCAAGGTAAAATATGTCTCTGTATTGTTTTAACCCATCATAATGAGGTATTCAGAAAAGGATGTGCTGATCACCATAAACAACTCATTATTTATAAAATGGAGAGAGGGGGGAGAAAGAGAGAGAGAGAACATTCTGAAGTAAAGATATGAATTTAGAATCAAACATTTGAAAAACACGAACCATTTATTACTTAAACTTGTCTTAAAAACTTGAAATTAACCTGAAGGTTTGCCTGTCCAATTTTGCATTACCTGACTTTCTCTCTAACTCCTGATCTTCTTATTCTTATTCTGTTAATCAAGGGACAATTATTTACTTTGAGCTACCCTCTTTCATTAACCGACTTTTTCTTCAATTCAAGAATTGTATTGATATAATATTTACCTCCCTTCCCATTTAGGGAATGATAAAATTGAATATTTACTAATTATGAAAAATGGCCTTTTACTATTCACAGAGCTTTTACTAGGAAAGCTTTTTTCCTTTGTTTATAGCAAAACCAGAAAATAAAGAAACGCCGTACACTGCTATTCTATGAGGTCTAAAAACTGGAATTCTCTGATCTGTAGTTTGTTCAAAGATGTCTCTGTTTTCCAATGGCAAACGAGTAATTACAGTGCTTTAGCGCCTTCTTGTGTTGATCTCTAGAAATGCAGAATAAAAAGAACTAACTATCTCTACTTCCTATTCTGGACAAGCTAAAAAGACAGTGTGCTTCAAGGGCTTTATTATTCTTATTAATGCTGAAGTTCAGAGGAGTTTTATTTTTTTTCCCTCTATATCAGATATAGAAGCACTCTGAAATAATGTTGCCTAATTTTCTTTGTATATTGACTATATGCCTACTTATATTTTCCAATGCTGAATGGCAAAAACTCCCCAGGATTTTAGATAAAGACGTATCACCCTGGTCAGACCTGATCACATCAGGAGTGGGTAGTTCAATTTTAGACACATAAATCACTGCAAAGCCCTATTGCTGAACTGAGAAATTGAAATAATAAAACCTCCACCTGCCAGAAGCAGTCAGGGAATTTAAATGCCACTCAGCATTCACTACATTTTCAGCAAGCAAGGAGTCAACAGTTCTGCTACACAAATAAGACAGAGAATAGATAAAAATGCTTCATGGATAAATGTTTAGTGAAAGGATCACATTGTTCATAATATATGAGAACATATGAACTTTATTCTCAAAGCCATAGCAAAACATAATCTATTCCTTCAACATATACAGAATTGACATTATATATCTAACTGTTGCAAGGATTTTATATGTCTTTTATATAAAAAGATCTTTGATCCTGTCTTTGAATGAATGACTAACCAAACTCTGAGACAATGCTTCAATTTCTAGAATAACTTCATATTTAAAAAGTAATTCAAATGTAGAATTCAATTATATTTGGAAACAATTTCAGACTATAATTTTATACATAGAGTTGTGCCACATTCAAAATTCAAGTTTCAGAGCTTAAATCTTGACATATAATCAATATATAATTTACAATATTGTCTTAATGTGTATTATCTATAGCTTTGTTTCCTTTTTTAAATATGATTTGAATTGTGTCTGCCAAGCACCTTTAAAGTTTAATAGATATTGCATGAACTTTCCAATTTGTTGATTATCCATCCATGTTTTACTGTTTATAATTATTATCTATTATCTATTTCTAAATCTGACTTTTATTTATATTGTCTAATTTCTTTAAAATATTTAATAATACATACAATGTGAAGATTCCTTTCTCATATATAGGAAGCTATACAAACCAGCCCTATACTTACAATTTTACACAAAAATAATATGAATTCAGTAGACTTTACTCCTACATAATTTAACACAGAATTGTCCTTGTCAATTCCAGAAATAATTTTGGTTTTCAAGAATTTATCACCTTTTTCTAATGCCATTCATTCATTCGACAATGAATCCTATTTGCAACAATCCAAACAGCATTAACAACCTCATCTTCAAAATAACTTCAAATTTCCTAAAACAGCCACAACAATAAAGGCCAATAAAACCCACCATGGAGTCAGTAAGCAATGAGACAGCAATATTAAAACCACTTTGAATGATACATCACCAACAAGTTTATCTAAAGGTACCAGAAGCTTGGATATCAAGTCCATAGGCCAGCACCTTCTGCTGTGTGGCTCTAAGTTAATGGAAAGAACTCTCAATCCATTTGGCTTCCCATTCTGTATTTAGTTAATTGTCACAACACATCTGTTTTGTCAAGCTTTTATTTTAAGGCCTATTTTGACTTTTGGCTTTAATGTATTTGTTTCAATTTTTTAAAGCTTTCTAAGTTGTATTATTTTAATTGTCATGAACTGGATTGTAGAGATCACTATACAGATAAGTGGGATATCAATTTATAAATTATGAATTAAATATTGAAAGAAAGTCACCTTAAGCTTATGGGAGAGCTTCTTTCTAATTATTAGATGAAAATAGCAAAGGAGAATTAGCTTTTTAGCTGAGCTCCTCATGAACTTTCATCCAACTGAAATAACAGCCTAGTGGAATATGTTATTTTACCTGCTATTTTATTCTCACTTTCTTTTAACTATGTCTGTGGGAGTCATTTCAAATTTAAACTCAAGCCCACATTTCCCCAAGTCTTATTTATTTAATTTATATACCTCCCATCTTACTGCTGAGTAATGCTGGGCAGCTAGAAGAGCAAGCACAGGGATTTCTGAAAATTGGAAACAGAATGGAAAGCAATTGTTAAACAAAAATGACTTTTTTCCAGTAGGGATGGATAAATATTTCCTTTTCTTACAAGAAATCACACAAGAGAGAAGAATAAGACTGATTAATCCATTGAAGTATATGGCTTTGAATGTGTAATTATTAAAAGTTTGGCTTTGCATTCTTGTTTTACATTTGCATTTCTTTTTCCTAAGTAATTCCTCTTTTTCAACAGCCATATATGACAAACATCCCTTTGCATTGGGAATAGCTGCACTAGATGATTTGGCCACAGCTGATTGTAAATATTTTTTTCAGATCAATGGTGGAGTTGATGATTGAAAATGGAAGTTTAGTTTGCTGGTCTGAACTCATCAGGCATAATTCATGGACACGTTTGTTTGGAAATTCTGCTTGTAGCTCATAAGTTTGTGTGTTTGATTCAATCATCTCTCCAGGGTCAGGTGATACTTTCTAGTATTAAAATAACCAGAACCTTTTCCCATCAAGCTCCAGTCTTCTGGAACCAAGTTCCACTCAGTTGGAATATGAATAAATCAAAATTGACATTTATGACAAGAACACATTTTCTTGAGGACTTTGTGCAAGGGGCTGGAGCAGTAATTCTTTATTCAGAAAGGTATTGTTTAAATATAGATGCTGATTTTTGCTTTCAGTGTTAAATATTTAGATTACCAAAGCTTTTCTATTTTAGTTGTCATTTTAAACGGGACTGTACTAATATACTGCATTAATCTATTGGTTATATTTTATTATTTTGTAATGTGCCTAATTGCAGTGCTATGCATGAAATATAAGCTATTGGTAGCATTATCAGTATTAGCTTTACATGTATAAGAAACTTAGAATCTGAGGTTTTAAAAACTGCTGGAAAAAAATGAAACTGGCAACAATAATTTAATCCCTAGAATAACAGAATACCCTGGATAATTATCTTTATTTTGAGAAAATTCCTGGGAATTAACCCATTAACCCACATCCAAGATAGCCTTTCAACTTTCAGTTCCCAGGCCTGGGGTTAAGATATTTGTGGGCCTCCTGTTGTTTTTTTATTGTTATTATTGCGACTGTTTATAGTCTGAGCTATCCATTTTGTTTTATATTTTTAACTGTTTTAACTGCTTATTTAGATTTTATAATCTGCCCAGAGACTACTGGAGTGGGCGGTCATATTAAATTTAAATAATAAATACATGTCCTTCAGAATCTAAATTAGATTTGGCCAGTTAAAACATAGTGCTAAGGGAATAATCATAGCTGAGTGACAGCCTACAGAAAATTGCAATTTAAATTTGAACAGAGTTACTGCCGTTTAGAGAAAAGAGTGTTAAAACTTAATTTTGTTTAGTTTATTATACTGTCCAAAGCAGGTCCCTTTCGAACCTCAGGGACCACTAAATTCATAATTTTAAATTCTGCGGACCACTAATATGATCTGCCTAATGACCAGCTGGGGGTGGCTAGATGGTCATGTGACTGGGTGGCATGGCCAACTCAATGTCACTCATGTTGAGGGGTGCCTCACTGGCCTCTACTCGCTCCTCCTGTCCCAGCCATTCTTTGCCTGCCTGCCCAGGGTCCTTAGGGCCCCAACAAGAAGCAGTTGTTGGAACTAAGCAGCCACCATGAGAAAGAGTTGGCAAAACAGTTGCCTCATTGGATCTGATTGAGAAGGAGGCTCAGCAGAAGCACCTTACTGAGGACTATGAGCATAGGCTTTCCAAGCAGAGGGAAGACCAGTGGGATTGCAAGGCCAGGTACCAGCGCTTGGAGGCTGAGGGGGCTGAGATGGTCAGCCAGTCCCAGGCCATGATGCAGTCCCACTAGAACAAGGCCCTCCAGCAGCACTTCCCTCCAGCCTTCACCCAAGCCCCATACCAGGAGGCTGAAGCAGACCCCCAAGTCAGAATTTCTGCCCCGCTCCGACCTGCACAAAAAGACTTCGAAGGGGGAGATTCTCTGCAGCAACACAAATGTTCATTGCACATATCTGGCCCAGGCATAGTTTGAGAACCCCTGATTTACTGCAATATAAAAAATGCAATTAATTTTTCTGCGGACCACCACAATTTTCTCACAGACCACCAGTTTTGGTGACCACTGGTCCAAAGAACTAGAATTCTGGGTGGTACAATTCTGCACTAAAAGTAAATGTACATATCTTCCCAAGGCAGCTTTGTAGGTTTCTATGCATCACAGCATACAAATGGAGCATTTCTATCAATATGTAGATCTTAAAAACCTCTTGTTGGTAGGACTCCCTTTCTGCAGCCCTTCACTAAGCTGAGGTGGGATAGTTGCTTGTTATGCACCCTTTAAAATACAAAACAATTGTGTCCTCTAGAGGGAGATACTTTACCAAGAGAGTAAAATGGGGCCTTTGGATACTTTTACCTGTTGCAGAAGGTAATTTAGAATTCAAAGCATGAAGTTATTGTGGAGATCTCCTTCACCTTAATTAAAAACAAATCAAAATGTTTGACCCGTGAACTCTATTACTTTCATGTTCTGAACATCTCTTTAAACTATGACCAACCATGCTTCCATAATCATATACTCTATGACTCAGTGCCCAATGAGAAAGATGGAATCTAGCTATTTCAGCAATACGTATTGTGTTCACCAATCTGCCAACATGGCAAAGTATTACAGGTAGTCCTCATTTATTGACTTTTCCATTTAGTGACCATTCTAAATGATGAGAGAGTTAAAAAAAATAGCTATGCAACTAAGCCTTGCATTTATGATTGTTGCAGCATCCCATCAAGTAATTACCATTTGTGTACTTTGCAAATGGCTTGTGATAGGCAGAGTTAATGGGTTCACATGATGTTTTGCTTAGGACTCAGTGATGGAGTTGCTGGCCCCAATTGTGGTTGCTGAGCATGGACTACATGTATTTGTTGAGGATCATTTGTTATTCCTATGCTTGCTCTTAAATTTAACCAATGAGTATATCAGCCAATAGTGAACCTCAAACCGAGCAGAAGAATCCTACAGAGATGTAATAATGGCCCACAGCAGTGGTGGAATTCAAATTTTTTTAGTACTGGTTCTGTGGCTTGGTGGGCATGGCAGGGGAAGAATACTGTAAAATCTCCAGTCAGAGGTGGTATTTGCCAGTTCTCCAAACTACTCAAAATTTCCAGTACAGGTTCTCCAGAACTGGTCAGAACCTGCTGAATACCACTTCTGGCCCATAGATGGAACTGTAGAAGTTTGACCCAACATTCTTCCTTATATATATAAGTTCTTTGGGTTATTTGGTTCTTCGGGTTTTCTCCCGCGTTGGAAGTATCTAGGCGACGTTTCAATGAAGTCTCATTCATCATCTTCAAGCTTGTGTCTTCCTGTGCTTCTCGGAGTAATGTGAGCTTGCAGCTGCTTCTTTCTTTTAATTGCTAGTGCAGGTGTGACTTGATTGGGTGGGGGCTTGGCTGTGTTCTGATTGGCTGGGGGTGTGTTCTCATTGGTTGGGGGTTTGGCTGTGTTCTGATTGGTTGGGGGTTGGCTGTGTTCTGATTGGCTGGGGGTGTGTTCTGTTCCAGTGGGGGTTTGGTTATACTCAGGTTAGTCTTAGTTGCTGGGGGATTTGAGCTGGTGAGCTGTGATCCTGTTGTTTGGCTTCACGTTCGTGGTTGTGCCACATCTTCATGGTGGGTGTCAGTTCGCTTCATGTATGGGATGGTGGGGCTTCTGGTCTGTGGTCGTGTCTCATCTTCTGTGTGAGTGTGAGTCTGCTTTCTATGTGGAAGTGTGATGGCAGCTTCTTGTGTGGCCCTCGTGGGTGTGGGTCTGGTGTCCTTCTTCATGTTAGGTATACGTTTGTTAATGAGAGCGGGTTTCCAAATGGCTGGTAGGTGGGAGGTGTCATCTCGTTTATTCATGCTCTGTGAGAGTTTTTCTATCTCTATGGCTTCTCTGATTATTCTGTTGTTGAAGTGCTCAGTTTGGGCAATAGTTCTGGTATTTTTAAAGTCAATCTTATGTCCTGTGGCTTTGAGGTGTTGGAACAGGGAAGAGGTCGGTTCTTCTTTTTTTATTGAGTTCTTGTGTTCTTCAATGCGTGCACTTATTCTTCTGTTAGTTTGTCCGATGTATGTGGTGGGGCAAGAGGTGCACGGGATTTCGTATACTCCTTGGTTTTCTAACTCAATTTTGTCTTTAGGGTTTCTTAGGATGGTGGATATTTTTCTGTTTGTGCAGAATGCTGTTTTAATGTTATGTTTTTGGAGGATCTTGCTGATTTTGTCTGTAGTGCCTTTCATATATAGGAGGAGGGCTTTGCCGTTTTCTTGTTCTCTGTCTTGGATTTTGGTTGGGGTTTCTTTTTGGATTAGGTGAGTAATCTTCTTTCTTTGGAATCCATTGGCTGTTAGTACGTTAGTGAGAGTGTGTAGTTCAATTTTTAGGTGTTGTTTGTCGGCTAAGCATTTTGTTCTGGAGATGAGTGTCTCAGCTACGGAATTGATCTGTGCTGGGTGGTAGTGTGAGAGTGCGTGTAGATAGCGGTTTGTATGTGTTTTCTTCTGGTAGATGGTGTGTCCTAGGGAGCCATTGGATTTTTTGTATACTAAGACATCTAGGAAGGGAAGTTGATTGTTAGCTTCTGTTTCCATGGTGAGTTGTATTTTGGGGTGTAGGCTGTTGAGGTGTGTGAATAAGTTGTTCAGTTTTTCTTTCCCATGTGGCCAGATTATGAAGGTGTCATCTACGTAAGACTAACCTGAGTACAACCAAACCCTCACTGGAACAGAACACACCCCCAGCCAATCAGAACACAGCCAACCCCCAACCAATCAGAACACAGCCACACCCCCAACCAATGAGAACACACCCCCACCCAATCAGAACACAGCCAAGTCCCCACCCAATCAAGTCATAGCCCCACTAGCAGTTAAAAGGAAGAAGCAGCTGCAAGCTCACATTACTCCGAGAAGCACAGGAAGACACAAGCCTGAAGATGATGAATGAGACTTCATCGAAACGTCGCCTAGATACTTCCAATTCTACACGGGAGAAAACCAGAAGAACCAAAGATCCACATACAAATACCCGCGAAAACGTCCGAAAACATATATATATATATATATATATATATATATATATATATATATAATCTCAGGGGCTGCCACAAATATATAAGGGGCTGCCACAAAGAAGAGAGGGTCAACCTATTCTTCAAAGCACCAGAGGGCAGGACAAGAAACAATGGATGGAAACTAATCAAGGAGAGAAGCAACTTGGAATTAATGGGAAACTTCTTAAGGAGAAACAGTGCAGACAAATAACCAGTGGAACCAGCTTGCTTCCAGCACTGGAAGTTTTTAAGAAGAGATTGGACAAAGCTTTGTCTGGAATGGTATAGGATTTCCTGCCTGATAGATGGTTGGACTAGAAGCCTCCAAGGTCCCTTCTAACTCTGTTATTCTGCTCTGTTAAGCAATGTCAGGTTTTGCCCCCAAAAGGCTTTTTTTTTTTTTGTTTCATTCTCATTTATCCATTTCCGCAAATATTTTTCTGGAGAGCTGAAATGACCTGTCTGCTAAAGGGTTTCACTTTATGAGCAAGAGATGGCTGCTTGATAGTTATCACTGCATTTTAACTATTTTCATTCCTCAAGGTACTCTGGCACCCTGCCTGATTTGTAACTCCAGCTTGCAGGTCTTTTTAATCTAATGATTGGTATTTAGGGCAGCTTTTTGCCAGCAAAGAAGCTTTTTGTATTTTTGTACAGGTAATCCTTGACTTACAACAGTTCACTTAGCGACCGTTCAAAGTTACATTGCCACTGAAAAAAGTGACTTATGACTGTTTTTCACACTTATGACCGTTGCAGCATCTCCACTGTCATGAGAGGTCAGGCGAGGAGAAGCGCCCCTTGACATGCCCACCCAGTCACATGAGCACCAAGCCATACCCACCAACTAAGTCACGCCCACAGAACCGGTTGTTTAAAAAACTGAATCCCACCCGTGATGAGATGTGATATCAAGCCCCAACTTTACAAATAGAAAATGTTGGGAGGGATGGGTAGAGAACCATTGAAAAAATGAAGCTGCTTTATATTGGTCAAACTCACTCAAGATTCTCTGTGTTGTAATAATAGAAGTTCTTCATTAATCTCAGTAAAGACCTACAATCTATTTATTGCTCTGTGAAACTAAGATTATAGAATCTAAACTAAACTGACATGCAAATTAGTATCTTCTTCCCCAGGATACATAAAACAAATTAGAACAAATGCTGAAGTTCCATAAGGAATTGCCATTATATTCTTCAGTTCATTCAATATATTTTAAAAGCAACTATTTTCTTATAATTATCTTTGATTCTCCCTTATTCCTACAGAATCTCTCATCTCTCAAGAGCTTCTCGAGAGTCCGCAAAACAACCACTCAATCAAATGGTCAACGGAATACTTAATTAAAAAGAATCACAGCCAGTTCTAGGATCATTAAGGAACTAAGCCTTAGTGTGGGTGTCATCAGTTTCCAATGCTAGCTGGGTGAGTTTCATAAAATACATTCATAAATCTGTTGTGTTCTATTTTTTGCATCAATCTCTCTTTAATCCTCTGCATGAAAATGCACATATCAATAGGCATTTACACACATGCATTTAATGCACATTCCTCCTAAAATTTATCTAATTTTTTTTTCAATAGAAACATTGCTATCTTATGTCCAGTGGTGGGATTCAAAATTTTTTACTACTGGTTCTGTGTCGTGGATTATTTGGTGGGCATGGCTTAGGGTCATGTGACTGGGTGGGCATCGCTTGGTGGTCATGTGACTGGGATGGGCATGCTTGGTGGTCATGTAACTGGGTGGTCATGTATTGGTGATCATGTGGCTGGGGTGGGCGTGGCTTGGTGGTCATATGACTGGGGTGGGCATGGCTTGATGGTCACATGATTGGCTGGCATGGCTTGGTGGTCATGTAGTGGGTGTGGCCAACTCAATATCACTCACATCAAGGGGTGCCTTGCCTGGCCCCTCCCCTCCCAGCCATTCCTTGTCACACCTAGTCTCAACATATCTATAGTTCTGTAAAAATGTTGTTCACCTTTTTTTGACTTTACTATCTACGTGCTATAGATGTACTTCCATGGACCACTGAAAGGAGGAAATGGCTCACATGCTTTGCCCAAGAGTGTGATAGGCAACAGGCTTTTTAAGGGGCTGCCAGAAAGAGGGGGGCAATGTATTTTCCAAAGCACCAGAAGGCAAACAATGTATTTTCCAAAGCACCAGAAGGATGGAAACTGAACAAAGAGTGAAGCAACCTAAAAGTAAGGAGAAACTTCCTGACAGTGAGAACAATTAACCCATGGAACTGCTTGTCTCCAGAAGTTCTGGGTGCTCCAACACTGGAAGTTTTTAAGAAAAGACTGGACAGTCATTTCTATGAAATGTATAGGATTCCCCCTCAAGGTCCCTTCTAAGTATTATTCTGTTATTCTGACACCTTTCCCAGGACCTCTACTCAGAGTTTGGCATCCTCAGAGTTTTCCTGACTGAGCAGGGGGTTGGACTAGAAGAACTCCATAGTCCCTTTCAACTCTGTTAAACACACCTATATTTATGCTCTGGACTATAGACATGCAATAACATGTAAACCCTGAAAAATACCTGGGCAAAAGAAAGGCAGTAAAATCACTCTAGGTGTAGGGACAGTGTAAAATATTAATATATGATAACTAATGGAACAATTAAAAATAGCAGTTTTTTCTCTCTTTCTTTCTCTCTCTCTTCCTATTTCTTTCTCTTTCTTGCTTGCTCTTTCTTTCCTTTTCTTTCTCTCCCTTCCTCTTTCTCTTTTCTTCCTCTTTCTTTTTCTTTCTTTCTTTCTTGTTCTTTCTTGCTTTCTTTCCTTTTCTTTCTGCCCCTTCCTCTTTCTCTTTTCTTCCTTATTTATTTTTCTTTTTTTTCTTTCTCTGTCTCTTTCTTTCTCTCCCTTCCTTTCTTGCTCTCCCTTCCTTCCTTTCTTGCTATCCCTTCTTTCCTTTCTCCCTTTCTTGCTTTCTCTCTCTGTCTCTGTCTCTGTCTCTATCTCTCTCTCTCTCTCTCTCTCTCTCACACACACACACACACACACACACACACACACACACACACACACACACACACACACCTGGTCTGACTGGCATGGCACAAGAAGGCAGAAAGCGAGTGGCTATAGCAGCGGGGGCGGCAGCGCTGCTACAGGAGGTAGCCCTGGGAGTCCCCATTCTCCCTTTCAGAGCACCTCTTACCATGGCATTGGACAGACATTCCCTCCACATGGAGTCAGTTCCCGCACAACCCCATCTCCCCAGAAGAGCAGCAAGAAGCCTGCTTGGGTAGGGAGGAAGGAAAGCCCTGGCCCACCCATTCTGGCTGGCAGCTGTGCTCCCCTTGCTCTTCCAGGTTCTGGCCAGCTTGGACATGGGGCAGTTGACGTCCTGCCAGCTGCTCCTGCCACCGCAGGGAGTGAAAAGGCCACAGCAGTTCTTGCCCGTCTCTTGCTTCTACTCTTTTGGGGATGCAGGGTTGTGTATATGAACTACTGCTTCCCTCTCATCTGAAGTGGTGGCAGGAGCAGTGGGCAGTGCCAGGGCAGCATTTGCTGGCAGGCTGGCTGGCATGCCGGAACCTGGAAGAAAGCAGAGGCACCGGCACGCAAGTCCACCCCATTGAGCCCACTGCACTGGAGGGACTTGCCCACACACCTTCTCCTTGCAGAGTCCTGGCCACATGTGAGGTCCTGGGACTTTCTGCTAGGAGATGGTGCGTGGGCTACCGGCTCAGTTCCGGTTAGCAAAGAGGCAGCAGCTGGGAGACTTCTTGCATCAAAAAAAAGAGGCAGCAGCTGCAGGCATCTCGCAACAAGGGGAGGTGAGATGCAGGCTGGCGGGGAGCCCAGTGGCTCTCAGCCCTGGCTTGACTTCCCTGGCAGCCAGCCGCTGGAGGAAGGTAAGGTCGCAGCCATGGACAACGAAAGCAAGGAGATTAAGGGCCAGACCAGGGCTTCTGAAGGAGGAGAAAATGGGCGACGCATCGCACCTAAGGGAGAGCGGGTGGCGAATGGGTGGCAGCTCCGGGGAAGGCTTGAGGTGGGGAATCACGCATTCCCCAACCCAGCCGAGGCAGCCAGTAGTTCCAGGGCCTCAGGGAATAGTGTGCATCCCTGGGGCCCAGCCCCCGACCCAAGGTGAAGGGTCAGTGGGTGGCATACATTGCTTACCTTTGGTGAGCTGAGCCGACTGAGCATCAACAAGGCAACTCGTGAGGCGATTAGCTGGGCCATGTGGGGAAGGCAATATATGTAGGGCGGAGGTGGGTGGGGCGAGCGAACAGCCATAAAAGATGAGCGAGCATCAAGCATCGAGCATCTGAAAGGGGCGAGTGAGTGGTAACCGGTGACCGGGTCGGGGGCATGGCCAGCCAGAAGTCACTACCGGTTCAGCGACCCACGCCAAATTCTTGCTACCAGTTTGCCTGATCTGATGCAAACCGACTGAATACCACCTCTGCTTATGTCCCTTTCTAAACCAGGAAAGGCCAATTTGATTTTTGAAATTTATAAAAACAGTAAAGATCAATAACTATGCATTGATCAGTCTAATATTTAAGAGACAGCAACCACAGTAAGAAAATTTGACAATATCCTCAGATAAATACAGGTAGGCCTCAACTACAATTAAGCCCCAAATTTCTGGTGCCAAGCAAGGCAGTCGTGCCCATTTTATGACCTTCTTTGCTACAGGTGTTAAACGAATCACAATTATTGCAGTTGTTAAGTGAATTATGTGGTCATTAAGCAAATCTGACTTTGCTTGTTGAAAGCCATTTGGAATGGTGATCACATAATCCTGGGGACACTGCAAATGGGATAAACACATGGCAGTTATCCAATGGTCAGATTTTGACCATGGGGATACCACAACAATTGTAAGTGTGAAAACCCTTCATAAGTCACTTTTTTCAGCGCCATTTTAAATTTTGAACAATCACTAAATGAATGGTTGTAAATTGAGGACTAACATGTATAGACAGGAATCATATATCCCAATCTAAAAATATTTCCCTTCAAATAATAATACATTCAGAGTGCTCTGGTAACTGTAATCTGATTGTTACATTAATTAGACAGACAGGATATTTTATGTAGATATGAAAACAGAATGAAATTTTCAAGCAAAATATTGTTTGTTAGCATTGGCATTGTCCTTCCCAAATTGCCAGCTGATGTTTTCATATACCTCCTAGTCTGATCTTTTCTGATATATAGAAATGATTGGACAGGTAAAATGAAAATCCTGGCTTCCATTACTCCAGTACTTCATAGTGTACAGTATCAGCATCTTAATTTTTTTATTATTATTTTGGAAGTTTGTTTCATCTCAAAAATGCAAAATTACTGCTTTACGTAGCATTTCATCTTATTCACAGGCTCTGTGATGATTAATATTTATAAGGGAATGTGGTTTATTGGGTTTTCATAGTTTTAGAAAGAAAGAAATTGTAGGGATTGTTAAAGAAAATTGTCTGTGTGCCCCTCACACTTGTGTGCTTTGTTAGATAATGAAACAAGTAATGGGATTTACTTTTAGTTTAATGCATATTTATTTATTTTATTTATTTATTTTATTTGTCAATCACTTACAAGATAACAGGTATAAATATAGGTGAAATGGATACATATACATGAAATGGATACATATAAGAAAAATAAAAAATAAACAATAGGACAGGAATGGTAGGCATGTTGGTGTGCTTATGCACGCCCCCTACAGACCTCTTAGGAAAGGGGTGAGGTCAATAGTAGACAGTCTAAGGTTAAAGTTTTTGGGGTTTGGGGAAGAAACCACAGAGTCAGGTAGAGTATTCCAGATATTGACCCTTCTGTTGCTGAAGTTGTATTTCCTGCAATCAAGTTTGGTGTGGTTAACTTTGAGTTTGTATCTATTGTGTGCTCCTGTATTGTTAAGGTTGAAGCTGAAGTATTCCTTGACAAGTAGGACATCGCAATGTATGATTTTATATATTATAATTTTATATACTATAATGGCAACTAATGGCAAGTACAAGGATTTTTTTCTCTTTCCTCATATTTTAAACAATATATTCTTGGGAAGTGTATGATTTATATTTTTGAATGTTTTGTTGTATTCATGCCTTATTTTTACAAAGCTTTCAAAAAAAAAGGAAGAGGACAATTGTTTAAAAAGTGAAATATACATTCATTCCTCAGATTGGGAACTCTCTGGAGACAATGATCTTTGAAAGCCTTTGTAGACAAGAGGGGACAACTGCTAGCACCATATGAAGATTTTTTTTCCCTGTGGTCTTTAGCCTGATTTCAAGAGCCTTTTGTAGGCAAGCAATGGTTGACCAATTCTTTTCCTTTGTGAGTTCTACCCTGGTAAAGGGCAAGGAGGAGAAGGATAACAGAAATGAAATTTTAGGGGGGGGGGGGGGAAGAGAGAGAGGAAAAGAAGTGGGTTGGAGTGGAGGCAGGGGGTCAAGCTATTTTCCAAAGCGCCCGAAGGCCAGACAAGGAATAATGGATGGAAATTAAACAAGGAGAGATTCAACCTAGAAATAAGGAGAAATTTTCTGACAATGAGAACAATCAACCAATGGAACAGAAGTTGCCTTCAGAAGTTGTGGGAGCTTCATCGCTGGAAGCTTTCAAGAGACTAGACTGCCATTTACCATAAATGTTGTAGAGTCTCCTGCTTGGGTAGGGGGTTGGACTAGATGACCTACAAAGTCCCTTCCAACTCTGTTTATCTGAATCTGAATGCCCAGAATCACAAAGCTCCACTGTTCACTTGCTTAGATCTTGACCTCCCTGGACATGCAGGTCCCGGCAAATTATCAAAATAAGATCCTGTGACAACAGCCTCCAAGTTGATCTCAGCTGATTAAATAAACATAAGCCCTACTCAACTTTGATTTTTTTCTCTCTGTTAAGAACCATATAATGTTAAAAAACATGAAGTTAGGGTTACGGTTAGGTTCAAGTTTTAATATTTCTTTTATTTGTATTTTTTTTAAATGTGTTTATATATTTTCAACCCAAATGAGCTCAGAATAAATAGAAGAATGACAGCACCTTTGTTCTGGTTATCCATGCCTTTGGAACTCCCAAGGATTCTGCATAAGATTTCTTTTTTATTATCTTTAAAATAATTGCTTTTTTGCTATACCAATCTAGTTCTAATTAAAATGCTCTATTTTCTATACATTTTAATTTAAAGTATGTTTTATTAAAGTGCTGCCTAATTACAGTTTCACCATAGCTTACAATTAGTGCTGTGTAGTTACAAATTTTGCATGTATTACCCAACTGCATCTATAAAATGGTTTAGATTATTATCACGATGTGTTAATTGCATTCATACCATTCTCTTTTTCTGTCTGTAATTTTATCCGCACAACAATCATGTAAGATAGATTGGACTGTGATAATATGACTGACCTAAAGTTACCCAATGATCAAATGAGAACAAATTGGTGTCTTCAAGTGTTTGAACCAAAACAAATATTTCAATCTTTATAATACATTGTTCTTTGTTCCTAAATAAAATAATTGCATTATTATCAAGAGTTGATTAAAAAGAAGAAAGATTTCAGCTGCCATTATACCGAACTATCATCCATGAGTTTGATGATGATGAGTTCGAGACATCTAGAACACAACTGGGTTAGGGAAAAATCTGTTGGAAACTTACCTACAGTAAATAAATTAAATTTATTGGCATGTTGATGCCTCAACAAAACTTCACATCATATATACAAATAATTTTCACAACATTCAAAATAACATTTTAAAAACTGATTAAAAATCATTTTTGGTGCAAAAGAATTAAAGGTATGAATAAAATAGTAGGGGATTCTGTTGTAATAGTATCATTAGATGAATAGCATTTTATGACACATTCCTTGAGTTAAGCTGATATTTGGTGAATACCTATTAATATATTATTAGGTGAAGAATATTAAGAACTTTGGACCTGGGCTTCACTGCTGTGTCTTTGTAAATTAATACCTAATGAACCAGTGGTGAGATTCAAACTTTTTTACTACTGGTTCTGTGGGCGTGGCTTGGTGGGCATGGCAGGGGAAGAATACTGTAAAATCTCCAGTCAGAGGTGGTATTTGCAGGTTCTCTGAGCTACTCAAAATTTCTGCTACTGTTCTCCAGTACTGGTCAGAACCTGCTGAATACCACCTCTGTAATGGACCCATAGTGCTCTCTAATTGAAAACCTAGCAAATTCTGGTAATTGTAAAATGACTGCTCTTGAGCACACTGAAAGTTTGACATTTGTCAGTTTGTTTCCTAGGACTTACATGCAGAAAGACTTTTCTAAAACAAATTAAAACATTTTAAGACAGGTTTTTAAAATTGAAAAATAGTATCTGAGGGAGTGCACAGCTTCACAGCTAGTCAGTTAAAAGAAGCAAATAATATATTTTCAAAAGCATTATCAATAGTTCATGGGAACTCTTTATTTTTCAGCATTGTGACATATTTTGATGTTGTCCTGGTTATGAGAAACTTGCTGTTATAATTCGGGAAATTCTGTACCATGCTGACAAGTCAGATATTCACTTTTAAAAAGAAAAGTGTGAAATTGTATATCCAGTATCACCCGATGTTCTTAGGCTTTTTATTGATGCTTTGGATATGTATCCAACCCAAGATAAAAAACAGGAAATTTATGATGGACCTACTCCAAAAACAAAACAGAACCTTCCAGCTTATCTAGGGTTCCTCCATTTTTAACACATCTTCTTTCTTCAAAAAGTCAGTCATATGGCTGAGCCATTGTATGGTTTACTAGACAAAGGATGTTTTCCAGAAAATTAAGAAAATGTTGATTTATTTTCTGTACAATGGGTGCATGTTATGATGAAAAGTAATGCTGCAGATCACTGATATTTTTCTTTATACTGTGGAGCTTTCCTTAATTACAGATTGGCAAATGGCAAAGAGGTACCAGTTGTTTACTATTCTAGAACCATGTCTAGAATAGTGGAACAGGTTGGAACAGGTTGACAGATAAGCCCTTGATATTATCCCAGGAGTCAAAAGTTCCACAACTGTCTCTCTATTGACTAGAAAAATATTTTGGGAATCTTTCCAAATACCAAGTTCATCTTGTATGCAGTGCTGGATCCTTGTGCTTATGGTTACACATTTGTCTATAAGCCAGGAAAAATAATGGTCACTGCAGATGTTTTCTACTGTATCAAATGCCAGATTTTGTAATGCCACCATCGTTGAAAGTCTTGATCTGGAAGCCCTCCCAGACCTACCACTTCAGGCTGATTAAACTGCAAGATTTACTCTTTAGGATCAAAATTAGCTGAAATGGGTATAGAAGATTGGCCAACTTACAAAGAATTTAACCATCCCAAAACCATCAGCATGAAATGTCTGCCATAAAGGATGTTTCCTGCAAGAGAACCATGTTGTCAGTCTGGAAGGAAAGACAGTAATAAACCATTCTAACCAGATAGCATGTAGCACATCCTTGAATAATTCACATGAAAGCTTCATCTAGAAGTTGTCTGGTGGCCAGGATTTGACTCAGACACTGAAAATATTGTACATATATACAGCATATGCCAATCTGTTCAACATATACCCTAGTGGGCATTTTTTTCTTGGGATTTAACCAAGGCATCTTAATAAAAACTTAATATAGTTTGCAGAATCATATCAGGGAAAGAAATTCCTAATTGTATTGGACTCTAAAACAAAATAATTGGAACATTATTGTACGTTGAGTACAATAGTATCAGCACTGCAATTGTAACCTATGGATTGTCTGATAGTGTCATCACAACAATCAGTCTCCATTTATTTGTAAGTTGAAGGATTCTGTGGGTGGTAATGTTATCTGAGTCATCGTTATTACTCTTTATCAACCACAATGGCATAGTAAGGCTTAAGCAAATGGTGTAACAACCAAGGATTTTGTTGGAGACTGGCCAATAAAGCTGGTCAAATTCCTGCTTGTGTGATGTGGCTCCTTCCTGACTCTGAGCCAACTCTGTTGGCTTACTTATGAGGTGGCAGCTTAAAAACTTGCCTTGGCAATTTCTACTCACATCTAACTAAGCACTTACAAAAGAAAAAGGAACTTATTCTAGATACTCCTTTTATCAAATACAACTCTTCATTTGTTTATGATAAGTGAACAGTCTTTTGTGAGGAACTACTTTATGGAGCCAGACCCAAAGAGCTCCCTTCATGCTTCTTGAGATCATAAGATCAGTATCCTACAATGTTCAATGTGCAGCTGTGCTAATATGACCTCATTGCATTGATAAACTTATTTCTTCTCAGAATGATTTGATAGCAATACTAGAAGCACTCTTTCTAAAGCATTTGGGAACTGGTATGTCAGATGCCATTCCTAAAGAATCACCAGGCCCACTTCAGGATAACAGGGATTTTTATTTTTTGTCTTCAAAAGTTGCTGAAGAAAATTCCAGCAAACCTTTTACATACATCAGTCAAGAGACCAGTCTATGAAAATACTCCCCTTACTGGGGAGCGCTGCTAGATATTTTGGGACTGCTGTATATTAATAATAACTTGTGGGCCACTTCAGCTCACAGTATTGTCAGACAGAGGGTGGTTGGTTTTTTTTTTTTCAGCATTCTTTTGAACTGATTGGTTAAAAATATGTTTGGGCACTGTGTACTACTGTGTAACATAATAGAAATAAGAGAGTGTAATAAGGTCTCAATTTAACCAATAAATAAGAGGCAAGGGGTTTATCTTAAAACATAATGTCCATTAACTATGAATGAGACCTTATGCATGTGTAAAATGGCAAATGGGATTTTATGCATGCATATTTGATGTATTTTATGAATGCATAACATGGAAAATGGGATTTTATTGGATTTGCATTGTAAAGATGGATTGTGCTCACTGCATCCAAAGTCTGTTATGCCTAGATCTATCAAATTGGGGTATTACTGGCCTGCTCCTTCACTTCCCTCGCCAAATCTTATCCATGGGCCCTAGCAGGTTAACTTACAGTGATCAGCATGACCTAATAATCAGGTTCTTTCAGACACCTGACATTACCTCAACATAGGATCATAGATCTTATGCTTCATGACTTAGCTCAACTCCTAAGTTTGACTTAGCTGAAAACTCTCAGATGTGGCACAGGATGATTAGAATCTTTACTGCACACAAGAATGAAATTATAGAGGAGATGATTACAGAGACTTAAAAAGGCCATCTCAAGTATTTAAACTGAAGCCTTCTCCCTATTATCCTTTTAAGTAAAGAGATGGTTGCATGGCTTTGAAGTCAAGTAGTTGTACATTTACATAACAATATGTCTGACCTAAAAACCACTAGTTCCTATATGACCCGTTTCAACTTTTATAGTTCCTAGGTATCAATGTTTCACATGTTGCAATACAGTGGTCCCAGCTTTGTGGGCATTGTGGGAAATTAAAATCAATGTTTAAAACATTTACGGTATATCACACCAATTCTCAGCATAGTTTAAAGTGGCTCATTGCACCAATAAAAACAGAAAGCAGTACAACAATCACGTAGCAGAGAACCAGTGGTACCAAATAACTGAATAATGCAAGAGTTTCATCAGAACTGCAGTTGTCTTATGCATGACAGGCCATCAAAAATGGAACAAATATGAACTAAACCAGGCAGGATATGTCTTTCAATCCCCAGAAGAAAATATGAATGAAAACTAAATATAGCCAGTTTGGTCTAGTGGTTAAGGCACCAGGCTAGAAAGCAGGAGATTGTGAGTTCAGGTCCTGTCTTAGCCATGAAAGCCAGCTGAGTGACTTTGGGCTAGTCTCTCTAAGCCCAACCCACCTCAAGGGTTGTTGTTTTGGGAAAAATTAGAGGAGGAAAATGTGTAGGGTATGTTGAGTTATTTGTAAAAATAATAAAAGCAGGATGTAAGTGAGTGAGTAAGTAAGTAAGTAAATAAAAGATAATGCCTTTGACATTTGCCCAACTATGCTAGGTTGTAGTGTTGGAATTATCCTTCTAGTTCCCCACTGCAAGTGTTTTGTTACCTGGCATGATCAGTGGTACAGAAGATTTAATCCAACAATTTTACCCTCTTGGATTACAGCAGAGGTGACAAGATAGACATTGATCTATTTGCTGTATTTGGAGCAAGAACAAAAGCAAGAACTTGGTCTTCTTGACCGGTGAAATGAGTTATTTGCATTTATAAAAAGCAGAGGTGAAGGAAAGACAAGATAAAGAAAGAGTAATAATCCAAATCACTTCAGCAAGGTTAGGATTAGCAGAGCACTTTAAATTGGTCCTTCATTTCTATCACTCAGCTGAAGCTGTTGGCATCAAATGGTGTGTGCCTGAATGAGAACTGATGAAGAATCAAAGCAGGGCCTTCAAACTGAGCTTTTGAATTCTGATTTAATAGCCACTTATCATGCACAGACTCTGAAGAATACTTAGCTTTTTCTCTGCAAAATGGAATTAGAGACCTGGAATGAGATTTGGTCATATTTTGAAAAATTAATGAACATTAAGGATGCCAGGCATACAACGAGACAGAGAGACTCAACAGACAAGACCACTATTTCAAGTGTTAGTATTAAGCTGGATGGATCTTCTGTTTTATTAAAGTTGCACATACTAATGTGAGGCCCAGGCTCTTGAATTATGCATTGGTCTATGGATATTGTCAGTTATATAATACAGAATCTAAGTCTGTCTTTGAGGAAGAACTGTGGATAACTGATGAAATGCATTTTCAGCGTGCAGAGAGATTGTATTTTGGGATATTATGATGAGGAAATCCTCAATAAGGAACTCTGGGGAGCTGATGCAATTGGATGTAGACAAGGTGAAGCTATGTGAATCATTGCTTTGCTTTCCTCTCTTGGCAACAGACTACATTTGTAAAAAACAAATGCATGAGGCAAAACAATTGTTTAGAGAAATCCTTGATGTTCTGCAACAATCTGGATGACCACTGCATGGCAGGATAGAGATATAGAACTATGATTTTGCTGCCATGTGACCAGAATTTCTCAAACTCAGCAACTTTAAGATGTATGGACTTCAACTCCCAGAATTCCCCAGTCAGCCATGCTGGCTGGGGAATTCTGGGAAATGAAGTCTACTTGTGTAGTAAAGTAGTGGTAATGTAGTACACACTCATGTAGTGTTGATGTAGTGAATGTCTAGAATTTTACAGTTTATGGTAGCCCTGGTAGAGGTGGTGGAATTCAAATAATTTAACAACCGGTTCTCTGCCCTAATGATTTCTTTCAACAACCAGTTCACCAAACTGCTCAGAAAGTTAACAACTGGTTCTCAGAAAGTGGTGAGAACTGGCTGAATCCCACCACTGCCTGGCAGTTATTCAAAAAAAGGTTACCTAAATCAATTTCAACAAGAACAGCAGGGGAAATTGCCATACAATGGAAAATAGGAGGATCCGGGTTTTTGTAAACCACAATTATCCTTCTGAATTACAGTAAAAAGATTTTATTAAAAAAGATTCATTATTAGGTCTTGTCCAGCCATATTTCCCTTTCAGCTTCAAATTACTGGACATGTAATTCAGTCTTTGTGGGAAAATATAGCACTTAAACATTGAAATATGATGTGGAATTATATAGCTAAAATGTGGCATTGGAAAGAAATTTTACATAGAAGGGGAAAAAAACTATGCTAAAGAATGGAGTCAGAATAAGTGCTTATCAATTTTTGAACTATGTTTATAATCTGAAAAAGAGAAGACGGAGTAATATATTTTTATGGTCAAGATTTAATGGTAAATTTGAATTTATCTTAAATCAATCTTTTTCTGTCTGTTTTTACTAGTTTCTTCCTCTTCTTTACTATTATTATTTTTTATTTATTTATTAATTGCATTTATATACCGCCCTTCTCCCGAGGGACTCAGGGCGGTGAACAGCTCATCTAAAAACCCCATAGAAAATACAAAAGTTAAAAAGTAATTAAATTTAAATCGGCTGCATACTAAAATTAGGAAAAAACCCCCCCACCCTTAAAACCCAATTTAAAATTAAAAATGGAGATCAAATTTAAAATCATCATCTCAGCCCAGGCTGGCCTGCTCAAAGAGCCAGGTCTTTAACGCGCGCCTGAAGGCCCTCAGGTCCGTGCCGATACGAAGTTCCGGTGGCAGAGCATTCCAGAGGGCGGGGGCACCCACAGAGAAGGCCCTACTCCTTGGCGCCGCCAGACGACACATAGCGGCCGACGGCACCCGGAGCAGACCCTCCCTGTGGGAACGCACCGGCCTGTTGGAGAACGTTGGCAGAATGCGGTCCTGAAGGTAACCTGGTCCCATGCCATGGGTCGCCCTAAAGGTCAAAACTAGAACCTTAAAGCGAACCCGGAGAGCCACCGGCAACCAATGCAGCTCGCGCAGGAGAGGCGTCACATGGGCGCTACGTGACGCCCCCATAATCACCCGCGCGGCTGCATTTTGCACCAACTGGAGTCTCCGGATGCTCCCCGCAGGGAGCCCCATGTAGAGGGCATTACAATAGTCCAGGCGAGAGGTGACAAGGGCCTGAGTGACCGTGCGCAAGGCGTCCCGATCCAGGAAGGGCCGCAACCGGTAGATCCGACGGATCTGATGAAACGCCCCCCTGGAGACGGCCGCAATGTGATGTTCAAGCGACAGCCGTACATCCAGGAGGACTCCCAGGTTGCGAGCCCTCTCTGTGGGGGGCAAAGCTTCCCCCCCAATAGCCAGCGAAGGTGTCAGCTGGCTATATCGGGGCGCCGGAAACCACAGCCACTCGGTCTTGGATGGGTTGAGCCGAAGCCTGTTCCCGCCCATCCAGTCCCGCACGGCCTCCAGGCACCTAGACATAGCCCCCACAGCATCGTTGGGGTGGTCCGGAGTGGAGATGTACAGCTGGGTGTCATCTGCATACAGATGATACCTCACTCCAAGACCACGGATGATCTCGCCCAGCGGCTTCATGTAAATGTTGAACAGGAGGGGAGAAAGGACCGACCCCTGAGGCACCCCACAAACCAGGGGCCTAGAGGTGGACCTCTCCCCCCCCGCCAACACGAATTGCGAACGGTCAGAGAGGAAGGAGGAGAACCATCGAAGGACGGTTCCCCCAATCCCCAACCCCCCCAACCGTCGCAATAAGATACTATGGTCGATAGTATCAAAAGCCGCCGAGAGATCTAATAGGACCAGGACAGAGGAGAACCCTCTGTCACGAGCCCTCCAGAGATCATCGACCAACGCGACCAATGCCGTCTCAGTGCTATGTCCAGGCCTGAAGCCCGATTGGAACGGATCGAGGTAAGTAGCTTCCTCCAGGTACCGGGGGAGCTGACGTGCCACCACACTCTCAACAACCTTCGCCACGAAGGGAAGGTTGGAGACTGGACGATAGTTGTTTAAAATAGCTGGGTCCAGGGAAGGCTTCTTGAGGAGGGGGCGCACCACCGCCGCCTTCAAGGCGGTAGGGAGCACCCCCTCTCTCAAGGAAGCGTTGACAATCCCCTGGAGCCAGCCTCGTGTCGTCTCCCTGGCGGCCGAAACCAGCCAGGAAGGACACGGGTCCAATAAACAGGTGGTGGCATTCAGACCCCCCAGCAACCTGTCCACACCCTCGGCAGTCACAGGATCGAACTCCCCCCAGATAACACTCTCAAGACCTGCCCCGGACACCTCCCCCGGGACCATCCAATTGGAGTCGAGCCCCTCCCGAATCTGAGCGATTTTATCATGCAGAAATCGGGAAAACTCCTCTGCCCTACCCTGCAAGAGGTCATCCCGCGCTCTCGGTTCAAGTAGAGAGCGGGTCACTCTAAACAGGGCGGCAGGCCGATTTTCTGCTGATGCAATAAGGGCGGAGAAATACGAAGATTTCGCCGCCCCTATCGCCACAAGGTAAGTCTTAATATGAGATCTCACCTGTGTTCGGTCAGACTCAGAACGGCTCGCCCTCCAAATGCCCTCTAGACGTCTTTTCCGGCACTTCATCTCCCGTAGCTCCTCCGTATACCACGGAGCCAAATGGGATCTGTGCCGGGTCAGAGGTCGCAGAGGCACAACTCGCTCTAGGGCCCCGGCGGCCAACCCATCCCAGGTGGCCACCAGGTCTCCAGGCGAGCTGAGAGCCAGATATTCAGGAAATGGCCCAAGCTCCCTCTGGAACCGATCTGGGTCCATTAGGCGCCTGGGGCGGAACCATCTAAGTGGCTCCGCCTCCCTGCGGTGGGGGGTAGCGGAACAGAAATCCAGCCTAAGGAGGGAATGATCTGTCCATGACAAGGGTGTAATAACTAAATCCCCCCAATTACAGTCATTCAACCACTGCCCAGAGACAAAAATCAGGTCCAGCATGTGTCCTCCTATGTGAGTGGGGGCAGAAACTAACTGGGTCAGGTCCATGGCCGTCATGGAAGCCAAGAACTCCCGGACCAACCCCGAGGTTTCACCGAGCGATGGCAGGTTGAAATCCCCCATGACCAAAAGCCTAGGGGTCTCAACCGCCAGCCCGGCTATTACCTCTAGGAGTCCGGGTAGGGCCGATGAGACGTGGCAGGGAGCCAGGTACGCCATCAAAAGACCCATTTGTACCCCTTGCCCCCACTTCACAAATAGAGATTCACAGCCAGCCGTCTGAGGGACAGTGGCCTCCCTAGGACAAAGGACTTCCTTTATAAGCACCGCTACCCCACCACCCCTTCCCTGAGCCCTAGGCTGGTGAAATGCAAGGAAACCTGGTGGGCACATCTCAACCAGAGGGACACCGCCCTCTGGGCCCAACCAGGTTTCGGTGACACCTACCAGGTCCGCGGCCTCCTCCTGAACCAGATCATTACTAATTTACTTTATATTCAGTTTCCTTTAATCACCCTAATATATGCAATCTTTTTACTGAATAATCACTAACGTAGCGTTTTTCTTTTATTGGTTACACTTCACATTGATAATTTTTTTTAAAAAAATGTTCAAGCTATAAAATTTAAAAGACCAGCATCATGCTAACAAATAAACAATTCTAGATGTGCAAAAGACATTTATTTTTCTGAAGGAGAGAACTGTCTTAAGGGATAAGATTGAAATAAAGTTATCAGCTATTCTTTGTAAATCCAAAGCATCTTTAGTTTGACTCTAGAGGTTGGAGAGAGAGAGAGAGGGGGGGGGGGGGAGGGAGGGAGGGAGGGAGGGAGAGAGAGAGAGAGAAAGAGAGAGAGAGAGAGTCAGTCAGACAGACATGCCATGCCATGCCATGCCATGCCATGCCATATCTTTTACATCCCTGCATTGACCAAGGATCACTGAAATATGTGTGCCTTTCCCAGGAGTATAGCCGAGAAGGACAATTCTATCGGGTCTATGCCAATTTGTTGCAGCCAACTCTCCATGGCCAACTCACCACAGCCAACTCACCACGGCTGATTTGCCAAGGCCAACTTGCCATTACCAACTCACTGCAAGACAAGAGTTACACTAATATCAAAGAAATGGTGGGATAGAATCATTAATGAAAGGATGCAAAAGGAGGGACAGAATGAAATGTGAATGGCAAAAATTGTTTTTTTATATTTATTTTAAATAATTAAATATAATTGTTAAATTGTCCCGCAATGAGTTGTCACGTGGCAAGTTGACCATGGCAAGTTGGCCAATAGTGAGTTGGCCATAGTCTGCTGCTTGTGGCGAGTTGGCAAGTTGTCCTTTGCTGATTTCAATTCTCACTTAATCATCTCCAACCTGGAGATCTGCGAAGTAGGATTGCTTCCAAAATATCAAATCAGTACACAGTTTTTAAAAATCCTAAAATATACCAAGTGCTATAATCCTAAGAATCAGGAAATACGTGGTTTTGCTATTTATTAATTGGTAAGTATGCAAAAGGTAGTTTAGAATGTCAAACATTGCCATGCAATATAGGTATTTTAGGTGGCTATAAAGCAGCAACATAAAAGCTTCTATCTGAGATTAATTTCAAAATACGTATCAATGATAACTCCCTCTACATAAAATTCCTACTTGATCTGTAGCTTAAATAGGAATTACTGTGGATATAATAAACAAGTTGTATTACAGTAAAAGATGAGAAATATAAATCAGATCCCCTTTTGTGTTTCATTTTTATGAGTTTACACTGCACCTAAGCAAATATTATTCTTTTGCTTAGAGAGATCTGTGATGATTAGGTCTGAAACAGTAAATTCTGGTGATGGAACAACAGCAAGAAAGCTATGATAAGAGATGCTTTTAGATATGCCATTTAGTTCCCATGCTTAAATTGGGGTCTTGGGATGCCAAACTCCATTGCAATTTAAAAAAAAAAAACCACAAGCATTTTTCACATCTACAGAGTTGCAAATTAAAAGCAGAACTTACAGGAGAAAGTTAGACAGGCTTTGGCTTGCTAATAATTTACAGGTCATGTTAGCTATGTAACACAATGAAAAAGGCACCTATAAATATGGAATGCATATTTCTGGTATTTGCATGCACTCTTTCCATTTCTCTCAAGCTTTCTATCACATTATACTTTTGCAAGAATGTAATAGTTCATGGACTATTTTTAGCAGTCAAGTACCTCAGAATTTGTACGGGTCAATTACTTTTCATGTAAGTAATTGGATTTTTAATTAGTTCTTTCAAGTTTCTTATTCTGGAATTTCCAGCAAAGAAGCCCCTGTAATGCAGGCATTGTGATTGAAGAAAGCAAGTCATAATTATGAACATTTCTGACCCTCCTCGCTAGGATCATGGTTCGCTTCCTAGCCTCTTTATTCACCTTTAGAGATGACATAAATAACGCAGGTCATAATGTTCAATCAGTATTAAAGACAGTTAATGAAATATTCAAAGCCTTCTATTTGTAAAGAGAGGAGCCACTCTTTAAGGCCATCTTCATTGTGCCATTTCTTTTGGTTATGCATGAGGGACACACATCCCCAAATAATGATGGGTGAACATGAATTGGGTAATCAATCAACTAATGAACTGAAAACAACACAAACTGAGAAGATAATTATGGGTCTGCTTGCTCCACTGTCCAGCTTTTCATACCTGATGGACAACTTCAAAGTGCTGACTTTTCTTAGGATTGTCCATGTTTAATATTGTTGGACAGGACTACTCTTCAAGATGAGACCTTTCCTCTTTAAAGTTCAGCATATGAATCCCCAAATGCAGACACAAAGATCTGTGAAACAGCATTCTGACCTCTACTTAATTAGCATCTGATTGGAGTGATAATTAAATGACATTTGATTTTTTAAAAAATTCATTATACTATGGAAGAATACGAGAATATTGGTGTACACTGTAAGAATGTTCAAGTAATACACCAATTTTTAATCTCTTTGAAGAATGGTAGTGTTTCCCTCCCCTTTCTAGAGTTCTAGATGAACCAATCTAAAGGTTTCTTCATAATTCTACTAGATGGTACTGTGGAAATCAGACAAGCATTGCCACCTCCTGGCCTTTGAGGTTTATCTAGCTGTTCTGACCTAGGCTTCCTTAGAAAGCATAAAACACAATCTTAATCCCGGAAAAACCTCTTTTATTTCCACAGCTGTGAATTACGTTCATTCACAGCCGGCCAGGTTTCACAAACAGTCTTTCAGGGGAATGTTTATAAACACCCACCTTATCACACTTGGAATGTGGCCAGAGAACTAATTGCCAGATGCAGGGCAAGGCCAAACTTGACACAGAATCAAACAGACGTTTTCAAAGCTTGAACCGACCAGATGAACTAATTGCTTCCTGCAAAAGCTCACGTTCCGTTTGCTCCTCTTTTATATCCTATGGGAGGAGCCAATCATATCCAGGGTATGGCCTTACTCCTGAGTTGACCCTGCTTTCTCAATTGTCTTCTGTGCATGCACAGATTGGGAACCAGTTCCAGAAGCTCTCCAGCCTCACTGCGTCCGAACACGAAGGCAGCTGCTGACTGCTAGCCTGCCCTGACCCCATCTCTGCCTCTGATGCAGAGCCCTCTTCCTCAACCTCCAGACCCAGCCCAGGTTCCTCCCCAACCTCCTCATTACTGTCTGACTCTGCTGTCGGCTCTGTCAGCTGCCGGTGGGCCACAACAGTAGCAGCAACTGCTCCACTATCTAATTAATGAAGAAATCAAATTTCATTTGTTAATGCAATCAGTGTAGGGAATGCTCAAACAATACAGTTCTTGTTCTATTGCTTTCCTCCAATGCATTGTTGCTAATTGTCCCTCACCTCTCTGGCTTGGCTGCTCCTTCCCGAATTAAGGTCTGGAACTGGAATCTATTGATCAGTCAAGGTACAAATTCCCATAGAATATATGACAAGGGAATTCCTCTGTTATATAATACCTGCCAATGTGGCTTGCAAGCCCCATACTTTTTAGACACCATAATTTTCCAAATGGAAAGAAGAAGGAAACACTTATATGCTGATAACTTATCTGGATATTAAATGTTTTCTAATACTAATTATAATAATAGCTTCAATTAATTGAAAAGAAGCACATATGATTACTTATAACATTAAAAAATCACAATCTGGTATAATTAAACTTTTTTTGCAAAGGGGTCTCAATATCATCAAACAATAATACCCTGCATATTTTAACTCATCTGATTTGACCTATCTTACAGCTTATCCAATCAATGTATCAATTTGTAATACCCAGTTCCTTCCATATTCATTCATTCATTCATTCATTATATTCATATAATGTATTCATTCCATATATTGAATTATATTCATTCCATATAAAGATAAAACTAATTTGTTATTGTGGATTTGTTTAACTTGCTTTCCCATACTGAAAAAGAATAAGGGTGTTGGGCTATTCTATCCAGAAGAAGCTAAATAATGTAGTTTAAAATTGATTTCCCCTCCCCCTTGGTAAAACATAGGGAGACCAGCAAAGTTTACCATGAAATAATTAGCTCCATACTGCATAAACCAGAAATCAGACTAGGAAGCAGGTCAGCATTTCAAAAAAGATTAATCGCAGAACTTGTTAAGATGGCCTTGTTCTATCATAAAATATTGTATTAACACTGCCTTATTCGAGTTTTTATAAATTAGGATTACAATTCTATCTTTAACCTCAGGAATTATCTGAACATTTATCAACAGGAAAAAAATGCTATGGAATATGGAATTCTATTAAGCTCCATTTAAAAAGAGCTAATCATGTTCATATTTTTTAAAACATAACAAAATAATTTGAAATAGTTTAATAAGGAACATCAGTGTGTCTATCTTCCCACAACTCACCAAAACAATTGTTTTATTGTTATCTCCAATCCACAAGCTTTATGTGCTGCAAGAAAACAAAAAACAAACAAGTACAATGCAATATTATTTCAGGAGGAAGAAACTCGGAAACCACAGCAGAAAAGGAAAATAAACACCGAAAGCCTCTGAGTAACTGAACAAAAATGCTAAACATGGAAACAGAAAAAAGATGTGCCAGAAGAAACTGAACGGGTGTTTTTTTTAATGTGGTTATTATATTCTTGTCCAACTTGATCACATCTGCAATGGGACACTTGAAGGGCATGTGTTTACACGTTTATTATTTTATTATCATTCATATATTGTCCAATACTGAATGCTAGTTTTGTAACTCGGTATATGTTATATGGCAATAGTGGGCAGCCTAAGGCCTCAGGGTGAATTGTAGCCTCTGAAGGTGTTTCTTGCAATCCTTGATGCCCCGATCAAAACTGACAGGAATTGGGGCAAGGAAGATTAGGGCAAGGCAGGGTTCCCCATAATTATCAACTCTCAAGAGTCAATGGGACTGTCTAAGTGGTTGTTAAATGGCTGAGGGACCCAAAGGGATCAGTAAGTGATTGACAATTGATGGAAGGTTGAAAGGTTGATGGAAATTAATTTATGTTCCATGGCAGTTTCTAGTTCTGAAGGTGCGGTGGCTAGCAGAAAGACAAGTGTTGCCCAGGGCCGGATAGTTAGACACAAGTGACAGCAGCGTGATTTACCTCTATTTTTATGTTTGGTTGCACAGTCAGCCAGATGTTTAGACTGGATTTGGTGTTTTTGGCCACCTATCAAGTAGCATTATTAAATTATTTTCATATAATAAATGTTTGGGAGTCAGTGAACATCCACAACTTCATGAAGGCATGAATGAGTTTAGGGACCCTTGGTTTAAGGTTTAAAATTGGTTTAATATGATTTATTAAAGAAAAATAAAACTTTAAACCTGCCCCTAAAACTGTAGATGGGGAAAAAAGTGTAAATAGTGACCCCTCCTATTAATATTGTTTTACAAAATCTTTTTTACTACACCATCAGAGCCATGGTCGTGCAGTGGTTAGAATGCAATATTGCAGGATAATTCTGCTGACTGCCAGCAGTTCGATTCTGACTGGCTCAAGGTTGACTCAGCCTTATATCCCTCTGAGGTTGGTAAAATGAGAAGCTAGATCATTAGGGGCAATATGCTGAGTCTGTAAACCTCTTAGAGAGGGCTGTAAAGCATTATGAAGTGGTGTATAAATCTAAGTGCTATTGCTGCATTCCTCTTCTTCCTCAAAAAATATTCAGGATTCATGTCTGGAAATCAAAAGGCTGTTTAGTTCTTCTAAATAGTAATATATTAACATGGGGAAAGGGAACAGAATCTGTAATTTGCTCTTCTATCCCAGTGCTGGACAACCTGGAAAAGGTCAAGGAATACACTTGTTCATTTGTTTCATAGCTAATGGTTGGTGACTCCAAATTTATTTTTTTATTTATTTTATTTGTCAAACAAGTATTAGATAATAGGTATAAGTATAAGCACGGTTATGAATACATGAAATGAATACAAATAAAAAAGAAACAATAGGACAGGGACGGTAGGCACATTGGTGCACTTATGCATGCCCTCTATAGATCTCTTAGGAAAGGGGTGAGGTCAATAGTAGACAGTCTAAGGTTAAAGTTTTGGGGGTTTGGGGAAGAAACCACAAAGTCAGGTAGAGTATTTCAGACATTGACCACTCTGTTGCTAAAGTCATATTTCCTGCAATCAAGTTTGGTGCGATTAACCTTGAGTTTGTATCTATTGTGTGCTCTTGTATTGTGGTTGAAGCTGAAGTATTCATTGACAGGTAGGACATTGCAGTAGATAATTTTATATACTATATGTAGATCGGACTGAAGGCGGCGTAGTTCTGGGTTGTCTAGGTCTAAAATTTCAAGTCTGGTGGCATAAGGTATTCTGCTACGAGTAGAGAACTCTTCTCATGGAATATTTCTGGACTTTCTCGACTGTATTAATATCCATTATGTAATGCGGATTCCAGACTGATGAGCTGTATTTAAGTACTGGTCTAGCAAATGTTTTGTATGCTCTAGTTAGTAGTGTGATATTACCGGAGAAAAAGCTACACAGGATTAGGTTAACAACTCTTAATGCCTTTTTGGCTATGTAGTTACAGTGAGCTCTAGCACTTAGATAATTAGAGATGAGTACTCTAAGGTCCTTGATATAGTTGGGGTCATCAACAAGGTCTTGATTATCCAGCTTATTTTCTGATTATTATTTTTTTTGCTGATATGTAAGACAGAGCATTTGTTTGTTGAGATCTGAAGTTGCCATTTGTTTGACCATTCTGACACATAGTTGAGGTCATTTTGAAGGGTAGCAGTATTGTTAGTAGTATTAATAGCTTTACATCATAAGCGAACAGAACACAGTTGCTCTTACAATGATCATAGAGGTCATTTATGTAAAGTATAAAGAGAGTTGGTCCTAGAATGCTGCTTTTGGGGCCAGCACTGTTGACAGGTACAGGATTTGATAGGGTGTTCCCTATTTTGACCATTTGTTGCCTGTTTGACAGGAATGCATCTATCCAGTTATGCAGGTGTCGGGAGATGCCATAAGATTTTAGTTTTAGGAGTAGTTTGTCGTGTACCACTGAATCAAAGGCTTTACAGAAGTCTATGTAAATAGCATCAATTGTTTAGCCCTGATCAAGTTGTGTAATCCTTATGTTTTTGCAGTGTAGGAGTTGCAGATTACAAGATTTTTTTTTTCTGAAACCAAATTGTTTGTTAGAGAGTAGATTGTTTGTCTCTAAGTGGTGGTTAATGGATTGGTTAATAATTAATTCCATGACTTTATGGGTGATGCAACATAAAGATATTGGTCTGTAATTTTCAACTAGGCTGGGGTCTCCCTTTTTGAAGATGGGGATGACTGTGGCTTGTGACCATAGTTTTGGCAAGAAGCTGGTCCTGAAAGATTTTTCAAAAATTATGCTTAGAGGTTCTGCTATGGGAGTGGATAGCTTTTTAAGAAGTATAATAACCTGGGTATGCCCAGGAAAAGACAATAAAATATTTTTAACATCCTCTTCAAAATTCTGAAAAGGTAAAACTTCTAAAGAAAAGCCTTCAACACAGAATCAATTAAAATATTACTACATATATTTAAAAAGCCACTCTGACTTTCAATTCTAGCAGCACAGAGGAGGAGGAGGAGGAGGAGGAGGAAGAGGAGGAGGAGGAAGAGGAGGAGGAAGAGAAGGAAGTGCTTCTGGGGCTACCCTCAAAACTTCACGAGGCCCAGGAGCCACATATAATCTAAGAACCAGAGATCACTGAACGTCTCTCTTGTTCCCTTCTGCTCTCATCATCTCAACTATTAATAAAAATATCATGGAAAATCAGGAGGCAAAAGTTATTTTTAGAATTCCAAATTTACTTACCGTACCCAGTTCTTAATCAAGAACTTGTAGTCAGTAATGTCTCAGTGCAATTTCATTACCTAAACAAATTTCAACAGCTGAAGCCATGTACCACGAATTCCTTCATCAAAACAGAAATTTTGGCAAGTGCTATGTACGCAAATAGACAAAATGCTAACTGTACAATAAACAGAAAATCTAGATGGATATACAGGAGTATGGGAAATAGATTGTTGGTAAAAGTAACAGAGATTCTAAGCAGCAGTGAAACATGTGGAATGAAGACTAATTAAAATTTAAACTGGTCAAAATAAGGGGAAAAAATAATGTTCAAATAGTAAGTACCTCTCTCTCCTTTAGACATCAACCATATCTACAATAACTCTGGTGTGCTGCCATAAGGGTGGGGGGGAGTGGTCTGTTATAAAATGACACAGAAATGGGAGATTATTAAAGTATTGAGATGAGTTAGAGAATAGCAAAATAATGGTACCCCCAAAATTGCACTCTTGAGTTTGATTAGCAAACAGAAGCATCCCTGTTAAAGAAGTGGGCACAGAGATCTGACTTTTGACAGAACACTAGAACAGGTACTTCTGGAACATTTTGGAAGAGAAAATAAATGACCGGTAAATGTTGTAAGACAAATTGCAGCATTATTACATATAGAAATAAAGATAACATGGAACAACAAGTAAAGAACATTAGGACAAAGAATCAGGTACCCAATCTTCAGGGAAATCATGCATGAGCATCAAATGATTCCAACCACATCACAGGATCAAAACTTTCCCAGGTGAAACTGATTTCTGACAATTCCTTACATGTTGTACAGGTAGTCCTCGACTTACAACAGTTCACTGACAGTTCAAAGTTGCAACATCCAAAGTGACTTATGACCATTTTCCACACAACCATTGCAGCATCCCTGTGGTCAGAGGTGGTATTCAGCAGGTTCTGACCAGTTCTGGAGAACCGGTAGCGGAAATTTTAGTAGTTCCGAGAACCGGCAAATACCACCTCTGATTGGCCCCACCCCCATCTATTCTCTGCCTCCCGAGTCCCAACTGATTGGCTGGGTCTTTTTTGTTGCCCCACACAGGAAAACAGAGCTGGAAAGCAGGTTAGTGGGATGGGGAGGGAATGGGGATTTTGCAGTAACCTTCCTGTTCTGACCCAAAATTTGTTCCAAGGAAACAAACACAAAACAGAGGTAACAGCAAAACTTTTTAATGATTCTTTATGAATTCCATTCCTTCATGGTTAAAAAGCAGTTTCAAACTAATTATCTCTGATAAGAATGAGCCTTGACAAGGTTGTGCAAGGCTGCCAAGAATACTAGATAAAGTTACTAAGAAATATTTCAAACACAAAGAGTCTCCAGACACCAACCAAGATACTCCAAATGTCCACAAGGCTTGAGTGCAAAAACTTCTTTGCTTCCTGCAAAGATCTCTGGTTTCTCAGCTGGCTTTTATCTCTTAAGAGAGGGCCATTACCTTGCAGCCTTACTCCTGAGTCACCTGTGCTGCTGCAGCTGCTCTTTCCTTTGAGCACACTGGGCACAGGCTCCTCAGGGACCTTATCATCACTGCTGACAGCCTCCACAATCTCTGAAGGCAGCACTCCACTCCCTGATGGTCCTGACCCCATCCCTGCATCACACACAGGCCCCTCATCTGAGTCCTCACTCTCCGAGACCTCAGCCATCCACACCTGCTGCCAGTGAACCACAACACTTCCCCTGCCACGCCCACCAAGCCACGCCCATAGAACCAGTGGTAAAAAAAAATTTGAATCCTACCACTGACTGTGATTACGTGATCAAAATTTGGACATTTGGCAAGTGGTTCTTATTTATGACTGTTGCTGTGTCCTGGGACCATATGATCACCTTTTGTAACCTTCTAACAAGCAAAGCCAATGGAGCAAGCCAGATTCACTTAACAACCGTGTCATTAACTTAATAACGGCGGCAATTCTCTTAACTGTGGCAAGAAAGGTGGTAAAATGGGGCAAAACTCACTTAACAAGCATCTCATTGAGCAACATAAATTTTGGGCTCAATTGCAGTCATAAGTTGAGGACTACCTGTATTATGGATTGTTACTGTGGTTTCAGTGAGTGCTTCCAAGGTTCAAAATATATATTATAGCTTAGGCTAAGATTTAGGTGATATCCAATGAAACATCAACAATCTTCTGCTCACATCATGGGGCTTCCCCATTGTCTCGTCTCAGGCAATATTTATCTTCTCAAAATACCTGAGATAAGGAGTTAAACACTACAAAGGCTTCCATACAAAGTTTCTTTATTGGATTATATCAGGCATCCTCAAGGTATAACTCACAGTTATGTTGAGATTCATCTAATGTCCAATCTTTGCATTGTCGTCTTCATAGTGTGAAAAGATAGTTATCTTCATCCCATTATGATACAGCAAAGGAAGATTCCAGCCCAATGATGGAGTCCAGGTAGGAATGAACAAAACTCCCCCCAATTCAACCAGAGGTCAATTCAGTGACCAATCAGGAGTACAGATGTGACCACATGACATGAATACATCTCCCATGAGGCATTCCCTTAAGGGGACAGCTTTCATTCCCAAATTAACTATATACTGGCCTAGGCCAGCTGAACCGGTTCAAAACCTGTTCAGTTCAGAGATTAGACCTCTCTAGACATGTTTTTCTTTAAAAAAATGTAACAATTTGGGAAGGGCATCAAAGGTTGGCAAATTACAGCCATTGCTGAAATTCAAAAATATTGATAGCAAAAAAGCAATCGATTGTTGGATCGCTTTTAATTCTTAGAGACAAGAAGCAGCTGAAAGTGTGACTATCTAGACACCAAAAGGGAAAAGTGTTGTTATTTGGTGCAAGAAAAAGAACTGTATCTTAAAGGATGCATTTAATGCTACTCCCTGTTGGATAAACTGAATAATCAATGGTATTTTTTTACTGTGAGGATCTGGCTGTTATCATGCCTAATTCATTTAAGTATTCTAGCTTTCATTAGTTTTTCCAAAGTAATTTTGACCAAAAGAATAGACTGTTATTGCTTTCTTCTTGACATGTTGTCTAAAATAAAAATAAAACAAAATTGCTTACCATCTGCAAAGGTTTATTTTGCTTTTTTTAAAAAATAAAACTGTTCCCATCCTAAGTGAATAAAATGTAAAACCAGACTTCATTCCTAGGGTTAAAATTAATGAACCACAGAATGTGGTGATAGGGAATAAATTTACCAAGACTTGACCTAGAGTACTTGCAATCTCTGATTATTAAACATTCTCATTAGCTTCCTGGACCGAATGCCTGAAGCAAAACTATCTCTAATATTTGCCCTAGGAGCACAATTACTCCATCCTGCTCCATTGAGCACTGTTTGCTCTTAGGCTGAAATCCATTAAACCTAAACCCTTTCTACTATTGTGATTACTTTTTATGCAAAAGACTCTTAAGCCCTCCTGAGGACATTTATTTGTGCTTTTAAATAGCAGGAAAAAACGAGTACAAGTATTTTTAAAAATAAAAATAAAATAAACCCCATAGATCATGTGTTTTTCCTAGAATAAGACCCAGCTGGAAAATAAGCCATAGCATGATTTTTCTCGAAATATAAACCTTACCCCCAAAATAAGGTTCAGTTAAGATTGTCAGCCAGACAGATGCATTTATTTCCCTAAAAATAAGTCCTAGCATGATTTTTTTCAGGATGCTGGAAATATAAACCCTACCCAAAAATAAGCCCTAATTAAGATTGTCAGCCAGACAGATGCATTTAGTACCATATTTTCTCCAAAATAAGCCCTAATGTGATTTTTGGAGCAAAAATTAATATAAGAACCTCTGATTTCTGAATGAGAATGGAGAATTTGGTTGGAACGCTGACACCGGTCTTATTTTTGGGGAAACACGGCATGATAACCATTCGTGTTTGTTGATTAGGAGGCTCTATACCTTGGCCAGACTAGTGTTTTGAAGGCTTGCTGAGTTTGAATTCTATTTGGAGGACAGGTCCCCATTCCTCTGGGTCCTACTTTTGTAGCACTCCTCAGGATTGCATCCTTTCATCTTTATGTTCAGTGTGTATATGCAGCTACTAAGGGATCTTACTAAATGTAGTAGGTTGAAAAATACATATGCTGATGACACCCAGCTATATATTATGTAAAGGTAGTAGTCAGTGTTGTTTGCAGAAATTATAGAAAGAAACCTAATTGAATCTGATTAATTTAGAAGTGGCAAAATATACCAACTGAGATTTTTTTTCTTGTGACACTTTTGCATGTCTTGGATTTCCTGGACAAGTGAGATTGGTGACCAGCTTGGGTTATGATGAGCCATTTTCTGGACTTAGAGAATTGAATAAGTTCCTGAACATCCCACTAAAAAAGTACATAAAGTCCATATCGTACGACCAGGGCTTGAAACTCTCAACATTCTTTTGGAAGATCAGAAGAGTGGGGCTCCCCCCTCATTTTAGGGGGGAAGGGGTAAGATGTTCCAGATGGTGGAGGCAACAGCAAAGAAGGCTCTCTTCCTGGATCCTGCCCTCCCTACTTGACCATGTGGTCAGATTGATTAAGATAAGACAGTTCTTTAGGTAATCTGGTCCCATACCATGAAGGTCTTTAAATAAGTAAGATAACCAACACCTCTTACTTCATACATACAGTACTAAACATTGGCATTTTAAGACAGCAATGTCACCTAGATATCTGCCCAAGCATCTTTACTGCAAACGAGCCACTTTGGGTTGGTGGTCTTATTTTTCACATGAAATTTCCATCTTTTGGGCCAGTTTTTTGATTATTCTACATACTGTGGTCAACTCAGAGGTGGTGTTCAGCAGGTTCTGACTAGTTCTGGAGAACCGGTAGCGGAAATTTTGAGTAGTTTGGAGAACCAACAAATACCACCTCTGACTAAAGATTTTACAGTAATCCTTCCCCTGCCACGCCCACCAAGCCATGCCCACAGAACTGGTAGTAAAAAAAATTGAATCCCACCACTGGGTCAACTGCATATTCTGCATATTATTGTCAGGAAATAATTCACTTTTCTCTCTCCATTTGAAAGTTAGCCTTCATAGAAGTGCATTGAATGAACTAGCCTCAGCCATAAAATCTGTAATATTTTTTTCTGATTGAAAATAGAACTACTTCCTCGTTGCTCTGTACCCCTTGATCACAAGCGATGTTACTAAATTGTTTCACTTCTACTTCCTTGTTCATGTGTACCTTGCTTTTTCATACTAAATTATTAAATTATCAATGTATAATGGTTCATGCTTTTTTTTAAAAAAAGCTTGAATGTAGAGAATATTCTGCCTTGCTGAAGCTCCCCTTTAAGCAACATTTGATTTAGCTTTTCATCCCACATTCTGGCGGCCTTTTTTTTTTAATCCCTAAAGACTTTTCTGTACTTGACCCAGGAGCCTTGTCAGCTTGACAGAATCCAGGTGGCTGTTCCATGTAAATGTCTTCCTCTAAAAAGGAAGACAGTAATTGTTACCATCAGATGGTCAGTTTTCCCACCTTCTCCTCCTGCTTTGGCTTAAGACCGTTGCTATGGGGCAAAGGTTTCTCAGATTTCTGGAAGAATTCCTTGCTAATAGCTTTATAGTATCTGCATGGTTTCATCATCTGCATGGCCTTGAAAATCCTTCCATTTCTTATAGGAGATTATTACATAAGTTGCCAAGTCTTTTTTTTTTAACACTATCTCTCCATATGTTATTTCTTTCTATTTCTCAACTCCATGAACCTGCACCTTCTTGTGATTCTGGCTCTTTTACTCTCAGCTATGAATGAGAGCCTGGCCTGATAGTTGGGTATCTCTTCCTTAAATCTATATGGTTTTAACTGTGGCTCAGGCTCAACTGTGGTTTGTTGAAAATTTCCTTTTGCAATCTGCCCCATCTCAACTGTTATTAGCCATTTCTAAAACTGGCTGTGATATTGATTTAAAACCAGAGATACGGAATAAGTGTGTAATATTGCCTGCTGGGGGTTACTATCTACGGATCTTTACTACTGTCATCAAAATAAGCCATGCTCATTATTTTAATTCATCCTATGATTGAATTTTGTATCCTATGCCCCTTTGTGCTAATTGTGTGACCTATCATGATGCTTTGTTCAACTCTATAGTCTACTTTCTTTTCCTTTGGGAATGTAACCATATGTTTTAGCTCCCAACATTCTAATATAATTTACACTGTGTTTTTCACTGAATAATAAATAGTTCAATAGGAATGCCTTTTTGACTTCTGTTGATAAACTGTTCTGAATGTAATTAATTGTTGAAATAGTTTCTATTCATCACCTTTGTTTCTGCTTCACACATTATCCAACAAGGGATGATTGTCTCTTTCCCCTAATTAATTTTGTTTTGGTGTAAAAGAAATAGATTTCTTATACATAATCTCCTTTACTCTAAATAATCCAAAATCTTTCCAATGAAAAAATCCTGTTCAATTGTCAGAGTGTAAAATTGGTGGCTTTCTTCCAGCTTTATTCTTTACATAAGCAACAAACCATTGGATTCGTCCAAACACTTCATTCCAGCATCTTATCAGACGTAAACTTTAAAAATAAGAAGTTGGCTCTGAGTAACTTATAGAAAGTCTTCCCATTTGATTCAACAGAGAGAGATTAGAAGTCAGTGTGGATTTTTTTAACCCAATAGATACTGTTTTTCTGTGCTTTTTACATTTTCCATGTTTCTGATCATTTTTATACTGTGTGTTACTCTTGAGCACATTTCTCATATAAACGCACAAAATTGGCACTGACTGGAACATTTGCAGTTTGCAATTCTGAAATGCATAGTAAGTTATTTCCTTTGTGTTTGCTAGATTTGCTCTGTGATTCAAATGGCTTAATTTCCTGTGCCAAGATTCATTGCAATTTCTCTATTTACATTCATTTGCTAGCTTTACAACTCATCTGATTTTCTTTTATCAGATAATTCACAACCCATGTGGAGAATCCACTCTGAAAAGTCCAGATTCTCCTCCTTGTTACTGAGCAACCTCTATCAGTAACCACCTTATGTCTCCTTTTTTTACTAATTGCATGAGTAACACTTGGCAAGTCGAGAATTTAAATCTGGAGAGTAAGTATATATCTTTTGCATGCAAATAAATTGTTTCTTATTCATTTCAGATTGCATGTTATTATAATATCTTCAGTCCTTTGGAAGCTTATTTGTTTTTCACTTACCATTATGATCTGCCCTTTGTAAGTCGAATTACGTTTAAGAAAGGAATCTTTACCTTTTACACATTAGAGCTGTTGTCCCACTGTCCAAATAGTGTGAACATAGCTTGCCATCTTTGGTGCTCTCACAGTGCAACATTTTTCTGATGTTTCCTTCTCTTTCCCAGAATGCATTATTTCCTCCCTTTTAAAGATTTCTTCTTTAGCCTTGTCCTATTTTATTTTCTCATGGTTCTTTTATCTTCAGTCTGGATATGGTCTGGAGAACCCTTCAAGTTGAAAAATGGGTTTTTATATCGAAATCCTGTTCAGGCCTCCAGCCAACCAGGAAGCCTTGTCCTCCTGCAATAGTATCCCATCCCATTTTTCTTCTTTGGTTCCGTGGCTGCAAAACATGTTCAATCTTCATTGGGTTGGTCTCTTGCATTTTTAAAACCTTAACTTTTGCTTTTTAAAGATAGTTTTTCTACTTCAGCCACTGTTGGAAGTTCCTCTTTTTTCTTTTTCAGCATCTAGCATTTCATTTATAAATTTGCTAGTGTTGGTCTTCTAAAGTGTTTAATGAGAAAACCATTTAACCAAGCCTTCCTTCCCATTAAAAAAGAACTTTGAAGGCCAGTTTTGTTTTTGGGGTTAGCTGTTCATTTTTTCTTTTATGTGAATAGTTGGACAACTGATTTCCACATTGGTAACCTTTTTCTTCCTGTAACATAATATTTTTGTTAGTAAACATAGATGGGAAAACAATAACTAGTTATAGATGTGTTATGCAAGGGAAGAGGGGATGTATCAAATATTTGAGATAAATTTTCAGCATTAAATCAGGGTGGACATTTTATGTTGATTGTTAAAGTTCATGGTATATTTATTATTTGTTCTACACACATTTTTATGATTGTTTTTTTTATTTCATTGGGTGTTTTGTTTGTACTTGATGTCTTTTTTCTTTTTATTCTTTATTTTAATCTTGGAGATAAATTTAAAAAAAATATTGTAGGTTCCAATTTGGATCAGTCACTGGAACCAGAAGTTTACACTTTCAAACTTTCAGACTCATGCTCAGGGAATTTCTCTCTACTGAAATGTGTGCTTTGGGCTATTTTATGCATCGGATTTATGTGGTGCCTGGTTGGGTGTGGCTTCCTATTGGTTGATTACTGTTATGATGACCGACTAGTGGCTATTATTTCCTTGTGCAATCAAGTCCTCAGGCCTAAGTACCTGATAAGCTGATGTAAATCAACACTCCTATTGACTGACAAGGGGTCCACTTACCTGGCTTCAATGATTTCTCTGGCTATCTTTGTACCTGCTCAGCGAGATAGCTGGGAAATTGAATGTATGCCCTTGTTCACTGCAACATGAGGATAAAAATAATGATTAAAAAAAGATTGATCCAATAGTTGGAAGAAATATCCTTCTGGGTTCATTTCCAAGTGGGGAAAAAGACACTGGAAACATGGAGGCTGTTTGGAAAGATGGTTTAACAGTGGACTGGATCACATGCCTGGGAGCTCCTGGGTGAAAAAGGGAAGAGATGCTGAGAGTCCCTGGGTTTTATGCCCCCTCTGGCCTTCGAACTTGCTTCCTGTTCCTGTGGCAAGAAATGTATCCTGATTGGCTGTCAGACTCCCAAGGGGCCATGCTGGGGTAGCATCTTGGGTGATGCAATCCTCCCAGGTGCGATGTGTGAGATGGGTAGAGGGCTAATCCTATCATCATCATCATCATCATCATCATCATCATCATCATCATTATGTTTATATACCGCCCCCTCTCCGTGCGGGACTCGGGGCGGTGTACAGCCAAATTAAAAATGCAGTAACAATACAATATTTAAAAACAATTAAAAGATTAAATATCGTGGCTGAGAGATAAAAATCAAACTAGGATTTAAAAAAAACTGATCCCATCACCCTGGTGCTGAAGGTGGGGCAGGGAGCTGCAGGAAGCTGCTTTGTCTTTAAAGACATGTTTCTCCTTTTCTCATCCAGGGAAATAAAATATTCTGCCTTCTTAATATTTCCTACATTATTTCATTCTTCTAGGAGAGGTGTGGGTGCTAACTTTCTACACATCTTTCCTCAAATCTTCAGTGCTTATTCTCCTTGCAAATCCCCATAATGTTATTTCAGTCTTTTTTGAGGTGCCATTTCTGCCAGATTTGTCCATATTTCTCTTCCCCCAGCATGCACCTTGCTTCTCTATTCATTTGCAGCAATCATTGTGGTAAAATGCCCTCCCATAACTGTGGTATTTAACATTCAGAATATTTCAAATGAATAAAACTTAGAAAAAGATGGTAACTGGCCTACTTGGCCCATTGGCTCTACCAACTTTAATTAATGTAAAAGATTGTTTAAATTGTTGATAGTGCTGCATATAAAAAGCAGATTTTTAGATGAATTTCATAAATTTTTGATTGTCTTGAATGTCTTCTCCAGTCCAGCCCCTTATTATATGACCTAAATTTAATTATATATTTCAGGAGCCATCCAAGCACAATGACTCTGAGTAGCTTAAAAATATAAGAAATAAAACAGAATAGCTTCTGACAACATAAAGAATCTCCATATACTTTCAGTAATAATGATCTGTGTTCCCCCACAGCATGAAATAGAATTAAGAGGGTTCAAAAGATGTAGCAAAATAATAAATATCTAGCACCCCAAATTTTATTGATTCTGAATCATCTCCCCATCAAATTATTCTTGAGGGACTATGGCCCTTGATAAATAAATAGTTGCATACCCCTGATTTATTTCTGTATATTCCTTTGATGAATGTTAATATTTGTGAAGAAAGAAGATAATTCTTCTTTTGAGCTAAGTGTCTGAAAATGGACAGGCCCTTGAGAATATCAAAATTCTCAGCATGGTAGAACCCCAAAGCCATAAATCATGAGTTCACTGTAGGTTTCTATCAACATTGTGAGTTGAAATGTTTTTTCAGACTGGATGCAGTCCAACTGGGAACTAAATCAGCTTCCTGCCTCTTCTTACACATAGCTTTTCTCAGTGTATCAGTATACAGTATGAGCTCATTGCTTGCATCTTCCCCTGTTGAACCCATGCTTGATTTCTACCAAGTGTAGCACATTTCAATTTTGGTCACAGTACTACAAAAATCAAAATGTACAATCTCCATGTAATAACCTACAATTGGTCTCAGAAGGACAAGTGAAAACATTTTTTTTTAAAAAGCAGAAGATAAAAGCAATATTATTTATTGGCTCACAAAATGGATGGGTGTGAATGCACCACCAAAGAATTGTCATTAGAGATCTTTTAAAATAGGCAGGAAAAAAAGACTTGGGTTTTCACATTTTATATATGTTTTTAACCTACGCTTTAAGCAAGTTCACTAACACAAGGAACAATTGGAGCAATAACTTTCCAGACTTGGCTGGCCTCAAAAACTAACTCAAGACTATGGGTTAAACTGGGAATTTAACTAAAACTTTCTTGACTTACACATACTGTAGACGTTTAACTTTACCAAATAGGGTTGCTGAATCCAAATTTGCACCATGTATCTGAAGCTATCAATATTCCAAACACACAATTAAGTTATTAGGATCTTTTGTACATTAAGTTGACTCTCTCATTCATTCTCTCCCCCGGGCCCGCACCCACCAAGGCTGTTGTCCATTTGACAGCTGCCCAACAAGATCTCTTTTCCAATCCTGCTACTTCATCTCTTTTACAGAAAATTGCAATAGATTTAGAAAGGGAAAACCGGTGTGCTACCAACAAGAATATTTTGCCTGAAATGTAAAGTGGCATCTGATCTAGTCATAAGCATGATTAACATCTAACTTCTCGTGGGCATAATTTGCAGGGCAACATTTGTTTAAGTGGTCTATCCAACATGTAAATTTTTGGAGCATACAAGTAGTGCCCCAAGTCTTAACAGTCTCAACAGACAAACGGAGACTATAATTCATAGTGACTGTTCACCACCAATGCATAATGCCACAAGGTTTGTATAAGAAAAAAGATTATGTACCATTGTTTTCCCTGGAGCTCTATATTAGTTGGTCAAATATTATGGTCTCATGACTACTTAAACACAATTAGCCGATCAGGTTTCTGAAAAACATTTCATAGGACTAAAAAGTCACAGGGTTGAACTGTGGGGTCCTTGGTGCTTACTGATTTGGTTGTTTTCTTGCAGGCATTTCATTATACAGCTAGGTAAGATTATCAATGCTAATCTCCTAGTACTGATATTATTACACTATTGATGTTACCTAGATGGGTAATGAAATGTCTGATACAGGTTATTGGAACTCCTTCAGTTCATCCCAATTGTACTGTATAATCAAGGAGGCATCAGATAAGCAATCATTTCTTAGCCTATTCTGCATTATATCTGAAAATCCAGCTGCATCACCAGTCTGGCATTATTCTTTCCTGCCTGCCAGATTCAATGAGAGAAGATGAATAGCTTAATTTACTATTATGAAGTGCATTTTTTGGAATGCACTTTCCACTATAAATCATTTTCTTGATAGATCAGATCCTGATATTGTACAGTAAGTTTTGATATGTATGTTGCCCAACTCTAACAGAATTTGGACAAAAAGTATACCTGCTTATGAAGATTTGAATTTAGTGCTTGTTAATTTATAGCTGCATTATTGGTCAATATCTTGCATTGTGTTACACTATTTAGGGGTCTTGTGTTTTTGTTTTTTATTGTAGTTGCCATGACATTCTGCCTAAGACAATAAAACAAATCTATTCTAGTAACTGAATCACAATCTGTTGAATCTGTGCTTTGGTGTGAGACAGGAAACCTAATTTTATTATTTGTAGACTGACGCTTGAAAAATTAAAATGGATTTTCTCCCCGATGAGAATTGCGAGAATGTTTAAGAACAAATCGGATAAATGTTGGAAATGTCATCACCTGGTTCATATTACCATATGTGGTGAACATGCTCAGACGCAAAAAGATATTGGACTAAAATCCACACATGGTTGGAAAAAATGATAAAACAACACATAGACTTTAAACTAGAGATCTTTTTATTGGGAATCATACCAGAAATATACAATAAAGAGCTGAAATATTTGATTGTAAATGTTTTAACAGTGGCTAGAATTGTATTTGCTAAGAATTGGAAAAATGAAAAGATACCTATGCAAGGAGGAAGTTATTAAGAAAATTATGGACTGTGCTGAAATGAGTAAATTGACATTTGAAATTAGAGAGCAAGAATATAAACAATTTTATATGATATGGGATTTGTTTTATCAATGGTTGGACAAAAAGACATGGTAATGCAATAGATTAGATAATTTTGTAATAGATAGATATAAAATATAATATAGACATATATAACCATTGGATGAAATATAAACTTCAAGGTAAAATTTGGAGTATCTCGTATAAAATGATGGAACAAATAGTTTAGTCATGGATGATTAATAACTGATAAATATATAAGCATATGTTAGTTTGACAATGTGAAAATTTATATAAGCTGTGAGTAATGACTACGAAAGGATAGCACAAAAGATTTGTAACCAACTGACACACTGTATGTATATAAAATGGAAGATGGTTTTATGTTTTTATGTTTTGTTTGTATATGTTTGTCTTAAAAAATAAAAACTTTTATTAAAAAATAAATAAAATGGATTTTCTATTAGAAATACTGGTTTGGGATTTTCAGACCAAAACTTATGTAATTAACTGTTTGCCACCCTAGCTCATGAAAGATTGTAGCTTTCTTTTTGTTTAGATTGGTTGAGGGGTTTTTTCCCCAACAATCCAAGGGAGATTTAATAAATAAACAGGAGATTTGTCAAGATGACTACACTTCCTTCTGTTTTCTGCTTTTTTCACAAACCTTTTGATTTGTGTGTATGTGTGCTTTTCCCTACAGTTGGTAGATCTTGCACCAGTACTCTTAGACAACTGCCATTATCTTCACAAATTTGAACTGGATCATTTCTTAGCAAAATAAAGATTAGTCTCTCTTCAGGAGATCCCACCTCTGTAGAACCAGCTAGAAGTAAATGAGGATTACTCGTTTCTTTATAGTGGAATTTGAGGAAATTTTCCAAACCTTATATACACCCTGTGCATTTGGGCCTAGCAGGGGAGGGGGCTGGAGAGAAAGAGGGAGGTAATTCTCATAATTCTGTATTTTTTCACACAAGGGCCAAAAACAATATGTATGTAATCCTCAACCTACGTCCACTGGTTTAACAATTGTTCAAAGTTATGACAATGCTGACAAAAGTGACTTATAGTATAACCATTGTAGCTTCCCCACAGTCAAGTGAGCAAAATCCAGGCTCTTGGAAACTGGCATGTATTTACAAGAGTTGGCACACCCTAAGATCACATGGTTGCCCTTAGCAATTTTCTCAGGGGGCTTCTGATTCCAGAGTCAATGAAGGAAACTAGATTGGCTTAACTGCTGCATTATTTGCTTAATGACCATGATGATTTTCTTAACAACTATGGCAAAAAAGACTGTAAAATTGAGAATGACTCATTTAACGACCACATTATCAAGTTCCAGTCCCAATTGTGATTGTAAATCAAGGATTGCCTGCAGGTTACTTGGACTCTTGCCTTTTCATTCCTCTCTCCTCACTTCTCTATAGAGATAGTATGAATACCTTAATTTTCTAGGAAGGGCCTGGAAACATTAACTCAAAGGCATCTGAATTCAAACATCCCACTTCTGCATTTCAAGGTATTTATTACTATTATCTGGCTATTCGTGGCTTTTTGTATTTGCTATTCTTCAATGGCTATTGGTAGAAATAATTATTGTAAAACTGTTCCCCATACTTTAAAATGCCTCACAAATTTGTTGTGCGTAAACCATTTTATATATGACAATATATTGTGTAAGCTGGATACTTATTTTTCTATCCACAGGGCATACAGCTTTTGATTTTGGTATTATTGTCTGAATTTACATCATAATGCAAAATAATTTTTAAATTCATTACTACAAAAAAGATAATTCCCTTCTGAACTTCCCTTTGTCATGGAAATCCACAAAAAACTGTGCTTTCAATTAATTTTTGTTTTTATTTCTTAAAAGAGTTGGATAAAATTTGGAAGCCAAGCTAAGAGAATAAAGCTGAGAATCTTCTGAAATATAAATATGCAGCTGGGTAATATCCTCCTTTAAGTGTGGATGAAATAATTAACTTTTATAAATTTTTGACAGAATGGTATTTTATGGCTATTCTGTCACATTTCTGGTGAATTGATATTGGGAATTCTGTGTAAGGGAACTTTTATGGTTTGGAGATGAATAAATCTATTTATCTGAAAACAGTAGACATTGCAGATGTGTCTTATGATTGAAAAATGTGCCAAATAACAGAAAGAGAAACACAGAAGCTTTTTTGCTATCTGCCAGTGAACTTGGGATGGCACAAAAAAAATCAACTTCTCCCACTCTTGAACTAAAGTGACATGAGCTGCTAGTTAAATGCAGCTAGCAAGCTGTTTCACAGACTGTCACAGCAAGAAAAAAAAATCTGGAATTTGAATTGGAAAGCTATTACAAAGAAAAAATCCCAAGCAGGGCTATCCACAAACATAAGTTTCATTTATGTCTATGGTTTTAAGTTTGGTGAGAGACGAGAGAAAAACCTTGTGTCAAGCACACGCACATAAAAAGACACTTAACTAAATATGGACTTTTTCATGAGAAATGGAGATAAAGGAAGATTGGCAAAAAAAAACCCCAACCTGATGCAACTCTAAACTTCTTTAGATTGGAACTTTCCAAGCTTAATTTCCCTCATATCCATTCAAATGTTCAGAACCCAATAAGGGAGCACCACTGACTAGGAGGATTCTCTACCCTCATCCAAACAAATTAAACATATATTTTTCAAAATGCTAGTCAAGACTGTCCAAACAAAGGAATTAATTCACAAATCCAGAGTTAATCTCCTCACCTGTGATATGCGCAGCAATGAACTTCCATGGGCAAGACCACTTTCCCCAGTTAATAAATTTTGAAGATTGGGAGTTGGTTTGATGCCTAAAACAAATTGTGTGGTCTAGAACAAAGGTGAAAATTACAAGAGATCTGTTCCAAATCTTACCCTTTGCAAGAGGGAGCAGGGGAACACTCTGTTCATGATGTGATGTAAATGCTGTGACTTACATCTTCATACAAGAACTCAGAATGCTAATAATAACAGTGAAATGTGTATGAAGACACGATTACATGCATCATTCAGTCAGTGCTGTAGACACTGCTGACTGGAGTGGGCTTACTTGCACTGAGCAGATGCAAAGCAATCCAAATAAGAACATATAAACATTAAAAAAAACATAGCAACAGTATATAACACAGCAAGGATGGCACTCATTCTGTTTCCAGGTTTATCCTGGGATACTGCAGGAGTTGAGATTTACTTTCAAGAACACCAGCTGCTCCACCAGTTCAGGTCCTAGGCAGATGGATTCAAATCACACATTCTGCTGTGTAACTTTTCACCTGCAATACTGGCTGATGGGCCTGTGTCAGCCACCTGAGGTAGTCCAGACAAGAAGCACCAACAGTGATTAGTAACACATTGGGTGGAAGATTTCAGGAACAAAGTCTTGTGAGTCTGAAAGTATCTCTTAGATTTACTCCAGAAGAGGTATTCAGCAAGTTCTGACCAGGTCTGGAGAATCGGTAGCGGAAATTTTGAGTAGTTCGGATAAATATCACCTTAACTGGCAAATATCACCTTAACTGGCCCCACCCCCATCTATTCTCTGCCTCCTGAGTCCCAGCTAATCAGCTGGGTCTTCTTTTGTTGCCCTGCAGAGGAGAACAGAGCTGGAAAGCAGGTTAGTGGGGTGGAGAAAGAATGGGATTTTGCAGTATCCTTCCCCTGGAGTGGGGTGGGAATGGAGATTTTAGAATATCCTCCCCCTGCCATGCCCACCAAGCCACGCCCACAAAACCAATAGTAAAAATGTTTGAATCCCACCACTGGTTTACTCTCCCAAAAACAAAGGAGAGTCCCTTCTAAGATGTTTTCTCCACTCTCACCCTTTTCAGACTCGGAATATTGCCCAGGTGACTCTCCTTCAGCATCACTCTCACCTACCATTACAGAATGATAGGTGTTTCTGGGCAGTTCCCTCAGCAGGTTCAGGACTTTAAGGGGGTTTTCCAGGGACTTTTATACTTCTTCTTTTAAGTAGGTAGCTTGAGATGTCTCAGCATTATTCACCTTCCTTGGTTGCATGCACTAAATCCCACCAAGGATTACAACCCTTTCTACCTTCAGTGGGAAAAGCTGTCAGCTGCTACTACTAAAGAACTCTACAGCCTTTGGCTGTTATTAGGAATCTGCTGAGGACTTGCTATTAGGACTAGATCTGCTAAAAACTGAACCTGCCCTTCTACCCTTGCTTGCTGCCCACTCTGTTTATCCTAGGCTGGCCTGATCAGTTCATCTTTCCATTGCCTTGGAATACCATTGCCATACAAGCTCCTTATATACATGGTATATTAAATTAAATTATCCTGTCATGTTGCATTACTGTCTGGTCTTCAGACAGGAAGGTGATGCAGAGAGTGGTGAGGATGATAGAAAAGATCGTTGGTAGTTCACTAGCTTCTATCCAGGACATGGCATATAAGTGACAGTTGAGCAGGCTCTGCAGGATTGTTTGAAACATTACACATCCTCTTCACGACCTGTTTTTCTTGTTACCTTCAGGGAGGCAGCTTCGTGGTATCCAAAGCAGAATATCTAGGTTCAGTCACGTTTTTGTTCCTTGTAGCAGGGGTCTTCAAACTTGGCACGTTTAAGACTTGTGGACTTCAACTCCCAGAATTCCTCCTCCAGTGATGTTAGCTCAGAAATTCTGGGAGTTGAAGTCCACAAGTCTTAAACTTGCCAAGTTTGAAGACCCTTATAGTATCAACCTTGTGAACTCTCTAGTTTCCTCTTTTCACTGTGTATTCAAAATGTGTGTGTGTGTGTTGCAGATATATATTTATGTATGCATACTGCATGTGTATATGTATGTGTTTGGGTAGATATATGCTTTCTCTTGAGAGCAGGCATTAAAATTAAAAATTTCATATTAAATGTGGGGCAATGTGCTTGCAGTAAAAAAATGACAATAAAGTTGTCTATCTTTCTGTCTGTCTGTCTGTCTATCTGTCTATCTATCCTCTATCATCTATCTATTCATATGATAGTCAAACCTTAAATCCCTTCTCAGATACAGTCACTCAATAGAGATAGACACTGTATACAGCAGACAAGAGGACTTTTGCTGGGGTGGAGTGGGAAGAACTAAAAGAAAGACTAATTAAAAGGAAGGAACTGAAAGAACTGTGATTAAAGAGCCATAAGCAAAACCTGGAGATTAGGTCAGAGTGAGACAGGATTTTAATAAGATGTAGATTTGGAAAAAGATACAATAGCACATAAGGCAAACCAAGAATGTAAAAGCTACAGAGGATTATAATTCTTCTCTGTCCTCTCCCCCACCACTCCAGGCTGAATAAAATGCAGAAAAAGGAAATCCTAGTAGGTGGAATGAGAAAAGATAAGGGAGGAGAGAGAAACCAAGGGGGAAAAAATTCTGATAGGCAGGATTCAATCAAATGATAAAGCTTATTGGCCAGCTACTCAAGTGAATGATGCAAGGCATATTATACCACTCAGCTTGCTCCTAGCCTTCTCTATCTGGGTATCAGAGATGCAACACAGTATCCTGTCTATCAAAACCTAGCAAGAAACAACACAATAGCACTGAATCCTCAAAGCACTTCTGAGCTACCTGATTAATTTGTTGCTTTGAAGCAGCACCTGCTTTAATTCAGAGATCTAGTTTGAAAAGATCAGTTCATTTAAGCTTTATTGACCTAGATTAGCCATATAGTTACATAGGCCATGAAGGCAGGAAAGACCATGAAAAAAAAGATATGGAGGCCTTCTTCGTGACTATTCAATATTAAAGAGATGAACTGGGTAATTCATAATCTTTTTCACTTACCATATTCTTTCCAAAGGCAGCATCTTTGTTTATGGTTGAAAGCCATTATACAAATACCCATAACACAGAATACAATTAAAACTGAGTAATTTATATAACAGTGCTGATAAAAAAACCCCTAATTCTGGCACTAGATCCAGGTCTTCCTTACGATAGTTATCATGAAGCAAAACTTGGCAACCTTCTGAGATAACAGATAATAACAAATAACAGATAATCAGAGTTGGAAGGGACCTTATAGGTCATCTAGTCCCCAAGCGAGAGACTCTACACCATTTCTGACAAATGGCAGTCCAATCTCTTCTTGAAAGTCTCAAGTGATGGTGCTCCCACAACTTCCAAGGGCAAACTGTTCCATTGGTTGATTCAAGAGAGTCATGTGCTTACAAGAAACAAACTTCTTCCTCATTCTGCTAACCCTATCAGCCAGCCAATGGCTTCCATATTAATGTAGAGTGTCAAAACTAATAACTGAAACAATACCCCAAGCTACTAATCTGTTTAGACAAGGATGCTTCCTTACCCAGATGCAGCTTCATTTTGTTTTGACCTTATGAAAATGAGCCTACAGAGTAAGAGACTCATGGAGTTTGTCTGTGTCAGAGTATATTCATGAACTGGAATAGAGCTTAGTAGCCAGTGAGAGCTGAATTGAAGGCTGAAACTTAAAGAGAGAACCTGGGGTTGGTTTATCTCTGTTCTGTGCTCAGCTGTAAAGTGAAAGGGAAGCTGAACAAAAGTGAAACTGATGTCTGTTTCTGAGCTCCTGAGTTGCTCTAACATGTCCGCTTCTGTTTGAGTTTGCTCCATGTTGGAGAAATCTACAACTGGTATTGTAAAATTTATTTTATATGTTTATAAAGAAGTTAAATGAAGTCTCAGCCATCTGTTCTTACTTTTCTGGTGCTGAATTTATGCTGCAATACTCTGAACAGTCTGGATCAATGCATCCTGACTTGCTTCCCACCTTAGTTTAATTGTTGATTACTCCTGCCACCATCTACCTTTCAGATGGTCCTTCAACTAACAGAGATAAGGTTTCCATACTTTGTTCTGTCCTTTGGACAAATGAAAGTCTACATGAAAGGATTTAAATGAATGGAGATAAACAAAATTCAATTTTGGAAAAAAAAACAAGATTGAAATATAAAATATATGAAATTTGATATGCAATGGTAAATGCAGTAGTTTTGGCAGACTATAATATGATGCATACCCTCTATAATTAATGAGCTAGGCAGGATCTCTGCTTCCAAATTAAATTCTAGAGCACAAGAATTTAATTAAAAAATGTAAAAAAATATTTGCCATCTCCAAACATTACTCAGAATACTCTTACCAGAAAAAAAACAAAAACTCAAGGGACAGTAAGATATAACTAGCACATGTACACACACAAAAAAAAGATTAAAATGTTCACTGTCCTGGCTAAACATGATTACTTCCTAAACAGAGCCATTTCAAAGCAAATATTTTCTTCTTGTTCTCCTGGATCTTCTTAGGCTTCTTGAAGAAAACTCCAGCCATCCGTCTGAGCTATGAGGGCATGGTACCCTTTTCCATTTCAGGCACAGCAATGTGTTACTCTATTTCTCTTCAAGTTCTTAAAAGAACACTTTTTTTTAACCCAGGAGAGGCAGTTATAATTGGGTCTAACTAGGCCTACATGGCAACACCATCTCTCCTGCCTGAGGGACAAAGGACAAATTTCCTTCTTAAATGTGGATTGCAGTTCAAATGCTGGCTGCTGGCCAGACAACCCATCAATAAAAGTGGGTTGCAGCATGTGCATATGTAACATGTGTGTTACATGTGGACACTGAACCCACACGTAGGTGACAAATTGGTGTTTCCTCAAACTTGGTCACTTTAAGATGTGTGGACTCATTCCCGAAGAGTTGAATTCCACACATCTTAGAGTGGCCAAGTTTAAGAAATACTAATTTAAATAAAGGTGTTTCATTTATTGCTTTCTAAGCCTTTCAGATTCAACAAAAAATACTCCTATATTTACATCCTGTTCTTTCCTTTGGAGCTCTAGATGGCATGCGTGATCTCTGCTAATTTTATCCGTATTATTCTCTGAGGGAATTTGGATGGAAAGAGTCTCCAGCAAAGTCATCCAGTGATGAAGGTGAATTTATATTTCTTATGTCAAGGCCCAAAGCTATAACCACTACTTGATGTCAGTAGTGTGTATTACAGATATCTTTCCAAATATATTTAAAAGATATGTGAACAATGATGAATGATGCCCTTGCCTGCAATTAGTTTTCTGCAGCAAGGGCCTTTGGGGGAAAAAAAAGACTGACCTTCAGGAAAGAAATGGAAAACTGAATAAGGCTCTGCTAGAAGCAATGCAGCAGTTTCCAATGGATTTAGAGTACTGGGAGATGGGGAAACAGCAATTGTGCTCAAATTATAGTTGGGTTCTTTGAAAGGCCCCTGAGTTCATATATTTCCTTTTCTAATCACTTGTGATTTAAAATGTTGGTCCAGAAAGTTTAGTAATGGACTATGGGTCCATAATAAATTTGAAATAAGATTTTGGAATTAACTATAAAGAATCCTCCCCATGGGAAAATGCTTTTGTTTTGAATTCTTAGTAAGACTTTAAAAATTGAACACTAGAGGGAACTAGAAAGACTTAAAGGTTACAATTAAAGAAGAAAAACATTCAAACTTAACTTACAAATACAGAATGAAGAAAAATATTTCAACATTAAGCATGTTGAAGAATATGTTTAAATAATGGACCCAGAAGTTAATTTTAAGAGTGTCTGTCTCTATAGATATTTTGTATTTAAAAGATATTAAGGAAGAGGAATAAATTTTACCTGAGAAGATTTAGACTGATTTGAAATTTGATTTAAAAATAACAATCTAGAAGAATGACATAGAAAAAGATGTTATACTGTACATTCAAAGGGAATTGACTGATGTTTTAATAATTAAAAAGGATATATAAATAACATAAAAGAAGAATATAACCTGGATAATTTTCCTAATTTGGATTTATCAAAGCTTACTTACTTAAAGCTTTGAAGAATTTTATGAGATGGGACAAAAAAAATGAAAAGAAATCAAATTCTAGAAAATTATTTTTAAGAGACTAAGATCAAGATTGGAAGAAGTAAAAGGAAAGAATATAAAGTTGGCTTATCTGATTAAGGTTAAAATAGATCTGTTGTTATCTTTGGTAATCCTTAATGGACATTTGCTGACATCAGAACTAATGAAAGATGGGACATGGGAAAAGTAGACCATTTGTTGTATTTTAAGATGATAACTTATTAAATTGTTTCTGTTTGTTGTGATGAACAAAGTGGAAGTCATTTCTTTATATATTTCTTTTTTTCTTTTCTATACTTTTGATTTTTCTTTCTTTTCTATTGTTTTCTATTGTTTTCCTTTTTATCTGTTCTGCATCTTTTATTTTTTGTTTGTATTACTTTTTATTGTTGCAATTGCAATTTTAATAATATTATTATAATAACAACTCACCAACATGTGGTGTCTAGGAGGAAATTCCCATTTCAGATTATTAACATTACTTTTTATTCCATCCTTCCCATGCAAATATCATAGTAATATTTTTAATCTGCACAATAACATTGAATGGCTGAGCTATGGTTTGAACTCAAGAGGAACTAAATTTCCTCACAGGTTAATATTAATGGTTATACTACAGGACTCAGAATTAGTAATATAAAATTATTCTACATGAAAAACATTGTAACAAAGGGTTTTTCTGTTTTTTTTAAAAAAAATCCTGAGTCTCAGATACATTTTAAGGCACATTAGTCAATTGATCTTTGCTCCATTTGAAATTCTGCAAGTATGATGAAGCTTGATGATGGAGACTTAAATACTAGAGGGAAAAAGGAAAGCTGGAGAAGCAACTTCAGAAAACAGGACAGCAGAATCCAATTACCTTCACTGTTTTGTCCTTCTACTCTGAGAATCAATGATTTGTTTACAGCCATCTTTGATTGCTAAGAAACTGGTCCAATATCTTTCCAAATGATGTTGTTATTTATAACTCCGAAAATAAATGGGTACGCCTGGAAGATTGAATGCTCATTTTCCTACTCAATAGAGTCACTGTTTGGTTCTGAAATGCCAGTAAACATTTGTTATTCCTTCTTGCTGCATTTAAATCTTTCTACCACAAATACAACAGAAGATAAGCACATGACTGAAATATGCAGATGACCAAAAATCTCAGAATTTCTTTCTTTCTTTCTTTCTTTCTTTCTTTCTTTCTTTCTTTCTTTCTTTCTTTCTTTCTTTCTTTCTTTCTTTCTTTCTTTCTTTCTTTCTTTCTTTCTTCTCTCTCTCTCTCTCTTTCTTTCTTTCTTATTTACTTACTTACTTACTTACTTACTTACTTACTTACTTACTTACTTACTTACTTACCATGATTCAAGACTGCCCATTTCCCTCAAAAAGAGAGTTCTTCAGTTACATAGAATCCATTTCTTCTTAGTGGAAGGCCCTAAATTTGAACCAGTCATAACAATATTGCAGGCTAATATTACAAGAGATATTGTCTTTAGAAAAAAACTGAATGATGTTTCTTCATATAATAAAGCAACAATACCCAGCCTAGCATCTTCCTGAGGAACCACACCATAATCCCCCCCTTATCCAACTACCCCACCTCACAGGCAATAATCGATCTTCATTCATATATAACTTCAATCTAGGGCTAGGCTTTCAACCTATCCTTATATCATGGCTATATGATGGACATCAGTTGTCCATGCTATGGTCATAGCAGCCTCAGAACTTTGCCTAGAACAAGAGGAATTAATGTTTTCTCTTTATGAAAGTTAGATAAGAGATCTGCCCCAAACACTAGGCCAGAGGTCTGCAACCTTAAACACTCAAAGAGCCATTTGGATCCATTTCCCACAGAAAACACTGGGAGCCAATAATTTAACAACTGGTGTGACTGGGTGGGCAGGGCCAACTCAGCATCACTCACTCCTACCCAGTCACTTCTTGCTCTGGAATATGGAGCAATTTCCATCCTCTGCCATCATCGTTTTCTTCTCAAGCCAGGTGAGAAGAGACAGGGAGGGGAAGAGTGGTGCCAGCCAGTGATGGGATCAGCCGACAGGGAGCCACAGTAGAGGGCCTAAGGAGCCGCATGTTGCTCCAGAGCCACAGATTGCAGACCCCTACACTAGGCAATATGGATCCAGTGGGAGGTGTGGGGAGAGTGAAATGAGTTCCTTTTTGCTGAATGAGACCGCAGCAGTCTAGGATGGGGTTAAAATATTATGTTAAACCATTTTAGTTTGGGGCTAGTGAACACTAGAGAAGCCCTATGGTTTATAAACCATGGTCGTTGGCTTAACAATAAACCAGTGGTAATCAAGCCATCATTAGCATGTGTTAATCTTGTCTAGGAAAGAGTAAAAGCGCAAACACGAGTCAGAGCTTTAAAACACAAACTACTGAATTCTTGAAGTCGTTCTAAAGCCTGCCTTAGTCATTTTACTTAGCCTGCACATAGTCATTTTAAGTAGTAAATGAAATGTGGATTATGCAAATGTTATGGTTACAGTCACATATACAGTAAGTAGTTGCTGGACTATATCACTTTGTGCTTGCAAATAAAACATCAGAGGATGTTGTAAACTCATCCTCACACTCAGGTATTTCTAATTTTAAAGTTAACTCACATATGAGAATAGTAGATGAACTGAAAGTTCATTTGGTTTCCTATGCTTAGGTCAAATGGACAATAAATTAATTACCTTGGAAACTAAAAAATTAAGTCAGTTCTTGGAGAAGTATTCTTAATCTTAATGTGCAATTTAATTCTTTTAGAATGTAAGACCACACTACTGCCGGTATTAAAATTACACGATTATTGCCTTCAGAAGTTGTAAGTGCTTCATCACTGGAGGTTTTTAAGAAAAGACTGGACAGCACTTGTCTCATTGGTATTTTATGTGATGATCAGGGGTGGGATTCTCTGATTCTGTCCAGCTCTGTAGAACCGGTAACTCTGAAGAGCAGCAGACATAAAACCGGTTCTATGTCTTCTGCTGTTTTGGTCCACCCGCCCGCCCGGGCTCTTACCTAACCTTTATTTCCTGATTTTTTTCCCCCACAGCTGCTTTGCGCGGCACAGCTGAGGTTGAAAAAGCAGGGAAAAGTGCTTTTTCAACCACTGCGCACTTGCACGCAGCGCTGCTCAGCTGTCCAGGCAGCAAGTTGTAAATCTTCGAATCGGTAGTTACACCGGTCGGATCCCACCTCTGGTGATGATGTACGGTTATTTACCATATAGTATTTAATTTATAAGATTTTTAAAATGATCACCAGGTTATTGGATAAACATTCTCAATTTAATGAATACTACAATTCTTATGGATTGGTTCTGAATAAAGCATGTCAGATCAAGGTTCTTTCTTTACCATAAGGGTCTTAGAATCACATTTAATCCTTGATTCAGAAGTTTTTAAATCAAAGTTGCATTGATTTTGCATTTAAAATCTACACACAACAAGCACCTTTGTTTGTGTTTTAATTAAAATTTCTTTTATTTCCCAAACCTAAGTCAAGGAAGAAAACTCACAAATGTTGAACTTGACATATTCACCAATGTTTCTGTGCAATACGCTTAATGTTGCTTTCATAACATTAAAAAAAGAAAGGAGCAGAGTTAGCTATCACATCGAACAAAAATACAGAGGATACAATGTGTGTGGAAAATGTGATGAACCACATTATATTTCTGGCTTCCAAGAAGTTGTCTTCATGCACCAATATCCATATGTTCCACACTTGATTTGCACTTTATTTATTTAATTAATTAGTTGCCCATCTCAGTATATACATTCTTAACAGTTGCACACCCTTTGAGGATTAACCAGGAAAGAGGAAAGCAGTAAGAACTTGCTTACACAGGTTGAAAAATATCTTACTTACTATTCTGGAGAGCTGTACCAGGGAGAACATCTCTGATTTTTTTCCCAGGATTTTTTTTTTCCTTCCTGGTCAGATTGTACCAAGTCTCTTCTCTACCAAAAAGTAACCCTTCTCCCTGAACAAAAAAAAATAGCAATCTGACAATGAAGGGAAATCTCTTCCCTTCTTCTTCTTTTTGGTGAGATGTGGGCTACAATCTTGATATCAACCAATCCTATTATCAATCTTGATAATGAGCGGAAATTGATATTAATAAACTTACGCCAAGAGTCTGATTAATTAAAGGTAATGTTGAACACAGGATCGAGGACTTCATAGACCCCACAACTGTGCAGTCATATACTGTTCCCTTCAGGATGACTGTTCAACTTTCCAGTCTAGCCTGAACTTAGACTAACTTTATTGTCACTTTGAATGTACACTAATTGGTGTACAATAAAATGAAATTTCATTGCATACAGCTCTCAAAGGGTCTCCACCTCTTATATACACTATGTAAACATGACAATGAATAAATACAAAATTATGCATGTACCCTACATATCAGTGGTGGGATTTAAATTTTTTTACTACTGGTTCCGTGGGCGTGGCTTGGTGGACGTGGCTTGATGGCATGGCAGGGGAAGGATACTGTAAAATCCCCATTTCCTCCCCACTCCATTAACCTGCTTTCCAGCTCCGTTCTCCTGTGCAGGGCAACCAGTGAAGACCCAGCCAATCAGCTGGGACTCGGGAGGCAGAGAATTGATGGGGGCGGGGCCAGTGAGAAATGGTATTCTGAACTACTCAAACTTTCTGCTACCAGTTCTCTGAACTACTCAAAATTTCCACTACCATTTCTCCAGAACTGGTCAGAACCTACTGAATGCCAGATCTGCCACATATATGACACGGAGAAATAACAGAGTCTAATTCGAACATATACATGTAAGTGGCAAGAGAAACAAATCTTGTGAGTTTATCAGATGTCCTGCTGGAAATACTTCAAAACTCCCCCCCCCCCGGCGGGTTGGAAGATTGGATTGTGTCTCTGCCAAGCACTAATGTGACCCTGCTTAGCTTCTCAGCACAGAGGACACAACCCCGAGCAAGCCACCTATCTCATCTTCCACCTTCCCATCCCTTTTCTTCCCCGGGATAAAAGGGCATTCAGCTTTCTCTGAAACCAAAACAAAATCTACTCATTGCAGAATACCTTATGCCACCAGACTTGAAATTCTAGACCTAGAAAACCTAGAACTAGGCCGCTTTTGGTCCGATCTAAGTATAGTGCATAAAATTATATATTGCAATGTCCGATCTGTCAATGAATACTTCACCTTCAACCATAACAATACAAGAGCACACACAATAGATACAGACTCAAGGTTAACTGCACTTCAAATCTCAACAAATAAATGCTCTGTCTTACATATTGGCAAAAAAAATCAGAAAATAAAATACAGGCTGAATAGTCAAGACCTTGTTGATGATCCAAATTCTGTCAAGGATCTTGGAGTACTCATCTCAAATGACCTAAGTGCTAGAGCCCACTGTAACTACATAGCCAAAAAGGTGTTAAAGAGTTGTTAACCTAATCTTGCATAGCTTTTTCTCTGGTAATATTACACTACTAACTAGAGCATACAAAACATTTGTTAGACCAATACTCGAATACAGCTTATCAGTCTGGAACCCACATTACGTATTTGATATTAACACAGTTGAGAAAGTCCAGAAATATTTTACAAGAAGAGTTCTTCACTACTCTATTCGTTGCAGAATACCTTATGCCACCAGACTCGAAATTCTAGACCTAGAAAACCTAGAACTATGCCACCTTCGGTCCAATCTAAGTATAGTATATAAAATCATACATTGCAATGTCCTACCTGTCAATGAATACTTCAGCTTCAACCATAACAACACAAGAGCAAATAAGATACAAACTCAAGGTTAATCGCACCAAACTTGACTGCAGGAAATACGACTTCAGCAACAGAGTGGTCAATGTCTGGAATACTCTACCTGACTCTGTGGTTTCTTCCCCAAACCCCAAAAACTTTAATCTTAAGACTGTCTACTCTTGACCTCATCCCTTTCCTAAGAGGTCTGTAGGGGGCGTGCATAAGCGCACCAATGTGCCTACTGTCCCTGTCCAATTGTTTCTTTTATAGTTTATTTTTCTTATGTGTATCCATGTATTCATAACTATGTTTTACTTATACCTATTATCTTGTAAGCAATTGACAAATAAATAAGTAAGTAAATAATAAATAAATAAAAACTTGATTGCAGGAAATACAACTTCAGCAACAGAGTGGTCAATGTCTGGAATACTCTGTGGTTTCTTCCCCAAACCCCAAAAACTTTAACTTTAAACTGTCTACTATTGACCTCACCCTTTTCCTAAGGGGTCTGTAGGGGGCGTGCATAAGCGCACCAACGTGCCTACAGTCCTTGTCCTATTATTTTTTATTTTTCTCATATGTATCCATTTCATGTATTCATAACTATGTTTATACTTATATCCTGTTACCTTATAATCGCTTGACAAAATAAATAAATAAATAAAAATAAAATAAAAATAAGTTTGTGGGGGCTCTGTTCTACAGGGACCAGGTGTGAGGACAGTCAAGGGCCATCTGCCGTACTAGTTTCTCTCCAAATCTCCCTGGGTGGACACATCCCATTCTAAAACAAAAAACCCAAGTATGTTGCAAGCACTGATTAGATCGCCCTCCATTAGTTTTAAACATTTTTTTTTTTTAAAAAGGCCCTCTGGTTAGTGTGGGCGGCTTCACGCTGTGATTCCCTGCCTCTCCGCTGTCCAACTTAAAAGTACCGTGGAAATCCTGTTCGCCTCCATGGCAGCGTTTGGATTCTCTTCCACAGCATCTCCCTGCCTCTTGTCACACGCCGCTCACCTGTACACGAGAGCCTGCATCCCACTAAAAACACGTGGCCAGGCGCCACGCCACGCAGAGGCTTGCTAGAGAGAGAGAGAGAAGAGAGAGAGAGACCGAGATCTTACAGTTCCTTCCCCCGCGTCTCCTCCCCGCAGATCCTAAGGGCCGGCTGCCATCCCTGTTCGCCGACTCCTGCCTAGATCGCTCCCGCTTGCCCTCGCCCCCCACTTCCTCCGTGGAATCTCCGGGGGCAAGAAAGAAACCGAAGGGGGGGGGGGAACGCGGAATGAGTCACGCTCGAGCGAAGCAGGGAAACTCCAGCTCCTATGCCGAGGCCAACGCTATTAAAAAGCGCATGCGCGCCCGGAGCTTCTGCTCTGCCCCCCACCCTCCCTTCCTCGCTTTCCCCTCTCCCTCCTTTCCTCCCTCCCTCCCTCCTTCCTTCCTTCCCTCTCTCACTCACTCACTCTCTCTCTTTCTCTCTCTCGCTCTCTTGTCTTTCCCTGCCGGCTGGGTGCTGAAGTTGGGCGGATGGCAGCAAACCAGCTCCGCTAGGGACCAGCAGCACTAGCCTTTTTGCCCGGGATCGTTCAGTGCCAAGCACACACCACCAGGCGGGGGTGGGTAAGATGGACCGCTTTTTTTTTTCTTCCTCCACCCCCCACCCCCTCTCATCTCTCTGTCTCCTTTCAACCCTCCGCCTTGGACAAATCGCTGGCACCAAAATGTCTGCTTTATAGACCGGTGCTTGGAGATAGACCTCGATCTCGACCGGGCGGACCGGGAGGGAGGGAGGGGCTGCCTGCCTGCGTGGAGTGCGAAAGCTAGAAACTGGTGGGGCTGACGGCGGCCAGAGGTGCACGCCTGGGTTTCTTGGGTGCGCTCAATGTGTGTGTGTGTGTGTGAGAGAGAGAGAGAGAGACAGAGACAGAGACAGAGACAGAGAGAGAGAATGTGTGAGCGAGGGCGCGCACGCGCGCGAGTGTATTCGAAGTGTGTGTGTGTGTGTGTGTGTGTGTGTGTTTTCGTGTGTGCTGGGGGGGGAATGTTGTTTCTCTCCAGCGATGCAGAAAGGGGTGGGAGGGAGGGGAGAAGAGGGGAGAGGCTCGGCGTGGTGGCTTTCCTGGACCTGCCCTCCTCACGCTCGGTGCTGCCGGCGGGAAGATGCTGAGGGATGTTGGAGCGAAGGACTTGAACCTGACCGAGTCAGGAAGGCAGAAGAGATTGGAAGCGCTGGAAAAGGACCTTAGGAAAGGAAAGATTGAAGGGGGGAGAGAGAAAGGAGTGGAGGTAGGAGAGAAGGGGAAGCTCCCTAGAAGTACAAATGTCCTTTGCAGATGTAAAAAGAGACACCCCCTCCTTCTTACCAGGAGATAATACAACGTTGGAACTTGCTTTGCCTTCTCCAATCTCTTTGGCAGCTATAGAATCATCTTCTCTTCTCTCCTCTCCTTACTTCCTTCCAAATTTTAACTCCTCCACCAGTCTCTATACGGAAATGGCATTCTTTCCTTAAAACAAACCATTCTTCAAAACATCGTAGAATTGGTCAGAAGGAAAGGAAAAGAAATGAATCCTAGAGCAGCAGTTTTGAAGTGAACTGTATATCCGCGCCCACATATAACACACACACACACATACACACACACACACTTGTAACTGAGGAGGTGGGGTGCAGAGTTTTTCCTTGTTATTTCTAAGGTCAGACAAGAAAACATTTCCTGCCCTTGCCAGTCCATTGGAGTTTCTTTTACTTGGCTGCCACCTATTTAGTGCCTTCTCCCTGGCTGCTCTTCTGAGAATGCATGAAGTTGGAGGAAAGGCTTGGCTCCATTTAGGGACCCAGAGATGTCAAATGAGGGCGGGAGGAGGGGAGGGATAGTGGCTGCTGTAGAGACAGGCAACCAACAGGATGGTTGTTTCTGATTAGGGAAGAAGAGCACCAGAAGGGGGTCTAGCGAGGTTGAGTCAAAATCTGCCACCGCCCTTGCCACTCATTGGAAGTGGCACCTGAAATGTTGGCTGCTTCATAGATTGCCTTAGCAGGATAGCTTGACCACCCTGCTGATACTGAAATACAAGGAAAGGAAGGAAGGGCCTGAATTTTGATCGATAGCTTTTTCCTTTCAGAATCTCCATCTTTCCCTCCAGGATATAGCAGAGCCTGATGAATCAACACGCTTTATTTGTAACTACCTACTCTGCTTCTGTTGTTCCTTTTGTAGTTTCAGATTGCTGTAATCTCTCCAGCAGGTTCAGACAGAGGGGTGGCTCAACATCTTTTCTTTTGAACTAACTTTTAAAGAGAGGGAATCAAAAGCGACTACTTTTACGTATAGTTTTCATTACAATCTGTTGTGTTACAGATCACTCCAGAATTGCTGTTATGGTACTATTTTAAATGTGTACATCAGGGATCATATTCAGACTTAATATGGGCCAATGGGTGTGTTTCCTCCCAAAAAAGCCTATTAAGCCTTCAAGTACAATATATTTGTAAATGTGCGTCACAGAATTTTACTTCCTAATAATGATTCTTGTTATTCTAGTGTTCATAGAGGCACGTATACTTAGGGTAGCCCCTAGCCAGTCTCCAACCTGTTCTGAATGTTTATTTTGTTTATTTATTTTATTTATTTGGTTTGTCAATTGCTTACAAGATAATAGGTATAAGTAAAAACATAGTTATGACTATATGGATACATATAAGAAAAATAAAAAAATAAAAGAAACAATAGGACAGGGATGGTAGTCACGTTGGTGCGCTTATGCATGCCCCCTATAGACCTCTTAGGAAAGGGGTGAGGTCAATAGTAGACAGTCTAAGGTTAAATGTGCTCATTTTGATAGAAGTTCTCATAAACAGAAAGCATTTGAGGCTTGATTCATCATGGTTTGGTTATAGTTTGATTTGGTTAATTTAATCTTATCTATGGTTTTCATTAATTTGTGGGTTTCTAACACTTTTGTATCTTTTCTTATTATTGTGGTAGTTTTGGTACTCAACATCAAGTCCTCCTGCACTGGGTGCTTCAGCACTATAATCAAGAATGAGTCTATCTATGTTGGTATCCCGGTTTCGGTATGGTTTTGGTTTCTCCTTGCTGTTTCCATAGCAGTCAAGTTTTTTATAGGGTAGAGTTGCTATCCCTTATGCCTAACTCTCCTCCTTTATCCGGGCTTGGGACCAGGAACAGCAGCTGCTGTTCAATCCATCCAGTGCCCAACTCAGGTGGAGTTATCTTCTCCTATTGAGAGTCCCTAGGGATTCAGTAGCCTATAATTGTAAATAATCATCACAATGATATTCTATCATGTGTTTTAGTAGATAGTTTACTCAGAAATAGTAACATGGAATATATTGGAAATTAATATCAGTGTGGTTATTTCATTTCATCTTATGTTATCTGAAATTTGCCTTCTGCTTCCTGTCTCCCTTCTCTTGCATATTTATTCAAATGAGTTCAGTAAGGGTTATTTCCAGATGGATGTTGATAGGAGTACAATTTTAGATTGAAATTAGAAAAGTCAATTCCTTTATGATCCCTTTAAAAAAAACAGATTAGCTAAGATTAAGCATTCATGGAAGAATTCTGCCACAAATTGTGTTTTATATGAGTGAAAACTGTATGAATAAATTTCAGTGGGTAATAGAATTTGATCGGTGTATGATCCAAAATGTTCTGTTCATGAGTGTTGGGATAGCAAAGCTTCACAGAACTGTTCCTCAATTTGGCAGTCTCTTCAGTATGACTCATTGTTAAGATCTTCCTGGGTTCCACATTTTGTGTTTCTCATGCCTGTGTGATAACGTGTCACTTTTAGCTACTTTGGAAATTTTGTTGAAAGGTAGTAGGTAAAATATTTTTAAAAGTAAAATAAAATATTTTTGAAGTTATGCAAAGTATGTGGAAGTTCTCACATTGTCCCTGTATAAATCAGACCTATTTATGATACATATAGATGTCATCAGTATCAAAAAGGCGAATTTTACATTTGAGACACAAACGAAGTTAGATTTTGCCTAACTGATACTTTATCCCATTCCACTTTTCACTAAAAGCCAGAGTTATAATTTCACTAGGTTTACTATAGAAGTTTCATTTTTATTTTCCCTGTAATTCCCAGCTCAAAAATGAGGAGTATAGTTGCAGAACATAATGCTTCTTCTAAGCATAAGTAATGCCACAAAGGAAAGCATTAGATATAAAAACATCAGCCTTGCCTGTCTTGCTCAATACATTTGCTCTTAGTTGGAAAAATCCAATACTTCCATTTAATTCCCAATCAGGTCGTTGACTGGGACTCTTAAATTTAAGAGATTATAAGAAAGTTGCTATTGACCCTTTGTACTAATACTCTTCTAGGATATATTCTGCTTTGAATTTAATCAATAAAGAGCGCTTTTTCTCTAAGCATTGCTACTTACGGAGCCAACTCTTGGTACTCTTCTACAAATATGGGTGTATCTGAACAAACAGGATAGAACGGTGATCCAAGACGGCAGTAGTAATATAACTTAGACTTATATACCGCTTCAAAGTGCTTTACAGCCCTCTCTAAGCTGTTTACAGAGTCAGCATATTGCCCTCAGCAATCTGGGTCCACATTTTACTGACCTTGGAAGGATGGAAGGTTTAATATTTTCATGGTCTGCATTTTTGATTGGAGTACTCTAAAACAATAAATCCAAACTTGTATTGCAGGAACTAAAAGCAATTCATGAAAATAATGCTAGTGGCCCCTGGAAGGATACACAATGGAATTTAATGGGAAAAAAATTAAATGGCAAAAATGTCAGAAAATTACCAAATCTTTTGAGAGGTTGAAGCATTTTGCAAAATTTCAGGTAGGAAAGCTGACATATTTTGAGATTTGGCAATCTCATGACATTTCATCCTTCAAAAAATAATATCAGGGTCTATGGACACTGCTGGGATGGATCATTGTGCTATGGTGCCAGTAGGAATTATACTGCAGATTCTTTTGGGTCATGCAATTGTCTTCAAATAATAATGGAAGGAATGGAAACATTTAGGAATCACTGTTACGGAGTCCATAACTTTTAAAGACAGTGCAAACCTCTTTCCACTTTCTTTTTTCTCTTATCTGAATGTGATTACCTTATTTCAAAAGTTTCTTTGTAACTCTGCTCTTTGACATATTTATCTGAGCCACTGGACTGTTTATCTAAACTTCTCAAAACATTTCTCAGGTTGTTTTCTGATATCTGGTATCTCTGGGTACTACTACATTTCTTAGGGATGTCTCCCACAAGTTTAATAACTGTTGCTCAAAGCATAGCCCTAGCACTCCTTCCTCCATTTTTGCCACGTAACAACAATGTGAGTTAAATTAGGCTGAGAGAGGATGATTGCTGAAACCCCACCAAGTGAAGTTGTGTACCTGAGGTGAACTAAACCACAGTCCTAATCCTTACCCATAATACTACAATGGTTCTCTTTAGCTGCTTCTGTGGAAGGAATTTCTCCTGCATAATTATGCTATATAATTACATAATTATACTACATAAAATTGTTCTGCCTAAAAGAGATTAGGAAGGCAGGACATTAGTGTTCTTGAAACGTTATGTATAAAATAGATGAAGTTGAAGTTGAAATATGATTTATATGTGCACAATATAAATATTTTCTTTGAAAAAGAAGTGTTCTTATTTTCAGTTGGGGCATTGACCAGCACATTCTCAAATCAGATAGTTCTTTAAACTGGGTGTAGGAAAAGTTTTTTAAAAAACTCAGCAGACAAAAGAACCATAAGGAATTATATTGCAGCCCATTTCTTAAAGGTGCAATAACAAACATCACATCTGTCTTTTTTTCAATTCTGAAGTATATCTGTTTTTCTTGATTTCGACAGTGTTATCAGTGCAGAGTAGGTAGTTACTAAATCCTTGACTCTTGGTGAAGCTCAGCCTCTATTTACAGTTGACTCATATCGTAGGCTTTATTCTTGTTTAGGTAATCATATAAACTCATCTTTCCAACAGCATTGCTCGCCACAGTGGACACATGTAGCAGTTCCTCCTGAGTCTTGGTTAAGAGTGGGGAAAATGAGTCTCACATCTGATGTTGTCTAAGGATTCTAATGGACTCTCAGGTGCACCTATAGCAGTGGCCAAACCTCTTCTTGGATACCTTAATTTTTTTCCTATATGAGTTCTATTTGGGATAAACACTCCTATGAATAGGATTTACAATTCATATCTTTGGAGTTTATGATCTATGGATACCTTGACTGGGGTGCATCTTTTTTTGTCTTCCAAGTGCTGATTATCCTCTTGATTATGGCCTCCACTTAGTTCTTACCCACTTTCACCTTACTTTAGTGATGATATGTGTCTGATACAGTTCACTTCATTGATGATAGCAATAGCACTTAGACTCATATACTGCTTCACAGTGCTTTACATCCCTCTCTTTTTTAATGATAAACTGTATTTTGTCTTTGTTGAAATACCCATTGCCAGAGGACTCTCCATCACCTTCTTTAGAAGGTCATCATGCTCTGCTTTATAGAAGCAGCAGTTATCAGATCATCATGTGCAATTCCTCAATATTTTCAAAACACTCATGGTTATTTTCTTAGAATACTTCACAGTGTTGATTTGATGATAAAAGATAATGTAATTAAACCATGCTGCCTCAATGGAGAGTTCAGTGTGCATAGAGCTACGTTCACGTTGCATCTAGGGATATTTATTCAATAATAACCTTTCTCATCTGAGATGGTGAAGTTATGGTGGGGTGGTTTTTATTTTTGACTCCTTTGATATTCTTTTCTGTGGGTATCAGGAATTGTTTTCCTTTGAATGCTTTGTTGAAATCTTTTGGGGCTAGACACACCCAAGAGTTGCATGCTGCTGCTTACCCATACTAACCATACTTCCATGCACTTCTATGTTTTTTCCATGACCCTTTAAGTTACCAATGATAGCAAAAGGAATTTTCCTGTATACAAATCTGTGATTGTAATATTTTCCTGGAAAACAACCCAGTCTTAGTACACCTGAATTAAATCCCCTTTGTATTCTAGTTTTGGGGTGTATTCTGGCTATGTGTATCATGTGTATAAGATTTATGGCAATATGAATCATGCTGATTAAGTAGCAGTGGCTGATTGTCAATGATTATGAGGAACCTGAGCTCAGTGTCTTTTAACTTCACATGAGATATCGCAAAGGCAGCTAGTAGTGTTTTGATAGCCCACCCTTAGTTGTTCAGCAGCCCCCTGTAGCATCGTGTTTGCCTTGGAGTCAATGAAGATTTGAAGCTGATCTCCAATTTTGTCTGTATACTATACCTCACTTCACCATAAACAGTTTTAGGAGATTATGTTGTCATTGAACATGACCTGAGTCTATTCTCTTGGTTCAGGTTAAGAACTTTTATACTGCACACTGAGTGAAATGATTTGAACCTTTACACTTCCAACAGAAAACATTATAAGCATGTTCTAGGTTGATGTATTGGTTCCCAACTACATGTGATTTGACTTCTTGTTAGCAGAATATCCTATTCACGTGATGGTCATCTTAGCAGAAGGATTCACTTTAGCCATGTGATAAATATGTCTTGACATGCCTTTTAGCTGAGTTCAAATTAATGGCATAGGTTCTGCAAATATCTGTGAATTTGGGACAATGGTATCCTCAAGTCAGAAGGGAGGATATCAAACACGTCAATCTAATTAAAACAGCGTTGCTCAATTGTGAGCATAAACTGGAGAACGTATGCCCAAAATGGGCAGAATTTGCAGTTGATCGTGTGACACTTTTATCATTTGGACAAAAGTAGCAGGAGCCTGAGGATGTGCACGTCCAAGGACAAAGCGTAGTGATATCAAATGCAAGAAAAACTAACAATTTAGATGTTGGTTTGGCTAGAGAGCTGATTAGTAGAATCCCATAATAAAAATTTTATAGGAAGGAGGCTCAGCCATTGTTTCTAGTTAAATTTGTATCTTTCCCATACTATCAAGCTATCTTGTTTAGCAGAATCTGGGCTTTGTTGAATGATAGCAGTGATGCATACATTAAGATTCTGGACATTTCTAATGAATCATCCAAGCATCTTGTTTGTGCCCTACAAGCAATAAGAACAGTGTGAAAGGACTGAATGCTAAGCTTTCAGGTTCTAATTTTGTTTGCATTTTGCCAAAAGTAAGTAAAACTTCTTCAGGTTGAACACATGACTTGGTACCTTCATGACGGAACCAGGTAGTTTCTTTGGCAGCAGTACAAAAGTGTTTGCCTTTGGTTGTTTTACAACTGATGTAAAATAATAAAATGTAAAACTGAGGTAAGATCCTCAGCCCAGACAGAATTGGTCAGGTTCTGTTACACCAGCACAGACATTTGTGATAAACATTGAAATCAACATTTCAGGGTGTGTGTATGTGTGTGTGTGTGTGTGTGTGTGTGTTTTAATGAGAAGAGCATTTTTATCTGTTGCTCCTCATTAACATAGAGGAAATAAATCATACAAGATAATCCCCAATAAGCACAGAAAGGATGCAGGTTGCATTTATTGAAATGGTGCTGAAGTTAAAATTATGGAAGTTTTTGATATAATAATATGGAAATCATAAAAGAAACATACGGCTTTACATCCAATTGTCTGTATCGATGGACCTGTCATGGCCCAAACAATCAGCAGCAGCATGAAATCGCAGCTGCACCTTCTGGGGAGTGCATTAGTCTCCTTTTTCCACTTTTCTCTATTCCCAGGAGAAAAATGGTCCACACTTATCTGCCTTTTCTTGTTATGTTTGACTTAAAGCAGGCCTTTCCAGGTTGTGACCTGCCAAGGTAAGGATACTGCACTTAGACTTGGTTTACTTCTTTTCCCTACCTATTTGAGTTAAATGATAAAAGCAGGAGGTTATCAAGAACGAAAAGCTAGTAACAAGGATGGGTTTTTTTTTGTCCTGAACTTGAAAACCATTAATATTTTCTTGGAAGTGAACCAGAGACATGCTTCCAAGCCTATATGACAATTAGTAGCTCCCATTCGGGATACATATTCTTTCTCAGAATCAGTGCCAGTGGCTGAAGGACTTAATGAGAAGGATGCTACTGCAGTCATGTCCTCCTTGTAGGTAACCCTCTGACACTGGTTGGCCTTTATGGGAAAGAAAATAATGGCATAAATATGCCTTGCCTGGCCTTTTTATTTTTTTAACAGCTAATTAAATGGAAAATGTTATTGTTTCTTTTCTTTTTCAATTGTTATGTATCGTGCTGCAAAGACATTTAGATGTCCTAAACTCCAGTTTAGAAATGGTCCTGTAACAGTTTTTAAAGCAGCGGTCGCCAACCGGTGGGCCGCAGCCCACTGGTGGGCCATGAGAAAATTTTGGTGGGCCACAGAGAAATCTCATCCCCACAGCACCCCCCCCCCAAAGCAATTAATCCAGGCTGCGCAGAAACACAAGGCTGCTCAGCTGGCCCGCAGGAACCCTCCCCACCCACTCACTCCTTACCCGGCAAACTTGTCTGCTAAGTTGCTATTTTTCCTTTTTCCAACCATCATCTGTTCTGCTGTGCTGGAGATTTAGATTAGCTAGGAAGCAGGAAATGGTTGGATTTCTTGCTTTCTAGCTAAGCACAGCGGAACCTCCCTTAGGACTGAAGGTTTGCTTGCAAGCAAATTCAGTGCAAACTTATGGCAAGCAAATTTGAGAGACTGAGCTAGCCGATGGCAGATAGATATATCACTGAATGATTCTGTGAGCAACTCAATCTACCTGCTTTGCCTGATTTTGGATAAAAGTTGCTCTTTTTTTAAAATAAAAAATTCAATATTTACATGCATGGTGTGTTGTGAGTTAATTTTGTGAGTTTGCTGGCTAGCAAATTTTATGAGTTTGCTTGCAAGCAAATTTTATGTGAGAGACTGAGCTAGCCAATGGCAGATAGATAGATTTCTGAATGAATCTGTGATTCTGTGAGCAACTCAATCTGCCTGCCTGCTTTGCCTGATTTTGGGTAAAAGTTTCTCTTTTTGTATAAAAAATTCAATATTTATATAAATATTTATAATATTTACATACAAGCCATGCTCAGCCAGTCACATGACCACCAAGCCACACCCACAAATTAGGCCATGCCCACAGAACCAGTTAGTGATCCCTGGGATCTAAAATTATGAGTTTGGTGGTCCCTGAGGTCCAAAAGGTTGGCAACCCCTGTTTAGAGGACACATTCTCAGGATTCAGTCTTTGTCTTCTCTCAGCCTACTCTTAATCCTTAGCTGCCTGCAGTAGTGGGATTCAGCCAGTTTGCACCATAACCAATTGTTAACTTTCTGAGCAGTTTGATGAACTGGTTGCTGGAAGAAATCATTAGGGCAGAGAACCAGTTGTTAAATTATTTTAATCCCACCACTTGCTGCCTGTGTCCAATTTTAAAACACTGTTTTCTGTCTTTCCCAATACAATTCTGGGTGTGTCTACAATCTTCAAAACATTGGCCACCTACCGATTTCTGTTGAAAGGCTAAAGTGTATGTGTGGACATGTCTCTTCCATTCTGGCTACTAGCCCCTACATCCATAATCTTTTTGCTTTGGGTCATAGGATACAACATCACCTCATTTAAGGTGCAATGTTCCATTCAGGTATTATGCAGACTTCATATCTACAGGTAGTCCTTGACTTACAACGATTCATTTGGTGACTGCCCAAAGTTACAACGGCACTGAGAAAAGTGACTCATGTCTGTTTTTCACAGTTGCAATCTTTACAGCATCCCCATAATCATGTGATCAAAATTCAGATGCTTGGCAACTGGTTCATATTTATGACGGTTGCTGTCATGTGATTATGTTTTGTGACCTTCTGGCAAGCAAAATCAATACAGAAACCAGATTTACTTAACAACCATGTTACTAAGTTAACAACTGCAGTGATTCACTTAACAATTGGCAAGAAAATGGAGCAAAACTCACGTAACAAATGTCTAATTTAACAGCAGAAATTTTGGGCTCCATTGAGGTCAAAAGTTAAGGACTACCTGCATTTAAATGCTCTGGAAAACTGTTGGTGCTGTTATTGAGCACATATTCAGTGGTTAAAAAAGGATTGTTTTAAAAGATCAAGCCATTTAAACTAAGAAATGGATACATTCCTGGCCCCATCCTATTTGCATTCAATTCTGCCAAGCAGTTTTGCATAGCAATGCTTTCTGTTATTATTTTGGGAAAGAAGCAGTGTCATTTTGCCTATTCTACCAGCATTTGAAATACATTATCTTTGTGAGATACATCCGGTTGTTGTCAAATGCAGCCACTCATTGCCAATTCTGACATTCACTTGTAAGCGTCCTTGCCAGTTTGTTTATTTAGGAACTGGGATGAAATTTTTGTGCTTTGGGCCAGTTTCCTCTTCTAGCCCAAGTGACAGGAAGTCAGTAAACCTGTCTATCTGTTCTGGCATGCTGGCAAACCACAGACCAAGATTAGCCCAATCAGCCAATCTGTAGTAAAAGACACACTGGGATGAAATGAGAGAATGTTCAACCTTACTGATCTTCCAGAACACTGGCACAGCACACATCAATTGTGTGGTGACACACATCAATTCTGACCCATGTTCAGCCTGAGTCAGTGGCCTCCAACCTTTTGGGCACCAGGAAACAGTTCTGTGGACATAGGTTTTTCTGAGGACTAGAAGGGCTGTGATTTCTGTACTGCCTGCATCTCACAGATTGGGCTTTGCTTATTTGCACAGCCTGGTTTCTGGCATGCCGTGGCCCGGTGCCATTCCATGGACCAGGCGTTGGAGACCCCCCCTGGCCTAAGTGACAGTTTACGGTTGTGGTGCATTTCTATGTTGGCAATCTGTCATATCATGGATGGTGGCTGGAGCTTGAATCCCAGGCATCTGTCCACATTTACCAAACCTTCCCCAGCAGCACACTTCAAAGAAAGCAGTGAATGGTTATTTTTTCCAATAGCTGGGAATGCTGGGTAGGACAGAAAACATATCCTGAGGAATCTGCTTTGAAATTGTGGCAAGGCAAGGTTGCAAAAACAGGACCATTAAGTACAGTGGTGGGATTCAAATATTTTTACTATCGGTTCTGTGGGCGTGGCTTGGTGGGTGTGGCTTGGCTTGGTGGGTGTGGCTTGGTGGGCGTGGCAGAGGAAGAATACTGAAAAAATCCCATTCCCTCCCCACTCCAGGGGGAAAATGACTTCAAAATCCCCCCTCCCACTAACCTGCTTTCCAGCTCTGTTCTCCTGTGCAGGGCAACAAAAGAAGACCCAGTCAATCAGCTGGGACTCAGGAGGAAGAGAAGAGATGGGGGTGGGCCAGTCAGAGGTGGTATTCCAAACTACTCAAAATTTCCGCTACCGGTTCTCCAAACTACTCAAAATTTCCGCTACCGGTTCTCCGAATTACTCAAAATTTCTGTTACTGGTTCTCCAGAACTGGACAGAACCTGCTGAATAGACCTCTGATTAAGTAGCCTCACTAGTAAAGCAGAATAGATCACATCTGTGAGGTCCCTGGAAATTGCATTGGTGTATTTTTCATGGACTGAAGGAACACACTTGAATATCCCGTGAGGATGAGCCCTTAGACAGTATCTTTTTAATTCTTGTTCTAAGGAGATATCCATAAGGAAGAAATTTGAAAATGTTTCTACTAGTTTTATTTGTGGGGTGGGGTGCAGAATGTCATTTTGTAAAATTTATTAGTAATGTTATGAATTGGTAAAAGGTAAGACAAATTTAACAACTGGAAATTATGTTTTTATAGAGAAATCTAGAATTGCAAAACACTTTCTAGAGAAAATAGGTTTTTCAGATATTCTAAAATCAAAAGTATTTTAGTTTTCATTCTTAACATATATTTTATAAGAAAAATATTTCCTATTGAGTGGTCAGGCTTTAAAACAATTTCAAAGTGAAAATCTGAGTTTATTTGATTGTAGCTTTAAGTACCACTAAGCATTTTCATTTTTTTTCCTTACCAAATATTTTAGCTGAATTATTTATTCAGTTGAAAGTTATTTAAAATAATTTTCTAAACATTTGCTTAGAATGCAAAATTGAATTAAACTTTACTAAGTTTAACTCAAATAAACCAAAGAAATTAGAACATGACCAGCTATTCAGCAGCAGATGTTTAAATTATTTTTAATGCTTTTTTAAATATAGCAATATAGCTGATATTGCCCTGCAATATATATTGTTTTTAATAATTCCTCTTTAATTGTCTTTTTTGCTGTATCTTCTCTTGGAATTATATAACAATGGGCTGGAAATTCAGCTGAGAAATCTGCCACTTAGAAGTTCTTAATATTGTTCACCACAGTGTCATATCTTTCAAGGTCTTTATGCAATTTTTGGGATGTACTAAGGCTCAGATCCATATCACAAAGCAGAATATAAAAAAACATTTCACTCAGGGGAGCATATGTGATAGCCCTTCTATTGTTCCCCTTAGCTAAATAAGTTTCATAACTTAGTCTGGTCATCCTAAACTGGACTATTTAGTTCTAGTTAGTATTCAGCTGCCAATCCAATTGCTTTTATATATAAGCATACAATAGATAAAAGCAGCATCTTGCTGATGCAGCCAAATGATGATCTGGTTTAACTCAGAAATTACAAATTCAAATGATGATGCTATCTTTCAAACAAGCTTCTGCACCTTTCAATGGGAAGTCCAAAACCTTCAGACATAAAGTAACAGAATGACAGAGTTGGAAAGGATCTTGGAGATCTTCTAATCCAGGGGTGTCAAACTCAAGGCCCGCGGGCCTGATCCAGCCCATGGGGGCTTAAATTTGGCTCGCGGGGTCACTCTGGAGACTGTGAAGGACCAGCCCACAGTGCCTCTGCCAGCAAAAACGGAGCTCGGGTGGGCTGTGGGCAGCCATCCGAGCTCTGTTTTTGCTGGCAAGAGGGTTGCAGGAGGCCATTGCAGCCGGAATCAGAGCTTAGGAGACCGTTTTTGCTGACAGAACACTTGGACCACCACAGGCGCCCCTGACATGAGTGACATCGCGTTGGCCATGCCCCCCTGGCCACGCCCCCCCTTCCCCTGAGGTCAAACACAACCGTAATGCCGCCCTCAATGAAATCGAGTTTAACACCCCTGTTCTAGTCCAACCCTCTACTTAATCAGAAAATCCTATATCATTCCAGACAAATGGTTGTCAAAACTCTTCTTAAGAATCTCCAGTGTTAGAACACCTACAATTCTGGAGGCAAGTCATTCCACTGATTAATTGTTTTAACTGTGAGGAAATTTCTCTTTAGTTCTAAGTTAGTTCTCTCCTTGATTAATTTCCATCCATTGCTTCTATGTTGGAATAGATTTTCCTTAACATCCTCCTAAGATTTAGACTGCAGAGCTCTTGAACATGCATTGTTTCAATTTCAGGATGAAATTGACAGAATTCAGAGTGAATGAAAAATTCAGGGTTGACAGGCTTTTACAGTAAAAATGCCTTTTGAACTCAGGAGCTGTTCATCTAGTGCACATTTTTCTTTGTACAAAGATTATAAAGGCTTCACACTGCAGACATTGGACTGATGCTGACCTCCTTTGTTCACTGCATAGTACTGTTCTCCACTAATTACCATGTGCAAGATGGTATATTTAGTTCCATTCATTTAGTTCTCATGTTATATAGTCCCTTGGGGGAGGGGGGAGAGAAATCAGTTGTTTCATTTCATCAATTCAATAACAGGATAACTTCAGGAAGAAATAATAGAATTCTGTATGAGCAGAGAATTGCTTGCAGAGAAAGAATGCATGTTATTTTAAAGCTTCTGTTTAACGTGATTTTGATTATCTGTTTTGTAAGTGGTTTCAAATCCTTGTATTATATAATCATAGAATGTTCAGAGCAGTTCATATACACAGTATTCAATATCTACACAAATAGCAGATTTATATTTGGATACAGAAAAAACACTTGTTTGGTACATGGGGGACATTGCTGTTCACTCAATAAGGTTAATTGAACACACCACACATATAATAAGGGAGAGGAAGTGATCAAAGAGCAAAGTTTCCTGCAAAGAGACAAAGGGTTTAAAAATTAAAAGCTTTTACTGTTATTGTGAAAGTTTGGAACTTATATGACTGGAAACTTCTTTCTTCCTTCCTTCTTCCCTCCCTCTCCCTAATATCAAAAACATAGGCATCCCTTCATATTTACTGAGTATATTAATTTGATGAGCACATCTCTTTAGCCCAAAGTTCAAATCATCAAAAAAAAAAAAAGTGATGAACAAACCCAAACTGGGATAGTTACTTCTTGGACCTTCTTGACAATAATTACTTGATAAATGATATCAAATGATAACTACTGCTTCAAAACAGCTTGTCATCACATTATATACATAAGTTATGATAGCTTCCTTCTGCCACAACACTTCCTTTTAAATCATAAAGGTGTCATATAGGAATTGATGGTGGATATCTCAGGCTACCATCCTGCACTCCAACAGAATTAAATACTTCAGCCTTTCCAATCTGGTATGTCAGCTTTCAATTTACATAAATATTAGCCAGTACTTTCAACATGTCTGGATGGATGATTTGCAGATGGTTTTCTTTTTTTCCATTACTACTTTTTTAACCCCAGCCACTCTCTCTCTCTTTTTCCTTTCTTTCATTGCCTTCAGACAGCTTCCTTCCTTCAGCTCAGTCTTTTTTTTTTTTTTGGAATCTCAAGCCTGTGTATTTTTTTTCCCTCTTCCACCTTTCTCTCAATTTGGGATCCTCTGACCTTCATAAATTAGGTTGAAGGCCACTGCATAGATTGCCCGGATTGTCTCAGGAGTGAACTGCAGATCAATGAGAACATTAGACAGGCCAGCAATCCTGTCCCTTTCTGTATTCAGTGATGTCATAATTCTTTTCAATAAATGTACTTAATTTTGGTGCCAGGAAAATAAATTTGGACACCATCCCTACATCCACTAATGCGATTTAATTCGGTGGAACTTCTTACTGAATAGATGTTATTCGTACTTTTTATAATGGTTGTTTTCTCTTTAATTGCAGATTTAGCCCACCTATCCTAGTTTTTTTCATTGTCTTGTCTCTGTCTCACAAAATTCTTTTGTAACACATTTCCTGAATATAAAGTGTTTCCACTCCAAAAATTTCAATCTTAGCTGTTATATTTTGGCTACATGTTTAAAAATATTTCATTTTCATAATTGCATCTATGTGTAATCAACAACTGCTGAGGAGGATATGTGTTTAAAGACAAGGGTAGTGAGTATTACAAAGTATCCAAATTTAGTTTCTTTCACAATAAAGAATTGTCTTGCCTAAATAACATTAAAAACATAATCTAGTATTGTAAACAGGTCCAGTGAACAAATTATATCTTGCTATATCTAAATATTTCCCAGCAGCACAACTTGCATAGAGACTCACTGACTGGCAATATTTGTTTCCTTTTTTATTTTAATCCATAGACCGGAAGGATGTACCAGCATACTTCCTGAGCCCCAGGGACTTCCTTCTGAAATGTTCATTTTGTGATGTTACAATTATCATCATTCTTTGATATATAATTTGTTCCTACATGTATCAGTTGGAATGGATAATTGGCCACAGACTTGGTAAGCCTTGAAAGCTGTTTTGTCATGTCCTTGATCTTGTAGACAACTCATCTTCTGAACAGATGGATCCAGCTGATATATGTCTGCTTCAGTTTCTCCTAGTAATGAATCACCAACTATCATGGATCCCTTTTAATTTTCTTATGGGGTACAGCAGTGTTTCTCGACTTCAGTAACTTGTATCTTAGCTGAGTAGGCTTTCCAATGCAAATCTATTTGCATGGTAGAGATATGAAGCAGAGAATTAAGAGAAAAAACAGAGGGGCAACAGGGCTGGGAAGGAGGATAAAACATTTGCCTAAAGAGAAAAGATTCTGTCAAGTTAAAGATGTGGTCTCAATGTTGCAACATTTGGTGTCAATCCTTTACAAGGCTATAAGCCCCGTGAGAGTTGCATCCAAGGAGATGTTGCTAAATTTTTCTTTTAATAAAATTTGTTACTGAAAAGGTGATATCAGATCCCTGCTGATTATCAGTGAACTATTAGTTTCTAACCTAAAGAATTGATTTTTAAGGAAGAAAGGGCATTTTGTTTGGGTTGAATTTTAATCTCAGGAGATTGGCACTCCTATGAGAAGGGAAGGGACCTATCTGTGTGACCAGTAAGGCATGCAATGTGCCAAAAAATACCCAGAGTTCCCCAACATTAATACATTCTAGAAAATGATTGATACTTGTTTGTAGGCGTTTAAGAAGGGTGTCTTCACGCAACCCCACGTTAAAATTCCCCATTTCCATTTCAATGGTTCCTCCCTCTTGGGTTTTAGTTGTCATTTAATCTTTCTTAATTTTTAATTGTTTTGTATTATTCTTTTATTGTGTTGTAAGTCATCCAGAGTCTCTGTAATAGTAAGATGGATGGTGTATAAATTTAATAAAATAAATAAATAAAAACTTAAAGAATATCATCCTTGATGGGCCTCACTGGTGAGGCACAATAAGGCTCAGCCATGAGGTCAGTGCAATCTGTGTTGGAATACTTTCTGTTGACTCCAGGACTAACCTGTTCATAGGAAGTGTCCAGATCATTCAGCAGGAAGCATTCATCTAACCAAACACAGTGCACAAACAGGAAGTATCCCTTGTGAGGTCCTTGGTGCTCTTTGAGCTTGCTTGTTTCCTTGCAGATATTTCAATACTCGAACCAGGTAACATTATCATGATGTTACCTAGTTTGGGTAATAAAACCATCTGCATTAAAACAAGCAATCGCAGAGACCACCAAGGACACATCATATCAACTCTGAGCTACAAATATTCTCCTTTTATTAGAATTCCTTGTACAGATAGTCCTCAACTTGTGACCACAAATTCTGAGCCCAAAATTTATATTGTTAAGTGAGAATTTGTTAAGTGAGTTTTGCCCCCTTTTACGATCTTCCTTGCCACAATTGCCAAGTGAATCCTTGCAGTTGATAAATTAGTAATCTGGTTGTTAAGTGAATCTGGCTTCCCCATTGACTTTGCTTGTCAGAAGATTGCAAAAAGTGATCACAGGGCCCTAGAACACTGCAACAATCATAAATATGAACCCCAGCTGTCAAGCGTCTGAATTTTGATCACATGATCCATGGGGATGCTACAAAGGTTGTAACTGTGAAAAGCGGTCATAAGTCACTATTTTCGGTGCCGCTGTAACTTTGAACGGTCACTAAATAACCTGTCGTAAGTCGAGGACTACCTGTATTGAGCAGCCATTCTAGAGATTTACTTTTCATCTTTCACAGCTCGGTGAAATTGCACGATTCTCCAAAACACAGAACTTTTCCTATATGTTTTTCTCCTTCTGTTCTATTAAGTTTATTGTTCACAACAATGGGAGAGCCAATTGGACAACAGCTCAGATCATTAAGGACCAGAGGTGGTATTCAGCAGGTTCTGACCAGTTCTGGAGGACCGGCAGCAGAAATTTTGAGTAGTTCGGAGAAACGGCAAATACCACCTCTGACTGGCCCCACCCCCATCTATTCTCTCCCTCCCGAGTCCCAGTTGATCTCTGGGTCTTCTTTTGTTGCCCTGGAAAGGAGAACGGAGCTGGAAAGCAGGTTAGTGGAGTGGGGAGGGAATGGAGATTTTACAGTATCCTTCCCATGCCATGCCCACCAAGCCATGCCCACCAAGCCATGCCCACAGAACCGGTGGTAAAAAATTTTGAATCCTACCACTGTTGAAGACATCTATTGTTAAGTTCACCTCTCTTTTCCCTCCTGGTCATGTGACTCAGAGCAAAGCACCTGCAATCCACTTTGAGCTTCCCAGTTCACTCAAAAACAGGCAATAACATGGGGAAAGCAATAACAGACCTACCCATCGCGTTACTTTGTCCCAAAGAAGATCCTTGCTTTGGCTGTTGCTGATAAAGCAACCTGGGAAGAATTTCCAGCCGCTGTATTATGCAGATAACAGATAATCAGAGTTGGAAGGGACCTTGTAGGTCATCTAGTCCAACCTCCTGCCCAAGCGGGAAACCCTATGCCATTTCTGACAAATGGCAGTCCAATCTCTTCTTGAAAGTCTCAAGTGATGGCGCTCCCACGTACTTTCTTCACGTTGTTTCTTCTTTCCAAGCCAACAGAATGTCGGAATGAAATTATGTAAAGGTGTAGGAGGGGTGGGGGTGTTTGTGTGTGTGTGTGTGTGTGTGTGTGTGTGTGTGTGTGAGTCAGATCTCTTGTTGGCACAAAAACACTCTGAAAACTTAACAAACATGGAATAAGGAGGAATGGTGGGGAAAGAACAACTGAATTCAAAAAATGAGGGTAGGAGCGGAAAAACTAATCCAGAAATACCATGCCTTCTAATGGGAAAGGCACTTCAGCAGCACAGTGAAATGATGTTGATTTGAAGCCCCTTCTATCCTCCCCATCAAATGACCTAGAACTGAGCTAGTATTAAAGGACTGGAAAGAAGTCCAGAAGTCGTGATCTGCACATGTTCCCTGACTTATTATTAACTCTGTTTCTATTCAGTAAGGCTGGGCAAAGATCTGCACAAAGCATGTTACTGCAAATAATGCCCCTCTCTTGGAAGGGAGAGAGTACTTAGTTGCATGTTTGCTTCAAAAGCCGTTTCATGGGGTTGCACACAAGCACTTGTGTTTTGCCAGCAGTCCAGTGGAAATAGTGTCTCTGCATGCACACCCATGTTCAGGCACTGCAGGCAGCTTTCAAAGCAGCTGGTGAGCCTTGCAAAGGACATGCCTGTTTTAATGTTTCAACAAGAAGTGCCTTTTCATCCTGAAGTGCCTTACAAACCATCTCTTTTATATTCTGTGCAGAGCCCAACCATTCAGTCCATTTGAGAACGTTCTCAATTAAGTCTGAACATGGAATAATGGCAAGATAGAATTGCAGTAAATGCTATCATTCATAGCACTGAGTAAGACCTATTTACATCTTATTTGAAAGGTACTTTGGCAAACAGACACTTTATTCTTTAAAAATGAATCTCCTGTACTATTATGCAATGTAATTATTCCATTTAATTTCACAGTGTTTATGCTTAGTAATCTGCCATCTTTTCCCTATGTTTTGCTAAGTCTTCCTGGCCATATTCTGTTGCATATTGTTCATTCCTGCAATGGGACTGACTAGTCTTGTTAGGTACCACTACAGAGTTGTATAGGAGAGCAAAACAGGAAAAGCATTCTGCTCATATAATCATGAATCAACTCTGATGCAATGACATTTCTTTTTTATAATAGGTGACAGATAGTTGGTTGATAGGTATGGAGAGAGAGAGAAAAACCAGACAGACAGACAGACAGACAGCAATTGATAATGCAGTACACAGAAAGTCTGTATTTCATTTGTCCTTTGAATGTTTTCTAAAGACTATAGTTGCACTGGGCATTGAATTTCACTGAACTGGATTTCAGTTCATATAGAAAAAATGCTGGGAAAGCTATTAATAATCAAGTTTGTATATTATTAGATATCCTCTGGGATTTGGTATTATGTTGCAAATTGTCTGTTGCTTAGGGAGTATAAGTCCCAAGAATATTTAAACGAACCTAAATTCCAGTAAGATACAATGTCCAATGTTTTTAGTAGCCCAAAGAACGACTTGTATGATTTCTGTTTGGGTTTTCAGTCTGAACTTTCCCGGGAGAGGTGTTTTGAAAATGCTATGCTAGTTTTTCTAGACTAAATTGTCTAATCTTACAGATCTACATAGAATATGAAGATACACTAGTACAGGTCTCTGAGTTTCACTTTCTAATAAACTTGCTGATACCTCTAGAGATAATGGGAAAATAATTATGAGCATTCACCCCTGGCACATCACTATATCCTGAATTTTGAAGAGAGACAGAAAAGTTTATATCTATATTGAAATCCATGGATAGAAAAGAAAATTTCCAATGTAACTGTACTTTCATTGGAAGCTAAGATCAAACCATAGTAACAAAATCAAAATAGGAATTTGGGAATCTCTATTCTGGAAACAACCTTCCTTCCTTCTTTCTTTCCTTCCTCCTATTTTCCTTGAAAATATGTAATATTTAATTATTTGCCTTAATTCCATAAAGTAAAAGTGATAATTCTACAGCTTTGATCTCCTATAGCCAAGAAATAAAGCTCAGTTTATTCCTTATATAGTATATCTGAGTTTACCTTTAAGTATTTTAAGAATGCTTGGAAAATGCAAATATTTTTAGCATTTGTTAGTGTGATTCTAGAAGGATTACTTCTAACATGCTAGATTAATTTTATGTTTAAACATAATCCAAATTGGAGTATAAATCCTTTCACTGAGAATATCATTGCATTCTTCAATATTAATAATTGTGCTACCTTACAAAGAGAAAGCAATATATGCTTGTAAAATTATCTTGAAGCATATTCAAAACCGGCACCTTTTGAAGTGGAGAGGGGAAAATCATCAATTACATTGCTTCATGTCAGTAGTGTGTATACAAGCACATACTGTAGATGTGGTCAAAAATGCCAATTCGTTGTTGTTTTCTTTTCTATCTTATGCATCAGATCGTTTTCCATTTCTTTAGACTCAACTGCATTCTCTGGTGTTTGTGGTCAAGAAGAAGGTTGGAGCACATGATTTGTATTAACCTGGGAAACAGGTTCTAGTTCCAACCTTCTACAACAGGGGTGTCAAACTTAAGGCCTGGGGGCTGGATCAAGCCCACGGGGTGCTTAGATCTGGCCCACGGGGACACCCTGGAAATAATGAGGGACTGGCCTGTAGAACTCCATTTTCTGTGGTAGAGGGTTGCAGGAAGCAATCGAAGCCGAAAACAGAGCTTCGGATCCCGTTTTCTCTGGCTTCACAGGCGCCCCTGACACGAGTGATGTCAAATTGACCATACTCACCCTAGCTACGCCCACTACACACACACACACACACACACACACACACACACACACACAAAGTCAAGCACAACCCTTATGCGGCCCTCAATGAAATCGAGTTTGACATCCCCGTTCTATAAAGTTAGCATCACCATAATTCACAGAGGACATTTTTCCTTGTTGTTGTTGTGATTATCAACTTTCTGCAGATGATAATTAAGTCATGAAGACCTGGGGTATAGAGTTTTCAGTTTCCTAAACTATAGCTAGGCAAAAAAGGGAGGAATGATGCCTTCCCCCACAAACAACTTTATCTCCCCACAAATTCCCTTCTTTCTTTCATGTATTTTTCCTACCAAATTAGTTTGAAAATAGCTGTGAAAACTATTTGCACAGGGATAAACTTCAAAAAGGAGAGGAATTGCATCTCTATGGTCCTTAGTGTTAGAATATTGAATCGAAGCAGTTTCCGCTTGGAATGTACATGCCACTGAAAAGGATGTAGCACAGATAGAGAAATGAGAGAGCCCCATACTGGAGTGTGGATCACATTTCACAACGGAAAGCAGTTATTACTCATCCACAGCACATAACTTTCATTAAGTACATAAGCAGATATGCACACAAATTGACATTCTTGCCTGCCTGGCATGCAGATGATCATGAAGCTTGATTTTGGGTAAAAGCAAAATGAATTATTTTGGAACCGTTGCACAGGGAACAGAGTAGATCAGCATTTCTCAAATTTAGCAACTTTTAAGATGTGTGGACTTCAACTTCCAGAATTCCTCGGCTAGCCTTGCTAGCTGGGAAATTCTGGAAATTTAAGTCCACACATTTTAAAATTGCCATTTAACGACTTTCCAAACAGCTAACTGTCAACTAAAAAAAATACTCCTTTGGTCTTTTTAGCTGCCAGAAAAAAGGAGTGGGGGAAAACAAGGCATTCTTGAAATGCCTAGATATCAACTCAGCAGCCCAAAGTTGTTGGAGCATAAAAAGGTTATTGGAGAGCATGATGGATGACTCTTGGAGACTGATGAGTCCTATTGGAGAAGTCACATCCAGGGTGTGGGGGAAAGGCCAGGATCAAGGGGGAAATGTATGATGTGATTTAGTACCGGCTGCACCAGCCACGTGCCAACATGGCAATTTCTAATAAACCAATTTATTTTTTCTGAGATGTGGCTAGAGACTTTTGCTTTGAATGAGGGGGATTTGTTGGAGCCCTGACACTAACTCTTATCCCTTGTCTTGTCCATTTCTCTAATGCAGTGTTTCTCAATCTTGGCCATTTTAAAATGTATGGACTTCAACTTCCAGAATTCCCAGGCCAGCTAGGGAGCTGGGAGTTGAACTCCCCACATCTTGCTAAAGTTGAGAAACACTACATTAGAGAAAAGGACAAGGGAAGGAAGGACAACTGATTGGACCCAGTTATCTCCCCCATTTTGTTTCATCAAAATGAAGACAATTGTCCCATGAAATTGTCACCAAGCTAAATTGTGCTCACTACATGATCTCAGTTTGCATCACATCCCAAAAAAGATTGGAAAAAAAGAGAGAAATTGCATAAACCGGTGTATTTATATATCACTGCTCTTTCATATGTATATCAAAATCAGAAAAAATAGCACTATTTCCAACAGTTAAATTTGACAGTAAAATATCAGTTATTTTTTTAAAATATCAGTTATATCAAACTTGGAAATATTACATTTCTATAATGAATGTTAAAATTGGCTCAGCCTATATAAAACAGTAGCAAATTAAACAGGAAAAACTGTACACATAATCTATCACACCATTACCTTTTGGGAATAAGCAATATTATACAAAGTGCAAAAAAGAGAAGTGGTAGTCAAAAGATAAGGGGTAAAAGAAAAAAGAGGAAATTAACCAGGTCCAGTTTAAAATCAAGTTACTTTTTCATCACCGCTGAATTACAAACAGTCACTAAATGAGTTGCTAAAAGAAAGACTACTTATTCTTCTTTTAGACTATTATTTTGTCCTCATTCATTTATCTCATAGTCATTCTTGAGTCTATCAATTTTTATTTTAGCGCATATATTTTCTCTGCAAATCCTCATCACTGCATTCAACCTATTTTTGTGTTTTCATATACTGGAGTCGCCTTAGATGAGTCTATACATTGACTTTTACTGCTCACCATGAGCAAAATGTTTTTCAGTAAGATGGAGAAAGAAGTAAACTAACTTCCTACCTCAGCCACAGCAATACCATATGCAGCATTTCTGTCAAGCACAGGGAAAATCAGGAGATGCAGGCAGTTCAAATGTGTATAAAGATTTATTGCAAGCTTAAGGTCTCTACAAGAATCTGACCAACTAACAGTCAAGGGAAATGAGTGGGAGATAAGACAAGCATTCAAGGTGGATTAGACTCAGCTCTCTTGTGGGCACGCAGGGACTCATGACTTATGATGCATTTGACCCCTCTTTCCAATTCAGCCTGATCATCTCCTACAATTTCCTGCTCTTGATAACTGGTAGCTTTTGGCACAAAGTAGCACAACCATAGCTTAGATGACTCCGAGCATGTTCACATTATTCTACACAAGCTAGGATTTCTAATTTCGAGGTTATCTTTCCATCATCATTCAGTCATTTGCAATAGCCAACCAGGAAACATATAGGGTATCTTGACAAACACTTGGAACTGTAGGACCAAATCTATGAAATCAGAAGCTTTCCATTAAACTCACTTAAAAGAAAAAAAGATACCATAATCATTCGCTATAAGCATACAGATCTACAAGCAGTTTTTTCCTCTCTTCTTGACTTAGTTTGATATCTCTTATGCCTATTCTTCTCTGGCCATAATCCAAATCCATGCCAGCTATTTAAATCTCAATCCACACACTAATGTTCCTCAGTCTTTTCTCCAACTGACACACCAAAAGGATACTTTTTGTTGGTGGAACTTTCTTGACAATCTACCTTCCTTGAACCCAAACTATAGGCAGATCTACAAGCAAGGCCCACAGTGGCTGGCCAAATGTGCATTTTATCTCTTACAAGTAACATTTATGTCAATCCAGAATGCTTTATTTCCTATGTTCCTTTTTTCTTTTTCTTAAGCTGTCTGATTTATGAGTAATCTTTCCCTCACTTTAAAGCTTTGCCCCCTTTCTCCTGAGTAATCTTCCTGTATTTTTTTAAAAAAACTGACTCTTTGCTAAGCTAGCCACTTCCTTTTCTTTTCCCAACCAATCTTCCCGGCTTGGTCAGGCATGGTTGGATCAGGCCACTCGGTCTATGTGCTTTCCATATACCTAGGTCTGCATGCATGCTTTTGCACCTATAGCTCAGTGGTGGGATTCAAATTTTTTACTACTGATTCTGTGGGCATGGCTTGATGGGCATGGCAGGGGAAGGATATTGTAAAATCTCATTCCCTCCCCACTCCTGGGAGAAGGTTACTATAAAATCCCCATTCCCTCTCCTCCCTACCCCACTAACTTGCTTTCCAGCTCCATTCTCCTGTGCAGGGCAAGAAAAGAAGACCCAGCTGATCAGCTGGGACTTGGGAGGTAGAGAATAGATCGAGGCAGAGCCAGTCAAAGGTGGTATTTGCCAGTTCTCTGAACTACTCAAAATTTCTGCTATCAGTTCTCTAGAACTGGTCAGTACCTGCTGAATACTACATGTGATGACCCAGGGTGTGGCACAAAGGCAACACAGTTAGATAAGCAATAAGAGTCCTTTTATTATCTCCAACTTTACCCCCAATGCCCAGGTAACCTTTGGGCTGGAGAAAAACTCTCCCAGGAACTGCCTTTGACTATAGAAAATTCAGTCCAAAACAAGGTACACACAAACTGTAACTTAAAATCCAAATAAACCAAACTGAAGTAATTAGTTTGGCAGGGCAGGAGCAGGAATTTCAAACTTGAAAGCATGGCAAAACTCACACAATTGGGAAGATGCCAGGAACACAGATAAGCCACGAAGATACAAGATAAAGTCACATTTGCTCCCAATAGCCTGCTGCACACAGCTTGCCTTTTTTATAAACTGTTCCCAGCTGCGACTAAAAAAGGGAATCAGGGCCCTGTCTTCCCCCATAAGCCATGCAACCCTCGTTGCTCTCTTCTCCGTTTCTCCCTGCGTGCCCTAGGATGAAGAGGGGGTGGGCTTGGGACTTCCTCTGAATTCCCTCTCCCTTGTTCTATCTCTTCCTTGCTCTGCCCATCCAGACTTTGCCCTTCTCCAGTTTCTTCCACAGCCAACGGAACCACACTCTCCCTCCTCCAAGTCAGATTCTGCTACAGCTCTATATCTTTTGTATCTTTTTTTAACTCTGAACTTCAACTTTGCTCCTTCCTCAGTTTTCTTCCGTCTCCTGGACTACTGGCCATCCACGTCCCTAATAATCTGAAAAGTGTCCCACAGTCCTTCTTTGTTTAGGTTCAATAGATCTAGACCTGATCTCCTATTACTTTGCTCTTCTCTCTTCCCCTAGTGTTTACTGTAACCCAGATATTGCTAGAAAAAGAAAACTAACCTAGAAAGCAGGCTGGAAAATTTGGCCCAATCCAAAAATAGCATTTTCAGTGCAGAAATTAACTCTTTTTTTTTTTAATCAGTTTGGAAATGTCAAGTGTATAGTTATTGGCAATAACCTTTTTATAAAACAAAATGCTTTAAAGAAAAGCAAGTACAGCATCGTTCAAAAAAAATCTTGCACTTCACAAAGACAGGTTGTTTTGTGGAATGTACGTCAAACAACTAATCAAAGGGTTTGGCAACCATGGACACTGAAAAAAAAAATGGCCAGAGCCTTGATTTGGAGAAAATTATAGATAGCTCTGCCTCTTGTCACAATGAAAGGTATCACCTGATTATTAGTAAGACAAATAAATTATCAGCCAACTTCCCTCTGTAATTGTAGCAAATTCCTCATTTCTTTCAGAATGATGTTTTCCCCTGTCTGTCTAGCCCTTTGCTTCCCTGATCTAATGGGACTTATATTGCCCCTGCTATCAGGGTTGGTTGGAGCTTCATTTATAGCTCAGCTAGATTTTCTAGGGCTTTAAATACAGGTTAAAAACAAAAGTTTCCCTTTCTCATTGTATTTCTGCTCAGCCTAGTTGTTCACAATGGTGCAACGCAATACGTTCAGTTCAGTAAGTATTAATTCAGCTAGCTCAGTTTGATCTGCCACTTATTACTCAATATTTTATTACTTGATGCTTTATAAGTCAAAACGCCAGGGACTGAACCTGAGGCCTTTTCATTGAATTATACTCTCATTCTAAGCAATGGGTTTAAACTACACGTCTTACAATTTAATGTAGCTGCATTTGGTTGTTGTTATGATCTATCAATTCAATTCTGATTCCTGGCGACCATAGGGACAATTTCTTGCAGTTTTCTTAGTAAATAGTTCACTAGTATTTTCTTAGGACACAGAGAAAGACTGACACATAGTCACCCAGCTGGCTTTTATGCCAAAGGCAGAACTAAAATTCAGAACCCCCAGGTTCTAATCCAGCACTTTAAGCACTAGATCAAACTGGCTTGTTATTCTTACTGTTATTCTTTATGTTAATCCTCAACAAGCTTTTGCTTACATCTGTGGGTGGGTGAGGGAACCCTGAAAGTTTTAGGAAATTCTAGTACACTGTTCAGAGAAGGATAGTGTTGATGCATCCTCAAGCATTTGCCCCAAATTGGAAATAATTAAAAAAGACATACTGTAATTTCTAGAATCATCAGAGTGTCTAGATGTAAAAGGAAGATGGAAGCTGAGCACTGAGCTGTAGTGAGGATCAGAGGTGATATTCAGCAAGTTCTGATCAGTTCTGGAGAACCAGAAGTGGAAATTTTGAGTAGTTTGGAGAACCGGCAAATACCACCTCTGACTGACCCGACCCCCATCTATTGTCTGCCTCCCGAGTCCCAGCTGATTCGGTGGTTCTTCTTTTGTTGCCCTGCACAGGAGAAAGGAGCTGGAAATCAAGTTAGTGGGGTGGGGTGGGAATGGGATTTTACAGTATCCTTCCCTGCCATGCCCACCAAGCCATGTCCACAAAACCAGTAGTAAAAAATTTTGAATCCCACCACTGGTGAGGACGCAATCCTAGCAATCATACACTAAGTTGATAGCATCTGAAACAAACTTGGGACTGCTTGCTTCTACTTGCTTATGCTGTATAATTTTGACTCACAATGCCCTTTAGGGCTATTTCCTATGTATTTATCTTACTATGTTTTCTTGACTTGAAAAACTTTTCTGTCTTGTATCTTTTGATGAATATAAATCACTGAGCCTAAATGTTAATATTAAAATGCTGAATCTGATAGCCCTAGCTGCTTTTGAAGCTAATTTCCTCATTTCAGATTTGAAGCCTGCCTTTGGTTCAGCTGCAAACAGCTCAGATTGAATGAATTCACTATTTCCAACTGTATTAATAATTGAAGGAAGTTCTTAATAGTTTATATAGTAATAAGGCAGCTAGGGAGTTATAAATTTGTGCTAATATTCAGTAAAATATCAGAGAACTGGGAATCTTACAAAATAGTAGAATTTGAATGCATTAATAGGATTTAAAGCATGAAGCTGGGGATATATATATGACTACCTTAACCAATTTCTAATTTTTGCACCACTAGTGAGTAATTTCATTTCAAGAAAAAAAATGCAAGCATTACATAAAATATATAAAAAAATCTTTCTTAATATGAAATTATTCACCAGTGATGCAATAATTAGAGTTAGTCTTTGAATTAAATCACTGGAAAACTGGAATAGTGTTTAAACTGGTAGATACTGATTTTTCCTGGGCTACAAAAGATTTTACTCATTTCAGCATTGAATTCATAAAACAATTAAGGAAATGAAGTATTTTCTTTGAAGTAAACCGTAATGCACTCACAAAAATGTTGATGTAAGATGTCGGTAGGATTAGGGCTGGCTTTAGCCCAAAAGTGCGTAAGCACTAGCCTGGAGTGCAAATTTTTAGACCCACAGCTGTTCCATCGATGTGGCTAGGGATGCCCTTATCTTACTGTGAAGCATATCACTAAATTATGTGTGCGCGCACACACACAGTGTATATATATCTATGTATATATAATATGTATATATAATATGATCTGAATGAGAACCAGTGGCCTAATGGCAATTACAATTGCCTCACATGTAATACTTCCCTGGTTCGAATCCCAGTAAGGGTATGGCTAGCTGACGAGAGTTAAGTAGCTCGAAATAGATCTATCCTAGTCTCTCTTGTTTAATTATTTATCAGCTCAAAAACCTAACACACACACACATACACACACACATATATGAAATTAGGTGTGTTTGTGTGTATGCATACATATACATACTGTATACATATATACTGTATGTATGTGTACATACAAATACACAGGTCATTTTTGAAGTGGGGAAAATAAAGAGAGCCGATATCAGCTTGGCTTTCTTGTGTCATGGCAGTCAAGGTAATCCTTATTCCCTAATTTAGGAAAATCTGTTTGTTGTAATTATTCCAGTTTGGTATGACTTCTGGGTAGCATATCCATTTTTCATGGTGTTAAAAGTAAACTGAGATCAATTACAATGGCAAGCATGTAACTTGCTCACAGCTGTCTATGATGTTTTCTTTTGATATATTGTTTTTTTAAAACTTCGTACTAAAAAGATCATGGAACTTTAGTCTGTGAACAATTATACAAATCCTATTCTCCTTCACGTACATTTGTTCAAAGGATGAGGAAATCATGGTCCCTTCTTGTTTGCAGCGTTCATCTCAATGTTTAAATTCCTTTCCAAATGAGAAAAAGCAGCAAATAAATGTACACTTGCACATGTCAATTAATTTAAGTTAAAGGGTGTCCATAACTAATGAGAATGATGTGCCATTTTTATTCTAATATGCACTTGCCCATAAATATACATAAAAGATAGAGTGATAGATGCCCATTAATTAAAGGTACTGAATAACAGTCAAATTTTAGATGAATTTAGAAAATTCAGTAAATTAAAGTGAAGCTCAAGAAAGAAATAGTTGGAACATTATATATGAGGGTTTCTCAAGCATACATGCAGTTTTACATAGATGTTTCAATAAAGGATGACTATATTTCATTGCAATGGTCCATATATAATGAACCTTTATAAACCACTCATTCTAGTGCCATAAATGTCATCAGCTCTTCAGTCCATTAGCTAACTTGACCATTCATTTGTCTGTCCAATGTTGAAAGTCTAGTCCTTTAACAATAAGAAGGTATAAAGAATCAATTTCTATGGTCCGGCTGTCAGTAGGAATGTCATTCAAAAAGAATGTAAGCATCTAAATATTAAACTTTGCCTCAAATCAAGAAATGCAATTACTTCATCCCAGAACATAATAACTTTAGGACATTACACAAACATATTTTAATGAAGTTGTTCAAATAAGTCATAATTTCAGAATTGTTGAGATTTTTGGTACTGAGGTTAAAAGTTTTCATGTATTAGTTAAAATATCCTATTCCTATTTGCATATTGAATTGATTTAACATATATTTATAGAGACTATCAAGGGCTTTTTTGTTTGTACTATTTAGTGATCCTTTCTAACAACTATCCTAATTTTAGACTAAGGCTGGGACAGATGACAGCATTGTTTCTCTTCTTATCACCCAGGATCCAAATGATTGACACTGGAGTAAATCTTCTTCTTCCATGGAATATCATCCCAAGGCTTAAGAAGCCCAAGGAAACCAAAAAACTTTTCTTTTTAAAATAAATCTATATGCTTGATTTAATAAAAGTGATATTGGCACTTCTGTAGAGAAATGCGAATGTTGAGAGGAGGATTAATTCAAGGAAGAGATCACACACGGTACAGAAAAAAAGTTAATAACTTTCCCCTCTTATCCTACTATTAGGATTACCCAGAAAAACCTATATGAGACTGAAAGAGTTTTCAACTTAAATCCATTTCCAGTTTCTGTGCCCATTTGCTTTCCTTGTATTTTTCTTTATAACAATTCCATTATTTCTAGAGTATTTTCCCCTATAGTACTTTTTCTCTCCACTAGTATTGATTTTGGGAAAGGATATGGCAATTTTAGTCAAAAACATATACATTGTTTTGTCTGCTACTAAGAGGTGGTCTTGTCATTCTAGGATGTTGTACTAGGTTTTGTATTTAAAAAGAGGAGAAAACAAAAGTAGAAAAGAATATTTGCTTCAATACATAGACAACTTTCATTATGATATTTGAACTGTTCACTTTGTAGAAAGTTCTGATCAAAGTGGGACTAAAAAAAATATTCCAAGTGTAATATTGATTTAAAAGTGTTATTAAATGAAGAGTGGAGAAAAATATAAAAAGTGAAGGAAGCAGAAGCAAAAACAGAAAACCCAACAGTTTTTAAAGGCTATCTTCTGTCAAGAAAAAATTTTATGTGCATATGTGGCATAACTTCAAAGAAGAAAAGTATAAATTTAAAAAAAAACTCTTGTTTGCCAGATAGTGCATATTTAATATTGGTAAGCTTTGCTAATGGTTCTTTAGAATCTAATTGACAAAAGAGAAAAAAAACTTGATTTAAAATGGTCGGAGAATAATGGCCACCCTACTGAAGTGAAATAGGTTCAGTAGGAATACTACTTTTGATTGTAATCCTGGACACATGCATTAGAGAATTGTACTATCTGAAGTATCTGGGATTAATCTGGAGCTAAAATAACCAGTCTTTGATTTCTTAGGGAAATGAATGCAAATAAGGGTTGAATGGAAGATAAATGTTAAGTCTATACTATTAAAGATTAGTTTAGATGTTCAAGTCAAAGGCCCAATCAAATCTTCAAATCAAACCAGCTTTCCAAATTGAATTGGATAGTTGATCTGAATTATCAAATAAGATTCTTTAGAATCAATACAGATAATTTTGTATATGCAACAACAATGGCTTTTCCTAGATTAGTTTGGAAATCTGAATTGAATAAACCTAAGCTGATGGTTTGGTATGAACATCTGAATCAAATCAGATTTCTTTTTCAAATCAAATCAGTACTCAAGTTGAATTTTCTCTGGTTTTTTTTTTTTTGCCTTTCTTCATGATTTTTTTTCTGTTTGCATGTGGTAGTTGCTGCTGTTTCTGGTATAATGATGCTATAATCAAAGGTCAGGTCATACCATAGTTTTCTGCAAAAAGAATTATGGCAATGGCTGTAGGAAATGGAAGTGCATAGACCAGGATGTTTTAGATGCCACTTGCATAGTTCCTGACTACTGAAATTTATAAGAGTTCTAATTCAAATCACCTGAAGTAGGTTGTCTATCCTGATGCAAAAAGTCATAGACTCATAGAATTTATGAAGGGGTGATGCAGTAGTTAGAATGCAGTATTGCAAGCTAATTCACTGCCAGAGTTTGATTCTAACTGTCTCAAGGTTGATTCAGCCTTCCATCCTTCCCAGGTCAGTAAAATGAGGATCCAAATTGTTGGGGGCAATATGCTGACTCTGTAAACTGCTTAGAGGGGACTGTAAAGCATTATGAAATGATATATAAGCCTATTGCTATTTAGTCCAATACCTGTTCAATGGAGGAATCCATTAAATAAATTTAAAAATCTTTAGAGGGAAAGGCCACAACTCTTCTTATCTGCTGTGTTGGGAAATACATCCTAATATCCATTCTGAATTGATTTGCTTTAAGTTTTAACCTGTTGGCCATTGTCCCATTTTCAGATTTAATAAAGAATTAAATCAATAATGTACCGGAACCAGATTTTCTCAGCCAAAATCATGATCATCTCAAGACATTTTGTTGCTTGAGACAGAGAAATCAGCAGAATTGTGGTCTAATTCTAATTCAGCCAGGGATGGGATTCTACCGGTTCTATCCAGTTCTATAGAAACCTTGTTAACTTTCTAAGCAGTTACGAGAACCGGTAATTAGAAGCAATCTCCTTTTGTTTTTTTTCACACTTATTACATTCTTGGCAGAAAGCCTAGACTTCCTGACTCCGGAGCTTCTGAGGCTTTCTTAAAGGGGAAGGGTTGTTTTAAGATTTTTACACTGCTGTTGGGAGGAAATACTTCTCTGGACAATCAGCACTTTGAAGAAATCACTGAATAATGAAGCAAAGCTTTTAGTGACAGGGAACCAAGATTAGTGACATTCAGCAAGGCTTTTTGGCTAGCTAGAAAGATTGACATTCAAACGTAAGTTTACAAACCTTTTCTGAGTTTTGGGCTAAAACTGGTTTTTGGTGAAGTTTAATTCTGTGCTTGGTGATGTTTAATCCTGTGTTTATTGATGGGATAATTTTCCCTATTCAGCTTCAACAAGCAACAGCTACTGTTGTGATTTTATTATTTGTATTGTGTTTGAATTTTTTTCCTGCATCATGGTTTCTTGTTCTATCAGGGGAAGGGGTCTTCCTTCACTGCAGTACTATCTGGCACTGTCCTTTTGGTGTATACTTCCAAGAGGCAGGATGCAAGCTTGGCACTGCCTTTCTGGGGGGCATGTGACCTTTCCTTAAATCTGGATGATTTCCTTAGGATATTTTGTGAGGTAAGTGAGACCAGCTCTTTAAGTGGTGCAAATGGATCTAAGGATTGCTTTTCCTGGGTGTGCTTTTTCCGGAGAGCTTAAATGACCTCTCTGCTAAAGGGTTTCACTTAATGAGCAAGAGTTGGCTGCTTGATAGTTATCACTGCATTTTAACTATTTTCATTCCTCAGGGTGCTCTGGCACCCTGCCTGATTTGTAACTCTGGCTTGCAGGTATTTTTAATCTAATGATTGGTATTTAGGGCAGCTTTTTGCAAGCCAAGAAGCTTTTTGTATTTTTGTACAGGTAATCCTAACAGTTCGTTTAGTGACCATTCAAAGTTACAATGGCACTGAAAAAAAGTGATTTATGACCATTTTTCACACTTATGACCGATGCAGCATCCCCACTGTCATGAGAGGCCAGGCAAGGAGAAGTGCCCCTTGACATGAGTGATGTTGAGTTACCATGCCCACCCAGTCACATGACTACCAAGCTGCACCCACCAACTAAGCCACACCCACAGAACCTGTTGTTTAAAAAAACTGAATCCCATCCCTGAATTCAGCCTTAGAAATGAAAAGCATCTTCTTTTGCCCCCAAGGCAGCAACTAATTTGTGTAATGGAATGGACAAGATGGATTTTGTGGCAGGCACAATTTTGTCTTCAGTGAGAAAGGGTTTATGGCTTCTCAGAAACTGTTATCTGAGACACATTCTGTCTAATTGTAGAACTGGCCCTGGCTATGGTCTTTATACTTTGCCTAGTCATAGAATTGTGAATGAGGATGAGGGCGGAGGATGCATAATATATAGGTTAACCATGCTGGTGGCAGTCTTATATCTGTCAAGATTCCATTTCATGGAATTCTGTTTCAAGGCCACAGGGATTGTTCCATGCTAATTGCTTTTATGGGCAGAATGCAGTATGTGGAAATTAATTATTCCTAAATATGGCAGCAGGCGTCTGGGCAACTTCTATGCAGTTTACAGTGGACTATGCTTCATAGGGCAGCTTGCTGTTTAATTATAAAGGACCACAGAACAATCTTGGTCTATGAATGAAATTAATAATGTTTCTCTAACTTGCTTCTGCTTAATGGTGTCCATCAGTGGCTCAGCTGATTGATTGCTTCTCTAAGTAGAAATGACAATACCAATATTAGTGGCAACTAAGAGAGGATGTTGCTGGAATAAATTATAGGTGCAGTTGTGCTTCTCTGAGAAATAGAAATACTTCGTTGTTTCACTATCAATATGTTGCCCATAAACACTCAATCTATTCCTTGGACCCTATGCATCTAAAGTAGAAATCATATAAAGATTTAGACTACTGAAATCTATAAGATATATTTTGGGGCATAAGTAGATATGGATATGAACTATAGGAAATAGTTTTTTTCTATTCATCCATCTATCCTTGATGGGTTTTTAAAACCATTCATAAATTTGCTTAGGCTCCAGACAGCAACTAATATATTGGATCTTCTAAATATGGTCTTCCGGTTTTTTTAGATATTGAAAACATATATATAGGACCAGACAGAAAGGAAGAAAAAACATAACATGATATACTAATATGGTTATTGACAGATTTCTGCTAAAACCAATTAAGAGAACTCTTAATTGGCTTTAACCCAGTTTAACTGTTATGGATATTTATCTTTAAAGAATACAAAAAAATGCAGAATTGTCTCTTTAAGACTGGAGAATTTTGCTCCCATAATTTGGTGATGGGGGAGGCAGCAGGGATACTCAGCATTAAACTGAGTATTTAAACTCTATTTAATTTTGTATTCTTGTATTTTAAGTATTTATTAGGCTGTACACCGCCCCGAGTCCCTTTTCGGAGAGGGAGCGGTATAGAAATACGATCAATAAATAAATAAATAAATAATAAACAGTGTTACCTTCATTATACAGACCTATGCATCATCCAGCTGAATTCATCTGCTATATGTATGGACCATCAGAATCTGAACAAATATATTCTGCCTGCAATAATAGTAACAATGACATAGCCAAGGATCTGGCAGAACAGACTTTCTAGATCAGAGGTCGCCTACCGGTGGGCCACAGCCCACTGGTGGGCCATGAGAAAATTTTGATGGGCCGCAGAGAAATCTCACCCCCAGAGCACTCCCACAAAGCAATTAATTCAGGCCGCGCCACCCACATGGCCTGCAGGAACCCTCCCCGTGCACTCACTCCTTACCCGGTAAACTTGCCTGCTAAATTGCTATTTTTCCTTTTTCCGACCATCATCTGTTCTGCTGTGCCAGGAGATTTAGATTAGCTAGGAAGCAGGAAATGGTTGGAATTCTTGCTTTCTAGCTAGTCTTTAGATCTTCGGCTCAGCACAGCCGAGCCTCCCTTAGGACTTAAGGTTTGTTTGCAAGCAAATTCAGTGGAGACTCACGGCAAGCAAATTTGAGAGACTGAGCTAGCTGATGGCAGATAGATAGATCACTGAATGATTCTGGGAACAACTCAATCTGCCTGCTTTGCCTGATTTTAGTAAAAATTGCTCTTTTTTTATAAAAAAAATTCAATATTTACATGCATGGTGTGCTATAAGTTAATTTTGTGAGTTTGCTTGCTAGCAAATTTTATGTGACAGACTGAGCTAGCCAATGGCAGATAGATAGATCTCTGAATGAATCTGTGATTCTGTGAGCAACTCAATCTGCCTGCCTGTTTTGCCTGATTTGGGGTAAAAGTTGCTCTTTTTAAATAAAAAATTCAATATTTACATGCATGGTGTGTTGTGAGTTAATTTTATGAGTTTGCTTACAAGCAAATTTTATGTGACAGACTGAGCTAGCCAATGGCAGATAGATAGATCTCTGAATGAATCTGTGATTCTGTGAGCAACTCAATCTGTCTGCCTGCTTTGCCTGATTTTGGGTAAGTTGCTCTTTTTTTATAAAAAATCAATATTTATATATTTATAATATTTACACACAAGCCATGCCCAGCCAGTCACATGACCACCAAGCCACACCCACAAATTAGGCCACACCCACAGAACCAGTTAGTGGTCCCTGGGATCTAAAATTATGAGTTTGGTGGTCCCTGAGTTCCAAAAGGTTGGCGACCCCTGTACTAGATGGTAGCATACATCTCATTTCGTATGTTATAAAGCTGAATTGTACAATACCGTAATCTCCACTGTTACCTAAATATTCAATATACTTTTCTGTTGCTCATTGTCACTTTTCATGTAAACAATGCCTACATCTATGTATCTCCAGTACAATTCTTTTTCTGAACAGAAAATGCAAAATGCTACAACAGTTTTATCACTTTGTCTTAAATATTACCTAGTGTTACATAAACTGTGAGATGCACTTCAGAGATTATGAATAAGAAAAAGAGTTCCTGGAGCTAAATGAATATTGAATAATAAGAAAGGACCTGTGAAGGATTTTAGTTAAGTTCTGCAGTTTGAATCTGAAAGCCTAATCTTACTGCTTCTGGGCCAATAATAGGCAGTTCTCACAACTAATTGCCATTGGGTGAGCTGATTAGAGTTGAAGTCCAAGATCTCTGTGCAGGAACACCTTGTCTATCCCAGCCCTGCTCCTCAAAAACATCTGGGCAGGCAAGGAAGATTGCCATGTCACCCTTTTGCTTCTCCATCCAATCTTAATACCCACACAAAGTAATTATTTTGCTAAAGGAAGGAACCAAGCATCTCATGGATGGATAGAATGTCCTTAAACCTGAATTCTTGCTCTCTTGGTCTGAAGGGCAAAACTTGAATTGGGAGAAAGGTAAAACTGTCCAGTGGGTAGATACTATAAATGCTACCAAGTCTTATTCCCCACAGACATGAAAGTATTTGAAGGGAAAGAAAAATCTTTTGATTCCCTGAACATTTCCTGCAACGATAGAGGTCCTTTATGATTACTATCCTGCCATTTTCCCTCCTTTTTTTTTCTGCCAAAGGAAATCCTGCTTTATTAATTAGGGGCAGCAAAACTACTGAGATTAAATTTGGCCCCTGTTAAGTCTCTTAAACCCAGCTGTGGTTGATAGCATCTATAGTTTTGAGCTTGAAGGTGGATCTGAGCTATTGGAATATATTTAGCTGCATTCCTTTGATTTTCTCTTATGTCTACATTCTTGTAGCCACAGGGGTGCTGAAGTAGCTGAAATGAGAAAAAGGCAACAGTCCCAAAATGAAGGAACATCGGCTGTGTCTCAAGCTCCTGGAAACCAAAGGGCCAACAACACGTGTTGCTTCTGCTGGTGCTGTTGTTGCAGCTGTTCATGGTATGTCATGCCATCTCTTGAGTACCCTTTCCATAGGTTATATGACAGCTCCAAACCATCAGTTGCCTGATGCAGAAACTAATTGGGCGGAGGGGATGTTCTGCATATAAAAGACATTGCACAACAAGTGCTCCTTTGGTGCTGATTTGTTGTGAAAAATGCTTATGTTTTCCTTATGTTTTTGTTCATTGTGACCTTTGTGTGACTTCAAAAATGTGGTTAGTTGGAAGTCCAGATACGGCAATGACATTGCTACCTCCAAGAATACATTCATATCTGAGGAAGTTTCGTTTGGGTGTTTTCACACTTTGTATACAACTTGGGTTTATTAATTGTTATTGTATATATATAATAACTTATATATAGACTTATATATATATAAGTCTAACTAATAATAATTGTAAAAATTCGATCACTTGTAAGGTCCCTTAAAACTTGGGGTATTTGATCTGCCTTCCTTCTGTGATCTTAATATTGCTATGTTTTCATAAAAAAATTATCTGATAGCTCCCACTGAGTTCTCACAAAGAAGGGGAGAAAGTTTAGATCTAGCTTAGCAAACTTATGCTGAAGTTTTTTTTGTTTTTTTTTAAGTGATTCCAATTCTTGGGGTACAGCTGGGGTTGGGTGAGGGAATCAGGAGGAATAGAGAGAAAGCCAGTGCATGTTGAATGAAAGGCAAATATGAGCAGGATCATCCTGTTTATTACTATTTGATAATTTGATTAATAACCTACAGAATATATTTATAGTCTGGAAACATTCAAATTCCACCGAGATTCTTCAACTGGCAAAAGGCCACCATTTTAATGGGGATGGGGCCAGGAAAATTGTTGCTACTCAGCTCTTCCTAAAAGAATCACCAGCTCAGGAAATCTCAGGCTGAAATCAGTGTTTATTTTCTGTTTTTAAAATAACCTCAGATAATCATGTGATATTTCCAGTATGTCCAGGGTGCCTGTCACTAAAGCATATAAAACTTTAATGTAAGAAGATTTATATGCGTGTGAAAGAGTCCAGCGACATCAACAAGGCTCTACAGCTATTTCACTTACTGAGGGGTTCCATACAGCTGACATAACCTTTTCTCTCTCTTTCTCTCTCTCTCTTTCTGTGAAATTCCATTTCCAAAATTTCTTTGCACTGTAGCACTTGGACTGGTAAGCCGCAGCTTCCAGCATAATTTTGTAGAGCTCTCAACCCAGTTTTGAAAGACCTCTGCCAAAAAATCAGCTCAGAGCCCTGGCAGGAGCAATTTGTTCCTTCTCCAGCAATCTCTTGGATTGTCAGAGAAGAGAAAAAGGAGTTAAAAACTGAAGTTGGAAAATGAGAGAAAGAAAGTCGGTATAGAGCAATGGTTAAAGCACCAGGCTGGAAATTGTGTGAGTTCTAGTCTTTCCTTAAGCATGAAGCTAACTTCGGCCAGTCAGTTCTAGGAAGGAGGCAATGGCAAACCACTTCAGAAAAACCTTGCCAAGAAAACTGCAAGGACAGTCACCAAATGGTCACCAGGCATCAACACTGACTCAAGAAAAGAGAGGGGGGGGAGGGAGAGAAGGGAGAGGGGGGGAATCCCAATCATTACTAGTTCTTCTATCTTTGCTATAAAAGAAATAAAGCACTGAAGGAGATATGTGCATAGATGAAAGAGCAATACTGTGTAAATAGGTTTCATTCTCCATGATGAGGTCATCAGGTCCAAAAGTATCCCAAAGTATTAGTGAATTCAACCTTCTACTTTCTCCTAACTAAATGGGAGTGGAATATGTTCCTCATGGGGAACTATGGAACTCTTCCCTAATCTGATGCCATCTAGATCCCAGAACTTTCTCAACTGTGAGTCTTTCAGCTCCCAGAACCTTCAAGGAAGAGATGTGAGACAGGAGCAGCCCAAAGCTCTTCTCTTCTATTATCTGTGAGAGTTCTGCTTCCCATTAATAAGAATCCTTTTGGAATATACATTTATACATAGTCTCTATTAGAACACATTATGGGGAGATTTCCGGTGATGAGGTACGGACAAGTGGAGGTGCTGAAGCTCACTCTGGGCTTCAAGTTACCTTTCCTTGCTGTTGGAGTGACCCTTAGGAGTGCACATAACCTGTAGAGGAATGTGCCGGTGTGGCGAGACTCGAGTTGCGGTGCGGAGAAGGCGATCCCCATTGCGACACAGAGAGACCCTGTAGAGACCAACATCAAGAGACCGCCAGTAATGGCAGTCCCGAAGTCTGGATCATTACATACAAGAGGAAGCGAATGAGTGACAGGCTGTGGTGAACGAGGAGTGTGAGTGAAGGAATTTGTGATTTTGATTGAGTGTCGAGCACCAGAGAAAATTTGTCAGAGAGAAGCCCAAAAGCAGCGGACAAAGCAGATATAAGTGGCAGCGAAAGTGAAAGGCTCATGAGATGGAAGAGGGTAAGAACGCGAGTGATCGGACAGAGAAGATAAGAAAAGAGGAGAGATCTGAGTGACTGACAATAATTGGGGGGGAGGAAGAAGAATAAGGACCTTATTATCTGTGGAAAGTGGAAAAGATTTGATTTGGGGATTTTGGGAAGATTGGAAGGACGAATTTGAGACTGGAGGGAGATCGGAACGGAGGAAACAAATAGCTTTATTGTAACTTTAAAGATTCCACAGATGAAGCCGAATTAATCTATTGACTTTTTTTTTTGGACTATTGACTTGGAGCTGTAATAAATGGAGGAGATTTATCAAAGAAAGAGACTATATGAAATTTAGAAATTGACTTGTAGGACTCTTAAACGAAAGGTGGAACAATGATAACGGAAAGTATGGTGAGACTGTAAAGCCAGAGATATTACTCAGCAAGACTGCACTTCCGGTCTGTTTGGTGAAGGAACTTTCTGATTCGGAGAGGACGAACTGAACAGCTATACTAAGACACTTTGTGCCTGTAACTCCTGCTGATTGTAATTATCCCCTGACACCAACTCAAATGATTTTTGAATGTGGTAAATGGGATTTATATATGATTTAATTGATATATCAGTAAATATTGAAATTTACATCTGGTTTTAATACATAGAAAAAAAGGAGGTGATAATTAACTATTTAAGTATTGATATTTGATTATAGGCGTTGATTATAGTAGACTAAATAATTAATTGTGATTAATTGTGATTACTATAGATTAAATAACTAATTGTTGTATAGCAAGATTAATATACCTTCAATTAGATTTGTAAATATTTGAAATACTATTTTATAATATTGAGAATTTCATAGCATTTATAGATATAGAGTTCAATAATATTTAAAACTTAAACAGAGAAATCTGAGATAATATTAAGAATTATAAATCCAGGTATTTGATTTAGAAATTAAGTTAAAAACTGTGTTGGGGAATATTTATATTGATAGGAGTGATTAATTTATTAACATACTAAATTAATTAGAGTAGTGGCTACTACTATTGTATACTTTTCAATTGCGAATGCTAATTTGGGATAACATATTTAATATAATACAAAAACAGAAACAAATTTTACAAGAGATGACTTCTACAGCTAATACAACACTTAAATCTGGGAAGAAGATTACCTCAGTACAAACAACTGCGGTGGCATCGCCTTCAGTGATGGCACAAAAGACAATTGAGGAAACATAATCTAGAGAGAAACAACCTACCATCACGAATGCTAATATTCAATCAACTCTTCTTATCTTACAAGAATCTATGTTGAAACTTCAGGAAATAATGACAAAAAACCATACTGAGTCAAGAGCTGACACAAATGAATTAAAAACAGTGATGGGGAATTTAAAAGCAGAAATACAATTAGATATCTCAAAGCTGGATCAAAAAATTGGAATAATACAGCAAGCACTAGAGAGAAATGAATCAACAATAAAGGAGGTTGAGAAAAGGACCGAACAAACTGAAAAGAAGTTGGAAATGGTCAGTGAACAATTAAGAAACATAAGCAAAGAAATGGATGATTCCCTGGTCTACCTAGAAATGGATAAGGCCACAGCATATTTAAGATTCCAGAACATATTGGAATCTAAAGAAGAGGATTTGGAACAAGTAATGGCAGGAATATTAGCAGAACTGTGGGAAAAAGATAAGGATGATATTCTGAAAGAGCTGGATGAAGTCTACAGAGCGAATACAACCTATGCAAGACACCATAAATATCCAAAAGAGGTCCATGTAAGATTTGCCAGAAGAAAGGTTCGGGATGTTATATATAAAATATTTAGAGAAGAGACAATTACATATAAAGGGAAAGAAGTTCTGCTTAAACAAATCCCAAGAAGAGTGAGAGAGCAAAGGAGAGACTATAAATTCTTGGTGAATCAATTGAACCGAAAAGGCATTATATTCAGATGGTTAATCCCAGAGGGGATGTTAATTTCATGGGAAAAAAGAAAAGTCAGAGTAGATTCCATGGAAAAAGCTAAAGAATTTTATGAATGATTGGTAGGTTCAGAAGAAACAAGTAGCAAGGATGAATTAGAATTAAACTCACAAGACGATCAAGATTACCAAAAGAATAGAGATAGGAAACAAGAGAGACACAAACTGAAAACACAAAATCAGCTACAAGGAGAGACAGGAGTAACTACAAGACAAAGAGCAAGAATTAATTAGGTAATGGACGAGGAAAAGACAATATTATCAATTAACATAAATGGTCTGAACTCTAGGATAAAAAGGAAAAGAATACTAACTAAGCTAATTAAACAAAATGCAGATATAATATGTTTACAAGAAACTCATATAAGGAAGGAAAATGAAAAATATCTAGAATGCCCCAAACTAGGGAATTTGTATAGGTGGCCAGCAGACCTTGGGAAAAAGAAAGGAATAGCAGTATATGTGAAAGAAGATATGAAAGCAGAGTTAATTTGGACAGATTCTAATAGAAGAATTCTGGTGTTACAAATTTGGATTAAATTAATTCCAATTTTACTAGTAGTAATTTATGCTCCTAATGATAATGAAAAATAATTTTTTAAACAATTACACGAAAAAATAGTGGAATTAGAAAAAATGGAATATTTGTATCTTGGGGGACTTTAATGCCATTGTGAACATTGTGAACATTAGAGATAGAATTAGAAGAGGAAGTAGTCAAAGGTAACATGATAGCTTGGAGTAGAAATATAGGATGTAGCATTACATTATTAGAATGGGAAAAGGTCTGGATTAGGAATAATAAAATTACAAAATCAGCAACATATAAAGAAAATTCCTATAAAATGTTTTATAGATGGCATCTCTCCCCTTCGAGAATAGAAAAGATGTCTCCTAACATGAATCCGAACTGCTAGAAATGTAAAAAGAAACACGGAACATTCTTTCACATGTGGTGGTCCTGCACTGAAGCCCAAAGATATTGGCGTAGAATTAAAAAATGGTTAGAGAAAATAACGACGGAGCAAATTGAACTAAAACCAGAATTCTTTCTATTAGGAAATTTTAATAGACAATTTTCCCAAAAAGCCAAATATATAGTATTACATATTCTTACTGCAGCTAGATTAATCTTTGCACAGTGTTGGAAACAAGCCGATATTCCAACAGAGGAAATAATCATTCAGAAAATAGCAGCCTGTGCAGAGATGGATAAATTAACGTTAGCACTCAAGGATAAAGAATCATCAGAATATTTCAGAATGCTGGTATGACTGGGTAGAACAAAAATAGAAAGTACATTAGTAAATATTGTTAAATTGAAAAAGTGGTAGTAATTACATATTTGCATTAAGATGTATTTGGAAATATTACACCAATAATGATAACAAATAAGGAATCACAGACTGTTGACAATGGAATAGTTTGTTTTTTTATTTGTTTTCTTTTTTTTTCTTTCCTTTTTTCTTTTTTTTGTGTTGTGTATGTGCTTGTCTGTTGTTTTAGTTGTATAATCAATTAAGCTTGTTTAAAAAAAAAAAGAACACATTATGGGTTCCCTTTCTACAGTCTTTGCTGCTCAAATACCGGTTATGTAAAAAAGAAGAATCTACTATGAGTGAAAGTTTACTTTCACATTGGTAATATTCCATGAGATTGTTTCTTCCCTCTTGCTTGCTTGTTCTTCATGTGTAAGATATAAATTAAAAGGCAGAGACGGGGTGAGGTGGGATGGTAATTTAAGTTGCACGGTTTACCATTACCCATTGGATTCAGAGGATAACAAATCCATTCTACACCCACATTCAGAGAATAGTGACTGTATGTACAACCTATGGAGATTAGGCTGTCACTCTTCCGCTTAATGAAATCCCAGGTGTGAGCTGAAACACAAGATTTTGAGAGCCAAACTTTGGTGCAGCAGCTGTACTCTGTGATTGCCTAGAAATGACCAGTTTATCAGCATAAGCTGTCCTTGGAGCATATCACTTCTGATCAACATTCCCCAAAGCTTTTCAAAATATGACTCCCTCCCATAAGCCTTTAGATTTGAGGGGGCAGATTTCTTGCAGATGATAAATGGGGATGTAGTGTCTGATAATTGTTATGAAGAGCCACGATAGTGCAGTGGTTAGAGTGCAGTACTGCAGGCTACTTCCGCTGACTGCTGGCTGCCTGCAATTTGGCAGTTCGAATCTCACCAGGCTCAAGGCTGACTCAGCCGTCCATCCTTCCGAGGACAGTAAAATGAGGACCCAGATCAGGGGTCAGCAACCTGTGGCTCTGGAGCCGCATGTGGTTCTTTCATCCCTCTGATGCGGCTCCCTGTCTCTCAAAATATGTGTCACAACTGCCAATGTGCAACACCCGGCGGCACGCAATTTATTGAACTTTTTAAAAAGATTTACTGCACCCTCTAGTAAAAAGATGATGGCACACAAAAGCAGACAGCATTTTTGGTTTGCTGCAGGTGGATAATTTAAGTTCGGCTTTTTATTTTATAAATACAAGGAAGACACAAATAGACATTGAGTATTTTATTTGAAAGTAACCTTCAACCCAGCATTTTTTTTCAAATTCAAAATGTTTTTGTTGCATGCAGAAATAAAAAAAAAATGTTTTCTCTGTAGCAGTTCATTGGTTCCATAAATGCTTTTTTTATACATAGCATAAAGGTTCAAAAAAACGATACATGCAGTGTTATCTTCATTTTAGATGTCAAAAGAGTTTTGTGGCTTCCAATGTTTTCTATTCTGTGGGAAACAAGTCCAAATGGCTCTTTGAGTGTTTAAGGTTGCCGACCCCTGACCCAGATAGTTGGGGGCAATATGCTGACTCTACAAAAAATGCTTAGAGAGGGCTGTAAACAGGGGTGGGATTCGACCAGTTCGGACCAGTTCTATAGAACCGGTTGTTACAATTCTGTGCAGTTCGGAGAACTGGCAAATCACACCAGTGGCTGACCTCTCCCCTCCCCACCCACCCCACCCAGGAGGCTTCCCTGAGGCCCAGTCAGGGGTGGTATTCAGAGGGTTGGGGCAGGGAGAAGTGGCCTGAGAGCAGATCTGAACCTTCCTTAGGATTGAAGCTTCTATTTTTCAGTGCAAACTCAGGCAGCAGATTGCAGAAAGGTCGATCTGGGAGTGAAGCTATGATTCTGCAAGCAGCTTAATCTGCCTGCCTGCTTTGCCTGATTTTGGGTAAAAGTTGCTCTTTTTTTAAATAAAAAATTCAATCTTTACATATATATTTACAATATTTACATACAAGCCATGCCCAGCCAGTCACATGACCACCATCACAAATTAGGCCATGCCCACAGACCATTTGAATCCCACCCCTGGCTGTAAAGCACTGTGAAGTGGTATATAAGTCTAAGTGCTATTGGTATTGCTATGGACATGTTTTACACAATATCGCCCTAGAATTGCTTTTTCAACAATGGATTGCCTTTTTGGAAAACTGGATTTCCTATCTGACTGCATTTCAGAAGTTTCCCTAAATGTGTGAATTAAGCCATAATCTGTTTCACCACAAAGCCAAACCTGATCTGGGCACCATCTCCAATACATCAACACATTGTATATCACTGTGATGGTAAACCTATGGCACGCATGCCACAAGTGGCACGCAGAGCCATTTGTGTGGGCATGTGAGCCCCAGCCAAACTTACCTGCACTGTGCATGCACATGCATCCCAGCTAATTTTTGGTCTGTTTGAAGCTGTTTTTGCTCTCCCGAGGCTCAAGGGAAGCCTCTGCAGTCTCGGAAGGCTGAAAAATGGGCCTTCCGGAAATACAGGAAGTGCCTGTTTTCAGCCTCTGGAGGACCTCTGGAGCTCGGGGGAGGCTGTTTTTGTCATCCTGGAGACTTGAAGGAAGCCGCTGTAGTCTCAGGAGGCTGAAAAATGGGCCTTCCGGAAATACTGGAAGTGCCAAAATGGGGCCCATTTTCAGCCTCCTGCTTTCGGCACACCACAACAAAAAGGTTCGCCATCACTGGTATATCACTTATCCAAGAGCATATCAATTGTTTCTCAGCTGCTTTAGAAAGGAAGTCCGGGCATAAATCCTCACCTTTAAATGGCAGTGAGTGAATTTTTTTAAAAAACTGCAAGGTAAGTTGGGAAAACAAGTAGTCTTTGACTCACGACTACAATTGAGCCCAAACTTTATGTTGGTAAGTGAGACATTTGTTAAGTGTGCTTTGCCTGATCGTTATGGCCTTTCTTGCCACAGGTAGTAAGTGAATCATTGCAATTGTTTAAGTTAATAACAGGTGTTAAGTGAATCTGGCTTCCCCATTGACTTTGCTTGTCAGAAGGTTACAAATGATTCTGGAATACTGCAATTGTCATAAATATGAACTAGTTGCCAAGCATCTGGATTTGGATTTTGTGACCATGGGAATGCTGCAGTGGTCATAAGTGCCCTTTTCAGTGTCTTTTTACTTTGAACAATCACTAAACAAACTATTGTAAGTTGAGGACTACCTGTGTATACTCTTTATATATGATATAAGAACTGCCATGGATTAATTAAATTATATTTCCATTACTGTGTAAAAGCAGACTTAATTTATTTATGTTAATAATTCTTGACTGGAATTTTTGAAGTATAGAGTTCTTAAAAAGCTGTATTGGCAAGGTTCCAAAATGCCACATGTCTATATACAAGCTTGCAAATATTCAGAGCTTATATTCCATCACTCTTTCCTTTTCTAATGCTCCAGTGTGTGTGTTTTTTGTCAACACTAATACTATATATATGTTTATACAAAATTCTTTTTAGGATTGGGACAAATCTCTGAGTGAAGTTCCATGCTTTAGAAATTTAATAGGGTAGATTCAAGATTGTGGTAGAAATGCCACTGTTGACAATTCTCTTGGAACCAAATTGGACAAAACAGAAGGAGGAGGAGGAATTATTATTATTATTATTGTTGTTGTTATTGTTGTTGTTGTTATTGTTGTTGTTGGAGAAATAGCGTGGACAATCTAATATAGGTAGTCCTTGACTTACAACAGTTCACTTAGTGACCATTGAAAGTTACCACAGTACTGAAAAAAGTGACTTGTGGCCATTTTGTACACTTATTGTCATTGCAGCATCCCCATGGTCATATGATTTATATTCAGGTGTTTGACAATTGACTCACATTTATGATGGTTGCAGTGTCCTGGAGTCATGTGATCACCTTTTGAGACTTTCTGACAAGCATAGTCAATGGGGAAACCAAATTCATTTAACAACAGTGTTACTAATTTAACAACGGCAATAATTCATTTAACAAGCATGGTAAGGAATGGCATAAAATGGAGACAAACTCACTTAACAAATTTCTTACTTAGCAACATAAATTTTGGTTGCACATTGAAGACTACCTGTAATGCTATGTTTCATCCCTAATGTTTGAGATGAAAGATTTTTTTTTAAACTAAAGGATAAGGTAGACTGAGAATGACACAACACAGACCTCTGCGAACTAAGTTCAAAAATGAAAAGTTAGTTCTAAAGGCTGCTATAATTATTATGACATATACATGGCAAATTGGAAGAATAATGAATCTATAGAAACGTACACAGATCTAACCCAGTTGACATTTACCAGATTGGGGAAAGCTGATCTGATCTGTTTTAACTCTTCAACTCTGGGCTGTTCAGCTCCAGCAAAAAGGCAGCTGCTCAGCTTATTTCCGATTGGTGCAGGTGCCTTCAAACCTAGGGGAAAGAATGCAGAGTTTCTAAAGCACATAGAGTGCTCTTGACGTACAAGAAAGACAAGGATGTCTGCAGAGTTTTGTAAAAAAAAAAGTGTTAACATGGGTTAAAAATCAGATGAAGGTTTGATCATCCTAGCCACCACACATGCCACCACCCCATGGACATCTGTGTACAGATTGTCCCAAAGATGCTTTTTCAAGAGGCAACTTGAAAAACTTGAAAGAGAAAACTTTCTGGTTTTTCTTTGAGGATGTTTTGCTTCTCATCCAAGAAGCTTGTTCAGCTCTGACTGGATTGGTGGGGATGACATAGATAAACCTCCAGGTAGCTTCAACGACTCTATAAAATAATGCAAATGACCAGCTGTCTGCAAAGAATGTAAATCCTTCCATTCCCCACCATCCATTCAGAGCAGAAGAAGCTCCTTGGATGAGAAGTGAAACAAAATGTCATCAAAGAAAAAATGGAAAGTCCAGTCGCCTCTTCAAAAAGCACCTTTGGGACAACCATGACCTGAATGACTGGGAATCTCCATGGACTATGTAGAGATTGTATTGCACAAATAAAAGTTAGTCACTGATATCAGTTCTAATGCCTTGTCAATGGAATCTGTAGAATCCTAGCATGGTTAGATCTAAAGGTGGTTTCTTGGTGTGTTGTTTTAAAACCAGAAGTGCCTATACTTTGTTTTTAATTCATGTTCTTTCAGCTAGGAATATGATTATGTCAATTGAAGACTATCTTGAATAATCAGTTCTTCTAAGTTGGGGACTGAAGAATTGAAATAAAGGAATTCCTTTTTCTTGGTAAAGGAATTCAGGAGAGCCAATTTGGTGGAATGATTAAAGCCATGAAGCTAGAAAGTGGGAGACTGGGAATTCTAGTTCTGCATTAGTCATGAAGTCAGCTGTGTGCCAAGAGGAAAGGAGAGATGCAGAGGGGGTGAAATCATAGTGGTGTAGAGGAAATGAAGCAGTTCCTTCTCCTCCCTTATCCTGTATCTTCAAAAAAGTTGGACAGGACTCTCTGGGCTGCAAAAATCCAGCTATCAACCAAATGGCAGCAGAATTTTTGTTTTTTCATCTCTGTTGCCATTCAGTGGGCATCTAGATATTTATATCCACATCAGGGTGCGGAATTCAGCACCAGATCTATCCTGCCATTGGGTGGGCTTACCTGTGCATCCAAAAGCAAGCCACTCTGAGTGATTTAAGGATGTTCATGGAAGATAGTTCTGATGGATTAAGCCACATAGATTCGATTACCAAGAAAGCAAGAAAAGATCAAAGCAATTTGTTTGGAGCAGAATTCAGATCACCTTTCTCCATCTGGATCCCCCATAAACCCCAGTTAATTGGCACAATAACTTTGAATACATCTGGAAAGTGCCAGCTTGGAGAAAGTCTGGATCAGAAGCTATTTCTTCCGAGTACCTTCTCCTGTCTTAATCAGTGGCAGCGGGAATTTTCAAGTTCATATTTATTAAGGAATTATAAAATACATTGTTAATCAGAAGACAGAGTTTAATAGCTACATTTCTTGGGAACGGAGCAATACAAATGAGCCAAGGGTATGCTGAATGCTTGAGTGATATTATTGATTCAGCCTAAGGCTGTATCTCTGCAGTAAACTTTTGATTGAGAGTTGGATTAGCAGAATAGAAAGGAACATTCACTCCAGCCACAGTTTCAGTCAGAATGAGAATGAACTGTTCTATCTTTATAGTTAAATAATTCATACCTTCCTTAGTGGATGGTACCCTTATGCCATGAATCGAAATACCAGATATGGGTGGACAGAGTTTTGCCATTTAAGGGCGCCTCTGTTTTATTCTATCTTTTAAATTGCTTTGATATTAGGAAACTACTACTGCTAGACTATTTATGCAGTAAGGTACACTGAGACATGAAATCTAAGAACAAAGCAAAAAAAATTATTTCATTTTTTTAAAAAGGACAAATAATCCTTCTTATACATCTTCTACGGGCTGGAAAGAGTTCATTATTGAATCAAGGTTCTTCAGCATTTTTGTGAACTTTCCCAACTAAGGAAATATTAAGTCTTTTGTATTTGCATTCTGTCTAAAAGTCACCTGCATATTACAGCACCCTTCCAACTTGGTATAATTATCTTAGAGATTTGAGGCTGAAAGTGAGAGAATGTTATGATTGAGCACTTCTATACTTGTCTAACATTTCCTGACTTTGGAAAGGCAGTATGTGCAAGATGAACAATGTAATTGGTTCTTTGTCTTCCGTGCTGATTCATATGTTTGACATGGTTCAATTATTCAGTCACTAAACTGGTGATGAAGTCATATCTTCATTTCCTTACCAACTATCAGAGTATACTTTTCATATGGAGAGGTCTATCCTTAAAAATGAGGCAGAAATAATATAAATATAAGACTTTAGTAACATAGCTTACAGTACAGTAGTAAACATTTGATAAAATATTAAGGAAAGGAAAAGAAGAAAGAAGCACATGCAAAGATGTGAGTTGATTCAATTTTTTTAAATTTTATTTTCTTGATTTCAACTGTAAAGTAATAAATCATATCCATATTCATCCAGTTTATATTCCATGGCTTATAGAAAGATAATAACTTTCATCTGAGATCAGCTAAGGTAGATGCTCCTTTCCCATTCAGTTAGGATGACAGCTTTAGTGGCATTTTTTTTTCCTTGAGGGAAGCAAGAACCTCCATTCCTAAGGTTGCAGCCACCCAATCAGCAACAATATGTGGGAATGGCCTTGGGAGACAGGAAGAAGAGCTACAGCCTAGACTAGCGGTTGCCAACCAGTGGGCCGTGATAAAATTTTGGTGGGCCGCAGAGAAATCCACCCCCCCAAAGCAATTAATCCAGGCTGCGCAGAAACACAAGGCTGCTCAGCCCACATGGCCCGTGGGAACCTTCCCCGCCCACTCACTCCTTACCTGGCAAACTTGTCTGCTAAGTTGCTATTTTTCCTTTTTCTGACCATCATCTGTTCTGCTATGCCAGGAGATTTAGATTAGCTAGGAAGCAGGAAATGGTTGGATTTCTTGCTTTCTAGCTAAGCACAGCCGAACCTCCCTTAGGACTGAAGGTTTGCTTGCAAGCAAATTCAGTGCAGACTCACAGCAAGCAAATTTGAGAGACTGAGGTAGCCAGTGGCAGATAGATAGATCACCGAATGATTCTGTGAGCAGCTTAATCTGCCTGCTTTGCCTGATTTTGGATAAAAGTTGCTTTTTTAATAAAAGTATCAGTATTTGCATACATGGTGTGTTGTGAGTTAATTTTGTGAGTTTGCTTGCTAGCAAATTTTATGTGAGAGACTGAGCTAGCCAATGGCAGATAGATAGATTTCTGAATGAATCTGTGATTCTGTGAGCAACTCAATCTGCCTGCCTGCTTTGCCTGATTTTGGGTAAAAGTTGCTCTTTTTTTATAAAAAATTCAATATTTGTATAAATATTTATAATATTTACATACAAGCCATGCCCAGCCAGGCACATGACCACCAAGCCACATCCACAAATTAGGCCGTGCCCACAGAACCAGTTAGTGGTCCCTGGGATCTAAAATTATGAGTTTGGTGGTCCCTGAGATCCAAAAGGTTGGTGACCCCGGCCTAGACAACACTCTGATAAACTAAATCGGAGCTGGAAAGAGGGATGGAAAAGAGAAAATGTCTCAGAAGGGATCCTCCCTGATTTTGGGAGAGTAAACTCAAGGGAGGGGAAGGGGTGTTTTCAGACTCTGTTCTGATTACTGTTACTGTAACCGTATAGGAAAGGTAGTGTTAACAAGCTCATGCTTGATGGTTCTTCTCTGGAGTACCTCAGAGGACTGACATCGGTTTCGCAAGTTGATTTCTCCAACGCATTCCTCCTTTGGGCTCAGATTTTGTTTATCACACCATTGTCTAGGCTTCCTCCTGGTTATTCCCCACATACAATTACATAATTTGTCATTCTGTCTTACAACACTGCATTCATTTCTTAATGGGGTGATGCTTAAAATCAAGAGGGAGCAGGTAGGGATGTGTTTGTCTTCCCTTTTCTTCCTGACACCACACTAAAAGATACAGAACAAAATGGTTAAGCTTATATTTTACAGGTAGCCAGAGCCATTAGTTGCATCATACCTATTCCCCAACAATAGCTAACTTTAGCCTAAACTAGAGGGACAGGCCATCTTCATTTTGTCTTGGATAGAAAGACTCAGCTACTCTTCCTACTGGTGTAAGAAGATCCCTGTTTCTCTAATGGCAAGCAACTTACACTTAAGAGCCAACAATTGAGAGAATGAAAGGGAAAAAAACACTATGTTTTTCACGAGGTGGAAAATGTCTTCTTATATTTTTGGCCTATGGCTGCGCCTTCTTCCTTGGCTGCTGTCTTTCCTTCACTATTCATATTGCGCTGGCCTTTCTGAACCCATGCCAACATCTAATAACCGTTTTGCCTGTTCCAGGAAGAAATGTTACCGGGAAAGGTGACTGTATTTCTTTGAGTGAAGAGAAGAACCACTCTCAGGTAGCAAATAGAAATTTTTGCATAAAGGTTTTGCATAGATTTTCCACACGTAGTGTTTGTAAAGCTTTGCTATAATCAAAACAAAGTATTATTCAAAATCCTGAAAGGGAAAGACTGAAAAGAAGGAGAGAGGTTGACACTTAGCTGTACGATGTGAAATTGCAGTTTTTCCAAATTGGTTGAGGATCCCTAGCCTTCCAAATGACACATAGATATATATGTGTATTTTTAGCCAACTTCAGGAATGGATATTGTGGGGCCTATAACAGTAGCATACCAATGTTGGAACTCGAGATCCCAAAAGCTTCCAAGAGTGAACTAAGAATTTGGAATCATCAGCTGGCATAAAACCCAAAAACAAAACTGATGTCTTTCCCTCACACTGCTTTGGTAATCTGAAAGCACTTCTTCCTGGCCTCGTTACACAAATTTAAGTATTTTATTAAAAGGACTATTTCCCTTGTATGGGTTTAAATCTTTGCGTTCCTTCCATATAGGTTTTATTATTATTTTTTTTTAATCAAGTGAACAGACTTTTCCAAACCAACATGTAATTCAGTTGATGCTGGTTTCCCTCAGAAATTTAGTGTTTGTACCTCCTTGATCAGGGGGTGTCAAATTCACATCACTTTGTCATCACATGCTGTATCAGGACTTTTTTCCCCTTCATTAAACCGGGCATGGCCAGTACATGATGCATTTGGCCCGTGGGCTGGGAGTTTGACAGCCTTGTCCTTGATTATGTGTATTTGCATGATTATTACTGCAAATTTTATGCAGTTGCCCCATTTCAGCCATCACATTTTATTTGGGTTGGGACATATACAGAGGTGTCACTGATATATCTATACATATAGGTACAACACCGATGACATCATGAGGCATATGATGTTACTTACTTCCTCAGTTTTCCATTTGGAACCTTCCCATGCTTTCTCACAGCTTCTTTTAATCCAAATCTGTCTCAAGGCATCCAGTGATTTAGGCCTCTCTGGCAAGAGCACACAGTTGTGCAAATCATAAAGCAGCAATCTGACTGGCAATTTGATAAAGATGAGAAAATGCTGCTGTGATGTTGGCTGACATTTATGACTGAACATGGTGAACTGACTGCTTAGTATCTTGATATAGCATCCTTGGATTTCATTCAGCAAAGTTGTTAAGTGTTACTAGTTGCAAAATGAGGATGTGAATCAGGATTTACAGCATATGTATTTACTATTCTGCAGAGACGCCTGAGGTGCAAACACAATATACATCCTCCCCCACCCCTCTCTCTCTCTCTCTCTCACACACACACACACACACACAGAGGCCAAGTTTGCTACACCCATTAGAACTAAGAACCCAATCTACTGAGCACAAACCTACTTTGTGTGAGGCAAGATTTTAGAAGAATTGAAGGAGCAATGCTTATGAATCCATTGTAAGATGTTGACTGAACAATTGTTTCCAAGGACATGTTTCTGGTCAGAGGAGAATCACATTGTTGGCTTAAAAACAGGTCAAGAAGCTATAAGATATGATAGTGAAAATGTTCCCTGCCTATAAAAAACAAAAGCCAAGCAGTGCTCCTTAACAATTATTTCAATATGCTGCCATCTACAGCTTCTTTAAAGATAGAATATATTTCCAGAAACAATTCCTACTTTTCAATTATTTTCATTTGTGTGACATTCCTAGAATCAATCAACTTAATGTGACCAACATATTTATTTATGATTTCCTAATAAATTGAACCCATCAAACATACTGGCAATGTTTTCTTAGGCATGAATCAGAATGATTACATTCAGAGCCAAATTTGATCTTACTACTGAGAAACTCTCAGCAACTTGGGTGCGGTGCCCAAGGTTGATGGCCTATAACTCCACCTGTCAAATATTTACTCTGCAAATCTACAATAAGTTCTGGTTGAGGAACTGTTTTCTGGAAGGCATTTTTAAAATAGAGAAATCAGGCTTGGTGATAATGATTAAAATGTTAATCTCTTTTATCTGATATGAATGATTAGTTTTTGATTATAATTATTATTTGTCTTTTATGGCCGCCTTTCACAACAAGAAATTACATGCTGTGGTTTAAGTTCAACCGATATCTCTGATGCATTTTTTTAAGACCAGCTGTTCAAAAATTTTTTGTTAGGAATCCCCTAGCAGACAACTATATTTGTGCTTTGTAAGCACCATGATCTGCATCAACTTGGAGGCCCAATCCAAAAACCCATTAGGTGCCAATTTTGCTGAAGAACCATGATTCTTGATTATCATTGTGATGGGTGATTGTGTGGAATGCGATGTGTAATTGCTTAAATTCTGCAGGAAAATGGAAAGTTTCAACACTTGATTAACTATGTCTTGTTTTGGATAGTAGATCCCTTTTTAGATAGGGATCATTTTTGCAGATCATTTATTTACTGCATTTCTATTTCATTTATACTGTTTCCAATGCCCAGAACATTCAGAAGCTTTGTATAGAATTATAAGGCTGGAAGGCATCTCAAAGCTCTTCTAGTCCAACTCCCTGATCAAGACAGAAGCCTTATGCCATCCTGGTCAAATGGTTGTCCAGTCTATTTTTGAAAACCTCCAGTGATAGAGCACCCACAAGCCAGGAACCTAGTCCATTGGTTAATTACTTTTGCTGTCAGAAAATTTATCTTTACTTCTAGGTTTAGTTTTTATTTTATTTTTTAAAATAAGTTTAAATACCCTATACCATACCCTATATCACCAGGCTTGAGATTTTGGGCTTGGACAACCTTGAACTAAGCCGCCTACGGTTAGACTTAAGCGTAGCACACAAAATTATCTGCTATAATGTCCTATCAGTAGTCAATGACTACTTCAGCTTCAGCCACAACAACACAAGAGCACACAATAGATACAAACTCAAGATAAACTGCACCAAACTTGATTGCAGGAAATACAACTTCAACAACAGAGCGGTCAATGTCTGGAATACTCTACCTGAATCTGTGGTTTCTTCCCCAAACCCCAACAACTTTAACCTTAGACTGTCTACTGTTGACCTCACCCCTTTTCTAAGAGGTCTGTAGGGGGCGTGCATAATTTCACCAACGTTCCTACCGTCCCTGTCCTATTGTTTCTTTTTATTGTTCTTATATGTATCTATTTCATGTATTTATAAGTATGTTTATCCTTATACCTATTATTTTGTAAGCGATTGACAAATCAAATAAATAAATAAGTGCACCATCGTGTCTACCGTCTCTATCCTGTTGTCCCCATTTATTCCTACCTATTTCCTGTATTCTTACTTATGTTTATACTTTTACCTATTATCTTGTAAGCGATTGACCAATCAAATAAATAAATAAGTTTTTAGATTTAGTATTTAAAAACTAATTAAGATATGGCAATATAACACTCCCAACATTAATAGACCTAATGTAAATGTCTTTAAAATGAGATACAGGGGGGTATACTCACAAAGCATGTGGGAATAGCATAATCCAGCCCCAATTCTTAGGCTGTTAGATGCTAATAGCAAAGCCTTAGATTCTGGTTTCTAGTTTCAGAAACACAGCCAGGGCAATTGTTTCAGCACCAGGTTCCTAAGTACAGGTAATGCTCAACTTACAACCATTTGTTTAGTGACTATTTGAAGTTACAACAGTTCTGAAAAAAGTGACTTATAACCGTTTTTCACACTTACAATATTTTCCATTTCAACTTTCACGCAGATTGAAATGCTTGATAAGTGGCATGTATTTATGATGGTTGCAGTGTCTCGGGGTCATGTGAACACCTTTTGCAACCTTCTGGTGCGCAAAAGTCAATGGGGAAGCCAGATTCACTTAACAACCATGCTACTAATTTAATACCTGCAGTGATTCACTTAACCACTGTGGTAAGAAAGGCCATAAAATGGAGCAAAATGGAGCTGCTGATCCAGTTCTACAGAGGAATGATTGAGTCTGTCATCTGCACCTCTATAACTGTCTGGTTTGGTTCTGCAACCCAACAGGACAGACACAGACTTCAGAGGATAATTAGGACTGCAGAAAAAACAATTACTACCCACCTGCCTTCCATCGAGGACCTGCATACTGCACGAGTCAGAAAGAGGGCTGTGAAAAAATTTACAGACCCCTCACATCCCGGGCATAAACTGTTTCAACTCCTTCCCTCAAAAAGACAGAGGGACTGCACACCAGAACAACTAGACACAAGAACAGTTTTTTTCCCCGAATATCATCACTCTGCTAAACAAATAATTTCCTCAACACTGTCCAACTAATTACAAAGTTTGCACTACTATTACTGTTAATCTTCTGATCACTCCTTATCACCCATCCCCTCCCACTTGTGACTGTATGACTGTAACTTTGTTGCTTGTATCCTTGTGATTTATATCGACCGTTTCCTAGTATGATTTGATTGCTTATTGTACCTATGACTATCATTAAGTGTTGTACCTTATGATTCTTGACGAGTGTATCTTTTCTTTTATGTATACTGAGATATTTGCACCAAGACAAATTCCTTGTGTGTCCAACCACACTAGGCCAATAAAGAATTCTATTCTATTCAAAACTCTCTTAACCACCGTCTTGCTTATCAATGGAACTTTTGGTCTCAGTTGTGGCCATAAGTTGAGTACTACCTGTAATAACCTAGCACATTTAATTCAGAAACCTGACCATGGTATTCTGTGTCTGATTACCATCTGCTGTTAAATGTTTAGAATTAAATCAGACCAGATTATCTGGTTAATATTTTTTCACTGATTTGGAGTTCTACTTATGGCACTGTTTCTAAGAATTGCTGATAAAGCAATATAAATAACAGTTCAACATTTTTAAACACTTGGAGCTAGGACATTAAATATCCGGGAGCAGGAAAGCTAGAAATCACTACTTAATAAACTAAAAGTCTAGAGTTTCATAGGGATGCACATCTGGTTTTACTGAATGGCTGAGCAGAATTTAGTGCTTAAGTGCGTTATGACCAGATAAACAAAAATTACCATCCAACCCCCCCTGCAGTGTAAGGTGAAATATGAAACTTTTGATTAATTTATTATCTCACGGCCCAATTTCCTACTTGCAGAAGGTTTATTGTCTAACCACATATCATTCCAAATCAGCTTAATATGTCAGTTACAGCAGAAATAACAGTCTTGAATTTTGGAACTAAAGTACTATTTTTGGAAACAGTAGAATTAGGCAAGCCTTTCACAAGACTGCCTCTTTTCTTATAAACCAAAGAAACTTATGAAATCTCTCAGTTAAAAAGAAGCATTGCTGTCAGCTTTTGCCCTTCTTAGAAATCTGGTCGAATATAAATAACTCCTTCATCGCACAGTCTCAACCGGTCTGCTTAAAGAAACTTTCACACAGTCTCACATAATGTATGTTTATTTTCATTTAAGTACCTCAGTGGCCCAGAGTTTTTTCTCTTTTCTTACTTTTTTTTTTTCCTTCACGGTTGCATTTGTTTCATTCATTCAGTTGAATGAGTGTTGGAAAGAAGTTATGTAAAACGGCTCATCTGTCAATAGGAGACAATTGTAACCAGCCCCAAAGAAACATTTATTTCAATTTGTACTTAAATCCCTACAATAAGCTCTTGTTTAGGGTGATGGATAGGGAAGGACAATGGGACTCCTCGTTACCTCCCTTACTGCTCAAGTACTTTGCTCATACTCAAGTAGTCCATCCTCAAAACAACAACCTGCCACGTTTCACAGCAGTTCTGTCCCTTTCCTTTCAGGCTATGTGAGGAGCCATCCTTCTCCAAGCTTTCAAGGCTGATAAAATTCAACAATCAAGGCAAACTCTTTAATTTCACAATGCATGGACAGACTTAAACATAGTTTCATCTGGGGAACTCTGACCATCCTGGACTAAGCAAAGTCCCAAAATGGTACAGAAGCCTGGTACTCTGACAAATTGGCCATCAATGGGCACACAGACATAAATGTCATTTACATACCATTCAAAAGAGATAATCAACAAGCCAAAAAAGAGGGGAGAGATCAAAACAACCCCCCACATTAATCAACACTCAGATGAGCAGAGATTAATGCCAAGATTAACATCAGACCAATAAACAAGAAGTAAATAATATCCCAATCAAGGAACTATCAAGCTAACAGTAAACAGGCCAATCAAAAAATATCCAAGACTTCCTAATACTGACAGAGCAAGCCACTAGAATATAAAACGAGAGCAGACCTCACTCTCATCCAGCACTGATGATGATGATGATTATCTAGTTTGGGTAATGAAAAAAAAAACAAAAAACAATCTAGGCATTGACTTGAAGGCTCAGTGATTGGAACTGAAACTCAGGAGACTGGCAAGCCAAAATTGATCACAGTTCTTGTTTCCTTTAAGCAGACCATGACTCTTCTATTACACTCTGGAAATATGTCTATTTGCCAATCTCCTGGGAGAAGTTCAGCTGGCCCGTATCCTAGCCGGTTGTCAAAGAACAGCTCAAGATCCTGTTCAGCTAGGCAGGATAACAACTACTCCCGGACCCATCTGCCCTTTAATTGAATTTTGTTTTAAATATTTAAACAGCTAAACAGCGTGCTTTTTTTTTCCCTACTGTAGATTGTTTTATTGGATTGTTTTACAATTTTTGCTTTTGTATACTGTTCTGGGACGTTCCCCATTCTTAATGGGAATAAGAGCCATATAGTAATAAAATAAACAAAAGTATTTACCTAAGATATTACCTTCTGACAAGAAAAAGCCTAGAAATACACACACACACACACACACACACACACACACACCAAGTGTTAACATTTAGTGTACCTGTGCATTATTGCTCAATATCTTAATCCCCCAGAAGGCAATTTTCTCAGGGAATGCCAATAGTCACAAGGCACAAGCTTCACCCAGGAAGCAGTTTCTTTACATACATTTCAACATCCGTCTCCTTACAAAACAAGCATATTCAGTCCTTTTTCTAAGTACTTTATTTTTTCTACCTGCCTCCTGTTGTTCTCAATCCACTACTGCTACTTTTCACATCAATGTGTTCATATCCACTTATATTTTTTTAAAAAATTGGCTGCAATAATAGTAGGATAATCCAGACCAAGAAACATGTCCAGACCAAGAAACCTGAGAAGGTTGCAAACACTGCTGAATATATTGCTATAAATATTTTGACATGTGATGCCAGTTGTCTGCATTGCTTAGACTTTTGGGAAAGTTCAGAGAAGAGCGACTAAGATGATCAAAGGCCTGGAGACTAAAACATAGTCTGCAGGATTTGGATATAGCTAGTCTAAAGAAAAGAAGAATTAGGGATGTCATGGTAGCAGTATTCCAGTATTTGAGGGGCTGCCACAAAGAAGAGGAAGTCAAATTATTCTACAAAGCACCAGAGGACAGAACAAGAAATAATGGTTGGAAACTAACCAAAGAGAGAAGCAACCTGGAATTAAGGAGAAACTTCCTAATAGTAATAGTGAGAATAATTAACCAGTGGAACAGCTTGCCTCCAGAAATAATGGGCACTCCATCACTGGAGGTTTTTAAGAAGAGACTAGACAGCCACTTATCTGAAATCTGCTTGAGCCATGGCATTATTGCGTACCAACATTATGGTGCCTGGAAGGACAGAACATGTTCAGAAAATTCATACTTTGGAAAAATACATTCTAGCATACACAGCTCAATCACATTGGTTAAAGAAAAATTAAAAATCTTGGAATTACAGTTTACTGTATGCACTAGACCATGGTTATAATACTTTCCAATGCGAAACCTCCACATTAGAGAATAATTCGGTATCAGACCAAGATATTCTAAGGAGTAACAAATCCTCCATACACCCTTCGCTCAGTGTGCAAAATAACACAGGTGGCATATAAATATAAAATAGCCAAAGACCCTTCAAAAAAAAAAGTCCTTTTCTGCCTCTTCATGATTGTCCATATAAATTAGTAGTTTTCTCAATGTTTTTTTCCTCACTCTTAAAAGTGTTGTTCTTTTTCAGTTACTCTAAAGGTATTAAAATGCCATCCATGCCTCCTGTTTGATTGTGATTGTAACCATTTATGGAGGGCAATGTTTCCTTTGAGTTGAACTCAACTCTTTGTAACACAAAAAATGTTTCACGAGAGGTGTGTTTACTCTCAGTTTTTATTAGAAATTATTCAAACTTCTAATAAAAAATGTTGGACAAAGATATTATCTTGTGAATAATATGCCCTCATAGATATGGATCACACCATTTCCATGTTTAGCTTCTGAGAAATAAACAAGTTGCTCTGATAGAGAACATTGAGGACATGTTAAGCATGGGATCTGTTCCTTTTGGATGATAACATTATGTTTTCTTGTTTTCGTGCTTATTTTTCCTCAGATCTGTTTAGAGTGAAGTGATACAGAAATATCAATAATAAAAATATAAATATATTCATATTCTCAAGATCTAATAATAGGAAGTAGTTTATTATTAAAATAAACAAATTTATATTGGCAAAGTTTCTGGATCAAAATGCTATTCATCATTTTCATGGTATATATTGAGTACCTTCTGCCAAGGAATCCTCTCATCTTAATGTATACTGTGTGTGTGTGTGTGTATGATTGCAGGCACCTAGAGGCATATGTTTTATTCATTTAAAATGATATATAACTTGATTAATTCTCAGGACAATGTCATGAATCATTCTATGACAAGCTCCTCATACTGCTGAGGAAATACTATTGTAATTTTTTCCCCCTTGTTCTTACCTTTTTGGAGAATAATTTAACTCCTTACAGATATACATTGAACACTGCTTTTGCATTTGACACAGAGAGGATAAGTTTAGACTGGGTGTGGTTTTCTTACCCTCAAGTCTTAACAGCTGAACCTCAACACATGTGTACGTTATGTGTGGTTAGCTATTCTGTAATCTCAGTTAGTTTGTTCTTCATTTTATCCTTCTGCAACATGAGTTTTCTACTCTGGTCTCGGCCTTTTATGGGAATGCTACACTGGCATTTGAGCCTGTAGGGAAACCCTTCAGCAAATTTTCAACACAGAAACCCTTAGCTTCCAGTTCCACCGTAGCATTAATTAAAATACCGAAGACTATTTTTCAGGTTTAACACTACAGCTTTGAGGCAAATATTTCCCATCCTGCCTCTAGGATCCTCATCTGTCCCCTCTTCCCTGGATTATGGGGTTTCCAAAATATGTAAAACAGGAGTGTCAAACTCACGTCTTCATGGTGGTGTCATGTGATGTATTGGTACAGTTTTCCCCTTTGCTGAACTGGGGATGGGCGTGGCCAGTGTGTGATTCACCCAGCCCAGAGGCCAGGAGTTTGACAGCCCTGGTGTAATGGCACAGCACAAGGACAGTGAATCGTGTCTTAAATGGTGTTTGTCACTTTCTTATATATGCATGCAATATAAAAATACAAATTAGGTCATGTATTGTTGCGTAAAGTATGGGAATTAAGCAAAGGCTCAGATCAGCTCTGATTTAAAGTTTAAAAAAATCCAAGCCCCTTTCATAGGAAAAAGAAAGAAAATGTTATGACTTCAATTTTTGGACATTAAAGACCAGTTGCCACTGCAATAGAGGAGCTATGAACTGACTAATAGCACTGCTAAATTAGAGCTATTAAAATATGCAAAAAAATAAATGCTTCAGTTAGAATTTATGTAGTGGTTTTTAATTCTCTTACTTAGTCTTCAATTAGAGCATAATAAAACACCTATACTTCTTTCTCAGCATATTTCTATGCATGTGATTTTACTTAATGCCGATAGAAAGATGTATTGGAGAGATTGAAATTACGCTATTGAATGAAATGTTATGGAAATTGTATGTATTTTTATAGAAAGGCATATTCTCCTTCTCTTGAACTTATTATGTCAGTTGAGGAAATACTCTAAATGGGAGCCTTCCAAGACCAGGGAACTTTCTTATAGGGGAGTCAACCATTGGTTTTCACTTGCTCACCGAAAAGTCTCGCCTTAATTCTGCCATTTCTCTTAAAGCTCTGGCTTGTTTTATATGTTTTACATTCATTACTTTACATTAATTTTCTCTAGACAAAATAAAGTGTTGTACTACATTGCAGCCTCACTGTTAGGAATGAAGATAGAGGGGACAGCACAGGAAGACCGACACACACTAGCAAACTGGAGAACATCCAGGTCATTGAAGAGTGGTAAGTTTTTCATTTGTATTGTCTGGGAAAAGTACTAAGGTTCATTCTTGCTCTCTCCTTGTTTATATTCCATTCCAGTTTTTAAATAAAATGGCCATAAGTGAACATATGATGGCAGGGGGCAGGAGAGGGAGGATGTAGGGAGGGAGAGGAAGAGAAAGAGGAAGGGAGGACCCAGGTTGCTATAGTCTCATTCTATGGAGATTCTCAGTCATCCAGGTCATGGTTGTCCCAAAGGAGCTTTTTCAAGAGGCAGGCTGGACTTTCTTTGAAGACATTTTGCTTCTCATCTGAGAAGCTTCTTCAGCTCCATCCTACACTATCCAGTCAGAGCTGAAGAAGCTTTTTGGATAAGAAGTGAAACATCTTCAAAGAAAAACCAGAAAGTCCACTTGCCTCTTGAAAAAACTCCTTTGAGACTATTGTCTCATTCAGATAAAGTTCTCTCAACTTTATCTGAATGAGACAAAAGCAATATGAGGTCATGTCCTGTGGCTGACCTGTTTATTCATCTTTTCTGTCCCTTCACAAGTGGCAGAGCTTGCTTACATCAACCGCAGTCTTCCTCCTGAGCTACTTTTCTCCATGGCAAAGTGCTTTCTTAAGAAATGCTAATGGGAGGTTAACAAGCTGAGCTCTGTGACCTTAATTAGTTGATTAGAACATTCCTGCCTCCCACTGCTGCCTGAAACTGATCAGGCCTTAATCAGTTTCACACTGAAGGCTCTTGCTGTCATTAATGCACACACTGGTTAGAAAATGATTTTTTTATTACTGTTTATTACCATCTATCTGCAAATAGTCACTACCTAAGGTAGTTGCTAAATGAGGAGTGGCTGTATGCCTTACCTAATGTTAAGTCCACAGAGATTTTCCTGTGCATACACATGCATAAGAAAAAGTCATATAAAATTGCAACCAGGAATCTACGTTTTCAAATGCTTGTCTTTTTCTTTAAAGATACATTTTAAAATACACTCTAAAGTACACTTCAAAGTATAAAGTGATTTTTTTAAAAATTGGGAGGGGTAATAATAAATTACCTTATGTAACCAAAATGCCCCAAACCAGAATAAGCTTTTCTTCCATAACAATAAAAGAACAATTAAGGCATAGAAGAGGACATATGTACTGTACATACATACAACCACATACAATGGTTTGTTAAATAGCTTACTTTAAAATATCCCAATAAGAATAGAGGAAATATCTAAAATTACAGAGATGATTTTTTTCAGATGAGAGTTTTGGAAGGCAGAAAACATTTATATCACTCTTGTAGCAACATTTCTTCCTCAGACAGAGAATTACTCATCATTTCCTCCATTAAATTATAACAGTTCTCATTTTGATGCATTCACTTCTAATTTGGGTTTATCGGCATAATTCTGAAATATTTCTCAATATCCCTGCGATACGTTTTCCAATCTTAGGTGCTTTTTTAAAGCCACTTTTCTTAAAGGGAAAATGTATTTACAATTTTCATTCCTACTTTTCTCTGGCTTTGTACTTCATCACAGTGCCATCTTGTGGTCAAAGTATGTTTATGTAATACTGTGTCTAATTTCAAAGCAGTTTCCCTATTATTTTAGAATTTAGAATTTATTTGATTTGTCAATCGCTTATAAGATAATAGCTATAAGCAGTGGTGGAATTCAAATATTTTTACTACCGGTTCTGTGGGTGTGGCTTTGTGGGTGTGGCTTAGCTTAGTGGGTGTGGTTTGGTGGGCATGGCAGAGGAAGAATACTGAAGAAAACCCATTCCCTCCTCACTCCAGGAGGAAGATTACTGCAAAATCCTCCCTCCCCACCCCAATAACCCGCTTTCCAGCTTTGTTGTCCTGTGCAGGGCAACAAAAGAAGACCTAGCTGATTAGCTGGGACTCGAGAAGCAGAGAAGAGATGGGGGTAGGGCCAATCAGAGATGGTATTCCAAACTACTCAAAATTTCCGCTACCGGTTCTCCAGAACTGGTCAGAACCAGCTGAATACCACCTCTGGCTATAAGTATATACATAGTTATGAATACATAAAATGGGTACATATAAGAAGAATAAAAGAAACAATAGGACAGGGACGGTAGGCACGTTGGTGCGCTTATGCGTGCCCCCTGCAGACCTCTTAGGATAGGGTTTATCAACTGCCAAGGATTCATTTTTTTCATCCTTTATACTGTTTGGATAATATATTTCTCCACTCAAATAGATGGTAATATACATTTTCAAATTCATTCATACATATATCAGAAGTCCTGATGTGAGTGTGTCGGTGTGCACGCATGTGTCTGTGTAGGAAAAGCTTCAAATCATGCTTGACTGTAAAGACACATCCTTGCTATTTTCTTGACAACAATAAGAAACTGATTCTCCCATGCCTCCTTTCAGATTATTCTAACTTCCCAGTTTAAGTTACATACCTAGAATTCCATTGTAATTTCTCATCCAAGCAGGAACCAGAGTCAACCCTGTTTAGTTTCTAAATCCAAACAAAAGTTAGGCAATTATTGCCACCTACTACTGTGAGACATTTTTTTAGACTGCATACTACAGCATAAATTACTAAAGGAGAAGGGGATGTCAGAGGAAGAGACAGTTAGGTAATAACAACACAATGAACATGAATTTGGACAAACTCTGGGAGACAGTGAAGGATAGAGGGGAGAGGGGCTGGCATGCTATGGTCCATGGTGTCAGAGTCGGGCACAACTGAAGAATTATTCTGTCTTCTTTATTACCAGATTATCAGGACAGTATTTGAGCTTCAGGTTTTTTTTTTAAAGAATGTTCTAAATGTAAAATAAAAAGAATCATTTGCATCTTCTTATATAGAGATTTTGCACACAATTTTCCTAATGTATTGTTGGAAGAATTATCCTTCTGGGTTCAGTTCCAAGTGGGGAAAAAGACACTGAAAACATGGAGGCTGTTTGGAAGGTTTAATAGACAGGATCACATGGCCTGGAACTCCAGAGTGAAAAGGAAGGATGATCACATGCTTCAAGGTGAAGGAAGAGATCATAAATAAGGGCTGAGGTGCTGAGAGTGCCTGGGTTTTATAACTTTTGTTGGGATTTGAATTGAAGCTTGTATTCTGATTGGTTTGTCAGACTCCCAGGAGCAACTCTGTAGGCTGTCCTGAGTTCCAGGCTTGATTGAGCCTTGCTGGATAATGATGCACTGAAAGGGCTTTTGAGCAATTGCTATAGCTTTATCTGGAGATCTTTGTTATGTAAAGTATTCTGGGCCAGGCCTTAATGGCCCACCCATTAACAAAGATGAGGGTGAGTTTCTGCTTCTGAGGTGAGTTTCTGCTTCTGAGTTTCTACTCTTTTTAGGGGAAATATTCTGCCTTTTTAATATTTCCCAGGATAATTCATTTTTCTAGGAGATGGGTGGGTGCTAACTTCCTACAGTATATAAATATCCATTTCTGAAGAAATGTTTTTTTTTAAAAAAACCCACACAAAATGTCCCGCTTGTTCTTTGGCACTTCAATTCTGCAAAGATAGCTTTAAAATTTAAACTATTTATAAAAGGTAATATCTGCAGCTGTTTGCACATAGCCTCCATTAGCATACTTTTGAAAAAATGTTTTTGAACAAGTTTTGATCTGGGAAACATAAAACCGATAGACTATACAACAGCAAAGTCTGATGCATAAAAGCATTCAAATTCAGAAACTCATCAGGGAATAATAAATAATAGTGTGCTTTGATGTCACTATGCCATTATAAACTCTGATAGGAACAAAGCATACAAATTTGCTTCCAGTGGAATAAATAGTGATTGTTTTTCTATCTCTTTTAAGTTCACCTGTCCCTATCAATTGATAGGTGATTTTTTTTTTATTTCCTGATAATTCCACTGCTAACCAATGATAGCAATAATTGGCCAGTAGTTGCCAATAAACAGAATAAACAAAGATCAAAGTGCCAAAGAACCCATAAATTGTTTATTTAAAAAAATTGCAATCCATATTTGGATTATAAAACTGATTTAAAAAACATGAACATCCATAAGTTTATAAAAATGTATGATGAATATTATCAAACATACATAGAGTAAATATATTGCACATCATCAATCTTCTCACTTCTTTTAATGATAAAAGATATATTTTCTTCCTAAATAAAAGGAAGATGTTTTATTTTCATTAAAAGCCAAGATAAACAGATAGAAGCAGAGGGACACATTAAAAGATATTTGTTACAAAAACAATGGTTGAAGCATTTGGCATTAAGGAATTTCTCATCATTCCATCATGAATTCAATTGGAAATTAATCCAATTGACTTTCTTGGTCGCAGTAATAGGTCTCTCTCAGAACAAATGGTAGCCAGAAAGGATCAGTGAGCCTATAAACCACACAATATGAACTAAGCCGTAAGTTGCATAGGTATGATTTATAGACTGGGTACAATTTTTCAAGTCATCTTGAAGCAGGCATTGGTTTTTTCTCACTGTTTCCATTATGGGTGTTAAATCTGAATAAGTTTTCAGATGCCTGTGCACAATAATGTTTTAAGTTAGTATTCCAAGCATAGCCCAAGATGAAGGAAGTGTCCTTAATTTGAAGATGAAATGGCGGCTGTCTTCCCATTTCCTCTTCTGTATTCTGGAAACATTTACATTTTTTCATCTCAAAAGAAATACATGCTTATTGAATATCATTCAAGCCAGTAGGTTTAAATAAAGAGAACCATGGAGATGCTGGGGTCAATATAAAAAAAGAAACAGGTGCATGTTAAATATTCATTATCTAACAAGGGTTTTTGGTAGCTCACTGGGATTTCTCTTTCCATTGTTATTTCTTTCTTTCCCTTCCTTCCTCTGCCAACTGTTTCAACCACGTATTCTTGTTGAAAAGAACTAAAAGGCAACCCACGAGGGCCAAAAAGTTATCCATTCCCAGCAGCCTTATAATGTTTCATTGGTGCACATACTTCAAAGAGAATTTGTGATTAGACTTATACATTGATGCTGATGCAGGAGCAATTTCACTGATTAGATGCAAAAAATTTTTGGTGGGCTTTGACTCATAATTCACAGCGTGTGGAGCATCTTTCCTGCACAGTCTATTATTTTTTAATCCAGTTGGAAGAAAGAGAAATCACTTTCAGAGCCTCTTCAAAGGAAAGTTAGAAGGTGGTTCAGGTATGAGTTCATATCCTGCATTTGTAAATTGTAAAGTCTTCCAGTGCTGTTTTTTTTTTTTTAAAACTTCCTGTGCCCATTAAATCCCAAAGAAATACATTAGCAGGCAGTTCTTCTATTTTGTGTTTTTGGCAAGTCAGACAAGTTGCAAAGTGGTGGAAAACTAACTAATAAGGAGTAAAAAAAACAACAACCCCGTATTAACATACTCTACTGCCTCACAACAATAAACTCAAAAATACAACTAAAAGAAATTGAAGGATAGTGCAGTATAGTGGTGAAGATGTTGGATTGGCAATAGGAAGATCTAGAGCAGTGATGGCAAACCTTTTTGGTACTGAGTGCCCAAACCGGAACACGTGTGCATGCATGTGCAGGGCACATGCCGGAACGCCGGAAAACCGACCAGCTGGCCAGTGTGCACATACCTGTTTTTTGGCTGCTTTTGGCCACTATTTTGTCTATTATTGACCTCACCTACTTCTTAAGAAGCCTGTAGGAGGCGTGCATAAGCACACCAATCATGCCTACCATCCCTATCCTATTGTTTCTTTTTATTTTTCTTATGAGTATCTATCTCATGTATTCAAAACTATGTTTATTCTTATACCTGTATCTTGTAAGCGATTGACAAATCAAATCAAATAAATAAATAAAATAAAAAATTTTCAGGCCATTTTTCAGGCCATTTTCAGGCCATTTTTGGGGTCAAAACTGGCCTGAAACCGGCCTGGAAAATAACCTGATTTTGGCCATTTTGGGGGGCATTTTCAGGCTGTTTTTCAGGCCATTTTGGGGCTGTTTTGGGGGACGTTTTCAGGGTGTTTCTAGGATGTTTTCAGGCCATTTTTGCCCCCCAAAACAGCCCCAAAATGGCCCGAAACACAGCCTGAAAAAGGCCCCAAAACACCATGTGTTTGGCTGATTTTCAGGCTGTTTTCTGGTACTCCAGGCCCGCGAAGGCAGCTGGCCAGAAACTAGAAGGCCAGCTGGTGATGGGTGCCCACAGAGGGCTCTGTGTGCCACCTCTGGCATGCGTGCCATAGGTTTGCCATCACAGATATAGAGTCTAGTGCAGGAGTGGGGAACCATGGGCCTTGTAATGACTTGTGGACTACAACTCTCAGAATTCCTGAGCTACCGTTGCTGGCTCAGGAATTCTGGGACTTTCCCACTTCTGGTCTAGTATATCCTCAGCCACAGAAATTCTCTGAATGACTTTGGGCCAGCCACCATCTCTCTCAGCCCAATTTACCTCTCACAGGGTGATTCTTGTGAAAAAAAAAATAATGAGTGCTTGGAAGGCCTTGAGCTTCTGAACAAGAAGCAGCAGGATGCCTCACAAATAACCATTTGGTAAGGAAAAATACTTTGGGGAAATTTGAAGACATTTCAGCCCAGTATTATTATTAAGCAAAGTCCAAAGGAAAATAAAGAGCATTTCGTGAGGTTGTAGACTACACAATGTGGCCCAGGAGATACACCTTCTAGAGAAACAAGTTAGTTGTAACCGGCTTAAACAATATGGCTTCTTCAGGACTCAGGTTTCAACACTATGTCTACTTCATTGGGATAAATCCCATTAAACAATGTAAGGCCAGCTGCAAATTAAACTACTGTATGGCAATATTTGTACTGTTGGGGTACTGACACTTTGGGGTATTGTCTTTGTGATTGCTATTTTTTTGCAGCCAAAATCCCACTGCTGATGAAATTCTATCTTGGGCTCAGAATTTTGACAAGATGATGAAAACACCAGCCGGTAGGAATATTTTCAGAGAATTTCTTCGAACAGAGTACAGTGAAGAAAACCTCCTATTCTGGTTAGCATGTGAAGACCTGAAAAAAGAACAGAACAAGGACGCTATTGAAGAAAAAGCCAGACTTATATACGAAGACTACATCTCTATACTATCGCCAAAAGAGGTAGTCTTTTAAAACCCACCAGAGAATATTGGATGTGCACCAGGGGTGGGTTTCTATCGGTTCTGTCCACCTCTGTAGAACCGGTAGCTCTGAAGAGCAGCAGACACAAAACCAGTTCTATGTCTGCTGATGTTTTTGCCCACCCACCCAGGCTCTTACCTGATCTTTGTTTCCTGATTTTTCAACTTCAGCTGCCGAACGAGGCACAGCTGCAGTTTAAAAAGCAGGAAAAGAGGGCTGTTTCAAAGGCTGCTTCTCTGCACGCAGCATACTGATGACGATTTACAGACGTGCGGCTCGCAGCATGCAGGGAAGCACATCACCGAACCTCGTAAATCCCGAACTGGTAGTTAACCCTGTCATATCCCACCCATGATGTGCACAATGCTCTGTTTGCATGTACAGTGTAATACATTTAGAATATTTCTCACCACCAGAAATCTCTGTCAGAAAATGATACCATATGATGGATAGTAGGACGGTATAATGAATAAACTGTTGGGATAATCCTAGATGTTAAGCTAAGGTTTGAATATACCTTCAGCCATGGAAGCGTGTGTGTGTGTGTGTTTATATTTAATATGTGTATAATAGGATCTTTGTAATGGATCCAGAATTTCCATGAGCAAAACTCTGAAATAAGGACAAGCAATTTTCCACTAATCTATCTGCCTTTATATCCCCAGAATACATGACTTCTCTTCCTTCCATTTCTTCCAACAGGAGGAACTCTTGATTTCTTTCTACTTGTGACAGGAAACTCTGGATCCAAACAATTCAGATGGATTTATTCTACAGTAAAAGTGTTTAGGGGTGCAGGACTTACATTTTTAACATAATTTCCTCTCCCGTCCATTAAGCAATTACTTTTTTCTTTGTTTACTGTAGCATAGCATTAATTACATACATTGATGTCTATAGAGATTCTCAATCATCCAGGTCATTATTATCCCAAAGCTGCTTTTCCAAAAAGCAGTTTGACTGTTTGTTTTTCTTTGAAAAGATGACACTTCTCGTCCCAAGAAACTTCTTGTTAGAACTGAAGAAGCTTCTTGGATGAGAAGTGGAACACTTTCAAAGAAAAAATCCAAGAAAGTCCAGCTCCCTTTGGGAAAAGCACCTGTGGAATTATTTACATTGACATTAAACATCTGTAGCAAATTTAACTCACTTAGTAGAGATTAGATAAGATAAGCTAGCATTGTTTAACTTACACATTTCAGAATCCTTGTCGTCAAATGAATATTAGTGTTTTGTTTCAGTTATAATTTCACTGAATTTTTTTAAAAAACCTAAAGTATGGTATTTGGTACCAAGGCAAATATAAACATTTTCCCAGTTAAAGATTCAATGGTAATTTGCTTTTGGCACCAATATGGTTTCTACATGTGTCCTGGGCTTAAAGAATATTATATTTGATATCAGTGTTGTAAAGGCATTACACTAAGGCAAACACTTCTCTAGTCCAGACAAGTTAAAGTTATAGTTTTAATTTTGGTTTCATTGATTTGAAGACACCCTGGAGAATATACATGGTGTACCAATTGCAATTGGGTTTATGAAGAGAATTCTTTATAGGTAAAGTCCCAGTAAGTCCAGTTGTACTTAATTTAAAAATATGCTGATTGATCTGCATAAGTTCTTCAAGGTGAACATTTTATTGTCTTTTCCTCTCTTCCTTAGGTTAGCTTAGATTCACGGGTACGAGAAGTGATCAACAGAAATTTGTTGGACCCCAACTGTCATATGTATGAAGATGCTCAACTTCAAATCTACACCTTAATGCACAGAGACTCTTTCCCTAGGTTTTTGAACTCTCAGATCTATAAATCTCTTCTCGAAAGTACAAGGAGCTCTATTTCTGAGACTTAAAAATGATTTGGGGATTTGAAATCTTGATTTAGCTTTTGGGGAATGGGTGGGGTAAGGACTATTAGGATGAAGACAGACGTAAAATTTTTAAAGCAACAGGGCTGCTCTGGAAGCACCTTCACTGCATTTAGTCCAAAATGTACCCTTCCACTCCAGAGTCAAGCTCTGGAAAAACCGGTCCTGCCCCTTGGAGCAGGAGCCGGCTATGCATGGTGCTGATTTGTGAAGCCCCACCCCCATGATGTCACCAAGAAACCTCCCCTGCAATAGCTGGAACAATTTTGCACTTTAAGAAGAGTTTCCTTTGTAAATGAAGAAGGCAGGAAATGAACAGATAAATGACCTAATGTCCATCCGTCCTTTTGTTTTGGGTGGACAGGGGTAGGGAAAGAGACAAGACTGGAAAGTATGTCAGTTTTTCAATTCATTGTTCTTCATGGCTGCCATTTCAGCTGCCGATTCTGATGGGAAGATGGGTTCAACCAGAGCTAAGGGGTGAACTGAAAGCTCTCTTTTTATATTACATCTGTCTTCACCTTAGTAGTTCAATAACACCTGGAACTGAGTTCCTGGAGAACTACAGTTTGGCATGACTCTGGCTACTGTGAAGCAAACAAATACATTCAAAGGTCTTTGTCTACATTTATCAAGGTCTATCATTCTTGATTTTGGAAGGGAGGGAAAGTAGATTTGCCAAATCACACTTATTCAAATACTTTTACACCTGCAGTTAAGATTACAATGATGTTCTTGTTGTTTTAATGAAGAGTTTCCTTGTGTATCCTCACACTGCATGTGCAAAGCAAAACTGCTTCACTTTATCACTTAGTTGTTGCAATATTTAATCCAACAACATAAATTATATCTATATTTAAGAACATTGTGTGCAATATGGTCTTATGGTACACACGTAGAGATTATTGGAGTGAACCAGAAAACAATCTGACTTGGATTTAGCAATGTTATTCCGCATATTCTTTGGAGAAAAATCCATTGCTATATAAGACAGACAACATTTCTATGTAAGAAAAAGAGCAAGAAGTGAATGTTATTTATCATCATTTATTTAAAATTCAAAACAGAGGATTCCTCTGGTTATTGACTGCCAGAATTGTGGTACTTTCATTACAGAAATGTCAAAACTAACAACAAACATCAAAGCACAAGCTACATGAAAAAAATCAAATGGAGAGACAGAATCTATAAGCTGACATTGTTTATAATTGTTATAAAAACAGATAATCAATGTACATTTCAGATGTCAGATACTGTAATGGATTTATTAAAGACTGGCTATCCAGTTATCTAAAATTGTTGTGGAATGTTATGTAATTCACAAAAGGAAAGAAACAAAACAAAACAAAAATCTTCCATTCACAGAATCAAGTCTAGAAAAATTTATGGTTTTAATTTAAAAGATAATTTTTTAAAAAAATACATAAATGTAGCATTTTGGTCAGCCTTGGAGACTAGCATTTGTCTATATATTTGCTTTGCTTAAAAGTTCTGTCCTATGAAAAGGAAAATTTATATTTTTAAAGGAAAAGCTAGGGAAGAATATCTTCTCGCATTCCTAATTTGAAAGGTTCATTTATGGGCCAGTGTTGTGGAGATTTAATAAATATTAAATTCAAACCTACTGGCCCAAAAATAGTGGCAAGAGTTGTTCTTTTTTCTTTTTAAAATAAACATCTAAGCACCAGTAAAAATGAAGACAGTATGGGGTCCTCTGTTTACTTTGAGTTGAAATTTGCCAGGGTCAATCTTTTGCACAAACCATCCTATAATGAATGTGGATTTAGCCAAGAGCTGTTTTTCTCTTGTGAAACTCCCATTTTCTCAAATGTGCAATTGAAAAATCCCTTGGAGATCCTTTCCTTTGCTGCTAGTTCAGTTTTGTAAGTAGCTACCTGATTTTTTAAAAATTCTAATCTCCCTAAGTGCTTGCATCTTTAAAAAGACATAGCAAAATTTCTAAACAAACAACCAAAAAACCCCCACCCTGTTCTTAGAACCTGTTCATTTTAATATTCAGTCTGAGATTTTATTTGAAGAATTGTTAAGGTGCCACAAAACAGATACATATTGAAGGTATTATTATGAACTTTAGATTTGATGCTTGGGCACATTCTATAAACCGATTCTTCTCCCCGAAGTGAACTTCTCATTGCTGTCCATGATGAAGATACTGTGTTAAACAAATAGAATCAAGTTCTTTAATGTTAGCTGCTTGCCTGCTAGTTATTCCTGAGTTCATCTTCATCTTAATGTGGATGCATTTGCTAAGCATGCCAAGTCTCATTCATTTAAAGGGGAATTTTTGCTGGAGCAAAGTTGTGAATTTTGCCCTCTGTGGTTGCAGTGGCCAAAAGAAAATAATGTATAGATGACATTAAGTACTGGATTGTTCATTCTAGTCCTAAACATCTGTGCCAACAGTGCCCCTTCCCCCACATGCTTGCATAATACTGGAATCTCTTGATCATCTAGTGTCCTTGAGAGCTATATTTCCCCACTGTAAGTCCTTCGTTGCTAGCAATTATGCCATTGATTTATTTTGGAAAGGACTCATTCTTTATCTCTTTCACTACCTCTTCATATTTAATTTACTGAACATGTGTCAAAGGGCAGAAGTATGTGTGGTTGGGAATATACCTATTACTTTACTTACAATACTTGAAATCTGTAAGCTTAAGAGGTGTGGTGGGGAGACGTGGACAATTTAGCTAACCATTTCTTAAGATCTTTTGGTTTTGTAATTTATACAGAATTCAGGAGACAAGACTTTTGTAAAAAAAAAAAAAAGGGCTATTCTTTATTCCCTATGCAACTCTTTTAACTGTTGTAGTGTTTGACAAAATGGGATTTTTAAAAAAAGGCAAAAAAGTAAGAGAAAATTTTGCAAAGCAGGAAAAATAAAAGGTCTGTTTACACTGGCGTTTGCTGACTATCCTACCATACTCAGCACTTTTAAATATTGTTGTGTATGAAAATGTAGTTTAAAATGCAAGACAAATTATTTATAAAGGACATTCTTTTAATAAATACCTGTTTTATCTGAAAAGTGTTATTGTGTTATGATATACTTTATTCATGTTGGTTATTAATTTACCATTATGAATAAATTTAAAGGTATATTGATAGAATCATATCTTCGAAGATGTTTACATAAACAACTTTTTTTCTAAAGGAGAAGGTAGCAAGAAAAAAAAAAGCAAATATCTGCCTCCTCCTACTGTGAATTTCTCATAATGAAATAATTTAATGCTCATTATCTGAAATAACTGTGGTATTACATATTTATAACACCACAGTACAAGTTACATTTCCTATGGTACTATATATATATATATATATATATATATATATATATATATATATATATATTCTGTCTGTACATATTTATATGACGTGGATTCTGGTTTGTTATCGTGTTTGAGATGTTGAGATGCAACTATCTCTGGTGCACACAACTAGGTCTATGTAATTAGAAAATATTGTGCATGTATTCAATATTGAGATTTCATATTTTCAATGTTACTATTTGATGGTGACCTGTTAACCAGAAGCTATCTTTATAAGATACTTTTACTATAGTAAGGGAGATGTCAGTTTGACAGGACACCTTTCCTGAGAAACCTTAACCAAATAAAATTTGTGAGGGTCTGCCAATAGCACTTAGAATTATGGTACTAGACTTCCTTTTATGAGTATTTTGATCATGATATAGGAGATAAGATGTCGTATTTGAACTGTTTCCAAAATTACTAAGTATGTTGTTGCAGTGAGACTATGTTACCATAAGAGCCTAAATCCTGAATTTTTCTGGATTTATAGGTTGGTCTATTGAGCACTCTGCATTTTATATATACTTCCTAGGAATGAATGTATATTTTAAATCCTTCTGGCAAATAAACATATACACCCACACCACATAACCCTTGTGTCATTTAAAGATATACAAAAACTTTCTGCAATTAAGAGGAATAGCCAAATTTATCTCATTCCACTTTTGCATACCTCAATTTTCAGTTCTCTGAAAGGAATATTGACAGTGTTTTAAATGACAACATAATCTCATTGCTCTCAGTCAATTTGCAACATATGAGTAGCCAATGATCACACTTCTAAAATGATTATTTGTGCATGTACTATACAATACTTTTAATATAAATGAATTGCTTAATTATACTTACCACAGACAGAAATAGACTGAAGATGTATTTACTTCTTGTTTTGGGATTTTAATGAGAACACAAATATATAAAATAAATATAATGCTTTTGATTAACAGATCATTGTGACTAAGTTATATGTACAAGTGGTCATGAAAATATCATTTAGGTCTTTCATTCATCCAAGTGCAGTTGATGATTCTACAATTGTCTTTTTTAATGTCTTCCTGGTAGTCCCTCAACTCACAAATAATGTTTTTCATAGACATCCCTTCATAGGGAAGGGAGAATTATGGTCAGTAAAAGTGGGGTCTAAGTTGTAGTTATTCCCTCTCTCCATACTGATGCCATTTCGTATCATATTTCTTCTCTTACTAAATAATCATTATGTTGTTACTAGATAAATAAAAGTCCCATTAACCTTTCTATGGATGTGGTGCAGGAATTGTTTTATTAATATCAATTAATTGAAGGTTTCCAATGTACACCAATTATAAAAGAAGGAAAAAGAAATGCCCAGTGTTAGTATCTGAATGTTTCCAACATCATATAGTTGCCATATGACAAGACAGCAACAAACCTATTTGTTGCTTATAGGACAGTTAAAAAGTATAGAAGTTAATCCTTTCATAAATTCATGCTTTCAGGAAAGTTTTCAGTTTAGGGAAAAATATGAATCTTTGCAAGAATTAAAAGGGGGTACAATTTAATAGGAACTGGAATGGTGTGTGACGGAGTGATTGTTAAACATAGGTTCCATATTGTTGGACAGGAAGGCCTGAATGAACGCTGTTCATTGGGTTGCAATGGGTCAAACTTTGCAACTAACAACAATATTGTTGTCATGAGAAGCCCATGAATATGTCCATGAAGTTACCAGGAATCATATTCTATTTGGGTTGTGAAAATGTATGAAATCCTTTTATAATGCATTCTTTCTTTGTACTACAATATCTATAGCAGCGATGAGGTTTTGCAAAATAAGGGGCTACACTGTTTCTGGAATATTTTCTGGAGAGTAGTGGGTGGGTGACTTTCTTTTTTAGTTTTGTGTGTCATCTGCACTTTCATAGAAGAGCTGCCATTGGGGAATGCTCCCCAACCACAAGGCCAGTCACAAAAGCTTTTAAAATAGGGGTGCCTCCACTCTTGGAAATGTTTAAGAGCTGTGGACTTCAACTCCTACTTCATGCTGATTAGGGATTTCTGGAAATTGAAGTCCACAGGTCTTAATGTTGCCATGGGTAAATACTCCTGCTTTAGAAAGCAAACTAATGAAGCTGTTCTCTGCTACTTCTTCTTGTACAGCTTTACTTTTTTTTTTCCTGGACAAACATATACTTTCAAAGAATGCACTGGGCTATAGTCGCCCAACATTTTTATTTTTTAAAATCTCACAGGCATCCCATATGCCAGATGCTTTGCTATGCCCATCCCAGATTTCTAATCCTTCATTAATTTTTTTTTCAATTAAAAGAATCTTATAACAATGAAATCAGGTATATGAGGAAATCAGAGGAATGAAAAGAAAAATATTTGCTGGCACCCCACTCTCCCCCTATGTCCTAGATCAAGGCTCACACACTGCAGAATGAGCTATTTGAGCCAATGTGTTCCCAAGAAGACCAAATGTTGCTACTTCAATTTAATTTAATGGAACAGAAGTAGGAAAATTCTGAATGCATGATCAAGTACCTTTAGAGACAAGCTCACTTCCTTGTTACTTCATAGTGAGATCAAGATAGTTTTCTTGACAGTTTTCTTCTGTCCCATTAAATTAAATTGAAGTACCAACATTTGGTCTTGTTAGGAAAATATAGAAAGGGTTTTCTCTCTTTTCTTCCTGGGACAATTCTCACTGCCCATATCGTCTCATACTAAAACTCCTAAGAGGTCTCTCTCTCATCCAAATACTAAGTGAAATCCACCCTGTTTAGTTTCCAAGCCAAACTAAATCTGTCTGTCTGTCTGTCTGTCTATATCTATCTGTCTGTCTGTCTGTCTATTTGCTGCCCATTTCATAGTTGGAGGCAATTCTTTAAATCCAACTTAAGTTTTTATTTTATATTGTACATGAGCTTATGATGATATTATTTTATATCTGTTCATGAGCTTATGATGGCATAGGTTGTGCCCTCTTCTCCTGCTTGTCTCCACAACAATAATCCTAAGAGATGGGCTGGGTTGAGAGGGATAACTGGCTTAACGTCACCTAATGATCTGTAGCTGAGTGTATGAATCCTGTCCATTTAGGCAGCCGTCCTTCTGATATCCAAGAGATCTATCCTAAGAAGCACAATTCCACAACCACAACCAGATTTCTTTGTGGTTGGAGACGCATCTCCAGACTTGAGCATCAGAAACTATCCCCGTCTACAGACCCCTAAATAATAATGGGGAGATGAAAAGATTAAAAAGCTTAAAACAGTTGCCTGGCATGTTGCAGTGATTCCTTTCTTTTGAAAGAATCTTTTCAAGTTCATTCCTGGTTTCTTTTACCTGGGCTTTTCCATTCAAGGAAAATTCTAAACAAGCTAGTGAGAGGGCATAAATTATTTCCAACGATTCTATTTCTTGCAATTATCACTTGGGGAGGGGGGGAATGACTTCCCAGGAGGAAATAAATACTTCTCCATAGAGACTTGCACCTGCTGATCTGTAAACAGCAGAGCCCTTGTTTCCTCAGGAGCTCTGATACTAAGTCTTTCTTGAAATTACTCTGTAAATGTTTACTGACCAAATTAGAAATCCAAATTACTTTATACAGATCATGTAATCTGCTCCCCTGGGGATTAAACAAGCTCAGAGTTCTCTCTAGTGCATTAGAAATAATTGGTTATTAAAGTAGTCTTCTCTAAATTTCTCTAAACCAAACTACATTCATACATGAAGTTGGTTCAAATTGTTAATATAAAAGGAAGTGGTATAATCGGATTTAATTGTTCCAACTGATTATAGTTTAAGATTGCCTAACACAGATTTACAGATAACAACACTCAAATATAAGCAAGTTTTAATCTTCACATTTAGGTTATATACACTGCACTTTTATCGCACTTATTCCATAGTAAATATGTGCTGAATTGCACAATTTGCTTAAATCCATCAGACTTCCAGATGTTTTTGCAAGAGGCACAGAAAAAGCCTGGAAGTTGGAAGAACTATGCAGAAAAAAAACTTGCATCCTAGGTTCCGTAAACATCTGTTTCATACTAAACAGTGCAAGGCTCTTGTGTTATCCCTGAGTTCAGCAGCAGAGTATCAAACAATTGCTGCTTTATTTCCCTCAGATTTTCAGCAGGAAATGAAAGAAAAGTGACACATTGAAGATTTAAGGTCCTTCCTCATATCCTGATGGGGTGCCCTGCTCCCACCCTTGGGACAGCAGGAAAGTAGAAAATTATTATGGTTCTTTTACTATATCTTTTACCTGGAAAAGATGCTCAGCAAACTTGCTTCCCTCACATGAAGACCGTGGGTTTCTGCATCAGCTATTGGGAAAGTGGGAAGGGGATAGTTGAATCTAGCAATAGTAATGCTGGCCTAGTGAAATATCTTCCATCAGGTCAATAATCATTAAAAAAAGGGAGAGCGGGATATTGGCTGCTGGACAAGGGTGTCTTCTCTGATAAATGAGAAAGAAATGCTCACAGAGCTTCATGGTTGGATGAGAGGAAGCAGTCCTGTAGCAGGCCCAGTAAAGCAGAGATAGTATTCAGCAGGTTTTGACCAGTTCTGGAGAACCGGTAGTAGAAATGTTGAGTAGTTCGGAGAACCGGCAAATCCCACCTCTGACTGGAGATTGTACAGTATCCTTCCCCTGCCATGCCCACCAAGCCACACCTGCAGAACGTGTAGTTTAAAAAAAAAATTGAATCCCACCACCTGCAGTAAAGCCATGCAGTTGCTCAACCTCCATTACATTCTCGGGATGTTTAGAGAAAGGAAGGCTTGTTCCATTCAGATGGAAAGCACTAGTTCTAAATTGCTGATAAAGCAGGATAACAATTCTATATTTTGAAACATTTGGAACAAGGGCACTAAATATCTGAGAGCAGGGAAGCTAGAAATCACTACCTAATAACATACAAGTTTCACAGGGAGACACATCTTTTCTATTGAATGATGGAACTGAATTTAGTAGTCAGCACATTGTAACTAAAGAAAAGTGATGATCCAGCCCCTGCAGTGAAAGATGAAATAGGAAGATCACATCAGGGAATAGAACAAACAGAAATGGAAGGGACCTTGTAGATCATCTAGTCCAACCTTCTGCTCAAGCAGGAAACCCAATTCCATTTCTGACAGATGGCAGTCCAATCTCTTCTTTAAAACCTCCAGTGATGAAGCTCCCACAACTTCTGAAGGCAAAGCTGTTCCACTGGTTGATTGTTCTCACTGTCAGGAAATTTCTTATTTCTAGGTTGAATCTCTCCTTTATGTGGGGACTGAGTCAACACTAACTTGTTAGCACATAAACAGTCAACCCTGAGTGGACCTGAAAAGTATTAAGCCCAGCAGCACTTTTATATTCTCTTCCATGCAAATTGGGATGTTTGCAGAAAGGAAAGCTTGTTCCATTCAGTTGGAAAACACTAACAGATCCCTAACAGATTGGTCTGATCCAGCTTCAGTCTTCCTAACCAGAGGAATGGCCCAAGTGGAAACTCCAATGTGAGAGAACATGTCCTCAATAACAGGTAAGCTGACCACTTTGGAACCCTGCAGGCGAGACCTTACTTAATACAAACACTTTTGGGAGTGCCAGTATATTTTATCAGATACCCAGAATAAACAACTTAGAACTAAACTATCATTGAGAAGGGTGGAGAAAAGCAAGATCTGCCCTTAAAGACCACTAAAGATCATTAGAAAACTTCAACCCGAAGTCTGAATGCGCCAAGTAATGTGATGGTAAGAGCTGTGGTGACGCAGTGATTAGAATGCAGTACTGCAGGCTACTTCTGCTGACTACCGGCTGACTGCAATTTGGCAGTTTGAATCTCACCAAGCTCAAGGCTGACTCAGCCTTCCATCCTTCCGAGGTCAGTAAAATGAGGACCCAGATTGTTGCGGGTAATAGGCTAACCCGGTAAACGGCTTAGAGAGGGCTGTAAAGCACTATGAAGCAGTATGTAAGCCTAAGTGCTATTGCTAGTAACTGGTGCTAGATATACAGCACATGTAACACCATTTGTGCATGAGTTGCCCTGGTTACCAGTGGGTTTCTGGGTGCAATTCAAGGTGCTGGTGGTTACCTACAAAGCCCAAATGACGTGGGATCAGGGTACCTGAGGGATCACCTTTTTTTGAAAGCTTCTACCCTCCAGCTAGATCAAACAGGATGAGGATGCTGCAGATCCTGTCAGATACAATGTCAGCTGAGGGGAACTAGAAGGCAATTTTTTTCTACAGCAGCCCCTACTCTATGGAACATCCTCCCTTCAGAAATTAGAATAGCCCCAAACCTATTAGTCTTCTGTAAAGCTTTAAAGGGCCGGCTATGTTCCCGAGACTAGGGTGATACAAAGCCTCCTGACTATAATGTTAACAGACCAGATGTCTTATTTGTATGTACTTGAATTAGACATTTTAATGTTTTTATTGTTTTCATGCTTTTTTACTGTTTTTATTGTTTTAAGATATTTTAAGATTTTAATTGTAATATATGTTTTTCAACTGAGAGCTGGCCAGATTTGTTGGCTGAGATGGGCAGCTATAGAAATCAAATAAATACATCTCTAACGAGGATTTAAAAACATAAGAGTACATGAAGTTTTCCTTCCCTCCGGTTTTAATGCCTTCTGGCAGGCAGGACATATTCCTTTTAAATTTATTCCTCTAATTCTGTCACAGTTTGTTTGATTTAGAAAAGGAGTTTGTTTTTTTTAAGGACAGCTGTATCATTTTTTTTTCTTTTTTTTAAAGGACAGCTGTAACATTTCTCTATGGTTGTACTTGGGAGAGATTGAAAGATAACTCCGTATGACTTTGACCTCTTGAGGTCCCTGAGTGTTTTAATCAGCCAGTCCATAGTACCCAGCTGTTTCCCAATTCTTCTCTCTCCCCTATTATTTGTTATGGACGGAAATGATGGTCATAATGTACTAAACATATTTCTATGCCTCTGCCTTCAAAATTTAATAAATATAAATATAAAGAAAGAAAGGAAGGAAGGAGGGAGGGAGGGAGGAAGGAAGGAAGGAAGGATTGACTTTCCCTGGCTTATGTAGCACCAACACAAGTTGAAATATCCATGATTAACACAACTGCAACAATATGAAAATGAAAACTATGCCATATAAATCCAGATAAGATGTATAAAAGTAGAGTTGGCAGCAGCAGTCCCATCAGGGAAAGTTCTCTGAAATAGTTTGGATTTTGTGAGTTTTTGTGACTTTCTGAAAGACCAGCAAACAGGGATGCCTAGGTGCAATTGTGGAAAAGTCTAAATCAAGCTCTACTGCTCTAATTCAATAGTCCCCCACACGCCGCATTCATCTCGCTTCCGACCCATCCGAGCCCGGCTAAAGTCAGCGCATTTCCGATCATTTCCGAGCTAACCATAGGAAGCTAGTCAAGCTTCGGAACTACCTTCGGCAATTTTCGGCATTTGTCGCAGTTCTTCGAACCGGGTTTACGAGCGTCATCGAGGACCAATTAGCCTGGCCCTAACTTTTTTCTCTCTCTCTTAAGATTCTTAAATAAATTGACAAAGAGAGATGGTGATGACACCCATACATTATACTTCATGTTCACAAGCGGAAAAAAAATAACCATCTTTCTTTGAAGACAGACAAATTAACAGAATTGGAAGGGACCTTGTAGATCATCTAGTCCAACCTCCTCCCCCCAAGCAGGAGACTCTACACATTTCCGACAAACGGCAGTCCAAATATCTTCTTAAAAGTCTTCAGTAACGTTTCGCTTTTCAGCCAAGAAGCTTCTTCAGCTCTTCTTCAGCCCCCTTCTTTCCTTAAGAAGATTTGGGGTAGGGGTGACATGATAGCAGTATTCCAGTATTTGAGGGGCTTTCACAAAGGAGGTCAAATTATTCTACAAAGCACCAGAGGGCAGGGCAAGAAACAATGGTTGGAAACTAACCAAAGAGAGAAGCAACCTGGAATTAAGGAGACACTTCCCAACAGTGAGAAGAATTAACCACTGGAACAGCTTGCCTCCAGAAATCGTGGGCGCAAAAACTGGAGGTTTTTGAGAAGAGACTGGACAGTCACTTATGACCATTTTTCATGCTTTGCAGCATCCCCATGATCAACATTTGGAACTTGGCAACTGGCATTGTCTGATATTGTATAGGTTCTCCTGCTTGAGCGGAGGACTGGACTAGAAGACCTCCGAGGTCCCTTCCAGCTCTATTCTATTCTAAGGGGCAGGTGTTCCTTCTTTTGTGATATGACAGTGCCCCGCATACAAACGCGAACTACAACCTGAACTAACTCTCGTCCTCATTTGTTTCGCATTTCTTGTTGAATCTTGTTATCAGCGAGAGTGGAGGAAAGAGCGGCGACTTCCGATAGTCTAAGCGACGGGGACGGGAAGTGGAATCTTGATGCTGAGTTTGATTCCGGAATGTGGTGGTGCTTCGGCCGGAGTCGACCGGCCTGGCGGAAGTTCGCCGTTTCTTTTCCCTCGGTGCCTGCCGCCCGTTCGCGATGCGGCGGGCAAACCCTGCCGCGACGTTGGCTCAGCAGCCAGCCGGATTTACGTGAGCTGTTCGCCAGACCGGCACTTCGGCGTTTCTTGGATCAGCACTGCCAGCCGGAAGAGCAGCCCGGAGGCTTCCGTTCGGCGTTGGCGGCGCGGATTCGCTTCTTGGGAGACAAAGAAGAGGAGCTGCGCGAGACGGAGCGGCTGGCGCGAGAAGGTGAGACGGTCTCCGCCTCACGGACCGCCGCCGGATGGCTAGATTGGAAGAGGGTGACAGCAACCAGCCCGCCTGGCAGGGTCCCTGAACGGATTCGAACTGCTGAACTGTGCTTGCACTCTAACCACTGCGCCACATTACTAGCATATTCGCGTAGCCCGATTCTGAAGTTGAAGTTTCCTAGTGGTCTTCGAGGGCAAATCTTGCTCTTCTCCATCCCTTCCAAGGATAGTTTATTTCTCAGTGGTCTATTATTCTAACAAAATATTCTATATTTTATATCTATCTATCTGTCTGTTTTCCTTTTTTCCTTCCTTCCTTCCTTCCTGGTCTATGTCTGATAAAATATACTGGCACTCCCAAAAGTGTTTGTATTAAGTAAGATCTCGCCTGTGGAGTTCCAAAGCGGTCAGCTTATCTGTTATTGAGAACATGTTCTCTCACATTGGAGCTTTCACTTGGGCCATTCCTCTGGTTAGGAAGACTGAAGCTGGATCAGATCAATCTGTTAGGGAACTAGTGTTTCCCAACTGAATGGAATAAGCTTTCCTTTCTACAAACATCCCAATTTGCATAGGATACGATAGGATATAGAATAAATTGAATTGAATTGAATTGGCCAAATGTAATTGGACATACAAGGAATTTGCCTTGGTGCAAATGCTCTCAGTGTACATAAAAGAAAAGATACATTCGTCAAGAGTCAAGAATCGTAAGGTACAACACTTAATGATAGTCATAGGGTACAATAAGCAGTCAAATCATACTAGGAAACGGTCAGTATAAATCCTTAGGATACAAGCAACAAGATTACAGTCTTACAGTCATAAGTGGGAGGAGATGGGTGAAAGGAAGGATGGGAGGATTAATAGTAATAGTAATGCAGACTTAGTAAATAGTTGGACAGTGTTGAGGGAATTATTTGTTTAGCAGAGTGATGGCTTTCGGGGAAAAACTGTCCTTGTGTCTAGTTGTTCTGGTGTGCAGTGCTCTACAGCATCGTTTTAAAGGGAAGGAGTTGAAACAGTTTATGTCCAGGATGTGAGGGGTCTGTAAATATATAAATCTCGTCTGCCAAAACGTCGCTATAATAAAAGCACAAATATAAAGACGTGGGAAAATACCCAAAGAAATCTAAATACCATACATATAAATACCCACGAAAACATAAGAAAACACACACATATATATATATAAATAAATAAATAAATTATAAATATATAAAGAATATAAAGCGCTGCTGGGTTTAATTCTTTTCAAGTCCACTCAGGGTTGACTGTTTATGTGCTATCAAATTAGTGTTCTCAGTCCCCACCTAAAGGAGAGATTCAACCTAGAAATGAGAAATTTTCTGACAGTGGGAACAATCAAGCACTGGAACAGCTTAGCCTTCAGAAGTTGTGGGAGCTTTCAAGAAGAGACTGGACTGCTACCTTTCAGAAATGGTATAGAGTCTCCTGCTTGAACAGGTGGTTGGACTAGAAGATCTACAAAGTTGGACTAGATGATCTACTCTGTTATTCTGTTCCCTGACGTGATCTTGCTATCATTTTTCTTTAGTTATAACGTACTAACCACTAAATTCAGTTACATTATTCAATAAAAAAGACGTGTCTTCCTATGAAACTCAAGACTTGTATGTTGTTCTGTAGTGATTTCTAGCTTCCCTGCTCCGAGATATTTAGTGCCCTAATTCCAAATGTTTAAAAATATTGAATTGTTATACTGCTTTATCAGCAATTTAAAGAAAATGTGCAATAAGTATAATTCCAAAACGGTAAATATATGGTAACCAGATTCACTAGCAGTGAATAAACATAAACATTTGGTCTGGTTTACTCCAAATTTAAATTTTGTTTTAAAAGCAGATGGTAATCTGAGACAAAATGCCTTGGCCAGGGTTCTGAATTAAATGCTAGTTTATTACAGGTAATCCTGGACTTACAACCACAGTTGAGCTCAAAATTTCCATTAAGCAACACAGTTGTTAAAGAGAGTTGTGCCCCATTTTATAACCTTTTTTGCCAGTGTTTTTAAGCGAATCACAGCAGTTGTTAGTAATGCGGTTGTGAATCTGCCTTCCCCATTGTCTTTGTCAGAAGGTCCCAAAAGATGATCGCATGAGCTTGGTACACTGCAACTGTCATAAAATAATGCCAGTTGCCAAGCTTCCAAATTTTGATCACATGATCATGGGGATGCTACAACGGTTGTAAACATGAAAAATGGTCATAAGTTACTTTTTTCAATGCCACTCTAACTTTGAACTGTCACTAAATGAGTAGTTAAGTCGAGGACTAGATGTATACATTTCATATTTGTGGTTGATATCTGAATAGGAGAAGAGTTAAAAATACTAAATAGCCAAGAGACAGGAAAGAAATTGTGAACCAGAGAAAAAAGATTAATACTATTATGATAATAGTGTGCAATCCTATTCTAGATGAAAATGAAGATTTGCGGAAGCTTGCAGAAAAGGAAATTATTTCCTGTGAGGAAGAGATAGAAGAATTGAGACATCAGGTAAATCACTTACTGAAGCATGCATTTAAATTAAAGACTAACTAACTTCTATTTTGATAATATACTGTCAAATGCTATTATTTGGCAGTCTTCCTCTGCTGCCCCATTTCATGTCCGTTACACACACACGAACACACACTACATACTGCTGAATTTTGGTTCTTTTCAGGATTTAGTTTCAGGGAAGAATCCCGTGAATCTGGAAGAATTTTTGTTATGAATAAAAGCGAATATGTATGATTTGGGAGTGAACTGTTATTGACGCTTTCTGAGCTTAGTTGGTTTTTTGAAGATGTTTCATTACCAGGCTACAGTTTCAGTGAATTGGTAGTTGAATCTTATGTATACTTAACTCATCTAAATTAATTTGTCAACTAAGACTAACCAACTTTACGGTAGATTTATCCGTTGGATTTAGGAAAAAATATTTTAAATTTTTAATACATTACATAATGTTTAAAATATGCGCCCTGATACTTTTTCCTGACGACATTCGTTGCTGAAGGAAATTTTACTTTAAGTAAAAAAGGTCTTTTTATATATTTCAGATAGTATCACTTTTGATTCCTTCAGCGGAAACTGACAAAAATGATCTTGTCATAGAAGTGACTGCTGGAGTTGGAGGGCTGGAAGCAATGTTGTTCACTGCTGAGATGTTTGATATGTATCAACAGTATGCAGCATATAAAAATTGGACTTTTGATACTCTGACATATACTTCCAGTGTTATAGGCAAGTAATCTTTTGAAATTCTGGCATGTAATTCCAGTCCTATCAGCAAGTTGTCTTGAGATAACAAAAGAAATTTCCAAACTCTATAGTATGTAACAGAAAATTCTCATCTTCAGTATCCCTTCAGGAATGGAGAATCATATTATTTCAGTGCAGTTGTTTTAGAGAGCTTAAGAGTATTAAGAATGCTAGAGGTATCTCATGTAGTGGCATATTTTTATTTTACTTTAACGCTGCCTTTCTTCAGGTAGCTCACAATATAAGTACAATATAAACATAGCACAATAAAAATACAGTAAGGGAAATAAACAAAATACTAGAATCATGTGAGAGCATAGTATATGTCAGAAGTCAGGCAAATGGGACATGCAAATGGGACACATAAACCTACATGAAAAAACAACTATTCTTTCTTCATGAATGCCTACATCTGCATACCCTGCACATCATTGTAAGTTATAGACCTCCAATAAACTGCAACTAGGTGGATCATAGCTCAACAAGACACTCATGAACAACAGACTATACACGATAGGTAGGTAGACAGGCAGGCACTCTTGTGTTTCTGAACTTTGGAATAATATTTTTTCTAGAGATGTATACTTTGTGATTGCTTTTATTGTTTTTTTTTTAAACAAGGTGGTTTAAGACATGCATCTGCCAGTATAAAAGGCCTTGAAGCATATGGACAATTGAAGTTTGAAGGAGGAGTACATCGTGTTCAGCGCGTGCCAAAGACTGAGAAGCAAGGCCGCATTCATACCAGCACAATGACTGTAGCAATATTACCACAGCCAAGTGAGGTATGCAGTTACTATAAGTATTTGGGCCAACCTTCTGCATTTAGATAAGGGAATTCCATTCAATTATACTTTTTTCCTTACCTATTTAGAACATGAAGACTAATTAGTAGCATAAATAAAATCACAAAATCTTACAGCATAAATAATTTATAAATTTTGTTGAATTTGGGACGATTTGCAAATAGTCTGTTAGAGAATAAGCAAAGTGTCTCTTTCCCGTTCCAGATAACTCTCACAATCAATCCTAAAGACTTATGTATTGAAACTAAAAGAGCCAGTGGAGCTGGTGGCCAGCATGTGAATACTACTGATAGTGCTGTACGGATAGTTCATATTCCCTCAGGTATTGGAACATGACTTTCAAATGAGTGGACTTTTTTTTGAAATGCTGTCATGTTTTATCTGATGATGCTCAGTAACAAGATACATGCTTTATAGAAAATCTTAGCTATAAGTGTTGTCTCCAATTTGGGCTGAGGATTTATTTATTTATTTATTTATTTTATCATATTTTTATACCACTCCCTCTCCCAAAAAAGGGACTCGGGGCGGTGTACAGCCTACTAAAAACACATAAATACATTATAAATACAATTAAAAATATATTAAACGCGATTGTTCCGGCTGTGTCCCATCAAAACCACATACAACAATATAAAATCAGGGATCTTAAATAAAAATTAAAAATTAATTTCTAAAACCCAACTAGTTTAAAACCCAGAACCCATTTATTCGGCCAGGCCAGCCTGCCTAAAAAGTAGGGTTTTAACTGCGCGCCGGAAGGTCAGGATATCCGTCATAGCTCGTATCTCCGGGGGGAGATCATTCCATAGGGAGGGAGCTCCCACAGAGAAAGCCCGAACTCTCGGGGCCGTCAGTCGACAGCGGCCGGGCGGCGGTACCCCAAGGAGGGCAACCCTGTGGGAGCGTACTGGGCGGCGGGAGGTTGATGATGGTAGCAGGCGGTCTCGTAAGTACCCAGGTCCCGAGCCATGGAGCACTTTAAATACCATCAGTACCACCTTGAATCGAATCCGGAAGGCCACAGGAAGCCAGTGCAGCCTGCGGAGAAGCGGTGTAACGTGGGAGCTCCGAGGGGCACCCACGATCACCTGCGCGGCTGCATTCTGGACTAACTGCAACCTCCGGAGACTCTTCAAGGGGAGTCCCATGTAGAGAGCATTGCAATAATCCAGGCGGGAGATAACGAGGGCGGAAGTGACTGTGCGAAGTGCGCCCAGATCCAGAAAGGGCCGCAACTGGTAAATCAGACGAATCTGATAAAAAGCCCCCCTGGCGACGGCTGCAATGTGTTTTTCTAAAGACAGCCGTACGTCCAGGAGGACACCCAAGTTGCGCGCCCTTTCCACGGGGGTCAAGACCTCTCCCCCCACGGCCAGCGAAGGAACCAGCTGGCTGTATCTGGGCGCAGGAAACCACAGCCACTCGGTTTTGGTCGGGTTGAGACGAAGCCTGTTACGACCCATCCAGCTCCGCACGGCGTCCAGGCACCGGGACATCACTTCGACGGCTTCGTTGGGGTGGCCCGGGGTGGAGATGTACAGCTGAGTATCATCAGCGTACTGATGGAACTCCACCCCGAAGCCACGGATGACCTCACCCAGCGGCTTTACATAAATGTTGAACAGCAGGGGCGAGAGCACCGACCCCTGAGGGACCCCACATAGTAGAGGCCTCGGGGCCGATCTCTGCCCCCCCGTCAACACAAATTGCGAACGGTCGGAGAGGAAGGAGGTGAACCACCGCAACACGGTGCCCCCCACCCCCAACCCCCCCAACTGCCGCAGTAGGATACTGTGGTCGACAGTATCAAAAGCTGCTGAGAGATCTAACAGGACCAGGACAGAGGAACAACCCCTGTCCTGGGCCCTCCAGAGGTCATCCACCAACGCGACCAACGCCGTCTCCGTGCTGTGCCCGGGCCTGAAGCCCGATTGGAGGGGGTCGAGATAACTCACTTCATCCAGGTACTGCGGGAACTGACGTGCCACCACACTCTCAACAACCTTCGCAACAAAGCGAAGGTTGGAGACAGGACAATAGTTACATAACAATGCTGGGTCCAGGGACTGTTTCTTGAGGAGGGGCCGCACCACCGCCTCTTTCAAGGCAGCGGGTAACAGCCCCTCTCTCAAGGAAGCGTTTATAATACCCTGGAACCAGCCTCATGTCACCTCCCGAGTGGCCAAGACCAGCCAGGAGGGGCACGGGTCCAGCAAACAGGTGGTGGCATTCAGTCCCCCCAGTATCATGTCCACGTCCTCCACAGTAACAGGATCGAACTCAACCCAATTGACCGCAGCGATATCCACCCCCGCCCCCCTGCCCGGAGATGCCCAGTCGGAGTCCAGTTCGTCCCGGATCTGAGCGATTTTGTCCTGCAGAAACCTAGAAAACTCCTCAGCCCGTCCCTGCAAGGGGTCCTCCCGCGCTCCCACCTCCAGGAGGGAGCGGGTCACCCTAAACAGGGCGGCTGGGCGGTTTTCCGCAGACGCAATAAGGGTGGAGAGGTAAGATCTCCTCGCCATCCTTATCGCCACTAAATACGTCTTAATATAAGATCGTAATAGTGTTCGGTCAGACCCAGAGCGGCTAACCCTCCAACTGCTCTCTAGGCGTCTTTTCCGGCGCTTCATCTCCCTTAGCTCCTCAGAAAACCAGGGAGCCACATGGGATCGGCACCGGGTCAGAGGCCGCAAGGGCACGACTCGGTCAAGGGCCCCAGCAGCCACCCTGTCCCAGGTGGCGACCAAGCCCTCAACCGAGTCGTGTGTGTGAGCTTCGGGAAATGGCCCAAGCTCCGTCAGGAACCTATCAGGGTCCATCAGGCGCCTGGGGCGGTACCATTTTAATGGTCCCGCCTCCCTGCGGTCAGGGGGTGCGGAACGGAAGTCGAGCTTCAGGAGCGAGTGATCCGTCCATGACAGGGGTTCCACAACTATATCCCCTATACCCAGATCACTCTGCCACTGATCAGAGACAAAAACCAGATCCAAGGTGTGACCTCCCACGTGAGTAGGGTCCCAAATTAACTGGGTCAGGCCCATGGCCGTCATGGAAGCCATGAACTTTTGAGCAGTCCCCGAGGCACCGCCGGCAGATGGCAAGTTGAAATCCCCCATGACCATAAGCCTGGGGGTCCCAACCGCCACGCCAGTTATGACCTCAAGGAGCTCAAGCAGGGCCACTGCCGCATAGCAGGGAGCCAGGTATGCGACCAGCAAGCCCACCTGAACCTTGGGACCGAACTTCACGAAAAGGAGCTCACACCCGGTCATCTGAGACACAGTGGCTTCCCTCGGACACAGATCCTCCTTAATAACCACCGCAACCCCTCCTCCCCTCCCCTGGGCCCTCGGCTGATGAAAGACCCGAAACCCGACTGGGCACATCTCCACCAGAGGGACTCCCCCCTCCTGGCCCAGCCAGGTCTCGGTAACTCCCACCAGGTCCGCACCCCCCTCACAAATCAAATTGTGAATGAGAGGGGCTTTGTTAACAACGGACCTGGCGTTACATAACATCAGCCGGAGGCCCAGGGCCCGATTGCTCAGACCCCCTGGGGAACGGAAGATGACAAGGGGGTCGGAGCGCGCCACAGCAGACAAGCAGCGAGGGCGCGCTCCCAATACAGAATATGGCCCCCTATAACCGCCAAATCTGCCTCTCCCGCTCACCGTATTGATAGATTTAATTCCACCCTCCCCGGTGACCCCCCCCATCAATACAATCCTATCCGGATTCTGACTCTCCCGGCCACGCCCAACCCACGGCCTGGTCCCAGCCTCCAGCGAGTTGTCCCCCAACTCCCGCCCGGACTTTCCTAACCCCTTTAAAAACCTAGCTAAAAATTTGTTAAGATACCCCTCCCTCCCACGCTTCCTACAACCCCACCATCTCTCCGGATCCCACGATCCGTCCTTGAGATGGGCCTCCGAGAGCAGAGGGCCATTTCTGAGACAGGGGGACACATCTCAGGGCCCAAAGATCGTTCCTAGTATAAGATAGCGTCCCGGCCTGAGTCCTCTTCTGTAACTGACCCTGGCCAAGCTGAAAACTAACCAGCCGGGGCCCGAGTCCAGATCGAGACCACTCGGAATACAGCCGACTGGATGGAAAGGAGAAGCAGGACCTCAACCGCGGCGGTAGTCCTCCAGACCAGGCTCCAGCCGAGGCGGCAGTTCTCCAACCCCAACTCCGATGACACTTCTTCAGCCGTCCCGGCCCTAGCCATGGTACCAACCGCGGCAGCGGTCCTCCAACCCCGGCTCCGGTAGTGACGATGGTCCTCCAGCCGCCCCGGCCCTGGCCACAGCGGCCAGGATGTTATGGGATATAGAAAATTTCAGCACTGTAGCGTAAGATCAGGAAGCTAACCAAGATAAGCTCTAGTGAATTCTCACTCTGAAGTTGTGGAAGTACATGACTTGGAGTCTGTTTTTTCAGTGTTCCAGTTAAGACTGAGGAACACCGAAGAAAAAAATATATATGAAAAATGTTCTTGCTTTGGAAAGGATGATGTAATGTATACATTAGAGAATGCTAATTTTGTATACATACTATACATATATTATGTGAAATGAGATTATACATTGCTAACAATGCAGTCCAGTACATTTTATTTGCTGCATTCCCTCAACAATCTCTTTCAAACTTTCTCTTTTTTTACTTGTACCTCTACTACTATATTCATTTTCTTAGAACTAACAATGTATAGTACATTATATCTTTCACTGCATACAGACTTATAAAAAAAACCCATAAAAAGATAATTGGCTTCTGGTAGAATATAAAGCACATATATAAAAATATATAACAAAATTTGTCATTCCAGTCAAGACTTGTGCTGATTTTGCTACAGTTCAATGGCACATTTGTTTCCAAATCCTGGCATCCTATTCTTAAATTTAAAAATAGAGCATAACAATTCAGTTGTATGAGAGTCTTCTGTACTTATTATATCTTAACATATAACATACATTATTGTGCTTTACATGCTTCTGTTTTTGTTTTTTGTTTTGCCTAACTTCTACATCTCCTCTGTTGTAGGTATAGTATCTGAATGTCAACAAGAAAGATCTCAAATTAGAAATAAAGAAAAAGCTATGGAGCTTCTTCATGCCAAACTATATAGCATCAAACTTGAAGAACAAACAGCAAAGATACATACTGCCAGAAAGATTCAGGTAAAATGTGCTGCATTGTTCTTCAAATCTAAGGATGTTCTGCTGTAATAACTATGGCTAAATTTGCAGCTGAGGTGAGGGATGGAGTTAAGACTGGCTAGCTTGGAGTCTTTGCAGAAGAAAAAGCAATGGAAACTTGATCACCCTCCCTCCCCCAAAAATCAATCAGTCAGTCAGTCTGTCTGTCCATCTATCTATCTCCTTGAAGTGCTTGTCTGGTTGTTCTCAAGAGATTGCAGTTAGTCTAGTGAGATTCTTGTAGATTCAGCTCATTGTGTCATTCTGATTCCTTGCACCTGACACTACCAGATTTTTCTGAAGGCAAATCAGCAGTGCACTGATACACATTGTTTCACTGAAGCCTCGTTACAAAGAAAAATCAGAACTGGTGAGAAAAACTGTTTTTGTTAAAACATAAAGAAATAAAAATAATTGACAATACCATCCATGATTTATTTGCTGTACCTTGTCAAAGAACCTCAGTGAGCATGATCTAAATAGCAGACACCAGCAGACTGTTTTGTTAATAAGCCATTTCTTGTGGTGTTGGCTAAACCAGCTCATGTTGAAAACACCTGGATTATAATTTGGATATAGTTGAAATATAGTTGAAGTGACGCAGTGTGAATCCTGAAATGTTACTGAGCATTGGTAGAAGGAAAGAAGATGTAGTTGTGTAGAACAGCATTCTGCCAAATTGGTGCCCTCTGTTTGTTGGTCTTTCAAAATTTCCAGCCAAGAAGCTGGAATCATGAAAGAATCATGAAAATTGTGGCCCAAAACATTTTGAGGGAGGATAATTGTTTAAATTGTTTTGTCTCAATTTCTTTACTTTTTTCTCTTTTCCTATCCACTTTATTCAAAATTTCTCCGATTGACAAAAACCGTGTTTAGATGGAGATATGCAAAAGAGATATTATGCAAGTGTGTCATGCTTAAAATAATTGCCCTCTATGTGTAAATGTAACAAAAGTTCACTAACCTGCCTCCAGATTTCCTGTCCCTTTCTTGAGCAGTTTAGTCTGGAAGCTCTTCAGAACAGTGTTTTTTTGTTCTGCGTACTTTTTGCTTATATTGACTTTGTAAAGGGCTGTATGTATTGATGATTTACTTTTTTCATGGATACACGAATGCACACATTTTGTTGGATTGGGAACATTTCCTAAATACTAAACTTTCCAGACATGTAAAAACTTTACTGATTAATTTTTCCCCCTGTTTAGATTGGGACCAAAGGAAGATCAGAGAAAATCAGAACTTACAATTTTTCCCAGGATCGGGTTACTGACCATAGAATAGGCAAGTCAGTACATCACATCGAAAGATTCATGCTGGGAGAAGAACTGCTAGATGAAATGATAGAGTCCCTAAGAAGATACAGTGAATATGAGGTGTTAATGGAAGTTATTTCAGAAAACGATGCAAGCAGACCAAAATGACCTTCATCAAATCCTAGACCATAGGTAGGAAAGTGCTTTCAAACTAGTTCACTGCATATGTTTGCTTGCACAGAATTGATTTACAATCCCATATCAATTTATTTTGGTGCTGCTTAACACCCAAACTACAAATACTGATTACCTCTAACAAGGGGTTGAATGCACCCTATCCCATGGCCTGAGAAAAGTCAGGTATTTAAGGCCTTCCTAAATGCCATGATACAAGCTGTCTATAGCTTAGGGGGACCTTATTCCATAGAACAGGTGCCACAAGAGAAGCTATGCTTCCCAGGTCCTAAAAAACGACACTGATCAAAGGGACCTGGAGTTTGCCCACTCTTTTGGATATTACTGACTGGGCAGAAACCACAAAAAGTAAGCAGTCTCTCAAATAACCAGGCCCATGCCATTTAGGGTTTTATAGATAACTACGGTAGCACTTTGAATTTCATCCAGAAGCATACTGGCACCTGGAGCAACAAACGGAAGTCAAATGGGCAAGGCTAAAAGCATGCTGAGACTAAATGGCTCAGTTTGTCTGTTTTCTATTTTGTTCTTGAAGGATTTTGATGTGTATATTAAATGTATATGCTGCTCAATTTCCAGTGACTCTGAATGGCATGAAAGTTATTACTGTTGTGAAGAGGCATCAATGTTTCAGGTAGAAACTGTTAAATATATTTATTTAATTTATACAGCTGCCCATCTCAATGAGTAACTCCAGCGAATCTATAATTCTGGTTAACAGAATTAAAATAGAACAAAAACAATAGTGAACATTATAAACATTAAAAATTCAGGCAGCCAAGAAACAATAACCCAAATCACTAACACAACCAAGAAGCCAAATTCTAAAAACTGGGTTATTATAGCTTCCGTACTTGGATAATGGTGAGAAATTAGAAAACTGAGAATATGCCAGTTTTCAAGTACTTGGTCATAGTCAACTGTGAATTGAAGTGTTTATATATTTGTTTTATTTCTAGCCATTCTAAATGGCTCTAGGCAAGTAACAGTAAGAAACACCAATAAGCTTCCAAATAGTAAACTAAATATAGTATCAAAATTGTACAAAAAATGAACATAGACTTGTGTGCCAAATAACATTTTCAAACACAGCATACCCTCCTGTGCTTGATGGAAATAACCAGATTTTAACCAGGTCTTGATCTAATTATGTCTTTGCAATGTTGCATGAGTACATAAATGAAAATGGTAGAAATTGATGGATATAAGTGAATTATCCAGACTACTTTGGATATATCAGGCAAAGTTCAAACATTATTTTTTGGAGATGTCCATGTTCAAGACTGCACTCAGTCAGCCTGATTGAAATCATTTCCCTTAAGAATTTATTCTTTGCTAATAATTATAGGTGGGGTTCCTTATCTTACATATAATAGATTTGTCTGCGTTGCATCAAAGATGGAGGAATCCAGGACTTTACAGATCTAGCGGCTTTCATTTTTAAAAATCTTTTAAAAGGGTACTCCTGAGTAGCAGCAACATTTTTTCCAAATTCTTTTTAAATTTGAGGGGAAACACTCTGAGGTGCTTTCTGACCTTTTGGACAGAAACATTTTCCTGCAAATGTTTCATTACCCAAGTTAGGTAACATCATTAGTGCTAGTAATGAATTTTGCTCTCAGCTCTCCTTTTCCATTTAGGTAGTCACATATACTTGTTAAGCGCAAGTCAAAGTAATTGTCTATGTTAAGAAAAGGAGTCCCTGTATAAATGATAAGGAATATATATTTTGTAACAACTTTTACTTGAAATAAATTACATTGAGAATTGTCTTTTAAGAATTGGATTTTTCTGAATATTAAAACAGAAAAATTTCCTTGACTATGTAACCTTTATTCAGAAGCAGATTCAGGTTTGCATCCATGCTTCTATTTATTGTCTTACTTTGTCTCCTGTTTTTGCAGAAAAAAATAAACAGGGCAGTGTAGTTGTAAATGATGAAAACAGCTTACCCTCTCCCATTAGACATTTCACTGTAGAACTACCCTACCAGAAATAAAGAGGATTGTATTCCTTTACATATGCATTAGCTCTCTTAATGATATTGCCAGGTCATCTCCAAAGAGATTTTAATGAAAAATTGAAGCATGGTTCAGGGATATCTGTTTAACTTTACTAAATATGATGGGATTTCTTCATAGATAACATATTCTACATGGGCTTTTAAATAACCTTGGATTTTAAAATATATAATATAAAAACAAAGGGAATCCTATCTCAAAGCTTTTTACATGTGCGCTTGTTACTGTGAAAGGGCCATTTCTGATCAATGCCCTTACTTTGAAGGATGTAAATAATTGTGGGAAATAAGTGCATCATTCTAATGCAGGGGTCTTCAAACTTGACAGCTTGAAGACTTGTGGACTTCAACTCCCAGAATTCCTCCTCCAGTCATGTTAGCTCAGGAATTCTGGGAGTTGAAGTCCACAAGTCTTAAACTTGCCAAGTTTGAAGACTCTTGTTCTAAAATCACATATTGTGCCTACATAATGTAATGAGAAAGCATGGTTCCCCCAGTAATACTGGCAAACAGTAAGATAACGCAGGGTCACTGGGGAGAAGTCAAGGAACTTTCTATCGGTCCGATGCTTTGTTTGGATGACCATCGCTTGCCTACTTATGTCCCGAAATTAAAAAAAAAAAAAAATTTCTTGGAAGTTTTGGGTAAAATATATAGGACGGGGTCCTCGAATATTACAGGGAATACTTTCCAAATCAGGTGCCATTCGGAATAGACTGTAGCTCCATCTTACCAAATTTAAAAAGGACCAACTTGCATCCAAGTTGAGTTACTTTAGAAAACGTGCTAAGAATCGCGGCGGCCCAAATAAACGAGTTTCCCCTTAACGGCCAGTAAACCCGCAAAAAAAAAGAAAAAGACCGAAAAGAGATGGGATCGGTGCCTTAATAATCCGGCCACAGGATTTTTTTTTTTTTAACCTTCGCGCCCTGTAGCCACATCCCGTCCCCGCGCTCGTCGTCTCAGGAACCCGGGGGATGGGCACCAGACACCCAAAGGACCACGTCCAATAGAACGTCCCCGAACAGAGGGAGAGCGCGCGAGCCTTGTCGCACTCCTGGGCAGGCGCCGCAGCATCTCCCGCGCTCTGGCGTGTCTTAAATCTACACCACCCCCCTCAAGAGAGGGCAGAAGCGCGCGCTAGACGACCTCTTTTTTTTTTTTCTTCACCTTTCCCCGCGCGCGCTCAGTCTTTTAAATCCCTTGGCTGGAGCTGAAGGCTGGCGGGCAGAAATGGGAGGAGACCCTTTCAACGGCAAGGCACGAACCGGCATTGGCCGCCGCCACTCGCTTCTCGTTGATTGGCTGCCGGCTTGGCTAGAGCTCCTCCTAATTGGCTCTTCGGGTTTTGGATACCAGATTTAAACCTTTTAAAAGTGCCCGGAAAGGAGATTCCACCCAGAGCAGACGGAGACTGACTGACTTTGGGGGTGGGGGAAAAAAAGAAAGAAAGCGCGAAAGGAAGCAGCGCTTTTTGCCGGCTAGAAAACCAGCTACTTCAGGTACCGGGGCTTGTTGGAGGCTTATTTTGCGGGAGAACCGTGGCTCTTATTCATGATGCGGCCCTAAGCGGATTGCTCATCAAGCGAGCTCGGCTCTGATCCCCACGACCACGAGACTCGAATGAATGGACTGGCCCATAAGGGATACTTAGTTCTGCGGGGTGGGGGAAGAGAAGGAATACGGGACTGCAGCGGTGCAAAAAAAAAAAAACCCCACAACCCTCCCGCCCCAATCGCCACGGATTGAGAAACTGACGCGGGCAGAAAGTCCCGCCAGCGGAACAAGCCCATCGGCTTCTTCCCGCGTCTTGGCCGGAGGTGCCTGCAGGAAAACCTGCATCACTTCCCAGCATGTCCTTGATCCACTGTACCGGGTTAAAAAAAAAAAAAACATTGTGGGGATAGGGGGGTGGGCGATCATTTCCCCCACCCCAGTTCCCCCAATTGTCTCCTTTTTTTTTCCTTTCCAAAAATGCAGCAAAGAAAACTTTGCGATGGGAAGTGGGGGGGGAACGACTTGGATCCGGTTGGGGGACGGTTCCTTCTTTCTCCCCCCACCTCCCCAATATCTCTTTCTTGGGAGACCGCCTCGCGGAGTTAAGCGCGCCCGGCGGGCTCCATTTCTAAAGAGCTCGGGGCGGGTTTGAGAGCTCCCTCGCTTTTTGCTGGAGCGCGCCAGTAAGCCAGATTGGATGGCAAGGGCAGTTGGCGTGGCTTCTGCGGCCACTGAGCTTTTCTTCCACCACCACCCGACCTTGATTGAGCACTTTCCTACGGTAAAAGAAACGGAGGGGGGAAGGGAGAAGCTGGATTTTTGAAAGGCCCCGAGCAAGAAACTTAGCAGGGGCAGAACTCCCGCCCTCCCGTTCGTCCTCTGCCTTTAAAGGGGTCTTTTCTGTCAAGCTGGAAGCTTAAAATTTTGGGAGGGAGGAAAAAAAATGAGCTGGATTAATCCCACCAGGCCAGGCAAAAAGAGAGAGTTGGTGTGTGGCCTCTGACAGGATCCCATATATAGCGGGGGGGGGGGGGGTGTCACAAATAGGCAGACACTTGTATCCTCTGTGATGGTTTAGTTTGGAACAGGTCATGTTCAATCCTTTTGTCTTTAACCTGAATCCTGAGTTTCATGAGGAGGCTACATAAACCAAAATTTAAGCAGTGGGTTTGGCTATATGCACAGCCTAGGTGTCTGAAATGTGCTGCCCTTCCTGGTTCTCTTATCAATAATCCCTTAATAATAAAATAATACTTTTGAAATTATCTTTATGGCTCCCCGGTTTTCTTTTAACTCCTTGAACTTACAGAAATCTGGGTATTCTTCTCATCCCCATTGATTGATAAGGTATTCATCCAAAGCACATGTCTTTAAATAGCTCTTGCCATGCAGCAGTTGTGCAATTCAGGCAGTTTCAAAAGTGGTTCTGAAACTGACAGAGTTCATTGTCTCACATATATGAAGGCACTATAACTAGGTTAGAACCAAAATGCATATCCTAAGTGATGACTGTATTATACTATCCATAAATGATACCTGCAATTGATCCTTTTTCAAATTCACTGAATGATATCCTAAATGTGTAGAGCCTATTAAAATACATCTGGAATGGCTTCCATTAGCAGATTGGGGTAAGGTCATTTTTCCTCCCTTGTGTAACCTCCACATCTATAACAACTCTGGGGACAGAAGGGAGAGAAAATTGTGATGTGAGTGAGAGTTATTCATGCTTAGTTGGAGTCTATCAAATCCAGCTATATGGAAAAAGATATCTAAATTGCATTGCTAGTTTCCTTGAGAAAAGTTCTTTGTATTTTGGGATAAAAGAAAGTTGTGTACTAACCTTTACTGAAGTAGAGTTTTCAGTACAAGAACAGTTGGAAAAGGTTAGACAAAGCTAGTGCCATGTGTTCTGATTAAAAAAAAATAGATCAAAAAAATAGATCAATCTTACCCGTACAGGAAAACCACTGTTAGAATCTGAAAAATGGCTGACCAAATTCAGAGTCCTTAAGCAGATGTGATTTGCTAACACCTTGCCAATGCAGGAAAACCACTGCTACAGAATGGCCAGGAAAACTCACAATCCTTAAGTAGATATGATTTATTAACTACTTAATAGGTTATTATATACCAACATTGTGTAACTTGGGTTCCTCTAATCAAATTTGTGATAAACATACCATATTTATTGCCATCTTTAATTTTAGTTCTGTTGAATTGGTCTGTATGGAAATCTTACTAAGTTGCATATATGCAGAATAAAACAGTATTATTTTTGTTTTGTCTGAAATCAAATGCCTTGCCACTTGTATTAATCTTTTCTATAAAATGCCACATTTCCACATTTCTACTTACAATTATCAACAAAATAATCAAGAAGTATCAAAATGAAGGCAACAATTTGTTGATTTTGTTTAAGAAACACTGTTCTTTACTTCATCTAGTTTACAATAATGATTTGGACTAACATGTATTTCTTAATTTCAGGGAACATTTGAAGAGCTACCCTAACCACTGAAAATGAAACGTGATTTTAATTATACCCATGTTTACTGTGGATCTTTACCATTAAAACTAACTGGAACAGAAGTAACACCAGAAGAGCCTTGCTCTGAGAGTTATAGTGAAAAATGCAAAGACTGTACCAAAGAAAAACTGTTCTATGGTGACCTGCATCATGGAAGTCCCAAAAATTTCAACTTCAAAAGTGGAGAAAAGCTTATGCAAAATAAAGAAAACCAAAAAATATCATGGGGGCATATTGAGAGTTCCAATGAAATTGACAATGAAAATGAAGACAGTGGCTACTCTTCTTTGTTGGGTATTCAGCACAAACCCAATGATAATGATGACAGTGTGTTATTAGCAGGGAATATCAACAATATACCAAATCATAGTTTCAGTCCAAGAAAGAATTTACTACCAGTCCTCCATTTTGAAGAACTTGTCTGCTCAACTTTGAAAAAAACTAGCAAACGGAATCCAAAGTCATGGGCTCTTGTCTTAGATAAAATGGCTTCAAGGAAAATGGAATTTGTGAATCTGATTGGCAAAAAAATGGGATTAGATAAGCTAGATATTCTTGGAGAATTATTTCATGGGAAATTCAGACATCTGTTAGCAAACATCTTAATACACCTTAACCATACAGACTTGATAAAGTAAGTTCACAATGTTTTGTTTTCCCTTGGCAAAATAAATGCAGGTTAAGCTACACTGTATTAAATTTAAAGATTTTCTTAAAGCCCATGATATGCTTTCTTGGGCAATGTGCTAGTTTTCATTACGTGAAAATATTTCACAAGAAGACAAGCTATATCAAAAATGTATTTCATAAATGGAACAAGATTTGCATATGCCTTACAGCATGGGCTGTATGCTCACATAAAATAACTATCTAAGCATTTTTTTTCCTAGTTATAGCATTAGCGCTACAGTACTGAAGAGAATTCTGACATTTGCAAATATACTAGGATGAGCTTTAGATATAACTCACAAATTCATTGTTGGGGCAAAAGAAAATGCATTCCTAAAGGTTAAGCAATGAAATTTTTTATCATTTTTCTTTTCTACATTTTTAATGAAATGGAGACCCTTTCAGAAAAGGATAAAGGGTTTTCCAGTGTCTACATTGCTCTAGTTCAGCGGTGTCAAACTCACGTCACGTGACGTATCAGGACTTTTCCCTTTTGCTAAACCAGACATTGGCGTGGCCAGTGCGTGATGTATCCGGTCTACAGGCCGGAAGTGTGATAGCACTGTTCTAGTTGATACTTTCCTATATCTTTAAGGAAGCAAGTCCACTGAAAGCAGTAAAGGACTGGTTTTTTTTAAAAGGCTTATATTAATATGCGTATTGAATGTTTCTATGGTTTCTGTTAATAGAATGCTGTCTGATTTTAACTATGGGTTTTCTTTCCACAACAGCATGGCTAAAGTCAGCATTACATGGAAGAAAATTCTTCTTAGTGACAAGTGGGCTTTCCAGATGTATAACAAAGCACTAAAACTCAGTTTGGTAAGTCTAGTGCTTCTCAATCTTTATCACAGAGACCTGATTTTTTATAAACCAAATCCCTGTAAACCATACAGCAGGATGTAGGAGTTTAAACATTCAGTTTCTGTTTCTAAACAGTAGAAGTGGTTAAAATAATATAAAGAACAGTGTGTCACAAAAATTTAATTTTTGTACGTAAATATTTTTTAAAACTGAAAAATAATGTGCAAGAAAATAAATTTGCCGAAAGAACCATCAGGGAGATCTTCCTGGAGAATTGCTTTCTCCAAACATTACTGTTTATACTGAATGTCTGCCTGAAGGTGTAATGGGCAGACAATATCATGTAACAGGTGGTCCCAAACTGACTGGTTTGAGGTTGAGTAACTGGCTTTGGGTAAAAAGGCTAAAATAAGAAACCACTTTAAATTCAATAACATAAGTTAATTTTATGATAAACAGAAAAACAGACTTTTTTCCAGGTGGAATCAAGTTGGGGATTGTAAGGGAAAAAAATATTAGTTAAATTTTCAATTCCCCAATCATTTCTGAAAGGCTTATTGACTGTACAGTATATGGAGAGATGAAAACATGTTATGTGCAAGTATAGTAATGAGTTACTGTATTTTCAGACAGGAGCAAATCATTGTTTAATGATTTATTAATGGTTTATTAAAAATTTCTTTTCTCCACAGAATAGCAACACAGCAGCTGCCAAACAGTCTGATACACGGGAGTATGCTCTCCATCGTGAACCATTAACGTATATTCAGAAAGTAGCATCTACACAAATCAACTTTTCTAAAAAAACATCCCGAATGAAAGCAAACACCCAGAATAATCAGAGTTCTTCTTTCAGCCGGCATTCACAATTTTCTGAGGTAATATAAAATACAAATATTTTAATCTTGATTTAAAATATATACTGAAAGTACAGGAAACCACTTATTAAGATTGACAGACTGAGCTGCAGAAACTTTTGGAGCATAAGCAAACTCAAAGGCAGGAGAAAAATTGGACTATGCCTCTGGGCATGCTCATAGCAAGGAGTTTTAGTATCACAAAGTTTGGGAACCTTCGATATACACTGATTAACATGTAATAATGAGAAGTGATAAACTTAGTTTGAATGATTCAATCAAATCATTGGCAACATGGACAAGAAGTTTGCCCCAATTCTTAATTTTAATGTTTCAAACAATTTGTAAATTGTCCAGAGTCCCTGGGAGCTGAGCACTGATTATATTTTACAATGGTAAATTATTGGTACAATACTCCAATTTTAGGGACTACCATAGCTAGTGACCATTTGTAAATAAGACAGTAATTAAAAAAAATCATTCCCCAACCAATAGCAATAGCATTTAGACTTATATAACTGCCCCATAATGCTTTAGAGCAGCCCTGGCTGTTTACAATGTAGAAGCTTTATTTGCATATTACCCCCAACAATCTGGATCCTCATTTTACTGATCTCAGAAGGATGGAAGGCTAAATCAATTTTGACCTCTGTCAGGATGGGACTCAGAATGTGGGCAGAATTTTGCCTGCAATACTGCATTTTAACTACTGCACCTCCACAGCTCATTGGAGTATTTACAGCCAAATTTCATGTGTCTGACAACAAAAGCTTTCAGTGTGAAACTGATTATCATCTGGTCAGTTTGAAGCTGCAGTGCCAGCTGGCTAGAGACTTATAATCAACTAATTTAAGGTCACAGAACTGAGCTTCTTAAGAAAATGCTATGTTACAAAGAAAAGCAACTCGGGAAGCTATAGCCTATTTAGGCAATCTCTATCTGTGATGGAGGGAAAATAAAACAGGCCTTGTACAAGAGAACTTCATCTGGATGAGATGGCAACAACCAGTGATCTTTACAGCATCTCTTTCTCAATCACATGTTTATTGGGAGTCATTTTACCTATTGAGAAAATCACAGATTGGTCATTAAACAAGGACAGAATGAACCTATCTCTTAGAATTTTCTAAACATGTTCCATATGGTTATTCTAGGAAAGAAGGTTAAAAAAATAACTTCAAAAATACATGCTGGATTATGTGTTTTGTTTTGTTTTTAGGTTGCAAAGACTTTGAAAAATACTGAAAGTCTGAAAGTTTGCCATCGCTGTGGTTCCCCTGCAAAATACGATTCCCATCTGCAAAGGGCAACGTGTGTCCGAGAAAGCTGTAGTTTTGACTTTTGCACAAAGTGCTTGTGCAGCTACCATAGTGCCACAGATTGCATCATTGGAAAACCTGTAAAAACGTCTTTCAGACTAGGACCTCTTCCTTGTAGCAAAAAAAGCAAACAGAATTTACGGAGGCTATAATTTTCCTGACATAAATTTTAGCTAGAGTATCATATTTTGCTTATAGGTTCAGAAGAGGAGTGGATGTGAAAGTTGTGGTTGTCTAATTTAAAAAATGCAGTGATATTTTAAAAATCAATTTTAAAATTTTTTTCAGATGTCTTCCTCTCCCCTTTTTAGAAGGATGTTCAACAGAATTTTTAAACTACTTCTAGGTTTACATGGGAATTGTACATGACAACCATGACTTAGCAAATAGACTAATAGTGGATTTTTATTAAATGTTACCATTACTACCCCCAAATTATTTTTAAAAGTTGTTTGTTATATGGCGTCTAATTTCATGCCTTTCAGAGTTTTACAGTACAATCTATAATAAGCAAATGATATTTAATGTATTTGCAATGCCAAATTTTTATTAACTGAATTTCATCTGATGAAAAGATTAAATGTATAAGTAGGAGAAGTTTTTATAACCACACTTGTCCTGATAGCTGCTGAAATAGTGTTGTCCTGTCTCATTTCATTTTCATTACTAGGTAAAGATGCCTAGAAATGTATATAATTGTAAATACTTAAATATTTGTTTGTCTACATGAAAAATAAAAACTATCTTTATAAATAAAACCATCTCTGCTATGTGAATGTTATAGCTTTTAAAGATTAATAATGCCTCTATGGTGCCCATTAATCACTTCAATTCAATGCTCATTAGGTTGCCCATTGAAATACCTTCATGCATTTGGAAGCTGGGTGGTTAACAGGAGCACTGATTGCTCATGAGGGTGTACACAGGTCTTTTCTAATTATTAAACTATGCTATATGAATAGGAAGGAATAAATAGAATCTTCCTGATAGGTCCTTTGCAGAGAATTATGTTCGTAAAAGGATAGAGATGTTACTGTAATTCGCCAGAGGTTGAGGAATAAAGCTGTCAACATACTTTACCATTGACAACCATCCGAGGCTGTTGCGTGTTATAATTTGGTAATGCCTTAGTTTTTCATTCCTGTTAGAGATAACAAATCTTTTCTCCATCATTTAGGGCAGGACAATGCATTATTCCCCTTTTCCCTGAGATCTGGTATATTCCATTTTGGCTGGCCTTTATTTCACAGAACAACACGAAATATTTCACAGCTAGAGAAAGCAATCACAAATCAAGGCATCTTCCCTTTTTTTATCCCAAAGCTTTAAAATACATGGGTTCATACTGACAAACTGCTACTTTACCACCCAATAAATAGAATTTAAAAACTGGCCAAGGGGAAGGTTCTAAAAAGTCTCAGCCTAACTCAACCTCACAGGATTGTTGTGAAGAAAATAGGAAGAGGAAAGATTATTAGATAATGATTTCTGCCTTGAGTTAATTAAAGCAGCAGCCCTTAACCTTTTGGCACCAGGGACCGGTTCCATGGAGGGGTTTTTCTGCAGACCGGTGGCATTGTTTCATGTGCTTCACTTGTTTGGGCAGCCCGGTTTCTGGGCTGCGGGTTGGGGACCCTTGAAATAGAATAAAAGTGGGATTAAAAAAAAGCTTTCTAAATAATACGAAAGCAACCAAGCCAGTGTAGATCTTGTTTCATTTTTATAAACTTCAGAAGCTCAGCGAAACACATCATATTTAAAAGGCATATTTAAAAGTAGAACTTCGTCTACTGCTTTGTGTAAAGCAATACCTACTTGGGTTTGGCTCTAGCAAAACGGAGGTCCCGTTAGTCACTATAGGAGTAGCTTAACAATACCATCAGTATATAGACAATATCTGTTTGAAAGAATTAAATCTCCCAATAATCTAGCACAGAACTTGGAGACAGAGGAGAAATATATTAACTAAGTTGAGCACGATGTCTGGAAACAAGGCTGTTTTGAAACAATTTTCCAAGTTCCATAATAAAAGAATGGCAACCAGTCTGATGTGACTCAGGAGAAGAGAAGGAAAAATGGGACTTCGGGATGCACACAAAGAAAATGAGATCTTTCCCCCCCCTTCAATTGTAACAGTCCTTCAGATACTCAAAAGAACATGCCAATCACAGGACTTGGGATGATTGTAACACTTGAAACAGCATTGAAATTGGTGTTTGTTCTGAATAAAGGATCAAACCAGTATCTTTTGGGGTGTTGACTCAAATGAAAGTCTGATTAAACTATGTTTTTTTTTATTGGTAAAATCAAAATGACCACTTTAAGCTCCAAAACTTTTGTACACCCTTAGGTTTAGAAACCATGAGATCTAATTCCATTGCATCTTGTGTGACCCTCTCTCTTAGATCTAGGAAGCAAGTAAGGAAAATCTGTTTCCAAAACCTTGTCAAGAAAAGTGTAGATCTTAGCAGAATAACAGAGTTGGGAGGGACCTTGGAGATCCGCTATCCATCCCCCTGCTCTAGCGGCAGACCAGAAAATGGCTGCCCAATCTCTTTTTTAAAAGCTCCAGTGTTGGTGTATCTACAATTTCTGAAGGCAAGCCGTTCCACTGATTAATTGTTCTCACTGTCAGCAAATTTATTCTTAATTCTAGATTGGATCTCTCTTTGGTAAGTTTCCATCCATTACTTCTCTTGCCATCAGGTGCTTTAGAGAATAAGTTGTCTCCCTCTTCTCTAAGACAACCCCTCAAACATTAGAAGGCAGCTTTCATGTCATCCCTAGACCTTCGTTAAACTAAACATATCCGGTTCTAGGGATAGTATTCAAATTTTTTAACAACTGGTTCTGTGGGCGTGGTTACATGGGCATGACACGTGATTGGGTGGGTGTGGCTTCTTGAACTGAAACAACTGCTTATTTTTAAGCAATGTTAAATTTTCTTGAAGTTTTACATTCTTAGCAATCCCATAGTCTGAAAAGAAAAGGACCACAGGATGGTGCTGTTGCCTATTTTATGACCAAAGAAATGCAAACATGACTTGAGGGAAGCAATTTCCATAATCTCAGGTGAATATTAGGGAATCAGAAAAGGCCTTATTCATTGTTTTCTTTATGATGTTATGATGTGCTAGGGTAGAGCCAGCACCACCTCAAAAACGTTATAGAAGACCAGAAAGGAAAGGAAGTGTAGGGAAAGAGGGAGACATGGCAATGGTGGATTCAATTTTTTTTTTTTTACTACCAATTCTGTGGGCGTGGCTTGGTGGGCATGGCAGGGGAAGGATACTGTAAAATCTCCAGTCAGAGGTAGTATTTGCCAGTTCTCCAAACTACTCAAAATTTCCACTACCGGTTCTCCAGAACTGGTCAGAACCTGCTGAATACCATCTCTGAGACATGGACATATTTATAAGATTCTGAAACTTCACAATCTTCTAACCAGGGTATTATTGAGATTTTATTGATACATCTACACATACATATATATGTGAACCTGGCAATTTCTGAGAGGGGGCTGGGGCTAGGCTAATGTGCTATAGTCACATTATATCTTACCAAAAACCCTTTCACATGCTAGCTAAAAGTACAAAACAATTGTAACAGTATTTCAGTCATTTTTAATGCTTTTTGGATAGTTGCTAGAGCATAAACCACATGAAGGCTGTATTTTTTTGGGACAGGTGCCAAAGGATTGTGGCGGCATAAGCAGTCAAAAGAGTATTACATTTTTTCTATTTCCTTTTTTTTTTTAAAGGAAAACAGGATTAAAATATAAAAATTCTTGTGCTAGCCATTCTGTCATTTATTCTTGTTTCCATCTCTAATTAGTGCAATGTTTCTAGAAGGTCTCAGAATATAAATAAAAAGTAGTCCTCACTTAACAAGCACAATTGGGACCAGCAGCTCTGTCGTAAAATGATGTAGTCATTAAATAAAACATCATGTGAATGCACCTGATGTATGCTGTCAGTTTAGCTGTGGTCACAACTAAATTGCTCACAACTGTTAAGCGTAACATCATGTGACTATGCCTTGCGACATCCCGCCAACTTCTCTTTGACTCTGACGGTCACAAAATAGCAGTACACAACAAGAGGATGCTGCAATATTTGGATGTTCCAGTTGACAATCACCCAAACTGCAATCACATGACTGCAACAGCTGTAAGTCTGAGGACTGCTAATAAATCTATTTTTTCAGCACCATCATAAGTTTGAATGGTCTCTGAACAAGGCAGTCATTAACTAAGGACTATCTATATAGAACAAGGCTGTCAAACTCATGTCACGCACTGGCCACACCCACACCCGGTTTAGTGAAGGGGGAAAAAAGTTGTGATACGTCATGTGACGCCGTGAGTTTGACACCCCTGATATAGAAGAACTTATTTGCTGATGTTTAGCATTATACAGTACTTCCTCTGACTATTCAGCATTAGCCAGATTATTATAGTAAAATAAGATATTCAAAACACGTGAGTGAGAATAAGTGAGAACTGAACTTCACAGGTTATAAAGGGGCCATTGTTGTCTACCCCTGATCTAGCTGATTACACCCTACACAGAGAAGATTCAAAGATTCGAATGTGAGTCTAGGAAGGAAATGACCCATGGTTAACCATCTCTTAGACAAAAAAGCAGGCAGATTTTTTAAAAAGAAGGAACAAGTGAGCAAGTCTTTGCCCTGTATCTACAGCCTCCTGGTGAATAGGTTATAAGGGGCAGAAGCGTTAATATCACTGAATTCACATTTCCAGTTGATGACACAGGTATCTGTGTGTGTGTGTGTGTGTGTGTGTGTGTGTGTGTGTGTGTGTGTGTGTGTTCCGTTCTCTTCTCTGTGGTTCTTCTTCCAACACGTTTGCCTCTCTAATTTTGAATGTTTGATCTCAACTACTAAGCAATATCTTTTGATTTGTATTCCCTCTTTCAATCAATAGTTAAAGCATTTGTCCCCGATCCCAGGGTCTGTCTAATTCTGTCTCAGCCTTTTTCCCATTCTTTTTGCCTTCTTAAGCTTTTTGCTGCATGGCCTCTCATATTTTACCCAAATAATTTCAAACACAGAAAAGTTTGCTTCTTTGACTCCCATGTTCACCCTATCCTCATAGGGTCACCCTATCGTTTCGTTTTTTTCCCCCAGAAGTTTTAACTCTTTACGCTTTTGCTAGTTGTACAGCATTTGCAAACAAATAAACAATTTCGTTTCTTTGTTCCAAAAATGCCAGAGTATGTCATGAAAATCTGTGGGTCCGATGGGATGAGTGAAATAAACATCTGAAGATAGCTGATGTGGCATCACACTTGAAGTCCTGCCCATTTTTTTATGCATCTACATCAGTAGTTAGGTGATACTTACATGCTAACACAAAAAGAAATGGGGGAAAATGAAGTGTGAGTGATACAAATGTCCCTGCTGCTTTCAGATGAAAAAATTGGAAGGAAGATATGCCTATACCAAAACCAGTTTGATTGTATGTTTCCTCAGGAAGGAGTTAGCAACCTTAATAGCACTAATTTCCATAATCAGTCTTGAGAGGAATTTAAGAAGTTTTCAGTAAGCAATTGGCAGCATTGGTATATTGATTAAAATAAAAGAAATGAATGCTTTGTCTGAAAAGAACAAGATAATATACGTTTATAGGGTGATATTAAATTGTGGTAGGGCATTAAGTGAGAAAACTGGCACAGGACTCCACAGTCCATGAAGTTGGAACTTAACTAGGTTCTTTTTATCACCAGTGTAAAATATTTTTCTTTCTCTTTCCCACTAGAGGGCCTCCTTCATCTTTTATTTTGCATCTTGTCAAGAAGGAATATCAGTTAAAAGATGTGTCCAAGATAATTATATTCATGGTTAATCAGGCTTGAATCATAATATAATCTAAGTACCATGTTATGTTTATGATTATTTTATAAGGACTTGCCTGAGTCTTACTGAATCATAAATATAAAATTGCCTCTCAATATCAAGTAACAACAAAACAGTCACACCTTGCAAATATATTTTATGCATCAACGTGTTTATCATTGTGTGCAGAATACATCTCAGGTTGAAACACCATAATCATTTGGATTAAGCCATGGAAGCATTCTTTGCAATATATGCCCAGATCCTTAATTATATCTTCAAAATAAAAAAAGGAAAAGTTTGAATTTTGTGATCAGTCTAAATAAATGCTTGTTTACATTTTTATTCATCCAGTTATCCATCCATTCTGAGCATTTTTAAGACCTCTAGAATGGCTTGAAAAATATAGTAAGTTCATGTCATCCAATTTTTAACCAAGAAGACAAGACCCACGTGCAGGTGCCTTAGAAGGGAGAAAGAAACAAGGCAAACCTAAGTAAGGATTCCGTCAGGCATTCAGTAGCCAGACCTACATGTGTAAGGTTCAAACTCAGTACTTTATTCTGTTCTGTATATTATTCAGGTATCTCCCGAGAATGGTAGCTTTAACCTGGGAACAGATAGATAAGATTCCAGGGAGCTTAAGAGGGAATCCATTCTGGACTTCTTGCCGCTACACAAGGACTTGACAAAATTCTGTACTTTGAGGCCTCTCCCTCACTTGCTTAGGTAGGTGTTTCTCAACAATATCCCCAAGAAAATTGCAGGAATTTGTCTAGACAGTTTCAGGAATCAATACTAATGCAAACACAAGGAAAGAAAAAGAAAGAGGAAAGGAATAGGAAAGAGGAAAGGAGAGGAGAGAAAAGGAAAGAGGAAAGGAAAAGAGAGGAAAAGAAAGAGGAGAGGAAAGAGGAGAGGAAAGGAAAGAGGAAAGGAGAGAAAAGGAAAGAAGAAAGGAAAAAGGAAAGGAAAGGAAAGAGGAAAGGAAGGAGGAAAAGAAAGGCTGATATTTTGAAGGTAAGTTCAGACAGGAAGGTTTTTCTTTTAACATTTTGATGATCTCATCTTCCGACAGCATCTGCTTTATACTAGGCTTGTGCGCAACTTAGTGTAATGAATTGTTCAGTAATGTCACTACCTTTCTTTAGCTCAGGAACTCTCCAGCACACAAATATGTCATGTCTAAATATGTGACACTCATTAAATGAATGGTGCTCCAATACTTCGTTTTTTTCAAATATTACAGGTAAAGAAGATTTTATTTGTTTAAACAAAATTGTATAGCTGCTCATTTCACACACACATAAAAATGATTCTGGGCAACATACTTTTTTAAAATGATTATATATAACATGTGTTATTTAACAAGGCAAGCTCACTTCCAAAGGGAGAAGATTCTATAAGATGAGAGCATGTTATTATTATTCTTCTGTTCCTCAGACAGATCACAGCTGCTGGGGAGTTTATTGACAGGGGATCACCTGAAATAAAGAAACTGTAGGATTTTTTTTTTTTTTTGAGTAATATTAGTTGTCCTGGCTGGTATGGAGTCATAGGGAGGCACTTAATGTACTTTTATTTCCATACACTGTATAAATCCTAATAAAGTTGTGGGGGCTTTATAATGCTCACCTTAATTGTTGCTTTGTGGTTTGCTTGGGGTTTTTTTAATTGATTGATTTCTGGCTTTTTTCTCTTTTTAATTTTTATTTTCCTTATTTGTTGTATTTTGAATGGTATTAGTTCTTCATGTCACCTGTTTGTTTTTTTCCTTATTATATGGAAAAACCATAAATTGGTAAAGATGTTATAATTCTGATTACTAATTGCTCAAAATGTGTGTTGAAGCAAGAAATATGTGAACTAGTTTTTTTTTTAAAAAATGGCAATTAAGTGTTTTAATATATTTACATTATCAAATATATTTATTATGGTCATATCAAGGATGATATCCATATGGCCACACTAAGGATTTTCCAAATATGTTACTCAGACATTTGAATTATTGTTTATGCTTATGAACCTAAAGGAAAAGTCTATAAAAAATGATAATCATGACCACATTATCAAAGCCTCACCACTTATAATGTAAATCAGGACCGTCAAACTCCTGGCCCATGGGCTGGATGTGTCACGTGCTGACCACGCCCATGCCCAGTTTAGCAAAGGGGGGGAAGTCCCAGTATGTCACATGAAGCCACTGTGACATGAGTGTGATGCCCCTGATGTAAATTGTTTTGACCACTTCTGCTCCTCTGCAGATAACTCTACCCATTGACTTACATATGAAATTTATCCATGCAATTCTCTTAGCAACAATTCACTGTTGCCTTATCCCTCTAGACTCTAGCCTGCAGCCTTGGCATTTCCTGCCAGGTGTCATCTAAGAATTAACCAGGCCTAATCCTGCTTTCAAAGTCCAGACAAGGAAATCTCTCACCTTGGTGCTCCACAATGTTATCTGCAATATCTAAAATGGCTCTGCTGAATTCACTTCCCAATGTACTCACCTTCTATAATTGTTGTCCTGGTTAAGACAAAGCAGACTAATCGTTTCAAAGACTTGGGATGTGAACTTTGAATTAAAAAAGCTATATCCTCCTTGCACTGGTCTTGTGAAGGTTCAGCACTGTCTTTGTTAGGTGTGCCTCTTCAATAATGGGAGGAATTGCTGTCACTAAATGGTGTGAGTCACATGAGGGGGGTTACATGAATTCTGCCTAATGACTGCTTCACTTAGTGGTGGAAATTCTGCTCCTGAGATAATTATGGTAATTAAATTCTGGTCTTAAGGTAACAGATAAATCAGAGTTGGAAGGGACCTTGTAGGTCATCTAGTCCAACCCCCTGCCCAAGTGGGAGACCCTATACCATTTCTGACAAATGGCAGTCCAATCTCTTCTTGAAAGTCTCAAGTGATGGCGCTCCCACAACTTCCGAAAGCAAGCTGTTCCATTGGTTGATTGGTCTCACTATCATTCTCCTTATTTCCAGATTAAATCTCTTCTTGTTCAGTTTCCATCCATCATTCCTTGTCTGGCCTTCAGGTGCTTTAGAAAATAGCTTGACCCCTTCCTCTCTGTGGCAGCCCCTCAAAAATAGGAAGACTTCTATCATTTCTCCCCTGGTCCTTCTCTTCACTAGACTAGCCATGCCCAGTTCCTGTAACCATTCTTCATATGTTTTAGTCTCCAGTCCCCTAATCATCTTGGTTGCTCTTCTCTGTACTTTTTCTAGAGTCTCAACATCATTTTTATAGTGTGGTGACCAAAACTGGATGCAGTACTTTAGGTGTGTCTTACTAATGCTTTATAGAGTGGTATTAGTACCTCACTTGATCTTGATTGTATCCCTCTGTTAATGCAACTTAGGATTGCATTAGCTTTTTTGGCGGCTGCCGCACACTGCAATTAAGAAAGGACTACCTACATCAGCAAAGAGCCAGTTTGGTCTAGTGGTGAAGGCACCAGGCTAGAAAGTGAAGGACTGGGGTTGTAATCCTGCCACAGCCATGAAAGCCAGCTGGATGATCTTGGGCCAGTCATTCTCTCTCAGTCAACCCACCTCACAGGATTGTTGTTATGGGGAAAAATAGAAGGGGAAAGGGGTGTTGGATATGTTCATTGCCTTGAGTTATTTGTAAGAAAAATAAAGATGTGATACAAATAAATAAAATCAAGACAATTTGGATGCTACCTTCCATACCAGGCAATTAACATGTCTTTGTTTTGTTTAATGTGGAGATTGTGGCCATGTGATGCAGGTGGGGAATGACGTATTTTCCACAGAATCATTCTGCCAGTAGCAATTGGCATCCATATCTTTAAGATAATTTAATCAATAGGTTGACCAAAGCCCTAGAAAATTAACTGACAGGTAATGTAGGGGCAATAGTCATAACAATTACCAGGATTACCTATGACCTTCTTGATGCAGTTCTACATATTGGAGATGAGTTAAGAGTTGCAGAGGCTTCAGATGGCATTTAATTTACTTCTGAGAATATTCAGACTTGTAAAATTCTCTGCAAACGTAATTGCTCTGCAGACCGCAGAAGAAGCCCATATTGAAGTAAAGCTAAAGGGCAGTCCCAGGAGATGTTTTCTCCTTAAGTGAACCTTGAAGATTGTGGGATTTTTTGCTACCTCCTTAGAAGCCTCATATTAGGACAATGTCTATGGAAATTCTTAGTCATTCAGGTCATGGTTGTCCCAAAGATGCTTTTTTCAAGAGGCAACGGGACTTGCTTGTTTTTCTTTGAAGTAGTTTCGCTTCTCATCTAATGCTTCTCCAGGTGGCCTTAACAACTTGCTAAAAGAATGCAAATGACCAGCTGTCTGCAAGGATTATAGATCCTTCTATTTCTCACTATCCAGTCAGAGTTAAAGAAGTTTCTTGGATGAGAAGCGAAACATCTTCAAAGAAAAACAAGAAAGTCCAGTTGCCTTTTGAAAAAAGCACCTTTGGGTATCAGGATAATGATACACTTTCCCCATCTTTTTAAACATCTTCCCTGACCTTCTTCATTCATAGAAAGGAAGTTATCCTTAATACCCTGTTTGCAAAGTTAGAAAGCCACACTCCTAACTATGCACATTACTTATTGCACAAAACCCCCAATTCTCAAATACCTGGCATTACTTGAAAAGTATATTCAAAATCCTATTTCTTAAAGGCATATATGAAACTAGTAGCATGGACTGCAACATTGTTTTAGTTAAGGCCAAACTAGGTTTGGGATGCAAATATTCTGTATTATGGTTAATTTATTCTTTTGCAATGGAGGAACTTCAGAGTTTATCAGCAGCTGGGATGCATTTTCCATTGAACCATACTTTTGATTATATTAGTTTGGTTTGGGAATCTAGCTCAGTCCAGGACAAAATTAAGCTTTCATGATTTAATGCTTAGCTGAAAAGTTATATAATAATCAGCAGTTAGTCCTTCACTGATTTTCTACTCATAGAAGACCCAATTGAGTTTCTAGCAATGACAGTAATCTTAGACAAACTTATTCCATAGTCTCTACATTTTTCTAGATACTGAAGATCATTGTTATTTCACATTCTACTTTTCCAAGCAGTGAAGTGTTCCAAAGGACTTTCTACCCCTTGGAGGGAGAATTCAGTGAATCATAAAATTGGAAACACCATTTTGGGTCATCTAGGTCAACCAGATTAATACAGAACAATAACTTCCTGTGCTTTAGAATTATACTTCTGTTTGATGCAACCTAAACTTGCCTTTAGCAATTATGGCACACCACTGCCTCATACTGCCTTTGCATTCCACTACTATTCAAAGATACACACACACACACACACAAATCTTGCAAGTAACATTAACAAGCCAGGTATCTCCTTCCTTCCTTCCTTCCTTCCTTCCTTCCTTCCTTCCTTCCTTCCTTCCTTCCTTCCTTCCTTCCTTCCTTATCTTTATTATTTTCATAAATAACTCATGATTGTGAACATATGTAATATTATTTCTTCCTTCTTTATACCTTGATTAGATTTTTTTTGTCTCTGAAGAATTTTGCACTTGTCTCTATTAAATTAGTTGCAGCCCATTTCTCCATTTCAAACTTTCAAACTTTATTTCTGTAGTCTGAAATATTAACAATCCGACACAATGCTGTGTCATCTGCAAATCTGATGAGTAATCTTTCTACCTCTCCATCAATATTGCTAATGATAATATTGAAAAGTAGAGGATCCTTGTTTCACAGTAGATACTTCTCCCCAGAAGAAACCACTAATAAGCACTTTAATGAGATTTTCAAGCCAACAATGTATCCACTTAATTGTCATACTAACTTAGCTGTATTTAACTAATTTGTTAATCAGCATGCCATGTAGTATGTTGTTACATGGTTCCCTGAAGCTGAGTTATAAATACAGTATTTTCACAATCTCTTAATCTAATCAGAAAATGAAATAAGATTAGTCTGGCAAGATTTGCTCTTGACAAATCCTCTCTGACTTCTGGTAATTACCATATTGATGTTTAAGTTGGTTACAGATACTTTTACATTCCCTACAACTCAAACCCACCCACAAAAGGAATGTGACTCCCTCTATTTGGCAGCTCTCAGCATGCATCCCTTTTATCACCCAAAAAGGTTTCTTCCATGCTGTAGGGCATGGGATTAAATTAACTGAGTATAAAGGATTGCTAACAGTTGGGTGGATTCCTACGTAATAGATCAGGGGTGTCAAACTCACGATGTCACAGTGGCGTCACATGACATATCGGGACTTTTTTTCCCCCTTCTCTAAACTGGGCAGGGGCGGGGATAGCACATGACACATCCGGCCCGCGAGCTGTGAGTTTGACACCCCTGTAATAGATTCTTTAATTGCAGTTGATATCTGTGCATAAATTAATCCTCTTAAAGTTTGCAAAAACTGTACTAACAGATCAATATTTTACTTGTTTTTAGATAAGAGATAGTCTCTACTAAGTAGACCACACAGTGAAATCAACTTTACAGGTTACAACTATTTATATTGAGGTTAACTATGATAACAGAATATTGCATTTTGATGTACCTCCTTTTGCTTCTTATAATTCAGTGAATTCCGGAAGTGTCTGTCTGAGCTTCTTCCAAACATTACCTGGATTTTAAAAATGTTTTAGATTTTATTGCCTTGACAATGGAATTGGCATAGCTCCATCAAATGATCTTCCAGACTCTTTATAAGTAGTCCTCTCTTCGCTATATAGAGTAATCCCCAGGGGTTCGCACCTATTCGCTAGAACCAGTTGTTAACATTCCAAGCAGTTTGGACAACCGGTTGTTAGAAGAAATTACTGGCCTAATCCTGTAAGGAAGACAGGAAGGAAACATTCTGGTGTTGCTTAAAGAAACTGTCTCTCCGTTAACCCTTATTACATTCTTGGCAGGACTAGACTTCCTGTCTCAGGAACATCTCTGAAGTTTTTTTCCCCTCCTTTGCTGATACTTTGCTTGTGTGGAGTGACCATTCAAAGTTACAATGGCAATGAAAAAAGTGACTTATGACCATTTTTCACACTTACGGCTTGCAGCATCCCCACAGTCATGAGAGGCCAGGAGAGGAGATGCGTGCCTCGATGTGAGTGATATTGAGTTGGCCACACCCAGCCAATAACATGATCACCAAGCCATGCCCATCAACTTAGCCATGCCCACAGAACCGGTTGTTAAAAAATTTGAATCCCACTCCTGGTAATCCCAATATTATTAATAGTTTACTAATGTATAAAATTTACTTTGCAAGAATACCCAGCATGATTGCCCTTATTTTAAATTAGCTTCATTAGGCTCAACTTTGATGAGAATTATTTAGAAGAGTATGCACTGAAGCTATTATGTACAAAATTGCATTTCTCTCACATTTTCTTCTGCCTGAAGAGGCCTGTCACTTTCAATAAGGCTCTTGAAGATTAAGCACAATTCTTGACATCACCCATCAATGTTTGACTCTGCAAGAATGTCTAGTGGAAGATAAAGGCATGCACACACTTTCACAATGTAAGGTTGTGATTGATACAAAATTCTCACTGATTAGATAATATTATTCTTTTCTCTGTCTTCTATTTACATAGCATCAGATTTTTGATTCACTCAAAATACATCAACCCTTTGGCCAATATCAGAGTAGCTCCCATTTTGGACCCTTTGATTTTTTTTTTTATTCCCTATAAGCTCAAGTAGTTCACATCAGCAAACATACATCTCTGCAGTACACATAATTTTGAATCCTGAGCAAACAATTTATTTTCTTGTTTCTATTCGGAAGCATAATTTAACAAATAAAGGCCACTACAACCCTATAGTCATGTCAGATTAAATTAAGTTGACCTGGCCTCTGTGTGTGTAATTATGTAGCTGAATAATAGTGTATTAAATCTTCAACACCAGATATTTAAAGATGTTGAAAATGGATTTTTATCACTTTAATAAAACAAAAGGAAAGAGAGGAAATGGGAGGATACAACAACAACAAAGAAACAACAAAAACATATTACATGTCAAAATCATTTAGCCCTTTTAAATATCAGAGCAGATAGCATATAAGATACATTGCAGTTAATTGAATAACACAAATTTCCAAACTGTTTTATTATATATACTAATATGGTGTTGAAAATATGTAATTATTAGCATATAATTAGCAATTTGTATTCTGCTCCTGCTAGTAATATGCACAAACATCTTATTGTTCATCTGATATAGTATACCAATTAATCCAAATCTGTATTAAAAATAAAAGATCATATGGAACATCCATAATAAGTTCCAGAAATTTGTCTCTGAAACAAGGATGTTCTGCATACTTTATTTTGTTTATTAATTAAATTGAATATGTGGATGTCTGGAATAGATGGATGGAATGAATGGGGTTATTCACTTTCTGATGACTGTGCATTATTGCACAAAAAAATGTAAAGATGTTGACCTGGGAACACCAGATTTGTATGATCAAGAACAAAGTGATCAATCTGTATCAGCAACCAAATTCAAAACTTAGTCTTCAATACGAAAACTCATGGCTACAGTTTTTGGGAGACAAGTGGATTCCCTGAATTATTGACCTGCATTTCTTGAACCTGGTAGTGCTATCAGGTCAGCTGGTAGGACAGACAAAACTCTGAAACAATGATTAAGCAAAATTTGGAAATAAAGAAAGAAATTTTGCTACACGTGATAACACTAAGCCTCATTCATCATGAGCTACCCAAGGGACAACTGCAAAGTTGGATCATACCACCTTGCCCTCTCCATCATATAATCCAAATATGGTGTCAGGTGATTTCCATTTTTCCCAAAATTGAAGGAATAGTTTTGGCATCTGTTTGAGACAAATAAAGAGGTAGAAAAGGCTCTCAGGACCTGGTTGAAGTGTGGAGTTCTTTTGTGATGACTTAAAAAACTTGTCTGGAAGTGTGTGGCAAATATGGTCATTATATGGAAATGTACATAGAGGTAAAATAGTTCATTTCAAGGATTATTTTCTTGTTTTATTTATTAAAATATCTCTATTCAAATTAAATGTATGGAGGTAGAAGCATTAGTTTTCATTCAGCCTTGTAAATATGAAAACTTGTTGAAAGATTTTTTTCTCCCTGTAGCTATTTAGACAGCATACAAGCAACCAATCTGATGCTTTGTAGGGAATATTTATATAGACTCCTAGGTTAATAGAATATTATCTTGAAAATCTGCACATATTTTTCAGGTTGTTTGAAAAAGCAGACCAAAATGCTTTGGCTTAATTTTAATTTGTGGGATGGGGGTGAATTAACATATGAATTGTTTTTCTGGTATTGTAATACACCTTAATTATAACAATATAATAGTTGGCAACAAGATGCAAATATTTTCTTCTGATTGTTACTGGCATGAAAGCCTTTTATGTTTCCGACATTGTCATCTGCTTCAACCACATTAAATTTCAATTTGTTGACATCTGGTCCCACACAAATCAAATCAGAAAGATTTGACATTACCAAGCTGTTCTCAACACAATCACAACAAAGAGCTGAATTTGAGAGACATAGAACTTCAGAAATGACTGTAATTGCATTTTGTTCTTGTAGGTAGAATTCCAGCCGGGCACATTTCTACAGGGGATTTGAAGTTTCCTCAGCTGTTCAGGCTCCTTCTGGTTTCCAAAAGATTTACTCCTGTGAGTTGGAGAACCCTCTAGATTAGAATACAAAATGTACAACTGGAGGTAGTTAGTCCAGGAGTCTTCTTTATGGGGTGATCAATTTAAAAAGGTGACTGTCAAGGACAACTCATAAAGAAGTTAAAGAGATGCAGTGAAGCCAGAAACAAGGAGATCTTGAGTTTTTGTCCTACCTTAGGCTAAAAGCCACCTGGTTGACCTTGGACTAGTCCCTTTCCCTCAAAACCAACCCACAAAACCCTAATAGTAATGGTTCTCAATATGCTAACAGTTATGAAGAAAAAAATACAGGTGCTGAAAATGTTTTAATGTCTAACCACTGAGTAGTGGTACAGTGATTAGAATGCAGTATCGCATGCTAAATCCCTGCTCACTGCCAGGAGTTCGATTCTGACCAGCTCAAGGTTGACTCATCCTTCCATCCTTCCAAGATCAGTAAAATGAAGACCCAGATTGTTGGGGGCAATATGCTGACTCTGTAAATATTTTACAGCAGCGGTCGCCAACCAGTGGGCTGCAGCTTACTGGTGGTCCGCGAGAAAAATTTGGTGGTCCGCAAAGAAATGCCAGCCCCAAAGCAATTAATCCAGGCTGCACAGAAACACAAGGCTGTGCCGCCCACATGCCCCCGGGAACACAAGGCTTGCATTAGGAACAACACAAGCTAGTGAGAGGAGAGGGGAGGGGGGCGAGGGGGGCCACCAGGTTGCACCTGCCTGGCCACCAGGTTGCTTCTTTCCGCTTTTTTCATCTTCTGCTTTTGGCTGCACGCAAGGAAAGCAGCAAAATTCTTTCTTTCTATCTCCCAAACTCCACCAGAAACGAGTTTTTGGGACCCTGCAAGGCATCCTGCTCCAAGAGGCTGCAAAGACTCATTTCTGGTGGAGTTTAAAGGGAGAGAAAGAAAGGCTTCTGCTACTTTCCTTGCGTGCAGCCTGAGAATGGAGCTCAAAGCAGGCTAGGAATGGGGCTGCCTTGGAGGGGGTGGGGGTGTGTGAGGGGTGTGAGGGGCGTGTGTGTGTGTGTGATCCAACACTGCCAGAGAATTAAATTCATGGGGGGGGGGAATTGCATATTTCTGTGTCTTTTCTTTCCAGCCTCACAGTGGGTGGAGGGGGGGGTAGAAGGAAGAGAGAGAGAGAGAGGAGGGAGCGATCCATCGCTGCTGTGGAATTAAATTCACGGGGAGAAATTTGCATGGCTTGACTGCTACAGAGTGACCTATATCAGGAAAATGTTAGATAGTACTGTGCATTCAAATGTTTGTCCTGTCATGACTGGAATGAAAATGGAGTGGAAATGAGTATTTCATGCTTACTGACAAACTTTCGTAAGTGTGAAAGTATAGGGAAAAAATACTAGTTACACATTACTCTTAACAAAGACAAAACACCAGGACTTTGGATCCTCCCCAAACCCAAAGGATGAGAGAAGCCCTTCCTTTTCCTTTGCTCTGCCCCACAGTTCCCATTTATGTTTATGTTTAATATAAAAAATATTTTTTATATTAAATATAATTTTTTTTTAAAAAAAAAATCATATTAGTGGGCCTCGGGATTTAAAAGTATGGGTTTGGTGGTCCCTGAGGTCCAAAAGGTTGGTGACCTCTGGTTTAAAAAGTGCTGTAAAGCACTATGGAGCGGTATATAAGTCTAAGTGCTACTGCTATTTATACAAATGTTCTGTACTGTTGTTACTTAATTCATTTTATTATTGGGAGCAACTATAACCTTTAACTAATAATCCCTTTTCCCACTAGAAATAAATGTTACTGATTTTCACAATTGTTGTCATAACTTAAACACTTCAGAATACTATGATCTCTGCTCTATCTGGGATTGGGCATTTTACAGCTGGGCACTTTACAGCTTGTAAGGTCACATCTGGCCCTTTGGCTGTCCCTCTCCAGCCCACAGCATTGGGGCGTTGGGGGAGTATCAGCAGGGGAGGGGATAGGGTGTCAGCAGCAAACTTCCACAACAATCCCAGTTTTTCATGTGGCCCCTTGGGAAAATTAATTGCCACTCCCTGATTTAAACCCCGTTGTACTCATTGTATAACATTTCTAACTAAACTGGGTTTTTTTTTAAGATCCAGGAAGTCTCTGAAAGAACCCAGACAAGACTAATAAACTTGCAGAGATCTTGCATGGTGTAATCATGCTGTCTTTCTGGTTATATTTGCTTTTAAGTGTGGAATGTATTTGAAGCAAGTCATCACTGTTTTTAGTATAGCACACTTTGCATTGCAAATGATGAAAGACATACACATGTCCATAACAAGAGGCCAGATATTTCCAAGTAATATTTTCTCTAAGTAAATATAGTTTACATTCTTTCAAACAAAATGAGGTATCCCCGTCTATATGTTTAATAGAGTTAGTTAAATTATAAATAGCAATTAAAACTTCACTGCCAGGAAATGTGTTTCTATGTTAGACATCTCACTCATAAAGAAGAACAAATCAATTACATTAATTTAAAAAAATAGCCAAGTGCACATTTCCCCATATAATAAAGCCTTTTATTTTCTTCAAGTATATTGCATCATTAAAAAATATTATTTTCCCTAAACATTTCCCAATATTGAAAAAATATTGAGGAATATTGATCATGATAGCCATTTTTTAGGGAGAAAAAGGTTTTTTTTTTGTTTTCTCTGAATGTTTTCTAACAGAATGTGAATCAAAGTTTTGAAAATTTCTCTGTCTAGGCTAGATGTGTCCAACCTTGACAACTTTAAGACCTGTGAACTTCAACTCCCAAAATTCTCCAGCCAGCTCAAAATGCCTAGAATTCTGGGAATTGAAGGCCACGGGTCTTAAAGTTGTCAAGGTTGGAAACCCATAGTCTAGGTACACCTATTCTCCAGATGAAGGCAGGAGTGAGAGAGCTGGGGAGGAATACCAGGACCACCAAGCTGATCTGTAACATCTCTTGCCTGAGAATATGATTTCAAAGTGTGTTATTGGAGGCCCAGGCTTGTTCAAAGACAAATAGAGATCTGTAGCCAAAGCTTTAAGGAATAAATAGCTAAACGATAAATAACTATATAGACTAAATTCGTCTTTTCTCCACAAACCATTCATCTTTTCTCCACAGACTATTGTCTCTCCTCATGATCACCTGTCATTCTTCTTAAACTCTAATCTCCTGCCTTTTTTCCCCCACTCCGCAATCATCTTCCATTTTTATTTCATTCTGATCTGTTATTCCGGATGAACATTCTCTGTTCCCCACCCCTGTGCTTCAAGGCATATAGTTTGGGCAGCATAATTTCCTATCCAAAAGTTTACTGACAAAAAATTAACAATGACGTCAGGAAGATGAGAATTATATGAGCAACTGCATGATTACAAGACATTACAAGAAAGGCAAGGAGAAGAAGATTGAAGCTGGCAATGGGCGGGTCTATAAAATCTTTACACTCCTCTGAATCAACTCTAGACCAATATTCTCATGTTATCATCTGATTCTGTAGCTGGTGATGGCAGAAAAAAAATGATCTTTGTTTGTTTGTAGTGTCTGTCTGATCCTCCCACTGTGGAAAACTCCTGCATCACCCCATCTTCTGATTCACGAGTTTAAGTAGCAGAGCACTCTTTTCATGGCTCTGTAAAGGGAAAAGTAGCACGACAACTTTACAGATCCTTCTACTCAGCAACTACTCTAACTTATGTTGATGGTATTTATGTGCTTTTCTATGCATATGATACACTGCTCTGCCAATTCTATTTGAGAATACGGACAGTATTGACTTAAATCGTTCTGATTGTTTGGGAATCTTTACAACTATTTTCCTACACTAAAGGAGTAAGAATTAAATTCTGTCTGCTTTCCCCTTCTTTTCACCAGGCATAAGCCCACATACAAAGCAGCAAAATTTCCTTCCTTCCTTCCTTCCTTCCTTCCTTCCTTCCTTCCTTCCTTCCTTCCTCTTTCCGTCCCTCCGTCCCTCCATCACTTCCTAATTTCCTGTAATGGTATGTGGAAATTACTTTGGGAGACAGGAGGAGAACCATAGACTGGACAGCTGGCATGTAAAGATGTTTCAGCCCATAGAAGGATGTAAAAAAGTGTTTCAACCCACAGAAAGGGGAGGCATAGAAAATGTTTCAGAAGGGATATTTCCTAGTCTTCCAATAAGGAAAAGAAAAGGAGGAGAGAAATATTTTCAATCTTACAACCTTACAATAAAGATAAGGCCAGTACTTCTAGTTGTACTTCATATCTGGATTACTTGGATGGTCTAACACAGAGGTCTGCAACCTTAAACACTCAAAGAGCCATTTGAACCCATTTCCCACAGAAAACACTGGGAGCCTCAAAACCTGGGTGGGCATGGCCAACTCAATGTCACTGCCACCCAATCACATGACCCAACCATCCCACCACGCCTACCCAGGTTTTGTGGCTCCTGGTATTTTCTGTGGGAAATGGGTTTCTCTCTCTCTCTCTCTCCATCTCATTTCTGTTTTTTGTGTTTTACCTTCTCAGGCCAGGTGAGGAGTGACTGGGAGGGGAGGGTGAGAGGCAAGACCAGCCAGTGGTGGAATCACCCAACAGGGAGCCCCACAGAGGGTCCAAAGAACTGCATGTGGCTCCAGAGCCACGCGTTGCTGACACCCGGTCTAACATCACCTCTTCAGTAAGTATCCCTTTTGTCTGAATACATGAAGACGGAAGCTAGGTCATATATTTCTGCTAAGCCTTAATTTTTAAGCAGAATCTACAGTATGACTAGGCTACCTGTCACTTACCCTCCATCTCATGCAGCATTGAAAAAGAAGTTCTAATTCTATTTCATCTCCCTATACCTGATTTAGAGATTATATTATCCAAATCCTAATGACTGTAGAACTTTACTGTATTGTAGCCAATCTTGGATAAAGAATACTTAACTTTTACATTTTATTGTTTCCATCAGCGTGCTATGACTTTGTGTTCATCCTGAGCCAGTTCTTTACTTCTTATGGGTCCTTGAAATTAAGCCCTCCTCAGCTGGGAAGTGAATCCCTTCTAATGCTTTCTCTAAAAAATAATTATTTCAGAAATATATGCCACTCACAGGTGACATTATTGTAACTACCAGCAGAATTTCCATTGACATGTGATGCTCTCACTCTCAAAGATACTGCGTTTATATGGAGTATTAAATAGAGAGGTACTGTTAAGAGAATTTTGGTGCCTTCTGTATGTATGAATTATCGTGGTACTGGAATAATTTGTTCCATGAGGCAGCTCTCAAGGATTCATAAATCACAATTACACCTAATTCTGTTCTGGGTAAAACTAATTCTCTAGGAAAGCAGTCCATTGGTAGGATCCATACAGGTGCAGACATCCTCTGTTGCTTCTTGTTTTCTGAAGGGGAGGCCCCCAGTTAAGTCAGGCCCAGGGCCAAATTTCTACCTGCTTTGCTGAATCATTGGCTTCATTCCTGTGCTGTCCCTCTCTCACTCACACACACACATATCAGCAGTGGGATTCAATCTTTTTTTTACTACCGGCTCTATGGGCATGGCTTGGTGGGCATGACAGGGGAAGGATACTATAAAATCTCCAGTCAGAGGTGGTATTTGCCGATTCTCTGAACTACTCAAAATTTACACTACCGGTTTTCCAGAGCTGGTCAGAACCTGCTGAATACCGCCTCTGACATATATACACATAACTGTGATTTAGTGCAGGGGTCTCAGCAAAGCTGGCTGGAGAATTCTGGGAGCTGAAGTCCTCTAGGCTTAAAGTTACCAAGGTTGGAGACCCCTGGTTTAGTGGGTTTAGTAATATACTCCAGCAATTCCCTTCACCAAAAACCTAGAACTGTCCCAATTAAGTCCAGCCACCAGCAGACCAATGCTAGTCCACAGAGCAATGGCCAATGAATCCACAAGGCGCTTGAAAGTTTCCCAATCAACATAAACCCACCAGGCAACATTAAATCCACAATAGAAGAGGGATCATGAAGGCAAGAAAAGTCCAGAGTTCACAAGGCATGATCCAAGTCAGTCCAAAGCAAGGCAAGAATCACAACGACCAAAAAACACAAAGCTAGGGACATGTTGTTGTTCCCAGCATTCACGTCCATCTGTCTGCTGTGCTAAATAGCTAGTTTCTGGTGCAGCCCATCAAGAAAGGTGAGGCTTTCCCCTCCTGCCTTTTCTCTGCCTTAGGTGTTCTTGGATCGAGTGCAGAAGACAGTTCCTCTTCCTTATCATTGACCGGCTGCAGCTGCATATTTTTCCCACCTGAAACCTCAGGGCTGTCTTGTTGTAACCAAATTCCTCTCAGATGGCTTCTTGGATCCAATGATCAACTTCCCTCTAGATATGTCTGGAACTGGTTCATCTTTCTCCACGCTGACATCTGGAGAGATATCTCGGGAAGTGTGATAACCTGGAGCGTGACACAAAAATAACAAAGTTACAAAAGTTGGATAAATTCTCTTTAATGCCTCCAACTTGGGCCCCAATGTCCAATTATTCTCGGATGGATATCAAACTCTTCCAAAAATAGTTTACGAAGGGAGTAAATGCAGTCTGAACCCAAAATAAAGATAATTAGAAATAAAAACAACCAACACAACCATACTGAAGTAATTAACATGGCAGGCCAGGATGATAAATTGCAGACTTCCACAAGATAATGCAGCAAGCTCAATTGGGAGGACACCAAAACCCAGATAAGCCTCGGCAAAGATAATGCACACTTTGCTTCCAGCAAGGAGCTATGTAAAATGCCCCACTTATATCCTGTTCTCTCAGCTGTAACTAATGAAAGGGATCAGGGCCTTTTTCTCTCCCATAAGCCACGTTGCTCCCTTCTCCATTCCTCCCTGCGTGCCCTAGGATGAAGAGGGGATGGCCCTGGGTCTTCCTCTGGATGCCCAGCCGGACTGTGCCCTTCCCCCATTTCTTCCACAGCCACCGGAGCCACACTCCCATCCCTGTCAGCTGCTCAATCTCCCCCTCAGATTCAGACTCCAACAAGGGCATGACAGGAAGTGTCCAGGGGAGTCATCATAGCAGGGTCAGCCAGGAGTGGAATTTGGGGGTTCTCCAAACTGCACAGAATCTTAGCAAGGGATTTAAGCCAGAAATATTTCTCTTAGGAATAATGACAGAAGATCACAGCAAAGGTATAACATATTTAATAATATATGTATTGACAGCGGCAAGAATAGTTTATGCATAATACTGGAAGAATGAAAATATACCACCGAAAATAAGGAAAATAATGGCTTGTGCAGAATCTGATAGATTTACCTTAATACTGAAAAATAAGGGGGAATCAGAATATTATGATACCTGGAATAAGTTAAGAGCAACTGCGTTCTCTTCGCTGATGATGTAAAGCTATTCAACACCACAGACAATACTGCTACCCTTCAAAAAGACCTCGACTATGTATCAAAATGGTCAAACAAATGGCAACTTCAAATCTCAACAAATAAATGCTCTGTCCTACATATTGGCAAAAAAAATCAGAAAATAAAATACAGGCTGAATAGTCAAGACCTTGTTGATGATCCAAACTCTGTCAAGGATCTTGGAGTACTCATCTCTAATGATCTAAGGTGCTAGAGCCCACTGTAACTACATAGACAAGAAGGCATTAAGAGCTGTTAACCTAATCCTACGTAGCTTTTTCTCTGGTAATATCACACTAATAACGAGAGCATACAAAACATTTGCTAGACCAATACTTAAATACAGCTCATCAGTCTGGAACCCGCATTATGTGTCTGATATTAACACAGTTGAGAAAATCCAGAAATATTTCACAAGAAGAGTTCTCCACTCCTCTACACGTTGCAGAATACCTTATGCCACCAGACTTGAAATTCTAGACCTAGAAAACTAGAACTATGCCGCCTTCGGTCCGATCTAAGTATAGTATATAAAATTATCTATTGCAATGTCCTACCTGTCAATGAATACTTCAGCTTCAACCACAATAATACAAGAGCACACAATAGATACAAACTCAAGGTTAATCACACCAAACTTGATTGCAGGAAATACAACTTCAGCAACAGAGTGGTCAATGTCTGGAATACTCTACCTGACTCTGTGGTTTCTTCCCCAAACCCCAAAAACTTTAACCTTAGACTGTCTACTATTGACCTCACCCCTTTCCTAAGAGGCCTGTAGGGGGTGTGCATAAGCACATCAATGTGCCTACCGTCCCTGTCCTATTGGTTTTTTTTTTTTTCTTATATGTATCCATTTCATGTATCCATAACTATGTTTATACTTATACCTATTATCTTGTAAGCGATTGACACATCAAATAAATAAATAAATAAATAAATAAAAAAGAAGGGAAGGTCGGAACAAAAATAGGTAGGATGATTAGAATCAAAATGTAAATATTGTACTAATAATTGGAATGTTAATGGTTTGGTGATATTTTTGTATGTAATGCCAAAATGGTTGCACTGTGCTTGATACTTATAGTTGTAAAAAATAAAAAATATATTTAAAAAAAGACTGTTAGCTAGGGGCTTTCCTGACCCCCTGCGAACACCCAGCAGCCCACCCCTGGATGTTCTTAATATCTATATGTCTACTGTCTAATCCTTCTGTGCTCTGTAATTCTGCTCTAGCACAAAGGATAGCTCCTCACCAGCTCTGCTGTACTTCTGTTTGCTAAGTAAATGTCATTTTGACACAGTTTCCTGTTTCCTATGAGGTTCCCAGTCATCTAACCAATCTTGCTCTTCCCCCTATAACTTTACTCAAGTGTGAATTCTGTTCCTTTATGTGGCTTTGGCTCAGGAAATGTTTCTTGCTGGTGCTGAATGAGATACCACACAGCCATTTACCAGTGGGAAACAAAAGTTGGGCATTTGTCAGCCATAACAATTTGGTCTTCTTGGATGCTAGACAGTAAATGGACTCCTTTGTACATACCATGGAATTCAACATAGGAGAACATTCGTGCAAGCAATAGTTGTATCCGCCTTAAAACTATTAGTTCCACATTGAGAATGATCGTAAATAAGAGAAGCAGGAAGAATGAACATAAATTTTCAAACTTTCCTGAGAAATATAAACATCATCAGGACGAATCCTCAGATTGGCTCTGCACGTTGGGGCTGCTTGGCATTTCCACTTGAGAGCCTCTTATTAAGGAAGGATTTTATGCTTCTCCCATTTTTAGCTACTTTAATTTGCCTTACTGGAGCTTTGCTGGAAAACTAGAATACTGATTTTGTTACGCTTACATACCCATTCTGAGTACTTGTGGAGCGTGCTCTTTTTCAGTGAGAAAGAACAGAAAAGATTTATTATACGATTATTAAAATATCCTGCTTGTTATTGTTAATATGCCCTGCTATTTTTTTTTTCTTTTTCAGCACTCCTCATATACTCAAGAGTACAGGTAGTCCTCGAACTGAGCCAAATTTTATGTTGTTAAGTGAAACATTTGTTAAGTGAATTTCTTGCCACAGTTTAGTGAATAACTGCAATTGATAAGTTAGTAACCTGGTTGTTAAGTGAATCTGGCTTCTCTTTGACTCTGCTTGTCAAAAGGTTGCAAAAGGAGATCACATGACCCTGGGACACAGCAATGGCCATAAGTATGAACCAGCTGCCAGTCATCTGAATTTTGATCACATGATCCTGGCGGACTCTACAAAGGTGGTAACTGTGAAAAATGGCCATTTTTCAGTGCCATTTGTAACTTTGAACAGTCACTAAATGAGCTGTTGTAAGTTGAGGACTACCTGTATAAAAGTTTAATAAGAGCTCTTGCTGAATGCAAACCTCCAACACAAAGCAGGACTAATTTAAGAGATATATGTGGGTTAAAAATACTGTGTAAAACATCAGGACATGATTTCCCTTTTCTGCTTTTGAAACATGCTCTATCTCAGAGATGGTATTCAGCAGGTTCTGACCAGTTCTGGAGAACCGATAGCAGAAATTATGAGTAGTTCAGAAAACTGGCAAATACCACCTCTGGCTGGCCCCGCCCCCATCTAATCTCTGCCTCCCGAGTCCCAGCTGATTGGCTGGGTCTTCTTTTGTTGCTCTGCACCGGAGAACGGAGCTGGAAAGCAGGTTAGTGGGGTGGGGAGGAATGGGATTTTGCAGTCACCTTCCCCCAAGAGTGGGGAGGGAATGGAGATTTTACAGAATCCTTCCCCTGCCATACCCACCAAGCCATGCCCACCAAGTCACACCATGCCCACCAAGCCATGCCCACAGAATTGGTAGTAAAAAAAATTTCTCTACCCTACTTGTTCAGTCTTTGTGGCCCTTTTTACATGATATGCATTATTTTCTACAAAATTATTGTCTTCATCTGCCTTTGTTAGTTAATGCTTAACAATCATATTCGGAAGGGCAAAATTAATCTCCCAAGGAATCTAATTAGATTCAAGTTTGAAATTTGACTGCGTTGTAATGTGCTGACTTATTATAATAAATCTGTGACCCAACTGTGGTTTTCTACTATTCAGAATGACTCTCCAACATAAGTGGCTTAAAAATAAATAAGTCATACAGGTTTGTGCCATAAGGCAATTTATTTCTGAAACTGCGCAGTTAAATATACCCTTGTCCTTTTATAAAGAAATAAGCTATGCTTGAAATTGCATGCTCATTAAGAGGAATTAGATCAGGAAGGAGCTTCATTTGGTTTAGGAAGTGTCATGGCCCTCATATATAACTTTACTTTCTCTCTTTTAAACTTGCTTGAGATCCCAATATTCTACAAATAGTTAACCATCTTTTCTAACAGTGTTTTGAAATGCTGCTGTTTCAATTGTTCCTCTGATATTATAATGTTCATCTATTACTCTGATCTTCTAATAAAAGTTTGTAATTGCTTTGTCTTTGGCTCTTGCCTAAAGCATGATAAATTTTTGCAGGAAAAACATACATGATTATTAGTTAGTCTCCTGCAATCCAGTCTAACCAGATAACGAAAGATGGCTTAATTATTACATGACTGAAATTTTAAGAAAAAAGTAGCACCTTTGAGCTGCAAATGAATCAATACTTAGACCAAATAAATATCCGTATAGAAAAGTGATTCAAATTCACACATCATTTCTGTTCATACATAAAATTTACATATATTCCCATTAATTATTGGTCAGGTTTATCGCTCAAGCTGTTATTTCCAAAACCATCCTGGGATCTATTGTGGTTTTAAATTGATTTGTATCGGTTTTGTTTTTGTATTATTTTCATTATAAGTTCATTTGATATGACTTTTCAAAATAAATAAATTAAATGCCTAAATATAATATTAAGAGTTAGGTGGCATGCAAGTTTAAATAATAATCATATATCACGGAAATATGTCAAAGACATACAATCTGCCAAATCCCAATTTCTTCTACTGCAAAACAGATTCCTGACTTGTCTACCTTCCTCTCAGGGTGCTTTACACATTATTTGTATCTGCTTTTAGCAGTAGTTTTGAATTTTCACATTATCATAAAGAGGCTGAGAATATATCATGTTTCCCCAAAAATAAGACAGGTTTGGGATGTCTTACCCGCCTACCTTAGGACCACTGCAGCCAAGCTCCCCACACTCTGATACCTGTTGTGCCACTGCCCAACTTCCGCTATCTCTCACCACCAGATGCTGCGTGGATCATTGAATCAGTGCCACCACTCACAACAGCAGGCTGCATGGGTGGAGCTTAACTAGGGCTTATATTAGGCACAGGTGTGAAAATTGGGCTAGGGCTTGTTTTCTGGGTAGGTTATATTTTCAGGGAAACACGGGTAGTTGTTATTGCTTACTTTTATGTTACTTATGTGTCTATAGAGCAGGGTTTCCCAAAGTGGTCAGTATCAGTCCCAAAGGTTGAAGGGAGTATCCAAGGGTTCAATAAATGTCTTGGTTCAAAGAAAATATATGGGGGGGGGTTTCGATACATAGTCAATAAACAATGGAAGGTCAGTTGGAATCAAATCATCTCTGTAGAGCTCCATGCCTAGGCCTGAAGGTGAAGTGGCTTATTGGCAAGACAGAGTTACTCTGGATTAGATTGTCAGTCACCAGCAAGTCTGGCCTTGAGTTTTCTCTTAATTTCTCTTGAAACATTGCTGTTGTTGTTATTCTTCACAGTATTATTAAAGTAGTAGTTATTAAATTATTTTCATATAATAAAAGTTTGGGGGCAAGGAACAACCTGAAATTTTATGAAGAGTCAGTGAGCTGAAGAGTTCTGAGATCCCTCCTCTGGAACCACTTGAGTGTCTTTCATTTGGAAAGTCCAGTCAATGTGTTCTTTCCTGACAGCCACTCTTTGGATTTAATTGAGATAAAGGAAGCTTACTCCTAGAGAATTATACAAAGAAAGATCAGTCAAACACACACACACAGGAATGATTTTCAATTAATTCTTTTTGTTCTTGTGGGGGGCAAGGAGTAGTAAATATTTTATTTTCCATCAGGTTGAATGAAAATAGAGAAAAAAATCAGACAGTTTACTGTCTTCCACTGTAAAGATAGTATTCAAAGTACTCCGTATTATATGGCATACACAGTGAAATACAATATGTACCATTTGCACAGAACCTGCTGGTTTCCTGTTTTTAGCATTTCAACTGTTACCAAGTGCTTCAAGTTCCCTGAAATATAATTAGGCAGGGAAACCTCAACTGAGTGGTTCTTGGTACAACAGACTTCGCAAGCCACAGCCAAAGACCAAATTTCCATGACAAATTACCTCAGGATGTCTTCACATTGTTTGCTTTAGTTTATGTCATTTGCATACTCATTTCATCACACAAATTGGCACAAATCACTGCAATTATATACTTTCATATTTAACACACAATTTATGAATGAAGGATACATCCTTCCCACAATTAGTCCATTAAGAGGAAGTTGTTTGCAGATTGAAGCATTACAAAGGTTACGCTGCTTACACTGCTTTTGGGAGATCCTGAAACCTTTTCTAGAGAGACCTGGCCATTTTCAACCTTTAGTACTTAGCCATGATAAACTTGAAAGGAGGGAGGGAGGGAGAGAGGGAGAAAGGGAGGGAGTGGGACACAGAGAGAATTAATATAATTTGGATATTATTGTTATTGACTTTATTTTAGCTTCAGGTGTAAGCCAATAGCTATAATCTATCTCATTTTAAGATACCAGGATATCAATTCTTCTTGAATTCAGACACCAACATTCATGTTTTCGAATGTCTATACTGTTGATGTTACAGGATATTGTACTTTTAGGACTGGATAAAATGTAGCAGTACTTGGTAAGGTAAAGTAAGGGACAGCTGAAGATACCGTACATTTTTTGTTATCTATTGATATCCATAATATATATCCATGCACATACAATGTATTTGTTTGCTTATGAAGCGTAGTAGAAGCTTTCCCAATCTATTATTTTTTTATCTGAAGTAAAGATGAAAATATTTTATGAGGATAATGTGAAATTATTCTTGAAAACAGCCAATAATAATAATAATAATAATATTTATTTATATACTGCTCCTCTCCCGAAGGACTCAGAGCGGTGCACAGCCATACAATTAAAACATTAAATATATAAAAGTTAAAACTAAATTAAATTAAAGGCCGTGGCTGAAAACAATTAAAACCCCTCCTTTGAACCCTAAAATTTGATATAAAAATTAAAACACCCAAATCTAAAATCAGCCCAAGCCGGCCTGGTCAAAGAGCCAGGTTTTCAAGGCACGCCTGAAGGTCCCCAGGTCCATGGCTGTACGCAACTCCGGAGGCAACCCATTCCAGAGGGCAGACGCCCCCACAGAGAAGGCCCTATTCCTCGGAATCACCAGCCGCACATAGATGCCGACGGGACCCGCAAGAGACTCTCCCTGTGGGAGTGCACCGGACAGTGAGAGGAAAATGGCAGAATGCGGTTTTGTAAATATCCTGGTCCGATGTCATGGAGCGCTTTAAAAGTTAACACTAAAATCTTAAAGCGCACCTGAAAGGCCACTGACAACCAATGCAACTCACGTAGGAGGAGCATCACATGAGAGAACCTTGATGCCCCCATAACCACCCGCGCGGCCGCATTCTGTACCAGTTGAAGCCTCTGGATGCTCCCATTCAGGAGCCCTATGTAGAGGGCGGTGTAGTCCTGTCGGGAGGTGACCAGGGCATGAGTGACCATGTGTAAGGCATCCCGATCCAGAAAGGGCCGCATCTGGCGGATCAGGCGAACCTGGTGAAACGCTCCCCTGGAGACGGCCGTAATGTGGTCTTCCAAAGACAGCCGTACATCCAGGAGGACACCCAGATTGCGAGCCCTCTCTGAAGGGGGCAAAATCTCACCCCCAAAAGCCAGCGATGGAACTACCTGGCTATATTGGGACGCCGGAAACCACAGCCACTCAGTCTTGGAAGGGTTGAGTCGAAGCCTGTTCCCGTCCATCCAGTTCCGCACAGCCTCCAGACAACAGGACATGACCTCCATGGCATCGTTGGGGTGGCTTGGGGTGGAGATGTACAGCTGAGTATCATCAGTGTACAGATGACACTTCATCCCAAAGCCACGGATGATCTCCCCCAGCGGCTTCACATAAATGTTGAACAAGAGAGGAGAGAGGACCGACCCCTGAGGCACCCCACAATCGAGGGGCCTAGAGGTGGATCTCTCCCCCCCCGCCAACACAAATTGCAGATGGTCGGAGAGGAAGGAGGCGAACCACCGCAACACGGTGCCCCCAACCCCCCCAACCATCACAATAGGATACTATGGTCGATAGTATCAAAAGCTGCTGATAGATCTAATAGGACCAGGACAGAGGAATAACCCCTGTCACGGGCCCTCCAAAGATCATCAACCAATGTGACCAATGTTGTTTCAGTACTATGTCCGGGCCTGAAGCCCGATTGGAAGCCAACACAGGTAGTCCTCAACTTAAATTACATTTTTTTCTGACTCTTTAGTCCCTGAATTCAGGGTAGAGTAAGGGTGACTAAATGGAGCTAAGCATTACTGGTTGGATGCCCTTCCTGACACCTACATGGAGTTCGAAGCAGTTATTTTTCTTTGTCCACTAGGATTTGTCCACTAGGATTGAACTTGCAACCTACTGAGTGGGAGGCAAGTGTCTTCACTACTATGCCACATGCCACTCTTACTTACAATCACAATTGGGCCCAAAATTTCTGTTGCTAAGCAAGACAGTTGTTAAATGAATTTTGCCCCATTTTATGATCTTTCTTGTCACAGTTGTTAAGTGGATCATTGCAGTTGGTAACATGGTTGTTAAGTGAATCAGGGCTTCCTCATTGACTTTGCTTGTCAGAAAGTCACAAAAGGTCAATCACATGACCACAGGACACTGTAACCATCATAAATACATGCCAATTGCCAAGCATCCAAATTTTGATCACATGACTATGGGATGATGCAACAGTCATAAGTATGAAAAATGGTAAGTAGTAAAAAATCACTTTTTCGGTGCAAATGTAATTTGCAATGGTCACTAACAAATAATTGTAAATTGAGGATTACCTTTAATGTATTTTGAATTAGGTAAATGTGTTAATGGCATACCAACTCACCATATAATGAAATCAAACTCACAAAGGTTTGATAAAATTATTGCTAAATGAAGTAAATGGTCAAAGGAAACATTGGAATAACTGGATGGAGAAAGACCAGTCCCAACCTCTTCATTTTTAATAAAAATGCTACAACTATTTTTTTTTTATGATACTGTAAAGTTGCTGTCACGACCATTAAAACTGCTGGTAAATATCCTAATAAAAAATCCTAATATCTTCAGTACAAACTGAACCATAACTCAGTTTATGATTCAACTTGTCCTTACCATTTTTAAGTGATAATAAATAGCAGAAAGAAATATAGGCAGAGGTTAGACATCCTTGGATTCTTATTTAAAATTCAAAAAAGAAGATTAAGTTATACTATCAGTTTGGCTACATACTATTTCCATTAACTTATGGAAACCCTTTCATGGGTTTCTATTATTATTTCCTTTACCAATCTAGGGCTTTGTATTAGAACTCACATAATATGACCCCCCATAATACCTTCTCCGTAATATGTTACTTATTGGACCTTGCAGATAGAGCACATAACTGGGTTATAGGAAGGTTAACGTGAGGTTTTTTGGATTAAACTAACTCTCCTCAATCAACTGTACCATCCCAATAGCTAAATGAGTAATTGGGGGATTTGGCTATAGTGCTTCTTTCCACATCACAGGACTTCTCTGGTCTGAATGGTCATTTAAGTTTCTTTACCTCATGGCCACATTGGTGGGGAGGAGAGAGAAGTGAAATAGGAGTGAATATGGTTTCTTTGATTCTGTTCACTGTACCATTATAGATAGATGATAGATGATGGATAATGGATGATGGTTGGTAGATGATAGATAGATAGATAGATAGATAGATAGATAGATAGATAGATAGATAGATAGATAGATAGATAGATAGATAGATAGATAGATAGGTAGGTAGGTAGGTAGGTAGGTAGGTAGGTAGGTAGGTAGGTAGGTAGGTATGGAGATAGATAGATAGATAGATAGATAGATAGATAGATAGATAGATAGATAGATAGATAGATAGATACCATATATCCCCCAAAATAAGGCCAGGTCTTATATTCATTTTTGCTTCAAAAGATGAATTAGGGTTTATTTTCCAATTAGGTCTTATTGTAGGGAAATACAATATTAAATGCATCCATCTGGCTGACAATCTGAACTGAGGCTTATTTTGGGGACAGGGCTTATATTATGGGCATCCTAAAAATCATACTAGGGCTTATTTTCTGGTTAGGCCTTATTTTTGGGTAAATAGGTTAGATTGACAGGCAGACAGATATCGGTGAACAAACAAACTTTATTCACTTCCTTATTTCATTTCTTTCTCCCCAAACCAGTAAACACACAGAGACACACATATATATACACAATACATACATACATTCACAACACAAATACATGCATATATGCAAGATAGGATAAGAATGCAGAATGTGATGTGTATTATTGTTTAGACCCCTTAACAGTACTTCTATGCTGAGTAAGTTATGAGCCCTGGGAGTTTAAGAATACAACAGTCAATGCCCAATTTCTCTGCTCTGGGGATTTTCTTTTCCTCCACAATTCCCAGGCACACCAAAACTCTTTGTAACTCAGTCCATCACCAGAATTGGTTCTATTCCATTTTTATCATTACATTTATCTTGACCATGTAAGGGAGAGTCTCAAAGACGACATTCCATTAGGCTGGAAAGAATAAAAATGGCTACAGGCAAAATGTCAACCTTCTAACCTCCTTGGTGACAAATGGGAGCATTAAAAAAGGCAGGGAGATGAGTGATTGAATTATCCCATTTGGGCACTGGGGATGAAAGGAAGTGGCTTTGGGGGAAGGATGACTCAACCTGCTGTAATTTACAAAGATAGGCCTAGAATGTCATAGATAGGCAGGGTCATTGTGGCATCAATGTCCTGACTGATTAAGTAGAAAAGGCAATGGAGAGCACTCCAGAGTAAATATTCAATATGTAGTAGTCTTGGAGAACATTCATCTTCCATTAAATAGCTCCACTAGATTCCCTACCACCACTATTGTATATTAGCACCCTTCAGTTTAGCTCTTCCAAAAAGACTTCAGAATCTGGCAAACCGAAGTGAAATGCTCTAAAAGATATTTAGAAAGACCCGTTTTGCTAAATGAGGTCAAATATTTGGTAGAATAGAATAGAATAGAATAGAATAGAATAGAATAGAATGCTTTATTGGCCAAGTGTGATTGGACACACAAGGAATTTGTCTTGGTGTAAATACTCTCAGTATACATAAAGAAGGAACATTCATTAAGAATCAAGAATCATACTGTACAACACTTAATGATAGTCATAGGGTACAATCAACATCAAATCTGAGAAATTAAACATTAAATTTTCCATTTGAAAGTACTACTCCCTTTTGGGAGAAATGATGCTATGCACCTCTCCCTTCCACATAGGAAGATTTTCTGAGAATACACTTTCTGTGATGGTGGTTTTCTTCCTGGCAGGGCCATAGAGGCCTCTGATGGTAAATATGAATTGGGGGGAGAGGTCAAGAAGACCTTTTGGGGGGGTCTTTTTCTGCCTTTTTCTGCCTTTGAGTCATTGTTGATGCTTGGCAATATCCTGAACCAGTTCCTGCAGTTTTCTTGGCAAGATTTTACAATAGTGGTTTGCCATGGCCTGCTTTCTAGGACTGAGAGAGGGACTGCCCAAGGTAGCCCAGCCAGCTTCATTCCAGCAAGGACTAGAACTCACAGTCTCCTGGTTTCTAGCCCAGTGCTTTAACCATTACACTGAGCTGGTTCTCTGTCTTTGGTCTACAGACTCTCCAACTGAAGTTCTTAATTATCTGCCTGAGCACTTGAGTCAATATTTTTCAAATCTATCCTGATAGTTCAAGGTACACAGGATTTGAGAGCACAAGTACATATTTTTTGGGGTTCCTTGTATTATGGATATAAGAGAGTTGTTAGTTTTGCAATAGCTTAGGGTGATTCAAACTGAAAGCCCAGTAATATTATGGTGATTGTATATCAGAGGATACAGTATATAATGGAGGATGGGATATAAGAAAGATCTGGTGAATGAAATTGACACAGAATGGTAGATACTGGATTTTTCAGTTCTCTTCTATTAGATCCTCCATTTGGGAGCAGCTTTTCAGGGAAATTAAAAAGTAGCTAAGGAGGATTACTGTTATGTTGATATCAATTTCTCTCTGTAATCTCATCTGATACAGGATTAAACAGATTAAAGTGAAGAGTCAAGACAGTGATGCTGGGCTATACTGGGAGGACAATTTATTCTTGTCATATTTGACTGAATTTTCTGGAAGTGGACCGTCAACTGGGTAAAATAAATTCAACTTTTCAAAGTCCTCTCAAATCATTGTGCAATAAAGAAGGATCTTTTGAGAACTGAAATGGATACAACAAGATCATATGATGTTTGTGGACCGGAAGAAACAGTTGACCGCATCCTTTAGGATTGTTTGCATTATGACAGTAGTGTGCTGTTGCAGAGATTATCTGACTTGTTGGAAAGAGAATTCTATTTAATTTTTTAAAGTTTTTTTTAGTTCTTTTAGTTTTTAGTTCTCTCTCCCTCCCTCTCTCTTGCCATTGAATCTGAAAAATACAATAATAAGTTCCTCTGAAATTCCTAATTTTCTTATGACAATGAGCCTTGAAAAATGACTTTATTTTAGGATCAAGCCCTCTACATATGTTTCCAATATCACTTCCCAGTATGACTCAAGGTGGCTTGACTTCAGCCAACCAGCAATTTTACTTAAGTTGATTTTAGAAAAATGATTAAGCGTATGCCAACATCTCTCCTGCTGAGATCAGCAGGATTTCAAAATGACAAGTTAAATTTGGATCCTGTCTGTTTCATATACAGTATTTTAGAGGTATGCCTTAGATATTTGAAAAAAAGTCACTTACATGTGACTTGCCATGTATAAATAGAGACACATTTGTTAAATTGACTATAATTACTGATTGTCAAATGTCTTGCTTCACAATGTATAATACAGTCTAGAAGTTAATAAGTTTTTGATTTCTAGATGAATGAAAGTATCAGTAAGGCATAAAGGAAAAGTTGAATTTTATTTTTATTTCTTTTTTAGAAAGAGCTAGGCATAGAGATTAAAATGGGAGGATCTGGAGCATTCAGGAGATGAGGTTTATTTGAAGACAAAAACTGGTTAGGCTGGATCCAACAGGTGTATTGACTGAAAGGGCAATGATGCAAGCTTCGGTCAAATATCACTCGTTTTCTTATTCGTTCTGTTCATTAGACTGGTTGTCCCTGGATGCCAACTTTCAGAGTCTTCCTGCCACCAGCCAAAAACTGAAAGCAGCAGTTCATTGACATTTGGATGAAGATGATTCAGATTCTCTGAGGACGGATTTGTTTAGGCCTACATTTAACAGAGTTCCTTGAAAAAGCACTTATTCACTGGGTAATATTCCAGAATAGATCTGTTCCTATGAAAAACTAGTACAGGCATCATGAACATAAAACAACTATATGAGATGGTTTGATATAGGCTTGCTGTGTTTTGAAAAAGTTGTAATAGGCTGAAAATCCTGATTACCATCAGTAGTCCTTCAAAACTTATTCCTTACACTAGTGAAATGGCAGCAACTTCAAATGGGCAAACTCACTCTTCCAGGCAAAGGGGGAAAAAAGTGGGTTTAACCACCTCAACTTGCTTCCGCTTCACTTTATCGACTTACTAGTTTGCACAAACAAATGGGGAAAGAGTGAAGACCTCTGCCCTTACTCCTACTGTAAAAACCTGGCTCTTCTGATAAGCCTGAGTTAGATTGAATGAGGGTCTTGTGTATTGCATTGTATTATTTCAGAATGGATGTTTTCTGCTTTCATTTCCCAAAGTGTAAACTGACACAATTCCCAATGGCACTTGATCCGATAAAAAAAAGCCTGAAAATGAACACCACAGGGTATACTTGTATAATTTTCAAGTCTGCATAAAGTATTTTGAACACACACACATATACATACACACACATACACACACACACACACACAGAGAGAGAGGGAGGGAGGGAGGGAGAGAGGGAGAGGGGTCAGCCATGTTCAGCATTATTATGTTTCCATTTTTTTTTCCTGCTTTGCAGTGAGCAGATTCATGTTGTAGTTTGACCTAGAAAACTAAGATCTAAGACATGTTTGGAGAGGGTTTGATCTCCCCCCATCCCTGTGTTGTGGTACAAGCTGAGGTTTCAACTATATTCTTATAATATGGTTTATTGCACAGTCAGTCAGATGTTCAGACTGGATTTGGCATTCACCTATTGAGGCTGCTTCAAGGACCTGGGATAAGGAGATGTTGCTTGATGGTGTTAAAGATATTTATTTATTTTTATTTATTTATTTATTTGATTTGTCAATTGCTTACAAGATAATAGGTATAAATATATACATAGTTATGAATACATGAAATGGGTACATATAAGAAAAATAAAAGAAACAATAAGACAGGGACGGTAGGCACGTTGGTGCACTTATGCACGCCCCCTACAGACCTCCCAGGAAAGGGGTGAGATCAATAGTAGACAATCTAAGGTTAAAGTTTTATTATATTTTATATTGCCACAGGATGTAAACACTGCAAGTAAAGCTGCCCTTTGCAATTGACTGATGGGGATTTTGTGAATGTCGAAGGTCTTCAAATGGTGCTCCAGATATTTTGGGATTTAGGCACCTATTACTTATTGGTACTATCTTTGCCACAGTCGCCCTACTTCTATTTGCATGCCTTTTTATTTTGTGATTTTTCTCCAGGTCTTTCTCTTTTACTCTGCTATCTCCGGGTATTATTATTATTATCAGGCAAGTTTTAAAACAGTAAGCCTCTGCATGTCAGTGAGTGTTATAGCCACAATGCTATTGCATTGGTGACAGTTGTAGCAGAAGCAAAAAAGCAATAGGGTAGTGATCACTAAACTAAAGATAGGTAGGCGCTAATAAATGCAGGAGGCTGCCTAGGGGGAAAAAGGGGGAAGTGCATCAAGCAAAATGAAAGCAATTCTTTAGCTACCACAGGCCAGAAAACACTCCTTTCCCTTTGGAGAAAGAAAATAGCATTTATGGTGGATTGAGGATATGTATGACAACTTCTATTCCTGCCTTCCAAAAACAATTGGTGGACCATACTCATGGCAAGGCAAGCTGGCAGTATGGATAGGCCCAGATATTCTGAACAATCATCTCAGAATTATCCAGTTCTTGTTGTTAGGTTTGCTTTTGGACATCTGCACTTTCTCATTACTCTTCTGAGATTCATAACGTTGTTCTTTGCCTACCTCAGTGGATGAGGACAGAGCCAAGAGTCAGTCAGTCTGCCCTCTGAGCTAAATCAACACTTAAGTTTATTTGTTGATCCCTCCCTGTTTTGATGTGAGCAAAACCAGATCTTGAAGTCAATGCTTCCCTTTACAGAAATTTAAAACAGAATTTGCCAGCAGTTTGCTTCCTATTTATACTCTCCTCTCCGCCACCATAACTGTCTAGCTGTCCACAGTAAATATAATACAAGCCTCTTGGAAGTTAGATGAGCAAATGAGCTCTAAAGGGGGAGGAAATATAATCACATGAGATTGTGAAAAACTGCAATATTTGGATATGACACCTTAGAAGAAGTACTCTTCAAAAAAGGAAGACTTACTAGACTAGGGGTGTCAAACTCATGGTCCACGGGCTGGAAGCGTTACGTGATGGCCACGGCCACCCCCAATTTAGCAAAGGGGAAAAAAGTCCTGATACGTCATGTGATGATGATGTGACAATGTGAGTTTGACAGCCCTGTTCTAGACAATTGAAATGATATCAAGAATTTAGTAGGTACCTGATGCTTGTTAATGTTTGCCTGTGATGGGGATTTATTTATTTATTTGTAAAATTTATTGGCTACCCAAGAACTCTGGACAGCTTATTTTAAGAGATAACAGATATAGGGGAGAAGGACACATATATATCAGACTACTTATTACACATAGTGGGATCATCAGAATGATTGATAAATAGGATATTCTGGTAGCTTAGTAAAATGAACATCTGGAAGATTTTTAACTAAATCAGCCTAATTTCTATTTTATAAAATGAGAAATAGGAATCTACCTTTCATGCTTGATTGGCAATAAAACATCTATTCAAAAGTACTTTGAATATGATATGCATAATATATATAGTCAACTTTATAATAGTGATTTAAGCCCTCTGTTTCATTTCTTTCTGATAAAATGGAAAAAAAAACCCTATTAGATCATTTATGAATTTCAGACATTTTACTCCACTGTTTTCTCTGACTCACTGGCTGATGATCTTATTTTGTATTGAGCACCAGTTAATAAATTCACTTATAGTATATTCCATGTCCCTAAAGAAAAATGTTAAGAAACTATAGATAGAAAGTTCCATATGTGTAAGCGATGATGACTGGTTAAAGTGATTTCTATTGAAAAAATAATTAGTTTGCTGCAGTTGAAATTCAAGCCAGGGTATATTTTTCTTCTGTTTCACAATCTATTAAATTGGCTTCATTATGTTATTGTAGATAACCCAGCTGTCTTTTATCATGAAGCTTATGCATCCTTTATTAATTATGCACTTACACATATAAACAAATATTTGAAATGTATAAACATTTGCAATCTGAAACTGTATAAATATGAATCTTACCGTGTAACAAAAACATATTGTACCTGAAATTATATGCATAAATATAAGATTGAAATTACGATATGATCACATGGTGTACATGTTAGGCATAATGATCACTTTATACGTCAGGAGTCTGTGACTTCTGTTGTACACTCATTCCTACGCTTGAGAATCACTTCAAGTCCTTTCAGCCAGCTGTCCTTTATAAAGCTCACCATATCTACCTTTGAAATTTTTATGAAGGATTACTTGAAATGCCACCTCCCTCTCAGGAGTTTGTCCATGGTTTCAAAGTTTGTTTGTCCTGTGTAATTCAACATGGAAGGCTGCAACAGGTCTCCATGTAAACTCTAGAGTATCCTATCCTCTAAGGGATTTTAGGTCTTTTTTTCCTGAAAAACCATGAAGCATGAAGAATCTTATGAAAATCTTAAAAAAATTTGTGTTTAAGTGCATTTCTCTCACTAAATATATTTAAATGTATTTTTAGTACACATGTTTTAGTACAGACATTTTTGTCCGAAACCTGTCCTTAGTATTTTGAGATTCACTCTTCTGTAAATGTATGCATCAATGTACATACCGTGTTTCTCACAAAATAAGGCAGGGCCTTATTTTTTTTGAGCCCCGAAAAAATTGCTAGGCCGTCTTTTTGGGGGTGAATTAATTTCTCTCCTCCCCCCATCACAGGTGGGCGGCAGCGATGTTCCCGCTGGCACAACAACAGCAGCAGCGCCGGCGGGAACGTGGAAGTGTTACTGCTGCTGCTCAGATGTGTGTGGAAGCTCCGCAAACACCCAAGCAGCAGCAGAAACGCTTCCATGTTCCCGCCAGCGCTGCTGCTGTTCTCGTGCTGGCAGGAACTGTGGAAGCCAAGGAGGCAGCTCCCCCGCCCGAGAAGCAGCAGAAATGCTTCTACATTTCCTGCTGGCGCGAGAACAGCGGCAGCACCACGCAGGGCACTGTTAAAGGCAAGTTTCCCCCCCCCGCCCTCCCCCCCAGCATGTTTTAACCCCCGCCCTCCCGCCCCAGCATGTTTTAATCCCCGGCCTCCACCCTCCCAGCATGTTTTAAACTAGGTCTAAATTTGGGGGGAGGGGCTTAATTTCATTTCATGCCTAGCAAACATGCTGGGTCTTCCTATTGGTGGAGGCTGTATTGTTGGAGAAACATGGTAGAATAAATACTTTTGTATACTTTAGAAAAAATACAAAATGTGTCACAACATTAGGAAAGATGTAGATATAAATATTTATTCAGTCAGTCAATACAAATGTATACTCATGTTCTGATTCATATTTATGGTTCAGATCAGAGGTGGTATTCAGCAGGTTCTGACCAGTTCTCGAGGACTAGTAGTGGAAATGTTGAGTAGTTCAGAATACCACCTCTGACTGACCCCGCCCTCATCTATTCTCTGCCTCCCAAGTCCCAGTTGATCGGCTGGGTCTTCTTCTGTTGCCCTGTACAGGAGAATAGAGCTGGAAAGCAGGTTAGTGGGGTGGGAAGAGAATGGGGATGTTACAATATCCTTCCCCTGGGTGGGGAGGGAATGGGGATTTTGCAGTATCATTCTCCTGCCATACGCACCAAGCCACAGCCACCAAGCCACACCACTCCCACCAAGCCACACCCACAGAACTGGTAGTAAAAAATTTTGAATCCACTGCTGGTTCAGATATGAAAATTAAACAGTTTATAACTAAAATGAGAATTAAACCAGTCTCTCCCACGTAATGGATATCAGTAGAGCCAGAAACAGGATGTTCCATTCAAACAAATATTCTTTTGAACTGACAGAATCAAGTCTGCTCAAATACAGGAATTTTAAAGTCAGAATTTGATTGGCTTCCTTTGCAATATCTGGATATGCTTTCTTATCTAAACCAACTGAAGGTATTTAGTCTGGAAGTATTTTTCTATAGTAGTAATGCCCCACTAATCACTCAGTCAAAGAATTTGGGTCTCATCTTAACAGAAACAAATTGAGGAAATTATGGTGTTTACAGGCATTATTTATTTACAGTCAGTTTTAAACACATTCTTTTTTTAAACTGTGTGATCCACTGAGAGTACTTTTAAGCAATACTTAGAGTTGCCACTGGTTGAGAACCACGGTCTGCTATGCATAACTTACTTCCAGAAAGAAGAACCTTATTTATATGTTTATAGCCATTAAGTTACTTATCCCATGTCAAATATAGATGTCCAAATATCTATTATATAATTCAGTGCAATTGCTTCAGACATTTCTTCCATCACATTTCATTGTTACCCAGATTTGGGGAAACATCTGGAATTTTTTTAGTTGCTATAAATCTCAGAACGAGCTAAAATCATTCCAGTCTGCATTAACACTAACTCTGCACTGTGATTCTCTAAAAGATTTATGGATTTTCTTTTCAATAAAGACCCGATCCCAGTATTATTCCAAAGATATGGGTCAGCCCATATCAAATACCACGTTCTTCCATCATTAGACAATGGAGGCAATGCATGTAATGGTGATGATGATGATGATGATGATGATTTAAAAAAAAATCCTATTGGACTATTAGCTAAAAACCACAGCTAACTAAAACAAGAATAGTTATTGAACTGTCCATGAATATATTGGCATAGGATTTCATTTAAAGCTTCAATAGGTGGAACTGGAATGTAAGTGCATTTTATGTCTTTGTGATATTGATTTTTTATTTATTTACATTGCAAAATGTTGAGTGCAATGCCTGTTTTTTAATCCTATCCTCACAGGAAGAGCCACATGTGTAACCCAAAGACCATCAGAGTAAAGTAACAGACTGGAAGTAATTATACAGTAATTAATATAAGGAAACCAATGCTAGACTAAAACTATCACTATGATACAGCATGTTCTCACCACTTGATATATTCAAATTAAATATTTGAAAGATTCAGGTATGTTTTTGTGTCAACTTTGAGGATGGCATTTTTAAAAAAATCAACATTCCAAAACCGTAAGAATGTTAATATCATTTGTTTGATTTCTCCACTTAAGAACCTTCATTTTAAGAAAATATGAATAAATATACTTTCAGAAAGTTTTTTATATGATACTTTTGCAGACATTTAAAATGGTTGCAGGTAATTCTTGCTTAATGGTTATCAAAATTACAATGGGCCTCCTCAAAAGATATAATTTGATTTCACAATTTTGGCAGTCTCACACACCCTCATGGTTACGTGATTACAATTGGGCAATAGGTTTGCGATTACTAGTTTGCAATGTCCTGCAGTCAAATGACTATAATTTTTGGGATATTTACTTTATGGTTTTATCCAGTTGGATAAACAAGATTCTCTTAATGATGGTGGAGTTCCTTTAATAACTTCAGTGTACATTTAACAATTGACACAACAGTTGTAAAATAGGCGCGGTTATGTGGTGATCTACTCAGTGATTGCAAGGACTTACGACTGTAATTCCAGGCTCAAACATTAAATACTACCTGTATTGATTTTATCCACAATTGTTGCTTCACATTGCTTGCACCTTGTCATACTGAATGTTTTGTTAGCAGCACCCCAGAAGGTATTGAATACGCAGGGACTGAAAATGGCTATCAGTTACATTTATGTGTTCAATTAAAACAAGCTCACCCTGTATATTGCAACAATCTCTGGTGAAGAATAAACTGCACACATGTTACTCAGAAAACTCCCCCAGATAAGAATTTGTTCTGGTTTATGTTCTAAAGTGCACCAGTGATATATAGTTTAATTACAGAATGGGTGATAGTTTTATTATCTATTACTGTTAGATGCTATTTGATTATCTAAAATCTGCCTCTTTTCGCTTAATTTATATAGAAACAGGTTTTAGGTTACAGTGCAGACAATGCACAAAAGGGCAAAGAACAGGTTAAAGTGTAACAATCGGAGTGATCTACTATTAATTTAGTTCCAACCTTTTTCTTCAAAATGCTTTCAGTTTTGGAAATTTTTCATTTATTTTTAATATGTTTAAAATGGAATCTTCAAAAGCTGCTTCAATTTTTTTTTGTCTTTAGGCTACTTTTAAAGACCCAGATTGTAGTGCCATCTTTTTGAGCACATAACTGGAGGCTATTTGAAGAAGTTCCCTGTGGCCACTGGTCTCATCTAGTGACATATCAAGAAACAGATTTTCTGGCTTTCTAATAACAAGACGAAACCACAAAGGCAATTTTGTGCCAATCATGGCTCTGTTGATCTGATGCAGTAGAAGAGGATACAAAGCAGTTGTGCAACAGCCACAATTTCAGCTAGTATTGTGTTTCATCTAAGTCATGCCTGTTGCAATTCCCTCTTCAACACATTGATTAACATGTTACATGCTCCATCCTTTTCTGCATCTGGTCATTCTAATGATGGCTAAAGTATGGTCAATATATGATTATATTACTGCTTCATCTTACTATCTGCTTAAATTTTTCCCTTTTGCAAGGTTTACCTAGCAGCAGGTTGGTAGTAGTAGTATATGAGACTAAAGACAACTACTACATTTTAAACCAAGACTTGTATCAGATCTGAGATGCTGCAATTGCTTCAAGCTTATATACATTATTACAAATTGTAAAACCTAAAACCAAACTGTAGGAATCCATATAATCAACTTATCCAAGGATAGCTGGAATTATATGAAAGCTGTTTGATTCTATTCTTGGTCCAAGGAAGATTTCCTTATATCAACGACATCAAACTCGTGTATCATGATGTCATCATGTGATGTATCGGGACTTTTTTCTCCTTTGCTAAACCGGATGTGAGCATGGCCAGTGCATGACATATCTGGCCCGCGGGCCACAAGTTTGACAGCCCTGCCTTAGATGAAGTCTGGCATAGGTTATTTAATGATATCCTAGATTCATCTGGTGAGCCCCTTCTTGCTTATTATTAAAATCCTTCTGAATATTTGGGACTACCCTGTACGCCCAAAATGCATCAGTTTGCTTACCCAATAAACCATTAAAGGAAGTGGTTGATCAAATAAGTAATTAGAATGGGCAGAAGGAATAACCTTGAGTAACAGGAGGAAGAGCTGCAACCAATTCAATGGTCAGGCTCAAATAAATATGAGTCCAGGATAGAAATATAATTTGAAAAGTATGTCAGACATGACCTTCCTTAATTCTCATGAAAATAATGAAAGGGGCCTTCAGACTTGCAAGATTCTGTTACTGTAACTATATAATAAAAGTACTATTAATTTCCATATTATTGTTGGTTTTCACATTGGGTATTCCTTGGAGAAATGACAGTAATAAGTCCAACTTCTTTATCAACTAATTTCAATTGAAACATTTGAAAGTCATCCAAGAGCATAGGGTTAGGGTTAGAAATGAACCCACTCTATTAATGGACTAATGGGCAGCCAGATATGATAGCATCCAGGTTGAAGCATATATGAATAACTTTGTCATCAGAATACATAGCAAATAAATTGCAATCCACACCAGAGAGTTCTTTCATACCACTCTGATCACATAGTGGACAGAACAGCAAGAACATTCTACCCAACCTACTTCATGGATCATTGTTGGGGGAAAATTGGATGAAGGAATGTTACTCTCCCTTTGGCTCCTGAAGGAAAAGCAGGACATATATCTAACAAATAAATACATTCAGTTGGTTCAAAACTCAGTTCTTTCCTGCATTTGATGAAATTCACTAAGTTTTTCATTGCCTGAATTCCACCACCCATTCTCCTGGCAGCTTTCCATTTCCCAGTTCCTCTATGATCCAAGTTGTTGAGCTTATAGACATGACTGTTCTTGATAAGCAGCCCTTTTTCTTAATCTCTGAGTAAACTGTATTCCTGATATTTTGTCAGGAGCTGGCAGAGTATATTCTGCAATTACCTCATGTTCTTTACACAACCTCATTATACATTTGCACAAAGTAAGAGTTGGGGAAGCAGCTGCAATTTCTCTATTTCTCTATGCACTTGGCATATTTATAAGCATTTGCATGTCAGCATCTCTTTGGACTTCATCTTCCCAGCAATTCCTAAGCAAAAGGGGCAGATTAATTGTTATAATGATCTGAATCACATGCACATTCATCAATGCAGTTTAAAGTATGTTTTTTTCCTTGCTCTTTGTTTTTCTTGAGAGAGAGAGAGAGAAAAAAAACCTCTTCTCTCATCCAGACTAAAAATTAATTTAGACACTTACCCACAAAATAGTGCCTGAAAAAAATTCCATTTTAGTTTGAATTAATTGCTTTCTTTTCTTTTCAGTTGAAAGACCAGATGTTCACTTTGGAAGGAAAGTTTCAAATGCAGAGGAGAACATTCTCCAAACTGACTATCTCCTTGGTTCTTTTATCAGAAAATTATCCAGTTTGAGGGATGCCAAGATCTATCAGGCAAAGCAGTACTATTCTCTTGAAAGCTGCCTATCAAGTAAATATGTGTAGAAATAAATGAAGCTTTGAACCTATGACTCTAGCTCGGCAACTAAGTAACACACTGAGGTGGTTCACTTATAGAAACTAACATGCAGATCTCATTGGTTTCAGGGATCACATCATAACAGCTCAAAAACTGACTTGAGTGTTTGCAGAGGGGTTTCAAAAAAGTTAAGATAATCACTGCAACCACAAGACAAAAACTCTGCCCTTCTTGCCATAAACATAAAAGGGGCAGATGTGGTAGAATATAGTTGGGAGTCAGAGCTTTTTTTCTCCAGAGGACAAAGAAACAGTGGAGCTTGGAATGTCTGATAGGTGGGAAGAGGGTGAAAGTAGACCCTCCCTAGCAGAGTATGTGAAATAGTTATGCAGGCAGTTTGTTGTTTTAGTCTGGTAAGATTCTGTTTGTAGGTGAATGACATAAAGTACTACACAGAAATAACTTCAGAGATCGTTCTTGGTCTTTTTGACCTCACAGCAGTGTTTCTATCACATGGTCATAGCAACCTGCCCCATGGATGATCCTGGAACTAACACTTCCCAATAAGGCATAGTAGTGCCCTGTAGAGTTCCCTTAACAGCTTTTTGTGCAGTAAATAATCTCCTTCCATTGGCTACTGTCAATTATCATTTAATTAAAACTTGAAGTAACTTGCTTGAAGAGAGCTGGTTTGGTGTAGTAGTTAAGGCACCAGGGTAGAAACCAGGATGCCATGAGTTCTAGTGCTGCCTTAGACACAAAGCTAGCTAGGTGACTTTGAGCTAGTCTCTCTCTCTCTCTCTCTCCTTCCCTCCCTCCCTCCTCTCCCCTTCTCTTTCTGATCTAGTAAGGAGGAGTGGCAAACCACATCTGGAATTTGCCAAGAAAACTGCAAGGACTATTCAGGAATCAACTGACTCAAAGGCACCCACACAGAAAAGTTGCTTTAAGACTAAATAAGATGGAAGGAGGTGGAAGGTAAAGGGATCAAATAATGTAGTGGTAGTGTGGAAATTAACTAGAGATGAGAGGAAGAGTGGCAAACTACAGACAATGGTTGGATAAGAGGCCACTTATCCCAAAAGGAACGCGGATGTGGCAACAGGTCTCAGAAAGGACCTTTCCCTAATTGTGGGGATCGTAAAGGCAAGGGGAAAAATGTTCTTTCAGACTTGCATGATTCTGTTAATGGAGTTTTACATTAATTCCAGCCAGGATGCATGAATGCTGAGAGTCAAAGACCACACATCTTAAAGTTGCCAAGTTTGAAAAACACTGAATTACAGATACCAAAAATACAAGCACTAAGTCTACATCACAGAAGTTGATAGATTCATCATATCACTTTCAATCATTTGTCTCCTGTGTTGGATGAGGCATTTGTTTTGCTTAGTTCAAACTTGATTAAATCTACTGCTGGGGAACAGCAGATTCATTTCTTACCATATATTTCATCACTAACCAGTGTTTTATTGAATTCCATGTTTGAATTCAGCTGCAGAATGTATTATCTTTCTTTTCATTCAGCTAGGCTTTTCATACTTTAGATAATACCTGTTGGACTCTGAATCAAGGGGACCATGTGTGTAATACAGCTTGCTATTTTAACCTCTTTAAATCTAATCTTCAAATTTAATCTGTAGCTTTATTTTATTACTTATTACAAAGTGACCAACTTTTATCATATTGTGTGTCTTGCACACTACCGAAATATTATAACTTCCATATCTTTGTATTTAATGTAACAATCATTTTCTAAAAATAATGTATCATCTGATGAATATAAAGTTGGGTCAACCTTTTTTTTTTACTCTCTGGTTTTCTTTGAGGTTGAGCTGAAGACAGCAGGTTGGTGTCCTGCTCTTACAGCAGGAGACTAACTAAAACATTTGTGAACTAAAATGTTCTTTATGATCATGTAGCATCACGAACTGTTTGTTGGAAATTTAAAGTCAGCAGCGTCAGCAGCAATCACATAAATCTCATGGCCACCCATATCAAGCAAGGAAATGTGAGAAACACAATATTAAGACCAAAAATAGGAATGATTCTTGCAGCAGCGTTCCAAGAAGTATGGAAGATTATGAACTTCTGAATAATTCTAGTCATCTCATCCAGTCATCTCAAGGATTTAAAAAAACATACCAGAAGATTGCCCATTGTTTTGTTAATGTTTTAAAGCAGCTTTCTTAAACATTATCCCCTTCTGATATCTTAGACCAATAGTGTCAAACTCAAGGCCCTAGGCTTTGCAGGATATCTTAGACCAATAGTGTCAAACTCAAGGCCCCTCTGGCTTGCAGGGTGATTAGATCTGGCCTGGGGGGGAGGTGGATCTATAAATAGTGAAGGACCAGCCCTCCTGAGCTTCGTTTTCACTGGCAGAGGGTTGCAGGAGGCTGTCACAACCGAAAACAGAGCTTGGCAGCCCGGTTTCACTGGTAGAGCACTTGGGCCACCACAGGCACCTCTGACATGAGTGACATCAAGCTGGCCACTTCCACCCTGGCCATGTCTATCCCAGTCCCCCAGAGATCAAACACAACCCTGATTCAGCCCTCAATGAAATTGAGTTTGACACCCCCGTCTTAGACCATAGCTCACACCACATCCATCCAGGAGAGCTGTAAAAGGAAACATTTGGAGAACATGAGTTTAGAGAATGCTAATCTAAGACATTGTATGAAGCTGATGATTTTTACCATATCCTCACTTGTTCTGTTTATCAGAATTGGCCACTTGAAGTGAACTATTTGATTTACTTGACATTAAAATCATTCTCAGTGGTTCTTTGCTTGCCAGCAATTTCTGAAATAATTTCCTGGGGCATCTGGTTTCAGAAAACTTGAAAAAGAAAAGAATGAAGAGGAAGGAAGGAACAGCCGCTTAAATATTCTGGTTATTCAAATTATACATATTATTGTTAGCATCATTATTCATCAGGAAACCCCTAATTTTTTTCCCGTAAACCATGTAGGTTTTGAAAAATAAAACAGATGGATACATTATTGGGAAGAGAAGAGGAAGGAAGCATTCAAACAGCAGCTATATGTTTGATTGACAGAAGGGGGTATTCCAGTCTCCTGTCTGTCACAATAAACCTTTTGGTTACTGGTTGGTAGTATAGGTCAAAAATGTGACTTCTTCCAACTTTGCCACACCAGGCAACTTAGGCATATTGGTACTCTATTTATTAATGTTCCACACAAATCTAGAATTGGCTAGAATTAGGATTAGGTTTTATATTTTATAACACTGAATGAAGACATCTGAAATCAAACAGGGATTTTTGTTAGATCATTTCCCCCCCCCCAAAAAAAAATCTGTTTTGAAAGAAAAGAAGCTATTGGAGATACGATGGAAAACATGTTCTTAGATCAGATTTCTGTAATCTACCACAGGATAGACAACTGCAGGAACTAATGTCCTTCCAGACACTCTTGTCCCAACTGACTTTTCAAAAGCTGGCAATCTGCAAAGCTGACTACTAGCTTCTAACAACCTATTTATTTGCAGCAATGTGTTTAAGTCCCACCAGACCAGTGGTGGGCTTCAATTTTTTTTACTACCGGTTCTGTGGGCGTGGCTTGATGGGCGTGGCAGGGGAAGGATACTGTAAAATCTCCAATCAGAGGTGGTATTTGCCGGTTCTCCGAACTAAACAAAATTTCTGCTACTGGTTCTCCAGAACTGGTCAGAACGTATTGAATACCACCTCTGCACCAGACTGGTAAACAGCATTCCGGAAAATTAATTTGTTTTCTCCTAAATGTGTGCTTTGTGACTGGCAGGCAAGTCTCCTATATTACCTATTTTATAAAAGCTCTCACCACTAATTCCTAAAATCGCAGATGTGTTTCCAGAAGTTGTCTAATCCCTGAACTCTGTTTTATAAGGTTTTCATGGTTGTTGAATCTCTTTTAGAACATTGTTCTCCTACTGGCAGCCTGCCTAATTACACATTTTGTTTCAAGTGACTGTGCGAATATTCATTGACAGTCTTCTTTTGGCACCATAGAATATTTCACTCTGTAATTTTAGATTTAAATTATTAAGCTTGGCAAGACAGCTAAGGAGGAATTGCGACAATATTTGAAAAAAATATCCCCAGATAGCAAGCCCTCATGTGGTGTCCAAACCAGATGGGTAAAGTTAACTGAGTATTGCCTGATGGGATCCCATATTGTTCATTACTATATAGGCCTTTGAAGTAATGAGAAGTATTTTGAATTGAGCTCCAAAGCTAGTCAGAAGCCAGGGCAGAACCTCACAATTTATGTTACTCTGCAATAGTAGAGTTGGTCCATCACTAGTGTTACCATCAAATTTGGGACTAATAAGAGCTTCTGAGTCATCTTCAAAGGCTGCCATGTGAGGATGTAACAGTAGTCCAAGTACTGTTACTTGGGCATCTTACTGCCACAAGGGCATCTTAACTAAGTTAGGGCCTAAATCTGTGCATCGGCTGGTGTTTCAAATTTGCCTACTGCAGTAATAGACTACCAGCCTTCATAGTTCATTAACTAACCCTACATTATGATTTTGAGTACATTACTTTTTACATTCTATAAATTTGAGAGTGGAATTTATTTGAAATCCTAAAAAGATGCATAATTCAAAATAAAGAAACAAAGTTGTCTATATTTTTCATATCACTGTTAGACTGGGAGATACAATTGCTTTGGCATTTCTAGGCCTTTAGTCATGTCCCCTTATCTGTTTAGCACTTTTTTCAACATCAAATAACTGTATCGCCTTCCACATTGTGCAGACCTGAGACAGTCTGGGTGGACTTTTTGTGTCACAATTTCTCCTGAAATTGCTATACTGGAAGAATAAGCTGTCGATTTGTTCTGAGTTGTTTTGTGATATATTGCCAGCCTGCCTTTTGCTGAGCCACATGCCTTTCTTCAGGTTGGAAAATTTGATTAGCACGCAATTGAACAGTTGGCTCAAATCAGAAAGGATAAATTAAACAACGGGGATAATTTGTAATTAGATTTAGCGTTAGTTAATCAACCAGAGCATCTTCAACATTTTCAGCTATCAGGAAAGGATTAAAAAACAACCCATGTGTGCTTTTCTTCCCAAATAATTATTTTAGGCTTTGCCATCATGAGACTATAAAAACAAATTGAGGAAATTCACTAGGCCTCAGCCCAAATAAATAATGATATGGTGTGATTGTAATGGAGAAGCCATGCCACAATGCGTGCATAAACTTTTCAATGGAAGAGATATGAACTTGTGTGATATATGATTTTATAAACTCAGTCTACCTTCCTCTTCCTTCCTTCTTCCTTCCTTCCCGCAGGGATAAATACCACATGTTCATAGCAGAAAATCATTCTAGGAAGCATGTGTGAACAGCATGTTTTTTGCAAAGAAAAGGAAAAATTAATCAAGAGTATTTGCCTACTAATTCACATCCTTAAGTATATTAGAGTATCTACATAGATATTCTTTAAATTAAAAATCCACATCTCTCTGGGATGAAGATCTATCCTGTAAAGTAGGCAGTAAAACAGTTCAGATTTATTGTATACTAATCTGAGAACTTTGTTAAGATTACATCAGGAGATAAGGCAAAAACAATGCAAGAATTTATTTTATTATTTTATTGGTATTTTTGTCAGGGAATTGCATAGCAGCTGTCCAAATGAAGTCATAGATGCTTACACAAACTTGTAATTTTATATAAATAAATATATTTTACATCTATACATACAGCAAACTAGATAATCAGGAGCATCATGAGGTAAATCAGAAACCACACAGGGCACATAGAAGAAAAAGGTGGTGGGAAAAGGAAACTCCCACTCCACACCCACAGCAATCATTCATAACTGTGTGCTCTGGATCACAGCACAACCCTACTGCTCCAGATATTAAATTTAAATATTTTATTTTATTTTAAATTTAATTTAATGTAGTAGGACCAGATTATTTACTGGTAAGAGACACAAAACTGGAAACTCAAGCATAAATAAGGGACGGGCTGGGGGCATCTATGCTGAAGAACTGGAGAAAGAAATATAGTCTGAACATGTTAAAAGAAACTTCCTGTCAGCGTTCCAGGGAAATTCCATTCCTGTCAGTAACTCCAAGACACACGCCATCTCAAAGTACTTTTATTAGAACAGTACCTGGCACATACTGGGGAAATCTGGAACTAAATCTTCCCGACTTCCCCACAAAGTCCCAAGCTACAACGCATCCCCTTTTCCTTCATCACCAGATCATGTGCACCAATCCCAAAGCAAGTTTTAATTCTTTCTACACCACACTCTGTAACCTTGAATTATCAAAATAATATATTTTGTCTACTAAGAGCTATGCAATTAACATCACCCCCTCCCACTTTCTTCAACTATGTGGTGGCGATGAATTCCATAGCTGACACTTCCTCCCCAAGACCTCAGCTTTATGTCCAAGAATTTCAATAAGAGTTGAAGTGAAGATATGGGCTAATTGATTTGAATAACAATTACAATTTTCAGCCAAATCTAGCATGTTGACTGCCGGGTCATCAGTATTTGAGAGCCATGATCTTAGTTGAGTTCATTCTTTCTATTTAGAAACATTTAGAAAAAAAAATTTAGAGCGTTCTCAAGTTTAGCTACAGTGCTAATGCTAGTTGTGTATATGGTTAAGGAAGAAAACAGATTAATGGAGAGAACTAGGGATTGACATTTTACATTTTGATTACACAGGATATCAAGCTTAATATTCATTTCTGCCCTGTAGCTTTCAGATCAGTACTTAGGCGGAATTTTCTGCTCTGTCAACTACTCTGATTGAATCTGCTTCACATATCATGTTAGATTTGGGAATGGGCTGTTCCAAAAATGCATCAACAGTTAAGGATGAAAGCAAAAAGGATATCTTTATTTTACTAATCATTAAAATATCTCACATATAGGAATACAAGCAATGAAGCATTGGAGTTTAATTTCAATCATTATTAAAGAAACTCCTCAGTTCAAGAATCCAAAGCTCATTCAAGAGTCTAAGGAGGTTATTAAAGCTTTTATTTTGTCTTTAACATGAATTCTCCCTTGTTTATCTTTACAAGTGTTTATCCAGATATTTGGAAATTCCCATTTTGATCTAGATAAGCAATCTTTGTATTGTGGGAAGCTTCCAGATGACCATCTCCTTCTGAATGGAGATTCTGATTGGCACTTACAATCTGCACTTTTCTTGTGCTGAATTTGGCTCATTTCTTTTCATAGTTTTTATCTGGCTTGTATCTGATATGGATATATATTATAAAATCTGGTGTTTTTTTTAATTCAGTCACTGCGACTATTGGTCCAGATGAAAGAGAAGCTTGTTCCTGACAAAAATAGGATGCAGTGCAGACAAGCATTCATGAAAAACTGGGTTAATTTTTTGTGGGACAATATCTCATCTGGTGGACATCATGGTAAAGAAGGTTGCTTTGAAGAGAAAGTGAAATGGTGAAAAATAAGTATTACAATGATGAAAATAGTGATAAGTTAACACTTCCAAATTATACCTCATTAAGTACAAATTCAACTTGTATGCCTCTATTATATTTTTATGCATATGCACTACATTTCTGTATTTCTTTCTACATCAATCGGATTCTCACAATAAATTCCACATTTATTATAGATTCTGTTTACATAATGTGAGCAAATAAAGAACTGAACTTTGGCTGGAATGCTCTATGTCATTCTAGGGATGGGCCTGATATTAGTCTTGCCCAGTGGTGGGATTCAATTTTTTTTTACTACCAGTTCTGTAGGCATGGCTTGGTGGGCATGGTGTGGCTTGATGGATTTGGCTTGGTGGGTGTGGCAGGGGAAAGATACTGCAAAATCTCCATTTCCACCCCACTCCAGGGGAAGGATATTATAAAATCTCCATTCCCTACCTACTCTAGGGGGAAGGTTACTCCCTCCCCACCCCACTAACCTGCTTTCCAGCTCCATTCTCCTGTGCAGGGCAACAAAAGAAGCCGATCAGCTGGGACTCGGGAGGCAGAGAATAGTTGGGGGCAGGGCAAGTCAGAGGTGGTATTTGCCGGTTCTCCGAACTACTCGAAATTTCCCCTACCAGTTCTCCAGAACTGGTCAGAACCTGGTCAATACCACATCTGGTCTTGCCAGACTAAATTCTTACTGAGGGGTCCCTGGTGCTCTCTGAGCTTGCTTTTTTTCTTGCAGACATTTCATTACCCAACCTAGGTAACATCATCAGTGCACTATGCAGTGCAGTGCATTGATGATGGTATCTAGTTTGAGTAATGAAATGTCTGCAAGGAAAAAAAAAGCAAACTCCGAGAGCATCAAGGATCCCTCATGTCAACCCTGAGCTACAAATATTCTCCTTTATTAGTAAATCCTCACCCTAACTGATTTACTCTGTAAGATTCTAGAGAGTGGCTATGTTAAATCTCTTCCTCTTTCTGTCTCCAATCTAGCTCCAAGCTGTGTTGTCTCTTGTCTCACCCCACTCCTTGGGATGTGCACCACATCATCTCCTCCTTTGCAGACACAGTCCACCACAGATCTATTCATGCAGAAATTGGATAGCTATCTGTTAGGAAGAATTTAATTTGGATCCTGGCATTGAGCAAGGATTTGGATTCAACAGCTTAAAATTATGCTTTCCAACTCTGTTATTGTATATGAACAAACAGACTTCACTGGATAACATTGATGTTTCATTGCATTATATTCTATAAAGCAATGAGCTATTACATTAATGGAGGTGTTTATAAATCAAAACCTGCCTGCTACAAATTTTTTTAGTGTCCACAATAATAATACAGCAATACTTCAAAGCACTTTCTATTAGAATTGCCTTAAAGAGATATATTTATAGTTTTTTATTATTATTTGAGTGCCCCTTCTTTGATCTTCTCTATAATTTATATGATTCATTCTATTCACACTAATTTAAAACCACAAACATAATCTTGGTATTAAAGTGCAGGGATCACCTTCATACCTATTAGAGCCAATATGCAAACTGAAAAATGGTTATAATATTCTATGAATAGTCACTGCCATCATTTTGGTAGAAAGGATATATTCTTTTCAATTATTTCTCTTTTATCAGCCAATGCCCTCTCTTTCTTTCCAAGTACTCATTGAGTCCCTATTCTCAAGGCATCATGGAATGACTCTGGGGTTGTGTACTTGCAAAGATGTGGTGTCCTATCCTTCTCCCAACCTTGTAGCTGTGTACGTGGAAGCTTTTTTTAGACATTATGTGGATGGGGAAAAGAAGTACACAAAAGTTTTTTGTTTTTCTTTTTTTCATGGAATATATATATATATACCATCACTCTCAGGCTTCAAGAAAACCCAGAGAATCAATGTGATGTAGTGGTTAAAATGTTAGGCCAAGATTGGCAAAGTCAATTCCAGCCTCTATACACACTTCTCCCATCCTCTGGAACCAGCTGGCTGCTGAATTGCATCTTCCTGGGTCTTTGGTCTATGACTCTATGCCAAAGTTCAAGACAACTGTGATCAGGGGTGGGATTCAAAAATCCCAGAAACCGGTCTGCTGCCCAGTTGCTGGGTGGGCATGGCCATGGTGGGCGTGGCCTACTGGGACTTCCTGTTTCTGGCTTCTGGTGGGCCTCCAGAGCCTGGGAGAGGCCGTTTTCACCTTCCCAAGGGTCTGGAGGCTTCCCCTGGGCCTCTGGGAGGGTGAAAACAGCCTCCCCCAGGCTCTGAAGGTCCACTGGAAGTTGGAAACAGAGTGTTCTGTGACTTCCAGTTTTTCCGGGAGGGCCATTTTTTGCCCTCGCAAGGGTCCGGAGGCCTCCCCAGGGCCTCTGGGAAGGCGAAAACAGCCTCTGGAGGTCCTCCGGAAGCTGGAAGGCCCATTTTACCCCCTCCCAGAGCCTCCATGCGGAGCCTGCATTTACCTCCATTGAAAAAGGGCCACATGGAGACTCCTGGGAGGGGAGGGGCAGGGTGGGCGGGGCCAGCTGGTCAGTTGAAATATCAGTTTGGCGAACCAGATGTAACTTTAATATCCGGCTTGCCTGAACTGGTAGAATCCCACCTCTGATTGTGATCCTGTAGGAAAAGAGCAGTCAGAGCTGGTGGGGAGGCTGAATTAAACATGTCATCAGTTTAGAGTCCTTACATTGCCATAAATAGTCTAAATCCAGCCCCTTTTGAATTCTGTTGACCCTTATCTAGTGCCAATTTAATGCTGACGGTTAGAGTTGACTACATTCTTATATATAAGATTCAATAAATTATCTGTGCTATGACTTAATGTATGGTCACAATCCTTTGTGCCTAACAGAACCCTTGCCACTTGTGTATTCTTTTTTAAAAGGCAGGGTATATAAAGAGTGCCATACCTAGAGCTGGCCCGGTGGCCCATTTTATCGGTGACATCATTATAATCCAAGACATTTGATTTTTTTTCTTCAAAAGATATCATAAGAGAAATGTTTTTAGTGTTAATTTTCCCTTCTGCAGGTGTCGGACTAGGGGGCGTGTGTTGTTTTCTTTATCTTAACTGTTACCAGCTGTGATCCTGATGAAAGGCTCAAAGGCAAAAATGATTGCACTCTGAAGTTGAGAATTGTTCAGAATTAAAAGAGCAGTCAGGTTTTAACAAGCTTTACTAAACTTGGTGGGATTTATTCTCAGGAATACTAACATCGCTTTAGTCATGGATCTTTTTATTTTAAATTTGTCTGAGCACCCAAAATTGGTCAATAATATATCCAGTAGCAGTATAAAGTGAAATGTAGATATCTGTTTTAAATTGTCCATATAGTTCCCTAACATTTTCAGAGGCTTAAAGATTTTATCCGCTCAACTGTGAAAAATGAATTTAAAAAACAGAAAGCTTCCACATATGGATTTGGCAGTGGGAGGCATGAAAAATCACAGGCCTGAATCCTGCCTTGGATTTGAGTTTCTCCCTGGTTTTATATTGTCTCAGATACTGAGTTGAGCTGGACTATGCATTACCTGAATCATCAGACTGGATCCAAACCAAATCTGTATATCACTGCACTGTAGGACTCCAAAGCTTGAACTTGTATGTTGATTCTATTTAGTAGGTATTATTTATGTTTGTGTCCTGTCCCTCGTCCATAGAGCAATACTGTATACATGTAATTTTTTAAAAATATATATCAGATGATTTAATTAGGAAGATTTTTGTGAACATGTAAAGAGATTGTGGTCTTCCGTATCAAAAGCCATCTGTGTTGGCAGTCCAGTTTTTAGAAGAAATTATAATCTAATTATTCTAATATTGCTCAGTAACTCTGCCAGCTTTTTAAGATTATATGTTTTAGCTGGAGGGATAACTAGCTTTCTTATTGTAGGATGAACTATGGTATTTAGTTTAAAAGTTGATTTTAATAAAAGGAAGCAATGAAGGAAAGATTGCCACTTGGAAAGTTTATAAATACAACATTTTGGACTTGTTAAATGTAAAATGAATAAAGCCCACTTTATGTTCCATGTGATTAATAGAATCAGGATGAACAGTTAGAGATAACACATGTCAAAAGAGCTAATGTTTGTTACTGTTGTTTTGCATTGACTCAAAAAAGCACACTAAGTCTCATACCATGTGTCAATGTCACTTGGAGAGTTACTTTCATACATTTAAGACACATGCACGAAAAAATGTCTGTAATTTGTATCAGCAACTCAAGACAGTAAATATTTTGAAAGTTATTTATAGAGAGCTAAATTAAGTCTCTGCAGACATTTAAAGCAGGATTGCCTTATAGTAGATTAGGGTCTGCCGATAGATTTCTGAATGTTTTGCAATCAATCATAAGAATGTGATGATGCCTTCTTGTTTAAAAGCAATAATAACTAGATGGCACAGCTCCCCATTCCCCTTTCAAGTCGCTCACCCCAAATAGAAATGGAGAATAGGAATGGAGAGAGTTTTTAAAAAGCAGGAATGGAAAAATCATCAGTACACGAATGGGCTTTTCTGTATCAAATCTCTGATTGAGATTTCAGGTGGATCTAGTTCTCGGGTCAAACTCCTTTGTCTAGACATCTAGCAAAAAAAAGGATATCTCCTTGCGGTTATCCTCAGGGCCTCAATTCAAAACAAATACTGTCTGACTTCTTGAGACTCTGACTGTGCAGTTTTCTCTGGCACAGGAGTTTTCCAATCAGTATTAAGGGGAAGTTAACAAGCTCAGTTTGAAATAGATCTTAATCAACAAAGATGATTAGGGGCCTGGAAGCTAATACTTAGAAAGGACAATTGCAGGAATTGGGTATGTTTAGTCTAGTGAAAAGAAGCACTAGGGGTAACACAATAGCAGTGTTCCAATATTTGAGGGGCTGTCACAAAGAAGAGGGGGTTCAACCTATTTTCCAAAAGACAAGAGACGAAACAATGGATGAAAACTAACCAAAAAGAGAAGCAACCTAGAATTAAGGAGAAATTTCCTAACACTGAGAACAATTAACCAGCCTTCAGAAGTTGTGGGTACTCCATTACTGGAGGCTTTTAAGAAGAGACTGGACAGCCAATTGTTTGGAAATGGTGTAGGGCAGTGGTGGCTAAACTTTTTGGACTCCTGTGCCAAAAATTGTGCACGCGCTTGCACGCTCGCACTTGCATGTCAGCACTCAGAAGGCAATGTGTGCCCCCATGCCCTCTACCCATGCGCACGTAATCCCCACCCACCCACCCACCCCCGCTGCCCCTTTACCTGCACTGCACCTCTCAGCTGATTTTTGGCTGGTTTGAGGCCTTTTTCGGCCTCCCAAAGGCTTAAGGAAGGCTTCTGCAGGCTTTGCAGGCCAAAAAAATAGCCCTGTTTCATCACTTCTGGTATTTTCAGAAAAACAGGAAGTAATGAAACAGGGCTAGTTTTTGGCCTGCAAAGCCTGCAGAAGCCTTCCTCAAGCCTTTGGGAGGCCGAAAAAGGCTTCAAACTGGCCAAAAATCAGCTGTGACGCGTGCGCATGCCCAGTGAGGTAAGTTTGCCTGTAGCTCACATGCCGGCACAAATGGCTCTGTGTGCCATAGGTTCATCATCATGGGTATAGGGTCTCCTGCGTGAGCAAGGGATTGAACTTGAAGACTGCCAAGATCTTTTCCAACTATGTTATTCTTTTTTTAATCAATCATACCTGAAGGCTTTTGCCTCCTAACAGGGCAAACAGCTGGAGTTAGTGCATTCCCCATTATGAGCTGTTAACTCACTTGTCATCCTCTCATCAGTATATAAATACAAATATTTAATAGTTACTGTATCCTTCTTTCTCCCATTTGTCCTCCTTTGCCTGTTCAAATATGTAATAACTAGAACTATGCCAGAAGTGGTTATGCGTGTGTGTTTGTCAAAACAGGTAACATGGATGCTTTGACAGCATGTCCAATTCTCATATCTTATGTATAAGTGTCGGTCATTCTTCCTGCAGACATTGCTGCTTCATAGAATTCTTTAATTCTGTGTTTTTAGAATTTTGCTTCCATTGGGGCACATTCAACAAGAAAAGAAATTCTAGTCCTGATTAAAAGCGGATGTATGGGGCCCTTAATGTTAAAAATGGGAGGATACATTCAGCTTCTGAGCAAGATGTCTTTCTACTTCAACTACACAGGCAGATATTTCAGAGAATATTAGCAATTACTATTCAACTCTATGCAATGTACTGTATATAGACAGAATTAGGTATTCTATGAGCCATGTCAACAATTTTTTTTTGTTTTCACTTTTTGTGAGAGCAAGAACAATGCCTTTTGGAAGAACTAAAATTAAATGATAGAATGCATTACTTTTTGCAGTCTCCATGAAAATACTCTCTCTCGTTTATCTTTCAGTGCTGTTTTGCTTGACAAACTTCAATTACTGCTATGAAATAAAGTGGTAGAGTCCTGTTTGCAACATGGCATTATTCAGTATTTGTAAACAATAAACCTATTTCACAAGATTCCAATCACCAGTAGTGAAAATATTTAGTTATATCTCCAACTCATTAAAGCCAAGAATGTAACTTAAAAGAGAAAGCAAGACAATTTATCTTCACAGCCGTTTCTGTTCAAAATCTGTCATTATCCTCTGAATATCACAACAACTTCCTTATGTAGAATCTCCTTGTAAAATTGAAATGGAAGAAATGAAGGAATCTCCTTTTCACGCTGTTGTCTCTGAGGTACGGCTGTCCCATAGTCCACTTGAATGCTGCAGTGATAATATGATGAATAATATGATGAATGCAATAGCAGAGGTCCTGTTTGAAAGAAGAGCCCAAACGTCCATGGAAACTAATAAAGTAATTCATAGATTACTACAATGACACAGCTAGAACTAGCAGGAACTTTGAGTTGAGGTTTGCTTTAGTTTAGTGGGGGAAAAAAACCCTAAAGAATAAATATAATAGCATACAAAAAATATTTTGTTCCTCCAGTTGTGCACAGATGTTCTTTACTTGTATCTCGATATATGGTTATTTGTTATAAGGGCACCAAAGTCACTAAGGAGTTGGATGGCCTCTAAATATGGATAAATCAATCGTCATATAAGAAGAAATATAAGAAGGAACAGAATCCACCTAAGCAGCATAAAATAAGATGACATATCAGCCACCTCTGCCTACACGAATACTTTCATTAATCCAGCCTTGCTGCTCTTTTTCCATTTTCCTTCTTCATGAAATGTGAACAGTCATCCTGTTACGTGGTCGGTTTAGAGCACAGTAGAGAGAAGAGCGTGTTTAATCGTTTATTAAAAATAAATGTTGCCAGTTTGAAATGAAGTTTTTACAGTGGTACCTAAAAGAGAAATTGTTCAAGTGGTGCTTTCTCCATTCATGAGATTTTTTTTAAAAGCATCGTCACTGTGTTTTCAGATTTCGAAATGCCAGTAAAGACCTGAGAAACAGATGTCAGATGTTTTTTATAAATCCTTTTCAAAGACACCTTAAGCCCAGTGGGAATGACAAATCAAAGTTTTTATCTTTTTGAAAACCATCAAAACCAGGCTCTGCCAAGAATAATCTTACTTATTGCCTCTAAATCATCAAAGTCTCATCCAGACAGGCCTTGACAGTTCTTTGACTCTCTTTACAAACCGGGGCAATGTCTTGGCACATTGGTTCAGCTGGTTCACTCCCCCATCCTTATGACACTCAGGAAATTTGTCACAGACCTGGTTGTTCTCCCAGATCTTGAGGAAATAGTGTTTACAGAGCCCCCAATTTGTTTTGTTTTTATTTTGCTTTGGGTTGCTTTGTTTTTATACTTCACATTTTTGGTCTGTTATGTTTAAAATAATATTTTAATTACTGAATGTTCAGTTGTAAGCCACCCAGTCTTGTTTGGGAATTGGGCAGGATATATTTATACAGAAAATGTGTTTTTGCCATGGTATAATCATCATTCAGAAACTCCATCCTGAGGTCATCTTTGACTCACATTGATAAGGTGACCAACTGTCCTCCTTTAGGGAGGACAGTCCTCCTTTTGTAAATTCTGTCCTCTCTTGAAAAGTGTCCTCCTACATGTCCTCCTTTTTGATATTTGAAGACTAATCTGTAAATCTCCATATTTGATCGATGCCGATCTGATCCATTGTGTGTGATGTGACGTATTTGTATTTGACATGATGATTCATCAAGGTTCGGTATAGTGCAGCGAGACACAATTATGAGATGCATGCGCTCCACACAGGAAAATTGTTTTGAGAGAGTATGCCGTGCACAAGAGTGCGCCATGCGCAAGTGGCTTTGCTTTTTTTTTCTTCAATTTATTTGTGTCCTTTTCATTGTAAAAAAGTTGGTCACCTTAACATTGAGAAGATGCCAAACAAAAGTATTATTGAATACAATGGGTGAGTTTTTGTGGGCTTGTTTAAATCTGTGAAATATAGAACGAGTGACACGGGTGGGGTAGAAGAAATCAACTGGTAAACCATTTCTAGATAAAGATTTATTATTTACTATTAATAACAAGGATGGTTTTGTTGAAGGAATCATGTCATAGCAAAGTTGCTTCTTTTTAAACCCCTACACTACATTGCAGAAGCAGCCAGAACAAAAGGCCGGCAGAAACCTATATGTTAGTCAAGAACAAAATGGTCCTGAGATGGGAGGCAAGTGAGAGGACCTCAACATTTTCTCAGCAAGACAAAAATCTTATTTTTCAGCACAACAATTCAGTAACATGACTGCTCTCAACAAATGGATTATGGAAGACAAACTTAATGAGACTTTTAAAAGATCCATTGCATATGTACTGTAAATATGTTTTTAAATAAAATTGAGAAAGCTATAAATAATATGCTCCATCTCTTTTCTTAATTCACACATTTGGGGAACTATTCTGCTTCTTACAACCAGCTGCATATTATTTTCAAAATGGAAGTGAGCATATCTGGATTCCGGAATGGAATCAAGAATGGTTTAATTCTCATGTTTCTGTTGATCACCAGGAGCCAAAAGGACTACTCATGATTCCACTAGCAGGCCTTGGCAAATTGCTTGAACAAAACCATTAGGAAGACAAAATTTGAACTTACCAGTTGGACAGTTTCAACAAAATTATTTTCGCTTCCACAAACTATGGCCATTTTCTTGGTATATCAGAGTTTCCTAGAACTGCTGTCTAATTTGTAACCATCATAAATTTAATAGCTGAGCTGTGAAGGAGCCAAAGAGTTTAGACTTGTGAATATACATTTATTTATCAGTTTCATAATATTCTCAGAGCAATTTATAAATCAAGATATGCCCCGCCACTCCTCACCTACAGTAAGTTTTTGAAGGCTTGGCTATCACTAAATCAAGTTTTTCCCAGTTAGTTTACAAATGTATTAGAACCAACATGGAAAATGTAAAATAGAAAATAAAATAAAAATGCCTACATCCCAGCAGTAATGAGCAATTCACTGGAGACTAAGTTGCTTTCTGTAGTTTTACATCCACTATAATAGAAGTTCCTGTTAATCTATTCAAGGGCAATTAGGACAAGATATGACAGATCTAATAGCGACCCCAACTAGCTTGCTGGTCCAGTAGGACCAAATTGTCATCTCTCCTGATATTGCTAAATGATAGAAAAAGTCCATTATTTGATTCATGATGTAGAACTAAGCACACATAGAGGATACAGAGAGAGATTTAGTGAGCTAAATGAAGCTGAAAGCCCTGAGTCATTGGCACTCCAGAAAAAATTCAGGCAAGAAGGAGTAAGATGTTTGCATTTTCACTGTTAAAAGAAAAAGCGGTTATTTCTTTAAGGAAAATCAAATCATGCAGTCTATTATTTAAAAAATGTGAAAATACATAAAATAAGGATTAGTATGCTTTATTGCTCCATCTTACAATGTAACTGGCAGCTAAATAGCTGAATGCACTACTGTATTTTTGTTTTATTGAATTTTCAGACAGGACCAGTCTTGTTAAGCTCCCAGGAAATACAGAAACAGTAAAACAAAAAAGGTTACAGACTGAAATGGAATATGGAAAGAAACATGGATTTTCTGATTTTAAACAAACCTCCACTTCTAAAGGAAGGAGTTGGTTTATTCAATTTATCTCTGTCTCATCTCAAACTTCTCTTTCTCCAATAAGCAAATAGCAACTTTGAGATAGGAAAACAATAAAAAAGAAGCAATTCAGTTGTGATAAATAACTAACTCCACTCTGTTTTGGTTGGGTTTTTTTTAGAACTTGCTGTCACAACTTCTTTACCTCTGAAATTACTGCTAGTTAAGTACATTTGATTAATTTACAACAGAAGCTTGATTATCCTGATCTTTTATTCCAAATGTGTCAAAATATCTCTGAGATTTCTAGATAGCATTATAAATACATAATTATGCCAAAGCAGAAACTGATATTTGCAATGAAAAAGCTTAACTAGCACGCAGTAAAAAAATTGGTTGTTTAGACATTTAGTCTTTGATTGGCTGATCAATCAATTATGTGTCATCAAGTTGCTATCTACTCTTAGTGACCACACAGATAGATTTTTCTCTAGGATGATCTGTCCCTAACTTGGTCTTTCAGGTCTTCCAATGGTACAAGTGTTTCTATTATAATTAAGAACATCCATCTTGTTGCTAATTGTCCTCTTCTCTTTTCCTTTCACTTTCAGCATTACAAACTTCTCAAGGAAGTTAGATCTATACATAATGTGTCTCAAATATGATAATTTAATGGAGAACTTTGAGTTGACTTATTTTATAATATATTTGGTATTTTTTAATGTGTGATGCAGCAGAAGATTCCTGGAAATAACACAAAGTTAAAAAAATATCATATTCCTCATTATGCTTCTACCAGGTCCAATTTTCACTTCTACAGAGTGTTCTATGTTATAGGCCACCCAATCAAGCAGAAAAAATAGATGTCCTTTTTGCCAGCCAACTAACAAATTTATGCAGAAAACACAAAACAATAGTAATGGGACACTTCAATTATCCTGATATCAATTGGAAAACTAATTCTGCATCAAGTGAGAAATCAAATAAGTTCCTAACCAACCTAGCTGACAACTTTGTTGTCCAAAAGGTAGAGAGTGAAACTAGAGGGACAGCCATACTGGACTTAATTCTTACAAACAGAGAAGAAGTGATAGAGGCAGTTGAAACTGCAGGAACCTTGGGTGAGAGTGACCATATCATACTAGAATTCAACATAACACAAATACAAGCAACAGAACATAATGACATCAGAGTCTTGGATTTTAAAAGAGCTGATTTCAATAAACTCAGAGAGAACTTGGGAAAGATTCCATGGATGAAAATCCTAAAGGGGAAAACAACTCAAGAATCTTGGAAAATTCTAAAAAATATGATCATAAAAGCCCAGACCAGCACAATACTACTGAGAAAGAAAAACAAGAAATCCAAGAAGAAACCAGCATGGCTGCACAAAGATCTCTGGCAAATTGAAAGAAAAAAGGACAAGTACAAAAAATGGAAAGAAGGACATACAACTCAGGCAGAATATCAGCAGATCTGCAAAGACGAAGTCAGGATAGCAAAGGCTCAGAACGAACAAAGACTTGCAACAAAAGTCAAAGATAATAAAAAAAGTTTCTTCCAACATATAAATAACAAGAAAAAAATCAAGGAAACAGTCGGTCCACTAAAGAGAGAAGACAACAAGGAAGTAACAGGCAACAGAGAGAAAGCAGAACTGCTTAACTCATTCTTTGCATCTGTCTTCACACAAAAAGAAACTATATCTCAACCCACCAAAAACATAACTGTAAAAGACAGACCAGAAATAAAAGTTAAAATAAGCAAAAAAAAATAGTAAGACAACACCCGTCTGATCTTGATGAAAACAAATCACCAGGGCCTGATGGATTACATCCCAGAGTTTTAAAGGAGCTGGCAGAAGTCATCTCAGAACCACTGCAGCATATCTTTCAAAAATTCTGGAGCACCGGGGAATTACCAGAGGACTGGAAAAGAGTTGATGTGGTTCCCATCTTCAAAAAAGGAAAAAAAACAGACTCAGGAAACTGTAGACCAATCAGCCTAACATCAATACCTGGGAAGATATTAGAAAAGATAATTAAAAAAACAGATCTGCCAACATCTAGAAACAAGTAAAGTAATAATTTGCAATCAGCACGGGTTTGTTAAGAACAGATCATGCCAAACCAATCTTACTTCATTCTTCAACACAGTTATTAAATTAGTTGACCAGCAAAATACTGTGGACATAATATATTTAGATTTCAGCAAGGCATTCGACAAAGTAGACCACAACCTACTTCTTAGTAAGCTAGAAAAAAGTGGAATAGATAGCACCACCACTAGATGGACTCGCAACTGGCTGGCAAACCGTACTCAACGAGTAGTCCTTAATGAGTCTAAGTCTACATGGAGGGAAGTAAACAGTGGGGTGCCACAAGGATCCGTCTTAGGCCCAGTATGCTTCAATATCTTCATTAACGACTTAGATGAGGGAATAGAAGGGGAACTTACCAAATTTGCAGATGATACTAAGCTGGCAGGAATAGCTAACACCCAAGAAGATAGGCTCAAGATCCAGATGGATCTTGACAGACTAGAACACTGGGCCGTATCTAACAAAATGAAATTCAATGTAGAGAAAATTAAAGTCCTACACTTAGGCAAGAAAAATCAAAAGTACACATATAGACTGGGTGAAACCAGGCTCAATAGCAGTAACTGTGAGAGGGATCTTGGAGTCTTAGTGGACAACCAGCTAAATATGAGCCAGCAGTGTGCAGCAGCAGCCAAAAAAGCTAATGCAATCCTAAGTTGTATTAACAGAGGGATACAATCAAGATCAAGGGAACAGTGATGGTATTCAGCCAGTTCGCAACGGATCGGGCGAACCGGTAGCAAGAATTTGGTGCGGGTCGCCGAACTGGTAGTAAGTTCTGGCTGGCCACGCCCCCCACTGGGTCACCCTCCTGCCCAATGCTCGCTCACCCTGCCCGCCTGCCTGACATTCCCCGCCTGCCTGTTTGAAGTCGCCTAAGGTATTTCTTTCTTTTTTTTTTCCCTCCAGACAATCAGCTGTAGATAAGATCAGCTGTGCCAGGATTCCCCTTGCTGAGGCCCAGGAAGGCAAAAAATGGAGGGAGGAGCTCAGGCCCCCCCTCCATTTTTTGCCTTCCAGAGCCCCAGGGGAGCCTTAGGGGAGCAAAAATGCCCCCTCCCCCGAGGCTTCTCTGAGGCTAGGAAGCTCCCAAAATGGAGCTTGGAGGAATGCTGCATGCTCTTCCCATGCTCTGTTTTTTTCTTCCTGAGCTTCAAGGGAGCCTCAGGGGAGCAAAAACGCCCCGCCCTGGGGCTCTTTGGCTAAGAAGCTCCCAAAAATGGGGACTGCAAAAAAGAAAAGCCACGCCCACCCAGTCACAAGCCACGCCCACAGAACCAGTAGTAAAAGTTTTTGAATACTCTATAAAGCCTTAGTAAGATCACACCTAGAGTACTGCATCCAGTTTTGTTCACCACATTATAAAAAAGATGTTGAGACTCTAGAAAAAGTACAGAGAAGAGCAACCAGGATGATTAGGGGACTGGAGGCTAAAACATACAACAAACAGTTGCAGGAACTGGGCTTGGCTAGTCTAATAAGGACCAGGGGAGACATGATAGCGATCTTCCAATATTGGAGGGGCTGCCACAGGGAGGAAGGGGTCAATCTATTTTCTAAAGAGCCTGTAGATCAGACAAGGAATAATGGATGGAAACTGAACAAGGAGAGATTTAATCTGGAAATAAGGAGAAACTTTCTGACAGTGAGAACAATCAACCAATGGAACAGTTTGCCCTCGGAAGTTGTGGGAGCGCCATCACTTGAGACTTTCAAGAAGAGATTGGACTGCCATTTGTCAGAAATGGTGTAGGGTCTCCCGCTTGGGCGGGGGGTTGGACTAGATGACCTACAAGGTCCCTTCCAACTCTGATTATCTGTTAAATCTGTTAACAAATGTACCACTTAACAACATAAATGTTGGACTCAACTGTGGTTGTAAATTGAGGACTACCTATAACAGTACATCTCTCCTCCATGGCCTTTACTTTATAGGGAAATATGGAACATTATTGATACACTTTCTACACCTCATTCCTTCTGTAGGCTAAGATGTCCCTTATCTGATCATTGCCCACACTATGGCTCTTCCTCCTCCTGTCTCTCAAGACTATTCCTGCAGACTATTACATATCTATACATGTATAGGTTTTCTTTTTCTTTTTGTTTGCCTTCACCCAGGGCCAATTTTATGCTAAGGCCAAACACCATGAATGAATAGAAGATGAATCAGTAGAAGGTGGCACTATCAGACAGTGTGACCTAGGAATGCCATGTATACAGTACTTGAGCCATCACTGCCTTCAAGATCAATCTTAACCCTTGGCATCTGCCTGGATAAATCCCTGCAGTTTTCTTGGCAGGATTTTGGAAGTGGTTTGCCCTTGCCTTCTTCCTAGGGCTGAGAAACAAGAATTGGCCGAAGGTTATTACCCAGCTAGTTTCATGCTTAAAGCAGGGGTAAAAAATATGGCTTCCCAGTTTCTAGCATGGTGCCTTTAATCACTACACCAAATTGGCTCTCCTATATATAGTTAAAAATGCCAAAACAAAGTATTGATAGTAATGCTGCATCCAAATGTAATTTCTCTTCAGGCTTTAAAAGAAGGCACGAAAAACATGGGAAATATTTTCAAGCCAGAAGCAGTATAATATTATTGTACTGGAACAGCCCTTACTTGGATAAATTCTGAGTTTGTCATCATACAAAATGTCTAACATCACTCTCCATGGATTGCTGGATTTTTTTTCCATTATAGGAGAAAAGAATTAAGATTTGAAAAATGTACTAATAAAATCAAAAGGAAAAAATGACAGTAATTAAAGCTGAAAAAGATCACGAAGGAAATGTAAAAAAATCTATTGCAGCTTGAGTTTTGCAACAAAGCAAAGTAACTCCGTTAATCAGGCATGTCCAACTTTTTGGCTTGCCTGAACCACATTTGTCTTGGGCTGCATGGAAAATATATAATATGGTTAATGCATATAAGTAACAAACTTCTTTTATTTTTTTCTATTTTTATTACAATCTTGTGGGGCCATATTGCTAACTGTTCAGGGCTGCCACTGTCTGTGAGATTCTAGAAAAAGTGCAGAGAAGAGCAACTGGAATGATTAGGTGGCTTGGGACTAAAACATATGAAGAATGGTGACAGGAACTGGTCATGGCTAATCTAGAGAAGAGAAGGACCAGGGGAGATATGATAACAGTGTTCCAATATATATATATGCCACAGAGAGGAAGGGGTCAAGCTATTTTCCAAAGCATCTGAAAGCCAGACAAGGAATAATGGATGGAAACTGAACAAGAAGAGATTTAATCTGGAAATAAGAAGAAACTTTCTGGCAGTGAGAACAATCAACCAATGGAACAGCTTGCCCTCAGAAGTTGTGGGACCGCCATCACTTGAGACTTTCAAGAAGAGATTGGACTGCCATTTGTCAGAAATGGTGTAGGGTCTCCCGCTTGGGCAGGAGATTGGACTAGATGACCTACAGGATCCCTTCCAACTCTGTTAATCTGCTATTTGTTATCTGTTATCTATTAATTTGTTATCTAGCTGCTGTAAATGCTGCTCTTCTAGTTTTCCATAAACTTTATAGTTTTCCATAAACTGGTGAGTAAAGAAAAAAAGAGCTCCTGTGATTAATTAAAATCAGTTGAATGGGGATGATGTAGCCAACAAAAGAAGGAGTTACACTCATATTTCCTCTGATAAAATGTCCATCACTTAGTTTTCTATTGAATGTCAGATGATTTTGTGGTTGTTGTTGTTCATTAATTGCCAGTAACCCTAACCTATGGACAGACTTTCATCTTTTCCTTCTTGTTGGCAATTCATGGTATAGGATGCAGGGAGAGCAGAGAGAGTTCCCGTTCAACCCAATAATGCCCCTCTTTTATTATGCACATTGCATTTAACAAAAGAAAAGAGAAACTTTAACTCTGTGCATTCTCATTTGGGAATAAAGCATGCTGAATATAGTGAATATAGAGGCACAGCCATTAGCAGGGCTGTGGAGTTCAGTTAAGACAAAGAATGTTTAACTGGAGATGTAGTAACTAGCTTGGCTGAGATTCAGGACTTCTGGAAATCATTCAGTAAACATAATATATATATTACAAGTAGTCTTCAGTGGCAATTGGATTGCCATCACTAAGTGATGCAGTCATAAGTTGCACGGTCACGTGGCTGCATTGTTTGAGTAATGACAATCTTCTCAGTCCAGTTGACAACATAACTCCAAGACATGTCGGTTGTTAAACAGGAAGTGACAGAGTCCTAGCTAAGGAGTGACGGGGTGCTGCAGATGGAGGGGAACCCTGGTACAAGTTGCACATGAGTTAGGAGAGCCTGGGGGACGGAATCGCTGCAGTGCGAGTATAGTGGCTGTTGCAGTAAAGAGTGAGTGCAGAAAGGCTGGGTGGATGGCCTTGTGCAGTAAGATCAAAGGATGGGATGGGGAAGGCTTGGGGGACTCCCTCTCCTAATATCAACTCATAAAACATTTCTATGCCCATTTTAGAGTTGCCATGATGAGAAAAGGGGGGGGATTTGAAAGAGCAGTGCAGCAGTTTGGAATCGAAAGTGCATTCCATTCATATCTGGCAAAGATTATAACTAAGAGACTGGAGTTTCTGCCACGCAAATCTCTAATTGGAGAACATGATTGATGACTCTTGGCTATGGACGTGTTCCATTGGAGAATATGAATTATTATTATACACCCAGAGGGGTGGGGGGAAACCAGGTTCAAGGGTGACAGCGAATTACGTGTCTCAGAATCAGCTACACATAGGTCATACCAACATGTTAGTTAGCTCCTAATAAATTCTTTGAAGTTTTTGAAGCTTGGCTCAAAACTCATGATTTAATTAGGGCCACTGCCGGAATCCTGACAGCTAGCCGATTCCCATTTGACTTTACCTATGGGAAGCAGCAACAAATTGTTCTGAGTCTGGCCCAGTTCCCAAACACAACAAACCCTCGGTAGTTAAATAAATGTTTCCTTTATTAGGAGCACCAGCAGCCCCAGCAAAAAGTCTCTCTCGCACACACACAGCAGGCTAACAAGTCTGTCCGGCAGGGAAATGAATAATTATCTGCTACACCTATTCATCTCCGCCCCCTCCCCAGAGCTAGGGTGGGGCTTCACTAGCAGTGGTGGCTCTTCCGTCCCAAGAATCAGCCCACAGATTTCCACTGCTCTCCTCTCCTCTGCCTTCAGTCAGGCACTGTACCCAGCTCTTTCTCCTGTTCCTCATCAGCCTTCTCCAGACCTGGGGGCTTTGACTCTCCATCTGATGGACAGCTCTAACTCTGTCTCTATCTCTGATAGCTCCATACCCTCTTCCCCCTTGGAGCTCTCAGGTTACCTTGCCTTGGCTCCCATGCCAGCTCCTCATCTGATTGGGCTGTCTGGAGGAGCCATTAGTCAACAGACCACAACACAAATGTTGCAAATGGTAATCATGGGATACTGCAACCAGATGTAGGTGCAAATCAAGCATCTGAATTATGATTACATAACTACATAGATGCCGCAATGGGCTAAAGTTCATGGACAGATCATAAACACCACTTGTTCAGTGTTATCTCAACATTGAACAGTCACCAAGTGAGTAGTCAGTAAGTGAGGATTATAAATATAATTATAAAACACTGGAATTATTATAATTTTCCAATGTGTGCAGTGGTTTACAGGATGTTGAGCGCTTTTGCCTTGTTTTCTTCCCAGTTTAGGCTAGAGCTAACCATCAGCAAGACAAAGGAGATGGTGTTAGACTTCCGGAAGAAGAGATGAGAACTTGCCCCACTTTACATCGAGGGGGATTGTGTGGAGAGAGTTTCCTCCTTTAAATTCCTGGGAGTCTACCTCAGCAAAGATCTCACCTGGAAAATCAACACAACCCAGGTGGCCAGAAAGGCCCAACAAAGACTCCACTTCTTCAGGGCTTTGCGAAAAAACAAAGTGGAACAACAATTGATGACCTCCTTTTACTGGTCCACAATAGAAAGCATCCTCACTCATTGCATTATGGTGTGGTATACCAGCTTGACAGTCGCGGATAGAAAGACATTACAGAGGGTGATGAGCACAGCACAAAACATTGTGGGCTGTCCCCTGATATCACTAGGGCTCTCTGCCTTAGAAGAGTGAGGAAAATCCTCAGGGATGACTCACACCCTGGTCAGTACTTCTTTATTCTCTTACCATAGGCAGCGACACAAACAGGCTGAAGAACAGTTTTTATCCGTAGGCTGTCAGACTCCTGAATGGAAAATGACTTTACAACAATATAGTACAATTCACTGGTGGGGCCGGCGCAACATGCAATAAGTTTATATGGTGCAATAGGATTGTGTGTTTGTTCGTAGGATTCAGTGGATTATAGATTTTCTGTCTTTCACTGTGAGTTGTATTGTGTTGGGGGGGTGCATGAAGGGAGGCTCAGCTAATCTCATTGCACACATGTTGTGCTCTGACAATAAAGGTTTGAATTGAATTGAAAAAAAATTCAGTTGAATTGAATTTGAATTGAGTCTTGGACTGTCCTGGTGATCTCCCATGCAAGCATTAAGCAGATTAAACTGTGCTTAGTTTTTCTGAGATCAGCCAAAGAAGAAAAGTGCTAGAAACAGGTTTTAACCAGCCAGCAGTGATTTGTAGTTGCTATAACTCTTGTGCAATCCAGATAGCTATGGAAGAGGGCTCAAGGGATAATATTGGTCTTTGATTTGTCCTTGGCTTTAGCTATGCTACTTCTGTCATAGCCTTAATCCACAGTCACAAATAATATGAGACACTGTCTTTCCCCAGTCCTTAAGTCTTTTCTAACATGGTGCCCTCTGAAGCATTACAGCTGCAGACACAAAACATCTGCAAAGGAGGTGGTTCTAGAATGTATCCCTTCCTCATGAAACATCTACTTAATTTTCTAAAATATTCACATTCCTATGACAAACATGTGGCTCATCATGGCTGATTGATTGATTGATTGATTATGTGCCATCAGGTCATTTTTAACTTCTGTTGACTACAGAACCTAGATTTTCAACCATGACAATGTATCCCTACCCTGGTTCTTCAGGTTTTCCACCTGTGTACTTATTGTTACTATAATAAGTAACGTGATGTTGATCTTCCTCTGCTTCTCTTTCCTTCCACCTTTCCCAAAATTAGACCCTTTTAGGATGACTTGTTCTAGATAAGAATGAAAACAATTATTTAAAAAAAAACATTAAGATTCAAGAACAGGGGATCAACCACTCTGGTGCGATTTATTTCCTCACCCGAGTAGCCCTCAGAGGAGTCATAAGTGGTATTGAAACCATAATAGCCCTTGATAGAGACTAATTTGGATGGCTGTCAGCTCCTTCTCCAGTTCATGGTAGAATAGTAAAGCTATGCAAATACTACAGCTTCAACAATAGTCACTTTATTTTCAAACTTAGCCATCATTCACATTGCCTTATGTTCCCTGAGAAGAGTTCTGGTGATTTGAAAGCTTTCACATTTTTTTCTTGCACATTATTATCTCTTGCAGGTAATGATGCGTTTGGAATATTTCCATTGGATGCTATAATTTTGAAACACTTTGGTCTCCAACAAATGTAAACTTGATTCCTGAAATGACCCACTCTCTATATTGCTACAGCAGAATTCTTGATTTAAGGTTTCAAAGGAGTGGATTTTTTCATATGGTGGCGAATTTTTATTTTATCTATTTTATTGTTTTTTTTTAATCTGACAATTGTTTGTGCTTTATTTGGGCTATTTCCATCAATCTGAGGAATTCAAAAAAGAGACTGCATAATCATCTCTCAAGGAAGGTTTAACTGGTATTTCTTTTTGGGGGAGGGGGCATTGCATTATTATTTATTATTATTATTTAAAATTTAATATTCAATTCGATTCAGTCTTTTTTTCCCCCCATAAATGTTTTATTTTATATTTTCAACAAATCCATCTGTCATTTAAACAGTGTGTTGACTGGGTACATATATCTTGTGCTAACAATTATAATTAACATACTTTTCTTACCAATATAACGATCATCACATTTTCTTTATAAGCCATTATCTCTTACATATATTATCTTTTTAACAATCTTAACTTGTTTCTCTGTATATGCATCTAATCAATTTTAACTTGTTTTATTTTCCAACCATTGATAAACTAAATCCCATGCCATATACTATTCAGTTTCTTCTTTTTAAACTGGTGTTTCTGAAGAGAGGGTTGGACTACAGGATCCTGATATTCCCTTCTACTGACAAGACTTCCATGAGTCATTCCACAACTAGAGGTATAAACAGGTAGCCCTCGACTTACAATTTTTCATTTAGTGACTGTTAGAACTTACAATGGCTCTGAAAAAAGTGTCTTATCACCAATTTTCACACTGATGACTATTGCAGCACCCCTGTGGTCAGATAATCAAAATTCAGTTGCTTGGCAACTGGCTCATATTTATGACAGTTGGAGTGACAGTTGAAGTGTCCCAGTGGTGGGATTCAAATTTTTTTACTACCAGTTCTATAGACATGGCAGGGAAAGGATACTGTAAAATCTCCAGTCAGAGGTACTATTTGCTGATTCTCTGAACTGCTCAAAACTTCCGCTACCAGTTCTCCAGAACTGGTCAGAACCTGCTGAATACCACCTCTGCAGAGTGCCAGGTCAGGTGATCCTCTTTTGTGACCTTCTGACAAGCAAAGTCAATGGGGAAGCCAGGCTTACTTAATAACCATGTTATTCGTTTAACAACTATGGCAAGAAAAGTTGGGATGAAACTCACTTAACAATGATCTTGCTTAGCAACAAAAAACACTGGGCTCAATGGCAATCATATGATGAGGACTATCTGTAGCTAGATGCCCTGATTTCAAATAGTTAAACATTTCTGGTTGATTAATTAGATCATTAAAAATATAGAGAAGAAAAGCATTGCGTGTACATGTGTGTGTGAAGTGCTTGTTTGGATCTTCTTAGGTGATATTAAGCATGATTGGACGCCAAAAAGCTGCCTCATAAGTTAACATACTATCCATTAGTTGTCCTCTCAAAAAAGCAAGTAACCTGGCAAGTTCATTATACTTGCATTAAAACCTGGGAATTCTACTTTTCTAGTTACTCAGCCTTGGAGGAAAATGTTGTTGAATAGAGATTTGCACTCTAGAACCAACCCACTATGGGTAGCAACACTGCCTCTTTGAAAAGTTGGCTCGGTTTCCAGAGGAAGAAGGCAGAATAGGAACTTGTGGCATACAGAATAAATCACAAAGTAACAATACAAACTGTAGTTTCAACTGCATTTCTTTATAGCTGTCCAGCAGCAAGCTAATTATTTGATAGGTAATCCGTTTGATAATCTCTTTAGCTGAGGATAAAAAGAGGCTATGCTATTCTTCCTGTCTTATTAATTATTACCAGCACTGTGCTTTCATATTGTATCTATCTATCTATCTATCTATCTATCTATCTATCTATCTATCTATCTATCTATCTATCTATCTATCTATCTATCTATTTATCTATCTATCATCTGTCTGTGTATCATCTATCATCTATCTATCATTTATCTATCATCTATCTGTCTGTGTATCATCTATCATCTATCTTTCTATCTATCTATCATCTGTCTGTGTATCATCTATGTATCATCTATCTATTTATCTATCTATCATCTATTTGTCTGTGTATCATCTATCTATCATCTATCTATCTATCTATCTATCTATCTATCTATCTATTTATCTATCTATCATCTGTCTGTGTATCATCTATCATCTATCTATCATTTATCTATCATCTATCTGTCTGTGTATCATCTATCATCTATCTTTCTATCTATCTATCATCTGTCTGTGTATCATCTATGTATCATCTATCTATTTATCTATCTATCATCTATTTGTCTGTGTATCATCTATCTATCATCTATCTATCTATCTATCTATCTATCTATCTATCTATCTATCTATCTATCTATCTATCTATCATCTATCTATGTGTCATCTATCTACCATCTATCTATCATCTACCTACCTATCTATCTATCTATCTATCTATCTATCTATCTATCTATCATCTACCTATCCCTATATGAATATCTTATATTCAGATATGGTGATCATATAATGACAGATACGTTTTTTCACAGTCATTAGCAAGCCACTGAAAAAAAAGAAGTAAGAAAATGCAATCAATGTGTCTATCCCCCTATTCAATGTAGAAATCTGATTTAAAGCATTCCAACAGATGGCTGCCTCTGCTCTGCTTGAACACATCATGTCCCTCAGTAATTGGTGGTGCTGCAGGACATCTCCTCATTACGTTTTCTTGTTCCAGTTTTTCTGAATCTTTCTGAATCCAGTGTGGTGACCAGTGTGGAACTAGAACTTCCCATTGTATGGAAGCTATATTACGTTGTTAGCAATTGCTATTGGCAGACACACTGGCAATTCACATTTGGTTTGTAATTAATTGCAGATCAATGATCCTTTTCACACATATTATTATAAACCTAAGTATTCCCCACCTCCTAGTCCATAATTCTTGGCCAATTATTTTTATACTAAATTATAATTACATTATAGCAATAGCACTTAGATTTATATACCACATTACAGTGCTTTACAACCCTTTCTAAGCGGTTTACAGAGTCAGCATATTGCCCCAACAATCTGGGTCCTCATCTTACCCACCTCGAAGGATGGAAGGCTGAGTCACCCTTGAGCTTGGTGGGATTTGAACTGCCAAATTGCAGGCAGCCGGCAGTCCGCAGAAGTAGCCTGCAGTACTGATTCTAACCACTATGCCCCCGAAGCTCACTATACTAATTATACTAAATAAAAATAAAATACATCTTTCTCCATTCCATTTCACTGCTATTATTTATTCAGTCCTCTCAAGATCTGGTTGAATACTGTTTCTCTTTTTTAAAATAGTTAGCTTCTCTACTTAGTTTTAAGGTTAATGAGCATTCCCTTTAAAATTATCATTAATGTCTTTTTAACATTAATGGAAATATTGAATAATAAAGAACCAGGACCAAATATTGTGACATCTCACAATGAACCTTAAACATTTCCAAAATCATGATCTCATTTAGCATCTCTTATGTCAGGCACAAGCCAATAGACCTACATATGAAAGATTCAAATTAGCTACTTTACTGTATTCTGGCTATAGTATAGGAATCTCCCAAGACTGCTTACCTTCTCTTGGGAACAGATAGATAGGGTTCCATGGAGCTTACATGGGAGATCAGGCTTATGTCTCCTGTAGCTATGTAAGGACCCAAGGCTAATTCCCTGCTTGATCCCTCCTCCCTGCCTGCTGTGAATTTCCCCACACTTAAGAATCAGTCCTGGAAGCAAGGAACTTGATTCTCCCCAACTGAAAGTAATAATTCCAAACTATACCTACTGTAGAACCCGTTCCCCCAACCTGATGCCCTCCAGATTTGTTAGGACTGCTTCTGTCAGAATTTCCCAATGCGTGTGGCCAACTTGTTTGGCATTTCTGTGGGCATGGCTTGGTGGGCATGGCAGGGGAAGGATACTGCAAAATCTCCATTCTCACCCCACTCAGGGGGGAAGGTTACTGCAAAATCCCATTCCCTTCCCACCCTACTAACCTGCTATCAGAATAAATTAATGGATAAAGTCATGTAAATGGTACAAAGGTGGTATTCGCAGGTTCTGACCAGTTCTGGAGAACCAGTAGTGGAAATTCTGAGTAGTTCGGAGAACTGGAAAATACTACCTCTGACTGGCCCAGCCTCCATCTATTCTTTGCCTCCCAAGTCCCAGCTGATCGGCTGGGTCTTCTTTTGTTTCCCTGCACAGGAGAACAGAGCTGGAAAGCAGGTTAGTAGGGTGGGAAGGGAATGGGATTTTGCAGTAACCTTCCCCCCAGAGTGGGGTGAGAATAGAGATTTTGCAGTATCCTTCCCCTGCCATGCCCACCAAGCCATGCCCACAGAACCAGCAGTAAAAAGTTTGAATCCCACCACTGAAATGGTATGGTAATAGTGACACATGGAAGAAAAAGGAACAGACTTTCCAAGGTTTTACTAAAAGCAGGAAAGGCAATCTTTTCTCCAACCTCGTTCCCTCTAAAATATTCAAATTAGTTATGCCAGACGGCAATCATTTTCAATTTAAGGAGCTCAAGCAGAACAAGGTGAAAGCCTCATTTCTCCTAAAATCCATACAGCCACTTCAGTTTTGGCTCAGTACTAGAACACTATCATGAGAGGAGCCTATTGTTAAAAGAGGACTTCCAGCTATACAGAGGGAACTGTACTGTACAGCACCCATCTGTGTTCACATTTCAGGAAGCTTGAAGTTTTCCCCAATATTATTTTTCTCAAAAATTAAACATAAGGATGAAAATATTTGTTAGTATGATTATAAGAGGATTGAGAGTGAGAAATACCCGTGGTTCTACTTAAAATCATCTCTACTAAGAATTACTGAAATCTGCTAACAATTTGTCTGGTATAATGGTAAAAGAAGCCCTGATGATGCAGTGGTTAGAATGCAGTATTGCAGACAAACTCTGCCCACAAGCTGGGAGTTTGATCCTAGGTTGAGCTTGAGCAGGGGGTTGGACTAGAATATCTCCAAGGTCCCTTCCAGATGGATGGATTGATCCTGATGAGGGTTAAGGTTGATTCAGCCTTCCAACCTTCTGAGGTTGGTAACAGTGGTGGGATTCAAATTATTTTACTACCGGTTCTGTGGGCATGGCTTGGTGGGCATGGCAGGGGAAGGACACTGTAAAATTTCCAGTCAGAGATGGTATTTGCCAGTTCTCTGAATTACTCAAAATTTCCACTACCGGTTCTCCAGAACTGGTCAGAACCTGCTGGATACCACCTCTGCTGAAGACATGTATAGGGACTCTTAATTTCATCACCCAAGCAATAATCTTGTGAATGTGGCTGGTCCAACTCCTCTGTAATCTCCATAAGTGAGTAGAGAAATGAATTCACTTTCTCTAGTCAAAGCCCAACACTACAACCATTACATTATAGGCACTACACTATTTAGAATAGAAAATTCTATAACAGCCTAACCATAAAAGTGGAAACTAAGTAAAAGGCTCAGCTTTTAGGTTTCTAAAATCTGTAAACTTTATTTTTACACTTTATTTAGTGTTTATGTATAAGGACTAGAAATAGTAAGATAAAAGGGAACCAAACATTGCACAAACATTGTGGGTGTGGCAGGGGAAGGACAAAAATCTCCAGTCAGAGGTGATATTTGCCAGTTCTCCAAATTACTCAAAATTTCCGCTACCAGTTCTCCAGAACTGGTCAGAACCTGCTGAATACCACTTCTGGTTGGTAAATTGAGAACCCAGATTGTTGGGGACAAATTGTAAACTGCACAGAGAGTGATCTAAAGCACTGTGGGGTGATATATAAGTCCAAGTGCTATTGCTCTTGTTATCTTCTGTCCATTCCTTACACATAGGCCTCTATTGACAATGCAACCATTCCAATGGATGCCTGAAAGAGCAACAAGGAAAAATAATGCTACTCTTATAAATGGAAGTGATCAATATGTCTTTGGGCTGATCTTAAACTTCTGCTGGAAGTAGAAATTTGATAGCTTTTGGAAAAGCAAGATACTGGAGAAGTTTCTACAACATTCATGACAGTTTCTTTGTTCATTTTGATAGTGGAATTTCCATCGATCTGTAGCTGTTCTTGTTTTCAAAGACTGTATTTGAATATGTACAGCAAATCCAACCAAAACACATGCACATAAACATATGTTCCAATTTTACCAGTGCTGAGCATTGAATCAATGTGTTCTGATTCAAACCTTGTTCCAAGTAAACAAATACCAAACAGAGATAAAAACAAAACCTTTTAATGCTTCTCTGCAAATTCCGTTAATTCATGGTTAAAAGGCTATTAAAACTAATTGTCTCTGATAAGCACGAGCCTTGCCAAGGTTGTGCAAGGCTGCCAACAGCACTAGATTACATTGCCAAGAAATATTCCAAAGAAAAAGTCTTCAAACACAAACCAAGATAATCCAAACTTCCACAAGACTTGAAGTGCAAAAACTTCTTTGCTTCCTGCAAAAAATACCAGTCTCTCAGGCTGGCTTTTATCTCTTAAGGGAGGGCCATTACCTTGCAGCCTTACTCCCCAGTTATCCGTGCTGCTGCAGCTGCTCTTTCCTAACCCTGCTTGCACACACACTGGGCACAGGCTTCTCCAGGTCCTCTGCATCACTGCTGCCAGCCTCCACAATCTCCGAAGGCAGCACTCCACTCCCTGGTGGTCCTGGCCCCATCCATACATCACACAGGCCCCTCACCTGAGTCCTCACTCTCCGAGACCTCAGCCATCTGCACCGGCTGCCAGTGAACCACAACACAATGTTCATGATTTCCACAAACACTATTGCTGTTATATCAATGATTAACATGTTAAAATAAATCAGAGTGCTCAAGACCAGTAGTTGCCAACCAGTGGGCCAGGGAGTACTGCTGGTCCACAAGAAAATTTTGGTGGTCCGCAGAGAAATGTCACCCCCAAAAGCAATTCATCCAAGCTGCATAGGAACACAAGGCTGTGCCGCCCACATCGCCCGCGGGGACACAAGGCTTGCGTCTCTTGCATTGTGAACAATGCAAGGCAGTGAGGGGAGGGGGGAAAGGATGGAGGGGGGAACTTGCCCCACTCACTCCACATGCCTTACCTGGCCACCGGGTTGCTTCTTTCCACTTCTTTCTTCTTCTGCTTTTGGCTGCACACAAGGAAGCAGCAAAAGTCTTCCTTTCTCTCCCCAAAACTGCACCAGAAATGAGTCTTTGGGACCCTGCAAGGCATCCTGCCCCAAGAGGCTGCGCTGGCACAAGTCTCACAAAGATTCGTTTCTGGCAGAGTTTGAGGGAGAGAAAGAAAGACTTCTGCTGCTTCTGCTGCTTTCCTTGCATGAAGCCAAAAGTCTCTCTCTCTCTCTCCCCCAAAGAATGGAACTGGAGATGGTATCCTGCAAGCCCAAATAAAGAATGATCGGTCAGTAGGAAAATGGGGTAGGGAATTTTCCTGTAGACTTTGTTTGGGATTTTCCCAGGGTCTCTGGTCCACGGGATTTAAAATTATGAGTTTGGTGGTCCCTGAGGTCCAAAAGGTTGGTGACCCCTGCTCAAGACTACCTAGTCAAATGCCAACCATAGCATGGTTTCTGAGTCCTGATCAAACGCTAACATACTATATTCTGGTCCAGATCTTGTAAATGAATAACAACAGCAACTCCATCAGGCAAGTCCTCAACAAGTCTTCCCTGTAGCTTGTCTTGTGCATCTATTTCTCCCTTATGTTGAAGAAGGCTCCAGAGCATCTTGGACGTCATGCTAATATTAACTGTGCTAGGAGAAAAAGAAGGATAGCGTTTTTTTATATCCTTACTGGAATAAGGATGTTCCCTGGCTACTGCTGGAAAAAATGATAGCAACTACAACATGGGTCCAAGCTGGTTGGCTGAACAACAATCTGAGATATGAATTTGGGCAGTTTACCATGTATTATATTGAGAACATTCCCCTAAGTTATTTTGTAAGCTGAGTATTTTTCCCACTTGGTCTTTCAAGAAAATTGTTTAGATCATAGCAGAGACCTGGGAAGGAACATCTCTCCAGCCAGTTCTAACCTGCTCCAATGTCCCTTCTCATTTTCTTATAAATCTCACCTAGTTTTTGTAACACTTAGAGCAGGGGTCCCCAAACTTGGAAACTTAAAGACTTGTGGACTTCAACTCCCAGAATTCTCCAGCCAGTTATGTTATGCTGGCTGAAGAATTTTGGGAGTTGAAATCCACAAGTCTTCAAGTTGCTAAGTTTGGAGACCTCTGACATAGAGTGTAAAGATGCCCAGATGTTAGAATAGGGGTCTTCAAACTTGACAGCTTTAAGACTTGTGGACTTCAACTCCCAGAATTCCTCCTCCAGTCATGTTAACTCAGAAATTCTGGAAGTTGAATTTCACAAGTCTTAAACTTGCCAAGTTTGAAGACCCTTGTACTAGAAGCTTTGGGATATTGCTTTAAAAATAAAAATCTGCCTGGGATGCTCACATTTCAAATTCCAGGAAGGAAAGAGAGGAAAAGTCTAGCATTTATAGTTTACTTCGTTTTCACTTGGAAGGGTAAAACTCCATTACAATAGTTAGCTATCATCTACATATGGAAGGTGGTGCAAGGGACTAACATTCTCCCATTGAAGATAAGCAGAGCACCATCAGAATAGTGAATTATAACTATAAAATACGGTTTGCTAGCAGCTGTCAATATTACAAAATTGAAGCCCTGGCTACCTATGTTGAAAAATAATTTAGATGAAACAATATTTAGCTTGTCAGTTTCCAGCCTTGAACTGGCAAGAGGTTTATTTATGGGTGCTGGGCTTTTTGCAGTTGAAAACGATCAATGGCGATTTGAGTAAGTCATGTCTCAAGAGGTTTCACTTGCTGGCTCCACAGAAGCTAGGCTTATCCCTCAAAAAGGTCAGTCAGTAAACCAAACTTTGTCAAGCTGGAGAAGCACTTGGGAATCAGGCAGAGTGTGCGTATGTATACACAAGATTTCTACTTCTCACCTTCTGCATTGTCAGTTTTCTGGGAAAGTAATTTCACCATCAACCTGCATATGTGTGTGTCTCTCTCTCTCCCTCTCTCTCTCTCCCTCCTCCCTCCCTTTCTCTCCCCCACCCTCTCTCCCTCCCTCCCCCTCTCTCTCCCTCCCTCCTCCCTCTCTTTGTGTTTTTGTGTGTGTATCCATATATTTAGTCCATCAAAATATTAACATATCTATTATACTTTGCTAAAGTTTTAACCAATAGTGGGATTCAAATTTTTTTACTACTGGTTCGGTGGGCATGGCTTGGTGGGCATGGCAGGGGAACGATACTGTAAAATCTCCAGTCAGAGGTAGTATTTGCTGGTTCTCTGAACTACTCAAAATTTCCGTTACCGGTTCTCCAGAACTGGTCAGAACCTGCTAATACCACCTCTGGTTTTAACCATTGCTCCTAGTGACAAGCCAATGTTCCTAACAGTTCCATTCCAAATTCAATCACTTTATGTTCTTATTTTCTGACTCTCCCTATGCTTTAGGAACATCGTTTTTCTGCTGACATCTGCTGACAGGTTTGGGAATAATCATTAAAAGTCAGGGCCGCAAGCTTTTATTATACAGGTAATCCCTGACTTACGGCTACACTTGAGCCTAAAATTTTTGTTGCTAAATGAGACAGAAGTGAGTTTTGCCCTATTTTACGACCTTCCTTGCCACAGTTATTCAGTTAGTAGCATGCTGGTTAAGTGAATCTGGCTTCCCCATTGACTTTGCTTGTCAGAAGGCTGCAAAAGGTGACGTGATCCCGGGATAACAGCTAACTGTCATAAATATGAATCAGTCGTTCAGCCTCCAAATGTTGATCCCGTGACCATGCTGCCACAGTCATAAGTGTGAAAACGGTCATAGGTCACATTTTTTCAGCGATGTTGTAACTTTGAATGGTCTGTTGTAAGTTGCGGATTCCCTGTATCACGACGGAAGGCAGCAAAATGCTGCCAGGTTTCGCATGGATACTTTATTGCAGCATATTTCTGAAATATCTTCCAGTGTCTCCCTTAAGGCGGAGATACAGGGATGAGGAAAGCACAGCACAGAAACCTCCAAATTACCCAGCAAAGAGCCTAAGCCGTTTTCTATACCGAGTATAAACAGCAACTTTTGATGTATTTTGCTTCTCTGCATTATATGTCTTTACTGAAACTGCAGGCATCAAAGCAACAGACCGCATCAGGAGACAGAGAATGTGGATGAGGTAAACCAGCATACATACAGAATGTACAGTCAGATTGCTCTTAAGTTATTATTTACAGTGTAAATATCCATTTTTATTATATAAGAAACATAAATATCACAAATTTCACTCCACAATATATATATATATATATTCGTTTTGATTTTAAATAATGAAATCATCTCTTTGAAATACTATGAGGAACTCAAAAAATAGCTTGATCTTTTTTTAGGATTTTTTCTTCTTTTTTTTTGGCAGGACTTTTTGCAGATTTTTTTTTTCTGAGTCGTCTTCAGAGGTTCTGGAGAGAGAGAAAAAGAAAGAAAGAAAACACGTATGTATGTGGGTGGGTGTGTTTGTGTGTTTAATACACTTTAATAAAGAGTGATGACATTTCTTAAAAAATTGGTCTTGCTAATTAATAACTGGTAAAATTCAGGTTTTTACGTATTTCTGGAAATGGATAGAAATATTCATCAACTGATTTATTATTCCAACTGCCCTGTCTCCCCAAGAATAAAGGTGGGTACAAAGTCATAAACACCAGACCACATGGATCCCTCACCCTCTTTTGGTGACCTCCTCCCTCCACAATCACCCGCCTGAAGTGTCTTAAAAAACTGAATAGCTGCACCATGATTTTCTGCTGAGTTCTATTTAAAGATCCCCTAATTCTGTCATGTGGGGAGGATATGATGAGTTGTAGAGTTAGGAGGGATTTGTTAACCCATTCCACCTCTCCTGATTAGCTAGTGGAGACTGTGTGCAGCTTCGATCCCATATCTATGTCAAGAGGAAAATGGTATTGAAACCAAACTATATAAGTAAATAAAACTTTTCTTGATACAGTTTTTCTGTAGGGTGAAAGGATTTCTTAAGTCAATCTTTTGAGCCAGGCTTTCTTAATTAATGTTCTAAAACTTGCAAGCTCTGTACTTCTGTTGATACACAACTCTTCTCTTAGACTGAGAGATTTGAGCCCTTGGAGCAATACTAAAGGGCTACCTCACTATGTGGAAATTCTGAATTTCTCAGACTTGAATATCCTTGATTCTACAAAAAACCACCTTACTTGGAACAGCTTATATTCTCTGATGCTACTTTAACAGTTCTTATGTCCTTGGTTAGGACTCGAGCTGTTGAGCTACCAACCAGCCCCAAAGGCTGTGAATCTCACCAAATTAATGATGATGATGATGATGATGATGATGATGATGGTGATGATATCACATGCTGCTTGTGCTCTAGAAATTCAGTGAAAGTCAATTCAATAAAAAATATCACTTCCTTAGCATTTCTGTAATCCAGTCAGTAGAGAAATTGTGCAAATTGCTTTATAAGGAGATCTATGACCAAACAGCAGATCCCATTTTATATATGGTTTCCCCGAATTTGCACTCAAAGTCTTTTATAGTGCTGATGGCCTAAATATGGGAATACAGACAATACACTTGTAAGGATGCTCTAGATCAGGGGTATCAAACTCACAGCCCGCGGGCGGGATGCATCATGTGTTGGCCTAGCCCACGCCCAGTTTAGCAAAGGGGGAAAAAGTCCCAATACATCATGTGATGCCGCCATGATGACGTGAGTTTAACACCCCTGCTTTAGATCATAATGCTTCTTCTGGATGTTTTGTCATAAATAGTCTGGGATGGTGAATTAAACAGTCATGATGTCTCTCCATTGATCATGCTAACTGGGTTGATGGAAACAAAAGTTGAAAACAACTGATGCCTTTGTAGGAATCATTGTATCCAGTGGTGGGATTCAAATTTTTTAACTACCAGTTCTGTGGGTGTGGCTTGGTGGACATGGCCTGGCTTGGTGGGCATGGCTTTGTGGCATGGCAGAGAAAGGATACTGCAAAATCTCAATTCCCACCCCACTTCAGGGGAAGGATACTGCAAAATCCCCGTTCCCTCCCCACCCCACTAACCTGCTTTCCATCTCCTTTCTCCTGAGCAGGGCAACAAAAGAAGAACCAGCCAATCAGCTGGGACTTGGGAGGTGGAGAATAGATGGGGTGGGGCCAGTCAGAGGTGGTATTTGCTGGTTCTCCGAACTACTCAAAATTTCTGCTATCGGTTCTTCAGAATTGATCAGAACCAGCTGAATACCACCTCTGATTGTATTTATAATTAGATGCTGGACTGAAATAACCACAATTTGGATAAAATTCTGGGAAAGTAGCATGCAGAAGAATCTACTCTGTTTTCCAGGCAAAGGAGAGAAAACTCATTTCATTCTTCCTTTCACTTCCGGAGCCCAAAGTTGCATATTTTCCTCTCTTCTAAGACCTCTTAGAATTCTGAACATGGATAATTTTAATAGGACCTTTAGTAGAAGGTAGCTGGAAGAAGATAGAATCTAAATAAATTCTTGAAAGATTGTGTTCTAACCTCTGCAGTATTTCTTATATCACTGTCTTTAAATATAAAAGTACAAATTGTGCGCATTTTGTTTATTGTTTATCCCATTTATATAACAACATTCTGATCTGTTGATCCTATAGGTTAACTTTCATGGCAGCTGCTGAAAGACTGGCCTCTCTTTGGGAATAGGAAAAAAAATATAGAGGATTATTTTATTTTACAGGATGTTCATTAAAATCCACATTCATCCAATAAAACTGGGTGGTGTAAGATTCGGGTGAGCTAAAAAATGCTGTTCACAGAGTATAGTTACATTCAGAAACTTGCTAGAAAAACTAGTCTTGATGATTTCCACCAGATAGCTTTAAAAGGGGATTAAACAAATTCATGGATGATAAGGTTATTAATGGCCATTGTCATATATTGCCTCCAGTATCAGAGATATTTCTGTTCATTACTTGTTGTTCAGGAACAGTAGTGGGGAAGAAAATAATGCTTAGAAGCAGCTGTTATGATTTATAGAGGGATTAAACTGATCACCTTAGAAAGCAGAATGCTGGGTTTGGTAGGGTTTAAGCCTGATCCACCATGCTTGCTTTTTATGTTCCAATGCTACATTGGTCCAGTTTAATTCTTTTAAATAGGATTTGATATTTCCACACTTATCAAGACATGGCTCTTCCCTACCCTGGCTACCACAATGTGTATACCGATAACTGAACATTGTATCAGGAGGAAGCAAATTATATCAACAGTATTTTCCCTAATAAAGCATCCTATAACTCAGATTATCAAAAGTCTGTTGTTTCATTTTATTATGCTTATAACACATACCTTCCCCAGATATGTCAGTTCCCACTAGCTATGTCTGATAAGCTTCTTTGTCTCACTAAATTCCATCTTCAACAAAAGATCTAGGCAAGGCTGTCCATTTTAACCATAATCATGTGAAGAGAGTTTTTTTCTTCATTGACTGCTTTTGACTGCTTAGTGGAGAACAACTTACTGCTTTGAAACTATTGCATAACTAGCTCGATACCCGTGCTTCACTATGAAACTATGTCATTGGGCTTAGTTTTGGGGAAGGAAAATAAGGTGTGTGTGTGGGGGGGGAATTCTGCCTACTAGCATCCATATGGCTAGAATTCTGTCAGTGTGTGAGAGAGTTGAGGGCTATTTGGAAACTGAAACAGTATTTGCTGTGTGAGCGAGAAGGAGACAGCAAGGAGCCTGGGCATGGCTTAGCTCAACTGTTCTGTACTAAAGCTGCTTGGTGCTGTGAAACTAAAACTGAAACTGAAACTCCTCTCCTCTGCTTGTGTTTTGTATTTGGAACAGATTTCTTTTCAGGTGGGGAGGGGGAGTAGAACTCCTTAGCATCAGAGCATGTTAATAATAATATACAAAATACTAATGCTCTGATGGTCATTTCAAAAAATCCTTTCTTAGTGAGCACCTAGAAGCCAAGAGGAATATACATGCCAAATTTCAAGTTTGTAGGCCTTACAGTTCTGGAGATTTTGTGACAATGCATGAGTGGTATTTCACGTTTAGATTTCAGTCTCGTATATATGGGAACTCAAAGTTTGAGAGTGACTGACAGGTAATCAAGCTATGAGACAATAATCTGTAAATGCAGGTCTGGTATGTCAAGATAAACTTTGGGGATTGTCAGCTACAGATTCTGTTTCAATTAATCAGGATATGAAGGAAAAAGCTATAGATTATCTATCTATCTATCGATTGATCGATCTATCTATCATATATCTATCTTCTATCCATCTCATTAAAGTTAATGATCTTCAAAGAAATGATTCTTACCTTAATTAAGGAGGAGGCACATGGAGCTATAGCTTAATATTTACAGTTTAAGAAAAATCCCAGGAAACTGAGTAAGTTAACTATATCAAACTACTAATTTTCATCAGCTTACATATATTTATTTAAGCCCTACAATTATCTTCTTGTGATATGAAGTTATATAATGTAAGAATGTTTTTGTGGACGGGGGAAAGGAGTAGCCATGTCATAGGTGTCAAGGATTGAAGGTCAGGTGGTTTCTGTGATTGGGAACAAATTTCAACCTACCAGTGGGAGGCGATTCAGAAAACTCAGATCATCTACAGTGACATCATCATAATTTTCTGAGAAGGCTGGTTCAAGCAATTCTACTTCGTCCCGAAGGTTGGGTTGGTTGAGATCTTCTTGACTAAATGGCAGAGAAACAATGCACCTTTTGCTGAATCCGTAGGAGTGAATTAATCTTAGTGCTTTTGTCTTTTATTGTGACGTCATAGGTCTTTACTGAAAAGGTACATCTCAGCCAGGTTTTGTTATATAAAAGAACGTATAGCTATTCTATGGAAACATAATACAAACCTTTTTATTTTGTAATTATAAAACTACCATTTGAGAGTTAGGTCTCCAATTCTTTGCTAAATAATTACTTTGCATGCAGAAAGATGTCAAAAAAAAAATAACAAATAGAAAACGCAGAGGTTATGCTCACCTTTCTCTTAATACAAAATCTGTTGTGGTTTAACACTATTTTTATTATAATTTGTCCTCAAATTATAATAAAATAACAGAGAGCTGCTGTTGTTAACTCTTTTTCCGTGCATTAAAAAGAAGATTTTGTTCATGGGTTATGTTACTGTCTGATCCTTTTAAAGCCCAGCTATTTTTAGGCATTTCCTCTGCCTACCTTCTTTTCCCAGTTAAAACAGAGTCCAGGTACTTCTTCACCGCCATCTGTTGTCGTAAACGGCTGTAGTTGTCAGTGAAGACAGCATCCGAATGACGTTTGACTGGCACCTGCTCATCAAGGGGGTTGTTGTTTCTTCAAGTAAAAACGGAGTTGCAAGAAGCATATTAATGCACAAGGCTCTCAAAGACTAGGCCAGTCAACATTCATACTTTTGTTGCAATTCTCACTTTAAAAAACAAATAAACCAGCAAAACCACTTGTCTTGATCTTACCTTCTGTTCTAATGGATTAGCACCTGATTAAATGTTTCTTGGGTTTGTGAACACATTGACTCTGAAGGGAAATCATAACTAGAATGAATATCCAGGTATGAAATGTGGCATTTGGGCCATGTGGCAAATAATGATTTTTTAATTGGTCTTGAAATACTTTCTGTCATCAATAGGTGCCATCCACAAAATATCCAGCCTATTTAAGTGCAAAAGTGAATGGTGCAATGGCCTAGAGGTGGAATTTTCGTCTCACAATCAGGAGGCTGTGAATTCGATCCTAGGTAGAGGCAGATCTTTCTCTCTCTGGGCATGATGGGAACATATCTGCTGAATATAACTCCGCATTGGTGACAGGAAGGGCATCCGGCCAGTAAACACTCAGCTCCATTTAGTTGCCCAGACTCCACCCCGCAAGGGTTTATGGGTCATTAAAAGGAGATGATGATTTAAGTGCAACAGTGAAATGCCTGCAAATGAATTATTGACATCACTTTTTCAGCATTAAAGGCAGGAGACCCAAGGCACAGGGTGTTCCTAGGCATGTGTTCAGCTTTACCAGAGGCATCGGTGTTCTTAATGGATTTGTTCACATTTTAATTCATTTGTTCACAGTTTATTCAATGTGACTAGTTTGTACCTAATACAAAGCCATAATGGGCAGGTTTTCATGTCGCCACAAGTCATATTTTGTATACAGCACACTATCGGGGCTTTTCCTAAGTTATGTTCTAGCTTCAGAAATTTCCAGCAGCTCCTTCTTTCTTTACTTTTTTTTTAGTTTCCCAACCTCAGCTTCTTTAATAAATGTATTCATGTGTTGGAATTACATCCAGCCTTTTCCCCCCAGGAGCTCAAAGAATCATATAGAACAATGCTCTATTTTTTTTTTCTCTCAGGCTTAGCCTGGTGATCCCTACATTACTGATGTCAGGCAAATCCATTGTGAAACACCCATCAATTTCCGAATGGTCTTTAAAGCTAACCCCATATATAGCCTATTACAGCAGGTAGTCAAGACATGAGTAACTGAGAAAAGGGCCTCCCAGTCCAGGAAAGGTCATGACTGTTATACCAGATGGACTTGTGTAGTCTTCCTTGCCACATCTTGTACCTCTCCTTATTGCAATAACAAAGAGACAATGTAATAAGGTAAAGGTAAAGATTCCCTTCACACATATGTCTAGTCATTTCTGGCTCTAGGGGGCGGTGCTCATCTCCATTACAAAGCCAAAGAGCCAGCGCTGTCCAAAGACATCTCCATGGTCATTTGGCCAGCATGACTAAATGCCGAAAGCATACGGAATGCTGTTACCTTCCTACTAAAGTGGTACCTATTTTTCTATTTGCATTTTTACATGCTTTCAAATTGCTAGGTTGGCAGAAGCTGGGACAAGTAATGGGAGCTCGCTCCATTATGAAGTGCTAGGGATTTGAACTGCCGATATTTCTGATCGACAAGCTTAGCATCTTACTCCCTGAGCCGCCGCATTGCTTTGTAATAATATACTGTAAATATCTCTTCAGCTATAATTCAAATATCTAAATTCACTGCAAAGTTCAGTTAAAGGTTTCTTCAGCATTGCAAACTTCTTTGCCATTAATAAAAAATATAAAAAATAACAAACTTCTGGATCACATGAACTACATTAGGAATATTTAAAGGTAACCTGGGGAAATACATGGTATAACCACTTACCCAATCCTTTTTCCAATTAGGGATTCCAAATACTTTCTTGCAGAAAGTTGACCCAGAAGTTTGCTGTAGCCACTTGTAAAGAGCCCATCAGCATGTCTTGTATTTCTATAATGGATTTAAAATGTATGATCAATACATTTTGTGATATGTGCACAATTGCTATGAATTCACTCCTTGTTGAAAAGTCTTTGTTTCAAACAGGACAAGTAGAACTACAGGGCAGAAAGCATCAGTGAGTTTATCAACATTACTTTACAAGGACTTCCACCCCGCCCAATGTTTATTAGAGTTCAAAAGTTTTACCTGTCAATAGCTCTGGACATATCAAAATAGAATTTCTCATTTTCAGGTAGAGCAGTCTGAAGAACCCCCTCAGCCTCGGGTTTTAATGAACTTTGGGTGTGATCAGATTCACTTTGTCCATCAAATGGTATTCTGTTTCCTAGTCTGAGAAAAGTTGGAGGAGGGGGAATAGGATGGTAGACAAATTTGAGAATGATTTGGAAGGAGAGCATTCATACACATAAGGATTTCAAAGATACTTTAAAGTCACCTACTCGTGTCATAATGGTGGCATATCTCTGCATTGCCTAAAAGCAGAAGGAAACCATGCTGTGCTCTCACAAGAATATTCCAAAAAGAATTGCAACAATGTGAGATTTTGAATCATTTGTTTAACTGAGTGATATAGATCAGTTACTTAAATATGGTCAATTTCATTGAGATGGGCTATGTGGAAAAAGAACATACACATCTGACAGTAAATATGTACGAGCTGAAGTCCCCATTCTAATCTTAAAATAGAAAAGGAAAGGGGTTGATTTCTGGGACCATATTAGATCAGGAATTCTTTGCAAATCCTGATTTTTTGTTACATATTTCTTAAAAATAGCTAGCTAGCTAGACAGACAGATAGACATAAACAAATAGACAGATAGATAGATGATAGATACATAGACGATAGATAGATAGATAGATAGATAGATAGATAGATAGATAGATAGATAGATAGATAGATAGGTAGGTAGGTAGGTAGGTAGGTAGGTAGGTAGGCAGGCAGGCAGGCAGGCAGGCAGGCAGGCAGGCAGGCAGGCAGGCAGGCATGATAGATAGACAGTTCCTAATTATTTCCTTAACACCTCTCCCAGAACTAATCAAAAACTAAACACAAAACATAAGTTTCAGAATTGCTCTATGAATTATGTCTTGGCAGATGTGATGGATTAATATTAAAGGCAATAAATAACAAGTGATTTGATATAATTTAGCCATAATATAGCAATAATTTCCCTTTCATGGGAAATCATTTTCGGTATAAAAAAAGAAACCTGGAAAAATAACAAAAATTAATATAATTTGTAAATGTGAGCTAGCAATTTTCCCACCTTGCTTCTGATTTGTTCACTTATTATGGTTAGTTTAAATAAATAGGGCTTCAGTCAATTTGTGGACTATACATATTAATGTAAGGGTTATATGTGCAGGGTTGGTGTTAGCTAGTCCAGATAAACACAACCAGGGGTACAAGTTCTATCTTTATTATAAGGTCACAGACTTTTGCAAGACTGAAAAGATTTTTCAGAATACTTTTACCCTCTGAAAAGCTAAGGAGTCCCTTTTCAGAGTCCCTTTCTCTTCTTTAGACTCAAATTTTAGTTATCAGACTGTTTTCTTGGCTGTGGCTCTTCCTTCCTATATGTCAAAGTCATTCCCACATACCATTACATAACAGAATAACAGAGTTGGAAGGGACCTTGGAGGTCTTCTAATCCAACCCCCTGTTCAAGCAGGAAAACCCATATCATTTCAGACAAATGGTTGTCCAATCTCTTCTTTAAAATCTCCAGTGTTGGACGCTCTCACAACTTCTGAAATGAAGGCATTCCGCTGATTAGTTCTTTCTAACTGTCAGGAAATTTCTCTTTATTTATAGGTTTTTTTGTCTTTAATTAATTCCCATACATTGCCTCTTGTTCTTTAGATGCTCCTCACTCTCTTTGTAGCAGCCCCTTAGATATTGGAACACTGCTATCATGTCATCCCTAATCCTTCTTTTCATTAAATTAAATATTCCCAATTCCCGTAACCCTTCTTCATATGTTTTAGCTTCCAGTCCTCTAATCATCTTCCTTGCTCTTCTCTGCACTCTTACTAGAGCCTCAACGTCTTTTTTATAACGTGGTAACCAAAACAGGATGCAAAGTAGTTACATGAATGATATATTGTTTTCTGGACAAAGTAGTGCAACTTCCAGAAAGTTTTTCTCCCCAGTTCTAATCTAGATTACAAGACTTGTATTTCCTTTTGGTCAGCCATCTAAGTACTAAGACTTCTTAAGGCTTATAATAAAATGCTTTCTGAATATCTCAAACATTGTTTTTTTAAAATCTCTGAGACTTATTGCTAAGGATGCCTAAGTGAAGGTGTGCCAGTTTTCTCATGTGTGATAGAGTAATGTGTACTCTTCTATACGAATGGAACCATGCAAAACAAGCTTAGAATTCAGATCCCAGAGCACCAAATTTATGACAACTGTTCAAGTTTCTCATAAACAAATATAGTGACTGTTTTAACAACTTTCCAAATAGTTGAGAACATATTCTTTATATTCACAAGCTAGCAGCTGTATAATGACCTTACTTACAGTAAGTAATATGCATTTGCATATCTGGAAATCTATCTCCCCACCTTCACTATCCCCAGCCTTGAGTTTAATAATTTAAAGACACCCAAACTAAAGGGTAGTAAATCTCCCAGTTAAATCTTTATTGTTATTGGGTTTTTTTAATATTTATTTGAACTAGCTTATATTTTCTATCCTGCTTCATGTATTCAGATAAAATCCAATTGCAATAGCTCAAAAATACCTAATTCATTTACCTAAAGAAATACTCCAGTATTTATTTGTCAAAGAGTAAAAAGTAGCATAACATTTTTCAGATGACTTTGGGACAGTGGAAGCAATATTTATTAGATTTGACTATCAACACCGGTAAAAAAATCTGTCTTATTTCAGTCTGTGGGATTCAAGTAGTTCTTAAATTTGCAAATCATGTTAACAGTTGTAGGAGAGACTGCTTAGGGTTTTCTTACCTTATAGGTGAGTATGATCCTAAAGGAGGCAAGGCAATGGCTTGAGACCAGAAAACATAGAGGAATGTAAAAAAGAGGAGAAGATGGGTGCTACTTCTGTGTTCCATCTCTTTTGACCTGGATTGGCAAAAATGACAGAAATAAGCACTACATGCTATGAGTTTCCAATGCTTGATAAATGAAAATCTTGACAGAAGTAGCCTTCTGTGCAAAATCAGTGCCATTGATATGGAAAGGGGGAGAAGGACGCAAGGAAGGAGAGGAAGAGAGAGAGAGAGAGATGGAGATTTATAGTAAATGAGATCTATATATGTAAGTGTAGGTATAGATATATAGATCTCCCTCCCTCCTTCTATCTCTCTGTCTGTCTCTCTGTCTCTTTCTGTCTCTCTATGTGTCTGTCTGTCTGTCTGCCTGCCCCCCCCCCTCTCTCTCTCTGTATACCTGTGCTCATTTAGAGCTCAAAGTATGAATTAAAAATGTGGACTAGACATTTTCATTAAAGTACTCAAGACGCCAGAAATTTCTTCATACTGAATATCTGAGATAGGAATTATTGTACAGGTCTACACAGAAGACTCTGCTGATTTATACAGAAAAACTGTTATTAGTAATTTGAATAACACCAATAATATATTGAATATCATAGCTATGCTCGGCTACTTGATAAATGCTTTCTTTCATGAGGTTAAGCATATGGGATGCAGAGAAATTCTAAATGAATCCTGACTTTAAAAAGCAATGGCTGAAGTTGAGGTACAGAGGATATAAAGGGGGTGTGCGGAAATAGACTGATTGACAGATAAACAATTTTGCTAATTATATATAATTAAAGTGTCAAAATATTAACTTAGATCATCTTGATTTTTCAAAGTAATTTTACCCTGTTGTTAAAAATAGCATCAAAGAACCTGTATTGGCTGCATTTGCTTTAAAGTTGTGATAGAAAATAGAACCAAATATTTGAGACACCACCAGCATTGAAAATTAGTCCATAACATCCACATAAAGAGCTCTGAGATTACAAACAAGAAAGAGGCGGGGAAAAACATATATGGTTTCCTGAAAATATTTATCCAAGGGAGAGTGTGATCAAATAAAGCTTCTGTTATTAAAAAAAAAAAAGTATAAATCTTCAAGCTGCTACAAAATGTTGTTTTTATTGCCATAGTCTAACATTGCTTTCCCTCAGGAATATGTTCACATTGTTCTGCAACTGAAATTGTATGAGAAAAATGATGGTTTATTTCATTGTTTTAAAAAAAGTATTTATTTTAACTGATCACATGAATAGAACTAAATAAATAAATAAATAAAAAATATTAGAGTGCCATTGAAATTTAAGTGAATAATTTTAAAGAAATAGAAGCTAAATTACATATTTCTTAGCTACTCTTTAAACATGTGAATGTGGAAAATGATGGGGAAAAAGTATTCATGATTTATTTAAAAAGTTTCAAGTTGCATATAAATATAAAGGAAATAGTCTAAGTGATCAGAAGGAGGTGAATAAAGAGTATTTCCTTTTATTCAAGGAAAAGGGACAATTCAAAAAGAATATAAAATAATGAAATACACATTTTTTTAAAGAGAAACTTTTGTTATTTGAGAGAGAAATCAGAAAATCATCCCAGAAGAGAAATTCATATTTTGAATTCCTTTTCAGCCTTCCTAAACTATATAGTGATAACTGTTTGCATTATTATTAAATCATACTAACTCCACATGCATACAGAAAATCTAAAAATGAGTTCAGGGAAAAACATTTCTCTAGAGTGAAATGAACAAATATCAACTTTTACTTACAAAGCCAGAAGATGGACTTTTGGATTCTTCAAAAAATCACCGCAATGGTGATTTTTGCACAAGGGAGACTTGGAGCTCTCCTTGGTGCTGAATTTCTCTTCAGCGTGCCACACTTTCTTCAGATACTGAGCAGAGCGTTCAAAGGCAAGTATCTGGTCTCTTGGTCTGAAGTTTACCAGCCTGCTTTTCCTTGCGCTTAGTGCAGCCTTTCCAGCTGCCTCATTTAATAGGTTTATATACACAGGGCCACTTTTCCACTTCAGAAACAGCTATCGCATTATGCAGGAGACGTCACATTCCCCAGGGGGGTGTATGGAAATATCCGTCATGGTTTTGTTAAGGATATTATGAGACAAAGGAAGTTCATATTTAATTCAAGGGAAGGCACCCTCCCCCCCTTCCCTGATTAGTCGATTTATCACTTGATTGATGAACAACTCAAGATGAGTAACATTGGGCCAGGCAAAGCATTCAACTGCTTTTGGGAATGCAGAATTAAAGCTGGTAAGACAGAAACCTTATCATCTAATATTGATTGTGATGGGTATCCCTTTCCAAATTCCTTGAGGAGAAAAGATGGTTCCAAGAGTCTAGCATTCATACAGAACACTAGTCAGAATTGTAGGAGAAATTGAGAGGTGTTTGATATTTTCAAAGTCATTGCATTTGTCTGAATTCTATCACCCATAGTTAAGGTATGTATTAAGATGAATTTTAGGAGGTTAAACAAATATGATATGAAAATAAACTCAAGCGTTCTAACTTGCAAAACAGTTCTGAAGTAATGTACATGTGACTTCAAAGATACATGGGGAAGAAAAAGAATTTATCTTCCTAAGTAGAATTTCCTACTATTCTCAATTTTAGCAGAAAGAATGTTTCTTTTTATTTTTTATAGTTCATGAATAAAGTAAAAGAGAATACTGGCCTCTCTTTTTGAATTATCAGTAGGTCATATTCAAGTTACAATGCTAAATGGTTAGCTAAGCCCTCTTGAATATTTTAAGAATATTTGCCCTGACAATCTTTCTAGAGTTATATATAGCTTAATTCTTTGAAAACTATTCTAATTTTTTGAAAATTAACAATACCACTATAATTGTTCTAAGATCTGAAATGTAAATTTGATCTCTCTGCTGAGTTTACATGGGACATGACTGATATTTGTCATGCTTTGAATTCTGGTATATTCCTAAAGGTATAAATATTTGTCATCATCTGCATTCTCATTTTAAATACATCAACATTTTGATCATTTCATCAACAGAACACAAACTGGAACTTGTATCTACAAGTCAAACCAAATAATGGTAATTTATGATTCAATTTACACATCAGACTTGCTAGAAACAGCTAGTCACACCTAAAAAAAATTCAAGAAAAATATATCATAAATTCAAGGAAACATTCCTCAATAGAACATTCATTTTGTTTCTATTAAACATCTAATTGTAGGATAAAGATGTAATTAATTTGCGATACAGATGAAAATACATATGATTTAAATTTATCTACTGTTTTAACAAAATATTTTCTCAATACATTTGCAAATATATTGTAGAGGCATAAAAGAGAGGCTATCCGGAATGTAAGATTGCCACCAACTAGGGAATTTTGAATGTCTTACAGCTAATGTTTATCTGTTAGAGCAATAAAACAAACTCTTGTATTTTAAGAATGGGAATTTCAGGTACGTTTTTTAAAACACACATGTCCACAAGGGTGGTGGTGGGTGTATTTTCACTGATCTATTGTTAAGCATGTAAGGCTCAGTTGGGTTTACTTTTTCCCCTAATTTGAGAAACCTGACAGAAGAAATTGTTCCCAGGTGCATCACCAGGATTTCCTTTGTCTGACATAATTATAACAAAGGAATGCAAGTGTCACCCTACATAACAACTTGGCCTTATCGTGTTATATTGTCAATTGTTACAGTTTTATACAAATGCTTTGAAGTTTGTGTGTGTATCTGTGTGTAGCTGGGTATTTACTATTCACATATAATTCCTAAGATGGGGTTTCTAGACAAGGTCATGGTTGATGGCTTAGATTAATTCTAACAAGAACATCTTTGATTTTAAGTTGACCTGATGGGGGTAGAAGCAGTGAATTAATAGGATAAAAATATTACTTGTGGTAAATCTGGAATAAAAATAGAAAGCTGTGATACTCTCTTAAGCAATCATGGTCTTAATATTTAGAAATAATAAATATGTGAGGCATTTATATTGATATTATAGGACTAACCAGTTTTTCCCCACAAAAAGTTGTAGACCTCCAGTTCCAATGTATATTTTGCATGTAACCCCCATGGAGAAACCACTTATGAAAACTGCAATAAGCAGCCACTGCTTAGTTTTGTTTCAGGCTGAAACCATGATCAAGCTAAAGTAAAATATTAATACTAAATTCCATCAATTCCAATGGCAAAAAAATAAGCATGAAGCTAAGCAATGCTTACTTTGGACTGGAGATTTTTTTCCTTCCTATTTTCCAATGGAAAACTAATTTCCACTGAATGTTTGACCAGTAAATGTTGAAAGTTAAGTTCAAACACTTACAAATAAAATACCACAGAAATTAGAAGAACGTATTCAAAAGTAAATCAGTTTAGCCCAAAGCTTACTAAATAGAGAATATCTTTTTCCTTCTAATAAAGTTTTCATCTTTTTATTTTGCCTCTGCTTCATGGGTTTGTAAGTTTAGACAAACCTGGTGGAGAACGTTCAATGATCTTTAATCATATTTTCTAATTCATTTAATGTAAAAATTAAATGAAATAAGCCTCCAAAGAAATGTCTGGAAATCTGTTTCTGAGTTGACAGCTGTGACCTAAACCAGAGTTCCTACAAAATATTAATTCCCCAGGAAGCTTGTTTCCCTTCTTATTTTATGACTGGTGGGGAGGGGACCCTATTTTGTCTTAAAATGGAGGGAAGGAATCTAGCTCTTGCAGTCATCAAAGCTGTCCTTCTCACATGGAAAGAGGAAAAGAAGAAGAAAGGGGAGTAAGCAATGGATTTGTCAAACCTGCCATGGTTTAAACCTGTAATTAGAAACAACCCTTAGCTCCATTTGCTGAGAAGGTATAGTTAATTAGAGGTTGAGTGTATTGCAGTAAAGCAAAGGCAGATCTGAAAATTGTGTGCCAAAATCCCTAAGTTCCACTTTTCCCTCCCCCAATTGTCTGTCATTGTTCCCCTTAGTGTAATCAATCTGATTCAGGCAAGCTGTTTTCCTAACGGACAAGCCAAGCCTATGCATCCCCCCTTCTTCTTCTAACTGGGTAGCTTTGAGGCAGCATCTCGAGGAGATACAGCATTTACTTTCATTTCCCGAAGCATTCCCTTCTTCATAACCCCCTCCCCGATAGTAATTTAACACAGGCGTAAGCATAAGGTGGCAACTGTCAAGATTCAAATCAAGATCACCATCTAGGGGAAAGTTCTCTTACTTATTAAATTAATAAATATATCCCACTCTTCCATGGTTCACTTAATAACAGAAAATCTTCTGCATCCTCTTTCCTATGAGAACTCTTGGTTGTTATATGTGTCCAGTTTCTTGTACTGAGATGCACACCTCTCAATGTGTATATTTCATTTCACTCTTATGGCTAACATCCATGGCTGGATAGATGTAACCTTCACTTTCAACATTAATGTACCACTGTAAGTGGAAGTTGCTTCTAGCCATGTACGGAAATGGACTCATTGGAACAAAATCTGCATTTAATTATTCATACATTTACTTTCCATTTATTTTAAAGACTATTATTTATTTAAATTTATATATCGCCCCCCTCTCCCAAAGGGACTTGGGGCGATGAATAGCCAAGATAGAATACACATATAGAAATACATATACAATATTTAAAAGTTAAAAGAATTAAATACGTTGGCCATATCAAAAGATTAAAAATAAGGGAATTAAGAAAATTAAAACCAGATTAAAAGAATTAGAAGAGTAAGTTAGCACGAAGGGAGCAAACGCAAGTAAAATGATACATGCTAATGAAAGTAGAATATAAGAAATTAAAGAACACAGAGAAGCAAACAGGGAAGAGGAAAATGAAGAACAGCAGCATATTAATCACTTTTTCAATTTGCTAATAGCCACAAATAAAGTTCCACAGCTTTCGGGAAGCAGGCAAAGAAAGTTTGAAGCTTTGGGATATGAAACAATTGCGCTTCCGTTTAGCTTAACAGCGCCACCTAGCCATTGAATTAAGTGTTTTATTTCTGGCAAAACTTGCCTGCAGGATTTACAACATAAATTATCTTTAGTTAAAATAAACAAGCCATTCAATAAAACCCCATGCCACGTTATGAAAACAGACATCAATAAATAAAATAAAGTGCTCCTCAGAAAAGAAATAGCAGAATATAAAGCTAGATTCCAAGTACAGTTTAAAAGGGATGAAAAACTGTACATCAGAGAAAGGGGAATCCTAGAACCATCACAGGGAAGGCTCGTGATTCCAGTCAGATCTTGTTCTGGGTGACATCCTCTGAAGATACTTAATTAAAGAGTAGAGGTGTATAATTTGCTTAGGATGCAGTATACCGGTAGTCCTTGACTTATGACCACAATTGAGCCCAAAATTTCTGCTAAGCAAGATAATTGTTAAGTTATTTTTTTTTGCACAATTTAACAACCTTTATTGCCAGAGTGGTTTAGTGAAGTACTACAGTTGTTAAGTTAGTAAAATGGTTGTTAAGTCAATCTGGCTTCCCCATCGACTTTGCTTGTCAGAAAGTCATAAAAGACAATCACATACCCTCTCCCCTCTTTGGAAAAGCTTTATAGCTCCCGGTGCCTTAAGAAAGTTCAAAACATTCTCAAAGATCCATCTCATCCTGGGAACCCTTTTTTTTTAACTATTACCATCTGGCAGACGGTACAGAATAATAAAAACAAGGACAAATAGGCTGAAAAAAAGCTTCTATCCCAGGGCAGTAGCTCTGTTGAATTCTGCTGTATAGTGCAGTGTTGGTGTGATGTCGGGGATTTTTGGTTCAATGTGTGGAGTGTGAAGGATGTTTGTTTGTGTTTATTTTCATGGTCATGGTCATGATGTGCACTGAAGATGGTGTTTGATTTCGTTGTATGAGGTGCAATGACAATAAAGTAAACTAAGCTAAACTTAGTGAGCCCAGGACACTACAACTGACACAAATGTGAATCAGTTGCCAACGTCTCAATTTTGATCACATGACCATGGGGATGCTGCAACAGTGATAAGTATGAAAAATGGCCCTAAGTCACCTTTTTTTAGTGCTGTATAACTTCAAATGATCACTAAATTAACTATTATAAGTTAAGGACTACCCGTAGTACAGTTTTTAAAGCATTCTGCATTAAAATTGGTCATTTGCATAATCATTCATGTTTGCGCATTTTGATAACTATTGTCAAAATGCATAAATATGAATGACCACCCCAAAAGTACAGTTGGATACTATTTTAAGACCATGGAATGAATGTTTATAATTTTTACTTTCCACCACTTTCCTTAATCAATTCCTGGTATCTGAAATGCATTTTGCTGCTTCCCTACGATTGATCCACACTGGAGATGCTAACGTTGAACTGTCTTCTATCACTCATAAATAAGCTGTTGCATGTGTGTCAACTCCTCCTCCCAAATCTTCTCCAAATCTTCTCTCTTTTCCAAATCTTTTTGCTCTTCTAACACTAAAAGACCATTTATATCAACCTGCAGATCAATGTCATGTCCAGCACTAATAGAAAAGAAACATCTATTTCTACCTCTTTTGATCCTAGTAAATACATTGAAATGTCCTTTCTGACATCCAGGATTCAGCATTGAGGGATTTATATATAGCAATAAGTTTTCGTGTCTCTACAATGTTTTCTCCATCCATTGAATGCATGGGAGAAACTCACAGCCAGATTCGGGTTCATTCTAATGGAACGTATTATTGGATTCTTGTTTGTTTTACCCTGACAGCAGTGGTCTGAGTTGTTTGGACTGATAGGGTTGTCAATCATTGAACTTTTAGGGAAAAGAAAAAAAGTGGTTGATCATATTGCCACCAGCAATCTGGACCCTCATTTTACCAACCTCAGAAGAAGGGAAGGCTGAGTAAATCTTGAGCCAGCCAGGATCAAACTGCTGGCTGCAGGCAGAGTTAGCCTACAATGCTGCATTATAACCACTGCATCACCCCGGCTCCTAATCCAGTCAATTATAGGGTTAGAGAAGATTGCCTTAAAACAGCCCTCAGGTTGTTTAGAGTTAAAATAATTCCATAAATTAATCCCATAAATAGGAGAAATTGAAGCTTTCCTTTCATGCTGCTTCCCACAGAGACTTGAATGGACACATAAGAATGAGGCTTATCTACAGTAGGCCCTTCTCCATTTTTTCCTGCTTTCACATTAGAGGATCAAAATGAGTAAGCTTCCTCCAACCCTAATCTCAGACACCCAGTCCCAGATTAGGTCATCATACATTTTTATTTTTGTTTTAAATTACAACATTAAAATAAAGCAGAATGTGACAGCTTCCTCAACTGATAGGATAATAAAAATGTCCATTTCCTGATTGAATAGATCATTTCTGATCATATACTGTTGGTATGTGGAGTATTACCCAGGGTATTACTCATTTCATTGAGTAATGAAACATGTTTATTGAAAAAAGGCCTCTAATTAATTTATTGTTTTATGCAGTTTTATTAAATGAAAAAAGTTGAAAGAAAGTATTTGGTGGTAGTTTTATAATTATATTGAAATATATCAAGAACCAGTTTGATACAATGGTTAAGGTGCTGGCCTAGAAATTAGGAGACCATAAATTGTAGTCCCACTTTAGACATGAAAGCTGATTGAGTAGCTATGGGACAGTCACTCTCTCTCTCTCAGACTAACACACTTCACATGGTTGTTGTGGGGAAAATAGGAGAAATGAGTGTTAAATATTTCACCATCTTGAATTAAATATATAAATATAAATAACAACAAGCAGGCTAAGATAATAAATAAAAACAACAACAATAACACCTGAAAACCAGTTTTCAGGGACCTAAGAAAGACTCATAAGATCTACATAGAACCCTGCTGTATGTAGATTCAAGAGTCTTCAAACTTGGCAGGTTTAAGATTTGTGGACTTCAACTTCCAGAATTCCTGAGCTAACATGATTGGAGGAGGAATTCTGGGAGTTAAAGTCCACAAGTCTTAAAACTGTCAAGTTTGGAGACCTCTGATGTATCTGGTGCCACATGCAGGGGTGGGATTCTACCAGTTCACACCTATTTGCTAGAACTGGTTGTTAACATTCTAAGCAGTTTGGAGAACTGGTAGTTAGAAGAAATTCCTGGCCTAATCCTGTAAGGAAGGCAGGAAGGAAACATTCTGGTGTTGCTTACAGAAACTGCCTCTCCGTTAACCCTTATTACATTCTTGCCAGGACTAGACTTCCTGTCTCAGGAACAACTCCGGAGTTTTTTTTCCCCTCCTTTGCTGGTACTTTGCTTGTATGGAGTGACCATTCAAAGTTACAATGGCACTGAAAAACTGACTTATGACCATTTTTCACACTTACAACTGTTACAGGATCCCCACAGGTATGAGAGGCCAGGCAAAGAGATGTGTGCCTCAATGTGAGTGATATTGAGTTGGCCACGCCCAGCCAACAACATGACCACCAAGCCACATAAACCCAGTCACATGACCACCAAGCCAAGCCCACCAACTAAGCCACGCCCACAGAACTGGTTGTTAAAAAATTTGAATCCCACCCCTGGCCACATGCATTATTAAATCAAAGCAACTTTCTATATTATTGGAAATTAATTACTTCTGTATGCCACATGATACAAACTGTAGAGCTGGGTTCACAAATAATAGATTGTATCTATCCCAAGCACTGTTAAAGAACTTACAAGAGGTCACAGAAGTTTGTGAAACCTGATCAGGTTTCCACTGGCAAAGTGGAGAACAAAAGTTCAACTGATCTTTAAGAAATGGCTAATACTATAGGACTGATTAATTGATTATAAGCCATAAAGTCATTGTCAATTCTTTGAAACACATAATGATCTGTCCCTAACCAGGTCCTTCAATCCTTCCAATGGGGCACTCATCACTACTGTAATTGAGTCCATCCACCTTAATGTTGATTGTTCTCTTTTCTCAATGCTATAAGTCTAGTCTCTATCAAAATTGCCACATATCTTTTATATCTTTTTAGGTGGTATTCATGAGGTAGATTGCACCAATTCATTTATCACTATAGGTGATTACTATATCACAAAGTTCGAGACAGGCAACTTGGTTGGTCAAATAAAGCAATAAAAGAGAATTAGATCTACTGACATTTTCTCTCTCTTTGATAATTTTAACAGCAGTCATGCATGGATCTAATCATTTTCTGATTTTTTTTCCTCCTCAGGCAAATCTTTTAACATTTTAAGAGGCCTATAGGGGGAGCTATTTGTGGGGAAATCTAAAAATCAAATTAACTCTTCAAACTATACTTGGAATGAAAAGAAAAATCAATCCTGTCATTTCATCTATGGAGATTCTCAATCATCCAGGTCATGGTTGTCCCAAGGGTGCTTTTTCAAAAAGCAACTGGACTTTGTTTCTCCTTGAAGATGTTTCCCTTCTCATTCAAGAAGCTTCTTCAGTTCATGAGGAAGCTTATTGAACTGAAGAAATTCTTGAATGAGAAGCACAGTAATGTCTTCAAGGAAAAACAAAGGCCAGTTGCCTTTTGAAAAAGCACCTTTAGGACAACCCAGACATTTCAAATATTTTTTTCTATCTAGGATGGGGACCTTTTCTTGTTCCCCATCCCCTTAGAACTACTGTTCTACAGTTCCAGAAACCATAAAATAATTCAGTCTTTTTTCTTCCCTTCCTAGCTTCTACCCTTTTGTTTTTCTCCATAGTCACAAGGGTAGTAGATACAGTCCTGTTTTCTTTCTTGAAGTGAAATAGCCAGGAATGTATTTGCACTATGAACTATATATGATATTTATAGAACAATTTTTTTGCTATTCAGATATCTGCGCTTATATACTTACTAAATCATTTATATGCAAATGTGATGTTTCATGAAAGGCAGGCTAAAGGTGAGCAATGAAATAAAAGCTGCAGTGGTAAATCTCTGGCAAGCAAGTTGCACAAAAGTCTATTCTACTTCAAAGGAAGCCCCCAGGTTGAACACAAAAGGGTTGATTCTCAAATAGGAGAGTGGAGCATTATTGTGGTCTGTTGTGCTCCCTGAAGCCCACAGAGTATCTGTCTTGGAAAATAATTGTTTGTTTTAATTATACGCGCTTTGTCTCAGTTCCTCTGCCCCCTATCAGTTTCTTACTACATTAACTGATGGCTTGCAGTCAGATCATCTCCTCTCCTGGGATATGGGATAAAGAAGAAGGGACAGAAGCAGCAGCTTTGAGGATTGCCTATTTGTGATAAGACCCAAATTCCAAGGACCACGTTACCATTGTCTGAAACAAGTAGAGACTCTCCTCATTTCAGTGGTATATGAAATTCAAACTCATATTTCACAAAGAAGTATTTATTTTATATTATGTGAAGGAGAGGATATAGAGCCTTTGAATCACTTTTAATGCCCTCTCCTTTTCCCTCTCTCCCTCTCCCATATATGAGCTAATTAACTTTACCCTTTTGGCTTTGCCAGAGAGATATTTGCTGTAGAAGCTGAATCATATCACTAGCATTTCTAATCTCCTGAAATATTTCTAGGCGAAAATCTGGCACAGGTTGGTACATAACTCTGGTAGTTTCCAGTAAATACAGTTTTCATTTTATTTATTTTTTTAAAAGTAACTTGAGATGAGTCAAAAACAGATAATTATTTTCTGGTGAACTTTAAAAATCCAATTTTATCCAAGTTCAAATTATCTACTTGATGTCTTTTCTATCAATTATACATCAACATTCTGCAAAATATTATACCAGAATTGTAATTTATTGTAATTCAGTTTTGCTCTATTAAACTGATATTTGTGATCAGTTACCCAAGAGAAATACTTTTGTTGTTGCTGTTTAGGACCTGAGAAAAGTTAAAACTACAAATAGTGTAACAAGAAATTCTATACACTTTCCCTTTCTAAATATCTCCAGAAAAGCAATCCTGAGAGAATGATTGGCCCAAAGTCGTCCAGTTAGCTTTCATTGCTAAGGTAGATCTAGAGACTTCATCTCATGGTCTCTTGCTTTCTTTAGGTGTCTCAACCATTAAATCACACTGGCTAAACCACAGTTCAGACTAAGAAACCAAGGCCATGTAGGTCAGAACTACTTATAGCAATAGCACTTAGACTTACTGTATATACTGCTTTACGGTGCTTTACAGTCCTCTCTAAGCAATTTACAGAGTCAGCATATGGCTCCCAATAATTTGGGTCCTCATTTTACCCACCTCGGAAGGACGGAAGGCTGAGTCAACCTTATCCTGTAACACCTCTAGTAGCAGAATCTTGCAAGTCAACTTGTGTGAATAAAAGAGCAGCTTGTCTGTGACATTTTTCTCACAATATTTTTTCTTTTGTTGGTCCTGGCTCAAGTTCCACTTATCTGACTGTTGCCTTGGTAGTGGCTCTTCCTCCTGCCTTTCAAGCAACCAACCACATACTGATAGTATTTTTCATTTTCTAACCTATTACAGGTGGGCCTTGATTTACAACTTTTCATTTAGTGGCCATTCCACATTTCAATGTCGTTGAAAAAAGGACTTATGACGATGTTTTGCATTTATGACTATTGCAGCATCCCAATGGTTATATGATCTAAATTCAGGTGCTAGTCAGCTGGCTCAAATTTATGACGGTTGCAATGTCCTGGGGACATGTGATCACCTTTTGTGATTTGCTGACAAGCGAAGTCAATGAGTGAGCCAAATTCACTTTATAACCATGTTGCTAACTTAACAGCTGTGGCAAGAAAGGTTGTAAAAAGGGGCAAAACTCACTTAACAACTATCTCACTTAATAAAGGAAATGTTTGGTTCAATTGTGGTCATAGGTTGAGGACTACCTGAAAATCTAGGATCTTTTGCTAGGTTGCCATTAATTAAACAACATGGCAACAGATTGGTCTATTGACTTCTGTAATAATTTTAGTTAATACAGATGATCTTGCCTCCAATTCACTGCATGTGTTTTTCTACATCATATACACTAAGAGGTCTCCAAACATGGCAAATTTAAGACTTGTGGACATCAACTCCCAGAATTCCTCAGCCAGTCCTGAAGTTGCCAAGTTTGGGGACCCCTGATACACACAATAGATTTTCTACCTAGGAGTGTTTTATACAAATATTTAAAGAATATCTAACAAAATGTAATACCTATCTCTTTCCTTTCCCAAAATAAATTCCTTTCAAATATAACGTAGTACAAGAGTCTCCATTCTTGGCCACTTTAAGACTCGTGGACTTCAACTCCCAGCTGGCTGAGGAATTCTGGGAATTGATGTCCACAAATCTTAAAATGGCCAAGGTTGAAGACCCCTGATGTAGAATAAACAATCAACTTATAATACAGATCAAGGGTCAAAAATTTATTTAAATTGCATCATTTCCACAGCACTCATGAAATAACAGATTCTACAATGTTTTAAACATATACCAATAGACATTTCACAAATTGTTATGAAATAAAGAATTTATGCATCAGCCTTAGGACTTCAGCTTGACTATACACATAAAGGGAGATTTCTGTCAGTATTTGAGCTGAATTATAGTAAGGAAAAATGCCTTCCCATAAGCTGTTTATGAAAATTAGAAGTTACATGGGGAATAATATCAACTGCAACTTTAAATTACTCTTCGCAATCAACAAAAGCCCCCATAAATTTAACATTCTCCTTGAGGATACCGTTCAATTCACTGGAAAATAAAAGGCTCCCATTGTTATAGATATAATGCATAAAAGATTCTAACATTAACAAATAGCATTGTCGTTTTGCAAGATCAGATTACACCCACAAAAGAAGGAAGTTTGTTGTTTAATAGCCACACCTTAATATCAACCTACATACTTGCTGTTTCCCAATCATGGGCAAAGCAGTTTAGGATGTGAAAGCGAGTTTGCTTTCTCAGGTATGAATAAATCAAACACAGAAGTGACCCTATTATAGTTTCTTTCATATTTTTTATGTTCAGTTTGTGGGTCTGAATGACATAAATCAAAACCCTTTTGGTTCTGCAAAAGTAATACATGAAGTAACCTAGATTTCTGCTGAAGAATTAGTGAAGAGTCTGCATTCATATACTGTATTGGTAACTGATATACACGTCACAGGAAAAATCAAATCTGGAAATTCATATTCCAGGGAAAAGGTTTTGAATTTAAATCCCATTTTAAAAGAGAAAACATCACTATGTTCTAATTAATAGCAGGATATTTACCATTGTGTTTATGCCTTGTGTCTGTACTGCAAGCCATTCTTTATTGTCTAAATGAAAGACAATGCTTAATAAGCAAAGTTAATTATAAAAATGCATTAATACTGCAGACATAGCTTCAATGGGAAAGATCTTCAAAGTTGAGGAACATCCAGATATCACACCATCTGCTCAGGTTTCATTAGATCCTCCTGTCCCAGCACTGTAGTTCCTTTTGGCCATAGTAAGCTTCCCGAGTATCTTCAACAGCCCAGAGAAAATCATAGAATTGAGAGTCAAGAATTGAAGTCAAGAATCTGGAAAAGCCTTTATGATAGAGTCATAGGCAGGAGGCGGAATTTGTGTCGAATGGCAGACACGAAGACTGTTATTTGACCAAGTGAATTCCGGATGAGTGAAGCTGTTGGTGGAAGTTCCGGTAAGTGTGGTTGTGGTACTGGTGGGGACCAGAGTAATCAACTGGCTCTCGGTTTCCACAGGAAGTGGAGGGCATTGGAGAAAAGGGTGAAATGTGGAGGCCCGAAAACTTGATTTCCTTGGGAAAGAATTATTCTGGTCTAAAGACGCTTGCCTTTGGAAAGTGAGGCTGGCTAAGCTGAGATTGCTTCGGCGCTCACAGCTGCTGTTGCGGTAGAATCCGGGCCTGCTGGCCACACACCCATGAGCAGCTCTGGTACGTCGGCTGGATGATGAGGTGCTCCACTGGGAAATGTGGGCACTGGCTCTACGGCCAGACAGGCAAGTCAAAAGGGCCCAGATTATGCTTCCAATGACAAGTCCAATGACCATAGAAACCGAAAATGCTATTATTACTTGATCTAGAAAAGAAAAAAAAATGGTCAGGCAATTCATCACAAATTCAATGAAAAAAAAATGGCATTTTTTGCAAAAAGCATGCAGTTAATAGTAAGAACAGTTCTCATGAAGAAATGATTTTCCAGATTTCTCCAACCTATTTCTCTTCAGAAGCATTGAGACTAAAAGTTCAAAGATCTCCTTCCCACCAGTCATGGGATTCAAAAATTTTTACTACCGGTTCTGTGGGTGTGGCTTGGTGGGCATAGCGTGGCTTTTGGTGGGTTTGGCTTGGTAGGCATGGCAGGGGAAGGATACTGCAAAATCTCCACTCTCACCCCACTCTGGGGGGAAGGTTACTGCAAAATTCCATTCCCTCCCCACCCCACTAACCTGCTTTCCAGCTCTGTTCTCTTGTGCAGGGCAACAAAAGAAGACCCAGCTGATCAACTGGGACTCGGGAGGCAGAGAATAGATGGGAGCGGGGCCAGTCAGAGGTGGAATTTTCCAGTTGTCTGAACTACTCAAAATGTCTGCTACTGGTTCTCCAGAACTGGTCAGAACCTGCTGAATACCACCGCTGCTTCCCACCCTGGCCAACAGCTATGCTAACTGAAAATCCTGAGAATTAATCCCAATATACGGAGAGCAAAGGTTTCCAGGCCAATCTAAAATCTTTGGTACCCTGCTGAGTACCAGCGTAATTTTTGTTTTCTTTTCAATGGCCATATTAAAAACTGACTGTTTCTCAAGCTTTGACCTAGAAATCTTGTAAGATTTCATCCACCTATCATCATCATTATCATCATCATCATCATCATCAAATTAGGGGAACTGTTGATGCCATTTGGAGGAAAAACGTGTGTCATGGTCCCTGAGTGAGATAGGGTTCTTTAAAAGCTTTCAGTAATCTTGTAGTGATCACATAAAACAAAAGTTTGGAACCACTGAGCTAGAGGCCTCCAGTTTAGAAGAAGATTTATAGGTTTAATATACTCAAGAAGGGAGGAGGATGCAAGATGGTGAAGAGGCAGTACCACCACCACTATCCCGAGAATATGCTGACTAGGAAATTCTGAGAAATTCTGAATTTCTGAGAAACACTGCACTAGAATTATTAATTTTGCTAAATTTCTTGGTCACTTAATAGAATACATGAACATGAAAAAAGAACTCTACAAATACGTACAGGCCATAATTAAACCATAAACCTTATTTTATAAATCAATATATTGAAGAAAAAGAACAAAAATGAGATATTTGCTATATTTGACCTTAAAATGATGGGTTATTTCTATTAACATCTATTAAAAATTAATTTAAATGTTGATATATTATATTAATCTGCCATTTATATTTTTTCATGGCTTGCTGATGTTTTTATTTAGATAGATTTTTTTCCCCATATTTTCTGCAAAGACAAAATAATAAATTAGGAATAAGGAAAAAAGGGGAAAATAAATTTGGGAATACAGATAGCTGAGGAAATATGTACTCTTAGAGAGAAATATAAAATTGTATACATTTATATTCAAAAGTTTTACTAAGATATGAGGAAAGCACAGATAAATTAGCGGGGGGATTGAACTAGATGACCTACAAGGTCCCTTCCAACTCTATTAATCCTTAAAGCCTGCTTTCAAATAAAAGAGCCCTCCTTTGTTTTATTTATTTTATTATTTAAAATATTTCTGTACCTTTCCCCCCAAAAAAATGCAATGCAGTTTATAACAACATTCAAAGAATTAGAACTCCAGCGTAAAACAATTGATAAAAGTAATTTAGTTTATTGTTTAATGGTTAGTCTAAGAACCATATCAAATAAAATAAAATAAATATGATAGTGTATTGGATATTTTCTATACACACACACACACATTAAAACACTGTATAAAATAAACAACCCAAAGTATTAGATAAAACCGTCTATAAAGCAATTTCAGAAAGCCAAAGCAGCAATAAAAAGTTTAAAACTAGCAGCATTATCACATTATTTAAAAGGTCAGTATCAGAGGTGGTATTCAGCAGGTTCTGACCAGTTCTGGAGAACAGTAGTGGAAATATTGAGTAGTTCAGAGAATTGGCAAATACCACCTCTGACTGGCCCTGCCCCCATCTATTCTCTGCCTCCTGAGTCCCAGCTGATCAGCTGGGTCTTCTTTTGGTGCCCTGCACAGGAGAACGGAACTGGAAAGCAGGTTAGTGGGGTGGGGAGGGAATGGGATTTTGCAGTAACCTTCCCCTGCCACGCCCACCAAGCCACACCCACCAAGCTATTCCATGCCCACCAAGCCACGCCCACAGAACCGGTAGTAAAAAAATTTGAATTCCACCACTGGTCAATACAATGTCTTTCTGTGGGCTTGAAAAGCTATGACAGTAATCGCAGATGATGATCCATTTCAAAGTCTGGGACTCAGCAGACTGAAAACATTTGCTCCCTATAGGCATTCTTAACCCATCATAACATGGGAGCACTAAAGTATAGCAGGATCCTATGGGAATTGGTAAAGGTAGTCCTTCCAACCCCAATTGAGCCCAAAATTTCTATTATTAAGTGAGACATTTGTTAAGTCCGTTTTGCCTCATCTTACAACTTTTCTTACCACAATCGCTAAGTGAATCACTGCAGTTGATAAGCTAGCAACCCAGTTGTCAAGTGAATCTGGCTTCCCATTGACTTTGCTTGCCAGAAGGTCACAGAATGTGATTTACATCACCTGGGGACACTGCAATGGTCATAAATATGAAGCAGTTGCCAAGCATCTGAATTTTGATCAGATCAGGGGTGTTGAACTGCAGTGTCACATTGACCTCATGTGATGTTTTGTGACATTTTTCCCCTTCACAGGCATGGCCTGTGCATCCCGCGGGCCACCAGTTTGACACCACTGGTTCAGATAATCATGAGGATGCTACAAAGGTCATAAACTGTGAAAAATTGTCATAAATCACATTTTTCAGTGCTATTGAATGGTCCATTAAACAAACTGTTGTAAGTCAAGGACTACCTGTATTCTTTCAGCTCTTGAGATCTGGAGAGTTTTTATACTTAATATTAGCATCTTGAATTGTATATATGGGAGAATGTATGGGAGCTAATAAAAATCATAAAGAACCAGAGTGTGAGGTGTTCTTTTTTACTTTACCTACTTCTAGTCAATAATATTTGTTGCCTTATTATTTGGTATTACTTTGTTTTTAACTTTCTACAAAGGTAACCTTAGGAACAGTGCACTGCTGTTATCCATTTTTAGGAAAGCAATAATAAATAATGGTACTTTAAAAGCTTGAACTGTGAAAATGTAATGCTGTTCTGTTGGAACCAAATGGCTATAAAGGAAATTAAGCTTAATGAAGTCATGAAGCAATCCACTAAGCACACTACTTGTGTATTCTGCCAAATGTGGATCCAACCAAACAAATATAAATCCACTATATTTGGCAACAGCATTTTAAAACTCAGTATGTTCCTTTTGTATTTAAGCTTGTGCATTTAAACTCAGTACCTTCGATATGCATCACTTATGCATGATATCTGTGGAGATTTTCAGTCATCCAGGTCATGATTGTCCCAAAGATGCTTTTTCAAGAGACAACTTGGACTTTGTTTTTTCTTTGAAGATGTTTTGCTTCTCATCCAAGAAGCTTTTTAGATGAGAAGCGAAGAAGCTTCTTGGATGAGAAGCGAAACCAGAAAGTCCAGTTGCCTCTTCAAAAAGCCCCTTTGGGATTTATGCATGGTAGTTTACTAGCTTTAACCGGGGGAATTTAAAAGGGAAATAAAAATATTGGCTGCAGCTGGTGAAGCTTCTGGTGAGTAGAATTCACCTTTCATTTTGTACGTATTAGATGTGATAATATACTACAGCAAAACTATTTAAATAAAACAAATATGTGCCACAAGATCCTTAATTTTGCTCTGCAGTGTCAGGGATTAAAAATGGGAGAATGAACCATTTCTCTGACATGCTTTTGGCAACACTGCCCTCTACTGGAAATGTGCTTGAATAGAGCACTTAGATGTATGAAATGTATGCTGTATGAAACAGTAACAAATACTATTAGAAAGAAATTTATTCCCTTAGCCTCCTAATGTAATTCAGAAGTTTGTTATATCTTGTCTTAGACAACAATTTAATAGATAAGTTTTCTTTGTTAACATTCCTAATGCTATGATATCAGTCTGATGACACTGTACTCTATAACTGTTTTATTTTTCCAGCAAGACAGGAGGAAAAAAACAGAGAAAGATTACAAATAGACAATGAGAGTGTTTCATTACCTCATGAAATTCTACTAATCATACAAGATAATTACACTATTTAAGTATTAGTGCTTTCATATCTGCACTGCACAAATCCAGGTGACCATTTAATGAAAGCAGGAGCAGGATTTTTTGCTATCTATTGGTTTCTTCAGCATTAGACTCATATGGTTCAGTCTACTGAGATTCATGTGAAAATATGAGTAGCAATATACCACGGGTGTCCAACTTGTTGCATCATGTTGCTACCACGTGACATTTCTCAACATATTTTCCTTTGTAGAGCTGGGGTGGGCATGGCGTCGCGAGACGCATCTGGTTCGTGGGCTGCCAGTTTGACACACTTTAATATACTCTCCATGCCATCAAAGCAGGCCAGATCTCTTTTGGTTGGCAACTTTAGCACTATAGTTGCATTCCATATTTCAGCTGTAAAAATCTGGATGGCCATTAGATGGCAGCCCCAAGCAAAGTGTTAACTTCTGATTGTATGCAGTTGAAGGATTTATTTCAGAACCAGCTGCTTTACCTAACATAATGAAGCCTGCATTACTTTTGGAAGCCAAATTGTATCTTATTTTTTACATAACTAAGAATAGAATGAGTTTTTATACCAGGAGTCTTCAAACTTGGCAAATTTAAGACTTGTGGACTTCAACTCCCAGAAGTTTGAAGACCCTTGCTTTATACTATATATTGTAATTTTGTGTTAGGTCTTGAAGGGCCTTTTACTAAAATGCTCAGGCATGGAAAGATATTTTCTTTGGCAGTCAACCAATATTCAAAAGGAGGCATTTCCTTCTGTATTATTTAAACAGAATCATTAGAAAACAACATTGAATATGTAGTACGTTATCAATCTAAATAAAAAGTACCTAATGCGTGTAAGCACTAAAATATTAGTGCTGTTAGTAAAATTACAGTAACATCATCAAGATCTATGTTCCTATCCTAGAAAATATGTCTATATTCAAACAGATCTTGATTTATTATTTTCAGTTATGTACAAAATTAAATTAGATGGAAGTAGCAGTTTCCTGCTGTTGTTGAGCAGCTAACCAATAAAAAGTAGTTTTGCAAAAGTTGGCAAGCACAAAGCTTGTGGAGCCAGGCTGCTTCAGGTGTCCCTTAATAACAAGGAAATTCAACAGCATTGCAGTCTGCAAAATATCCTGCTCAAACATTTGGCAAATACATTATTAATCTGATCAACAGGTTTTTTTTTTCCAGATCCCCTCCATCTTAGACATGCTGGAAACCCATGCATTTTAAAAATTGGAACAGTAAAATAAACTCTGGTTTTTTTCTTATTAGGCATGAATAGATATTTCTAATTCATTTATAAAATGCATGTGATTTATGGCAGCTTTTGTTTTAAATGATGGAATGAGCATGAAAAGGAATATTAATCACGTAGCAGAAGAGGCCATAACCTTCCCCAGACCTCACAGAGCCATCACTGATCTAAAAAACTAAAATTAAAAAGCTCAAAATTTTATAATGTATTATATTTATTTATCAAATTTCTATGCTGCCCACTTCACCTAAGTAACTGGGGAATTCACAAACAACATCATAAAATAATTTTAAAACACGACTAAATGCACAGTTAAAAACAGAGTTTAAAACAAGGCTCAAATTGACAAGGTAAAAGTAAAAAATAAATACCCATATTGGACTTTCCCATAAGATGCACTTTCCTGCCCCTCCCAAAAAAGTGAATGGAAATGTCTGTGCATCTTATATACTGAATGTTTTTATTTATTTATTTATTTATTTATTTATTTATTTATTTATTTATTTATTTATTTTTGTCAATTGCTTACAATAGATATAAGTAAAAACATAGTTATGAATACATGGGTACATATAAGAAAAATAAAAAAATAAAAGAAACAAGAGGACAGGGACGGTAGTTACGTTGGTGCGCTTATGCACGCCCCCTACAGATCTCTTAGGAAAGGCGTGAGGTCAATAGTAGACAGTCTAAGGTTAAAGTTTTTGGGGTTTAGGGAAGAAACCACAGAGTCAGGTAGAGTATTCCAGACATTGACCACTCTGTTGCTAAAGTCGTATTTCCTGCAATCAAGTTTGGTGCGATTAACCTTGAGTTTGTATCTATTGTTTGCTCTTGTATTGTTATGGTTGAAGCTGAAGTATTCATTGACAGGTAGGACATTGCAATGTATGATTTTATATATTATACATAGATCGGACCGAAGGCGGTGTAGTTCTAGGTTTTCTGGGTCTAGAATTTCGAGTCTGGTGGCATAAGGTATTCTGCAATGAGTAGAGGAATGGAGAACTCTTCTTATGAAATATTTCTGGTCTTTCTCAACTGTATTAATATCAGATATGTAATGTAGGTTCGAGTGTTGGTCTAGCAAATGTTTTGTGTGCTCTAGTTAGTAGTGTAATATTACCAGAGAAAAAGTTACGTAAGATTAGGTTAACAACTCTTAACGCCTTTTTGGCTATGTAATTACAGTGGGCTCTAGCACTTAGGTCATTTGAGATGAGTACTCCAAGATCCTTGACAAAGTTTGGATCATCAACAAGGTCTTGACTATTCAGCCTATATTTTATTTTCTGATTATTTTTTCTTTTGCCAATATATAGGACAGAGCATTTATTTTTTATTTATTTATTTATTTTATGTTGCTGAAGCCCCACCCACCCATCGGCCTCTGCCTCCCAGAAATTGCCTCCTTGAAGCAAACAGCAAACAGCCTGGTCAAGCTTCAGCACAGCCTGAATTAGCACGAGCAGCTGATTGGCAGTTGGATCATCCTCCCAGAATACCATCTCATTCCAGGCTGCAGGGATCACTGCTGCCCATTGCTGCCATTGCTGCCCATTGCTGCCGCCACCTCTGCATTCCCCAGTTTCGGCCTCCATGCATCCCATTTTCGGCCTCCACACACCCCATTTTTGGCCTACAGGTGTCCCATTTTCAGCCCATCCCAGGCAGCGGGGATCGCCTCGGCCGCCTATCACCACCAAACAGTGGCAACGATCAGCGGCAATAGGCGGTGGTGGTGATCCCCGCCATCTGGAGCAGGCCAAAAACAGGACACACGGAAGTCGATAATGGGGCGCACAAATGCGGTGATGGGTGGTGACAGTGGTGATGGGCAGTGGCGATCCTAGCAGCTTGGAACAGCTGATGGGCAGTATTCCGGGAGGCCAATCCAACCACCAATTTGGATCATTTCCTGCAAGAAGGCAAATTGCTGGGAAGTAGAGGCAGATTTTTTTTCTTGTTTTCCTCCTCTAAAGCTAATTTGCGACTCATAATCAAGAGCATCATATAGTCCGAAAAATATGATATCACTTTTTTTTTCCTTCAATATATTCATTTATATAAATCAATATATTGATTTATAAAATAAGTTGTATAAAGTATGGCTTGTACATATTTATGTAGTTTTTTCATGTTCAATTATTCTGTTAAGTGACCAAGAAACTTAGAGAAACTAAGCTAAGAAATTAACAAGGGTAAAAGTTTAACAAGCTGGATAACACTCTTAGACCCCCATTGCTAATTGGTAAATCCAGGTCTTAACACTCCTCCAGAAGGCCAGGAGAATGGAGGCTCACCACATATTTTGGGGTAAGATGTTCCAAAGCATAGGGGCAATGGAAAGGTCCTCTTCCTACATCCTGTTAGTCAAAATTCTTTAACTGACAGATCCACAGCATGCTCTCCCTATCTGGCTGAATGGGACAAATGGACATGAGACGGCTCTTCAAGTAACTTGGTCCCATGCCATGAAGGACTTTCAAGGTGATAACCAACACCTTGAATTGGATTCACCCAATGCATTCATGTAACAGAGGTGTTACATGCACAATTCTAGAGGCAACCATACTGCTTGTGCAGCTGCGTTCTGCACCACTTGCAGCCTCTGGATTCTCTTCAAAGGGAGCCTCATTTATAGCACATTGCTGTAGTCCAACTGTAAGATGACTAGGGCATGAGTGTGCACAATACTCTGAACTCCAAACTGACCAGCCACGATTTAATTTAGCTTGCTGAGTTTAGATTAAGGTTTGTGTTTTATGTCAACCCAGAAAATTTGGTTCACAGTATCTGATGGTAACCCTCCAGGATCCTTACAAAGAGAGCAAGGAAGTATCTCCACCCTTAAATGGAAGAACAGATTGTGGAAAAATGGAAAACAATTCTGCCTTTACCTAAAAGGGAAACAAATTGATTTGATGCAGATACTCTCTCCCCCCGAGTACTCTCTGTCCCCAAATTTCACTCTCTTGTTTTACATTCATTACTTCTTAAGTTTCCAAATTTTAAAAACATAAAACAAAATTTTATACATTGTTATCAACATCAAAACATCTTTTGCATCTCCTCACATTTTTCAGTATATATATTGACTTATTCCTTTACCATTACATCTTACTTTTACTATAAATCAATATCTTTTATCCTTACATTGCTATCTTCTCCATGGTATATTTACATATTTACATATTCCCTCATTCTTTTCCTAATTGCCATTTTATTTTCTTTCTATTTCTAAAGCACTCATACCAGGCATACCAGGCCCTATAATAAATTGAATCTTCTCTGCCTTTTATTTTCATAGTTACTTCTATTGCAACATCATTGGAGATGTAATTGCATCATAAGCCCCAAAGCTAAATGCCACTAATATGGTCCTTTGGTATTAATATGAACTGGTAAACATAAATTGACAGATGAGACAAAGGATGGAAGCTGCTAGAGTTGTTCAAACAGACATTGAGTCTGAAGCCTTTGAACTGAAAAACTGTTTTTTTTTAAAAAAAGAATAAAATAGACGTTATTCAGCATCATAGCAAAAGCTGTCAGATAGTCCATTATTAGGGCAGAAACATTTGGAGATTGAAGGGCTACCAATGCCACCAGTACATGATGGTATTTTTGATTATGTATATGATTTTATACTGTTATCATTTTTCTGCTGTAAACTGTTGCGAGACATCTTTGGAATCTGGCAATATAAAATGCAACCAGTCATTCAAGCAATCAGTCAATCAAGCAATCAGTCCTATAACTATAATTTCTTTCTTTTCTGCTGCGTCCTAGCAGCTCTTAACTTCTGACAGCCAGACCAAAAAGGTACTGGGAACAGTTCAGCAAGTGTTTGGATTCATATTTTGTCCCTCCTAATTGACTTTATAAACTGTGCAGGAGCAAGGAAGAATTAGTCATGTTTGCTCTGATCTGCATGTGTCTAGATTGAATACTACGGCAATTTGAGATTCAGAGTTATGCTTTGTTATCCAAAGCAGAGCTACCTCCTCCCAACCCATTTCTAAATCCCCCAACTTCTGAACATCTTCCTAACATAGTAGGATAGAACTAAAGGGGGATGGGAAGAGATCTAATTGTTTTCCTCTTCATGACTTACCTCCACAAAATATCTCTTGTATCTGCAAAGAACTACAATGTAATTGTGAGCATCTTTCCTCTTCTATCTCCTATAGGCATCACTGTAGACGTCTTTCAGTTTTGGTAGTTCATTAATCTAAAGTTCAGATCTATGCATGTTTGACAGTAACATCTATGAGCTCTTATAAACTGAATGAGAAAGTTATGGAAATCATCAGTGGTCCAATGTATCTTGCAGAAATCCTATCTCTTTATCACAGCAAGCAGACACTCCACATGTGAAATTAGCAAGCACATCCAGTGAGAAAGTAGACATTTTTACTTCCTGCTTAATTGCTGCATGATAGGCAGCTTTTAAGACACAGAAACCAGAGGTGATATTCAGCAGGTTCTGACCAGTTCTGGAGAACCGGTAGCGGAAATTTCGAGTAGTTCAGAGAACTGGCAAATACTACCTCTGACTGGAGATTTTACAGTATCCTTTCCCTGCCATGCCCACCAAGCCACACCCACAGAACCGGTAGTAAAAAAAATTGAATCCCACCACTGACAGAAACTTGTACACACAAAGGTGGCAGCCTTGACTGAATTGTGACAAGGGAGTGAGAAACCTTTCTCGCCCACTTGTGTGCATGCATTGTTTTTAATTTCATTTGAATAGCTGAATAACTTAATGAAAAATTTTAACAGGGTGTATTCAGTGACATTCTACTGTGAGTTTGAACAAAGATTGTCCTTATGTTCTTTAGTGCCACTTGCATTTAATTGATGGCTTTGAGGCATAACATTCAACAGATGCTTTAAACATTTTCCCCTTTTTTCTTTGAAAGAAATGGCCTATGGAGAATATTGTGGCAGTACAAACTATCTTGAAGGGATGGGCAAGCTTGATCCCTGACAATTGGAAACACGATTTATCTTCATTTCTATCTGAGAGACTGGGTAGTGGAGCTGAATATCTTCACTTCATTTCTGTAAATTGTCAGGATCATTTTGATTTTATTTCCGTGTTCTAAAATATTAATATTACAGTCTATGGGGTGTCATCAAGTACTTTGGCAGGCACTGTTTGAGGTTAAATATTCAGGTAGAAGATCAAAATCAAATTTACAGATTTAGCAGATGATGCATGGATTGGTAACAGTTCTTGGAAATAGTTTGTGCAAACCAACTATGAGTCAGCAAATGTAATTTTAGTCTGTATCTACAGAAATATAGTTTTCAAATCTTGCAAAATAAAAGTTTTATTCATTTTCAAGTAGTTAGACTCGTCTCTAGTACTCGTTTCATCTAGTCCTCATCTCTAGTTCTTCTCAAAGATTCAGACAAAATGGACAAGAAAAGTTGAGAAGGATATCCAGGGGGTTAGATATTAGATAGGATTAGAAACAGACACCTTACATTACCATAATTAAAAGAACAGTGTTCTTCCTGTGTCAACTCAGGAAGTTTAGACTACTCTAGGAGCTGCTGATACAGTTCTACAGAGGAATTATTGAGTCTGTCATTTGTACTTCTATAACTGTCTGGTTTGGTATAGCAATCAAAAGAGACAGACTCAAAATTCTAGACCTAGAAAATCTAGAACTACGCCACCTTCGGTCCGATCTAAGTATAGTATATAAAATTATACATTGCAATGTCCTACCTATCAATGAATACTTCAGTTTCAACCATAACAACACAAGAGCAAACAACAGATACAAACTCAAGGTTAATCGCACCAAACTTGATTGCAGGAAATACGACTTCAGCAACAGAGTGGTCAATATCTGGAATACTCTATCTGACTCTGTGGTTTCTTCCCCAAACCCCCAAAACTTTTTATCTTAGACTGTCTACTACTGACCTCACCCCTTTCCTAAGAAGTCTGAAGGGGGCGTGCATAAGCTCACCAACGTATCTATTATCCCTGTCCTATTATTTCTTTTCTTTTCTTTATTTTTCTTATATGTATCCATGTATTCATAACTTTGTTTTTACTTATACCTATTAAAATAAAAAAATAAAAAAGATACAATATATAATATAAAGATGTATTATTATTGGATGGATTTAGGATGATAATATGAACTGTTATATTATAAATTAATTTAAAATCTTGAATATCTTGTATAAAATGAAGGAATAATAGTTTAGTCAAATAAATGATTAACAAGGATAATAATGTATACATATATATTAGATTGATAATGTGAAAATTTATACAAACAATTGGAAGCGAGGACTATGGAGAGGATGCACAAAAAATTTGTAACCAACCGACACACTGTATGTATGTAACTGGAAGATGATTTTATGTTTTATGTTTTATTTGTGTATGTTTGTCCAAAAATAAAAAAATCTTTAAAAAAAAGGGATAGATACAAACTCCAACAGATAGGACTGCATAAAAAATAATTGCAGCCAGCCTGCCTTCCATTGAGGACTTGCATATTATATGGTTCAGAAAGAGGTCTGAGAAAATATCTACGGACTCCTCATATCTCAAACATAGCTCCTCAGCTCAGCTAACTGCCAGCTGCCCGCAATTTGGCAGTTCGAATCTCACCAGGCTCAAGGTTGACTCAGCCTTCCATCCTTCCAAGATAGGTAAAATGAGGACCCAGATTGTTGGGGGCAATATGCTGACTCTGTAAACCAGGGGTGGGATTCAATTTTTTTAACAACCGGTTCTGCGGGCATGGCTTAGGTGGTGGGCATGGCTTGGTGGTCATGTGACTGGGTGGACATGGCTTGGTGGTCATGTTATTGGCTGGGTGTGGCTAATCAATATCACTCACATCGAGGCACCATTTCCTTGCCTGACCTCTCATGACTGTGGGGATGCTGCAACAGTCATAAGTGTGAAAATGGTCATAAGTCACTTTTTCCAATGCCATTGTAATTTGGAATGGTCACTCCACACAAGCAAAGTACCAGCAAAAGAGGAAAAAAAACTCCAGAGAAGTTCCAGAAACAGGAAGTCTAGTCCTGCCAAGAATGTAATAAGGGTTAACAGAGAGGCAGTTTCTGTAAGCAACACCAGAATGTTTCCTTCTTGCCTTCCTTACAGGATTAGGCCAGTAATTTCTTCTAACAACCAGTTCTCTGAATTGCTTAGAATATTAACGACCGGTTCTAGCAAATAGGTGCAAACTGGTAGAATCCCACCCCTGATGTAAACCACTTAGAGTGGACTGTGAAGTGGTATACAAATCTAAGTGCTATTGCTATTGTTATTGATTTCCAGTCTTTCACTATATTGGTAGGGAAGTACGGTGGATCACATGGTTAGGACCCTGGGTGGAGGTTAGCAAGCCCATGTTTGAGAAAGCCCTTGATCTCTGAGAGGAGGTGCTGCAGTGCAGGCCTGGGCTTGTGCTAAGCTTCCCAGGGCCTCTCCCATCCCTAAATCACCATGTGCTCTATTTAATGATTGCTATGAGGAGAACACTGATTGAGGTTGTTAAGCAAGGCAATCCCTTGGTCCCTCTCTTAACAACTGTCATGACTTGCAACCAAAATGGGCAAGCTAGGCTCCCTTTATAGCTACTATTCACACCTATCATCTCAAAATAGGATGTACCCATTTGTGACAAGATTTTCAGACAATGGTATATAATAAGTCCCATATCCAGTGAAGTAAATTATTTGAACTTTCTGCAGTTCAATTTTCTACCAAATAATATAGTATTTCCTGTCCCTTCCAATTCTGTTATTCCGTTCTATTCTGCTCTATCAAAATGAAAATTAATTAATAATCTTGTTATTAAACACTTAATTAATTAATTAAATTAATTAAGTGTTTAATAATAAGAGCTCAAAATAAAGATCCTTTATGACTACTAATCAATATAATTTGCAGCAAAAGGACATTCAATGGCCATGCTTCTTTATACATCTAGCTCATCTAAAAATTCATCGTTTTACAGGTTCCCAAGAGTGGTAAAAACAGGCCAGCGTGGTTCTTGATCACCAGCCCACAACTTCCTTGCCTGTTTCTGTCTGATCTTTGCCCAGCACATCAAAAGGCAGAACACCATATAACAGCAATGAATCAGTTGGGATAAATCAACAGGTGGGCCCAGTAACAGAGAAATGTGACCATACTTTCCAAAACAAACAACAATACCTTCTTGGAACTTGGAAAACAAAACAGAGGCACCATGCTGGTTGGATAAAGGCAGAGAAACAATAACAGTAATGAGGATGCCTAAGAATATCACAAAACATCCCAGGCTTGAAAAAACAAGATTGCAATTCAAAGTATTCCATTATGTTTATAGTTTCTAGTTTAGGCTTTTATTTTGTGGGCAAAAAAAAAAAAAAGCCTATTTCTCTACTGGATTCACCTCTGTAGATCTAATGAACAGGAAAGTAGCAGTCCTGCTCTTTTTGCGGGCAATATAAAATGTCCTTTGAAGGTTAGTGACATATTTATATCTAAAAACAAACTGAGCTTAATAAAGACTTGTACATTGCCAATATCTGCCTCAGTTTATGATTATTGTCATTATTATTACCCCAACATTGTATGAGCTAATGAAGCTTGATTTCAAATGTGGGATAGCAATGTTAACACATTGTTCTGCTTTGCAAACGCTTTGTTTATCATAAAATATTCTGATTTATACTGAATACACTATCTATGTTGGACACAATATAATTGCATAGCAGAAATAATTCAGAGACCATACAGTTTAGAAAATATTTTCATCTACATTGTTTGTATAAGTAACAAGTTGACTAGCATACTTACTCCACAAATTGGGTGGCCAGAAGTTCGCAGAACTTGTGCCGTTGTTATCCATAGCATTCAACATGGACAAAGAAAGTAATTTTAAGAATAAATGGGGAGTATATTAGAATTTTGATTTGGGAAAACAAAAATACCGTCACACATTCCCTAAACTTGTTCTGTTTTCATAAAAGGAAATCAGTGTATCAGATTTCCTGCTTTTATACTCAAATTAGCAACCGTTTCCCTTATCTTGCATTGCCACATGTTTCCTGAGAAAGGGAACAATTTCCTTCTCGTCATTTCCTTGGCTATTCAGTGTATCAAGTGTGAACAGTATCTCAATCTTTGGTGTTGGATCCAGCTCATCTCTAAGAGAAGCAGAAAGGTTTCCATCCCTTCTCCAGAATATTTCTATAAATGGAGCAGTTCATCCTGCATTCTGAAATCATCAAAAAGACACATGGGACTTACTATTTTCTTCATGACGATGGAGCCATTTTAAAACTTTGCCTGGTGTTGTGCTTACTTCATTTTTGATTGCATTTTCTTTCTCTTGTGCTTTAGATTGGGTCCCTAATAAGATAGCTCTTCTTGTTTTGTTTTGCTTTGTTTTTTCTAATGGTTGTAATAGGACAGTTTAAGTGCTGGTGCATTTTATTTTGGTATTAATTATGTAAGTCCTCTCTGGGGGGTTGAAATCAGCTTCAAAATATTCCAACGTACATAATATTTTAATTAAAAATAAACACAAAACCATTTCATGTGCATTATTTAGTAGTGTATTTATTTACCTCATTTTTCCATCAATGATTGGCACTAAAAAAGGCTCACTAAGCATTAAAATGCAATTTATAATGCAATTAATTTACAACCATAATTTTAAAAAACAATAAACATTCAAACATCAGAAAGCCTACTTTGCGGGAAAGAAGTATAGATACAAGGCTAAGAAGCTCTAAAACCTATTCGAAATATTCACATTTTAGCTAAACACTGTCTGATTAATTATTATTTACTTCTTGTCTCACATTTCTTTATTCAACAGGTAAACTGAAGGCTACTTTTGCAAAAGTATAAGTAATATATGTGAAAGCTGGCAAGCACTAAGTCTTTCTTCATCAGAACTCATGTTTCTCTTCCATCCATCTCTTTATGGGGAGAAAACAAAGCAGAGTAAGCTAACATTGTCTAACCAACAATTAGAAAATGTTAAACTGTTGTACTGTATAATATGAACAACGAGAGCTTAGTTTTCTTTTTGCTTCTTTCTAAAAAAAATCTGAGAAATGCTGACCTGGTCTGCAGATCAACCCATGTTCTTAGAAAAGATCAAAGGTGCCTTGTTTCACTTTATCTCTTTTCTTTAATAAAAAAATACATGGTAGACAATAGCTTCTAGATCACTTTGCTAGCTCCTTCCATGAAGCATGTGTATGGAAATACTGACTCATCCAGGTCATGGTTGTCCCAAAGGTGCTTTTTTCAAGAGGCAACTGGACTTTCTGGTTTTCCTCTGAAGACGTTTTGCTTCTCTTCTAAGAAGCTTCTTCAGTTCTGAGGAATCCTTCCATTCCCCACCATCCAGTAGGAGCTGAAGAAGCTTCCTGGGCGAGAAATGAAATGTCTTCAAAATAAAAAACCAAAAACCAGAAAGTCCAGTTGCCTCTTGAAAAAGCACTTTTGGGACTTCCATGAAGATTCCATTTTTACTAATAATCATATGAATTTTCCTTTACATGCATTGTCTCTTTCTCAGTTGCCAAATGCTTCAGCTGATCAAATTATTAATGTTCAGTCTTCTTAAATAAAACAAGTGAGGCAATTAAAATGACTAAGTAAGAGATATCAGCATCAAATGGATATTGGTAAGTGGGGACATCATACCTGCAAACAAATCAGAAGAACCAAATACATTAGTCTGTAAATGTGTGTGTAAGAAACTAATGTCATTATCATATTTTTCCCTTTTAAATTCATTTGAGAGGAGATACAGTGGAAGCTGTATCAAGAGTGGCATCTTCTGGAGTACAACCACAGATGCACCATGAATTTTTATTTACACAAATACAAAGGTCTTAGTATCTTTCTGAAGTACACTTCTATAGTTCTCTGCTGGGAATGATGATAAGTTTGTGTATGTATGCCTATGTGTTTCCTTGTTTATTATTTTACTGTTGCATTTATTAATGTAAGCATTGGTTTTAATGGATTAAGTAGTTATTGATTAAATACTTAATAGTTATTGTTTTATGTTTTTTGTAATTCAGATACTAGAGCTTTGGGTGTGTTTCCTTGGTTATTAGATAGATGACGAGAGTTAAAATATTTAAACTGTCCTTTTAAAGAATAATTAATTCTGCTTTTTATTATTGTTTGAACCAAAGTAAACTTGACTTGACACAGTCAAAGACAGCTGTCACATGTTAAGGCAGCTCAGGAAACAGATTTCCTGGGATTCTTGGTGTTCATTTCAGTGATTTACAGAGCAGGCTCATTGAGTGAACTTTGGACAGGAAGAAATTGCTGACTTTATTTCTGCAACCTTGGCTGGCTGGGGAAAACTGGGAGTTGAAGTCTATGCATCCTAAAGTTGCCAGGGCTGAGAAACACTGCTGGTGTCTGAAACCACTGAACTGCAATTCAGCTAGTAATGAAATTCTATTATTTAAATCTTTGACTACAAAAAACAGATTCCTGTTCTCCAAGAAATGCTTAACTAACTCAGCACTGCAAAGCTAATTGTGTTACCATATGCCACCAGCGTGGTGAAAAAAATCACTGTATTTATTTTACCTACAGGCTGACAGAACTGGACTAGCCTCTCTATTTTCTGAATTCCATTTCTCTGAAATTACACAATTGTAGGTGTAGATTAGCTGTCAGATTCTACTGCCTTAAATAATTAAAAATAGCTGTTATGGCTAAATGGAGGGAAGGTGGAGAGATTGGAAGGTTATGCTATATGGCTACCAAAGCAGTGCAAAGCATTCAAACTTCAAATATGGTGCTTTATAAAGTGAATTGACCCAAGGAGAGCTCTCTGACTTAAATCATCTTTGGCTGCTTTAAAGGTTGCCTCCAGCTTCATTGGTATGGGGTGTGTGTGTGTGTGTGTGTGTGTGTGTGTGTGCGCGCGCGCGCGCGCACTCTGCCACTTCATTAACAGAATAGAATAACAGAATAACAGGTTAGAAGAGGCCGGAGGTGGTATTCAGCAGGTTCTGACCAGTTCTGGAGAACCGGTAGCGGAAATGTTGAGTAATTCGGCGAACCGGCAAATACCACCTCTGACTGGATATTTTACAGTATCCTTTCCCTGCAATGCCCACCAAGCCACGCCCACAGAACCGGTAGCAAAAAAAAATTGAATCCCACCACTGGAAGGGACCTTGGAGAGTTTGCAGCCCAACCCCCTACTCAAACAGGAAACTATATAACATTTCAGACAAATAGTTATTTAATCTTTTCTTAAAAACCTCCAGTGTTGGAGCACCTACAACTTCTGGAAGTAAGTCACTCCATGGATTAATTGTTCTGTCAGGAAATTTCTACTTAGTTCTAAGTTTGTTCTCTTTTTTCATCCATTGCTTCCTATCCTGCCTTTTGGTGCTTTGGAGAATAATTTACCCTCTTCTTTGTAGCAGCCCCTAACAATATTGGAACACTGCTATCATATCACCCCTGGTACTTCTTTTTATTAAACTAGACATATCTATACACACATTGGGAGTCCTAGCAAATATTTTTGGTGTATATGGGAAATGGACTCACCGTTTTATAGTGGTGCACTTCCTTCCTTCCTGGTCAATTCCATACAGTGTCCGTAGGATGAGGAACTGCCTCCTTTGTGGGGTGACATAGGCCTCCACATTTTTTATCCTTCTATTTAACATCTAAATAGAGGCCTGGATGCTGTGCGGATCTGAATAGGGAGAAACTGACTCTGGTTCAGTCCTAAGGCAGTAGCTGTGGCTGTTGGGACTTCCTAGATTGTGGGCAGGGAGGGATCTTCTATCTTTACTTATGGATGGAATCCATAAGTAAAGATAGAAAATCCCTCCCAGAGTGGTGCACTACTTGGGGTTCTCTTGGACCCATAGCTCCTGCTTGAAGAGCAGATGGCTGCTGTGACAAAAAAGCTAGTTGTGATGTTCCAGATGAGCCCTTTCATGGATTGGCTGGTCCTCTAGTAATCCTGCATAATGAGCGTAACACACTGTACATCAGGCTACCTTTGAAGATGACTTAGACTTCAACTTATCCAGAATTTGGTGATAAAAGCAGAGATGGGTTGGATCATATTACCCTTCAATACTGTGAGCTACATAGGTTGCCAGTGTGCTTCTATATGTATTTCAAGGTGTTTCCTATTACCTCCCCCCCCCAAAAAAAAAGAACCCCAACTTTTAGGTCGTATAGAAAAGTAGAAAAGCCTGAACAAAAAAGTTACTGACCTGCTAAGCATGCCATTGTGCTGCAAATTCATCGTATTTTCTAGGGAAAATACATAGAATAATCCCATTGGAGGGTAAATCCACTTAGGGTTAGGGTTCTATCCCCATGAACTCGTAGAGTGAAATGGACATCGCCAATGAATTCATAGCACATTGGTATGTTTAGGAGGGAGCTTACTTTTTCAGTCAGGCTTCTCTACATTTCCAAGGAAAATACATGGAAAAATCCCATTGGAGGGTGAATCCATTTAGGAAAAGGGTAGGTCCCCATGAACTCATACAACAAAGTGGATGTCAAAAATGAATTAGCAACTTATCGGTATGCTTAGGAGGCCTTTTCAGACAGACTTTTCTACCTTTCTAGGTAAAATACATGGAAAAATCCCATTGGAGGGTAAATCCACTTAAGGTTAGGGTTAGGTCCCCATGAACTCGTACAACAAAATGGATGTCGAAAAAGAATTCACAGCTCTTCAGTATGTTTAGGGGGTTGCTGACTTTTTCATTCATTCTTTTCTACCATTCCAGGGAAAATACATGGAAAAATCCCTTTGGAGGGTAAATCCATTTCGCGTTAGGGTTAGGTCCCCATGAACTCATATAGCAAAATGGATGTCACCAATGAATTCACAGCACTTTGGTGTGCTTAAGTAGGTTCTGATTTTTTCAGTCAGGCTTTTCTACCTTCCTAGGTAAAATACATGGAAAAATCCCATTGGAGGGTAAACCCACTTAGGGTTAGGGTAAGATCTCCATGAATTCGTAGGGCAAAATGAATGTTGCTGATGAATTCACAGCACTTCAATATGTTTAGAAGGGCACTGACTTTTTCATTCGTTCTTTTCTACCTTTCTAGGTAAAATACACGAAAAAATCCCATTGGAGGGTAAATCTACTTAGGGTTAGGGTTAGTTCCCCTTGAAATGAGAGAGAAAAATGGATGTTGTCAATGAATTTGCAGCACATCAGTATTTCTAACTTCCTAGGGAAAATACCTGGAAAAATCCCATTACATGGTAAACCCACATAGGGAAAAAGCTTAGGTCCCAAGGACATCATAGACTAAAATGGACATTGCCAATGAATTCATAGCACATTGGTATGCTTAGGAGAGTGCTTACTTTTTCAGTCAAGCTTCTCTACCTTTCCAGGGAAAATCCATTGAAAAATCCCATTGGAGGGTAAATCCATTTAGGGTTAGGTCCCCCATAAACTCATAGAGCAAAATGGATGTCACCAATGAAATACACAGCAAGTCGGTATGCTTAACAGTGCAGTGACTTTTTCTTAATTCATCAAGCGACATCCATTTTGCTCTACAAGTTAGCGCTAACCCTAAGTGGATTTAATCTCAAATAGGATTTTCCCATGTATTTTGCCTGAAATGATAGAAAAGCCTGACTAAAAAATTCACCACCCCTCCTAAGCATACCAAACTGCTGCATATTCATCAGTAACATCCATTTTGCTCTATGAGTTTATGGGGACCTAACCCTAACCCTAAGTGGGTTTGCCCTCCAATGGGATTTTTCCATGTATTTTCCCTGGAAAGATAGAGAAGCTTGACTGAAAAAGTAGCACTCTCCTAAGCATACCAGTGCGCTATGAATTCATTGGCAACGTCCTGACCGAAAAAGTCACTGCACATCTAAAGTGCTGAGAATTCATACGCAATGTCCATTTTGTTGTTTGAGTTTATGGGGATCTAACTCTAACCATAAGTGGATTTACCCTCCAATTGGATATTTCCATGTATTTTTCATAAAAAGGTAGAAAAGCCTGACTAAAACATTTACCACACTTTTTCGAATATCAAAGTGCTGCAAATTCATTGGCGACATCCATTTTGCTGTATGAATTCATGGTGACCTTACCATAACCCTAAGAGGTTATGGGATTTTTCCATGTATTTTACCTAGAAAGGTAGAAAAGCCTAACTGAAAAATTCAGCGCCCTTCTAAGCATACCGAAGTGCCGCGAATTCACTGGTGACATCCATTTTTCTCAACCAGTTCATGGGGACCTAACCCTAACCCTAAGTGGGTTTACCCTCCAATGAGATTTTTCCATGTATTTCACTTAGAAAGGTAGAAAACCCTGACTGAAAGTGTCAGCACACCTCTATGCATACTGAAGTGCTGCGAACTCATTGGTGACATCCATTTTTCTCTATGAGTTCATGAGGACTTTACCCTAACCCTACGTGGGTTTACCCTCCAAGGAGATTTCTCCATGAATTTTACCTGAAAAGATAGAAAAGCCTGAATGAAAAAGTCACGGCACACCTAAGCATACTAAAATTCATTGGCAACATCCATTTTGCTTTACGTATTTATGGAAACCCTAAGGGGGTTTACCTTCCAATGGGATTTTTCAATGTATTTTATGTAGAAAAATAGAAAATATTGACCGAGAAAGTCACCGTCCTGTAAGCATACTGATGTGCTGCTAATTGGTAACATCCATTTTATTCTTTGATTTCATAGAGACCTAACCTTAATCCTTAGTGGGTTTACCTTCCGATGTAATTTTTCCATGTATTTTCCCTGGAAAATATAATGAGCAGGGCGTGGACTTTTCTGTCAGGCAATTCTACCTTTCTATGTAAAATACATATATTGCATGGGAAACCTACCTAGGGTTATGGTTAGCTCCTTGTGAACTTATAGAGCAAAATGGATGTCACCAAGGGTTTTGTGACACTTCAGTATGTTTAGGCATGTTGTGCGTAATTTTTGGCACAGGAGCCCAAAAAGGTTAGCCACCACTGGTCTATGAGAAGTTGAGGAAATATCAGGGTTTGAAGATGGAACTAAAGTGATATGATTAGAAATTTGAATAGAAGTAGAAATAAGAATAAACACCTTTATATGAAGCAATAGATAGATGGAAAGATTGAAGGTTGAAACATGGTATTAGGTATGTTTAAATAATAGGAAAACTGGTACTTGAATGGTGTATTGTGACTTTGAAAAATAATGAAGAACTATGTCTTAATATAAATGTGTTTTAATACTAGGATTAGCAGTGGTGACCTGATTAGAAACTGGAATAGGGGAAATATTAGCAGATATAATTTTTATAACAGAATATAAATAATAATTTGATCAAAGATGGTGTTACCATGTACAGTAGAAACTTTGGTCACGAACGATTCAAACCATGACCAAACCGGATTCTGACCCAAAAAATGCACAACATTTTTGAATCTGTTCACGGACGCATACTCAGGTGGCGATCAAACACGATGGCAGATTTCGCCTTCTGAGCCATTTTTTTTTTGTAAGTGACAATTTGATCGGGAAATGAGGTTCTGGTCATGACCAATTCAGGTTGCGATCAAAGTTATGAAATGAATCATGGTTGTGACCAGAGATTCTACTGTATGCTTATAATATAATTGTTATTAAAATGGAATGTAGAAATATTGAATAACTACTCTAAAAAAACCATGTATATTAATACTAGGATTATATAAGTTTGATTAATATAACAACTATTATGATTATCATATTGATGTTTTGTATCAAAATGATACAAAAGGCCACATTGTTCATGTATTGATATTGATGTATACTTAAAAATAAAAATATAATAAAACTTGAAAAAAAAAGAAAGAAAATGGAACTAAAGAAGATAATATGCTGCTTCATAGTGCTTTACAGCCCTCACATCCTCATTTTACTGGCCTCAGAAGGCTTAGTCAACCTTGAGCCAGTCAGGATTGAACTACGAGCAGTTAACCTGCAATATTGCACTCTAACCACTGTGCCATTATGGCTCAAAAAAAAAAGATCTGAGATTGAAGAAGACACCACTAATAGGGGTTAAAAGGATTATTTTAATGGCTTGATCAATTTTTGCAACGTGTCTTTCATGTATGCTGTCCCAAGATATCCTAAGAAAATCATCCAGATTTGAGGAAAGATCACATGTCCCCAAAAAGGCAATAAAAAAATCAGACAGACTGCCAAGCTTGCATCCTGTTTCTTGAAAGTACAGCCCAAAAGGACAGGGCTACTTCTGTTCAAATTTCTAATCTGATCACTTTAGTTCCATTTTCAAACCCTAATTCTTCCTCATCTTCTCATAGACCAGTAGTGGCTAACCTTTTTGGGCTTCTGTGCCGAAAATTGTGCGCTTGCTCACATGCCAGCACCCAGACATCAATACACCCCCTGTCCCCTGCACATGTGCGCATGCTCCTCCCTGCTCCCTTACCTGCACTGTACGTGTGCGTGCTTCCCAGCTGATTTTCGGGCCTTTTTTGGCCTCCCAGAGGCTCGAGGGAAGCCTCTGAAGCCTTTGGAGGCTGAAAAATGGGCCCGTTTCATCACTTCCAGTATACAGGAAGTGATGAAATGGGCCTATTTTTCGGCCTCCAAAAGCTGCAGTGACTTTCCTCGAGCCTCTGGGAGGCTGAAAAAGGCCTGAAAATCAGCTGGGAGGCATGCGCATGGACAGTGAGGTACGTTTGCCTGGGGCTCACATGCCCGCACAAATGGCTCTGCGTGCCACCTGTGGCACATGTGCCATAGGTTCACCATTATAGATCTTGATGTTGTTGTCACTTGACACCACTATGCATATTACCACTGCTGCTAGCACTGATTCCTTTCCTTTATGCTATAGTGATTATGATCAAGAATGTTCTTCACCATTAACAATAATCATCTGAAGAATCCAAAGATTTCTTGATCAAGTTGAAAGCTCAATTCAGACTTCCAAAATGACTATTCCTTTTTGTTTTGGTGGAATAATACTGAAATGGTGTTCCATTCTGGTATAAGAAAAGCCAGTCTCTCTCCCCTCCTCTTTCCCTCCCTCTACTGGAATGAGATGGAACTGATCAGTAAATTATGCAGTTGAAATGTTGTAAATAATTTCAATTGTTTAAAAAACTGGTGTAGGAAATTTTGAGTTACCCAATCTTAACACCCTCCCCACTTTTGAATTAAGTAACTAATAACTTCATTGTTTTGTGACAAAATGTGAAGTAATTTTGAGCAATAATCATTTCTATAATAGTGGAAGCATTCCAAATATCAAGCAGGTATGGTAATCGAATTTTGTTTAAAAGACAAAGTATTTATATGATAGAATTATCAGCCTGCATCAAGTGAAACAAATTATTGGGAGTTGAGATGGAAGTAATAATAACAGGAGCTCTATTTCAATAAATCAATAGTCAATCATCAATATTATTGAATACAGTGGCATTTTCTTCCATTGGGTCTTCAGAATATTTATTTCAAATCAAATTTATAACTGTAAGCTACCCAGAGTCCCCTTGTAAGAGACATGGGTGGCTTAAAAAATTGATCAACAAATAATTAAAAAATAAAATGTCCACATGGGTTTATCTCCAGGTAATTTCAATTCCTAAGTAGAGTTGTTATATAATGACTTCACTATTGTCCAGAAGGTGGCAATATATTGCTATTTTTCCTTTTAAGATGCAGAAACTATGACCTTCAGTGCAGCACATTTTTTACACATTTTGAAACAGCTGATATTTCAGTTGGTGACTTGCTACATATGGTTTACCTGGTAATGTGAGGTATGCAGTGCAAAATATGTTATTTACAGCCAGCCATCATTATCCCTTTTTTCTGTGAATTATTTACTGTTATTTATATTGATTTTTATAGCCATCTTGCAATTGCAACTCCATGTATTGAACATAGGATTAAAACCTACAAACAACAAAAGCAATACTGTAAATATATTTATATGTGTGTGAGAGAGATTAAAATGTTAGCTTAGAATATGACAAACGAAATGCAAGAATAAAAGCTAAAGCATTTCAAAGCACAGTCTAATTTTTCCATTTCTCTTTTGCTCCTGTGTGCAGAGAGCAATGGATATAACTTTGAGGGAAATATTTAGAAACAGATTTTTTTTAAAAGGGCAAAAACATTCCTTAAGCCCTGGGTAGTAGTATAAAGATAATTGTTCTTGTAAATGATTGGCTCCTCTGTGACTCATTGAGATATAAGAAGGAAAGGACGAAAAATACAATCAGTCTTGCAAAATTCTATTAAGATAGCCAATCTCAATAAAACTTGGTTCTAGTCTTCATGTAGAGTCCCTATCCTGTTTTGGGCAACCACGAAGGGCTGACACTATGTGTTTTAAAGCAGGGATTGCCAACCTTTTGGACCTCAGGGACCACTAAATTCATAACTTTAAATCCCGTAGACCACTAATATGATTTTTAAGAAAGGTAAATAGTATTTAGTGCAATATAAAAAAATGCAAATAATTTTTCTGTGGACCACCAAAATTTTCTTGCGGAGCACCAGTGGTCAACGGACCACCAGTTGGTGACCGCTGTTTTAAAGAGAAAATTAATGTATTTTACCCGAATGGTGTGATCTTTCTGAAAGACAAATTAGAAACATACCTGATCTATCTCAATGTGCAAAACTTTTGCAATGAATGGAATTATGTACTTCATTAGCCATTCTGAACATGAAATAGCACTTAGCACTTAGACTTACATACCGCTTTACAGTGCTTTACAGCCCTCTCTAAGCGGTTTTATAGAGTCAGCCTATTGTCCCCAACAATCTGAGTCCTCATTTTACCCAGCTTGGAAGAATGGAAGGCTGAGTCAACCTTAAGCCTGGTGGGATTTGAACTGCCAAATTGCAGGCAGCCGATAGTTAGCAGAAGTGGCCTGCAGTACAGTACTCTAACCACTGCACCACCGAGGCTCAAATCCAAATCAAATCCATATTTCTTTTTCTGAAGAAAAAATAGAAATGTAAGATATTTTCCTACTAAGGCCAAACACCATTGAGTTAGCAATCAAGGAACCATGAAATCAACCACTTCCTTTTGCAAGCTTCCTTCAAGTAAGCAACAAATTGCAATGTTCAACAAAAGACCAGGTACTGAAAAAACGCATATGATTTCTCAAGAATCTCTTGAGGTTAGTGCAGCATGGGGATCTTCTTCAAAGTGAAATTGTATTATTAATTTAATGTGAGTACTGTACTGCCAGGCTTATATAGACTTAACTCATGTACTTCTGTATCATTTCTAAGCAGTCCTTGGCATCCCTTTTTGGGAGAGGGAGCGGTATAGAAGCACGAACAAATAAAATTTAAATTTACAACAGAATTGGAAAAAAAGTGACTTATGGCTGTTTCCCATACTTATGACCATTGTAGAGTCTCTGAGTGTAGCATCACATGATCAAAAGTCAGACACTTGGCAACTGGTTCATATTGATGACTATTGCAGTGGTAAGCAAAGTCAACAACTATGTCACTAACTTAATAATCATAGTGAGTCACTTATCAACTGCAGCAAGAAAAGTCGTAAAATGGGACAAAGTTCACTTAACAAATGTCTCACTTAACCACAGAAATTTTGGGCTCAATTGTGATCATAAGTCAAGGACTACCTGTACTGTATATTGATATTGGCATATCATTAAATCTACTAGCTGATGTGCCCTGTGAATATGGACACTGCATAAAAAGCAAGATTGAAAAATGTCCAGTGCATAGGAAATGTACACTATTTTAGTGGATTATGGACTCGGGTCTTGAGTCAAGCACTCAATATAATTGAAAGGTTTTCTGCTAAAACACACAAATATTGCATTAAATTTACATGTCTATCATCTTTTTCTTGTCTTATCTCATCTAGTCAACTAATGAACAATGAATCCAAAGAAGGTACTGAATAGTATCAAACATGGAATTTATTTTACCAGTGATTAGAAAAAAGGGGTGGAGATTAAAAATGTAATATGTATTGTTAATCAAATTAAAAACCCAGACAACACAATGTTTATTAAGCACTAATAAATATAAACAGTATAAAATTAATAAAATTTATTTTTTTAAAAATGAATCCAGAGGAGTTATTTGTAGCTTCAGGATTGTTTGGAACTAAAATAAGGACTTCTGTATCATCTATATTATGGAAATATTTGATTTCTCAGGTAACTGACCACCCATACTCTCTTCAGAATAAAGACAAAATGTTTCAGGCAAAATAGGCCTTTATTAAGAATGCCTGGTTTTATTTTTTATTTTTTTACACTCCTGTGATAATATTCAGCACGGAAAAAAGGATGAATGTGATTGATAAACTCAATCACACTGTCCATAGTGATACTGACCCACAATGAGGTTATCATAGATTTTCCATTTCAGCAAAACATTCTGCCAAAAGGAATGGAAACCCAGGGAAGTGGCAACATTGCAAAATTGGTTATGATGCCTGGGAGGGCTTAGAAATTTCCCAGCTGATTGGGTTGCCAGAGATTGTGCATGCAAGTTTTTTAATTGGAGGAATGGCTAACTGGGTCAAATTATGTTGTGTAAATATAGCCAGTGAAATGCACAGCATTTGGAAATGATGCTATTTATCCAAATACTGTAGTGAAATATGATGAAGAAAACAACAAAAACACATTTTCTTGCTTCCACACATAAGCAAAAGCCAGAGAAAAGAGATTAGTATTTTATTTTTAGGTCTTGTATACATTTCCACCTGTCGTTAATCATCCATTATTGCAGCTTCCTTTCTCCAACGCTTGACTGATTGTTAAAAGAGAGGAACTGAAAAGGGTTCCATTGAAAAGACAGTTCAAAGTTATGTAAATACTAAGCAAAGAAACTGTTGTCCTCATAACCTACAGAACTGTGAATAATTTTTAGCAGAAAATAATTAAGAATTGATTAATCTACAATTAAAGCATTCTGGACAAAAAGAACAGAACAAAATGTACTGGAATAATAAATGATAACTTAATTTTCAGCATCCATCAGTAGCACGTTGATACATAATTTGAAGATTACTTAACTACCGGTAGTGGAAGACTAAAGTGCTGAAGAATATTTAGCTATGGATTACAAATGATTCAACAATGTTTAATCAGTTATTAAACTGGTTTTATTATACTTTGAACAAATTGTTCTGTAATTAAAACTTGAGCAAAGATATTATTTCCACATATGGCTTAATATAACGGAACCTAATCTTTCTGGCATGGCGGCCCGTCATTGGGAGGTGGGAGAGGGGATGGTTGTGTGTGTGCATGCGAGCTTGCACAGCTCCATTTGTGTAAGTGGCATATGCACATGTGTGCCGCGTGCACCAGTGGAGCTTTGCACGAACACAAGTACCTGCCACTCATGTCAATGGAGCTGCACGTGAGCATTCGCCCATTGCTTGTGCAGCCTGGTTTCAAACAATCTGTGACCCATTAGTGGGCCGTGATCCAGGGATTGGGGACCCCTAGCTTAATATCTACCATTGAGTGTTTGGCCGCAATGGCTGAAATTTTGATTTATATTCAGATCTCCTTCCACTTGTAGGAAAAAAACACCCTGAGAATCTCATTAACCAAAAATTTCTTAGCATCTGCCTCATAATCTTCTAGAATATCCTCTAGCCTTCTGGAGCTGCTTTTTGAGAGGCATGTTGTTCGGTTGCTAAGTTGCATCCAGTTCTTCATGACTCTCTTTCCTTTACTGTGTCCCAGAGTTTGCCCAAATTCATGTTCATTGTGTCTATGACACTAACTATCTCATTGCCTGCCATTCCCTTCTCCTTTTGCCTTCAGTCTTTCCCAACATCAGGGTCTTTTCCAGGGGTGGGATCCGACAGGGTTTACTACCAGTTCGGTGATTTACAAGGTTCGATGATGTGCTTTCCTGCACGCTGCCAGCGCACCATCATCAGCACGCTGTGTGCAGAGAAGCAGCCTTTGAAAAATCCTCCTTTCCCTGATTTTTTAACTACAGCTGTGCCTCACACAGCCGCTGAAGTTGAAAAAAATCAGGAAATAAAGGTCAGGTAAGAACCCAGGTGGGTGGGTGGGCAAAAACATCAGCAGACATAGAACCGTTTCTATTGTCTGCTGCTCTTCAGAGCTACCGGTTCTACAGAGGTGGACAGAACCGGTAGAATCCCACCCCTGGTCTTTTCCATTGAGTCCTGTCTTCTCATTAGGCGGCCAAAGTATTTGAGCTTCATTTTCAGTGTCGAGGAAACATAGGAGTGCATATGGAATGAGAAACTGGCAAATATTTCTGCTCACCAGCTTCTAAGAATGCAAGTAGAATTCCACAGAACTCAAATCTTGATCTAAACTTTAGATAAGTCAGCTAATAGTAGATCCCCAAATAATAGGGATGTTTATCCACCAACTAAATGTTATAAAGGCTATGAATTCACAAATCAGTGATTACTTTCTATCAATGGAATAAATTACCTGTCTGACAGAAGGAGGGGGGGAAATCTCCAAATCCCTCTCTCTAAAAATGTGAACTGGAGAGTCAACAATCAAAGGCAACACAAGCATAGTGGAGATTTGAAAAAAGGATTTATGCATATTTATTAACAATTACTTTACATAATATACCAATTATGTATGAATCAATATACAAATAAATTAATAGTTAACTTTAAAATAAAGGAAACAGTACTACAAAAGGGATAGATACTAATTCTAAAAATAGTCAAACCATATCTTAAATTATAATTAGAAAAACATAAGCCAGTTACTTTCTCTCTCAACCAAATTCAAGGGTTGCTGTGGAGAAAAGAAGAAGAGGAATAAGTATCAGGTATATTTACTGCCTTGAGTTATTTATAAATAATAAAGACAGGATTAATAAAGTCAAATAAACAAATATTAATAACACATTTTTAAAAAATGCCTTTCTGAGCAGCTGTTTTTAAAGTTTTCCAAAAGTCAGCAGTAATGTTGTTATCTGGATTTGTGATAGGTGGCTATAAAATGAGTATTATTGGATTAAAAAAAAGAAAGAGTTACCAGCTTTCTTCTAGATCTCAGGGGGAGGGGAAACTTAACCACATTCAAAATCCATTCTACTGCACAAGCAGGATTTATTTGAAATCCTGTAGGTGGCCTGGTGCCAAGCACTGTGTAATTTGAAGTAAAAAATGAACAGCATTACTGGTAGCCTAATGTAAAAGCCTTAGCAGTAGCGATATGAGTGAACAGGGACTTTTAAAACTGCAATAAGTGCAGATGACTAATTGCAGCTTTTGGGTGACTTCAAAAGTCACTCCATGTATGCCACATTTCAGTAATCTAACTGGGAGTTTACAGGACTGCAGCTTGACATTGCCAAGCAGGGCTTCATTCTCCAGGAAAGCCAAAGCTGAGCAGTTTTTCCCCTAAATAAACAGTATTCATCTTATCCAGCAGTAGCTGGGAAAGTCAGTAACTGGGGTGTCACTCACATTGTCACAGAAGCATCATGTGACATATTGGGAGTTTTTTCCCTTCACTAAACCGGGCATGGGCGTGGCCAGCGCGTGACGCATCTGGCCCATTGGCCAGGAGTTTGACAAGTCTGTAACAACCTTCAAGTCACACACCTGCTACTTCCGGAGTAATGCTATCTCATCCAGAGCTACCACTGGAGTTGAGAGAGAGCCAGACAGTGGGTGTGCCAACACTGGATATTTTTTAAAGAAGAGATTGGACAACCAAATGGCATAGGGCTTGAGCAAGGGGTTGAACTAGAAGACCTCCAAGATCCCTTCCAACTCTGTTATTTTGTTCATTCTGTCTAGTTTGGATTCAATTTTAAATAGTTTTTTTCCCCTTTCAAATTCTCATAGCCTTCAAACACCAGTTCTGGATTTACATTACTAGCTAACCTTTTCAATGCTGAAACGGGAGTGCACACAGGCAGCGGGGACCAGAAGAGCAGCTCCCTGATGCACGGACGTGGGAGTGCCAGAAACTGGCTCAGCTTCCTGGTATGCATATGCATGCCGTCCACCTGGTCTTCCAGTTCCTAATGCATATGCACGTGCGAAGACCAGCTGGCCGGCACATGCATGTGCTCCAGGGAGCTGCTCTTCCAGTTTCCGGTGCTCCCACATGCACAAAGACCAGCTGGCTGGCATGTACATGCATTCCAGGGAGCTGTTCTTCCAGTTTCTGGCACTGCCGCGCACACGAAGACCAGCTGGCTGGTGCACATGTGCATGCCAGAACCCAGAAGAATGGGTGACGGCTGGTGTACCCAGAGAGATGGCTCTGAACCAGTGGTGGGATTCAAATACTTTTACCATCGGTTCAATGGGCGTGGCTTAATGGCTGCGCTTTGCACGCGTGCACACACTTTGCAGGTGTGCATGTGCCAAATGCGCACTCTGCGCAGGCACAGTGGCGTTCTAACTCACCTCCTGCAAGCTGTGCTTCAAATTCAGAGGATAAAGGTGAGTATGGGAGCCTGGGCAGGTGGGCCCAACAACAGAGCGGTAGAGAGGAACGGTTCGGTCTCCGCTGCTCATTGCTGCTACTGGCTTGGCAGAACTGGGCCAAACCAGTAGAATACCACCAGTGCTCTGCATGTCACTTCCGACACGCGTGGCATAGGTTTGCCATCACGGAGCTATAATATCAATTCAAATTACTAGCTGACCTCTCCCAGCACTTTTATGCAAATGTTAAGCAGAGGTGGGGAAAGAAAAGTACTCTATCTCACACATGGCTATAAACATCTACTACATTCAGTCATTGACCCTTCTGGGTGGCCCAAAACTTTTACAGGTGTGGCCAGTAGTATGAAATGCCACTAGGAGATTTATGAGTCGGTGCCCTGCATAAGTTCCATCTCAGATCAACCTAAATTCTGATTTTAAAAGATAATTGAAATATATATTGATCTTAAATAAACAAAAACAAAGTCAGTGGGAAAAGAATCTCAGGATGGGATGGCTGCACAGTGGGTCAAAGTTGTCTAACACAGGCCTTGAAGGCCTTTTCCAGAGATACCAAATCACTGTCTTTTTGAAGACAAACAATACTATCTTCCCAATGTTGACAACTTCTCTTATTTAGCTGGTTACTCCCCTCTCTGCTTCCCAGTAAAAAGTTAGTCTTAGAACTCAAATGGAATGATGTTTTCCATTGCTCATATTGGTAAAAAGGGTGCAGAACAAATATTCCAGTTCAGTAATGGCCATGCTGACAATGAGAGTTGTAATCCAACGTTTGGAGCATTCCAAGTTGGGAAACTGGGTCAGATCCCGCAGGTGGCAGCATGTGGGTGACACTATCAGAGTGGGAAATTATTAGGATTGGGAAATCCAGCAGGGTTTGCCCTAGTTAGTACTTGGTTGCGACGTGCCAATTTCTGGGAAATTCCAGAACAGAGTGGGAACCATTTCTGTATAGCTGCCTACAAAACTACAAGGATGTATCCATGAAGAGTTGAGGGACACTGTTTTAGAAGATGTTCATAGTAACACATCTCTAACCATTTACAGCAAGAAGTACTTTCAAATTATCTTAATAACTACCAATAAAGCATGTTCCAGTATAGTAGTGTAGTTTTAAAATCACCAATGAGTGAATCTGTAGCTGAAGTACTTTTTTAAAGTACAAATGTACAATTTTTTTTAAAAAAAAAGCCAAATACCCAAATAGTTTTGATTGGAATTGAGAACTGATGACCTTTGTATCAAGCATCACAAAAACATGTGTCGTGTGAAAAGTATAGAAACACATCTGCAGAACAGTATTGCCAATAAATATATACATATATATATATCTTTATCTTAACAAGTTTTATAGAAAAAAAAATATAAAATTAAAAAAAAACACAAAATCAGGGGGAAAAGAATCTCAGAAAAGGAAGGCTGCAGAGTGGATCCTCTACTTGCCATTATTTGTTCAGCGATCCTTCAAAGTTACAATGGCAATGAAAAAAGTGCGCTTAGGAGAGTTGCAGCCTCCCCACAGTTACATGATCAAAATTCAGGTGCTTGGCAACTAGCATTTATTTATGATGGCTGCAGTGTCCCAGGGTCATGTGATCACCATTAGTAACCTTCTCAGCCAAGCAAAGTCAATGGGGGAAGCCAGATTTGCTTAACAATTGTGTGAGTCACTTACCAAATGCAAGGAGTCACTTACCAACCTTGGCCAAAAAAGAAAAGGTTGTTAAAAGAGAGTGAGGTTCGCCTTGCTTATCAATGGAAATTCTGGTCCCAATTGCGATGGTAAGTCAAGGACTACCTGTGTAAGTTTCATGAGAGCCAGACCGGGGGGGGGGGGTGTACAACATCGCCAAGTCTTACCTATAAACGTACGTGAGACTTAAGATGTCACGACTTGCTATATTAAGCCGAGTGAAAGTACTTGACGTGCACCTGACATTTCAAGTGCTAGTAGAAGAAATGAATCGCGCTTCTTTTGTGTGTGTTTGCAGAGGTTCCTCTTTTGGGTGGCGGTTCAGAAAGCGAGGCGCACGTTTGCTACCCAAACCGTAATTCGTTCCTCTTCCATCTACCGTAGCTCGGTTCACGCGAGAGGCTCTTTCTGTCCTTGTAGAAAAATGGAGGCTCTTCTTCCGCCTCCCTAATATATATATATATAGTATATATATACACACATACATCATCTCTCTCTCACACACACATCATCATCATCATCATCCTTTCTCCCTCAGAAACGTTACACGCTCGCCCTGGCCACAAATTAGGCTGTACGCGCTGCGGCTAAACCGCTCGATAAATCTTTTGGGGAATCTTTTCTGCGGAGGGGGAGCGCTCGGCGGGCCCCAAAGGCCCCAATAGCTGCTCCTAGTTGGCGGCGAATCGCCACAGGCAGACTTTCCCGGACAGGCGCGCGCTCGGATCCTCGGACTCAAAGAGGGCGCCTCGAGCCTGTCTCGCGCCTTTGGCCGGCACCGCGCGTGCCCGCCCGCCGTAGACCCGTCCGGGCCTGGCTCTGGCGCAGCATCTCTGCTCAGCCCTATCTTGGAGAGAGGCCGTCAGGTTCCATCCCCCGCCTCCACCGTCCTAGTAGACGCGGACGCACCTGCTCTCTTTCCTGCCTTCCTTCCTTTTTAGCCTCCCTCCCGACCAAGGGAGTTTAAAAAAAAAAGCCAGCCACCGAAGGAAGAAGATCCCTGCGCGCTCCGCTAAAGGAGGCGAGAAAGAGGCGGGGCTTTCCCGAGACCCGTTCGCTGCTTAGGTGCAGTAGTGCCATACCTCTCGGTGGCTGCGTGCGCGTCTGGCTGTTCGTTTGTGTGTATGTGTGTGTAGTGTGCGTTGTACGCGGCCGTCGCTGGGGTGGGATTGTTGCCCTCGGTAACCAGGGAACCTGCCGTGGCTTTCCGGCCGCTCCGGAGCTGTGAGAGGTTGTGGGGTCAGGCGCGTCGTTTTTAAGAGGACAGTTTGGAGAGGCGGCGAGGGAATTGCAATTACACCGTCGCCGGCCGCCTCGGAGCGTGAAGAAAGGTACGGGCAACGCGATTTCTGTCCGCCTGCTTTACTTGCAGGCGATGCTTCTGCTTTCTGCGCTGTCATGTCCGTCAAAGAAGAGAGCTTGAATTGGGGCAGGTATAGCATGCCTTGGGGGCATTTCCGGAGTTAAGGAGCGACTTGCAGTTAAAAATGTGCATGCGTGCGGGTGATGGATGCTGCACCTCCAAAACGAAATCTGTCGTTGCTCCGGCGGTCCCCAAAGTAGTTCAGCCCATGGACCCAGGATGACTTAGCTAATGGCTAAGGGAATGCGGAGGGGTGGGGGGAAGAAAGGATTAATTTAAGGGTGATTGACTTAATTGGGTTGTAAAGCTAAATCTGGAGTGTGGGAGTGTTGGGTTCCAAATTGAGTAAAAAAGAACAACACAAGTCAATTCAGATGAAGGAGGGTAGGAAGGTTGCCAAGATGGGCAGTTTGCACAGTAGAGTAGATGCACCTGTATTTCTGAATCTTGGTATTCAACTCGTGTAACTGAAAGCAGGACAACTTTTGCTGAGGAAGAACTGATTCACTCCGTTCCCGCCTCCCCACCCTTTATTTTCCTTTTATCAAATGGCTGTTGAATTTATAGTACCTCAACAGAGTTCTGACAAGTGTTACACTGGATGGAACTACCGATAGTAATAGGTGTTCACGTTTAATCAGACATAGTAACTGACATCTAACTGTTGAGCTACTTGCCTGTGAGAATTTAATGACCAATCCGTTTAATCAGTTCAGCTTTGTAGGAGGTAATCTCAACTAGTTAAACTTGTTTATGGTCAGAGCATCTTATGAAACATTTTTATCAACTAATACTTAAAAAAAACCTTATCTATAAATTGCTATAATATGTAATAACTTATACAGATGGTTGTAACAGTATAATTAGCTTCCCCTATAAAACAACTTGCATTAATTTCCAGGAATTTTCAAAGTTTCAAAAGTGTTTATGTGACTTATATTTTTAGACATATGGTTGTGGACACCTAATATGTTTAAGAGTGTTTTGTTATGATTAAAACACAAAACAGTAGCAATATGAGTCAGCATCTATAATTAATCTAATTATTTTTGAATAGAGGAAAATCTGCCAAATAAGGGAGAGGGCCTAATAGATTTCAAATAAAATATTTTTGAAGAACACAAACTCATCCTTAAACCATTAAAGTTTGTAGGCTTTAGAAATAGGTATGTTTAAGCTTCACCTGGCTAAAATGCAAACCAATGTTCTTATAAGCTATATGCTTATTTCCATGGGATGATTGGAAGTAAGTACCCAAATAAATAAATAAACAAACAAGCATTGGAAGTGAATATGCGTTATAAGAAAATGCTTCTATTGAAAAATAGAAATAAGTTATTTTAGTGTACATAATAAATGGAATAGAACTTTTGAGTGCTCAACATGGTAGCAATATATCTACAAGCAATTGTGAAGAGATATTTGGAGATAGGTATGTGAATATGGGCTGCTTCTGTGAAAAAGAGCCCCACCTTTGGAGTAAAACAGGACTAGAACTGGGTATCTCTAAATTCTGTTTTAAGCCATTTATAGAAAAAAGAACAAATTAGGGGAAACATGCAGAATATGATTACTGAAATTCTTTTAAATCAATTCTTTAATTGTAGCTCTGCTTGGGGTCATGTGACCTGAAGGGAAAGGCTTAGAATGGAACAGTGAGCAACATTCTGTGCCAATGCCAGCTTCCTCTCTCACGGTGATGCACTGTGAAATCTATTTTCTGAATTTTTTGCTCCACAGCCTCCAGCTAGAACTGGCTCATTTTTGAAATTGGTCTTTCTTTTGTTGACTTCTCTTACCATACCAAACTAGATCCCATTCTTTTCTGATTGTCAGGCAGAATGTTGACCTCTTTTACATAATTCCTTTCAAACATTCTCTGGGGTTGGAAAGGATTAAAAAAAAAAGAACAAAAAAGTAATTGTTTCTGAATGGCTTTCTCCCTAAACCACCTTGGGATGATGGGGCAGAAAGAGGTTCCCACAAATTCAGAGTAAATGTATCCAGTCCTTTTTAGGTCTTAGCTCAGTTCCACTATACAGGAAGTCCTGGTCTTACAACCACAGTTGAGCCCCAATTTTTTGTTGCTAAGCGAGACAGTTGTTAGGTGAATTTTGCCCCATGTTATGACCACTTATGATACAGTTGTTAAACTCGGGGTTGGACTAGATGACCTACAAGGTCCCTTCCAACTCTGATTATCTGATTATCTGTTATCTGTAAATGAGTCCACTGCAGCTGTTAAGTGAGTAACAGAGTTTTTAAGTGCGTCTGGCTTGCCCATTGATTTCACTTCTCAGAAGGTTGTGTTGGAAGAATTATCCTTCTGGGTTCAGTTCCAAGTGGGGGAAAAGACACTGGAAACATGGAGGCTGTTTGGAAAGATGGTTTAATGATTGACAGGATCACATGCCCTGGATGAAGAAAGAAGGAAAAAGGGGCTGAGATGCTGAGAGATCCTAAGTTTTATAACCTCTGTTGGGCCCCACCTTAGTGTTTCCTGTTCCTGTGTAAGAAATGTGTCCCATTGGCTGTCAGATTCCCAGGGGCGGGGGTCTAGCTAACTTTGTCTGGACCACATGGCTTCACCTGAGTGTTGGCTGATACAGTCTTTCCAGGCCAGGTGGTGAGATGGGTAGAGGCTGTTATTATGTAGAATACTCTGGCCTAGGCCTTTAATGGCCCATTAGCAAAGGTGGGGGACTGAGTTTCCACCTCTCTGAGGTGAGTTTCTGCTTCTGAGTTTCTATTCTTTTTAGGGGAAATATTCTGCCTTTTTAATATTTCCTAGGATATTTCATTTATCTAGGAGTGGGGTGGATGCTAACTTCCTACAGTTGCAAAAGGTGATCACATGATCTGGGGACACTGCAACCATCATAAATATGAGTCAGTTGCCAAACATTAAAATTTTCATCATCATGGGGATACTGCAACAGTCGTAAGTGTGAAAAATGGTCATAAGTCACATTTTTCAGTGCCATTGTAACTTCAACGGATCGCTAAATGAATAGTCAACATCTACCTCTATTAGCAAATTATATAATATGATATAATATGGCCCTAGTTAAGGAAAATAAAAAATTTTCTATTTGAAAGATAACTACTGTAATTGTGTTTAACCCTATATCTCAAGATATATAATTCCAAAATACCAGAAACAAATTTATCTTATGCTACCTTTTATTTTCATATGTAATTCTCACATTATGTCTTATTACCAGACATTTCTGCATCAATCATCTTTGATTCTGACAAATGGCAGGAATACCATTTATGGCTGCAAGTCGTATATTTTCTTGCATGTGTTTCTTTGAATGTAGTATTTAGTTCTGAATATATATTCAGAGGAAAAATGTAATTTCAACTAAACTCAGACGTAATCATGCTTAGGAACAGAAAATAATATTTTTTATTTATTTAAACTTTCATTTTTGGTAACAAACACTTGAATAGGTTGCTAGAAAATTTTAACACTGATGAATGTGAGTGTGTTTATGTATGAGTGTATTTACTGTTAGGGCAAAATTTCTATTTTCATCTTTAGAAAAACTTATGTTATAATTTGTCCTGATTGCCAAAGTAGTTTTTGTTTTGATGTTTTGTTCTGACATAGCTCTTTCACCAGAAATTGTCTTTCAACTTTAATTATATGTGGAAAAAAATTACAAATAAATCAAAGATTTGAATATTATTACCAATGACTAGCAATAGAAGATAAATGAACTTCTTAAAATGCTTAAGCTCTTAGCATTCCTTTGATTTTATATTATGGTTGGAGGAAGGTTTTTTTTTCAACTTATGCAGTGCCAAAATTAATGTTGGTTTGGATTTAGTGTTCATTTGGCATAGTAGCATGATTGTCTTGTCCTGAATTAATAACATGTGCTGAAGAGGTCTGGACATCAACCATATACAGAGTAGCACTTTGTAACAGTGTTTTGGCTCTTGGGTTAAAAATTACTTTGTGTGCAATTGTGTGCAAAGCCTTTCTCTAAAGATGGCCACGAGGGGCAGTGATATATGTAGAGACAGCAAGTTAGATTATCTCAATTTTCAGGCATTTGATACTGCTTTAGGATACGATGCCACAAGTCATTATATGCTCTCTTCCTATCAAGTAGGAATGGAAATTGAGACTGAAAGGCTAGATATGTTTAGCCTTCAGAAGGAATAATTTCAGGGAGATGATAGCATTTTGTGAATACATGAAAAGATGTCACATCAAAGAAAGAAGGGCATGACTGTTTCTGCATTATTCTAGAATAGACCTGGGCATTTTACAGACCTCAGGCCTAAGCCTTTCCCTATTCTCATCTGCCCTGCATGGGATCAGTCTGAAATTAGAAACTGAATGTAAATGTATGGCATACAGGCAATAGAACTGCATAATTTTTAATTTGAAGGTGACTGCTATTTTTTTTTCAATTTATATATGTGCGTGCGTACCTATGCACCTTCACAGTAATGTGTTGGTCCTATTGATTCGGCAGCCATAACACCCCCAGTTTCTCATGTAGCTCCTTGAGAAAATTAATTGCCCACCCCTGTAAGCTTTCTCAACTAGGCTCCATGGAATTTATACTGTAGGTGTCAGAAAAGGTTGCTAGGGATTCCACATGAGAAAGGGATTGAAAACAGATAAACGTTTTTGAACTTCATGCACCATACAATGCTAGCATTTGTAGTGGTGATAGTGTGGCGTGCCAGCTGCCAGCAGACTCGGACAGTGAGGAGGTTGGGGAGGAACTTGGGCCAATCCTGGAGTCTGGGGAAGGCTCTGATGGATGCTCTGCGTCAGAAGCAGAGATGGGGTCAGAGCCGTCTGACATTTCGCAGTTGCCTATGGAGTCAGAGATATCGAGTTTCTCACAAAATAAGGCAGGGCCTTATTTTTTTTTGAGCCCCGAAAAACGGCTAGGCCGTCTTTTCGGGGGCGAATTAATTTCTTCCCCCTCCCATCAGTGGGTGGGCGGCAGCGGTGTGGATGTCGGCTTTGGCAGGGCATTTTAAATTGCAAGACCTACGGCACCTGCCACTGCTGCTTCCTCTGCTGCTCTTGCTTTTCCTTCACTTACCTCCACAGTTCCCACCGGCGCTGGCGCGAGAACAGTCGTAGCATCGGCGGAAGTGTGGAAGTGTTTCAGCTGCTTCTCGAGTGTATGCGGAAGCCTCCTGTGTGTCTTCCACATTCCTGCCAGCACGAGAACAGCAGCAGCGCCAGTGGGAACGTGGAAGCGTTTCTGCTGCTGCTTGGGTGTGTGCGGAAGCCTCCTGTGTGTCTTCCACGTTCCCGCCGGCACGAGAACAGCAGCACCGGCGGGAACGTGGAAGTGTTTCTCCTGCTGCTCGGGTGTGTGCGGAAGCCTCCTGTGTGTCTTCCACGTTCCCGCCGGCACGAGAACAGCAGCAGCGCCGGCGGGAACGTGGAAGCGTTTCTCCTGCTGCTCGGGTGTGTGCGGAAGCCTCCTGTGTGTCTTCCATGTTCCCGCTGGCACGAGAACAGCAGCAGCGCCGGCAGGAACGTGGAAGACACACAGGAGGCTTCCGCACACACCCGAGCAGCAGGAGAAACGCTTCCACGTTCCTGTCGGTGCTGCTGCTGTTCTCGTGCCTGCGGGAACGTGGAAGACACACAAGAGGCTTCCGCACACACCCGAGCAGCAGGAGAAACGCTTCCACGTTCCCGCCGGCGCTGCTGCTGTTCTCGTGCCGGCAGGAACTGTGGAAGCCATGGAGGCAGCTCCCTGACATCCACGTGCCGCCACCCGTCTGGTGACCCGAGCAGCTAGTGACGAGGCATGGCTGCCCGCAGGGCACTGATAAACGCAAGTTTCCCCCCCTGCCCTCCACCCCCAGCATGTTTTAACCCCTGCCCTCCCCCCCAGCATGTTTTAACCCCCGGTTTTAAACTAAGCCTAAATTTGGGGGGAGGGGCTTAATTTCATTTCATGCCTAGAAAATATGCTGGGTCTTCCTATTGGTGGAGGCCGTATTGTTGGAGAAACACGGTAAGTGGGGAAGAAGAATAGCTGGAGCCTGTTCCAGATGCGCGAATGCGCAGAGCTGTCAGGAGAGGAGAACAATTAAAGAACAGGGGCCAACTTGGAAGGAAAGGCACACGTGGATGCTGAATAGCCCCTCCCTGGGGAATAAATAGAAGCAAAAGGGGACTGGTAGTTGCAGGAGACAATTAGTTCATATTTCTTTTGGATGACTTGCTTATCAGAGTTTGTGCCTGACAGAGATTCCTTGCCAGGTATTTAATTTATAGCTTTGCTACTGGAAGCACTCGGCCTGGCAACTATCCAAGGACTGATAACGTCTGTTCTTGAAATTAACCCTTGGGAGGATTATTGTCGGGACTCTTTCTGTGTGTGAATGTCATGAATTCACAGTAACTAAATAAAGAGGGGTTTTTCAGGTTCTGCTAAGCCTGGGTCAGAACAGGTGGGATTTTTATGGGTCCCAAGTCATCTGCAAGCTTACTGCTTTGCTGTTGTAAACATTGTAAAATGTGGATTGTGTAGGTTAGAAGTGAACTGTGTTGTGATTTTCATATTTTTATGCATGAGCTTCTCTGAGACCTGAAAATTCTTTTCCTGGATTCTTCTGGAGAAAATGGTTGAGAAAGGCTGTTCTAGAGTATGGGATATGGAATAATGTTCATAAATTATAGGAAGGCAGATTCCATGAGGAGGGTAGGAAAAATTCCTAATTGAAAGAGCAGTTTATCTAGAATGGTGATAAATTTTCCTTCACTAGATATGATCAAAGAGAGGCTAGACCTCATTTCAAACTCATGTTGGTGTCATGTGACGTATCAGGACTTTTTTCCATTTCATTAAACTGGGTGTGAGTGTGGCCAGCACTTGAAGTATCCGGCCCGTGGACCAGGAGTTTGACAACCCTGGGCTAGATAGACATTTTGTTGATGCTTTAATTTGATTTCCTGTATTGAATGGAAGGAGGTAGACTTGATGGCCCAAATATCTCTTTCACATTCTGTGACTCATAAACAAAGTATGCTATATTTCACATTTCATTATCTTTAAACACCTGCTAATATTTTTGATCACCTTGTTCTCATTCTGTGTCTCCAGATAATTGTTGAGGGTCAGAAGAAAACATGAGTGGAGAAAAATATTGTGTGAACTCAGATGTCCATTTTCATGTTCTGCATGTGATGGACAGTTTCCATTCTAATGAAGTTAATGGCTTTAGATTAGTATTGGGAACATTCAGTCATTTAATTTAAGCTTCCAAAGGGCACCATGTAACACAATTATTGTAATAACTGATTACTTGTATCCCATCTTATCCCAGAAATGCAGGATTGGGCTTGGTGAATATAACTTGTAAATAGACTCTATTTTTCCCTTTGTGAAAGAATTGAGAGTCTTTAACAATACAAGAGTCTGTTGATCAAGAATAATCTGCCTACTTTAAAAAAAATCTAATTTTCAACCATAATGAGCATAAAATTTATTTTTAATTTCAAAAATCAATTTTAAAATGACAACAGTCAAACTCTATTTGACATTGAATCTGAGGGATTAAGCTCCTTAGGGGAAAATAACCATATCATATTGACATTCAAAATATCTATGAGAAAAACTGGGACAAATCAGTCATAGATCTTGACTTAAGGAAGGCCATTTATTCTGTTACATAGACAAAACCAACAGAGATAGGAGTGTTATAGAAATTAGAAAATGAAAGCATAAACATACCTGACTCCATGACAAAAATACAAATAGGAAGCTTTAGGAAACCTATTTAGATGAAGAGTGAGCTTGTAGGAATTGAGTCAGAAAGTTCAGCATGAAATTAGGATAGTACAAAATGCAAAATGGAATAAAGATTTTGGGGAAGCTTGTCCAAAACAAACAAAAGCAACATCAAGGAAACCTTGATCTCTCTTGCAGGAAGGTAGAGACGTAAGATTGTTGTAATGCCTTATTTGCATCTCTTGTCTCTGCGAACATGATTTTTAATATGATTGGGGGCACCTCTTAAAATTGATTAAATTCACCTTACTATTTTAATCAAATTTGTCTCCTGAGCAAGAGAAATTAAAATCTAAAATATTGACAAAATTGATAGTTATTTGAAAATAAAAATCAAGGAAACTCTGTGGATATAGCGTACTTGCTCAGTGCAGATAATCCTCAGTTAACAATGGTGATTGGAACCAGAATTTCCATTGCTAAGCCATGCAGCCATAAAATGTGATGCTTGGCTACAGTAATTCTGGTACTATCCATTGCCATTGTTAAGTGAAGGTCATTAAAGAAGTCCTAAGCAGTTTACAAGCAGACTGGCAGATTTTGTAGATGGCTGCTGCTAGGCAAGGAAGAGTGTGCAGGAGACCAATACGGTGAGGAAAGGTGCACGGATTATATCCAGCTCCTGGTTTCAAATGTGCATACACACACACACATACACACAGTTGCTATGATAATTAGTTTATTCAAGGTCAGAGATAACAGCAGACAAGGAATGCAAACCAAAACAGAATCTCTAGAAAGAGCTTCCCTAAAAGGCTGAATTTAACAGGAGTGTGCAAAAGAATATTCAAAATCCAGTTCAAGGTTCTGAGAGCCTAGTTAGGGTTTTCAGTCCGGAATACCACAAGCAGAGTCCAGACAAACATCACATACAATAGCCAGAGATTAGATAATTACTCCCAATGAGGGATCATGGATCAGGACTACCTCTTAAATCAGTCTGCAGCCAGCAGTCACTAGTCAAGAGATTTATTTTCTTGTTTGTCAAGGATTTCATGCTATCCTGTTCTCTCTAGTTGTCTAGGATGGAGGCTGGGAGGCCTTATGTCATCGTCATCTGACTTCTCCAGCTGATCAGGTGGGGCCTGTGTTTGATCAGCCTCTTGGCTTTGTGTCCCCAGAGGCTAACATTCTGCAGGGCCTGCTGGAGCACCTTTTTCATATCCATAATGATTATCTGATCCCTAGATCATGACAGGTTGCCTGCAAGGTACAAACTTGGCAAGGCTGAGGTGGTTATTGCTGAGTGGGGTGGAAGTGACTTACTAGAGTAACTTATGCCTTTCCCTGCTGTCTTTCCCATTGACTTTGCTTCTGGGAAACCAGCAGTAAAAATAGCAATGTTAGTCATATGGTTATTACCACTGTCATAAGTGCAAGCTAGTTGCCAAGCACCCAAATCACAATCAGGTGGAAGGGTTGGATGGCTAGACCTTTGAGGACTGGTTGTAAGTCTCTTCTCAACTGAGTCATGCTGGCAGGTCCAGGTACCAATACAGTCTGCTTATTGCACAACTATACAACGGCAGTTAGTGTGTTCCACAAACTATATCCAATAACCACCAAAGCTGATCCACAAGGCAAGGAGGAAGTCCTTGGATCTACAAACAAGCTTTAGAGTCTACGAAGCATGTTTCAAAATTCATGCATGTCAAAGCAAATGGTTGCTCCTGAGAAATGCACCTTCTCCCTGTGTCTGAGTAAATCAGCCCAAACCAATCTAGGTGTTCCTTGTGAGGAGTGGCAGGGCTGCTTCCTTGGAACAGCCTGGCTGGCCTCTTCTGTGCTTCCTTCCACTCTGTTCTACATGCCTACATATTGGGTGGGGGATACAGCTGGTCTTCATCAGATGTTTTCTCACTGTTGACCATCAGTAGCTGATCCTCCCCTGCTTTTGTTAGGCATCTCCCTGTCCAGTCAACCACTTCCCCCAGTGCCTAGCACTCTATCATACTCAGTCCCTGGGCTCTCAGGATGTTTGTGGAGAGACATACAATCCTCATCAGATGGTCTTAGTTCCAGCTCCTCCTACAAACCAGCTTCCGATGTGGCCATTACAACTTCTCATTCAGCACTGTCATAACCTCAAGTATTTGTTAAATGAGGACTCCCTGTAAAGTGTTTGACAAAGTATCTCATGATATTTTTGAGAACAGGACACACAGTATAAATGTAGGCTGAAGCATACCCAAAAGGTGCTTGTAAATGGCCCATCAATCTGTGTGGTTCAGCAACTTTATAAATCACCTAGAAGATAAAATATTTATGAATTTTGCAGATGATGCCAAGTTCTAACTCTTTAGAGGACAAAATCATGATTCAAAACAACCTCTACAGTCTTGAACATTGGGCCATATCCAAACAGGATGATACTCAGTTATATTAGGTGTAAGATCAAGCAGCAGGAAAAGTCAAATACATGGATACAGGATTGGGGAAACCTAGCTTATAAAGGGGATCTAGGGGTTTAGCTAACCATTGGCTGGAGATGAACAAATAGAATTATACAGTAACCGAAAAGGTTTATGCACTGCTATGCAGAGTAGCAGAAACACTAAGTCCTGATAATGGGCAGTAATTTTCAATTTCCTCAGATGTCTTACTTGTATTTGTATTTAGATAAATCTAGATATTAGTATTATATAACAAATTTGGTGGCTAATTGTCTCATACAATTTCATTATATTTGAAACCAGTAGTATCCGTTGTTTTGCACTGCCCACACTTGTTTTTGGTGAGATGAACAGCTATATATATTTGATGAATAAATAAATAAAAATTAATAAATTATATTCTCTTCTGGGCATTACACTTGAAAAGAGATATAAAATCTAAAGATGGTTCACAGGATACCAGATTCATAATTGGAATAGGTCCAAGTCCGATGAAGAATTGTCAAAGAGCTATAGATCATGCAAACAATTAAAAAATCTTATAAAAAAGATATGTTTAACTTGCAAAATAGAAAATGTCATGTGCAAGAGGTTGTAAACCTGTTTTCTCTTAAAATCGAATGCTAGACAGATCAAAGGGGTTGAAATTAAATACTTCAGCTGACTCAAGAAATCTCTGAGATAAAATCTTCTGTTGGAGATTTCTCTGTTGAGGATGCTTTAGTAGATTCTTGCAAAGTGTTGGATTAGTTGACAATAGATCTGATATTCTAATTACTTGTGACTCTTATGAGTAACTTGAAAATACTATAGGAGTTCATGTACTATACAAAATTGATGTATATGCAGTATTTCATTCTATAAAATCAGTTTTTGTATGAAACAAAATAATATAAACAAAATATAAATTTATTATTTCATGTGATTTTGCTGAATTTTTCACATTGCTGAAATGAACATAAGATTTGATTAAAGTAGTATCCTCTATATATTTTTTAACTTTATCCATTACAATTTAGTTTCTATCTTTTAAGATAAATATAGATGTTTGTATTATATAACAAATCTTTTCAACACATTTATGTGTAGGAATCTTCTTTTGCTTAGAATTATGCTTGTTTGTTGCAAATTTTAGACTCTGTGCCCACTTGTACTTAATCCTGGCATAATCATGTCCTGAGATGGTTTATTTTCTTCCTTGTTTTCACAAATTGCCCTCGTCTTATCCTCAACCCATAAGTGAGTTAGTTTTAAGTCGTTTTTAGTAGTATTACTATGAATCACAGGTGTCAAGCTTGCCACATCACATTGCCATCATGTGACTTTTGCAACGTTTTCCCCATTAGCAGAGGTGGGGTGGGCGTGGCCTGTGTGTGAGATGCATCCAGCCCATGGGCCACCAGTTTGACACCCCTGCATATAAATGTAGAATTTAACATGCACATTGCCCTCTCAACCCTTCCATAAACTCTTTCAACCAGCTATAAGGTGTTAACCGGTTTAGCTTTGCTAACGGGACTAAGCAGTAACAATGGAGGCTGGATAGAAGTTAGCACTGAAGTCATCAGTTTCATACCAGTATAATTTTTTGCTGATTGAGAGAAGGGAGGTGGGTAGGCAAGACCTTCTCTTAATGGCAGGTGGATAAACTTGAGTAAAGTGGATAAACTTGACAAAATTAACTATCAATCAACAGCTCATCTTAATAAAGTATAAATACAGGTAGTTTTCAAATTACATCCATTTGTTCAGTGCCTGCTCAAAATTACAAATAATCCTCGACTTATAACATTCATTTAGTGAACATTCAAAGTTACGACGACACTGAAAAAAGTGACTTATGACCGTTTTTCACATTTATGACCAATGAATGTGATATGATCCAGTCATGTGATAGAAATTTGGATGCTTGGCAACTGGCTCATATTTGTGACAATTGTAATGTCCTGGGATCATGTGATCACCTTTTGCAACCTTCTGACATGCAAAGTCAATGGGAAAACCAGATCCACTTAACCATGCTACTAATTTAACAACTGCAGTGATTCACTGAACAACTACAGCAAGAAAGGTCGCTAAGTGAGGCAAAATTCACTTAACAAATGTCTCACTAAGCAACAGAAATTTTGGGCTCAGTTGTGGTCGTAAGTCGAGGACTATCTGTTAGCAGTGCTGAAAAAATGGATGTATGATCGGTTCTTAATGTTCTGGCCATTGCAGCTCCTATGGGGTCCCACGTTTGCGATCTGGGTGCTCGGGTGACATGCTCACCATTACAACATTGCAGAGAGTGACAGTCACAAGACTGCCATTTTCAACCTTTCCTGCTGGCTTCTCAAAAGCAAAGTCAGTGAGGAAGCCAGCAGGGATGATTGTGAATCACTTTAGAAGTGTGTACAATCTATTCTAGCCTCCCCCCCCCAACTCATGGGCGACCTGCATCAGGCCTTCCTTGGCCTCCCTGGATTTGCATATAGGCTCTGTCAGGCCCCCCATAGCCTTTCCCCAGGCTACTCCATTCCTCTGCAGCACCCCCACACTCCTTAGCTCAGTGATGGCTAACCTTTTCGTCATCGCGCACTGAAAGTGCGTGTGTGCACTCATGCTTGCACCCATAATCCAATGTACGAGTGACCCTCCCCGACCCCTGTGTATGTGCATGCAACCCCCCACCTCTGTGCATACGTGCGCAAACCCTTGCACTGGTGCCTCTGCACATATGTGCGCAACTCCCTCATATGTGCCCCACCCCCCTGTGCATGCGCCCATGTCTCCCACACATGCACGGCAGATACCTGACAATCAGCTGGCTGGCAGGGGGTGTACGCGCATGTGCAGTGGCGGCACACATGGGAGGGGGTGACAGCTTGCAAGTCGGCAGAAATGGGTCTGCGTGCCACTTCCGGCACATGTGCCATAGGTTTGCCATCACAGCCTTAGCTGGTATTCCTATCACTTTCCTAAGCCTAGCAAATACGTGGTAAAAAGCATATAAAATAATAAAGCGGATAAAGACATTTATGAGAGCCTCAGGAAGTCTTTGGTTTGTTGACCCATTTTGTTTCATCTTAAATATCTTTCTTTCCTTACATATGAGCCTTTTTGAAGGAACCTGGTTTTTTTCTATCATCACTATATTGATTTTTATGAGGCATTTGTTAGTAACTCTGCTAGTTCTCAGCTAGAACAGGAAAAAGAGAATTTCCTGAGTAAACAATCCAGTATTTTAGAGCATAACAAATTTTCTGTGAAGATGTGTAAGTATCAATTACTTTTTGGAAACAAATATGTCTTTAAGTTGTGTTAATAGAGAAAAAAAAACATGCTGGGATTGTTATTATAGTAGCCTGGGTTGCAATCTCAAAATAACTGAGTTGTCCATTAAATAGTGTGTTCTATTATATTCATTTTCTAACCACTTAAACTTTCTGCAATAATGACATTAAACTTCACATTTTGACCTACTGTCATTAATGTGAATTCTAAGGTTTGCTCAAAATAGAAGTTCACAACAATTTGTAAATCTTAGTGTTGAAATATAGTACACAATTTCTTCATCTATTTTCCACTGCAATTCATAGTATTGAATTTTCCACTGCAATTCATAGTATTAAGTCATTAGTCACATGGAGTAGCCAATGAACCAGGTTTCTAAATGTCTGATCTAGTGAAAGTATGGAAACTGTTTTTATACCAATGTGCAGGTGTTCTCTCAAACTTTCTTGTGTATTTTTATATCTTTTCAGGCCTGAATTGCAAGCTATTGGATGAGAACAATTCTAATACAGTGGCAAGCCAGACAGCCCTATGTCTACTGCTTAAAGCTGCCCTTAAAGCTGCCATGACTTGCTATGGCATGCCATTCTGCAACTAGCGATGCTTTATAAAGAGAACTGTTGAAACGTTGCACTTCAGATAGAGAAATATGCAGAAAAAAACAACACCATTGCCACGTGGCACAATGGCATCTTCAAGACTAGCAGGAAGAACATCTCGAGATATTGCTGGAGTGATGCAGAGACTCCAAGGTAAGTGATTAAAACAGAACCTACAAGGTTTATTTTGAGTTTTCAGTGAAACATGGGGATCTGTTGTGTGTAGAGCCTAAATAGGTAGACTTTAAGCATCTAACTTGAGTGTTTAATATTTGATTAGTCTTTCCTTCAACATGCTACATCCACTTTTTTGAAATTATTTCTGAAGTGGCATCTGGTTATTTCTTTCTGCTGTTCTCTCAGAACAGTCTAGATCCATAGTCTTAAATTTTGATATGATCAAAAGAAGTGAAATGACAGACAAAGAACAATAAGAACAGACATAGACAGAACTTAGTTTTGAAGGAATTCCAAGAGATTTTCCAGTCTTTAATTTTGGCTATTATAGATTTCTAAATTCTTGTCATTATCTATTGGAATATTGTTGGCCATAAAGAAGAAATGAAGGATAATATTTTGTAATATATTTACAAATTGGTTTCTTTAAATATTTGGAAGGATCTAATTTGTAATTCAAATTATATTGAATAGTAGTGAAACATATTCATGAGAACAAAGATGGGAGCGACATACAGGCTTTTATTAGTATATTCTAAATCTTTTTGCTTATTTTCTCACTTCTCAAAACAAAAAGGGTTCAGTTGGTAATAGTTGATTTCTCCTGCAAGTCAAGCAGATCAAGCAGAAGTTTTTAAAATATTTAACTTCTGTTGTGCTTATATACAATCTTTTTTTTTTTAGTCTATAGTCCTGAATTATGGATGAGCAGACAATCTGTAGAACAGACTGTTTCTGGCTTTGTGAGTTAGGAATTTATATCATCTTGTGGAGACATCAAACATAAAACTGGAGATGAATTTATAAATTTGAAAATGACAACTTGTACCCTATTAGGCCAAAAAGAACTACTGTTGTGGTTTGTAAGGCATTTGAATCCATTTTCCTAATTCTGTTATTCTAAGAAAGTCTCTAGAACAAAAACAGAAAAAAAACCCTCCACTTACTCTTTATACTTGCTGTTATATGCCAGTATAATTTTGTGTAATCTACAATAAAACGCCTATTTTATTTCTGTTTATTTTAAAATATATATTATATGGGTCAGTTGCTGCTGACATTAGTTCATTGTCTGCTTCCCAGAGCAGATGATTGATGAAGATAATCAAAATCGTTTCCTTCTCTTAGGTAGATATCCTGGAAAGCTTGCTTATTATTTTATAGTCTGAGATAAGCCTACCAAATTTGGGTGACATAAACTCAGACAACTGGGAGAGGGTAACAAAGATAGAGCAGTTTCTGTATTGTATGCCTGTCATATAATAGGAGTTTTGCAGCCTAGATCTTTTAGCCTTAGTTGGAGAAAATGAAAGACTAAAAGGAACAGCAATAGCTGGAAGAGGACTTTCAGTGATGGCCTCAGTGTTTAGTCAGTCTCATAGAGAAGAATATTTTATTTATTTATATCATTTCTATTATTACCCTTCTCACATAAGTGACCTCTGGGCAGTTTACAAGATTGAAACAAACTTACTGTAACAAATTGTTAACCCCACTCATCAGCAATAGTATCACCCATTGATCTGAATGCCTGAGAAACAATCAGATCTTCAATATCTTGCAAAAGCTTAACAGGATTGGGTCTATCTGACCCTCTGGTGGGAAGCTGTTTCACAGGGCAGGTTGTGCCATTGAGAAGACAGGACCTTTTGATCCAGCAAGATGATATTGTTTAATAAAAGGAACCCAAAGCATGCCTTCTCTTCTAGCTCTGATGGGATGGTAGAGACAATAGGAGAAAGGTGGTCCCTCAAATAACCTGGCCATGGATGTGTAGCAGCTTCAGTTGCACCCAGAAGCCTAGTGAGAGCCAGTGCATTGTTATATGAATGTAAACAAGAAATACCAGTAAACTGCCTATGCCACTGCATTCTGGATCAGCTTTTGAGTGTTCTTCAGCAGTATCCCCATGTAGAACACATTACAGTCATCTAAACAGGAGTAACTAAAACATGAGTCACCGTGAGCATCCTCATTTTCCTTTCATATTTGGAGTCTAATAGTAACATGAATCCACAGATGCCTTTGATACCTTACTATGCCAAAGGCTTGTAGTTTCTTTCAACTTAAGTCACATGAATATTTTCAGTACTTCTAATTTGGATCCTAGTTATAAAGTCATTTGAGTCTCTAGGTTAATTAGAATTTGTGGCAATGGTAACATGTTTTTTTTTGTTATTGATGGTACATATGGTTTTGAAAAATATATCAAGTTCTAATAGCAGTAGCACTTAGATTTACATACTGCTCCATAGTGCTTTACAGCACTCTCTTGAGTGGTTTACAATGTCAGCATATTGCCCCCAACAATCTGGGTTCTCATTTTATCTACCTTGGAAGGATGGTGTGATGACCCGGGCCATGGCGCAAAGGCAACACAGTCAAATAAGCAAGAAGAGTCCCTTTATTATCTCTAACTTTGCCCCCAATGTCCGGGATACCTTTGGCTGAAGAAAAACTCTCCTAGGAACAGTCTTTAAGTGGAGGAAATTCAGTCCATAAACAAAGTACATACAAACTGTAACTAAAAATCCAAACAAACCACTTTGGAGTAATTAACTTGACAGGGCAGGAGAAGGAATTGCAGACTTGAAAGCACAGCAAAACACACACAGTTGGGAAGACGCCAAGAATGCAGATAAGCCTCGAAGATTCCAGATAATTAATGATTTTCTCCCAACAAGTTGCTGTGCGCAGTTTCCCTTTTTAAACACTGTGTTCCCAGCTGCAGCTAATGAAAGGGAATCAAGGCCCTTTCCTTCCCCGTAAGCCACGCAACACACCGTTGCTCCCTTCTCCATTCCTCCCTGCGTGCCCTAGGATGAAGAGGGGGTGGGCCAGGGTCTTCCTCTGAATTTCCTCTCCCTTGCTCTACCTCTTCCCTGCTTTGCCCAGTCAGACTTTGTCCTTCCCCAGTTCTTTCCACAGCCAACGGAGCGACGCTCCCATTCCCTGTCAGCTGCTCAGCCTCCCCCTCTGACTCAGATTCTGACCGGGACATGACAGATGGAAGGCTAAATCAACCTTGAGCCTCCATCAGGATCAAACTCCTGACTGTGGACAGATTTTGCCTGCAATACTGCATGCTAACCACTGCACCACCAGGGCTATATATAATCAATATATTGTAATGCTTCTGTTACTTTATAGTCTAGTGCTGTACAGAGTAGTGATTCATATATTCACTTTCTGGACGTATTATTTTTCTGTAGGTGTATAAAGTCTTTGACATATTTAATTGTCAGATACATACTTACAAAAAAGTGAAAGATGTAGCAAGTAACAGTCTTGCTAGTAACAAGCCTCATTCAATGAATTTATGAGTTATATTTAAAATTGAAAACCTCAATAGACAAAATAGATTTTAATTCATAGAATTATTTTATCTTTTTACCAAAAGTGAACAGTTGCATAAGTTTATTTCTTACATTAATCATAGTTTTTAGTTCATTGCTTTTAATTGATTTAACCGATTTTACTGTCATTATTCATGCAAGATGTGTAGTGACATTAAACCTGAAGCTATGGAATTATAGAGTAGAATTTAGATTTCAAAATTCTATTTTGACATGTTATATGGTATAATCCTGTAGATGTCTATTCAACAGTAAGCTCTGATGTAAGAATGTATAGGCAGCGGCCAAGAAAATATAACTAGTCAGGCATCATATTGTTAAGACAAAACCAAATAAGATATTTTCTCTTTATGGAAAAAACTAAACATAGCTACCAACTGAATATGAGTATGTCAGAAAGAACAAAGGCAAAAAGTAGATTGACTCAGTGTACCTAAGGACAGGCTAGACAGAAGAATTATAGAGTACTGTGAGTGCCAAGTAGCAAATTGATGAAACACAAATAACAATGTTCAAGTTCATATAATATTCTAGTAATTGGTTGGAAGATGAGTTGGCTTAGCATGATGCATAAATCATTATTATTTGTAAATTGTAAAAACAAATCATTGTGTACTCTTTAAAAATCATGATTTTTGCATGATGTATAAATCTAGCATGGAAATCTATGTTGAAGAACAAAGTATATTATTAAAGTTGTTTAAATATGGTAATTCCTTATTCCCTTTTTAAAGTCAACTTTGAGGAATCTAGAACTAGAATGTAGTAATTAGACATGAGAGTAATTAGTAGCAGGACATGACCGTAACATTTTACCTATGAAGTAGTGAGAAAGATACTCTCCCAAGATTTATTAACTTCCTTTTAAACTGCCAGACCTTTATCTTCTTGATTCCTCGACATGTTTACATTAAATATCATAACTTATGAGAAAGCCATCTAGACTTGGTTGTAAGTAAAAGTAAAAATTAAAGAAGTGTGACAAACAAATGACTAAAGCAGCTGTTGCAATATTATTAAATAGTTTGAGTGTGAAATTTGCAAGACACTTTAGTCAGCTGCTTAGCATAGTTGGGTGTAAATGTCCTGGTTTTAAAATACCTTATTAGTTTGAAATATTTTATAACTTAAGCAAAATTAAATTAGGTACAATCCTCCACATTCTGAACTATTGCTATTAATTATATATAATCCTCAATGTACACTGCATTTCATCTTTGTTACTAGAACATAAAGCTGTTTTGGTGGCTAAGAGGATTACATGTGATCTGAAAGACATTGATTCATTATAGTTTGACAGTCATGTATGTATGTATGTATGTATGTATGTATCAGTGGTGGAATTCAAATGTTTTTACTACTGGTTCTGTGGGCATGGCTTTGTGGGCATAGCAGGGGAAGGATACTGTAAAATCTTCAGTCAGAGGTGGTATTTGTTTATGTGTGTGTGTGTGTGTGTATGTATGTGTAAAATACAAAATTGTATCCCATTCCACTAGTGCAGAGAAGTGAAGATGGTTGAGCTGGGGCATACTGCTTTGTGTCATGCTGGTTGGGCTTCCTACTGTTTGGCACTTCCCCCATCCTGCTTGTGCTCCTTAGGTGGGACTCCCCCCACTTAATGACCCGCGTGTTGAGTTACATTCACAACTGGAAGTGCTGACATTTTGGTCTCTAAGCAATGCAGTCGTGTGACATTTCACTTTATGATTGCATCACTTAGCAACAGAAATTATTGTTGTAAGTCAAGGATTACTTGTATTGCTGTGAAATGACCGGCTTTATTGCAGTAGAGTGATAATGGATTTTCTGGAATTGTGGTGTTCTATATATAAAATAATGTTACATAAAAATACATACATTAAAACTTTTGGAAGAATATATACATAATAAAATATTTTAAGAAACATTGTATTTTTATTTATTTATGTATCAAATTTATTTGCTGCCCATCTTGCTGTCACATGATTCTGGACAGTTTACAATCTGATAAAACAATATTATAAAAGATTAAAACAGTAAGATGAATACATTAAAATTAACAAAGAAATAGCTAAGATAGTGGGAGGTATGCAATAGAATGGGAGGCGGGTCCTGGGCCACCTCAGCAAAAATTTCTGAACAGAGAAGCTTATATAAATATTGAGTTCCTAAGTGATACGTTAAAGCATGATGTAAACCTTACAAAAAGAATTAAGGTTCTAAGTCTCCTCTGGTTGTGGTTTCAGACAAGCAGAGCAAGGAAAATAAATTTTCAGTAAAATTAAGCTTTGGATCTTTTCTTGGAAAACAAGTATACAAACATCTTCAGCATTTTAGAGAGTAAAACTTTGTTTTTTTTTCTTTGTTATCCAAAACTACTATGGTGGCACAACAATTAAAATACTGAATATAGCAGTTTTATTGCAATGTTTCAGCTGGCACTTTACAGCTTGCCTTGAACTCTTTTTCTGTCAAGGTCTTCTTTATTTTGTTTCGTTGCTCATAATATTAATGAGTATTTGGAATATTTATATACTTTGGCTTAATTTATATGGGTAGGCATAGGGAACCTTAAAGGAAATTGGCAAATTACTCTAATACAGTAGTTGCATTAAATACAATTATACATACCACTTTTTAAAAATACATGTGACTTAAAGGAAAATATTTTTAGAATGAATTATTATGATGTCATGTTAAGCATGGCTAGTTACATAACCTGTGTCTTCTATGTGTTTTGGATTAAAATTCCATCATTAGATGCCACAAAACAAAATATAAATCCTGAATGGCAAAGTGAGCATACTTGTTTTTATTCATCACAAGAATGAATTACGATAAGATTTTATCTCTACCAGAAAGTTATGCGAAGTGAGTGCCAGAAAAATCTTTCTTATTAGATCATGCCAAATGCTTATACAAAGAGTGTGGCATGACCAGGATTATTAATATAATTAATCAGACTAATTATTATGGTAAGTTTGGAAGAAGCTTGTTTCAGCAAAGTATACTTGAAATTAAACACAATTGGTAAAATTTGAGCAAAATACAAAGTATGATTTAGGTAACCTTGAAAAAAATATTTACATGCATCTTCTCAGAGCTGGGTTCCAAGGTAAATGTAGCTGAAGGTTTGTCACAATTTAGTCTGTAAAAATGAGTATGCATCTTATTCCAAATTATGTTAAGAATAGTAGAAAGACAAAAATGCTTAGACTGAACTTTTAGACGCTGGTAGATATCGTCATGATGTCTCAAATATATAAATAGAAATTAGCAATTTACAACATCTCAACTTAAAACTGTGATGCAGTAATTTGCAGATGTGGTCTTTTTAAAGCTATGTTATAGACCAATTGGGTTCTGAAATTCTGCTTTTTCCAGTAATTAGACAGAATTTAAATGGTTGATTATGACATCTGCCATTTTTTATAGATTTGATTTTCATCGCATGGAGAAAATCATATACAGTACAATAAAATCTTTTGAGAATAAATAAACGGTTATATCTTCATACTACCGGTAGCACTAAGAGGACGATGATTTTATTCTACTTTTTAAAAAAAATTCACACACAAAGCCTTAGTGATTTGGAAGATATTATAAAATACCCAAAATAGTCTTCCTTTCTTAAACATTTAATAGTATATGAGAAATAAATACAGTTGGAAACAAGCAATATTAAATTCATGCTGGAATGCGAATAGGTTTACAGAGCCTGAAAATTCATTATAGTTACTGGAATTGAAAAAGGTATTCTGCAATATTTTCTGCAGTTTTCAAAAGATAATGAAAGTTGAAATATTCTCAATAAAACCTTACAGTAATGGAAAAAATCAAATTGATTTTGTTATAAGAATATGTTCTAAAATATATGTTAAGCATCTGAAGGATAAAATCTCCCGGATGCAATTTGTATTGGACTCTGCCCTTGAAGCAGGGCCAATAAAAGTTCAAAATAGTGAAATAGACACTTCAGGGATTGCAGAGTATTTTAAGAAAATCTTGAAAGCCTGCCTAAATTTATTTCTGTCCCATCTTATCCTGAACCAAACCAGGGCAGGTTATTTTGAATTTATTCCTCAAGCTTCCTTCAGTCTCCAAACAATGTAATCTCTTGTCCTTAATGTCTCTCTTGCATTTTCCCCAAGGTCAGCTCTTAATTCCCTTCATAAGATGTCAACTCCTATCACTCCCAATCTGCTTGCTAAGGAAGTAAGAACTGAAGCTGTAAGAATTTGTAAGAAAACCAATTGGTGCAAAAATTTTACTCCTGGGGAAGCCAGCCAGCTTCTGATATGGATTGGCATACGCTAGACTGTTCTGAGAAGCACATGCTTCACTTCTCCAGGTCATGCTTGGTATAGATAGTCCCCAAGGGCAGGAACCAGGCTTTCTATCCTTCTGAGCAGGCCTAGGGGCTACCTGCTGCTGATCAATACCTGCTGCAACGAAATGGCCGTGGAGGTGGCTGAATTAGAACATGTTAGCCTGAGTTGAGAGCTTAATTCTGTGCTGTCTTGCTGGATCACAAGAGGTGCCCCAGTCTGGATCAGTCCCTAAACCCAGCCTTTCCATACCAATTACACTTGATATGCAATGTGGGCTTCTTTCCTTTTGCCTTCTCCAGAAATTAGAACTCCATAAGTGCTGCCCATGTCTGCTCACCCATTTTTTAACCCTTCTGGTCAACCAAAATTGACGAGATTGCTCCTATACCTCAACAGTACTCAGAAAAAATATCTAAGCCCTTATGTAATAAATATGTTTAGTTTGACAAGTAATTCCAGCCCCAGTATCTATTTCCCATCCTGAATCAAATCTGAATGGCGAATGGCCCAAGGTTGCATATCCTTATTTTTTATTTCATGCCTTCCCTACAAACTAAAGTTCTATATATGCTGGGAGTTTTTTTTTTCTGTTTTCATAGATTTAGTAGTATTTATTATTTCCCTGAGAGATAAAGATATAACTTAACCGCTTGATCATATGCACATAGTAGAAAAACTGTATTTAGAAATGATTATTTTTTTTCTTAAAAATGGTAATATTTTGACTTGGTATAAAGTCAAGTATAAAAATTTAAAAAATGATTTATCATTTTACGTTTTAACCTGAACACCTTTGATAGTATATGTGATACTATTTTGTTGTTGCTTTTTCAAGCAAGAGGCCAATAATTTCCTAGATCTTTTTCCTCACTCTCTGTATCTTCAGTATATAATTCAGTAAATATTCTGTATCGAGTGCATAAAGGGTATTATCCTCCAGTTCAGTAAATTTGATGTAATTCCACAATAGATTGTCTCAAAAGCTTCTCTTCAGCTCAACATGGCTCTGGTAGCTTACACAGGAAGAAAAAAAACAATAAGTAAAGATAGCACATTTAATATAAATCCGGGGTCTCCAACCTTGGCAGCTTTATGGCTTGTGGACTTCAGCTCCCAGAATTCCACTTGTCCTCAAGTCTTAAAAGTTGCCAAAGTTGGAGAGCCCTGATATAGATGGTCACCCAACCCACTCAGCCAGAAGCAACTTCTCTTTGAAATATCCACTCAAGCACCCCAATCTTACAGGAAGTTAAAAAGAAAGGTACCAGGTGCAGCTTTATGATAAAGGATTCCAGAGTAAAGGAGTCCATAAGGTATGACCTATCTGCAGATAGGTGGTGCATATCCACCTTGTAGGGACCGTCCCTAACATTCTCTGTGACAAAGTTATACAGAGTTTTATAGTGAAAATTAGCATCAGATATGAGGCTTGAAAGCCCTCTGGCTCCCAGTGCAAGTGACCAAGTGTGATACAACTAATAGTTCTCGGCTGCCTGTTTGGAGGTCACTTTCAGTGCCAACTGTAGTTTCAAAATTATTTTGAAAAGTAGTCCTGGGTACAGATGTTGAAATATTGTAGCTGGATGCATCATTCTCACATAAAGCCTCCCCCCCCCTCCCGCTATTCTGCAGGAATCACAGCCCACAGACATATGAGTTGCAGATCTGCACCTTCAGATGGAGAACAATCCATCTAGGGCCAATGCTAAGATCATCTCAAGAGTATTTTTTTTTTCTTATATCGCCTAACTCCTGGGTAATTAGGATTATTCTGGTGAACAATCTATTTTGTAGGCTTCTATAAGTAGAAATAATAGTTTTTGAAAGTTTCATAAAAGATCACAACCCAAGAAGTTTCTAATTCCAAGTCTTCTAATTCCAAGTGAATATGAATATTTTTTTTCCTCGAAGAATCTGGCAAACATGTCCTAACAGCCAGTTGAAGAATTTAACTCAGCTGCTTTTCTGCAGAGTGAATCAAGTTATCCTAAACAAAATTCCTGGATGAGAAAGTTGTGGATGCAATAAGGGTGGAGAAATAAATATGCTTATGGGTTCATACTTGCAGTTGGATAGATTCATTCCTTGTTTTTCACTACCATTACTTAGACATCTATACTGCTGAGTCATTTCTCTGAGATTTTTGGTAAACCAACAGTCATACACAACAATTTTTATGCCAGTGATGTAAAGTGGTCAGATTGAGTGAGATATAATATTTTTAACAATCTGCTGCTTATCTGTCCTTTGGATACATAGTGAAAAAGAGATTTAAAGCTGATATTGAGGTTATTTTGATTGGTTAGCTTAATTGCAATGTGAATGAATGAATTCTTTATTGGCTAAGTGTGATTAGACACACAAGGAATTTGTCTTGGTGCATATGCTCTCAGTGTACATAAAAAGAAAATGTTCCTTCCAGTAGAAAAATACTGATTATGAAATTAGAAATATTTAATATTACAATGGTAATGAAGGAAACTTTGGAAGACCTGAACAATCAAGCTGGGATAGATTCTGTTGGTGAGAATTTATTTATGTAGTTGCTAAGAGTTGACACCATTTTGATGGCAGTCAGTCATGATTCACCTAAAGTAATACAGAAATTTGTTCCTCTTTTCAAATTATTTAATATGAGAATTCACCCATCAAAGCATAACCTTATTAGCAACAAGACCTTGACTAGTGGCTTCTTACTGATGCCTATTATGATAATCACTACAAAACACAGCAGTATTGGGTGTGTTTCATATTAGTTCTGGGGAAGGATTTTTAATTTTTTTCAGACCACAAAACATGCTAGTTAAAAAAAACGTAGTTTCCTGGATCTCTTGCTTTCTGCCTCTCAGATACACACAAAATAATGACTCATCCTGAGCACAATTACTTTTGAATGTTAGCTGAGAAATTCTACCCTTTTCACTGTGGAAAAAAATGCAGTGGATGTCCCTACTTTTGTTCAAGTACATTGTTTTCCATCCTTAGTCTTTCACTGAAGCCCGTTAAATTCTCTGCAGAACACAGCTTGAAAAAAGCCTGATTAGGCAAAGATAGACTCAAGCTTAAAACATGCTAAGTATATATAGATGTCTACCTTCAATATCCAAGTGTGTATATGAATTTGTAGCTAATAAGATAGGAATGGATAATCTTTATGTGAAAAACCTATTGTGTCAAGTTCACAAATAATCTTATAAAATTTAGCAGATTTTGATGTGCCTTTTAATGTGTGCCTTTTTTAATCTCATGAAATGTAAAACTATTTTTTAACCAAGAGGAAACCTGCTTTCAATTGGCTAAGAAATTTCATGTGGTAGACTATGAGATACACATAGCTTTATAGCTCACTGTATTGAGAGAACCCAGAAAATTTTGTATTTTCCCATCTTCAAGACCATTTTCTATCTTAATGCTCTATATACAGTAGAAAAATATAATATAAAAGTACAAATAGATTTCCATTTGTATTCAATTTAAAAATCTGTTTAAAAAAAAGAATAATTTACTAATATTCAGTGATCATTTGATAGGATTGTTGGGGTTTGGTTTTACAATAATTAATCCTAATATACTGAATCTTGTAAATACCAAAAGTGAAAATCATTGTTATTCTTGCGTTGAATTACGTGCAGTTAAAAAAAACAAAATATCTGCTTAACTTTTAAGAACATCGTTTATTTTATTTTATTATTAAATTGATTTACAATTTTTCTTCCAAAATATTGAAGAAATTTATACCATGTATTAAATTTACAGTGTATCTATTAAAATATAGGAGATAACACAGCCCAAAACCTGACTTTACAGTGTTTTCTGTTAGTTGCAAAATTATAATAATATATTTATTGCAAAATGCAGAAAATATAGTATCATTTCTTCATTTTGTTCCTATGTTTTTAAAGTATATTCAGCTAAAATAAAGTGTGTCTTACAGTGTAAAATGTATCTTACAATGTTTACACATGTTGAAGAGAATCCAAGAACAAAAGATGAAGTCATAGTCATTTTTTTTGTAGTTTCCATAGATCTCCACCCATCAACAATGTTCCAGTAGACAAATTAGAACGTAAAATATAATTACCTTGGTAACTGCATGCTGCTGATTGTTTTAAACTATTGTACTTGAGTATTGAATACTGTTACATAAATGCACATTATTATAATATTCAGAACCTTTCATTTTTACTGTCAAAATATGTCCTGATTAAAAATACATTGTACACAACCTGGGATTTTCATATACACTTCATACAATGATGTGTACCCTGATTTCACACATTGATTGTGATGGTATGTTGACTACAGTCATTCCCTGATTGTTGATATCTCTGATCCCAGTTGATATGTAGGTTTTCTTTATTGAACTTCACTGTCTCAAAATAATCTGTTCTGCAATACTTAGAATTATTCACTTAGGAACTATTTTAAGAAGGAAAGTCACACTTGGCAAGCCTAAAATAATCAATTCTACTGTTGATACTTGTATTGATCTGTCCATAAAGGCAGGCCAAAGAATCCAAGGGCACATTCAATTTCTTTTCCTCTGCAAATGGAAAATGTCCTCTAATAGCATGCAAATATGCTTTCTCAAACTGATAGAAATGTTGCATAAAATCAAACTGAAAGAGGTCAGATTTACATGAGTTCCCAAATTAGTACCAAAATGCCACCTCTTAGAATGTATTGATACGTTATTATTTATAGGTTTTTGAAACTTAATAAAAAAGCTTATTCTCTCTAAAAAGGGAAGATAATTTCAATAATTACCGAACTTTCAAAAGTTCTTGTATTATTAGCTTACTGTCTGGCGTGGTTAGTTTAATTAATTTTATATTAGTTGGCAAACTTATCAAACCATATGGCTGTGCATTGAGACATGCCTGAGTGATTCAGAAAACCTTATTCTGGCTGAAAAGTATACATATCCTACAGAGTTGCTTTCTTTTTTGCCAAATTGTGTTCTTTGCTGATAAGTCACATTGAAAAGTGGTTTAGGGAAAATGCAGAAAGGAAGAAAGGACAGAGTTAGGTAAATATTCTTTGCTCACAGTGCTATTTTTCTGAACCGGATCAATCACTGTTTCTACTGCCTTATTCTAGTAGGAGTTTGTTGTTCTTGGATATTTTATTTAAATGATAGAAATAAAATTCATTTAATCCTTACAGAGTGCCCTCCATTCTTTGGAATCCCCCCCGAGATCCATGCAGTTTTCTCTCTACTGACATTTCACAGAACAATTAAATACTTGTGTTTCATCATGTTTTCAATATGATGGGTTATTCACTTTGGTGGGTGTATTGGAGTGGGAAGCTAAAAAGTTCATGATTTTTTTTTTAAGTATTTGCATCATTGTATGCAACTACAAATCTTCGATTGGGGCAGGTTACAAAAATTGTAAAAAAATACGATAACTCAAACAGAATGGACTGCTGCTGGTCCCAGTTGAGCTGATTTGTTCATTGATCCCATTTCCTTCTCGTCCCAGTGTGGATGCATGCAAAAGACAACTTTGAATGCTTAAACTAGCACTGCTTCCCTGGAGATTATAACCCTCTTCCCATTGGCACCTGCCTTAGCATTTTGAGGATTCTGGCTATTTTGCGATAGTTGCTAAACCTTCAGGGGTCCAACATATTCCCATCTGGTCTGAGATATTAGGAGGCTTGATCTATTATCCAGCAACTCCCACCTGAGAACATCTGAATCCTCACTTGAATACTGTAGGATCTTCACAAATGTGTTACACCATAGTGTAGTAAATTTAGTGTTTGAACTTTGGCCATGGTAGAATTGTGATTAAAAGAAAAGTTTATTTACTGAAGTTATGACTTATCTATTGTTCAATCCTTGATGGGGGAAGGAGGGGGCTAACCAATAAATAGTTTTCACAAAGGCTTTGAGGAAGGAGGAATAGATTTTCCCATTCTATCTATGATAGCCATGACCATCATGCACCTGCATTCTAATTTCTCTCCCACTTCACATACAGTAGTGATAAGTAAATTATTCAGGGGAAAAAGGTTTAAAACATAATAAAGAGATAGTGGTGGAAAAATTAAATCTATAACCCACATCTTCGGGAAGGATTTCTAACACACTTGAGAAGTAAAGGAAAGCTGCTAAGACAAGAAAAAAATAAAGCATAGGGAACAACCAGGGGTGGGTTTCTACCGGTTCTGTCCACCTCTGTACAACCGATAGCTCTGAAGAGCAGCAGACATAGAACTGGTTCTATGTCTGCTGATGTTTTTGCCCACCCACCCACCTAGGCTCTTACCTGACTTTCATTTCCTGATTTTTTTCAACTTCAGCTGCTGTGCAAGGCACAGCTGCAGTTAAAAAAGCAGGAAAAGCGGAGCTATTTTAAAGGCTGCATCTCTGTACGCAGCATGCTGATGACAATTTACAGATGTGCGCAGAGCAGCGTGCAGGGGAAGCACATCGTAAATCACCGAACCTCATAAATGACCGAACTGGTAGTTAACCCTGTTGGATCCCACCCCTGGGAATAACATTTTAATAAAATACTGATTTGTTTTTTCCACTGCAGTCGTCTATTATTGTTTTGTAAGGGTTCCAGTTTCTGTACATATGCATATTTATGCACGTATTCTAACAAATTTGAATAACATATAATGCTAATTTATAGTGTTTCTGATTTATTTTGAGATTAGCAGTGATACATGAACCTATTTCCGGTTTATGATTAGTTGTAGATTAAGCTTCTGTGATTTATTTTAGCAATCATGGTTAAAAACATGGCTTATGGGTTCTCTGTATGTGGATTGCAAATATTCGATTAGTGATTCAGTTTACCTTTGTAGTTTGCTCTCAGTGATTCATCACTGTTTGATCTCAGTCATTTAAAATTGAAATTTATGAGATAATTTCCACTGTAGTTGGCACCCAAAACATTCTCAGTAAGTCCTCTATCTAGATGAGAGCAAATGTACTAATCAGTTCAGCTAGCAAAAAATATAGGTTGATGTTTATTCATTAAGCATCAGCTTAATGATACGAATAACGGTGCAAGAATCAGGAAGGAAGAGAAAGAAGGAAATGAACATGCAAGAAATTAGAAGGATGGAGAACTTAATATCAATTTTATATATTGTATATATATATATAAAACTTTACAGGGCCATTGAAATAATGCTATAGGTAATTAGCATGGACAATCTCAAAGGGAGTAGCTTTAGTTATTCCATATTTAAGCCTTCTTTTTAACATAGCAGTAGCAGAAATAGAGATGGAAACTAGCTCACCAGGTGATCCCTCCTTTATCCTACATCATTAAAGAAACAGTTTGGTGGACTGGGATAATGTAGCCAAGAAATATGTCATATTACATATAGAAGGATGGAGCCAAAACATTTATTCAATTCTCTCATAAAATAGGCTAAAACTAAATATTGTTCAAAACAATCATAAGAATTATGTAAGCCTTACATTCTCATCTTCTCTGGAGTCTTTTTAATATGTTAGAAACTTCTTTTTTTCTTCTAATGTTAATCTGTCAAAAATTGATTTAATGTTTCAATCAAACCATCTGGTCAATTTAATTCACGAATTTACTAAAGCATTTTGATGATTTGATTTGGTGAATCAGTGTGGTGTAAGGATTTGATTACATCACTTTGAACTGAAATGAACTGACTCCATGCTGAATCTTCATACAAGTCCAAAAATATTGGCAGGGAGAGCTTTGGGTAGTTTTCTGGTAAAATGTTTTTCGAATTGAATCATATAGTTTAAACTGCAGGAAGTGATTTATTTTTGAGATTACAATCTGTTTTTGACCTACTGTTAGAAACAAAGAGGAAATTCTGAAATCTTTTTTAAATTTCAGTTTCAGAGAATCATAGCAGTACCGAAGACAATAATTTGTCAGTGATATCTGTCTGTCTGTCTATCAATCATCTATCCTCTATCTTCCTATCTACCCTAAAAGGCATACTTTTTCTTCCCTCTCGGGATTTCCTTTTAAGAAACTGTATGCTTAACTCTAGAATAGGGGTGTCAAACTCAAGGTGCTTAAATCTGGCCCGTGGGGCTACCCTGGAAACAGCAAAGGACCGGCCCGCAATGCCTCTGCCAGCAAAAACAGAACTCAACAGAACTCAGAAGGGCCATGCCCCCCCACCTCTGTTTTTGCTGGCAAAGGGCTAGCAAAACAAAACAAAAACAGAAAAGTTTCCCCTTTTGCATTTGAGCATGCAAGAAGGGACAGGGAAGGAGATGGGGAAAAAGAAAATAAAAAGAAGGAAAGATGGGGAGAGAGCAAGAAAGGAAAAATAAGGAAAGAGGGGAAGGAAGAAGAAAGAATGATGAGGGAAGGAAAAAGAAGAAAAGGAAAGGAGGGAGGGTCTGAGGGAAATCCCACTTGGCCCCTACAAGGGCCCCTGACATGAGTGACGTTGAGCTGGTCATGTCCACCTTGGCCCTGAGGTCAAATACAACCCTGATGCGGCCCTCAATGAGATTGAATTTGACACTGTGCTATAGAAGAAGTAATTTGCATGTGACTTTTTCCATTCTGATAAATAAATATGCCTAATATTATTTTGCGTTCATATGATTCTTACTGGGGATGGAAATCATTTTAGGATCTGGGTATGATAATTCTCCATCCAGTTTGTCATGCCCCCACCTCCTAACTGGAAGGCCATTTGTACAATCAGCAGTTTATTTTTTTAAGCCTACTATATGCATAATGGTTCAGCCCAGATTGCTTCATCGTGTGGATTAAGAAACTTTAATCTCTTCGGTCTATTTTATTGGAATCCCAATTGTACTATATTCATCCCTTCTCACTGTTTGCTTGTGGAATAAAGCTTCCATGGGGTAAAAGCATACTTACCTGCTAGAAAGACATCTATTTGAACATTAAACTTATTGAACTAAATATATATTTCTATGGTGGCTGATTCAATATATCTTGACTGATTTGTGTTACATCTCATGTTACATTTTGTAGAACTACCCAAATGGCTAGCCATTTACAAGTGTATCATGCTTAATCTATTTCTATGGTGCCATTTCTTTTACTTCCCCTTTCCCCCAGTTCCATCTGCTTTTAGACACAGAGGGTCAGATATTTCAAATTTGGTGAAATGGCACTGTATTATCCAAGCAAGTGTTCTATTGTGAAAGATTAAATTCATCATATTCTGTATGGCAAATAAATCAGTGCTGATAGGAAATTATACATGGAGTGCTAACAAAGCTCTGAAGTACTGAAAGCTATACAATAGAAGCATAAAATATCTGTGCTCTGTCTACCATGGTATTATGTCCAGGAAGACATGTCTGGGCATGTTTGTTTATGAAATACTGTTTGCTTTTCTAACACTGACAATAAGAAAGAGTACTTTCCCACATTAGCTAAATACTGAAAGAACAGCTTGTCTTCAAATAACTAATGTATTCAGAAAATCTTTTAACACTGCAAAGTGAAAAGATATACAGTAGTTATTAGGAAAATCAGGATCCAACTGTCTCACATATGATATTCTAGACAGCACTGTGAAGTTCAATTTTTTTGAGAAAATACTGGATAGGTTATGACTTTGTAAAATTAAACGCACAAATGAACATGACTGACACTGGAACAGTGAATAGCTATATCACACAGCAAATCTGACATCATATTAGCATTGCAGGCAGCAGCAGCATCTTTACAAGGGATACATCCTACCTTAGCTAATTTAAATAATAATTATCAGTTCTCTCTGTTCCAGAAGTCAAGCTTGCTAACTGCTCCTTCTGTTCTCTAGATATATCTGCAGATGTTTCAGCTCATCCATTCATCATGTGCATTGTTCATATGCATAGCCGTTATAATTTTTATCAGAATTCTTACCACTATGGAAATAATCAAGTTGACCAAACATACACTAGGCTGACTGGCCAAAATCAAATAATGAAGACAAGCCTGTCATTGCTTTTATTCATGCTGAAAGAATCTTTTATGTCTTTTTTTTCCCCTGATGAATTTAGTAACTGAGCTGGGTTTGGTGCTATCCGTGAATGATAAAATATTTATAAATACCATGCATGTCTTTCAAAAGTTTGATTGACATATCTGTTGTGACCTTTACTTGTTAAAAAAATGCAGCCATTGTAATCCACGCTTTTGTTACATATAATATAGATAGGGAAATGTTCTTTTTAGGCTGCTGTCACCTTTGAAGTGTGACCAGAAATTAGAACATTCGTAACTTTAGCATTACTTTCTATTAATTTCTTGTTTCATTTTAACATTCAAAATGCCCTTCTTGTCTGTTAAAAATTAAGTCCAGTTTCCAATTTCCCATATTTGGTATCATCCAGATATGTTTGATTTCAACCTTCAAAAATCCCAGCATGGTTATAAATTCCTTATAAATAAAGGATGGTAGCTGGAAATTAACAGGAATGGCCTGGACATCTGGAGGATACCATATTGGCAAATGACAACATCATCTGATATTGAAAACTGTTGCTGTTATCGAGAGACCTGTCTGATTTAGATGTCCCAATCCAATGGTCTGGTTTCAGATGAAGTAATCGCCAGTGTTTCTATAAAAAGAATAATGTTTAACTGTTATTTGGAAGATTGTATTAAGCTGTGATGTGGTATGATTCACTTTGGCTGGTATGTTATATGTATTATGTGGCTTATTTAACAAGCCATTCTTGCATTCTGCTTAAACTTAACACTTAAAATGTGAAGCTGTTGTCTGTCATATTATAGAAGCTTTCAAACAGCATAACTTTGTGCATTCATAGATGATGACAGGAAATATTACAAAATACAGTATTTGGAAGATACAGTATTTGGTTTCATTCTATCCTCTTTTTCATAGTTGCGATGAGTGGTGGGCTGCAACTGGTTTAACAACCGGTTCTCTGAGCACACACTTTGCATGTGCACAGCATTCAAAATACAGCAATTTGAAGCTCAACTGCTTACCTTATAGGGCAGCCCTAGTAAGTAGAACAGCTGAGGCATGGAAATCAGCTGCGTGAATCAGCTGAGCCAGAAAGATGAAAATATAGGACAGGTTAGGGCAGGAACGGGTGGGCGGGGCCAGCTGATGGTTAAAACTACCGGTTCATGAGAACCGGTCCAAACCAACAGCAGCCCATCACTGGTTGTGATGCTATGTTATATATAGCTTACTGTCTTCTCTGCACAGAAAAAGTATTTTCTTAATAGTTCGGATAAATTTTTGTTTTTAATTGCAAATAAGTACGAAGAAACGTTGAGGAAAACAGACCTATACCCATCAGAGTCACCTCAGTGAGCTGGTCAGCATAGTAATATAATATATAAATAAAAAATAAAAAAATAAAATATCATAACTGTTGTGTTTATTTTAACGATTTTAAATATACTACCGCATTAAAATGTTTCTTTAAAAATTATTTGATCACTACTGTTCCAAGGTTTTCAAAATTCTTCAATAGGACCTTCAGTTGTTCTGAGAATACAGTTTCTTGGAAGTGTTCTTTTATGTTACATGATATGATTTATGTTTTGATTGTTAAAGCCCTTTAGCCCTCTACATTTTGAGGGGTAAATAAAAGAAGCAATAAGGAACCTAAAGTAGACAAGCATGCTTGCCATTATTAAAATGTCACATGCGCTACAAATCTTTTTATCTCTTGCTGGTCTGTGAAAGTGGGCAACAACTATATCCTGACTATGAGTTGTGGTTTTTGTTCCCAACAACACAGGAAATGGTATAAAATCATTCTGCCTTTTGTGAATCATTGTTGTTACTTAGGAACAGGCTGTTTATCAATTTATATGAGTGACATAAAATATATCAGCATTCTGTCAGTGAAGAATGGCATTTATATATAACTTCTTTAGCCTGGAACTCCAGATTATTGAAGTCAGCGTGATTTTTAATGCTGCATAATATCTGTACCCCAGTAAAGTAGACCTTGACTTATGACCACAATTGAGCCCAAAATTTATGTTGTTAAACGAGACAGTTAAGTTAATATTGCTCCATTTTATGACTTTTCTTGCCACAGTTGCTAAGTGAATCACTGCAGTTGTTGAATTAGTAACATAGTTGTTAAGTGAAACCTGGCTTCCTCCTTAACTTTGCTTGTTAGAAGGTTGCAAAAGGTGATCACCTGACCCAGGACTCTACAACCATCATAAATATGAGTCATTTGCCAAGCTTCTGAACTTTGATCATGTGACCATGGGGATGTTGCAGTGGTTGTATGAAAAACGGTCATGTCACTTTTTAAAGTGCTGCTGTAACTTTGAATGGCTACTAAATGAATTTTGTAACTCAAGAACTACCTGTACCAGAAAATAAAGTGAAGAGTGGAACCATGGGAAAAAATAATCTATGCTGTTATATTTTCACCTAACATCCTTCAGAATATTCCATGTTATTGTTCAAACTTCCATTTTCAAAAGCAATGAATTACCTGCTCAAATTAATTGGTAATAATAGCCTCAAAATAATAGGAGATTATTATTTAGACAAGGCAATGGACACCCGTGAATCTATCTATTTTAAAACAGAAAGTAAACAATGATTCAGTTTCATTAAAAATTAATCTCTATTGGAAATAATTTCAATACATTCTTGAGTTGTAAATAGAGCAAATACAATAGAGCAGATAAAATACTTTTTACCAGAAGTTGATAATAGCAAAGATAATGGGCTAGATGCATTTCTACTCAAGAAATATTTTGAACTGATGCAGACAGTTAATTATTTAAATAAACATTGCATCCGTGTACACTTATCTGTGATGGGTCCTTAGTGTTATCTAAGCTTGGCTTTCTTGCAGTTGTTTCATTACCATCACTGATGATGTTACTTAGTTTGATAATGAAACATCTGCAAGATAAACCACCACACAGAGAGAGTACCAAGGACTCCCCAGTTCAACATGAGTTAAAAATATTCTCTTTTATTGATACGTACATGTGCATACCGAAAATCTTGATAGAAGAATGTGTGTAGTAAAGCAAACGTTCAAATTCAGGATGTAGTGTGGAACATAATACTGTTTTTGGTATTGTGCCACTTCTTCCACATAGCTTCAACTTCTGATGTTGAAAATCTCAGAGTAAAATTATTCCTACGCAAAATAAATGTTCTCCCTTGTTTATTTGATTCCATCAATGGGTAGTAATCATTAATTTCACTTGTTTTCAATAATAGGAAGGTGGATTGTTCATTTAAAGTATTTTTATTTCTGGTTAGGGATGCTTAACTCATTTCTGGTTAAGAGTTAACATGTATGTAACACAGTAAATGCAGCATTGTGCTGTAGAATCCTATTTGTATTGTTAGAAAAAGAAAAATTAAATTGTGTTCTAGAATTAATTTACTTAAGTAAGCTTAGAGTTTACATATTGCAACACCTGGAATTCAAAATACACACCCAGATTGTTAGTTGCAGTTTCTCAATTTCTTTTATTATGTTGTGAATGTATTACATAGTAAGTTTCATTTACAGAAAGCTGGAAGATATCCAGAGTAATCACTGAGTAAAAGCAGCATGAGTATCATATTAATGTATGTAACCAGTGCTGATTTAAGTTAACTTAATAATGCTTCACCACCCTAAAATTTTATATTGCATAGTAAACTGTTCTTGGGACAGCCATATTCTGTACAGTTCAATAAAAATGCCACTAATATTACTATATTTAAGAGCCAGGTTGGTCTAGTGATAAAGGCACTGAGTTGAGAGAACTGGGAGCCATAAGTTTTAGTCCCCCCCTTTGGCAAGAAGCCAGCTGGGTGACCTTGAGCCATCATTCCCTCAGCCATAGGAATAAGGCAAGGGCAAAATAATGCCAAAAAAGCTACAGGGATTCATCCAGGCAGTTGTAAGAAATCAATATTAACTTGGCATAGTTTTATGTATTTAGCGTATTTTTTTGGCTGCCATTTGAGCAAAGCACCCAGGCAATGAACAAAGATAAAACCAGGAGCAAAGTCACAATCTTTTACAGGAAAAGAAATACACTGAAGTCTCATAACTGATACACATGCTCCAGAAATCCATTAATATCCTAGTTCATAATTCTTGCCTGGAGCAAGATCCAGATCCTTGTGATCTTCTAAAAGGCAAGCAGAGATGGCTGCCAGAAAGAGGGAAGTTATTCCACACAACAGAGATGCTTCTGAGGATCCACCAAGTCAGTGGTGTGTTTCAAATATTTTTACCACCGGTTCAGTGGGCATGGCTTGGTGGGCCCGCTTTGCACACATGCACAGAACTTGCGCGTGTGCCAAATGCGCACTTTACTCAGTCACAGAGGCATTTTGACTCACCCGCAATCCTGCACTCTCCCTGATGCTTCAGCAGCTGCTGTGCAGCAATTATTGTGCTGTGCAAAGCAGCTGCGCTTCAAAAGCAGGGCATAAAGGTTAGTATGGGAGGCCGGACAGGCGGGCGGGCCCAACATAGACCGTCGGAGAGAACCAGTTTGGTCTCTGATGCTCATTGCCACTACCGGCTCGGCAGAACCAGGCTGAACCGATAGAATACTACCACTGGACCAAGTGTCTGTTTCACCAATTGGGCCTAGAGTATGCCTATTCTGCCAAATCTGTTGAGATGGACAGGACACATTGGGGAGAGGTATTCCTTTAAGTTACTGGTATCTTGCCATGTAGGATCACCAGCACCATGAACTACACCTGGAAGCCTGGTGCGAGGTCAGTACAGGCTGCAGTGTTATATGGATATACCATGGAGTGCCTCATATTGCATATACTACTGCAATCTGGACCAGTTGAAGCTTAGTTTCAGTTTCATCCCTTTTAACTATTCCACTCTGATATGTAAAGCTAAAGTATTAGGCTACAATTGGGTTTTTAAAAATTAAGGACATTATTTTTCTTGTGAAAATAATTGTGTAAGGTTCTCAGAACATAAGTTATTGGTTCAGTCATTATTTTCCAGAATAAGCCTTGATTCTGTGTGAAATTATATACAGTACATTAAAATATTTGTGATTATTTTAATATTAGACATTCCAATCCTCAATAGAAGATATTTGTTAAATTATTAGAAATATTATAATATATAAACATGCTATTTTGGTATTTGTTTTTCATTTTTGTTAGTGTCATTTACTAGATTCTCTTTCATTGGCTTGTTTTCCTCTCCAACATTAAGGTCTGCTATGAGTTCAAGATATGAACTAGATTTTTAAGTTCTTACCTGCATATTTTAGGGCCCAATTATATCGAGATCATTATCAACTGGATAGGTTATGGATGCAATGTTATTAGTCAGGAAAGAAAAACCTGTGAAACTTGCTCCCTTTGCTGAAAAGCCAAGAATGAAAACAATGATAGAGACACTTATTGTCATGGCAACACCTAGAAAGGAATTTCTCTGGTCTCCTTGGTAAAAATCTTCTGTTTGATTTAGCGTCTGTTTATAGGACAGTTTTCAAAGTACCAAAGTCAATGAAACAAATACAGTGTGTTCAGGAAAAAAGTAGTTTAGGGTGTGTGGTTTTCCCCCATCCCCATTTTATGCTCTGAAATAGAAAGAAGCACGATAGTAGTCTCTCTGTTTTATACAGATAATTATTGACGTATGACTGGTTGCTTAGCAATCATTCAGAAGTTACAATAGACCCCCCCCAAAGCTGCTTATGACCCATTTTGAAGTTATCTTGGCTGCACATATCACATGATCACATTTTGGGCACTTGGCAAATGAGCTCACCTTTTTGGCCATTAGCAATGGCCTATGATCACATAATTGCAATTTCTAATGGTTTTTGCCAGTTTCTGGCATTTACTTCCAGTTTCTGGCAAAAAGTGCCCAATGGGTAAAATACATTAATTTAATAACTGCTTCAGAAAAGGTCATAACATTGGGTCATAACATGATGACCTACTTAGTGATTGTGATGACTTACAACCATAATTTTGGGCTCAATTAATGTAGTAAGTCAAGCACTACCTGTAATAGAGGTTCTTCAAGTGTAATAGCATACAGTTTTACTCATGGACATTGCAGTTGGTTTTTGTGAACCTCAGAAAGCTAAGCAGGGTTAGATCTACTTAGTTAGATGGGAGACCTGGAAGGAGATTTTAACGTATCTATTCAACTTCTAAATAATTGTCTACCATAAAAACAAAAGAATAAATTGAGGCAAGGGACAAGCGTGGTTTTCTTTTTGTGCATGCTGCTAGTTCAGTTCGTTTATCTAATTTGTTACTTGATTTTTGAACTCTTTGAGTACACTGGGATATTGTACATTAAGACAGTGATTCTAAATCAGTTATATGTTTATCAGAGGTAGGATTCATAGGAAATCTTAGTAAGGTATAGGGTTAATTATTGAAATTATAACCAAGTGATTTCAGTTTTTGTTTTGGTTGTAACAGTTTGATAGAGATGGGGGAGCTTAAGATAGGACTGAGAACAATTGCAGAAGTGAATGAATGAAAATGGTCATGGTTGATTTTTACCCTTTTAATTACTCAAAATCCAAATCACACACTCCCTATACTGGTATTATCTATTTATCTACTTTGCTGATAAAAGAAACCATGGATACTCCCCTCAAATGCACATTATTGTGATTGTGACCTTCAAGCAGTTAATTGAGGATCGATAGCATAACATTGCCCAAGTGTTGGAAAACTTCCAGGCATTATATCAAAATGACAGTAACATTAGGCAAGTTGCTTCATAAAGTAGATTTTATTTTGTCTCTCCTCAGAAGAAAATTTGTAAACAGTGTGTTTCTCAGAATTCTCAGAACAAGCTGGTAGATCCCAATTTTTCAAGGAAAACCAGTTTGGCATCACCGCCTATGGATGTAAAGATCTTTGATCTCAAAGTGAAGTTGAACTACCAGCATCCCTAGGGAATGCAGCTATCAAATGGTGTATAAAAAGATGATTGTCACAGACAAGGAAATGTTATTTAAGGAACTCAAAATAGGACTTCTTATGAATCAGAACAATATTTCTTACATGGAGGAATTCAGCAAGTGCTTTTCTGATGAATGACACAGGATGTTAAGATCTCAAGCGTAATAATTTTTAGTGTCAAGTTGTTCGTTGCTGGAATAATATTCCTCTATTCATGACCTGTTACCTGATATTGTACTTTTATAAATAATAATAGAACTATTTTACAGCTTAGTTGATTTTTGTTTAGTATGTGTTATAAATTTCCTAGTTACAGCTTATTCAGCTTAAATAAAAGCATGGTAAAATAAATAAATTAATAACTACTAAAATGTTCTGCAGCTGTAGTTAATTCAATTGCAATTTTCCTTAAAGATTTGCAGTAAATCCTTTAACATATTTTAATGTCACCTGTTTGAGAAAATGGCTGCCATAGAGCTGTGACAAGGCACAGAATGTTGGAGCAGCCCCTTCTCATTGCAGCCTCTACAGTAGTGTGTGCAACCTTTATAAATTAAAAAATGGGTCATACGTAGCTCTAGGAAAGTCTGTTATAAGTTAAATCTGTTGTTAAGTGACTGGTTAATAGTCAAGGATTATCTGTAGTGGTATGTTGATCAAAACTGTGGAGGGCCACCTGCCACCTTCCTGTATTCTTACTGCACATGCATCATAAAGAGCTAAATTGACTATATCAGCTCATGACATAAAGAAATGTATCTGAAAGTTTATCATTTTTCATTTTTCTTCCTTTTTAAGATGAACAAGAATCTGTGCAAAAGCGGACTTTCACAAAGTGGATCAACACACATCTAGCTAAGGTAATACATTATTCTGCTTTTTATAGAATAAAAATGCTGAAGTTGTAAATTGGAAGGCTTGAAATAAGATCTACTACTTGTAAAAAGAGAGTATTATCTCTAAAGGAAAACTGGATAAAATAGATAATATTGCTCTGCTCATTGAAGTAATTTAGAATGAAAACTGTCCCATTTGTATAGCAAAAGAGGGAACTATTATCATTGCAACATGTGTTTCCTGTATAATGCTGGACAGGAAACTAAAAAGGAAAAGGAAAATTTATATGTACTTTTCTTTCAAAACTATTATTCTCTTTTTTTAAAAAAGTATCATAAAATTATAATTGTTTTCATTAATTATTAATTACATTGATTTTTAAAAGCAAATAAAATGATACCAGATTTTTTTTTGCATCTGGTATTTTTAGAATACCACAATATTGTATTTTCTTCTAAGAATGTGTACACAATTCTGCTTTTAGTTTTAGAAAACTAGCAAATATTTTAACATTCCACACTCCTGCTTAGAAATTGGAAGTAGTCATCTCTTTGCTCAAAGTTTGGACATCATCTCTGGATTTTCATTCACTTATTGAATACTTCCCTCATTTCTTAAGAACATCATTACTGAAATCAAACTCTCACTATTTTTTTAGAGGGATGCAACTGGAAGTATAGTGAATGAATCCTATAGAGGAGGCAATTTTTCCATTTAAAAATGGCTCTGAATAATTTTCCAATCTTTCTGGAGCAAGTTTTGGAGAAATAGCCCTGGAACAAGAGCCCTGATGGCACAGTGGTTAGAATGCAGTACTGCAGGCTAACTCTGCCCTCCATCTGGAGTTCAATCCTGATGGGATTCAAGGTTGACTCAGCCTTCCATCTTTCTGAGATTGGTAAAATGAGGACCCAGATTGTTGAGGGCAATATGCTGACTCTGTAAATGTCGTAGAGAGGGCTATAAAGCAATGTGAAGTGGTATATAAGTCTAAGTGGTATTGTTATTGCTAAAAGTGACAGAGCTATATGTGGAATGACAATAAAGCGAATTGCTGGCTGATGTATAGATTGTATTTGCATAGTGCTGAATTTGTCTTATCTTAAGAAAATTGGATCCATCTGATTAATTTATCCTATGGAAGGAACCATGAAGAATTCTTGTCTGTTTTGTCTGTCCAATTATTTTGTTTGTTTGTTTGCTTGTTTATCAGAGGGAGGGAGAGAGAGAGAGAGAGAGAGAGAGAGTGAGAGTGCCACCCAACTCACTGTTACCTTCGGCAGAACACACAAATGTGAAAAAAAATATACCCCACCCATTGAAAAGCAGCATAATATATAAAGTCAGCTAAAAAAAATACAGTGACAAGCCATCTAAAATATATAACAACTCAAACAATTGGAAATTCATTGCCTTATCTCTATGCAAGTCCAACAATCATCAACTTTTCAGTCCTAGTGTTGGAAAAAAGTCTGAAAAGAATTCCCAGTGCTTTATAGAAACCTGTTTTATTTTAACTTTGGTCAAATAATCTAATTTTATTTTCCTTTCTTTTACTTCTAACAATTTTTTATCTTTAATTCATTCTGATGCTATCATAGAATTTTCTCTCTCTTCAGTTTTTATTTTTCCCATCCCAAAAATTCCTTTAAAGTTTCAGCCAATCTCTTTTATAAATCCAATAAAAATTATTGTCTGGGTTGTTCTCTTGGTTTATCATTTGTATTTCCACTTAATTTTCAAACTTGAACCAACTTCTTTTATATATAGAATAGAATAGAATTCTTTTTTGGCCAAGTGTCATTGGACACACAAGGAATTTGTTTTTGGTGCATATGCTCTCAGTGTACATAAAGGGAAAAATACATTCATCAAGAATCATAAGATACAACACTTAGTGATAGTCATAGGTTACCGATAAGCAATCAAATCATACTGGGAAACAAATAAAACAATAAAATTGTAAACATACAAACAACATGGTGATAGTCATAAGAAGGAAGAGATAGTACTAGGAAGGATGAGAGGAATAATAGTAATACGGTCTTAGTAAATAAGTTGACAGTGTTGTGGGAATTAGTTGTTTAGCAGAGTAATGGCATTCGGGGAAAAACTGTCCTTGTGTCTAGTTGTTCTAGTGTGCAGTGCCCTATAGCGTCATTTTGAGGGTAGAAGTTGAAACAATTTATGTCCAAGATGTGAGGGGTCTGTAGATATTTTCTACATATTTTCTGGAAATATCCAGCAGAAATTCCCCATCCAGATCATTTTCTTGGCTTGTAATTTCTTGGCTTTAACTGCCTTCTTTGTTTTACAATTCATGCTTCTTCTTATCCAGCATTTCTGCTTCTAATATTTCTACATCAGACAATTTTTTTCACATTTGTCATGTATTGTGGACATAATCTACCCATAGAAACAGACAGCATTGCTGATATTGTAACTGCTAAACTCTGAACCCATTCTTTAAATATTTCCAGGAACAGTGTTCACATACTGTTCATTGATAGAGTGCATTCAAACCTGTGGGAGACGATTGTCTTGTGGTCTCCTTTTGAGGAGCACATGTGGGTAATAACCAGTCCTCTCCTTATCTGGAGAGGTTCCATAGAACTCTTGGTTCTTCAGTGTTTGCCATGGTCAATGTCTCCGCTCATTGCCATTTCACCTCCCCCAGAATTCAGTTATGGAAAGATGCTGATTCTTAACTGTTTTTCTAAAGGTACAGACACATATCAAAATATGTTCATTCACATGTTTTGTTTTAGAAGAAATACTGTCTCTGATCTTAGAGAATAGTTAGAGCTGTTGGAGATTGCCATTAGTACTCACTAACAGACTTGTTATACTTGGAATCCATAATAGAGGATAGCAATTTCAAATTCATAAAATAAAGCAAAATAGGAAGAGGTGTGAGAGGTGTGAAGCCAAGGAAAAATCCATAACATAAAGTTAAGACAGGAACTTGGAAGAGACAAACAAGAGGCATAAATCTTCTATGACAGTTATGCTTTATCATCAGGAAAGAACCAATTAAATTGTTAATATATAAAGCAGATATACAGTAGGCTGCTAAAGAGAACTGCATTTTGAACTGTATTATTGGGCGTCCTGGAGTTGTTTGATTATAGATAAAACCTGGAGAAGTTCATCCTCTGATTCTGCGGACAGTGGGAAATATCTACTGGGACCTAAAATTTAAAAAGTCTCACTTAAGGTTATATTGAATATTGGACCATCCATACCATTAGATCTAGATATTAAAGGAGCAAGAATTAAAACAGATATAGGTAGTCCTCAACTTATAACCAGAATTGAGTCCAAAATTTGTGATGCTAGGTAAGAAATTTGTTGAGTTTTGCTCCAATTTGCAACTTCTTTTGTCACGTGTTAAGTGAATCACTGTCGTTGTTAAATTGTAACATGGTTATTAAATGAATCTGATTTCCCTATTGACTTTTCTTGTCAAAAGGTTGCAAAAGGTGATCACATGACCTTGTGACCCTGCAACCATCATAAGTTGTCAAGCATCCAAATATAAATCATGTGACCATGGGGATATGTGTGAAAAATGGTCATGTCACTTTTTTCAATGCTATTATAACTTCAAATGGTCACTTAAAGAACTGTTGTAAGTCACTTACCTATGTATCCTCCGTAATTTGTCTTACTTCTTAAAATGAGATCTTTGGCCATCTGTCTCTACTCTTTAAATCCTTTTGAGAAACAGCAGGCTACATTATACAGAATCCTACAGTAGTCTTAAGTATAATTGCATGGTAAATTGTTATAAAGACATGACAACTTTGACAAATTTGGTATTGGTTTCTTTGCTAATGTTACATGGCCTATTTAGCTTTTTAAAAGAGCTACAGAGCGGGCTGACATTTTCTCTAAATTGTTTACCACATTTCCAAGACTAATTTCCTGGTCTTTCTTTGCTAGTGAAGTTTCCATTAGTATTTATGTATAAAAGTTTAATATGTTACGTTTACTATATAAATATATTTATGTATAATAATGTTACAGTTTTTATATTTTTGCGCTTTGAATTGCTTTTGGTATTTTCATGCACTTTCTTCTTGAAGGTTTTTTTTTTTTTTGCTTTTTAAAAATTCTTATCCTGAATAATTTTATATCATCAATAAATGTACCCATCTGATTCCTACTCACTCTTAAAACCATGTTATTTGATAGTATCACCACTGCCAAGTTATCACGCTCCATATGTTTACTTATTTCTAAATTAACATAATTTAAACTAATAAATACCAGTGAGAGATAGGGAATCAATTTAATAACCTTTTAAAAGGTTCCCTGTTCATTTTTTATGCTTGCTAATATGCATAGAAATAATCATTAATAATATTTTACATTTTATTGCACAATCTTAAAATATAGTGTTAAAATGAAAACCACAAACCACACGCTTAATATTTTTGGGATAATGTCAATGCTTCTTACATAATACCCTTGCACTTTATTATTTTTGAAAATAATTGTGCTTATTAAAAATCAGGTATATAGTTAGCCCTCCATTAATAATGACAAGTTGAATTGGAATTTCCCTCACTGAGCGATGGGGTCGTAAAATGCGACATTATGTGACTGTGACATTGAATGACAGCAACACTGGCTCTTCATTAAGAAGAGAATTCATTAAATCCTGCACCATCATTAAGCACATCATATTTTTGTCCTTTGTAACCTTCTGCTGGCTTCCTCATCAACTTCCTCATCAATTAAGACGTATTTAGTGGCGATAAGGATGGCGAGGAGGTCTTACCTCTCCACCCTTATTGCGTCCATGGAAAACCGCCCAGCCGCCCTGTTTAGGGTGACCCGCTCCCTTTTGGAGGTGGGAGCGCGGGAGGATCCCTTGCAGGGGCGGGCTGAGGAGTTTTCTAGGTTTCTGCAGGACAAAATTGCTCAGATCCGGGATGAGCTGGACTTCGACTGGGCATCTCCGGGCGGGGGGGGCGGGGGTGGATATCGGTGAGGTCATTTGGGTTGAGTTCGATCCTGTTACCTTGGAGGACGTGAACAGGATACTGGGGGGGCTTAATGCCACCACTTGTTTGCTGGACCCGTGCCCCTCCTGGCTGGTCTTGGCCACTCGGGAGGTGACACGAGGCTGGTTCCAGGGTATTATAAACGCTTCCTTGAGAGAGGGGCTGTTACCCGCCGCCTTGAAAGAGGCGGTGGTTTGGCCCCTCCTCAAGAAACCGTCCCTGGACCCAGCATTATTATCAAATTATCGTCCAGTCTCCAACCTTCGCTTTGTTGCGAAGGTTGTCAAGAGTGTGGTGGCACGTCAGCTCCCGCAGTACCTGGATGAAGCGAGTTATCTCGACCCCCTCCAATCGGGTTTCAGGCCCGGGCACAGCACGGAGACGGCGTTGGTCGCGTTGGTGGATGATCTCTGGAGGGCTCGGGACAGGGGTTGTTCCTCTGTCCTGGTCCTGTTAGATCTCTCAGTGGCTTTTGATACTGTCGACCACAGCATCTTATTGCGGCGGTTGGAGGGGTTGGGGATGGGAGGCACCGTGTTACGGTGGTTCTCCTCCTTCCTCTCTGACCGTTCGCAATTTGTGTTGACAGGGGGGGCAGAGATCGACCCCGAGGCCCCTACTGTGTGGGGTGCCCCAGGGGTCGGTGCTCTCACCCCTGCTGTTCAACATTTATGTGAAGCCGCTGGGTGAGATCATCCGTGGCTTCGGGGTGGAGTTCCATCAGTACGCTGATGATACTCAGCTGTACATCTCCACTCCGGGCCACCCCAACGAAGCCGTCGAAGTGATGACCCGGTGCCTGGAGGCCGTGCGGAGTTGGATAGGTCGTAACAGGCTTCGTCTCAACCTGACCAAAACCGAGTGGCTGTGGTTTCCTGCGCCCAGATACAGCCAGGTTTTTCCTTCGCTGGCCGTGGGGGGAGAGGTTTTGACCCCCGTGGGAAGGGCGCGCAATCTGGGTGTCCTCCTGGATGTGCGGCTGTCTTTGGAAGAACATATTGCAGCCGTCGCCAGGGGGCCTTTTGTCAGATCCGTCTGATTCACCAGTTGCGGCCCTTTTTGGATCTGGGCGCACTTCGCATAGTCACTTCCGCCCTCGTCATCTCCCGCTTGGACTATTGCAATGCTCTCTACATGGGGCTCCCCTTGAAGAGTCTCCGGAGGCTGCAGCTAGTTCAGAATGCAGCCGCGCGGGTGATCGTGGGTGCCCCTCAGGGCTCCCACGTAACACCACTTCTCCGCAGGCTGCACTGGCTTCCTGTGGCCTTCCGGATTCGATTCAAGGTGGTACTGATGGTATTTAAAGTGCTCCATGGCTCGGGACCTGGGTACTTACGCCTGCTGCCATCAACAACCTCCCGCCGCCCAGTACGCTCTCACAAGGTTGCCCTGCTTGGGGTGCTGCCGCCTGATCGTTGTCGGCTGGCGGCCCCAAGGGTGCGGGCTTTCTCTGTGGGAGCCCCCTCCCTGTGGAATGATCTCCCCCCGGAGATACGGGCCATGACGGACATCCTGACCTTCCGGCGTACAGTTAAGACCCTATTTTTCAAGCAGGCCGGCCTGGCCCAGTAAATGGTCTATGGATTTTAAATTTAATTTGGGTTTTAATTGTTAAATTTTATACTTTTTAAATTTTTAATTAATCCCGGATTTTAAATGTCTAATCTGTAGTTGGATGGGATGCAGCCGGATTTGCTTATTTAATCTAGTTTTAAATTGTATTTAAATTGTATTTACTTTATGTGTTTTTAGTAGGCTGTACCCCGAGTCCCTTTTTGGGAGAGGGAGCGGTATAGAAATCTGATAAATAAATACATAAACTTTGTTTGGAAGCTGAAAAAGAGAGTCATGAATGGTGATAGTGTGAATGCAGGATGCTGTGATATCATAATTGTGAGCTGATTGCCAAGTGCCTAATTTGTGATCATGTGACCATGGGAATGCTGTGATGGCCAGAACTTCAAAGATAGCTTGTAACTACCCCTTGCCCAGGACTGTTGTTAAGTTTGACTAGTCACTGAATGAAGAGTCGTTTAGCGAGCATACCTGAATTTGGATTGAATTTGAAAAACATCTATGTGATTCTTTTTAAAAGCCATTACATTTAAAAGCCACAACATTATTTCAGACAATACACCAATAGAAAAAAAATAAATTCATATTTATTCTAATGTTGTGAAAAAACAATAAATTAACATGCTGACTCAAATCATCTGTTGTGTACTAACACTCTTGCATTAAAAATAAATTCCATACACAACATCGTAGTAATATTATTACAGAAAGTAATAGCTTATCTTGTAAAGACAAGTCAGACTGTGCTGTGTTTCTGTTTTCCTGTTTCTTTCTTTCTTTGTTGTTTATAGATAACTTTTGCAGCTTCACCTAAAACAAGAAGCCCTGAAAATGTTCCCTATTACTCTTACTAGTTTTATCTTGATTACTATAAATCACTTAATAAGGGGATTTTTTTTGATGATCATCCAGAAACTTCTAAGTGGTACAAAATTCAGCAGCCCTTGTGCTTGTGTGCTGATATGGGAATTGTACTAACTATAAGGTTTTGAGTGCAGCCAGGCATGCTTGTATAAAACTCCGTAGTGCATGTCTTGTACATATAGAAGGTTACCCTTTCCCAGTTAGATCCTGCCTAAGTCTAAATCAGCAAGAAATGACTGCTGCAGTCCTTCTCCCCACATATCTTGCGGTAGAAGAAAGATGAGTGAAAGCAGGCCTGGTCTGGGCGACTTTGCTTCCTTTAAGACCTCTTATCAGTTCAAGGCAAGGGTAACTCCCATTCTCCTACTTCTCCTGTTTCAGAAGTTCTTTAGAACAGTGGTCACCAACCAGTGGGCCGCAAGAAAATTTTGGTGGGCTGCAGAGAATTGGCCTCACCCCCAAAGCACCCCCCAAAGCAATTAATCCAGGCTGCACAGAAACACAAAGCTGCTCAGCCCATATGGCCCGCGGGAACCCTCCCCGCCCATTCACTCCTTACCCGGCAAACTTGTCTGCTAAGTTGCTATTTTTCCTTTTCCCAACCATCATCTGTTCTGCTGTGCCAGGAGATTTAGATTAGCTAGGAAGCAGGAAATGGTTGGATTTCTTGCTTTTTAGCTAAGCACAGCCAAACCCCCCTAGGACTGACTCACGGCAAGCAAATTTGAGAGACTGAGCTAGCCGATGGTAGATAGATAGATCACTGAATAATTCTGTGAGCAACTCAATCTGCCTGCTTTGCCTGATTTTGGATAAAAGTTGCTCTTTTTTTATAAAAAAAATCAATATATAAATATTTATAATATTTACATACAAGTCATACCCAGTTAGTGGTCCCTGGGGTCCAAAAGGTTGGCGACCCCTGCTTTAGAAGATAATTAGCTTTCTCGTGTAGTGGGTTCTTGGCACAGATAGATGAGTGGTTTACTGCTGATTTTGAATAATGATTTATAACTTTAATAAGATGTTGCATTTGTATTATATTACTGTCACTTTGTGCACACTGCTCGGAATCTTTTTAGATTGAAACAGTTCATACATTTTCAAAATAAGCAACCATATGCACTTACATCTGTGGAAATTACGGAATGGAGGCACCAAGTATCAGAAAATAACATACCTTGTAACAAAAACATGAAGCTATTGGTGAGGTAGGTAGATATATTTTTAGTTTTATGGGACCATTAAGGACGGGAATATTACATCTCTCCTGCCATGTTTAGTCATCTGAATATTTTAGAAAAGAGGCTTTTGTGTGACCTCCAACATTCTAGCTTTAATCATTAGCTAAAAAGGTAAAAGGTATAGATTTATGATAAATCTAATAAAAAGGTAACCTTTTAAAGATTTATGGCATGGTATGTGCTATTAGCTAATGAGTAGCAAAAAAAATAGAGAAAATGTATACTGCAGACATTTAGAAATCATTACTTGAACCAAGCCAAGTGCTGATGTAAGTCAAATCATTTGGCATCTTGGAACATAAGAGAGAAATGGGTGGAATAAATGATGGGGACATATGAACTGGTGATTTATTATTAGTCAAATATGTGGAATAGTGCAAGCCGAACATTGCATAGAATAAAAAAAATGAATTTTACAAAATTGATTTGTCAGCCAAAGGTGGCTGAATAACTTTCATTCCTTTTATCGACCTTATCCTTTTTGCTACTGTGAAAAATATCTTGATGTGTCATACAAAAATGGGAACATCATACTGTTTCACCACATATTGTTTGTTTGGCTCTGATATAGAAACTGTTGTTGGTTTGGTTCTGGTTTAGGGCTTTAAAAGTTGTATACTTTTAAAAAATAATCTCAGACTCCAATTTCTTTCCTAGTGAAAAGCTAAGCAAATTTAGAGCCTAGTTAGGCATAACGTTCATATTTTAAGAGTCCTATTTCCAGTTAGACTTTTCAATCTTAGAGTGATAGGTTAAAAATAATATTTGGTTCTTAAGAATAATATGTTCTGTTGCTGCAACCGCATAATTTGAGATCATTGTTGTTAGAAGTTAAGCAATTTGTTCCCATGCCAGGGTACAATAAAAAGCAAGAAGATAAAGAAATTGTTCATTGCAATACAGCCCAAATCAACCAGTAGGCAAAGATTAGCAGTTATTCCTTATCACCTCTTACAGATTTCTAATTCAAAGATGTAAGCCAATCATTAACAATGAGAGTGTATGGCATTAGCCAATCACACACAGAGATACAGATATACAAATGCACATAGAGAGACACACATAAAAGCTATATAAACTTTCTGAATGTGAAGCCTCACTTCACAACAATATTGTGTCTATAATCTTCCTTTCATGTAACTTTTCCGACATGCTTACTTACCCTTGACAGAACTAGTTCGCCCTGCAAAATGGCACACTGTTGCTCATTACAACTTTTTAGTTTCTCACCAATTTTTGTGTTATTTTAGATATTATTGTAAGAAAAAAAATTTCAACATTGTGATAATTATTATATCACAGACTAATGGAAGAAGTACTAAGGTAGAATAATATCCTATTTGTGGGTGCATCTCCCAAGTTATTCCAAATCTAAAATAGAATATGTGTGTATATAGTATGTATCCTACAATGCTTGCTGACATATAAAATAAAACTTTATTGCTTTTTAGTATTTTCACTATTTGAAAGAGGGGAGAGAAGGTGAAATTTTCAAACATTGATTGTCCCAAAGTTATTCTCCAGCAGTGTGTGGCTGGGAAGGACAAATTGAAAATAGGTGCTACATAAATACAAAAATAGAAGCAATAAGAGGAAATGTACAAACCAAATGTGAGAAAATAAGGGGGAAATTGAGTGAGAAAAACTGGTCTAATAAAGAATCATTTTTGCTATGTAAAGATGTACAGTTAGTTAACTTTATATATGTGTTGCTTGGGATGGAATATATAAGAAGTATTGCTTTCACTGTAAATAAAGATGTATTGGAAAACGAATACCTGATGCACGTTCCTTCTGTTTTTTTAAATTCATTCATTCATCAAATTTATAAAGGCTGCCCATTTCAAATTACTGTAATGTATGTGTCTTCATATGCTATAAGAAAAATAAACTGTACTCAGAAAATATTAAGTATGCACAAGATATTTTTCCTGGATAATTTTGCTCAATCAAGAAAAGTTTTCTGGATATTTTCTTTTTAGACTAATTTTTATTTTCTGTATAATAATGAAGAAAGGTAAAGATTTTCTCATGTAAAGGTTGACTTTCGGTGACTGCAGAAGTAGAGCCATAAAGGAATCCTGATAAGAGTATAGAAGTGAATGCTTTCCAATTTCCCAGTGTGTTCTCATTAACAGACTTTTTCTGTCACACAAAACCTTTGATATGCTAATGATAATAGTAAAATAGGAAGGCAGAAAATCATGATTAAATTGAAGAAGGTACAACGTTAGAACAATTTGTAACAGAAGTTTTTTCCTTCAAAATTTTCTACTTTCATTCGCAGCGCAATCCTCCTATGGTGGTCAAAAATCTATTTGAAGACATTAAAGATGGAATTGTATTGATTGCTCTTTTGGAGGTCCTTTCAGGACAAAAATTGGTAAGTATTTTTAATATATAAATACTTATTTATTGTTCTATTAATTGATCTTATTCATGCTTTGTAAATAATGGCCTTTCCCCGAAACATTGGAATGTTAATGTTCTTTCCCTGTGCATAATAAATAATGCATATTCCATAATATTGATCTGGTATAATAGATGGATTTATGAATTGTTGATCATCCAGTATACATAACCCATACTAGGAAAGCAAATAAATGAAAAAGTAAGCATTAAATAATGTAAATATTTTCATATTAGCATTATAAAGTATCAAGAGTATACTGTTAAGAAATCAATCTATGATTATTTCATTTTGACTTAGTTTTATGGTGTTAGTCACTGTAATTTATAAATCCCAGTGTATGGTGTAATGTTATGTATATACCAGGCCACTCTTTTTTTTTCAATAAGCCATAGTTAAAATAAGGCCTTCCAAGTTCAGATCCCATGAACAGTAAACAATCTTAAGGTGAAAAAAGTCCATTTTAGAGAGTGATTTCAGACAACAGTAGTCTTTCATACTTTAAATCTAACTAATCCCCTGTAATCAGTCAACATGGCCATGGGTCATGTTAACTGGAATTCTGAGATAGCTGGAAACATTATTATTAGAAGCTGTGGTGGTGGCACAGTGGTTAGATTACAGTATTGCAGGCTGACTCTGCCCACTGCTAGGAGTTTAATCCTGACCAGCTCAGTGAGGTAAAATGAGGACCCAGATTGTTGGGGGCAATATGCTGACTCTGTAAATCAGAGAGGGCTGTAAAAGCACTATGAAGCAGTATATAAGCCTAAGTACTAAGTGCTGTTATGGAGAAGTCTGTCTTAGAATAATTGAGCAGAACTAGGCAAGTTTAATTAAAAACTAATTGAGATATAATGGTGTCACTGCTCAGAGGAATTTGTTTCAGGACCTAGCAACTATATTGCTGAAATCTTGAGCTAATTAGGGCTGAAGAACAGGTATTTTACTATTGGTCTTATATCAGTTACTTCTTGGATTTTATAGTCCGGTAATCTCTGGTATCCACATGACATATGCAAAGTTTTTCATATGGATTGTAAAATTGGATTATTCATTGAAATCCAAGTGCAATTGTCTTTTTCAGAGTGCAAAGAGCTCTTTGGTTCCTACTTGTTAAATAACTTTCAGTCATCTTCTATTATGATAAGAAAGAATACTCCCTCTTGTGGTAGAAAAAAATCTTGAAGATAAAGTTTGTCGTTAACTTTTCTTTAATTGAAGAATATTACAAATTAGTTTTATTAGTGAAATATTAAAAATTGAAACTGATTTATTTTGTATTTATCCAAAATATCTATTTTTAAAAAAATATATAGAACAGGTTTTAGTCCAAATCAAAATAAAATATATTTTCAGCAGTTATTTTTATTTAAAAGTTGGTACAGTTTAAAGGCAATTTTTCCTAGTTTGATGCTGGCCATATTCGTTCAATTTTAGCTTCTGTGCCTAATCCCCAGTTAGCATGGCCATTCACTGGAGATTTTTTATTTATTTATTTATTTATTTATTTATTTATTTATTTATTTATTTATCAATTGCTTACAAGATAATAGGTATAAGTAAAACATAGTTATGAATACACGGATACATATAAGAAAAATAAAATATAAAAGAAACAATAGGACAGGGACGGTAGGCATGTTGGTGCGCTTATGCACGCCCCCTACAGACCTCTTAGGAAAGGGATGAGGTCAATAGTAGACAGTCTAAGGTTAAAGTTTTTGGGGTTTGGGGAAGAAACCACAGGGTCAGGTAGAGTATTCCAGACATTGACCACTCTGTTGCTGAAGTCGTATTTCCTGCAATCAAGTTTGGTGTGATTAACCTTGAGTTTGTATCTATTGTTTGCTCTTGTGTTGTTATGGTTGAAGCTGAAGTATTCATTGACAGGTAGAACATTGCAATGTATGATTTTATATACTATACTTAGATCAGACCAAAGGCGACATAGTTCTAGGTTTTCAAGGTCTAGAATTTCGAGTTTGGTGGCATATGGTATTCTGCACCGAGTAGAGGAGTGAAGAACTCTTCTTGTAAAATATTTCTGGACTTTCTCAACTGTGTTAATATCAGATATGTAATGTGGGTTCCAGACTGATGAGCTGTATTCGAGTATTGGTCTAGCAAATGTTTTGTATGCTCTAGTTATTAGTGTTATATTACCAGAGAAAAAGCTACGTAAGATTAGGTTAACAACTCTTAGCGCCTTTTTGGCTATGTAGTTACAGTGGGCTCTAGCACTTAGATCATTTGAGATGAGTACTCCAAGATCCTTTACAGAGTTTGGGTCACCAACAAGGTCTTGACTATTCAGCCTGTATTTTATTTTCTGATTTTTTTAGCCAATATGTAGGACAGAGCATTTATTTATTGAGATCTGAAGTTGCCATTTGTTTGACCATTCTGATACATAGTCAAGGTCTTTTTGAAGGGTAGCGGTATTTTCTGTGGTGTTGGGGTGTTTAACTGCAACATTTCCAAAAGTTATCACAAGAGGGGTAATTCTGAGTTGTAAACAGTGACAACTGACTTCTATAAATTATTGGTAGATTTATATTTTATTCCCTCAGAATAAATATATGAAAAGAATAGGAGTTTTAAGAGATTAATAACTTTTTCTAAATTTGGTTTATTTATTTGGATATGAGGCTTCTACCTGTCATCGAGTTTCCTTTCTAAGTGGTTTTGTTTAGGTATTCACATTATGAATATAGTCTGTTTTTATACTGTGATTTGTTAAATGTGGACCTTTTTTATTTATAATTTTTTTAAAGCCTTGTGAACAAGGGCGAAAATTGAAGAGAATCCATGGAGTGGCCAATATTGGTACTGCCCTCAAGTTCCTAGAAGGACGTAGGGTAAGTTTCAGAGTTTTGTATAGCCATTTGCCTCTTTTGCACATACCCTGAAAAAAACTTACCAGACTTAATTAGTCACAATTTTCCCTACTCTGTAGGTGGGATGAAATTAAATGAAATATAAAATAAGAATCTCAGGAACTAAAACAGTAACTATTATAGAGAGATGACAGGAAGTAGTGAGTTTAAAGCACTAATTTAGAAAACACTTTTCATGTTAACTTGTTACTCTGTATAAAGCATATTTTTATTTTATCTTCTTATTCTAAACATTATCAACATATAGGATTTTAAATACATATTTATTTGTTTTCCATGCTAGTCCGTGTATAGAGGATCACCGGTTAGTATAAAATTTTTATCAAACATTCAACGATATAACAAATTTCACTAAAATTAAACATTTTAAACATAAAATTAGCTGTGTTACTTAAGTACTCTATATAGAGAGAAAAAGGTACATAGACATACATATTGTAGGGAATATAAAGACCAGATATATGTTATCTAGAAAGATACTGTAAATGTAGTTCTTCAGGTATACTGCCAGGAGCATGGGGGCTTGAGCAGTTAGGACACTGGGTTGGAGGTTGGAACCCCACATTCAAGATCTGAGAGCTGCTACGGAATGGGGTTGAGCTCCCATCCTTCACTCTAGCTCATGCTGGGAACATCAAAGGAGCCCTCAACAGCACATTCTCAGGGCAACGCTGATTTCACCACTAATCCTTTCAACCTAGAAGCGCCTCAGTGCTTCTGACACGAGGGCAGCAGCAGATATACTGCCAGGTTATCTTCTCAAATGAACATATTGAGGCAAAGATTGCTAGTTCTTGTCAATAGTTGTCTTCTTATCATACTCCTTGCTAGTTTCCTTATGTTTTTATTCTCTATCCTATTTGATCTTGGGAGTGAAAGCATTCTGCAGGGGATGGCAAGCTCAAGTGGTTTGGCTTCCTATTTTTGGCAAATGGATGCAGGGAATTTTTATAAGCAAAAGAATATGTGGGATCTAGTAATTGACAAGTGAAGTAAAAGTTTATATACCTAAAAGTCTATTTGAAAAGCATCCAATGCAGCATATTATTTTCTTCCTAATCTACAGTGTCAAGCCTGAATTTGGTCGGATGGTAGATTGGGTTGGACTGCCCTAGTTTGCAAGATTTTCATGGTCTATTTTCATGTACATTTCATTCCATCTAAGAAATATAAACATAAAGTGACAAATGTTCGATATACTTATAGCATTTTTTAAAATTTGGAAGAATAGGTGTAGCATTGATTTTGAGAGTATATGCTATTTACATTAAAGCTCATAAACATGTCCACAAATGATTTCATCTTATAACAAGCTACCCAGTTGTTGGGCTTTCTCTAATGCATGATGACAATGTGTTTGCATCTTCCTACCCCAAAATAGATTAAGCTTGTCAACATTAATTCAACTGATATTGCTGATGGAAGACCATCTATTGTTCTTGGGTTGGTGTGGACCATAATCCTGTATTTCCAGGTATAGTATTTTCCCTTTTTAAAAAGAATAAAAGACAGATTATTACTGCACTGGTTGCACAGGTTAGCCAGTGTCATTCCTAAGCCAAAGGCATTGTTTGCTATTTGAAAAAAAAAGTTAAAAGTAAAACTGCTTCTTGGAATTGACTGATGATGATTTTGTCAATGCCATTGGTGTACAGGTGGTGTTCCAAATGTTTTGGAATTACACTCAAGGCATCTATTATTATCTTCACCTTCTTTTGCCACAGTTATTCTATTCTATTCTTGTTTGCAGGTCCTTATATTTTGTAATTTCCTAAAATAATAAGACAAATTATGGTTGGTCGTACAGTCAGCCAGACTTTTAGATTGGATTTAGTATTTTTATCCACCCAGCCTTTCCCAAGATTAGACAGGACACAGAACTAATAATATGCTACTGTAAGTAAAAGATATGGGGATATTTAGGTCAGAAATCATCACAGGCAATTCTCACCATACTACTGATCCAAATCCTGCTTTTTCGTTCTCTATGATAAGTCTTCAACTGATTTTTCCCCGCAAAAAGCATTTAGGGAAATTTGTCTTTGATTGGATGCATATACATATGTGGGGTTTTTTTCCCCTAGTGTCAAGAGATTGTGTGTGTTCTGTAGTTGCTTTTCCATGCTTCATAAAGAACTTCTTTCAATAGAAATGTTGCAGACCAGGATGTAAAGTCAGTGAGGGAAGATGCAAGGTGATGGAAAAAAGTAGATTCAGTTTGTAATAATACCTGTTTCCGTTTATATCTCAAGAATGGTCTCACTGCTCAAGGGATTCTGCCATACGTTATGAAAGGGAATTAGTACATCTTAGCACTGTGTGAAGGATCAACAATTTACGCTTTAATGGTGACAGTGAGAGTTTATATGGCTTACTGTCATGTTCTTCACACTTTGTTCCTAGTTCCTGCACAATCATCAAAATTATAGTAATCATACAAATGAGGAGTTTTTGTGACGGTATAATTCATCTAGTTGGTTCTTGCATACAAATGCCATTTGACCAATTCAATTCCATGGGTGAGGCAAGTAAATATGACTCCACTCTACATCCTTTAAGATGTATCTTCTGAGAATGCAGTTTCTTGTCAGACAATGTTTGATTTGTACCTGTTCATCATAATTTTTCATATCCTGTTAATCAGCTGTTGAACAAAATGCTAATCTCAGAATTTCTACTACCCATAATACAAGTAGTCCTTGACTTACAACGGTTCATTTAGTGACTGTTCAAAGTTACAGTGGCACTGAAAAAAAAGGATCATTTTTCACAGTTACAATCTTTGCAACATCTCCATGATCATGGGATCAAAATTCATACTTACGACTGTTGTTGTGTCCCAAGGTCATGTGATCGCCTTTTGCGACCTTCTGATAAGCAAAGTCAATAGGAAAGCCAGACTCACTTAACAACCAGGTTACTAATTAATCAAGTGCAGCAAGGAAGGTAGTAAAATGGGGCAGAACTCAATTAACAATTGTCTCACCTAGCAACAGAATTATCTGGGCTCAGTTGTGATCATAAGCCGAGGACTACCTGTATCCTGAGAATTTTTCTTCTACACACAGATAGAGGAACTTACGAGCAACCTGCCACAGTTGCAGTCACTCTGCAGTAGTACATCATCTATGGATAGCGTTGTCAGTTCTGAAACCGCCAGTCCACCCTCCAAACGGAAAGTTTTCAGCAAAGTCCAAGGAAGTGCAAAGAAGTGTCTGCTAAAATGGGTGCAGTACACAGCAGCAAGGTAAGCATGAGTTCACCAAGGTAATAAACTTATTTATATCAGGGAGGTGAATGAAAAATTAGGAAAAAAAATAAATCTCTACATATTTTATCATTCTTCACTTCCGTGAGAGTTGTTTTAAGACACAAGTGGCACAGTTTGAGGAGAAAGATACTGTAATTCCTACCTCTAAGCTCCTTCAATTATGTCCCTAAGGTGCTTTTTCAAAAGGCATCCAGGCTTTGTTTTTCCTTGAAGATGTTACGCTTCTGATCCAAGTAGCTTCCTTGAAACGTCTTCAAGGAAAAAAACAAAGTCCAGCTGCCTTTTGAAAAAGCATCTTTAGGATAACCATGACTTGGATGACTGAAAATGTCTGTAGACGTCCTTGAACTGTGCTGTCATTTTTGGCATCAAAATAAGTTAATTTTGTCCCTGCTGTTTTTTGCAGCATGGGGAGTTTTGACAACTAATGTTGGTAGCATTATAAAGTGCTAAGGATTTGTACTGGGTGGGAGGTTTCCACCTCTGAATTTGAGATGTTGTTTTCTCTTCTCGTCAATATATTCTTAGGCTATATTTATGACAGTTATGAAAAAGTAACTTTACAACCAATCCTCGCTTTTATGACATTGGAGGTTTATACAGCAAAGGGAAACTAAAGAAGACGATAAGCACAGTCGTGGTTTCACTTAGCAACCATTTCAATTAACAAACAAGTTGTCAGTTATAATTGTGGTTGCTAAATGAGCACTACATGTAACTATTTTAGACAATATCTATGTGCTGTGACACGGCAAGGGAATTTTTTTTGTACTTATCTACAGCATCTTAATAGTGTTATTTTGCACAGTGAGAATTTCTATTGCTTGCTGTTATGATCTTCAGACTTGGGTCTTAGTGCTACCTTACAGAAGCCCAGGCAGGCACAATTGCTATAGACCTTAAAAATCATATCTAGTGACTTCCTTGCTTGATCTCATGCTTTTCTTTGACTTAGCTTATTAAGTCACATTACATCTAAATCCCCTTTGCCTTATTCAGGCTACTTTTTGGGGGGCAGAACTAGAGGTTGTACTGCGGATCTGATTAGTCTGTGTAAAGTTTCAGATAGTGTCAGATGTCTGTTGAGGTATCTTTTCTCTGAAGGTGTCACTCAAAACTTTCCATGTGCCAAATTGTATTGGAAGAAACCTGATTTTCCTTGATGTACTCTATTTAGAAGAGATTTTGATTGACTACTTTGTCTGAACATCTGATTTGCAGAAGAGCAAAATACTTGTGTTTCCATGTCACTGTCTGAATATATGATTAGAACATTGAAACATGAGATAATGGGACAATAATTTAGCAACATAAAACTAAGTGTGAATGTGTAAGAGCAAATTAATGTTTTTAGCTATACAAATTACGTCTCCTTTTTATTTCAACTGAAAATTCAAGGCAGCTAGTAGGTACAAGAATACAAAGTACATAATCTTACAAAATGATAATAAAATCCTGGAAAAATAGATGGAGCTTCCTAAAGGATAGGAAAAAGACCACTTCCATAGGCAATGCATTCCATTCTTTAGGTATGATGAAGTAAAAGACTTACTAGATGCATGGTAAGAGATGTCTCTAAATTTGAGGGCAATCTTAAGAGGAGCTTCCCTGCAGAACTTGTTTATATATTCATGCACACAAAATATATTGTACCCAGGGAAAATTGCAAGGAATATCACTGGTTCTTCTTTCTTACCCCATTTAGGTCTTCTGCTGTAATGTTACAGTTCTGAAATACTTTGAAAGTTATTGTGCCAAGGGCAGAATTTCTGAATTTATATGTAGCAATTCCATAGATATAAATTAAATTATATTTAAAAGTTTGTTTAAAAGCAAAATGGAATCAGAAATTATAGATAATTGAATAAAAAAAGATTATTGATTCCAGAAGCACGGCAAATATAGCCTTAATATAATGGTTTAATGCTAGAAGTACAATAAGCTTGTTCAAGTTAGTAGTGTGTTATTTTTGTATTGTTAAGGCAAACGGGGATTGAAGTCAAGGATTTTGGACAAAGCTGGAGAAGTGGTATTGCCTTTCATTCAGTTATTCATGCTATCCGTCCAGAACTAGTAGATTTGGAGAAGGCGAAAACGCAATCTAACAAAAAAAATTTGGAAGAGGCCTTTACAATTGCAGAATCAGAACTGGGAATTCCAAGGCTCCTTGATCCTGAAGGTAGGGTAACATTTAATGTGTAATTTAAAACAATTTAGAAAATGTATAAATTTGATCTTTTATTTCACATGTAACAAAGACATTATTTGTTTTTATGTCTTGTTTTTACTACTTTTTTAAAAAAAATTCCCCATATTTTTTTCAGACGTGGATGTGGATAAACCAGATGAAAAATCAATTATGACCTACATAGCACAGTTTCTGAAACATTATCCAGATCTTCATAACACTGCAGGCGATGCACAGGAGACGGATGTATGTTTTTAATTACAATGTACAATAAAATTATCAGACACAATAGTAAAGGTTAATGATAACTCAACTTGCTAGATAAAATTGTGCCACGGATGGGAAAAAATTGCAATTTAGAAAAATAAGGAAAAGAGTTTGAAATGGAAAAAAATGGGATAGTGGCCTTCATTGGGATCACAAATATAGAAAAATGATAAATAATTTTAAAAGTTGTTTTGGGGGATCTGATGGTAATAGTTTTCCATTTTTATCAACTTTTTAAAAAATATAGTTTGTATTAAGGATTGTAATTGCAATAGTAAAATTAATACAAATTAAACTTAGAGAAATGTTTAATGGAAAACATTAAAAATGAAGGAAAAGGGAAAAAAGAAGAAAAAAAAAGAATATAATAAATAAAAAATATAAAGAAGTGACTTCTGATCTTCATTAGAAAAACAACTTTACTCCCTATAAGATTAAACATTATTTCTTCATTACATATACCTTATCTATAAGCAAATCCATAATATATAAATGCTTCAATCTTGCCAGAACATTGCAAAACAAGTCTTATTTTCACTTTGATTAAATAAACCAGCTTTCTGTTCCTTCCTGTTATTTGTAACAACCTTAAGCTATAATGCAATCTAATAATGTAATGGTATTTGATTTCCCTTTCAATTCTTTTTTATCCCGTCACACAGACTTTTTCAAGATTTTAGCAAGTGTTTTTTTTCTAGATCCAATAAGATCATTCTCCTGGTTTCTGATTTGTATTTCCATATTTCCTATTTGAAAGTTCAGCCATTTTCTTTTGCACATCTAGTAAAGTGCCCTTTTCCCAATTCTTCTCTTGGCCTGTCATTTGTAATTTCACTTGCTGTTCTTTCTCTATCTTGCTAGATAAAATTATTCCACATCTATCATTCATTTTTTAACATCTTTTAGCTGTATTCTATCCATAGAAGCAGACATCATTACTGACATAGTTGACATTTAGTTACTAACTTCTAGCTACATTCTTCAAAGATCTCCTGTTATTTTGGATGTTTAACATTTTGTAACGTTTTGTCCAGTGTTAACTGACAGCAGGCATGTATGTTTTTTCTCTCTTGTGCTTAAAATCTTTAATCTGTTTCTCATGACTTGTTTATTTATGTTAATTCCAAAATCTTATAGTAAAAGTCAATATTTCTAATTTATCTGGACTCTTAATCCACTTACACATTTCTTACATCAGAACCTTGCTTAGCTTTTTGCTGTTTATTTTAAATTCCTTGATCTTTTAAAAGATGGGAGTTAAATACATACAATTTGGCTGTGAGTTGAATGTTCTTTTTATTTGTCATAGAAAGATCAACCGATGCTAAGAGATCTGAAAATTTGGATTGAACAATTTGAAAGAGACTTGTCAAGGACACAAATGACGGAAGCAAGTTTACAAGAAAAATACCAGGTATTTCTGATTTTCTAGATGCAGCAGAAGAACAGAATGTGATTGAGAAAGGCTATATCAGCCAAAAGTCACCATGAATGCAAAGTAAAGGAGTTTTAGTCCAACAAATAAAGAGGCAATGGACTGAAGAACGTTGCACTTAGATTTTGAAGCGGTAGCCTTGAACAATTTTTTCATTTTATAAAGATTCTTTGTGTTTTTTGTACTCTTTTTAATACTGCATGCTGCCCATAGTCACATTGAGGACAGCAGCCTTATAAATTTGGTTGATGAGTAAATAACACTCTGTCCTTGTTCTTACATATTTTCTGCAGTCATTCAAACATTGCAAAGCACAATATGAAGCAAAGAGGAAACAAATCGAACGTGCGATCCAGTCTTTAAGAAAGGACGGAAAACTTTCCCTTGACCAAGCTCTGGTAAAGCAAGCCTGGGACAAAATTACTTCTCAAGTAAGTTTAGAAGACATAAGTCTTCCTACCAATTTTTATCTGTGGGTAAAGCTAAGCGAAATGTTTGTGAGTGTTCAGACTTGATATTAAAACATGCATTTTTCAAATAAGCACATTATAAAAATAAATAAAAATAAATAAATTATTCAGAAATTGAACAAAAGTTGCTGTATATTTTTTTCATTTCTTGCACACTCATATTTATTTCTAAAGAGATGAATAAAGAAAGTGTCCAAAGATGGATTTACAAAGCTAGATGACATTTTACAGAGCCTGAGATAGTCATAGGCCTTTGTAGAAATGTATGACACAAAGAGCTGTGACATTTTCAAGTTTATTTGATCAAAGTCATGAATATCCTCTTGGTTAAGTTTGGAGAATCTTTTCCCCTCCATTGATAAGATAACAGTCTCAATTGATCGTTGACTTAAGACAAAATACCTACTGGCAAAGATATGGAACGCCAACAGTATATTGTTTCTTTATTTTTGATTTAAATGAATTGTATGAATCCAGTTCTTTAGGTTTGTTATTATGCATGGCTGCCAGATTATGATGATGATGATGATGATGATGATGTGAAACTCCGTCAACTGAACATTTAAAAATGTATCACAAATATCATTGATTGGATTATTATTATTATTATTATTATACACAAAAATGACAGTATACACAGCAAACGAGATAACCATGCTGGGTTTCGTATCACAAATCACTAGTCGAACACTTCCCAAGTGTTTAGGACTGCGTGATGTATCAGCGGATTATGCGAGCAGATCCCAGTAAGGTGGCCTTCTGCAGCTGACCAATGGTGATCTTGTCAGCGCCAATTGTTTTTAAATGCTTGCCTAGGTCTTTAGGCACAGCACCCATTATATTATTGCTATTGTTGTTGTTATTATTATTATTACACTAACACTGATGATGTTGCCTAGTTAGGGTAATGAAACATCTGCAAAAAAACCAAGCTCAGAGAGCATCAAGGACTTATCATTTCAACCCTAAGCTACAAATATTTTCCTTCATTGGTATTATTATTAGTATTAGTATTATCTTATTTAGAAACAACACATAAGTAAAAGGAAATGCTAAACATATTAAAGAAGTACCGGTAAATGAGCAAAATTACAAATGATGAAATATGGATGGATAAGCTAAAAGTTTAAAATTTCATAAAGACTTATTTTTTCTTCTTCTATTATTGATTATTGCAAAATATATCATGTCATCAATATTTAATACAAAAGTTGAAAGTCCTTCTTAAGATTTAAACTAAAAATACTTGGTTAATATCATATAAATCACTAACTAAAATTACAAACTATGCAAGATGAAACCAATATTCAAAGTCAATTTTTTCATAAAATTAAAATCTACATTTTATATGTAAAAGACCTCAAATGTGAGGTTTGATGTAAATCCACATATAAAGTTATATTGCAAAAATAGATTCTGATTAGAATTAAATCCTGCATCAGACCTACTTTTTAAATATAAAGTTATTTTGGATAATAAGGCATAATTTAGTTAATCATTCTCCAAAGAAGGAATCAACCTTTCCAATAGGTAGCATTGAAAATTGTTGCAGCTGTTAAACAAACATTGCTAGTTTGATATATTTCAGAGGAATATCTCTGATTGAATTGACATCTCAGTTGTCAAAATTTGTTTTGTTCTACTGTGAGTCATTTTTCAGAACTGCTGGATTTTTTATGAATGCCACCACAGATGAAATGATGATCTAACCTTCCATTACCTTTCCAGCATTTGTCAAAAAAGTTATCCATTTTTAGGAATTAGAAGTGGGTTATGTATTCTAATGATAAAAACATTTTATAGCAATTTTTTTCTAAATATAACCTTCACATCAATATTCTTTTTCCATTGAAATTCCAACTTGAACCTTTATTACTATATTCAAATTTTAACCCATTTATAAGTCATATTTCACTAGCATTTTAAAAATTAAACTCAACAGGCATTTGTCATTCCATGTTGATTTTCAAATTCATTCAAAATTCCTCAGTATTATCTCTTTCTGTAGCTCTTTTGTACTGCGTATTTAGGGAACAAAATAAAGCTTGGAAATTGGGATTAACTGGTTCTCTTAATGTCCTGTTTTCCAGCTTTTTGAATGGCACTTGTATCTTGATAAATCTCTTCCTGCACCTCTGGGCCCTATTGCAGCCTGGCTTTGCAGGGCTGAGACCTCTCTTAGAGAAGACATTTCCATTCAGCAGTCTCATGAGGAAACAGCAGACACGTTACATCGGAAACTTGAACAGCATAAGGTTTGTATATTTTCAGTTAAATGATATTATTCCTAAATTTTACTGTACATATGGGAGCGTGAGAATTGGAAAGTATGAATGACTTCTGATATGCTGTAAGTACATAAAGTAGGCCCTGCTGGTCTATGACCATAATAAACCTTTGATAAAAAAAGGCTAAGATATATTTACAGTGATAGAAAGAAGACTGTTTATTGAAAAAGTACATGGTTTTTGCTTCCTAGTTGACTTATTGTTGCATTTTACAAAAATGTTTTTGAACTTAGTTTTCTTCTGAATTAGTAATTCATTCCAGGCTATACAATCAGTGTGGTGAACTGCTGGGAATTTTGGAGACTCTCATTCTAATAGCCTAGAGGGCATGTGGAAGGATAAAGCAATTCTGTGGCATTTGTAGAAGGAAGCAAAAAGTGGGAATTACCTGTGCTTTATTCTTGAAATCACATATATTTTCCAAGCCATCCCCAATAAAAGGAGAGAATGAAATGCAGTTGTGTAACTTTACCCTGTTATACTTATGAAAAGACTTGTTTCAAAATGAAGCCCTATAGAATTATGCTGTTGGATGAGGTTTTTATCTTAACAATTGAATATCGATTTCAGTTCTATTTAAGCCAATTCATTATTTTTATTTTAAAATTATGCAGCTAATTTGTTTAAAAGTTATGCAACACATTTGTTTAAAATTTGAACTTGCATTAATTAAACTTAATAGTCTTATTCATTATATATAATTATAACATTGTTTAAATGCATGTATTTATTAAATTTGTAGGATACCCTGATTTCTTAGCACTCTGGTAGCTTTAAAAAAATACAATAAAAATATAGAAAGGTGTCATGATCATTTTAGCCATTGTCTATCCACTGTGGGATGAAGGCCTCTTCTGCATGTTTTCAACCTATATGGTCCTGACCTTTCTTTTGCCAATTGGGCCTGCAATACTTGCTGATGTCTTTGATCCATCTCTTTTGTGGACACTTTTTATCAAGTGGGATCCCCAACTATCCATACACCTTTCCCTATTCTTTATTGCATCTTTAAGCCACCCTGAGAGCTAAGGAATTGAGGTATCCTACAAATTTAATAAATAAATACATAAATTTAAGCAATCATATTATTGTCTTCTAATTAGTTAAATTAGACCATTGGTCAATCTATTTCATAATTACTTTTACTACTGAGATAATTTTCTTTAATTCTGAACATCTCCTAAATGAGAAGATGACAAAAATATAGATGCAAAATACTTAAAAGCATTTATGGTTTAGATTAATAAACAATCCAAATGAATATATTAAAATATAAGCAAAAGATCACTTTAATAATGCTGTTGTTATTTTGCTGAAATATGTGAAATGCGTCGTGGTGGCTCTTATATACACTTGAACTTTAGAGGCATCACACCTACTGTAATTCTGTGCTATGATTTTTAAAAGAGTGATCTTGAGCAACAGGAATGATTATATGTATATATGGAAATGCACAAAGCTTTCCTGTTAACTAATAATGGCCAGTGTTCTGGTTCTGGCTACATATGTACAACTTATATTTTATGAACAGTAAAAGCTCTGCTTTGCTTTGATGATGCTTTAAAGAAACCTATAAACTAAAACTCTCATCGTCATGACTTGGCAAAAGAGTGCCTCATAGGGCTAGACTTTTGGAACCAAGGTACCTCAAATTGGCTAATGTGCAGAATGTGTCCAAAATCCAGGACTCATGTTTCATGAGATAATGAAATTTCTGGAAATTGTGGCTGCTTCATTGTTACTGGCTGCTGTTGGGCTGCTCCTTTGGTCGTGTAATCACATGATCGTAATTTTTAAGTTTTTAAAAAAAAAATGTTTTTAATTCTGTGACAGTGTCCCAGCCAATTTTGCTCTCTCCCTTATCCAGTAGCTATCAGTTACCTGCCTGCTGGAAAGAGAAAGGGAAAGTGGGGTGGGGAGGAAGGAAGACTTTGGAAAAAGTACAAAGAAGAGCAACTAAGATGGTTAAAGGCATGGAGACTAAAATATATGAATGATTGCAGGATTTGGGTTTGACTAGTCTAGAGAAAAGAAGGACTAGGAAGGACATGATAGTAATATTCCAGTATTTGAGAAGTTAACACAAAGAGGAGGAGGTCAAATTATTGTCCAAAGCACCAGAAGGCAGGACAAGAAACAATGGATGGAAACTAATCAAGGAGAGAAGCAACCTGGAATTGAGGAGAAACTTCCTAACAGTGAGGACAATTAACCAGTGGATCAACTTGCCTTCAGAAATTGTAGATGTTTCATCACTGAAGGTTTTTAAGAAGAAATTGGACAGTCACATGCCTGAAATAGGGTCTCCTGCTTGGGCAGGAGGTTGGACTAGAAGGCTTCCAAGGTTCCTTTCAGTTCTAGTCAGATGCATGGAGGGATGCATGGATGGATGGATAGAAAGGAAGGAAGGGACGGGAAGGAAGGAAGGAAGGAAGGAAGGAAGAAGGAAGGAAGGAAGGAAGGAAGGAAGGAAGGAAGGAAGGAAGGAAGGAAGGAAGGAAGGAAGGAAGGAAGGAAGGAAGGAAGGAAATGTAATGGGAAGCAACAGGAGCTAAGAAGTCACTCCTGCTTCCAATGCGTTTTTTACCTGTCTTTGGTCATCTCGTTTTTCTGTTTAAATAAGGTAATATCTCTGAAACAATGACCCAGTGGGGCACGGCTTTTCTAATTGCTCAGTAAAAATAAGTATTAAAAAAACAATACTTCAAGTAAAGCTGCTATCCCAAACAATGTATTCCCCTGCTTCTAGAAAGCTTTACTTTATATCTTTGATTGTCTCCTCTGAAGAAAGAGAGGACAGGCAAATGAAGTAATATATAGTACCCATCTGCAGAGGTGAATAGTGTCACCTCTCTTTCTTGAAGTAAATTAGAACTATCTCACAGCGGGATTTGATGTAATAGAAGATTATGTGAAGAGAGTACAGAGGCAAGCAAGTTATTTTTTTATATATTTTCTCTTTGTTAATTAAATTTCCTGTGCTGCTCCAGGATTTCAGATTTATAAATAGTTGTATTAATTGTTGATATGGTTGAATACATTTTTGGAAAGGCATCAAATATTGTTGCCTTCTTTTCTGGCTCGTTATGCAAGAGTTTAAAACAAATTCAATGAAACTGAAGGAAGGTTGCATAAATAATGCATTGTGTACTATCTCAAAATATGTACTTGACTAATGATCTATTTGCCCTGAAGTTTGGACATGTTGACCTTATGCTTTTATAGATTTTATTAATCTTAGATAAGTCATAGTACTTTTCATTGTGTGGATAGGATAGTTCTTTTACAATATTATTAACCTGTTTTAAGGCTGATTTAGAGTTGCTTGCCATGGTCCATAACAGTCACATACTTATGCTATGAAAGGGTTGATGGGCAAGCATGCATTGCAGATGGTTGCAGAAGGGCCAATGCAAACATCTTCCAAATCCCAATTGCATGTTGTGGGGAGGTGCGCATCCTGTGTGCTGATTGGTGGTTCTAACTTCCTGTTCTATGCTTTGTTGTTTGAGTGTCCCTCAGCCAGAAAGTTAAAATTCTCAGACATACAAATGCAACAGCTATGTCTATGAATGACAGACGCATGCATCCCCTCCCTCACGTGCAGTGCCAGATAAGTCTACTTGACCCTTTATTCAGAATACATGCATAAAGAATGTTCTGGACTGTAACTTGAGAATTACTTTCTCATTTTTAACTGCATTCATTTGGAACTAGATTGACAGTAGATAGTAGAAGTTGTACAACTTGCCTCGTGGTGTAACCAGAACAATCTGGAATTGAACACACTCAAAATCATAGAAATGGTGGTAGACTTTAGGAGAAACCCTCCCATACCACCACCTTTTACAATACTAGACAATACAGTATCAACAGTAGAGATGTTCAAATTTCTAGGTTCTATCATATCACAAGACCTAAAATGGACACCTAACATCACAAATGTCATCAAAAAAGCACAACAAAGAACGTTCTTTCTGCGCCAACTCAGAAAAACTGCCCAGGAGCTGCTGATACAGTTCTACAGATGAATTATTGAGTCTGTCATCTGTGCCTCTATAACTGTTTGGTTTGGTTCTGCAACCTGGTAAGATAGACACATATTTCAGAGAGTAATTAGGACTGCAGAAAAAACAATTACTACCCACCTGCCTTCAATCTAGGACCTGTATACTGCACGAATCAAAAAGAGGGCTGTGAAAATATTTACAGACCCCTCACATCCCGGACATAAACTGTTTAAACTCCTACCCTCAAAATGACACTATAGAGCACTACACACCAGAACAACTAGACACAAGGACAGTTTTTTTCCTGAACGCCATCACTCTGCTAAACAAATAATTCCCTCAACACTGTCCAACTATTTACAAAGTCTGCACTACTATTACTGTTAATCTTCTCATCACTCCTTATCACCCAAGCCCTCCCACTTGTGACTGTATGACTGTAACTTTGTTGCTTGTATCCTTATGATTTATATTGACCGTTTCCTAGTATGTTTTGATTGCTTATTGTACCCTATGACTATCATTAAGTGTTGTATGTTATGATTCTTGACTCTTGACGAATGTATCTTTTCTTTTATGTACACTGAGAACATTTGCACCAAGACAAATTCCTTGTGTGTCCAATCACACTTGGCCAATAAAGTATTCTATCTATAGAGCAGCAACTTTAAAAAAAAATCTCCAGTGTTCATGGTATGGAAGTATATGTCAATTCATATACAATCATAGCAGGTGCAAAACAGAAACTTACCTATTTGTGTCACCTTGTTGCTAGTGTGATTAAATTACAGCTAGTAGAAAAACATCCTTATTAAGAATACTTCTTATCTGATGATTACTAGTAATTTATTTTAATAAATAACTGTCACTAAGTACTGTTGCTTAGATACTACAGGAAAAAAAAAACTAATATTAGGCTCATTCTGGTTTATATTTTACCAAATGCATGAGATACAGTGACTTCTGAATGGATTACAGAATTCAGCCAGTCCTTATTCCTGAGTTCACTATGCATTAAAGCTGCAGTGACTCTAAAAGATTTGACTCTATGGATTTTTAAAAAGGAAGCATTACTGCGTGTGCATGCTCCATGTGCATTGTGCAATAGGTAGAATAGGGTTCATAACTGATAGGTAAATGGATTGATTGAGGGTTAGTAAGCAACATGTTTTCCAAATGCTTTAGGCAAATACCCTGATTGTTTGATTTATTAGAAGCCAGAATTACTAGGGCACAGCACAATATCTCAAAAAGCACTTTTGTTCTGAAGAAGCTCAAGCTGCTATAAATGCTTTCCCTTCACCCATAAGTGTGACAGCCTGAAAAAACGTTTTCATATATTGAGTCACCAGTGCAGCTTTAAAAATTATACTCCTTAAAATTGCCAGCTGTGAACCTTTTATTTTTCTCTGTCTCTCTCTTTAAAAAAAAAAAATCCAAATTAGGATATGCTTAAAAATGTAGATGGGTACAAAAGGACATTCCAGGAAATCCACCGAGCTCAGTCTGTCAATGGAGTCCCTATTCCGTTAGAGCAGCTTGATGATATGGCTGAGAGGTAAGTCCGGATTCATTCTTGAATGTTGCAGTGATAAAGTGTTGTTTGTTTCTGTTAAAATCAGTCTCTGGTTTTCAAATAGGGTTTTTAACAGCAGAGGAAATAAGTGTTCCACACTGTAATTATCTTTTCTGGTCACTGACACGATTGAGAAAAATACTTAAGTAAATAAGCTATAAATTTTGAAAATGCAATACAGCTATTTGTTCTTGTTGTTTGCCACCTAGCAGAAGGCAAAACATTGTGTAACAATATCATTGGGAAATGTTTATGGAGCTGAGAGAATGAAATCACTGGTTAATAAAAAATATTTTAGTTTATAATTCTTTTCAGTGTTTATTGGAAAACAAGCTCTATATAATGCGCTTTTCATTCTGTTTGAACGTGTTTAGAACTGGAACAGTGATTCATACCTTTCTTCACTTTATAAACCTACTCAAATAGTTTACTTTTGGTTATTAAAAAGCAAGCTACAGAATAAGGAAAATTCAATATTTAATGTCTTCATGCATTGCTGCTTTGCAGCATGAATTGTAATTTTATGCTCATTGCATGTTTCTGTGTTTAACGATGGGGTAATTCATGTCTAGGTTTAATTTTGTTGCCTCTTCATCTGATCTCCATCTGCTGAAAATGGAGTTCTTGGAACTGAAGTACCGCTTGCTGTCACTCTTGGTCCTGGCTGAATCAAAATTAAAATCATGGATTATCAAATATGGAAGAAGAGATTCTGTTGAGCTGCTTCTTCAGAATTATATGGCAAGTTTACCATGGTTTATGAATGTTGCACTTTTAAGAAAGAAAATATATGAACCAAAAGATATCACAGCTAATATGATAATATAGTGTTATTTTTTCCCCCAATTATACTCCTGGATTGATTTTAAACAGGACAGAACTGTAAGGAAATAGGTGGGCATGTAGCTTCCCACATTGTGATGAGTCAAGGCACACACTCTCATATTTTTGTCATGTAGGCAAGGCTACATGAAGCACGTTGCAGATGGTTCACATTCCCTAGAACAGAGCTGGTCACTCAGCAACAATATTTAAATTTGTGCGTGTGTGTCTGTGTTTATTCTGTTCTTATTGCCTCGGGAGAGTGTTCAGCTTAGGGTAACCTGAACCCTTTAGGGAAGGATTGGTAGGGCAAGTAACTTCAGAATTTTATCAGGATTTTACATAACACCCTATTAATTCTTTTGGAGATTGGGACTCAAACTTGATGGTAAATATAGACAGTCCTCGACTTACAGCAGTTCATTTACCGACCATTCAAAGTTACAACAGCACTGAAAAAAATGATTTATGGCCATTTTTCACACTTACGACCATTGCAGCATCCACGTGGTCACATGATCAGAATCCAGATGATTGGCAACTGGTTCGTATTTACGACAATTGCAGGGTCATGTGATCAGCTCTGGCGACCTTCTGGCAAGCAAAGTCAATGGGGAATCCAAATTCACTTAACAACTGTGTTATTAACTTAATAACTGCAATGATTCACTTAACAACAGTGGCAAGAAAAGTTGTAGAATGGGGCAAAACTCATTTTAAAATGTTTCACCAAGCAACATACATTTTGGGCTCAATTGTGGCCATAACTCGAGGACTACCCGTACTTCTTTTACACACAAAAGGTTCTTCTTCATTCTACAACACCATCTATTAGAACTGGAAAATACAGGTAGTCCTTGTCTTATAACTATTCATTGAGTAACTGTTTGAAATAATTGAAGTAAATAAAGAAGTGACTTTCAACCGATCCTCACATTTACGATGGTTGCAGCATCTCTGTGGTCACGTAATCAGAAATTGGAAGTTTGGTGACCGGCATGTATTTACGCTACGGTGTGCCAGGATCATGTGATTGACATTTACATTCTTCCCAATCAGCTTTGGACATGCAAAAGTCAATGGGGAAAGCTGGATTTGTTTAATGACTGTGTGATTCAGTTATTAACTGCAAAAATTTGGTTAATAACCATGGCAAAGAAGGCGATAAAATTGGGTGCAACTCACTTAACAACCATCTTGCTTAGCAATGGAAATTCTGGTCCTAATTGTTGTCATAAGTCAAGGACCAATTGTACTCTTTTCTTAAAATTTAATTAGCTGCTGTCTGTCAGTACAGAAAGTATTTAACTAGTTCAACCTTTGCAAAAGACAATATTACATGTCTGATATGCCTAATCTTCATATCCAATAGGATAACTGCTCCATATGTTAAATGCCATTCATCATAAGTTAGATAAAGTAGCAGGATAGCAAACAATTTAATTTTCATTGATTTTGATGAGAGTTTACTTGAACTAACATGAACTGAAAACTTTACTTAAGAGTATGTATCTTTATGTTTAAAGACACATATTCCTAAGTAAAGTTTTCAGTTCATATTAGTTCAAGTAAGCTCTATTGCCCTTCTCAATGGATTGAAACCATTTAAATCTTCAATTAGTCATTAGCTCTTTCGTAATGCAATGGAACAACTTGCCTCCAGAAGTTGTGAATGCTCCAACACTGGAAGTTTTTAAGAAAGGACTGGGCAACCATTTGTCTGAAATGGTATAGGGTTTCCTGCCTGAACAGAGGATTAGACCAGAAGACCCCCAAAGTCCCTTCTAACTCTGTTCTTCTGTTATTCTGTAAATATAAAGCAGCATGTAATATAATTCCCTAAGACACAGTTGGGTACAGAGGTGGTATTCAGCAGGTTCTACTGGAGAACCGGTAGCAGATATTTTGATAGTTCGGAGAACCGGCGGTAACCTTCTCCCAGGAATGGGGAGGGAATGGAGATGTTTACAGTATCCTTCCCCTGCCATGCCCACCAAGCCATGCCCACCAAGCCATGTGATGCCTACCAAGCCACGCCCACGCCCGGTAGTAAAAAAAATTGAATCCCATCACTAGTTGGGTAGTGTCTTAACTTAGGCAATATAAAAAAGTATGCAATTTTTCAAGTTCTCTATCTCTAGAACATTTTACTGTATCAGATGAAACATAATTATAAGAATGGAAAGAAGGAAGAAAATCCAGAAATCTGATTAGGCTCCAGTCTGTCTCCTGCTATGGGCTATATTCATGGGCTCCTGATCTTTCAGGGTGCAAAACTAAATGTTTAACAGAATATAAAGTATTCTTCTCATGCATATACATATGGAGAAATGAGAAAGATTGTTTTTCAGAGTTGTATGGTTAATATTTCAGAGATCTCATACATTTGCAACTTGGCCTTTTTAAATCAGTTTGAAAAAATAGCTTGTTGGAACTTTAAAAATAATATATTATTGTGTCATTCTCCTATTAATCACATAGTAGTAATTAAAGTTTCCTTTGGTGCTCTCTCATTGCTAATAGATATTTTCATTAATATTTTGGCCTTTTAATTTTGGGTATTTAGTGCAAAATTGTAGCCACTGCATATTTTTCAAGAATTGTCTGACATAAGTAGGTGACACAGCTGAAATACCATGGTGAATAATAACAAATTATTTAATGATCTATGATTACTAAAGTTTATGTTGATATCTAGACTTTTCCAAATCAGATAAGGTTAATCTGTTACCAACAGGACCATGTTTGTTCAAAGAAATGAATGCTGAAGAACTTCATAAATCTTATTTTGGTCACAAAGTATGCATTGTTGTATCACGGCCTTCAGCTTGCTTTGAACTTTTTGCCAAGTATACTCAAAGGAAAAGATTAATTTTATTTTCTTATTGTTGCAACTGATTTAGATCTTAAAAATAAATACTACAGATTGATTTAAAATATCTGTGTTGATGTTGATCTGTGTCAGTATGATTTAATGGTGCACAAAACAGGTATGAAACCGGTTTCTTCAGTAAAGCTCTCGCCCTCTTGTGGTCTTGGGGACAAACCACATATTACATAAAGTAGACTGCATGCTGACAACCTTCTTTCTCTACTAAATGAGAAGGGGAAAAGTTTGGAGCTGTATGCACACTTTGGGAAAGAGAAAGACAAGATGCATGGTCATATGCTTTGATTAGCTTTTGCATGGGGGTTTAAGAAAAAGAGCTGGTAATACTATGCAAGTGGATGTCAGGCATGGAAAGTACGAAGGTTCAATTTAACTGATTTATTGGTAAAAACCTATGCACAGGAATCTTCACAACTGCTTCTCATTTAGCAACTACTTAGTTAGCAACCATTCAAAGATACCATGATTTAAAAAAATCATTTTCTAAACAATGCTGCATTTAAGACCAAATTTGCCTGCCTGATAACAAGTTTCGTGCGAAACTGATTAATATCTAGTCAGCTTCAGGCTGCAGTGGGAACTGGCAGGAGGGTTTTAATCCACTAATTAAAGTCACACAGCTGACTTTATGAACTTTGGTTAGGTCTTTTTAAGGAAGTGCTGTGCTGCAGAGAATAACAACCCAGGAAAAGATAGCTTGTTTAAGCAATCTCTCCACCTGTAAGGGGCCAAAAAGGGTCACGCATAGAGAACTGTAGGAGGGAGCTAAATGTGTCATTTATCTGAATAAGATCACAGCAACCAGTGATCTACGTAGCATCTGTTTTCTCTGTCCCTTTCTCTCTCAGTTGCATGTTCACTTAGCAACCATTTTGCTTAACAACCAATGGTTGTTGGAATGGAATGCAGTCCTCAATGGGGAAAGGATGTACTAATTGCACTGATTCAATAGAAGTAGAATAAGTGAGTGGTCTTTTTGTAGGTTTGTAGATTTGTTACCATCATCCTCTACCACTCCTGGATATTCTTTGATTTTTCTGGCTTCATAACAACATTTTTGATTTTGTATCTGTATCAGTCTGGCTAATTTGTCTTTTGTGAGCATTTGTATCCCGAGTCAATCAAACAGTGTTAAGGCCAACTTACAGGTTCAGGTGCAATTGATTATAAGGCCATATGACTGCTGCATTAGCTACTGTATGTTTTACGAAATATATTTACATTTTCAAAACATAAACAATCTGAAAATAATGTCACACTTTTTGTTTCTTGTTTGTAAGGCCTATGGACTTATCAGGACAAGGAAACATATTCTTCTCTGTTTAAAAGAACAGTCTGGAAAAAAAAATTTGGATGACCACTAAGGTTAACAAAGAGATTCGGGAAACTGCTACTGTTTACTCCCTTATAATTTTGCAGTCCAGACCTGGGAGCCTAGCAATCAGACATACATTTTGCTGAATTATAATTAGATTATGTATGAGAAACTTGTTTAGTAATAGAAGGCATAATTTGCATGTAGAAAATCTCAGGTTCATTCTTTAGGTTTCTTTGCCTGGAGTCCTGGGTGGTTGTTGACATCTTCATTGACCTTCATGAGCCAAATTGATCCGTGGTCTACTTCTCTTTAAGCTTTCCTATGATGATTTTGTCCTTGAGTCAGTCTTTATTTTTGGTGATTACATCAACAAGTCCCTGCAGTTTTCTAGGCAGCTTCTTCCTAGGGCTAAGAGAAAATGACTTGCGTCAAGTACACTTTTCTATCCAAAGCAGATCTCCATGACCCCTGTTCAATGCCTTGATTAGTAGCCCAAACTGGATTTCATAGATTAATTTGCTATACTATAATTCCACATCATCCTTAGCTATTTTTTTAATAATTAATTTGGACATGATGACAATGAGGTTAATATCAGGGGCATTTTTGCACATGGAAGATGAACCTGTAAGAAAAGTTTAATAGGAATAGTAAATTTTTTAAAGGCTATTTTCTTATCTTATTGGACATTTTCTTCTCTTTTTTTCAGACTGTTATAGAAAACAACAAATTTTTTGAGCAGTATGAAATTACATACCAGATCTTGAAAAAAGCAGCTGAGATGTATGCCAGTGCTAATGGCTCATGTAAGTAGAAGTCTATTTGTTCAGCATTATTCTTATTGTTAGATCAAGTAGAGCTGTTGCTAAGCAATTTGGAAAATGACAAAATTGGAAGCCATGTGTATGAGAGCAGAGGACATGAATAACCACATGAAGACATTTCAGAGCAATGATCCTTTCCTAATGTGGTAAACATTTTCTAACATTCTTTTTTATGGCTGTGAAATTTATAACCATGCTAGAATACATATCTGAATGCCCCAATTACATAAAAATATTTAGATTTCATGTAGCTTTGTATGATGTGTATCAACATTGATTTCAATATTAATCCAATTTCCACTTTGAAAGTTTGTTATTCTGTTTCCCATCTTCTTATTTAATCAGCTGCAACCATCTTTTTAGAGTGATGAAGATGATGCTCTTCATCCCATCTCTGCAATGAGTCAAATCATTTTGGCCACAAATGCTCTACCTCAGGCTGGGAAAGAACACTAGAGATTATCAAAGCATATAAGAGGTTTTCTTTGCAAAATGGATTGGCTTTACTTAATGACATGTTAAAGCAATGTGTGTCTCTGAAGGCTCATCACAGCTGTTTTGATGACTACCCAAGTTATCTCTGCAGATGTACCCATGCACAGATAACTCTTCCATTTGGGCCACCAGTGAAACAAATGGTGTGTGAAGGCAACCAGAGAAAACATTTGGAGTAGCCATGCCAAACTTTCTGGCTGAGATGTTTTAGCTCCTTGAACTTTTTCCATGGCAGTTCACTTTGCAAAGTGGCCCTTTGCAAAGTGAATGTCCCAGCAGAGCCCTAAAGAACTTCCCAATACAATGCACAGTGTACTTAGGTACTAATGCCCCTTATAATCTAGGATAGTGATGGCAAGCCTTTTCGGCACCAAGTGCCCAAACTGGAACATGTGTGCATGTGGACACCAGAGCACCAGAAACCTGAAGAGCAGCTGGCCATTGTGTATGCATGCGCCGGCCAGCTGGTCTTCAGGTGCATGCTGGCCAGCTGGTCTTCACATCTGCCGGAGCACCGGAAACTCAAAGACCAGCTGGTCAGAGCACATGTATGCACCGGCCAGCTGGTCTTCAGGTTTCCGGCACTCCGGCATGTACGAAGACCAGTTAGCTGGCACGCATGCACGCGCCGGAAATGAGAAGATTAGCTGGCAACAGTGCATGTGCCCACAGAAAAGGCTCTGCATGCCACCTCTGGCACATATGCCATAGATTCGCCATCACAGATCTAGGAAGAATGCTTAATCACTGTGGACTTTGTTTCCCCAATATTGCACAGATCAGCAGTAAGGTGCTGCTGTGTTTAAATGTCTATGCATGTATGTTAAGGGTCTCCAAATTCTTCAGCTCATTGACCCCTTCATGAAGTTTTAGATTGTTGATCAATCCCCAAGTGCTGATTATGTGAAAATCAATAAATGTTGCTAATAGTAACATCAACCCTTTGGATAATCCCATTGACCCTTGGAAATCGATATTGATCACTTTGGAGAATTCTGGTTTGTGTGTGTGTGTATATGTGTAATGCAACTAAACACATACTTTTGTTTCTTCGTCTTAAGATTACATTTAATAGTAAAGACGGTACATTTATCAGCAATAAGTAAACTACTACTACTGTATTTAGCTTCACTGTACTCTCATAATTGCTGTATAGTTAGGGATAATGTCAATGTTGCATGACTTAAGTAAAAGAGTCACTAAAATAACATACATAAAACTATACTTGTACTCATTATTGTATTAAGATCGTATTATGATTAGAGCTTGTTTGTTCTTAATGTTATTTTATATTGGGATTTTTTATTTGATGCAAGATATAAGTTAAAGCCTCAGTGCTATATTTCAGCGGAAGAAATAGAGAACATTACAAAGTTCATGAACGATACAACAACACAGTGGAGGCACTTGTCAGTTGAAGTGAGAAGTGTTCGGAGTATGTTAGAAGAAGTCATTTCTAACTGGGATCGTTATAGCAATATAGTCGCCATTTTGCAGGCCTGGCTGGAAGATGCTGAAAAAATGTTGAATCAGCCTGAACATGCTAAAAAGGTAAGAAACATTTGTTGCCTTAAGTATTTTATCATGTATTTGTTAGATATATATCCAAGAACTGTGGCAACAGCTTGAACTGAGAGGCAGTAACTGTGTCAACTTGATCCAGTAAGCTTCTGCTTCTGAAATATGACTACCATTATTTTATTTATTTGTTTATAAAATGTATTGGCTGCCCATCTCACCTCAGGGTAATTCTGGATGGCTTACAGTCATAAAAGAAACACACTCAGAGACACATACACACAGCTTATTGCCCCTAACTATCTGAGTCCTCATTTTATTGATCTTGGAAGAATGGAAAGATGAGTCAACCTTCAGCTGGTCAGGATCAAACTCCTGGAGTAAGCAATGAGTTAGCCTGTAGTAGTGCAATATATCACGGCAAACATAATCCAATTACAGATGGGGAGAGTGGGGTCAGAGTGGGGAGCAGGTGGGATCTGTTGTTCACCAACCACTTCCACTATGATGCTCCCCCATTGGGGCCCCAAGCTAACTTGCAGAGCCAATCCTGTAGGTCATTATGAAACGTTGGGGTCAACCCAGGGGTGGGTTTCCACCAGTTCTGTCCACCTCTGTAGAACTGGTAGCTCTGAAGAGCAGCAGACATAGAACCGGTTCTATATCTGCTGATGTTTTTTCCCACCCGGGCTCTTACCTGATCTTTATTTCCTGATTTTTCAACTTCAGCTGTCGAACGAGGCACAGCTGCAGTTAAAAAAGCAGGAAAAGAGGGCTGTTTCTAAGGCTGCTTCTCTTCACGCAGCGTGCTGATGACGATTTACAGAGGACGATTTACAGGCGCCCACTCGCAGAGTGCAGGAAACCACATCATAAATCACCGAACCTCATAAATCCCGAACTGGTAGTTAACCCTGTTGTATCCCACCCCTGGCTCAACTTCACATTCAGAGGCAAGATGTTCCAGAGAGCATGTTCAAATGGCAGAGAAGGCCCTTCTCTGGACCCCACTAGCCAGAATGATTGGCTAAATGGGCCTGCAACAAACCGTTACTTCCTTTTTCTCCAAGTCTCAGCCTTTAGCCCAGAAGCTGAAATCCAGATTGAGGGGAAAAAAACCTGTCTTCATGCCTAGTTTGTGGTATAAAATGAAGCAAACCCACTTGATAATATCATACATTTTTAGCACTTTTTAAATATAGGAGATACAGTTGTTAAAGTATCTTAGGTTCAAAGCATTTAGGGAAGGTATATGCAACTTGTGCTCCTCTATATATTGCTATATGTCAGCTCTCAGTATTTCTCACCAGTGACCTTGCTAGCTAGAAGACAAGACTTTATAAGGGCTTGCATTTGATCTTTAAAGCAAATTGCAGGAATCTCATCTTAGGAAAAAAAACCAACCCTGTTGTGTGTGGGAGTTCAATAACCAGTCATTTCAGTGTGCAAAGATGTCTGACCACATATGTGGTGTTTATTTATTTTTATACTATTTTTACAAGCAAAGAAGAGCAACATAGATACAGTATTTGGATTGGAGAATAGATCCACATGGGTGAAACCTTCCAATCACATTGTATGATCTCCCAACCAATCCTTAAGATTAGTGGTGATGTTAGTAAATGAGATCATCTATAAATCCGGGACTTTCCACCTTCACCAAGATACACCTTCACCAAGATCAGAAATGAGATCATGCAAGTAACAAAAGAGGTCCATATAGGCTTCAGGCACTGCAGATTGCTGCTAGCATCTAGTGCCACCTATAGGATCTCAGTAGCTACTACAGTTGTGTTATATTCCAAATACCTACTTCTATTTGCCTGTAAATAGAAGAAGCATTTCAGGACAAGAGCCGCTGCTCAATATGCATTGCTGAATTATACATCAGGGGTCCCCAACCCTTGGTCCATGGACCGGCACTGATCCCTTGCATGCCAGAAACTGGGCCATGCAAACAAGGAAAGCCCCATCCACAGGATGCAGGGAGTACACAAAACCACACCCTCCTCTGGTCCACAGAAAAAAACCTCTCTTCACAGAACCGATCCCTGGTGCCCAAAAGGTTGTGGGCTGCTGGTATACATAAATAGGAAATGCAGAATAGTTAATATTGTTTCCAGCATCTGTAAACTGAGAGTATCCATGCAAATGAGAAGGCGACTTATTTATTTTATTTATATTTCATGTTGGTGGGGACAAAATTCCATAGCATGGGGGCCACAGCAGAAAAGGTGATTTAATTTCCTGAAAAATATTTAGCATAAAGGATAGGTGATCATTGCATCCTTATGATAAGTGGAAATTGGGGGGAAATTAAACATTCATATAAGTGTGATTTACAACTTTTTTTTCAGCAATATTACCTATGTTCTTCCTAGGATTTCTTCCGGCATTTACCACAATGGATTCAGCAACATACTGCAATGAATGATGCTGGTAATTTTCTGATTGAAACCTGTGATGAGACTGTTTCCAGAGATTTAAAACAACAATTGCTCTTGCTAAATGGACGATGGAGAGAATTATTTATGCAAGTTAAACAAGTATGTCCTTGAAGGCTTTTTTCCTATAGTTACAAGCCACTGTTGCACAGCATTATATTAATAAGTAATTTAGTTTTTTAATTTAAATAAAGATTTGTACATCACTCGTTCTATTTTCTGTGTGAAAAGTAAAACCCACATTTTGTAAAAAAAAAAAAAACACTTAAGAATTATGTTGAATGGAATTTAAACTTTGGTCCCTTCTGTGATTAATGTTCTGCTGACCCTTCCTTACTTCTATATTGTTTTATCCATTTTCTGTACTTTCACAGTATGCTCGGGCTGATGAATTAGACAGAGTAAAGAAGGAATATTTGGATGGAGTGGCTGCCTTGTCTGCTTTCATTGATGACGTAAAGAGGAAAATCCAAACACATTTAGAAGTGTCCTTTCTAAATGTAAAGTTATTTGTCCAAGAAATGGAGGCAAGTTAATTAGAAGCTGGGCATTATTTTTATGTAGCACTGTGGCAGATTCTTGTTCTGCTTTTTGGAGTAAGAGCATTTTTAAGGACATTGGGAGATATCCTCATAGTTCTCTTAACTGCTATTTCACTTTCCTGCTGTGACTTTAATATTCTTTGTTTTTTGTAAATCATATGCCTCTCCCTGTGCTTAAGTGTTAAACAAAAATTTCCAGTATGAACTATTTAAAATAGAATTGTTATCTCCTTCCAACACATTGTTTCCAACATTGTTTTTTTTAAAATATATTTTAGCAGTATAGAAATGAATCTCTAATGAATGTTCTAATAAAATAATTTCACAAAAATATTGCATTAAAAACCTTCAAAGTTTCCAATCTAATATGTACGCTGCTTAAATAGTTATGGTATGTTGCATTTAATATGTGTTGCCACTAATTAATGCAACTGAAGGAAAGGATGCTAATTCTCAGCTTTCTCCCTACAACTAATAGGAGATTGAGCTCCATTTCTTAAAAGCTTTGTATTTTTACACATAATTATTTGGAACAAAAATATTACAGGATATTAAACAAAAAGCACTCATTATGGAATCTCAGTACAAGATGATAACAAGCACAGCACAAGTGGTTACCAAGGAAATTTCACAAGAAGAAGTCAATGAAATGCTTGCAAGAATGCAGAGAATCAAAGGACAACTCAGCAAGGTAATTACTATTCAAGTAATTTTTTTAAATTACCCTAAATTACCTCCCGCTAATGAGAGAGATAAGAGTGGGATTGATTTATGTTTCTTCCCTGTATTTCATTATTCTGTCATTCCCAGTTCCTTTAGGGATAGCCCAGAGACTTTCAATATGTTCCAACTATGAAATAAGTTTAAGGAAGACATTATTCCTTCTACCCATCTATCCATGCCACCCACCCACCCCTTTAGGAACTGCAATTATACATAATGTATCGGGTATTTTTTGAAAAACAAAAGAAAATAAAGATGACTAGAATAAGAAAAAGAAGAAATGGAATGTGTATCATATATATACAAAAAGGCTGCAAACCTTGAAATGAACAAAAAGCATATCGTGTAAATATTTTCGATACGTACACTGAAGTCTTCACCCAAACATTCCCCCCACAAAAGCAAATTTGTGGGAACTACAAAGAAGAAAGATTTTAGTAGGGGTGCTATATACGATCACCACTAGATATCGAAACATTCTATTTATGCAAATATACCCAATAATATATTGACTATGCAGGTAGTCCTTGTCTAGCTACTGTCTCATTTAGCAATCACTTTCAGTGATGACAGAGATGAAAAAGAAACTTTAAGACCAATCCTTGAATTTCCAACTTGCACAGGTCTGGAAAGCTGAAGTAAAAGATCATAAGCATAATTTCAAGATTTACTTAGAGACTACTTCACTTAACTACTGAATTGCTGGTCCTGATTTTGGTTGTTAAATGAGGACTACCTGTATTTGAAAATCAACATAAAATTAAGTAATTGTATTAATACTTGAAGAGATTTAGCTTGCATTAAATAGATACAGTATGTACATGTGTGTATAGAAAGACAGGCACGCACATATATACCAATGTACACAATCATATCTAATCATTTTATATATCTGTGTGTGAGAGATTTGTGTTACATTTTCATCCATGATTTTAAAAATATTTCTGTTGGTATTAGGTTAAGGAGACCTGCCCAGTTATGCTCTTTGATTCACAAGAATTACTTCCTCATCTTGAAGAATTAGAAAAACAAATTACACATTTTCATGAATCTCTTGACAAGATCAATGAAATTATTTCTGTACTAGATCCTGAAGCCCAGCCTGCTCATGTTTTTAAACAGCAGCATCAGGTATTTCTCATGCGAATACTCCAAATATGTTTTGTTTTAGTATTTATTTGGAGAAAAAGTATGACTAATTGATCTCTTGAATAACTTTCAACTTTAAACAAAATTTTAAGTGATTTCTCAGTCAAATAGTTCCCTTTTACTGGACTGTATTAAACAGGAAGTTGAAAAGGGGGGAGCATAGACATCCGTGCAGAAGTTCCCATAAATAGGGATTCTGGCAATTCAGGAGGCTAGGAAAGATTTAATTATGGGAGAACTTCCAAAGACAGTAAGCAATTGTGGGCTGAAATTTTATCTATCTGAAATATCTGCTTGTGCAATATATACAACTGAAACACAAGTTAATCTTGTTTCACTACTAATTCTCAAGAATCATTCAAAGCAATAAATGTTAGCTGGGTTTGGAATTATAGCCTTTAAATAATTAAGTTGCAGTAGTGTAACATTATTGTACCAGATGAAAAAATTAAGTATTGTTTTATAGAAAATAAAATAGGAATAAAAGAAACACTGCAAAGATGTGAATTCTGTTTATCTTACTGTCCAAAATATGCTTACTTTAATATTTTCATCTTTTTAAAGGATCTTGTGGCTTATCAAGAAAACTGCAAAAAAGCCTTGTTATTAATTGAAAGAAATAGTCAAATTATCACAAAGATTCTGGCTTCAAGTAAAGTGTTAAATCACTTCAGCTTTTCTGTACTTCAGAAGAAAGTGGTAGAAATTCAGGCTGCTTTTCAGGTAATCTTTTTCAATTTCAGTAATGTCACTAAATTTTTAATAATATGAAAATAATTGTGGAAAAATGCCAATTTGACTAAGGCATATTAAGATAAAGTAACTAAAAACAATAATTCAAAATAGCCTCTGATAAATGTTATTGTAGAAAGAATAACACAAATAGTAACAAATCCAAAGAGATGATCTGCAGAGCTAAAGGTACAAAGTATATTCAGGGATCATTGCAAACTTTTTAAAAAAACCAATACAAATTCAGTTTTGGGTGAAGAAGTTAAAATAAAGATAAAACTCGTGTGGTTGCTTACAGTGCTTAAAATACTGGGTCAATGAGGCTTTCAAGAATTTGGCAGGAAAGTGGTCATCTTAGAGAAAAGATGAGTTATGTGAGGTTTTTGAAGTCTTTTTCTCTTGCATATTCCTTACTCAGGTTTTTTTTACTGTTAAATTGATCTTGCTGAGACAGTTGCAGAAGAAGAGAAATGCCTATAGGATATAAGAGAAAAGACAGATAGTTGTTCTAGAACTACCAATGTTTTGAGCGTCCCTGTGATCTATGTTTTGATCTCAGCATCAGATCCCATACAAAGGAATTTCTTCCTTTCTGTTTATCTTACACAATATCTATCACTCTTAACATCACATGTCCTGCTGAAGCTACACTTAAATATTTACTGTGAGTAGGTGAATTAAAAGATGTGTAACTAGAATCTATGGAGGGTTCAATTATTGCTCTTTATTTTGCAGGTGAGTAATATTTAATGATCTAGTAATGATGGCTAGTAATTCTAAATAACAAAATCCTATATGAGCTTGGCTTGCGCACTGATTAAGAAGTTGAAATGCTATAACTATAATTATTTCCAGGTCACATTCACATTAACATAGATTCAATTTCAGAGGAGTGAGATTGTTTATATATGTCACCTAAAAATATAAAAAGGACTTGGCAGTATTCATCTTAGGGAAAAGATGAGTTATGTGAGGTTTTTGAAGTCTTTTTCTAAGAACTCCTCATTAGGCAAAATGTTACAGAAAAACACAAAAAATAGCAACTAGAGTTTTTGGTTGTTGTTTTCAGAGTCCAGATATTTAAGCCCTTTAGAGTATAGTTTGAAGCCTTTCCCAAGAGATTATAGACTGCATGCAAAATCAGCCTTGTAATGTTGACTTCAGATAGTACTTAATCTTGAAGGAAAACAGAAAAATATTTCTCCTTTTTCATAATACTGAGGGTATAGGGATATAACCTCAGTTTGGTAAATCAGAAATAAAAAAAACATTATAATATTTTTCCTCAAGTGTAAATTATAATTTTAGTTAGTGCACAAAATGGGATATGAGACAAAATGTTTAGCATTGCAGGATTTCCTCCCCTATTTTCATTTATGAAGGATATGGTGCAGAAGACCGGTAATTGGAAGAAAAATGTTGAGGTAAATAGTCGGTTGATGAAGAAATTTGAAGAATCTAGAACAGAGTTGGAAAACGTTCTCCAGACTGCCCAATGTTGTCTAAAAGAAAAAGGCAATCCTGAAGAACTTGTCCGGAAACATACGGTAAATATAACTTTACAAGACATGTTTCTGTTAGGTTTCATATTGCTAATTAAAATATCATTACAGGTAGCACCTAGCCAACTATAGTTAATGCCAAAAACCCAGCAGGATGAAAACTATTTGGAAATACCAGGGCTATAGATTAAAATAGGAGATCAAAAGCATTTTCCCCCAAACCAAGAAGTAGTTTGTTTTTGCTTTAATGCACATTTAATTTAACTGAATTTAATTATTTGATTTAAATACCAATAATCAGCGCTTGTTTCTACAATGTGTTTATTGAGAGGGTTTTTTTTTTTAAAGTATAGCTTTAATGTATTTGCTCCATAGGAATATATTTAGGTTGTTTATGAAGGCTGATGTACAGTTAAGTTTTGAAATAATGTTTAGGAGTATAATTTGAGTCATTGAATATTTTACTTCTTCACAGTGTAAATTATGAACATACAATAGATTGGAATTAGGGTAGATTCTCTCAATTCATTCATCATTCCTGTGACTATTAAATGGATAAAGCCATGTAATTTTTATTGGCAATAATAAAGAACTGATTTTTATTGCCACCTTGCAGGGTGCTTTTGAAAATCCCAGTTTAGATGAAAAGCCTTGATATTCTCTGATGTTCTTCCATCCAAGTGCTAATTGGGCCTGAGGCTGCTTAGTTAATTCCCCAGCCAGCTTTGCTGGAGGACTTCAACTCCCAGAATTCCTCAGCCAGCTGGCTGAGGAATTCTGCGAGTTGAAGTCCTCCAGGCTTAAAATTGCCAAGTTTGGAGATCCCTGTTCTAAGATTCGGAGTATTAATTCTCTGCTCTATTCTTTACTCTGATCTAGGTTGAAGGCCTTGTGCCTTCGTAATCTGCATAAGAAAAAAAACTTCTACATCCAAATTGCAGCTTCTTATCATGGGTTGGGGAATCATGTGGAAATTAAAGGGTTAGCCTAGCCCTATTCCTATAACCTAACCTAGCCCTATAGAGCCATAGTGGCACAGTGGTTAGAATGGAGTATTGCAGGCTAATTCGGCTGACTGCCAGGGGTTCGATCCTGCTGCCTCAAGGTTGATTCAGGCTTCCATCCTTTTGAGGTCAGTAAAATGAGGACCCAGATTGTTGAGGGCAATATGCTGACTCTGTAAAACCACTTAGAGAGTAAAACACTGTGAAGCAGCAAATAAGTCTATTGCTATTCTTTTTGTGGCCACTTCTCATTCACCTCCATGCTTTTCAAGGAAAAATAGCACAAGTATAAACTGCATCCGAGTTATCTTTCATAAGATCAACCTCAAATCAAGCCATCCAAGTTTCCTGTGTTAGTACATAGTATAAAATTTTGGAATTAGCCTTCTGCTTCCCCTAGCAACCATATTAACATTTACACATTTGATAAATTTCAAAACCAGGAATTTTTCAGTCAGTTGGACCAAAGGGTGCTCAATGCTTTCCTGAAAGCTTGTGATGAACTTACTGACATCCTTCCTGAGCAAGAACAACACACCCTTCAGGAAGCTGTGAGGAAGTTGCACAAGCAATGGAAGGTGAGTTTTGCCAACCAGCTTTAGTTATAAGTTGTTTTTGTCTCTGTGTGTAGGCCCTCAGGTCTGTTGACTCCTGGAGTAGTTCCTACAATTTTCATGGCAAGATTTCAGAAGTAATTTGCCCTTGCTTGCCTCGTAGAGCTGCAAATGAGTGACTGGCCCAAGATCACCCAGCTGGTTTTGTACCTAAGGTGGAAATGTTCAATTTCCCAGTTTCTAGCTTGTTTCCTTAACCACTACACCAAACTACTTCTCCTTGTTTAAGGAATATAGCCACAAAGTCCATTCTGTCAGAGGAAAAAGTCACTTGTGCAATTGTTATCAGTTATTCCTGTCCAAGCGTCATGAAAAATTCTTGTGTACTGTCACAAGTTTACTCAACTCCGCTTTCTTAATTAAAGATACCAGGAAAAAAAATCACTTCTCTTAAAAAAGTATTTTTTATCATAATGTGATAGATTACACAATTATTTTATTTCTTGTTTTAAACTTCTTGTTTCTGCTGTGATTTTGTGATGCGTGAACAACTTTTTTTCCTGTTCTTTTTTATGGTGTAACATTGCATTGCATTTTCAAAGAAAGTTAGTCCCCTGAAGTTGTTCAGAAAAACAAGTTCAAGCATCTTAGTTACTGCCTCTGAAACTAATGATCTGGTTGGTTTGGTATTGGTTGGATTGCTTGTTGTATACCTTTATAAATAATTTCTTAAAAAGAGAACTGACTGTGTTTTATATCTTTCCCCACTTTTAATTGTGGTGCAGGATCTCCAGTCAGAAGCTCCGTACCATTTACTCCGCTTAAAAATAGAAGTGGAAAAAAGCAAATTCCTAGCAACAGTGCAAGAATGTCACACTGAACTCACTCGCCAGCATGAGCTCATGACCAAGGAGAGCAGTGAAAAAATAATTAAGGAGCACAAGGTAATTCTACCTCTTTCCTTAAATAGCCATAGAATTTTTCTTTTTCTTTTATTATCTCCCTTGACTCCTTAAAAATAAAGGAATTTTCAGAATAGAAAACATTGCTATCCTGTTCCAAATTTTCTTGCTTGGCATTATGCCTATGATTCCAGTATAAAAATGATATATGAGTGAGTGATTTTTTTTTTTAGTATAAAATTTGTCATTTTATGGTAGTGATTAATCTATTGCGTGTTGATCTTAGAATTTCATGTACATTACTATTCAGCATATAAGTGCAATTTCTATGAGCAATGTTTGCTTGGAACAATAAGAGCTTAGATTCACAAAAAATATAATTAAAATATCATGTTTCATTCAGATTGATTCAGCGAAATTTGCAATTTATTTATTTATTCATTCATTCAATTTCTACAGTCACCAATCTCAACCAGTGACTCTGAGTGGCTTACAGTTCTTCGAGCTTAATCATTATTTCAAGAATCTTTATGCATGCATACAACAAAATTCATTTTAAAAATATGATCGACATAATATGTTGCTGTTTTCCTGGCCTGAACATCATCTTTCCAAAATCTACTGTTTTCCTATGGCCCTTGTTTATTATTGTTGAGTGATGGAAAGCACCATTTTCACTATTAAGACAATTTATATACTTTTAATAATGCTGCAATTTCAAGAGCTTGCTTCTTAGAAGATACACATTGTATTGTACTACTGTACATATAAAATCTCATGAAATTCCCAGATCAATAACATTATTATTGAGACAGTTCATTAGATATTTTTGACAGATGTGTAAATTATCCTAAATATAAAATCTCAATAATGCTTGAAAAAAAATGCCTTCTGGATACCTTGAAACTGAAGGAATTTAAACTCTTTTCCACAATCAAAAAGTTAAGAAGCACTGCCATTTTCTTCACAGAGATGAAGTATCTTTGACAATTTTTTTAACATTTTTTAAAAAATAGTGAATGTATTTAATTCTTGAATACCAGGTAGAAATTAGATTGTTTAAGTTCATTTGCATAGCAATGGAGTGAACAAGTGTTCTTTTATGCCATCAGATGTTTTTTGGTGATAAAGGACCTTTACAACTATGTGAGAAACGACAGCAATTGATTAAAGAATTGTGCTTGAAACTACCAGAATGGGATCCAGTTAAAATGACCTCTGAAAGTGGCCAAAAAGATCTCAGTGAACTTAAAGCTCAAGTTGCCAAGACCTACATGAAACTAATTGATCAACCAGATAAATGGCAAGAATACAAGAATAGGTAAACAACTATATGAACACCTATATAGAAGGCATGGATACAAAGTACAGATTTAGAACTACAAATGTCCTTTAATGTTGTAAATACTATAATGCTTGTCAGAAGCACTTTATGTTTTAAATTGTATGAATAGAACATCAAAGAGCAATACACGTAAGAAGTATAGGATCTAGATTAGAATGGTTTAGAAAACTGCTATGATTTACTCACTTGAAATTTTCAGCCATTTGAACAAACAACATTCCTCCCAAACTGATTAAAATCCTTTGCTATGCAGAAACTTCCGATGCTAACTTCTTGAGTTCCCTTGAAACATTTTTCATTAATTCACCCACTATTGTTCACCTACTGTTTGCTTATCCTTCTGTGGCTATGTTTCAGATTTTCTGAATTACGAAGCTGGATTTCATCAAAGGAGACAAAACTTGAAACAATTAAGAACGGTTCAGCGGATACAACTAAATACAAACATTTTAAAACATCAATAGAGGTATATTTAAAATGATTTGAAATGGATATGTTCTTCTAATGCTAACATATTGATTTGAAGTGGATGAAATTGATAATGCAAGCGACCTTTCTGCTTCTGGCATTTTAAAACTAGGCCAAATAATTTACAACAAAGTAAATAATGTATAGAAATAGTGAAATGTAAAAGGAACTGGAATTTCCAGGATAAACAAAATCAAGTAATTGACTAGAAATTCTACTGTTTAGAAAGAAATGTGTATAATATAAGTTAGAAGCTTTTGAAAACCCACTGATTATTTCAAGACATGATTGTAAAAATAAATGTTATTAGAATTATAAGTACATACATGTTTCACATACCACAAAAATATATTGGCATAATCTATCAAAATAGAACCCAGTCTTACCCTGCAGCACTAGTACTAATAGTTTCTGAATTAATAGCATTTCACAAAAAAGAAGTGACATTTTGGGATGCTACATATACATATATTTGCTGTATTTATAATCTCTCTCACATGCACAAACATATGAAAAACAGAATAAGAAAATAACAAGAGTGAGAGAGAACATAGGAGATCTTCTAGTCCAATCACCTCCTCAAGCAGGGTACCTTATACCAGTGCTATCAAACTCAATTTCATTGAGGGCTGCATCAGGTTGTGTTTGATCTTGGGGGATGGGATGGACGTGGCCAGGATGGGTGTGGCCAGCATAACGTCACTTGTGTTGGGTGTGCCTATGGTGGCCCAAGCGCTCTGCCAGCGAAAACAGGCTCCAGGGCCCAGTTTTTGGCTGGTACGGCCTCCTGCAACCTTCTGCCAGCAAAAACAGAACTCGGGAGGGCACATTTTCACTAGCAGAGGTACTGCGTACTGGTCCTTCACTATTTCCAGGCCGGCCCTGCGGGCCATATCTAAACACCCACGAGCTGGATCTTGTCCATGGGCCTTGAATTTGCACCCCTGCCTTATACCATTTCAGACAAATGCTTGTCCAACCTCTTCTTAAAACCTCCAGTGATGGAGTACCCACAACTTCTGAAGGCAAGTCATTCCACTGCTTGCATGCAAAAGTTATATATATTGCATTAATTCTGTTGTTGAAAAATGTATGCAAGGAAAAGTTATACACAAAAGAAAAAGTATGGGAGAAATTACAAAATGTATCATTTTTTTCAAGCATTTTTTTAAATTGCAAAAGCAGGCATATATTGACTGATCTTCAAATTTCTAAAGACTGATATAAAAGATACTTCACCTTATTCAGGCAATACGTACCAGGACAGCGCTCACTATGTGTGCAGTGGAGAAGCAGCCTTTTCTCTTTAATCCAAGCTATGGGATCAGCATACAGCCAGCCAGTTACTATCTGAATCAAGAAAGACTTCCTGCATGGATTTCTCTACGCAGAAGAGCTACATTTCTATAATCATGGAGAGTTGTGTTATTCTTCTGATTGATTGATTCATTCAAGTCACAATGCGATTTGCATAGGAGAAGGATCCTTAAGTAATTTTTATGCTTGAGCAAATTGGCTTGTGACTATTCACATGTACATAGCTCTTGTTCATCCTATTAATCTAGTATCATAATGGTTTTTTTCAATCTATTGACATGTTTTATACATTGTTTGATAGAAGTTTGTGTCCTGATACAGTCTTAGTTGACTTATCCATACAAACTAATGTAGATCCAGTTCCCCTGATTTACATTAGACTTCTACTCTAATAATGCTTGTTTGGTGCATTTAATTTTTATATTGATTCTATTTCAGGAAATTAGGCAAGATGCCTGCAAAAAGGGAGAAACTATCATCTGGTTGAAATCTAGGCTTGTTGCCTTATCTGAAGTTTCTTCTGAGAATGAAGTAAAAAAACAAGGGGATGAACTTTCCGTGCTTGCTAGTGACTTTAAGAAAATTTTAGCATTGTTGACAGAGGTATATTATAATTATATTCACTTCAGAAGCTTTCCTTTTTTCTATTATGTGTTCAGTTATAAAAAATCAGTAGGATTCTGTTGTATTTTAGCAGTCTGAATGTTGTTATAATCAACAATAATTAGTGTTTTTCAAATACCTAGTGCATCTAAATACTATTAAGAAAAAAATAACAGAATTATTGTAGTGTTATGTATGTACCAGTAATTGTATCTCTAATGATAAGTGAAAGTAGTTCCTTGGATTTCCATGCGTCATTTGAAATTATATTTTAACATATATGTACATGTGCTAAACACATTGTAGCCACAATTTCTGTTTCTTAAATGCATATATTGTGTATGTTTTTTTTAATTGTATTTTCTACTCAAATTATACAGTTTGCATATGAAAGTATTGGAGGGATCCTTTTCTGTAATATAATGTTTGATGCAAGCACATAATCATAGAAGTTTTTATGCTGAAGTGCGTATAATATGCTGTATGCAAAAAAACAAACACAGTTGTGTGTACAATGGAGAAAAAAAAATCCAATATTCATATTAATCTTCCCATTAGCAATTTTCCTTCCTCCTGCTCCTCTTTCTCCACCCTTTATTCACTTGTGCTATTGACAATATATCAGTTTGAATTATTCATATTTGCTTTGAGAGATTTTTTCCTAAAAAATTTTGTATTTCTGAAAAGTTCTGCTGGTGTTTGCTGTTTGCTGAGTGGTAAGTGTTATTTTGAGCACAAAAACATTTATTTTAAGAAAATGAGTACGGTTGAGAGAGTAGGAGAGAAAAGGTTTGGCAATTATTATGGCTAATTCTATAATTGTAAAAATTTCCAAACTAATTTAGAAAGTAGGTCAGGTAGCACAAAATAATAATGGAATGCAGTGAAATAGGAGAAATCTATTTATAGATTATAGTAAGAGGTTTTTTTTAATTACTGTCAGATAATTGGAAAATAATATAGAATCCACAAAATGAATTGGTTGATTATATAATTGTATTGCATTTTGAACTATTTAAATCATAAAACCTACTTATTTGGCACTGAGTATTTTAGGGTTTTAATATTGTTTCTGAATACAGATTGAGAAGACATTGGGTGCGGTTGGAGATTGTGTTCAATACACCGAAGAAGTGAAAGGCACATTAGAAGAACTGATCACAAACTCAAAAGAAGCTCAGACAGAAGTTGAAAAAATCTTAGATGTTGATAACTTGTTACAGGCCCAGCAAATCTTTCTCTACCATCAGGTACAATCGCTTACACATCAGCTTTCACTGATGAATATCCAACAAATCTTTATATGTTATTGATGCTGCAAATAATGCACTAATATCTGAACTGTAGATAATAGTTATTAACCCCTTGCACACGGGCAGAATTGGAAAGAGGGGATATTATAATTTTCTGTAATAAGATGTTAGAGGTGAGCATTTAATATTTATTTTAAAAGAGGAAAGTGTAAACCTTTTTGAAGTGTACTTTGCCAAAGTGCCTTTTGTTATTCCTTTTCTCTTCCCACTCTATCGTCATTATTCTTCTAATAAGAAATGGCACTTCTAAGGGCCTTTTCACAATTTATACAAGGAAAACTAAGAACTGCCATCATCTTGGCAAACTATATGATAATGGTGTGATAACCTGTTTCTCAGACCATGCTTAATATAATACAGTGGCATTAGATTGCTTGAAAGTATTTTCTCACCAAGATTTTCCCTGACATTTCTGTGGCAACGGCAGCTAAACTGGCCTTGAGGAAGGAAAACAAGAGCAGGAACCAAGAATCATGCTCAATTCCTCAGGATCAACTTGTTGAAACTCTTCCTAGATAACTAGAGAAAATAGCATTCCAGATATTTTGGTAGAATCTGGCTGGATGGAATCCATCTCTGTAAAATCCAAATGATTTTACTAAATAGATACCTAAAATAATATCTCCCAGGCCTCACCTTACAAGGAAGGGACTTGGTCATCTGACAAGAGGCTGCTAGCTGTTTTACTTGCAGATATGACAACTGCACAGAAGTAAGCCTTATTATACAAGGTAAACCCTAAGAAAGGCTTAATCAGATTTGCTTTTGTATTCCCCCATGGAAATTTAATTTCAGATGTCAAAAATGGATCTTTTTTTTTAATGGAGCATTTTACTGTTCTATGTTCTAGATGTGTAATTCTGAAAATTTTGAAAATTCTAGATGAATACTAGACCTTTCTGGTGTTTTAATAAATGAACAGAGATCGTTTAATGCTTGTTCCCTAAAACACCTTTATATATGCTTACAGTGCAGTTATTTCTGCATTAAGACAATCTATCTGTATTGACTACAATACTTTTTAAATGTTTGCTTTTAGCAAAAGTCAAAGAGGCTTCATGCAAAAAGGCAAGATGTACAACAACAGATTACCCACAGTAAAGAGTTACAAATTGAAGGTGGTCTATCTCCTGCTGTGCAAGAAGATTTATGGAAGTTGGAGAGTACATTAGAAAGCATGCAACAATCTATGGAACAACGTGGAGATCAATTGCAGGTACATATTCTTCTTATAACTCTGTAGAGAAATAAAGAAATGTCGCTTTAGTTAATTGCTTTATATTTAGCATGAGCTGTTTTCTGTCAAGCTGTTTTCGGTCTTAGCTCAGGTTTTAAATGCGAGATTCTGGCCACTCATTTCAGAGGGTGAGATCAAATTGGGATACATGGTTGGCATTCCAATTGGATGCTACCAGATTATAGTGTAGGCTAAAATGGGAAATAAATAATTCCCCCTGTAGTAATGCTATTTTAGTATTTCTGCTGGGAGACCTGCATGGTTGTGTCCAGGAATAAAGACTGACACCAGGTCATCCTTACTGTTTTACTCTATGAAATTATTAACTTTTCATAATATGATTATGAAATTTAAGTATTAGATTAATTTAGAAATTAACTGCAAAACTGGGTATCACCAGACTTAATGAATGGCCCTCAACTTTAAGATATTGAAGGAGCCATTGACAAATTCATGAAAACTAGGCCTATCCATGATTAGAAGACATGGTTTTTTTAAATAATTTTCTGAACCCCACAATATATATATATATATGCTATAGTACATATGCATACATAAATCTCTAGGAGTATTGAGATAAAACCAATTAACAAGATAAACATTTAAACAGAGAATTAACCTACTTAAAACAACGTAATTAGTCTAAAAGTTCTGATGCTATTTTTTGCATGCAAAAATAGAAGTGGAATTCTCATAGGACTTCATTAACTTATTGTGAGAAAGAATGTTGAACAAAATGTACCTTTGAACTATTCAAATAAGGAAAGACAGATGTTTAAAAAAGGAGAACCACACTATAGGCCATTCTCACATGGCTCTTCCACATTATTTTATTCTTTAAGCTTGGGAATAATATAAAATATTAGTAATAATTCAATTATCAGACAGTTTTTGAATAGAGTTTAATAATTAAATTTTAGGAGCTATTTTACAATGGTTGTTTGAACTGTAAATAGTATATAGTATTTGCATATAAAACCTAGCTAAGGTATAACACCAAGCAAACTTGACAAAAGCTTTTGGAGTCATAGTTTGATAGTACATAATGGGAAAAAAACTGGGAAATTCCAGGACTACTAGCAGATGGAAAAGCTACTGGGAAAAATTATATTGGATGAGTAGAATGGCAACAGACTTATTACCTAAATAATTACAAAAAATTATCATTGAATTCACATAGGATTGTTATTGCAGTACAGAAGATTCTTTGATATGATGTCCTACATTTGAACTTCCTATTGATCTTTGCTAATAGAATACACAAGTCTTGGATCTAGCAGGAAATTTCATTTGTATTTAATACTTTAGATTTTGAACAAGATGATGAAAATTCTAGTAAATATGTTTAATGCAGCTTGATTTTATGAGCCAGAAAAAGTCATTATTTGTGTATGTTAATTATGAACTTTAATTTTCTGTCCTTCAGTCACTTTGCCTTTTTCCTTTTTTTGTAGCTCACAATAAACACATGGGAACAGTTTGAAAGAGACAAAGAAACAATTGTCAAGTATTTGAGTCATGCGAGTTCTGCCCTTGAACGCATCTTAAGTTTTAGCAGCTTGGAGAGTTTGTCATCAGAATTAGAAAAGACAAAAGTATGTGTCCTGGAGGATTTTTACTGTTCTGTCTGGTATTATATTAGGTTCTTTTGTATTTCTTTTTGTTTAAAAAATGTGTATTTTATTAGTGACTACTTGTCTTGAATGATGGTAAAGCAGGTAAGACAATAACTTTAAAATAAATATTTATCTAAACAATATTAAGATAATTGGTTTTTAAAGCTATGCATTCTTTCCTTTATGTTTTGCATCTATTGTTGATTATTTCTGTAAGTCATCCAGAATGATATTGAGTTGTGAAACCTTATAAATGCCGTGAATAAATTAATAAAGGCTCAATCTGGGCCAAACAGAACATAGTAATGATAGATTCCCAGGTTGAAAAGATGTATACTTTGCTTTTCCCGAAAATGAAAAAATGATCCTTTTCTTTATGCGGTTCAAGTTAACCATATTCTAATAGCAATACAAATATAAAACATTGGTAAAGAAGTGTTACAATCATTCTGGGAATGGTTTCAGTCCTAAGAAAACTGAAACAAAAGGAAATTCTGTATTATTTAGCAAAAGTGTCTTTAAGTTGCATATAGTGAGGAATTTCCCCTCACTATATCAGATATATCTTGAACTGGTAATTTTTAAAAACTTATTTTGGTATTTCATGTTTACAAGAATATGGAGCAAATAATAACAATAACAACAATAGCAATAGCACTTAGACTTATATACCATTTCACAGTGCTTTTCAGCCCTCTATAAGCAATTTACTGTGTCAGCATATTGTCCCTAACAATCTGAGTCCTCATTTTACCGACCTCTGGAAAATCAAGTCAACCTTGAGCCGGTAAGAATCGAACTGCCAAACTTCTGGCAGCCAGCAGTCAGCAGAAGCAGCCTGCAATACTGCATTCTAACCACTGTACCACCAAGGCTTATAATAATCCATAGTAAACATCTGGAGCACCACTTGAATACCATAGACATTGACAAAAGCACCATCAGTCAATTGCAAAAGGCAGTTTACTGGAACAGCTTACATCCAGCAATGCTACATGTAATACCATCAAACAATAATTTCTGCCTCTCCCTGGTCTTTGGAAAGAACGTGATAGATGCGTATAAATGCCAATCACAGTCTAAACATCTGGATGATCGTGTGATCATGGATGATGATAATAACAACTACCACTTGTTGGCAGAATGTTACTGAGAATGATGTTTAATTTGCACCTCCTCCTTTTCACAGGAACTTTCCAAGCAGACCGTAGCCATGGCCATGGAAGCAGAGAATCTGGTCAGGAAGTCTTTAGCCATACAACTTGGTCAGAGAAGCAAGGAGAACCTTCAGCAGCAAGCAAAATCAATTCAGGAACAAGTTAAAAAAGTAGAAGCTACACTTGAAGAAGAGTATGTCCTTAAATAGTCATAATATTTGTTTCCTGACACAAGGAATGTATCTTTTTTTGCCTTACATTAGTGCAGTGTTGAGTCTTAAAGACGTTGTAAAACTCTGTTATACAGTAATAACTTATCTATCAGAAATGACTGTTTTAATACCAAGTATGGTGTAAGATCTGAGAAAAAAAGAAAGAAAGAAAGCATCAACTTCCCCTAATTGGAAAAAAAAATACCTTTGGTCCTTTAAGTGTCCTTATAATTGTATGAAGGAGCCATTGTGAATCAAATTTTATGCATTTAGGCTGATTTTTCTTAATGAGAGAAATACACTGAATTGACTACAAAACTAAAGTCATAATAATGCACTTCAATATTCAGTACAGGAATAAAAACAGAAAATTATTTAATAGACACTAGCATAGATAAATAACGTAATTTCCTAAAGTGCCTCAGGGCATTTAGAAAAATCTACTATCAGTCTGCTTTTTAAAATATTTTTCTTGACAGTTCAGCTGAGTGCATAAGAACATAAAATGTGCCTTTCTCTCCCTGAAATGTGCCCTATTCCTTTTTCTCAAGCTATTACAACTGATAGATAAAATGCCTATCTATCTTATTTGTATCCCTTTGTATTTATTCACCAGGATCTGGCTGTTAGAATTTGGAGATTAGAAAGCATTACATTGAGAGCTGCATAAAAGGAAAAAAAATGCAACTTTTATCACAGAGTGAATTTAATGCTTTATATTTTGTTTCATCTTTGAACTTTTGGAGACTTTATTCCCATTTTACAAATAAGTTCATCAGGCTGATTTAATAATTGGTTCAAAATTGCTTGATGCCTGAGCAGAGAATTGAATTATGGTATTTTTTGAATATTTTTTCTAACATTACATATTCTAGACAAAAAACTCTCAGCATTTGCCAGCGAGTTGTTTGCAAAAAAACCCCAAACCCCTGCATTCATTTTTATTATTCTTGTATATTCCTTTTTCTTAAGGCACATAAACAATTGAGTTTATCACATTTAGGGTTGTTAATGTGTTAGAGAGGAGTTACATTTTAACATAACCATTCCCCTGCTTAGTAGTTTAATACGATTTTTTTCCTTGTAGATTTCTTCATCCTATCCATTTGCTCTGTCCTCTCTAAATTATTCTAAAAAGAATAATTGTTTTTCATGTACCCTACTCTTCTTTTGTAATTTATTTAGAAGCTATTTCTCCTTTATTACTTCTACTGTCTCTGAACTGCATTGTGTGACCTTATTTTTTCCCCCCTCTAAAATACCTAAGTAACTGGATTGATCTTGACTCTTTTTACTACAAGTTTAGGACAGATATTTAGTTAAACATAATAAAGCTAGCTGAAACTAGATGGTTGTTATTTTAACAAAATATGCATGCATATCTGCCTGGCTGGTTAAATATTTTGGATATGAGTTTGCACAAATGTATGGTTCAGTTGTATAATTCTATGGTTTCTAATGCATTTGCATACTGTGTAGACTTGCAAAAGGGATTTTGAAAATGCCCAACTTCAATGCAGGCAACAATCTTCTTTATCTGGAGTGATAGAAACTGTATCATCAAAATGATATATTTATCAAATATATCATCAAGAAAGATATATTTATTCTTTTGCTATTTCAGTCATTTTCATTCACACCACATAATTTTGGGGAAGCATTCTTGTTTTCTTCTAATACACAAAAACACAATATATGTGGTTGATCATAATATAATAGTTTGTTAAAACAGATCAAGTGGAAGGGAATGATAATATTTTAACTAGAAGCACAAGTGAAAGGTTTATTAGAAATGTTTGTAAATAAAGCTCAGCATCGGCTCTCATTATAATTTACAGTTACTGCAATCTGATTAGATGTTCCATATAAACTTTCAAGATTTCTCTAAAGTTTAAAATTAACAAATAATTGCATTTTGGGAAACAGTTTTCAATGGTGAAAGTATTAGGAACACAGATAGCTTCAAGGGAAACTATGTGCAGAACTGTACATACAGGTAAACACACTGCCATTTTTTCATCTGCAGTACAAAAATATTTGCTGGATTCGCACAATAAATGTCTTATTAATAAAGCAAGGTATTTTAAACTCTAATTTATCTTGTGAGCTTCAATATTGAGGCATGGATAGAATCATGTATCAGGAGAGCTAAAATTAAACCATTGTGGCTAACAATTAAGTATACCTATCCTATAAAGTTAATATCTGCTTTGGATATTACAACAGTCAGTTTGCATACCAATCAATAAACAAACAAATAAGAATATTCCGTGTAGAATTATATCAACATATTCAGAATCTTCAGTGGTGTTTCTCTGTTTTGTCCTGGCTTCATGATAACTGCGACATGTAGATCAGTATCAAAATTTCAACTCACTTCAGCTCATAACTTTGCACTTGTATTACACCACATTTAAAATGATCACAATCTTTAACTGAAAATAAGCTATTTAAAAACCACCCATGTGGTAGCTGGTAGGTGGTTAATTTCCATGCTACTCTAAAAATACAACTTTGAAAATAATATCTCAGAAGGTGATTTGCTACTTCCCACACCAGTTTTGTTCTTTTCAGAAAATGGAAAATAATATCACTTCCTACACTCTGAAGATGATTAAGACCAGATTCCTTGGATGCTAGAATTTTAAATTTAGAAACAGGCATTTTGTGATTTGGGTTTTTTTTAAATGGCATGCCATTATGTAAGCATTTCCTTAAATTGGACGTGTAAGAGAATTGGCATAGTTACACAGTAATAGAGTGTTAATTTTTTTTCACTAAATATGGTTGATTTTAGTATTAAAACCATGGAAATGGTGAAAAACAAGTGGGATCAATTTGTGAAAAAATTTGAAGCATTGTCCCTCTGGATCAATGAAAAAGAAAAAGCGCTGGATGCCTTGGAAATAACATCATCTTCCCTGGATGTGCAAATCAACCAAATTAAGGTGATTGGTTCGCATTTTATGTAACATTAAATATTGTTTTATTTTCCCCCCTCCATTAGAAATATGCACAGCAGAGGAGTAGGCTTTTAACAGCTACAAACATGCTTTGACATAAAAATACTAAGGCAAATGTTTTGCAAGAGTTTAAAATAAAATACAATTTTTTAAAGTTTTAAATTAAATGAAAAAATTTGGTATATGTGAAAAGTTCAGTGGATTGTTTTTTGGGCAATGCTCTTTACGTGCGAAATATCATCCTGGGTACATTTTCACAGAATGTAGAATGATTTCTATTGTAATCTGTATTGCAGTTACAGTATTTTATTCCAATATGTTAGATAAAATATGTATAATTTTGTGTATTTTCTCAAGTAATGCTGAAATAATAAAGAAATGCCTGGATTCAGTATTGGTAGCTAAACCTTTTTTTTTTTACATACTCTGAGTTCTTTGTATTATATACTAGATTCTATTTCTAGAATTTCTTTATAACTTTCTTGTGAAACTTCTAAGAACTTCTTAAAATAAAAATACTGTTAGTCCAGGTGTAGAGAAAAAGACCTAGAAGTTATTATTTTTTAAATTGATTGTAGTGATGAGAATGGACGCTGACATATAGCAATGGAAGACAACACCTGTGGTGGTGTATAGTGTTCCATGGTATGTTAGGCTTATCTACCTTATGCCCCTCAAAGTACAGATGGAAGATTTGCTTATTTGGCTTAATTATCTGAAATTCAACATGGTGACCTTTATCACAGTATGTGTTGTACTACAGTATTAATATCGAATGCTTTATGTAATATGTATAATAAGATGATTGCCTTTGCAGTAAAGATAAGGTAGTCCTCAATTAATGGCTATAATTAAAACTTGCAATTCTACCGCCAAGCCAACTAACAACCTCAGTGCTGCTTTTGTCATTAAGTGAGACAACATGTGACTGTGATTTGTGATTTTACGCTAGTTTCTCCAGTGACTTTGCTTGTCAGAAGCTAGCTGAGAAGCTTAGCTTACAAATGATAAGCATATAACTGCAGGAATATGGTTGTAAGTATGAGGGCTGCTCATAAAATACTTTTTCAGGTCCTTTACAATTTTGAAAAGTCACTACATAGCACAATCTTTAACTGAGGGGTACATATACATCATTTTAAGATAAAATGGTAATTTATATAATAATAACCAACAAAACACTTCTATCTGCCTCATCAAGGCTTTCTTACATTAGGGTCAGCCACAATTTTGAGTGAAAAATGTTCTAGCACCGTGATCATAAAATGCATAGGAGAGAGGCAGTTGGTATTTAGGAGTGTTGGTAGAATAACATTTCTTTTAGGAGGGTGGGAGCATATATAATTACAGTATCATTATTCATCCATAATTTTTTAATGTGGAAATATAAAATATGGCTACTGATGGATTTAAGTTAAAGTAAGTAGATCTCACAGAACTGTCTCATGTTAATGAGATCTTTTCTGATAGTTCTCTCCTTGTTCTTTACCTCTAATTGAGAATAAAATTAGCTTTTTATAAATCTTTTAAGTTTTTAAAGATAAATGATCCACATGAATAAATTCCATTGTACTAATCTATAAAGCTACAGTTAGAAATAGCTTTTCCTCCTTAAAATACATCAAAAAGGGTACACTTTTGCTTTAGCATATAATAAAGCGGGGAAAAGTATTGAATTATTTAAAGGGAAGAATACCAATTGTCTCCATATATTTACAACTATATGATCTTTCCTGAAAAGTAAGTAAATAAATACAATTCAAATGAAAGATATGCATGAAGTTGTATGTGAATATATTATAAACAATGTAATTTACATTACATAATAGTAGAGCATGATCTTAAAAATAAAGTTTCTATCATAAGGGGAACTCTCTCTGTGAACTCTCCTCTTCTGCAGTCCCAACATGATAAATCCTACCATTTGTAAGAGTAATCCAGTCTTCAGGATCTGAAGCAACCTGAGATGAAGCTTTTTCTGAGAACAGAAACTCTGTTCTATTTGTAGCTAAAATCAAGACATAATATCTTATATACTGTATTTTTTTCAATTAAGGATGCTTTCGCTCAAAGTATCTTTGCTGTTTAGAGTAATTCTAAAAATCATATTTTAGGGCAATCATAAATAATTAAACATAATCACTTGCATTTTGTTTTATATTGACTTTATATAATTTTATCATCATGGCTTTCTTCAAAGATCTATAGCCATTGAGGAATACAATGTAAGTTTTGTTAAATATCTCTGTTCAATGTCACAAAACCTACAGTACCATTGGCAAAGGCTAACACTGTAGTTTATTTCATTTTGAGGGAAGATAACACTTTTTCTGACTTTAATAATTTCCAATTCACTTGATAAAGTTGGTTCTGTCTCTTTTCTGAAATTCAGCCAACTAGTTGACCTTCTTCTGTCCAAAGTGGCAGCAAGCTTTTATCAGAATGTTGATGGCTATAATTCAAAAATAGTCAGGGATAGGATCTAAAATGGGTTTGACTTTGTGGAGGGAGATCAATAATTTAAAGGGGCAAAAGGAGTGTTTATGTCATTCAGTTCCCCCACCACCAACAACTTAAATTGTTTCCTAGCCCCCAAACAACTGGAAAAGAATAGCAGTGGGTCACATGCAGCCTGTGAGCTCACATTTTGCACACTTACTTATAACAGTATAAAGAGAGGTGGATCAAGAATCTAAATTAGCCTAGACCTGTTTTCTATGTTACAGTGAATTCAGTGGAAAAGGTGTTGTTTTCCAGCAGAATGCATATTGCTGTGATCAGCGTGGATTAATTATTGGTTAAAAAAATAGAAACTATTAATTGTGTGTTTTACTTTTCATTTACTGCACGTTCGGCTTAAAAAGCCAAATAGCTAATTCATGTTAATCTGGATGTTCTCATAAACTAACAGGTTAGCCAATACTTACTATAATTAGAGCAAAGCCAAAGAATTCTGTTGAACAAAGCACCTACAGTTAATTGTCCCAAATTAAAAAAAAAATATGGAGTACATTTATATCAGCTATACTGAATTAGATAGAGCTAATAAGATATTTGATTACAAGAATGTACAAGAATGATGATTACAAGAATATTAATAACCAGTGTTTCTCCTAAATTACATGGAGATATAATTGATAAGTACTAATAGTTTATTAGAATTTGAATCAATTGCAAAGTACTCCACACAAAAATTCGTGACATTGCTATATGATATACAATTGTCTGATTACTATAAAATCATTTACGAAATGAAAATTGTGTTATATATGGAAAAGAATGAACACATGGTTGTAAGAAAAGTAGTTAAGTTCAATAATTACTGTATGTTTTATCAGTAACATAGTTAAACTTGATACTGTAATAAATGCATGAATTAATTAAGTATACCATGATACATACAGGTATTCGTTGTATGTATCAATAGTGCCCTTTTTTTGCTTGATGCAAAAGTGATTTCCATGTAATGTATGAAACAATCCATGATGTGGCTTCTTTATGTACACTTATTTACATTTTAGGCTGTTAAGAATGAAATATCTGATAAGGACAACGAAATCCCAAAGCTAGAAGAGGATGCTCAACTTTTCTCCCCTTATCTTACTTCTGGAGAATCAGCACACATTAAAGCCAAGATGACACAAATTAGGAGATACTGGGAAGAATTCAGAGACCATACAGAGAATTTGGAAGGAACCATCGCAGGAAGGGCATCGGTGCAGCAAAGATTTGAGGAAAACTTTAGAAAGGTAGAACACATCGATTTTTTCTAGGCCATTCAAAAAACACAATGATAGTTGAGTGCTAAGCCATATTAAGACACAAAGGGTCTACAGGTAGTCCTTGACTTACAATTCATTTAGCGACCATTCAAAGTTACAACAGCACTGAAAAAAGTGACTTATGACCATTGCAGCACCTTCCTGGTCACGTGATCAAAATTCAGATGCTTGGCAACTGGTTCCTATTTATGGTAGTTGCAATGTCCCAGAGTTCATTTAATCCTCTTTTGCAACCTTCTGACAACCAAAGTCAATGGGGAAGCCAGATTCATTTAACAACCTTGTTACTAATTGAACAACTGCAATAGTTCACTTAACAGCTCTGGTAAGAAAGGTTGTAAAATGGGGCAAAATTCACTTAACAAATGTCTCACTTAACAACATAAATTTTGGACTCAATTGTAGTCATAAGTCAAGAGCTACCTGTATTTAAATACTGTTTTAAATATAATGAAGAATTCTGGAAGTTGAAATCCACACATCTTAAAACATGCAAAGGTTGATACACATTGATTGAAGTATTTGCTTCAAAAATAGTTCCTTCAAAATCCTTCATGGGTAAAATGGTAAAATGCTAAAATTAAATCTAACATATGGTAAAATAGATTGGTTGGAGACAACCAAATAATAAATATACCTCTCTGTATTATGAAAGATTTTCACTTTGTATTTTTATTAACCATGATCTAGAGTTATATCCAAATCAAGTTGTTTTTAAAGTATGGATTGCTTGAAAAAAAAGTCAAATTAATAATTATTTGAAATTGGATTTCTTCAAACCATAGTTAGATTCCTTTAAGAAGCTTGTGTGGAGGATGATGTGTGAGAAGTGGGAGAGAAAATATGCTGTTCTGAGGCTTCCTGTGATTTATTCTGTCAGAACAAATTGTGATTTATCATGATGTCAGTCAATCAAATATTTATTGTGGTCATCCTTCTAGTAAAAAATAATCCTTCTAGTCAAGAATATTGTTACTATAAACTTCTGTTTTAAGCAAACTTGCCTGAGGCTAAATTCTCCCATATTTTCCTACCAAGTTAGCATATATTTCTGCTATATACACACACACATACAAACGTGCGCGCGCACACACACACACACACTCACACACAGAGTACTGGGCAAAAATGCTGTATATTAGGAATACTTTCAGAAATAGAAGTGTTAAGAGTCTATTTTTATCAATTAACAAAATGGAAAGGAGATGAACAGAAAATAAATCCAAATCAAATCAATATTTATTGTGATCATCCTTTGCCTTCAAAACGGCATCAGTTCTTCTAGGTACACTTGCACATAGTTTTTGAAGGAACTTGGCAAGATTTCTTTAAGTTTGTTCCAAACATCTTGCAAAACTAACAATAGCCTACAAGTGTAGGCTGCCTCAAATTCTTTTCTGTTTTCATGTAATCCTAAATAGATTCAATGATGTTGAGATCAGGGCTCTGTGGGGGCCAAATCATCACTTCCAAGACTTCTTGTTCTTCTTTACATTGAAGATAGTTCTTAATGGTATTCTGTTTGGGACTGTCGTCCTGCTGCAGAATAAATTTGGAGGTGATCACACGAGAAAATGACTAGTCCAAGATTACCCAGATGGCTTTGTGCTTAAGGCAAGACTAGAACTCACAGTTTCTAAACTGATGCCTTAACCATTCCACCATATTGACTCTCATCTTTAGCATAAGATATTGTTATTGATATTTAATATTTAATAGTTAATTGCATTAACTGTTATTACAGAAATATCAGCAATATTACACTCTCAGACCATATTGACTTTATGAACTATTGCAATTCATAAGATATACTCTGAAGAATCCCAGTTTAATTATTTAAAATGATAGAAAATGGCAATGTAACCTTCTTTCTTTCTCTTCTTCCTTTTCCTCCTCTTCTTTTGTTTTATTCATTCAGATTCAAGAAGACTTAAGCAGTTCTGAAGCCAAACTGATGGAGTTTGATATTTCGTCCTGTTCATTAGCAGAAACTTATAAGGCCCTCCAAGACCTTACGGTAGTAAAACTTAGAACTTTTTGTTTTCTACTTTTATCACTTGTTTGACAGGATCAATATAGTCAGAATTTAGCAAATGAAGAAATATGACGTTTATGTGGTCAACAACTAGTTGTTGTGGCCCATGTTAAAAGCTGCACTTGGATAGTTGCCTTAAGCCTGTCTTTTACATGCACAATATGAAACATAGACAATTTTTAAATTAAGAAAAATTGTATTCACAAATTGGGAAATAATGTACTACAGCTAAGCTGTATACTTTCTAAAATTGCTTGTATTAAATCACTTGAAATAGAATTGTAACTTTTTATTATTACATTGCAATATTGTGCTTTGTATTACACAGGATCTCTCACAAGATCTGGAAAAAATAAACCAAGCACTGACTTCTTTATCATCTTGCTGTCGCAAACTTACAAACAAAGAAAAAGCAAATCAAGATATTGTCATGCTTCAGCAAAAACATGAAAATATTATGAAACAAGTGAAAGAGAGACATGACACTTTAGAGACTCATCTGGTACAATGTCAGAGGTAAAAAGTACCCTATGTTCTCTTCAGCTACAGAAGTTTTTGCAGATTTAAAAAATATTTTAGTAGCACTGGATTAACTGAATTATTTATTTATTATAATATTCCACTAGATTGGAGAAGGAAATGTCTACCTTTTTGACTTGGTTAGAGAAGTGTGAAACTGCAGTCAGACCTACAGAACAGCATGTTTCTGCTGACAAAGTTAAACTAGAAAATGAACTACAATTACTTCAAGTAAGATTTCTGGGTTGGCAACTAAAATGTTTCCCTAATTTTATAGTGGCTTCATTTTTATAAAATTACATGGAACTTTAGCAATGGTAATAACTCTCTGTTGAGTATTTGAAATTAAACAAACCAGAACATAATTGAATAACTAATTCCTTGAAAATAAGTCAATGTATTGAATTTGGTTAATAACTTAATAATTTGTGCACTGCAAGTCTAGTAACATAAAGCTATATCCTCCTTTCATTGATTTTTTTTTGGGGGGGCGTCTTTTAATGACCCAGTAATCCCTTGCATAGGGGTGGAGTTGGGCAGTTGAATGGAGCTGAGTGATTACTGGCCAGATGCCCTTCCTGTCACCAATGCAGAATTCACAGCTGATATTTACTCATTGTGCCCAGAGAGAGAAATATCTGCCACTACCTAGGATTGAACTCACAGCTTCTTAAGTGTGAGATGAAAGCTCCACCTCTATAGCTCCACCACTGCACCACTCAGTCTCCTTTCATTGAATGAGACATAAAAACAAAACTTTGTATATTTATTGTTAGCCTTGCAGTTTCTGTGAAGTAAATTCAATAATTTCTTATATTTCAATTTGAAAAGGTAATTCACAATGTATTTTTCAGTCTTTAAACCATCATTCAGTTGCCTTTGTAAATTAGGTGAATCCATCTCAGTTGTTTCCAGAGGAATTTGTTCTTCATAGAAAGTTCTCGTTTTAGTAAAGAGTTAAAATGCTGAAACACTTCAGGAGCTCATAAAACGATGTTTCCTTTAATGTAGCCATCATATGCTGGGGTCATTGGCCTTCAAGGTTTTGTTTTACAATTGGTTTGTAAACAAGACACCTTTCCTACAGAAGAGGCTCTTTCTATTCACTCTTCCAAAAAGAAAAGTCACTTTCCATTTAAATGTTTATTCTAGTCCTCAGTTTTTTTGCGAGGCAAGTAAAAATCAGTAAAGTTCGTAAACATTTCTAAATATTATAACCTCAGAAATAATGAAAAACATCAAAGAAAGACAACTGCTTCTGAAGAAAGTCTCCTTTTAACTGAAGAAGAAATTGTAATGCAAAAAATGTATGAGAAATGAGGAAGATCAGTTCTAGTGTTCCTAAGTCTGAAGCCTAAATTAAGAGATTTAGCTTCCATGTTTTTGATAGCTTGGTTATAGTTTTCAAATGTATAACAAGCTACACAGTTTCAAAATGACACAAATGACTGTTTTCCTAGCCGCAGTCAGGGTACCATCTTGAATCCTCCTGAAGATTTCTGTAAGTATTCTTATCTAAGAAAAATTCCCCGATTTCTGTTGGTCACCATTGGGGAATAAATAGTAGAATCTTTTATTGATGTGTCAATCTAATAAAATTACATAATACATTTGAAACTCATATTGGACTGTGTTTTACTTCCTTTGTGTGTTTTCAATATTGGTTTTTGGAAACAAATTCTGAGCAAGCTTCTGTAGAATTTCAGCAACTAGATTGAAAATTGCAAAAGCACCTTCCCTGAAATTAGGCACTAAGACTCTTGCATATATTTATACTTGTTGTAGACTTTTTTTATTGTTGTTATTTTATACTTGTTTCTTAATGTCTGTGCTATATAAGCTATTATCTAATGCATATCTTTTTATATTTCTCAGGATTTGAAAAAGGATATTGCATCTTATGATTCGCATTATACCAGCCTCTTCCAGTTGAACGAGACGCTATTTAAAGCAAGTTGCAGTGAAAGTCTGAGACCAGTTAAAAAAGAATTAGAAAAAGTTGATGAAAGATGGAAAATTCTACCTCAGACCATTAACAGGAGGTTTGTATTTATGTAGTAGTGCTTAATGATCCAGACATTATGACCAACCTAATAGAATACAAATCCACAAGTTTCATTACATGTCCATAGAAATAGGCCTACATAATCTAAACATTACAGAAGGTTTATAGAAAATAAAGGAAACCAATAAATCCTACCAGATGTGGAGTCACTGCAATTTTCCTTCTTCTTTTTTGGAAGAAGCTTCAACCTGATTTTTTTCTTTTGAGCCATAGAGGCCATAGAGTCTCTCTTCTGCAACCACAGCGAAGGGTCTATTTCTCTAGTTTGCTTTATAGATTTGATGTTTTTCCAAGCAATATAGTGATTAGTTCTAATGTTATGCTAAGTCTTGTTACGGCTTGGCATTATGTGTAAACCTAGCTAGGATTATCCCCACATTCAGATTTCCAAGTTGGGATATAGTTCCAGATGTTTTTGTTTGTTACTGCCTGGATGTTCTCTAGAGAAATGAATAATGAAAGTAATATTGATTATTTGTTTACTGTGTCTATTGTCTACTGTGCTTTTCTTCACTTTCTTTTCCTGTCTATGGTTTAATCTTATACTCTAGTATAAAATGAGATAACTTGGAGAGGGCCATGTGTGTGTGTGTTTGTGTGCGTGTGTGCGCAAATGACTCTGCCAGGACCTTACCATTATCATTACAGTTGTTCATTGTAATAATTTTATATACATTGAAGGTTGAATTAATCACCTTTTGGATTTTTGTGCATTTCTTATTTCCCTATTTATAGTCATGTGAAATGTGTATAAACATATATCCACACACATTATCACACACACATTGACATATAATTTTTATTGCATCTTGTTAACTAGAACTTAATTCAGTTCTTATGACATGACATTAGTCATTGAAGATCCAAAAGGTTGTATGTTTCATGTGTTTTTAGTTTTTAGTTTTCCTGCACCACCACAATATATAGTAACTGATTCTCTGAAAATGTCTATTTATTTAAATGTTATTTATTTCCATTTAAATTCAATTTATAGTTAGAATTCTCAGACTAAATGTGCATTATAAAAGCAACTACAGAACCTAGCCAATGAAAATATATCCTGTTCATTATGATGCTTTGGCTATTATATTATGCTTGCTTTCATTTTGTTTTGTATTTTCTGATTAGGTTTCTTAATTCTTTTTTGGTGGATTATTAGCTGCCCAGCATCATATATAAAATCTTTGGCCATATAAATGATTTAAATTAACGAATTAAATAATCCCATTATTAAGTTAACAGGTTAAAAGAAGAAGAAAGCTTGGAAGGCTGTTTAAAAATCAAGTTGCACAATGAGTGATTTGCATCATTTTTTAATTGGTCTATTTTCTGTTTCAGAACTTTGGTGTACTTTAAGCAGGGCCCTTTCAGTACATCTGGGGATCTGTAGAAATATGGAAGGATATGCAAAAAACATCTCCTGAGATTTATTAATAATTTGAATAGAGATAATGTATATATGATTGTGCCATGTTTTTTAAAGCATAATCTTATCTGAGTTGTATGGATCTTCAATTCCCTGGATAGATTGCTATATTACATCATATGGCCTTTTTGTTGTATTGTTTTGTTGTTCGTTGTTACTGTTCATTGTATTGTTGCACATATCCTCAGGCATAAAGGCAAACCTAGTATTCTGACAAATTTCACCCTTTTCTAGTTCTGAGGTTTTAAAAGCAAAAACTATTGAAAGTTCTGGTGAAAGAGTAAATGCTATATACTTACTAACCCTGGTATCTTCTAGGATAATTTTCCTGCAATCTGTGCTTGATGAACACAGACAGTATGATGAGCTTCTCCTCAATTTTTCTGAATGGATCAAGCAATTTCTTTGTAAACTACAGCTAACATCAGAGATTGATATAACTGATCAACAGCCTGCTATATGTCAAAATAAGGTAAAATAATTCATAATGAACCAAATGAAAACATTTCACCATAGAAGTTCTGGGACATCTTTAGTAGAACACAGGCTCTTCCTCATAAGTACCTCCATCCCAAAGAACTATCTCCATCCGTCCGGTTATTTCTCAGAAATTACAATGGCAGTATAAAGAGAGGTCTTTTTTCTTCTTTGCATTCTGTCTCCTGCTCTCAACCAAAGTGCAGGGTGAGCTTTGCAACTTGACAATTTCCAAACTGCTATTGCAATAGCAAGAGATATACATCTCATGTCACTAAGCAAAGGCTTACACATTTAAAAAAAAATCTTTCTCTTGTTCTTATAGGAACATAAATTAGAAGTGGAAAGAAAAGACAAAGAGCTACAGAGTCTGAAGAGCCATGTTGAAAAGTTGTGTTTTTTTACTCAGCCAGAAGATCACAGTGTTTTCCAAAATAAGGTTGAAGACTGTCTCCAGTTGTACCAAGGGGCTGATCAAGTAATCAACTGCCGTCAAGATGTTCTTCCCCATCTCAAGGCCTTTTTAGAGCTTCATATCTCTGCATCACATGTACTTCACCAGTTGAGACAAAAGGTAGAAACAATGAAAAACATAGACAAGTCAAAATCCGAAATGCTGAAGAAGAAGCTAAGTGAGGTCGTTCAAGATGTCAACAAACTGGAATCTACAGCAGCCAGTTTAGATGTATCCCTTACTAAAGCCCACTACCATCTAAAACAAGGAAGCTCTCAGCAAAGGAGTTCCAGCAGTAACATGGCTGACAGTGTCTGTATAGAACTGGAATCCATTCAGTCTTTGCTTGGATCTAAGCAAAGTGAAGCAGAGGCCCTTAGTGCTCTGTGTTCATCCATCCTAAAGCGTAAGGAACATCTCTTAAAACAAATTGAAGATCTTGAAGAAAGGGCGGACAAGGAAGGACTGAAAGAACCAAACCTTCAAGAAGTTCAGCAAAGGTAAACAGAAATCACAGCAGGTTCCCAGCAGCATTGGATTTATAATAACTTGTTTCAGTAAGCAAGCATCTGTTTCTTAGTCAAAACCTCATTTTGTGTAGTTTCACTAATATTGGACCCAAACTGCTGCACCCAGACTGATTTCTATATTTGCTGTGTATTTATGCTCTTCCCTCATCCTGTAAACAATGCTAAATTTAAGTAGTTGTAATGACTAGGCATCTTCAGACCAAGGATTGAAAGAAATTGTGTACATATTTTGTTACTATTTTCAATAAAGCCTAAAAATAATAGCACACATAGTAATTCTGGAATGAAGTATAGATTGGACCATTTTTTCCTACAAAGATTTTTTCCTCTCATTTGTTGGATTGGTATTGTACACTAAGCTAAGAGCAGACAAATAAGAGTTGAAGATAGTTCTAACTATAATCCTTGATATGGTCAGGCTGGGTAGCAATAATGGCTTGTTATATAAAGTGCTTTTTATTTGTTTGTTTTGTTTATATATTGTATTTCAAGATTGCCCATCTTATCCACAGAGTGACACTGTGTGTCTTGTTAGCTCTTAAGGTATAAATCCTGATTCAGTTAATCAAAACAGAAATGACGGTACCATAATGCTTTGCATGTTACAATTTCCTTTTTTAGTAGGCGTGTATTTTGGCGAGTAAATATCCACTATATTGTTGTTCCTTCAAGACACCTAGTAATTGCCTGGCAAGTCCCTGCAATCTGGCAAGATTTTTAGAAGGGGTTTTTCAGCACCTTCTTCCTAGTTAAAGGCTTCTAATATAATCCTTACATCCATTATATAGTTTGACTGCAATATTTGCTTAGACAGTTCTGTGATTACATTACTTGTGGACTGGAAACATTGACACTTTTCCTAGTAGATGATTTATAACTCTGTGTATTCCCTAGACATAAATATAATATCAAAAGTCTAAACTCGTATTTGTATTATGAAAAGAAATATTGATATGCTGGGGAAATACTCTTTTTTAAACTTATTTATTTTTGGCTGTAAGTGCAATGTATAAACTTAAACAATTATCTCAACCACTACTTAATGTAGACTGATTTTGAACTGTGAATATTGTGGTTGATGCATCTAATCTAATTAAAATATTTTCCTCCATGTGCTGCTTTTTGTAACACCAGAAGAAGAGATCAGGATAAATCTGATCCTTTTGTGCTATGTTAATGGGCCCTGATAAAACAGTACTATGATGTCTAAATATAGTAGTTCAGATGTTAGTGTTTATGTGTAAGAATATAATGCAACTGAAGCAGAGACTATTACATAGATATTATTAAACATTTCTTTAAGTTTTCCAAAGCAAAGTTTGAAAGTGTGATATAAGGTTATAGATTTTTTAGTAATAGTTGTATTGATAGAAATGCTAAAACTGTTATCAGTCAAGCTTCTAGAAAAATTCTATTAATATAATCACAGTTTCCTCCAGAGTTTCCTTAAAGATGCTGAAACAGATGAGCATGCTATATTTATTTTGTAATAATGGACACAGAAGCAAATTAAAAATATAGTTAATGTTTTGTTTTACAGGTTAAGGATTTTTAACCAGCTGGACGATGAACTAAATTCTCACCAGCATGAATTGAAATGGCTAATGAGCAAAGCAAAGCAAATTGCTTTAAAAGATAATCATTTTGCCCCAACAATTGACGAAATTAATTGTTTGGAAGCAACTTGGGATGATACAAAGAAACTAATCCAAGAAAGGTAAGTTAGTTATTTACTTATTTATATGCCATTATGTCAAGTTTAACTCTTAGTTTTATCAGCCTCTTAATCAGCTTTTAGTAATAATATATACATAGATCTGTTGTAAAATCACTGAGAATGCTTATATTTGGGACCATGAACATAATTTTAAGAGCATATACTTCTAGGACAAAGAGAACAGTATACTGGAAAAGCCTAGAGTAGTCCTTCCTTCTCTAAAGTTTTATTTTTCAGCTGCGAGTAGGTAGAAATGTAAGCAATACTCATATCAGATAACTTGCTAATTGCTTACTGTAATATAATTGCATTACTTTAACTCCTGCTATGTATATTTCAGTTTTCTAATGCCATACATAGATTGTAGTAAATATCTCATACTTATGAAAGAATCAGAAGAATGAAGTCATAATCCAGTAAGAAATGTTACCTATCAAACCAGCGTCAGCCATCAAAATATGCTGTGGTGTTAATGTCACAGTGATTCTTTCCATTTCAGGCAGGAGCAGTGCTGCATCCTTCTTGATATTATAAGACAGTATCACACTCTGAAAAGTGCAGTTTCTAAAGCAATGGAGGTTGCCAGTGCTGTAACAGTGGCCAGAGCCATGCTAAAAGACCAGGGAGATGTGCGAAGGGCCTTATCAAAGGTACTTTTAAAATATCTTTGTCTTAAAAAAATGTTTGTGGAATGTATATTAATTTCTTAACCAATTCCTCAAATCTTCACTTTTGAGGACGGATCTTTATTTCTTTGCAATGAGTGGTTAGTTTTTAATTAAAATGAAATGAGCAGAGGACATATTCAAAGCAAAATTGAGGTATGTTCACAGAAAAGAATATTACCTCCAAAGTCAGATATAGCCACAGGAAGGCCGCTTAAGTATAATGCTCCACTTCTATTGGTGAATGAAAATCAACTTGACTGTTTTCTTCCCTGGTATAGACCATAGCAAAGAACTCCCACAGCAAGGACTTTCCCTGGTTATTTAGGCCTTCTTTAGCTTCTTTGAATTCAGGTTCTCTTAGTGCCATAATGGTGAACTTATGGCATGCGTGCCAGAAGTGGCACATAGAGCCACTTCTGCTGGCATGTGAGAGATCTCCCGGGAGAGCTCCATTGCACATGCACGTATGTCCCCCACCAGCCACCTGATTTTCATGCATACATGGGGGGAGACATGCAGATAGGAGACACATGTGCATGCACAGAGGCATATGGCATATGGGAGGTTTGCATGTGCATGCACAGAGGTGTGCAGTGTGCACACAGAGGTGTGCAGTGTGCACACTGCATCATGGGTTGCACTTTGGGTGCACAACATGGAAAAGGTTAGCCATCACTGTCGTAGTGCCTCCTCTTTTCACATCCTACAATGCTTCAAGCTTATAGCCAGTTCTGTATGATGCTATATTTAGTTGTTATTGAATTGTTGAATAGTTGAATAGTACTATTGTACTATTGAGTTACAATAGTAGCTACAGGCCAACATTAACAATAATTCTTGAGCAGTGAGTGAGATAAGATGGACTTGGAATTTTATGACTTATCCTAAAAACTTTGTACCGCTGCAGTATGCAGGAATGTTTTCTTTTTTCAGTAAAGGATTGCGGTCTAAAATAAATTAAGGAGGATAGATGGTGAATCTATTTATGCTGTGGATAACAATAATATGTTCCTATTTGTAGCATGAAGCAGCCAGGAACGAGCTGAATGATAGACAGACTGAACTGGATGCCTTCACTAACAAAGGAAAACACCTCATTGCAGAGCTGAAAAAGATACCGAACTGTGATGCTCAGATGATAAAAACTGAAGTGGACAGTACCGTGGACAAATGGCTAGATGTGAGTGGTACAGTATATTTGAAATAAAGTTTGGATAGCTGAATGTTCCAATAAATACAAACTAGAATAAAAGCTTCTTGTGAGAAATAGAATACAGGTAATCCTTGACTTACAACCATTTATTTAGCAACCGTTCAAACTTATAATGGCACTGAAGAAAGTGATTTATCACTGGTCATTACACAACTGCTACAACATTCCCATGGTCATGTGATCAAAATTGGGTACTTGGTAACCAACACATGTTTACAACAGTAGCAGTGTCTTGGGGTCATGTGATCACCATTTATGATGTTCCTAGCTGGCTTCTGACAAGAAAAATAAATGGATTCACTTAACAACTGTAATGAACCATGTCAAAAAGGTTGTAAAATTGGGCTCTTGACAAGTGCATTGCTTAGCAACAGAAATTCTGGTCCCAATTGTGATCATAACTCAAGGACTATCTGTACTTTATTCTAAAAAACTTTTCTCTTAGACAGAATTTGGATATTATAGTATAACACACATTGCTATAATTATCAGCAGCTTGCTTAAGCTGACTTTAACTATGAATTGTTGAATAAGCTACGGTGATTTTGTTTCCCTATAAAGCTAAGGCAGAACAATTAAACCATACTATAATTTAGCATTTTGAATATCTTCTCATTTTAAAACAACTTCTGCTCTCTTTTTATCATGGATTTTAATCCATTACTACTTCAGTCAGTATCTTGTGAGTATAATTACTAGCAAGTTGAATCTTGCAGGAGTAATTTGGAAATAAATTGTTTTTTCTGTATTTCACATAAAATTATGTGGTTTGTGATGTTATGGCTCAATTTTAACATAAATACGTTTGTTTTTCTTTTCATAATTAAGAAAAATGTGTTTATGAACCTGGCCATTTCTATTATTAATTTCCCAATTCATAGTTAAGGCACCAATTACACATCTATTTTAGAAGATAGTTAATTGAAGATTTTTATTTAATAGTAGTTTAGTTGGGAAATTGGATTACAAATGTGTTATAAAATTTTAAGAATTAGAGCAATTTTGAAAAAATAAGTTTATTTCATTTTTGTCACACTTCTTTTTCACATTTGATGAAAATGATACCACCTGCCCAACCACAAACAATATTCTAATGACCAGGGGTGGGAGATGTTAGCCTCACCAAATAGTTAATAAATTAATGACAACTCATGACCTCCATCAATTGAGAGTTCTTTAATCAAATAATAGTCTAATTATCATGTTGCTAATGGAAGGAGGAGAGATTCTGGGGCCCTCAGCTTTGGAGCCCAATAGGACTTGATCCTTTCTCCCTTGCTATGTAAAACCACTGTGTAAGATGATAGTCATTTCTGCACCTTCACTGGACAGGCAATGTGGTGGATGTTCTGACCAGATACCTACAAGCTACTAGAGTCTGGATGGGTAAAACTAGACCCAAACTAAACCAGAGCAGTTGATTATAAGCGATGCCCCACCCTCCTGACATCCAGATGATTCATCTCCTTGCTGGGCTTCAAGGAGTTTTTGATGACATTTCTCATTAGGAAAGTATTGGAGACCATTAAGATGGACTTGCCTTTATTAAAGGTAAAGATAAAGGTTCCCTTGCACATATGTGTTAGTCATTCCAGACTCTAGGGGGCAGTGATCATCTCCTTTTCAAGGCAACTAAACACTGAAGGCGCTGTTACCTTCCCACCAAAGTGTTCCCTATTTTTTTACTTGCATTTTTATGTATTTTTGAACTGCTAGGTTGGCAGAAGCTGGGACAAGTAATGGGACTTCATCCTATTACGTGGCACTAGGGATTTGGACCGCTGAACTGCCAACCTTTTGATCGACAAGCTCAGCGTCTTAGCCACTGAGCCACCATGTTCCTTTTGCCTTTGTTAAGTAGTGCCGTTAGGGAATGTTTGTTTTGTAGATTATTATTTTTTAATGTTGTTATCACTTGATGTAAATTACTTAGAGCTCTGTGGAAATGAGTAGCTTGCAAGGTACAGTGGATGGAATAGAATGAAATGATGTATTCTCTTTCATTGCTTAACAGGTTTCGGAAAAAATTGAAGACAACATAGATAAGTTGAGCGTTAGCGTGACTTTGTGGGAAGACATACTAGCCATCCGTGATAATATTGAAGGATGGTGCAATAACACCATCTCACAGTCGAATGATATCATACACAACTTGGCGAGCTGTCAAGGAACTGAAGTTTTCTTGGATGAATTTCAGGTGCCATAATACACAATATTTATTATTTCCAATTTTAAATTCTTAGCACATGTTAAGATTAGAAGAATTGAGTATAATATGAGTAGACAGTCTAAGCTATGTGCTTATATTTTTGTAGCAGTATTGCCCCTAATTGTAAAAAGTAATGTTTAATAAATAGTGGCACATTGAAGACTTCTGGAATATGCAGTTCATCTATTTGCATATTACAGAATTATTCTATTATATAAGATTCTATAAGAATTATTCTATTATATATTCTATAAGTCTTCTAGTCCAACCCCCTTCTCAATCTACAAATCCTATACAATTTCACACAAATGGTTGTCCAATATCTTCTTAAAAACCTCCAGTGTTGGAGCATTCACAACTTCTGGAGGCAAGTCATTCCGCTAATTAATTGTTCTAATTGTCAGGAAATTTATCTTTAATTCTAGGTTGGTTGTCTCCTCGTTTACTTTCCATCCATTGCTTCTTGTCCTGCCATCGGATGCTTGGGAGAATAGGTTGATCCCCTTTTCTTTGTGGCAGCCCCTTAGATATTGGAACATTGCTCTCATGTCTTCCTTAGTCCTTCTTTTCATTAAACTAGACATAGCCAATTCCTGCAACTGTTATTCATATGTTTTAGCCTCCAGTTGTTCTTCTCTGTACTGTTTCTAGAGTTTCAACATCTTTTTAATATCGTGGCAACCAAAACTGGATGCAAGTGTGGTCTTACCAAGGCATTACAGAGTAGTACAAACACTGTTCTTTTTACTGGCCATTGAAAGTTACAATAGTGCTGAAAAAGTAACTTTACACTGCCCCCTACACTTACAATTGTTGCCATGTTCCTCTGGTAACATGATTGAGACTTGGATTCTTTGCAACTATCAGTTTTTTATGATTGTTGCAACCTCCCACATTTACCTCATTACTATTTGTACACTTCACAGCCAGCTCCCAACAAGCAACATTAATGAGGAAACCAGACTATAAAATCACAAGTCGCAGTCAAGAGATGTCTCATTTAACAACCATCTAACTTAGCAATTGAGTTATTGGTCCCAATTGTGATAATTAAATGAGGACTGCCTGTACACAGAGTGGTATAACTCTTTGTGGTATTTCTTTCGGTTGGAGCAAGAGTGTGCCAGGAACAATATATTTATATTTGCTATATTCCAAGTGCAATCTTTTATATTTTCCTTACCTGAATAATGGCAAATGTTAGCGTATGACAAAAATTGACACGTTCATTTCCCCCATGTGTTCCTTTGCAGTCTCAGATGAAGCACAAAGAAGAGAAGTTGGAGAAATTGACTTCGAACATATATGAGCTTAAAAAATCGGTAAATTCCGAAGAACTTCCTCCAATTCTTCTGGTAAGATAGCCTTTTCCGATTGGGGGGGAGGGGTGTGAAGTCCAGGAAATCAGGAGTCCAGAAAATTAAAATGAATATAGGTTTACTGTATACTAATGCTCTGTACATGAATCTGATCTTCTAAAGGTTAAAGGAAATAGGTGGTAAATAAGAATCAGTGGAATTCAAGGTGGGTAAGACTTAAATCTCTTGTGGGTGCAAGAAGACTCAAAGCCGATGTCATATTTGACCCCTCCCTTGCATTCTGTCTGGTTATCTCCTATACTGGACATGGTTTTGGCCTGGAACCTTTTTCCCTGCAATTTTTTAGGGTGGTAGAAAAAGAGGTTAAAAGGCAAAATACATATGTTTCTATAAGAGTTCAGATATGTAAGTTCTGCAGAGCTCAGGCATTCATTTCACTCTTTAAAATCTCCCCAACAACCCTATATTAGAGGAAGTATAAATTGTTAATCCATTGGATCAAAGGTGATCTGAAGGCTTTTGTAATCTACAATTTATTTGGAGTACTGGATAAAAGCATTCCATTTGATAAACATTGTTTAAATCAATAACAATATTTTTGGAAATTTTCCAGTTAAAAGATTATATTCAAAGACAGAATTTACCCATTATGTAATCTCTTCTAGGACATAGCTACTGATTTTGATTCTTCTATTATACATAGTCTTGTTGTGAAAATTTTCCTTTAAAAAAAGCATTGTATGAAACAATATAGTATATGCATAATTTCCAGCATCGTAATCAAATTCATTTATAAATTTATGAAATTTATTTGCCGCCCATTTCCGTTCCCATGATCCTTCTCAAAAACCATTCTGGAAGCAAAATGGGAAACTTAAAAATAAAGTGGCAGCTTTTACATATACAAAATCTATTAGAAATTCAAAAGTAAATAATCAATACAGCTTGTATATGATTTAGTAAGTGTCCACGCATACATATTTGATAGCAAAGAGATACAAGTGAGCTCTAATGATTTTCCACTTCGTTTATGATTAGCCATATTGATAAATACCTATAAATTTTTAGGCTTACAGAAAGTGCTAGAGAAGTCGATTTCATTGTCTATAGAAAAAAAATATCAGGGTTCATTCAATGACTAATAAAACTCCCTTTGTTTTCAGAAACATTTCAAAGTGACTTTTCTTATTTTGTATTCCAAATTTTTATCAAGAATAGAACTGAAGTTCACAACAAACCAATGCCGTGTAGCAGAGCAGAGAAAAATAATATAAATATAAATATATTTTATTTTTTTTATAAAAATATAAAAAATATGCATCCTTGATCAAAGTCATTTTACTTTTGGACTGAAAAATATGCTATAATATTTGATTAAGAACCATCATTATATTATAAAACCTTTTTTAAAAAAATCAGGCCTAAAATTGGCCTTAAAAAGTTTTTTTCTTCTTTTACTTTTAGTAGGATGGTTTGTCTGTTTGTATTTCACCGAAACAATTCAAATATACCTTATTATCATATGACTGTCACTTTTATAACTTTATTTTGGAATAGTCTTTATTAATATTTTAATGTATCTATATTTACTTCTAGTTTTTAGATGTTGATTTAAAGAAGAAGATAATGCATAGCAAAACAATGTATGATACAGCTAAAGAAACTTTGAAAGATTTTAATTCTCAGAAGATACAGTTATATAACTTTATTACTCAGATGGAAAACTGGTTTGTCAATACAGAAGAATCACTATTAAACTGCATTCATAGTCAGGTTGCATCAGATCTTGGGACAGTCAATGTAAGTAGCATAAAACTAATAAACAGACTTGTTGAGGAAATTGGAATAAAAAATATGGGGCATTCACTTTGTTATCAATCCCTTAAATAAGACCTTGTGAACAAATTCACTATTTGAAATATTTATCCATTATAGGTTAATTGCCATTTCATGGGAAGAAAAAAAACAGTGAGGTCAGAGTTCAACAGTCTGTGCTGAAATCATTTAAAATGTCTCAGACCACATGACTGTAATTAATGTCTTTTGAGCAAATGAATTTACCTCAAAGAAATACATTTTTTATTTTTGTATGTGAATTTCCTCAATCTCCAAGAAAAATTAGACTTTCAGACTGAGGAAATAAGAGCACTTGATAAAGTGTTATTCTGTTCACATCATATAGATATAGCAACATGATCAGGACCATTATTTAATTAAAATGCAGTACTTTGGACTGCTTGATTTCCCCCCCAGATTTTGGGATTATTCAATTTGTGTGTAGTCCAGTTTTGCCCTGACTAGAAGTTTTAGCACAAATAATTTTTTCACAAAGAACTGGGGCTTAATTCTCTTGAAGTTTGGCAAAGTAGATCCATCAACATTTCTTTTAAAAGTAGTTGCTAAGCTTTGGCTATTAGTATTCTAAGGACTTCCCCCATTTTCAGTTGTTTTTTCTTGGATGAGAAGTGAAACATTTTTGAATAAAAATGCCAAGAAAGTCTTTGGAAAAAGCACCTTTGGAACAACCATGACCTGGATGATTGACAATCTCCATAGACAGTCAATAAAACAGTGTTTAATTAATGTTCTAATGTATTTAAATGTTCTAATGATATCATTGTTCCTTCAGAAAATACAGAAGGAGATTCGTCAACAGCAGAACAATTTTGATTCTACACAGGAAATGCTTAATGGTCTCTGCCGCAAATATCCATCTTTGGAATTGGAAACTCTCGGAGGCACTATAACGTCCCTGATAAAGAAGTATGAAGCTGTGAACCAGTTGAGTTTGAAAACACAGGCTTCTTTACAGGAGTCCCTAGAAAAACATTTCTTACGTGAGTTCTCATGGAGTTTAATATATGAATCATCTAGCCCACAGGAATGTATGCTGGAGATAAATACACCAGTATTAGAATAAAGTTTCCATTTACATCATGAATTAATTTGGGGATTAGGTTTTCATACAATTCCTGTTATAGAAAGTATATTTTATAGATATTTCCAAGTCCTCTACTGCTTGATTTCATGGACACAACAGTAATTTTGAAAAAGTATCCTTGTTATTACTAATATTATATATTTGGATGGGAGCAAGCACAAATATTGGGTATATTTTATGCATGCATGCAAGTATGTGCTTTCAGTGTGTGAGTATAGGTGACCATGGACAAGTTTCCTTTCTTTTTCTGACAATATGCTTCCACTTCTTCTATGAATTGCAGAATTCTATCCTGCCTACTTAACTTCTTATATCATGGCTTCCCTATTTCTTGTTCTGAATTCCTGAGATCATCTTGGTCTCCCTGCTTCCTGTGACTTCCTGGCTTTCTCTATGCTTATGTTCAGCTAGTAGAGTTAGATAATCCAACTCAACTTTTATTTTCATTTTTGTTCTGTTAGTTATGTTTGCAAAGGTACAACCTGCAGTCTCTTGCTATCTTTTCTATAGGCTATTGTGAGATCTTGTGAGTCCAGAACCATTGTACTGTTGTACTGTTCTTGGTGAATTTTAAGTATAGAATATATAAATCAACGTTACTGTATTACATGATAATGCTTGATATCCCCCTTTTTTAAAAGAATCTATGGAGGAATTTCAAAAATGGTATTCTAATCTGAAGATTGCAATGAAAGATATAAATATTGCAACTGGGGACAGTAAAGCTATTGAAGGAAAACTCCACAAACTACAGGTAAGTTTGCAGGAACAAGTGAGTGCCACGTTGCTCAGCTTGCAGACTTTTCTAGGTAATATTAGGAAATCATTGAGCAATTCTTTTTGTGCTTGATATAGATGTTGTCAAATCGCAATCTTACAAAGGTCAAACAGTGACTTTACATAACAATGTGCAAGAGACAGTATGCATTATTAATGGCCTTTTATCGTTATTTCATAGAATCCTGATCCAAACCAAGAATGTTGTTAAAAAAATATTAACACTTTCTCATAATATTGGTGTAGTGTACAGTTTGGTATAGTCATTAAGGAACTAGGGTAGAGTCTGGGAGACTCTGAGTTTAGTCCCACCTTCAACAGAAAGCCAACTGGGTGAACTTTAGCCAGTCTCTCTCTCTCAGCTCTAGGAAGAGAGCAAAAACAAACCATTTCCCAAAAACTTACCAAGAAACTGCAGAGACTGGTCCAAGCAGTTGCTAGAAATCAACTCCACCATGAAGTTACCGGAAAAAATAATAATATAGAAAAATCATAAATCCTTCTGGGATTTCAGACACTTTCTCATCATTGAAAATTTGTACATTAATAAATGTTATCTATATAATTTCAATTATGGCCTATTAGTTTGTTATATAAAACTTAACTGTTAAGTGTAAGTACTATAAAGGTACATTTTTGATTGTAAAATCAAAATCAGCAACCCACAAAAATTATAGTATTAGCTATTTTTACAATGTTAACACTAGTAGTGTTTGTGCAATTCAAAAAAATGTTTCTTGAATTCAGAAAATGTATAAGATAGCCTATTGTTGGGATGTACTTATTTATTTATTCTGCCACAAATCAAATTACATAAATAATTTGCCATTTTGTTTCCCATTTGTCCAGTCTGAAAAAAAATCAATTGTACCTTAGTTATTCCAATTATTTTTCTAATGCCTTCAATAAATATTACTGTTATTACTACTATATTATTATTCACCACAGATTAATTATCTACATGCATAGATAAACAATGTAGATTGTTGTAGTTTTTCTTTTTGAAAGTTAAATACAAAATAAAAATTAGATATAAAGTCTCTTCAAATCTATTTACCTTCTCATCATTCTTTACCCTTATAAATTTGTGTATTTGTTTTACTTAGAAAGTGCTAGACTCTTTTAATGAAGGAAAGGCTAAACTGGAGTCAGCCTGCCAGGAAGGAGAAAATCTGTGCACTTACTTGCCTAAATCATCTGTGAATAGTATTCAAGAACAGATATCTAAAGCTCATCAGGACTTTGAAGCATTTCTAAAACAATGTTTGAAAGATAAACAAGCTTTGGAAGAATGCATTGCAGAGTTGGAAAGGTAAGTTTCAGATAGCCATATTTTATGTAGTATATACAGTAGATATGTTCCTTATGCTATACCTAAATTAACAGTAAAAATACAAAATAGTCTCAGTAAGGACTGCACATTCATTTTACTATTTCTGTCTGGCCTTCTTCAATTGTAGTTTTAGGAAATAATTGGAAAAAAGGGAATAATGGCCAACACAGTAGCAGTGTGAATGTTCTGTAAGATGTATTATTCAGTGGTGGGATTCAAAAACATTTACTACTGGTTCTGTGGGTGTAGCTTGGTGGGTGTGGTGTGGCTTGGTGAGTGTGGCAGGGGAAGAATGCTGTAAATCCCCATTTCCTCCCCCAGGGAGGAAGGTTACTACAAAATCTCCATTCCTCCCACCGCACTAACCTCCTTTCCAGCTCCTTTCTCCTGTGCAGGACAACAAAAGAAGACCCAGCCAATCAGCTGGACTCAGGAGGCACAGAATAGATGTGGGTGGGGCCAGTCAGAGATGGTATTTGCCAGTTCTCCGAACTACTCAAAATTTTCACTACCAGTTCTCCAGAACTGGTCGGAACCTGCTGAATACCATCTCTGGTATTATTGCATTTTTTGCTTCAACTAGAGATTTAGAAGGTAATATTTTCAGTAAAACGCATAATTTATTTGTGGCGGAGACAAGGTAGTTTTGAGTGTTCATTTCTACATGATCAGAAACGCATTGAAGGTTGACTGGAAATATGGTGTTGGGCATCCTTCTTCCCATCTGCTTTTTGGAGAGGAAAATCCTGTTTTTCAGAATCTCTGTATTTGCAACCCTATTTAGAGCATTCCACCCATTAAATCCACTGGAGGAGGGAGAGAAGGCTGTTGGTGATTTGTAGTAGAAGGATAGAAGCATAATGGATCTACTTTGCTCCTCACATAATTATAGTATGAAAGTTTAATTGCTTGAATGTTTTGGGAACAATCTTTGCAGTGTCTTCAGTTTCTTCCTTGACTGTGATAATAAATGCACACTGTGTCAGTTTAGAATTGGTAAAGTTCCAGAGTTACAATAATTCTCATGGTTTGCTTTGCCATATTTAGATGCTTGCTAAGTATTTTTAGAATACTTACAGCTGCAGAGAAGTATGTTTTTTGTCAGGGCTGTTCAAAACATTGGTGTTCTTGATAAGACACATCTAGATGAAGTAGGTGCATGTTGCATCCTGCATTTATCCAATAATAGCGATACTGTTTTATTTGCTTGTTTTATTACAGTTTTGAGGACCAATGCAAGAGCTGGAGCTTATGGCTTCTTGAAAAGAAAGAAAGGATAAACACAGAAGCTCTAGGGGAACACAAACAGCACATCCCAGACAAGAAAGATGAGGTACAGAAGGTAGAAGCCTTTTTGGAAGAACTTCTGCTTGCAAGGTATGAAAGCATATTTATTAACTAATTCTTCTCTTTTTATCAGCTGTACAATTATAACAATTACCCTACATTCTGTTTGTGTATTTCAGCTGTTCTAAGTACAGCTGCAGAACATTACAACTCTGCAAACTTCATTATTTTCAGAATTCAATGAATAACAGCGGCTTGAATTTGGTTCTAATAATGAACTATTTTATAAGGGACAATTCACATTTTTCTATTGAGAAATAAGTGAAAGTAGATCACATATTTGAATGTGACGCATGTAATTTTATACCAGTTTTACTAGAATCTCTGAAAAAGGTTGATTATGGCGTAATGGCACATTTAAAGCACAGATTGCCACTTTTTCAGCTGTATTCATTACAACTGACTGATACCTATATTGTTGCTGTTAATTAATCACATTAAATAAAACAGCAAGGTAGTAATTTAAGTTACCTGAGAGTCAGTACTCATATTAGAGACTGGGTATAGAATTTAACATCTTCTAGGGAATTCCAACTTTTTATGATTGTAATGATTGCAATTTTATCTTTTGTGTGAAGCTACATACTAGCTTTCATATCTGAAATATTCAAATATCTTTCTGCAATTGCATGGTTTGTCTATACTCAGAACTATATGTTTATAGATGCATTTATAACTCAGGTTTTTTTTTTTTTACATTTTACATTTTTTCTTTAGAGAACCCTTTGATAAACTCTCTCAAAAGGCACAGTTTTTAAGTGAGAAAGACTACAGTACTGGAATGGAAGTTCGTCTGGCCTCTCAGCAATTTTCTGCTTATCAGAATTTAATCAAGGAAGTAAAGGAGAAGCTACGGCTCTCTCAGATAGCTCTCCAAGACCACCAGACTTTGGAAGAAGCTCTGCAGGATATGTGGACCTGGGTGAAGGATGTTCAAGGAAAACTCAGCTGTGCTGAAGGCACTTTTGGGGACAAAGTGACCTTGGAGAAACGACACCACCAAATTCAGGTAAAATAGCAACAGAGTAGAAGAACTGATTTCAAAGAACTTTTGTCTTAATAATTTAACTAAAAGTTTAGGTAAAACTGGGACTGTTTCCCAGAATCAGTAACTGACCAGCCAAGATCAGGCATTCAAGCCTGCTGGGTGACTTCATTCTCTCTCAGTCCAACTCACCCACAGGGTTATTGTTGTGGAGAAAATAGGAGGAGGAAGGTGTGTTGATCACCTTGAGTTAAAGGCAGGAAATGAACAAACAACAAACAAACAAGGTAGTTAAATTATATTTCCATCGAATTTTTCTACTTTGCCCTTTATATTTACTTTTATTTTGCAATCTTGTTATATCTCAATAAAAGTTAACATGGAACATTTTTAAAGAGTAAAAATGGCATCATTTTAACATCAGAGAAATTTAAATGTCATCATGAAATGATTATGATCATCATAGATGATGACAATCATCAGTGGTAAAATCAATCCAATATTGATTTCCAAATAAGAAAATATTCATGAGTTTTTGTCACCAACAACCCATCTATTCCCAAAGTAGTGTTTCAAGATCACTAATAAGCTTCTAATAATAGCAAATACCTACATAGTTTTATAATAATGATCATTCTATAAGGAACAGTCAACACAAAGCAAAATCTAGGTTACTGTATTTCCCATGGAAAAAGCTACATGGAAAAAACATTTTGCATCTGTTATACCTGCAGAACAGTTAAAACAATGCTAAAGATGTTGGATAGGCATTTCTTTTCTCTGTAAAGTATTGACTTGGAACTTTTGTGTCCTAGGAAATCCTATTAATGAAAGGAGAAGGAGAGGTCAAGTTGAACATGGCCATTGGCAAAGCTGAACAAACCCTTAAGACAAGTAATGAAGAGGGACAGAAAGTGATTCAGAGCCAGCTGCAAAGATTAAAAGACCTCTGGGGCAGCATTGTCAGCACCTCAGTGAGCTGTCAAAGGTAAACCTTTATGTTGCTGCTTTTCATTCTGATTTTTTTTTCATTCAGAGGACACTTTATGAAATAATAATGAATTGCTCAGAACCCAAGATTAATGAAAAGAGGAAAATCATAAAGGAAGATTTTCCTACCTCTTTTTTATTTGACTGTACTTTCCTCTTCACTAGAGGAAATTAGGATCTTTGGAAAAGTGTAATGTAAGACATGGATAGCTCCTGGAAGAACCGTCTCAAATCCAGCATTGAGAGGAATGAATTAAAGAATTTGCAGTATTTTTTCATTCTCCCCTCTCGCCAACAGAAATATTGTTAAGAAAAAGGAAGAGAAGGAAGTGTGGGAGGGCACTATTTTATATAAAATAGGCAGAAAGTTTTAGTAAACCCCTTCAAATCCTCAATCATTTGGGAAGACTTTTCTTCCTTCCCCCATACTCCTTATGGCTGCTTATCTACAAACAGAATATCATAATGGGGCATACATTTTGCAATGCTTGATTTTTAAACTCAATTTATTTCCCTAAGAACTTTTCATCTTTTGATTTCTATGTTTCTGTTATATTAAGCTTGCTGGAGTTTGTCATAAATCAGTGGAATTACCACCTGGAGAAGAAAAGTCAGTTGGACCAGTGGTTGGATTCAACAGATCACAAATTGAAAGAACCTTTGGAGCCTCGAAATGGCCTGAAAGAGAAATTTTCCCAGCTGGATTGCTTCCAAGCTATTGTTTCAGAAGTGGAAGAACATTCCAATGACCTACACCAGCTCATAGTAAAAGCCAGAGAACTGCACGAGAAAACACAGGATGATTCTTTTGGAGAAACTGCTCAAGAGGAGTTGAAAACACAATTCACAAATATTGCAACAGTTGCCAAGGTGAAGATTTTGTAATATGTAGGTCACCCAGAATTACAGAAGTGTTAATCAAGAAGGTTTAAAGGTTAAAATGCATGCTAATATAATTATATACTCAACACAATTACATGAATTACGAAACAGGTCCAATGAATCTGACAGGATTCCCACATTATGCTAAAATGTATTGTGTTTTTTTAAAAAATCATCTGAACTTATTAATTCAATCCAGTCATTTGTAATTGTGGTTCTGATCTCTGATTTGAAATAGAATTAAAGATCTCATAGGAAAAAAATGACAAAAATCCAACATAACTATCACCCAAAATGACACAAGTAGGGTCAAAATCATGAAAACAATTAAAATATAACAAAGGAAAGGGAGAGGACATAGAACAGATAGCAGGAAGAGAATAGAAGACAGATCACAAATTGAACAGAGAATTGAATATTGAAGGAAACCAATCTTATATGTCATTTGTTTTATGACATTTAATTACATTTTGAAAAGCTACCAGTTCAAACTTAGAAGAAAGATGCAAAGAATATCTTAGCAGATGCAGTGGTTACAATTCTGGAAAACTATCAATGCATTCAGAAACTTTCCAGGATCTAATGAAGAAAGAAGCAGTACAGTCTCTGAGATTGAATGGCTAAGGACTAAAAAGCTCCTTGACTGTAATGAGTTAGTGTTTACATATTTTCTATTTTATCCTGAGATGATACATGATCAGATAGGATAGGCAAATTCTTGGCCCCTTCTCTTAAATGTTGCCTTCTGGTGGGACCAAGGAAGCAGTGTTCTTAATATTTTTAAATCAATTTTGAAGTGTACAAAGTTCTAGATGATATTAGTGATTTTTAACCAATAGTATAATTAGACAAAAATAATGGTGCTAGTAAACCACTTCTCTTCGCACTATATTCAGATAGGCAAACCTGGGTTGATTGCATCAAGCAGAAATTGTTTTAATTCCTTAAACTCAGTTTTGAACTGTCTCCTTTTGATTTACAGGAAAAAATGAAAATAGCTGAAGATATTGTAAAAGACCATTTGTTATACCTTGATGCAGTGCATGAATTTTCCGATTGGCTTCATTCAGCAAAAGAAGAGCTTCACCGCTGGTTGGACACATCAGGAGATTTGTCTGCCATAGAGAAAAAATTAACCAAAATCAATGTGAGAAAATAGTTTAGTTATTAACTTTTGTACATGTGGGTTAAGAAGTTTGCATAATGAGCTTTAATTATTTAAAAAAAAACCCTCTAATTTCTTTAGAACCAGATTGGGCACTTTTTAGTTCCTCTGTCTTCCTGCAGCAGAATGGAAGATACTGAATTTTCTTGCTCTCTTTCTCTCAGTAGTATTTTCCACAGGAACAAGAAAGAGGGACTTTTGCAAAAAAAAAAATGCCAGTGGGATTCCTCTATTACAGGGGTGTCAAACTCGTGTCATCATGGCGTCATCACGTGACGTATCATGATTTTTTCCCTCCTTTGCTAAACTGGGTGTGGGCGTGGCTACTTGGAACTGTCATAGCATCCCTACAGTCACATGATCAAATTTGGCTGTTTGGCACCCGGCATGAATTTACGACAGTTGCAGCATCCCAGGGTTAGGTGATCATAATTTGCAACCTTCCCAGCCAGTTCTGACAAGCAAAGTAAATGGGGGAAACTGGATTCATTTAACAATGACGTGATTCACTTAACAACTGCAGGGATTTGCTTCACAACCATAGCAAAAAAGGTCATAAAATCAGGGATGACTCACTTCACAATTGCCTTGGTTAGCAGTGCAAATTCTGGTCCCAATTGTAGTTGTAAGTTGAGGACTACCCGTAGATGGAAGGACTCCTTTAGCCATAGAAAATCACCTTTAAATTCAACGTATTTTTAAAAATATATTCAGCTGAGCACATGGTTCTATTTAGTTATATTTATAAGGATTGCCTCTGCAGGTAAACAGTGATAATTAAGTATATCAAAATGGCAATTATAAAGCAATACAGAAGAAACTGTGAAACAACTGTTCTCCCCAAATCCAGTTGATATGCCATGTAGCATTTTGTAGCAGTGTTGGCACTAATCTAATACATAATAGCAATGTTGGCACTAATCTAATACCTACCCACTTATCTAATACCTAAAACAAAGTATTACATAAAATGCTTAACACAAGAACATTTTTTTCCTCACTAAAATAATGATACTAAATTGTGGACTGACTTGCTTAAATATTTTTCCTATATTCCTCATTGCTTCTTCTAAACTTATAGATCAAAAAGGTTGATGACACTTCTAAAAGCAACCAGATACCTTCTTTATTTTAATAAAATCCAACTCAGTGCAGCACTTCTTAGAAAACGTTAAACTCCCCCCCCACCCTCATCTCCCTTTGGATTCTTAAGTATCTTTTAAAGTTGATTGTTGTTTGTTTAGATATGGTTTGGCTTTGTTTCTGGCTCTGCTTCTGTTCTTACTTCTCCCTTACATTTTAGCACGGCTTGCACACACTTTTGGTGAAACTGCCAGCGGTTGTGAAACGAGCAGTTCACAGCTCTGTAAAAATGCTGCATTTTGCTTGTTCGGCTGAAGTGGATCCCGGCCATTTCGGTTACCATGGTGATATTCCATTGCAGGAGCTGATAGATTCCAGACAGACTGGTGAGGGTCGCCTCCACAGGATCCAAACGCTGGCTCCTGCCGTGAAAAAGAACACAAACGTTCAAGGGGGCAAAGACATGGACGCCGAAATGCAGGCTCTCCAGTCCGACTGGAAGCAGTGGGAAGAGAATGCTTTCCAGTCCCGAAACAGGCTGCAGGAACTGGAGAGTCAGATGGCCTGGTCAGAGCAGGAGTTTGAAGCCCAGGCTGTTGTTCTGGAAGAGGCCTTGCAACACTTCAGCACATTGCTAGCAACCTGGTCTGAAGGCCTGACCCCTCTGGACAGTAAGCACACAGACCAAGAACTGGTTGAATGCTGGCACCGAGAAAAGGTAAAATGCTTTCTTTCTGTTTGAGACTGTCATAAACTTTGATATATTTTTTTTTTTGGGGGGGGGGGGGTTGCGGAAGGGTGCAGTGGGAGGAAAGAGAAGTTGCTAATGGTCAGAAGAGAGTTTTCATTCAAACAAAAACAGCGTAGAACACAAGTACTGCAAAATGAGAACTTTAAATGCTCTCTCGGCTGAAAAGTTAATATATTGCAGCATTGGACTGGCACAAACTCTCCAAAGGAGATAACACATTTTGTGCTTGTTCCACCTACGTTTTTACTTTTTTTTTTTGCTGTATGTATTTTAGTTTCAGAAAGTAGAATGTTTCAAAGCAAAATGTGCCAGTGCTAGTACTGTAGTTAGTACTCTTAGTCATTACAGTTTCAAAACACCTGCATTTATATATAAAACTGCAGGATGTTACTAATGTTATGGAATTATTTCACAGCTTTCTGTGTGTACTCACATTGCATTTCATTGCTCTTTTAAAAACTAAAAAAGTAGAGCCTCTTAGCAGAAGCAGAAATAAGTGTATAGAAGCCTACTTAACTCAGTTTTCCAAGATGCTTTACTCAGTCTTTTTGTATGGTGAAAAAATGCTTATTTTGTAAGTCTGAATGTAATTTAAAATATATTCTACTAGTTTGCTTGGTTTTTGTGGGATAGCAATGGGTGCTCTTTGTTTTTTCAAATTCTACAGCTGCCCTCACTGTGCCTGCTTCCTGCCCATAAGAAATGTTCCCTAAACTCCTTTGGAATTTAAACAAAACACAAGGAAGTATTGTAGGAATGTTGAACACTGCTAGAGAAACTGCAGTTCAAAGGGAAATAATACCTTTATACACTATCCTGTCTTTGGAATTAAAGTGTGAGAGCATTAACCCAGCCAATGACAATTGGACTGAAATCTTCCTCTTCTTAGGGTGAAAATTATATTTGGACATTTTTTTAATGTTCATTCAAAGTTACAGCAGCATTGAAATAAGTGACTAATGACCAGTTCTCACATTTATGACCGTTGCACCATCCTTATAGTTACATGGTCAAACTTCAGATGCTTGGCAACTGGCATGTATTTCAGATGGTTGCTGTGTCCCAGGGTCACATGACCTTCATTTGAAAGCTTCTCAGTTGGTTTCTGACAAGCAAAAGCGACGAGGATAACCAGATTTGCTTAATGATTGTATGAGTCACTTAACAATTGCAGCAATTTGCTTAACAATTGTAGCAAAAAAGTCAAAAAAGGGGTCACAACTCACTTAACAACTGCCTACCTTAGCAATAGAAGTTTTGGGTTCAGTTGTGGTCGTTGTGGTCATAAGTTGAGGACTTCCTGTAAAAGCAATCATTTGGCATCAAGCTAACCTTTAATGATAAAATAAAATGTGGAAAATACTTGGCTACATCACAAGTTCCTAAACAATTTGTATGATTAAAACAATTTTCATTCCATTTAAAACATTGGTTCAGTAATGGCTTCTTTATGTATACTGAGAGTATTTGTACCAAGACAAATTCCTTGTGTGTCCAACCACACTTGGCCAATAAAGAATTCTATAAAGAATTCTATTCTCTAATTTCGTGGGTGCAGAAGAGAGAGGCCTTCATTTTAGAATGGGGGAGCATCACATGGAAAGGACATGGAAGAATATGATTTTGATCAAAGCTAGAATTAGGAAACTATGATTAAATCTCATATTTGTTCAGGATAATTTATTCCATTACTCCTTTCCAATTAACCAATTTTAAAACCATGAGATTTCATTTCAACTTGCCTAAAGATAATTGGCAGTGGATGAGGAAGATGGGAACAATACAAAAAGCCTTAAGAAGCTGCAATTTTGCAGTTACACTGTCTTCTTTGTTTTAAATTGTGAATATCATTGGTAATTTCTTACTATGTTTATCATATATACGTATGGCCAATAGAAGAAAATTGTGGTTTATTATTTTTATTCAACAGATTCCAAGATTATTATTTGATTTTAAAAATGCTTAGGAGGGTAGAGTTTGACTTTATTTTAATTTTCTTTTGTTTGAGAGGGTTTAATGAACCTTTGAATAATTACTTTCATTACTTTTGTAAATAATTCAAGGTGACAAATAGCTAATACTCCCTCCTCCTCCTACTTTTTTCCTACAATAACCCTGTGAGGTAGATTGGGCTGACAAGAGTAACTGGCCCAAAGTCACCTGGCCAAATTTTGTTCCTAGTGCAGGATTAGAACTCACAGGATCCTGGTTTCTAGCCTGATGTCTTAACCTAGGGGTCCCCAAACTTGGCAACTCCAGCTTTGCTGGCTGGAGAATTCTGGGAGTTGAAGTCCACAAGTCTTAAAGTTGCCAAGTTTGGAGACCTCTGCATTAACCACTGGAGCTAATTGGCTACCTCCATACTTTCAAACCTGATTCCATTGATCAATCAGCTGAACATTTAGTTAATCAATTCATGAATTTATTCTTTCACAACAAAACGCAAACAGAATTCATACAAAAAAGCAATTAAAAAATTACATGCTTCAAGTGAAAAATAATCACTGTGTAAGTCCATTCCCATAGGAAATTCCATGATTAATCAAACTCTGTTTGTTAAAAAGCAGTTTAAAAAGCATTTTCTTAATATATATGTCTGAATTTTATCTACCAAAAAATAAAATTTGCCTAGGTGACTTGAAATTGTTAAAACCTGGAGTTTTATCTAAGAATTGGCATTCAATTTGCTTTTTTAGATAATGTGGTTGACTGACTGCACCTCCCCTAAAACAAGTCAGATCATGTGCTGGACTTCAAGCATCCCCTTTCACTTTGCTATCCTATCAAAGTTTTTAAACGTTTACATGTAAATGGTGAGAGCACTTACACTATGTTATAATTTTTCATTATGGTTTTGTTTTATAAAGGAAACTCTGGATGCCCTAACAAAGGCAGAGTCTATTAATGATGATATTAAGACTCAGTTAAATGATCTTTGCCGGTTTTCCAAAGATTTGAGCACCTATTCTGCAAAGGTTTCTCAGTTATTTAAAGAATATAATAGGTAAGTTTCCATCTTATATATAAGTAGTCCTTGATTTATGACTGTAGGTTTAGTAATTGTTCAAAGCTTATGACAGCACTTTAAAAAAGTGACCTATGACCTCTTATTGTACTTATAACTGCTGTTCCCCCCCCATGATCACATAATCAAAATTCAGGTGTCAAACTGGCATGTATTTACGATGGTTGCAGCATCCCAGGGTTACATTTGCAACTTTCCCAGCTGGCTTCTGACAAGCAAAATCAATGGAGGAAGCTGAATTCGTTTAACATTTCCATGATTCACTTTATAACTGTGAGAATTCACTTAATGACCACAGCAAAAAGGTTGTAAAATCAGGTGCAACTCACTTAATGATCACCTTGCTTAGTAAAAGAATTGTAATAATTTTTATATGTGTTTCAGAGCAAATTCAAATATTACACCAGTACCAAATAAAATGAATCCCTCTTTGATCTAACAGATGCCAATGTAGAGGACACAATTTTATTCAGATCTAGCTCATGAAAACTTCATATGGATCTGTTATATAAATATCTTAATATTTATATATTAATAATATTGATATAATTTCAAGTTCATATTTTTTCAACCTGAGAACAAGCTAAATACAAATCCAACTCTCAAAATCCCTGGGCTAACATAATCATTAAAGTGAAATCTGATGTAGTGTTTTCAACATTTTTTCTTGGATAATGTTAGTGAAAGTTTTTGAGAACTACCATGTATAAATCTGGGGTAGGCAATATAGTGCTTGTAGATACTATAAACTTATGCCCCATGTGTATCTTCTATCTGTCTGTCTGTCTGTCTATCTGTCTGTCTGTCTAGTAAAATTGGTGTATTTTCCAAAATCTTACAATATTCAAAGTTTTTTAAAAAATGACAAATTTTAAAATTTGGTAATTTTGTAAAATATAGGCAGTTTTTAAAGAATGTATTTTCATTTTGTTGCCCATGTCAGATATAATTTTTTTCATTATTCATCACCCTTACTTGAAAAGCCATCCCTTAGTGCATCATATTGTCCGGGGTTTGATTCGGCTGTACACCGCCCTGAGTCCCTAGGGAGAAGGGCGGTATATAAATCTTAATAATAAATAAATAAATAAATCATATGAAAAGTTATAGCTACCTCTTTTTTCCTAATATAATCCTAATCTATATTTCCATTTGTCTAACTTGCTACCTGAAGTCTTTGTCTACAAGCTTCAAAGGGATGCCAAAGTAAAGAGCAGGCCTTGCAACAGAGATTCAGGGCAGTCTTCAGAGATTTCCAGCAATGGCTGGTCAATTCCAAAATCACTACTGCCAAATGTTTTGATGTGCCTCAAAATGTCAGTGATGTTACAGCTAACATACAGAAAATACAGGTAATTCTTCAAATGTACTTAAAGTGGAATGTTTCTATCTGAACCATGTTATACTATTATGAAAAGAATCTGGAACTAAAACCATTCTGTATTCCGTGGGCCTTAGCAAAAATGTAATTTTTCATAGTATTATCCAATTTAAAAAACGTTTCTGTTCAGATGTGGTGCTGGTTGTTTCTCCTGTTTCCCACTTTGAAGTAGCTATGAGGAAATCAAATGATTGTGCTTTCATTGTAGATAGAACACAACTTGTCAGGTTACATGAATACAGAAAAATTGTGGCTAATTAAAATTATGTTTAGTGGAAACAAACTAGTCTCAAAAGTATTGCTTATGAAATTGGCTTGCTTTTACTAAATGTCATATTTAGGATTTAGAGATAGTTCTTGACTTGCAATAATTCATTTAGTGATTATTCGAAGTTGCAGTGGCATTGAAAAAAAAAGAGGCTTATGACCAGGGGTGGGATTCTACCACTTCACACCTTTTCGCTAGAACCGGTTGTTAACATTCTAAGCGGTTTGGAGAACCGGTTGTTAGAAGAAAATTACTGGCCTAATCCTGTAAGGAAGGCAGGAAGGAAACATTCTGGTGTTGCTTACAGAAACTACCTCTCCGTTAACCCTTATTACATTCTTGGCAGGACTAGACTTCCTGTCTCAGGAACTTCTTTGGAGTTTTTTCCCCCCTCCTTTGCTGGTACTTTGCTTGTGTGGAGTGACCATTCAAAGTTACAATGGCACTGAAAAAAGTGACTTATGACCATTTTTCACACTTAAGACTGTTGCAGCATCCCCACAGTCATGAGAGGCCAGGCAAGGAGATGCGTGCCTCAATGGGAGTTATGTTGAATTGGCTACGCCCAGCCAATAACATGACCATCAAGCCATGTCCACCCAGTTACATGACCACCAAGCCATGCCCACCACCTAAGCCACGTCCACCACCTAAGCCACACCCACAGAACCGGTTGTTAAAAAATTTGAATCCCACCCCTGCTTATGACCGTTTTTCACCTGACCTTTATAGTATCCCCATGGTCATGTGATCAAAATTCAGATGCTTGGAAACTGGTTCATATTTATGAGAGAGTCCTGGGATCATGTGATCACTTTCTGTAACCTGACAAGCAAAGTCAATGGGAAAGTCAGATTCACTTAACAGCCATGTCACTAACTTAACAATTGCACTGATTCACTTAACAATTGTGGCAAGAACGGTCATAAAACGGGGCAAAATTTACTTAACAAATATCTCACTTAACAACAGAAATTTTGTGCTCAACTGTAGTTGTACATCAAAGAGTACCTGCACTTTAGTTTGGGAACTGGTTATACCTGTGGGAACACTTAACAATTCTCTCTATGAGAAAAAACAAGTGAAAAATGGGATTCACTGATATTTTATTCTTGGTCCTTAAGTACTATTCTGAATAACTAAGCAGAATAGAGGTTTCTATTGATAGAATATTGGCTTAAAAAGGTAATTAAAATAATTTTTAGAAAGAAAGTATTAGATGTTAGATGCTCTCTTGGCTTTCAATAATTGGAGATAAACTTTCTACATCTTAGGTGTAAAAGGGTCCACGAGCAACATAAATTACAGTTTTTTATTTGTTAGCTTTAGCAAATGTTGTGTTTTTACATATTGCTTACTACTTTTATCATCAGTCTATATATGTATGTATTTTGGCTTAGGAATTCTTATCTGCAACTGAGACTGGACAACATAAATTAAATTTAGTGGTATCCAAAGGAGAACTGTTAAGTTCTATTTTACCTAAAGAAAAAGTTAAATCAATTCAGACCAAAATTGCTTCAGCTAAAGAGGACTGGAAGAAATTTATTTCCACTCTGCACCAAAAGGAAACAACTTTAGAGGTATGAGATCAATTACAAAAGAAATCAATAAGTTGAAACCATTTTTTTTACTTTTCCTTCTAAATCTACTTGCACTTAATTCTACATTAAGCCTAAATGATGGATCTTATCTTTTATCTCTACCTCTGTTGTCTCGATCTTTTATAAAGTTTTTAAAGCCATTTTGTTTTTGGTCACTTTTAACATAATTACATTTTGGAAAATACAAAGAAGAATTTCTGAGAACAATTACTAAAGCCAGGCAGATAGATTCTCAAATCCCAAACCTTTGTTGTGTTTTATAGATTAGTAACCAAAGCTTGTATTATGTTTCGAAAAGACTGGGAGGCCATATAGCCAATTAATACTGGGAAGATATGTACCATATGTCTGGCAAGCTAATTTATCTTTTAATTAACTAAAGATTCCGGATGAACTTTAAAGACAGTCTTACATATATTCTGTTTCTACAGTTTGGGGGCAATCAGTACAGAATGTTGGTTCTCTTTCTCTAAGCAAAGAAATATCTCATCTGAAACAGAGATCCCATTTATGGCAATGCTAAATCTAATAGCACTACAGTCCAGATACTGGACTGTATGGTGAAAATATTTCATCCAAAATCATGGATTAGAAATGAATGCTTCCTATCCTGTTTTTTTCCTAGAATTTAAAGGTACAGATGAAAGACTTTGAAACAAGTGCTGAACCTCTTCAAGACTGGTTAAATAAAACTAAAGAAATGGTGCAAAGCAGTAATAATAATCTGCACGACCTTTCCACTAAAAGGAGAGAGCATCAGAATCTACAGGTAATATTAAGATAAGATCTCTGTATTTATTTAACCATGTTTGGGGCCAATATATGTCTTTTCGAATGAAGGCAAATATACATGACCCAGGATGAGGTTGCAGGATCCAATCTGGGTTGGTCATCGGGACCAGAGGTTTTGTCTTCCAAGTTTTTGGATTCGTGCTGGAGCCCATCTACAAGGAACTTCTCTCTAGCAAAGTGTGTGCTGTTCTATGTGTGGTATGTGTCTGTTGTAAATGGCTTTTTAGATGTTGATTGGGGTGTGCTTGTTCTGTCCAGCCCTCGCCTTCTAAGTATTTGATCGGCTGGTGCTAAATCAGCACTCTTATTGATAAGATGCCCCTTTCAATCACTTCCCTGGCTGTTTTTGTGCCTGCTCGTCCAACAATACTGGCAGCTGCAAAATTAAATGTGTGTCCCTGTGCATTACAGTGTGAGGCTACCAATGAGTTCGGGTATCTTTGTCTGACAGTGTTTTTTTAGGTTATATATTTTTATCTTGTGTATGAGCTGATTCATATGATCAATTGAAAACATTCCCAAAGACCATTTTATCTGTTGTGGAAAAATCTAGCAAATCTCATTTCAAAGTTCAAATCTTTTTGAACACTGGACTATTCAATCCAGTGCTGATATGGTCTTCATTGCTGCAAGAGAATATTTAATTTGATACTGAAAAAAGGATCCCTCACTCTTGGCAAAGCAGAATGTTCACAGAACGACTAGGCTATATCATAGAAGAAAAAGTGGCCTTATTTCATCTTTAGCACTTTGAGAAACCCAAGTTCTTGACTTTATAATCCCAGTGTTAAATATGGGTCTCAAAATAGCATGAGAGAGAGAATGTTGATCAATAACAACAAACCAGGCTTCACACAATGTTAATAACCTTGAATATTATGTTTATGTCATAGTCATTTTATCCTACTTTTCATTAACAAATATTATGATTAGATTGCTGAACAACTGCTTGAAACTGAAGCATTATTCTGAAGAAAGGTATTTAATCCCCCTGCTGAAGAAACAATACACATTGTTACATGTCAAACTGATCATTAGGAAAGGCTTAGCATTTCCAAGTCCTTTAACAGACCTTTTCTATCCATCTACCTTCCTTGCTGCTTGCTCTTTTTTTCCTCATTAATACTAAACAGATATGTGCTTATGCTTTGCAGTCTGTTCTTGAAGAAATAAAATGTAATGAGCCTCAGCTCAGCAGATTAAAAGAAAAAGCTCAGCAGCTTTGGGAAGAACAAGCTGCCAGCAAAAACTTTGTACACAGAGTTTCTCAGCTATCATCTCTCTATCTTGCTCTGAGCAACCTAACAAAGGTAATGCTCCTATATGTGCTTTTATGCAACAAGTCTAGTAAAAAAGTAGAAACCTGCCTTCTGAAATGCTGCATATCTGTCTATGAAATGGCTTCTATCTGTATTTTAAAACCAGTATGGTTGAAGGTAAGATTGTTAGTTCCATACCAATGAGAGGGGACATGAGGTGTTAGAGAAAGATATAGCAAGCAGGATCGATACTGGATCGATACTGGATTGCTCCTTTATACTTAGAACATGTAAAGAGTTAAATTAAATGATCCTGTAAAAGATTATTGTATCAAGAGAAATATATTAAGAAACAGGTTATAGACAGATATCATTTTGGAAGAAAGTAACACTGTGGACTTTTAAACTAATAAATCCAGGGCCTAACCAGCAGAAGAAAGAAGAACTCACTGGTCATTTAATGCATGTTTATAACCATTTTATAAACATGGTTATAAAATGGAGATTTTATGTGGGTCACCGGTTTACCATTTTGTTCATATTTTATTTTATTTATTAAATTTGTTTGCTGTCTATCTTGTCATGAAGTGTCTCTGGGCAGCTTACATCATTAAAAACAGTAAAACCATATATATATAGGGGAGGATTTATGGGAGAGGGGGAATGTGGGATCTGCTAGTGGTTCATCAGCCATCTCCAGTGTGATGCTCCCTCATTGGGCCCCCAGGACAATTGGCAGAACCAGATATTCAGACGTTTATGGAAGGTCAGGAGGGTGGAGGCAGATCTCACCGGGGAGGGGGCACAATGTTACAAAGGGCCAGAGCCCCAGCAAAGAAAGGTTTTCTCCTGGTCGTCACCTGCTGGAATTTCTTGACCAATGGGATCTGCAGCATGCCTATTCTGCTGGCACAGGTGAGGCAGCCCAATCCCATTGATAAACAATGCATATCGAACTAAATAAAATGTGCACACTATGTAATTAGCAAGTGTATCCAATGCGTACATAACTTTATATATTATCTCTATTGAGATCCTTAACTAGTTGTTACATGTGATTTTTATAAATGCAAGAAGGATTTAAAAAGTATAATCAAAAGAATCACCCAGCCATATTCATTAGATATGCCAAACATGTATAGTAATCTAGTTCCAAGCAAATTTTAGTTATGGACTCAGTGTAGTAAATGATATGTGAATCCTTGAAGGAACACAGAGGAGGAAAAATGGGGCAGTTAAAATTTTGCCCGTTTATTCATTCTGAACTTAGTTTTCTGAGATTTCCCTTTCTGATTTTTTTTCAACTCTAGTGGAATGATAGATTATCTGAATGGTTGGTAATGTTAACATCTGTATGAATTTAAGGAAAAGGTTTCCAGAATGGACAGAATAGTAGCAGAGCACCAACAGTTCTCTCATGGACTGAAGGAACTTCAGGACTGGATGGCAGATACAATTCAGGTGCTTGAATCTTACTGCTGTCCCACGGCAGACAAAAACGCCCTTGATAATAGAATGGCAAAGCTTGAGGTAAGCAATGTCAAAGAATTCTACACATAAGGAGTTCCATTCTAAATGTTTTTATTCATTGATTTATACTATATTTTCTAATAGTGTAAAACGGATTGTATAAAATTATATAATTATGTGTGTATTTTTTCCAAGAGTTTAAATATATATTTCCTATACAGTAGTTGAATGGTAGATTTTAAGGAGTTTAACTTATTATACATTTTATTTATTTACTTGGCTGCTTATTTATATTATATACCTTACTGTAACCAAATGGGTTTAGCAAAAAAAAAATCAACTTAGTGTTGAAATAGTTGGAGACTTGTTCAATAAACTATCTGCTTGTTTACAAACAGTTGGGATTTGGGGTGAGTATTGCTATGGCCATGTGTATGGTTTCCTAGTTGCTAAAGAACCTGACTCCTAAAAGGTAAATCCCCAGGAGGGCAACGTCCTTTCCTGGCTCAATCAATTCTCAGTAATATGTACCTGGTTCTGTACCTTTGTGAGTTTTTCTTTTTTATTTATTTAAACATTTGAATTCTGCTTCCCATATTAAAATTGCAGACTTCCTTATGGTGATCAATATTTTGTAGTGATTAATGTGCGTTTCTCATAAAATAGAATAGAATAGAATAGAATAGAATAGAATACTTTATTGGCCAAGTGTGATTGGACACACAAGGAATTTGTCTTGGTGTAAATACTCTCTGTATACATAAAAGAAAAGATACATTCATCAAGAGTCAAGAATCATAAGGTACGACACTTAATGACAGTCATAGGGTACAATCAGCAATCAAATCAATATAAATTGTAAGGATACAGGTGACAAAGTTACGGTTTTATAGTCACAAGTGGGAGGAGATGTGTGATAAGGAGTGATAAGAAGATTAAAGTAAAAGTAGTGCAGACTTTGTAATAGTTGAACAGTGTTGAGGAAATTATTTGTTTAGCAGAGTGATGGCTTTCGGGGAAAAACTGTTCTTGTGTCTAGTTGTTCTGGTGTGCAGTGCTCTATAGCGTCATTTTGAGGGAAGGAGTTGAAATAGTTTATGTCCGGCGTGCGAGGGGTCTGTAAATATTTTCACAGCCCTCTTTTTGACTCATGCATTATACAGATACTCGATTGAAGGTAGATTGGTAATAATTGTTTTTTCTGCAGTCCTAATTATTCTCTGAAGCCTGTGTCTGTCCTGTTGGTTTGCAGAACAGTTATGGTTACCTAAGGGTTTTTTTTTTAAGTCTACTGGAGTAGACTTTTAATTGACAAAAAATACTGCTGTATACAGGAGTCTCATTATCCTTTCTTAATTGTTGAAACATCCAGTATCAGTGAGCATGACAGATTTTTTTTAAAAAAAACTGCTTTATTTCCAGAAAACTCTAAATATTCTTTCTGAAAACTACAGTTTTGTTAAACTTTTGTACTAACAATATTTTCCTCAACATTTCTTAAAATCCATTTATACTACTCCAAAAATTTGAAATTATGAAGAGAAGAGAAAGAAACTGATTGGGAGGCCCTTTAAAAAGAGCTCAAAACGAGGAAAGTGAGGAAATATTTGAAAAAATAAGAGGTGTATTGGATTGTTTGCTGCCTTGAGTTATTTGTACAAATAATAACAGTGGGACACAAATCTATAAATAATTGGAAAAAGGTACAGGATCACAATAAGAATAGAAACAGGGTCTCTTTGCTTTTCAGGCAATCCTTTCATTAAAGCAAGAGAAAGAAATTCAAATGAAAATGGTGGTGACAAGAGGAGAATCTGTTCTGCAAAATACATCAGTAGAAGGAGCGTCTGTGATTGAACAACAACTGAAAACTCTTAAGGACACATGGGCTTCCCTCTTGTCTACATGTATCCACTGCAAAAGGTAAAACACAATATGGATACGAAAGAATTTATAAAATGCACAATACAAACCACAGCATAACAAATTATAGAGAATAGTCTACATCAGTGTTTCTTAAGCATGATCCTACAATCCTGCGGGTTTCCCAAGACTCTCTCCGATATTCCCCAAATTATTTGCCAGCTGTGTTGGAATGTAATACAATATTAAAATTCCATCAAATAATGGTAAGAAACAGAAGTTGTTTTAGAGTCTTTTTCCTTTTCTCTTTGTCAAAAAATAGTAATTCAAGCAACACATATCAATAATCAATTGTTGTTAGTGATCAGGTATAAATTTCTCGTTGTATATGATAATTTCCTTAGGTATCTTCCCCCAATTCCACAGATTTTGCTATTTCACTAAAGTCCAAACTCTTGGGGACGTCGGCTAAATGAATATAGCTGTACTTTTATAGGCATATAGAAACAGCCAGTTGAGCCAGATTATTTCAAAATAACCCTAAGGGCCTTGCAAATAGTAAAGCTTTCTAATATGGAGTACTTTTTATGAATGCATTACGCATCCGTAGTATTTGTAGTATATATAAAATAATTAGCACCATTTGTTGATAATGTAATTGGAACTAGGTTATTGAATTATTCTGATACAGAACTAATGATGTATGTATTACTTTTAATATTTCAGTCAGCTTGAAGGAGCTCTCTCCAAGTGGACAAGCTACCAAGATGATGTTCAGCAGTTTACTATTTGGATGGACAAAGTAGAAGCAATTATGAATGCCTCGGAAAGACAATATTCTGAACTGAGGGAAAAAAAATCTTCACTCAGCAAATCTAAGGTTTGTAGAAAGACTATCCTAATCAATCAATCTATCTATCTATCTATCTATCTATCTATCTATCTATCTATCTATCTATCTATCTATCTATCTATCTATCTATCTATCAATCTATCTATCTAATTGCAATAGCATATTTTAGTCATAGAGCCATTCTGGTCTAGCAGTTAAGGCACCAGACTAGAAAACAGAAAAGACTATGAGTTCCTGTTTTAGCCAGATGGGTGACTTTGAGCCATCTTTCTCAGCCCAACCCACCTCACAGGATTATTGTGCAGAGAAAAAAGGAGGAGGAAAGAGTGTTAGGTATGTATGCCATCTTGAATTATTTATTAAAAAATAATAAAGGTGGGAGATAGATGGATGGATGGATGGATGATGTATGTATGTATGTATGTATGGATGGATGGATGGATGGATGGATGGATGGATGGATAGATAGATAATTCCCTTGCAGAATAAAAATACTATATTAAAGGAGTTGCTTTCTCTTGGCATACCAAAATATTTTCACAAAGTGTGTGAAAATGTTTTGTTCCTTAATGTACATAATTCCTATTTAAAAAAGATTTTAAAAATTCAATGTTTATCTGTGTTTTGATTACATGTATATCTTCAGAATAGAACTTAAATTCATTTTTACTTTTTACGATTGTTTAGTCAACAAACAAGTATAGGATTAGAGGAGGGTCCTTCATCGTAAGTTCCATTTCCACATGGCCCAAGCAAGTTTCTGTAAGATTATTAAGTGCAGGTTTGTTACATGCTGTTCATTTCTAGAGATCTATAAATCCTCCATGTTTTGTTTTGCACAGGTTCTGAGTTCCTCAAGGCCAATACAATTAATTCACAATCCAGAATGTTAATTGTTGTATTGAATTTTGCTTTGGGAAAACCACAATTACTACATTTACTATTTATCCTCATTTTGTTCTATTATGATAACAAGATTATAGGAAAAATCTTACTGGGTTTTGACTCTGGCAAAGCAAATCCTTTTGTTTCCTGTAGTTAGAACCTAATTGTATATTGTTTACAATACACATTATTTTAGGTGGTTAAATTGATATTTGTCCTCTACAGTTACTTAAGGAAGAAATATTTAGTCACAGTACACTGCTGGAAGCTATTGAAGTCAAAAGCACAGGCATGACTGAGCATTATGTTACTCAGCTTGAACTGCAAGACCTTCATGAGAGATACCAACTTCTCAAAAACAGAATAATGGTATTGTTGCATTTTACAATGCTATGTTTATTCTCTTTCACTATAAATTCTTTAGACAAGTTGTTAAAAGAAATGCCTTTGTTTCTTTGCCTATACATTTCATAGTATTTGAATGTTTGGGTATATGTGTGCATATATGTATTTTGAATGCATTTCTATTAGTTAAGAGGATCACTTTTACTAATAGCATCAGTTAACTTGATAAATTAAATACTAAGATTGGCATATTAGTCTTTTAGCAATTTATTTATTAATCACTGATTAATAATTAGTGCACATGAGAAACAGTACAGACTTAAATGTCACCATTAAGTACAGTACTTGGTCAGTGTCAGAAAAGTCTATTGACTTACACTATAATGGGATATTTCTGATAACAATAGGAAACAATAACTAAAGCTGAAGGATACGTTCACTTGCATCAAGAGTACCAAAAGAATTTGAAGGCCTTTGAAGTATGGCTAGAAAAGGAACAGGAAAAGCTCAACTGTTTATCACACCTGGAAGGTGATACAGAGAGATACGAAGGAACACTCCAAGAACTCCAGGTAGAATTTTGTCCTAATAATAATTACCTTGCAGTCCTCTGTTTTCTAAACTCCAATCAACTTGGAACAGGCAGTAGAGTCTATTTTTCAGATATGTCTTGTTTCAGTATCAATATCAACTGCTAAGGCAGCATTCTTCAAGCTTGTCAATCTTTATTAAGCTGTCTTTTAATGTTTTAAATTTGTCTAGAGCATACAAAATATTATTTTGAGCAAATTGATATTGTTTCCAAACTAACAGCAATCAACCATTTGAGCTTGCAAAATAAAAACTACCATTTTGCATTAATTGGGTATATTATGTAAAATTCTGATACTTTATAGGACTCTGCATGGTTTGAAAATAATTTGGAAATAATAATCATATATTGTCCAGGTTTGCAGAAACAATTTTACCTTAAACAATCTAGTACAAAAATCTGGTTTAGAAAGTATACTATGCAATGATTTTGCATTTCAGGAATTACAGGTACATTGTGCTGAAGGACAAGCATTGCTTAATGCAACACTCCATGCTAGAGAAGAACTAATCCCATGGGGTGCACCCCAGTTGGAGGAAAGAGTATTGGAGTCTCTCCGTCAAGATTGGATGGTCTACCAACAAAATCTTTCTGATGTTAGGATACAGCTAAATACTACCTTAAGCAGATTAAAACTGATGGAGAATAAATTTCTGAAGATGGATCAATGGCTCAAAACTCTGGAGGAGAAAGTTAATATCAGGACTAGTAGGCAATCTGACCGAGCCACAAAGGAAATTCAGCTTCAGCAGTTGAAGGTGAGGAAAATTATGCAATATAGATGCATAATGCAATAGAGCACCACTATTATGCAATATAGATGCATAATGCAGTAGAGCACCACTATTATGCAATAGAGCACCACTATTTTATTTCTGTTTATTGCAGTCATTGATTATTCATACAACTGAAAGCTGATGTTCATTTCAATCTTTACAGATATCTTTATATTTTAAGCTAAATAGAATAGAATAGAATAGAATAGAATAGAATAGAATAGAATAGAATAGAATAGAATAGAATGCTTTATTGGCCAGGTGTGATTGGACACACAAGGAATTTGTTTTGGTGTAAATACTCTCTGTATACATAAAAGAAAAGATACATTAGTTTAAAAATCAAGAATCATAACACACAACACTTAATGATAGTCATAGGGTACAATCAAATATGACACGTTATTATTACTTTCTATGAGCATAAATAAACTAGTTGATATGGAGATATTTTTCGGAGAGAGGGAAGGAAGGAGAGATAGAGGAAGGAAGGAAAGAAATATTAAGCTTAGCTATATTAAGTGTACACTTCAGTTTTGATCCATCTTGTTGTCTCTTTGTCTACCCTTATACTAAACATATAAATAATGGGAATAAGGGCTCCCACTCTTTTAAAGTATTTGTTTTGGGAAAATAATAGAAATGTGTTTTTTTGTTTCCTTTTTTCCAAACATACTTTTTTTCTCACCACCACATCAGAATGTTCTTACTGATTTTTATGCAGTTTTTTTGTAATCCAAAGTATAGCAAGAAATCTGTGCCTTGAAATTCAAATTGCTAAAAACAAAATAAATCTTCATTTAATTTGAGAAGTGTTGATTAGTTTAGTTTGCATCAAAATTTACAATAAAATGTGGTTTGCTGTTTTCCTTACAGACAGCAACTCAGATTAATTATATAGGCTCAAAGTATAGAGAGGTAAATGCGTTATTTTAATGGGAAGAACTAGAAACATTAGAAAGTAGTAGAATCAATTGTGAAAGTCTTATGGGTAAGAAGAAAGGGAGTTTGTATGAGTCAATGGAATAATCTTTGAATATTTGACAACAAAGGAAATACTGTTGATAGAATAAGCCTTTTGGATTTACATATGAGATCTGACTAATATATGAAAAGCTGATCTACAATAAAACAAGAAAAACTCCTTCATAAAAATGTATTTAGTACCACCTATGCAATAACAAGATTCTTCTTCACCAAGTTCTCTTTTCAACGATTAAAGAATGTTGTATCTTTGTAACATATGTGCAGCAAAAGTAATATATAAATATTCTGTAAATAAACAGGTTTATAATTCCTGATTTTATAAATTGGCATTCATGTTTCCATATTTTTGTTATTTTTAAGAGTTCTATAAATCACATTTATGTCATTTCTGAAATATTTTTAAAATATTTCTTTATCTTAGAATTGGCACGAAGAAATAACAGTCTATAAAAATGAAGTAGAAGAAGTCGGGTTGTTGGTGCAGCATTTCCTGGAGGAAATTCATACTTCTAGTAGAATGGGAAGACAAGCAACCCAACTTGCTTCTCGATACCAAACTCTTGTTCTTCATGTACTGGTAAATAGTAAAAATGTTCTGAAAGCATTACATAATACTAATTGGAAAACATTCAGTGATTTTGTTTAGATACTGTACTTGTAAGTGCTTTATTTTTAGAAATGATTGTCATTCTGCTTCTCTTATCTCTGTATGTCCGAAGATTTAATTATACAGCTAAATATTATGCTAAGGATCACTCCTCAGCTATTAATATTCAACTGAAGCATTAGGCTAAAATTAGTTTTAGTCATTTATATTACGTTGAACTGCTCTCAATCTGCCTTTATAATTTTCATCTATTTTGCAATTCATATTCTAAGGCAAGAGCTCTAATTCTTTTTATATAAGAAGTGATAATTCAGGAAGTAAAGTTAGTCCTCAATTTACAACAATTGATTTAGTGACAGTTCAAAGACTGCGCAAAGTCACTTCTGCTCTCGTTACCTCCTGCCTAGATTATTGCAATGCTCTCTACATGGGGCTCCCCTTGAAGAGCATCCGGAGGCTTCAACTGATGCAGAGTGTGACCGCGCAGGTGATCTTGGGGGCTTCTCGGAGTGCCCATATTACACCGCTCCTGCGCGAGCTGCACTGGCTTCTGGTGGCCTTCCGGGTGCGATTCAAGGTGTTGGTGACTATCTTTAAAGCGCTCCATGGCTTGGGACCCGGGTACTTGTGGGACCATCTACTGCCACCATCGGCCTCCTGCCGGCCAGTGCGCTCCCACAGGGTGGGCCTCCTCGGGGTGCCGCCAGCTGGACCATGTCGGTTGGCGGCCCCGAGGGTGCGGGCCTTCTCTGTGGGAGCATCCTCCCTTTGGAATGAACTACCGGCGGAGATGCAGGCCATTGCTGACCTGCGAGCCTTCCAACACGCACTCAAAACCCATCTTTTCCAACAGGCTGGTCTGGCCTAACGTTACGAGCAGGGTTTTAAATTTTTAATTCAATTTTAAATTTTATGGGGTTTTTTATTGGCTTCAGTCATTTATTTAATTAATTTTAAACTCTTTTTTAACTTTTGTAATTTGTATGTTTTATTGTGGCTGTTCACCACCCCGAGTCCCTTTTTTGGGAGAGGGGGGCGGTATATAAACCGAAATAATAATAATAATAATAACAACAACAACAACAACAACAACAATAATAATAAAAGACACAATGACACTGAAAAAGTGACATATGAATGTTTTCCCCCCACTTACAACTGTTGCAGCATCCCCGTGCTCATAGGCTCAAAATTCAGATGCTTGGCAACTGACTTTTATTTATGACAGTTACAGTGTCCTGAGGTCATGTGATCTTTTGTGACTCCTTGTTTTCTCAGGCACATTGGTAGCTCTACCTTGGAATGGCGCGTTGGCCTATAGGTGGAGCTCTCACCTCACAAACTGTGAGTTTGATCCTAGATAGAGGCAGATATTTTTCTCTCTGGGCAAAATGAGAATATATCTGTTGAACAAAACTCCTCATTGGTGACAGGAAGGGCATCTGGCCATTAAACACTCTGTTAGCTCCATTCAGTTGCCCAGGCTGCACACTGCAAGGGTAGCTCTACTTCATTGTACAGTTTCCTGGCCCTATTCCTTGTAATCAACACACTGAGTATAGTAATTAGTAGTTATGTATGTTGTGTTATGTGATCAGGGACTCCATTGTGAATGGAAGCAAGCATGTACAGATCTCTGCATCCATAAGCTTTCCTTGGTCATCTTTCTGTGCCAGACCAGGAGATGTGCAGTATTGGGATAAGACAATGTTATGTTAGAAGTAGTATTAGCATATGAGGCATTTTTACACCCATAAACATTAAAGGGGTATTGAATTGTCAGCATAAACAAGACAGAATTCTGCCTTCTAAGATAGAGCAGATGGTCTGTGTGAACTAAGGCAACCAATGTTTATGTTTCCATATTGCATAAAAATTGTCTTGATTGTATTCAGAATGATCCAATAGCAATTGATTTCCCAACTGTATACTGCATTTCATTGATAAATACAATATTTTGTGGGTTTAATAGAGGTGTGAGTATCAAGGAATAACGGATGAATAATGTCTCACTTCTCATCTGCTTGCAGGAACAAATAAAATTTCTTGAAGAAGAAATTCGAAGTTTGGAAGAATCTGAACTAGCTTTCAGTGCTTACAGAGGCTGGTCTGAAGCTATCCTTAGGAAGTTCAAAAATGTTGTGACAAAATGTGATGTAGCAGAGAGAGCATTAATGGAGAAAAAAATGAAGAAACTTGAGGTAAACTCAGTTGCAATTTGTCACTGCCTATCTAATATAAATATCTATGATATTAATGTTTATATTGTAAATGTAGCACAACAGAGATGTAGAAATCGATGGACAGTGGATTTTAAACTACCTACATTAGAAAATTACTTTTGCATTGATTTAAGAAAGACTACATTTTAGAGAATGAAATGCAATTAAGAATGAGATTTGAAGCCTGCTATTTTGCTGTGAAATAGCAACAATATCTGGAGGGAGGGAGGGAGAACTAAAATAGCAGGGCAGTTTGTTCTTCAGCACTGCTTTTTATTCAAAGAAATGTTAACAAAACTGTTGAATTACTAAGCTATAGCAAAAATTCTAGGATATTATTTGAAAGATGTTCTGTTACAGTAACATAATGTTTTAGAATTTGAAATACTGACAATAGTTGATATGGCATTTTACATAATTTTCAGTGTAGTCTTTTTTCTTCTTCTTGAGTGGCATCCACAATAAGCATTTATGTGCAATAATTAAATTACTATAGAAGTACTGATGTACTAAATTGCTAGTTAAATTTATTTTATTTATTTATTAAATGTACATGCCCTGTAACTTCAAAATATTCTTTTTCCATGTTTTTCCATGATAAGAGCACATATGGGGACATAATTGGAATTATATCAATAATATGTAAGAAGGATATATTGAAATCTACAGCAAATAATACATACACATCGTTTGGAACAGAATTTAGAAATGAAAACAAAAAAAATGATGTCTTGTTACTGTATCACTTCTACTCACACACAAACATTCATTAAGAGCTGCCAACTCTGTGGCCAAATACAAGTAGGGTTAAATATTGTCCACTTCAAGCCAACTATAATCCTGTTGGCTTCAATTGCTTTACATTATTTAATTAAATTATGTCCTGATTTTGACAAAATGTTATAATTTACGCCTTCCTGGTTGATGGCTCATATCTCAGAGAGAATTTGAAGTGCTCTGTGCACGATCAAAAATCATGTTTGAATTCAGGTAAGTCAAAATGTGATCAAGTGAACCAATGTCTAGCAGTAGAATATCTTTGAATGTGCACAAATCAGTGGTGGAATTCAATTTTTTTTACTACCGGTTCTGTGGGCGTGGCTTGGTGGGCATGGAGGGGAAGGATACTGTAAAATCTCCAATCAGTTTTGATATTTGCCAGTTCTCCGAACTATTCAAAATTTCCGCTACCGGTTCTCCAGAATTGGTCAGAACCTGCTGAATACCACCTCTAGCACAAATGATTTATTTTAATTTGAAATACTGTTCATTTTTTGTTCACAGGATCTCATGAGTGACATGGAAGTTGGTCAGAGTTTGCTCAAATCTGCCCGTGAGAAGGGAGAAAGAGCTATTAAGTATATGGAGGAAAATGAAGCTGAACAATTAAAGAAACAAATCAGTGATCATGTAGAACAACTTGATGAAATGACTTGTTCTATCAGAAAGCAATGTACAACCTTAGAGAAATGTCTCCACTTAACAAAGGAATTCTTAGATAAATACAAAATACAGACACAGTGGCTAACAGATTATCAAATCATACTGTACAATACAGTGGACCCCAAAATGGAATTATATGAGAAGAAGGCACAGTTATCAAAATACAAGGTAAAGATAATGTGATTTTCCATCTCTGTTTATTTTTTTACATTGTATTTTTAAAAACATTTTAAACTGTTTTTTAATTTTAGACCGTGCAGCAGACCATACTATCCCATGAACCTTTAATCAAATCTGTTGTGGAAAAAGGAGAAAGCCTTTTTGAATTGATCTGTGACACTAATGTAGCTGAGAATATTCAAAAACTTCAGAACGAATACTATGAGCTGTGCAATTTGGCAAAGGTAATTTTTTCAGATATACAATACTAACATTTTTTATTAAAAGTAAATTTATGTTTGTAATATGAATTATCTAAATTAGTTTAACTATATTTCATTTATGAGAAGAGAGTGTTCTGTTTTCTAAGTATAATTTTTGAAGCTCTTAAAATCCTGTTGAATGTGATCTTGTGTTGAGAGATTCAGCATCATATAAAACGTCTTATTTAAGGTAGCAGTTTACAAATGAAATAAAAAATGATTATCATACTATGAGTAAGAAAATGGGGCAGTTGAATTTTTCTTAGTGAAGCGTTTAAACCAGTGTCTGTATTTCCTGCATTGGATGAGGAGAGCACATCTTTCTCCTTTTGTCCTCGCCACTTTTTACAGAGGCACGATTGAGAGCATTTTAACAACTGCATCACTGTTTGGTTTGGTGGCTGCAGTGCCTCAGAGAGAAAGTCCATTCAGAGAGGGTTAAGGACAGCTGAGAAGATTATAGGAAGCTTGCTCCCCTTTCTTATAAGTGCTATGTGTTTAGAGCTCAAAGCATTGTTAGAAACCCCATACACCCACTTCACGGTCTCTTTCTATTGTTGCCCTCTGGAGGAAGTTTCGAAGTATTTCTAGAAGGACTACCAGATTCTGTAACAGCTTTCTTTGTTCCCTATGCCATCCGTCTGGTAAACTCGCAAGATTCGTTTTTCTTGCCATGTACATATGTATACATGTGAACTAGACTGTGTTGTTTCTCCGTATCATATAATATATGTGGGTATATGCATAATTTTGAATTTATTTATTTATTTATTTTGTCATGTTTATGTAGTGTATATTGGTGGTGGAGACCCTTTGAGAGCTATATGCAACAAAATTTCATTTTAATGTATGCTGATTAGCGTACATTCAAAATGACAATAAAGTTATTGTAAGTCTAAATCTAAGTATTTTCAGAATGAAGATCTGAGATTATTCTCATTTGAAACAACTGAAAAGTATCCAATTTCTGTTAATGCAGATACAGGTTGCAAGCTTGGAGGAGAAAGTGAAACAACACGAAGACTATAACAGTGTCTTACAGGAAGTGGAAAAGTGGTTGTTGCAGATGTCCAGCAGACTGATTACCCCTGAACTCATGGAGAATAGTGATTTAGAAGTGATAACACAACAATTAGCAAGTCACAAGGTAGTTTATAGTTCAAGTAAAGAACTGTTAGTATTCTAATATTTGTAGCTGTTCTTTGAAAAGTTTTCTCAATGTTTAACAGTTAAAAAGAAAATAGAAAATACATCCTATACAAATCTTTTTTTATTATTTGAAAATCATGACTTGATTTAAATAAATCAAATTAAGATTTTGAAATTAGTTATTTTTATTACTGTCTACTTATATGGAAATAATGATATTATATATAAAAGTGTACATACAAACCATATGTATTCAGTGTTTCTATATTTAAGAAAAAGGCAACTACCTTCCTCAAACATTAGATGATTTTCAGTGAACATTATATGCAGTATTGTAATATATAAATAATGATATATTTATTGATTTCTAATGTAAAATCTTTTAAATAACTTCCTATGTAGATTATAATCTTACACGGGTTTTTCTCACAAATTGCAGAAAATTTTTCATTTTATTAGATTTTATGTACTGCTAACTACTAAGTTCTCTTGGTAATTTTTAAAAAAGATAAAGTTGAATGAAACTTTTTTTTTTAAATCTACACTATTTTAAAATTATAAGCCATAAAAAGCTTACTCATGTGTTTAGATTCCCCCCCCCCCAAAAAAATGAACAAATGAGTTAGGGTACCTGATAATATTTTTAGAATTAGCTGGTCAGTACATAAATAACATCATAAACTAGGAAGAGGACATTTAGGTATAAATTCTCTGCTCAGTGCAGAAATTTAAGTATATCTTTTATAGCCTCTGCTCCAACACTCCTGTAACATATTGTTAGGCATTTTTTTCATTAATGTTCAATTGTAGTATATTTTCCTGTCACTTAAAAGCATTCTGGCATTCTTGTAATTTAAGATTACATCCTATTGTTTTAGGCAACGATGGAAGAAATTGCAGGATTTGAAGATCGCTTGAACATCCTTAAGAGCAAGGGAGATTCTTTAATCAAAGAGTGTGCTGAACATCTCCAAGCAAAATTTAAGCAAAACATAGAAATCCAGCTGCAAGGAACAAGAGATAGCTATTCAGCCATCTGTAGCACAACTCAAAAAGTAAGCATCTATCTTTTAATACTGAGCAGGGGATAGAGGAATCAAATGAAAGCAATTAGGCCAGAAACTGGCTCAAAATAAGTAAAGTACATGGTTTCTTGACAGTTTTTGAAGAATGAATTTAACAGTTGGGGAAACCCTGAAAACATTTGCAAAAGTAGTCCCAAAGTTGCTTTTTGGTAAGTCAACCGGACTTTGTTTTTCTTTGAAGTTGTATTGTTTCTCATCCAAGGAGCTTCTTCAGTCTTCAAGGAAAGTCTACTTGCCTTTTGAAAAAGCATCTTTGGGACAACCCTGACCTGGATCACTGAAAATCTTCATAGATATTTACAAAAGTAGAATATTTCAAGACAAACTGTGGAATAATGTATAGGAAATATTCATTTTATATTAATTATAAAGGTACAATGATTTCTACAATCTAGAGCTCAGTTTAACCTGCTAGACTATATTTTTGGCTAAGGGTCCATTTTGAATTACTAATAATCATTAATATTAAAGGGATTCTTATTTCTTCTTATTTCTTGTAGGTATATCAAAGTTTGGAGCATGAACTCCAGAAACATGTTAACCATCAGGATACTCTCCAGCAATGCCAAGCTTGGCTTTCTACAGTTTGTCCAGAGTTAAAGTCCAATCCTCATCGACCTTCCAGTTCAGCAGATGCTGTTAAGCAGGTATCAGCCGTCTAAATAGAAATATTCTTGTCCTCTCCTCTCCACCTTCCCCATCCTCCCTCCCCTCCTCTTCCCTTTTCATTATCTATTCTAGCTTTCACCTCTGGAATTTTGCAATATCTCCTGTCCAAGAAATTAAGTTTGACCTTATTTTTTTTCAACAGCCAAGGCTATTTATTTGAGCTGTAGGTTCTGTTTAAAGAGTTTTTAAATATCAGCAAGGACACCGGAAGTATATTCCAGAGGCCATTAGAAGTGTCAACTCTGCTTTCCAGAAGATAGTCAAGTGTAGATGAATCTCCTCAAACAAATTCAGTCAATAGAGTAAAAATATGATATAACCCCAGCCATTGTGCATTACTCTATCACTCTCACTGTGTATTACAAGGCCCCCAGATTCTTAAAAAATATTAAGCATGTCCTTTGGTCATCAAAAGCCTTTTCATTCTATCCAGTGATCTGAAAACAATCACACGATTTTGCACTAAGCAAAACAAGCTCATTTGTTTATGGCATTTGTTAAACTGATTATGTTACAACTGATAAATGTGATAAAGACATACAAACAGAGAGAAACGCACATGATAACAACTATGTTTTTTTACTAGCTTCTTTTAATGTCCAAAATGATATTTTTGGGTATTTACTCAGCTCAAACCTTTAAAATATGCTGCTTATAAATTTAACATGGAATAGATCCATGAAACCTAACGGCATTTCTATTGTGTTCTAATACACACCAATAATTCTTCTAAATTTACTCTGCAAATATAAAAGTACATTTTTTTCTTTTAGTAGAACTTTCTTCAAAAGGTAATATTTAAGATTATAATGTTATGAAAACTGGGCTGGATTAAGACCTACAGAAAGTGAATGATTCAATGATTATTGTGTTCAGATGAAGAATAGTTTGTTTAGACAGTCAAACTGTTGTTTTTAATTCTACAGTAAGAAAAATTGCCCTTTTTCTTCAGTGAAGTCAATAAATGATTCAAACCTCAGTTGGGCAACCCATTGAAAGATTCATATGATATATACATATATACATGTACACACACACACACACACCCCAGTGGTGGGTTTCCAAATTTTTTCCAACCAGTTTGCGCATGCAAAACTCAAAGACCACCCTCTATTTCAATGCTGGTGAGCTGAGCTGTTTTTTCTTTCTCACACACAAACACACACACAAACACAGAGAGAAAGAGAGAGAGAGATCTGGGGAAGCCAAAGGTCCTTTTAATTAGAAAGTTAAATGTAATCTGAACTATTCATATTTTTAATGTTGTGCACAGTGCAGATGCATAATCAGTACAGGGTCCCTTGGGTTACTTTATTAATATTTACAGAAATAAATGTGTAATTTATATCAATACTCTGAACAGATTATTATTTTTCAATATTTTTAAAAAGGAGCAATGTTGCTATGTTTTATAACTTTCAAAGCATTTTCTGGGATATTTGAAAAATCTATCTTTTTGTTGAAAATCTTTCCTTACTCTTTTTAGGTTAAACATTTTAGAGCCCTGCAAGAGCAAGCAAACACCTATTTGGATCTATTATGCTCCATTGACGATTTATCAGACAGCACAGTAAAAAATGCAGCAACAGATATTCAAATGGCAAAGCAAACGGTAGGGATAAACTATAACAGCTGTTTTGTAATTCTTCTTAGACATGTAATTAGACAGGTTCATATTAGGTAATATTGGTTTGAAGAGATGTACTTCAATTAACAAAGGAGATTGTATGGGATAAATTGTAGCAGCTGTTCTCTCATTCTTCTTAAACATGTGATTATCTTACTTTCTCACCAATTAGGTAATTAGCTAATAAAGAAATATGCTTGCAAAAGTTGTTTCTTTAGACTCCAGAATGAAAGGTAATAAACAAAGAGGAAAGAATATAACATGGAACCTAATTCAAATATATTAATTTGCTATGTTTAATTCTTTAAGAAAATCTGTTGTTTGTGACAATGAGGTACATCTGACTTGTTAAGGATACTATATTAATTTACATTTTATTCAGATTGAATCTTTATTGAAGTATAACGGTTATAATAATGGCTACAACTGTTTTAATGTACGTAGTATTCATATAACATGAGCATTAGAGACTTATACACACTCTGTTTATCTTCCACTCTTGTACGTTATCCACCCGCCCTTCTAATGTAAATCTCCTGACCTACATAAATGGATAGTGTACATCTAAGGCAGCTCCAAATTAATTACATTAAAATGTTTTCATTATTCCTCCCTGTATTTTCCAGATTGAAGATAGGATAATGAACTCCCAGTATCTTGCTCAGGGCTGGGAAGAAATAAAGCAAATGAAAGAGGAACTTTGGATTTATTTCCAGGACGCAGAACAGCAAGTGCAGAATATGAAGAGACGGGGGGCAGAACTGGAATTAAATATTGCTCATAATATGGTTTTACAGGTGAAGGTAAGGAGCATCTCTTATTTTATTAACAAGAAATACATAGTTATACATAACTTCTGAAATTGTCTGGCATCCTTGTGACAATAGAAAATTAACCAGCAGTAACATTTTTAAAGCTCAGAAACCTGAAAAAGCTTTAAACCGCTTTAATGAATAGCAGCAAAATTGCTGCTCTTCAGAAACCCAGACACTTTTCTTACAGTTCATTTGAAACATGCACCTTGCTGTTGTATATTATTTATTTTGAACAAATGAAGGCACTCAGAACGAATTGGAACAGAAATGGCATTTTATCATTCAGGTTATATTGCTTTAGAAGTTACAGAGTTGGAAAGGGTTTTTTAATTTATGGAATTTGTTTCCATAAAATCCACTATAATCCGTAAATAAGAGGTTCTCAGGTTAAAATTAAAAAAGATGCAAGCAAATAAAATTTCAGGAAATAAATTATAAAATCAAGTACATAAAATTGCAAGTACATGATGTTGCAGTTGCAGTTACTCATCCAAAGAATTCTGAAAGTGGAATATATGCAACAGTATAGGCCAGCATTAGGATATTGGATTTGTAGGGCGAAGAGTCAAATGATCACATGGAACTTATTCAAGGAAGAAAAACTATTTACAGCAAGCAGAGGGTTCTGTAGTATCCTTTATTAACCTTTATCAAGCTTTCCAGCTCTGTGGAAGGCCAGCAGTGCAGCGAGGGTAGGGAGAGGGCATTGTTCTGCACAAGTGGCAGGCGCACATGCATGTGAGCAACTCCATTTGTACAAGTGGTGGGCACACTTGCCCACCCTTTGCACAGTCCAGTTCCCAACGAGTCGCACCCTGATACTGGGCCATAGCCTGGAGGTTGGGAATCCCTGCTATAAAGGTCTCGATCCAACCCTTCCTTCATCTCCACAAATGCATCTGGCAAGTTTGTAGTCCAAGGAGTATGACAGCCATTGGACAGTACCAACCAGTAGCAAGGAGGCCACTGATAGACTGTTGCCATCACCCAAGTTGCTTCAATCATCAGCCCCATCCCTTGCCCTTTGTCTTAATTTATGTCTTTATCATAGCATCTGAAACACAATTCAGCAACCCCTTTTAGATGTTAACCAAATTCTTTCTTGCTATTTTCTTTTTGTATCTCCTAATATTAAGGACTTCAGCCAGCAGCTGCAATCTAAACAGACAGTTTTGACCGCAGTGACTGAAAAAGTGAGCAAATTGACAGAAGGGCAAGAGTCACCAGAGCATAAGGAAGTAGGACGCTTGAGCAACTATTGGCTTGATCTTTGCCTTCAAACCAGCAACGTGCTTTTACGTAGAAAAGAAGATTTTCAGAGAACAACAGAATATCATGATTGTTTAAATGCGGTAGAAGTATATTTAGAAAACTTTACACAGGAGTGGGATCATTTGGCAAGGTAAGGATGGTCTCCTTGCCTTATTTTTGACAGATTAGATCAAGATGAACTACAGCTGTGCTTCATTCTTTGATCAGCTTTAAGAATTACTAGGAATTCAGATTTTTCCATTTAACTTAGTACTCCCTCTTCTATCTCAGCATGTTTTATTACACCATTTAGTTCTTTTTCCTGGGAATATTATTAGATAGCACCATTTTTACATATATACATGAAAAAAGCACTGAAAGATACTAGGGAGGTGAACTGTAGAGTAAGACCAACCAAAGCAATCCATGGGTTTTCCCCTATGGTCTAAACAACAATCCTTAAGCCAAAAGAAAATCATATCAGCATAAAATTTGATGCCAAAATTGCCAGTTTCTATTCTGAAGGAGCTGAGCCTTTACCTATTATGTCTCTAATCCTATGGGCCACGTAATCCATGAGACTAAAGATCTGCTGGCATTTAAAAAGCTGCTCCTCTTCCAGATTGGGGATCAGCTATCAGGGCTAGAAGAGGAATAAGAGAAATCAGAGAGTTATCTCTAGACCTGCAGCCCCACAAACTGATTCTTGTGGCTTTCTTTCTCACATTTCATCATGTAGGCTATCAGCACCCTGAACAGTTTTTATTTAATTTGATCCATCCTTCTAGCAGGAAAATACTGTGTAGATATATCTGGATTGTTATACTGACCAAAACTACAGTGACCCAATGTGCCTTGGCTGATTAAGGTTGGGATGAAGGCAACAGCACAAGGATGCAGGGAAAAAGCAATTTGTTATGATACGTTCATGCTGTGGGTATGGACAAATTGGAAAAGGACCTGTGGCAATCTCCAGTATTCCTTTTATTTATCACATGGACCAATAACTTTTTTGCATTTTCTATACACAGATCTATATTTTAAAATAAACTTTGCAGTGTTTTGTTAGAGTTTCAGATGAATAGAGGCAAGAAGACAAAAAAAATGTTTCTCCTTCCAACAATAACTGAGTTGCTGAATGTAGAGGCTTATTGGAATGAATTTCATTAATAAATTAATTTGTTTTTTCCTTTTCTAATTCTAAAATGAACACTTGATGCTGTAATGGTGAAATTATATATGAGTTTAATATTATGAACTCTGCAGGTACATGTTGTTAGTCAAAATATATACACACATAGTACTTTGCAATAAGAATCAGTTATACATATGATTAAAAAGTTTTCTCTAGAACTTGTTCTGTAATATAAATGTTTACTATGCATTTTTGTATTTGCTTAACAGATCAGATGCTGAGAGTACAGCTACACATCTTGAGGCTTTGAAAAAGTTGTCAGTGGCTCTGCAGGATAAACGGCTTGCTCTTGAAAACTTAAAGGAACAGAGGCAAAAGGTGACTGGACATCTAAATTTGGATGATAGAGAACTAGTCAAAGAACAGTCAGGGCACTTTGAGCAGTGCTGGATCCAGCTTGAGGACCAAGTTAAGAGGAAAATACAACTGTCTGTCACCACTTTACAAGAGTTGAGTGTTGTGCAAGCCAAACTTCAAGAATTAATGGAGTGGGCAGAAGAGCAGCAGCCTAGCATCTCTGAAGCTCTTAAACACAGCCCACCTCCTGAGCTGGCTCAAAGTTTTCTCATGGATCACCTCACCCTTTGTAGTGAAGTAGAAGCCAAGCAGCTTGTTTTGAAAACATTAATAAAGGATGCTGATAGAGTGAACACTAATTTAGGGCTTAATGAAAGACAAATGCTCCAAAAACTTCTATCAGATGCCCAAAATCATGTGGATTTCCTTAGTGATCTGGTTTGGCAGAGAAGAAAGCACTTAAACAAGACATTATCTGACAGAACTCAGTTCTTCCTAGCAGCCCTTCAGGCCATGAATCAAATTAAACAGTATGAGAAAAAGGTAATATTCCATGAACATATCTGTCTGCTACCAGAAGATGTGAGCAAACAGATCAGATCTTGTAAGACTATACAAGCCAGCCTTAAGGTCTACCAGAGTGAAATCTCTGGACTGTGGTCTCAAGGGAGGAACCTTATGAAGGAAACAACAGAACAAGAGAAAAGTGAAGTGTTGGATAAACTACACACGCTGCAAAACATGTATGATATTATTTTACAAAAATGTGGCCAGCGATTAATGGATCTGGAAAAACATATAGTTTCTAGGAAATACTTTAAAGAAGATTTGGATAAAGCATGCTACTGGTTAAAGCAATGTGATATTGTTTCATTCCCAGAAATCAATTTAATGAATAGTAACACAGAACTTTATTCTCAATTAGCTAAGTATCAGCAGATTCTTGAACAGTTTCCTGAATATGAAAATCTTTTGTTGATAGTTCAAAAAGATGGTCAGGAAATTTTACCATCACTTAATGAAATGGATAGATCCTATCTGGAGGAAAAACTCAGTGCCTTGCCTCAACAATTTAATATGATCATTGCTTTGGCTAAAGATAAATTCTGTAAAGTCCAAGAAACAATTACAGCCCGTAAAGAATATGCCTCATTAATTGAACTGACAACAAGGGCACTGACTGAAGTGGAAGATCAGCTTGTAAATTTGCGTAAAACCCCCTCTACTCTTACAGCTAAAGAAGTTGTATCACTTATGGAAGATTACAAAAATGTCCTAAGTGAAGTCATAAGCCTTGGCAGTGCAGTAGATGAATTAAACCAGAAGAAGGAAGCTTTTCGAAGCTCTGGGCAGCCATGGCTACCAGAAGAGATGTTAACGCTTGCTACGCTGTATCACAAATTAAAAAGGCAGATAGAACAGAAAGTTAACCAATTAGAAGACATGATGGTGGCTTATCAGGAACATGAAGAAATGTGTAAGCAGCTTGAGATGAAATTAAATTCCATAAAAGAACAAGAAGCAGAAGTGAATGAAGAAACCCTTCCAGCTGAAGAAAAGTTAAAAATGTATCATTTCCTGGCTGGTAGTCTTCAGGATTCTGGAATCCTTTTGAAACACATTGCTGAACATCTTGAAGGGCTTTCTTCCCAGCTTGATCCATCTGTTCACGAAGGAGCTGATCATCAAGTGCGAGCTTGGCAGGAAATGCTGAAGATATTGCACACTGCCATTGGGGATAAAGTGATGGAGTGTGAAAACAGGCTGGTAGAGAGCATAGATTTTCAAACTGAAATCTGTCGCTCTCTGGATTGGCTGGGACATATCAAGGCAGACCTGAATGAGCCATTAAACATGGATGCAAAACTGAATAGCATTCAAGAAGAGATTCGCACAGTTCAGATTCAACAGGAAGAAGTACAATCCAGCCTAAGGATAATGAGAGCACTAAGCAATAAAGAAAAGGAGAAATATATGAAAGCCAAAGAACTGGTTCCTGTAGACTTGGAAAACAGCCTTACTGAGCTCTCTGAACTCAACAGTGAAGTCCAGGAAGCAATACAAAAGAGGCAGGTCAGTATGTCCTGCATTCCTATCATTAATTATTTACCACAGTATAATGGATGTGGAATACAAATCTGTTCAGGCTGGATTTCAGTGATATATAGGTGCCAAATCTTCATTATAATCTAAAGCAAAAAAAGATGACATAAAGATTAAAAATGCATCAAATTGTTGCTCTAATTCTGCATCTTAAACCTAGAAAATAGAATAGCAGAGTTGGAAGGGTTCTTAGAGGTCTTCTATCTAGACCAACCTCCTGCTCAAGCAGGAAATCCTATTGACATAATTCACATAAATGTTTTGAGTAAATCATTGTTACACATAGACCTTTTTTTCTTTCATCAGAAGAGATAATGACATCTCTACTGTGTGAAATATGACAACTTCATAGATTGTACTTCTAAAAATTCTTGTCACAAGATTTTGTGTTATCAGATTCCTGAGATAACACTTTAATATCTTTTTGTTATCCTGTTTTCACTGTGGAATAAAGGTCAATACCAGGCCAATAATTTTACAAACTTGTTTCATATGTTATATGCTCTAGGATCACACCCTTGATTTAGGACATCAAGAAAGCTTTTAATTATTTAGAGGAGAAAAGGAAATCTGTTTGAATGACAGTTTCTACTTTGTGGTCTTGGACATGGACTTTTCCAGGATCTTAAACATCTTTTGGAATATTAATGAATTTGTTTAGCAAATCAGACAGATAGCTACATGTACAATTTGATAAGGATTCCCTTTATGAAGTCTAGCATAATATCGTAATGTATAGTATTCTGGAATAATTTGCTGATTGTAGAATTCCAGTTTGTATACCCTTCTGCATTACCCTGAATTCGGATTATTGTTATTACTCATACATGATATTTGTGTTTTATTATTTTGTTTTGTTTTCAGGAAAATTTGATTAAATTATACAGTATTTGCCAAAGATACTACCAAGTTTCCCAGACTGCTAACAACTGGCTTGAAGATGCTCAGGTATTGCTGCAATTTGCAGAAAATGGTCTTGATACAGAAAATTCAGAAGAAAACCTAAGAAACCATACAGAATTTTTTAACACTGAAAAACAGTTCCAACTCCATTTGAAAGAAGTAAAGATGCTTGTGTCTGACATGGAGCCATTCATTCAAACCCTCAAAAAAGAAGATCTGGAGCAGACAGTGAGGGCTTTAGAAGATAAGAGTATAGAAATAGAACAAGGAGAACAATGTCAGAAAGAATTATTACAAAGGTACCTTTTTATTCATTCTGTTTCAGCCGTGTGGTTTTCAGTGCACACATAAGTAACATGTATAAACCTATTTTGATGGAACCTTCACAGACATGGACCTTCACAGATATACAGTATACACAGATATACAGTATACACAGATATACAGTATACACAGATACACAGATATACAGTATACAAGCACATGCCTCCTTACACACAGGCAGCATATATATGCATAGTTCACTGTAATTAGTCTCTAGAGAGAAAGTATGGACACACAGATGCTCAACACACTATTAAAAGAAGAAAATTCTGAAATCTCCTATGCCTACTACTGATAAAGAGATTAGTAAGAATTTTACAAAACCATGTGATACATTCTTCTCCAACCTTGATTCATTGTATAAAATGCTATGTTAAACAAATGATCCAGTAAATAATTGCAATGGGTTGCCTTAAAAAATAATACAGGAGAGTAAAATGATGTAATTCAGTTGTGAAAAAAGAGAATGACCCCATGAGCTTCTTTATAAATTATTTCTGGGAGATCTCTTACTAGTTGCGTCTTCTTGCAGATTAACCCAGTTTTTGCTCTTGGTTACAAGTCCAATATTTTAAAATATAGTCATAGATAATTAACTCTTTATTTTCAATTCTTCCACTCACATCTGAATGCTCAGCCACTGTAATAATAACTGCTTTCTGCATCATTGTTCAAAAGGCATTTTATTGGAAATACCGGCAGCGTTTTCTGTTTTGGGACACCATTAAAACTTTATTTGAACTACAAACCTTTCTCTCTCAAAGGTAGATTTAGGGTTCATATCTTCCTGCTGGCTAATATAATTTATTAGAATCTTATTATCTTAGTTAAAGACTAAGCATGGCAAAATATCACATTGTTAGTTTTTTTCTATCAAATTAAACCATTTAAAGATTCTGCCTAAATGTTGACCTTTTATTTTAATGACAATATTTGTTAGTAATAACAAAATATTTTATTTTTGTTTATTTATCTGCAATACATCCTAACATTATAGTTTCTATAACTTATGACTTTTTATTATATTTATTTTTTCAAGATGTGCTTCTCAGTGGCAAGAGTACCAAATAGCAAGACAACACATCATTGACTTGATGAATGAGTCTGAAAAGAAATTATCTGAATTTTCTGTAGCTAAAACTTCTTCCCAACTGGAAGCAGAAGAAAAATTAGTATCACATAAGGTAAAAGTTTTAAAAGTCATTTTTTACCAGTTAAATCACAAACATTTGTGTATTGGGTTTAGGGGTTTGTGGTATAAAATGGGCTGTTCTCTAAGAGGTGATTCTTAGCTAAAGATAAAATAACCAAAAAAAACTCAGAACTGATTAAATTTATGATTTATGCCTTTACCATTGCATAAATTGCATTTTTCAATATCAGAGTTTTATTTTTAGGCAAGTGAAAACATTTCAGTATTGATTTTATTTTAAAATCAAATATGCTCTTTCACAATTGCAAAAAAAATATTGTTTCATACTTGCTTGTAATATTTTGAACCCTATTCAGTAAAATTACTGTTAAATTACTATTTAAACGGAATAGTTTATAAGATGAGCATTGAATAATACGTATTACATTGGAATACACAGAAACACATTTACACATCTGTATTGATCCACCTATATCGACTCATCTATAAACACATATAAAAACAGTGGATGCTTCTGTATACATTAAAACTTACATCTTGCTAGTATAAACTTTACATGTAAGATACTATGTCTAATGTAAAGTATTGCAGCAAAGGTTATTGGTTTTGATTCTGCTAGAATGTATTTGTTTGATTTTTTTTAAAGCTGTCTTTGAAACAGGAAAAATAATTTTCCTTTGCTTTTTCAGTCTCTAGTCTCTATGGTGAATTCTTTTCATGAGACAATCACTTCACTGGAAGAAAAGGCATCTATCCTGGAGAAAACAGGCAATATAGCCAGTAAGGCAACGATAAATCGGTCTATGACAACTGTTTGGCAGCGATGGACCAGACTCAGAAGTATTGCCCAAGAGCAAGAAAGAATTTTGGAAGAATCAGTGCAGAAATGGAATGTATTTAATGATAAGGTATAAGGATCAAGTTTATTCAATGTCTATAAATATTCTTAATAGCCTTTAATGCATCATATCTATACACTGCATTTATAAGGTTAATATTCAAACAGTTTGATCTAGTATTGCCATTTTGCTAATTGCAATCAATGCATAGACCAACAGCATTTTTCTTACATTTTATTTTGGTTCTGAGCTCTTGATATCTCTATGAAACAGAAAGGGGTATAGTATAGAGGTATGCAGAAGGAAGGTACTCTTAGTTTTAACAGAAATACTTTCTGCTATTGCAGCATATCCACTGTTTTGAATCTAAATTCAAATCTTATTCATTGAATGAATAGGAAACAAAGAAATGTTTTAATGCATTAAATAAGTGGCAAATTCCAGTTAACAAGTAGGACTCTCTGAACTAAAGAAACTTAATTTCCGAACATTCATATGATTAGTTGCATCTTTTGCATCCTATGATCAGGTCAGGCATGCCATACAACATGGTTCTTCTAATTTAATTGAAAGACCTCTTGAAATAATATTCTGGTCCTGAGGAACCTTTGCATAAAAATCACAACTCCCCACCCCCTCCCCAAAGCTTCACAATATAATTTGCCTCTAATCTGCACAATCCAACTTTTATAATGTTTATAACAATAGCAAAATGGCAGGTTGGCAGCTGAATCACCAGCAGGTAAAAATTTCTACCACTCTGAGTGCTAGCATTGTATGGCACAAAAAATGATGGGAGTTTCAGTCACAATCCTTTACGGAACTCCAAACAACCTCTCCCAGAACCCGAGGGTTCTGTGGAATCACAGTTGAGAAAGAGTTGTCTAGACTGGAGTTTCCCAACCTTTCCAGCTTTGCAGACTGGGCCTGGGGGGGTGGGAGATAATTCAGTGTGAGCAGTATGTAAGCAGCTCCATTTTTGTAAGCGATGGGCAAGTGTGCCCGCTGGTCATGCAAATGGAGTGCATGTGCATATGCCTGCCGGCTGCTCACACAAGTAGGATGGGTGTGCATGCCCATGTGTATTGTAACAGCATATTCATTGAGGCCAAGGTGGCTCATGACAGACCCAATTTAGTTGGTGCATAATGTGTAGATATTGAATTTGAGAAAATTATAGATTATAATGTTACACGTGTATGTGTCTAGTTATGATACCTTTTCTAAAAAATAATAAATTGGGGGGGGTGTTTAAAATTGTTATCTTTAGATGCAAAAATCAACAGAGACACTTGATCAGCTGCATGAACGCTTACCAGAGGGCTCAGTAGAAAAAGCTTCAAAGAATGAACTTCTGGATCTTCTAGATTATCACAGTAATTTCATTCTAGAACTCGAACAGCAACTATCATCCTTGGGTCTTCTCAAGCAGCATTCTTTTAGTTTGCTCCAAGATATAGAAATAACACCTAGTTCCCAGGAACAAATGCCCATCATGCAAGAAATCAAAGCAATGCAAGACCGATGCCATAAGTAAGAAAACATTTTATAATTCTGTGTTTTCCTTATAGCAGAACAGGCAGAGTACTGGAACATGCAGCATTGATGTCATGTTCCATTCTACAACTTCTAGCGCACACCCACAAATCTGCTTTAGAATTTTAACAAATTCTGCAAAGTAGATTTGGAAAGCAGTGCTACAGGAGGAGGAAAAAAAAATCTTCTGATTATATAAATGTTGAGTTGCATAACATTGGGTTTACTTCAGTGTTCAAATATAGTTATGAGACCATAACTGTATTTTTCCACTATTGCTGAATGTGAGAGTTATTCAAAAGCCCTGTACAAGTGAGCTTGCTTCTTCGCTTAGCAGTCTGCAGCTTGGAATAAAGTGACAAGAAGATATTGCAAAAGAAGAAAACTACCAATTTTGATTTACTGTCCCCCATATTTACCTCAGGCCTATTTGCAAAATATTGTAGAATCTAGAATAAAAAAATTAACGGTTAAACTTGTCATTATGATCCTACCTATTAAATAACAATAATAATAGTTGTTGTATTACAACCCTAAAATAAAGTTTCATCCCTGTTACATATTTTCTGTTTTGTAAATTACGTTGATTACAATAATATTTTCAGATATTATATAAGATGAAATATATGAACTAACATCTAAACATTTTTAAAGCATGCAACAGAAAGTGAAAAAAAGTGAGAAAGTGGTTAAACAAGAATTAAAGGAACGTGAAGAAGTAGAAAAAGAGATTAATAAAGTAAAAACTTGGATACAGGAAGGAAGAGAATATTTATTAAATCCTACAATAGAAAGTGATACTCAACTTGAAAAACTTCAGGTATGCCAAACATACTAATTACTGAATACAAGTTCATGCTGTGAATATGTGAAAGTAATGTGTGTATATCTATAGAATGCTACAATAGGTTTCTGTACAAGCTACAAAACATACGCTCATTCAGAAGCACATATATTAAAACTTGTAATAACATCTGAGAACATACCTCAAAATTAATAATTCACCTAAAGAACTATTTTAATAATGTAGAGAACTAATAACGTATGTCACAACATTCTGGCACAACTATTTCTATTCATTTTATTATTTTTTTTCTATAACAATCACAAGATGCTATAGTCTCCTATTGTGAGTAACGCAATGAGAAGCTATTACTATGCATAAATATCAATGCAGAATCCATATAGCTGTCTGTGAAAAGCTTAACATAAAGATTATATAATGGTCTGAGCACAGTGACAGCCAATTAAAAAAACTTCATAATTGTACAAAATTTATTTCTATGCCAGATTTAATGTGAAACAAGCCACATTGTATATTTCTTTTTTGTCCTCCATATACCTTAGACGCTCCTAAATGATGCCACTATACACCGTCAAGCAGTTGAAAAAATGGCTGAACAGCAGCAGAATAAATACTTGGGACTTTATACCATTTTACCTTCTGAGCTGTCTCTTCAGTTAGCAGAAGCAGGCTTGGCACTAGTAAATATACATGAGCAGGTAAAAATCATTTAACATGACAATTTTACAAGAGGTTTCAGTGCTAAAATTCCACAAGGGTCACTGAACTAAGCTGTAGCGGTAAATTAATGCAAAAGTAACAAAATCATCTACATCATGTAACTATCATCTACTCCCCACTATCCCATGGCAACTATAAATATGGTGACGATCCATGTTAATTTTCAATAAAACTCTCTACTTCTGTAGTACATATTTCTTGAAACCAAAGACTATGCATACTTTTTGTATATAAAGTTAACCTGTGGTATGGTTAGACACACCACCATCACTATGTATACATACTATATATATACACCAGCCCAGAATGCACAGACATAGCCCTTGCATACTCGGTTTTCAGATGTGAGCCTCCTGCAACCTTCTGCCAGCAAAAACGGAGCTCATAAGGGCTGCCTTTGCTGGTAAAGGCACCGCAGGCCAGCCCTTTGCTGTTTCCAGGGCAGCCCCATGGGCCAGATCTAAGCACCCCACAGGCCGGATCTGGCCCCCAGGCCTTGAGTTTGACACCCCTGCTCTACATTATAACTCACTTCCACCTATAATTTATCCTGTCTAATCATCAAAATCATAAATCACAAATTCATTTTCTTCATTTTTACACAAAAAAACCCCATAAGGTTTTCAGGCACCAAAAAAATGTAGATATTGTCCTTTCTGTTATTAGAGAAGTCAGTCTGTCAATTTCATCAACCGTTCTTCCATGAAGGATAATGTTGAACCTTTCCATTTTTGTGCATATTTATTTATTTGTTTAACTTATATTCTACCCGTCTCACCTGGAGATGATTCTAGGTGGCTTACTATCATTAAAAAACAATTAAAACATTAAAACAACACATAATAACATTACATTACTTGAAAATTAACAAGATGGTAAGAAAAGGAGCAAGATGCAGCAGGGGAGGAGGTGGGATCCATTAACCCATTTCCAGAATGATGTATGTTCATTGGTGATTCAGGTCAGTTGATAGAGCAAGGTCTTCAGGCCTTTTGGAAGGCCAAAAGATTAGGTCTGTATCTTTCCTCAGGGAAACAATGTTTCAAAGGGCAGAAGCCACAGCAGAAAAGGCTCTTCTCCTAGAACCTGCCAGCCAGAATTCTTTGATAGATGAGGTCCACATGCATAGTAATGCATAGTACTGTATATGTAATAGCATATAATAATTTTATTGCAGTGTTCCTATCTTACAATAAACTTCCATGGGTTTTTTCCTGTCCTAAAAGGAAAAGTTCTGTCCTCAACTGAATATTAATATGTTATTATTTCTGATAGAATAGAAAAACACACCAATAATCTCTAAATTGTAATGCATTGTATTCATTATGTATTATAAATGTTTGTGGTTCTATCATATGTTGCAGTAATGTAATTTTTCTGATTTAAGAAACATCATAACATTGTCTTTGATAACATGCACTGTAAAATTGGTTTCCTTCCTTTTTTAATTTGATTTTTTTTCAATTGGCAGATTGAAGCCAAACTAAAAGAAGCTCAGCAGCACAAAACATTAAATCAAGAATTTAACCACAAAATTCAAGATGTAGCCAAAGAACTTGATTTAATTCAACTGAAATTGAAAGAGAAGACAAATAATATAACACAAGCTAAAAGAGATCAAAAGGTAAAATATTTTGTTTAAAATTTAATTTTCCTTACTTAAGAATGTGATGGAATCAAAACTGTCTTTCATAAGATTAGAACGTTAGAACATGACTTTTTCTATGAATTCTGACTGAAATGTTAAGAGTATACTTAAAAGATAGAGAGGCAGCAGTCTTCAGAACTACAATATCAGGAAGCTACAACTTTATGAAGTACTCTAGTATGAAATAGATTTAATCATGATGGCTTAATATGTGGATGCCTCATCACTTGTAGGAACAGTTGAATGTGTGTAATAGTACAGGTATTCCTTGGTTAACAGGGATAATTGAGATTGGGAACTTCATTGGTAAGTGAGACAGACAAAGCATGACATCACATGGATGCATTGACTCGTAATGGCAGTCCCGGCAGCCTTCATTAGATGAATCCAACACAGTCATTTGGCACAGTGCCACATGATTGACATTTGTGATTTCTTGCTGACTTCCCCACTGACTTTACTTGTCAGTCGTTTGCAAATGACAATCATATGGGATGAGTGATATAATTGCAAACTAGTTGTCAAACACCCTTGCTTTCTTGAGCCATAAATGGACTAAAGGTGGCAATAAAACATGTTTTTCCTTTCGCCATGGGTGATTAAAAAAAAAAAGGCCGAGCTGCTTGACAAAATAAATATTATGAAAAAAGATAAAGGCAACATTAATTCTAATTCTAATTAACTTTTCACCAGATTTCTTATAACTAAAATATTCTCCTTTACTACAGAACCTAGATGAAGAATTAGACAGCTGTAACATAAAGCTTTTGGAACTTGAGGCAGCTGTCCAAAGCTTTGCAGAGCAGAATCCTCAGCTTGGTAAACAACTGACTGGCAAAATTAATAAGCTGACAGAATTCCATCAACAAATAATTAGGGAAGCGGAATACAGAGCATCCAAGCTAAATCAGGTATGGCATGATATTGGACTGATATGTTCTGAAGTTTTATCATTCAGAGTATGTTCTGTTAGGTGGAGCAAAGTCTTTATGTAGGACTCAAATTCCGTAAATGATCCTCCATTCTGTTTTTACAAAATTCAGTTTCCTAATTCTTTTATTTTCTTTCTTCTTCTTTTTTTAAAAAACAGTCCCTAATTAATGCAAATATGTGACAAATACATCAGAGTTACCAGAAATTATTACAATTATTATACATAGCAATGTGAAAACACAGCTCCCAGTTCTTTACCTGGTGTTGGCCTTCATATGCCTCAACTTTTTCCCAAGAACCTAGGATATCATTATGTATCTGCATAGTACATGTGTGGATCCAAGCAGTGTGGCTTTTTGTAATTGATGAATGAAAATGCACAGATTTTGTAAGTGTCACCCTGGATTTTTTGATATGGCACCCAGCATCACTGGAACCATCATACCTAGTTTATGCCACAATCTTTCAATTTTGATTTTCAGGTCTTGATACTTTATGATCTTCTCCAATTCTTTGACATCTATTCTACTATTTTACTATCCCCTGATATTGCCATACCCATTATCCACACTTTCTTCTTTTCAACCATAGTTAAAACTAGCATTCACACAAATATCTATTCACCTACCAATGTCAATGTTTTTATATACCAGATTAGAATACTTGAAGTATAATTGTATAAAATGCATGCATAATATGCACATATTCAGTGCATTAATTTTAATGTAAGTTGTTTAGTAGAATAATACTTCACTTGAGAAATGTAAATATTAAAGAACTTAAATAGTTGAGTCACTGATTATACTAAGGCAGTTTTAAGTCCTGTGTACATTTGTTTTTCAAATCTGTTGAATTTTTTTTTTTTTTGCAGGCTGTTTCCCATTTAGATGACTATAATGAAATGCTAGAATCCATAATAAAATGGATTGAAAAAGCTAAGATTTTATTACATGGTAACATAATGTGGAATTCTGCTACTATACTTCGCAATCAATTTATGTCTCATCAGGTAATAATAGTCCACATACCTTTTCTTTCTTTTTTACTAATAGCAATAAATACAAGAATTGCTGCATCAAAAAAGCTATAAACAGAAATTTCCAATCCCAAACTAAAGTATTTTTATTGTATCTCTTAAAGCAGGTAAGATTTGTTTTGTTTAGCACCAACCATCTGTGAAGTTTCTTCTCTCTGTGGTTTCTTCCCCAAAACCCAAAAACTTTAACCTTAGACTGTCTACTGTAGACCTCACCCCTTTCCTAAGAGGTCTGTGCATAAGCGCATCAACGTGCCTACCGTCCCTGCCCTATTGTTTCTTTTATTTTTTATTTATTTATTTTTATTTACATTTATATGCCCCCCTTCTCTGGAGACTCAGGGCAGCTTACAATCTATGGAGCACCATACTAAGTGCTTGGCAATAGCCTTCATTCCATTGTATATGCCTGCTTATTACTAGGGCTTTTTGGCCCCCCAAGCGGCATTTTTTTTACAAAGTCAGCTTATTGCCCCCAACAATCTTGGGTCCTCAATTTACCTACCCCGAGAGGATGGAAGGCTGAGTCAGCCTTGAGCCTTGACCCATATATTTTTCTTATATGTATCCATGTATTCATAACTATGGTTTTACTTATACCTATTTAAATAAATAAATAAATAAGTTTCTGTCCTAACTTATGGATATGTAAAATGATTTGGCTTTTTTTTAATGTCTTGGGAATATATTTGTTATTCATCAAATTTGCATGGCAATCCATCTCATGAAAAAGTGACTTGCATTTTGCAGAATACAAAACCCCTCTGTAAAATATATATAACACACACATACAGTATATGCACACACTCACATACTCACACATACACACACACTTAGAAGTTTCCTGGGTCCTCAGGCTGATGCTATAACCAGGTTTTGAAGGACTTCCAGAAAATCAATAGGAATGGGGTCAGCCTTAGTTTGAAGGTAGGAGATGTTTCATAAGACAGACACTTTGGCAGAAAAGGCCCCTAGCAGATGAATGCCCCACACCTCCCAGCATATCCCTTCTGCAATGTCTTATAAGAAGAGCAGATATAATTGAGGAGGGACAGTTCCTTATCTAAGTCCCAGCCATAAGCTACAAAAGGCTTTAAAGGTTAAAACCAACATCTTGAATTGGACATGGAAGCAAACTGGCAATGCACTTGCAGAGCAGAGGTACAGTATAATGTGTGATACTCTTGAGCCATATATAATTGCCCATACCACTGCGTTTTGAATCAGCTGAAGTTTCCAGTTACTCTTCAAGGGCAACTCCATGTAGAGCGTTACAGTAGACGGCATAACCAGAGCATAAGTGATCGTGAGAGGAGCCTACCAATCTATGAATAGGTATAACTGGCACACAATACAAAGCTATACAAAGGCCCAGTTAGCTACAATTGCCACTTGCTGTTTGAGCAGGAGTTGTGAGTTCAGGAGAACCACGGCATTGCACAGCAAGTCTGAGGCAGTGCAATCCCATATGGAAATTTTTTCCAAAATCTGTCCAGTATATTTCAATAAAACAAACAAGGATAGACATCTCCCAAAGCATATGTTCAAGCCATTCTTAATATTTTCCCCCTGAACACTGGGTAACTGGGCTTCTAGGCAATGATTGGCCTAGTAAGGGAAATAAGATACCTCATACATCCTTGATCACAGGCTGCAAATGATCTTATCTACAGTAGTTTAATAGGAATATTGAGTATTTTCAAGGTTAATGAAAAGCTACTAAGAAGCTTTGTCTGAGTTCAGGCTTTTCATTCACTGGAAATTCCAAGTTGCTAATTTACTTAGATGAATCTGCCTGGAGTCCAGGTATATAAGTTTTCTCTTAGCATCTTTTCAGATAATGGAGTGATTCTAGATAAGTGTTTCAAGACATAATAACAGGAAACATAAAACAAAGAAATTGCAATATCATTTCTCTAATAAAAGCTTCTGTATTAGCAGAAATTAAAAATGTATTTCCAGAATACAATTGATATTTCATCGAAGTTATAGCTGCTATTTTCTTAATTTTGTCCTATGATAACTGATTTAAAGAAGGGATAATTAAATTAATATTGAGATTAAAATTTAGCTCAGTTGCAGCTGGAAAACTTAAACATCATCTATTTTATTCAATTTAGACCATGTTTGAAGAGGCTGGTGAGCTTCCTAGGGATCTTGAAACTATGAATGAAAAAACAGAATACTTGGCAAGTGTGTATTTCACTGAAGAGATGTCTCAGCAAGTGTCAGATCTTCGCAGACAGACTGAGGATTTACAGCAGGCTATCAAACAGCGGCTACAAAATATTCAGGATGCAGCCAAAGTATGTGAAAAGCACTTTATATGTACATCATCTGTGGGAACTGCATTAGGAAAACACAGTGCTAATATAATTTATTTAGATGTATCTATTCATTTTTATTTTTTAAAACGTATTCTACTATTGTAATTAATATGTTTTAATTAATTATTTTTTATTTATTTATTACATTTTGAAATAACCATCTCCCTCCGTGAGGGATTCCGGGTGGTGTACAATAAAATGTTAAAACATAAAATTTAAAATTCAAAAAGGAGCAAAAGTTGATTAGAAACATTCTTAAAAATTAATTGAAAGATGAAGGAAATTCAGGGTGCTCTCCATTCCCATGGCTATACGTGCCTTTGGGCTCCCCGAGCAAGACACAAAGTGTGTAGATATTTATTTATCACTCATAAAACATTAAGATGCTGAAATCATGTTTTCTGGTTTTGCTTGAAACTCATGTTTTCTGCTACACATTTTATGTTTATAGGATATGAACAAATTTGAAACAGAGGTGAAAGCTCTTCGTACAGCTTTAGAGCAAGCTCAAGCCACTCTGACATCTCCAGAAATTGGTCGTTTGAGTCTGAAAGAACAACTTTCTCACCGACAGGTAGATTAATCATACCATTGAGGTACTACTTGCAGAATCACAGTTGTGAACTATTAATTCCTGGGTTACTTTGAGACTAGGAACCCTCCTTCAATTTCTAGGATGAATGCTAATAATAAGAGTCATCCTGATATTGAATGGTGGAGTTAACCCATCTGTTTGGCCATTTCCATTTGGGTGCTGGAAGAGCTAAGAGAAGGGAATGTTAACTTCAGCATTGGCTTTTGTGGTATTTGTTATATTCAGAAACGACTTTCTAGGTTTATCTTAGTTCACAGTGGTTTTGTAGGGTAGTGTACGTATATGTTTCAGAATACAGTCAATCCTCATTTAGTCAGCACAATTAGGACCAAATTGTTGCTTACTTCATTAAGTGAAATGGTAACTAGATGAAGCATTGTGATTTTACTTCAGCTTTTCTTTTGCTTTGCAGACCTGCTGCAATGTAGGTATTAGTTATTGTTTCATTACCATCCTGTTACTTTGTGAGGCAGTCACTACATGAGAACTACCTGTACTTCAGTTTTTAAGTTCATGTTGAACTGAAACCACTAACCAAACAGATACATTTATTAAAGCCTAACTTCCAACTGCTTTGAATCTTTGGGATTACCAAGTTTCTTAGGTCTATTATTCCATTCATTATTGTATTGAAATGTTCCACCGTAAAACTCATTTTGAACATTTGAGATCTAGAATTAATAATTAAATTAACTTTTAGCTTATTTTTTCTAAACTCACAAAGTAGCATTGCTTATGTATGCTCAATATTTCTAGCATTTGCTTTTGGAAATGGAATCATTGAAGCCAAAGGTTCACACAGTCCAAGCTTGTCAGAGTGCTTTACGGATCCCTGAAGAAGTTCTCGCTACTTTACCGATATGTCACGCAGCTCTTAGGCTGCAGGAGGATGCCAGTCATCTACAACACACAGCTATCCAACAGTGCAATATAATGCAGGCAAGTGTATGTTAAAATAAGACTCAAACTAATAGCTGCGGTACACTTTCTGTTAGAAGAATTTACAGAAGGAAAGCTGTAGGTTTAGTGGTGAACGAAAGAGCTAAAATGTATGTGAAAAGTATGAATTGATATCATCCAAGTTGTTATGAGTGTATTTGAAAGAAGGAATGTGTATGTTGTCGCTAGTTGCATGTTAGACTTATTTGAATAATAATAATAATGGATGAACCGGACAGATCTTTTGTAAACATGTTGTATCATTATGTGAAGGGTGAAAGGAGCTAAACTAAGAACCATAAGCAGAGGAAAAAAATATCCAGTGATTTGAGATGAAACTGAAGTGAGAAAATCTTGCAAGTAGACTACTTTTGGTCACATTTATTCAATAAAGTTATTCAATAAATACAGTGGAGGTAGTCTTTGACTTCATTTAGTGACCATTCAAAGCTTACACCAGGACTTTAAAAAGTGACTTATGACTGTTTTCACATGACCATTGCAACATCCCTGTGGTCATGTGATCAAAATTCAAACACTTGACACTGACATATGTTTATGATGGTTGCAGTGTCCTGGGGTCATGTGATCATGTGCAGTCTTCTGACAAGCAAAGTCAGTGAAGAAAGCCAGGAAGTAACCATGTTACTAACTTAACAAGTGATTCACTTAACAACTGTGGCAAGAAAGTTGTAAAATGGGGCAAACTCATTTAACTGTCTTGCTTAGCAAGGGGTAATACATATCTACTTAGAAATAAATAGCAATAGCACTTAGACTTATATACCAACTCTCAGTGCTTTACAGCTCTTTCTAAGCAATTTACAGAGTCAGTCTATTGCTCCCAACAATCTGGGTCCTTATTTTACTGACCTCGGAAGGACGGAAAGCCGAGTCAACATTGAGCTGGTGGGGCTTGAACTGCCAAACTGCAGACAGCTGGCAGTCAGCAGAAGTAGCCTGTAGTACTGTATTCTAACCACTGTTCCACCACAGCTAATCCTATTATAAGATTGCAACTTTGGTCTCCTCATTTTAGATGATGATTGTAATGGTGATGCTAAGTTAATGAAGTAGTTATCTTATTTTACAGGCTCAATTATCTATTCTTTCTCTCTAGGAAGCAGTAGTACAGTATGAGCAATATGAACAAGAGATGAAACATCTGCAGCATATGATAGAAAAAGCCCATCACGAGATTCAAGAGAAGCCCATATCAACAAGTAACATCCAAGAATTGGAAGCCCAGATTTCATGCCATGAGGTATTACAACTGAGATCCAAAGCTGACTTTTGTTTTTTAAATGCTAAAAATTACTTTGCTTTGCTTTCCTATCTCATTATTTTGTCTTTTTTTCACAATAGGTAGTTGAAAATTGCTAACAGCTCTTACCAGGGCTACTATAGCCCCATTTCATCTCAGTCCTGACTATTTTTGATGATCAACTGTTTTCTAGACTTGTTATTTTAGATCATGAGAGTTATATTCTCCTCACTTTTAATTGTCTTTGGGGATATTAGATATGCTTTTAGAGAAGCAATTTTATGACAAATAGCAATATGTGCCATAATGGATTTATTGGTCTCCATTTTTGGTGCACCATCTTCTATATTTTAATATTGTCAGTTGTGTCTTCCTATACCACTGTTATTAATATAACAATATTTTCTGATAAAGATTTTGGGAGGATGCTATATTAAATACAACGAAATACCATCAGAGTGGTTGCTAAAGCAAAGTAATGTCCCTAAAATATGAACATTTGGTTTTGAATTGTTTTTTTTTAAATTTCTACTGCTCTTATAAGCTAATGTATTATTTTCTTCATGTATTAAAAATTAAAAGGGATTAAGTAATAAAAACTCTCAAAAAAGGGAAGAAAACATACATTCAGACTGAGCTGAACTACATACCTCAGAGTTCATTATCATTTCAAATAAGTCCTATAATTATGTGCATTCTTTTTCATGTGAGATGAACAGTGGGTTCACAACTACTATTTGGAATGAAAGTTTGCTAGTCCTTAATGTATCAAGTCCAAGTGAAATAATTATTAAATAATTAATTTGATGAAATGAAATATCAAATTTAAAAAAAGAATATATACCATACATTTTCATTCAGGATGGGTAGTGTTTTTTTGTTTAGTTTCTCTGTTTACTGCACTGAATTGTTTTAGGTAAAATAAGTGTAAAAACCTGCTGGGCAACAAAAATGATAAGTTCACTTTGTTCTAACTGGAAATATTTTAAAATGAAACAGGTTATGCCTACAGCTTTTTTCGAAGAGCAAAAACACGAAGGCATTAACAAATGTATTTTCATCTTGAGAATTTGATACCTTGCGAATATTTCTATGGAGGTTAAAGCGATCACTCTCAAAATCGCTATGAATCAGTCTCAATACACATACTCAATTTCTCCCCTGAGCTTTTTTTATTTGGATACATTATTTGTGAAAAACCTCTTTATATAGTCAGAAGCTAAGAAAAAAAGATTATTTGACGTGTACAAGTTATCTGTATAAATGTTGCTGTGCCCTTATTTGCTTTTACATTAAGCAACCAGTTATATGTAAAGAATTTCTTTCACTTATTTACTTACAGATCTTCTTTGTACTCAAGACAATTTGAGCTCTGTACATGAAGGAGTACATTAGGATAAACCAGGAAAATAAAATGATACTTCTATTTGCTTATACTATATTTAGGTTATTGAGGCCATGGTTCTCAATAAGATATATATTGTTTTCCCAAATGTATTTCAAAAAAATTAAAATTTTAACAGGATTAATATGCAGCATCATAGAAAATCCTTGTACTCATAAAAACATTAAATTTCCAACTTTATCCCAAAACATCAGATCAAAACATGTCATTATAAATTTGCAGATGAATGTATTATGTTTCACTACTAATTTATAAAATATATTTTGGTAATTCAGTGGCAAAATCATCTGTGAGCTGCCCCTACCACATTTTCCTCTGTTGACTTTTCTGTATCAGGCAGTTGCCATAAAATTTGCATCATCTTTAACCATGATCTTTTTTTACTTTTCCAAAAAAGAAGTTGCAAGTATTTGGGCTAAACTGTTTAAAGGGTATTCAGTCTATCAGGGGCATAGCTGCCTTTTGCTGGATTGTTCTCTGTAACCCATATGCCAGATTATATTACAGGTAGTCCTGGATTTACAACAGCTAATTTAGTGACCGTTCAAAGTTACAACAGCACTGAAAAAAATGACTTATGACAATTTTTCACACTTACGACTATTGAAGCATCCTCATGTTTATATGATCAAAATTCAGATACTTGGCAGCTGACTCATATATATGACAGCTGCAATGTCCGAGGGTCATGTGATCACCTTTTGTGACTTTGCAACAAGCAAAGAGGAAGCGACTTACCTCAATCCTTTCCAGTCGGACTTCAGGGCCAGGCACAGTACCAAAATAGCATTGGTCGCGTTGGTTGATGATCTCTGGAGGGCCCGGGACAGGGGTTATTCTTCTGTCCTGGTCGTATTAGATCTCTCGGCGACTTTTGATACTATCGACCATAGTATCCTATTGCGGCGGTTGGAGGGGTTAGGAATTGGAGGAACCGTCTTACGGTGGTTCTCCTTCCTCCCTAACCGCTCGCAATTTGTGTTGACTGGGGGAAGTGGTCCACCCCTAGGTCCCTCATTTGTGGGGTGCCTCGGGTTGGTCCTCTCCCCTCTCTTGTTCAACATTTATGTGAAGACGCTGGGGGAGATCAACCGTGGTTTTGGGGTGCAGTGTCATCTCTATGCTGATGATACTCAGCTTTACATCTCCACACCAAACCACCCCAACGATGCTGTGGAGGTTATGTCCCGGTGCCTGGAGGCCATGCGGATTTGGATGGGCAGAAACAGGCTTCAACTCAACCTTTCCAAGATTGAGTGGCTGTGGCTTCCGGTGGCCTGATATAGTCAGATATATCAGATATATCTCCCCCGTCGCTGGCTATTGGGGGAGAGATCTTAACCCCCACAGAGAGGGCTTGCAATCTAGGTGTCCTCCTGGATGCACGGCTGTCTTTAGAAGATCACATTACAGCCATGTCCAGGTGGGCTTTTTATCAGGTTCGCCTGATTTGCCAGTTGCGGCCCTTTCTGGATCGGGACGCCTTACACACGGTCACTCATGTCCTCGTCACCTCCCGCCTGGACTATTGTAACGCCCTCTACATGGGGCTCCCTGCGGGGAGCACCCAGAGGCTTCAACTGGTGCAAAATGCGGCCGCGCAGGTGGTTATGGGAGCATCGAGAAACTCCCATGTGACGCCTCTCCTGCGTGAGCTGCATTGGTTGCTGGTGGCCTTCCGGGTTCGCTTTAAGGTTCTGGTTTTGACCTTTAAAGCGATCCATGGCATTGGACCAGGCTATTTGCAAGACCGCGTTCTGCCGGTTGTCTCCCACCGACCAGTGCGCTCCCACATCTATGTGCCACCTGGTGACCCCGAGGAACAGCCTTCTCTGTGGGGGCACCCACCCTCTGGAATGGGTTGCCTCCTGAGCTACGGAAGACCGCTGACCTAAGAGCATTTAGACGTGCATTGAAAACTTGGCTCTTTGAGCAGGCCGGCCTGGGCTAATTTTAAATGGGAGTTTTAAAGTGGAACTTTTAGATATTGGGGATTTTAAAATTTGGGGTTTTATATTGTAATTTATTGGGGTTGGGTATAAATTTTTAGTAGCAGCCTGAATATATTTAATTTTCTTTTAACTTTTGTAAAGTGTAGTGTGTTATAGTTGGCTGTACACTGCCCTGAGTCCTTCGGGAGAAGGGCGGTTTATAAATGTTAAATAAATAAATAAATGGGGAACCTTGATTCACTCAACAAGCATGTTACTAGCTAAACAACTGCAGTAATTCACTTAACAACTTTGGCAAGCGAGGTCATAAAATGGAGCAAAACTACTTAATACATGTCTTACTTAGCAACAGAAATTTTGGACTCAGCTGTGGTTGTAAGTCGAGGACCACCTGTATACAAATTTGGGGAACTATCGCCCAAATTGATCTGAAAGGGTCAGAGACAAAAGATTTATAGAATGATAAAATAATTTTACCACAGATATTAGAAACTTTCAATATGAAAGAAAGCAATGATTGGAATCTGTAGGACTCAAGCAAAATGATGGAGAGAGAGAAAGAAGGAGAGAGGAAAGCCAAGGTTCAAATCTTGCATTTCTTTCTCCTACTTATGTATCATGAGTTGAGATCCATTCATTTGGAGGCAGAAATAGTGCTTCATGCCTATACAGTTGTCTCATCTCAGGTGTTTTGCTTCTAAACTTGCCTCACAAAAGCTTTTCACACTAAACTTATTGCAGTTGACTGAAATGCAATTGTCCATGGCATTTTATTCTTCTCTATCTAGTTCATCTTTTGGGCAATTATAGAAACTATAAATGCAACATAAAGGACCTTATTATATAATAGTTGGGAGCATAGCTGACAAAAGCTCATGTAAAGAAATTAAAATATCCATGGCTAGTTAATTTTGTTTCTGTGTATGTGTGTATACATCTTTTCCAATCTTTGATAAGAGTCAGCAGCTATTTTGCTGTCACTTTCTGTACAGCATTCTGAAACTAATACTGTATTCTAACTCATTATATATACTTATTAGAAGCCTAACCCAAAGTACTTGAGTTAAAGGGTTAAACAGCCACTTCTATATCATAGTAGCTTTGTTTTGCAATCCTTATTTGCTGTGCCAGCCAGGTTGAGTCAACATTAAGCTGATCTAATCCTAAATGTGTATTTGCTGCAGAAAGAGAGGCTTTGATATATGGATTTTAGTTTTAAATAAGCTTGTTTGGTTTTTTTTATTCTAAATAAAACTTGGAGGTAATCCCAGTTACTTCTGTACTTAAGGAATTACAAAAAAATAGGCCTTTTTTCTAACCACATTTATTTTTCTATATTTGTACAGCCAGCATATTAGAGCAGCGAGAGGAAAGTGACAGTGTTTGTTAGCCTTGCGTTTTATTGTCTGCTCTGTTGACTATTGTATAAAGAGAAACAGACGTTTTTTTAAAAAATACTTCCAGTTATTGCATGACCTCATTTTCCTGGCATGTAGTATCTGGAGACGTTCAGCTGGTTTTGGTGCCTTGCAGGAAGGCAACAGCATAAATTATTCCTCCTGTCCCTCCCCTGTTTTGAGCAGAACCCTGTGTGGAAAATGCTTTGTCTTTGTCATCGGCTTAATCTCCTTGTCTGTGATAAGTGAGCAGCTCATTTGCATAGCTGTCTCTGTTAAAGGGTTAAGTGTGCTTGTGATGCAGCCTGACTTGTTCTTTTCTCCACAATCAACATCCTGTGGGTTCAGCTACTGCTGTGGCTAATATGGAGGGTCTGAAACCCAGAGCTGTGATTTCATTGGCTGATCTTAAAGAAGCAAGCCGGGCTTTTTTCTAACGGAAGCAGAATAGCTGCTAGCTTGTACTCCTTATGGCCTTTATTGATCCTGTGGTTTTTCTCAGGAACTGGCGGAGAAGATCAAAGGTTACCAAGAGCAAATTGCATCTCTCAATTCAAAGTGCAAGATGCTAACAATGAAAGCCAAGCATGCTACGATGCTGCTGACAGTGACAGAGGTGGAGGGCCTTTCAGAGAGAATGGAGGAGTTGGATTCAGAAGACATGCTCCCTGCACATAATGCTCACCCATCTGTAGTGATGGTAAGCAATGACCATGTAGTTCACATTTATCTGTCGGGATTGTTATTTGCAGTATCGCTTCTCACGCTATTGTGAACAGTACTGCAATCATTTTGGTTGTTTTACTTGCTTTTAGGAGATGCCTGAATATTGTAGATAATAAAACTCAGTTTAAACAAACAGTAAGGTGAACAAAAAAGTGAAGAGAAATCCATCAATTAACTTTGTTGGCTATCAGATGGGAGGGGTGTAAGTTTTAAAATATGTGTACTATATATATGATCACTAAAAACAGTAAATTGTTCACTCTAAATACTATGTTACATCTAATAACTAATTTTAAAATATCATAGCGTATTGCATGCCTAAAAGCAGAACTGAAGAAGAATTTAAACTAAAATGTTATGTTACGTATAAATTATTTAAACATCTGCAGCAGTGGTAAATTGTTACAGAAATTTATACCAAAATATTTTATTTAAAACATTTTAATTAAAATGTTCCAGTGCTAACTATTAACAGTAAACAGAAGAGCATACTTAAAATCGAAACGTTTTATTATGATCATAGATCAGAAAATTTAAACTTAAAATATAAATTACAGAACAAAATTAAAAGTGTTTGATGGATCTTCATTACTACCTGGCAATAAGTGGCAATTCTCCTAGCTATGTCTTGGTTGATGTCTAATTATATGGTAGTAGTTTAATATTCAACTCATCTGTTTTTGCCTGGGAATCACTGGAGAAGATGCTTTTGGGAATTTGGGAATCTCAATAAGAACTCCAATAAAGGAGGACTTAACTGTTTCTATTTCTCCATTTTTGTTTGGTTCCTAGGTTCCATCATATAAGATGCCTTAAATGGGTGCTGGGGAAGTTTGATGGAATATAGGCAGGAAGGGAAAATAAAACGATGTTAGATGACTGAAACTCCATCTGAATGAGTTGAATGGAGCTAAATGATTGTTTTCAGTCTTTTTATATTTTTTATATTTATTTTAAATTTTGTATTTTTATTTTTACCTGTTGATCAGCTTCTTTCTGGTATCTGAATGAAGTATTATAGTATTCCTAAGTAGTAGTGTTAGGGGTCTGTGTTTAATTTTTTTTGTGCAGAAAGAAAGGCAATGGTGAATGAAATAATGATATAAATTGGTTAGAACTACTTCAGTGGTATCCATATAAAAGGATGCACGCAAAAATATATGACTGATTTTCATTATGTTGCTGAATTTCCAAGCATACAAAAAGGAGCTTAAGGATCCCATACAATCCTAATATTGCAGGTTCAAGTGGAGGAAAGCTGCATTTGTTTTTGGCTATATGTTCTAGTTTTTCTCTGTAATTTTTCCCATGTAGTTTCCTTCTTGGTAGAATTAATACTTGTGTTTTATCATTATTGTGGCTGTATTAATTTTCAAATAGAACTGTTACGTAAATTCCTCAGAAATTCATCCTTCATCAGCTTTACTAACATACTTTTAGTGAATACATAGTGATCATCAGGAGAAAGGAAAAAAAGAAAAAGAAAAATTTGATTGTATGAAAGACATTTTGACAGGCACAGCTAATGATACAGAGGTGGAGAATGTTTTGCCTGCCAAAACCTACCTAGGTTCAAAGATCAAATAGCATGAAGTAGAATTCATCTCCTTCTTTATAGTTGGTCTGTATGCAGGTTTGAGAAGGACCATAGTCTCTTATAAACTATGTTCTGATGAAACTCTACATTTTTGAAGACATGAAATGGAAAGTCTTTCTGGTATCTGAATGATCTTCCTGTCCTTTGGGATGCATTTCCCATGGCAGATGACTGCTGGTCGCTGTCACACACTTCTGTCACCAGTTACTGAGGAATCTGGGGAAGAGGGAAGCAACAGTGAGATCTCTTCTCCTCCTGCCTGTCGCTCTCCTTCACCTGTGGCTAATGCTGATGCTTCTGTTAATCAGGTATCTCCCTCAGCATCCATTCGTCTGTGCTGTGCAAACATCTGTGGTCCTCATACAGTGTACAATGTTTTGTTTGTTCAGTAACGCTGAGTGTGGATCATTTACAAATATAGAATCTTTATTTTATCGTAAAGAAATCACCATTCATTCTTACTTTCAAAATTAGTTTAGCATATCAACATTATAAAAGACTCTGTGAAAACAACTTTATGCTAACATGTTAGAACTATTTCATTATCTCTTTGTCTTGATTCTATCACTAGATTTTATTGCAGAAAGAGATACGATGTTTCCCATTGTTTTATTTATGCAGGAATAATTTTTTTCATATGATTTCAGCTGTTTTCTTTGCATCACTTTTATTTCAATAGAAAAGTTCATTTAGTATGTATCTGCATATGTCTGTACATATACTGGCAGGCCTTCTATCCATCAAAAGTATTTTGGAATCATTTCGTATCATTCTTTTTACAATGAAAAGAAGTATAAAATGGAGTCAAATAGTGAAAGTTGTAGATTCTGATGTCTCCTTGCATGTAATGTATACTTGAGATCTTCCTACAGATTTTCAGTAATATTCAACTTGTGGGACTGTGAAAGACAATCCAAAACTTTACCTTTCCTTTAGCTATTTCACAAGTTTGTTTTACAACATTACTTTGCTGAAATATGCAGCCTTTTTCTTAGTCTTCATTTTTTAAATTAGGTTATTTGCTTGAAGGCTAAGAAAATCTAGATGTCTAAAACTAAGCTTTCATTGCAAAGGTCATGCTGAAAAATTCAATGGTATACTGTCCATGGTGTCTCACAGAGTGTCTCATACAACAGTGACCTTCAAGAGAACTGTCAGAAGCAAATGTCATAATAAAAGGCATCATTTCAAATATGCAAAATAAAAACTCGATAAACCTGAAATGTTTTGGAATAAAGTGTTTTTGAATGATGAAACAAAAACTGAACTCTCAAATCATAACCATCAAGTTATCATACTTAACTTTATCATACTTTGAATGTAGCCGGTAGCACAGCAAAAAAATATGTGTGTGGAAGGAAGAATGGATCCAAAAGTAAATGCCTTCATAATCTTAGTAGCAAATATCCTAGAATCAGTGAAGAAACTGGATCTGATTGGCTGTTGTATCAAGACGATTCAACTTAGTTTAGTTTTTTAGTTTAGTTACTTTATTGTCATTGCACCTCGTACAACGAAATTAAATGCCATCTTCAGTGTACATTATAACTATGAAAATAAAACAAACACACATCCTTCACATTCTATACAATTGAAATTAAAACCCCTGTTAGTGCATTAATACAATACTGCACTATACAGTAGAATTCAGTATAGTTACTGCTCTGCGAAAGAAGCTGTTTTTCAGCCCATTTGTTGTTTTTATTATCCTGTACCGTCTGCCAGATAGTAATAATTCAAAAAAAGGGTGTCCAGGATGAGATGGATGTTTGAGAATGTTTTGAGCTTTCTTAAGGCAGCAGGAGTTATAAAGCTCTTCCAAAGAGGGGAGAGGGCAACCAATGATCCTCTGGGCAATGATGTTAACCCTCTGGAGCGCTGTCCTATCTGCCACTGTGCAGTTGGCAAACCATACACAGGTGCAATAAGTTAAAATGCTCTCTATGGTGCAGTGGTAGAAGATCACCAGCAGTTTTTCATTCAGTTATTGTTTCATGAGAAATGTCAGGTAGTATAATCTCTGCTGGGCCCTTTTGACCAGTGCTGCAGTGTGAGCACCCCAGATTAGATCCTCTTTTATAGCAACACCCAGAAACTTAAAACTGGCCACTTGCTCCACTCGGTCACAATTGATAAGCAAGGGCTGGATGTCTGATCTATTCCTTCTATAGTCCACTATTAAGCTCCTTGGTCTTATTGGTGTTAAGGACTAAATTATTGTCTCCACACCATGAAATCTCGATAGGCAGACTCATTCCCCCCGGAGATAAGTCTCACCATTGTTGTGTCATCTGCAAATTTAATAATAGTATTACAGGTGTGAATGGGAATGCAATCATGTACATAAAGAGTATAGAGTAAGGGATTCAATACGCAACCCTGTGGCGTACCAGTGTTAAAAGAGATATGATTACCTAATCTACCCTCTGAAAGCGGCCAAACAGGAAATCCAGATTGAATAAGAAAGCCCAATATCTATAAATTTAGACACTAGTCTGTATGGAAGAATTGTGTTAAATGCAGAGTTAAAATCTACAAAAAGCATCCTCACATAGCCCTCCCCCACCTCCTGTTGTTCCAAATGAGTCAGAGCAGTGTTTCAAAGCTTACATCTAAAGCTTACATCTAAATTTAAAACTTGCATCTAAAACAACCATGAAGTACTTAAAAGGAAAAAAGTTAAAATAGTTGTCAATGATACTTTAAGATATATCAGAAACTTGTTTAGAAAATAAATCTTATTTGCAGTGCAACTAATGAACAAATAATGAAAAAAGTGGGTATCATAAATATACATGTAACATCTCAAAACCAAATATTTATGTTATCTTTGTCATTGGCTTCATGTATATTTAAAATAACATGTGAGTGTTTAAAGTAAATTCTTGTCTGGCTGATAAAGTTTCCTGGAACACTGGGATTCAGTGCTATATATATATATTTATCACTCATGTTAAATCGAAGATTGGCAAATTTATAATTCTTCAGTTCTGTGTTTGCTTAAATCGGTTCTAGCCCTCCTCAAAGTTGTTCCAAAGTATGGTGACGGTGTTTTTTTGCATAAAAAGTACAGGCTAAAATAATGGGAAGAAAATAAAGTAATGTTATAAAACATCATAAATGGGAATTATAAGACATTACTACTAAATTAGAATTTATTTAAAATTTCAGAAAGAAGCTGAACTTTCAGCACTTTTGAAAATACAATATTTTACCTTATGCTCATAGGACATTGCTTATTATCAAGCCTTATCTGCTGAACAGTTGCAAACAGAAGCATCCCAAATTCAGCCTGGTGCTCCGATTGCTCAGGAACCCTATGAACCAAGATTAGAAGCCATTTCCAGTACTAAACTGGATGATTTGCAACGTTCTTGGGAGACCCTGAAAAATGTGGTAAGTCTTTTGGCATAAGGAGGAATGGAGCAAATATTATCATTGATGTGGATGAGGATTCGTGCTTATGTCAAAGTAAATACTTACAAAGGCACACTGTCTAGATTGAAAATTAGCTTGCATTGGAACTGTGAGGCAACTTGCATATAAAAGGTTTCAAGGCCTTGAATAACCTTTTCAACTTTAAATTCCAGAAGTCACAAAACACTTTTAAACAGTCAAAGTGGACCTGATCTGTTCAACTCTACAGGTCCTATTTCTTATGTATCCTAAATAGCATTACCCATAAACCAAGTATTAACATGCCTCCATAAAATTTGAAAAGGGATAAAGGAGGGCAAGGTGGCCAAAATGGGATAGAGCTAAGCATGTTTTTGGACATGGAATAGTGACTTTTGAAAAACAAAAATTATAAGTTAATAAACAGTTTGGTATAGCTGATTGGCCGGAATATTCAGGAGGAGCAATCCACAATGCAAATGCTGTTTCAAGTCATATTTGGAGCTTTAGCAATAGCATTTAAATTTATATACTGCTTCACGGTGCTTTACAGTCCTCTCTAAGCGGTTTACAGAGTCAACATATTGCTGCCAACAATCTGGGTCCTCATTTTACCAACCTCAGAAGGATGGAAGTCTGGGTCAGTCTTGAGCTGGTGAGAATTGAATTGCGGGCAGTTGGTAGAATTAGGCTGCAATATAGCATTCCACCATGGCTCTCTTTAGCTTCAGTTCCAGATATGGCTCCTGGATTATTAATGAGTATTATGATTATACTATACAAACAAAAGGCCAATTGCTGTGATTCCCAATCTTTTTCTCAAACTTAAATCTTACTGTGAAACCTAAAGTCCATCAAGTTTAATAAGTGAGAATACTAGGAGGTCTGTTTGCTTTTTCTATATTGGCCATTCATACATAAAGATCTTCATTAGGGAGTCTTTCTTTGAAATAACAAAGTTATAGCAAAAAATTAAGTTATAACAAACTGATTTTTTAATGAGATACACCAGGTATCCTTTGCTATATATTTATGAAGTGTTTTATCTTGTGTTCATTTCATGTTGTTATATTTAAGGTTTTTTTTTCTTTTTTATCAACTGCTTTGGAAATATATTTCAGATGTGGTTAAACAGTATTTGAAATTAGTAAATAATTCAGGTACTTGTCGGATTCAAAAAAAGTGACTTCATGCCAACATGTGGATGTCTAGGAATAAAAGCAGCTGCATGCCCATTTTAAATTACCAACATCATGAATCCATATAGCATGAGGAGGAGTAATGGCAAAAGAAATTATATGAAATACAAAAACATTAGATTTTGTATCATTAAATTTATCCACTAGATTCTACTTGATAGATTACTAGGAAACTACAACTATATAAGAAAAATGCAAAGCAATTTCTGTTAAATTCAGCAAAAACTCCTGTTTATATAGGCCAGGGATGTCAAACTCAAGGCCCGCGGGCTGGACCTGGCCCACAGGGTGCTTAGACCTAACCCGCGGGCCCACCCTGGAAAGAGTAAAGGACCGGCCTATGGTGCCTCTGCCAGCGAAAATGGAGCTCGGGAGGGCGAGCAGGAAGGGTTGCAGGAAGCCATTGCAGCTGAAAACGGAACCTCAATGAGTGATGTGGAACTGGCCACACCCTCCCATGCCCCCAAGGTCAGACGCAACCCTGATGCAGCCCTCAATGAAATTGAGTTTGACACTTCTGATACAAGCTAAATGCAATTTAATTATAGTTTGAGATTGAGAGCTGTTTTACAACAATTTGGCAATATAAATTTCATGCAATAATGTTTATGAAAAAAAACTCTGCAGTAGTATGTCATTTAAAATCCTAAGGTAAAATCACTAAGCGATAAGTTATATGTGTGTTAAAAAAAAGCTATACACATTTTAATTTATCTGTTTGCTTCCTTTCCCTTTTAATGACATTTGTTAAAATTTACTTTCATTAAAATATTGTTAGTTCACTGCATTTTCTCATTATTTAATACAAAAATGTTAATCTCTAATTACAAATAATTTTTCCTCTTAGATTAGTGAAAAACAGCGTACACTTTATGAAGCCCTTGAACGTCAACAGAAATATCAAGATTCTCTTCAGTCTATATCAACAAAAATGGAAGCCGTTGAGGTGAAATTAAATGACACTCTAGACAATAATAAGAGTCCAGAAAGCCAGATGGCTGGCCACCAGGTAAAGTAAATAAGTAAATAAATAAATAAGCACATTACAAAATTGTTTCTGGTTGAATTTCAGGTCCCTTGTCTTCAACTGTACGGCAAGGTTATGTTACACATTCTTCGGTTTTTTTTACAAAATGATGAAAGTTTTTTTTTTTTAGAAAAAAAAACAGGTGCTCAAGTGCTCATTCATTATGTTTGTTTTTACTGTAGTGAAGTGTAGGTGGAAAAATGAATTGAACTTTTGATCTCATTCCAGATAGGCTGGAGTGGCCCATATAATCTTCAAACAAATCTGTTTGAATGAATCATCAAGTAAAGCAAATCCCCTTCCATTAATAAAATATGCATTAACTTCTCTGTGTACTCCCCCAGCCTTCTGCTTCATCACCATCCATCTTTATCCTTTCTAGTCCCTCAAAGGAGCCTGGAAAGAGTTTTTTTTCCCTTTGTTATGAAAGGAAGGGGTTGTTTTTTTCACTCTTCCATTGGCTTACTAGAGAGAGCTCTGACTGGTTGCTACAGAGAATGGACCTTAAAGTAGAGGATATGGGAGCAATTGAGGAGCAATTTGGACTGGTCATTTATTTATGTAGAGGTGCCACAAGTCTGAATTTTAACTCATTGATTTTAAATAAATTAACATATTGTGGTATAAGTATCAATTCCTAATAGAATGTTTTGGTCTGATTTTATGATTCTGTAGTTCTGATGCGCCTAGATGTTTAAGTAAGGTGACCAACCGTCCTCCTTTAGGGATGTCAGTCCTCCTTTTGTAAGTTCTGTCCTCTCTCAAAAAGTGTCCTCCTACATGTCCTCCTTTTTGATATTTGAAGATTAATCTGTAAATCTCCATATTTGATAGATGCCGATCCGATCCGTTGTGTGTGATGTGATGTATTTGTATTTGACATGACGATTCGTCAAGGCTCGGTACAGTGCGGCGAGATGCAATTATGAGATGCATCTGCTCCACACAGGAGAATTGTTTTGAGAGAGTGTGCTGCGTGCAAGAGTGCACTGTGTGCAAGTGGCTTTGTTTTTTTTCTTCAATTTATTTGTGTCCTTTTCATTGTAAAAAGTTAGTCACCTTATGCTTAAGTGAATATTTAAAGAAAGCAATTAAATCTTGTATTCCTATGTGGTACTATACACAGGATCCAATGGCATGTGCTACTCAATTTATAATACAGTTAGTCTTCGATTTACGACCACTATGAAGTCCAAACTTCATGTTGCTAAGTGAGACATTTGTTAGTTTATGACCTTTTTTGCCACAGTTGTTAAGTGAATCACTGCATTGTTAAATTAATAACATGGTTGGTAAGAGAATCTGGTTTCCCCATTGATTTTGCTTGTCAGAAGATCACAAAAGGTGATCATCTGATCCTGGGACACGACAACCATCATAAATAAGAACCAGTTGCTGAGCATCTGAATTTTGATCATATTGCAATCTGTATACTGTAATAGTTGTAGGTGTGAAAACTGGTCATAAGTCACTTTTTCAGCGCCATAACTTTGAACGGTCGCCAAATGAACTGTTGTAAGTTGAGAACTACCTGCTCTCATCGGAACTCAGCAGTTCAAACATATTAATCGATTTAAGACATGTCCCCCACCCCCACCCCCAGAAATAAAGTGACTGAGTTGGTCCTGTTTAACTTCTGTCTTTAATAGGCTTTGATGGATGAAATTCTGATGCTCCAAGAGGAAATAAGTGAGCTGCAAACCTCATTGGCGGAGGAATTGGTGTCTGAACCTTTAGAGGCAGATGGTGCTGAGCAGTTGGCTCTGCAGTCCACGCTGACCGTGTTGGCAGAGAGAATGGCCACTATTAAGATGAAAGCGTCAGGGAAACAGCAACTTCTTGAGGTACCAGGATGCTGAAAGAAAGTTTTAATTACACAGTTCAGTAATATAAATTACATTTTTCAAAGGGGACTGCAGACATGCTGATGGATTAAGCTGACACTTTCCAACTATATAATCCAACGACACCATGGCTGGATGGTTTTCATTGTACTAAGTTCTGACTCCTTCATGCTTCAGTTGCACGGTTTGCTGCACATGAGAAACTCCCCTTCTGCAATATTGCTGCAGAAGCGACAGTGCTTCTCTTTGTTTTTCCCACAGGGCAGGGTCAACATCTCACACAGTGCAGCAATCACTAAATCCTGCATAGACTTAACTTAAGGTTATGTGTTAAGAATAAATCTCATGGCCAGAAAAGGATTAATATTCTTCTCTCCTGGGAATTGTGGACTGGGATAAATTGATCTCACAAACTGTTATCTTCTGTACATCATGCTAACTCCTCTTTGGTAACCTTCTATTGCCCAGGAACGTGCACATCTTCAGAAATCTGAAACTATTTTAATCCAATCCATGCTAGCCATTTTCTCCTTTTCTTTCTTTCAGGCTAACATTTCCCTTCTGCCAGGTCTTTAGCCCATTTCAACTTTTTTCACATTCTCCTTAAAGAACTCAATATGACGGATGTTCTGACCTTCCGGCACGCAGTAAAAACCCTGCTTTTTGAACAGGCCGGCCTGGCCCAGTAACTATGTTTTTTGGTTTTAATTAATTAAATTAGGGTTTTATTAGTTTTAATTTTTAACTTAAATTTTAATAGACAGCCGATTTGATTATTTAATTTATTTTTAACCGTATTTATTATGTATTTATTGTATGTTTTTAGTGGGCTGTTCACCGCCCCGAGTCCCTTTTTGGGAGAGGGAGCGGTATAAAAGTGTAATTAATAAATAATAAATAAATATGTGAAAAAAGAAATTCTTTTTTCTATCTTGACTATTTTTGCACCTTTCACCTAGGACAGGAGTGTCAAACTCACGTTGTCATGGTGACATCACTTGACGTATTGGGACTTTTCCCCCCTTCTTTAAACCGGGCGCGGGTGTGGCCAGTGTGTGACGCATCCCTCCCATGGGCCGAGAGTTTGACGCATGTGGCCCACAGGCTGAGAGATCACCGAACAGGATGGCAGACATTTGAAAACAAATACATTAAAAATAATTGTGTGTAATTCACAGGAGAAACTCAACGAGCAACTAGAAGAACAGCGTCAAGAGCAAGCCCTGCAAAGGTATCGCTCTGAGGCCGATGAACTTGATCACTGGCTTCTGAACACACAAGCATCTCTAAACACTACATTGGTGACTGATAAGGAGCCTATGGATATGGATTCTCAGTTGGTTGATTGCCAGGTAGAAAAAAATTCTTTATATTTAAATATTATTTCTGCTGTAGCTAACAGAGATTTCCTATGCGCTATTAAATTAACATTACCCACAACAGAAATGTTTTTATTGATTATGTGCCATCAAATTAGTGTTAACTCTAAGCAATGTAGGGCCAGTTTTAATTGTGTCAAAATAAAATAAAATGACGGCATTATTTCTGGTAACAAATTAGATGGGTGAGGATAAAAAATATCATATAATAAAGACTAGTTATAATGCAAGTCATTTTTAAATGTTTCAATAGTGAAAATGTTATGCTTTAAACCTTAAGAGTTATAAATAATTAATGAAAAGAAAAAAAAAATTTTTTTTAATTGCAGAAGTTTAAACTCCGATTAGTTGAAATTGTAGTTTGTTGAAACGAGTTAAGATCAGCCCATGATTTATGGTCATGGTTTGTTTAATAATCCACAGATTCATAAAATAAACTGAAAATAATAATAACCTCCACATAGTTTTAAAAGGGAAGAGAATCCTTCTAAACTTTAAATGATTGTCCTTTGGTGAAGAGATTAGCAGGAGGCATAAAATTCAAGATTTTGTTTAAGCAGAAGCAACGATTATTATAAAATCTGAAACACGTCAGTAAATTCTTGTGATCTGATTTACATGAGAAATGAGAGATAATCTATGAAGATCCTAATAAAGTTGTCTTTATAGAAGCAGACAAGTGTTTAGTTGGAGGATATTCTAGAAAAGGAATTGGCTTACCTGTTTCATTTTACCTGTTTCTTTTTTCTAATGGGAGAGAGTAATGTCAAATGTGTCATGATATCTTTACATGCAGTGAGAATGACTTGTTGTATAATGACACAAATACATAATTTGCATCATATTAATTTCATTATATTTTCTACCAGACATCTATGTTTCATTATATAATTGCCTTTGAGTAGTTTTAGACAAACTGCTAGCCTGCCTCAAATTTATGTTAACATCAGAACTCTATAAAAATATAATGTGAATCAAATAGCAAATAATTTAACCCAGAAATCGTTAAGCTCATCAGTGTCAGAATATTTAAACTGCATATAAATAAATTATCTGCATTTCAAAATAAATATACCAGAGATTTGTCCCTTTAAGTAGTACTAAATGAAAGAAGATTATGCAGAGGATCTTAGGCCATTTCTGCACCAATCAGAAATATCCACTGTGAGAAGAAGCTTATCAATTCAAGACAGCAATGAGGGAAGGAAGGGTGAGAAGTGCAGAAGTACACAAAGCAGAAAAATAAGACACAAGCTGTCCTAACTAAATGAGATCGGCCTGTTACAATAATCTAGGGATGTCATTGTCTGCCAGATTTGTGCACTAAATAAATGGAATAGAAATAATCATATAAGCAATGGTGACATCCAACATACATTTATCACTTACGTCTTTCTTTTCAAACAAAATTGATATTTTTTGAAGATTTTTTTTTACAAGTGAAAAATAAATGCAAAATATCTTAAGCATGTTTCCAAGAACACTGGGGAGAAAATACTCAGCAACAATGTGAATTTTTGTTTGCTTTTCTTTGTTGAAGAAATGATGAGGTAGGTTTTTGATGGATGCTTCGGAATGTATGAATTTGCTTCGTTGTTTTTGCTGCTTCAGAATATGCTTGTAGAAATTGAACAGAAGGTGGTGACTTTGTCTGAGCTGTCTGTACACAATGAAAATCTCCTCATGGAAGGAAAAGCTCAAACCAAGGATGAGGCTGAGCAACTGGCACTGAAACTCAGAACACTAAAGGGAAGTCTTCTGGAACTACAGAGAATCCTTCATGACAAGCAGATCAATATCCAAGTAAGGAGCTCTTTTCAATAGGTTTTAAATGTATTTTTTGGATTTATATGTAGCAATTGGGAAATACTACAATGTTTACTGTTAAGAATCTATACTCTGGGATAACATTTCCTCTCTCTCTGTCTTTTTTGTAATACTTGACATAATTAAATAAACTGCCTGAGCTGATTTACTAGCTCAGTTTTATTCCCTGCTTTCTACTTTTGTCTCTGTGTGTTTGTGCATGCGTGTAGACACACCTTTGAATCAGTCTTAACTCTTGGCAACTGGTTTTGACCAGTCCTTAAATTTTCTTGGCAAGATTCTGAGAAGTGGTTTGCCCTCACCTTCTTTCTAGGACTAAAAAAGAGTGGCTGACCCAAAGTGATCCAGTTGGAACAGGGACTGACATCTATAGTCTCCTGTTTCTAGTCTGGTGCCTTAACCAGTATACTAAACGGTCTCTCCTCCTATTCTGCTGAGTATTTTTTGTTTCTGGACAAATTTTCAAATACTGTAGCCTTGACATAAAAATCAGCATTAATCAAGTCATACATCAAACTAATTCCTGGTTAATTGATTAAAACCAAAGAGAAACAGCAAGTAGTGATTTGTTCTAATACAGTATTTTTTGTTTACATAGAGAGCTAAATGAGGAAAGACCTGCTTTCATTAGTAGGGGCGTTTAACTGAATAAGGGTATACATTTTAATTCTGGAGTATTTATTTAATATAAGAATTCTATATGGATGTTGTCTGTGATCATTATGGATACAATATATGCAAAGATTTGCCAATGCACATTAAGGCTTCTCATTTCTAAACATAGTTTTTGAATTAGGATATCATCTGCCAGATTGGTTGGTTTGCTTACAGGCAGCATATAATTTTAATAAATACATTTCTCTATATAGAAAAGTTAGCATGCTGAATGTGCAGTTCATTCATACACAATATCATCTCAAACTTTTTTCAAATATTTAGAATATCTACCTTGTCATTTTTTTTCAAGAAGGTGGTTTGTTTCAAATATCTCTGATCTTTCTTTGGCGCATGTGTCCTATTATTTATTTGATTCTTAGTTGAATGATAAAGCATATGATATTTTTTCTGAGATACTTATTTTTGATCAATAGTAGAGGAATGTAAGTCAAACTTACTTTTGGTCAGTATACCAAATCACATTGCCAAATAAAACAAAACATTAAAATTAGAAATGCCATTCTTTTTTAATTCCAATTCTGATATAAATTAGTGAATTAAAATCCTGTGTAATTTCTTATATTAAACTTGAATAATAACAAGGGGTGACATGTGGAAATAATTTAAGAAGCTGTTTTGAATAATTTGATACAGATCTGACTCTGAATAGCATAAAATAGGCATCACTGTAAGCAAGGTATGGTAAACAAACTTCCTACATTCCCAGATGAATTCTTCATATTTATAAAGAGGTTAAATAGAGCTGTGTCTTGTAAATATGATATTCTCTCCATCAAGACAACTTTTTGTGTCATGTCTTCCTCTTTTACTGTATATCCATTTTTGCTTTGTCTTATATGTAAACTTTCTTTAGAAACCCAGATTCCCATTTTAGAAGTCTTAAATCTATATATGAATCATTATGCTAAGAAGCCAGAAATTTACACTTCAAATAGCAAACCTACTTCTACTTGTATTTCCTACTTGTATTCCACTCCCCCCCCCCTTCTTTTTCTTTATTACAGCAGGGAGCTGTACAGGAAAAGGAAGAATGTAAATCAGATCTGGTCATGTCTCAAGATCCCAGTGTCCAGGAGTGGCTGGCCCAGGCACAAACAACCCGTTCACAACAGCAACTAAGCATCATACAAAGACAGAAAGTGAGCATGTTGCACATAATTGCATATGTGTTTAGGAATTTTTATTGTGTTCATTTCAGCATGGATATATGTAGATGATTGAGGAATGATCTTAAACTTGGCTTCAGTCGTTAATCAAAAAGGAGGCTCTGTGTAATTGAAGTACACTTTTTCTTATTTCATTAACAATAGTCTCAATAGGGAATAGCTTTTCTAGCCCTCTTCCTATTTTCATATAGAGAACATGGATATCTGCATTCGGTCTCCGGCCCAAACTGGAATCATTTTGTAATTTATAAATTGTCATAAAAGTAAAGGTCTGTGTATGCTGTTTTCAATTGTAAATATCTACAATAAATATATGGATGGACCAAATAAACCATACAATACTGAAGTGCAGCCTACAGTATATAGAGACTACGTAATAATAGAAGTTTATTATTATATTAGCTCCATTAATATGCAATAAGATCTTACTGTACAATAACAATTTTTGCTATTATAGATTAACACAGCTCTCTTCCTACAATCCTTCCACAATGGTTATTGTTCTGATGCATCCTGTAATCGCTTCTATTTTCAAAAGCAGCATTCTAACATCTGCTCTAAGCATGTTGTTATTTCTATTGGAAGTAATAGAATAGTAATAGAATACAAACAACTATAGCCCGAGACATTTTTATAATACATATATATATGGGTAGGGATGAAATAATCTTTCTGGAAATTATGACAGCTTCTGCTTACCAAGTCTTGTTACAAATATGCTTCTTTTTCTTTACTATGACAAATAGCATATAATTACATGCTTAATTATATGTCTATTGCCTGAAACTGTAAAGTCTCTGAGAATGGATAGCACAGAAGGCACTATCATTTGTCTCATCGTGTTGGAAAGGCTGTAGGAGAGAGGACATTCCAAAATTAGAAGAACTTATCAAATAATTCTATTAGTGGCATTCTGAAAAAAACATACATTCAGTGGCTACAGAAAAAAACATACATACATTGATTTCAGCTCATTTTTTTTCTTCCTATGTAAATATTTCCAAACTATTATAAATCTAATATTCGTTGATAGAAATATGTATTTAAGGCAGTTGCTTTTGTTTATTTTTTAGGAACTAGAGAATGAACTAGCAGAGCAAAAAAGCCTTCTTCGTTCAGTGGCAAGTCGTGGAGAAGAAATTTTAACTCAATCATTTTCAGATATGCCTCATTCTAGGTGAATATTTATGGTTATATACTTCATATTCCCTTGTAGGGAGACTGTATGAAAAAAATAATTTATATTTAAAATAACATATTCAATTTAAGTGTTTGTCATCTGCAGTTTAGCTAAGTATTTGAGGTATTTTCCCCCCAACTAACCATTTTATGAGAATGAGATCATACACATAAAACTGAATGAATCTTCTGATGGTAGGAAATATCAAAAACCATCAGATTCTCCCATAGCTTTCTCTGAATTGATGCTCCCCAATATGAACATGCACTGGGGATTCATTAAATTATAGTAACATATCTGATGGATAAAATTTCAGAAAAACTGTTTTGTACACAGTGTAGGCTACACTTATTATGAAAGTCTAAAAATTAGCATTTCTCCGCATAGTTTAGGATAAATTTATTACATCTAAAATATTAGCCTTAGCAACTCATTAATATTTACTGTATTTAATTTACAACTCCTCTTGAATTGTTAGATTAATTTAAAATGAATTTAGCTCATTTATATTATGAGTGTGAAAAATGATTTTAAACAGTGATATGACAGTATTATTACAGTCACACAGTGAGCCAGATATTTAGACTGGATTTGGCAGTTTTGTCCACCTATCGAGTCCTTCCCAAGAACTTGAGATAGACAGATGTTGTTTTTTTATTATTTTTATAGTGATGATGATGGTTGTGGTTGTGGTGGTGGTTGCCCAGTCAACCAGACATTTATACTGCATTTGGCATTTTTATCCACCTATCAAACCCTTCTTAAGGACTTGGGATAGACAGATATTGATGTTTGATAGTGTTAAAAGTCTTATTATGGTTCATCACACAGTCAGCCAGGTATTTAGCCTGATTTGGCGTTTTTATCTACTTATTGAGTCCTTCCTAAGAATTTGGGATAGGCAGATGTTGTTATTTGATCCTGTTAAAGGTAACGTTGCCAGGTGAAAGCTGTTCCAAGTAAAGCTACCTTTTGCAATTGTCTAAGGGTGATTTTGTCAATGACAATTATGTAACTTCAGTGGACTCCAAATCCAAATCTCATTTTAAAGACACAATCTGCATGATTTGAGAAATCATTAAAACTCTTGTATCTTATCATATGAAATGCTAACTGAAAAATCACAATAATTCCATTCTCATGATTTTCATTTATATTTTACATAATAGCAAGAAACCAGATAAGCTAACAGAAGAATTGAGTTTAGAAGGAGAAAAGCCCTCAAACGAAGATCAGATGAAAATGAAATGGGAAAGCCTTAATCAAGAATTCAGCATTAAGCACAGGCTTCTACAGAACGTTCTGGAACAAGAACAAGAGCAGTCAGTAAGTAACCTTTCAGAATTATTTTTGTCATTCTCCACATGAACAATGTTAAAGGTGTAGCTTAGCAATGTTTCTTATGTAGATGGAAAAGGACCTAATCAAACATCTAAATAGGGACTACTGGTAATCTTCATTTATGCCCACAAGCGAGCCCAAAATTTTCATTGCTAAGTGAGACATTTGTTAAGTGAATTTTGCCCCATTTTAGGACCTTTCTTGCCACAGTTGTTAAGTGAATCATCACAATTGTTAAGTTGGTGACCTGGTTGTTAAATGAATCTGGCTTCCCCATTGACTTCGCTTGTCAGAAGGTTGCCAGAAGTGATCACATGACCCTGGGACATTGCAACCATCATAAATAGGAGTCAATCGCTAAGTGTCTGAATTTTGATGCCATGGCCATGGGAATGCTACAATGGTCATAAGTATGAAAAATGGTTATAACTTACTTTTTTAGTGCCTGTGTAACTTTGAGCAGTCACTAAATGAACTGTTGTAACTACCTGTACTGCAGATCACTTTATATGGTGAAGACATTCAGAAGTTGTTGCTGGTGCAGAATGCATCAGGCAGACAGACTACTAGCAAGAGCAACCTACTATTCTAGAACAATTCCTATCTTACAGTTTCTGCAATAGATTCATCATTTCAAGATGCCGGTTATTACCCATAATCATATATGATGTTGCATTTGGTTATTTTAGTGACTGCTTTACCAAGCATGATTATACCCATGTGGTCCAAACACTGAAAAAAGACCTACTGAAATTTCCACTCCCTTGTGTGACAATGAAGGGTTGTGAACCAGAAGGCTGGAGTCAAGCTTTTGACATTCAGTTTTCCTAGAGTTTCATTTAATAAGGTTTATTGTAAAAGTATGAAGACATCTCAGCAACTGGTATTTTTTTTTTTTAAAAAAAAGGATTTATCTCTCCACTTTTAAAGAGAGAAACTTTTTCCATTTTCTATCTCTGTGAATGGCAAGGTGCTGATAGATGGAGCAGAGCACATGAATCTCTCTTTGGTTTTGAATGTAGCATTGCAGGAAGCCAACTCAGTAATAGGCTCCACATTATATGAGAGGAACTTTCACAACATATCAAGACTGGGCGGCTCTTAATTATCTTCTAGGACAGAGGCCCCCAACCTTTGAACACCAGGGACCAGTACATGAAAAATGTTTTTCCAGGGACCAGAGGGGGCATGGTTTCACATGCGATCTGTGGACCTCACAGTGCCGGTCCACGGATCGGAGGTTGGGAACGCCTGTCCAAGAATATTAGAAATGGCAAAAATCATTCATGTTCCATAATAAGTGCTGAGCTTGTCCAAGAGCTGCCAACTTGTACAAACTGCATGAACCTGTTGTGGCCCACCAGTTGCCAGCAGAACTGGTTGCAGACTCAGACAGTGAGGAGTTGGGGAGGAACTTGGGCGAGTCTTGGAGTCTGGGAAAGGCTCTGATGGATGCTCTGCATCAGAAGCAGAGATAGGACCTGGCCCGTCGGACATTTCCCAGCTGCCTTCGGAGTTGGAGATAAGCGGGGAAGAAGAACATCTGGAGCCTGTTCCATATGCGCCTATGTGCAGAGCTGTCAGAAGAGGAGCACAACTAAGGAATAGGGGCCAACTTGGAAAAAAAGGCACAGGTAGATGCTGAATGGCCTGTCCCTGGGGAATAAATAGAAGCAAAAGAGGAGTGGTGGTTGCAGGAGACAATTAGTTCACTTATTAGTATGAGGATTTACTTATTGTGGTTGGAGACTCCTTGCCAGGAATTAATTTACAGCTGGCAGTTATTCAAGGACTGATAAGGTCTGTTCTTGCACTTAACCCTTGGAAGGATTATTTCCGAGACTTTTCTGTGTGTGAATGCCATGAATTCACAGTAACTAAATAAAGAGGGGTTTATCAGGACAAGGAGTCTGTTTCTTAGTTCTGCTTAAGCCCAGGTCAGAACAGAGCAATACAAAGATTACAGAGAGGGGGACTTCTCAATATGCTAGGCAAAGTGAGTGAAGTTGACTTGGGTGCAAAGCAAATTGTAATGTTTGAACTGTTGATCAATAGTGTTATTCTTGTAGTTTGCTACCCAGTGTTTTTAGTTGGGTCAGTTTAACAATATAAATACTGTTAAATAAATAAATATCTGAAACAATCCTAACAGGGTAAGGAAAAGGGGGAAAAAGTTTCATTAATCTTTCTCATATGTCTATAATATTTTAATTATTGTTTTTTCCTCTCCTTAACAGGTTTACAGTAGACCAAACCGGCTTATATCTGGTGTACCATTGCACAAAGAAGAAGGGAATACTCAAGATAAAACATCAGTTAAATCTTTACTGGTTGGTTTAAATGAGGCTTTCAAAAGTGTTCCTTCCCAGGTAGAATATTTTAATTTTAATCACTTAAAAATCTTAGATGTTTTGTAGAATAAGTTAGACAATATTTTAATTGATTTTTAAAAAATTATTTGCAAAGATAAAATCTTGTCCCTCTATCTCTCTCCAGTTATATAATTAGAGTAACAGTCTTGTCCTTTTCCCCCTTTTTACTGATTTTTTTTCAGGCTAGAGGCACTGAAAAGGAGAATCTGCAGTTTGAGCAAAAACTATACAGAGGTGTTTCAGCCACCTCATCTTGGCTAGATGGGGTTGAAGAACATTTGTTGGTTGCCACGGCCCTATTACCTGAAGTGACAGAAACGTGCCTTGATAATCAAGAAGTAAGACAATGATTAACCTATGAGTTAAAGTTGACCTCTTTTCAGTTATTGGAAGAGAAAGCTATACAAGATGCATTTATTAGCATTACTTATGGAAAAAGAGATGCAAAAAAGGCCTTTGTGCCTTTAACTAATCCTTATGCCAGAAAAGGAGATTTCATTTGCATTAAAGTAAATCCCTGAAGTGTACTATAATATTTATGGAATTAGCTTCCAGATAGCTGTGGCAGGCATCTGCCAATGAACATTTGTTAGGGGAAAGCTTAGTGCTACCCTTTACATGCCTAGAAAGTAAATCAGAATAGATCAAGAATTTCTACAGATATGCACAAAATTGGCTTCTTGGACTGTAGCATACATACAGTACTCATCCAAAACAAGCCAAAGAATAAGAGTGGTAAAATCACTCCTTGGAAAATAAATGAACAGCCTATGTGAATTCCTTGAAACTGTGACCTGTATGCTCAAGAGAGAAATGAGAGTTTGTGATCATCCTTCTCACTTCTATTTACCATCAGCTTTTAGAACTATTGGATTTGGATAAATACGTTTAGATTTGAGATATAATTCTTATTGCTATTTCTATTGCTAACATGAGTGGTCAAGGAACACATACCAATAAACCTTGAGTTATGATGGTCATTGGGACTGGAAACTCCATCACTAAGCTGTGCAATTGTAAAATGCAAGTCACATGACCACATTGCTATGCAAAAACAGACACAGTTGCTATTGTAACCCCACCCCACCGCCCCGGACTTCACTGGTTGTTAAACTGGAAGAGGTGAGAATCCCAGTCAAAAAGTGCAGGGATGTGTGTGCTGTGAACAAGCGCCATGGAGTACAGGGGATATGCTGATGCCATAGCCAGCAGATGCTATGGAGCACAGGCAGATGGTCGGTGGGGCTGTGGGCAGGAGATGTACTGCAGACATGGACGGAAAGGGTGTTGTGGAGTATGAGATCCTTGGATCTAATTTTCCATAATGAGGATCCTCAGAAGAAAAAGCATGGGGGATGACTTATAGAAGTAACTCACAGCCTTCTGTGCTGGTTTTGCTTGTGAGAAGCCAGCAGGGCAGGTCACAACTGTCAATCAAGTGATTTCGAGATTGTCATTGTAAGCCAATTGTCAAGCGCCCAAACACAATCACTTAAGTACAGGGCTGCTGCGACGAATCCTAAATATCACTCATTCAATGCCATTGTAGCTTGAACAATCTCTGAATGTTCCACCTATATAATATTGTTTTTCACAGTCATCTTATGGTTATCTGTTTTGTTTTGCAAACTATTAATTTTAAAAGCATGCTGTTTTTTTTGAATACGTTTTAGTCTCTTGCTAAGGATATCAAGGAAATGACCGAAAAAATGGATAAGAGCAAAGATTTATTCTCTCACGTGTTTCCTGAGAGTGCTGATAACCGAGATATCATAGGAGATACTTTGGACAGTTTGTTACAGAGATTAACATTACTAGACACACTAGTAAATCAAAGATGCCAGCATATGAAAGAAAGACTTCAGCAGATACTGAATTTTCAGGTAAATATTGTCCAATTCTCTTAAGAATTCCTCCATACTGTTAAAGGTTGAAAAGTCGGTGGTCTAATTACATTTCTCTCAGCCAGTTTGGTATAGTTGATAAGGCACCAGGCCAGAAATGAAGAGATTATTAGTTCTAGTCCCACTTTAGGTAGAAAAGCAGCAGGTTGATTTGGGATCAGTAACTCTCCTTAACAATCTTAAATAAGACAAGTGTCAAAGCACTTCTAAAGAAATCTTGCCAAAAAAACTTCCATCAGGAGTCAAAACTGACTCAAAAGTGCAAAAAGCTACACATAATTTAATTCTATGGATTCTGTCAGAAGCTTATGTAAAATATAACAGTAAAAAGACCCAGATTTTGTTTTTCAAAGTCCAGTTGCCTTTTGGAAAGAGCACCTCAGGGACAATCATGACTTAGATGACTGAGAATCTCCACAGGTACAAAGGTCACTAATTTTACCAAAGCACGTTGAAGTATAAATGATCAAATAAACAGAGACACCAAAAATTGCAGGATTATTTTATCAGACAAAACTCCAAAGTAAACCTGATAGCCCTTGCATTGACACAGCATAAATTTCATTTAAAAAATACCAAAGCAATAATAACTACATTGTTTTAAAAGTTAAACCAGTATTAAGCAACTGTTTGGTAAATGAAAGCCAGTTCTGCAAACTTTTCCAAGAAAATTGCAGGGACTTGTCCAGGCAGCCCTCAGGAGTCAAAAACTGGCTCAAAGGTGCAGGCACATCCAAACATGGCTTTTTACAAATTAAGATGTTAACAATAGTTCATGAAGTAATTCACCAAATGAAAGAATAGCCTCCCACTTAATGTCATCTCTAAGAAAGGATGGCTGATGCCTTTACCAGACAATGAAAGTATCAGTTTAGAGGAACAGGGAACTAATTCAGTACAGTTCATCATATACAGATAAGTAAGGATGGCAAGAGCCATCATGATAGCACAGATTCTTGATAAGGTAGCCAATGTACTGTACAAATTGAATGCTGCTAGTTATTCAGTAACTGTTCAGGAATTGGGAGTTCTTCTGGTTTATAATAGTCTCTTCTGAAGATTTGAGTCAATCTCAATTTTTTATTATCTGCAAACTGCCCGTTATCACAAGCCACAAGCAAAAATGTTGCACAATAGAAAACTTGGACAATAATGACAATAATATTCTGTTATTTCCATATATTAACTTTTTTTTTCAATTACCAACAGAGTGACCTGAGATTGATGTTTACTTTATTAGCTGATAATAAGTATATTGCACTGCAGAAACTAGCAGAAGCAGTTGAACGCCCTGAAACAGAACAAATACAGGTATTACTGTATTTTATATTCTTAAGGATGGCAAAGAAATGGTATAATGAACATCAAAAAGTTACTTAGAAGATAGTATCAGACTATAGTCAGTGCCCATCAGTATTTATTCTGATAAATAAATAATGCCTGAAATATTTTTTGTATGGGAGTAAATAGACATGCCTTTGAAAAAGAATTGTGCTTGGCAGTGTTATAAATTTCAACAATAATTTAGTTTTCTTTTTTTAGATTTTGTCCGATTACATGTACAATATGAACTTATGTTTCTTGATCTGACTGAGCAGCTCTACAGCAGAAAGTATATATAAAATTGACTTGGTGAATTTTTAGAACTTCAACTTTATTTGGCAAATTAGAGAAATATTTAAATGTTAATAAGAATAATGAACACGCTCCTGAATAACCCAAAATATCCATTGTGCCTTATAACCCACAGATTATTAACAACTTGTAACCCTTTCTTTTGTCTTTGACAAATGGCATGCAATCAGAATTGTAGTGTAGTATCATATCATATATCATATCATGTTCTTATAAGTATTTCTCATCGAGCAACTTGGTTTGATTTTAACATTTAATCAGATTACTATTTGGAATGTTTGCTTATTCTTAGGTTTATCTCATGTAAGTATCATCTCTACTGAATTTCCATTTTTGACATCAAGGCTCCTTGAAATTTAGGTTTTTTGACATTACAGTGAATTGTTCTTCTTTATATAGGCTATCGAGCAACTAGAACAAGGACTGAAAGAATTGGATGCAGGTATCATTGAATTAAAGAAACGTGGAGATAAACTGCAAATTGATCAATCTTTCATGCAAGAATTATCCAAACTTCAGGTAATAAAATTATTAGAAACAACTTTTTATAATAACCAGCATAGTATTTGTTTTCCTTTTTTGCTGATAAATTATCTATTTATTATTTATTATCCATTTATAGATAAAAAAATTCATTTTATATGAATCAGATGTAAAATAACTTCAGAGGATTGCAAAAATCATTGAGTTTGCTTCATTTGTCAACTAACATCCAAAAATAAAATTTTGGTGGAAATGTAATGATCATAAGGAGTTATATGTAGCTCATATAGCTCACTTATCTTGATTGCCATTACTGGCCCTAAGTAATTGAACTCATATTCCAATTTCTTTTTCTTCTATGATTGTAATGTAATTTTTTTTGCTTTTTCTTTTCATGTATCAGGATATGTATGATGAATTGATTGTGATCATAGGATCACGGCGCAGTGGATTGAACCAAAATCTGGCACTGAAGGGTCAGTATGATCAAGCTTTGCAGGATCTGGCTGACCTGATTGAAACTGGGAAAGAAAAGATGGCAGGTGATCACAAACTGATAGTTGTCTCCAAAAAGGAAATCCAACAGCTTCTTGACAAGCACAAGGTGAAAACAATTCCTATATTTATAACTTACTTTTGCTGCCAATTAATAGAGTCCTTTTCTGTAATTCTCCTGTTTCCCAATCTGGAAAGAGAATAGTTATTTCAATGTGATTAAATGCCATTTGGAATAATTTTAAAGCTAATGATGGCTAAAAGATGTTTTATTTATTTATGCAAATATTTATCCTCAAAATACTCATATAATAAATGACTCTTATACAATAATAAATACAGAGATGATGAAAATAATTGTCAAAATGTCAACCTATGAAAAGCAGACTACTAAGGGCTATCTTAAAGATAAATGTAAAGGTTCCCCTTGCACATATGTGCTAGTCATTCCTGACTCTAGGGGGTGGTGCTCATCTCCATTTCAAAGCTGAAGAGCCAGCGCTGTCCAAAGACGTCTCCTTGGTCATCTGGCTGGCATGACTATGCGACGAAGGCACATGGAATGCTGTTAAAATAGTCCCTATTTTTCTACTTGCATTTTTACATGCTTTCAAACTGCTAGGTTGGCAGAAGCTGGGACAAGTAACAGTAGCTCACTCCATTATGCGGTGCTAGGGATTTGAACCGCCGAACTGCCCATCTTTCTGATCGACAAGCTCAGCGTCTTAGCCACTGCGAACTTTAAGGGCTGCCTTAGTAGTTGCTTTTCATGCTTTGGCATTTTGTTGATTATTGCTTAAGAAAATACCAAACCCTGAAAAGCAGTCTCTGTCCCTCATTTGCGTCAAAAACCTATTGGAATAGATTGCTTTTGACTGTAAAAAGCAAATAAGGTGGTGGTTTCATGTACTTCAAGGTGACAAAATATTCCCTACTTTGGGTTGTCACTTCTTTCATGTTACGTAAGGTAGGGATTCTCAGCAGCTGTTGTGGTTAGCCGGCAGCAAGTACAGACGGCTGAGGAGAGCGAGGACTCAGATGAGGGGCCAGGACCATTAGGGAGTGGACTGCTGCTTTCAGAGATTATGGGGGTCGGCAGCAGCAATGAAGAGATTCCCAAGGAGCCTGTGCCAAGTGCGCGTGTGCGCAGGGCTGCTCACAAGAAAGAGCAGCTACAGCAGCAGGGACAACTCGGGAGTAAGGTTGCAAGGTAATGGCCCCTCCTTCAAGAAGATAAAAGCCAGCTGTGAAGCGAATGTTCTTTGTAGGAAGCAAAGACGTTTTGAAACTTGAGCCTCGTGGACATTGCAGTATTTTAAGTTCCTATTTGAAGACTCTTGTGTTGTAAAATATCTCTAGGTAACCTTATTTGTTATTCTTGGCAGCCTTGCACAGTTTTGGTGAGGCTTGGGCTTATCAAAGTTAATTAGTTTGCAGCAGCCTTTTAACCCGGGATTTGTAAGAATCATTAAAAGGTTTCTGTTCCCTTTGATTCGTGTTTGTTTTATTGGAAAAGTGTTTGGGTCCAAACAGCAGCCATTTTCAAGACGGGACAGGCTAAGTCATGTAGAACCAAAGGTGAAATGCGACCGGTTCTGCCCAGTTCTGGAGAGCCGGTAGCGGTGATGAGCAGCAGAGAGAGAACCGGTTCTCTCCGCCGCCCGCCCTGTCACTTTTATGGCCAGAATTCGAAGCTCAGCTGCTTTTCATGGCGCAGAACAGCGCCGCGCGGCAGCTGCTGCAGCAACCGACATCGTGCAGTCTTGCAGGAGGAGAGGTAGAACAACTCTGCGCCTGCGCAAATGCCTCTGCGCCTGCGCAAATGCCTCTGCGCTTGTGCAAAGTGCGTGTTTGGTGCGTGTGTGCACGCAAAGTGTGTGCATGCACGCAAAGCGCGTCCACCAAGCCACGCCCACCGAACCGGTGGCAACTTTATTTGTATTCCGTCCCTGGGTAGAACAGTATAAATTAAAACCACTCACCTTGGATTTGACCCAGAAACCTATTTGTTTTTTAGTACAATTTAGAGTCTACCAAGATCCAAACACCTCTGGGCAACTTGTACTTTTAAAAAAGTAATAAGATCAGAAGGCAAATACTCTATGAAAGGCAAAGCATCTTCTAGGGACTTAAGTTCCACACTGTCCCAATACTTGGGAAAACAGTCAGATTTCAATTACTATGAATATGATCAGCGTGTGAACCTTACAAACCTCCTAGCAATCATTGCTATAACTGAAGGACCACTGTAGTTCTATTCAATTTAATTATCTGAAGCCACTACATTTTGTTCCATTCATACCTTCTGAGTTGTTTTAAAAGGTAGCTCCATATAAAGTGAATTGGAATAGTCTAAATGCAAGGTGATTAAGGCTTGAGTCATAATGAAATAGATTTCCCTTTCCATAAGGAGTAGACATGTTTTGGCAATACAATAATCAGTGTGTGTAGGAATGTTTCAAATAATTAAAAACTGTGTTTTAATCTTGGGTGTATTCTAATAAACCCTGCTATTTTGTTTTGTGATGTAGTTCAAATGCAAAACCACATTATTTAAAAATGTCAACGTTGCTTGCTTCTGACCTGGAGTTGAAACAAAACAAATTTAATTCCTAGTGTGCATCTGAGGAAGGAATTGTTAATTCAACTTATATCTTTCTATCTGAAAGATAGAAAGTTTTTTAGCTAAGCAAAATACATACTCTTAATAGATTCTGCAGCAAAATCCATTGCTGAGAACATAAATGAGACACAAACTATGGGAAAATCAGGGGATTAAAATGTTAGACTGTTTGCACCACAGCAGTATATTAATTGAAATATTATGGTTAATAACAATTAATGATAATTTTCTCAGGAATATTTCCAAGGACTGGAGGCACACACGATCCTAACGGAAACGCTTTTTAGAAAAATAAGCAGCTTTGCTCTTGTGAAGGAAACTCAAATCCATGTAGATCTCATGGCACAAGGCTCTGCAGTGTTAAAACAAGCTCATAAGAAAGGAGTGGAGCTGGAATATATTCTAGAGGTAAAGTTTTCTTTTTTCTTTTGCTTTAAATTTTAAATTTCATTCAGTTTGCCAGTGGCATAAAAAATTTCTTAAGAAAAGTTATGCAAATCTTTGCGGAGAGGCTCAATTTGTCTCCTTAAAACATCAAATCAAAAGTTCAGAATCATTTGAGCAACCCCAAAATCATTTTGCCACCTGGGCAGTATGGAAATTTTATAACTTCATTTTTACATTAATTGTTTATTAATTTATTTTACAAAAATATATCAAAAATTGGTAGCAAAAAATTGGTAGCAATTTTTATATACTTCTGTAATACAGCTAATCCTTGATTTATGACCACAATTGAGCCAACAATTTCTATTGCTAAGCAAGGCATGCTAAGCAAATAGTTGTTAAGTGACTTTTGCCAAATTTTACAATCTTTCTTGTCATAAATACATGCCAGTTGTCAACCATCCTAATTCCATCCTGCAAGTGTCCTAAAAATGAAAAAAGTGATCATAAATCATTTTTTTCAGTGCCATTGTAACTTTGAATGGTCACTAATGAATGTTGTAAATCAAGGAGTACATGTATACATATTCTTGTATTCAATTTTCTAAAATTCTTTTTGCAATGAATATTCCCTAATCTTCACATATGTTTTCCCTTAATCCACATAATTTATCCCCCTTGGTTTATTTTTTGTTGTTGATACTGATGGATAAATAAACTTAGAGAACATCAGCAAAATGCCATTAAAGGTTGTAGAAGAATAGTAGGCACTTAATCCTTTTTCTTTTCTGATTACTTAAGTTTAAATATTTAATGTCTCAATAGGCAATAGAATAGAATTAGAATAACAGAGTTGGAAGGGACCTTGGAGGTCTTCTAGTCCAACCCCCTGCCTAGGCAGGAAACCTTACACCATTTCAGACAAATGGTTATCCAACATCTTTTTAAAAACTTCCAGTGTCGGAACATTCACAACTTCTGGAGGCAAGTTGTTCCACTGATTAATTGCTCTAACTGTCAGGAAATTTCTCCTTAGTTCTAAGTTGCTTCTCTCCTTGATTAGTTTCCATCCATTGCTTCTTGCCTTGCCTTCACATGCTTTGGAACATAGTTTGACTCCCTCCTCTTTGTGGCAGCACCTGAGATACTGGAACACTGCTGTCATGTCTCCCCTAGTCCTTCTTTTCATTAAACTAGACATACCCAGTTCCTGCAACTGTTCTTTATATGTTTTAGCCTCCAGTCCTCTAATGTATAATAATGTATAATATATAATGTATAGGCTCCTGTAATCTGCTTTATTTGAGAGTTATTCAGAGTTTATCTGCAAATTCTATTGCAGAATTTCTCTGCAAATCATGCATCAACCTTCTACCTATATAAAACTTGAAACTGAAGCAGTGATAACTTTCTGAGCTGAATGACTGCCATCTGCTTTCCTTTTTTAAAGGCAAAATGAGGTGCTTTTTGGTTTACTTCATTTGAAACTGCTCAAGTCAACAGAGTATATTGCATATTTAGAGAATAACCAACTAGCAAAATAAAATAAAAAGGATCTTTTTAGATGACCTCAATCAATTCAATGTAGCACAGTTTTCTGTTAGAGATATATTTAAAAAAAACAGTGAGAAATTATTTGGCAATTATTTGGTTTGCAGACTTGGATGCATTTAGAAGAAGATTATCAGGAACTCATACAGCAGTTGGAGGCTGTTGAAACCAACATTCCTAGTGTTGGCTTGGTAGAGGAATCTGAGGAAAGGCTTACCAATCGGATTTCCCTTTATCAGGTAATGGCAGTAATTTGTCCATCTGCACTCCTGCACATTTTATACACATAAACTTTTTAGGGGTGATGATGCAACTCATCCTGTCCTCCCCTGCCTGCGGTTAAGAACAGAAAAGACGGATGGATCACACCAGATGTGTTCCTAGCTGAGTTTACAACATTAGACAATGTTTGTAGCATTAGACAAATGCTACAAACAGGACATCATGTCAAACACCTTCTGGATTATGCGCGTTTACACTAAGAATCAAAGTAGACATTTATTTGATAACATGATAAGATGTATATGTATAATCCAATGCAAATGTGTGCATATTTTTCCTACTTACATGAGAGAGATTGATTATCTTCAAGTAGTACATGGGTTTATTTACTTTTTTCCTCAAAGATCTGTTAGAATCTGGAATATAACTACCTGGAGACAGGAATAGAGAAGACAACTGTGATTATACCTAATTTTGTGTGATTTTGGGTTTTTTGCATTAATTAGATAAATTAGTTAGAAATAAACTAAGCAAGTTGCATATATTACAGAACATAACTTGGATAATCTTTTCCAGGAACCTGTACATAAACAGAAAAGGCTTGTCTCTTCTTTTTGTAGCAAGACCATGTATATAAATATAGGAACTTACTAAGCTCTAGATAGGAATAGTTCTTGTGCATTCCAATGGAAACTTTTCCCATAAATATTCAAGCCCTGTTTGCAGTTATATTTTGATACTAATTTTTCTAAGGAAGGGAAAGGGAAAGACTTTTTTCCCAGAAGCTGTGTTATAGGTATCTCTTTACATCTGTCATTTATTTAAAAAAGAAAATCATGACTGGATATTATATATTGGAAATAAAGTTCTCTATAATTTTCCTGGATCACAATTATTGTTAAGAATGAGTTTTTGTGTGCAAATATCATCCAAGGTTGTATTATTTCCTGTGGCAATTATTTCAAACTTAGTTTAGGCTAAAAGTCAAGCCATACAGTTGCAATGTTATGCAGGATGTAAGTGTAGGATATGCAGAATATTTGAATGTGCGTGTATGGCATGCATGTATATGAGCATGTATATATTTGAGTATGCATGTATGGAAAATTAGAGTATCTGGGTAAAAGAAAAGCAAAAAATCCATTAATCATGAACAAGGTTTAATGTATAGTTATCTAAATTGTTACCAAAATGTGTGTTTTCACATCAACAAGGAACATCTTTTATGATAAAACTTTAGATTCTTTTTTCCTTATGGATTATAGTAAAGAAAGAAATCATTGCAGTTTCATATTGTCTCTTATTTTCTTTTGTTATCAAAGCACCTGAAATCTAATCTTAGTCAATACCAACCAAAACTTTATCAAGTGCTGGATGATGGGAAAAAACTACTGTTCTCTGTGACGTGTTCAGAATTGGAAACTCAACTGAACCAGATAGGGGACCATTGGTTAAATACTACCAACAAAGTTACTAAAGAATTGCACAGACTGGAAACTATACTTAAACTCTGGACAAGGTATTGCTAACGACATTAAAAAAAAAACAACCAGTAGGTTTGGATTCTTTATCATTTTGTATTTCATCAATACAGTTACTTGTATAACATATTACTTTTTGAAATTTGAGAGAATTCCAGGAAAACAATGCTAAAGTTCAACTTTAAACCCTAGCTAACTATTATTGGCTTCCAACCTGGGGAAGAGTTTAATTATTACAGTATTTCCAGGGATGTATATACTTTTGGTTTATTGTTGTGATTGCTTTACAATTTGACTGTGCAATTTAACTCATCCATAATGTTTTGAGTTGGGTTGACTATAACAATGGTAAAATAAATTAATGAGTGATGAATGAATGAATTATAAAGAACTAATTAAGTGTCATTCAAAGAGTCCAAAGAAGCCTAAATTATTTATATTTTCCCTCTATCTCCAAAGCAGATAATTTGGCTTGCAGAAGCATTATTTACTTTAGAAATATATTATTTTAAAATTAAAAACATTAAGGAAATGTGGAATCTAAGACACAAAAGAAAGAAACTATAAAATACCTTCCTGGGAGGAAAAGAGTTGAATTTTATGGATCATTGTGTAACACTCAGATTACATACTGACATGGCTTTTGATTGCCATTTGCTTTTTTAAATAAGGAAGTCTCTGAGAATCTTTAAATCTGCCTAGAAGGGAGGAATTGAGATTGGTTGGTATATATGTATTTAGTTGTTGCCCGTGACAGTGTACAATTTTACATAAAAATAATCAGTGGAATTTAAATGAATTTGAATATTCAAGATAAATATTGTGTCAGGAACCTTTTAAATCATGAGAAAATGTCTTCATGAAAGACTAATGAATATCTGTGGCTTAATGTGAAATAAATTTGTCCTTCATCCTCTTTATAGATATCAGAGTGACTCAGCTGAACTGATTCATTGGCTCCAGTCAGCAATGGACCGTCTGAAATATTGGACCCAGCAATCTATTACAGTTCCTCAAGAACTAGAAATGATTCGAGATCATCTGAATGCATTTTTGGTAGGTATGAATAAAAAATAGAGCCATTGATGTTTCATGATCTAATTGTTTAGTAACATAATTGTTTCAGCTGTGGAAGAAAATTTATAAAGAACACATAACGGCAATATCCAGAACTATTATATATCTGGGGGCTAAATAATCCTGCATGGATATATTGCAGTGCTGTGCATTCTTAATTATCAGTTCAGAATAAAGCATTTCTGTTCTATTCATACTCCAAGTTTATTGATAAAACTACTGAAACCTGCTAGTTATGCCAAATCACAATTATTTCAGGAATTCTCCAAAGAAGTTGATGCAAAGTCATCCCAAAAATCTACTGTTCTAAGCACGGGAAATCATCTTCTCCGGCTAAAGAAGGTGGATACTGCATCTTTGAGGGCTGGACTGTCACAAATTGATAATCAGTGGACAGAACTGCTCATACAGATTCCAGTAGTACAGGAAAAACTACATCAGGTAGGGCAAATTCAGTTCACTACATATCATTTCATTCAATGCATAGTAAATACGTATTAGTACTTTTTCTGACAGTCTTCTATTCAGGCATTGCTCGTAAATTTCTTCTTTCCAGAAACTCAACCCTGTTTTCAGGAAATGGATGGTTGTAAAAGCTTCACAGACATGACCCAACTGGATAAATTATTTTAGTGTGGACAAAAAATAGTCATATATATTCAAATGTCTGCATACTGAACCGCACAGGAATAAAACCCTGGGCATTTATCAGCCTTTTTTGAATTAAGAATTTTTAGTCCATTGTTTTCCCAGAGGTGTGCTATTTAAATCATCTACTATGCTGATGTGTCTTAGTACTTCAGCTGTGTTTTGCTTCTCCACAGTGGCTCCATCCACATGACTGAGGTAATAGTTTCCAATGTTTTGATAGTGGTTAGCGAGACTGTGCTTTCCAAACAAGTCCTTTGCAAAGTGTGCTAGCATGAGCAAAGACTCTCTGCTTGAAGCATAAAGAAAACTATATCGTTCAGAAGGCTCGTGCAACTACTTAAAAGGCTAGGCTTAGTTGTATACGTGCATGGTACATTGCACACATAATATTTCCACCTTGGGACTGTCAGGAAAACAAAGTAGCGTGCTTGCACACAACGGTAGATATTTGAAGACAGATTTTGAAGCAGAAATGTGAATCTTTCAGATGTGACTGCTGAAAAAAAAAGAAATGGTCCATAGATCCTAATATTTGTTGCCAAGCACATTTTTCTAATTCCAGTGCTTTGCAGTGTTCATATTAGCAGTGAACCGGTGATTATTCCATTCATGGAAGAAAAAAAGAGATATGGATTTGACAAAACCTTTTGTGACTATAGTGGCTAATAATGCAAAATACAAATGTTCTAAAATTAGTGCTCCACAAAATTAGTGGAGTTGTATGTGATTATTTGGGCAGTGTTTTTTCTGATTATTTGAATATGATAACCCTGGAATGGAGATAATTAGTTTGCAATTATTTCAAGGAAGTAATTGATTAAGCAGCAGTACTGTAATAAACTTATGAAAGGGAATAGTGGAGTTCATTTAAACATTTTCAAATTCAATTCTGGAGAAGATGAAACTGTTATTTTTCCAACTTATAGCGATTCTGTTTATAGATATTAGGAACATCTTGTTGATCTATAATATATGGTAGCATATGCCACATTCTTTTAACTAACACATAAATTGAACTAAATAAATAATATAATTCAAAATTTTAATTCTAGGCTATTTACTTTGCATTGATATCAATGCGATTTATTTCTAAACATGCATACATATAAATGCTATTGTTGGTACTGAAAGGCAAAGTATCTTTAAAGTGCTGGCAATTATATTATGTGTGTGTTTCTGCGTGTGTGTGTTTGTATGTTTGTGTGTAGATAGAGAGAGAGAGATTATAATATATATCATTTAATATTTTCTTATATGTTTTATTTTTCCTTGGGCATGCTGAATGGTTTTAAATTAGAGAAGTTGGCTTCATATCTGAACATATATTCTCCATCATAATATATACATAATGATATACTTATAAACAAAGCATGTACTGGCTCTTAGTTTTCGTTTGATTGACTTTTTTTGCAGCTCCAAATGGATAAGCTTCCTTCTCGCCATGCCATCACAGAAGTCATGAGTTGGATTACTCTGATGGAAAATGCTATTTCTAGGGATGAGGAAAATATAAAAAATATAGTGGGACACAAAGCTGTCCAGGAATACCTCCAGAAATATAAGGTATTTAAAGAGGGAATAGTTGGAAAATCTACATTGATATCTCCTACGTAATTGCATTAGATCTGGTTTTACACATGTAGATACTTAACTTGTGAAGTTGCATTTGAAGATTTTAAACCTCATTGATTTAGGATGTAAGTTTTTAATTACTCAACTTTTGCTTGTAATTACCCTGTGGAAATGCTTCAGTAGTTCATCTCCTCTCTGGGTTGGTTCCAGCTACTTTTAGTAGAGGGGAAGAGAACACACCTGCGACAATTTTTTTGTGTGGTTCTCAGAACAAGGTGCTCTCTCCACTTCTGTTTAACATCAATATGAGGGCATTGAGGAGGTCATTAGGAGCAAAGGATCAGATATCATCAATATGGTGATGATAACTAGTTATACATGCTGACAGGGGTGAACAGATATTAACATTATTAATATTCTGGATATCAATATTCCATATTCATGCCTGGAACCTGTTGGGGAGTAGATTGGAAGGAACAAGCTCAGACATAGCCCTAGCAAGACCATGTTTTAGATACAAGGACTTGATACCAGGACAAGATTTTCAACATTTATTTTTAATAGGAAATAATTCTCTACAGGATTTTTTTTTAAATTATCTCTTTTCAAAAGAAATACTATAAGAGAAATAGAACCCTTTCCTGCCATCATCATCATTAGATAAGCAGCTTACTATGTAGAATCCTGAGAACAATTTACCATTTTCCCTTCCTCCTTAATGAATTAAAGAAAAAGTATAGCATACTGGTAGACATGCAACAGCAAAAATTTTGGCAAAGTTTAATGTAACACTGTTAAGTCAAAACACAGCATGTGCTAGAATACATATTGTACTATACGAGAGTTTCTCTTCTGTCTATTTTTCCCCAAGGGCTTTAAGATTGATGTAAGCTGTAAGCAATTAACCGTGGACTTCGTTAACCAATCAGTGTTACAGATTAGTAGTCAGGATGTGGAAAGCAAGCGTAGTGACAAGACAGATTTTGCCGAACAACTTGGAATGATGAACAGGCGGTGGCAGATTTTGCAGAGTCTGATAATGGAAAAGGTAATGAAATAAAGTTGATATGTGTGAACATAGCTTATCTGAAAGAAAAGCTGCATTATATGCTGCTATAAAGTTACATTCTGAAGGAAGAATTAAGATGTGTTCTGTGTTTTCCACATATAGTAATTTATATACCAACTGCAGTACAGACACATTTTGTTCTGATGGTATCAAATGCTATCCATTAACAAAGCCAGATTGATGCAGTCTTATATACTGTATGTCTATCTTTCCAGAAAGCAGCAATGACATGCCGCCTATATAATACTAGAAAAAACAACAACAACCCTACTAGGGTTCAATTGCTAGGAATAAAACTGTGTTTAAATTAGTAAATAGTACCATCTTTAAAAGCAGTTACTTTTATTTAAAACCAATATTTTTGTTGCTTAGCTATAGTAGAACCTTTCTGTCATGCTGTAGTTTTTACTTTTTCACTGAGTTCTTAGCATCTCTTTCTTAGTTAGAAAATTGCAAATATGTTAAACATTCACTTCTGTTTGTCATAACAAACCTTTTGCTAAGATTACAACAAAGTGGGCTGATGGCATTGATTCTAACAATGGGTTAATTGAAATACATTTAACAAAATGTGTAGAAATTTTGGCTTGCTGTAAGAAATTATAACTAAGAATTTAATTTCAGGATCACACTAAACTGTATAAAGCACTTAAAGTAAAATCTTCTAACCTTCAGTTAGGTTGAATTCAGTCATTCCAGTATCAATCATTCAAATGAATTTGATTGATTGCTTTTGCTGAACTAAAACTTTAAAGTATGCAGTGGATTTTGATTCAATTTCATATTCATTATAAAACAATACCCATATATGTTTTCCAGTGAAGTGTTTCTTTATTTAACATAATGAATGACAATTAAAAAATATGTGAATTATCTATCTATCTATCATCTCTATCTATCCTCTATCTACCTATCTTTTAGATTCAGTTATTGGAAGGTTTCCTTGAATCATGGACAGAATATGAAAATAACATTCAGAGCCTAAAAATGTGGTTTGATACTCAAGAGACAAAACTGAAGGAACAACAGAGAATTGGTGATCAAGCATCAGTTCAAAATGTTCTGAAAGACTGTCAGGTAAAAACAACTCTGCCATTAATTATGAATCAAATCCCTTTTATTACTTTATCGAAAAGAAGAGCAGAATGCTAGTTAATATCATTGTACTGCATATCTGGACAGATGTAAAAACTATTATTAATTATATTATTAATATAATTAGTAAGGTGTATTAATAAATAACATATGAATATTCCCTATTTGGTAGAACTCTTTTATTTATTGATAAATTAATTGGTAAAAAAGTTGGGGACATTTAATCTTTGGTGAGATGATTGGTGCCTCTTTTCTTCCTTTTCTTTGTTCCTATAGGATTTATTTTTTCTGCCAGTTCTCTTCCTCTGTGTTGCTTTTGTTTTGTATTGTTCTTTGTTTTAAAATATGTTTATCAATTTGTGAACCACCCAAAGCAAGATGGGTTAGGAATTTAATGTATTATTATATCACAACTGGCTGGCAAACCATAGTCAACAAGTAGTCCTTAATGGGTCTAAGTCTACATGGAGGGAAGTAAGCAGTGGGGTGCCACAAAGTTCCGTCTTAGGCCCAATACACTTCAATATCTTCATTAATGACTTAGATGAAGGAATAGAAGGGGAATTTACCAAATTTTCAGATGATACTAAGCTGGCAGGAATAGCTAGCACCCAAGAAGATAGGCTCAAGATCCAGATGGATCTTGACAGACTAGAACACTGGGCCATATCTAACAAAATGAAATTCAATGTAGAGAAAAGTAAAGTCCTACACTTAGGCAAGAAAAACCAAAAGTACACATATAGACTGGGTGAAACCAGGCTTAATAGCAGCAACTGTGAGAGGGATCTTGGAGTCTTAGTGGACCACCAGCTAAATATGAGCCAGCAGTATGCAGCAGCAGCCAAAAAAGCTAATGCAATCCTAAGTTGTATTAACAGAGGGATACAATCAAGATCAGGGGAAGTACTAATACCACTCTATAAAGCCTTAGTAAGACCACACCTAGAGTACTGCATACAGTTTTGTTCACCACATTATAAAAAAGATGTTGAGAGCAAGTACAGAGAAGAGCAACCAGGATGATTAGGGGACTGGAGGCTAAAACATACAATGAACAGTTGCAGGAACTGGGCTTAGCTAGTGTAGTAACGAGAAGGACCAGGGGAGACATGATAGCAGTCTTCCAATATTTGAGGGGCTGCCACAGGGAGGAAGGGGTCAATCTATTTTCTAAAGCGCTTTTAGGCCAGACAAGGAATAATGGATGGAAACTGAACAAGGAGAGATTTAACCTGGAAATAAAGAGAAACTTTCTGACAGTGAGAACAATCAACCAATGGAACAGCTTGCCCTCGGACTTGAGGCTTCACTTGAGACTTTCAAGAAGAGATTGGATTGCCATCTATCAGAAATGGTATAGGGTCTCCCGCTTGGGGGTGGGGTGGGGGGTTGGACTAGATGACCTACAAGGTCCCTTCCAACTCAGATTATCTGAATCTATATACACAACAATGTAACACCATAGCTGCCAGTTCTATACCTGGTTTTATCCTTCATACACATCAAGTTCTTCCCAAGAGCCTAAAATATTGTAATGTATCAGCTTAGTACATTTGTGACTCCAAGCAGTGTGGCCTTTTGTAATTGACAGATGGAAGTTTCATCAAAGTGCAGATTTTCTAAGTGCCATACAAAATTTTTTGGTATGGTACCAATGTGCCAATGGAACCACCATGGCCAAATATGCCACTATTTTTCAACTTCAATTTTCAGATCTTTATGATCTTCCCAATTCATTGTCTTCTGTTCTTACTATCTCCTGATACAGCTATTCTTTACTTTTAAATAAACTAGTAAGTTTATAATTGATATTTCTTATTGATAGTACAGTTCATTCTTAGTTGTACTCTAATCATAAGTTGTTAGTAATTAGTGATTTTACAAAAGCCTTATGCAGTTAAAAACACAATATGACCATTTTTTTATTTCCTTCAGGAACTTGAAGATCAATTAAAAACAAAAGAGATAGAACTTGAAAAAGTTGAACAGACTGGCTTTTCCTTAATACAAAACAAAAAAGAAGAAGTCTGTGTTGCTGTTATGGATACCCTCCAGAAGTTAAATAATTCTTGGGCAAATTTGGACCACCAGGTAAGTAAGAAGGAGTGCAAGAAAATGTACCTTCCTTAAATTGGGAGAATTCAAACCACTGGTATCAAGAAAGAAGCTACATATATTCTGAATGATAAAAGTAAAAATCACTTCCAATCAAGAGCTGTGCCTCCATGTTCTCTTCTCCCATCCCAGTACAGATGTTGAAGATTATTAAAAAGCTAGAAATGCAGAATTATCGATTAATATTAAAACCCATATGCTGTGCATCAAATAATTAATTATATATTAGAGTCCTGAAATCTTTCTACTATTTATTTCCATTAATCATTGATTGATTGATTGAGTACCACCATTATTTTCAATTCTAAAACCACATGGGTAGATTTTCATGGGTAGATTTTCTCAAAGACATATTCCAGTCAGTAGTGGGATGCACATTTTTTTACTACCGGTTCTGTGGGCGTGGCTTAGTGGGCGTGGAGAAGAAGGATACTATAAAATCTCCAGTCAGAAGTGGTATTTGCTGGTTCTCTGAACTACTCAAAATTTCCACTACTGGTTCTCCAGAACTGGTCAGAACCTGCTGAATACCACCTCTTATTCCAGTGCTATCTGTTTTCTTGGTTTTGAGTCTTCATTTAAGTGTTGTTAGTTTTAATGCTTTTATATTTATTATTTTATTGCATTGTAAGCCACACAGAGTTGCTTTGATTTGTGAGTGGGATGGCATAATAAATAAATAAATAAATATTGCCATCTTGCTTGAAGTGATTTTTTTTCTCTCTTCCTTCCTTGTTTCTATTTCAACTATTTGCTTTCAATATTTGTACCTTCCTCCCATTTGTTTATTTTCCTTTAAAGCTGCTTTCTATGCAAATGAAAATCTTGTCTTCTATTCACAGTTCATATATCTCTATCTCTTTCTCTGAAGCATTTTTTTTTAAAGTCAAATATTGATTTGATTATCTTGATTATGTTCAGCAAAGCAAGCAGTTGTACATAGCTTCTAAATAAGAATTAGGGAAGGGACAGAAAATAACTGCAATAATTACTGCATTTTTAGCTAAATAGTCATTTGTTTAAAAAATGTTCTACTATAGAAAAAAATATGACAATTCTTTTTTTCAATGCAAAATTATTTTAGTAAATACATTGATATTTTTGTTTTTATTGTATTTCTTGTTTCATTATGGCCAGGTCGGTCAGCTGAAAACACTGCTACAATCTGTCCTTCATCAGTGGAGAGTTTACAAAGCATCTTATGAAGAACTTAATAGCTACATAATGGAAGCAAGGTATTCTCTGTCTCGTTTTCATCTTCTTACTGGCTCCTTGGAAGCAGTGAAAGTCCAAGTAGATAATCTTCAGGTAAGCCATAAGAATAAACACATTTATTATATTAAGCAAGATCATGGAATTTTGCCAGAATGTTAAGAAAATAAACAAAAGGCAATCAAAATCTAGTTATGAAATACATTTAAAATTAGTCTAAGACAATTCATACCAATTTTTATTCAATGCTGCTTCAGGGTTTCATCGCTTCTTTGCTCCCATCATTTTAGTGCCTGCTATAATAATTATCCGCCAATTATGATTTTAAAAATGAGATTTTTTTAAAAAAAATTGCTATTGTTTACAATTTTTTAAAAAACCTACATATTTCTGTTTGCTTGAATCTTATGTTTTTTTTATTTAGAACTTACTAGATGAATTGCAAAAGCAAGACCATCACTTACAAAAATTTGGGTCAGTGACCAATGCACTACTGAAAGAATGTCATCCACCAGTTACAGAGGCACTTAATAATACTTTGAAAGAAATGAACTTAAGGTATGAAAATACTGTTGCTGTTTTAAGTAAAATCTACAATTTGTACCTACCAGCAGATTGGAAATCTAGCATAATGTAGATTTCCTTTTGGCAAATATTTTCCAAATATTTAGTGATTAATTGAGAAAGCAGATAAAAAAATTCTAGAAGCTAGACTAACACTAGAAACCTTATATTGACTTTTTGTTGAAGGAAGAAGAGAATGAATAGATGGTTCGTAGAGTTGGGGATTGAAAAGTGTTCAAGTAAAAGGGGAAAGTTAAAATGGCAATTACTAGATAAAAAAAAGGGCAGAAGTCATAATTCTGTTTTACTTTAAAAAAAAACTTATCGTGTTGAAAATTTCTAATAAAATAAAGTAAGTTTTGGAGATATGTTTTGAATTACATATAAAATTCACAATTTTTGTGAATATATATATACATATACATATATATATAATTCGAAAACAAATATATACAATTTTATATATTTTACTACTGTGTGTGTGTGTGTATTGTACATACATATATATATAACTTGAATTGTATAAATTTAGTCTGTTAACTCATTATATAAAACACTTTGCTATTTTAATTTTAATTTTTTTATATATATATTAATTTTTCTTTAAAATCTCTAGCCCTAAATGCTTTTTATTTCTTTTTTTAATTTGGAATTTCTCTCTCCCTACCATGCAGCCAACTCTTAGCTGCATGTTTTTTTCAGATAACATTGTAATAATAGCAAAGGTTTCATATGTCCATGGTGTAGTTTTGCTCTTCCAGAAACAATATAATAATAAAAATATATAATTTTGGAAGAAAAGATAGCAATTTCTAGCCAACCTTTACTAATCCTTTAAAACACCAACCAAATTAAATTTCATTGCTATTAAAGAGAAGACTATCAGGAAAAGTAATTCAATTTCAGTATTTTTTAACTGTGTCTTCCAAATTCTTTTTTCCAGATTCTCTTAACCAAAGACTACTTATGGTATCCTAACTGCAAAGTTTAATTCTTTTGTCCTTCTACAATTACCTTTGTATATGGCATCTGTTGTAAGGCTAATTTATGCCATGTATTCAAAAGATTTTCCTTATCCACTATCCATTATTTGCAGGATGTTCATATCTTATGTAACTTTTGCACTAGAATCTGTTTCTTTTATTTTTTCCAGATGGAATAATCTTCTAGAAGAAATTGCAGAGCAATTGCATTCCAGTAAAGGTCTGCTTCATCTTTGGCAGAAGTATAAAAACTATTACTTACAATGTTCTTCCACTGTCCGGCAGTATGAGGATCGAACAAATGAACTTTTGAAGGCTGAACTCAATAAGGACACTGCTGATGATGAAGTCAATGCTTGGATTCATGACTGCAATGTATGTTTAATAAGCTTGTGATGTAAACTGCTGCTCTGGGTAATACAGTCCTGTACTGAGACACCAGCAAGCTAATAAGTATATTAAACTAGTATAGATTATTACAAATTAGGAAATTACAAATTCTTTCCCTGTTAGTGGAAAGAAAATGACTTTTTCTCCTTCTATTATTTGTCTCACAAAGTCAACTACCTCATTGTATCTTGCAAAGTAAGTTTATCTGCTTTCCCATTTTTGATTAGGATCACATTATTAAATTTTTCTCTAGGCCATAAGAAAATAAAAGGTATTCGGTGCCAACCAACAGATGCATGTGAGTTGAGCCGAGAATACAGTAAACCCAGTTAATTTTGGGGATGGTAACTATGCTGTTCCATCTCCAGAATCTTGGAAATTGTGGCTTTCTTCTGCTCCCTAATAGTATCCAGTGACAAGTTGAACAATTTCTTCAGGAACATTATTCATAAGTGTAATCATTTCATCTTTTTGTTCTGTTTTGTGTGTTAGCGAGAGAGAGATTAAAGCAATCTTTTGAATACATGGCATATCTTGAACGGTGAGGTAATCTCTCCTCATGTGATTATTAAAATACTAGTTTTGTTAGATAGATTAAGTGAAAATAGAAAGAGACAATCCTAAAGTCACTCAGGGAATCCCACATTTACGTAGATATGTGAACTTGGGTTTCTCAATGGAAATTGCACATTATATCTTACATATATACTCTAGCACAGTCACAATTGTTTGTATCACATCACAAAAGTGAATTAAATCCTATCAGGGTTTTTTAAGAACTGGATATAGTCATGCCAGGATGACATACTTGAACACTTGTTCATGTTCAAAGACATTCATGGTATATATTTAGTAAAACGAACTTTATTCATAAAGCTGTTATCTTCAATTTTACATTTGCTGTGATTTCCACAGGATCTACTTAAAGGCATGAAGACAATGCAAGATTCTCTATCTGTTCTCCATGAGCTAGGGGAACAGTTAAAGCAGCAAGTGGATTCTTCTGCAGCAGCAGCTATCCAGTCTGGCCAGCTCTTACTAAATCAGAATTTAACTTCTTTAGAGCAGGGACTCAACAGACAGCAGTCAATATTACAGGTAGGGAAATGTTCCTTGACATGTCAGAGAAAATAGTCTCTTATTGTACTTTCAACTAGTCACACGGCTATAATTTATGTGCTGTTATAATATCGAGCTTAGGACATAGTAATCCATTTCGGGGAAAGAACAGCTCTCCGCAAAGGGTTTTATTTTTCAGACACAATATTTCAGAACTGCTCTACAGACTGATTTTTGTTGTTGTTCAGTCACTTAAGTCATGTCCGAGTCTTCACAACCCCATGGACCATAGCATACTAAGCCCCCCTGTCTTCCACTGTCTCCCTGAATCTACCCAAACTCATACCCATTGTGTCAATGATACTTTTTAATCCTCTATGGTTCCCTTCTCCTTTTGCCTCCAGTCTTTCCCAACATCAGGCTCTTTTCCAATAAGCTCTCTCTTCCCACTAGATGGCCATAGTATTTGAGCTTCAGCTTCAGTATCTTATGCCCTTCCAGTCAGGTTTGTTTTCCTTTAAGACCAAAGAACAGTCAGGGTTGAGTTCCTTTATACAGACTGATAGTACAGCATTTCTTTATGTTTCTATTTGAACTCAAAATCATTAGATTTAAATCTTAGCATTTTGCCTTTTTTTTCTAAAGCAAACAACCTATAAATGAATGTCCACATTCATTTGGCAACAGAGCTAATTTAGGGCACAACTTGAATTATGACCTTAATCAGCATAAGGTACAACTTTACTTATAATTATTCCAGCTTCATATCATTCAAACAGCACATTTTTTTAATTTAGAAAAATAATGTTCCTTTTTTTTATATTGGATTTTGTGCCATTCTAACATGAAAAAAATTACCTGTATTAATGAGCCTCCCCATTTTTAAAAATTTAAGGCCGGAGTTCAAGATTACCAGACCTTTAGTTTCAGCCTGGCAGGACTGGAGCAGTGGACAAAGCAAGCGGAAGAGATGCTGAAAATACAAGATCCAAGCCACTCATCGGACTCATCCATCATTCGGAACAGAATGGAAGAGCTTAAAGTGAGTTTTTGAAAGTGTTTTTTTTTTAAACTTTCAAAGTATATTTTATTTATTGTTGTGGAGTACCTATGTATTTATAAATGAGAACTATGTATTTGAGAATAATCAAATGGATTAAAAGAATGAATGAGATTAAATACCAGGTAAAATAGGTTCATGTCAAAAAAGATAGAATAAAGTTTTCTTATGTATATATATGTATATTATGTATGTGTATGTTTGTGTATATATATGTGTGTGTGTGTGTGTGTGTGTGTGTGTGTGTGTGTTAGGTTTTTGAGCTGATAAATAATTATATATATGTTTTCGGAGGTTTTCGCGGGTATTTGTATGTGGATCTTTGGTTCTTCGGGTTTTCTCCCGTATAGAATTGGAAATATCTAGGCGACGTTTCGATGAAGTCTCATTCATCATCTTCAGGCTTGTGTCCTCCACAACGAAATGTCGCCTAGATATTTCCAATTCTACGCGGGAGAAAACCCAAAGAACCAAAGATCCATATATATATATATATATATATATGTTTTCGGAGATTTTCACGGGTATTTGTATGTGGATCTTTGGTTCTTCGCGTTTTCTCCCGCGTAGAGTTGGAAATATCTAGGCGACGTTTCAATGAAGTCTCATTCATCATCTTCAGGCTTGTGTCTTCGGCCTTGTGCTTCTCGGCCGAAGACACAAGCCTGAAGATGATGAATGAGACTTCATCGAAACGTCACCTAGATATTTCCAACTCTACGTGGGAGAAAACCCGAAGAACCAAAGATCTATATATATATATATATATATATGTAATTACTCCGAGAAGCACAAGGCCAAAGACACAAGCCTGAAGATGATGAATGAGACTTCATCAAAACGTCGCCTAGATACTTCCAATTCTACGTGGGAGAAAACCCGAAGAACCAAAGATCTACATACAAATACCCGTGAAAACCTCCGAAAACATACATATATATATATATATATATATATATATATATTCGTAGATTTTTTTGTTGCACTGGACTCTTACTGGAGAGAAATCAGATGTTTTATTAATAAAAAATACATTAACATTATCCCTGTATGTGTAAGTCATATTGGGCACTTTAATCAATATTCTTAAAAAAGGTGTTGGAAGAAATATCCTTCTGGGTTCAGTTCCAAGTGGGGAAAAAGACACTGGAAACATGGAGGCTGTTTGGAAGGTTTAATATCAGGACCACATGGCCTGGAGCTCCAGAGTGAAAAGGAAGGATGATCACATGCTTCAGGGTGAAGGAAGAGATCAAGAAAAAAGGACTGATATGCTGAGAGTGCCTGGGTTTTATACCTTCTGTTGGAATTTGAATTTGAGCTTGTATTCTGATTGGTTTGTCAGACTCCCAGGAGCAACTCTGTAGGCTGTCCTGAGTTCCAGGCTTGGCTGAGCCTTGCTGGATGATGCACTGAAAGGGCTTTTGAGCAATTGCTGTAGCTTTACCTGGAGATATTTGTTAATGTAAAGAATTCTGGCCCAGGCTTTAATGGCCCACCCATTAACAAAGGTGGAGGTGAACTTCTGCTTCTGAGTTTCTACTCTTTCTAGAGGAAATATTCTGCCTTTTTAATATTTCCTAGGATATTTCAATTTTCTAGGAGAGGGGTGGGTGCTAACTTCCTATAAAGGAAATGTTATTGATATTTTTTTGTCCTAAATAGAACTTTGCTTGTGAGCTACCCAGGCTAATAATTAGAGTATGGGTAACTTTATAAACTGAACATAAAATATGTTTTATTATTGTAATATAAAGCATCAAAATGTATCCATCCAAATATGACAATGAAAATTATTAAGAAATCTTGTTTCTTGTCACTTTACAGTGCCAGATGTTAAAATTCAGCAGTATGGCACCAGATTTGGATCGTCTAAATGAGCTGGGGTATAGGTTGCCCTTGAATGATAAAGAAATAAAAAGGATGCAAAATCTGAATAGATGCTGGTCAGTGATTTCTTCACAAACTACTGAAAGATTCAGGTAAGTCAGATATTTACAAAATAATGTAATTTAAACAGATTGGAGTTTTAATAAAGCAGAGTTGTCAGGCCAACAATTCTAATCCTAATGTTCAGACTAATTCTAGAATTGCATAAGCTTCGGAAAGATATAAAAATTTACTTCATTCTATTATATGGTTTCAAGCAAGACTCTTTCTACTATGGGTCAAAAAAGGTCCAGAAGTAAAACTTAAGAATATATTTTGTCTATTTCGCCAGAACTTTATTTAAATCTAAATTTATCTACTGTGCTTCACTGGCTGAAAGATTGTTTGTGTATACCTATTTTACAAAAGCCAGTTGGCCTTCCCAAGGCAATTAGATGACACAAAATAAAGCAAATTAGATATAAAATGTCAGAAAACTCAAATAAAATTTTCATTCGGGAGACAGCTGCTGGGGTCTTATTAGCAGGACCATCTCTTCAATCAAGAAGTCAAAAGGACATTTCATGATTCTTCAGATTTTGGTCTCATTAAAATTGTTTGGTGCCTGTTTTCCTGGCCTTAATTGATATTCTGTGACCTATGGATCACTAATAATTAAAAAATCATTGCCACAGTAGGAAAATTACATGCAACAGAATAAGGTGGTCAGGGTAGAGAGAGTCATTATAATGTATATTTTTTGCTTCAGAAATGCTAATTGGCTGCAGGAAACCCATACCTTGAGCTGTCAAATATTCTGTCAGTTCATTTGATATGTATATGTGAGGAATGAAGAATTAGTGCCTTTGACCCAGGTTTTGCTTACAATGCCTTTGGATCTACCTTCTCTTATGTGAAAAGAACTCCCATGCAAACCCTTTTTGATCTGCTCCTTCTGATTACATCACCATGTTTCTGCTGTGGCTTTAAACAAACAATCTTGTCACAAATAGATTGTCTAGTCTGAACCCTCAACTATGGTTTCTTTTAAAAGATTGTGCTGGAAAAATCACAGTTAGATGCTAAGCCTAAGGCAAACCAACTGCATTGTGGCTTAACATAATGCATGAATCCAAACAAAGGGAGAGAGGAAGAAAAAGCTGATAAAAAGTGAGGTTTATAGAAGTAACAGGTTAAAATGTGTGTTTGATTATTACTATCTTTTTTAATTTCTCCACAGAGAAGATCTTAATAATCTATTATTAAAACAGAGTGCACTTAAAAAATAAAAGTACTTCTGAACTTTTTTTCTTTAGGAATTAAAATAAAGTTTTAAGTGAGACAGTTTTCACAAACTTAAAATTACAGAAATAGGCATCCTCAAATGTTGTGTTTATATTCCAGTTTGTTTCCTTTATTTCCTTTTTCATCATATTTTTAAAAAATCCAAGATGAAGTCAGTAATGTTGTTTAAGTCAGGTTTTAATTTAAAAAAAAATAAACATCATAAGTTTGTTTTTAGACACAGATGTGCATTGAGTCCTTCTTTATCCTTGCAGTAAGCTACAGTCCTTCATGCTGCAGCAACAAACCTTCCTAGAAAAATGTGAGACTTGGATGGAGTTCTTGGTTCAAACTGAGCAGAAACTGGCTGCAGAAATTTCAGGAAACTACCAGATTCTTTTAGAACAGCAGAGGGCGCATGAGGCAAGTTATAATGACAGAATTCTTGAACTACTATCAACTTCTTTTATCTATTGTCAGTGAACTGGAACTGTACTCATAAGGGTTGATTTATTCAAACATATTTTGATCTTTGTTTAAAATCACAGAGCATGACAGCTGGATTATATAGGAGATTGACATCAGATGATATAAAAATCAGTCACTGACATCGGATGGTATAAAAATGAAACAAACAAAATGTTAAAAAGTTAAAATATGTATGTAGTTACTTACCAAGCACATCTAAATTATATTAAAATAACCAAAATATTTTTATGATCCCCAAGGCATGTCACAACTTTTGAGCAGCCCTAATGTTTGGAAATTGAAAGTTGAAAAATTTGACACTCCCTAAATTTTTATCTGTGGCTGTAGAGGTAGCTGTTTTTGAGATCCATTAGTTATAAGACCAAATGCAACACCAATAATCAGTGCCTTATTCAAAACTAAAAAATAATAATAATTAACCCCTCATTTCTTCACCTGCAAAAAGGGGGAAAGTAAATTACTGCTTCAGCCTGATATGAATGTAAACAACTAGAAGAAAGAAATTGATGGAGAGTTTCAATCTGCAAGTTAGACTTGGCCCATAGTCACCGATTCATATATCAGAAGTAAGAGGCAGGAGTTCTTCCACAAATTTGTTTTTATAATAGAATATTTAAGACTTTTCAGTATAATCAAGCAACATTTAGCTAAACAGATGAACTGCAAAACATATGACAGCGCAGTCTAAAGCTAAGTTGGGAGATTTTGTGATTAATTAAATACAAGAATTCTCCTAATTTGGGAAGATTAAATTTGGTTTCATTTTGGATAATAAATATACTGTGTTTCCCCAAAAAGACGACCTACCCCAAAACTAAGCCCTAGTTTGATTTTTATACATGCACCCAATATAAGAACTACCCCCAAAATAAGTCCTAGTTAATACCCATCCACTCTGGTGTGAACGGGATAGGGCAAGGCACATGGGTAAAAATTAAGCTATGGGGGGAGGGGTGGAGTTGCCCTACTTACCAGGCCTCACACACCTCGACACCTGCTTTGCCTTGCCAGCCCACTTCTTCTGCAGCCACTCACAGCACTTGCACACATTGTCCCTGGCAGCCGTTTCACTGTCAGAGGCCCTATAGGAAAGTCCTCTGCAGTCGAGAAACGGGCTCCGGATTGATGCGTGCATTGCCCCTGGCCTCGGTTTCATTGTCAGAGGCCCTTCTGGAAAGGCCTCTAATGGCGAAACGGAGGCCAGGAGTGGTGCACGCGTCAATCCAGACTTCACTTTTCAGCTATAGATGCCTTTTCGTAAGGCCTCTGACAGCATAAAGGACTCCGGGGGCGATGTGCACAAGCTGTGGCAAACAGCCACAGAGAAAGTGGGCTGGCAGTGGGCTCCTGTGGGCGGGACTGTTGGTGCCACTGCCATGAGGTAAGTCAGTGGAAGACATCCTCTGAAAATAAGACCTGGTATCTTTTTATTGGCAAAAAAAAATAAGACCAGGTCTTATTTTTGGGGAAATATAGTAGTTCAGTAGACTTCAAAGGCTACACATCAGACCCATTCTGACATTCATTTCAACATGTGGAAGCTTGACAAAAAAAATAGAATGGGGGCAATTCATATGCAGAAAGAGACTCATTGTAAATACATTAGTCTTTTCTGTCTGGATTTTTATCTATCTTACAAGAGCTAAGCAAGAAATAAATGAAACTTATTTCCAAGAAAAGTTCTAGAGAACATGCATGAAATATATCTATGAACGTTCAGTCATGTAGAAAATTGGAAAAATATATTGTTCATAAATTAAAAGCTTTTTTCCCTTTGGTATCATTACTCGATTTTTTTCTTCTGAATGTGTAAATAATTATATGTCTTAAATTTGATAAAGAAAAAGGGCAGGGGTGGGATTCTACTGGTTCTATAGAACCAATAGCTCTGAAAAGCAGTTGACACTGAACTGGTTTGCTGCAACAATCTTCTGATCTTCCATTTGGCTTACCTAGGCTGTGCTTTATTCCCTGCTTTTTCCTCCTCAGCTGCTTTGCGTGGCAGAGCTGAGTGCCGCTCGTCAGCAGAAGGTGAATGCTTGGTAATTTGTAAATAGTGCTCACGCATGTACAGATTTGGCATGCACGCACTCACCGAACCAGTTGTTATGCTGGTAGGATCCCACCCCTGAAAAGAGGGAACTATTACATATTTGTAAATTACACATTTGTATCTGTGTTACCTATGTGTCATATTTGCAAGATAAAATTTAACATGAATATAGCCACTGATATAAAAGCCATTAAAATGGACCATTTTTTTATAGCTATTAGATTTTTAAAATACACTGTAAACCAAATTAACCTATAATTAGCTACTTTGCTTTTTTTAAAAAAATGTCTAATTACCTATCCATCTAAAAATATCATACATCCTAGGTATATTAGAAAGGTTAAACTTTTATTTTGGAGTTTTGTTTGGCTCATTTGGAATTCACTTTTAAAAACTTTTTGTTCTTTAGCTGTTCCAAGCAGAGATGTTTAGTCGGCAACAGATTTTACATTCTATCATCATGGATGGCCACAACCTTCTTGAGCAAGGGCAGGTAGATGACAGGTAAAATGTGTATTGTAAAAATATTCTGATTTTCCAACTATTTCTTGTTTGAAAGCTTTGCCTTTTTATCTAATATGCATTTATTTTCCCCAAACTATTGGCACATTATAATAATGAACTCCTACTATTTGTGAGATTTCATTTTACATGACTAATATTACTAATAGTGCATTTGCTTTCTATTACATATTCTGTTTGTTCACCTCTAATCAATATAGATTTTAGCTGTAACTGCATTTCCTTTTTGCCCTTATTTCAGACATAAGAATTTGGATTGGCAGTACTGTTTTCTGCAGAAAACTCTTTATCTGACTATTACAAAGTTAATTGTAGAAGTTCTCAGTGGCAGTTTTTCAAAGGCAAATGGATTTTACAATACAGTAACAGAAATCAATTTATCATAGTTGTTAGTTAGTTCCTTTGTTTGACTGACTTTATTTCTATACTAAACGCTTATGTTGTGTTTTTCCTTTTTTAAGGGATGAATTCAATTTGAAACTGGCATTACTTAGTAATCAGTGGCAAGGGGTAATTCGTAGAGCCCAGCAGAGAAGGGGCATCATTGACAGTCAGATTCGTCAGTGGCAACGATACAGAGAAATGGCAGAGAAATTGCGCAAGTGGCTGGTGGAAGTGACTTGTCAATCAGCAAGTGGGCTGGGCAGTGTTCCTATTCCACTGCAGAGAGCTAGATCCCTATTGGATGAAATGCGGGTAACTATTGGAAGACCATTTTCAATCTAAATAGATTCTGATAACACTTAATGGAACGAATTAGATATTTCACTGTACTTATTTATTCAGGTATAACTGCAATTATTAAGCAAAGTGAAGACTTTCTTAACGGTCTGTAGAGATTCTCAGTTATCCGGGTCATGGTTGTCTCAAAGGTGCTTTTTCAGGAGGCAACTCGACTTCCTTGTTTTTTCTTTAAAGACTTCTTATCCAAGAAGCTTCTTCTGTTCTGACAGAACAGTGGGGAAATGAAAGGATTTATATTCTTTGCAGATAGCTGGTCATTTGCATCCTTTTAGAGGGTCATTGAAGCACTTGGAGGTATCCTCACAGTTATCTGAGTAGAACTCCTGGTGTCTGTAGTCTGCAATTTTTCTCTGGAAATCCATTCCTACTCCCACACCATTCAAAGGTGTTCATCCCAAATTGTATAGCTAAAAGTCTGTAGAGATTCCCAGTCACCCAGGTTATATGCTTTTTCAGGAGAAAACTGGATTTTCTTGTTTTTCCTTTGAAGAAAAAACTTAAGAGAGCTTAGCTCCAAATAGCCACATCAATAGGCTCAAAGGATATTATGAAATGTGTGTTGGCTTTTCCCAGGGATACTTTAATATAGCATCCTCAATATACAACAGTGTTTGGATTTTCTAGACTGAATATGATCCTGGAAAAATTCCTTCATATCTTATGTTGTAGCATAATTAAATTCTTGCAAAGACCTTTATATAATATAACATTGAAGAGCTTTTTCTACCAAAAACCTCAGCTTTTGATTTGAACCTTCTGAACAGGTAATGGGGAAATTACAAAAAAAAAAATCATAGGGAAATCATAAACAAGAATGGAATAAAGGAAAGGAAAAGAACAAAAAACAATAACAGCTGATGAAATACTTGCTGCAAAGTTTCATTATACTACCTGCTTTTCATGATTATATTTTCAAAGTTTAAAAGTCCACACTCATCTTGTGATTTAGGATACTACTGACTGACCTATATGACAATTTTATGAAATTAGAGTGATGTTTCTGGAATGTGTTTGGTCTTCCCAGCTCAAAGAGAAAGTGCTCCTTCGCCAACAAGGGAGCTACATTTTAACAGTGGAAGGTGGAAAACAGCTGTTACTCTGTGCTGATGGTGAGACAGAAACTTCGCTACAGAAGGAACTTACAGAAATCCAAGACTGCTGGAAATTAGCAAACCTCAGACTTGAAGAACAGAAAAAGCAGCTCACCTTATTGTTAAAAGTAGGTTCATTTAAATTAATCTTTAAAAATCAAATAAGGCTACTTCTTTAAAAAACTGAATTGTCAGGACATTGACCTTACTTGTTTTTGTTCCATGTTACATGTAAATAGATAAAATTCTTAGATTGGTTTTCTGAGATCTTATACTGTATATCTTATCTATGGCAATGTTCCCTAACCTAGTGTCTTCTGAATGTAGATAGATTCAGAAAGATGTAGTTGCAGAAGGCTGACCTATGGCACTACAAATCATGTTTCTGTATGCTGTTTGTGTTTCTTCGGTATAAATTACATGAGTTGTCTGTGTTATTATTGATTTTACTGATATTTGAACCATATCCTAGAATCCATATTTTAAAATTAGCCTACAGAAGCCAGGTTTATGTAGAAATATATTCTGCATAACATATCCCTATATTTTATTATTATGCACTGTGATTTTTTGACTGTTAATACTTTAAAAGTACACTGAACGCTGTAGTACATTAATGTGAACATTAAGTCCTGTGCTTCAAAATATTATGCCACAAACTTTGCTTTATTTTATTGTGTAATTAATTGTGTGGTGTTCAAGCAACTTACAAACCAGAAAATAGAACGTGTTAAGTAGTTTACAAGACAAGAAATGAAATTATGGAAAGCAAGGGATTTCATTGTGTAAAAATGGCGCTTCGTGTAAATTAGAGATATTTCAAGGAACAGGAATTAACATTTGGGCTCACAAAGAAAAAAGAAATGTTATTATTTTTGTTGACGTTATGAGGATGACAATTTCTTCTTTTTTATATTGGACAGTAATAAGTGCAGTAGAGGTATAAACAAATGGAAGATACTGATGCAGACTTTACTTTTATTGTGTGTGTGTTTATTTCCCTTTCAATTTAGCAAAGTTAGCAAACCTTCAGAATGCTTTAAAAAAACCTTTTGTGTTGACAGTCGCAATATATTTGGACACTATAAGTAGCGTACATCCATTGTTTCAGCCACTGTTCAAAGTTACAGCAGTGCTAAAAAAAATGGACTTATGATTAGTCCTCAAAGTTCTGGCCATTGCAGCATCCTTGCATTCATGTGATCATGATCTTGGCACATGGCTACCCAATGAACAATGCAGTGACCCACATCATATGATCATCATTTGTGACCTTCCTTGCCAGCTTCCCACCAGCAAATTCAATGGGAAAGCCAGCAGGGAACGTTACACCCCAGTAAGTGCGAGTCCTCCATAGCAACCCTGCCCAAAGCATCCCTTTGCTGTCCCTTTCAAACCATGGCCTACACTAGTCCTCACACACAGCCTCCATCAACTCATTTGTGCTCCATAGTGTCGGCCAGCCACATTCCCCACCCCAGTGGCAGCTGTGTGAACCTTATGCTCCTTAAGTGGGACTCCCTGCTTAAGTTACAATTTAGAACAACAACTGGGACTTTGGAGCTTGTGGTTGCTAAGTAACCAATGTTCTCACATGACATTGAGCTTTATGACCACATTGCTTAGTGACTGCAATCCCAGTCCCAATTGCAGTTATATAATCCAAGGACTGCATGTACATGCATGCATGAAAGAATGAATTAATTCATTATATAATAGAAAGCAATGAGTAGGAAAATATCTATTTGATGAATATGAAGTCACACAATCCTTATTTGCAAAACAAACCTATTTTCAGAGACTAACTCTTTGGTTTTGGGCATCAGTTTGATAAAATTATTTCTTTTATTAATTATTGATGAAATAGAAACATTATTTTCAACAGAACAGATAACAATAGATAATACTGGAATAAAATTATCGATTTCAGAAAAAGAGACACAGAGGTTTTAAATGAAGTATCTTTTTGATATAAGGGAATGCTCGTGTGTGCGTATGCATAACCATGCTGTTTTGGGGGATAGAATTAGATAATGTTTTCAGGCATATGTTTAAGTTCTACACCAATACAGATTCAAACCAATTTCAGATAAATGGGAATTTTGTTCATAAGTGTATATAAATATAATGGAAGTGGAAAATCTTTAAACTGCCATATTGTAAACATGTCAAGAAAAAAGAATGAAATAGAATTTTGCTATTTTAAGCAATTGCTTAGATGTGAACTTTCTAATTTTTTTAATGATCAAATTAAATCAGTGGATTGCATTCAGTATTCAATAACTCTCATTTCTGTATATACCCTTTAAAGGAATCCAAAATACTGTGATTCTAATAAACTCTTCCTGTGATTAAAGTTGTCAGTTACAATATTTGATTGTATTACATTCAACTTCCCTCTTTCCTTTATGCCTTCTATTTTTCTGACAGGAAATTAATACAGCGTTAACTATTGTAAATTCAGGATCTGACTTTATATAGTCAAACCTTATTAGATATGAATCACTTGTCCCCAAGGTGCTTTTTCAAAGGGCAACTGGATTTTTCTTTGAAGTCGTTTGGTTTCTCTTCCAAGAAGTTTCTTCGGCTCTGACATTTTAGTCACTTGTGAATAATTCTTGTGCTTTCTATAGCCACAGATCCAATTTATATATTGTCATGGTTTGATCAGATCTATTGTGTAGTATAATGGTTAAGATGTTGGATAAAAGTTCAAGTCCACTCTCAGTCACTGAAGTTTACTGAGAGACTTAGAGCTACTCGCTCTTTCTTGCCCCAACAAAGTTCAGTGAAAAATTAGATGAAAATGTGTACCCTGCTTTGTGCTGCTAGAGGAAACGAAGATAATTAGGACCCTAAATTGTTAGGTTTGGGAACCCATCTTCTCTGTTCTTCCTTTGCTTCAATTGAGAGACATTAAATTTATTTTCTTCCATTCAGGACTGGGAAAAGTGTGAAAAGGGGATGTCGAATTCCTTGGAAAACTTAAAATCCCTGAAGAAGAAGCTTTCCCAACCATTGCCAGACCATCATGATGAGCTCCATGCAGAGCAGATTCGCTGCAAGGTACAGTAGTAATACACATTGCAGTCTGATTCTAAAGAGAGATAATATAACATAGAATGCAATCAGGACAGATCATTTCCATTTTATTGTATTATGCATAGAGCAATAGGAGGGAGTGGTACAGTGGCCCAGAGGTGGAGCTCTTGCCTCACAATCAGAAGGCTGTGAGTTCAATCCAAAGTAGAGGCAGATATTTTTCTCTCTGGGCACAATGAGAATATATCTGCTGAACAAAACTCCGCATTGGTGACAGGAAGGGCATCCGGCCATTAAACACCCTGCTTGCTCCATTCAGTTCCCCAGACTCCACCCTGCAAGGGATTATGGGGTCGTTAGATGATGATGATGATGATGATGAAGAAGAACAGAGCAATAGATGACTTAAAGACAAATACATTTTTATTGAAGTAGTTAATTCTGTCATGTTTAGAATATTTTTAAAAAGCTGAAGAGCAAGGTCATTCTTAGCCTTGCCTCTATCAAAGTTTAATACTGTATAATTTATTAAAAATCCAGATGTTTTAAGATTTCTTTAAAAGTATTTGTTTGGATATTGCAAGGTTTGAACAGAGAGGAGTATGTGAATGGGGATGGGAGGGTTGTTTAAAATAAAACTATGTCTTTCTGTTAAAATCATTTATGAAGCTATTATTTTCCCTTACAGGTGGGTGAGTATACATCCAAAATATATGTTTCTTTCCTAAACTCCAACTTGGATTGCAGGCAACTTATCAAACAATGTAATTTAAAACTGTATTGTATAATATACTGCAGATATATGCAGTGTAGCAGGGCCCACAGAAAAAGAAAATTCTGATATTCTCTTAGGTGGAAGCAATTAAGCGTAAGGTGCTTTTGAAGTAAACCAAAACACAAAGTATTCTTTTTAAAATAAGTCTGGAAACTGCTCTTGTTCATCATAATTATTCAATTTGATTGTTTTTTAAATTTTCTTTTTTGTTCTGCTGTACTGTATAATTTTTTTAAAAAATGAATATTTACATATTTTAAAGAGTTTCTTTCTCCAAAATAGGAACTGGAGAGCACTGCTGAGGGATGGACGAATGATCTTTCTCATTTGAACTTATTAAAGGAGACCCTGTCTACTTTCATTAGTGCAGAGGACATTTCAGTACTCAACGAACGTATTGAATTGTTGCACAGACAGTGGGACGAATTATGTCACCAGGTACAATAATATCACCTGCTAAAAAAATACAAAAATAATATTTTTCCTATTAGGACAGTCTGATTTGTGCAGACTACTAGGCAATTGCTGAATTACAACATAGTTTAATGTCTGAAACACTGAGTTTAAATATGATAAACCTGATTTGAATGCTCAGTTAACTAGTATAATTCTTCTTTAATCTTCTTAGATGTAATTTGGGATATATATATAATAAATACAGGATTAGAATGCCATTCCTACTAGATTACTGCACAATCATAAAAAATCTTAATATCACAAGTTGCAAGTCAACTGATAAAAAATTTCCTAAGTGCCAATTCTCCGCACCCAAAAACCTGCCCCAACAAATCCTGGTTTGTTTTCTTAGCAGAAGAAAATATGCCTTCCTGGATAGATGAAAACAAAATGAATCTTCTTTCAGCCTTTTTTTAAATTTTCTACTTGATTTCATTTTAAACACAGTGGGACACTCCAGAATTCAGGGGTCTCCAACCTTGGCCACTTTAAGACTTGTAGACTTCAACTCCCAGAGTTCCTCAGCCAGCAAAGCTGGTGGAGTTAGAGAAAAGCTAGCTGAGAAATTCTGGGAGTTGAAGTCCACAAATCTTAAAGTTGCCAAAGTTGGAGACCTCTGCTCCAGATGAATAGATAGTAAAAGACAGATAAATGCCTATCTTTTGCTGATGCCAAAATTCTAAGCAAGCAAATCAAGTCCTTGCTTTCTATTAAGGTTGCTTTTTCTACCTATAAATATTTAGCTGTTGCTTTAAAAGGATGTTTCAGTTCAACAAAAGTATAAATACTTATCAAAGCTGTTTCATGATGCTGTATTATTCTTCTGCACTCTGAAAGCAAAGGGAAACTATCCATTCGCATGAGATTTTACCTAGTGTATTTGACAATGGAATCTTACTGTTGGTTGGATTTTTGGATCTGAAAGAAACAGTGTTGAAACCTTTAAGAGGAATAATAGATATATTCGATTGTTCAAAACAAAGCTAAGACACTTAAAAGCAAAACATTTAAAAATTCTCAATGAAGGCAGCTGTAGTTAATTTAAAAAAATCAACTGTAAGAAAAAGGTACAGGAGGAGCCCTACGTTTCAACTGTTCATATGTATTAAGAAATGTAAGATTGAAGATAGATATATAAACACAAAAAATTGATAAATCCGGTAAACATCCTGGATTTTTATAATATTTTATTTTATGCCAAACAAATTGAATAATACATGAGCTAAGTCCATTCAATTGTTCTTTCAGTTTGTCTAAAGTCAGGGATGGGTTAATTAGTCAGTCATTTTTAGGCCTTTTCACTTTCTAAGATTCACAAATCTACCTTTCAACCAGTAGGTAGCAGCAAAGAATTAAAATGTTTATATTTCTTGGCTGTTTGTTCAGCTGCATGTCAGTATATGGACCAGTTACATGACAAGCAGGTAAACGTACTGTACTCATAGAATTTAAATTTTCATATTGTATGTTCCAGAGCATTCAGGAAACCCAGAAAGCATAATCAATATGAGGGACATTTGCTTTGCTTATTGGTCAGATGACTGCTTGATCAATCCCTTTACAAAGAAAACATAAAAAAAAGTTTCAGGCACCAGGAATCTAAGCCACATTACAGTCAAATGTTGAGTAAAGGATGGACAAGAAGATTACCTATCGGCAGAAGAGGAAGATCCCAAGAAAACTGGTAGAATCAATTGGAATGGCAAGATTGCTGATACAGAGCATGTCATTTCAGACCAGCTCCCTGTCATTCCAATGCAACAGTTTAGTGCAGAATATAAGAGAAAACCCCGAGCATGAAACCTTAAGCCATCCTTTGATCGAAGAAAGTCACTGACATACAGGCAAAGAGGCATATGGAGATATGCTTGGGCTGTCCTTACACCAGCTCAAGGAGGAATAGAATAGAATACTTTATTGGCCAAATGTAATTGGACACACAAGGAATTTGTCTTGGTGTAAATACTCTCAGTATACATAAAGAAGGAACATTCATTAAGAATCAAGAATCATAATGTACAACACTTAATGATAGTCATAGGGTACAATCAACATCAAATCATACTAGGAAATAGGATACAAGCAACAAAGTTACAGTCACAAGTGGGAGGGGATGGGTGATAAGGAGTGATGAGAAGATTAACAGTAATAGTAGCGTACACTTTGTAAATAGTTAAACAGTGTTGAGGGAATTATTTGTTTAGCAGAGTGATGGCTTTCGGGAAGAAACTGTTCTTGTGTCTAGTTGTTTTGGTGTGTAGTGCTCTATAGCGTCGTTTTGAGGGAAGGAGTTGAAACAGTTTATGTCCAGGATGTGAGGGGTCTGTAAATATTTTCACAGCCCTCTTTTTGACTCGTGCAGTATACAGGTCCTCAATTGAAGGCAGGTGGATGGTAATTGATTTTTCTGCAGTCCCAATTATCCTCTGAAGTCTGTGTCTGTCCTGTTGGGTTGCAGAACCAAGCCAGACAGTTATAGAGGTGCAGATGATAGACTCAGTAATTCCTCTGTAGAACTGGATCAGCAGCTCCTTGGGCACTTTGAGCTTTCTCAAATTAGGAAGTATTTGTTTTTCACCACAGTAAATTAGACAAATGCTGATTTCTGGTAGTTCTGGCTTTTTAATTGTATTAACAAGACAGCTCTGATTTCTTGTGATTGGAGAAGCTATTATAATTCCTATATTTTAAAAAGGAGCCAAAGATGATTTTGGTAATTAGAGAGGGATCAATTTGCTGAGTGTTGTAAGTAAATTATTGTGCCATATTTATATTGGAAATGCAGGTGGTCCTCATTTAATGAGCACTTGTTCAGTGACTGTTTGAGCTTACCACAATGCTGAGGGAATGGTACTTATGACCGATCCTTGCACTTACGCCAGTCACTCTTTATCTCTGCAGTCACGTAATCATGATCTGGGCACTTGGCACCCTACTCACAGTTACAGTATTAAAACATCTTGCAGTCACTTGCTCATTTGCATCCTTTTTTGTCCTCACTTAACAATGGGAGAGGATTCTTTTAATGACAGCATCCGGAAGTGCGTGAATTTCTGTTGCAAAGCAGTATAGTCACATGACATTGTGCTTTACAACCACATTGCTTAGTGATGGAAATTCCGTCCCAATTACCATAAATGAATGAGGACTACCCATAAGGAATGCCCTTACTCTGACTAGTTAAAGAATAACAAGGTTTTATTCTTTTATTGATTATTTCTCTTTATTTGTATCTGAACTTCAATATCAAACTATCTTGACGTTATCATACCCTATTCAAAGTCTGTTTGGATTGGAGTGGGCTATAAAAGTTTGGAAACAAATAAATATAGAAATGCTTTAACTTTTATATAAACATCTTCACCAAGAGTTTAGATGCCACGCTCTATCATCTACTTAGGTTGGCTAAGAAGAGCATCCCAACACTGTTGCATGTTCATAGTCACATGTTCACAGCGCATTATTTGGTTGGACTTATTCTTTGAAGGCCCAAGAGGCAGAATGCATGCTGGCTACATTAGAAGGTGGGGGAGGAGGACAGAGTTAAATAAACAAAAAAATTATGCTGCACACACTGAACAACTAATTCCTTATTTCTGATCTTGAAGCATTGGCAAATTTGCATTTTTTCCTGCTTGGCTTGACCAGTTGTTCTCCATGCAATAGAGGAGATTAGATCCACAGAGAAGAATTAGAATAGTTTTTGATACTGGGGTATGAAAAAAAAAACACAAAAGGAAATTAGAATCATTTTACATATCTAAATATGGGCTGTGGTGATTCTTTCAAGTGTTTCCTTTCTCAGTAAAGGAAATACATAAGCTGAGAAGGAACTACATTTATAGAAAAGAAGAAGCAGGTGCAGTAAGTAAAACTTAAGATTGTTGAAAAAGTATAAAAATATATATTTTTCTAGATCTGATTTGCTTCTGCTTAATCTTCTTTTGATCTACATTTTAAGATTTAAGAAATGATGTTATGCATTTATTCTGAGGACATTTTGTTGCCATTCTTCTATTTCCTTTTCAATTGCATGTCAGATCTGATGGGATCAGATGGAACCATCAGAGACCCTAAGTCTTTCTTTATTACAAGCCATCCTTCTGAGCATGCAGTATGCTCTCTCCCAAATGGCCTTCTAGAAGTTGGTAAATACTTAGTGCTTTTGAAGGCCATAGTGGACTGATCGAGTGATTAGGAGTGACAGTAACCTAATCTGTCCTTATAATTTGTTATTCGTTTAACATGTCATTCCTATTTTTTGTGGTTTTTTTATTTATGTTATCTGTATCCACTTCTCAGTCATGGATTAACATATTGAGATGGGACTAAATCCCATAAACAAACCAATAAATAAATATGAAATGAATTCACCAATATCTGTATTATTTATAAGGAGATATTGCAGGATGCAAATTGTTTACATACTATTGCAGTAATGTTTTTTTTATCAGTGGAGGCCACATTTTTTTAAAATTCAATTGCCTACTAGGTTTGTATGCCTAGCATTTTTTAAAAAGCCAGTTGGGTTATAGACCAAATTAACAATATCAGTAGCAACAGGATCAAGAAACCTGATCACATAGCCTTAGAATTTATTGCATTGGGAAAACTACTTCAAAAATAGCACACCCTTTTTTTCTTTTTAATGGCATAGTTGTTGAAAGATGCTATCTCTTTGTGACGTTGCAGTTCTATATTTAAAAGTAATCTCCACATTTATGTGTAATCTGAGACCTAAACATAATTATCTAGGCTGTAGATATATCTACCTGACTGCCATTATATGAGCTACACCTTTATGCCTGCAACTGAGCAGCCTGGATTCCTTTATCTTCCTCTGGAACCTAATTGCATGTCTGGTAGCTTTTAGTATTTGTGTACAACTGTCTTTCTCATTACAGTTTGGCCAAAAGTAACCTAAGGTTAATAACTATTGTGAAGCTGTGAAAGAAATCATGTATGGTTGAAGCTTTATCTTTCCTTTTCACCTAGCACTAAGATTCAGCAATCTTAGTGCTAGATGAACATTATGCCTAACTTTCCTTGTTATTGTAATCTAGCTTTCTTCCTGCACATCAACTGCGTTCTCTTCGCTGATGATGTAAAGCTATTCAACACCACAGATAATACTGCTACCCTTGAAAAAGATCTTAACTATGTATCAGAATGGTCAAACAAATGGCAACTTCAAATCTCAACAAATAAATGTTCTGTCCTACATATTGGCAAAAAAAATCAGAAAATAAAATACAGGCTGAATAGTCAAGACCTTGTTGATGATCCAAATTCTGTCAAGGATCTTGGAGTATTCATCTCTAATAATCCAAGTGCTAGAGCCCACTGTAACTACATAACCAAAAAGGCGTTAAGATTAGAGTTGTTAATCTAATCTTACATAGCTTTTTCTCTGGTAATATTACACTACTAACTAGAGCATACAAAACATTTGCTAGACCAATACTCGAATACAGCTCATCAGTCTGGAACCCACATTACGTATCTGATATTAACACAGTTGAGAAAGTCCAGAAATATTTCACAAGAAGAGTTCTCCACTCCTCTACTCCTTGTAGAATACCTTATGCCACCAGACTTGAAATTCCAGACCTAGAAAACCTTGAATTACGCCGTCTTCGGTCTGATCTAAGTAAGGTATATACAATCATACATTGCAATAACTTACCTGTCAGTGAATACTTCAGCTTCAACCATAACAACACAAGAGCACACAATAGATGCAAACTCAAGGTTAACCGCACCAAAATTGATTGCAGGAAATACGACTTCAGCAACAGAATGGTCAATGTCTGGAATACTCTACCTGACCCTGTGGTTTCTTCCCCAAACCCCAAAAACTTTAACCTTAGACTATCTACTATTGACCTCACCCCTTTCCTAAGAGGTCTATAGGGGGCGTGCATAAGCGCACCAACATGCCTACCGTCCCTGTCCTATTGTTTCTTTTATTTTTTTTATTTTTCTTATATGTATCCTTGTATTCATAACAATGTTTTTTTACTTATACCTATTATCTTGTAAGCAATTGACAAAAATAAATAAATAAATAAAAATAAAACATCTTTAAAGGTTTCCTTGAGGAGGCAGCAAGTGAGTGAGAGACTGAATGAATGGGCAGTCTTCAGCGAGAAGAACAAAGATCTCTGTGAATGGTTGACACAAATGGAGAGCAAAGTTTCCCAGAATGGAGATATCCTCATTGAAGAAATGATTGAAAAACTCAAAAAGGTACAGGGCTTCTGCTTTGCTATGCAGACCATTCCATAAATATTCTTAGTTTATCAGAACTGCAACATGCTATATCCCAGGAAGCCATTCAGTAAAGTTTTGGATACAATCCTGTATGGTCTTTTATAATATGATGCTCTTTATAAAGGCCACATTGGCTGGAAAATCTGGGTTTTCCTAGATTTGGGTGTCATTGGGTGTCACTAATTTGGCTCAACTGAACAATTTACAGACTTTGGGGGGATTTTATTTTCTTGCTTTCTATGTATGTTAGATTATTATCTCCTGTAAACCCTTTCAGAATTATAGAACAGTATATCATGTTTAGATATTATTTAGATATGACCTTCCCAGATAAGAGGAACTAAGGAACCATTTGTTGCTCTAAGCAAGAAGATTTTCTTAAGATGCTTACTGGATTTTTTTTTTATGTTCTTCTGTCATTTTAGGATTATCAGGATGAAATTGCAGTTGCCCAAGAGAATAAAATGCAGCTTCAGGAGATGGGAGCACGCCTTGCTAAAGCAAGCCATGAAAACAAAGCTCAGGAGATTGGGTATAAACTTGGCAAGGTCAATGACAGGTGGCAACATCTTTTAGATCTCATTGCAGCCAGGTATGTGTGCTATGTATCTTTAGGCAGTAGTAGTTCTGATCTTGGCAAGTGGGGTATGAATACAAATACTCACAAAAAAATAAAAACAAAACAAAACAGTCTAACTTTCATGTTAAGACCCAGTCAAAAAGATTTACAGATGATCTGTTTACAGAGATTACACTTTAGCATTTACAATATTTACAATTTACAATATCCTACTTTTGCAAAATGCCCTGCCTCTCACCTCTAGAACAGGATCAATCCTTTATTCTGCTGCTATCAGAAGAATAACACCAGTTGCACATCAGAAGCTTCTACAGTATATTACCTGTTTCTCAGTTTAACCATTTGGTTTCCATTTAATTATTTTGTAATTTTCTGTGATTCATTGGTACTTACTATTTTGTTGTGGCAGCATAAATCTCTTCTATAAGAGATTTTCATGTCAAGGTTGGCTGCAAGTACCAATTCAAATAGATTCATTAAAACAGGAATTGTTACGTTTTGTGATACTAGATAGTTCCTCAGGATGTGGTTTTCAAGCAAGTAATACCATAAAGATAGAAAATCTAAAGCAACGGTATTTAGACAACAACATGTTTTTATCAGCCTGTCATGACTGAAAGGAAAATTATACTTAAAACACATTTATAGCTTTCCATTTTTCAGCCATTTAGAATTATAATAGAAAGCCTTCAATATAAATGTATATTAACTTGTTCTTCAAGAAGTTAATAGCAGTTAAATTTAAATACAATATTTAAAGTATACTATTTTAGCATGGTTTTATTAAATAAATGCTAAAATTAACTTGTTTAATTTTGTTTAAATTTGTTTAAAGTTTATTGGTCTGAAAAAAAAACTGTATGAATGATGGGTTGTTATTTTTACTCTACTATTTCCTTTTAGTTTTGTACCCTTGTCAAAATTCAGTTATTTTAGATGGATAATCCCTTTCCTTACTACTTTAAATGCCTTTGGTGATGCCTCCTAATAGTTGGAAAGATTCATAAAAAATATAAAACAGGAACAGGAAGTTCATATAGTAGCCAGCAAAGGAACAAACCAAACAAATATCCCACTTTTCATTTTTATTTGATTACACCAGCCAGACACACTTTTTCCTGGATTGCCTTTTTGGACAAGTTAGTACACAGCTGCTCAGAATTTATAGTGGACACTTTTTTAACCCTTCCCCTCCTCCATTCACGGCCTACATTCCTGAAGATCATCCTGGCACATGTTGATGAATGTAAGTTTTATTTAGAAACATGACCACTTGTCACGCAGCTTAGTCTCATGTTATCAGGCAGTGACTTACCAACTTTTCTTTGGAGGGTGAGCACTGTTTGCACAGTACTGTAAAGTACACAGTTTCCAGTTATAATTGGATTGAATGCTCTTAATTATTATCCTGGAAAATTTAATGCTGGTGCTGGTGGATTTACATGTCCTGAAAATGGCAGACGATCACAGTGTGGATTCAGATCTTCCTGACTGCAATTGTGATGTGTCAAGGCAAGCAAAGTTTTGAATCTTTTATTATTATGCTTTGTTTTTATTATTGTTCGTAATAAAGGGTTCCTGGTAAAGAAGAGATCCATGAAAAATGGGCATGAAAAATAATGGGCTCCATAAAAAAAACTTCTATAATTAACATATGGAAGATACCACACACAGGAAGATACATAGAAAATGCATTTGAATGTCACATGTTTTTCCACTGTAAATGTGGCATGGAAACAGGATTATGTGGGGAATGGTTTTCAAACTGTACAAAAAATTAACGTAAAAAAATTGAAAAATACTTTCAAAAAGTATTTCAAAATTTTACTCAGGTTAAACAACCGGTGATTTTTCCAACATCCATATAATTTGACATTAAGAACAATGTTTTGGGGTTGCTTTCTGTTTATTTCATTAAGCAGTGTGACTGCAATTTTTGAAATCACCTTTCTTGCTCCTTTTTAAAGAAGGTTATTATTAGCAAACAGCTGTCTTATTTATTCATAGTTGTGACTTCATGGTACATTAGAGTGCAGTTGAGTCACAATATATCTGTTCAGTTAAAACATACTTTAAAGTTTATGTATCTGAAAAAGTTTTCATATTATTTAACGAACAATAATAAAACCATAAATTATCCCTGCATGTATTGTAAATTTAAATATGTTTCCAATACTTAATTCCAGGTAATACATTTAAAATATTAATTTAAAGTTAAGAATATTTATCCAACAATAACAATACTTCTAAATAATTGCAACAATGTCAAATTGTAAGAAATATTTAAAAAGTTCAGCAAGTCAGTGAGATTTACTGTAGCTATAGATTAAGCCTGCTAAATTTAGACCTGTCATATGCTGATTTCAACCTGCTCTTTTTGGTTGTTGGATTTTTTTTTGCAGGAAAAGAAAGCCTCCCCAGCTTCTTGAAACAATGTGGTGGGAGATGTTACACTTTGCTAAGAAAGTTAGCTTCCATAAATATTGTTGCAGTTTTATCTCAGAGAGGAGATCACTTTTGCCTACAATTATTTTTTGCAGTGTTTGCATGATTGTATATCTTTTCAGTTGAAATGGATGCATGCTCTAGTGAAACTGCAGGTTTCCAAAAAATACACACTCAAGTACAGTAAAATTTTGGCGAGAGTATGCAGTATGAGTATCTGACTAAGGCTTAAAGTAAGTTGTTACGTTAGTCAATAGCGTGTTCATTTCATGAATAAAGGACTGTTGACAGTTCTGCTATGATAGGTATTTAGTTTTTCAAAATCAGACTCATGCTGAAATAAACAACAAACTTGACACTAAGCAAAAAAAATTACAATAGGAGATTGGCCAATAAAGAATTCTATTACTATAATTATTCTCTGGGATTTTTTTCCAGAAAGAAAAGAAACACATTGCAGAAGTGTGCATAAAAAGAAGCATTGCTTTCCTTGTACTAATTTTGGCCCAAGCATCCAAAAAAGGAGAGCTTATTTTCACACACCATCTTTATTGAATGATATTTTTGAATGATGGACTTGTAATTAATTTTAATAGTGTCTGCATTTATATAAAGTCTGTGACTACAAGATGCTATGAAACAGCAGCAAATTCTGCATGACAAGATTGAGATTAAATTGGAAATGGATTAAAAAAAAATAGGCTACAAGATGACATTGGAAAAAGATGTTACGTTGGACATACAAAATAAACTATCTGATGACTTAATAATTAAAAGGAATATACAAATAACAAAAATGAGAATGACCTGGACAGTTTTCCTATATGGGATTTACAAAAGAGGCTTGTTAAAAGTTTTGAAGAATTTTGTAAGAAGGGATAAAGAAAAAAAATGAAATCAAGTTTTACATCATTATTTGAAAGAGCTAAAGAGGAAGGTTGATAGAAATAAAAGGAAGGAATATAAAGTTGGTTTATTTGATCATAGTTAAACTAAATAGATTGTTATCTCTGGTAATTTTTTTTTTTTTTGCTGACATCAGAACTCAATTCTTTATACATCTGTTTATAGATAAGAGATGGGACATGGCAGGAGGGTAAAAAGAGATCATTTATTATATTTTAAGGGAAAGTAATAAGTTATTAAAATTGTTTACATTGTGATGAAAATGTGAAGGCACTTTATAATATATTTATTTGCTATATTCTTATTGAGGCAGCTTCAGGAAGCTTAAAATAGCCATAAACAGTTGAACAGTCATAGCAGACACAAGCATTTCTGACTCCATGTTGGGGAAAACTCAGGTCTTCAAACCCTTTTGAAAGTTAGGTAGGGGCTGGGACCATTCGAATCTCAGAGGTAATGCTGAAGTGATGAACTAATTCTGTCATATCTTATCAGAAAGGCATAAATAACATCTTACACCACTGCATTTTGTACCAGCTGTACAAGTAGTTTGAACCCGTTCTTTCCCATCCACACTGCTACAGCCACCAGACCCTGAGACAGAACCTTCAAACATGGCTTAACTGACCAAAAGTTGAGATACCTGATTCAGTATCATCAGCACAAAGATTATCTTTAACTCCATTATGACAGATTATCGGATCCTGTTGCCCAATGTAAATGCTAAACAAGAGCAGTGAAAGAGTTGAGCCTGCCACAAAGCAAGGGCCAAGGGCTTTGTGCTGATGACACTGAATTGGGTATCTCAACTTTTGGCCAGTTAAGACCTCATCCCATAGTCAACCTCGACTGAATCCATCTCTAGTGGAAGGAAAATTACTACAACACTGTACTTCCAACCCTTGAAGTCAGAAGGATCAATGGTATCAAAGCTGCTCAGTCATCAAAGAGAACCACTCCGAAGTCTGTTATAAGTCATCCATAAATGTGATTAGTGCCATCTCCATTCTATGCCCAGGCCTGCCACTCAACTTAAAGAGATACGATAATCGGTTTTCTTTAAAGTCTTCTGGAGCTGCCATCCAATTACTTTCTCAATAAACTTTCCCAAAAGGAAAAATTGAAGAGGGGATGAAAGTTTTCCAACACTGTTTAATCCAACAGTGACTTATGGAAGATGGGGCAGATCACCACTACCTCAACACAGATTGAATTCATCATCCCACCTCTGAAGGGTGAACTCATCACTGCTTGAATCACCTAGAGATCATCTCTTGGGAAGCCTTGACCAACTAGAGAGGGACATGAATTTAATATATAAGTGCCAATAAATATTAAATCTGAAGCACTCATTGCTAAATGAAAATTAAAAGAAGCTTTCTATTTGCAAGGTCTAAAAGTAATTATTGTAATCAATATTTTTTAAAAAAAATACTTTTTAATAGTTATCAACATCATTTGCACTGTTATCTATACTTTTTATGCTTGTAGATGAACATACTGGGTTACGTTATTCATATCCATTCTAAAAATCAAGACTATATTAATACTAAAAATTGCTAAAATATGTTAGTTAAAAAGGCAGATATCTCGAGCTCCTGAATAAACATGCTCATGATGTTGTCTGTGACTTTTAACAGGATGAAGAAACTGAAGGAGACCTTGGTGGCAATCCAGCAATTGGATAAGAACATGAGCAACTTGAGATCTTGGCTTGCCAATATTGAATCAGAGTTATCCAAAGCCATTGTCTATGAAACTTGTGATTCCGAGGAGATTCAAAGGAAACTAAATGAACAGCAGGTAAAACAAAAATGTGAGGTAGAAGAGCAATCAAAACAAAACAAAAAATCCCCCAAAATGAAATACCCACATTTCCAATTGCATAATGGTGATGGTGATCCAAGTGTGAAGCAGGTTTGGGCCTGCTGTTTCCTGTGGTACAGAGGGCAGCAAGGAAGATGCCCTTAAATTTCAAGGCAAGTGATGCTTTTAGCATTATTCTGGTAGAATCTTCTGCTGGCTTGACATCCAGTCAACATGGAACTGCTCACTGAGCCTGCCAACCAGAGGTAAGGCACTGCCATATTATGTACAGAATGTTAGCTTCTGGTGTAATTGGCTTTTTATTGTATGGAAATGAAATGTGAGCCACTGTTAACTGCCCTATATATAAATGAAATCTTTGTGTTAATATTTCACAAGTATGTAAGTCTGTGAGATGAAAAGGTATGTTCTATTTGGGAAGGCCAAATTATTCTTTCTCCCTTTGGTTGTTTCTAAGTTGTTGTTTTTATTATTTTCCATGCAGAGTTCAATGACCTACACAAATTTGAAGTTAAGAGAGTAATCCATTTAATAAGACCTATTTCTTCATTTTCAGCACAATGCTTGTATAAAATAAAAAATAACTGATTTTATTTAAATTCCTACCCAAGAATAGAATATTTTCCATCTATATTCACTGTTTTGTTGGATCTTATGAAAAGAATAACATGTGCTAACTGAGGTGTTTGGTAATATATTCTTGTCAGGTGCAAACAATCAGGGCCATACATTGAGTTCAAAAGATTGATTGCTCAGGCCTATGCACAAGAATCTAGTCAACTAAAGTTCAGTACTAAATTGTGACAGATAAGGGTTAATTGAATTCAAGAGGGATTGGACTTGGACCATTTGTGGGAACATAACAACTCTAAGTTAATAACACACTTAATTCCATTCTCTAGCTCTGCCTGCTCTTCTTCTACATTACCTCTTTCGTTGGCTATGGTTAATGTTATAAGTTTTGGAACTTTTATGCAAAGGAGTTGGGAGGCTGTATAAATGCGTGTAATACATAAATAATATGCCTGTTTTTGATAAATTCATTTAAGTGTTCATTATTGATTTTTACTTATATTCTTAAATAATCCTATGCAAATAAAGGCTTTCCACATACCTAGAAAACATATGGTTAGAGGAACAGAACTATTTTTTCAAAAATGAAATATATTCAGCATCTGATAGAGCTAGATACTGTATATTCCAGTCAATTTGGATGATTGTGTCTATAATTAATTTAAGATGCTTCATCAGTAATTTTAAGTATAATTTAACATTTGTGTTTAATAATGACATAGAAGTATATAAAGTACCCTGTGAATATGTTTCCTAGCTTTAAAAGAAGTATAGATTTATATTTATAGTAATGAGTTTAACTTCAGTATCAAATGTGTTGTGTTGAAACACAGGGAATTCTAGTTTATCTAATTCTTAATATCTTTTGATGTTAGATTTCTAGACGCATGTGATTCTTTAAGGAATTATAGACATTAGTATTACTAATTATTTGACTTCTAAAATCTTGTATTGATTTCTAAAGTCATATATTCCTGACTTTTGCTAATTAATTAGTTAATTACATTTCTACTTCCACACAGTCTAAAGAAGGTTGAAGAATGTGGGGTGTTAACTTACTTGCTAAAAATATTTTACAGTACTTGTTATCAAATTTAAAATGTTATAAGCTTTGTGAAAGAGGCCCTGTTAAAATTTTTATCAACTTCTAGAATGCCTAATTCAGTTCTTTTCAATTCTAGCTGTTTATAATTAATTCAATTAAAGATGATAAGCTTGTCAGTTGGAAAGCTGATAGCCTGAGTTCGAGATCTGAGTGCTGTTCAATGGGGTGAGCTCTCATTCCTTGCTCTAGCTCATAGCCCACTTAGCAGTTTGAAAGCATGCAAATTTGAGTAGATAAATAGGTACCACTTCAATGGGAAGGTAACAGCATTCCATGCACTTTGACAAATAGTCATACTGGCCACAGGACCACAGAAGTGTCTTCAGACAATCCTGGCTCCCTTGGATAAGAAATGAAGATGAGCACCCCTAGAAGTGGACACAACTGAACCGCCTTATAATTTTACTTTTATTTGCTTTCTTATATTAATTTCCTGCATCTCTCTTCCTAAACAATTTTTATCTCACCCATTTATATATGAATATGAGCTAATATTTTAATACCATACAAAGAACTTTTAGTCTAAAGGGTTCATTTTTTATTTTTCCCCATTTTGCTCATATTTGTGTCCGAATCCTCTTCCAGCTGGGAGCTTCATTGTGCAGCTGTTTCTCCTTGGCTTAATCTCCAAGGTCATTTCTTGTCCAAGTACCATCAGAGGGAATCTTCTTCAACTCAGCCAGTTTTATTCATAACCAGAATAATATAAATTGTTTTCTATTCCTTGAGGTTTCAATCTACTATGTTTAAATGGAAATTCTCATTTATAATGAATTCCCATTTTTATCAGCAATCCTATAAGAAGTTTAAATGTCATTATGTTTTTAAGCTAATATCTTGATAGAACAAAAAATTATCTGTTCTCCAGTTAAATTCCTCCTCCAGCTTGTGAGTTCCTGACAAAAATAATGCCTCTATGAATGTAATGGTTTTTCTCTAATGGACAAATATGAGCTGTAAGAAATAAATTTTGCCTCAAATAATTTTTGTTCACTAACAAATTTAATTATAATATTCCTTGGTTTACTCAGCTTCACAAGCTTGGTATTTTGAATTCTATGTCCATACTCTATGTCCTTTTCAGAAAAGTATAATTCTGGGAGGAAATGGTTAAGTCTTCCTACTGTGTAATCCATCAGGTTGCCATTCTCAGCCTTTTACTACTATCTTTGATAGACAGGTTGCTTCATCTGTTATGATGATTAATGCTTGCCACGAGTAATTGATATCAATCTTTTTTACACTGGAGGCATTTTTAATACTTAAGCTCTTAGTTTAATTAGCTCCTTGAGCAAAGTCTTGTATTCACCTTAGGGTCAAAGAATTGATAAATATTTATTACAACATTTTGGAGTTTAGTGTTGGTTAGTTTGGAAAGGACTATGTGAAATTGCTACTAAATAATATTTTAAGATGCTTAACTTCAGCCAGTATACCCAAGTACTTAGTCTTAATAGCAATGTTTCACAACAGAAGCAATGAATGATCATTACTTGAATTTCAGGCCTTCTTCAACATTACAACAAAGGTCAATTAGAAACAGCATTTAAAATTTAAATCCCCAGATACAAGGTGTCAGATAGACAGAATGAACATAAATTTAGCTTGAAGCTAGCAGATTAACATGCTAAGAGTCTCTGTAACCAATATTACTGAAGAAATATATACCCATTGAAATGACTTACATAACTGTAGGTGACTTGTTACTGGTAGTGTATAATTGAGGAACAACACTAATAATGAAGATCCATAGACTTCAGTTCCTTGTCCAGTATTACTCTACAAACCTGAATAGAACATGTGCTGTAAGTTTCATTGTGATCATATGAAAATGCCAGGAAGAAGCCAATCTGTTGGGTGCTGTGCTCATGATTCAGAACTCAGACTTGAAACTTTGAAATTATTTGAATCTTGAGTTTCAATTTGTATGTCATCAAAGACAAGTTCATAAACTTTGTCTTCATAGACTCTTCTTCTTCCTTCAAAGAGATTGACATCATTCTTAATTGATTTAGACCAGTGGTGTCAAACTCAATTTCATTGGGGGCCGCATCAGGGTTGTGTTTGACCTTGGGGGGCTGGAAGGGGCATGGCCAGAGTGGATGTGGTCATCTTGACATCCGTTTTTTTGGCCGCGACAGCCTCCTGCAGCCTTCTGCCAGCAAAAATGGAGCTTGGGGGGGAGCACATACAGCTGCCCTGAGCTCCATTTTCGCTGGCAGGAGCACTGTGGACCAGATCTTTGCTGTTTCCAGGGTGGTCCCATGGATCAGATCTAAGCACCCCACGGGCTGGATCAGTCTGCAGGCCTTGAGTTTGACACCCCGATTTTGACTATTATTTCCCATTTTCAAATATTTATAATCTCAACTCACAGCTACATAATTTGTTCCCCTCTCTTGCATATTTTTGTTCAGAGATATTCAACCTTGGCCATTTAGAGATGGGTGGACTTCATGCTGGCTGGAGAATTCAGGAAGTTGAAGTCCATCCATCTTAAAGTGGCCAAGGTTGAGAAACATTGTTTTTGTTCATTGCGCAAAAGGATACATTCAGCCATTTATTCCTTTCCTCCTTTCTCCTAGTTCTTTCCTACCAGAGATTCTTATGCAGCCAATAATACAAATGTATTCCTTGTATATGTAGAGCCAATTGGACTTTAAGCAAACATTCCTTAGATTAGAATACCCAGAATCCTTCTGGTAGCCTCCATTGCTCTCTCATTCCCACTGATCAGTTAGCAAATTCACATGATACATAACAGTGGACATTGTAAGATAACAAGAACCAGCATTTTCAGAAGCATATCGTGCTGTGATGTGAAACCTGTTTGGGTAACTTTTTAAAGAATTTTGGAAATATTTTAACTTCCCCATTATTACATACTTGGTTTGCATAAACAGATAGACTAAAAAAGCTCCTCATTTTATTTTTAATTACCAGTTAAAGTGGATGACTATTCACCATGCACACATACACTGTGTGTGTGTGTGTGTGTGTATGTGTGTGTGTGTGTATACGTACGTACGTACGTACATACATATAGCTTATGGCACATGTTAGCCACGGATCACTGAGGTGGCTGGATGCCTCTGTAAAAGGAATTTTTTGGGGCAATGTTAACTTTACTCGTGGGATGCCTGAATGCGGGTAGGCAATCAATGGAAGCTCCTTTCTTGTCCCTATGTGGTTTATTCGCTCGTGGGAATTGAGTCACCGATCTCAGCAGTGCTCAGGCCCAGCATCTTACCATGTGAGCCCCCACAGCCCCCATTCATAATAATAATTTAGAACTATGTAGAATCTTGTCATGCCAATAGATTATAAACAAGAGGCATAATGTCAGGTTTCCTGGCCCCACTTGTTTGCAGACATGGCTACAGTGGTTCTGTCTTGGTTTGTTTATCAAGTTATACAGTTAGGAAAGCTTTTTTCTAAAGTTTTGGTTTACTGATCTAGTTACACAATAGTAAATTACTTCTGAGTAAAATGTGTAATAGATTATGCTACATGACACGGAATGATCAGAAACTGAAACAGAGATATTTTGTATGCTTATTTGGTAATTTTATAGCTGTACATATAGGATTTTTAAAAACTCTCTGTCAACATCAGAAGGTCATAAACGTTTAAATCATGTGCTTACAGTCATTTGTGATTTAACCCAAAATGTAGATGGACTATCTGGATTTCACTAGTTGATGTAGATGAGACAGGGTGAATTTTTATTTGTTATGTTTATTTATAATGACAAGTGGTAAAGAGGTAGGGTATAGACTAAATACCAGCAGATTGTGAGATCTAATCCATGCCTAGGTCAGGTGTCAAACTCAATTTCATTGAGGGCCTCATCAAGGTTATTTTTGACCTCTGGAGGGCCAGGTGGATGTGGCCATGGTGGGAATGGACAAGGGTGGGCATGGCCAGCTTGACATGACTCGCATGGCCCTCCCGAGCTCCATTTTTGCTGCAGAGGCACCATGGACTGGCCATTCATTGGGCAGCTCCATGGGCCAGTTCTAAGCACCCTGTGGGCCCGATCCAGCCCGTGGGCCTTGAGTTTGACAACCCTGCCTTAGGTAATTAGGTGACCTTGGGCCAGTTATTTTTTTCAGCTCTAGGAAGCAGGCAAATTCTGAAATCTTGCCAAGAAACTTGCAGGGAGTTGTCCAGGCAGTCACCAGGAATCAGCAATGACTCAAAGGTGCACATATACACACGTTTGCATGCGCATACATAAATACACACCTTTATTCATCACACAAAATTTTTTCCAAAGAAAATGTTATTGTAAATATTTCTTAGAATAGGGTTGTGAACTATATTCAGCATGTTTGATATTCAGACTTGATCAGTCTATAGGATAGACAGCAAAGTCATAGAATCCACATATGAAGATTCTTTGTCATATATTGAATCACATTAGTTCAAGCCATTGGCCCTGGTAAAGATAGTTTGCATTTTAAAAAATAAAGCTTAGTTGAACAGGGCAGAATTTGTGCATAGAGTTAGGGAATTTAAAAAAAATCCAACTTTCCTGTACTCAGAATTAATTTGTTGGAATCTGCAATTGAGAAACCAAGGAAAATGTATACAGAACAACAGTGTTACCTTTGAACAATGGATCACAAGTCTAGCTAGGAATCTGCATTTCTTCTTTTTTTTCCTTTTATGTGGTGTTAAATGTCTTCATTTTTCTGAACCAATTATAAATATTAGTTGTCTTTAACTTCTTGCTGTGTTAATTTGACTTCTATTCCAAATGCAAAAGAATAAGTTATATATTAGGCAATACATCTAATCCCAATTCTACGTTAAATCACATTAAAATACAAATGCATTTCAGTTAGTGCTATTCAAAGACTACTTCATTAATCTTTAGAAAATTATATTGTGCATTTCCAAGTTTTACAACTGTAGTTAAATCTCACATTGCTGGCAACGTCAGGAAGCATGAATAATGTAGATTTTAACAGCATTTTTGATGCTGTAAATGAAAAATACATTATTGAAAACTGTTTCACATGATTTGTAACAAACTAATTAAGGTAAAGGGTTTCCACATGTGGCTCTCACCTCTTAGTGAATTTGCTCCTGAATTTTGCCCCTGGCTGGTATCCACAGTTTTTCACAATTTTAAAATTAATTTTATCAACCTGAACTGCAGCCAATAAAATAGGTAGTTGCTGTTTTTTCTCTCAAACATCTTTTGTCTTCTGGCTTCCTGCCACCACTACCCCCTTTTTTAAAAAATCAATAATCTATGATTAACTTATACAATCAGGAGGGGACTTTTCCAAGCAGTTATTCCTGATGAAGGATTGGACTAAATAGTATCCCCTGGAGAAGGAAATGTCATCAACTTCAGTAAATCTAAAAAAATGAAATTGGAGAATGAGGCCCCCAAGCAAGAAAGTATTCAAACAGTTGTTGGGAAAAGAAGAGGGCAAATAAACATAACACATATATACATGACACATCTGGATTAAAGGTGAAAAGATGTCCATTGCTGATTCACTCACAGGCAAAAACAAAATTAAATTTTCATGCTATAAACAATTGAACAGGGAATGTCAAAGCAATGAACCAAGTCAACCTTGAAGTTATCAAAATAGCAATGTCAAGAGTGGACACCAACCTTCTGGGAATTAGCAAGAAAAGAAAATTATATGAGAAACAGCATAGCTGTTTTTTAAACAAAATATGTTAAAATAATGTATGGATTGATTGATTGTTGAAGTGCCATCAAGTTGGTGTTGATTCTTAGAAACTACATTGGTAGATGTTCTCCATGATAATCTGTCCCTAACCTCTTCTTCTGTTGGCGTGACTGTAACTGAGTCTATTATATTGCTGTGATTGTCCTCTTTTTCTCTTTCCTTCCCCCTTTCCAAGCATTTTATGGTTACACAAACCATATGGTTGGAAACATGACATAATGTGAGTTAATTGCACACGATTTGAAGAAATCCAACATGACAAAGAGCTTAATACTAAAGCACTACCTCCACTAACACTCCAGAAAATGATAGAATAATCTAATTTAAAGTGCAGGACAAGACAATCAGTATCACAGCGATTCAAAGAAATGGGAATTGAACAATTCTATGATGATTTGCAACACCTCATTGATACAAAACCAGCAACGTATGTCATAAATCATTATAGATGACTGGAAGAGTAAACTGAAATAGAAATTCAGACTTTGAATCTGGAATAATGGAAAAAATTTATCTTGTATACAGATGAAGTAGGAGACAGACAAATAGCTGTAACAATTCACTCATAATACTATAGCAGATCTGTTTTTCAAGCAATCTAAAACACAATTCTACACATGAATATTGCTGGGTAAACAACACTAAACTCAAATTGACTGTATGATTTGCCACAAGTGGGTGTAGCTCTATTCAGTCAACAAAAAAAAACCCTAATGCTAGCTGAAGCTTAGTCCTGAACTTCTTGTAAAATTTCAGCTTAATAAACCAAGTGATCGACAAGATACAATTTCAGTAATATTCCATCTGCTTTTGTTGTTGCAAAGATAGAGAACTGAAATGCATTTGACAAAGTGTATGCCTGAAGAATTCTAGATTGAAATTCACTCAAATCATTAAATGAAGTAAACAAAAATATTACAAAATGCAATGTTCATAAGAAGACAAAATGCCTATTGATAGATTGAAAATTGACTTAAGAAAGGCAGAAAGTAAAAGACAACACATAGAAAAGAAAATTCCTGAAACATAAATTCTTCTATGACCATGAAGTCAAGGAAATCTATTTACACAAGCAAGGAAGATGACAATCAAATAAAAAGAACAATAAATTTGTTTAAAGTAATTACAAAAATCCAGGGAATCTTTCCTGTCAAGATAAGCATGATAACGGACAAGGCAAAGATCTACTGGAAAAGAAGGAACAACAAAGAATTAATTAAAATATGAAGCAAAATTATCTGATTGCCCTAAATATCTAGATTGCTGTTAGACACAATCACTGCTGACATGAGAATGAGTTTACAAAGATTCAAAGAAACAGTCATTGACAGACAATCTTGGTGAATTGATGTAGTCATGAAATAATGGACCATGGAAGATTGAAAAAGACTGATGAACATAATAGCCATCCATGGCAGACATTTTGTGAATTAATGTGTCCACTAAGCTCTTGGAATTCCAAATTTGTTCCTGTACCAAAGACTACCTATCCCATCCTGGAATGTCAAGTGTACAGCAATATTCTTGACATTTTTAAGACTGCCATTTCATGAACACTTCTCATTCTCCAGATACTATTTTTTTCATTAAAAAAGAAACAAAGAAATGATGTGATTTTTCCCTACTTGTTATTCCACTTGATTCAGTGATGCAAATGAAATAAAGCATATGGTTAGAAACATGACAAAATGTGGAATTAACTGCACACAATTTGAAGAAATGCAATATGACAAAGGGCTTAATAGTAAAGCACTATCTTTACTAACACAACCTTTTTTTACTAATCTCATCACCCCAGCTAAGGCTGTTTGGGAATGGGCATCATAAAGAGAGCTCTCCTTGAAGCCCTTTTCACTCATTCCATTCAGGGTTTTAAAAGTCAACATCAAACCATGATTGGAACCCAAAAATGCAGTTGGCAAATTGTTACTAAGAGATAATTAGTGGTATTAATATTAGACTCTTTGAAATTACCTAAAGATATGTGGCAATAACACTTAATAGATTTCAATTAGTATATTTGTAGCCTGGTAGAACTAAATGTTTCTTAACAAAAAATATGAACACCAATAGCAATATTATGAATTCAGACCATCTATGCATTCTTTTTATTTTACTATATTTAATAGTAAAATAATAGCCACTTGATTAGAAAAATATGTGTTGTCTTTCCCCATCCCACTCCTGTTTGTGTTTGTGTGTGTCTGTGTGTGCATGATTGCATTACCGTATTTTCCGGCGTATAAGACGACTTTTGAAAGGAAAAAAAGTCAACCGAAAATCGGGGGTCGTCTTATACGCCCGGTCGTCTTATACGCCGGAAAATACGGGTACATCAGGAGTGAAGCTTGAGCGCTTCGAGGGGCTGGTTAACAAGCAGGAGCGAAACCAAAACGGAGCCACTTCCCCACCACACCGGCGTCGTCGCCGGGAGACGCTCCTCCCCTTCCCGAACAGAACAAGATGGCGGCCGCTCTGCCGGCCCATCATGCTCCGCGGGAGGCTGGGTCGTCTTCCTTGTGTGGGGGAGAGAGACCGAGAGAGCCGCCCTGGGGCCGGAGGAGGAAGGTTGTACGGTCGGCTGATGCGAGCGCGAAGGAAGGAGAAGCATCTTAGTTTACAAATCCTTGCAGCTTAATTTTGAATACCCGTATTTTCTGGTGTATAAGATGACTTTGAAAAAAGTCAACCAAAAATCGGGGGTCGTCTTATACGCCTGGTCGTCTTATACGCCAGAAAATACGGTAATCTTTATTTTTAAGTATATCCACTTGGAATCTAACTCAAAAATTTCAATTTTTGTGGAACAATTTGGGATTTTTATCAGCCACCAAGTAGCTTAGCTTTTTATTTTCCTTCACTTGTATTTCAGTTTTGCCTTGCTTGTTTATAGTACATAGAGTATTAATTAATTTCAGTTTTGCCTAACACTTTCACAAGTTTATCTGTTGACTTACAGGAACTTCAAAGAGACATAGAGAAACATAGCACTGGGGTTGCATCTGTCCTCAATCTCTGTGAAGTTCTTCTCCATGATTGTGATGCTTGTGCTACTGAAACAGAATGTGATTCCATTCAGCAAGCCACAAGGAACCTGGATCGAAGATGGCGGAATATTTGTGCCATGTCAATGGAAAGGCGACTCAAGTAAGTATTTGGCAAAACTTCAGATGATTCTCCAGCTTTCTTAGAACGGAATGAAATCCAGCCAATTCTTAAACACCTGTTAATGGATATAAATTACATAGGTTAAGGGATATAAGTTACATCGAACAGCATGTGACTTCCATATGAACCAAACGTCATTACATAGAGATTCTGCAGTAAGAGCTAAAATTTATCTAAATAGTTTAATATTCTGCTTTCTGATATGATCTTTATTCAAGGCAAGGCACATAGATACAGTTATTTGTTAATGCAGGGAATGGTTGTTTGTATTTTTTCCAAACTTCTTAATTTAAACTACTGTAGTTGTGTAGTTCTGAAACTTTTCATTTCAGCTCTTTACAATGGAGTGTTGAAAAATTCAAAATAATTACATGATTTCAGATAAGGTTTTGAAAAACTATAAGAGGAACAATCCATAACTACTTTATTTCAGCTCAAGCCCCCACTGGCACGTCCACAACATCTGCCCAACAATTTTAACATTGATTCCCAAAGGAAATGGGTAGTTGAACATGCAGACATAGAAGACAAATAAACAACCCCACAAAAAAGGTGCTAGGCTTTGAACTACCACGTCATCAATGGACAATCCTGAATAGGATTTGCACCTCACATAGCATCTGCTGAGACTCTCTGTATAAATGGGGCATAGTATCCTCCCGTCATTGTGACTGTGGGAGGCCTATGTCAAACTGTAGATCACATCATGACCAGCTGTAAGCTGAGGGCATATACTGCTCCAGTATCTGATTTTTTAAAATATAAACATTGTGCCTCAATGGATAGATGACTTAGACATTAATATTTGAACATAGATCTTTTTGACATTTATATTTTATTGGGTTCTACTAATCTAGTTGAAATGGCTTGACAATTAATTTATATTACTAGTCTGCGTATGACATGGCATACACTAAATAAATCCAGCTCAAGCTGGATTCAGCCGATGAATTATGTTTCTTGTTAAAAATAACTCTTGTCAAAACTGCTGTCAAGCTTGATTAAAAGGCAGTATTGTTCAATACACTATTTGTCTGCTTGGGCACGTTTGAATAGGCAACATGATTTCTTTATTACAGTTGATAACTAGATGAGATATCAGATAATTTTAAGGTGAAATTCAGCCTCTCCTATTTTTATCTTTGTTTCAGAATTGAAGAGACTTGGAGACTATGGCAGAAGTTTTTGGATGATTATTCTCGCTTTGAAGATTGGTTGAAAATTTCTGAAAGGACAGCTGCTTTCCCTAGTTCTTCTGGTGTATTATATACAGTTGCTAAAGAAGAACTAAAGAAGTTTGAGGTGATTTTATCTATTTGAAATATAATCTGTTCTGATACAATCACAGAAGCAAATTTATTCTACCTTATTAGTGTAACTCTACTCATTTTATTTTAGTGAAAAATCAAATTCTAATTCAGACTTGGAGAAAAGGACTTTGAAATTGTTTGTCCTGCCCTAAACTATAATTAAAATGAATTAGCGCACTTGATTGATATGCATTGGTCGTTGTAAGGCCATAGTCTGCTATAATTTAGCCAGCATACGCCCAGTGGCTCCTGTCTACAAATGATACAATTGACTTTTTCTCCAGGTAATGATGTCATCCCAATGGAACAGCATATTGCTCTTTTTTAGCAAGGAGAAGGAACCTGTGTTTCTTATTGCTGGGCTATTGTTTTGTTTGGTTTAGTTTCCCTTTCTGGCTCATTCTTCCCAGGAAGAAACATAAGGCCACTTGGAAATGGAAGTTTTTCTCATTTCTTCTTTTCTTTCAGTTGAGTCAGAGGAGAACAAAGTGGCAACTGCATCAGCCAAAGTTTATAGATGTAATGCAAAATATAATTATGACCACCAGAAAGAGAAAATATAGGAAAATGAGATAAAAAGAATTAATATTACTATCCAAATCATAAAATTTGTACAGATGAATACATCCTGTTTTATATTTCACAATAAAGATAATGGCCTAGGCTTGAACCCATCCTTACACAATACAAAATATCCTTTTGTATACAATACAAAAATACCCTTTTTATATTTTATTGATTTTTTTAATTTTGAAGTCTCATTCTTTTCTTTTGCTTATTGTTTTAATTATTTCAAACTATTGCCATCATGTTTACGTAGGACTTAGTCTTGCAAAGGTCCATTTATATGAATACGTCAATCAATTTCTTGGATAAAAACATTCCTTACTTTCCATTCCATTTCCTTTTAGTTACTGAGGAATCATGTAATTTACGCTACTAAATAAAACTCAACAAAATATATTTTACTAGATGTTAAATATGTATTCCTCTGTGAGCTTTTTCTGTGTATTTCATTTCATTTTCATTAATCCAAATGCATTTCAACTATCCACTTAGGTTTTCTTAAATGTATGGATGCTGCAGGCATCTTGAAAAAAATGTTCAAACAGATTTTTACTCTGCTTTTAACTTATTTACTATTTTTACATGCTACAGTAGATGTTATAGAGTGAGTGGAAATAAAAGAAAACTCACTTAAAGTTTTATAAAGAGAAACATTTCAATGTGGCTGATGGAAGAAAAGCTGCATTTTTATCTTCTGGATACTTTTTATAGACAACAGAGCATTTCCTTTTTTGCATATGCTATGAGGACTTGTAAAGAATAAATTTATCTTTGCTTTAATACATTTCTTCCTTATTTAGATGCTTTATCTAAGTGAAGAGTTGTCAGATTTAAGCCTTGCATTTCTCCAAAATAAATACAATGTTTTTATTTGAATAGTAAAATATGATACACATTTGAAAGAGTTTGCTTTTTTGAAAAATCTCAGCTAAAGTATAATTAAATTGAGCAAACTAGAATATCAGTATAGAAGCGTATCATTGTAAGACAGTAGAAAACATTACAGCTGTCATTCCCCTGGACAAATGTTAGCAACAGATGTAATTACAAATGTGGTTGACTCAACATAAGCCTCCTTGTTTAAAATCTGTAGTCTTTCTTACTGATTCAAACAGGTGGATTTGCTTTTCTGGATTTGTTTTATTAAGGTTTTTTTGTTGTTGTTGTCCAATTGAATTCTTCATATAATTTCCACTGCAGCCTGTCTCTTTTTACTTCCCCACCTATCTCTATTCTGCACTGACATTTAAATTGAGTTGATTGATCATTTATGAGATGAAGCCTTGGAAGATATTTGCTGTTTCAGATTACATAGCTCCCTTTTGTCCTTGGCTGCAACCTGTTGCACAAATGTCTGTTTTCATTTTAATCATGTTGATTGCTAATAAAAAGGAGCAGAAATAACTCAGAGTTAATGCTGATGGCCATGAATGTGCCTATAGATTATTTTGTTCTGTTAACAGCTGGTGATTCAAGGATAGCATTTAATCCCCTGATCTCTCCTTGATAGATCCTGAGTGTACACATTGTTTCCTCTCTCTGTTGTGATCTACTTATGCAGACTAATTTTATGTGATATAATTACATTACCATGCATTCAAGCTTATTGACTTAACAAACTATGTCTATCTTTTATTCTGAGGTTGTAAGAAATCCATTCCATTTATTTTAATTGTATTAGCACTTTGTCACAAATAAACATATTTGTATAGATATTTGTTGTGATGCCATTGCAAAATGGCTGCCTGGTTCCCAAATGTCATGTTTTAGAAACATGTACTACTACTTCATCCTAAGCATCAATATGCACCTGTTTGACAATATAGCACAGTGATTTCATGTATTGCATAACAAGCAGTTCCTTATATCTCAAGAAAATTGTTGCCTATATAGATACGTCGGCATAGGGGGAAGATATACTTCAGGTAATAATCTTTAGCACAACTTTTATGTAAGTAAACTCACATTTTTTTCTCCCGTGTGACAGGGGTTTTAAACAGGATGTAAAAGCCTGGATAATAATTTCTCCTTGATAGAAAAGTTTCCAGGTATTATAATAATAACAACAACAATAATAATAATCCAGTCGAAGTTAGTGATTATAAGGAGTGATGTTTAATGGGTTATTTTGCTGTGTTCTTTTTGGTAGGCTTTTCAGCGTCAAGTACAAGAAAGTTTAACTCAGCTAGAACTGATCAACAAACAGTACCGCCGCTTGGCCAGGGAAAATCGCACTGATTCTGCTGGCAGCCTCAAATTGATGGTCCACGAAGGAAATCAGAGATGGGACAATTTGCAAAAACGAGTGATCTCCATCCTCCGCAGACTTAAAGTATTCCTCCCTTTTCATTCATTTATTGCAATGTTTCTGCAGTTGAAGGGACAATTTTAAGAACAGCAGTTTTAATTGTTATCTTTCAATTTTGCTTTCAATGTGTAAAGGATATATACTAATGTGAAAAAGTTGAATGGTCACATTTTCTTTTTTTACAGCATTTCATTGGCCAGCGTGAAGAATTTGAGACGGCACGTGACAGCATTTTGGTCTGGCTTACAGAGATGGACTTGCAGCTCACCAACATTGAACACTTCTCAGAGTGTGACGTTCAAGCAAAAATAAAGCAACTCAAGGTACAGAAATACAAATCTAGAGAATCACAATGATAAAAAAATAGAGCAGATTTTGTCATTAGCCAATTTTTTGTGCAACATGAAGGAAAACTAGTAAGCTTTAAAATTCATCACACACCCATGAGCAAGGTTTCATACAGTAATGTTATTGTATGAATATTACAGTAGTGTCACCTAGAATCATTTTGAGTAGGGTAGCTATATAAATTTGATAAATAAATAATAAGCCAAAACAAACTGAACTTATTCCGAAAATCCTCTCCTCACCCATTGCTTTACCACTGCAACTTATCCTCCTAACCATTTTATACCATATGTTTGTCACATCATAAAGTAAAGCAATAGTTTGCCACTCAAATCTTCTGCCTCAAATTAGTTTGTTGTTTAGGAATAAAACATATGCCTAAAGCACATTTTACTCTTTTCTATTAGCTGTACAATTTAAAAATAATTTCTATATATATTTACTACACTTACTTTCATTACTTGGTGTCTAAGTTTCATGCAAGTAACATTGTCATTATGAGATAGGCACTCTGTGACACAAGGATATTTTGATTCCAAGTTTTAGGTCACTGATTCCTTAATGATTTATTTATTTATTTATTTATTTATTTGTACTTCTATACCGCTCCCTCTCCCAAAAAGGGACTCAAGGCGGTGTACACTCAACAAACAAGGTAATACAGAAAACAGAAGCGAAAACAGGTAAATAATCAAGATGGCCAAGAATCACCCCTATAAAATTACAAAATATAAACCCCAATGATCTTATTTGGCTAGACCGGCTTGTTTGAACAGCAAGGTCTTAACTGCGCGCCGGAAGGTTAGGATGTCTGACATGGCTCGTATATCCGGGGGGAGACAATTCCAGAGGGATGGGGCTCCCACAGAGAAAGCGCGTAGTCTCGGGGCTGCTAGACGACAGCGATCCAGTGGTGGTACCCCGAGCAAGGCAACTCTGTGGGAGCGTACTGGGCAGCGGGAGGTTGTTGGTGGCAGCAGGCGATCCCGTAAGTATCCAGGTCCCGAGCCATGGAGCAATTTGAAGACTGTAAGTACCACCTTGAAACGAATCCGGAAGGCCACAGGAAGCCAGTGCAGGCAGCGGAGAAGAGGTGTTATGTGGGCGTCCCGAGGAGCGCCCAAGATCATCCGTGCGGCTGCATTCTGAACTAACTGTAACCTTCGGAGACTTTTCAAGGGGAGCCCCATGTAGAGAGCATTACAGTAGTCCAAGCGGGAGATGACGAGGGCAGAGGTGACTGTGCGAAGTGCGTCCAGATCCAGAAAGGGTCGCAATTGGTAGATAAGACGAATTTGATAAAAAGCACTCCTGGTGGCGGCCGCAATATGATCATCCAAGGATAGCCGCACGTCCAGGAGTACACCCAAGTTGCGTGCCCTTTCCACAGGGGATAATGTCTCTCCTCCTATGGTCAGCGATGGAATAAGCTGACTGAATCTGGGGGCAGGAAACCACAGCCACTCGGTTTTGGTCGGGTTGAGACGAAGTCTGTTATGACCCATCCAACTCCGTACGGCCTCCAGGCACCGGGTCAGCACTAAGACGGCTTCGTTGGGGTGGTCAGGGGTGGAGATGTAAAGCTGAGTATCATCAGCGTACTGGTGGAATTCCACCCCAAAGCCACGGATGATCTCACCTAGCAGTGAGAGAAAGATTAGCAAATGACTAAAAACAGGTAAAATATTGCCACCTGTTATAAAATTATATCCTTTGCACTACTATCTGAAGGGATCATGACCCAAAACTGCACTATTGAAGTATGCTTTACAAAATGCATTTATTCTTTTCAAGCTGATAGTTTTATGAGGTGTTTATGTCTATATTTATGTTAATATAGGCATCATTTGGGTTCATCATAAAAATAATCAATGTCCAACTTTATTTTTATTCTCTACAATATCCATAGTGCACCCTGTCCTTGTTCAGCAGCTGCAATCTGTTCTTTAAATTGGGATCTAAATAGTCACTAAGTGAATACGTGGCTAAGAGAAAGAGAAAGACACTGCGATGACCATTGGTTTCTGCTGTCATATTTAGATAAAGTTCTCACATACATCTATGCAAGTCACTTGAGCATGTGTTGTGATCAGGAGCATGACATTTGCTTATTAAGTGTATTCAGTGATTGTAATTTAAAAAAAAATACTGTCGTATTTGCAAGCAGTTGCTAAATGATGTAGCCACCCAGTGAGGAGTGGCTGTAGAAATCTTTGCTAGAGACAAAATAAATATATGTACCAGAAATATGCAGCATGTACCAATGATCAGTCCCCATTGAAAAAAGAAGACTCCATAAATAATGTATTATATAAATTACATTAATGCATAGGTTGCCTTTTTCTTCTAAAATCTTTAGATTTTGCTTCTAAACAGTTCCTCTCTTATGTGACATAAGATATTTTGGGGAAAACATTAATTAATAAAATATACAGTATAGTCCCCCAAAGGTGCTTTTATTCTAAGAGGCAAGTGGACTTTCTGGTAAACCAGAAAATTCAGTTGCCTCTTGAAAATGAAGCACCTTTGGAACAGCCATGTCCTGGATGACTGAGAATTTCCATAGACATACAATATAGTGATTGGCCTCTGGATCCTGACTTTTCTTACATCCTGTATAATAAATTACACATTGTGTTTCAGGCTTTTCAACAGGAGATCTCCCTGAACAGCAACAAAATTGAGCAAATCATTGCCCAGGGCGAGCAACTGTTAGAAAAGAGTGAGCCTTTAGATGCAGCTGTCATTGAGGAAGAGTTGGACGAGCTGAGACGTTATTGCCATGAAGTCTTTGGCCGTGTAGAAAGATACCACAAAAAATTAATTCGTCTTCCAGTAAGTGTTAACTTTGCTATATCGATATTTCCACACTTTGTTAATGTTTAGACATCATCATAGATTCTGAAGAGGAGTCACAGACTTACAGAGTTATAGCTGTTTAGATAACTCATCTCTTATGTGCAGGTTCTTCAAATTCCACCCCCCCCCCCTTTTTTTTTTTGCATTCATTAGGGTAGGCCTGCACAAATTGAAGGGGAAAAAGAGCCAGACTGATAAATGAAAAATAATCATGGGCCACATAGGAATAACTGTAGCACTATTCAGGTGTTCAACGGGTACAAAGCACTAACAGCACTGAAACTGGAAGCTACAGTGAGGCCTGAAGGCTTTGTAGGCACTTGGCAGCATTTCCTTCCAGGAGAGGGTGAATTTTTTTAAAATGTGGGCAGGCCTTACAAAGCTACTTGGCAGTTAGCATGCAGCCATATTTGTTTTGCAGCCCTGCCTTTGAGCATCTCCAAATCACACTGCTGAAGTCTGGCAGTGCCGCTACTGTATATTTTTGATAGAGCTGTTTTTTGTTTTTTTTTGGAGGGGGGCACACAAAATAGATGGATTAAGTCTCTTACACCGTCACGTTGTTCTTTAAAGACCCCCCCCCATCCACTATTTAAAAGTAACACTGCAAAAAAGAAAGTCATTCCTCTCTCAACTAAAAGATGCCACTTTTAAAGTTTCATATAGATGTAAGATCTGAGATACCAATTTATCCAAAACATTGCCCATGTTTTTGTGAGGAAGTAAACATTTTGACATTAAATCTCCCCCCCCCCCCCCCCCAGTCTTCTAAGTGGTCCTGCAAACTGAAGAGATCTAGAAAATAGCCAAAAGTAATAATATGTAATAATGAAATGCAAAACGTGAAAGAAAAAAGAGCTGGTGCTTTTCCAACTTACATCTTTCAATTTATTATTTATTTTTAATTATAAAAGGATGGATGTCGTGCAGCCAGATTTTTGTCTTCTTGACCTAGCAAACGAAGGGCTCCTTATGAAAAGCATTCATTATTGTTTTAATGTCTCCCTCTAGCTCACAGATGATGAGCATGAGTTATCCGATCGTGAAGTGGATCTGGATGAATCAGCGGATCTTTCAGACCTGCACTGGCATGACAAATCCGCAGACAGTGTCCTTTCCCCACATCCTTCCTCCATTCTTTCGCTGTCCCTTCCCCAGCCACACCGAAGTGAAAGGTCAGGGCGGGATACGCCAGCTAGTGTAGATTCCATTCCCTTGGAATGGGATCATGACTATGATCTGAGTCGTGACCTGGAGACCGCAGTTTCAAGAGCCCTTCACTCTGACGAAGAAGGGAGGGACGACAAAGATTTTTATCTTCAAGGAGCTACAAGCCTAGCAGGTAAAATCTTTCAACAGATGTTTGAGCTTCATGATCTTCTTAAATAAGACCATCTCCCTTCAACCGGCCTTCATGCTTGAGACATTTGATGCAAGATTACAGGGCCACTTCTGACCTCTCAAAATCTTAACTAATGTTCTCCAACTGGCACACAGTAAGTATTAACTGAGATACATGCAGTCCCCAGATTAAGAACAAGTTCCATTCCCAAGGTCTGTCCTTAAGCCAAATATGTATATAAGCTGATACACTGTGCAATGAACTTGAACCATTGCATATTTAACTTGAATAATTTTGTAATTAAATTTTGCTGTAGTAGGCTCTGTTCTTAACTGTAGTTGTCCTTAAACCAGAATGTTCTTAATCAAAAATGGATTTATTAGGTGACATTGCACATTGCACAGTCTTTACAATTCTAGGGAAAAGGAGAGAAGATACATTTCAAGAAAACATTTGACTTAGATAAAATAATTGGACCTATAATTAGTTATTTTTATTGTATGCATTTTACTTTACTTTATTGTCATTGCACCTCGTACAATGAAATTAAATACCATCTTCAGTGTACAATTCATGTTTATGAAAATAAACACAAACACACATCCCTCACACTCCACACATTGAATTGAAAACCCCTGATAATATTACACTATACAGTAGAATTCAATAGAGTTAATGTCCTGGGATAGGAGCTGTTTTTTTTCAGCCTATTTGTCCTTGTTTTTATTAACCTGTAACGTCTGCCAAATGGTAATAGTTCAAAAAAAAGAGTGCCTAGAATGAGATGGATCTTTGAGAATGTTTTGAACTTTCTACAAAGCTCTTCCAAAGAGGGGAGAGGGAAACCAATGATCTTCAGGGCAATGACGTTAATCCTATCCTGTCCTATCTGCTACTGTGCAATTGGCAAATCATACAGAGATGCAATAAGTTAAGATACTGTCTATGATGCAGCAGTAGAAGGTCACCAGCAGTTTTTCATTCAGTTGTTGTTATTTAGATATAGACCAGACACTATGATTAATTTCAATCCTCTAAGTAAAATGTAAAATTAACTTGATAAATTATTATCTTCTGTTGAAATTCACAGATTCCCTTCAGTAATTATTGCTAAGAATCAATGGCTGTGTTTTATCTTTGCAGATGTAGTGATTCCTGAGAGCCCTGAAGCCTATATAAAACATACTGAAAATGCTCTCAAAAATGTCTGTGGTAGGCATTAAAAAGCCTAAAATTGCTGTAATCCTAAAATATCTCTAGTAGAGCTTTCTTAATAATCTGCTGCTTTATTCATTATTTAACCGATCACTCTAATTCATTCAGACGCACCAGCAAACTGAAAACTATTTCCTCACACTAAAAGTACCTTGTAAAACATTGTTGCTTCCAGTTGGATATTTGGCAAACTCATAAAATTTGAGGTCTCCCTTTTTTTAAAGTATAACGCAGAGTAATACAGTAGTGCTAACATCCCCGACTCACAGTATGCATCAGTATATCGTATTAGATTCAGATGAGAAATAACTAATATCACCAACTTTATACATTTTTATTGTGCTGTACTATAAGGAAGATTTTGTAGGGCCAATATATGGGTGGAACTGAAAGAATATACAGGTAATCCTTGATTTGCAGCTGTTCGTTTAGTGACTGTTCCAAGTTAACAATAGTACTGAAAAAAGTGACTTATGATCATTTTTCACACCTAAGACCAAAGGTCTTCAAACTTGACAGCTTTAAGACTTGTGGACTTCAACTGCCAGAATTCCTGAGCTAACATGACTGGAAGAGGAATTCTGGGACTTGAAGTCCTCAAGTCTTAAAGCTGTCAAATTTGAAGACCCCTGCCTAAGACCATTGTAGCGTCTCCATGGTAACATGGTCAGAATCCGGGAACTTGCCAATTGACATGTATTTACCCAGATTTGTTCTGTCTTGGAGTCATGTGATCCCCATTTATAACCATCCCAACTGATTTCCAACAAACAAAGTCAATGGCGGGAGCTGGAGTCACTTATTGATTTAACTGCGATGGATTTAACAATTGCAGTGATTTGCTTAACAACTGTGGCAAAAAACAAAAAAGATTGTAAAATGGGACAAAATGCACTTAACTGCCTTTTTTAGCGGAAATTTGGGACTCAACTGTAGTTGTAAGTTAAGAACTACCTAGTGTGTCAGGCTGGCTTCTCCTCTCTGCATTATCAGATTATCTTGTACAGTTTGAAAATATTGGATGGCATCACATATCACACAAGCTGATCTTGCAAGGTCTCCTCCCTCATTTACGTCCCTGCATAGACATCACATCTTTTCTGTGGTTCCTCAGTTTTGCTATTTCTATTTGGAACTTGCTTCTGAAGAGAAGGATTTAGTGCCTCCAATAATTTCTACTGTGCTGAGAAGAGGATATAACTGGATTTTATTCGGGAAGAGGCTTTTTTTTAAAGCATGAAATAAGAATGCTAATATTCTCCAAATATTTCTGATTATGGCTATAATAAAGGAAGGTGCTATGTCTTTATTTTTAAAAAGCAAATATGTATCCTGGACTCATTTTTGCTGCTTTGCAATTTAGTTTTCTACTTTAAAAAAAAACAACCTCTGTAAAATATAGACATATACTGTAAAATGCAAATATTCAGGGTTTGGAACTTTCTGTTTTCCTTGCATGCTAGAAAACTAGAAATAGACTTAAGGAAGAATACCATTTCTAAATTTGAAAGAAAATTAATGGATCATTCAAATTTCTCGGTTGTTGGGTTTTTTTGTTTTGTGTTTTTTGTATTTATCCAAAAGTAGCCATTTATGTTCATCTGGGATATACTACTACAGCCTGCGGCAATTTATAGGAGATATGAAATTATTTGAGAGGAAAACAGAATGTAGTTTTTTTTCTCTCACACTCTCCTTATTTACCTAGTGAGATACCACAAATACTTTAAAATGTCCAGAAGATGCAATAATACCAGTAGAATATTTTGCCGTCCGTACAGAGCTATTTCTAAAAATGGATTGCTTTGGTCAATAATGTATATTTTCTTTTTAAAAAATCACTTGTCCTCAATTACTGACCCATTTGCAAATTACTTATAGATTTAATTTGTCATAGGCATGCTATTCAGTCAACTTTTGTCATGCTTCCTAACCTAATTAACCCTACTCTCCATTTTATCGGTATGAAATATTTTAGCTGCTCAAGTTTATAACATCTCATTTGTATAATTACTGCAGGAGAACCACGTTCCTTGGAAACACATATTCGGCAGCTTGACAAAGCTTTGGACACTAGTCGTTTCCAAATACAGCAAACGGAGAATATAATTCGCAGTAAAACCCCTACAGGGCCTGAGCTAGATTCTAGCTACAAAGGATATGTAAGTACTATGAACATTGCCACCTAGTGGCTGGATGTAAAAGTAAACTTCTCGATATACAGAAATGGTAACCTCGAAGAAAAAAATGTGAAGTCCTGAAATCCTAAAAATTAATTGTGGCATAAGCAATCACAGGCAACAAGCCATTGGTGGGATTCCAATTTTTTTACTACCGATTCTGTGGGCATGGCATGGCTTGGTGGGCATGGAAGGGGAAGGATACTGTAAAATCTCCATTCCCACCCCATTCCTGGGAAAAAGTTAATGCAAAATCCCCATTCCCACTCCACTCCAGGGGAAGGATACTACAAAATCTCCATTCCCTCCCCAGCCCACTAATCTGCTTTCTCCTGTGCAGGGCAACAAAAGAAGACCCAGTGGATCAGCTGGGACTTGGGAGACAGAGAATAGATGAGGGGGGGGGGGTCAGTCAGAGGTGGTATTTGCTGGTTCTCTGAACTACTCAAAATTTCCGCTATTGGTTCTCCAGAACTGGTCAGTACCTCTGAATACCACCTCTGCAACAAGCCCATCTTAAAACATGCAAAATGGACTAGGATTATTCAGGGTGGGTGGGTGGATAAATAGTTCCAAATGCTAGTTGAAGTAATGGGTTCTTAACATACATACAACAAATAAATGCTATTTATATCTCATCTGTTTTGCTCTTCCTCAACCCAGCCATACAAATAATTCTCCACACATTCTTATAAAGAATCTTCTGAGCTTCATCTAGTTAAACAGTTTGTAAAACAATTGGCAAAGAACACTGTATTTTCTCATTGTTATTGTTGTGTGTTTTCAATGCATTGTATGCCCCTTCTATTTAATGTTTGTAATATAGGACCAATGCAGTTATCCAAGAAAGCTAGTATACATATTAAATAATTGTGACTAAACCCCAAATTTCTATACAACTAAAATGGTATTTTGCCTATCAAAGTCTTAGCTATTTGAAGATGGCTACTGAAAGATGGCTACTGAAAAATTATTTGGGGGATTCTTTTAAAAACAGATGAAGCTCCTGGGTGAATGTAGCAGGAGTATAGATTCAGTAAGGCGGCTTGAACATAAACTGAAAGAAGAAGAGGAAAAGCTGTCCGGATTTATTAACCTGAACAATACAGAACCACAGACATCTGGTAAGTAATACTCAAATCTCCCACCTAAAAGTATGAAAACAAATGTTAATGATTTACTATGCAGACAGGGCACTATCCATACATCTGAATGCCCTCTCTTTTCTCGCCCTGTTGTATTCCACTAAGACCTATGGTGATATTAGATATGTGGTCCTATTTGATGGGACATACCTTGAGATCAGCTGGGAATCAATCATAGCATGTTTCTAATCACTGAGGCACTAGTACTAAAGCAACTTCAATGTGCTTGGAACTTAACTCTTTTATCAGGATAATAATTGTGGATATTTAACTAGTTTCCAAAATAATTTTGAGAATATACCTATACCTGGGATATTATCTCTTCTTTTAATAAAATCAGTGACATCCAGGAGACAAGAGGAAGCAGAAGAACTGTAGCAGATTCAGAACTTAAGCCTTGATCCACTTGTATATACAAATGTTTTTTGTTCAACACTTTTTGTTTGTACATTAGTTATTTTTTTTCATTTTCTAAGAGTCTATTGTGGTTTTATAGTATTACTATTCTAAAATCTTATTCAGTTCTGGATTAAGTTGGAATTATTAATATAGGTGAACTTGTTGAAAATGAATTTGAAAAACCTCCCAGGCCTAGACTAATTATTGTGGTAATGTAGTATTTTGATTGTATATAAAATTACGAAATAAATAAATAAAATAAATAAATTGTAAATAAAATATTAAAAATTAATTTAATAGAAATTGTTATAATCTCGTCAAATTGAACATTCTATAATACCTCTAGAACTCCTTATAGTAATAATAGCATGGTGTACAGTTTTTTAATGATAAACAGTTTATTAATAGTATAAGATAGTGACAGTAGATTTTGCTTTAGAAACTGGGTTTGCCTTGTTTCATTGCTTACCCTGTGATATGTGGAAAAGACACATCAATCCGAGAGTTTGGAGAGTTATATATAAGGGATAAGGAGACATGCCTTCAGATAATTTTCCATCTTCTTAGGGTTAAATAAATAGATATGAGGGAGAGTAACTTTTCATATGGGTACTATTCCTAACTCTATGCTCCTCTGAGCTTAAATTTGGATCAAAACTCAGGAATCTTCATAACCATTGGGTCAGATCCAGCCAATATCTGATACAGAGTAGAAAGGGCTATTATGATAACACTCTGCTCCTGTTCTTATTATAGGGCTGAATATCATCTGTCTACTCATGTGGTAACTGAAGCCAGAAGGGAGAATAGGAGAGGCAGGGATGGGAACTCATTCTGGTGCCTTCATCATTCTCAGTGTGGTGAAATATTGGGAAGTTCAGTTGGACAGAAAGTTAAAAACTGACTTTTATAAAGCAAGATCTTTTTCCCCCCTTAGGTGTGATTGATCGATGGGAATTAATTCAGGCCCAAGCCTTAAGTAAAGAATTGAGAATGAAGCAAAATCTTCAACAGTGGCAGCAGTTCAGTTCTGACCTAAACAACATCTGGGTTTGGCTGGGAGAAACTGAAGAGGAATTGGAGCAATTGTGTTGCCTTCATCTTAGCACAGACATACAGACCATTGAATTCCGGATTAAAAAACTGAAAGTAGGTTTCACTTGGAATTTGTTTTAATGTTATCTTGCCTGTTTATTTATTCAGATAGAATAAATGTAATTTCCTTTCATGGATGTTTCCCTGAAATCAGCAGAAGCTGAGATGGACTAAGGAGGATTTTACCTTTTTATACCAAAGGTTGTTGTTTTTTAAATGCTTCGTTTTTAGAATTTCAAACCACCTCATTTTATGAAGACATATTAGCAATTTACTTTACAAAATTCCTTCCTAAATTTGCATTGAAGTTGCTGAAATAATACTATTTCTTCAGGTATACATAATCTTTAATAGGTAAATAATAAGCTAAGCCTGATGTCTGCCAAGATGTTTTTCACATACTGCCATCCCTATAGGCTTTACCTCATAAAACAATATATTAGTTTGTTATGAATTTAACTATTGAACTATCTTTAATGGATGAAATGTTGAGATGGAAAAGTTTGTTTTCTGAAAAGGTTCTAGCAAGTTTTTTTCCCCCCTATCTTCTTTTCCTCTCTACCACCCACCTTGCTATTTTCAAGGAGCTGCAGAAGGCTGTTGATAGTCGCAAAGCCATCATTTTGTCCATCAACCTATGCAGTTCAGAATTCATGCAGTCGGACAGTGAGGAAAACAAGAATCTGCAGGAACAACTGTCCCAGATGAACATGCGCTGGGACCATGTCTGCTCTGTGTTAGAAGAATGGCGCTGCTCCCTACAGAGTGCCCTCATGCAATGTCAGGTCTGTTATGGCTTTTACAAAATTTTCTTCTTGGTGAGCTGGATGTAGCTCAGTAGGTGTGCACGTAATCGTGGCTTGTTCTGAAAATGCTCTGGAGATGCTCTTTAAGAGATATTTTGTTTTTCTCCTTGAAAGGTAGCCTTTGTAAGATTTCAATTGTAATTAAATTACTGTTTCCTGATATCACTTAGCAAACTGGAATAGTACCAAGCTTTATATAGGGTCCTGCATTAAAAAAAAAAAAGTGGTTCACTCCAGGCTGTAAAAAACAACAGGATTCAGCATAAAAGCTCAAACCTATTTAAGATAAGTTATGTTCCATTCCCATGCTATCTTCATAGTCTCGTTCTTCAAATCACAGCCTGGACTATCAAGAAAATGACATACAGTTCATCTATGTATTTTTCTTTTGTTTTTGTTTTTAAATATTTATTTGGTTAGAACCCTTTTTGGCTTACTGTAAAAAAACTCTAGTGTTGTAAACCAGTATTGCAATTTACTCTTTGCCTGCAGGAATTCTGTTAGCTCAGACATTACAATGACCTACGGTTTTAATACATAAGAAAGTGTTTCGTTAAAATATATTTTAAGGGGAGAAAAGAGATGCAAGCACAGTTAGTTGTTAACATTTTAAGCAATAACTTAGAACGGGGTTTCCAAATGTGGCAACTTTAAGACTTGTTGACTTCAACTCCCACAGCCAGCAACAGTGAGGCAAACAAGAAATTGCAGGAACAACTGTCTCAGATGTTGGGTAGCATTATTATGCTCTTAACCTTTGTTTTAGGATTTCCATGAGATGAGCCATGGCTTATTATTATGGCTGGAAAACATTGACAGAAGAAAAAATGAAATAGTACCTATCAATCCAAATCATGACTCTGATACCCTGCAGGATCATCACAGGCTTCTCATGGTAGTATCCCTTTTTATAATATAAGCAGATGTCTAGGGATGTCTAGAGGACATTAATGGGGAAATAAGTGACAGTATCAAATCTTGTTTGGGGGATTTATTGGTTAGGGCTAATTCTTTATTTCTTCCCAGAAAGATGTGCTAAATTATTCCCCACAGGTATTATTAATCCCTTCATATCACACCAGAAAAACTGTTATTCTTGCAAAATGAATTTCGTTTTAACCTCTTATACATTGTTTTAAGGCCCAAAATATCTCACCTTTGTTCGTGTATACTGCACGAGTCAAAAAGAAAATATTTAAAGACCCCTCAATCCTGGGCATAAACTGTTTCAACTCCTATCCTCAAAATGACGCTAAAGAGCATTGAACACCAGAACAACCAGACACAAGAACATTTTTTTCCCGAAAGCCATCACTCTGCTAAACAAATAATTCCCTCCACACTGTCCAACTATTTACTAAGTCTGCACTACTATTACTATAAACCTTCTCATCACTCCTTATCACTCATCCCCTCCCACTTGTGACTGTATGACTATAACTTTGTCTCTTGTATGCTTACGATCTATATTGACTGTTTCCTAGTATGATTTGATTGCTTATTGTACCCTATGACTATTATTAAGTGTTGTACCTTATGATTCTTTTCTTTTTATTTACACCGAGAGTATATGCATCAAGACAAATTCCTTATGTGTCTAATCACACTTGGCCAATAAAGAATTCATTCATCATTGTTCCCAACAGCAAATACGACGTGAGCTTTTAGAATCTCAGTTAAAAGTGGCTTCTCTTCAAGACATGTCCTGCCAGCTGCTAGTCAATGCTGAAGGCAAGGATTGTCTAGAAGCCAAAGAAAAAGTCCATGTCATTGGAAACCGACTAAAAATGCTCCTGAAAGATGTGACACGACACATTAAAGAACTAGAGAAGATTCTAGATATTTCAAGCAGTCAGTTGGTAAGTCTTTTTTATGATCTTCTAATCATGGCAAATGACAATAGCCAATTTCTTTCCAATTTGCAATTTTGCTACCAGAATGCCTTCATATTTCGTTGTACTTTCTGGACATGTAATACTCATGTTAAAATCTGTAAACCTTAAAAGTATTATCATGCTGTTGGTATCATGCTACCATTCTCTTACTACTTCTTGTAAATACAAATTTATTTCTAGTATTCACAGTTGGCAAGGAAGCTCATGGCAAGGAAGTACACTTTCATTAATACTGTATAATCCCAAGCTAACTTGGTTTAATAGAACTTGGTTTATAAGAATTTAGATTGCATAGACAAAAATCTGCTGGGTTTGAGTTCTGCCTAAATTTTAAGCAGTAAGAGACTTGTGAGTATTTGTCTCTTTCCCTTCCAAATGAGTATTCACTATGATTAATGAGATTATTTATCTGTAAGTATATTTTGGTGCTCTAAAATTCTAACTCACTATTTTGCAGACATTTGGCTTTAATGGACTCTCCTTTCCCCCTTTAAATAAAGTTTTACAGCATAACCTATATTTATTTTGCTCGATATGACATACAGCTATGTTTTGTTAACTGTCTTTCTTGTGTGAACAATTTTCTTACACTTGTTGCATATTTTTTAAAAAACTGCTACAGTTGAAAGGTGTGGTATAATGCAGGAATGTCACCAAATACAGGTAGTCCTCAACTTATATAATTGAGCCCAACATTTCTGTGAAAAAGTGAAATATTTGTTAATTGGGTTTGCCCCCTTTTATGATTTTTCATGCCACAGTTGTTAAGTGAATCACTGCAATTGATAAGTTAGTAGCCTGGTTGTTAAATGAATCTGGCTGCTCCATTGACTTTGCTTGTCAGAAAGTCACAAAATGTGATCAAGTGACTCTGGGACACACCATCATAAATATGAACCAGTTGTCAAGCATCCGAATGTAATTCACATGACCATGGGGATGCTGCAAATGTCGTACATTTGAAAAACAGTCAGAAATCCCTTTTTTCCGTGCCGTTGTAACTTTGAACGGTCAATAAACAAATTGTTGTGAGTTGAGGACTACCTATAGTGTTGACATTCACCACTGTTCTTTTCATTCAACACAGGTAAGTACTAGATACCCACTAAAGGAGGGCGGTAAGTTGAAATTATTTCAGAGAAGACAAGAGATGCTAATTATGAGTCATTTAGCTAGCTGAGTGGTATTAACCTTGTTTCCCTGTAGAGATGATTCCCCCACATTATTAGGTGTACAATTTGAACTGCCACAGAGGGTCACACTGCAAAAAAAAAAAGTCTTGCGCCTCTGATTTGAGTGTGCTGCTATTTTGCTTTTTTTTTCCAAAATAAAGTGAAATGAATGTGCATGTACACAGATTGAAAGAGAGTGAGGAAAAACTTCCAAAGCATCTTGGGAAAAAAGAAAAAGAAAAACCCCTGTGGCTGCCCACATGAGTGAAGAAAGGTGCTTTGCATGCATTCCCATCATTCTGAAGCCCTTTTTTAAAAATATATATTTTTTATTTATTTTTATTTGATTTGTCAATTGCTTACAAGATAATAGATATAAGTAAAAACATAGTTATGAATACATGGATACATGTAAGAAAAATAAAAGAAACAATAGGACAGGGACGGTAGGCATGTTGGTGCGCTTATGCACGCCCCCTACAGACCTCTTAGGAAAGGGGTAAGATCAATAGTAGACAGTCTAAGATTAAAGTTTTTGGGGTTTGGGGAAGAAACCACAGAGTCAGGTAAAGTATTCCAGGCATAGACTACTCTGTTGCTGAAGTCGTATTTCCTGCAATCAAGTTTGGTGCGATTAACCTTCAGTTTGTATCTATTGTTTGCTCTTGTATTGTTATGGTTGAAGCTGAAGTATTCGTTGACAGGTAGGACATTGCAATGTATGATTTTATATACTATACTTAGATCGGACCGAAGGTGGCGTAATTCTAGGTTTTCTAGGTCTAGAATTTCAAGTCTGGTAGCATCTTGAAATCTTGAAAACAAATTGCAACTTCAAATCTCTACAAATAAATGCTCTGTCTTACTATATTGGCAAAAAAAATAATAATCAGAAAATAAAATACAGGCTGAATAGTCAAGACTTTGTTGATGATCCAAACTCTGTCAAGGATCTTGGAGTACTCATCTCTAATGATCTAAGTGCAAGAGCCCACTGTAACTACATAGCCGAAAAGGCATTAAGAGTTGTTAATCTAATCTTACATAGCTTTTTCTCTGGTAATATTACACTACTAACTAGAGCATACAAAACATTTGCTAGACTAATACTCAAATACAACTCATCAGTCTGGAACTCACATTAGGTATCTGACATTAACACAATTGAGAAAGTCCAGAAATATTTCACAAGAAGAATTCTCCACTCCTCTACTCTTTGCAGAATACCTTATCTTGAGCCCTTGCTGTCTCCTTTCATAGGTACCTCTCTGTATCTCAAGGTTTTGATCTGAACTAGTCTCCAAGTGTTCCTATTGAATAAAAAACACCCAGAGAGAGCAGTGATGGGAGAGAGACTGTTCCTCTTTCAAGAGACTTGCCTTTGGGGTATCAGATGAAAAATTTTTGATTTCTCCATGCACAATAGTTTTACTGCTTTATGTTTTTAAATTGCATACCATCCAGAAAACTTCACTTGTGCCAGTTAAAGATGGTGATGATGATTAGTGATGATGATGATTGTAACTGTATTGTAACTGTACAATAACTATCACTCAGGACCTATCCTCCTGGTCTTCTGCTGATGAACTAGACACATCAGGTTCCCTCAGTCCAGTATCTGGAAGAAGCACTCCAAGCCGACAGAGAATGGTAATGTCATGCCAGATTATTTTTTTTGGCCAGTTCTTGGGTGGAAGCACCAGATAGCTGTAGCCAAAGTGAAAAGTCTTATACACCTCATACACCCTGCCCAAGAAAAGCACCAGACCAGAATAATTCCTTCCCCCAACCTCCAAAAAAATGCTGCTTCCTCAACCTTGTACATCTTTTTCCCTGCATCAAGTCAGAATTTTTAAATTCTGTATAAATATAAACAAAATCAGGACTCAAAGTGTAGCAGGTGTGTACATGATATGCTACTTCTTTTGAATAGGAAGAACAGCTCTAAAGGATGGAAGCTTTTCAAAGGCTTGTCTTGCCTCACAACTGCTACATTTGACTGCTGGGTTTTTTGTTTGACTTTTTATGCTGGAGTACTTTAACCAGTTCATCAATAACCAATCAACACATAACCTGAGTTTAACCAAACATTACAATAAAAGTTTGTATATTACGTTTTTCAGAGTTCTGGCTCTGAGGCTGACTGCTCAAAGCAGAAACCTGGGAGGTGACAACTCTGTGGGATTAGCCACCATACTCTGGTTTTGGGAGATGTGGCCTGAATTTAAGCTTACAAACATTGGTCAATTGAAACAGCAGTCATGCAAATGGCCCCTCCCACATACTTGGCCTTGTGAGATAGAATGAACCTTGTAAGAGCTGAAAGCAGTATGGTGATATTGGCAGAGATGGACTGAAAATACAATAAGATTGGTCTTGATAAAGAGCAGCACAAGGCAAGTGATTTGAGTTTGGAGGATAAAAGAAAGTAATTTTATTATTTATATCAAGTTCAGGATACGGGTGGTCTTCACTTAGCAATCACAATCGAGACTTGCGACCCTGTCGCTTAATTCTTCAGCTGTTAATCACATGATTATGACTTATGGTTTTATTTTTGCCGTCTCAATTAATTCAGCGTGACCAAAGGCAGTGACAAAGAACACGAATGGTGATCACATGACTGCAGAACACAGCAACCATTATAAATGCGCATCAGTTGTGAAGTGCCTGAATGGCAATCAAATGATGGCAGGACACTGCGACAGTTATAAATGAAAGGATCGGCCGCATTTTTTAAACACTGATATAACAGTCGTTAAATGAGGCAGTTAGTAAGTGAGGACTGCCCGTATACAGATAAAGAATGCTTGCAGCATTTGTGATACAAAGTTAGATTCTTTATGTTCTTGGAAAAGAAAATTAGAAACCTGAGCAAACCTACTACAATTGCTATTCTTTAATTCTCACCATTAAATAGTGATGTCTCTGAAGAGAGAGGAAACAAGGTACATTAGTTATGAAACCAACTATTTTCTTCATAAAAACATAAATTTCCTCCAGTCCACACATGCACACTTGCAAGGAATAGCAATACCATTCCAAGTGTGCCAATTTGTGTTTTACACAATATTCAGTTCCTTTTCTTGCAGCTCCTACCACTTTCCATTCTTCTTTTTCTGTTCCCAAAAATAAAGAGTGTGTACTATAGTATATCTTGTCCTATGCCTCACTTTGACTCCTGGAGTGTACTTGATTTTAATTTCTCTTTTTAAAATTATTATTTTATTTATTTAATTATTATCCAGCTTTCCTTAATGTTTACAGAACTGTCAATTTTCATTTGCTTTCTTATAAAATTATATCTTAGTTCTGTCACTATGGCCTCCAAAAATTGATTTCACTGCCTTTACTTGTTTAAGAAATATAAAGGAACACTGGCTTTTCAAGAGAGAAAGCTGCAAAAATCCCAACAGCTGTGGTTCCTAAGTCATTATTTTTAATTGTGTTAAATATTTGTAAATACGCTTCATGTTCATTAACATGAAAAGAATTATTAATTTACTGGAGCAAGGAACTTTTACAAAATAATTGTTGGAAATATATTTCCAAGTTACATTTTTATAAACAGTAGTTTGTTGTTTAATGCTATATGTGAACCTAACCATTATGATATTCTCACAGCTTCTTCCCTTACTTGCCAGCTGTAATCACTTTGGTGATAGTTCAATTCCTGGTTACACACATAATCTCTGCTAATGTTGTGTCTATAGCATCTTCTTCACAGCCAGGACCATAATCGAACTGGACCAAAACTGTACTAATTGTGAGAAATACAATATTGGTAGTGTAAGACTGAAACTTTATTTAATCAATTTCTAAAGTTGATGCAAGATAAAAAAATATTTTTTTAAAATTAAATAGTAAAGTAGACCAAAATATTTCCCATACTTTAAAAAAAAAAAAGCTGCATTGCATTTCCTGTATATATTGCTTTATTGGCTAGCTAGAATGTCATTTTTAAGTTTACATTGTACGTTCCGTTTCACGTTCAATTAAAAGTGGGAAAAGAAAAGCCAGTTTCCTTGATTCATGGGAATTAGTACCTTCATTTGATTTTGTGTTTCCTTTGCTGCTCTTTTTAGTTTGATTTCATCAGTAGCTTGTCTTTATTTGCCTGGACTGAACATTCTTCTTTCTTTACCCCTGTTCATTGCAAACAGCCACGAGGCAAATGTAATGTCTCACAGCCTGGACCCTCTGTCAGCAGTCCGCATAGCAGGTACCTTATTCTCCTAGTTTCTGCACTCTGTTCTAGAACTCCGAGAGGATGATGGAAATTGCCCACAACAAGGATGCTTAGCCATTCTGATATCAACAACTTGAATATTTTTTTTCTATAATTATTAATTTTTCCTCCAGTCAAAATCTGATTTGAAACAGTAAAATTGCTCTTAGTTTTAACTTTGGCTTATTCCAGCAAATATCCCTTATCTAAATTGTTTAGATGCATTCCAACACATTGGTATTACATTCATGATACTGCATTTAAAATACAAATGGAGATTCTGTTCTCAGATTAATGGCAAAAAAATTTTTTATCATCCTCTTTGTTTCTAGAGATTAAATTAAAGCAGGCGATAAGCCAAAACAGCATATCTGAATTCAAAAAACCCACAAATCTGAATAAAAATGCATAACACTCCCTTTTTATTATTTTCCTAAGCTTATATTCCTCAAAGTTTTGTTCCGTTTGTGGGTTTTCAAATTTCATGAGCCCAACCAAATTTCAGAAGCTGAAATGAAGATGGCAAATGAAGGTATGGCAGAAACACATCTTCACTCTTAAACAGCTTCCTTGCCAAGCCAGTATCCTTACTTCAACTTTAATCTTGCTTACTTAGGACATTCTGAAAGAAGCATAGGCACCCTCTACCTAGCTACTAAAAAGCAGATTTAACAAATGAAGCTTTCAGTGTTCACACCTGTCTAGAAATCTGTCTTGCCTGCAGCTAACAGTGCTTCTGCATTCCATTGTTGTGAAATATGTGTGCTTTTATCTATTTATAATCAACAATTTACTTTTCATTCCTGGCTTTCTTTTCTTGCATGACCCAAATTAGAATGAAGATTCCAAAACGTATAACCACATTTATGTTCTAGGACACAGGTGTCAAACTCGCCGCAACACGTTGCCATTATGTGTCATTTTGTGATGTTTTTGCCCTTCGCAGAGGTGGGGTAGACGTGACCTGTGCGTGATGCATCCGGCCTGTGGGCCGCCAGTTTGACACCCCTGTTCTAGGCCCCCTTTCAATGTCAACAGGTGTTGTTTAAATACAAATGGCACAACATAAAGAAAACATGGAACGTCAGAAAATATAGATCACATCTGCCTACTCTTTAGTGACAGAGGCTTACTAAATCCCCACAATCAGTTAGATCTCCTTGAATTATGTGCAGCTAAAGTTTGCACGGACAGTCTTCATTTGATTTCACTGGAACAGGCACACTAGCATTTATTGAATTACGTTTCCAAATGTGTTGTTTGAGTTAAATTATTTTATACAGTAAACCAATAACTCGTGAAAACATACAAGAAATCAATTGTACAAAAGCAGAAGCTGCACTCAGCATTTGACAGCAGTCCGTCCCTAGATAGATATAATGTTTTTCCCAGCAAAATGTCTTGAAATGTAGGGGCATGGAGAAGAGTAAGGAATGCTAACCAGCATTTATTACCATTTATTATTCATAATGCCCAGCGTTTTTCAAAAACAAGGTACAATTTTGTCAGCATAACTGAACCACTTTACTGGCAAATAAGGCAGAAAATGTACCAAGCCATCTGCTTATTATTCCGCTTATTATTATCCCTTGCAAATAGAGACATTCTTCTTCATACATTACGTTTGCCCTTCTGCTTAACTGCTATCTTTTCAGTTGCGTTTTGTTTTTAATCAAACATCAAACTAAGATATACAGTGTACCATTTTTTTCTGAGGCTGCATGATTTAGGCCACTCCAAAAGAATGGCCCACTCAACAGAAATGGTGCTATTATTGATACAGTTGAGGAATGATAATGGTTTTAGGGGAAATAGAGAAATTTCAGCTTGGGATGTAAGGCAAACGCTGTATTTGCGGCCAATTTTCTTCCTTCTCTCTTGACAACTATGTAGCATTTTTCTGCTGCTTTTGGAATTACAATGACCAAGCTGGTGCATTTCTGGAGCATTCTTTGGAATTTGCCCGCATTCTGGCTTGTGGTTTCCATGCAGTCCTCTCAGATCTGCTTTCTCCATCAGTGTTTACTAACACATCTGTTAGCAGTACAACTTCAGCGCAACACAAAACCTAATTTGTCATCCAGACAAGCGTGGAATACAAATAGGTTTCTACTGAATAGAAAAGTTAATCAAGCATATAAGCCAGACAGGTTGTGGTTGATGTGTAATGCAGTTTTAACTGATAAAAGGGGCTAGTCTGTCATTGTGTCCTTTAATATTTTGACATGCCTCTGATCTAAGCACCTTGTGTTTGATCTTGCACTGGATCAGCAATCTTTAGTAGAATAGACTTATAAACTAAAAACTAAGTCATTTAACCCACACAATTTTAAGTTAGCTGGACAGTGATTTAGACGAATAAATATGAAAGCATCTCATTTGTCCATTACAAACATAATCTTTTGGTTCTCAGATCAGACTAAAGCTACCAGTTTCATGCCATCCTATTTGGCCTTTCAACAACTACATATTATTGGAATTTAGCCATGGATTTAATTCTGTGTAAATATTTTATGTAATTAAAGATAAAAGTGATTGTGTCCTTTTCTCCAGGGTGTTTACATTAAGGGGTGCCTTAAACTACCTGTTTAGAACTTGGCGCCAGTTATTCAATCTGAAGTCTTAGAACCTGTTCATCAAGTACCATGCTCTTTCATCTCACTTTTGATATCTAATACCCAGTTTCTAAAGGAAATAATTTTTTAAAAGGCAATGATTATATGGTCAGAATAAATTGCAATCAGAAATCAATTTTTGTCTCACATTAGTGTGGCATTGTCCAGAACTCCCAGTTTTGCTGTTCACAATTACAAAATGTGTGTTAATCTACTTCTAGTGATTTGGCTACATATAATTATCAGAACTATTATAGGTAAAGATTGTGTCTTAAAAATGTAGACAAATGGGTGGGAAGCATTCCTTGGCAAACAGGGCAGTTAATTAATTCTGAAGCATTTATCAAAGCAAGAGTTCACATAAAGCTTAGGTCTCCCATATGTCAAATAACTTTATTCCTCCATATACAACATCTAGAGCTTTTATTTCACTAGCATAGCCCCAAGGGGAGTTCCTACCAGAACTGCTTTACTAAAGTAATTTTTGCTAGTGGCTGCTTCTTCTGTTTACTGAAATAGCCTGTTTGCTACTGTTCTGGCAGTGAGAAACAATCGGGGAAGAGCATGTAGTTCTCCATTAAAGAAGTACAAAAAAAATTAGTGGAACAAGAATCTTTTGTCCACGGAAAGTTTTTCCTGGCTTCAACCCAGAATCAGAAAATGATATTGTTGAGTCCATGATTTTTCAAACTGTTTTTTGCATATACCTGAGATTTAACAAGTTCTTGATGGGATTCCATGAGACAAAAAAAAATAAGTTGACTTGAACACAGTCAAATTTTTGTCACCAGATCTTTGTCTCCTTAAATCAGGGATTTGGGAAAATATTTATTTATTTATTTTTTAAAAGTAACAGGTTTACATTCTTAAAGTTTGAAAGCCTGTATTTAGCCCCTAAAACATTCACTGATTTATTTAATCTAATATTACCTACTTTTTAGATTTCAGTAACTAGAATTTGGTATATAAATGTAATTTTTTTGATTATATTGAGAAGTTTACTATAAATTTCAATTGATCTTTTAAATTTGGTTCCTAGAAGTATAAAATACAATTGGATGTCTTTGTTATAACATTAAAAATCCCAGCCTAGGTCACTGTACTATATTTTCGTTCTTTTAGTTTTTTTCTTCCTGATACATAGTAATTTCAGGTTAATTTCTGTTAAATGTTTAAAATTCAATTCAGCGGAATTGTTCAGATCTCATCAATTAAATTGCTTCAGAATATTGTTATGATTTGCAATCAATGGCAAGAAAAAAACACACAACTACCGGTTGAATCCAAACTAACCTAATTAGATCCCACTGAAATCATAATCATTACAAATTAAATTCTACTAAATATGAGCATGAACCGCATAAGCAGATAGACCATCCGAGATCAACTTACAATCTAGCATAAGGAATTACAAATCTAAAAGGAAAAAGGAAAGAAAAAATTAATTCAACAATTAAAACTGAAATGTTTTCACACATTGGCAAGTTAAGGCTTGCCATTCTTTATCTTTATTTTTTAGGGAAACTAAATATCATTTGGCAATAAATAAAGAATCTTGAGAAAAAAAGCAGTTGTCAAACATGGGGCTTCACAAAATAATTGAATAATAGATATCTGAAGAGATGTATGTGCAGAAATCAAAAACAGAGCTGGGAAACGGCCATATTCAACATCAGATGAATTTAAATGAATGGGAAAAATGAGGGTGATGAAAGCAAAGGTGGACACAAATTATCACTGTCTTTAGAAATAAATAAGTATGATTTCAGATTGCAAAATAGAAACAAACAGGCTTAAAAGAAAAATGAAAAATGTCTAACTTGCATTATAATAATCCAAAGAAGAATATAGCCATATGAATAGATTCAACGGATTTTGGTGTTCGTTTTCATAAAATGCTATTCGATGCAGAAGGTGTCCCATGTTTCCAGTTACCTTGAGTACATTCTTATTGAGTACTTCTCGGAGTTCTTATTCAATCATTTTGGATCTTCTGTTTATTCTGCCTTACATATTCCACTTCCAGTTGCTCCATTACCTGTTGTTCTAAGGCAGAGAATTAACCTGATTTCTGCAGCCTTTCTAGAAGTAAACAGGAAGAAGTGTCGCTATTGGTACAGAAAATAAATGTTCTTTGAAGAGAACAAATATTTCTATAGTATTCAGAAAAAACAATCCTAGAATTCTACTTTCAAAGAGAGTGTCAGATAACTTAAAGTAATAATCAGTCAAAAGTACAAAACTCAAATGGTTTACTTTTAAAAGAATTAAACGCCATTATTTGATGAAAATCTGAAAGTAGAGTCTCATGGCAACTTAATTTGTGGGACTGCAACCAGACTCACTGAGGAAGACAGATTTAAACCCAGTATTACAGTTCTGGATATTTTAGGGAATTAAGTATAAGGACCATGCCTCAGGTATTCCAGCAGTGCAAAATCATTACAATGGAGGAAAACCAATTGCTACTCTTCCCTGTGCAATCCCTGTGGCATATGCAAGTAGTCCTCAGTTTATGACCCCATTCTTTATCTTTATGTTTTAAGGAAAATACATATCACCTGGCCCTAAATAAAGAGCCTCGAGAGAAAAAGCAGATGTCAAACATGGGGCCTAAACTTTATGTTTACTAAGAGAGAAATTTGTTAAGTCAGTTTTGCCCCATTTACGACTTCCCTTTTTTTCAGTTCAGTTGTAACTTTGAATAGTCACTAGACAAACTGTTGAAATTTGAGGATCTAAATACAATCCATACCTACCTTTTTTTCAAAAGATTTGTGTAATCAGAGCCTGTACTCTTTACTACACTAAGTGCAAATGGGAAGGAGGACAGCACTACACACATACACATTGCTAAGGAATAAGTGAAAGCCATGAAAATAAAACTGTCTATGTACAGTCTCAGGTAGAAATTAAGTAGCACTGCGTGTTCCCTTTGTCTGTATTTTGGCCAATTGATTTCTTTAAGGTCTTGGAAGGCTGGGTTAGATTAAACTTTAATACAGAATGTTCTGATGTTGCTAAATGTTCCATCTTTTTTCAATACTTTCATAATCCAAGGCTCTAAAATACCAAATGATGCCACTTCCCCTCTTAACCTTGGTGGTGTTTTGTACATAATCTGCAACTTTTATGCTTTTAATCTTGGATCTCTTTGATTAGCCCTATCATTTTAAACAGTTAATCACTTTTTAGCTCCATTTGTCAGGTGAAACTTAGCAATCCATGATTTCTTGATGTTTGGAAGGTTAGGGAGATGCCCTAAATTGCCCCCTAGTAATAAAATGAACATAAATACATCCTTTAAGATTAACAATGCTGCAGTCATTTTGATGAATTGCTAGATATAAAGGTGGATATATCTTCTAAATTAGAAATAAATGCTTGTCATGGCAAGCAGAAAAACATTTTTTCTAAGGTTATAAATCATACTACAATAAAAGAGAAAAAAACATTATTGGTTTGATGCTGATTCAGTGCAAAAAGAGGCTATAATATACAATATGTACTTAACTGGATGATAATATCTTCTAATTGTATATTGACATATTACTGTACTCTTGCAAGAACATTTTTTAAATAAAAATCTGGGCAGCTTCTTAAAAAACCATTGGATCCTTCAATCTAGCTCTTAAAATTATGTATTCTAAAGCCATATCATTTGCATTAATAGACATTGATGCGATAAAGTCTACCTTAAATTAGCATGACTGATGATTGTTGTAGTTGCTAGTATTGGAGATATAAGATAATTTTTAATAAAGACGCATCGGATTTCTGAGCCTCACATCCAGCAAATTTGGAATTACTAATTATGAGTGCCACATATATTTTTTACAATAAATAGTATTTGGGGAACACACTGATCCAGCTACCATTTTCCAGAATTGTATTGGCTTATTTCTGTTTTGGATTCTCTCTTCAGGCCCACAAGAGGTGGCTCCGGTTCCTCCCGTTCTGAAAACCAGGGGCATGAGTCACGACCGCAGCACTGCTTCTTCCTCAGGGTGCTGAGAGCAGCTCTTCCTCTCCAGTTTCTCTTGCTGCTTCTGATGGCCCTCGCCTGCTTGGTTCCAGCGAGTGAGGAGGACTATAGCTGCACCCTCTCAAATAATTTTGCACGCTCCTTCCATCCCATGCTTAGATACACAAATGGCCCGCCACCTTTATGAAAAGATGGCCTCAGCTCAATAATATTTCAAATGCAGTACCAAGAATTCAGTATGATTTCATGACCTTCCTGCTCATATAAATAAATTAAATGTCTGTCAGTATCAAAATGAGCCATAGAATACATGAATTGGGCCATTAAAGACTTGCACTTCTTCCATGGACTTTGACTAAGTAGTAGAAAGTTTTTCTCCACAAACAGCATCCTGGATTTTTCAGCTATTTTTATAATTTTGACCATCACTCTATAAGATACCTAGTGGAGGACTTCAGTTTGAAGAAGGATCAGTATGTACTGCTCATTATAGAGCTATTACACAATCTTTACTTAACTACTCTACTGGTATTTTAAACTAAACTTACATATAACTCTATATACTTGTAAGGAATAAACTGGAGTGATTTTAGAAACCATTGTAACATACAATTTTAAAAGCTTGCAAAGCAGCATTTATTTTCCCCATTTTTGGTGGGGTTTTGAGTGAGGCATGATGATCTAATCTTTGCTTTGAATGCACAAATTGTAAATGGCACATTTTATAATTTTAAAAAAAGTATGTAAGAAATGAAATCATGAAAACTTTATGAACAACCATGGATATTAAGTATTAAAAATATTTATGTATGTACAGTTTGCTAAGACTAGCGTACTTATTTCTTGATAGAGAAACCAGGAAATCTTTTGTTTTCCTTCTTTTTTAAACAATATATTTTGGAGTTGTATGTGTGTGTATGTGTGTGTCTGTGTATGTGTGTGTATTTTATTGATTATGTGCCATCAAGTTTGCAGCCACATAGATTTTTCTCTATGATGATCTGTCCCTAGCTATCAGCTTTGCAAAGTAGTCCAGGCAAGAAACACATGCAGAAGTACCAGTTCTAACTTTATTGTAAGGTTATTATTAACAGAATCTTGCCAGTCTGAACGTACACCTTTCATCCTGACAGTCCAAGAAAATAGTCCAAATGTCCCTTCTAAGACATTTGCCATGTTCACATGGCTTCTGCGGACTTAGCTGGCATTTGTCTGACCATTGCCCAGACTTTGGCTCTTCTACTGTCTCCCAAATTCATTTCCACATATCACTTCATTAACCAGATCTTTCAGGACTTCTACTGGCATATCCCTCACCAATGTAACTGGGCCCATCCATCTTGCTTCTCTTTGTCCACCTACTTTTTTGCTTCAAGTGGTGATGCTTTGAAGAGTTGTTTATAAATATGATGGGCTAAAGAGGTGGGTGGTTTTTTTGTTTTTTTATTAAAATACAAATGTTATTTCTGGTATGTGTTAAAGTTGTGAAGACGTTTTTGAGAAGAGTGAGAAAATTATAATAAATTAATGTGAGATGCTATTGAATGGCATTCAAGATTAAGATTTTTAATATGTTGCTGTTAATGGGTTTTCCTTGACTAAGTTTGAATTATAAGGCTTTAAAGATTTCTTTGTCGATAAGATATGGGAAGAATAAACTTTTGTTTTATTTTTAGACAAAGTAAGTTATGTTTTTTAAAAAGGAAAGAATTATGAAACTGATTTATTTGATTAAGGTTAAAATTTACGTGCTTTTACTTCTGGTAAATCTTAATGGACTTTTGCTTATCAAGATTGAATAATGACGTTTATAATGTGTCTATAGATAAGAGATGAAATATGAGAAGAAGAGATCTTTGGTTGAAATGTTAGAGATGGTGAGAAATTGTACTTGTCAACATGAAGGGGGAAGTCATTTCTTTACTTACACTTTCCTCCTTTTTCTTATATTTTTTTTTAATTTCTGTTCCCATTTCTCTGCACTTTTGAATTTCTTTTTTACTTTTTATATTTTTTTTATCTTTATTTTATAACTTAATTAAAATTATTTTTTTTAAAAAAAGCTTTACTGTAAGCCTTAAAATAGGCACAAGATACCTTAAAGAAACCTCTAAAAAGCTTCTGTACATCCAGAGGAAAAGAAACAGGAAATCCAACTCTGACTACATCCTCTTCTGCATCTTCTGTACATCAGCCCACGTTCTGGGTTGAAAAAACTGATCCTATCCAGTAAGTCATACAAAGACTTAAAAATCCTGGATTTGTGATATATCAATAGATGCTTCTGGCTCTGTCGAGAGGCATATCATCATCAATTGGCTCTTTAGGTAATGAGAAGTTACATCCCCGCATGGATGATCTGAACACAAATGCCAGCTATCTGTTGCACCAAGTTCATCTTAAAATACAGATTCATATACACAGATACATTTCCTTCAAGGAACTCTGAACTAGAATCAAATTGGTTTTGCATTTTAAAACTTAATTTTATTATATTAAAATTTGGTTGTTTTGGCACCTTTTATGAAGTGAGTTATATGGTATTTTTTTGCACACACACGCATACACACACACAAACGTACATACCTACATGCATACAGTCATTGCCTTTCATGATGGATAAATCAGATTACATACCTCTGCAGAAAACTCGTGAGAGACATAAACATCTGAATCTCTGATTATCACTATGATGAATATTAGGCTATGTTCTCCTGTTTCACCATTTGAAAAAGTAAGTTACTCAAGTAAAAACATTGTAATTCAATTTCTCACACTTCAAATATACACATGGTAATTATGGATGCTGTAGCTAGAACTTCCTTTAAAATTAGAGAACTTTTTTTTGCAAAAATTATTCCTGTATTAATTTTATTTCAAAAATTAGCACTGCAAAAAATTAATACATTCTACTTTTTATTTTTTAACATATTTTGAAAAGATAAATGGCTATTCACTGGACTAGGAGACAGAAATTGGAGAAAAAAAGCAAGTTGAAAAAATTGCAGTAACCTTTATATTTACAGAGATGAACAAAGAGTAGTTGATAATCATTGACTGTACTCTAGTAAAGCCTGGAATTCTTCAAGAAATTAGAAATCTTTTAATACAAGAATGGCACAAAATTATAAATATTAAGATGGATAGACATGTCACAGAAATACATTTCTTCTTTTAAAATAGTCTGATCTTATATCAAAAGATCACGGATGCAGCACAATTGTCAACAGTGGGGAACTTTTCTGTAGATACATGAGCTGGATTACTCCAGATTCCAGGTTTATATATATAAAAGCAAAATCTGGTCAATATTTTGTTTGGGGAACCATTTGGAATATTCAGGACTAGTTACTGTTAGAAAAGCTAAAGAGTTGCCAAGAAAACTGTCTGAGCATGTCTCTGTAATTATTGGGCATCCAATTCAAGGGAGGGAAATTTTATGTAAAATTAGGAGAGTTTCGGCATGAATAGCACTGTGTTTGTGCACAAAAGGAAGAAAATGAATGAGACAAGCTTGCAAGTCACCATCCCACCCCTCTCCTCTTGCCACACTAAACAGTTTCTAATTATCACTTCCATGTATCTGTGGGAGGGTGTTTACTATTCTTTCTTCCTGTCTAAGGGAACACCATGTTTAGCCATATCAGCCATTTTCACTCTAGAAATGATGGGTTGATGGGCAGAGCCTGTACTTTAGGAGTAAGACTTTCTGAACTCTGAGATAATATGCAAAATATATGAATCAAATCAATCATCAAATAAAGAAACAGAAACAAAGAACTGAGAGTAAAGGAGAAAATATCAGTGTCTCTGAATAAGATGCAGTTTCAAAGAAATACAATCTATATATAGGATTGTAAAACTCATCACTTCTGATGGACAGTGAAAGGACAATATAGTCTTGTGTGCATAGAGTTACCCTATAGTTGCTTGCAATAAATTGAAAAATGCTTCTGATTAACACATGTCTCTCTCTTCCCCCATCCTTCCACTGGACCTCTCCATTGGATCAAATGGACCTTCTGCTTCAGATTCAAGAAATCTGAATCAAATATGTGCTTGCCATATGGCTCAAGGAGATTAAAGTACAGGATTAATAAATTCTTCAGGATTAGAAACAAATGAAATGCTTAATTAGTTCATCATGTCCAAAGCTTTTTGAATTTATAGTTATTAAACAACATGCCCCCAACCCTAACAGTGAAGTATTTTAGTTATAAATTATAAGGATCCAACATCCTTGGATAAATCACAAATATAGTTCTTTTGATCTTGAATCATATGATACAATACCCTAAAGGATAGTTTCTGTTATCCTTCAACACGTGGCTGAAAATAAACAACAATCTCTTCATTAATAATTCAACTACTTAACATGATTTTAAATTTAAATCTCTCTGTTCTAACCATTATTTTATAACAAAGAGAAATGTTTCATATTAGACAACATGTCGAGGGACTCTACATTTAAGAAAAAATCATTTTGTCAAATGCTTGGTAAGGCTGTTCAAGATTGCAGAATCTTGGCATGGCTGCTTTTAAAGACCACCTCTGGTTATCTGAATCTCCACAGATGCACAGAAGCAACGCCCTGAATAAGTCATGCCTCCTCAAGATCTAACATTAGATCTGTTGAAAGGGAAAAAGCAAGGAAAGGAAAACCTTGAGTGATCTTTCTTTTATTTGTTTACTTTGAAAGCAATTAATTGTAAACCAGTTGACTTTTTTGAGCTTTGCCAAATAAATAATTGTACTCATAAAAAAGTGATAAATTTAATTCATCTGATCACCAGTGAGCTGTTGATGCTATGTCTTGTAAAAAACTTCAGTGAATCAGTAGAAAAAGAAAGGCAGAGAAGATATAGATCATCATAAACGTCAACCACAACTCACATCAGATCCAGCCAACAACAGGCTGAAAAAAAGCTACTCTAAGGAACAGGATACATAGTGCTCAACAGAGCAGTCCATGGGTTGTTGTGTTTTTGATGTAAGTTTTTTTGGCTCTTGGCAACTGCCTGCACTTTTTTTGGTAAGAGCTCAGTAGTGATTTGCTCTGGCTTGTTTCTTAGGGCTGAAAATGACTGGGCCAAACTCATCCATCTGGTTTTGTGCCTGAAGTGGAATTAGAAGTCACAGTCTCCCAGTTTCCAGCCTGGTGTCTTTAATCATTACACCAAACTGGCTCCCTAGTCCAATGGAGGAAAAAAATTTAAAAAGTGAAGATGGGTGACCTCTACCATGCATATATAAAATATATGCAATACTTGAACACATAGCTAAAAGTAAAGATCAGGGGTGGGATACGACAGGGTTAACTACCGGTTTAGGATTTACAAGCTTCCCTGCATGCTGCGAGCAGCACGCCTGTAAATTGTCATTAGCATGCTGCATGCAGAGAAGCAGCCTTTGAAACAGCCCTCTTTTCCTACCTTTTTAACTGCAGATGTGCTCATTCGGCAGCTGAAGTTGAAAAATCAGGAAATAAAGATCAGGTAAGAGCCCGGGTGGACGGGTGGGCAAAAACATCAGCAAACATAGAACCGGTTCTATGTCTGCTGCTCTTCAGAGCTATCGGTTCTACAGAGGTGGACAGAACCGGTAGAAACCCACCCCTGGTAAAGATTCCCCTTGCACATATGTGCTAGTCATTTCTGGCTCTAGGGGGTGGTGCTCATCTCTGTTACAAAGCTGAAGAGCCAGTGCTGTCTGAAGACATCTCCGTGGTCATGTGGCCGGTATGATTAAACACTGAAGGCACACAGAACACTGTTACTGTACCTTCCCACCACAGTGGTCCCTGTTTTTCTACTTGCATTTTTACATGCTTTCGAACTGCTAGGTTGTCAGAAGCTGGGGCAAGTAATGGGAGCTCACTCTGTTACGCGGTGCTAGGGATTCAAACCGCCAAACTGCTAATCTTTCTGATCAATAAGCTCAGCGTCTTTAGTCAGTGAGCCGCCACGTCCCTTACTTGTACACATATATCTGTGCAAATGAATTATATGTTATAATGCATATTTTAAAAAGGGGGGTTTGGCAGTCACTTCACTAGCTAAGGATCCTGCAGACACCAACCCTTAGAAGTTGGATTCTTCCCCTTGGCCTTCCTTTTTTCAGTGTTGAATCTTTACATTAACGATTATTTCTTGAATCTGTAAAACTAGAAGACCTGGAGAATCATTGTTGAGGTCATATAGTCAATGATGACCACCTGCAGCCTGGTCATCATTACTTTTGTATATTTTGAGACTCATCAGAATTGAGAATAAAAATTCTTCTCCCCAATTTGAACATGTTTTTAAAGCAATCCCACCACCCAAGTTTGTCTGCTGCCCTTTCTTAATTCTTGAGATTTGAAGAACTTGAAATATAGCATGTTTTTCTGTGACATTGTGCTGATCCTTCAAAGAGTTCTACTATATATGATTATATATGCAACTGTTCTTTTTTTCCTACGGACCAACATGACTAAGTTTGCTTTTTAACATGCACAAAATGGAACTAATAATGATAATAATATACCTTACTGTGGGTTCAGAAGTTAGCTGTGGTCTATAAATTATTTCTGGTAATATCACTCTATTGTAAAGGAAGCAAAGCATGCAACAAAAGGCAAGCTTAAGGAGGCTTCTGTTTTTTGCTAAGAAGTTTTTTTCATCCTTAACCATAGTCAGATGCAAGAATATGGCCAGATTGGACAGACGGAATATGAACAGACTACAACATTCGTTCCAAGGCATTAAGTAGAATCCTGCATGACAATTATTTTAATCTTATTTCTTGATTGGTTGATTTATTTATTGCATATTATACCGTTTCATCCTCTCCAGCTTTTAAATGTCTCTGTTTTTATGTTTTGATTTGATTTCTATAACCACCCATCTCAACTCTGGGTGGTGTACATCATAAAAAATTAAAAAAATTAAAACAATACAAAATATAGAGTTGCAGAGTAAAACTATTGCCATAGATGTTAATATAGCCAGGAAACGGGGTCCTTAATTCATTCTGTTTTACATTGCTACAACTACAAAAACAAACAAGTGAGGAACTTTTTCCCCCCAAGCTTCCAATTTATGGGAAACCCCAACCAATGGGAGCTACAACCAAAACCAAAATTGATCTCCCTACTTCAGTGACAGCCTCTTTTTTCCTGGCTTAATCCCTACAATCCAGAAAATGAAAAGGCAAAGAGAAAGGGTTAACCTGCTACAAATAAAACAAGCCTCTGCATAAGGCCACCAAGAGAATTATCAAGAAAGAAAGAAAGAAAGAAAGAAAGAAAGAAAGAAAGAAAGAAAGAAAGAAAGAAAGAAAGAAAGAAAGAAAGAAAGAAAGAAAGAAAGGAAGGAAGGAAGGAAGGAAGGAAGGAAGGAAGGAAGGAAGGAAGGAAGGAAGAAGAAAGAAAGAAAGAAAGAAAAAGAAAGAAAGAAAGAAAAAGAAAGAAAGAAAGAAAGAAAGAAAGAAAGAAAGAAAGAGAAAGAAAAGAAAGAAAGAAAGAAAGGAAGGAAGGAAGGAAGGAAAAGAAAGAAAGAAAGAAAGAAAGAAAGAAAGAAAGAAAGAAAGAAAGAAAGAAAGAAGAAAGAGAGATAAAGAAAGAAAAGAAAGAAAGAAAAAGAAAGAAAGAAAGAAAGAGAAAGAAAGAAAGAAAGAAAGAAAGAAAGAAAGAAAGAAAGAAAGAAAGAAAGAAAGAAAGAAAGATGGATCCCAAGTTATAAACTGATAGTTCCAAAGCTGATGTGGAATTTGGAAGCATCAGAGATGATGGCTCAACAGTAGTATTAATATGTTGTTTGAAGAAAAGATTCTTGATTTTAATCATAGTTAAGTGATTTGTATACAGTGTTACAAAATAAAGGACAACCTGATGAAAGCCATCTATTTAGACTGCCAAATATAAAGTTGCTTCAAAGAGATAAATAAACGGCAATGTTGGTAGAAGCCAAACTTTGCTATGCATTGCAAACAGCAGATAAAAATCAGAATTTTATGAAATGGCTCTTCATCAGAGTAGAAAGAAACATCTTAAAGGAAAACTCAAAGTGCTCTGTGTTGTTTTAATGTATTTTATTTGAAGAACCAAGATGTTAACACCACTATGTTTGTTCTATTAACATCAATATTCAAAACTGATAGATCCCAGATGGGATGAGTTGGCGTTTTGGGGAGATGGAACAGGTGGCCTTCTGGAGGTTGCCAAATAACTAGTCTTAGCAGCAGCTCCAGCCAATAGAGATGATGGTGAGGGATGCTGGAAGCTGTTAATTTCACGAATGTTGTAGGACCAAAGTCTCCCGGTCCAGCGTTATCAATGTGTACTACCGTGAAAGATGAAATGTAATGAAATAGGGAAATGATTATCCTAATATGGGACATATCCACAAGCAATAACTTGTAAGCAGGGGTGGGATTCTACCAGTTCACACCTATTCGCTAGAACCGGTTGTTAACATTCTAAGCAGTTTGGAGAACCGGTTGTTAGAAGAAATTATAGCCTAATCCTGTAAGGAAGGCAGGAAGGAAACATTCTGGTGTTGCTTACAGAGACTGCCTCTCTGTTAACCCTTATTACATTCTTGGCAGGACTAGACTTCCTGTCTCAGGAACTTCTCTGGAGTTATTTTTCCCTCCTTTGCTGGTACTTTGCTTGTGTGGAGTGACCATTCAAAGTTACAATGGCACTGAAAAAAGTGACTTATGACCATTTTTCACACTTACAACTGTTGCAGCATCCCCACAGTCATGAGAGGCCAGGCAAGGAGATGCATGCCTCGGTGTGAGTGATATTGAGATGGCCATGCCCAGCCAATAACATGACTACCAAGCCACGTCCACCCAGTCACATGACCACCAAGCCATGCCCACCAACTAAGCCATGCCCACAGAACAGGTTGTTAAAAAATTTGAATCCCACCCCTGCTTGTAAGATATAAAATATCAACAATTAGTAATGAATAACTGCTAGAAAGCCTTTCTTAGTCACTGGTAGTCTAGGTTATGGAGACAAAAAGCATTTCTTATGTATTGGTTTGTTCTGAAAAGAAAAGGAAGAATGTCTTAAAGTCTCCGTTGCTTTGGGGATTAAATTTGCTTTCCAGATTCTTTCTATCCATGAAAGAAGATCAGGTACAGCTTCAAAATCTGATTAGCCAATCAGAGTGACAGAAAACTAATCTAAATCACATGAATCATGTGTCACATCATCTATCCATTTCTAAGAAGAAAATATAAATATGGGCAGCAGTACTCAAATTCTTGGGTCGTGGGTGCAACTAGCTTTTCCAGGACCAGTGGGTACAGTCTTCACTGTCAGGCCAGTCCAACAGGTTTTTGCAAAAGTGAAGAGATTATATATGGATTCAACCCCAATGAACCTCTAGAATTGAAGTTTGGCCAGTCTCTTTTCCGATTTTTTTCTCCAAATAGTCTTTTTTGTTTCCATGTGTGAATTTAAATATGTGTACATATTCTCCCTCCTTCTACAGCTACAAACTGAGAATATGCAGTATATGTTAATGTGGCATCCTTATAGTTAATAAACATGGACTCTTATTCTGGAAAAATCTTTATGCACAAACCCATGGATATAGTCACATGTTCTACCTGTCAAATTGTTTTCTTACCCAGCTCATCCTGGAAGATTATTCAGGAGATTGCAGTTTTCTCACATGGTTGTTGTTTTGGGGAAACTATGAGGTGAAAGGAGGATTATAATGTATGTTTGCAGTCCTGAGTTATTTATAAAACAAATATTAAAGATGGGGTAGAAAAAATATAATAAATAATTCTGAAGAATAACTAATAGATAAAACCAGATTTTCAATTCAGTTACCCACATCTGAAACAGTGTGATAAATCTTAAAATCACAACCTTCTGGTTTTATAAATGTGTACAGCTTTGTAATAATCTGATCAATCATGATCAATCACTAACCCTGACTCAAAAGTAAAAACTCATGCAGATTATATTGTATAATGTTTAAGAGCCCTGGACTTGTTTGAAGGCGGTTGATTTTCATTCAGAAACATAGCAATGATGAATCCCACATCTTAGTTATTCTAATTCCAGTAGATTGCCATTCTCTCAGAAGTGACTTGAACATCATTTCCCATAATTCATTGTCCATTGCTGAGCAGGACATGGATGAGCAGGTAATTTGCCACAAACCATTACCTTAATTCCTTCACTTGAGCATGGATGAAGTTGAAGCATCCATGAAGATGAGGAGGAGGAGGTAGGGGTGGTGATGGCATTGATGACATGCACTGAACATAATTGTTGTTCGTACTGGCTAGATTTCTCTCATCAAGGCAGCCCTATTCTATGTATCATTGCAAACCAAACTGCACCTTGCCTCAGAATCCTTTGCATTTTTGTCCAACAAAGTGAGAAATGATGCATAAGAACCTTGGCTTTGAATAACAGGCCCTTCGCGGCCTGCTTTGCTAACTGCAGAATCCAAATTGCACCACAGTTTTCCATATTAAAAAGCAGCTCAGAATGTAGGACCAATTGAACTGCAATGCCTTTTTCAACTGGATTTATGATCAATTGTGTGAACTGACATAACCTTCAGTTTGCTGAGGGTTTTGTGACTGCAATCTGCCTTGACAAGCTAATCTAAGTAACATACATGCAGCCTGCTAATTTCTAACATTCCCCACATTGTGTGCCTGTCACTTGAACAATCCTCTCTATTCAGGCCAGCAGGGTACCATATTGAAGGGGATGATGGCTTTGAAGGGCCACAGTAAAAGGACACTTTGGGTGGTAATCAAAATCCCCCCAAAATATTTCAGAACGCTAAAACCTTTGTGAGTCTTGTCAATTATTTGCAACTGTGAAAGTGGCAAATTGCTGGTGTCTAGAAAAGAACGGCACATTAACCAAAAATTGTGTAAAACAAATTTTCAATGCATGATATATCAACGCAAAGAAGTAATGCCTTCTCATAAATGTTTCAGTAAGACTGAACAAAAGTAAACAAGGTTTCTGGTTGTTTTAGTTTAGTTTAGTTTAGTTTATTAGATTTTTATACCGCCCCCTCTCCCAAAAAAGGGACTCAGGGCGGTGTACAGCCAGATAAAACAGAAACACAGCATAAAGTTACAAAGTTAAAAACAATTTAAAATGATTAAATTAGTGTCCGAATATAAAATTAACGAAGTATAAAAACTGATAAAAATTTAAAAATACCAAATTTAAAACCCCACAAATTATTACTGGGCCAGGCCAGCCTGTTGAAAAAACAGGGTCTTTACTGTGCGCCGGAAGGTCTGAATGTCGGTGATGGCCTGTATCTCTGGGGGTAAATCGTTCCAAAGAGAGGGAGCCCCCGCAAAGAAGGCCCGCACCCTCGGGGCCGCCAACCGGCATCGCCCAGCCGGCAGAACCCCGAGGAGGCCGACCCTGTGGGAGGCCATTGGTGGCAGCAGGCGGTCCCGTAAGTACCCAGGTCCCGAGCCATGGAGTGCTTTAAAGATGATCACTACCACCTTGAATCGGATTTGGAAGGCCACAGGAAGCTAATGCAGCACGTGCAGGAGCGGTGTAACATGGGAGCTCCGAGGAGCTCCCAAGATCACCCGCGCAGCCGCATTCTGGACCAACTGCAGCCTCCGGATACTCTTCAAGGGGAGCCCCATGTAGAGAGCATTGCAGTAGTCCAAGTGGGAGATGACGAGGGTGGAAGTGACCGTGCAAAGTGCGCCCAGATCCAGAAAGAGCCGCAACTGGTAGATCAGACGAATCTGACAAAAGGCCCCCCAGGCGACGGCCGTAATGTGATCTTCTAAAGACAGCCGTATGTCCAGGAGGACACCCGGATTGCGAGCCCCTTCCATTGGGGGAAAAATTTCTCCCCCCATGCCCAGTGACGGAATAAGCTGGCTGTATCTGGGCACAGGAAACCACAGCCACTCGGTTTTGGTCGGGTTGAGATGAAGCCTGTTAAGACCCATCCAACTTCGCACAGCCTCCAGGCACCGGGTCATCACTTTGATGGCTTCGTTGGGGTGGCCCAGGGTAGAGATGTACAGCTGAGTATCATCAGCGTACTGATGGAACTCTACCCCGAACCCACGGATGATCTCACCCAGCGGCTTCACATGTTCAAATGTTGAACAGCAGGGGCGAGAGTACAGACCCCTGGGGTACCCCACACAATAGGGGCCTCGGGGTCGACCTCTGCCCCCCTGTCAAAACAAATTGCAAGCGGTTGGAGAGGAAGGAGGAGAACCACCATAAAACAGTGCCTCCCACTCCTAACCCCCCCAATCACTGCAATAAGATACTGTGGTCGACAGTATCAAAAGCCGCTGAGAGATCTAACAGGACCAAGACAGAGGAACAACTCCTGTCTCGGGCCTTCCAGAGATCGTCTACCAACGCGACCAATGCCGTCTTTGTGCTGTGCCTGGGCCTGAAACTCGATTGGAGGGGATCTAGATATATCGCTTCGTCCAGGTACTGAAAAGGAGCTGATGTGCCACCACACTCTCAACAATCTTCGCCACAAAGCGGAGGTTGGAGACCAGTTGATAATTCGACAATAATGCTGGATCCAGGGACGGTTTCTTGAGGAGGGGCCATACCACTGCCTCTTTCAAGGCGGCGGGTAAAAGCCCCTCTCTCAAGGAAGCGTTAATTATCCCTTGGAACCTGCCTTGTGTCACCTCCCGAGTGGCCAAGACCAGCCAAGTCACATTTAGCAGTCTGTCCTGGGGTGGGTTGCTACCGGTTTGGCCCAGTTCTATAGAACAAGTAGCTCTGAAGAGCAGTAGAGACTGAACCGGTTCGCTGCGATGACCTTTTGATTTCGGTTTGGCCCAGGCGCTTGCCTGGACTCTTGGCTGTGCTTTATTTCCTGCTTTTTCAACCTCAACTGCTTTGCACAGCACAGCTGAGATTGAAAAAGCAGGAAAGAAGAGGATTTTCAAATGCTGCGCACCGGCGCGCAGCGCTTGTCAGCTGTCTGAGCAGCACAGCTGAGGTTTTTTTGCAAATGCTTTACAGGCATGCACAGCAAAACACACTCTCACCAAACCAGTAGTAACACCGGTTGAATCCCACCCCTGGTTTGGCCTAATGGTAATGAGATAGTACTGGTCATTATTCACATATCTGGTCAGTTTTGCCAAGTGCAAGTTAAAGTCCATTTCCACCCCCCAACATAGTCATGCTATTTTATGTAAGCTAGGGTGATTGAACTGTAGACTACCTGCAAGCCAACATACAGTCGACTGCATCCCATTAATCAGGAGGTATATGCAATGCATTCATATCCTCCCAGGACACGATTAATTTGTTTAATGTATGTATTAAATTTATTTGTTAATAGGTTCAGTATATATTATAGTTAATTTTATACCAATTTCTCTCCTCTCCTTGCCCCAATTTCCCTCTTATAATGCCCCCCTCCCTTTGTTATTAACTGATCTTTTATCTGGAATTTACTAATGGCCATGTTGGTATAACATCTGAAAAACAAAATATTGTTGTGTGTGTGGCATGGTTACCATAGGACAAGCAATAAACACATCATTAATAATCATATTTAGCCTAAAACGGGATTTGTTTTCTTCTTCACAGTTTTTTTCTGTCTCAGATGGAGCATTAATGGGGGGGGGAACATCCTAAAAAGCCGTTTTCTACCATGAAGGATGCTTCTGATCCCTTTGAAATAGTCCAAGTAAAGCTATGAAAAGATTGTGTGCTCTAATTATCTGATTCGGAAAGCATTGTTCAACTGTAACAGAACCACCAGGGATTTATATTATAGACGCCCTAAACTTAACCCCTTCAGGAATAATGTTGACCCCCTCAATATTACCAAAACAGTTTAAGCCTGCATGCACAAAGATTAAAATTGGGATATGCCTTGCCTTAACATGACGTCAATTAGTCCAATGTGGATCTCAGCTTCTGACCAAGAAGGAGAAACTCACTTTGACACTGGTACATGTCTGAACTCATACAGACCTCCAATCCTGAACTGTATTTCTAAATCTTAGGAGTGCTGCAATTTGGCTTACAAATTTGTTTTCGCTATTATTGATGGAGTAAGGGACAGATGAAGGATGAACAGAATGGGCTTGATGTGAGTAACTAGAGAGTGATTAGACTTTTTGACTGAAACCAGCCCAAAACTACATATTTAACAAAATCTGCTTTAAGAGGATAAATTTCAAGATTTTGCCCTTTTATCTACATTTTAAGACCATTTGGACTTTTTTAAATTCTGTTTTAATTATTAAGCTATATATTTATTTAATTATTACTAATAATTATTTAATTATTCCTATCTTTTTCTTCACATTATTAAGCATTCTATAACATTATCTTAGATTCAAAGAGAAACAAATACAACTAAATGAGACAAATGTGAATGTGAATTAATTAAGCGATTTAACCCCCTCTGAGATAAACTTAAGAAATCTATTGCCATATCCCAATGGTGTACTTCACTTTTTTTTATTTCAACATCAAAGCTGAGAAAATCTTGACAGATCAGGTATCCTGCTGATTTTTTTAAAAAGCTGTTTGTAACATTCTTTCAATGTGCAAAAAAAAGAAACAAAAAAAAGGATTAAACCTTTTTTTTTCATTTAACAAAGCAACTCTAACAAAACAGATACACCAATTATGCTATTATGTGCTTTAGCAAAAAGAGCAGAATAATTCAACAAATACATTATGGCACATGAGCCTCATAATAAAGGGAAAACTTTACAATGAAAAGGTAATGTAGTGCACAAAGCTTCATTTTAAAAAAAGTACAATAATGTGGCATAAAGTAGCCTGTTGGGTTTATTTTCTAACTAGAATCTTTTGACTATTGATATTTATCATAATCTAGCGGGCACTTCAAGACTGAGGAGCAAACGGCTTTGTTTTAAAAGGTGCATTGCAGAATAACATTCCTACTAAAGACAGATTGGTAGCATGGCAGCATATAAATTCAGGCACATTTGAATGCAAAACAAATAGGTTCATTACAAAAAAATCTTTCCAGGACAGTGCAAAATTGTAAAGTCCCTCAGAAGGCAACAATTGTTTACAGAACATCATTCAAGACCGAAATACATCCAGAATTGAATTAAAATGAGAGAATGCACCAATGACAGGAAAAAGGGTTTTGAGCATCAAAAGTATTTTTGGTACCTCCAAGGTTTATAGGACAATTATACTTCAACAATGTTAGGCTGATAGCTTAAAAGCATTGCATGAAGTTCAGATCTTGACTAGTGCACACTTCAGCATTTGAAAAGAGCTTTCAGAAGTGCGAGCTTGCAAGGCAGAACAATTGATTAATTTGACTGATTCTGCAAAAAAAAATAAATAGCTTGAGATCCAAAAGTCCATGGGCCGAACAGTTGGCTTCTAACTTAGTGTTAAAAGCAATTGCATTAAGAACATTTTTATCAATCATGTCTCACAATGATTGCAAAACCCTCAATGTGAGAGTCTCACACTGAGCCCTCACAATGATTGCAATTTTTTTCACAGAGAAGCAGGGGCTTTGTTGTATAGGGTTATCAGATAGCTGAATTGAGGACAAATAAGGGAAAGGATGACACCTTGTTTCATTTTCATGGCATCTGTGACAAAAATCGCAAGGGGGGGGGGATGGGACCCAAAAGCTTAAGCCTGCATGTACAAGTATATGAATATATTTTTTCCAGTATCAGAAAGACTAGTTTTTTCAATTGCAGAATGTGCTAGAGCAGGGATGTCAAACTTGCATTGTCCCAGCAGCATCATGTGACATATTGGGACTTTCCCCCGTTCACTAAACCATTGGGGGCGTGGCTAGCATATGACACATCTGGCCCGCGGGCCACGAATTTGAAAGCCCTCTGCTAGAGGCATGTAACTGTTTAAGGTCTTGTCAGTTTCAGATAGAAGCCAAGCCAGCAGAAGGGTATTAATCAAGGTCACAGTGTGGAGCTTGCTAACTTGGTGTTAGCACTCATTAGGGGAGTGCTCCACTCTGGAGAGAAGCTGCTCAGAAAGTGATGGCTTGTAGATACTCAATAATGATATTTGATTTGTAAGGCTGTGCCTGCCAGGCAGAGGACCTGAAGGCAAAAAGGAGGACATGCCCTCCTTTTGCCAGACAACTGGTAATCTTATATTTGCACTCTTGTTACAGAGCTGTTTGATGTGTCCATCTTTCTCCTGGCTATTAAAACATCACAAAAGGTGAATGTTTCTTAGCTGGAGCTTAAGAGGACAATCATGGGAGGGACTGCCTTATTTGCACAATTTTATCTCAAGGTCTTAAAGAGCAGTAGAATCTCGAGCTTTCTACAGCCATGGGATTGCAGCTGTTAATTTATGTTCTCCCGTCATTTTCTTCTCACTGAGATTCCTTCATGGTGAAGAATTTCTCAATAGTCCCCAAAATTACAGATTCATAACTGGCTGGAAAAGCAGAATGGCTATTGCCATTTCACTGAAGGGCACAATTCTTCAACTAAGTCTCTTCACCCAGCAGTAAGTGATCAATCTGTTTATAGATGTGTTGCGAGTAATGAGAACTTGACCAGAGGGGCTAAGTACATCTTGCAGTGCCCCAAAAGAGAAGGGCCGGAAGATGGTTGGCAAGAAATCGGCCTGAGCTAGAATCCATAATGGCACTCAAATTTAAAAAAAGGTTTTGCACACAGAAAAATCGCCTTTATAAAATCCCAAATAAAAATTTACAGCTCCCTCTTTTCTTCTTTGAGCCTCTAAATCAGAGGTGTCCGACTTTGGCAACTTTAAGACTTGTGGACTTCAACTCCCAGAATTCCCCAGCCAGCAAGGTGGTTACAACCCATATTTGCCTGCTATTAGGAACCCATTTGAGGCAATGATCTTTGGATATGAACAAAAAGCTAAAAGAATTAGCTGCCTTGAAAGTCCTTTGTTGAAGGACAAGGTTTTTTGTGTGTGTTTACTCCTAGACCAAGTGAAGACTCTCTTGTCTCTCAGGAATATAAAATTCGACATGCAGTAATGATTTTTAACAATCGCTAAGCCTTAGGCACACATGATTGCATATGAGAAAAGATAGCTGAAAATGGTTTTTTTCCCCCTGTGGTTTTGTTGCATTTTAACCTGTCGAATGGTTATATAGAAGAGCTACATTCAGTTGTCTGATAGGTGAGTTTTGCATGTGTGTATTATATGCACAGAAACACACACACTGCATTCAGTAAGGTGCTTTCAATAAACAATAGCAATAAGGATAATACAATGCTTCCAGCAAACTAACAATAATGACAACTAGATATTTTTCTTATGTTTCACACATTTAACAAAAAGCAGTTTCAATTCCCAAGCTGGACCTGTCCCAGGTATGCTGGCATTAAAGCTAAAAATATCTTCCCATGCAAAAGGCCTGTTGCCATCCCTTGCCATCTCTGGCTTTCTTATTTGCATCCTTTATTTGTCTGTTACTGTAATTTGTCAAGGCAAAATCATGATTTCTGGTTAGGAAAATGGATGTAATGTACATTACTTAAATAGATGGAGACCAATTTTAATCGTTTGCATTGTATGAGGATAGCTAGAAACTAAGTTACGGTTATGTATATCTACTCAGAAGTCTACTCAATTGGCGTTCAAAGGACCTATTGAGGTCCTGTACTTGAAATGTTCACCATTCACTTGGATGGGGAGGAAAGCTTCCAAGCATTCTCTGTAGGTCTTAGATGGAAGTTCCAATCCAGCAGAAGTGAATGGGAAAAACAACAACAACCAAAGCAACAAATACAATGAAACCTTTCTACCCTTAGGGAACCAGTAGAAAAATAACAAAAGTGTTTTCCCTTATAAAAATAGAAATACGGAATTATATTACTGTAGCCTGATCCTATGCTTGTCTATTCAAAAGTATGTCCAACGGCTTTCTATGGGACTGAACTCCCAGTTAAAAATATCTTAGATTTGCAGTAAATAGCTGGGTACAAATGACTAAAAATTTGCTTTCTTTAATTATGGCCCTACAAGAACTCTTTTTGTTGTTAATATATCATGCAATATATTACAATATAATATGAATGGTGTAATATATTGTATATATAGCATATATACATTGTGGGCATTTTTGTCTTATTTCAAAGGACACCACTGTATCCATATTTGGCAAGGCACTTCATATCAAATGTCAAAACAGGACCATTGATTTTTGTTCTTTTTATGTTTTGAAAATAGGTTCTTTATGGTATTAATAAAAAGCAAGGGCACTAGCAACCAAGCTCAGGCTACTAGAAGTGTTGGCGAGAGCACTGTAAAAAACCAGAGGAGATCCACAACATTTAGGCATGCATTTGGAGAGGGAATACATTTTAACAAAAGTGGTTGCTGTCTATCATCTATAGATTTTGATCTGCCCTGCCTTGGATGTGGGCGCCTTGCTTTGGAAGGAGTCAATATGTGCAGGACGCAAAGGACAGGGTGTGATCTCAGTTGCAGTCCAAACTTACTTGTCCTTTCTTCATTGTTCTCTCACCACTAGTTGTGGCTCAACATAAAGCTATTGTTTTGTGTATGGAGATTCGCAGTCATCTAGGTCAGGGGTCTCCAACCTTGGCGATTTTAAGACTTGTGGACTTCTGGGAGTTGAAATCCACAAGTCTTAAAGTCGCCAAGGTTGGAGACCCCTGAACTAGGTCATGGTTGTCCCAAAGGTGCTTTTTTTCAAGAGGCAACTGGACTTTCTGATTCTTCTTTGAAGATGTTTTGCTTCTCATCTAAGAAGCTTCTTCGGCTCTGACTGGATTGGTGGGGAATGGAAGGATTCATCTGAGAAGCCAAACGTCTTCAAAGAAAAACCAGAAAGTCCAGTTGCCTCTTGAAAAAGCATCTTTGGGGCTCTGTTGCTTTGGCAGATATTAGGAAGCATCACATGCAAATCCAGGACCTTGCTCAAGGAGACAGGTGATTTTTCCTACTGTGGAACGCTAATTGTATTAAATAGACCTGGGATTTTCTGAAAGTTAATTTCAGATACCACCATGTGCAGGTGCAATTCTCCCCCAAAGTTACCTTCAGTGGAAAGCAAGCAAGTAGAATGGGCAGACTATTCCATTCCCGGCGGTTGGCAGTTCATATGTGATCTGTCACTTAAGATATGAAGTAGATGGCATAATATGTACAACTGATCAATTATATTTTCAGCCAGAGATCCTTGGGGATTCACAATTAATTATACAATTTCATACTTTAATCGGGCTATGGTCTATTAGCTATTGTAATGGTCAGCACAGAAATTCACCCTCAGACGGATATGGGGAGAAAGCTGTAACGTTTGGATCCTCATTGTGAATTTAGCGGGCCAATGAATTGAATTATGTCAGTTTTTAAAAAACGAAAATATGAATTTTCAGTCTACCTGTTTATCTTTACTATGGAAACTCTGTAGGGCTGTGTCATCCCCCTTGGAGATACCACAAGAGTTTAGCTTAATCTCACAGTTATTTTAAATTATTTTAAGTTAACTGAGGGGCTTTTTTTCCTGAAATAAACTGGAGCAACCTACAAAGTTTGAGAGGATAGATTAACCTATTTGAATATTGTATATGTATTACTGAAAGAAATGAATCTCAACAGAAAAATCTTAAATTCATATTTTCCCTTCTGCTTTCCCTTAGTTTTTTTTTTTTTAATGCGAGTCTAACAGAATCTTAGTCCTTAACCACCATTGCTTTCTATACCGTGTCTATATACGGTGGTGTATATTTCTTGTATCCACCAGACAGCTAATAAAAATTATATGTAAACATCACCTACTCAACTCAGCTGGGATTTTTGCCCAATTGATTTAAAAATGAAAGATCTTCTCTATATGATACCAGCAAACAGAGTACAGGAATCCTCAAGCTTGTGTTTTGCAAACACAAACACACTTTTTTAAAAATGAAACCACCTATTATGTCCAAAGTTATAAATGTTTTGCCATTAATGAAGTTGACCATCATTGTTTTGGGAATCACTGGTGATTGTTGGGTATTAGAGTGCTTAGACATGGTACCAGTTCATCTAAGCCTGGTGTTTTTTTGATGGGATGCTCAGAATCCTGTAGGCTGTTTGTAATCTGATTTCAGACTGCTTCTTGCACAGGTTCTTCTTCCTGTTTGTTCACATAGCAAGGTGGTAAGGAATGCACTGAAGCAGGTGCCATGGCCAACTGGTTTGAAATATCCTCTTCATTGTGAGGTGTGTTCCTAGTGGCAGGAGCATGCAGACGATGAGCATCGAGCATTTCCAGCAATAAATCGTAAAGCGGGACCACGTTCTTGCACTTCATGTTATACAGGTGCTCCATCCCTTTATTGCTAGAGGTTCACATAAAAATAAAATTAAATACAATTATCCCAAGAGATTCCAAGTTTGACTACTATTGCTTGGGGGTTTGTTTTGAATGGTGCAAAGCATGTTCAAATATAGCGATGCCTATCTAAGTGGGGCAGTAAAACAAAGATACTGGACTATACTGGAAAAGCTGAAAGCTAACTATGGAGAATTTATGCATGTAATTAATTAAATTTAGGGTCCACCCAATTCCAGATTATTCTGTGTGGCTTAAAGTTTAAAGAAGGAAAAAGAATCATGCACATTCTGAAAAAAAAATACAAAATCAAACACCCAGTAGGGTCTCAACACACACCCTCCCCAAAACTTGGGAGAATAGCAGGAATTCAAAGACTTCTAGAATTCATTGGGGAAGGAACTGTACAAATTTCAACAGAGGGAGATAGTATTCCAGAGAGAAGGCATCAGGCCAAAGGAGTCATCTGCAACCCTGTTAATACCCCATTTTAGGAACAATGGTGCTATAGCACTTTTTAAAGCATACACAGACTTTTCTAATCCTATTTGACCTTTACAGTGCATTTGAAACTACTTGGGCATTGTATGATGGATGGATCTGGAATGAATGAAAAACTGAAAACATACAACAAACAAAAGAATGCAATGACAGAAGTGTAACATGAAATATATTTGGCTGTCATAATAAAATTAGCACATTTACCATTGCGCTATCCAAAGTAACTGAGGTCAAGCCCATATATACCTTGAGAACATCATCTGACCCACCTCCCTTTGCCATTTGCAACACATATGAATGCTGAAGTTTAAATGATTTCCAGCATTCTAGTGGCTCTCAGGGGATTTTAAACATTGGCAGACTATACCTTGGACTGTCAGTTTTCTATGACTCTTATCATCCCCTTAACTTTAACCATGATAGCACATTTCAGGAAAGGGTCTCTTTTACACAGAAGACAGCACCAAGCAGCCATGTGCTAAAGGCTTCTGGGTAACCACTCACCTCATGTGCCTGATGTGGGAAAGGATGAGGAGGAGCTGAGCCAAGCGCCTATGTTGCTGCTGTTGGGAAAGGCCAGATTTGGCCATTAAATGCATCAAAGTGTCAGTAATCTTATCTAGAACATGGTGGATATGCTCTTTTTCCTCCAGGGATTTCAAGGTGCTAGAAAGAAATGTGTAGATCCCTGTGGGAGGAGAAGAGAGGAGGAGAGGGAAGAGGAAGGAGAGGAGAAGAAAGGAGGGGAGGGGAGGGAGAGGAGAGAAGGCCTAGCATTATCAGTATATTATAGTAGATTTATTGATTAGTCTAATGAACATATCATATAAAATGATAAAACAATGTGATATAAAAATATTCATTTTATATCATATCATATATAACATCATATAAAATGATAAAACAATATGGTGATATAAAAATATTCATTTAAATAATATCATCCCTTAGTAAGCTGGTCACAATCAGATCTAGATAGATAACTCTGAATTGAATGGTTTTAGCTTATAAATGTGGCAGTCTTTCTTACTATCCATGTATTTGAACCTTGGGGGAAGTACGATAAGATTTTTGATGGGGTCCCAATGGGCAGTCTGGTCAATTAGCAACTTTAAATGCTGTTCTATAAACGCTGAAATGTAATTTTGTATATGTGTATCTGAGAGTAAGGCCCACAAAAGTCAATGAGTTATCTTTCTCAATAGGAAGAAAGGAACAAATGTTCAATACAACCTTCCTCAACCTGGTGCCTTCCAGATGAGATGGAATAACAGTTTCTGAAGTTCTGGAAGTCTGAATTCAAACATATCTGGAGGGCACCAGCTTAGAGAAAATTTTGTCAAATTCTCAGTGAGCTAAATAAATGAAAACAAAACATAAAACAAACTTGAAAAATTGCTTTAACACTTACCAATATTATACAAAAATAATATAATTTGAATGGAGGTTCTGCTTCTGAAATATACATATACAATAGAAGAAAATAACTGCATGGCTGTTAGCAAGCCTAGAAGTTTAGCACTGTTCAAAACGTTTTGAGGTAAGATGTGTTTATTTGTTTGCTTGATTTCTATAGCTGCCCATCTCAGTAAATGACTCTAGGAGGCTTAAAATGCAAAGATAGCATAATCTTTAAAGAGCTCCATGTGAAAGAACATCCTTATGTGACCTACTGGTATGTCAGACTAACATATTGAATCACAAATGATCAGCCTATGGCTCAACAAAATGAATAAATCATGATTAAGTTAATCATAGGTTTCTGCATCACAGCGGCCATTATGGTAAGAAAGCACTCTCTCAGAGATAGCCAGGTTTGAAACAACAAGCTTTTTATCCAGAGCAAAAGAAAAAAAAGGAACAGAAAGAAAAGAGAGAACCTAACACAAACATTGATCAATCTCACAATAAGAAAGTCACATTGTCACAGACTACATGCCCCTTTATCAGATCATCAGTATTCTGGCTATGTAGCTCAGAATTTGCAGCTGGCTGCTAGGACTACAAGCTGAAACACATTAACTCCAGAGAATTCCTATAAAAGTCAGTCTGTCATTTTCACAATATAGGAGGGAACAGACTAGAAGCCAAGTTCTTAGAGTCATCAGTCTAAGTGCTGAGTATATGCATGTTTTTTTTTAAATTTTCCTTCTTCTCTAAAGCAAACAATTTGAAATAAACATAAAATTGGGTCTTCGGTTTAATTTTCTGACCTTATTTCCTGGTTTCAAAAGCTCCATTCCAAAGAAAGTTACTTATGTGGTCAAGTGCAAAGAACACCCTACTGGAGATTTAAATCTAGTACAAAATACAACAATTCTAAATAAAATCAAAGTACTTATTTTGGGCTGAGACTCTTGCCTATCGCTATAAGCTATGGTACTCAGAAGAGTCCAATGTTATATTGAAGAATTGCTTTAAAATGAGATGGGCAGCAAATACATTTAATATGACATTTTATTTTTTTATGAAAAAGATAATTTTATGTAATTAAATGGGCAATATTTATGCACAAGGATCAACATCATGTTTGTTACTGAAATGACATCTTGAGTATGCTCATATATCAATGTTGTCTTAATACCTAGAGAAATTCCACTGGTGGTGTCTTGATTTATAGAAGGTATGTGTAAAAATCTGCTATATACAGTTCGGGATCTACCACATTTAACCCATTTTAACATCAGCATGTTTGCCAGATCTCTTCCCTCTCTCTTTCCTCAATTTTTAGTTGGACAGGACAGAGCAAGTCAAAATACATAGGTGGTGAATTATATTGACCTTCACAAGGTATTAATTAGATCTGTAAAAAATTTTCACTTGCAACTGTGAGGGATTGCATTATAGACATTTAAGATACAGTAAATTATGATTCTAACTGTTGTGTAGAGGACTGGACTACTGTTCCCACTCAGATCCGTGTTTCAGGAGGTAAACACAGACCGCTCCTATTGGTTGATGCCGTTTGACAGCCGGCTATAAAAGGAGATGTCAAACGGCATCAGCTGTTGCCGCTTCTGTTGGCTGCCGAATTAGCGCAGCAGCTGCGGCAACCCTTTATTCATTTAATAAAGTTTTAGCTGAAGTTGCTTCAGTTGTCTGCCTCAGTGATTCCGCCGTTCTACTACATTGGCGACGAGGGCAGGATACTTATAAGAGGCAAATCAAGCAAAGAGACATAAGAGCGAAGTCACTACAAAAAGAGCTGAAGACATTAAAGAGCTGCTGTCACTGTTCGCGAAGTGCGATTTTCAAATCACCTCAGGAGAAACGGCACAGCTGAGAAGATGATGACTTCGGACCCTGTATTCCTGCCTTTCAGACCATCGGCAGAGACTTCAGAATCATACAGAAACTGGTTTGACTGTTTTTTAGATGCCATTGACCTTGCTGACATTTCAGACCATAGGAAAAAGTCCTACTTTTAAAGTTTTTGTGGAGCCACGGTATTTGACACCGCCACAGCATTATTGGCTCCATGCTCAATTAAGACTGTTCAGTGGGAAGAATTGCAGGAAATTCTTTCCAATCATTACTCCCCTAAGTCATCTAGAATTGCCAGGTGCCATGCCTTTAGGAGACATACCCAGGCTGAGGGAGAGACTATTAGTGAGTACATGGCAGCACTACGAACAGCTGCTTTACATTGTGTATTCAGAGACTATTTAGAAGACATGCTTTTAGACCAGCCAGTTTGTGGAATCAGGGATTTAAGACCACAAAGACGTCTATTAGCCAAAGGAGACTTGACTCTAAAACTAGCTATAGAAGAATCTCAAGCTGCGGAGCTATCAGCACGCTCAGCAGCTGAAATACAGAGAAATCCAGTTAGTCAAAGTAGCTCAGCTGTTCACTTTGATGAAGCCTCCACAGAGGAGGGCTCTGAAGAGGCTACTGATGTAAACCACCTCAGGCAGCTCAAACCCAATCAGAGGGAATACAGGCCAGTTTCCAATCAACCTCCACGACCTCAGCCTACCTGCCTAAGTTGTGGAGGCAACCATTTCAGGGCATCCTGCAAATTCAGAAATGCCATTTGTTTAAAATGCCAAAAGAAGGGCCATTTAGCAAGAATATGTCAAGCAGGAAAGACTTTTAACCAGCCACAAAAGCCTCAGACAACCATGCACTTCCAAAGACAAATCAAATGCTACCAAGCCAAAATGACAAAAAGTTCTAACAAAATTAGTATCATTGTTTCCCTAGAAGGTGAACCGTACAGGATGGAAATAGACACTATCCATCATTTCGTGGGACACCTTGAAACAACTGCTTACCAGAATGATAAGAAAGAAGATTCCAGGCTGCAATTTGGCTCTACGGGACTACCAAGGCAGAACCATTCCTATCACCGGAAAAGGCAAGTTTTTAATTCAATTTCAGGGTTTTAAGGGTCACTTGCCTTTAGTGATAGTGGATGGCGCCCTCCCATGCCTGTTGGGATTAGACTGGTTCCCTGCCCTAGGCTTCCATATAAGTGGAATCCATTCTATTGCAAATTCTGAAGTGGACTCCCTGTTCAGGGAATATGCTGATGTATTCAGCGAGGGCCTAGGCTGCTACATGGGAACCCCAATATCTTTCAACATAGATCCACAAGCAGTTCCAGTTCGTTTAAAGCCCCGAAGGGTACCCTTTGCAATCCGCCCTAAACTTGACAAGGAACTAGACAAATTGATTAAACAAGGCATACTATAACCTACAGACTTCGCTAAGTAGTGACACCTCAGTAGTGACACCCCTAAAGAAAGACAGTGGGTTAAGAATTTGTTCTGACTACAAGTGCACATTGAACAAATATTTACAAATCAGCGCTTATCCAGTTCCCATTGTCCAGCACCTCTTGCATTCTTTGGAGCCTGGTACTATTTTCGCTAAACTGGATATGTCACAGGCCTATCAACAGTTCCCTGTTGATGACGCAATTGCAGAACTGCAAACCATTGTGACACACAGGGGTGCTTTTAAGTGTACGCACCTCCAATTTGGTATTAGTGTGGCCCCCGGAATTTTCCAGTCAATAATGGAAAGACTACTTCAAGGGTTACCTGGCGTAGTACCCTATTTTGATGACATTCTAATATCTGCCCCTGACAAACCTCAGTTGCTACAGAGAGTCAAAAATGTCTTTGAATGTTTCAGGAAATCAGGGCTCAAATTAAAAAAGGAAAAATGCACCATTGCCACCCCACAAGTCGAATTTTTAGGATACAAAATTGACGCCTCTGGTATCCATCCAACCGAATCCAAAGTAAAGGCTATTCATGAGGCACTCACACCTACTAATAAAACTGAACTTCAGTCTTTTTTGGGACTTCTAAATTTCTATGCTTCCTTTTTGCCTCATAAGGCTTCAATTGCAGAGCCTTTACACAGACTTCTAGACAGACAAGCAGCATGGCATTGGGTTCCTAAGGAAGTTTGTGCTTTCAAAGCTGTGAAGTCACTACTTACTTCTGATGCTGTTTTAATACAATTTAACAAAAATTTGCCATTAGTACTAGCTGCAAATACTTCACCTTTCAGTATAGGAGCTGTTCTAAGTCACAGACTACCTAATGGATCAGAGGCACCCATTGCATTTTTATCTAGGACGCTATCCTCCACTGAACGTAACTATAGTCAAATTGATAAAGAGGCTTTGGCTGCAGTTGCTTCAGTAAAGAAATTCCATGAGTTTCTTTATGGACATCACTTTGAACTGGTTACGGATCATAAACCTCTTTTAGGAATCTTGTCAGGCAACAAGCAAACACCTCAGATTTTGTCTCCAAGGATGACCAGGTGGACATTATTTCTGGCTGCATATTCATATACGCTGGTCCATTGCTCTGGCAAAACACTCAGTCATGCAGATGCTCTCAGTCATTGTCCCCTACCAGTTCCAGTGGAGGATCCTGCTCCGGTCTGTGCTGTATTGCAAAACAACAACCTTAAGCTGTCTATCATCGCCTTTGACATTGCTGCCCATTCTGCCAAGGACAAGATAATTTCCCAAGTCCTTGACTGGGTGGGAAGGGGATGGCCTACAACCCATTATTCATCTGAATTCATACCCTTCAAATTACGCCAGCAAGAACTTTCCTCATTACAAGGCTGTTTGTTTTGGGGAACCAGGGTTGTGATTCCCCCCCAACTGCAGACCTCAGTTTTAGAGGTCCTGCATGAGGGGCATCCTGGCATTGTCAGGATGAAGGCCCTACCTCATAGTTAGGTATGGTGGCCAGGCATGGACGCCCAGATTGCCAGCTGGGTTAATGCCTGTCAGCCATGCCAAGCCACTAGACCTTCTCCTCCAGCATCTGCGCCTGGAACATGGGAAGATGCAGGAAGGCCCTGGTCCAGGGTACATATTGACCTGGCTGGCCCTTTCCATGGGCGGACATTCCTAATATTAATAGATTCCTTCTCTAAATGGGTGGAGCTGACTTTAATGCATTCCACAACCACAGAGGTGGTCACTAAGGCCCTGAACAGAATGTACACCACCCATGGCCTCCCTGACACCATTGTGTCTGATAACGGCCCCCAGTTTACATCTTGTGAGTTTGAAATTTTCTTAGCCAACCAAGGAATTAGACACGTTTTAATAGCTCCTTTTCACCCTGCTAGTAATGGTCTGGCTGAACGAGCAATCAGATCAGCTAAGGAAGTCTTGCAAAGACTGGGGCCCTTAGATTGGCACTCTAGACTTGCCAAGTATCTCCTAAGCCAGCACACAACCCCATGTACTTCCACAAACAGGTTACCAGCTGAACTCCTAATGGGGCACCATTTAAGGACCACCTTAGATAGACTTCACCCCAATTACACCTCATTGGTGCCCCTTGGATCAAGTAACCAGACTAGGAAGTTTGTAGAGAATGATCTAGTATATGCTAGGAACTTTGCTGGGCAACGATTGTGGATGTCTGGGCGTGTGGTGACAGTATCTGGTCCTAAGTCTTACAGAATCCAGCTACAAGATGGATGCATCTGGCGCCGTCATATAGACCAACTTCGGGGGTGCAGGAGCACTATCAGAGGTCATCTAGACATTCCAGACGAGAATAGACCTCCGTTACCCGAGGAATCCCGCCACGAACCCGTTAACAACGAAAGCCTACCTGAGCAAGTAGCAGCCCAGCAGCCAGAACCCACTCCAGGTGAGCCTCCAGTCCCTCCATCGTTGGAAGCCGCACGACAGACAGAAGATACCCATCCGGCGCCATTTCCACAGGAGCCGAGAAGATCCGACCATCCGCGCAAGTGTCCTGCTTATCTAAAAGACTACGCATGCTCTGTTCTAGGGGGAAGGAGTGTTGTGTAGAGTACTGGACTACAGTTCCCACTCAGGTCCGTGTTTCAGGAGGGAAACACGGACCGCTCCTATTGGTTGATGCCGTTTGACAGCCGGCTATAAAAGGAGATGTCAAACGGCATCAGTTATTGCTGTTCCAGCTGGCTGCCGAGTTAGCGCGGCAACCCTTTATTCATTTAATAAAGTTTTAGCTGAAGTTGCTTCGGTTGTCTGCCTCAGTGATCCCGCCGCTCTACTACATTAACTAAATTATATTAGTACGTTGTACTATATTTTTAAAAATTATAAATTGCTTTTAACTGTAATTTATTTTAATTAGAAATAACGTGTGTTCACTTTGGGATTGTTCTTCAATCGAAAGTAAATACATTGTGCATTATATACGATCATTGTATGTTGGATTTAATCCTGCCTTTTCTTTATGAGCTTACATTAATAATATAATATGTAGCCTGGCTCTAAGGTAATTTAACTGCAGTGGTACTATGTTGCTTTTGATTGCCATAGTCAGAGATAGCCATTCAAAATTCATTTTCTGCCCCTTGCTCTTGATTTTCTTAATCACAAGAACTGCCTTGAATGCTGTTTTGTCTTCTAACAAATCTCCCTCTTCAAGTAGCTTCTAAAATAAAATATGCTTCACAGTGCTCTATCTTGTTCTTATTTAACATATCCTATTTTGTATATATTAATGGTAGTTTTGTTTTGCTTTCTGCAAAACAGAAGCACTTTCTGCATAATCTGTTCAGAATGCTGATGCCACAATAACTTGTGTTGTTGGTTGCTTTGACTACAGCAGCTTCAATCCACAGAGAGAGTAAGCTAATGAGAATAAAATGACATTCAACAAAAATGAATAACATGTTACTCCATAAGCACCTAACATCAAAGTGTTAGTTGTAAACAACAAGGGCCAGTTACTATCCTAATAAGATGGACTTGGAGGTAAGAATGTACTATGGGAGTCCCTCTGGATTTTACTCCACCAGTTGTCCACTATAGGGGATGGTGCTTGTTTCCATTTCAAGACCATTGAGTCAGCGCTGTCTGAAGACATTACTGCAGTCATGTGGGCCAGCATGACATCCTAGAATGCTGTTACTTTCCCACCAAAGTGGTACCTATTTATTTACTTGCATTTGCATGCTTTCAAACTGCTAGGTTGGCAAGAGCAGGGGCTGGGACAGGAGTTTACCCCATTGCGTGGCGCTTGGGTCTCAAACCTGGGCTGCCGGCTTTCCAGCTGACAAGCCCAGTGTCTTAACTGCTAGCCGCCATGCCTCCCCAAGAATGCACTATACATGACAGATTTTTTTGACTATGGTTTTGCAACACATTGTCTTAGCTCTAAAGACAAGTCACTGTACTAACAACAATCAAAGAACTACACAGAAGAAAAATATTTTCTTCCTGCAGTTGTTTCTATGGAATTTCCTATTTTGTTCATAACAGCCCAAAGATGTACATTGAGGGTGTTTTTCATGGAGCATGGGTAGCAGTGAGGAAGAGGAGAGAAAAACTTGCCATTCTTGAACATCTGAAGTATAGTAGCCACTGTGTGTGCTACTATGTCAAAGGCAAACCACAAATAAGGCCAACGTCTTAGAAATTCTTTTGCTTTCTTTCACACCTCAGATCATCTCCTCAAGCATATGCAGGTAGTCCTTGACTTACAACCATTCATTTAGTGACTGTTTGAAGTTACAACAGCCATGAGAAAAGTGACTTATGACCATTTTTCACACTTATGGCCACTGCAGCATCCCACCCCATGGTCACATGATCAAAAACTTGAATGTTTGGCAACTGGCTCATATTAATGATGGTTGCAGTGTCCCAGGGTCATGTGGTCACCTTTTGTGACCTTCTGACAAACATAGACAACGGCGAAGCCAGATTAACTTAATAGTCCTGTTACTAACTTAACAATTGCAGTGATTCCCTTAAGAACGGTGGCAAGAAAGATCGTAAAATGGGACAAAATTCACTTAACAACTATCTCACTTAGCAACAGAAATTTTGTGCTCAGTTGTGGTTTTAAGTTAAGGACTACCTATATATCATATCAATGATAAAAGGAAATAGAACAGAAACTATGTCCACAGTAGAATGCCAGGGATCAAAAGACTAACCTTCACAGAACCATCTTCTGGAATCAATCTTCTAAATAAGAATGGCCTATAATATGGTGCCACCTAATAATGCTAGGAAGAATAAAATGGTTAGTGATAACTAAGCCACTGAGATATCTGAGAAAAAAATAATTGCATTCTTCTATCCTTCTCCTGGAATACGTCATCCATTAGGCTAAGTTGCAACTTTAAAGACACATGTCTTACTTACCAGAATTGAGTAGGATGATAGATTTAAGGCATACAAATTCTTCCCCCTGGACGTTCATCATTCGAAAGCGAGTAGAAGTGGCCAGCAGCATGTCAAATATTTCTACCATGCCTTCAACGCACTTTCCTTGATTCCTGCAAGAACAAATAAGAATCTAAGTGGCATGAGTGTTCAGCAAAGAGAGCTGAAATATTCATGGCCATTTGTCCAAGGCAGGAGTCTTCAAACCTGACAACTTTAAGACTTGTGGACTTCAACTCCCAGAATTCCTCCTCAGCCAGCCTCCTTTCCCAGTTCATTCATAACCATTCCCATGCTGACATTTGAATTTGGATACAGATGTTGGATAAGGTAAAAACTAGATTACAGAACACAATGGGATATAAACATGCAGTTCATAAGTGCAACCATCCATTTTAAAATTCCCTTGATTCCAACACTGTTATCCAAATACATGTATTTGAGAAAATTCCATTTTCATTTCAAAATTCCAAATACTGAATAACACCTATACAAATAATACCAATTTAATGTTTGAATTATTACATACTCTTCCTATTCTACACATAAATAAGCTCACTGTTTAACTGCTGTGGAAACTATCAGATATTTTTCCCTCCAACTATTCTATCTACAAGACCAGGCTGGAAATTTACAGTCATTCAAAGCCACATGGCTATTAATTCCCAAAAAAATGCATTTCAAAAAACGCTCTTATAAATTGCTATATATAGAAGATTGCTTAGAAGGAATTTCAGCCACATGTCCTATATAACTTAACTTTTCTCTTTTGTTTTCAAATCTTGGTTCAAAAATTTCTAAGGACACCTATTTAGTGATGTCTCAATACAATACCTACCGTGAGATGGTAAATCACATCGTACAGTCAGAGGCAGACAGTTCATCCAAGTGACTGAATGCATTTTCTTATACAAAAGTAAATAGACATATTTTAAGTGTGTGGTTAGAGAAGTTTTACAAATAGTTTCTTTCCAAAAAAAGGGGATGATTAACAGCAATTATTTATGACTGCTGCTTAGACTTCTGAGCAAATACTCAAGTAAGTAGTCAGCCAATATCTTAATGTTCCTGAAAAAAGTACATTTTTAAAAAAAGACTGAAAACAATCCTTATAGTAAATCAAGTGGCAACATTTCTATTGAGTCTTCCAACTAGACCTTATTCTGGTAAATGGTAAAGAAAGTCTGCAAAATATGATCCAAAGGACAGAGATTGTGTTGTGTCTGTGTGATCCAATAACCAGGGAATTGGATTAGGGTTTTCACTCCCCAGTCTCTCAAAAGCAGTGTGAGTCTGATCCTTGAATAGAATCACTTTTGCCAATTTGGGTGCCTGAGAACAAACAACAACATAATTCTTTCAATTGGTTGACAGGGGAATGTGGGAAAAACCCTGCAAGCTTTAATCAGTGCTCTATACCCTGTAAGGATGGTAAAAAGATGCAGGTCAGCAATTTTGCAACAAGATATTTTATTATATGGCCATTCCCCGCTGTTTGTTGCCATTAGGATCAGAGATTGGGTTAATTTAGGATTGATGATTTTCACTGCTTTCAGATTCTTGCTAGCCTGGACATATCAATTTCATGTGTGAAATTGACAATGATTTCCTCTACTTTTCAGAAGGGGATCAGCCAGTTGCAAAAGGAGGGTTATTGTTTCAGTGGAGTTCCCCCCCCCCCCCTGTGACTCTGGTCCCAAAAAGAAGAGTAATTGATGTCTTTGGTTCAGGAGCTAAGTAGCAAGAGCTCTGACCAACTGGGAAGCCAGATTACCACCAAATACAAGGTTTCAAATTCTGCAAAAGAAAAGATTGGCTTTACTTGGGCTTTCAAATATATTGTGGACAAGCATATAGCTTCTTGACCTATGTGGAAGCTACTTGGAATTGGATTCAGTGAATTGAGATGCTGCCTACCCATCATGATAATGAGTTTCTCCTCTTGGGTTTTTTTTTGCATTGCCTCAAAACTTTTGCTATAAGAGTGGCAAATACAATTTAAAGAGTAAAGATGTTTAAGCAATGCTATTTTTTTTTCAAAAGCAATAGATAGCCTGGGGAGGGTAGATGGAAACAGAAAACTTGCAAACCTCTTTCTACAGAAAGGATTTTAGTAAGTGCAATTCCAAGTTCCAAATCCAATAGGGACCAATTTTCACATCCCTGCCACTGTTGGAATAGTAAATACTTATCATCTCAAAGATTAAACAGGAAGCAGGGAGAGGAAGCATGAGATTTTGTAGAAAGTGATCTACAATGATGGGGCAGTGGTTTTCTTTGCCCAAGAACTGGTACAGTCTAGTTTTATTTTCTTTGGAAGTTCATATGGGCAGCTCATCTCAAATTAAATAGTTCAAATAAAACCTCTCTTCCCACACTGTTTTCATTTTCCTAATAAAATGTTAGTAAATGGAAGAGCATACTCATTCTCTTCTTTACATTAAGAAATTAAATTACCAATACGGGGTTCTTTTAGGATTCTGGGGGTGTTTTAGAGTTGGAATTAGGGGGCAAGGACAGTGGTGGGATTCAATTTTTTTTACTACCGGGTCTGTGGGCGTGGCTTGGTGGGCATGGAGGGGAAGGATACTGTAAAATCTTCAATCAGTGGTGATATTTGCCGGTTCTCCGAACTACTCAAAATTTCCGCTACCAGTTCTCCAGAACTGGTCAGAACCTGCTGAATACCACCTCTGGGCAAGAGCAATATTTTAAAGCAGGAAGGGAAGGCAAGCATCTCCCATTCCTACTTTAAAGCATTCAAACCTCCTCAGAACAGCCTGAATATGCACCCCTCAAAGTGACCATTTTATGGACAAATTTCAGTAGCATGGTTTTAGAGTGGTAGGAGGATACAAATGCATGCTGAAGTTGCATGCAGCCTTATAAATGAGCCACTTGGCCTGTGAGTATGTATGTAATGCATAGGTGGATATAATCTTGAGAGACTGCAATTAGTCTCTTTTTATACAGGCAATATTAAAACAGGGTAGATTTACAGCACTGAGCAAACTGATGTGAAATAATATGAGATTTTGGTGCCCTCAAATACTGTGTAAATAGCAGATCAATTTATCCAAGCCTCTAATACAACTACCCATGGCTAGATAGATAAATATAGTAACAAAGCAGTTATAAAATCACTTTTCTATCTTTCTAATTCTCTACGCTTTTGCATAAATCTAGTGGGAAGCTACAGGTGCATTCTCCTTCCATTCTTCTCTAGAAAGTCTTTTGATTTGATTATGAGAAATTATTTTTATGCAGATATATAAATATAAAAATGAATCAGTCTTCATTAAAATCTAAACGTTTTAGGGGAAAAATAAGTAGAATATGATTAGTCTGTGCAATCAACAGCTTATTAGCATAATGGCATAATTTGGCATTATGTTACAAAAACATAAGAGGGTCAGTCAGACATCTTACAAAGTTAAAAAGCTCAGAAATAACATATGAATATGTTATAAATGGTTTAAGTAAGAGAATTCCTGGGACTTTTATCAGGTTTGCAGAAGACAAACTTAGGAGAAGTTGCTAATACCTTAGATAAAGATAAGATTCAAATGCATCTAGACTGGATTGATCACTGGCATTTAAGAATATACCTATAAAATTCTGTCTTCTAGATATGAAAAACTAAAACCTTAAGTATAGGTTGTGGGAAAAACAGATTTTGCAAATAGTGCATGTGAAACAGATCTGGGTGTTTTGGTTAGCAAGTTCAGTATGAGCCAGCAGCATGATGCAGCTACTAAGAAGACCAATGCTATCTTGAATAATATTACCAAGAGCACAGAATTGGGGCCTCAGGGAAGGAATTGTTCCACCTTACTCTTTCCTAGTCAGATCCCACTTGCTGCACCCAATTCAGAGAAGGGCTATGAAAATAATAAAGGCCTCGTTATCTAGCCCTGTCAGGAATGGTAAAAAGTTTTACTTATACAATATACTGTTTGTTTAACTGACAGAAGAGCTAACTGATGGATGATATGAGAGCAGCTGAAGGGTTGCCACATAGAAGAGGGAATTTCTTTATTGCCCCAGATACAGTGGCTTAAACCAAGGGTCACCAATCTTTTGGACCTCAGGGACCACCAAACTCATAATTTTAAATCCTGAGGACCACTAATATGAATTTTGACTGATGGTGGTTGCTGACATTGCTGGGAAAGTCGGTCCCATATTCCAGAGCTGCAGTAGTCACAGGACTGGCCCTTTGGTCATCCCGGAGCAGCTGCTCCTCCATCACCCGGGGCACTGGCCTACCATGGACTGGAGAAGTTGCTCCAGGATGACCAAAGGGCCAGTTCTGTGACTACTACAACTCTGGAATATGGGATTGACTTTCTCACCAATGTCAGCAAGGCACACCAGGGCAAAATTCCCTCCTCTGCTGTTCCAGTTCCAGCTCGCATGGCTCTACTCAAGGTAGGGTTTGCGCTTGGCCGAAGGGTGGGGGTCAATGGGTGGGCAGCCATGTGAGCAGCGCAGCCTTGTGTTCCTGCACAGCCTGGATTAATTGCTTTGGAGAGATATTTCTCTGTGGATCACAAAAATTTTCTCTTGGACCACCAGTGGTCCACGGCCCACCGGTTGGTGACCACTGGCTACAGCAAACTACAGCAAAATTGGTTCAGGTCCAATACAAAAAAAAAAACACTATCCAGATTGTATAAGTTGTCACCTGGTAAACCAGACTGCTACTTGAGGTGGTAAATTCTCCTTCCCTGGAGGATTTCAAACAGAAGCTGGATAATCATCTGTAAGTGATGCTGTATGGTGGATCTTACACAGACCAGGAAGTGGGACTAATTGACTTCCAAGATCACACCCAGCTCCATGACCCTCAACAAAAGTGTGTAGGATAAGGATTTCATAGCACTGTAATGCTTTGCTATGATTGCAGGATCATTTACATGGGAACAAATCAATGCAACGGATCAGATGGAAAATGATAGGTGGGAGATCATTACTGATGAACAGCACAGCATTATGAAGCCTTCAGTTTTCTTCATAACTTAACATGGTGTTGCTGTAAATATTTTATTGGAGTAATCTTGAATAGAAATGATAGCTGGTACATTCCAGATGTGCTGAGATTATAGTTTCCAGATTTCCCAACCATCCTGGCCAATATTCTGACTGACTGGAAATTCTAGGAACATTATTCCCCACATATCCAGAAGGCACCAGGATGGGAAAGGATAATATACGTTAATGGGATGAATCACTGCATCTCCCTGTTTTAAATCACGGTAGAAATTTTCAGTTAAATATATAGCAACTTTTGGCATAAATTAAGGGTATCGAACAAGGTAGGGAATGGGTTCAACTATACTAAAGCATGACAGAAAACATAAATTGCTGAGAGAGAAGTGGCAGGTTGGAGTGAAAATTTATCTGAGAATTAAAAAAAATGTAGATTTGAGGCATTAATCAAAACAGTCCAAGTTTTTCTTTCCATAGAATGGTAAATTGCTATTCCATCTTTAGAGGCTAAGCCTGGTTATTGCTGACATTTCCTTTAGAAATGAGACAGGCATGGGGCATTTGATGACAAGAGATGGGTGGTTCACCACAACATATCCACAACATTAAAAAAAATATTGTTTTTTTGGCAAGTGTTTTTCACGTTGTTCTCATCAATATCACTCTATTTTGCTTTTACTGTGAGATGTCTTAAAAACACTCCTCAACAAAATTGCTTCAAAATCTAAAATAGCAACTTGGAAAATAGGTGGATCAAGGTAGGAAGTGGATTTCTTATACACTGATTCCTGAAGAATTGGTATTGCTGGTCAGAGTTTGGACAAATGGAAAATCAATAGCCTTGGGTTTTTAAAAATCAACATTTCCTCATTTTAAAGAGCCAATAGAATATAACTCTGACCATAACACCTTGTTTACTCAAAAATAAGCATCCCTGTAATCAGTATTGCTTACTTCTTATTTAGCATGCTTAAGAACTGCAGTCTGAATATGAATCTAGTCTTCGTTTAAAAAAAAAACTTTATATCTTGTTTTCATTGCCAATACACACAGGGAAAAAATATCTCAATGGAAAGTTAGGCAAGGTTTAATTTTTCCTGAAAAAATAAATATTTTTCTTCTCTCTCCTGCCTTACTGTCTTTCATATAACTACTATTTCACTAGTAGACAATATTATTTCAGGAATATATTTCAGTCCATTATCAGGTAGTGATCCAAAAGCATAAGGATGAAATATTGTTGGCTAAGTAAGAATGTAATCATAACTCTATTTGCACAAAAGTAAGTTGCACTGATTTCAATTAGATTTGTTGCTCCAGAAATCTGCTTCAGACATTGACCTAGATATTCCAAAGGAAAAGTTCTTTCTATTCATTCTCTTTTACACAAACTTAGGTTCCATTAATATTAAATATATAGTGCCAATCTTGGTTACAGACTAGCCAATTTATTATGGCATAAGTTTTCATAAGCCACAGCCTATTTTTGAAGTTATCAGATAATATTTCATAGTAATCATCAAAGACATTTGAGTATTCTTGGCATGTCATGTGAGTATCTTTTCAAGGGGTAATTCTGAGGAAGAACTGATTGTAGAGGTTCTTTCACCCAAAATTACATTTTTTAAAATCCACACAATATGGCTGTTGTCTTGTCCTTCATGGGAAGGGACTCATGGCAGCTGTAATGAGCAGAAGAAGTCATTTTTAGGAGCAGGAGGAAGAATTGCAATCAAGATAATGTTCAGATAAAGGAAATTTGACACCAAAGCAAAAAAGTATTTTGAGAACAGGTCTCAGACTTGATTGTCCCTAGTTTTCTTAAAGATAAAGGCAGGGATAGGGGAAGCATATTCAAAAGAGGTTACTTTGAGGTTAGATGGGCAGTCTATAAATTTTATAAATACATGCATACATGAAATAAAGGCTCAGCAAGTCTCACAGAAGAAAGAATTTCAAAATCTCAGAATAATAAACAGTTTATGCTGTAACTTTTCTAACATAAATATCCTTGCAAATGATTGTTCTTAGATAGAGAATTCTTTTCACCAAGCCGGCTGGAATAGAGTACGTGGTGTTTTCAACATGTCAAATATTGTCAAGTGAAGTTCAAGAACAAATCTCCTATTTTCATAACAAGACAGCTGATAGACAGACAGATGGTCTTTTACACTTTCCTTTTAGGCATCCACATAAAACCATTTATATTTTTATATAAATCCATCATGTTATGTTTTACATAACATGCTGAATGAAGAAAGTTAGGCGGTATTTTTTATAATAATTTCTGAGTTGGAAAAAAAACCCACAGAATAGAATAATGGCTCCTGACTTATAATTTAGATCATTTGGAGTTCATGAAAAAAAAAAATATTGTCAAAAGAGAAAAAACATGTGAAATATTTTTTTTCTTGCTTCTAAGCTTTTGAGTACAGGCAAGACAAGCAGAGAAATGGCTTTGAAATATGTAACAAATAATGTATTGTTGCTACACTTCCAAATCAAATATCCTATCTTTGCCTAGAATTGTATATCTCATACCAAGAAGAAATTTTCTCTGAGGTTTGAACTTTAGTCTTAGCTGCTTTTGATCTCTGCAGTGGATTCTTCTTGTAAATAACATTTTAAACAGTATTAGTCTTTAAGATTTGGGAACCACGTTTTCTTCATTATTTTAATTTGGAATTTTTATAGTTTTGAATCACAATATGTTTATTGTATGTTTCATGAGTCATATTAATTCCTTAGCTATCAAACTGCTTTATACCATATAAACTCAACAATTCTACCTTTTAATATTGGTTGTAAACTGTCTTGAAAGATTTAACCACAGAAGTGCAGATTGGCTAATTTTTTCTCCCCGCCATCAGAATTAGTGTTCCTACAGTTCAAGAACCCAACATCAAAGTTATTTTGGTCTGTTTCCTGCTTCCTTAATTTCATATGCATAGGTACATTGAGTTTAAGACTACTACTGGAATATATCTATGAAACTTGAAATTTCAACTTTATTATGGCCAACAGCCAAGTATAAATCAACAGAATGTCAAAGGTTTTTCAAAAGTCACCCAATAAAGAGGGGGAAACATACAAAACCAGTCAGAGTATAGCAAGGATGGGATTCAAATTTTTTAACAACCGGTTCTGTGGGCGTGGATTAGTTGGTGGGCATGACTTGGTGGTCATGTGACTGGCTGGGCATGGCCAACTCAATATCATTCACATCGAGGCACGCATCTCTTTGCTTGGCCTCTCATGACTGTGGGGATGCTGCAACAGTTGTAAGTGTGAAAAATGGTCATAAGTCACTTTTTGCAATGCCACTGTAACTTTGAATGGTCACTCCACACAAGCAAAGTACCAGCAAAGGAGGGGGGAAAAACTCCAGAGAAGTTCCTGAGACAGGAAGTCTAGTCCTGCTAAGAATGTAATAAGGGTTAACGGAGAGGCAGTTTCTGTAAGTAACACCAGAACGTTTCCTTACTGCCTTCCTTACAGGATTAGGCCAGTAATTTCTTCTAACAACCGGTTCTCCGAACTGCTTAGAAAGTTAACAACCGGTTCTAGGGAATAGGTGCAAACCTATAGAATCCCACCCCTGGAGTATAGTTATCAACTGCCATAGGTAAAGGTAAAGGTTTCCCTCGCACATACGTGCTAGTCATTTCTGGCTCTAGGAGGGGTTACTCATCTCCATTACAAAGCCGAAGAGCTAGCGCTGTCCAAAGATGACTCCATGGTCATGTGGCCAGCATGACTAAACACTGAAGGCGCATGGAATGCTGTTACCTTCCCACCAAGTGGTCCCTATTTTTCTACTTGCATTTTTACATGCTTTTGAACTGCTAAGTTGGCAGAAGCTGGGACAAGTAACGGGAGCTCATTCTGTTACGTGGTGCTAGGGATTCAAACTGCCGATCTTTCTGATCAACAAGCTCAGCATCTCAGCCACTGAGCCACCAATTGCCATAGCTGGCAATAATAATCAAAATAATATCAAGTCAAAGCTATGAGAGTACATAATTAGCAAACTAATCTTAATTATTTAAATATTATGGCTCCCCATTCGAATAGGCTATGGGCAGTTTACAGCCTCTTCAGAAAGACATTGCATAAAAATAAAGGTGCATAGACTCAAAATAAAACTAGACCTGTTATACAATTATCCTATATAAAATATATTAGATGATGAATAAAATAAGAAAATAGTAGTTCACAAAGTGAATCTCAAAATCCAGCCATAAAACAAAAGCATAAATGTAAGAAATGATTTACTATTCCAAAAAAACACACCCATGTTATTACAAAGGAGCTTAAGAGGCTTACATATTTAGCAGGTGTGTTTTTTTAATTGCAGTAACTCTTCTCTTCTTTTGGCTATAGGATCTCATCAATAGCAAAATGGACATTAATATTTGAACCACTATAAATCCACAAATTTGCCATATGCTAAATAAAGTAGCAAAACGGATAGAAAATGGTTGCAATTATGTTGCATAACATAACATTTACAACAACAGCAATAATATTACCACATTGTAGACAAACCTGTCCAACAATAAGTTGGGGGCAAACAGCAGCTTTCCTGGATGCTCCACAGATCTCCACACTAGGCCAATCATCAATATCTCTAACCAGGCACATTCTAGTAGGTGAACTTGGTCATGGAGTGTTAAGTCCACAAAACCTAAAAAAAATGGAAAGGTGGGATTTATTCAGTAAAGAAAACAATTTATGAGAATTATGAGGTCTGTGCCAAACTGCAAAGCTTTGGTTGACTCATTCAGTTGCAGCAGGTTCATGTTTCGAAATGAAAACCACTGTGATGTAGTAAATTGGATCAGGGGGCTGCAAATAAGTAAATATAGATGAAGACAAGACCGGCAATTTGACAAGTTGTTGCTTTTCTGTGCTTTAAAAAAGTAAAGAAACAAACATATTATTACAGACACATAGGGTTGGATTGGAAAGGACCTTGGAAATCTTTCAGTCCAACCTGCTGTTCAAGACCTTATACCATCCCAGTCAAATGTCCCTCTATTTTTGAAAAACCCCAGTGATGGAGAATCCACAACTCTGAGCGGCAAGCAATTCCACTGATTAATTGTTCTCATGGTCAGAAAATGTCTCCTTACTTCTGGATCTCTCTTTAACAATCTTCCATCCATTAATATTTGTCCTGCCCTCTTGTGCTTTGAAGAATAAGTTGATCCCTTCTTCTCTATGATAGCCCTTCAAGTACTGGAAGACAGTTATCATGTTTTCCTTAATCTTTCTCTTCGATAGGCTGGACATACCTAGCTCTCTCAACCGTTCATCATACGATTTCAGCTACAGACCGTTTATCATCTTTGTTGCTCTTCTCTGCACACTTTCCATGGAAGCAGGGGTGGGATACAACAGGGTTAACTACCAGTTCGGGATTTACGAGGATCAGTGATTGATGATGTGCTTCCCTGCACGCTGGGAGCGCGCGCGCCTGCAAATCGTCATTAGCATGATGCGTGCAGAGAAGCAGCCTTAGAAACAGCCCTCTTTTCCTGCTTTTTTAACTGCAGCTGTGCCTCGCTTGGCAGCTGATGTTGAAAAATCAGGAAATAAAGATCAGGTAAGAGCCGGTGGGCATGTGGGCAAAAACATCAGCAGACATAGAACCGGTTTTATGTCTGCTGCTCTTCAGAGCTACCAGTTCTACAGAGGTGGACAGAACCGGTAGAAAGCCAATCCTGATTAGAAGGCAGTTTCCTGTTTTATAATGGAATCTTAAATAAAATGTGTAGTGGAATAATAGTACTTCTACATTTCAAAACTATTATGTTTTATAATGACTTACTATTCTAAAATCTTAATCTTCCATGTATTTGGAATCAAGCATGTATTATATGCAAACACCCAAGACTAGCAAGTGCCCTACGTGGAATTATGTTTGTAAGCATGTGCACACATAAAAAATGTGCACCAAAACAAAAAAAAATTACCCATAACAATAAGGATGCTCCAATCCAAAAAGAAATCCCTTTGGTGGAAAAACAAATCTGGTCACGTTACCAACTTTAAAAGCCGATACAAAAATTTATGCCGCCAGATAAAGACTGAATGCACCAATTATCACATTAAGCAAGAGGAAAACCTTCTACGCACCAGTTCCACCTGCGCTTTCTACAATTTTGTAAATAATAAACTAAAAGACTCGAGGTCCATCCCACCCCTGAAAGGACCTAACAGTAAAGACTGTAACGATGACACCATTAAAGCCAACTTCTTTAACACATTCTTTGGCTCAGTCTTTGTAAACAGCAATGGATCATGCCCAATATTTGCTAGTTGAACCACAGACAACTACAATGATCTAATACATATCCATTTTACAGAAGATAATGTTGAAAAAGCACTACACAATCTAAAACCATCACTATCTATTGGACTGGATGAAATATGTGCCTACTTCTTAAAAAAGCTATCCACTGCCATAGCAGAACCTCTAAGCATAATCTTTGAAAAATCTTTCATGACCAGCTCCTTACCAAACCTATGGTCACTAGCCACCGGCAACCCCCATCTTCAAAAAGGGAGACCCCAGCCTAGTTGAAAATTACAGACTTCTGATATTGCTATAATCTCCTGGGTTGTAAACTCAGAAGGTTATTACACAGCCCATTACGACCCAGGAGATTATAGCACAAGACCCTGGAGGTCACAAGATTAGAACTCAGAAGGTCATCACACAGCCCATTGCCCAAGTCGTTACAACACAGGAGGCGGTTACACACACAGCCAATACCTCAGCCACAAATATTCTTAAGAAAAAGCCAGCCAATCTGGAAACATCAACTCCATCAACCAATCAAGAAATGACAACACAGCCAACCTCCCCACCAGTATATATAGGGAGACAGCAGCTCAGATCATGCTTTGCTCGCACAAAGCCGAAAGCACCAGCCTGAAGATGGTGACTGGGATCTCATCGAAACGTTGCCCAGATAGTCTCAATCTTACATGGGAAAAGACCCGAATACACCAAGACCTGATATATAAATTCTCAATTTTTTGGCCTCAGTCAGCCCACATTTTATCCACATGGAATGGTTTGCTTTCCATTAGTAGCGCCCCTTCGTGTCCACAAGAACTGAGTGGTCTTCAAGTATTGGATTTACCACAATTATCCCACATTCATGGTAGGTCCTTTCCACAGGTGCTTGAATTAAAAACAATCAAAACAGTGTGGAATATTAGAATACAGATACATGTATTCTATGTCCTGAGTAGAACTTGGATTATTTTGAGCACTGCTATATTTCCTCACAAAAGCTAATTCTCCATGAAGGTAGAACTGTTGTACATATAGTCCTTGTCCAGCAACTGTCTTGTTTTAATGAATTTAATTTGCAGTTAGGACTCCGATGAAAAATTATTTTTGCAATCTTCACAGGTTTTTAAAACAAAAAAAAGCTGAAGTAAGATCATAAGCTCACTCACAGTTTCACCTAGTGACCGCTTTACTTAATGACCAAGTTGCGGGTCCCAATTGGGATCACTAAACAAGGACTACCTATGTAAGAACTGAACAAACAAGTTTATGCAAAAAGAAAAATTATCTAATGAGACACTAAATAGCCCATCCTTACATTATTTGATAATAAAAATAAATCTTTAAGGGTAAGCCAGAATGCAGCCAAGTCAACAGTACCTCCTACATCTAAGTCAAGTATAGATTTCTGCTATAATTTATACTTGAACATTATGCTGATTAGAAGTTTAATAGGACACCTGTAATTGATTGCTCAGAGCAGTTAGTTGTGCAATTGATTGCTTAGAAAACTCTAAGTTCTACAATTGATTGCTTAGAACTAAGAACAGGATGCTCTGATTAGATCTGAGAACTATATGTCTTCTTTCTGGAGCTGGAAACAAAGCATTCTGCTTGAGGATAGGAACTGTTCCTTCTTCTATTGGAGCTTAAACTGATGAAATACTTTTTCAACTAATCTGTCCATTCTGGTATATGTACATAAAAATACAGGTATTCCTTTTTCTTCTTCCTGTTCTTTGGAATACAGTTTTCTAGTACAATATCTAGAGAGTGCTAACATTATCAAGAATATGAGAAATAACAGCCATTTAAGGAGATTAATATCTACTTATTCAAAAACCTACAGATTAGCAGTTAGTGATAAAACAGAAGAGCCACTAGTTAAAATATTTGAGGCATCAGAGCTGCCTGCTCATATTTCAATCCTTTGAAACTTATTTAAATGAAATTGCAATGTACTCACAACGTACTTAATTTGAGGCTTTATTCTAATACTCCTAGCACCTCTATTACGGGATTGGCTATATTTTTGCACATCTATTCAAGCATCCTTAGCTGTCAAAAAATATCAGACAGTGCTGGATCAAATCTAAGCTCCAAACTTCATTCAGCTTCCTCCAAAACAAAATGAAAGATCTCAACTCAATGATAGATGATCCATCATCTATCTTGTCCCAAATTGCTGCATGTGTGGTGGAATGGCAGAAAACCGCATAGACTTTCTGAGTGGTTGTAAATAAAGTAATATGCTAAGCATTCATGATCAAAGATCTTATGAACGATAAAGGGAGAATGACCAAGAAAGAGCTATAAATAATACACAAATGTCATTTAAAGAAATGCCCAGTTTCTGAAAATAGTAGATGAACTTTATGAATTTTAAAAACATTATTGAAACATTATTGAAATTCCACACAGAGATTACATAAATGCTCATATAATGTACAGCAACTATCCAACAACAAACCCTTCAATCAATGAGTTGTAATAAAACAAATGGCATGTATTCACTGAAGTTTGAATTCAGATTAACGTTAGTGAAATTATTGTGCAATGGTTTTATGAAATAATGAATATATTCAGTAGTATAAAATTGAGTATCAATTATCAAATTAGTAGCATTCATGAAAGATAATTACAGAGATTTGGAGGGTATAATTATCCTACATGAACAATATAAGAAAACAATCCCATATATATCTGTGTGGTATAGATGATTCTTGTGCTCAATCTTAAAAGGGCAGATATATATATGTGGAGTTCCAATTTATTGCAGTAAAATAAATGTATTGAAATATATATTATATTTGTAAAAGGAATGCTAACTTCGATTAGCCCTGATCATGCTTTGAGCAAATTGCTTTTTAATATTTGAGTTTGGTCTCTTTAATGAAGTCATAAAAAGAGTTTGGTCTCTTTAATGAAGTCATTGTAGAACGAGATTTTAACAGAAGACTGAATTCTCCCATGAGTTGGCCTAAGTATATCTATTGCATTGTTAGGCTTTTTATCCAGATCTTCAAATTAAAGCATTTATTGCATGATGTTAGAAGGTTTTGTAATCTACAATATAAAAATATTATTTATAATCAGCTTTTATAATCTACAAGATACAGATGATCATAATTTATATAAATTGAAAATTGACAACATGATTTGGAACTAGTATCAAGTTACAAAGAGAATGATGTGGTGCCACCTTGGCTTCAAGAACTTGGAGCTGCTGGGGAAATTTGGAAGCATGGCATCAACCTAAAGAAGAGAAATGTTCTTGATTCTCAAGTCTTGATGCTTGCAGCAAGTTTTTCACCGCCTCTTAAATTCTGTGAGGAGAACGCTACCAAAACAAGCTGTTTTCTGACTGTTGATGCTCACCCAAATCCATTTAACTTCAACTCTCTTCCAGCCAGCATACCCAAAATAAACTGAAGAACAACATATCTAGAAAGTGTCAGATTGAAGAAAGCTGCCTTTCATTTCAAAGTAACATGTTTCTTATCATCAGTACACTCAACCAGATTAAGTAAAATTAAAGAGATCTTTTGAAATTATTTAAATTGCAAAATCAAATGTCAGGATAAACCAGCAAAATTTGAAATAATTGGACTATCAGAGTCTTCTGTTCTAAATGTGGCAGTTCAAATTTTGAAATCATTGCAAAAGATACTTTCTAATTTTAAAGGGAAAAGAAAATTGCACTGTTTAGAAACCTGATTGATCAACAGTGTGTCTGTGAATTTGTATTGGAATTCATTGTGTTATTCAGTGTATTTCAGTATATTCCTCGTAGCTTCATAAGGAAAAGGAGGAGAGAATTCCTTAAATTGGAATGTAGACTCTGAGAAACCGCCACAACATCACTCCCATCACAAGGACAATGACTATTCAATCTATTTTTGGTATGCAAACAGGGTTGCATCAATAGCTTTAGCACCACCCATTCCAGTCATCCACTTACTGTATAACAGTACTTCTTTCATTTTAAGCTCAAATTCAATCTTTTGGATGGGCTACCTTTTCAATCTGACTTCCAGACCAGATGTGGTATTCAACAGGTTCTGACCAGTTCTGGAGAACCGATAACGGAAATTTTGAGTAGTTCAGAGAATACCACCTCTGACTGGCTCCGCCCCCATCTATTCTCTGCCTCCCGAGTCTCAGCTGATCGGCTGGGTCTTCTTTTGTTGCCCTGCACAGGAGAACGGAGCTGGAATGCAGGTTAGTGGGGTGGGGAGGGAATGGGATTTTGTAGTAACCTTCCCCCAGGAGTAGGGTATTTTACAAAAAAGGAATGGAGATTTTTACAGTATCCTTCTCCTGCCACGCCCACCAAACCACACCACACCCACCAAACAACACCATGTCCACCAAGCCACGCTCACAGAATTGGTAGTAAAAAAATTGAATCTCACCACTGTTCCAGACCACCAAGGACATAATCAAATCAAATCCACAACTCTGCAGGAGAAAACACCACATTGGTATAATTGCTGCCCTTTTTCAAATGTATCTTCCCAACAGTACAGATTTTTCTCAGGTAATTCCACCAAATATACAGAAAAGGCTGAACCATCCATCAAAGGGTAAGTCCCAGGAGTGGGATTCTACCAGTTCTCACCTATTCAGTAGAACCAGTTGTTAATATTCTAAACAGTTTGGAGAACCGGTCGTTAGAAGAAATTCCTGGCCTAATCCTGTAAGGAAGGCAGGAAGGAAACATTTTGGTGTTGCTTACAGAAACTGCCTCTCCATTAACCCTTATTACATTCTTGGCAGGACTAGACTTCCTGTCTCAGGAACTTGTCTGGAGTTTTTTCCCCTCCTTTGCTGGTACTTTGCTTGTGTGGAGTGACCATTCAAAGTTACAATGGCACTGAAAAAAGTGACTTATGACCATTTTTCACACTTACGACTGTTGCAGCATCCCCACAGTCATGAGAGGCCAGGGGAGGATATGTGTGCCTCAATGTGAGTGATATTCAGTTGGCCACGCCCAGCCAATAACATGACCACCAAGCCATGCCCACCAACTAAGCCACGCCCACAGAACCAGTTGTTAAAAAATTTGAATCCCACCCCTGGTAAGCCCCTCTTGTGACTACAATCCCACCCCTGGTAAGCCCCTTCAGTGACTACATTCTCCATAAGATTTAGCTTTCAGTTAATGCACGTAGAATTTTTTGCATTGTTGGTTTTCCTATGCAGCTACCTTTGGCCACAAGAGAAAAAAATGATGACCACTTATTCATAAGGGAATATTAAATGTCCAAACAATGTTTCAATTGTTGCATGTTATGCAACCTTTTCCACTGTGAAAAGTTAAGACCATCAGTTGGGTGTTTTGACTGTGGAAATCACTTTGCCAGAAATGACAAATGAAGCTTTCCCTATATATACAAGACACAGAAATATTTCTTGGCTAAATCTTTCCTCTTCTGAATAACACCATTTTAGTTTTGCATGGTCTAAGCCTAAGCCAGTTGTGGGTTGTTTAAGAGATAAAAGTATTGTTGACAGTTTTACTGTGTGTATATTGTTTTCTGAATAGCACAAGCAAAAAAAATGGGACATATAGCTTGATGCTATCAGCAAATGCAGAAGCTTTTAATCCCCATATTTTATTTTTCCTTGATAGAAAGGGGGGGGAGAGATCAAAATTTATGAGTTGCTTTTTGCAGCACAGAAGTAAAACACACATTACTATGGGTTGCATGGCACCTGCCTAGTTAGTTTAAGCCTCCAATAGGAATCCAAGCAAAAAAAAAGAAATTGCAGCTAGTCAAAAACTGAGGCAACATGTTTTCCCTATATCACATAAAAGTATGGATTATATCCAGGTTCCAGTGATTGAAGCCATCCAGGAATATCCTGAGGATATGGGTGAAATACGGCAAGATGGCAGTAACACCATCCAGTCAAAATTCTTTCTGTTTTTTTGTAATGTGCAGCACACAGATATAATATAAATAAATAAGCAGTCCTTCAATTGCAACATCATGGACACTAGCAGCTTTTTTCACTCTACCTGAGGGAAACATTTGAAGCTATCTTGCCATAGGTTTCCTCAACTTTACAGATTTCCTCAATCAGAGTTTAGGACAATATTTGAAACAATCTTACTCCTCAGCAAGTATTCTCTCCCAGCTCTTTTCCCTGTTTTCAAAACTGCATTTTTACTTGTTCTTCCTTTCTTCAAAAAGATTTCTCCAAAGTTTCCTCCAAGCTGCTATGTTATATCTTTATTTTATTTTTAATATATTGTAAGCCACCCAGACTTGCTATATCAGTGAAATGGGTTTGGGGTGTGTGTCTATATGTGTGTCTGTGTCCATGTGTCTCTGTGTATATATAAATAAATAAATATAAGGTCCAATTACAAGTTTGAAAGGAAAAGAAATGGGAGAAAGAGAGCTAGTGCAGTGTGAAGGAACTAAAATGAAGCAAGTGGGTTTTTGTGTAAGGTTGAGTTAGTTATTCATTTATTTGTCTGAGTTATAAATGTTCCACCTTCCAGGATTATTTCTCTTTCCCAACTCTTTATAGTATTCTGGATACATTTTTCTTCTCTTGTATATCCATGTTCCAATAAGGCATTTACACAGTTGACCATTTTATGTCCTAAAAAGTCTTATTTGCAGAAAATTGTGTAAGGTAATTTCTATCTCTATACCACATCTTAGGTACAAAACTCCTGGTGATTATTCAGATGGCAACAAAACTCTGTCTTCTAAGTTCCATCATCCAGAATGTCTGAATTCTGGTAGATGTAATAACACAGTGACTTTATCTTGTACATAAATAGTCCTCTTTTTAAAGTATTGGTACATGTGTGCATGTAAAAGTGTCAGGAAAAATAGTCTGTTGCGAATTGCTAGCTCCCTTTTTAATGTTAAGAGGGGGGGAATGATATCCTTAAAAAAAATTGGCAGGGAGTTTTTTTTGGGTCCTTTCCTTTTTCATCACAAAACGAATCTGTGCTTGTAGAATGAAATCCTTTAAACCTAATTATTAGGGTCCATGATCCAAGATACCACATCTGGTGTTAATTATTTTAAAAGGCCATTTGATCTTATGGACTATCCTATATAAAAGTCAGAAAAAAAAAACCTTTTAAAGGAAAATGGAGATAGTATTTACAATTGTAATTATAGAGATGGCCATAAAAATTGTCAACTTTGCATTAAGTCCTCTATTTTAAGGTCCATGACAACCATTTTATCTAAACCGGTCAAAATTATGACTTCAGAGGAAATTTACAATAATCCATTTGTACAGAGTTCAGAGAGACAGACAGAGAAAGAGAGCCTCTTTATATAATCACATATAATTAAATGATTGCTCGTTTCATCAGGGTACTTAAATATAAAGGAAGAAAGGCAGCAGCATCTTTTATAGAGACATAAGCCAAATTTAAGCCAATATATAGTTGCTTTCCATAACTGTATAGTTGTACAACATTCTTTAGTTGTAATTTCAGTAGTAACAACTGTTCCTCTTGAAAGAGGCTAGATAGACAGACAAAAGCCAGACAATATTGTCACAGCAGAAAAAGTCTCCTTAATTACAACAATTTATTGTAATGTGTTAATACATACACACAAACACACACACATATATATGTGTGTGTGTATATATGTGTGTATGCATGTGTCTCTGTGTGTGTGTGTGTGTACGTACGTATGTATGTATGTATGTATGTATGTATGTATGTATGTATGTATGTATGAGAGATAATTTGGTGTAGTAGTTAAGGAACCAGGCTAAAAACTGGGAGACTATCAGTTCTGGTCCTGCCTTAGGCATGAAGCCAACAGCATAACCCTGAACCAGTCACTCTGTCTCAAACCTAGGAAGAAGTTAATGTCAAGCCATTTTCAAAAAGCTTGCCAAGAAAATTGCAGAGACTTGTACAAGCTGTTGCCAGGAGTCAAGAATAGCTTGAAGGCATGAAAAAAAAAAAAAAAAACCACGTACAGTATATACCTGTTATGAACTATAGCAAGAGAGGTTTCTTTTACGTTTGTTCAAATTGACTTCCTCTTTCATTTTATTGGCAAAATAAATCTGGCATTGTCAACTGGATCTAAAAGAGCAAAATCCAAGTCACGTTATTTACATAACATAGGTTGAAAACATGACTGACATATTATTTCCTTTGACTTACATCCTACCACAGGGGTGCAACCAGTTTAACCTTTTCTTCACAATTTCACACACATAGTTCCTATCTCCAGTACACATAAATGTCCGTGCAAATGGAAATGCACAGAAGTGGTATTTAGCAGGTTTTGGAGAACCAGTAGCAGAAATTTTGAGCAGTTCGGAGAACCGGCAAATACCACCTCTAACTGGAGATTTTACAGTATTTTACCCTGCCACGTTCACCAAGCCATGCCCAGAGAACCAGTAGTAAAAAAATTGGAATCCCACCACTGGAAATGCATTAATGGATATTTTCCACACCGTTATTCATTTCATTATTTTCAAAGTTGGGCATTTTTGAAAAGTTCCTATCCAGTATGAGTTAATTCAATATTTGTGAAGCAATCTAGACTAGCAATCTTCACATACTATACTTTCATGCTTTGTAAATGCTTTGAAGGATAAGAATTTCACAGTTTTGTATTTTGATCCCAGAATAGTATGCTAAGCATCTCTATTCAAAGCCTAGCATAATTTCCAGATTTTTTTGGTTAATGAGATGGAATCCTGGGCTACAGTCAGTCAGCCTCTCTGTTGCTACCTTCCTTGGTGTTTTTTTCAAGAAGACCAAGTTTTAATCACCTCATTAAGCAATATGATTAGTAGAAGGCAAGTTTGCTTACACTTTCCTGCCAGAGAAATGTTGCAGACAAGACACTGTGTTTATTTTTGTAGTTGGTAATTAAACAATATTTGAAGAAAATCCTTCATCTTATTACTATTATCTTATCACTCTCTGTAGCAGCCATAAAAGATAATAGCTACTGAACCACTCCTTCTGGCAGATAGCAACTGCTACTAAGGGCTTCGTGGGAATTTTCTAATAGATAGATTAGTGTCCGGGAGGATACTATTTTAGAATTTCAAACTGGACCCACAACACAAAAAAATGACTCTTCTTCAATATCTCCATGTCCTATTAAGAATCAATACATTTCAGTGATGGTATGCAATTTTTTTTACTTTTGGTTCTGTGGGCGTGGCTTGGTGGGCATGGCAGGGGAAGGATATTGTAAAATCCCCATTCCCTCACCACTCCACTAACCTGCTTTCCAGCTCCGTTGTCCTGTGCAGGGCAACAAAAGAAGACCAGCTGATCAGCTGGGACTCCGATCAGCTGGGACTCGGGAGGCAGAGAATAGATGGGGGCAGGGCCAACAAGTGGTGATATTTACCAGTTTTCCAATCTACGCAAAATTTATTTATTTATTTGATTTATATACCGCCCCCTCTCCCCGAAGGGACTCGGGGCGGTGAACAGCCAATAAAAACACATATACAAGGTACAAAGTATGAGACAACATAAAATATTAAAATTTAAAAACTGAAATACAATATGGCTCTAATAAAATATAAGCAAGTATTAAAAAGATTAAAACCCGATTAAAATTTAAAAACCCCTAGGCCAGTCCGGCCTGCCGAAATAAATGCATTTTGAGCAACCGACGGAAGGCCATGAGATCGGGGGCGGCCCTTACCTCCGGGGGTAATTCATTCCAGAGAGGGGGTGCTCCCAATGAGAAGGCCCGCGCCCTCGGGGTCGCCAGCCGTCCAGCCGGCGGCACCCCGAGGAGGCCCACTCTATGGGAGCGTACCGGTCGGTGGGAAGCCGATGGTGGCAGGAGGCGGTCTCGCAAGTAACCTGGTCCCGAGCCATGGAGCGCTTTAAAGATAGTGACCAAGACCTTGAAGCGCACCCGGAGGGCCACCGGGAGCCAATGCAGTGCGCGTAGAAGTGGCATAACACGGGAGCCCCTAGGTGCCCCCATTACCACCCTCGCGGCTGCATTCTGCACCAACTGGAGCCTCCGGATGCTCTTCAAAGGCAGCCCCATGTAGAGAGCATTGGCATAGTCTAGGCGGGAGATCACCAGGGCGGAAGTGACCGTGCGAAGCACATCCCGATCCAGAAAGGGCCGCAACTGGTAGATCCTACGGACCTGTCCAAAAGCCCCCCTGGCGACGGCTGCCACATGATCTTCCAATGACAGCCGTACATCCAGGAGGACACCCAGATTGCGGGCCCTCTCTGTGGGGGCAAGAATTTCCCCCCCCACAGCCAGCGATGGAACCAGCTGGCTGTATCGGGGTGCCGGGAAGCACAGCCACTCAGTCTTAGATGGGTTGAGCTGAAGCCTGTTCCGCCCCATCCAACACCGCTACAGTACAGTCCGGAGCGAGTAGTCCTCCAAATACTCTCCAGGCGTCTTTTCCGGCGCTTCATCTCCCTCAGCTCCCCGGAAAACCAGGGGGCTGAGCGAGAGCGGCGCCGGGTCAGAGGCCGCAAGGGCACGACCCGGTCCAGGGCCCCAGCCGCCACCCTTTCCCAGGTGGCGACTAGGTCCCCCACCGAGTCGTGAGTCCGAATGTCGGGATATGGCCCAAGCTCCATCAGGAACCTATCTGGATCCATCAGGCGCCTGGGGCGGTACCAACGTATTTGGTCCGCCTCCCTGCGATGGGGAGGAGCGGCCTGGAAGTCTAGCCTAAGCCAGGATAGTAGCCACCCCTCTCTGGCTGATGAGATACCTTTCATACAGGTAACTTCACATCAGAACTCCTTGCTTTGATCTTAACACAGATTCAGTTACCACCTTCCTTAAGGTGGAGATAGATCTCTTTTCACAGACTGAAAAATAGCCAAATAAAACTTGACTGACCAGTTTTACTACTTTCAAGCAATTTCTTTTCAGCAGCACATTTTGCAATAAAGAGCTAAATTTCAGGTTGATTTCCCTGAGTTTCATTGCAAATACACAGTGGGGGCAGCAAAAGGTTCTCTTCACGATCTTTCCATAAACATGATTAAGGCTTCAATCTTATTAACTATGAAAAAACCATGTTGACCTCACTAATTTTTCTAAATGACATGTGCAGGATACTAACACAGATTTCTATAGCAATCCCTAAATTTGCTGCCAGTTTGTTCCAAGACCAAAAAACTATGCTGCCTTTACTATATGTATTAGATCACATTTATTTTGTAGACATAAAGTTTTTTTTTAATCTATAATGTATACCTGCATATTTTTTCAAAAAAACTGTGATTCTCCCTCTGCAAGGACCTTAACTTCCGAAACCACCTTGCATACTCCAGCAATAGCAAATTTTTCCACAAAGAAGATTTTGTTTCACCCCTAATTCCTGGAATGTCCCTCTCACTGGGTTGGATGATTGTCACACTGACATTCCAGGAAATGATGCAGAAGGAGAAGCCTAAAACAATATCATATAAAACAGATGACGTAGTAAACTGAATGCACCAAAGAATATGGCATTATGACATAGACTGACTTGACGAAATGCTACACAGTATCGAAGGACAGTGTTGTGACCTGGCAAATAATGTCCCCAGAAAATAAGCACATCCTTGGTAGCCAACAGCTGTTTTTCCAGCAGCCATGACCAGTTAGGGAACTGTCATCTGAAAGAGTTGTAGCTGCAGCTATAATGGGAGGAATGAAAACCTTAGAAGTGTTACAACTGGAAGGAAAGCAGCTAAATACATACCAGAATTTTGTCACAGAATCCATAGTGAGAAACACTTGAGGGTTCTGTTCAAATTAGATTCATGGCTAAACACTAGCTTTATCAAGGAGGAGGGGAAATCAGCATGTAGTAACAAATTGCACTTCTATTTTCATTCTAGAAAGTATCTGAGAGTTTCTTGACTTTTAAAATATACTGCATGTAAATAAAAATAAAAAGTGTTACTATCTTGGGAAATTGAAATTTTAGTTCCTAATTTCAGCATATTTCAAAAATAAATACTAGGGAAATGAAAATAACATTTTAATTTGATTTTTTTAAAAAGTAATTAATGTATTTCTGTAACAATCAGTGGCAGCTTATTACATAGAATAGATGCAGAAATGTAATCCTTCCATTTTTTTAAAAATGCAGATCTATCATATACTTGAAAGCAGCAGAGCTTGATTTAGAAAACTGAACATTCTGTGCTGTACCAAAGAAATGAAGGATATCTTCAGAGTTCATGGCCTGGTTATTTGTTTAAGTCATTGAAAACTAGAATTAGTCTTTGGCAGAGGCATCTGCAGCTCTTTGGTATCTTCTTACAAGTTAAACTTAATCCTGGTTTCAGAATGGCTAATAAATCCCTTGAGCAGAAAAGCCTCTAGTAAATTTAGGTGTCTACTGAAACAGTTTTTAAAACACGAAGAATGAACAACTGAAACTGATGTAGCACAGATTCCTGTCTGATTCAACATTTGGCCTTTTTTTGGGTCTATGCCACAGCTAGCTCTGTATTGTGGGCATTCTTAAAAGAATTTAACAGAGATTTTAAAGTCTTGTGTTTATAAGCAGTCAAAGGAAACAAGGAGCTGGAGTGTTGATTTTTTGCAAATCGGGAGCAGGCAATTTTAAAACTCTAATTAGCCTTCTTTTTTTTTTCTTAAAATGCAACAATGATTGCATAAAGACTGTCTATGATTGTCTTGCCGTTGGAGTTATATTACAAGAATTGGAGCATTATGCTCTTATTGTCATACTTTTATTGAACATTCGCAGGATTATATTTCACTGTTATTTAAAAATTCAGATAATATTCATTGTTAGTATTTATTATATCGAAATATACATTTGCCATTATTTGTATTTTAATTGGTGTAATGATACCATTATTAATCTGTTGGCATTATTAATAAAGCAAAAAAAAAAAAAAAGCAAACTATATAGCCTACATATTTAAAAGAAACTTGTCAGATTGTGGATTTATAGATGTAAAGACAGATGTAGCTGTACTTCTATCATTCCCACATTATTTTAATTACCTTATTTTTATCTGTACAGTAGACTGATAATTTCAGTGAATTGGACCATTGGAGGTGGGGGGGGGGAATATTAACTTATTCTTTTTTTAAAAAAATATTTTTTAACATGAATAATCTTTTTTGTACAAAAGAAAACACAAAGAACCTCAGGTTCACCTTTCAGGCTCAAAAATTGGAGAAAGTAAAAAGCAAAATAATTTTAGGAATTTAACAAATGCAATTGCAGGAAGAAAATGCTTCCGATGCTCTGTGGAAATGTCACAAATGGATTATTTGTTTTAGGATTATTTTATTATTAACACTTGAAATGGAATTGAGGGTGTCTAATTTGGACTTTATTTCCTTCTTGAAGAATCAGAATCAGGTAATAAGTAGCAGTTCTTAAAAAAATCACTTGGCTATAACAAGCATGAATTTCTTGTATGAGATCAACGATAATAAAAAAGTCAGAAAGACTTAGCATTGCTCTTCTCCTACAATGTCTCTGAGTTCTGTTTCTTAACCACATGTAACATGCAAGTTCAATGTAATCGTTGAATTTCAGGTGTCCAACTTTTTCAAGGAACTTTGGGCAAAGGATATAATCCTGATTTAATGAATGTGCAGTTGTGCACGGTTTCAGATCTGAGGGCAGAAAAGGAGCTTAGAGTACACAGAAAATATATTTGGTTTAAGGAGCTGCAATTATCTCCTGTCTCCTCTGTCATGTGTACTTCAACTAATGAATGTTTTGACTCTAAATCATTGCTCAGCTCCAAGAATTTTTACCAGGATCATCATCCATTTATTTAGATGTTTATCTTATGCAGGGCTCCCTCCTCCTCCCATTTCCCCAAACAAAAATCCTGAGCCATAGGTTGTGTCGAGAGAGAATGGCTTATTGGCATAGTTATTGTTCCTTTAACATCATGATGAACAAATGGTAATTTAGGTGTCATTTAATGATTTGAATGTTGGCCACTTGGGTTCATTGTTACAATGGAATTCACATGGTACCTTAGCACAGAGTTCCCCAACCTTTCCATCTTTTTGGACTTTCGGGGAGGGGAAGAGAGAGGGGATAGTTTTGCATAAGCAATAGGCAGGCACACACATGTGCTTCCCCGCTGCTTGCACAAGTGGGGATGCACACATAGGTGCTTGCCCACCAGTTCTGCGTCCTGGTTATGAATAACTCAAGACCCGGTAGTGGGCAATGGCCCAGGGATTGGGGACCCGTGTCTTAGCAAATCCCTTCTGAGTACATGATATGGCAAATGGCCCTAGGATGATGGTAATCTTCTATTTTCCAAATATGACAGAAAGACTTGTGACAATCAAGTCAAGACAACCATTCAAGTGGTTCTACAACTTTGTTCTCTCTATGCTCTTTCAGTATTTGGAAAATAGGAGATATGCTACAGGCCACAATTTCATTGGGATTGCAAAAATAATTTTTCAATTCAAAATGAACAAAGTCCCCTAGGAAGCCTTTTTTTCTTGGTACTGCCAATAATACAGAGGTTTGAGGAGTAAAAGCCCCAGTGGAGGTGTGGCATCTTGGATGTGGTTAATTAATTAGACATATCCCACCTCCTCCCCATGCATACTTTCCTCTCCATTTTGGTTAATTGAATTTTAACTGAATTTTAATGCATGGTTTTTATTTATTGTTTTATATTGTAGTGTAATTGTATGACTGTAACCACCTGGAGTCGGATCAGTGAGATGGGCAGCAGAGAAACTTAATGATTTTAATAATAAATAAATAATTTCTAGGTAGTACAAGAGTTGTGAGACTATGTTTTGTCATTCAGCTTCCTCTTGAGATTTATTTCATTGGAAATCTATAAGGAAACAAGGATGAAGTCATCCTCTGATTTGGATTCAAATCAGAAAACTCTGTAGGTAGCATAATTTAAAAACAAAAATATGTAAATTTAATCCCACATGAATATGTTATCAGGTCTCTATATTATTCTGAACATTGGACCTTTTGAAAGAATCCTGTTTGAAAGATTTCAAAGGGAGACTGGGGGAATAAATCTGTTTCTCTCCTAATTTCTGTGATAGGCTTTTATTCATTCAGGGATCAGCTTCATGTAGAAATAGAGATTTTAACTAAAAACAACTTTGGAAAACAACACAATATTTTTAGGTTCATTCATGGCCAAATCTAGAAAAGAGCAAAACAAACAACTGGCTAAATCTATTGCTTGAATGTGGGGGCAGAAGGATGATTTCTGAGAAACAGTGTAATAGTATGTTCTGTCACTGAGTATGACAGATGTCACTGGATAAAAAATAATGATAAGTGAAGAATGGCCTTTGTTTTAGATAATGTAATAGCTAAATAAGATGGAGATAGAAGATCGTCCTACAGGAACATACAAAAATTAATGTATGGAGATGTTTTCACAAATTTTATACATATAACATGCATACTTAAATCAAGTCCAGAAATGACTATTCAAAAAAATTAAGATTTTAGCTTTTAAATCAATTGCTGACTACCTTCAGGGGGCAAATTTGCATTACCACTCTAGAATATTTTTTCTAGCGTAGCAGATTGAAATATGGTCATGCTCTGCCATACAAAGAAATAGTGAACAAAGAAAAGAATGTTCTGTCAATGGAAGAAAATAAACCAGAGAAGATTCATGCGAACAATAGATCTTCAGGTTATTACTAAGGGAAACTCATAAGCATCTCTGAAATATAACCCAGAAGGAACAGTATGGAGTATTCCAAGAACAAATTCCCCTCAAGATTAATCCCATTTCACCTGTTATACTGGATCTCACAGTGGCCAACAGGATGTATTTGGGAAGCTAACAAGACTGGACTGTACCAAAATAAACTTTTGCACTGTAGCTTTCTAACAATCAGCTCACATTGCCAGGAGTTTGATTCCTTCAATCCTGACTGGCTCATGGTTGACTCAGCCTTCCATCCTTCTGAGGTCAGTAAAATGAGGACCCAGATTGTTGGGGGCGATATGCTGACTCTGTAAGTCTCTTAGAGAGGGCTTTAGAGCATTGTAAAGCGCTATATAAGCCTAAGTGCTATATATAGCTCCAGCCGATAGTAAAGAGGTGGTAAACAGCCAGTAGTATTTTAGCAGCCACTGATAGCCTGGCTGTACATAAATCTGTTCGGCTCTTTTAAAATTATGCAAATTGTTCCCTCCATTGCTGACAGACGATTTCATAATAATACCCTCTGTGACAAAGTACATTAAACCTTAATTTAGAAGACATCTGTTTAATGGACTCTAGATAGCTCAGAGACATTTTTCACCTGGACTTCAACCTCATTTGATAATAATACATATTCAAGTGTAACAGACACTGTCTGCCCCAGAACAGTCTATTAAACTTAGGTTTTGCCACATTTTGTCTAGTCTGGAACTCTATCCGTTATGTTTATTGTAAGGAGAGGAAAATATCAAACTGCTATTTAAGAAAGGCAAAACATTAATGCAGTTATTCAGAGCTTATTACATTATTTTTTGTCAAATATTGTGAAATTATTTAGTACGGAAGTACGTTTACATAAAAACATGAGGAGAAGAGAGAAGGGGAGGGAAAGAAAAGAGAGGGGAGAGGAGAGAGGAGAAAGAACTGGGAGAGGAGGAGATTTTCATCCCTAAGTGTAGATTGGAGATAAGGAGCATTAGCCTAATTTCAAAATTACACCAAAAGAGAGATTAACTCCTATCTCTGGAGTGATCTATGTGATCTCCAGCGTTTGATGTACTGAGACAAAGTAAAACAAGCTGTTAAAAAACATCTCAGAAATAGGAAAAAGTAAAAGAATGGGTGCTCTCATCCTTTATGGCTCTGGTTCTTCCTGTCACTTGTTTCAGTCCTGCCCAATGCTGGTATGTAGTCAAATCCTTCACAGATGACTGCCATGAAAATGGAGTTCTCAGTGAAGCGAAGTTTCTCACCCATATTCTAGACAATGGGAGAACTAAACCAAATATGTTTGCCGAGTTTGCAAGGCAATTTATAAAATTTACTTTTCAGCAGCAAATTGTCAATTCATTTTGCACAATGCCACTGAAAGACATTGACAATGACATTGCTTGCATTTTCATCCTTTACTACAGCCAGAAATAAATTTCCTGTATTTCTACAAATGTAAACACTTCTCAGCTACCTAGGCTCTGACTGTGCCTAAATGTTCCTTTCACTGTGATCTTGTTAAAGCTGTCAACAATTTGTCTTTCACTTACAATTCATTATAAATGGACTTTGCTCCCAGAAGCACCTTTTTCTGGTTCACCTCTTTCCCTTCCCTTCCTCATACAAGTTGAACAACTGCAAATCTTACCATGCTCACCTCGAAAGCCAAACATAATTTAGCTTTTTTGAAGTTTATCAGTGCTCGGCAACAGACTTTAAACTGTAATAATCTGCATAACAGACTGTAAAGTTAGTAGTAGCCAGGTTTGAAAGTCAATAACAAAGTCTACATTCAACAACTGGTTTAGGATTATTGAAATTAAGATACAATTACAGTAAAAGCATAGAATATAAGAAGCATGAACAGACAAAAGCAGTGAAAGATAAAATGAAATGACTATAAATCGACTTCTTTGGCATCAGCAAATTGAGATGGAATGGGATGGAACACCTTTAGTCAAAACCTCCTATAGTTTATTACTCAAGACATGAAAAATGAAGAAGAAATAGTTTTATGCTTATGAAGAGTATAGCAAGAAGAATACCTGACTACATGCAATCAATGACCAAATAATATATAGTAGACTTTATGGACAATCTTTTTATATGACGATCATACAAGTTTATACTCCAACCACCGAAGCACAGGGTGAAAGCAATGCTCCTCTATGACCAAGTTCAATTTGAAATCTACAGAGCATGAGTTTCTTGTGATTAGAGACTGGAATACCAAAGTTAGAAAGAGGAAACAGGAAAATATAGTTGGATTGTATGACTTAGAAAACTGAAATGAAGCAAGAGGCCAATTTATTAATTTCTGCCACTCCAATGATTCATAGCTAACCCTGTCTTCAAGCAAACAAAATGAGTCAAGTTTGTAACCAAGCTATACCAGCAAATCTGGTAAACAGTTGTATAATATGCTTAATTCCACATGCTAGCAAAATAATGTTTAGGATCATCCAATGCAGATGGGAGCCTTATGTGGAAAAAGAGATCCCCTATTTTTAGGCTGCTTTTAGGAATGGAGCATAAGATGTTATTGTTAATGCAAAATGGATAATTGAGAAAGCCAAAGAATATCAAAAAGAAGTCAACCTTTGTTTCATTGGTTATAGAAAAGCCTCTGATTCTGTGGGAAGTACTCAGGAAAATTGGAAATTTTAGAATATCTCATTGTCCTCATCAGAAACTTATGTACAGGTCAGGAAGTCACAGTCTGGACAGAATTTGGTAAAACAGAATGATTCCATATTGGTAAAGGAATGTAACATGCAGGGATGGGATTCAAATTTTATAACAACCGGTTTTGAGGGCATGGCCAGGTGGCTAGGTGGGCATGGTCATGTGACTGGGTGGGCATGGCTTTTTGGCACATGCTCTGTTTTGGGGCCTTCTGGGCCTCAGGGAAGCCTCCTGGAGAGCGTTTTTGCTCCCAGGAGGTTTCCCTGAGGCCCAGGAAGGCAAAAAATGGAGGGGAGTGCATCACCCCCCATCACCTCCATTTTTTGGCTTCCTGGGCCTCAGGGAAACCTCCTGGGTGAAGTAGTAAGTAAGCGAGGGGAATTCCGGCACAGCTGATCATAGGAACAGCTGATCATCATGAGGGAAAAAAAAGAAATACCTTAAGGAGTGACTGGGCAGGGAAGAATGCAGTCAGCGATGTTGGGCATGTGCGCAATGTTGCGCATGCATGATAAGGACTGACGGGGCAGGGAGGGCAGGGGCAGGTGCAGAGGGGAAGGGTCAGCCAGGAGCACGATTTGCCAGTTCTCCAAACTGCGCATAATCATAACAACCCGTTCTATAGAACCAATCCGAACCAGTAGAATCCTACCCCTGGTGACATGGCTTAATATTCTCCATTTATTTATTCAAACTATATGTGGAATATGTATTAGGGGAAACTGAATTGGAAGAAAATGAGTAAGGTTTTAAAACTGGAAGAAGAAACATCAATACCCTGCACTATGCTGATGATATTACCCTGATAGCTAAAAATGCAAAGGATTTGCAAGCCAAAGTGCTAAAAATCAAAGAATATGGCAAAATTAAAATTAAAATTATGGTAAATATAAAAAGACCAAACTAATGACAATAGATAGAACAACCAACCTTAGAACTGACTATGAAGATATCAAAGTAATGGATAGGTTCTGCTTTTTAGAATGAACCATTAACAGTAAAGAAACAAGCAATCAAGAAATACTGCATTCCAATACTCAGAAAAGTAGTCATGAAGATCTTGGAAAAGATACTCAAATGCCATGACTGATATCTGCAAAGATCTGAATCATACAAGCATAGTATTCTCTGTGACACAAGTTGGACTTTAAAGAACCGGGATAGGAAGACTATTGAGACCTTTGAACTTTAGTGTTGGAGAAGATTCCTGAGAATACTATGGACAGTCAAGAAAACAAACTGATGGATCATTGAAAAAATCAACCCAGAGTTTTCACTCAAAGCATAAAAGACCAGACTCAACTTATTCTACTGTGGACACACTATGCGAAGACCAAGCTCTCTGGAAAAGTCCTTAATGCTGGGGAAAGTGGAAGGAAAGAGAAGAACAAGTTGACAGTGATGATGAGTGGAGAAGACCTATCTATGTGGTCACTAGGAATCAAATATGACTTGATGGCATTCAACTAATGCGAATTTCTCAGCCTCTAATAAATATAGAATTTTATATCCTACCCAAGGGAATCACTACATTTTTTCTTTCTTCTCTTTTTTTAAAAAGTCAGAATTAATGAATTTTCTATCCAATTAAATAACAGTTATCAAAAGAAACGCAGAACTTTTTGGCACAGGTCCTAATTAGAAATGCTTTGGAAATTATTGCTTTACTGGAACAATCTATTCTATTGAGTTATGTGTGCTAATACCTTCATTTCAGAACAGTGAGGGAAAGTAAGAGATGAGGTAAACCTTGGCTACAGAGAGAAAAAAAAAACCATGGAGAAAAGCAGAAGACAAGAAATATAGAAATAAAGGGTATACTTACACTGCAAAGAAGTGTAGTTCATTACTATTTCCCACTAAGTGAGAATAAAATCCTCTTAGCGAACAGAAGCAGCTACAGGATTAGAGTTTTTTGTCAAAATGACAAAAGCAGCATCACACTTTTGTGATAGAGACTGTCCCTTTGCATGCAAGAACACATGAAGAAAAGAAGTTGTATTGCATTGCACCCATAGTGATACTATGTTCATTGTTTTGTCATCCTTGACCTTTGACCACTCACCAACGGTTGGTGAAGGAGACTTCTTTCTATCTCCAATTCTGTATTAACCTCTTTAAAGATCTTGAATTAATTAGGAAGTTACAGGTTGTGGTATCTTCCAGCCAGAAAGGCAATCAATCCATCACCCAGACTGAAATTAGACCTTTGAGCTATAGTTGCACTCTGTCTTCTTTACTAGAGTTATGCACTCTTAAAAAAAACACACAATTTGGCTCATAGCACCTCATTGCTACTCATTAAAGCACTCCAACTTCCTTTCAGGCTTCTAGAATAAAGATGTGGCTGATTTAACAAATCAATTAATATTAACAAGACTCTTAAAGCAGTTATGTAGAAGGCTGAAAAAAGTCACACAGTTCTAGAAACAGCACAGATGTGTAGTGCAGTGCACAAGGATCAAAGCAAGTAAAATATTTTCAAACCCTGCACACTTCTTTTTTGTATTTCCTTTAACATCCTTTAGGAAGTTTATGATCAAGTCTGCTATAAACCATTCCATTGCCATTATCTAACTGTAAGCACAGCTGCCTGAGGACATAAAGGAGCAATTGGTGAAGAGATGCAAAATTTCAGAGAGAGTTTCCACCCAACTAACCTAGAGCTGAATTGGTTACACTAATTAGGTGGATCCAGAACTATTACCATCTTCCTGGTATGGTACAGAAAGCAGGAGGAGAGAAGAGGAATAGACATGGAGCAGAAATAGAAGAGAAATGGCTAGCGAGCCAAGATGAAATTAAATAATAGTGGATTCTTGAACAGATGCAGGTTTCAGATTGATTTAAGAATCCCAAAGAGGAGTCGGCATAGAGATCATTATGCCAGAAGGATAACTACATGGTGTGGGATCTGTCTCCTGGTACTGAGATTCAGAGAGAGAAGAGGCTCTAGAGATACTGAAAAGAAGATTGATGGTTGCCAGCTAAGCTTTACCTGAAAGCTTTGATTCACTCTTTGGGAAATTTAATTATAGCTATATACTTTTAGGATAGGATGCTGCCACATTAGCAGAAGCAGTTCGGTTAGGCAGGGCACTTATCTTGGAACAGAAAATTGCATGGACGATACAATTAGGTCATAAAGCAATTTACCACATTTCTTTAAAGGCAGAAGCCAGAAAGAGGGTGGGAGCTGAAGTTAATAATCCTTGTCTAGTTAATTAACTGAAAACAATCGATCAGATAAATTAATGTTTTGTACTCATGAAATACTACAAATAAAAAACAAATTGACTTGGTTCACAAGAAGTTTCTTGTGTGCTTGGGTCTGTTCAATCCTAAAAGTTCACAATATTCACAGCAGCGTTGAGTATCCAAGCTGAATTCCATCCAGCATCTAAGACAAAAATATTTGTTTCGCTTTAGATCTTTTCCTGCCAGGATAATTAAATTATGGCAGGACATATTCTCTAGTAGTAATTAAGAAGTACACAATATGGATTCTAATCTAAATATTGTGTGAATTATTTTAAAAAATGATTCTCATAATGACATTCTATCACTGCATTTTAGGAACTGGATAATTTTTAAAACTTGTTATAAATGCATCCAAAGAAGTAGTAACTCTTACTAATATTCAAATGACCAAACCTATGGTAAATATCATTGTATCCACTGCAGACCCCGAGAACAAATATCGAGGGTATCTTTAAATGCAGGAGGATAAACTGATTAGTGTGGCCCGGAATCTCTGGGAGTTGGATGGCATATATTGTTACTAAATTATTATTGTTAATATTAAATCCAAGAGGTAATTTTCAATTATGCAATTTTTAAATCAGGACCATTTGTTAGGTTTCTTTAAGAAACTTAACTATATTGGTTTACCATATATGGGCTGCAAGTCAGAAATGACTCAGCATTATTTTGTAGCCACGATGCTGATTGGCTACAGGAAACAGGAGTGCTGTATAGTAAGAAGCCAGAGAGCACATGGCTAGAGTGTCTGTTAGAGTGCTGTTTGTCTGTTGGAATGCTGCTACTGGTTTGCTAGGCTTCTACTATGCTACTCTGCTACTTGGCAAGTATCTTCAATTCTGTAACTATATTTCTCCATTGATGCATGGATGTATTGAAAATGATGTATTGCTGTTATATCTACTGAACAAGAATGGTTAGTAATCTAATCTACTGATGGATGAACTGTGTATGATATTGGATTGAAACATGGACTGTGCTTATATCACTGTATATAAAGACATTGCACTTCAACTGCTGTGCTTGTGTGGTTCTATACTCACTGCTACAATCTGAACACTACTTCCATCTGCTGTATTAATCCTTGATACCAAGGATACTCTGCTAAATACTTAACACCATTGATGTCAGATAAAAACACATCTATTATTGGTTCATCATAGTGTTCTTAATTTAATAAAACTCATGGTTAACTAAGACAAATTTAAAAAGAAACAATGTCTTTAGAAAATCAGCAGGTTTGGCAGCTTTTTTTAAAAAGTCAGGTATTTATCTTTTCGCTTCAGAAAACCACAAAAAATAACTACAATGCTGTGAATAATCTTGAAACTTCAAAGCCTACATGCCCAATGTAATGTTTTAAGGTCATTAAACTACAGAGCTACTATAATGAAAGTCAATAATTACCCAAACTCTTTAAGACCAAAGCCAAACATTTTGTGTATGATTAACAATAACAAACCCCTCCTCACAAACAGAATCCTTTTTTTCCAACTTCAGTAGCTACTTGTTAGTACACTGAGCTCACACTGAACATTACTGTCTTCCAGAGAAGAGGACGACAGTATTCTCTGTATGCTTCAGCAACAAATTTGGCTTTTCACATTATAGTTTATATTGGATTCAAGAAAAAGAAACTGTAGGAAGTGAACCTATTTGTGTTGCCTCCTCATAGAGAGAGTTCCAGGACTGGATAGATCTTTCTTTCTCCCATAATCCTTGTGCTACTTCCTGTGTTGCTGCAAATGTTTCTAAACATCTAACTGGCCAGAGCTGGTGGGAATTATAGTCCAAATTATCTATGCAAGGGTCCTCTTTGTAGACTTCAGTTCAGCATTCAATACCATTATTCCAGACACTCTTCTAAGTAAATTAAACCAACTAGTGGTATCTCAACACACTTTAAGTGGATCATAAGCTTCCTAACAGACAGGAAGCAGCAGGTAAAGCTAGAAAGAATCACATCTGATACCTATACAATCAGCACAGGGCCTCCCCAAGGCTGCGTGCTTTCTCCACTTTTCTTCTCCCTATATACCAATGACTGTATCTCAAATGATCTATCTGTTAAAATACTGAAGTTTGCTGATGATACAACAGTGATTGGTCTCATTCAAGACAACGACCAATCTTCATACAGACAGGAGGTTATACAACTTGCCTTATGGTGTAACCGGAACAATCTGGAACTGAACACACTCAAAACCATAGAAATGGTGGTAGACTTTAGAAGAAACCCTCCCGTACTATCACCTGTTACAATACTAGACAACACAGTATCAACAGTAGAGACCTTCAAATTTCTAGGTTTTACTATATCACATGACCTAAAGTGGACACCTAACATCAAAAACGTCATCAAAAAAGCACAACAAAGAATGTTCTTTATGTGCCAACTCAGAAAGCTCAAATTGCCCAAGGAGCTGCTGATACAGTTCTATAGAAGAATTATTGAGTCTGTCATCTGCACCTCTATAACTGGTTTGGTTCTGCAACCCAACAGGACAGACACAAAGGATAATTAGGACTGCAGGATAATTAGGACTGCAGAAAAAACAATTACTCAAAGGATAATTAGGACTGCAGAAAAAACAATTACTATCAACCTGCCTTCAATCAAGGACCTGTACACTGCACGAGTCAGAAAGAGGGCTGTGAAAATATTTACAGACCCTCACATCCTGGATATAAACTGTTTCAACTCCTTCCCTCAAAATGACACCATAGAGCACTGCACACCAGAACAACCAGACACAAGAACAGTTTTTTCTCGAAAGCCATCACTCTGCTAAACAAATAATTCCCTCAACCTTGTTCAACTATTACAAAGTCTGCACTACTATTACTGTTAATCTCCTCATCATTCCTTATCACCCATCCCCTCCCACTTGTGATTGTAAGACTGTAACTTTGTCACTTGTATCCTTATGATTTATATTGACTGTTTCCTAGTACGATTTGATTGCTGATTGTACCCTATGACTATCATTAAGTGTTGTATGTTATGATTCTTGATTCTTAACAAAAGTATGTTTTCTTTTATGTATACTGAGAGTATTTACACCAAGACAAATTCCTTGTGTGTCCAATCACACTTGGCCAATAAAGTATTCTATTCTATTCTATTCTGTTCTGTTCTATTCTATTCTATTCTATTCTATTCTATTCTATTCTATTCTATTCTATTCTATTCTATTCTATTCTATTCTATTCTATTCTATTCTATTCTATTCTAACAAGGTCAGTTTGCCTACCTCTGAGTTCAATAGACTGCTATACAAATTTATTTCCCACTTGCTATCCATGAAAACCAAGAACCAAGAACCTTTTCTAATTGAAAGGAAAGTTATATATGACCTTATATAAAGTTGCAAGAGACAATTTATGCCACTCAGAGCAAGATCTTTGCTCAGTGCTGCTTTCTTAATACATAATTTAGTTGTAGTGCTATTATCTGCAATGACATATAAGTAAGTCAAGGTAGTAGCTCTTAAGTTATAGTCCATTATCCCAAAATAAGAACCAGATAATAGCAGTGAGCTGCATTTGGAACAAGAGAAAGAATAACAGGAAAAGAATTTGCATAAAATGACTAAAAAAACCCTTCTGGGTGGTAAGAAAAGGAATTTGACATTGCTGAAAGCACGTAAAGATGACAACAATCCTAAAAATGGTCCCTAGGATATGCAGCAAAATTAGCCACAATTTAATTCTTCATTTGCTCTCACCCTATAGACAGACTCTTGCCAAATTAAACCTATATCATTCTAATCCAACAGATGTACCTGGGAAATTCTGGGAAATGGCTATGCTAAATCTCTTCCTCAGACTCCAATCCAGCTCTGGGCTATGTTGGCTCTTGTCTCATCCCCTTCCTTGGAATATGCTCTCTTCTTCCTGGGAAAGTGCTATTTCATGGTACTACATCATGCCACCTCCTCCTTCGGAGACATAATCCATCACACATACAGTTGACAGTCTATGATTGAATTAAAATCTGGCTGCCCAACTTCTTTCCGCTTCCAATACTGTAGATCTTTAAAGAGTTTTCATTGTTGCCATTTAGTTACTGGGCTAACTTCAAAAGGCTTGTTTTAATTTTTGAAGCTTTAAGTCCACATGGGGGTTGGAGGGATTTTCCAAGAACTTCATTGGCTTTTCCTGGATCTAGACATGCCAGGAAATACAGCAGTTCAAAACAAGAAGAAACCATGCCAAATATATATTGAAGTCCATATGTATGGTAAAGTAAGATAGGCCACAGCTAATGGCTGAAAGCAGTATTATGCAAAAACAATTGAAGCTACAATCTTCCTACACCACCTTATCAAATACACAATGCCTGTTGAGGGAAGCAGTTCCTTAGTTTTCTAATTGTTATTGCACAACATTTATACTTATCTTTACCATGTGATTTGCAATATGGATTCTGCTTTACAGACCATAACCCATTTTAATTAATATTGTTGATGCAAAGATGTGAAACAAACATCTTATGCTGCTATATATCATCTTGTGGGAGAAGGCAGAAAGAACATAGTAAAAACTAGTCCTACATTTACCAAAGTTTGGTTGCAATAGATAAAATTTGATCCAGATATCTCCTTGAAGCGGTGGACAACTCAATTGCCTCCAAAAGATTTTTGACGTGGAAGTTAAATTTGAATTAACTTCATCTTAATGCTATGATATCCACAATGATTTATGTCATTTTGAACATGATGAAAGCATTGTCATTTGTCAAACAGGTGTAACATATAGACACATGTGTGTATGTGTTGTATGTTTTCCAGTGTGGTATTTTGATAGTATTCTTACCTGGAACTCTTTTGGCCCAGTTGATCATATGAACCAATTCTCGATCAGCAAGGTTGGTCAATAACGTCATCATTGAAGCTTCATTGAAGGGTCTGTTAGGATCATATTCTGAATAGACAATAGGAGGTTCTGCCTCTAGCAAAGCGGAAACCATCTGATCTGCAGAGAGGGAGAGGGCTGGGCTGTTTTTTTTACTATGTTTGATCATTAACGGACTGGGCCAGAGATTTGGGCCCCTTGCCTCTGCTACTGTGCCTATGTTTCTGCTATCATGTTCTTCTCTTTGACGTTTGTGCTTCAGTATTCGGCCACCTCTGCGATCTTTTCGAATTCCTGGAAGAAGATATAAATGCAAATAATACATATTATCCACTGACTTCTCTAATGTAACAGCATTGAAACGTAAGTTTGGAAACTATGTCATGTTTATTTAAGCAGTCCTCAGAAATGAGACAGCCTGCAATTAATAACAGTCTGTTCATAGCATCAAATCTTACAAAACTATCAGCATCTTGATCAGGAGTCCCCAAACTTGGCAACTTTAAGACTTGTGGACTTCAACTCCCAGAATTCTCCAGTCATAGCTGGCAGGAGAATTCGGGGAGTTGAAGTCCACAAGTCTTAAAGTTGTCGAGTTTGGAGACCTCTGATCTTGATTATAGAATGCAACAAGCAACAATCAGAAATCAAATATAGACATTAAAAACCAAACAAAAGGAGAGAAAACAGCAGGAAAGGAAATTCCAGAAGAGAGTAATGAAAAAGGAGGGGGATAGAAATTGGAGTGATAAAAAGTGGGTAAGAATGAAATAGGACCTGGAAAGAAAGAAATATGGCAAGCACATAAAAATGAAATGGAATTGTTTAATTAAAAGACACAGAGATAATGGTTGATTGAAATTTAAAAGAAGGGGACTCTGCAAGTGTATAAGGCAGTGGTGGCTAACCTTTTTGGGCTCCTGTGCCAAAAATTGTGTATGCGCTTGCATGCTCGCGCTCACGTGCCAGCATCCAGAAGGCAATGTGCACCCTCCCACGCTCCCTACCCATGCACATGCAATCCACCCACCCGCCACTGCCCCCTTACCTGCATTGTGCCTCACAGCTGATTTTCGGCTGGTTTGAGGCCTTTTTTGGTCTCCCAAAAGCTTGAGGAAGGCTTCTGCAGGCTTCTGTAAGCTTTTTAGGCCGAAAACTAGCCCCGTTTCATCACTTCCTCTTTTTCCGAAAATACTGGAAATGACAAAACGGGGCTAGTTTTTGGCCTACAATGCTTGCAGAAGCCTTCCTCAAGCCAGCTGAAAATCAGCTGTGAGGCATGCACCTGTGCAGTGAGGTAGGTTTGCCTGCAGCTCATGTGCTGGCATGCATGCCATAGGTTCGCCACCATGGGTAGAAGGATTAGTTTAAATAAATAAGAAATAGTAAGTTTGTTCAGAAAATAGTGGAATATATATTATTAAGATGGGAGATAGGGACTGATATTGTTCTATTATTGTAGTGTTCGTTTGTTTTTTTCTTTTTTTTTATTGTATGAAATTAAGAGAGGTAACCAGAATAAAGATATTAACAATACTAAATGAATTAATAAGCTATGGCAAACAGAGAAGAAGCAATGTTAAAGGGAAAACAATATTAGTTCTTATGAAATGAAGGGATTAATTATGTTGTTATGTTTATAATTTTTTTAACTTGGATATATCTTTTATGTAATAAGAAAGGAAACTTGCAAACCCAGGCTTAAAAGAAACATCTATAATGTAGTAATTAATAGAAAGTTATTATTGTGTTTGTGTAGAAAGTTTAATATTGTGTATTATTGTGTTTCTTTTTCTTTTTTTAAAGTATTAACTCAGAATCAAACTTTGGGAATCTTAGGGGAGAATTAATTATGTGATATGTTAACCACAGGGATGGCAGTTTGAAATTGGCAATAATAGGGGGTGTTGCTTTGTTGTTGTTGTTGTTGTTTTAATAAAGTTTTATTTGAGTTTTCACAAAAAAAATCAATTAAAACATCTTTTTTGAGAATAGCATGGTCCCAGGTTATCACTTCTCTATACAGACACAAACTCAATTTCATATTCATCTTTATATTCTATTCCATATCTTCTTACTATTTAAACTTTTCTCCATAACTTTAATTTACTCAATGTTCTTAATTATCACATATCTAAATCCAATTATATATCTTTTTTTAAAATTCCAATGTCTTTCTACTCATTGTATTTATACTTTATCTGCCTGTTCAAATTTCATGTCATCTTTTATCATTAAACAAATTTTAAAATATGACATCTTTATATCTCTTAAAATACACATTATATTCTTTAAACAAAAATATATATAACAATAGTAGATAAGATACTGATTCCCCTCCAATTTGATTCTATCATCAATATTAGTTTATTTCCAATTATCTCACATCCAAATTCAATTATATGTCTTTTTGCAAATCTTTATATCTTTCTATTCATCACATTTACATTTTTATCTGACCTGTTTTGATTTCATATTGTCTTTTCTCATTAGACAAATTTTCCCCTGTAATTAGTAATTGGAGTATGACACCTTTATATCTTTAAATTTTATCCATTCAACTCTTATTTAAACTTCAATTTATGCCTTTAGAGTTATAACATTCTGTATAATACATAATTTCCAATCGAATTCTGCTTGGTACATTCTTAAAATACACACTATGTTCTTTAAAGAAAAGAAATATATATATATAGCAATAATAGATACAACACTCATTCCTTTCCAATTCAATTCTATTAATATCAATTACAGTCATACTTCCTTGGGAACACTTATAAGCAATTATCTCATATCTAAAATCAATTATATTTATACTTTTATCTATAAACTTTTCATGGTTAATCAAAGTGTTCCCCTCCTTTCCTAATTCCATTCTCTCTTATTCCATTTACTTATTAATGAACATTCCATTGCATTAAAATAAGTATTTCATCCATCATTTTAATCACACATTTTCTCATATTTTCTAAAAATTTATTTCTATTTCTAACATAACAGTACTACTATATGTACCTTTGCAGAATCCTTTTTTCTATTAAATTCTCACCCATTATCTCTAAATAGGCTTATTATTCCAATTCTTATGCCTTTTCCTGTTTCTCTATATCCTGTTTCTGTCTTTTATAGCTTCTTTCCCTTTCCTTCTTCCCCCTCATCTTCTCCCTCTCTTTTTTGCCCCCGTGTCTCTCTACTTCTAATTCTCTCTTCTGTAATCCTCTCTTCTGTTGCTTAGTATTGTAATTATTTTTCAAACTATTTTTTTTGGTTGTTTTTTTAAGTCCTAAACTTTCCATTCTCTTTCCCAACTTTCCCTTTTCCCCCTCACACAAGGTATTTGATCATTAAAGATGGCTTCTTCTTTGTCCCGATCTTCTTGCTCCATAAGTATTTTTTGTTGTTTCTCATAGTTCAGCATCTCCATTTCTAAAAATTGAAATATGAGGCCAAAAGAACCCCTTCCTTCTAATGCATCTTCTTTGTATTTTTTAAGTTCCATTTTCAGTACTTCCCAGAGTGTTGCCATTTTAAACACTTTTAAACAACCACCCAATTAATTTTAATCATTTAAATCCAATAGCCAAAAATGCAAAAATCACCAAATAATCCAAATAATCCAAAGCTGTTTCTTCTTGCTTCTTTTTTCACTTTCTCTTCCTGAGGGCTCTATTATTTTGTTGCAAAGTTTCAGTTAGAATGTATCTTTTAGGAATTTTGTTAAAGTTTCGCTGTGAATTCTTTTTAATTCCAGACGTCTCCTCCATTTTCCAGATCCCGCCTTATTCTTATTCTTGCTTTTTCTCTCCTTTTCCTTCTTTTAAATATTTAAGTATCCTAGAATCTTTATCTTTTATCCCTTTGACATTTTATTTCCAGCTTAATTGCCTATTATTGTCAAAGCAGATTTTCCCCCCCACTTTCTCTTAACTGTCAGTATAAGGAAAGAAGGGAGAGAAAAAAAAATCAAATCATTTCCTTTCGTCTTTCCTTCGCTGCTTCCGAATCTTCCTTGGGAACAAGTTAATTTTTTATAATTAAAATTCCAGGGTATCTTAGGTTCTTGCTTTTCAATTCAACCCGGTCAGCCAAAACTTTCTCTTCTTATCTTCCTCCTGCACATTCTTTTCTGGTTGAGCTCTTCTTTGTGGTGGCTTTTTCTAGCCACCACTACAACCGCCTTTGGGAAAGGGAGTAAAGATCAGCTGGGGAGGGGAGATGCGGCTCTCCTCGACCCTGCTGACAGTCTCCCCCTTCTTCACCACCTCTACAGGGTGGCTTAGCCCTGAAACCAGCTGGCTCGGGGCACTCCAGCGACAAGCACAGACAGAAACTGTGCACAATCGTGGATTTCTGACTGTCTCTGAAGAAACTCAAACAGGAAGTTGTTGTTGTTTTTTCTATGTTGGAAATGTGTGAATTTTTGGAATGATGAATTAAGTATAGCTAAGTAAATTGCAGATCTGACAGAAAAGAATATAAAATACAATGAATATGAAGATATATAATGATGCACTAAGGATTCTAAGAAATTGATTAAGCAATGTTTTGGAAAATTCATGAAATAAGATGGAAAAAGCTTGATGATTAAAATTAAAGAAAATATATAAAGTAAGATTAAGACAAGTTATCATATGTGAAAGATGAGTAGGAAATGAAAGTCAAGTTTGTAATGGAAATGTGTTAACCTGGAATCATGCTGTTCACTGAAAAAACATTTTTTTTCTTTTGTAATATATGAAAATTGAATAAAACTTTTTCAAAAAAAGAAAGAAAGAAATCAAATATAGGCTACTAACCAGAGGTGGTATTCAGCAAATTCTGACCAGTTCTGGAGAACCGGTAGTGAAAATTCTGAGTAGTTCAGAGAGCCAGCAAATACCACCTCTGACTAGCACTGCCTCCATCTATTCTCTGTCTCCCGAGTCCCAGCTGATTGGCTGGGTTTTCTTTTGTTGCCCTGCACAGAGGAATGGAGCTGGAAAGCAGGTTAGTGGGGTGGGGAGGAAATGGGGATTTTACAGTATCCTTCCCCTGCCCACCCATCAAGCCATGCTCACCAAGCTACATTCGCCAAGCCACGCCCACAGAACCGGTAATAGAAAAATTAGAATCCCATTACTGCTACTAACCTAGTTGAGCAAAAAGCATTTTATAGGAGAATTACACTACAATAATTGCAACATTGTAAAGTACTGTGAGGAGCCTAATGCTTTACAGCAGCGGTTGCCAACTGGTGGGCCTTGGAAAATTTTTGGTGGGCCACAGAAGAAATGGCCCCCAAAAGCAATTAATCTGGGCCACGCAGTTCTTGCACCTCCCGGCTCTCCGAGGGACCCTGGAGTCAGGCCCCTGAGATGCACGCGCCAACCAACTTCTATACCCGACGCCGGCGGCAAAAGCAGTTCCCTCCCCCAGCGCCCATCTGTCAGCTCTTCCCCATTAGTTCTCTAGCTTTGAATTGCTCCCATCTCTCTCTCTTTCCTCCCCCCCGCCCACGTGCAGGCAGGAAAGGAAAGGGAGATGGAGCCATGCACACCTTTCCCCTTTTCCAGCCCTTGCTGCCTCTCCCAACATTGAAGCCTTGGCGACGCAGGCAAAGCCGCCACAACAATAGTGTCCTGAGTTGCCTTAGCATGCTCGATTAGTTAAGAATCGCCCTACCCAGAGAAGGAAGTGGTGCTGGAGGAGGAGAAGGCAGTAGTGGAGAAGCAAGCAACTCAGGGCACTATCGCTGTGGCGTCTTTGCCTGCGTTTCTGAGACTTTGATGTTGGGAGAGGCAGCAAGGGCTGGAAAAGGGGAGGCTCCATCCTGCATGTGGGGGGGGGGAGGAAAGAAAGAGAGACGGGAGCAATTCAAAACTAGAGAACTAGTGGGGAGAGCTGACAGCAGGCGCTGAGAGAGGGGACTGTTGTTGCTGCCACCGCCGTGTGTGGGAGTGTGCATCTCAGGGACCTGAGCCGGGAGGCATGGGAACTGCAAATGGGAGCATTTGATTATTTCGAAGAACTCCTGGAATATGATAGGTTGGCGTTTTGTAAGTCTCAATGAAAAAGTGAGCTTTGTTTCATCTCCTTTCCTCCCCTGGTAATGCGAGAGATACTTTCTCTCTCCCCCGCCCCTCCCAAATAATCACTGGCTGTGGCTGGGTTCGGCAGCAAAGTGCTAAAGCAAGCGAAGTGCCCCCAGAGACACCTTTCCTTGCCTGTCTTCAGGTGGCACTGGAAGAGCACCCCCCACCCCAGATTTTCCTCAGCTGCAGATCTGAGCCTTTCAATCCTCCACCTGGGATCTGAAAGGAGCTCCCACTTTCTTCCCCTCCCGTTCCCCAATTAATCAATAAGTGCAGCAGTCCTTCTGCAGGCAGATGCCTGCTGAGAAGCTCCTGGAGTGGCAGCCAAGGGGCACTGCCCCCAAAGAGAGCAAAGCCCCCTTTTTGCCTCTGCTTCTCCCAGTGGCAGTTGCCCCCAGGCCCCTCAGCTCAGACACACACACACACACCGCCCGCTCTTCTGTCTCTTTGAAAAGTGCCAGTTGGGGGAAGGCTTCCAGCCCGGAACATTTTATTTTGTTATCATTAAGCATTTACATTTTTGTTATAATTAAATAAGTACATGTGTGTGTGTGTGTGTCTGTATCATGTATGTATGTGTGTTTGTATATATATATATATATATGTATATGTATGTATATGTATAAATTATATATATATAATTTATATTTAACATAAAAATATATTAAATATATTAGCTTTTTAAAAAAATTGTATTAGTGGTCCTCGGGATTTAAAAGTATGAGTTTGGTGGTCCCTGAGATCCAAAAGGTTGGCGACCCCTGGTTTACAGGAATAAAATGCCTTGGGCCAGTTCTGAAATAAATTATTTCATACAAGTTATGTGTTCATTCAACACCTCATAATGTAAGAGTCTACCCTAATTTTACAAACTATTCCTGGGATACCTGATCAAATCATCTCCTGTACAAAACATTAAAATAGTCATAGACAGCTAAGAATCAACATTCAAATATACTTTCTAATTATTTTCAACTTTATAACATTTGTTTTTTTTAGATAAGTCTTCTCTCAAATTATTCCTTGAATAGGAATAAGAGAACAATTTATAGGCCCGTGATGGCGAACCTATGGCACATGTACCACAGGTGGCATGCAGAGCCATTTGTGCCGGCACATGAGCCACAGGCAAACACTGTGCATGTATGTGCCTCACAGCTGATTTTTGGCCTGTTTGAGACCTTTTTCAGCCTCCCAGGGGCTTGAGGAAAGCCTTTGCAGGGCGAAAAATAGGCTTGATTCATCACTTCCTGTGTTTCCGGACATACCGGAAGTAATGAAACGGGCCCATTTTTTGGCCTGCAAAGGCTGCAGAAGCTTTCCTCAAGCCTTTGGGAGGCCAAAGATCAGCTGGGAGATGCAGTGGAGGTAAGGGGGTGGGGGGGATTGTGCAAACATGCACAGGGGGCGTAGGGGCAGCATGCATTGCCTTCTGGGTGCTGGCACTTGAGCGCAAGTGCACAAATGCATGCAGAATTTTTGGCACAGGAGCCCAAAAAGGTTAGCCACCACTGCTCTAGGCCTATTTCCTAAATGGAAAAGAACATCGTAGACCCAGACTCTGAAAGAAAAAATTACATTATTATCTGAGAACTTTCTCACAAGTGTAAATTTCATCCAGATTTCTTTCTTAAATGCTCAAACTAAGAAAACTTGTTTTATGATTCCTGGAGATCAGGCACAGAAGTTTTATTCAGGCTTGATATTATTTAGTTTCCAAGCTTTGGTATTATTTTAGAAAATATATTTGTAAGAAAACATATGCCCAAGATCAACAATGATTCGATTGTGACAGTCACAGATAGATAAACTAATATTTACTTAAAGTTACAAAGAAAGCAATTCTAAGCTGTATGCATGTCCTTTGATTGAATCATGAAAGATATAAAGTTGTGAATATCTTGTGAATATTGTGAAGATTGATCAGAATGTATTATTATTAATATTATTATTAATAATAATATTAGTAGTAGTACCAGTATTATTATTATTTTTTAGCTGCTGAACAGAAAGGCTGAAGATAAGTTTTTAAACCGGTGGGAAATTAAAGGTAAAGTGGAACACAGAGTTTTGTGATTATTTTGGTCAGAAGATTAGAAAAATATTGTGACAGATTCTTCCTGGGGAAAAATGGCAATTCTAAGAAAAGTTTTAGCCTTTCTAGAAGTAACTGAGAAAATATGGATGCTGGGTTAAAAAGCTGTATGACAAGAAGGAAATGAGCAAGGATGAAACTCTCCCACTTTCCTGTTTTATTCAAATATGAAGATAAAGTGTTTCTTGAATTGAGCCTGATTCCTAGTGGTTATATAGATGGGTCCCTGTAGTTTTCTTCAGCAATGATACAGAAATAGACTGCAATTGCATTCTGTGGGAAGTTGTTTACTTCCCAGCTCAATTTCTTTCTTAGGAAGTTGGGAATAAATAAATGGCATTTATTTACTTCCCCGTTCTGATAAATCTGTCAGCAAAGGTAGTCCATGGTGACGCAGTGGTTAGAGTGCAGTACTGCAGGCTACTTCTGCTGACTGCCGGCTGCCTGTAATTTGGCAGTTCAAATGTCACTAGGCTCAAGGTTGACTTAGCCTTCCATCCTTCTGAGGTGGGTAAAATGAAGACCCAAAATTATTGGGGGCAATATGCTGACTCTGTAAACCGCTGAGATAGGATTGTAAAGCACTGTAAAGTGGTATATAAGTCTAAGTGCTATTGCTATTGCTAGTGTACCAGCAAATTTCAAAGTAGATCCTGGTCTGCTTAGATTTCTGATGTCAACCAAGGTTTGGCTATGCGTTGTGCTACTAAGAAGAAATTCTAAAATCTAAGGGTGTTGTGGAATTGTCATGTTCTTTTGATCAATGGATCATTTATTTATTTATTGCATTTGTATCCCACTGCAATTCAAATTTATTATTGGCAAGTAGAGCATCAAGGAATATAGAGACAGAACATGTGCCTTTACGGAAGAACTAGTAGAATTAGAAGTACAGGTCGTCTTTGATTTACAACCACACTTAGGACTAGGAAATTTGTTACTTGATAGAAGAGCATGGAAAATCATTTTTCTAGCAAAGGTGATTTTCTCAGAAGGAATTCAAAACAATAGTTGTCTTAAGAAAATGTGGAATAAAAAAATTAAGCAAAGAAGGAAAATCTGGAAGGAAGAAATCAAGATAGAGCAACATGCTAAATATATTACCGCATATTTGTACATATTATTACATTTATGTCCTACAAAGCTACCTATATTGCTTTTCAGTGTGTGGGGTGTGTGTGTGTGTGTGTGTGTGTGTGTGTGTGTGTGTATCCAAAACCCATTTCCTCAAAACAAAAGAAAAATTTAGATGAACATAAAATGGTTAGTAAGTTAAGTTCATTATCATTCTTTGTTTAGACTTTGAAACACAAACCCACATTGTTTTAAAAACACATTTTGTGACATCATCATTTAAATAATGCAGATGTCCACAGTTTTCAAATGGCCCTTAAAGAAAGTAGCTGGAGGGGAAAAACCTCTTTTAAAAAAAGATAAACTTTCCTTCGAGGTTAATTCTTGATGTCTTCTTTACATTTTTTAAAATAGCAGTAAAGAAGCAGATTACTTCCAGTCTATGTTTATTTTACTTTTCAATCAGTCTTAGTATTCCCTGAAAGTGTTCCATACAAGCACTAACCCAGCCTAACTTTGCTTCATTTCTAACCTTGGATAAAGTGGATTGTGGGCTTCTTCCTGTGGAGGAAAGCTAGGCATGAAATATAAATGCATGGAAAGGATACACATAGGAAGTTATTTGTGATTTTGATTCCAGACAAAACACTGCCACCGAGTTCGTTCAAAATAATCAAACCATCAGGCAAATTATAGATGTCTGCATGGACTGTGAGCTCTTAAATTGGATGCTCAATATCTTTATCAAATGTCTACAAATTATCTCTTTCAGCTCTTCAGAACTTTGATGCCAACAGTGGCTTCTAAGAAACTGATTACCTTTTTGACACTTTGGTTTGCTCTTGTGACTCTCATCTGTAATAATCAGAGAAAACGTTTCAGGGGAAAGGCCTTTTCTGCCATTGCATTTGCCCTCTGGAACATCTTGAGCCATGGTGGTGCAGCAGGGGTGGGCTTCAAAATTTTTAGCAAAGGGTTCTCTGCCTGTTGCTGGGTGGGCATGGCCATGGTGGGTGTGACCTAGTTGGCCTCCTGCACCACAGTGGGGAGGGGGTGTTTTTGTCACCCTTGGGCTCCAGGACCTTTTCTTGAGCCTCTGGGAGGGTGAAAACGGCCTCCCCAGGCTTTGGAGGCTCTCTGGAAGCTGGAAACGGGCCCATTTCTGGTCTTCCCAAACTCCAGGAGGCCTATTTTCTCCCTCACTGAGCCTCCACATGTGCCTTCCACTTACATGCATCCAAAACGGGCTACATGGGGACCCCTGGGAGGGGTGGGGTGGCAGGGCCAGACAGGAGTGAGATTTGGCAGTTCTCTGAACTCTCCTGAATCCCTGCAAACCCCAGCAGCCCATCCCTGTGGTGCAGTGGTTAGAATGCAATATTGCAGACTAATTCAACTCGCTGCCAGGAGTTAGATCCTCACCAGCTCATGATTGACTCAGCCTTCTATTCTTCTAAGGTCAGTAAAATGAGGACCCAGATGGTTGGGGGCAATACACTGACTCTCTAAACTGCTTAGAGAGGGCTGTAAAGCAATGTGAAGCGGTATACAAGTCTAAGTGCTGTTGCTATCTTTAATTGTCCTGATTTAATAAAACACATAAATATTATTGACACAAATATATTTTCTTCTGTTGCATAAATCAGATATTAAATGGTATTGCTATCTTGCCCCTCCTTCCGGTGTGGGATCTGCCCAAACCCTCCTGACCTTCTGCAAGAGCCTAAAGATCTGGTTCTGACAGCTAGCTCGGGAACCAATATGGGAACATCTCATATGATTGATCAATTAACAACAGATCCCACCTCCCTCTCATCATACCCCTGCCCTACCCATCTTTAATTGGATCATATTCTTTTAACTTATTTGCTGCAACAAATTGGCTGTGGTGAGTTGGCCATGGTGAATTAGCCACAGAGAATTGTCATAGACCCACTTCTTCTCAATTACATTCAGTGGTGAGTTTTCAAATTTTTTTCCTACTGGTTCTATGCACACAGGGCTCAAAGACCGACTTCTGTTTTTTAGCTCAGCAGAGGCACACCAATCCGCTCTACGATGCAAATCAGTTGAGCTAAAATACAAGGGAATATAGGAGAGGTAATGGCGGGGGTGGGCGGGCAGGGCCAGCCAGAGGTGGTATTTGCCAATTCTCTGAACTAGTCAAAATTTCCACTACTGGTATGCCAGAACTGGTCCAAATCAGCTGAATCAGATATCTACCCATCCTATCAGGTCCAGCAGAACTAATATGTTGCAGATCCTGTCTGGAATCCAAATGATGTCCCTTTTCTACTGTCATCATCTCCCCTGAGATGACTTTAGTCCCATACTTATTGACCTTTGGAAGGCCCTGAAAATGTGTTCTTTTTAGCAAGCTCACTGTGACCAACTCACCACAGCCAACTTGCCATGGAACAACTGCACACCCAACTTGCCACAGGACAAGAATTATACTAATATTGAAGAAATAATGGAACAGAATAATTAAAGAAAGGATGCCAAAAGAAGGACAATATGAAATGTAAATGACAAAAATTTAAATAATGTTTTAATTATTTTAAATAATTAAATTGAATTGTTGAATTGCCCCTCAGTGAATTGTCCCATGGTAAGTTGATCATGGCAAGTTGTCCCACGATAAGTTGGTCACACCAAGTTGGCTGCAACAAGATGGCCATGGTGAGCTGGCCATGGCAAGTTGGCTGTGGAGAGTTGTCCCCTGCCTTTAAACAGCCTGATCACATGCCATGTAGGGCTTTAAATGCCAAAACAAGCACTTTGAATTATACTTGGAAGCAGATTGGCAGCCAATGTGGCTCCCAGAACTGAAAGGTAATGTGCCCTAAGGGTACACATAACTGTCCTTGCAGCCACATTTTACACCAGTTGAAGCTTCCAGATAGACCTTCCAGAATATGTAGAGCACATTAGTAATCTACTCTGGAGATCACCAGAGTGTGAGCAACTGTGAGTAGAGCCTCAGAATCTAGAAAAGGGCACAACTGGTGCATAACTCAAAGCTGTGCAATTACTGGTCATTACTGCCCCTGCTCTTTGACCAGGAATTGCCAGTCTAGTAGTTGTCAAACTATGAACAATTGGGCCACCCCCTCCAGTACCAAAGATAGTAAAGCCAGAGATCCAGAAGACCTCCCAAAACCCAGGACCACTCATTCTTGCCAGGATTCAGTTGAACCTATGGTTTCTCATCCAGACTTGTACACCTGCCAGGCATCAGGGTAAGACATCAATAGCGCATAGTTTACCAGAAGCAGGGATGAGCAATTGAGTATCATTACCATACCGATGATACCTTACCCATTGGGATGAATGATCTCGCCCAGTAACTTCAGGTAGATGTCAAATAAGAGTAGAGAGAGTACCAAATCCTGTGCACAAGAAAAATTCTACCAAATCTTATTAAATGATCAGATGGAATTCTCTTTTCTTTTTTCTTAGAGCTAAATCTGTTTCATAGCAAGAAAGAGAGACAAAGTAGAACTATATGAACATTTAATTAATTAGCTTTGCTGCCAATGAGTAATTAAGTAAAAATGCTTAGGTATATAATTTTTTGGACTTATTTCCCTAAAAGAATTTCACCAGCCACATAGACTAAAAGACTAATTCATTTCAAACAATGTCAGATTCTTTATCAAGATTAAAAACCCCAATTACTCATAAATAAATGGTATGTATTTTATATTTTAATTACTGTTGGCTTTCCCGGGTAATGAGTAATCATTAGAAAGGAAATACATAAAGTTTACATATGAATACAGTAAAATGTGCCAATGTGCTGAAAGTTCCAATTGTATAATACATCTCTTTAAAAAAAAACTGACTATTGCCAATGAAACATATATCACTGTCTCTGTTTTTCACTCTAGCAAACAAATAAAAAGTTTCATATACTTATACATTTGGTAGAAATTTCCACTGACAGCTTTTTATGTTGTAATTGTGGGCATAATTTATGTATTCTGTTTCTTACATCAGCAGTGGAAATGTACTGACTTATAGAAATTTGTATATGCATCACTTGCTCATAAGAGATTTATATGACTTTTTTTTCTTACTCGTTCTCCATTTATCCCATAGAAGGATAGGAAACTAGGAGAGAGCATTATTAATTCTCTGATACTGAAAGGGAGTATGAATACTTTTTCTCTTGAAGGAAAAAAAAAAAGAAAGTTCCTATTTTTTTCAGTTCATCAAATTTTGTCATGAATTCCTGATATAATAAAAAGAGACAGAACCTCAGCAGCAGACAGGAATAGATTCCAAAGCTGAAGGGGCAACTGCTATGCTAATGAATGAGTCACTTCTGCTCTCTTTTTTTAGCTTTCAAACTATGTAATTTTAAAAGGGAAAGGAGGGAGGGAGGAGGGAGGGAGGGAGGAAGCTTTCAATTTTATTTTTTTAAATTGTCATTACCATATCTTTTGCTGTAATTCTGATATTCTTAAGAGAAAAACTATGCGAAACTGTTGACTTTCTTTAGTTAAATTTTTGCTACTTCTAGGTAAATCAGAATAATTGTTGGACCTAATTGTTGAACCTAATCAGTATAATTGTTGGACCTAATGTTTGCCATATGGCTGTTTTCACATTCTTGGTACAGTACAGTACAGTACAGTACTGGAATATATTATAAAAGGGAATTTAAATATAGATAAGTATTAATCAAGTACCGCCTCCAGATTTGCAATTCCTGTTGTTTGTCCTAATAACATTTAGAAATACTCTACAATGATAATCTATTTGATTTTCCCAGGAACTAACATTTATTTGTTACATCATAGAAGGAAGGGACCACTAACTAATCAGCCAGATATTTCCAATGTTTTGATAAATACAAGATTCATTCAGCATCAGTTCCTAGTACAAGCACACAGAGAATTAGTATAGTATAATACACTAAACACTAATTTCCCTGCTTACTCCAAATAGAAAAGACCAATCCCTTCAGAAAATAATTAGCAAACTCCCCAACTGCATGTCAGACCAGATAAAACTATGTAATTCTAAGCTTTTAAATTACATACATTGTGATAATTCCTTAGACTGATACATGCAATATTTCTTTTACAACTACCTCCGAAGGAGCAAAATTTTTGAAAGATATGTTATAACACATCAAGTATCAGGCCGGTCTGGCCTAGTATTAATTACTAGGATTTTAAATTTTTGGTAATTTTTAACTTTTTTACCTTACTTTTATTGCGTTACTGTAATTTTATATTTCCAGCCACTAGTTTAATTCTTTTTAAATCTGTTTTAAATTTTCTACTAATTGTGTTGTTTTATCTGGGCTGTACACCGCCCCGAGTTCCTTTTTGGGAGAGGGGGCGGTATAAAAATTTAATAAATAAATAAATAAGTAGGCAGCAAATATTAGCTGACATCTATATACTTCTTATAAGAGTCAAAAGTTGATTTCACAATGTGTGTACAAATTGCAAAAGGCAGCAACTTCAAACTGCAGATTATTCTGCAGTTTGCAGACAATCGCCCAGCTGCCTTTTTTAGGGTGATCCGCTCCCTTTTAAATGTGGGAGTGCGGGAGGATCCCTTACAGGGATGGGCTGAGGATTTTTTGAGATATCTGCAGGACAAAATCGCTCAGATTCGGGACAGGCTGGACTCTGACTGAGCAACTCTGGACAGGATGACTGGGGCGGATCTTGGTGAGGTCATCTGGGGTGAGTTTGATCCTGTGACCCTGGAAGATGTGGACATGATAGTGGGTGGGCTTAATGCCACCACATGTTTACTGGATCCGTGCCCCTCCTGGCTGGTTTTGGCCACCCGGGAGGTGACACGAGGTTGGTTCCAGGGTATTATTAATGCTTCCTTGAGTGAGGGGCTTTTGCCTGCCGCCTTGAAAGAGTCAGTGGTGAGGCCCCTCCTCAAGAAACCATCCCTGGACCCAATATTACTACTGAACTATTGTCCGGTCTCCAACCTTCGCTTTGTGGTGAAGGTTCTTGAGAGTGTGATGGCACGACCGTTCCCTCAGCACCTGGATGAAGCTGTCTATTTAGATCCGCTTCAATCGGGCTTCAAGCCCGGGTACAGCACGGAGACGGTGTTGGTTGCGTTGGTGGATGATCTCTGGAGGGTCCATGACAGGGGTTGCTCCTCTGTCTTGGTCCTGTTAGATCTCTCAGCGGCTTTTAATACTATCGACCATAGTATCTTATTGCAGCGGTTGGGGGGGTTGGGAGTGGGGGGCACCGTGTAATGGTGGTTCTCCTCCTTCCTCTCTGACCATTCGCAATTTGTGTTGGAAGAGGGGCAGAGGTCAACCCTGAGGCCCTTGATTTGCAGGGTGCCTCATGGATCTGTTCTCTCGCCCCTGCTATTCAACATTTATGTGAAGCCACTGGGTGAGATCATCCGTGGTTTTGGGGTAGAATTCCATCAGTATGCTGATGATACTCAATTATACATTTCTACCCCAGGCCACCCCAACAAAGCCGTTGAAGTGATGACACGGTGCCTGGAGGCTGTGCGGCGTTGGATGGGTATGAACAGGCTCCGACTCAACCCTACCAAGATCAAGTTGCTGTGGTTTCCTGCGCCCAGATACAGCCAGCTTATTCCATCGCTGGCTGTGGGGGGAGAAATTTTGACCCCCCACGGGGAGGGTGCGCAATCTTGGTGTCCTCCTGGATGTATGGCTGTCGCTGGAAGATCACATAACGGCCGTCACCAGGGGGGCTTTTCATCAGGTCCGACGGATCTGCCAGTTGCGGCCCTTTCTGGATCTGGACGCACTTCGCAAGGTCACTTCTGCCCTTGTCATTTCCCATCTCAACTATTGCAATGCTCTCTACATGGGGCTCTCCTTGAAGAGCATCCGGAGGCTCCAGTTGGTGCAGAGTGCAGCCGTGCGGGTGATTCTGGGGGCTTCTCGTAGCTCCCATGTTACACCGCTCCTGCACGAGCTGCATTGGCTTCCGGTAGCCTTCCGGATGCTATTCAAGGTGTTGGTGGTCATCTATAAAGCGCTCCATGGCGTGGGACCCGGGTACTTATGGGACTGCCTTCTGCCACCATCGGCCTTCCGTTGGCCTGTGCGCTCTCACAGGGTGGGCCTCCTTGGGTGCCGTCAGCTGGACGATGTCAGCTGGTGACTCCGAGGGTACGGGCCTTCTCTGTGGGAGCACCCTCCCTTTGGAACGAGCTGCCCCCGGAGATACGGACTATCCCTGACCTGCGGATCTTCAGGCACGCCTTGAAAAGCTATCTTTTTCAACGAGCCGGTCTGGCCTAGTAGTATTGTAGGGTTTTAAATTTTTATATGCCCTTGTTTTTATTATTTTAATTTCAGCCACTTATTTAATTTGTTTTTAAATTTTAAATTTCTCTGTATTGTTTTTAATCTGGTTGTACACCACCCCGAGTCCCAAATGGGAGAGGGGATGGTGTATAAAATAATAATAATAATAATAATAACAACAACAACAACAACAACAGATTAGCTTTGCAGATACTTGTCTGAGTTGAAAATGGACAAATTTAGGAGGTGTGGGAACCTTTCAGAACATAAAATATTCAGGATCAAAAGAAGCAAATTTTTTTCCTTTGTTATATCAGTATATACCATATAAACAAAATTATATACGTCTGAAAAAGAACCTATTATCAAATGCAAATCTCATTTTTTAAGATGAGTTAACTATTAATTAGATCTACCACTACACTGTAGCTAGCATCACCTGTCAACATTTTTAGACAACGTTGTAAAGTTTACAAATTACTTTCCCCATTTTCAAGCATCCCAGGAGATTTTTCATCCTAGATGCCTTTGTGTTGATCCAAATTTTCCTGTTTTCTGCTCTGAGTGTATTTGTGCTCTAGAAAGTATGCTCTTTATGAAACATTATGGGATATTTGTTTTTTTTCCAGAAAAGTATTTCTCAAGCTGCTGTTCCTGTTGTACTACTTAAAATATCACTTAATGCAGCATCTTTTTATTTCTATTTCATAAAATATCAGAACAACTTTTGTTATTGAAGAGAACTTTATATATAGACAGTATATTGTATATAATACTTTCTTTTTGTAATTCTGTGCTTCTAAGGTTGTTTGCACTCTCTAATTTCTTCCATTTTTTTTTGCACCTTAAATAAGTTCCTGCTCTCGAATCATGTTATCTAAATTAAGAATTTTTTTTTTACCTATTATTATCTACATATGAAAATCTGATTGGTATATTATGGTCCTTCTTCACCTGCCTCTATATAAATTTGTTGCATAGAGTCAACAATCTTAATTCACTGTCTTCCACAAATGCCCTCTTGGATACGGATAGTCCTTGGATTATGCCTACTTGTTCAGCAACTGTTTAAAGTTCCAACAACATTGAATGAGGAAGACTTACAACCAACCCTCAGAGTTCCAGGCATTGCACAATCCCTGTGTCATGTGAATGAAATCCAGGCATTCAGTATTTGGTTCACAATTACAATGAGCTGAGATCACATGATCGCTATTTCCAGTGTTCCCTGATAGATTCCCACAAGCAAAATCATAGGGGAAGCCAGCAGGAAGTCGGACGTCACTCCCACTGCTTTTTCACATGCCCTGTGCTCCGTATCACATGCCTGCAACATTCCACTACCCCTTCACATCCCCAATGTACCTACTTGTGCTCTGGAGTCCCTTCCTATCCTATCCTGTAGCTCTCACCCTGCCTACCTGGGACTCCTATTACTTCACACTTAATAATTCGTACAGTCCTGTTTAGAACTGAAATTCCAGGCGCAATTGCCGTTGTAATATAGGATAATCTGTAGACAATACTATTCAGTCTAGGTTGTAAAATGTTGTAAAAGAACAGAAGGATAACTTTCTATTAAGTCTATTGACTCTTCTTATTTTGTGGAGCAGGTGAGATGATCAATCACTTTCCCCTGAAAAGATTTTCTCACAAACACGTGTTATTTCTATACGTGTCATTTACAACTAATAGGTAATTATACTGTAAGTCCTTCAAATAACAATTGCACATCATATTAGAAAGGAGTGGTCTTTAGAGTCCTTGGCTGGGTTTCCTAATCAAGGATTTGCAACTTCTGTAGGCTCCAGAGCCCTCCAAATTTGCACCACTAAATTTTAGAAATGTGGTTTTCTTTTGTCTTATTTTAACTATTTACATTGTAGAATAGATATATTTGTACCAGATTTCCTGTACAAATAAGCCAAACAAAATTTATCATACAAAAATATAAGAAGGGCTTGAAAATTCAGTCTCTTCTAATCTTATATCAGCTCTCACACCTCCAGCAGTCCTTGAAAGTTATGGGCGTTTGTGGGTATGTGTAAATATACAAAAGTGAAGCTGTGGAAAAAAAATGTTCACCTCATTGTAAAACATAGAAGTCATCTAACTTTACTTAAAATGGCAAGAATACATGGAAGAGATACAACTAAAATGATTTCCCTAAATGTACAGTACCAACATTTCCTATTCTAAATTTTGTATAATCATATGAAAGTAATTTATTATAAACCTGTATGTAGTTAAAAAGATTAAAATATTTCTTTTTCTTGACCATGTTATAGTACTGTTCATCCATGCTTAAGTTGACAGAGAATTATATTGGCATGAAAATGCTAGGATAAATGTTAAATCACAGTTACATTCAAAACAAAGAGAGATGCTACATACAGTCTAATACCAACAGGACATAAGAGTTTAGGCCATTCCACAGAATAATTTAAAAACAATTCTAATTGTTTAATATTATGGCATGCATCTATCACAGGAAGCATTAACATGCAAATTCAGGAATATTTCTTGTAACCCAGTACAAGGGAGCATCTGTTATTGTACCTACTTGCAGAGCAGTGTGGAAATTGCCAGGAGACTGGCATTTCACATTTCCCTTCAATGTTCTGCAGCAGTGCTCATAAGATTTTCTGAGAAAGCTCAAAAAAGATGGTTGTGTAGTTGACTGAAGAGAATAATATCCAAATCCTATCCAGAACAACCAATGGGGTAGGTAAACCATTTGATTCTCTGCTGCATGCAAAATGAAACATAGGAAGTTCCTAAGGCTGTGATTAGAATAATGATTAAATAAGCTGCCCGGGGCAGAATTTGCTTTCATTGCCTGTCCCTTATGTGGAGATTGATGATGATGAATTCTTTCAGCAGTAGGTGGATGGATGAGTTATTTTCGTACACAGACCATTATGAAAAATAACTGTGAGTCCTACATGGAAAATGTATTTAGTTTTGCACATAGACAAAACAACCCCCTTCAAAATGTTTTATTGGAATTTTTCATTTTGAGTATTTTGTTGGGACAAAATTTGGCATTCACTGAGTTCTGTGGTCCATATAGAACAAAAGCAGGGAGTTTTCAAATATTCTAGCTACTGGAAACATTAGGAACTCAGAGAAACCCTTTTGCTTATTTCACAGCTACAAAAGAAGCTGAATTCTATTCCCTGATGATTGTTCCTTTACCACCCAACCTGTCAACCCTAGCATAGAAGGTTAGGGTTAGGCAAAAGAGTTCTTCCACAAACATTAATATTGTACTGGTAATAGCAACAGTTAACACATTTTATCATTTGTCAGTGCACTAAACCAACAGAATAAACTCTATTTTGGAATGCAACATCAACAAGACATAACAGTATGTTGGTTGCCCACTGCATATATACTAAAGCTCAACAAACCAACAACCTCAATATTATAGTCATTGCATTTACAACTTGAAATCTGAAAAGCATAATGATATTAACAGCATTTGTGTAATGTACATACTGCAAACAGCCATATTCTCATTGCTTTGCAACTGCCTGATTCTCCTGTTTTTTCCTTATTGTTTGACTGTATATTTTGTTGTTTATTTTGTTCTGTATATTGTATACAATATGCTCTAATCAACAGTTTTGCTTTCTGTTTGAACTATTTGGATGTTATTACAAATTTGTTCTAAAGTTTTCTAAAGGAAATGGTATACAAATATTTAGAATGAATGAAGTTCCCGTTAATAATCTTCTTCAGACCCATTGGTGCCCACCACAATTCTGACTTCCAAACCAGCAATCTCTCCCACCAAGCACAACTCTGTAATATGTGATTTCTCTGCCATTCCGCCCTCTGTTCCTCCACTTGGAAGTGATGGCTCAAGATAAGAAATTAAAGATGCAAATTCATGCGATGAATTTGATGAGACTGGATCCGATATAAGCTGTGAAACTTTGATCGAGAGGAATTTCAAATTCTGTATTTTTATTCTCTGACATCTCTTTATCTGAAGAGGACGATGAAACCCAGGGCATGCATGAAGCCAGGAAAACTTCTTACATGAGTCCAAAGATTTAGAGATAGGATTTTCTCAGCTTCAGAAAAGATTCCCTTTACTTCAGAAGAGACTAAGATACCTTCAGAGATATCTGTTTCAATTTTACATTTGGCCTTTATTTAAGAGAGGCAAAGACTTTACTTTAGACTTGACCTTCCTATTCACACTTAATCTCCTAGTCAAATTACACTCAGAGGAACCTTGGTCAGAGAAAAGTGAGAAAAGCAAGTTTATAAACATAGAGGCAAAAATGCAAATGCACTGGATCAGCCAGCAGGCTGTTTAAAGTAAACAGCTCACACAAAATCACTTCTGCATTTAGTATATCTTACACATTAGAAAAGTGAAGAGCTGACATAATCATAGATTTTCACTGCAAAGAACATTTAAATAACAAACACACTCTGTGTATGTGCAGCCCTTTGAAGGAAAATTTGTTTTGACAATGATGTTTAACTAATTGGGTTTGCAAATACACAAGTACTGATAAGTGTAATGATGTCCTTTACCTGTAAACCAGTTTGCATTTGAACAGATTTATTTCATAGATATTATAGAGAGTCAGTTCAGGGCAATACAAATAGTTTTCAACCCTTTCCTCTTTTACTAATTTAAGTATACTGTAACACTGAAGCATGAAATAATTGAATGGCAAATTAGAATTCTTGGAATCAGTTCAGATGATGCATTAAAATAAATGCATCTGTGTTTCTGGGAAAAAATAGAATAATCTGTTTCCTTGTTTTATTTGTCACTCACTACAATCTCATCATACAATGACAGAAAACTGGGAAAGGGTAGATATAAACTTTTGAAGAACTGTTTTCAACAGGGAATAAATGTCCATTTTTAAAGATAATCATTATGAATTAATAGCTAATGGTTTTAATTTAAAACATTTTCACTGAGTTAAATGTGAATCTAGATGTTTCTTTAAAATAATTAATCTCTGCAAGCTTCTTCAATATGGACTAATTGTAATACTTTAAAAAAAATTAATTAACTAATAAATGAACCAGATTCTAAAAGACTGCTTTTAGTAACAATGCTTAAATTTAGTTCTGCTTGGGTAAGATTAAGATTATGATCTTCAGTAACAAAATGAAAACCAATTATGAGTTTAGTACTCTGATAGACTGACATGTGACATAGTCTTTAAAATGAATAGTGGAAAATGTACTAGAAAAGATCATGAGATTGAAGGAATGTTTTCTCTTTCTAATCAAAGTTTATAAAGAAGTACCAGTTAAATAATTATTTGTAAACAGCAATCTATAGGTTAATAATAGCCACTTTACATCTAGGAACAATCAGTTCTGTTTATTTTTCTATTATAGAAATTGTATTTCTAGTTAGGGGAAATCACTGTTTACCATGTGTGCAACATTTCATCATCAAAAGCTAAAAGGACTGTATGAATTGGTCTTAAGTCATATTCATTTTCATAGCATTTATTGAAAAAGCATTTAATCAAAAGCACTTGTCCATTTAAAGGAAGAGGATAATCATTAGCCCCATTAGGTCTGATCCATAATTTATTTTGAGAGGGGAAAAGGAGGGAAGCTATTATATCTATGTGCCGGCTGGTGACCCCGAGGAATAGAGCCTTCTCTGTGGGGGCATCTGCCCTCTGGAATGGGTTGCCTGTGGAGTTACATACAGCCATGGACCTGGGGACCTTCAGGCGTGCCTTGAAAACTGGCTTTTTGACCAGGCCGGCTTGGGCTGATTTTAGATTTGGGTATTTTAATTTTTATATCAGATTTTAGGGTTTAAGGGAGGGGTTTTAATTGTTTTCAGCCAGGGTCTTTAATTTAATCTAGTTTTAACTTTTATATATTTAATGTTTTAATTGTATGGCTGTGCACCGCTCCGTGTCCTTCGGGAGAGGAGCGGTATATAAATAAATATTATTATTATTATTATTATTATTATTATTATTATTATTATTATTATTATTATTATTATTATTATTATTATTATTATTATTATTATTATTATTATTATTATTATATACTCATGTAGAAAGAAGCCCATCTGTGGATAAGCCGAACCTCAAATTTTAACAAAAATACCATTAAAAATGTGCCATACACACAGTGGTGGGATACCGGTTCTGTGAGCATGGCTCGGTGTGTGTGGCCTGGCGTGGCATGGAAGGTGTGGTGTGGCTTGGTGGGCATGATTTGGTGGGCATGGCAGGGGAAGGATACTGTAAAATTTCCATTCCCTCCCCACCCCACTAACCTGCTTTCCAGCTCTGTTCTCCTGTGCAGGGCAACAATTGAAGACCCAGCCAATCAGCTGGGACTTAGGAGGCAGAGAATAGATGGGGCGGGACCAGTCAGAGGTGATATTTGACGGTTCTCTGAACTACTCAAAATTTCCACTACCGGTTCTCCAGAACTGGTCAGAACCCAGTTCGCACCTATTCACTAGAACTGGTTGTTAACATTCTAAGCAGTTTGGAGAACTGGTCGTTAGAAGAAATTACTCGCCTAATCCTGTAAGGAAGGCAGGAAGGAAACATTCTGGTGTTGCTTACAGAAACTGCCTCTCTGTTAACTCTTATTACATTCTTGGCAGGACTAGACTTCCTGTCTCAGGAACTTCTCTGGAGTTTTTTTCCCTCCTTTGGTGGTACTTTGCTGGTGTGGAGTGACCATTCAAAGTTACAATGGCACTGAAAAAAGTGACTTATGACCATTTTTCACACTTATGACTGTTGCAGCATCCCCACAGTCATGAGAGGCCAGGCAAAGAGATGTGTGCCTCGATGTGAGTGATATTGAGTTGGCCATGCCCAGCCAATAACATGACCATCAAGCCATGCCCACCAACTAAGCCACACCCACAGAACTGGTTGTTAAAAAATTTGAATCCCACCCCTGTCAGAACCTGCTGAATATCACCTCTGCACGTAATCTCCTTTTGCAACCTTCTGACAAGCAATGTCAATGGGGAAATCCAATTCATTTAACAACTATGTTACTGATTTAACAACTACAGTGATACACTTAACAAACATGGCAAGTAAAATCGTAAAATGGGGCAAAACTCACTTCACAAATTTCTCACTTCACAACTTAAATTTTGGGCTCAATTGTGATCGTAATTGAGGAGTTTTCTTTCTTTCTTTTAAAAGTGAGATTATGTAACAACTTCAAAAATAGGAATTCAGCATTAAAGATAAAAGTCAATTAAGCTGTAACCGTATGCCAATTTAACTGAAGGTAAATATTACAAGATGCAAGGTGATTAATGACTGAAAAGTTAGTCACGTAGGGGATTACAGGGGATGAAAAATATTTGTAAAATGGATTAAGATTAATAGGGTCATACATACCACCTTTCATCATTCCAACTTCATAGCATTTTCGAAGCCTACAAGCCTGGCAGCTTTTCCTTCTGTTCTTGTCAATGGTACACTGGTTGGTAGCAGGGCACATGTAGTCATTATGACCTATAAAATCAATGGGGGGAAAAAGATATCATTCTTGAATGCACCTTCAGCACCTTCTGGTTTAGAATTGGCTGAATAGTTTCCCCTGAAATTCACTACTACGTTTGTAAATAAGTTGATTCAGCACTAAATAAACCTAGGACGTGCAATTTTTAAATGCCTACAATGTAAACTGGTATAAGTATGATTACAGTAGCTTGTTTTTCAGTACTATAAATGGTTACCACATTGTTACTCTTTGGAAGAGCCTAGCAGATTTATTTTTTCCTGATTATAACACCATATCTTATCCAGGTCTATTTACCCTTACTGCAATTCTTGTGACAATGAATGGTGAATCCTCAAAACATGTACTAGCATTCACCTGAACATTTTAAAATAGGAAAGATTTGATTCAAATAAAAAACAAAACACCAGTTCTAATCATAATACCTTCTTCAACTGGCTACATAGATTAAAGTGCATCACAAAATATTTTACTTGTAGCGGTAATTTTTTTTAACTCAGCTGAGCTGTTAAAGATGACAGGAACTTGATAGAGCTTAATCACATCTCATCACATCAAGCACTGAAGCTTTTCTTACTTAGTAAGAAATGGAAATTATACAGCTATCATACCAGGAACATATGCTGGCTGGCACCAAAAACAGTATGAGTTTAATCCTAGGTAGAAGCTAATATTTGGAACAGACTCTCCTGCTCGAGCAGGGGGTTGGACTAGATGACCTCCAAGATCCCTTCCAACTCTGTTATTCTATGTTATACTATTAACTTGTACCACTCCCTGAAAAAGAAACATTCATTGATAACATTTATAAAGCAGCAACAAAATATCAGAAATTAACATTTCCTTAATATTTCATTCTTGATTTTGACCTATAATTGGTCATATCCAGCAAAGTATATTTCCCATTTTCACAGGCAAAGAAATCAATATGATGGTTGCAACCACATAACTGAGGTTTTACACACATTTGTGTAAAAAAAAGCTTTAATCATATAGTCATTCCAGTCTTATTGACTTTCTCTTGGATGGCCTTGCCCACAGTGAAAAATCCTTAGAAAACAGTATTAATACATAATCATTTTTAAAGAAATCACTGCACACAATGGCTGCTGGTATTCTCTTATAATTCATAAACGATGTGAAATCACCGATACAAATTCAAAACAAAAATTATATTCCAAACCTTTTTCATAGGTATTATGTTTTCCACCAGAAGTAACATACTATGTGATTGTAAATAAATTTTTGCATCAAATTCATGGAAAGGTTTTGATCCAATACTTGCCTCTTAATAATTACTGGATGTACCTCTCTGAGGCTTTTCAAAATTGGGCACCGGATTGTAATCCTTAATTATTAAATAAATGCAGAATAAGCACATTTATTGCTTAAATCTGCTATTTCATCAGTGAAGTCAATGGAGCAATAGAGACAATGTTGTGATGTTCCACTTCATTATTAAATCCAAGAGCTGCTGAGGGAAAGGTAGCTTATGAATAGCCTTGAAAATTAAGCATGATTGAACATTTCAATAGAACCATATCGGGATAAAAGGCAGAACTCTACAACAAAAGCTTTTTTATAAAAGGGGAACAAAGACTCTTCTTGATATTAACAGAGAAATATGGTCTACTGCAGTGGTGAGATTCAAAAATTTTTACTATGGGTTCTGTGGGCATGGCTTGGTGGATGTGGCATGGCTTGATGGGCATGGCCTGGTGGGCGTGGCAGAGGAAGGATAGTGTAAAATCTCCATTCCCTCCCCCACCCCACTAACCTGCTTTCTAGCTCCTTTCTTCTGTGCGGGGCAACAAAAGAAGACCCAGCCTATCAGCTGGGACTCGGGAGGCAGAGAATAGATGGGGGTGGGACCAGTCAGAGGTAGTATTTGGCGGTTCTCTGAATTACTCAAAATTTCCGCTACCAATTCTCCAGAACTGGTCAGAATCTGCTGAATACCATCTCTGGTCTACTGTAAATTCTTCCTATTATGGTATGGTCAATCTTTTTACTATTAAAAAAAATAATTACTCCTATAGACTGCCATCAATTTCACTTCACAAATCTTCTAAAACAGTATAAAAGAGATCTGCAATCCTTTTCAGTCCTGTTGACCTAAAAATCCTGGAAAGTGGCAATGAACATCATCAGCCAAACAACAATCCTCCCAGTTACCCCATGAGACTATAAAAGAATGCAGAACAACATCATTTAATCAATGTGCTGTCCCCTCAATTCTAAAAGTAATAAAAATGTCATTTTTTTAAAAAAAGCAAATAAATTAGTAGTGCTTCCCCATCCATTTTTTAAGTACATATTGCATCCAACCAATTATCTGGCTATTTATAAATTATATTTAAGACCTATCCAACCACACAGCTGTCATTCTTTCATTTTTATTTATTTATTTAAAAGCAACTGGGGGCTTTTGCAAGTAAAGGGATAGCTTTGTTGGTACTTCCCAACATGTTTTTTACACTGTTTTTAATAATATTTGCTTATTGCAGAAGCATTTTCCCCCCAAGCAGTTTGCAGAAACTTGCAATTCTGTGAAGGCGCACAGTTGCCTGGGCTAAGCAAGAGCGTATAAAATCAATAAGGATATATCCCAGAGAAGAAAAACAAATTGCAAAATGCAGGCTACTGGTTTGACGCCTTGAAAAGATGTGTTTTGAAGTTGAGACCATGGAAGAGAAAGTAATGGTTGCTCTCAGTTCTGGAGGCAGAGCAAGGCAAGAGTTTATATATTTATTTACTGCTATATTTTTACACCACCATAGTCTCCAAGGACTCATGGCAGCACAGCATTAAAGAAAAGTTCCTATCGATTGCAAAATCAGACTATCCACAAGCCCAGCATTTCAAATGTTGCAGAAGAAAACCCAAAGTTTTACTGTGAATGTCTAATACGATGGACATTACCAGTTGTGTTGTCAAGAAGTCTACAGCTGCTTTCAAACTGGTGCAGAAAGGTGCACCTCCTTTCAGTAAGATGTCCACTACTATAGATATGTTCCCAAATATGCAAGGTTTTTTAAAATTAATATTGATTATTATTCACCATCTTCTTGTCTGTTTGCCATATGGAGAGAAAAAAAATCCATTTGGAATTCTTCACCATACCTCCATTATCACTGTCACCATATCAACACTGAGTTCATTATTTTTATAAAATAAGTTATTGATTTGGATCCATTAATAAGTCATTGATTTGGATCCATTCTGCCATTTTCCTCTCACCATCCGGTGCGCTCCCACAGGGAGAGTCTCTTGCAGGTCCCGTCGGCATCTATGTGCCGGCTGGTGACCCTGAGGAATAGGGCCTTCTCTGTGGGGGCATCTGCCCTCTGGAATGGGTTGCCTCTGGAGTTACGTACAGCCATGGACCTGGGGACCTTCAGGCGTGCCTTGAAAACCTGGCTTTTTGACCAGGCCGGCTTGGGCTGATTTTAGATTTGGGTATTTTAATTTTTATATCAAATTTTAAGGTTTAAGGGAGGGGTTTTAATTGTTTTCAGCCAGGGTCTTTAATTTAATCTAGTTTTAACTTTTATATATTTAATGTTTTAATTGTATGGCTGTGCACCGCTCCGAGTCCTTCAGGACAGGAGCAGTATATAAATTATTATTATTATTATTATTAAGATGTTTATAGCATCTATCTTTTTCCCCCCACTTCAGACAGTTAATAAAAAGACAGTGATATATATATATATATATATATATATATATATATATATATATATATATATATATGTTTTCGGAGATTTTCGCGGGTATTTGTATGTGGATCTTTGGTTCTTCGGGTTTTCTCCCGCGTAGAGTTGGAAATATCTAGGCGACGTTTCGATGAAGTCTCATTCATCATCTTCAGGCTTGTGTCTTCGGCCTTGTGCTTCTCAGAGTGAATCTCTTCTTCATTCTGAGAAGCACAAGGCCGAAGACACAAGCCTGAAGATGATGAATGAGACTTCATCGAAACGTCGCCTAGATATTTCCAACTCTACGCGGGAGAAAACCCGAAGAACCAAAGATCCATATATATATATATATATATATATATATGTGTAAGGTTTTTAAGCTGATAATTTTAAATAATAAATAAGGGAGACTAGTATAGATCTATTTCGAGCTAGTTAGCTGTCTTCAGCTAGCCTTACTGGGATTCGAACCAGGGAAGTATTACATGTGAGGCAGTTGTAATTGCCACTACACCACTGGCTCTCTCCTTATCAGCTCAGGCAGGGGAATAAGTATATACTTTGTATTACAACACCCTGTTAAGCCCCAATTAAGGGAGAAAGCATACTGCTTTCTTTTCTGTCTTTCGGCTCATCACCAGAGACCATACCGACAGAAAGCTATTTGTTTCGTTGCCTTTTGTTTACATGTGTGTAAGGTTTTTAAGCTGATAATTTTAAATAATAAATAAGGGAGACTAGTATAGATCTATTTCGAGCTAGTTAGCTGTCTTCAGCTAGCCATACCCTTACTGGGATTCGAACCAGGGATACAAAGTATATATATATATATATATATATATATATATATATATATATATATATATTTTTTTTTTCCTCAGCCCACAAAATGTTGCTGGTCCAATTGGCCATTGGAGATTCCAATCTCTGGATTTCTGGCTCACAGTTACGATAGCTTGTCTCCTTCTTCCCATCTGATAGATCACAATTGCTTTCTGTATGTGGCATATGATCAAACTAACAGCTGGCGTATTGGCGTAAGAAAACATAATTAATCATTCATTTTCATCTTCCCTATGATCACCCTTGAGATAATCCACATTTTTAAAAAACACATGTAGCTGAATAATAAGTTACATAATTAAGCAGACATGTGGATTGCTTTTCTTAGGTGCTGAAAATGATACACTGATATCTCAATTTTTGAAATGGAATTTTGCATACTGGCAAAAAACGTTACAATAATGTGATTGCCTATAAAAGCTTCTCAAATGGTACAAAATAAATTTGAAGGAATTTACTGTTTATATTATTGTGAATTATTGTACTGGTAATAGCAACAGTTAAGACATTTTATCATTTGTCAGCACAGTAAACCAAAAGAATAAACTCTATTTTGGAAATGCAACGTCAACAAGACATAACAGTGGGGATGGGATTCTCCTGGTTTGGACCAGTTCAGGCAAACTGGTATTTCCAGTGATCATTTGGCCCCACCCCTGCTCTTTCCTGTGCTTTATTTCCTGTTTTTTTTAGCACAGCTGATTTGCAAAACAGAGCAATTTGCTGAGCATCAGCTGTTTTACTCAACAGGGATGCAGCAGAAGACAAGTAATTGAATCGAAAATGGGCTTTTTAAAATGTAGAGCATGCACGCAAAGTACCAGTATAATTATATAGAATTATTGTGCCTTCAAATCAGTTTTTGACTTTTGGCAACTGCCTGGAGTACTGTACTCACTGGAGTTCTTTCAGAAATGGTTTGCCACAACTTCTTTTCTAGGACTGAGACTGACTGCTTCAAGGTCACCCAGCTGCCTTTGTGCCTAAGGTGGGAGTGGAACTGCCCATTATTAGTGGTGGGAGAAGCAGGCAGAATAGCTAAAACCCAAATGGTAGTAGTTTGCAAGAGTGGGATGCATGCACACAAATTGCCTACACTGAAACTATCACAGACCTTTGGATGCCTTATTCTCACTACTGTCTCTTGCTGGTAAGCACATCTCGATCAGATTCCTTTTATTTAGCAAAATCATTTTTCAGCAGGAATAGGAAACTTACACACTGATAATTCAATGTCTAAGCTTCCTATTAATTCAACTTTTATTCATATTGTCGTCTTTTCAAGATGTCAGACGAGAATGATAAGTGAAAGTGGTACATATGCATTTCTTTTTCACATACTGATGTACGTTTGTAATCCTAGATACACTGGATTACATTTATTAGAAATATATTATTTGAAAGGGAAAAATTGTATCATAGAATTGATTTAGTAGCAACTAAAAATTATTTGTTGAAGTAAACTTTACCTTATCAAAGAAAAGCATTAGTTTCCTTCTTGCACAAACATTACAAATTATTGAATAATGAACAATAATAATCAAGCTAAGCATTAGCAATGCGATTATTTTCCCAAACAAAGCAAAAATTGAGACAAATAATGAACATAAAACTTTCTATTCCGAAGAAATTAATTAATAAAGCATGGTAATTTCCCTCATTCTGCCTTCAAATTGATACTTTTATTTGAATCCCTTTTATCAAGCTGCATTGTTTCCCCACTGATTTCTTACTTTGTGCCATAATAATTTGTATGGCTTCTAATACTGAAATTTAATTTGCATAGCTTCTGATTGTTTATAACCGATTTAACTAAAATTCACTATAACCTTTTAAGTGAAGCAATTTTAGGCATACCCAATAAGCACTCAAATTGACATCTTACTGAAGAAATGTATAATTTAAAAAGAATAGGTGTCAGTACTTATGTGTATTTTACAATCAATATGTAGTTTATATTATCCTAAATTAGATCATAACCTGCACTTTCCAGGTAGCTGTTATATTCTGAGTGTATACAAACTAGAAAAAATATAATTATTTTATCATTAAGGAAACAATATTAATGCCACAGAACTGGAGTCAAGGTAATTCAGGTGGTTAAACTTATGAGAACAATTATAATTATACTGTAATTCAATAAAGAGGCAGAGAGAGTAGTATGTACAAACTTTATCCCAGATAAAGCTATAGAATGAAAGTTAGTGTGGTGTGGTTATTAAAGTGCTAAACTAATGAGGAGACACAGGTTCTGGTCTATCCTTTGACACAGGAACTGGGAATTTGGGACAATCACTTTTCTAAACCTAAGACTGAGACTAGCATGATATATTACAATCAGAGGTGGTATTCAGCAGGTTCTGACCAGTTCTGGAGAACCGGTAGCAGAAATTTTGAGTAGTTCGGAAAACAAGTAAATACCACCTCTGACTGGAGATTTTACAGTATCCTTCCCCTGCCATGCCCACCAAGACACGCCCACAGAACTGATAATAAAAAAAATTGAATCCCACCACTGATTATAATCCATGATCTTCAAATGAAGATGACTTTATCCTGCAGTGGATTGATTCAGCCTCCTCCTCCTCCTCCTCTTCTTACTACCCACCTGCCTTCAATTGAGGACCTGTATACTGCAAGAGTCAAAAAGAGGTCTGTGAAAATATTTACAGACCCCTCACATCCCAGACATAAACTTTTTCAACTCCTTCCCTCAAGACAACGCTATAGAGCACTGCACACCAGAACAACTAGACACAAGAACAGTTTCCCCCCGAAAGCCATCACTCTGCTAAACAAATAATTCCCTCAACACTGTTCAACTATTTACAAAGTCTGCACTATTATTACTGCTAATCTTCTCATTACTCCTTATCACCCATTCCCTCCCACTTGTGATTGTAGGACTGTAACTTTGTTCCTTGTATCCTTACGATTTATATTGACTGTTTCCTAGTATGATTTGATTGTTGATTGTACCCTATGACTATCATTATGATTCTTGATCCTTAACGAATGTACCTTTTCTGTATGTATACTGAGAGTATTTATACCAAGACAAATTCCTTGTGTGTCCAATCACACTTGGCCAACAAAGTATTCTATTCTATTCTATTCTATTCTATTCTATTCTATTCTATTCTATTCTATTCTTCATCATCATCATCATCATATTGTGTCTTGTGCGTGTGCATGCCTTTGTTTTAAACTCAATCTTATCTTCATCTGAATATTCACTAATATTCTGCCTTTCCTTTAGCACAGGGTGTCAAACTCGATTTCATTGAGGGCTGCATCAGGATTGTGTTTGACCTCAGGGGGCCAGGTGGGCGTGGCTAGGGTACGCATGGCCGTCACTCATGATGGGGATACCTGTGGGGCCCAAGTGCTCTGCCAGTGAAAACGGGCTCCCGAGTTCCATTTTCAGCTGGGACGGCCTCCTGCAACCCTCTGCCAGCAAAAATGGAATTCAGGAGACTGCGCACGGCCATCCTGATCTCTGTTTTCACTGGCAGAGGCACCGCAGCCAGTCCTTCATTGTTTCCAGGGTAGCCCTACAGGCCAAATCTAAGCATCCCACAGGCCAGATCCAGCACATGGCCTTGAGTTTGACACCCTGCTTTAGCAGCTGAAATCAGTGTATAGAATACAGCAATGCCTGATTTTTCCATAATGACCACCCTGACAAATAGCTTAGACTGAAGACAATAGCTCTGATACACAACGATCTACTGAATTTCCATGGCTGAGGATGGGTCTGCCCAATCCTACTCCAATATATAATTACTACAGGACACCAAGGAGAATGAACCATTAGGGAAAGTGGAGTGGCTACTGCACTTATTGCATTTTATTTCAAATACCAAAGTAACTTTTCTTGAGTACTATGAATCTTGATCTCATATATAGTCCTGGAATTAGAAACTGCTCCATTCTTCTTTGCTTCTGAAAAGTGTAATATCATTGTAGATTTTCTCCCAAGATTGGGAAATTTTTCTTAGAACAATTGAACAGATGTTTGGTTCCATGCTTTTTTTGGTACTAAACATCTGTTCAGGGGCAGGGATATCATGTAGCAATGCCACTAAATCTCTCTAGTTTGAGTTCTGTTCTAAAGAACTATACAATTTAACTGCAGCAATGGATAATAAAATGACACAACTGCTATTACACAAATTCCGTACTCCCTACCTGACGTACAAATGTACAGTGTTGCTTCAGATAAATTTAGGAATTATTTGTTTTACTGGGAAAGTGGCAGGGGAAGAGTCTAATTCAGCCCCTCCCAGCTATGTATATACATCTTAATGCTTTTTAAAGAGAAGGACCAAGGGAGACGTGATAGCAGTGTTTCAATATTTGACCACAGAGAGGAGGGGGCAAGCTATTTTTTAAAGCGCCTGTAGGCCAGACAAGGAATAATGGATGGAAACTGAACAAGGAGAGATTTAATCTGGAAATAAGGAGGAACTTTCTGACAGTGAGAACAATCAACCAATGGAACAGCTTGCCCTTAGAAGTTGTGGGAACTTCATCACTTGAGACCTTCAAGAAGAGATTGGACTGCCATTTGTCAGAAATGATGTAGGATCTCCTGCTTGGGCAGGGGTTGGACTAGATGACCTACAAGATCTCTCCCAATTCTGTTAATCTGTAAATCTTTTCTTGATATTCTTTAGAACTCAGGAGTTGGGATAGAGCATCTATGCAGAAATATTTGCTTAGCAAAAGAAATGAATAGTGCATTTTTTTCACTCTGTTAGTGCATTCATAGCCAAGGTCAGCCCAAAAATACATGATATTTAATAAGGTGAGCAATAAAGAGAAGAGTAAACAAACAAACAATAAAAACTAAACAGAACACTTTTCTGGCTAGTGAATTAAGGATTTATTAATATCTCCAAATGGAAAGATATTTACACTTAAGTGAACTAGGACCACACACAATCATAACAAAACTCTAAGAAACACAATCAAGCCTCTTGATGAATTCCAGTTGCCCATTATAATTGCCTTTTGAAACATCTTCCATTAAGTCCCATTTATATTTATTGGCCTAATGTTTTATATCCCATATATACAATGACTCTCGGCAAAATATTGCAATGTTTCAAATTATGTATGCAGCAGACGTTTCCATGAAGAGATCAAATAAGTGATATATTAAAATTTTGTATGAAATATTATATGAACTAAATAGAGGCTTTCTATTCTTTATTTTAAATACGTTTTATTTCCAACAAGTTTTTTTTATACAGATTACATACTAAATGTTGGTCTGTTGATCTCTACTTTAAGTACATTTGGATGAGGAGGTTTAATTCCTTTTTTGCCCAATGTTGAAAAAGAAGAGCTGGGAGACTGCAAAGAAAGTCCTAATGCCATCCCATGCCTCACCACCACAACTGTCCTCAGGGCTTTGAGAGCTCATCTGCTGCTCTCCTCTTGAATACTGGGCAAAAATCTGACAACCTGAGGGAGAGGAAAACCCCAAATCATGGCTTTTGGATTGTCCATGTAGTTGGACTTGCAACATTTCTTAAATTTGTGCACCCGTTTCACCACACACACAAATTCATGGTGCCACCTTGATGTCAGCACTTGGTCCTGTTCTACCTCAACAAGCTAGCGCAATTGAGCTTCCTCTCCTTCCAAGTAAGACAAGTTTAGGTTACTTTGGGGGGATGATAAGATTTTCTTTCACCTTGTGAACTGTGAATTAAAGTCTTCCTGCTTCTCCACTGAGAGGACAATGAGAAACTCCCCATGAGTAAGGATGTTTCTGTGCATTCTAGTTCTATCATGACTATGCTGGGATATAAGCATGGCAGCCAGATCAGGAAGGAGAGCTGAGCTAAAATCAAATCAACGTGGTTGCTATGTTATTGTGCTTCCAGTAAAAAATCAAAAGGATAAGAGATGTTTGCTATCAACTCAAAAATATTCCCCATTGTACATTTAACCTGTATTTATTGTGGGTGAATACATTATTACTGAGGTATTGTTCAGCTACCATCTCAATTAATTATACCTGTCCTGATAATTGCCTTTCAATTATCAATTATTCAATTATCAATATCAATATCTTGGAGACTTGGTTGTTATAAAGGGGCTTCCTCTCTATCTCTCCCTGTTATCTGAAATTAGAAGTGACAGACAAATTGGAGAATTCCTGAGCTAGCCATGGAAACATGTGTTCAGCAAGGATGGCAGGAGAGCTGAGGAGCAGGAAAGGCAGGATAAGGTGAGACAATGCTGGCTCAGGAATTCTGAGAGTTGAAATCCATAGATCCTAAAGGAGCTATAGTTACCTGCCCTGCTTTTAGATCTAGAACAGATTTCTTTTTGGCACCATTCTTTGGATGCTGATTCTGATAAAACTAGTACAGCTCACTTCATCAGAATGCATTGAGTAGCTAAAGTGATGTAGGGTTTAAATGGGATAAGGAAAAGGGAGTGCAGACACTGGTTGTTTCTTGAGACTCCTGTAGATGCTTCATTTGCACCAATGACTATTTGGGATTTGCACCTCTGCTTCACTTCCACAATTCTAGTATGCTTCTGGGATTATCCTACAGCTCAGTTAAGGTACAGGAAGAAATATGGGAGAAGACTTCTGCAGCATTCACACTGGAGTTGCAAGGCAGGTACTTTTCATGCCTAACAAGTGTCACTTCATCCTGCCTTTCTAATTCCTTGTTTCTCCTACCCTCCTTGCCAAAGTTATGTTTCCATGGCACCTCAGCATCATTTCATCACAGCTGTTAAACTGCAGACCTGTGGCAATAACACTGACAAGACACAAGGGAATGGGGTTGGTGAGAGATACCAGTTTCATTCTCTCTCATTGTCAGCCGGTTCTTCCTAGGAGGACTGAACATCACAAGGTTGGCAAGAGCAGTGAGCAGAGAGAAGGCAAATATTTCTTCAGATTTGGGGACATGAAACCAATTACAAACATGCCCTGGGTTCATTTAACAACTTCATTTGGTTGTTTCTCCTTCCTTTTTCTTTCTTTTTCCAATTTTTAAAGGCCATTTGTTCTCTCTCTCCCGCTCCCTCTCTCTCTCTCTCTCTCCCTCCCTATTTCTCTCTCTCTCTCTTTCTTTCCCTCCCTGCCTCCCTCCCTCCCTCTCTCCCTCTCTCTTTCTCTTTCTCATATTAATTACAATCATGGCACTATCTGTTTATTATTTATGTTAATCGAAGCTCAATTGTAAAGCTGCTGGCATGGGGAAGATCATCATTCAAGAGAAAGATGAAAAGTAAAAGTGTAAATACTACATGAAATAAATATAGACTTTTTTATATGTGTCTTTCAGACTAACCTTCAGAAACATGAAATTTACATTGAATGTATAATAAGAAAATAAATCAGCATATTGCTCTGTTATTGTATTAATGTATTTATTAATTTAAATTAAATATAAGCTGTTGTCAGAAAGGAAAATACTTGTTAATTAAAAATTATTAGAACCTCTAATGTGGGTTTGGGGGGGGGGGGGGACAGAAAGCTTTTATCTGCTATTTATTTAACAGAAAACTTTGATTTATTGAAGTGAAAGGGATTTTTTTAATGATAGCCTTTAATGAGAGGGTATCTCATATGATTACATAAATAAGCAATAATTTATGCTAACTATATTAATGTGAGATGTTGATTACATATGGATTATAAACAATTCATTTGATGAAGCTGCAATAATATTATACTATGCATCAATTAAATAGTTATGGATAATTCTGAAATGAAAATAAGAATGTAGCTAGGAATATAGCCATAAGGAAACATAAAAAAATCAAATTAATAATAATATTATTAATTAATATTTAAAGATGTATGTGAAGGATTGTTTAGAAAAGTCAACAGCAGCAGATTTTGGTCTACAGAAATTTTAGCTAAGCAAATGGTTCTTTCATCTGGATCCAGCCTGTTTTGTTTTTAAACGCTGACAGAATTACTGACCACAAAATCTTTCTGTTCAAATAGCAAGTATTTAAAATTCATAAATTGCAACCAGTGGTGGGTTTCTAGTTCTGTGGGTGTGGCTTGGTGGGCGCACTCTGCGCTCACACAGAGGGTTTGCTACTGACCTTTTCCTGCAATCCTGCACTCTACCTGTGTCTTCAACAGCTGACGTGCAGCAATCTGCTGTGCCGCATGAAACAGCTGAGCTTCAAAACCAGGAAATAAAGGTCAATATAGAGCAAATGGGAGGGCCCAGTAACTGATCCTTGGAACAAACCGGTTCGCTCACAAATGATCCTTGGAGCTATCAGTTTGGACGAACTCGGCTGAACCGGTAGAATACCACCACTGATTGCAACATTAATAGGTCAAATATGTTGTTTATTTCTCTACTAAGGAGACTTTATACATGACTTATTTTTTGCAAATGAAAGATCAAGAGGAATTTTATCAGATTCAAAACATGCTTAAATATAGTATTTAAAGTTGAGGCAAACAAAGCTTTAGGTGCCTATATTTTTAAAAAAATTGCTCTTGGATCCTTGAAATCAATAAAGTAATATACATATACTGGGAAAATAAGAACAAGTCTGACAAATATTATCATAAAAATATATTCTGATCAGTTTTAGCTCAACTCTTATTCCAATAGGACCTAGACATTCTTCAAATATGTAAAGAAACAATATGGTAATATAACTGGTTGAATTGCCTGTGCAGTTTGGATCCTGTCTGGAAACCAATTTAATTGCTATTAGATCCAAATACAGAAATTCTCAGTTTTAAGAACAGAAGCATTTGTGGACCTCAGTTATTTGACTGAACACAAATGTAACAAATCAAAACTCGTAAAAATACATTACTTCCCAAAGCAATCTGTTCTATTGTTGAACAACCTGTACCATTAGGAAATTCTTCCCATTGTTTGGTTGAAAGTTGCTTTTTTGTAATGAAAACATATTGCCCCTTGTCTTCTGAATCAACATGAAGCAAATTTATTCTATTTTCCAGATAACAATCCTCTCAGATACTTGAAGATATTTCTCTGGTGTCAAAACAGACTTCTGTTCTCCATAAACGTAGTCAATACTTCCAACCATTCCCGTGAATATGTGCTTATCATGTTGGTTGTTTTCCTCTGGACACACTCCAGCTTTTCTGTCTTTCATACAATCTGGTGCCCTGAACTGGATGTGACATTGTAGATCTGGTCTGTCTAACCGAAAATAGAAAGAAAAATGACTTTTCTTCATCTTCATTTAGGGACTCCATTTGGGTTGGGAATGGAAAAGGGAGAAATTAGGAGTACCTTACTGTTGGTTTATGTCTTATTTATGATCCACCAAGACACCCAGATCCTATTTGCATGTCCTGCTTCATCATAAGCACAAACACCCATGATTTGTCTCATGTCTTTGATTTTTCCTGTCCAAAGAGCATTAGACAGTAATTTGCATTTGTCAAGATTTTTTTGCATCTAGAAGCTATCCTAAATAGTTAACTACAATTAACTGTGTGTTTTCTGCAGATTGGATAATTATATTTTGAACCCCTTATTTAAGTCATTTATAAGAGAATGTATATGGTATCATACATGCCCTGCAGTGTGCCATTTGACATGGCCATTACTGATATATTCTTGTTAAATACACTTTTTGAACCAGATCTCTATCTCTCTCTCAGTCTGGAGAGAGAGAAGTTCCCTGAGGATGGGCTCCAGCATGAGTCCAAAAGCTTGGAAGTATAACCTCTGGTACTGGTGACCAACTCAGATTGGATCCTGCAGATCTCTATCCATTTAACCATAGCATAATTTAGCACCCATTTTGTTCTAGTAGGATTTCAGGATGTTAGATGCTTTTCTGAACTCTATATCCACCACTCTTCTATGGTCAACTAAACTGGTTCTTTTCTCAAAAGAAGGTTAATTTTGATATGACTCCTGTTAAGCAAGGCATCATTTCTAAATGCTTATGAACTGTTAAATAATCTTATCCAGAGTTTTGCTGACAGAAGTTATTCATGTCCTCTTATTCTCCTTTTAGAAGGCACGGTATTTGCCCTTTTCCAGTTTTCTGCTACCAATCTACCTTCTTTTCCAAATAATGAGCTCACTGTTTGATAATTACACCTACTTTTTATTTCCTCTGTGTATTGCTTTTAACTTCACCTCAATCCAAGTTTGCTTGTACAGTACTCCAGTAACATGTGTTATTGTCACATACAAATAAGTGGGATTTTTTATGATTAACAATGGAATGTTTGGGCTTATGAATAATGTACGAAAACAGATGTGGGCTGGAAACAGATGTGGCACCTTCTTAGCTGTAACATCTGTGTTTGCAGGATGATATTGGACTTTGTTTTCCAAATACTTCAGAGTATTGGATTCCTTTGGTTTTCATTCTATCAGCACAGGACCTGGGTCATTGTCCCTGACCTGGAACATCTGAATAACAATCTACTATTGCCTCAAAAGAAAAGGAAAAAAAGGCGAAGGGGTGAATACATGACATACCTTTGAAATCTAGTGATAAAATGACAGGAAATTATGAACACTCCATGCTTCTTTTTCAATCAACTGTTTTGATCTATGATTCATTCAGAATATAAAACAATCATTTTTTAAAATAAATGTTATTATGTCACATTTACAAAATAGAAAGCTTTTTGCTTTCATAAAATGAATTATCAGTATGTTTTGAGAATATTCTTCATTTTCTGGGCAAAACGTCAACTGTGACTCCAAGCCACAAATGTAGTTTTATTTCTTCCAGGAAGCACTGACTTTAAAAAGAGAAAATCTGTCTAGATCATAGACCAACTATTCATGCTCCAACATAAGTGGTAGTTACAAACTACAGCAATGGTTTAAGTACTGTTTGTCATGGTTCCTTTTTCCCTAAATAATTTTTATGCAAAGAAGATTTAATCAAGCAATAAGCCTAAGTGCTTTTGCTTTCTGGAAAAACAAACAGCTAAGGAAACAGCAGCTAAGGCTGAAAACAAACAGCTTTTCCAAAAATACAGTGAGATGAATAGAGCAGGAAGGAATAACAAGTGGAACGATGTCTCTAGTTATCTCTGCGAGGCAATAATCAATAGAAACTCAAATTACACAGACTGGCCTTGGGAACAGAGATGCTACTAGGTTTTCATGCATCAACACAACACAGAAAGGTGCAAGAAAACAATTAAAAATGCTACTTGGATGTTTTGACTTTCCGGAGTCACTACAATCAAGAGAGAAAAGTTGAACTAGGCATATGACAGGGAACAAATGCAGTCTAGACTAAGCCCTACACATATTTGAAAAGTTGTTTCCTTTCCTGACATTATTTTAAAAGTCTATTGATCACTGTTCCAGCAAGGAAGTGCAAACCAGATGGAATTTTACTTCATTTGACTCATTTCCACTCTTTTTCTCACTGATGTTGTTCTCTAGGATAGCTTTCAATGTCATCCATTCAATTAATATTTTGTGACATTAACAATAAATACTAATCTTTTGGAAGGAGCAACTAAACCTTATTCCCTAACAGGAATGTGAGTAGCTTACATTACAAAAAACACATTCAAATTTGGTTCGTTTGCATTTTAGATATTTATTTATTTATTTATAATATTTATATACCGCCCTTCTCCCTAGGGACTCAGGGCGGTGTACAGCCGAATCAAACCCAGAACAATACAAAAGTTAAAAAAAATTAAATAATGGCTGTTTAAGCTAAAACAACCCTCCCCAAAAAATTTAAAACCCAAGTTAAAACCGAATTGAGGAGACAATTAAAACTATCTCAGCCCAGGCCAGCCTGCTCAAAGAGCCAGGTCTTCAACGCGCGCCTGAAGACCCTCAGGTCCGTGCTGGTGCGTATCTCAGGTGGCAGAATATTCCAGAGGGCAGGGGCCCCCACAGAGAAGGCCCTACTCCTGGGGGCCGCCAGACGATACATAGAGGCCGACGGCACCCGGAGAAGGCCCTCCCTGTGGGAACGCATCAGTCTGCTGGAGATCACCGGCAGAATGCGGTCCTGCAGATAACCTGGCCCAATGCCATGGATCGCCTTAAAGGTCAAAACTAGAACCTTAAAGCGAACCCGGAAAGCCACCGGCAACCAATGCAGCTCGCGCAGGAGAGGCGTCACATGGGAGCTACGCGACGCCCCCATAATCACCCGTGCGGCCGCATTCTGCACCAGTTGGAGTCTCCGGGTGCTCCCGGCAGGGAGCCCCATGTAGAGAGCATTACAATAATCCAGGCGAGAGGTGACAAGGACGTGAGTGACTGTGCGCAGGGCGTCCCGATCCAGGAAGGGCCGCAACCGGTAAATCAGGCGAACCTGATAAAACGCCCCCCTGGAGACGGCCGCAATATGATGTTCTAAAGACAGCCGTACATCCAGGAGGACGCCCAGATTGCGAGCCCTCTCTGTGGGGGGCAAAATCTCCCCCCCAATAGCCAGCGAAGGTGTCAGCTGGCTATATCGGGGCGCCGGGAACCACAGCCACTCGGTCTTGGATGGGTTGAGCCGGAGCCTGTTCCCGCCCATCCAATTCCGCACGGCCTCCAGGCATCGGGACATAACCTCCACAGCATCGTTGGGGTGGTCCAATATAGTAAGGTATAGGCTAAATTTATTGAATAGTTACTAAATTTGAGCCGCAAAAATTCAGACAAATACTAGACATCATGGTTATACAGAGTTTTACAAAGCACATCTAGTACTCTTCTCAAAGGATCACAGCTCCTAGAGAAACCTGCAGCTCTTACCAAATTAAACTGGAATCCATGCAGAAATGATTTCCTAGAAAATTCCAACTAAATCATCAGAAATCATTCAGATATACAGAAGAAGTTTGTGGGACTGATGTAATTTTGCAACAAATCATAGAATTATACTTCATATATTTCACAGCTATGTTCATGGGAAACAAAGCTATTGTTCTTTGGAGTAGGAAAAACTATCACTTTTTTTTATTCCTGTTCATAGCCCAATCATGGATGCCCTAATAAATTTTGCCATGCTTTTGATTGTAGAAGAGCAAACAGCTTGCTCCCTTCAAATTTCTCTCCATGCTCTCCACTCTGTGAGAGGAGGAGGGTCAATCAAAGGAGAGATTGCCTACAGAAATTGCTTGCCACCTCCTCTCAAAGCAGAAACATTGGGGAAGAAATGTATGCATAGGCCACCTACAGCTCCCAAGCTGCCTACAGGATCATATTGCTTTCAATGTATTCAAGGGTAGACACAGTAAGTAGACACTTAATTATTCTAAAGGGAGACAGGGAGTAGCTAGAAGCAAACAAAAGCTGAAAGTGTGAAATGGCAGTCTTGACTCTTTAAAGCTGGAAAAAATGCAGTCAAGATCATGTGATTTCCTACTTAGTGACTGCTGTGCTTAGTGGCAGAGTTGCCATTAAAAATTAAGCAAGGATTACCTGTTTGCATGTTTATTCTTGGTTGTAAGCCACCCAGGGTTTGGTTTAAGATTGGTGTCTCTACAAATATTTTAAATAGATAAATAAATGGAAAATGGCTGAAACGCTTCATTATTTTAGAGTATGGTTTTAAATTTGTTTACAGCCAGGGTTGGGTTTAATTTAGTTTTATTGTTCCACATATTTATTGTTTTAATCTGTACGGCTGTGCACCGCTCCGAGTCCTTCGGGAGAGGAGCGGTATATAAATAAATATTTATTATTATTATTATTATTTATCAATTGGAGGAAAAGAGTGATCAAGAGAGAGTCTTTCTGTTTCTATTCCTTTCATTCCTTAAATGAAAGTCATAAGAAGAGACAAAATACTAGTTCACAAAGCTTGTATATTAAAAGTGTTGTGTGAGTTAACAAGTAATTTAAAATCTATTGACTTGTAATAATGATTCTAAGAAGGACCTTCTTGATTAACAATTTTTATCATCATCATCATCATCATCATCATCATCATCATCGTCATCTAATGAAGTGAATTGCAGTACAAACCAGTAATGTAATCCTCATTTCACTGCACTGACTTGTATTAAAAGTGTTCCCTTTGTTATATGGTACATGAAAATAGACTCCGTGTTTGCAAAAGAGTTTTAAAGAATGCAAATGCCAACCTCATCTCTAAGCAGTGCCACCATTCACATCCTAGCCCTGTTTCTGCAAAGCAAGAATTTATACAGCCTGCATCTTCACACCAAGTTTTGTTTACTTTTCTTAAAAACAAAAAATGATGAAAGCACACAATTGGCAAAAAGAAGTTTTCCCCCATGTGGATCATTGATGCTACTGTTTAAAAAGTAATATCTTCATAGTTTTTAGTATTCTTACTGGATTGTTGTGTTATCCAACCCAAAATTACTCGATTTTGAAAAGATTTTAAAAAATTAAACAATTTTTTTCATAGAAGAAAAAACTGTTTTCATACCTATGATGTCCATAATTACTGTACAACTCAGCTAAACAAGTGATGTTCATCATCCAACAATTTTTTTAAAATAAAATACTAATAATAATTAAAAAGCAATAAATACATACATTAAAAAGAAAAAAAAACATCCTCAAAGGGCAAATTCAGTGGACCACGCAGTCTTTTTCTACCATCATTTTTCTATGTTTCTATGTCCAAGTGAGAACTGCATTCAGCCAGCAACTTTCTCCATGGCTGTTCCATTTGGTGTTTATAGGAAGAGAGTTATCAAGCACAATGTAGGATGCTTCAGTTGATGCTCTGTCCCTTTCTATTTAACATCTACATGAGGTCACTGGGCCAGGTTGTCTAGCAGTTCATTTTCAGGTATCATCACATGATACTCAAGTATAAATCTTATCCCTGAGCTGGCCAAGAGATGCTGTTGAAGTCATGTTCCAGGACCTGGAGACTGTAAGAGTTTGGATGGGAGTAACAACTTCGATTCAACCCTAGCAAAACTAAGTCCATGTGAGTGATTGAGCTACCTGATGCTAGGGACCTTCTATCTCTAGCCCTGAACAGGTTTGTATAGGTCTAGTGCACAATCGGGGGTCCTCTTGGATTTGCAGCTCCTGTTTGAAGAGTAGGAGGCAACTATGACCAACAGGGCCTTTTCACAGGTTCATCTTACGTTCCAGCTACATCCTTTCTTGAATTGGGAATTCCTTCTTATTGTCACTTGTGTCTTGGTCACATCACAAATAGACTTTTGCAATGCACTGTAGTTGGAACTGCCTTGAAAACCACAGTTGCTATAGATCACAGTGGCATGGGTGGTGGTAGGTGGGTCACAAAATGTTTATAGACTACTAGTGCCCCAAGTACTGTACTTATTGCCTGTTTGCTTCCAAGTAGAATTCCAAATGCTGGCTGTCATCTTTAAAGCTTACAAAAAACCTAGTTAACTAAGGGATGTCTCCCATAGGTTCAGCACTCACTATATGAACTGGCAGATATGGCTTGCTTCTGATCCTGTCAAGTGAGCAATTTCATCTAGCAGGACCCAGGAAACAATTTCCATTTTGTTGGCCTTTAAAAGAACATGAAATTATGGTTCTCCCCCAGATCTTGAACTAGAGTGTAGAGCATTTCAGTAGAACCATAGAGCCCAGATCGGTGGCTGTGGCTAGCCAATCTTGCCTGATCTTGGAAATTAAGCAGAACCAGACCAGCTGGAGCTTGCATGGCAGATCATTAGGAAAGACTAGATTGGGAAGCTAAAAAACAAATGAAGGCAGTGGGAAACAAGAAAACTAAGTCCACAACATCACCAGAAGTTCAGCTTGATAGACACTTTATTTAGTGCTACAACATGTCCCATGAAGTGATTTTTGTACATGACTGAATCTCTATGGGGTTAAATTGATTGAGTGAGTTGACCTCTCCTTTTTGGTAACCCTCCCAGTTAAGCACAGTATGGAAAAAAGGCCACTGCATATAAAGGATAAGCTGGTTCTAAGAACTTTGAAAAAGAGGGAAGAATACAAATTGGAGTCCGACATTTTACATCTCCAGACTTATCTTACCTACTTTGTGGCTAGGTATTTAAGGCTAGCAGCTCCACCTAACAGAAGAAAGCGATTGGGATTCTCTTGGAACTATGTTCTTGTTCTCACCTGTACGCACCATAAAAAGGTCTCTTCATCTTAAGGAAGTAATACAGTATATAGTTGAAATATCCAAAGAAACAATGCTAATCATGACCTAGACCAAAGAAAATTACACCTCTTAGTTTGTAACATGCCAGCTATGTGGGGTCAAATGTTAATTGTCAATGGCCATTGCAGATGATGAGGTCAGCACAACAGACTCTGCCTTTATTACTCTTGTGCCACTGACTTTGATCCATATTTATTCTTGTGGAAAAACAGCAGATGCATCCAGGGAGGCATATTTTCCACATCAATATGCAATTGCATTTATCCCTCTTCGTCTCCCTCCCTCCCTCCTTTCCTCCCCCCCCTTCTCTCTCACACACATATACACTCTTAAAATCTATTTGTTAAACAGTACTTGAGCTCAATTGCTAACATAGTGTTATTGTTTTAGCAATATAATGTTATTCAAATTATATCAAATTCATGCCACTTAAAAGAATGCCATAAATTTTCAAAGGAAATAAATTATGCCCCATACTACAGGCTCAAAATGAGCCCATGTTTCACTGCCATAATCTAGGTTCTTCCTAACTAAGAAAAAGGAAAAATTATTTCATTCACTTGTTAATAGAAATTAATCCAATTATTTCAACTTTTCTAGATCACAGTGTAAACCAACATGTAATTATCTTTTCATGTTATTGTTTTTCTGAGTTTTACAGTCACCACACAGCAACAATGGCAAAGTATACATGAAGAAATTTTGCTGACTAAAAAGAAAAAGTATACAAATAACACCAGGCCATAAAAGCGATGCTGTCAAGATTCTAATGGAGACTATAGCAACACCAGAAATGCAATACATAAATTGACATTTGTTTATGTGCCCTACATAAAAGCAGAAATAGCATCAAAAATTATTTATTGAAGTGGACATTTTTATTTGTTATTTATATGACTGCCTACTCACTAAGCAACTCCAGGCAGCCAGCTAGATAAAAAGCGACCATAAAAATAACCTGGAACTCATACAGCATCGTCTCCTGCTTAAAGGAAAAGCAAAGTCTTCAGGACCTTTCTAAAAGCCAGCAAGGTCAGAGACATCCAAATGTTGGGAACAATGCTCATCCATAGGGCAGGAGCAATGATAGAAAAAGCACACTTCATGAGTTCCATAAAATATCCGTTTACTAGATGAGATTCTGAGCATGCCAGCCCTGTTGGATCTTGTTGGGTGAGGATAAGTTAACAGATAACAGATAATCAGAGTTGGAAGGGACCTTGTAGGTCATCTAGTTCAGTTTCCAGCCATTATTCCTTGTCTGGCCTACAGGTGCTTTAGAAAATAGTTTGACCCCTTTCTTCCTATGGCAGCCCTTCAAATATTGGAAGATCACTATCATGTCTCCCCTGGTCCTTCTCTTTACTAGACTGCCAAGCCCAGTTCCTGCAACCATTCATTGTATGTTTTAGCCTCCAGTCCCCTAATCATCCTGGTTGCTCTTCTCTGTACTTTTTCTAGAATCTCAACATCTTTTTTATAATGTGGTGACCAAAACTGGATGCAGTACTCTAGGTGTGGTCTTACTAAGGCTTTATAGAGTAGTATTAGTACTTCCCTTGATCTTGATTGTATCCCTCTGTTAATACAACTTAGGATTGCATTAGCTTTTTTGGCTGCTGCTGCATACTGCTGGCTCTATTTAGCTGGTTGTCCACTAAGACTCCAAGATCCCTCTCACAGTTACTGCTATTGAGCCTGGTTTCACCCAGTCTGTATGTGTACTTTTGATTTTTCTTGCCTAAGTGTAGGACTTTACTTTTCTTTACATTGAATTTCATTTTGTTAGATATGGCCCAGTGTTCTAGTCTGTCAAGATCCATCTGGCTCTTGAGCCTATCTTCTTGGGTATTAGCTATTCCTGCCAGCTTAGTATCATCTGCAAATTTGGTATGTTCCCCTTCTATTCCCTCATCTAAGTCATTAATGAAGATATTGGAGAGTACTGCCCAAGATGGAACCTTGTGGCACCCCACTGCTTACTTCCCTCCATGTAGACTTAGACCATTAAGAACTACTCATTGAGTACAGTTTGCCAGCCAGTTGCGAGTCCATCTAGTGGTGGTGCTATCTATTCCACTTTTTTCTAGCTTACTAAGAAGTAGATTGTGGTCTTCCTTGTCGAATGCCTTGCTGAAATCTAAATTATATTATGTCCACAGTATTTTGCTGGTCTACTAATGTAGTCACTGTGTTGAAGAATGAAATAAGATTGGTTTGGCATGATCTGTTTTTAACAAACCCGTGCTGACTGCTAGTTATTACTTTATTTGTTTCTAGATGTTGGCAGATCTGTTTTTTTATTATCTTTTCCAGTATCTTCCTGGGTATTGATGTTAGGCTGATTGGTCTATAGTTTCCTGGATCTGGTTTTTTCTCTTTTTTGAAGATGGGAACCACATCAGCTCTTTTCCAGTCCTCTGGTAGTTCCCTGGTGCGCCAGGATTTTTGAAAGATATGGTTCTGAGATGACCTCTGTCAGCTCCTTTAAAACTCTGAGATGTAATCCATCAGGCCCTGGTGATTTGTTTTCATCAAGATCAGACAGGTGTTCTCTTACTATTTTTTTTTTCTTATTTTAACTCTTATTTCTGGTCTGTCTTTTACAGTTATGTTTTTGGTGGGTTGAACTATAGTTACTTTTTGCGTGAAGACAGATGCAAAGAATGAGTTAAGCAGTTCTGGTTTCTCTCTGTTGCCTGTTAACTTCCTTGCCATCTTCTCTCTTTAGTGGACTGACTGTTTCCTTGATTTTTTTTTCTTGTTATTTATATGTTGGAAGAAACTTTTTTTATTACCTTTGACTTTTATTGCAAGTCTTTGTTTGTTCTGAGCCTTTGCTATCCTGACTTCGTCTTTGCAGATTCTGGCTATCTGCTGATATTCTGCCTTAGTTGTATGTCCTTCTTTCCATTTTTTGTACCTGTCCTTTTTTTTCTTTCAATTTGCCAGAGATCTTTGTGCAGCCATGCTGGTTTCTTCTTGGATTTCTTGTTTTTCTTTCTCAGTGTTATTATGCTGGTCTGGGCTTCTATGATCATACTTTTTAGAGTTTCCCAAGATTCTTGAGTTGTTTTCCCCTTTAGGATTTTCATCCATGGAATCTTTCCCAAGTTCTCTCTGAGTTTATTGAAATCAGCTCTTTTAAAATCCAAGATTCTAGTGTCATTATGTTCTGTTGCTTGTGTTTGTGTTATGTTGAATTCTAGTATGACATGGTCACTCTCACCCAGGGTTCCTGCAATTTCAACTCCCTCTTCTTCTCTGTTTGTAAGAATTAAGTCCAGTATGGCTGTCCCTCTAGTTTCACCCTCTACATTTTGGACAACAAAGTTGTCAGCTAGGTTGGTTAGGAACTTATTTGATTTCTCACTTGGTGCAGAATTAGTTTTCCAATTGATATCTGGATAATTGAAGTCTCCCATTACTATTGTTGTATGTTTCCTGCATATGTTTGTTAGTTGGCTGGTTGGCAAAAAGGACATTTATTTTTTCTGCTTGATTGTGTGGCCTATAATATACACCTATGGCCATATCATTCTTTTTTTCTTTTATATTGACCCATATGCATTCTAGGAGGTTTTCATCTTTGATTTCATGCATTTCTGTAGCAATATAGTGGTCCTTTATATACAGTGCAACTCCATCTCCTCTTTTATGGCGTCTGTTTTTTTTTTTTTTTTGAATAGTTTGTATCCTTCTACCAGTATATTCCAGTCATGGGTTTCATCCCACCAAATTTCTGTTATTCCAACTATATCATATTTACCTTCATGTATTTGTAGTTCAAGTTCACCCTGTTTGTTCCCCAGACTTTGTGCGTTTGTATATAGGCACTTGAGATCTTTATGTCTGACACTGTGTTTACTGTCTACATAACCTGTTAAAAGGTTTTAAAGTTAAAAGGTTTATCAAATATAGCAATAGCTTAGACTTGTATACCGCTTCACAGTGCTTTCACAGCCCTCTCTAAGCAGTTTACAGAGTCAGCATATTGTCCCCAACAATTTGGATCCTCATTTTACCCACTTTGGAAGGATAGAAGGCTGAGTCAACCCTGAGCCTGGTGAGACTTGAACTGCAGGCAGCTGGCAGGCAGCAGAAGTAGCCTAGAGTACTGCATTCTAACCACTGTGCCACCAAATATCCTGGCTGTGGGCCATGAAGGGGTTTATAGATGACAACCAGGCCTTTGAATTACAGGTAGTCCTCAACTTATAACCATTTGTTTAATGGCTGTTCAAAATTACAATGCTGCTGGAAAACAAATGGCTTATGACCAATCGTCGCGCTTACAACCATCACAGCATCCCTGCACTCTCATGATCAAAATTTGGAAGCATGGCAACTGGCATGTATTTATGATGGTTGTAGCATCCTGGGGTCATATGATCACTATCTGCAAATTTTCTAGAGTCTTCTGACAAGCCATGTCAATGGAGGAAGTCAGATTTGCCTAATGACCACATGATTCACTTAATGGCCATGTGATTTGCTAAACAGCCATGGTATTAAAAAAAGGTCATAAAATCAGATGCAACTAATTTAATGACCACATCAATTGGCAACAGCAGTTCTAGTCTCAATTATAATCCCAAGTCAAGGATTGCCAGTATATCCAGAAGTCTAACAATAGCCAGTGTGGCTCATATTGTCATGCACCCATGTACATGCATCCATTCCATTCTCTGACCATCCAGTCAGAGCTGAAGAAGCTTCTTAGATGAAGAAGTGAAATGTCTTCAAAGAAAAAACAAGAATGTCCAGTTGCATTTGTAAAAGCACTTTTGGGACAACCATGACCTGGATGACTGAGAATCTCCATATACTTTTAACTATGCACTTTGGGATGAATTATGAATGGATTTCCAGAAAAATTACAAAGTACAAGAACCATTTGCACTACTCAGGTGACCCTGAAGACACAGACAAACTTCCAAGTGCCTCAACGACTCTCTAAAAGGATGTAAATAAACAACCGTCTGCAAGTAATATAAATCCTTCCATTCCCCACAATCCAGTCAGAGCTGAAGAAGCTTTTTGGGTGAGAAGTGAAACATCTTCAAAAAAAAAAACCAAAAAGTCCAGTTGCCTCCTGAAAAAGCACCTTTGGGACAACCATGACTTGGGTGAATGAGAATCTCCATAAATGTTTACCTGGAATAAGTGACCATGAGTAGGGACTCCCTCTCCCCAAATCCAAGCATAGGTGCAATTGCACAAAATAGATTTGATCAAATGCCATCTTAGGCATGGCTACCACCTACCGCTGAAGAAAGAGCAATAAGTTTAGTAAGACCCAACCAGAACCTGAAATAGAGGATATTGGGCCAAATGCCCAAATCAACAACCACTCCCTCAAGTTAGGGTTGAGTCCCAGATTGTTCCTCTTCATTCATTCATTCTGGTGGAAGCTCCATAGCTTCCACCAGAACTTTGACAACATCACTTGGATGTCTAGGGACTAAGACGATATTTAATAGGTGGGTTCTATTCAGGGGTGTGATTCAACTTTTTTAAAAAACTGGTTCTGTGGGCATGGCTTAGTTGGTGGGCATGGCTTGGTGGTAATGTGACTGGCTGGACGTGGTCAACTCAACATCAACATCAAGGCACACATCTCCTCGCCTGGCCTCTCATGACTGTGGGGATGCTGCAAAAGTCTAAGTGTGAAAAATGGTCATAAATCACTTTGTTCAGTGCCATTGTAACTTTGAATGGTCCCTCCACCCAAGCAAAGTACCAGTAAAGGAGGGGAAAAAATCCAGAGAAGTTCCAGAGACAGGAAATCTAGTCCTGCCAAGAATGTAATAAGGGTTAACGGAGAGGCAGTTTCTGTAAGCAACACCAGAATGTTTCCTTCCTGCCTTCCTTACAAAATTAGGCCAGTAATTTCTTCTAACAACCAGTTCTCTGAACTGCTTAGAATGTTAACAACTGGTTCTAGCAAATAAGTGCGAACTGTAGAATCCCACCCCTGGTTCTATTGATTCCTTCCCTGACAATATTATGAACTTGTCCAATCAACTTATGAAAAGTGTGCTTTTAAAAAACTCAAAAATTATAGAAAATCAGATGGTTTGATCACTTTTACTTCTAATTAGCCATTGATTACTGCACCAAGAACTCCATTGTGCCCTGAATTGTTGCCTAAATGAAGAGTATGAGAGTTATAGTCCTCCAGGCTGTTGAATTGTACTCTAAAGCATTTTCTAGCTTATCTGTTGTTCCAAGGATTTAGAAAGTTTTTAGCTCAGCAAAATTTTATCTATTGCTTTAAATTAACATGAAGATTTTTATCCTATAAATAATCCCTGTAGCACTGTTGGGTTTAAGGGTTTAGTGACTTTGTTCTAGGCAACAGGTTTCCTAACTTGTCATAGTAACAGTGGCTGGCATTTTCAGAGACATTTCTAGGCATACCACCTTGCCTCTAAACACCAGCGATAGTTGTTGGTGAAATTTCAGGAAATCTTTTCTCTAGACCAGGGCTCTCCAACCTTGGCAACTTTAAAACTTTAAAGCTTTTCTGGCTGAGGAATTCTGGGAGTTGAAGTCCACAAGTCTTAAAGTTGCCAAGGTTGGAGACCCCTGCTCTAGACTGCCATTACCAAATCCAATGCTGCCCAACAGATACTGGCCCTGAAAACCCATACAAAAAAATCTCTGTAGCCTTGAAAAGTTGTTACCAAGACAGCTCTTTTTAGATTTTTTTACCCCACTTTTATTATTTTTTACCTCAAGGAGGCAAACCTACATAACACTGTTTCGTCCTCCTATTTTTCCCACAGCAATGGTACTGTGAGTTAGATTGGGCTGAGAGGAACTGGCCTAAAGTCACCTTAAGGTGGAACTAGAACTCATTGTTTCTAGGTTTTTCAGACTTATGATGATTTGGAGATTGCACATCTGTAGAACTGCAAAATAATGTCTCTATTTTATTTAGGGTTGATTGTTGTTTGACCAATTCAGTGACATTGAGTAGGGGACATTGCCCATTATCAATCCTCTAGTATGACTTGTGATATTATAGTTAGAATGACTATTTGTTCCATGAACCGTTTTTTGGTATTATTGTACTGATATTAATTCATGTACGTCAATTCTTCAGCCACAGAAAGACATCTCATATGCTGAGTTCTGAAGCTGGATGAAAAATTGCCAGAATATTGTCTCCATGAGAACTTGAAACATTTTACACAAAGACAGGGAGGGAGCGGGACAGCCTAATGCAATAGAAAACCAAAGTACATTGAACAGATATTCCATCTTTCCCTCCTTAATGACTTTTTCAAGCCAGAAAGGCACAAGTAATAAAAAACAGACAGAAAAACTAGATATGAAAGACTACATAAATTCCTTCTCCACATCATTTCTTCTGTGAAGAAAGAAGGCAATAATGCATTAAGAATCTCATCCAAAAATTGTCGTGGATGAACTTCATGTCTTCAACTTCATAGCCTCCTGTTTAGAAAGAGCAGAAGCATTCCAAGATAAATTAGACAGCTTTCAAGTACAGTACTCTTGTTAAATAACTTTTAGTAACTTGAATATCCATGTCTTGTGAAAGTTACAAGCCTTGATTGATTTCACAAGTTGTAAGAAAATGGGGGGGGGGGGGGGGAATATGAAGACCCATTGATTGGAAGTACCTCAAGCAACTAATGATTTTCAGTTACTTCAGGAGCTGAATAATGGCAGCCATCTCTTTCAGAAAGAGAACATGATTGAATATAATATCAAAAAATTTCTTCTGTGAGGGTAGAATTGAACATTTCTTCCATGAGGGTAGAATTGAAACCATCTATAAGGGTGAGGTAATAAAATAATCTGCTCCTTTTTCAATTGCTAAAAACTTTCTTTAAACTCATGTAAGTACATAGCGACAACAGGTTTCTCATGAAATGGTGCTTTTCTACTGTATTCAAAATATTAAGTAGATTATTTATTGTTATTCATTTAATACGTGGAAAAAGTGCAAATACATAGTCTAACTAACTAAAGTTCACATAGTTTCTATTTCTATTAAGAAATATTATAGATATATGTTTAAAAACTATTTGGAAAAACTGCTTCATTTTTGTCATAAGTCACAATCCCTCTGCTCCATATTAAAGCACACTTAACTTTTGTCAGACTTGCAGAAGAATCTGCAAAAAAAGCTGCTGCTGTTTTAAAAGTTGGATTCATTACAACATTGTTGTGCTGCAACGCAAACAGCTCAGCTCATGTGGATGCCTGAAAAAAGACATCAGTAATTTAACAAGTGGCAGAAAAGTGCTGTAGTCATGTGAGGTCTAAAACTTTCTTTCTAAATCATTTTCAGAATGTGCACAATTCTTTTAACATTTTTATTTTTTTCAAGTTCCAGATTTTCAACATGTGCTTCATGAGCTTTCTCAACCCTATGAACTCCATCATTATTGCTGAGTTTATTGCTGAGGCAAGATACGATATTGCAGGGTCTACTGAATTCACAACTATTCTATTAGTCCAAGAACCTCAACATTTGTGAGGGAAAGGATAATTATATATAAAGTAAACGTCACACATAAACAGGATTGCAATTTTTACTTATCCCACATTCTCTTATCTTGAGATCACTCTCTACATGTTGATACAGAAAATCAATAAAGAGCAACATGTACTGACATGCAACTATATTAAGAATAGACATGGCACCCCTTAGTGGCAATTGAGAAAAGCTTTTGGATGAAACAGAAAATCTTAAAAGCAGCAGTGAAATTATTGCGGTGGAGGGGTGGACTACAACATAGGGAATTGTACTTCAAAAAAAAAAAAAGAATATCTCTGTAACCACAGTTCACTACATGAGAAGCATCACTTTAAGAAGACAGTGGGTGGTAATAGATTCAACTGCAGGAAGCTTTTCCTGAAAACGGGAAAAGGACTGAGCAATGAGATGTAAGTAGGAACCTAACGTTATTAATCACGGAAAGGCAGGCCTGAGTGTGGTGTTGGCAACAATTTGTTCATCCCCAAATCAAGAAACGGTAGTTGGGCTAGTAAGAGGAGCCAAGAGGAAGAGAAATGTGTTTTTATTCTTTCATGGATTTACTTTTTCTTTCCATATATATTCTTTGTTTCTGCCTTAAAGACTTTAAGGCTTTCAGTTCATACTGAAAGTCTGCCCAGGATGCTTAGAGAAGGCTAAGAAGAGGGGGAAATGGCAACCCACCATCAAACTGATAATACAGATAGTCCTCGACTTTCAACCACAATAGAGCCCAACATTTTAGCTGCTAAGTGAGACACTTAAGTGGATTTTGCCCCATTTTACGGCCTTTCACGCCACAGTGGTTAAGTTAGCATGATGATTGTTAAGTGAATCTGGATTCCTCATGGACTTTGTCTGTCAGAAGGTTGCAAAAGCTGATCACATGACCCCAGACATTCATAAATAGAATTGCCAAGGGTCTGACTTTTGATCATGTGACCATGGAGATGTTGCAATGGTCATAAGTTACTTTTTCCAGTGCTGTTGTAACTTTGGTCACTAAATGAACTTTTGTAAATTGAGGACTACTTGTATTTTAGCATAGAAATCTAGTATTTTCAAACATTCTGCCTCACTACCATTAGGACTAAGAATTTTCCAATCAACTAGCTTACTTAACAAATGTCTCACTTAGCTACAGAAATTTGGGGCTCAATTGTGCTTTTAAGTTGAGGGCTACCTGTAGTAGATCAGACCAATTGATCCACCTAGTCCAGCGGTAGGGAACCTTGGCTCTTTTATCACTGATGGACTTCAACTCCCAGAATTCCTGAGTGAGCCATAAAAGTTTCCCCATCCTTGGCCTAGTGGTTTTTCAGTTGTGAGGGAAATCAATTTTTGACTTGAATGGGACTGTTTAATATACAAATGTAGGACATATAAAGAATATTGATCATTCAAGTCAAAAATTAGGACATTGTATATTGAACAATCCCATTCAAATCAAAAATTGATTTCCCTCACAACTGAAAAATCAGTAGGCCAGGGATGGGGAACTTTTTATAGCTCATTCAGGAATTCTGGGAGTTGAAGTCCATAAGTGATAAAAGAGCCAAGGTTCCCTACCACTGACCTAGTCTAATATAATAATTGTGATTACAAACATTGTTGTTGGTTTTTAGGAAGAATTCTTTCTATCCCTTCCTTGAGATGCTGAGGACTGAAACTGGATTTGCTATCTGAAACCTGAAGTGAATCCACTGAGACTGCAAACATTTTTTCCCTAAGCATTTTACTTTGTTTTCATTCTTTTAGCCACTTCTATTGATAATTTCATATCAATTCCTATGGACACAATTTATTGAATGGAAACTACTAATACCTGGATACCCCAGATTTAGTTCAGTCAGCTTTAGATCTGGAAGATGTCTAAATCTGACTCTGAAGAATATGTACAACTGGCTCAATATCGGGCAATCTTTGATTGCTTATATAGATATAAATATTTTCAAATGAATCCAACTTTTTAAAAACCATTGAGGGATTCCAGACCACAGCATTCATTTTAAGAGTTTCCTTCCTCCCTTCTTTCTTCTCACTAGTATCAATGAATTTTTTCTCTCCAGTGCCTTATCCTTTGAAGAAAGTTCAGTTGTGGGGAAAACCCATGATACTATATTTTTGCTATTATATTTTAATTGCCATAATTAAAACATTGATCCATGTGACTATTTCAACTACTAAATTATTCTTTGGATAAGATCTTCTCCATGCATGAAACCTGGAACAAATTATCCCTACTTTTAAAAGGTTCTGAGTGGACTCGTGTTCAGTAACAACATTTAGAAACTTTTGTAAATGTTTATACTTTCAGTACAGGGTTTTTTTAAATTTCAAATATTACATTTGATGAGTAGGAGTTTGCATGTGTATTTAGTTCTGATCACCGTCAAACATTTAAAACATAGCTAAGCAATTTTACACCAGGAAAAGTTCCTGATTTAGATATCAACATGTAAGAAGTTATGTATAGTTATTTGGATAGGTGAAATCTGGTGCTCATTTCTCTTCTTATGCATTAGATTGCTCTGCCAAGATTGACTATTATAATTTCATTATATAGGAAAAGAGGTGATCCTTTAATTATCTTTATGGTAATTTTTCTAAAGTGTAATTTATCCGAAAAAAAGATGGAGATTATGTAGTTAAAGAAAAAAGTTAAATATGTTCTAATCATAAAACTGGATTAAATATGATACTTGTGATACATAAATATGATCCCACCAAATGGTTCATTTGATGATTGTGAGGGTTGTTATTCCTTTTTTATTGTTTTTATATTGGGTTTTTGTCTTTGTAAGCCACCTGGCATCATTAAGAATGAGTTAGGCAATCATATAAATTTTCCTAAATAAATAAATAAATAGCTACTTACCCAGAGGTGGTATTCAGCAGGTTCTGACAGTTCTGGAGAACCAGTAGAGGAAATTTTGAGTAGTTTGGAGAACCGGCAAATACCACCTCTGACTGGAGATTTCACAGTATCATTCCCCTGCCACGCCCACCAAGTCACGCCCACAGAACTGGAAGTAAAAAAATTTGAATCCCACCACTGTAGCTACCTATTACCTACCTACCTCAGGCTAGCACTTGGAGAGTACCCAACAAGAACCTGGAAGTTATATTCAGATGCCAGAATATCTCTATACCTACAAAGATCAAACTCATGCAGGGAATTGTTTTCCTTGAACACTTCACAAAATCAAAGGTTGGTTTTTGAAGAAGGAGAATAGGATTTAGGGTTTCCTGCCTAAGCAGGGGTTGGACTAGAAGACCTCCAAGGTCCCTTCCAACTCTGTTATTCTATGAGTACTTCATAAACAATCGCTTTGGGGAATTTTTGGAAGCCTTTTCAAGTTTTGAGTTGGAGTTGGGATTTGTAGGTGTGTCACATTTTAGGGAATCAATCAGAATAGAGCTGGAAAGGACTATGGAGTTCTTCTAGCCCAACTTATTCACACTGTATATGTTAAATGGGAACTAAAGATGCCTTTTCAATATGGTGTGTGAACTATTTATTTTGTTTATTTCTTTATTCTAAAAGTTTGATTTTATGAGCGATACACCGATCCACAGTTTCAATCTGTTCAGTAATAAACAACACTCTCATTGGTTGACGAGAATGAGCATTGAGCAAGATAGTTACATGCCAGGTGTGTCGATGTTCTCTTACCTTGAATGCTCCTTTTAAAAAAGGCTTTGCAGCCCTCGCAGGACCAAACCCCATAATGGTAGCCAGAGGCATAATCATTGCAAACAGCACAGTAGCGAGTCTCCTTGGTAGACTCCATAGACAGATTTCCCCTTTCATTGGTGCTGGTCATTCTCTCTCTGCCATTGTGACGTCTGGTCTCCGAGCCAGGCCTGCAAAATGAACAACAGTAAGTTCAACAATGAAGAATAGTTCAGGGTGGAAATACTGGGATCTTAGTAACTTATTTTGATAATGAAATGTTTGTAAGAAGAAAACCAAACTCAGCCAACAGCAAGATCCCAACATTAGTGAGCTGGTTGGCACTACAAGTCAACAAATGAAAATATCATTGTGATTGGGAATAAGAATCCACCAAGCTAATGAAATATGATCATTCATTACAAGAAACTGTCAAATCTGGGAGGGATGGATTGACACCAATCATAAATATTAGGGTGTCCCCAGAAGCTGAGTTCATCTCAAGAGAGACTTTACTTACATCTGAAAGGAACTGTATGCTGAGAACATAATGCAGACAAGACTACTGAAACTATTCTCCCTTTCATGCATAAGCAGCTAAACTTTGCACTTCTATTATCATCGTTACTCCTATTTCCTAATGGTGCATTTGGCTATGTGCTCCTCCAGCTTTTTCACAATGATTAATATAATCCAAGGGTCTTCAAACTTGGCAAGTTTAAGACTTGTGGACTTCAACTCCCAGAATTCCTGAGCTAACATGACTGGAGGAGGAATTCTGGGAGTTGAAGTCCAGAAGTCTTAAAGCTGTCAAGCTTGAAGACTCCTGATATAACCAATGGAACAATAGATGGAAGAGAGTCCCATTTCCTGAATGACTAAACAAGAAGCGTAGGAAGTCAGTTCTTGAATGTCCTGACCAAAATCAATACATTTAGATGGCACCATCATGATTAAGCTTTAGGTACCATGACAAGAAGCCGAGGAGGGGGAATGTTGAAGTGGCTATATTATCCAAAGAAGTCCTAGACTTATGACCATTCATTTAGCAACTGTTCTATGTTACAATGGTGCTGAAAAAAGTGACTTCTGGCCAGTCTTACTTATAATTGTCACTGTGTCACATGATCATGGTTTGGAGGCTTGCAGACAGCACGTGTTTACAGCGGTTGCTGCATTCCAGGGAAATGTGATTGCTATTTGCAACCTTCCCAATCAGCTTCTGACAAACAAAATAATTGAGGGAAGCCAATTCACTTAATGCCCATGTGAGTTGCTTATCATGGCAAAAATGGTCATAAAACCATGGTCACATTATGACTCATTTATCAATTGCATTGCTTAATGACTGAACTTCTGATCTCAATTGTGGTCAGGCGTTGAGGACTACCTGAATAAGAATAACTCACTTAGATTCAGCAAAAACTGCCTAGTCTATTATCTGACTTGACAAGGGATTACAATAGAAGTTTCCATTTCTTGATCAAACATTTCTTGATCCCAAATGCTCAATTTACAGTGAAGACATACCAAGGGTATATTGCTTGGATACAGTTCAAATGGAGATGGGACTATTTTTTTTAAAAAAATAGCAGATATTTTGTACTAAAAACTTTCTCCTTCATTCCTACCACCTTTATTCATGGTCAAAATATGAAAGTAATGTGCTAATTTGTTATGGTTATATATCATCCTTGGATATCTAATAACTCCGCTTGGCCAAAATGAGAAATGTTAGTAATTTCCACTAGAATAAAAAGTAATTTAGTAATCCCAACTAATTTAAAGAGAGATACATTGTTAAAGAAATTTTAGTACATAATTCTACACATTCCTAGATATAAGTTTCATTGAAATAATTTTGGAGAAATATGTTTATAGTTGAATTTCTACTCAGGGAACTCAAATGTACAGTGTAAAATAATACACCCTCCCTTTTATTCTTTGTTTCAACCTATTGTAAGAACATGAGACTGACATAAGAACACTGCACATCATTTCACACAAAAAGGGAAGTTGGAAATATAATGGCATTATATGGAACCATATAACATAAGGGAAAGGAACCTAGGAAAACATCTCATCCATCTCCTTGACTACAAGATTACAAGAGCCAATTATTGCAGCATCCCCAAGAGACGGCCGTTCATTGAATGATTGTCTTTGAAGGAGGTATTGCGAAATGGCTATATTACCCTTGACAACAGTAGCTTTTCTGACTATTTGTACCATTTTATCAAATGATGTCTTAACATTAATGGAGGAGCCTATCATACAGCTGAGATCTAAGCAGTAGATCTTCCTCAGGTCTTTTTAAACCCTGAAACTTCATGAGTCAAAGACAGCACATGTTGAACAATTACACCAACTTGATTGGTATATATAATAACAAACATTTATATATAAAAACAAACATATATTATTCTAATTTAGTAAAAATATGGCATGAAAATAACTACAAGATTGTCCCAAATGACTTCAAAACTTAACTTTTTGTTGTTTTTGTTCAGTTTTCTTCAGAAAAAGGCAAACGTACTTCTTTCTCTCATACTTGGGACAAAACAGAGGTGCATGAATAACTGAAGTGTATGGAGACAGCTCGTCCTCAGCCAAAATACCCAGACGTTTCCCTGTTAACTCCTACTCTCAACTCTTTTGAAGAAATATTAGCCTTATTTGCCTAGTTATCTCCACATTTCTATTCTCCAATGTTCCTGGAAAGTTTCCCATTTTTCTGATAGTCATGTTCCTTTGAAGACTGGTTATATAGTGCTGAAAATGGGTTTTTCCAAGTACAAATTTTTTTAAAAAAAACTTGGGAAGAAGAAAGATGAAAGACAAAGAAAAATCATGAAACATCTGGAAGAAAAGCTGTACAAAAAACTGAATGCTCCCATTTATGCTGTGATACACCACTTCGGCTGAGAAGAGTAACCCAGGAGCCATTCAAGCATAAAACAGGGATACATGAAAACAGAAAGGAATCAGGTTAGCATGTGAAATGAGTTAAATGACCCTGTACCTTGTTTTAATCACTGCCCTTGGTGCTCTGTGAGCTTGGCTGTAACTTGGGTAATGCAAAACAACAACCAAACTCTGAAAGCAGCAAGGAGCCCTCATTTCAACCCCGAACTACAAATATTCTCCTTTATTTAATCATTGCATTAGTATTTTACTGTAAAGAACAGTGAAAACACTTGTAGCTCATGAAGAGATTATTCTGTTTTAAAATGTAAGAATAATATGGATTGTTGTTGCTCAAAATATTATCTCTTCTTTCATGAATAGATAATTATTCAAGGCATCAATGGTTTTTAATAATAAAAGATATATTACGTTTAAAATCTTTTTGAATTTGTGACTGATACCTGTATTTTGGAGTAAGTATCTTTGAAAGTCTTTGTTAATAAGGAATTAATGTCTTTTCTCCCATATATGATTTGAATTGGCTTCAAATTTCATCTCAAATCAGCCAATACAAATATATTGACCCATTGAAAGGTAACATAATTATAAGATAAGGACATAGGTTAATTAGCAAGAGTTAAGCCTCCATTTAATTCTCATTATAATTTGAGAGTAACATGATATTACTTCTGGTAGAATGCAACCTTATGACACAATGAAATTTCTTAGAATTATATTGTAATCATTCATTTCATACTGTCAAGTGCTGTTCTATAAAATCTGGAGAGATTTTGATGATTTAATAGGGGTCATTGTTACAGCTTGTGAGAGAAGAAACTTCTTGTTCAACAGGGACCAATCCTGTTGAAAGAAACTAATGAGGGAGTCACAAAAATTATAGTTTCCAAAAGAAACCTGTATTTCTTTAAGTTTCAAACCACTCTATTAACACTGAATTATGTCATGTGTATGAGAAGAGGGAAATCCTTTCATAAAATACATCTATAATTTGATCAGACACAGTTTGTATATTGCAGATTGAAGATTTCTTTCTGATTAGTAGATATATTTGAGGGGACAAAACACTCAGAATTCTGGGAAATTTTGTTTTTTGTTTTTCTCAAAAGCAGGACTAAAAGTTATTGCTACTTTGGGTAACCGCTAGGCTATATAGGTTGGGTGCCTGAACCTTTCCCTGAAAAATTACTCAGGAAAATATCACACGCAGAAGTTTGAATGACAATGACAATCAATGAGGGGGGACATGGGACATAACAGTGAGCTATAAAGCTGTTCAGTTGGGCGCCTAAGCCTGTTGGATAATTATCCTGAATAGTATTTTCATCTTTCATGCATTAAAAAACATGTTGCCCTTCCTAGCAGGCTGGTAGAAATGGGATACAAAAGATTGTGGGGAGATGTTTTGTCAAGAGTTTGTCTTGAAATCCAGAGCTGGATGTGTTTTAAGATGCACAGCTGTCTGATACAAAGTGAATAAAAAGACTCACTTGAAGAGTATGCATTCATTATATATTATGTCCAGTGGTGGGAGTCAATTTTTTTTTACTACCGGTTCTGTGGATGTGGCTTGGTGGGCATGGCTTGGTGGGCGTGGTAGGAGAAGGATACTGCAAAATCCCATTCCCTCCCCACCCCACTAACCTGCTTTCCAGCTCCGTTCTCCTATGAAGAGCAACAAAAGAAGACCCAGCCGATCAGCTAAGACTCGGGAGGCAGAGAATAGTTGGGGGTAGGGCCAGTCAGAGGTGGTATTTGCCAGTTCTCCAAACTACTCAAAATTTCCACTACCGGTTCTCCAGAACTGGTTAGAACTTGCTGTATACCATCTCTGATTATGTCCCAAAGTTGATTAGCAGACTAGTTGATTTGAAGGCAGCCTTGAAGATAACAAGAAAATAACTACAGTATGTAGGATGCGGTAATTATTCGGGAGGATCTGGATCCTAGGGAATCCACTGTTCCTCAGACGACCGGATGTGAGTCCCTTTTTGTTAAGTGTGGTTCCAGGGTTCAGATGGGCCTATTGATCACATACCTGGCTCCCTGCTATGTGACATCGGCCCTGCCTGAGCTCCTCGAGGTCATAGCCGGTCTGGCAGTTGAGACCCCCAGGCTGATGGTCATGGGGGATCTCAACCTGCCTTCGGCCGGTGGGGCCTCGGGGATTGCTCAGGAGTTCTTGGCTTCCATGACAGCCTTGGACCTGACCCAATTAATTAAGGAACCTCGATCTGGTTTTTGTCTCTGGACAGTGGCAGGATGATCTGGGTGTTGGGGACGTTTTTGTTGAACCCTTGTCATGATCAGATCATTCGCTCCTTAGGTTGGACTTCCAGGCCGCTCCTCCCCATCGCAGGGAGGCGGACCAAATACGTTGGTACCGTCCCAGGCGCCTGATGGATCCAGATAGGTTCCTGATGGAGCTTGGGCCATATCCCGACATTCGAACTCACGACTTGGTGGAGGACTTGGTCGCCACCTGGGAAAGGGTGGCAGCTGGGGTCCTGGACCGGGTCGTGCCCTTGTGGCCTCTGACCTGGCGCCGCTCTCATTCAGCCCCCTGGTTTTCTGAGGAGCTGAGGGAGATGAAGCGCTGGAAAAGACGCCTGGAGAGTATTTGGAGGACTACTCGCTCCAGACCCGACCGAACACTTTTACGGTCCTATATCAAGACCTATTTAGTGGCGATAAGGGTGGCAAAGCGTTTTTACTTTTCCACCCTTATTGCGTCTGCAGGAAACCGCCCGGCCGCCCTGTTTAGAGTGACCCGTCCCTCTTGGAAGGGGGAGCGCGGGAGGACCCCTTGCAGGGACAGGCTGAGGATTTTTCAAAGTTTCTGGTGGATAAAATTGCTCGGATCCGGGATAGGTTGGACTTTGAATGGGCGGCTCTGGGTGGGGGATCGGGGGCGGAACTTGAAACAGTCATTTGGGAGGAGTTTGATCCTGTGACCCCCGAAGACATGGACAGGTTGCTGCGGGGACTGAATGCAACCACATGTTTATTGGACCCGTGTCCCTCCTGGCTGGTGTTGGCCACCCGGGAGGTGACACGAGGTTGGTTTCAAGGTATTATTAACGCTTCCTTGAGTGAGGGATATCTACCCCCCACCTTGGAAGAGGCGGTGGTGAGACCCCTCCTCAAGAAACCGTCCCTGGACCCAACTCTGTTATCTAATTATCGTCCCGTCTCCAACCTTCGTTTTATGGCGAAGGTTGTTGAGAGTGTGGTGGCACAACAGTTTCCCCAGCACCTGGATGAAGCTGTCTATTTAGATCCACGCCAAGCGGGCTTCAGGCCCGGGCACAGCACAGAGACAGCGTTGGTCGCATTGATGGATGATCTCTGGAGGGCCCGTGACAGAGGTCATTCCTCTGTCCTGGTCTTCTTAGATCTCTCGGCGGCTTTCGATACTGTTGACCACAGTATCTTATTGCAGCGGCTGGAGGGGTTGGGAGTGGGAGGCACCGTTATGCGGTGGTTCTCTTCCTTCCTCTCTGACTGCTCGCAATTTGTGTTGGCAGGGGGGCAGAGGTCGGCCCCGAGGCCCCTGGTTTGCGGGGTGCTTCAGGGGTCGGTGCTCTCGCCCCTTCTGTTCAACATTGATATGAAGCTGCTAGGTGAGATCATCCGTGGCTTTGGGGTAGAGTTCCATCAGTACGCTGATGATACTCAGCTGTACATTTCTATCCCGGGCCACCCCGATGAAGCCGTCGAAGTGATGACCCGGTGCCTGGAGGCCGTGCGGTGTTGGATGGGACAAAACAGACTTCAGCTTAACCCATCTAAGACTGAGTGGCTGTGCTTCCCGGCACCCCGGTACAGCCAGCTGGTTCCATCGCTGGCTGTGGGGGGGGGGGGAAATTCTTGCCCCCACAGAGAGGGCCCGCAGTCTGGGTGTCCTCCTGGATGTGCGACTGTCACTGGAAGACCATGTGGCAGCCGTCGCCAGGGGGGCTTTTGGTCAGGTCCGTCGGATCTACCAGTTGCGGCCTTTTCTGGATCGGGATGCGCTTCGCACAGTCACCTCCACCCTGGTGACCTCCTGCCTAGATTATGCCAATGCTCTCTACATGGGGCTGCCTTTGAAGAGCATCCGGAGGCTCCAGTTGGTGCAGAATGCAGCCGCGAGGGTGGTAATGGGAGCTCCTCGGGGCTCCCATGTTATGCCACTTCTGCGTGCGCTGCATTGGCTCCCAGTGGCCCTCCGGATGCGCTTCAAAGTCTTGGTTACTATCTTTAAAGCGCTCCATGGCTCGGGACCGGGATACTTGCGAGACCGCTTCCTGCCATCATCGGCCTCCCACCGACCGGTACGCTCCCATAGAGTCGGTCTCCTCGGGGTGCCGCCAGCTGGACGGCTGGTGACCCCGAGGATGTGGGCCTTCTCATTGGGAGCACCCCCTCTCTGGAATGAATTACCCCCGGAGGTAAGAGCCGTCCCTGATCTCATGGCCTTCCGTCGGTTACTTAAAACTCACCTATTTCGGCAAGCCGGACTGACCTAGGGGTTTTTAAATTTTAACCTGGTTTTAATTTCTTTTAACTTTTGTTTATATTTTTAATTAGAGCCATGCTATATTTAATTCTTTTAATTTTTAATATTGTCGTGTTGTATATGTGTTCTGTATATGTATTTTTATCTTGGCTGTTCACCGCCCCGAGTCCCTTTTGGGAGAGGGGGTGGTATATAAGTCTAATTAATACATAAATAAATAAATAAATAAATAAATAAATAAATAAATAAATAAATATCATAAAGTTTTATGTGGATAGTACTGTTTCAGACTGCAAATATGGTGGCATGCAATTAAATGGCTCCATAGCTTTAAGGGACTTACACCCCACTGTAAGAGTTCCTATGGCTAAGGAAGAGATTAACTTCCATCATATGCCTGTCATTTATTTTGTGATTCTTGTATATTATTAGAAGTTCCCATCCTTGGTAACAAGCAATTCTTCCTTCTTATCCAGCAAGTCCTGACTCCATTCCCAAGTAGTGAGTTTAGATGTGATATTTAGGAGCAGTGACCATTCCTACCCAGAGGAAGGAAAGCAAGTGAGCAGGAAGACATTAGCAGCTTGTTGTCATTTACCTACTAACTTGGGTTGATGAGTGACCAACAGATAGTTCTGGTACAAAAAAAGCAGCAGATTGTCTATGATTCCTGTGGAGCAAGAATAATAAAATCACTATAGATGGAGTTGAAAAAGTGTTCCCCAAACGTGATATTCTCAAACAGAGAATCACAGCCTTCTCCTCATTTGTGTGGGTATCTTCTCCTTCTCCCTCTTCCTCATAAGAATGTATATTTTAAAAATTAAACTTCTCAAAAAAATCAACTTCCCCAAGAATGAAATGGTACGTTCTAAGAATAATCTGTTATTATTATTTATATACTGTTTCCAATGTGCTTGGAAATTTATTAAGGATATGTTCTTGCCCTAATCAGTCTACAGTTTAAAATCCAACTCAAGGACAGAGGAAAATAGGGAAGTAACAAGTGGTTTTTCTTGGTAATGCTTACTTAGACTTACATAAATAGTCTGTTATAAAGCAAAATTGGAATGAAAATTTCATTTATAAAATGGTAAGTATCGTCCATTCTTTAAAGGGACGGAAATATAGTATTTATACTGATATCTGAACAGCAGGATCAACTATACAGAGAAAATTGATTGCATAATACCACATAATCTATTGGTTGTTTTGAGAATCTCTGACTCGGTTATTCCTTGAAATCTTCTATTATGTCTTGCTAAGAAAAGATTACATTCAGTAAGAACTAGCCTAGAGGCTCTGGAAGATTGAAAGTGCCAGGAAATGCAATTTTCAGACATTGAGACAAACATCCTTGATTTGTTCTACATTTACTTATTAACTCCATCCCACCCCCCAATATCTTCTACCCTGGGTTTTCTTTCTTTATTCTTTTAAGATTCCTTCTTCCTTATTAGCAAGAGAGTAGCAGACTAATAGCTATAAAGTGCAATTTAAAATCCCAGACATGAAAACAAAAATTGATGTGGTCAACAGCCTCCTCAAATGTAATAGATTGATAGGTAAAACTATATTAACAGAAAAATAATTTCTTGTTCAGTGTATTATATCTGAAAATGTAGTATACCCAGATAACATTTTTTAACGTCATATGCGCACTCATATACATGAACATTGTTATAAAAAAAACCCTCTGATCTCTATGCAAATATCTATTATTAAATGCCTTACAATAGTGGTTCTCAACCTGTGGTCCACAAACCCTGGGGGATGTGGGTTGCAATGTCATCACAGAGGATCTGTGAAGGCTTGAAGAAATGTTGTAATTTCAATCTTTGGTTAAGTCTTGGTGGTTTGTGCCATGGTCCATGACCACAAGAGCTATTTAAAGGAGGTCCATGGTGAAGAAAAGGTTGCAAGCCACTGCCCTACATTGTGTGGATACCTTCATATTTGAGTTACAAAAAAATATGGCCATCATTTGCTTTAATAAGTGCCAAGACAACTCTAAACAATTTTATTAGCAATAAACAATAACCTGAATATAATTCAATAGCTGGTTTACACCATGAAAAATGCATGTAATTTGTTCTTGATTTGCTTGATTTAAACATTAACAGAGCTGTTTTCCACTGGAGGCAGTATTTCTTCTCATTTCAAGACATAAACTAGTTATAGAATGTACTCTACCTTTCGACGGGAGTAACAATGGATAATTCTAGTAAAATCAAGTTAACCACCAATCTTAGGCACATACTTTATTTTAGGAAATCTGTGTTTTCCACTCCACTGCCAAGCAATAAAACCAAACATTATGTCTAGACCAAATTTGTGCAAACAAATGCCAAGGAGATCTATGCGTGACTAAAACACCAACCATAAACACAACTTGGAGCTGTGGTTCAGTTGCATTCAGTAAATCCTTCCCACTGGAACTTCACTACTTTGTCACCTAAAGAGTTTACTGGCCTAAGAGACTTTGTTGACAAGTAGCTATAGTTACTAAATGAAGCATTACACAACAGTCAAAGTACATGAGACACTTATATAAAAAAAAAAGTGAGCATTTTTTAAATAATGCATTTAAGTTATTTAATTCCAAAATCTTAAAAATGCAAATAATTGGAGACTATGAGAGGTGGAGTAACATAATAAGCTCCATTACTTTAAAAATAGGGGTAAAAATTATTTCTCAGGTTGCCAGCAGCATCCAATTAAGTTTCAAGGCAGAGAGAAAGCCCTGAAATATTACAGAATCATAGAATGTTGGACTTAAAGGGGATTTTTTTGGACAGGCTGCACAAGCCACAATGCCAGCATAATATGTGCATTATTTGTATATTTGCAGTTCTGTATTTATCTCATGATGCAAGTGTAGGCACTCCATGCTGGTGTTATGATTCATTACTTCGCCTATCCCGACTGTAATCACCGATAGTTATGGTCATTGAGTCTCACATTCACATTCTGTTTAGTTTGGGAATTCTCTGCCAATAGTTCTCCATTCAGACCTCCTTTGAAAAGTTCAAGTGAGGGAGAAACCATCACTTACTTCTCCATTTAACAGCATTGCCAAAAAGGCATTAAGAGTTGTTAATCTTATTTTGTGAAGCTTCTTCTATGGCAACATTGAATTGCTAACTGGGGCATAAAAACCTTTACCAGGTCAATTCTCGAATACAGCTCGTCTGCCTAGAACCCACACTGTATATTGGACATTAACACGATATGTTGAGCAGGTTCAGAGATATTTCTCGAGAAAAGTACTCCACTCCTCTACTCACAATAGTATTCCCTATGCCTCCAGGCTTGAAATTTTGGACTTCAATAATCTGGAACTGCACCGCCTGTGGTCTGATCTAAGCATAGTTCACAAAATTGCCTGCTATAATATCTTGCCTGTCAACAACGTCTTCAGCTTCAATCACAATAGTACACAGGCAAACAACATTTATCTTGAGTTTGTTTGATGCACAAGATAAACAGCTCCAAACTTGATTGCAGAAAATACTTCCAGCAAACCTGGAACACCCTACCCGATTCCGTTGTTACAGTTTCAACCTCAAACTGTCTACCATGGACCTCACCCCATTCCTAAGAGGTCCTTAAAGGGGATGTGCGTAAGTGTACCAGCGGGCCTACCATCTCTGTCTTACTGCCCCCATTTATCTGTATTTACTTCCTTTATTCATGGTTACATTCATATCTATACTTGTTATCTTGTACATGTTTGACAAACAAATAAATAAAAATAAAAATAAATAAATTTATTTATATGATTTATAGAACCACCCATGTCACCCATGTAAGCCATGGGTGGCTTACAAGATTTAAGCATACAAACCCACCAATCATATCCCCTGGCACTCAAAGATAAATAGTTGACACCCATTTAAAGTTCATCTACCCCAGTCCCAAATGCCTGGGATGTCTTTATGAAAGGCTAAAGGGTTGGGGGCCATGTGAGTCTCTGGGGGAGGTGCTCTTCCACAAGAAAGACCCATTCTTTACATCTCTCTACAAGAGTAAGTTCCTCCTAAGTCAGCATGGATTATCTTACAATTCAGCATGAATTATCTTTTAATTTCAACCTGTTCATTCTCCCAATACAAAATAAATTTGCCTGTTTTTCACCTAAGCAGGTTTTAGATATTTGAAGCATATCTTACTCATTCATCCCATTTGTCAGCTAAATATACTTTAACCATTTCTTAGTAAACTTCATTTTCAGTCTGTTTCATCCAGATATTTTTCCTCTAAACCCAAACTTCTCCATGCAGACCCCTCACATCCTGGACATAAACTGTTTCAACTCCTACTCTCAAATCGGTGCCATAGAGCACTACATATCAGAACAACTAGACACATGGACAGTTTTCCCCCAAAACGCCATCACTCTGCTAAACAAATAACTCCCTCAACACTGTCCAACTATTTACAAAGTCTGCATTACTATTACTATTAATTTTCTCATCACTCCTTATCACCCATCCCCTCCCACTTGTGATTGTATGACTGTAACTTTGTTGCTTGTATCCTTACTATTTATATTGACTGTTTCCTAGTATGATTTGATTGCTTATTGTACCCTATGACTATTATTAAGTGTTGTACCTTATGATTCTTGACTCTTGATGAATGTATCTTTTCTTTTATGTACACTGAATGTATTTGCACCAAGACAAATTCCTTGTGTGTCCAAGCATACTTGGCCAATAAAGAATTCTATTCTACTCTATGCCCTTTTTGAAGGTTGGTATTCAGAATCAGACAGTGATTCTCCAAATGTGATCTAGTCAATTCACTGTATGTGATTACTGCATGATATTTGTGTTAATGAAGTTTGAATTGGCCTTTTTAATGGCGTTAATGTCGCTCCTTGCTCATGTCCAGTTAGTACTTCACTAAAGACCATTAATCCTTCCAACATATATCATTGACAAGACTGTTTTCCCCATCATATACCTAGGCATTTAATTTTTCCTACTTAGTACTGGATCTTACAACTGGACCTTGCTGAAGATTACCCTTTTTTTTTTAATATTTGCCTTTATATGCCGCCCTTCTCCAGAGACTCAGGGTGGCTTACAGTCTATGGAGCACCATGCTAAGTGCTCGGCAATAGCCTTCATTCCATTGTATATGCCTGCTTATTACTAGGGCTTTTTGGCCCCCCCAAGCAGCATTTTTACAAAGTCAGCTTATTGCCCCCAACAATCTTGGGTCCTCAAGTTTCCTACCCCGAGAGGATGGAAGGCTGAGTCAACCTTGAGCCTGGTGGGATTCGAGCCTGCACTAATTGCAGGCAGCTTGCACTAAGTGCTAGATGATTAACAGCCTGCACCACCAAGGCCCTGTTGGATTTGGCCCTATGATCAAGCTAGCTGAGGTCATTTTGAATCATGATTTTTGTCCTCTAAAGTAGGGGTTCTCAATTTTGCTCATGGGCCCATCTGGACCGCATTTACCACCTTGTGTGACCTCCCTCTCATAACTGCTGTTAACTGGAAAAAGGCACTTTATCTGCACTATTTATTAATGTCAGCTATTTCATGTAAAGACAAAAAGTTTGTAAGGATTATGAGAAATTAACCAGGCAGATAAGTTTAAGCAACCCCCTAAGCAGGGATAGACTGCTGGGGGTTCGCAGGGGTTCAGGAGAGCCCCTAGCTAAGATTCTGTGCAGTTCGGAGAACCCCCCCAATCCCACTCCTGGCTGGCTCCTCCCCTCCCATGAGGCCCATTTTGGATACAGGTAAGTGCAGGCTGCACATGGAGGCTTAGGGAGGGCAAAAAATAGGCCTCCCGGAAGTTCAGGAAGGCTGAAAATGGGCCCATTTCTGAGTTCCAAAGAGCCTCCGAAGCCCTGGGAGGCCATTTTCGCCTTCCCGGAGGCTTGAGGAAAGCCTCTGGATCCCAGGGAGGGCAAAAATACCATGGCCATGCCCACACAGCAACCAGGCAGAGAATTCTTGCTAAAATTTTTGAAGCCCATCCCCTGCCCCCTAAGAAATCTACCATGCCTCCCCTAGAACTATAGCAGAGCCGAGATGAGAACCATTTCTTTAAAACAGGAGTCCCCAACCCCCAGTCCACGGCATGCCAGCAACTGGGCCATTGCAACAAGTGAAGCCCCATCCATGAGATGCAGGCAGCAGGCAAAACCACACCCCCTCCAGTCCAGAGAAAAACTTATCTCCATGCAACTGGTCCTTGTGCCCAAAAAATTGGGCGGCAGCTGCTTTAAAGTATTATCCAGGCCTATTAGATTGGTGTCATCTGTAAACCTAGTTCTGTAAGTATTTTTTTCATTCCATCTCTTGGGTCATTTACACATATTGAGCAGTACATACTGAGGATAAAGATCTGGGAAATTGGTATTGTTGTTTACACTGATGCAGAATCATATGCGAATATCAATCAATGTGGTTATTCAACGAGTGGCAAATCCATTCAACCATTTAGATTTTTTTTTTTTAGAATTTATTTGATTTGTCAATCGCTTACAAGATAATAGGTATAAGTATATACATAGTTATGGATACATGAAATGAGTACATATAAGAAAAATAAAAGAAACAATATGCCAGGGACGATAGACACGTTGGTGCGCTTATGCATGCCCCCTACAGACCTGTTAGGAAAGGGGTGAGGTCAATAGTAGAAAGTCTAAGGTTAAAGTTTTTGAGGTTTGGGGAAGAAACCACAGAGTCAGGTAGAGTATTCCTGACATTGACCACTCTGTGCTGAAGTCGTATTTCCTGCAATCAAGTTTGGTGTGGTTAACATTGAGTTTGTATCTACTGTGTGCTTTTGTGTTGTTATGGTTGAAGCTGAATATTCATTGACAAGTAGGACATTGCAATGTATGATTTTATATACCATACTTAGATCAGACCGAAGACGGCATAGTTCAAGGTTTTCTAGGTCTAGAATTTCAAGTTGGAATAGAATTTCAACTATATTACCTGCTAGATCCATTTATCATTTTGCCACAAGGAAATCATGAGAACTCTTGTCAAATATACTTTATGAAAATAATGATACATTATATCCACAGCATTTCCTTGGTATACCAAACTAATCTCTATACCCGTGGTGGCGAACCTATGGCATGCAGAGCCATTACTGCCGGCATGTGAGGACTCTCCCAGAAAAGGTGTACTGTGCATGTGTATGCATCACTCACCCACCAGCTGATTGTTGGGTATCTGGCACGCATGTGTGGGGGCGCAGTGGCACACAGGAGACACTTGTGCATGCACAGAAGCATACAGCATGTGTGGCGTGGGTCACGCACTCATGTGCAGAAGCGCGCAGTGCGAACTGCGTGAATTGCATACACATGCGCAGGAGACATGGAGGTGGCCCTCACGCATTGCCTTCTGGGTGATGGCACGTGAGCACGAGCAGCTCACACACACACGCAATTATCGGCACGGAAGCCCAAAAAGGTTAGCCACCACTGCTCTATACCTTTCCCTCTCCCCCCTCCCTACTCTCTCTCTCTCTCAAAAAAAAAAGACAAGATCAGGTATGAGGGATCTTTGATGCTCTCTGAACTTGGTTGGGTTTTTTTTTTTTGCAGACATGTTACTACCCAAACTAGTTACACTCCGAGTCATCACAGATGGAGATGATTAAGAAGCATGGAAAATGCATTCAATCATTGTGCCCATGAAACATCATCCCCTTTAAAATAATGCTATTCTCATCCTGAAAACTGATATTTCATGACATGGAGAGCAACATTGAGTAGGCTAATCTTTTGTGACTTCCTTTACTCAGTTAAGAAGTGGTAGAGGTTTAACTTTGGCAATAGGATAGGATAGATTAGAACAGAACAGAACAGAACAGGAGCTAGAAAAGACCTCTTCTAGTCCAGCCCCCTGCACAAGCAGGAGAGACCAAAGGAAAGTACAAATTGCCTTTATTTCACTTTATGTTTGATTCAGGAGTTGCACTCACATGCTGGCAGAATGTTATCAAGTTGAAGTGGAACCCTGGCAAAGAAGAGATTGTCAGTGGAAAGTTCCTGAATGTGCACATATGGCAAAGTGTGGACTTTCCCAAGGGTTGTTTAAATTCTCAGCCTATTCTTGCCAATTTGGGCTTCTACCCCCTCAGAAAGTACAAGTAGGCCTTTTAGGAAAGTTCCTAGATTCATGGTGTTATTAGAAACCATTACCGACTGCTGAAGCCCACCTACTTCTATTGGATGCTTCATGTTTGCTTTACTATGATTTATGTTAGTCTCCTCTTGAGTGCGGTCCAGAAGTTGCAGTCTGTGTGAATACAGCTGCCAATTGGAGACATTGGGCTCTTAGTTATACACACAGTATACCAGTGATGAAACAACCCACTGATTGGCTAGCCAGGTTCAAGGTTTTGCTCTTGGAACTTTCTACCCTAAAACCTTACAATGAGGTTATTTGGAAGATCACCTCTGGTCATACGGTTTTGAGTGAACATTAGGAAGATCAGAGGATGCCTTTCTGTTTTTTTGTGATGCAATTTTCAGACTTCCGTTTGGTACTTACTTGTCCCCTGATATAACAAAATGCCTCCTACCATGTGTATAAGAGGTCTATCCAAGTTTTCCTAGGTAAGTGAATGGAAAGTAAACTGCAAATGTTTCCTCCTTTTTATAAGATTGTACTTTGCAAGAAACTATTTTGACTGCCGTGTTTTAATGTTAGGTTTTTAATATAATGATGTACAACTAATTAAATATTAGATAATGATGTACATGATGTATAGAAATGATATACAGCTAATTACATATAATATTCACTTTTCATAACATTAAATAAAATTGGTATTCCTTAGTATATGAAGCTGTACGATCAATGCATGTTTATGTAAAAAGAAGTCTCACTATATTCAGTAGTTTTAGTCTCAAATCAAGCAAAGATTGTAGCCTAAAGAGATCTATCTAGACTAGATTTTATAAGGAAAATGAATTTTTGACAAGGAAAAGGGACCTAAAGCTACTGACCTCTGACTTACAAAAGCAGCTTACCTCTGCCCATTACAAAACACCAATACTTGCACAACGTTTTTCAAACTATACTGAGGTTCAATAATCACTGAAACCTTACATGAAGAGCCAGGGCCAGAGAGAATGCATTTGTAAAGATGAATTAATCATTGACTGTGAGATTGGTCTGACATCCAAAACAAATTAAAAATGCATTATCGAATGTAGATTCTCTGCCAATCCAAGAAAGTCCAATAGATAAATTGAATACTAACCAATGTTTCATATGGCAGAAAGACGTATTTGTGTAGAGTAATCATAAATGTAGGGAGAAAAACAGGAAAGAAGGTAAAAGCACAAAAATAGTAACTAACAAATAAGTTGCATAAAATAATATGGTAGGGTATTACAACCAAGTTTTTTTAAAAACAATAAGATGGCGGGGAAAGGATTAATTCAGTCTGTTAAAAATTCCAATTTCGAACATTATCATTATTATAACAATTCTACAGTTATTGTAATTTGGTAAATCATTTGTAAATCATCTTTCATATTTGTAGAATTCCACAGTCCATTAAAAATTATAGCTACTTGGGAATCCCATATTATATATAGTATATACCAAGAATGAGGATATACTCTTTAAATTGTTAACATGTTAGAGAACCAGAGATTTCACAGAGCAAAAAAAATAGGGTGGTGACATTTATTTCTTTAATAGTTGTTAGGCTTATATTGCATCTCTTCTCAAGGAGCTCAAGATAGATTATATGGTCTGTCATTTTATCTCCACAACAATCAGTGGTGGGATTCAAAAATTTACTACCAGTTCTATGGGCGTGGTTTGGTAGGCATGGCAGGGGAAGGATATTGCAAAATCTCCATTCCCACCTCACTCCAGGGGAAGGATACTGCTAAATCCCCATTCTCTTCCCACCCCACTAACCTGTTTTCCAGCTCTGTTCTCCTGTGCAGGGCAACAAAAGAAGACCCAGCCAATCAGCTGGGACTGCGGAGGCAGAGAATAGATGGGGGCGGGGCCAGTCAGAGGTGGTATTTGCCACTTCTCTGAACTATTCAAAATTCTTACTACCGGTTCTCCAGAACTGGTCAGAACCTGCTGAATACCACTTCTGACAACAACCCCAACTCTGTGAGATGGCCTGAACTGAAAGAGAGAATGACTGTCCCAAAGTCATTCCATGAACTCCTGTGGCTAAGGGTGGACTTGATCCTGGGGCTCGCCAGTCCTAGTCCACCATCTCTGCCTCACTTTGTCAAGGGGAAAGGAGATTTCAGAGATAGAATAAATGTTTTTGCAATATCAGTATTGACCTGTAACATCCATTTTACATACTGTAGCTGGAAAACTGGACATTTTAAGAGCTTAAATGATTTAGTTTACTCCAGCTGCACCTATTTAACTCCACTGAATACAGTGGAACTTCTCCAGAGTTAAGTGTGCATAGAACTAAAAATAAAATAAAAGATGGCATTTTGTGAATGCTTCCCGCTTCTACTGCAGTAAAATGCAATTAACAGTTATCCAAATCTTTTTAATGCCTCAGTACATCCGTCATTCCTTTATTATATAGGCAGTCCTCAACTTACAACAGTTCATTTAGTGACTGTTCAAAGTTACAACGGCATTGAAAAAAAAGACTTATGACCATTGCAGCATCCCCAGGGTCATGTAAACAACATTCTGACTTATGACCATTGTGCCCATGGTCACATGATCACAATGCAGATGCTTGGGAATTGATTCATATTTATAACGGCTGCAGTATCTTTTTGTAATCTTCTAACAAGCAAAGTCAATGGGAAGCCAGATTCACTTAACAACCAGGTCACTGATTTAACAACTGCAGTTACTCATTTACCAACTGTGACACAATAGATAAAATGGGGCAAAATTCACTTAACAAATGTCTCACTTAGAAACTTGTAGTCAAGGACTATGTGTCTTATCATGGTTTTGATAAAAGTAGCCTAATATTTTAAAACATGTCAGGCAGCACAGAGATATTGCAGAGATGAACATGAAAAGTCCCATCCATGGGACTTGGTTGGAACTCCCTCTTTATAGCTTAAGAACTGTGGTGATACAGTGGTTAAATGCAGTACTGCAGACTATTTCTGCTGACTGCAATGTGGCAGTTCAAATCTCAGCAGACTCAAGATTGACTCAGCCTTCCATCCTTCCGAGGTCGCTAAAATGAGGACCCAGATTGTTCAGGGCAATATGCTGATTCAGTAAACCACTTAGAGCAGACTGTAAAGCACTGTGAAGTGGTATATAAGTCTAAGAAGTGCTATGGCTATAGTTAGCTTAAAATGAAATCTGTATGCAACTAGGGGAAAACGGATTATTTATTCCAGGTTGCAAATGTTTACATTTATCTGTAATAGATAAAGAGGAATGACTAAATAAACATGAACAGAGTCCCCCTTTTAATTGTTAATGTTTTAATTATTCCAAACACAGAGACAGAGAATCCAGGACATTGCTAAAACACACATGCGTGCACACACACGCACACTCACACACACAAACACACACACACACACACAAGAATTTGCAATCCAGCCTTTAGATTGATTTCTGAATCTTTCTTTTGGACTATGTTGAGCACATAGCACATTTCAATATTTATGACTGTTTGCTCTGGTATCAGATCATATACCAAAAAACAATTCATGTCTGCCACTAATTACAGGTTGTATTTTTTTAAAACGAAAACCTTTCCAAAATCTCTTAAACGGAAAAGTTTCAAAGCCAAGTATTCAGAAGATCAAAGGGTCCGTTTTTTGTGCAACCTGCTTCCATGTATTACAGTACACATCTACTGATAGGTAATACACTCCCTACATTCCTTTTGAAATGAGAAGAAAGCTTTTAGCTTTCATACTTTCATTTAATTATTAGCACCGCTTTCCAAGCTTTAGTTTCTGATTTGTTTTTTTAAATAAAGTTTCTTCCTGCCCCCAGAAATAAATAAAGTTCTTCCTGCCCCCACTGCCCCCACTGCCCCCAGTGCAAACGGTTTCTCTTAGTGCTTTCTTCCACCCATTCCTTAAGGATTTGCTTATCACTAGTCTGATCCCAGATACACCTTTTAGATATTTTTTCTTCTTATTGTAATATAGAAAGGCTGCCATTATTATCTGCATATAATGGATATTTTGGTCCTCTCTGAAAGCAACTGTTGTTTTCTAGCTGTTCTAGTTAATTCTGTTTTGCTGAAAATATATTTCATATTTATTTTTAAAAAGAATTGATTAAGGAGGGGAGGTTGAAAATGATATACCATTTTTCAATTCAGTTAGGATAGAAGATAGCCATCCGTTCTTTATTTCTTTCATCTTATAAAATTTAACTTATGCTGATTATCAGGGGTGGGATTCAATTTTTTAACAACTGGTTCTGTGGGCATGGCTAAGTTAGTGGGCGTGGCTTGGTGGTCATGTGACTGGCTCGGTGTGGCCAACTCAATATCACTCACATCGAGGCACCATCTCCTCGCCTGGCCTCTCATGACTGTGGGAATACTGCATCGTAAGTGTGAAAAATGGTCATAAGTCACTTTTTTCAGTGCCATTGTAACTTTGAATGGTCACTCCACACAAGGAAAGTACCAGCAAAGGAGGGGAAAAAAACTCCAGAGAAGTTCCAGAGACAGGAAGTCTAGTCCTGCCAAGAATGTAATAAGGGTTAATGGAGAGGAAGTTTCTGTAAGCAACACTAGAATGTTTCCTTCCTGCCTTCCTTACAGGATTAGGCCAGTAATTTCTTCTAACAACCAGTTCTCCGAACTGCTTAGAATGTTAACAACCGGTTCTAGCGAATAGATGCGAACCGGTAGAATCCCACCCCTGCTGATTACCCACTTCTGAGGTCAGTAAAATGAGGAACCAGATTGTTGGGAGCAATAAGTTGACTCTGTAAACCTCTTAGAGAGGGTTGTAAAACACAGTGAAGCAGTATACAATATAAGTCTAAGTGCTCTTGTTATTACTATGCATTCTGTAAACAAATATTTACTGTAAAGATTCAAAATCTATATATTTATATCATTACAGACCTATATCCAGAGGTAGTCTGCTACCAGTTCACCACGGTTCAGGCAATTCAGTAGCTAATTTTATCATTTTTAATTACCGGTTCAGAGAACTGGTAAATCCAACCCCTGGCTGACCCCACTCCACCCCGTCCCAGAAGTCTCCACATGGCCCGTTTGGATGCCAAGTAAGTGCAGGGCCTAGTCGGAAGCTTGGGGAGGGCAAAAAATGGGCCTCTTGGAAGTTTGAGAAGGGCAAAAAATGGGCCTCTTGGAAGTTTGAGAAGGCTGGAAACATCCCATTTCTGGCCTCCAGAGGACCTCTGGAGCCTGGAGTAGGCCGTTTTCGCCCTCCAGAGGCTTGCAAAAAGCCTCCAGAGCCCGGGGGTGGTGAAAGTGCCCCTGCACTGTGGTGCAGGAGGCGAACTAGGCCACACGTACCATGGCCATGCCTGCCCAGCAACCGGGCAGAGAACTGGTTGCTAAAATGTTTGAAGCCCACCCTGCATATCCATTATATATGCAAGGTCTGTCAAAATCATGCCTAACTTTTTCTCACTGCTCAAGACTTCCCGTTCTGAAAACTGCATTTGGAGGAGTTTCCTGATTTATACAAGAAGAAAGAAAAGTACCGTATTTTCCGGCGTATAAGACGACTTTTGAAACCAAAAAAAGACAACCGAAAATCCGGGGTCGTCTTATACGCCGGGTCGTCTTATACGCCGGAAAATATTACGGGCGTCGCCGGGAGACGCTCCTCCCCTTCCCGAAGAGAACAAGATGGCGGCCGCTCTGCCGGCCCATCATGCTCCGCAGGAGGCCTGGTCGTCTTCCGTGTGTGTGGGAGAGAGACCGAGAGAGCCACCCTGGGGCCAGAGGAGGAAGGTTGTACGGTCGGCTGATGCGAGCGCGAAGGAAGGAGAAGCATTTACAAATCCTTGCAGCTTAATTTTGAATACCCGTATTTTCTGGTGTATAAGATGACTTTGAAAAAAGACAACCGAAAATCCGGGGTCGTCTTATATGCCCGGTCGTCTTATACGCCGGAAAATACGGTAACATGATTTTGTGTAATATTGAATTCAAGTGTCAATTGCTGACAAAATGGAGCCACTGGTAGAAAAATCAGGTGGAAGAGTTGACAGGAGTATAGAAACATTTGTAAAGAGGAGAATACCTTCCCACAGGCAAAGATATTAAGTTTTCATCTTTTGGAATATTGCATGTCAATTTGGAAAGAAAAATGAATGTAAAAAAGTAGGGAGGCAGACTGAATGACATACAGGAGGAAGACCCAGTCAAACTGGCTAGAAAAATATTTTAGAAAATTAAGATACAGTGTAAGTAATTCTTAATGTTTGTTGATAACCGTCCCTAACATGATTAGTCTGGTTTAAGAAATAAAATGAAGCTATGCTGTTATTCTAAATCCTGCCTATTTAATCTCTATTATGACTAAAACCAAAGCTATTTGCATTTTAAGTCGAACTGATGTGGAAGGATCTAAGCATGACCTTAAATTAATCTTGGCATATTTGAGACTGAAGTATCAAAATACGGGATATTTAAAATGCATTTTCCATGTCTTATCTTAGAAGTTCTACTTTCTAGCAAAGATGCAGTGAGGACATTTACCAAGTCATACTTCTTTTTGGCTCTGAATCCATATAATCTGACAAGATGGCACAGCTTATGGAGGGCACACAATTGATTAACAATCATCACTATCATTTTAGCCATTGTCTATCCACTGCAAGATTAAGGCCTCTTCTCCATGTTTCCAACCAATATGGTCTTCAGCTTTCCTTTGCCAGTTGGGCTCACAATACTTGCTGATGTCATCACTCCATCTTGTTTTAGGTCTCTTTTATGAATGCCTTTTATCAATTGGAATCCATTCTAATTGACTAACTATAAACACAGGAAAAGCCTCACCAAAGCAGCTGATATTTATCTTTAGATCCAACAAGGATCTGCCTGGTGTGAATTTACAGTATTAACACACATTAAGGGCAATCATAGAATGAAATTTTTAAAAGTGGGTAATGCAGATAAACAATAATATTGACAGAAAATTGGGAAACGGTCTCGCTTTATGGGTGGGACTGGAGTTTAGAAGGGGAGAATTTGAATGAAGAACAAGGAGAGAAGTAATCAGCCTCATTCCAGCTGCTTTTCAGTTCTCATCTGAAAATTTCATGGTTACTTTTAATTTTGGGTGGAGAGGGAATCTACTGGGGAAAGGAGATATACAGTTTTATCATGTCTAATTTAGCTCTGAAAATAAAACAGTTGCTAAAACGTTTCTGTGGTTATTTGAATTCCACAGAAATGTTGGACGAAGTCCTCCTGGCTCTCAGAAGCAGGAAAAAAACTGGAGTAAAGCATTTCCTGTACCATTGATATATTACTGCCCTACTTTATTTGAAGCAACACGATTTGAACGGATGTCCCAATGCATACCTTCATTTTGCTGTCTGTCAAAATAACATTATATAACTCCATGCTATATGTTCACAGGATATAGGAGATTATACCTTTATTTTGTATCCTGAGTAACAGCCCTGTATTGCATATTTAATACTAATATAATTTTTGTATTGTCAATTTTTGAAGTTGGTAGCTATATTGCATCCAAGGTTGGCCATAAGGTCCTGTAAGCTTCAGGAAATGTTCTGCACCCCAAGAGGCATTCTTCCGGGGACCAACTGAAATAGTCATACAAGATTGCAAAATCATGCCAGCTTTCTGAGATCTCATATGAGATTTGCAAAATTCTCATGAATACAGAAACCTCACAAGATGTTGGCATTCCATGAGCCCTCACAAGAATTTTAGGGTTTTACTATTTGTATCTTTATATATCAGATCACAATTTGAATTTGCATAATGGGGCTTGCCATTCTGTGAGAGACTGAATCAGTTGACAAATATATTGTTGAGGTCAGTCATGAAACAGACTCTGTAACCAAGAATCTGCTGGAGTATTTTATATATTCCTCCTAGCTACAGACTAACGATTGAAAACCTTGACATTAATGCAAAGGAAAATAAAGCAAGAGTTTCCCTTTAGTATTCCTAAAATCTTGGCAAAAAAAATCCAAGAAAACTGGATTGTGAGGAAACCTCAATTTAGAGGACACAAGGAATGGTCTTGAAAGACAAGGAGGAAGAGCAGAGGTCAGATAAAAAGGCCCTGAACCCAGGCCAGAAAGTAACTTGAAAAAGCATCTCAGATAAGCCGCTCCTGAGTTCACATGGAAATAAAGGGAATGAGGGGGAAAGAACATTCAGACCAGTGGTGGGATTCAAATTTTTTTACTACCAGTTCTGTGGGCATGGAAAGGGAAAGATAATGTAAAATCTCCAATCAGAGGTGGTATTTGCCGGTTCTCCAAACTACTCAAAATTTCCGCTACCGGTTCTCCAGAGAACTGGTCAGAACCTGCTGAATACCACCTCTGATCCAGACTCACAATATTTTGTCTCTATAGCTTTTTTACAATAAAAATAATCCTGACCTTTATGGCATTAGTTTCTTAGTCTGGTCTACAGTGTAGGGCTGTCATTCAGAAACAAAACATCCATGCCAGTTGCAATAGCCATAAGGAAATGCACGTTGCCTTTATTATGAAAAAAATAGTAGACAATTTGGCAATGCAGGCATTAGAAAAGGTGTACTAAGTGTAATTATAAAATTGTAAGAAGAAGAAGAAGAAGAAACTAAATATTCACTGAACATAAGTAGATATCAAACCGAAAAAATGAATTAAAAATCAAGTAATTCCAGGCTGAGATCTCTTTGCCTAAGGGAATTTATTTATCTGATTTATTGATATGGCTGCCATCTTGCAAATGTAATTCTGAGCAGCTAACAACATCCAAAAACAATTTTAAAAACAGTATTAACGAAGAGTAAAGCCTCCCTTATCTCTTTACTGCTCTTGGCCCAGTTGCATCAGAATAAAGCTCAATTGGGTGTGAGAAACAATCCTTCTAAAATTATACCACAGGAAATTATGCATAAATGGAACACAAGAGGTTTTGTTTTTCACTCTGGACACAATCAACATATTAATGTTTATTTGTTTAACCACCCATATTACTGAACATTTCTCAGGGATGCACGGTTGCTTATCAGTAAATAGCAGGGCTGTGCACTGCTTCAGATTTAATATTGAAAATGTTCTTCAGAATGTGCAGGGACATGAATGCAGCCTTCACTGGTGGTGTATTAAAATAGCCATATCTAGCTGCTTTTAAAGCTGACTGCTTCACACTGGGATAAAACCAGCCAAAAATAAATGAAATGTTAGGGGGCGTGCATAAGTGCACCAATCGTGCCTACATCCCTGTCCTATTGTTTCTTTTTATTTTTCTTATATGTATCCATCTCATGTATTCATAACTATGTTTATACTTATACCTGTTATCTTGTAAGTGATTGACAAATCAAATAAATAAATAAAAATAAAAATAAAACTGCTTTCATACAATCTGTTGCTATCTTCTATAAAGACGCTTAAGGAGATATCAATATTTGAGGACAAAAAGGAGGGGTGGGATTCTACCAGTTCGCACCTATTCACTAGAATCGGTTGTTAACTTTCTAAACAGTTGGGGAACCGGTTGTTTTTAGAAGAAATTACTGGCCTAATCCTGTAAGGAAGGCAGGAAGGAAACATTCTGGTGTTGCTTACAGAAACTGCCTCTCCGTTAACCCTTATTACATTCTTGGCAGGACTAGACTTCCTATCTCAGGAACATCTCTGGAGGTTTTTCCCCCTCCTTTGCTGGTACTTTGCTTGTGTGGAGTGACCATTCAAAGTTACAATGGCACTGAAAAAAGTGACTTATGACCATTTTTCACACTTACGATTGTTGCAGCATCCCCACAGTCATGAGACGCCAGGCAAGGAGATGCATTTGAGTGATATTGAGTCAGCCACGCCCAGCCAAATACATGATCACCAAGCCACGTCCACCCAGTCACATGACCACCAAGGCACACCACCAACTAAGCCACGCCCACAGAACCGGTTGTTAAAAAAATTGAATTCCACCCCTAACAAAAAGCCTTCATTTCAAAAATTCAAGGTGCTGATTGCCAACTTTAAAGTCCTATATGACTTGGGGCCAAGCTATTTGAAGGGCTGCCTCACCCCTATTGCACCCACTGACCCACCATGATGGGAAGGGAGGCCATGTTATGGGTCCCATCAATTAGGGATGTACATCTGGTAAGCTCATGAAAAAGGGCCTTCTTGGTGGTAGCCACTTCTTTAAGAAATATCATTCCCACATAACACAGTTGTCCTCCCATCCTGTTTCTCTGCCCAAAGGTCCTAAAATGTAGTTTTGTCAGTAGCCTCCAAATGGAGACAGAGCCAATAAAGTGGCTCTGATTTGATTGTGTTGTTGTTGCCACCAGGGAGGGGGATGCTATGATATACTATTATAAAATAGTTTAAACAGCCAAAAGTCAAACCATATAATAAACTATTATATGATAGATTTTCTAAATCCTGTAAGTACTCAGAGTCACCTATGTGTGAGTCGTGAGGCTACATAAATTTGTTTAATAAGTAAATAATAAATATTTTTTTCCTACTTACATTTCTTTTCCCTACAGAATAGAAATTTCTTCCCAAATTTTACTTTAGCAAGGAATAGAGAGTTTCCAATGATCTAAAACCAGCTCAGAAAAAACCCTAGCTTGTAAAGATCACCAGCATCTTAAGATGAGAAGTATTCAAAATACAAGCCAAGATTTTTCTATGATATCCAAATCAGATATATTTATCAAGCAATTGCACTCATCGTTGCTCTCCTTCTTGGTTTTCTTTTCTATAATTTATTGTTCTAGACAGAAAAGTTCCAGCAGAATATATATGTTTCTTAAAAGCAAACAGGAAAGGGACAGGCTTTTGAACCAATTTCTCTAGAGTTTATGAGCTCCTCACCAAAATTAGTTTTCTAGTCTCTTCAACTTGTTCATGACATACAGACATTGAATAAGTCAAAAGAAAATAGTAGATGGTTAGATGAAGATAATCCCATCTCAAAGCTGCAGATCATGTAAGATTTTATGCTGTGTAAACACCTTATCTAGGTGTTACATGGCATTACTGAATATACTAACACTTAATTCCCAGAGAAACAGAATTTTCTATTTCTTCGGGATAAATTTCCTATTCTGCAGAGGAAAAAAACATTTAAGAATGATTTCTGAAGACTATTATGTTTTTCCAGAATTTTTTCTGGAAAATCTCAGAATCCAATGCTGCTGGAATCTGTGAATATATATGAGCAGTATTTATTTATTTATTTTGGAGATTCTGTCTTACTCCCAAAATCCAATTAAAGTTTTAGTCAGTGATTTTTACCCCCCTCAGTCTGATTCTTGTGATTATCAATCTATTTTCAGGTGATACATGTTCTCTAGTCATAAAATCAGTGGTGGGATTCAATTTTTTTTTATTACCAGTTCTGTGGGCATAGCTTGTGGGCGTGGGAGGGGAAGGATACTGTAAAATCTCCAGTCAGAGGTGATATTTGCCAGTTCTCTGAATTACTCAAAATTTCCGCTACCAGTTTTCCAGAACTGGTCAGAACCTGCTGAATAACATGATATAATCCAAGAGCTGCAAACTCAGAACAGCATGTTTCTGACCTTTCTTACATTGTCATAAAATCACATTATGACAATCTTAGAGGACAATTCTCTTGTATTGTGTGACAAACCACTCATACAAGCAATTTTACACACAGCTGAATATGATTTCAATGGTCAGGAATGATGAATGAAAATTCATTGAGGCCTGTATAAACCAATAAAATAATAAACAACATTTGGCCTTTGATCGTTATTCTCCTCTGTAATCATCATTTCTCAAAATCCCTTCTATTCCATTGCTATTTTTACTTTCCTTTTTTACTCAAAAGCTATTGCGAGCAGGCCAATGATTGTGTTCTCTGTCACCAATCAAAAAATTCTGATAACAGCACCCGAGGCAATATCATCACCCAATTAGCGGGCCAAGAAGAGGGTATAAAATGGCATTCAATCACTGTACTTTCTACTTCGTGCTTGACATTTGGTGCTTTGCAAAAAAAAAAAAAACCACCCCTGAGCATTTGTAGGGATGGAAGCACTGACAAGGTGTTCTTTGCTCAAGAAATCATTTACAGTAGCTTAATATGTCTGGGGAAGAAAGAGATGTCAGGAAGCAAAATGGGTTCCACCAATTACATTCTACCCATGAGACAATAAAAACCTCTGCAGTAATCCAGGGCTTTTGCTGGAAACTGAGTCAGAATAAATCAGGACAGCTGCTGAATAGAGACGGATACTGAATTAGTACAAAGTGTGCTTATAGAAATGTCGTATGTTAATTGCACATTAGTAGCAATCAAGAAGACAGAAACAGTTCATATGTGCATTTTACAAACACTTAACAACCCTTCATCCAATCACCATGTTGCAAGCTGGAGTATGTTTTTCCTTTGACTTCAGCATGAAGATATATTCTTGCTCTATGGAGTTTTTCAAATTCTAAACTATTTGTTTCTCATGGCTGCATCATGGATTAGGAAAAATTTAATTCTCATGTTTTAAATTTTTTAAAAAACAAGGTCCAGCCTTTTTGTAAGAAAATCCATGTTTCTGAGCTCTGAATGTTTTGGGCTATAGTGAAATCTACTTTTTCTTTCTGCCAGGTTGAATCCTTTTAACATGGATAATCTGTGTAGCATAAACCACTTAATTAGCCTAATTAGCCTTTAATAATTCAATGAGCTTTAATCATGCTATTTCAAAATACCATATGATTTTATAGGATATTCAGTATCTAGGTAAATTTTAATGAAAATCAAATTTTGTCCATATTTAATTTAAAAATGTTCTCTTGAGTTACCCCACTCAAATAGTTTCCTGTTCAACTGATTATTTCCTGCTGAATCAGAAAAAGGAATGCCTTCTTCAATAGGAAATGAATGATGCTGGTCAATGCGAAGTTTATAGATATTATGAAACATCTGATCATATATAATGAACTGATAGAAGCAAGCAAATGTATCTGTATCTATAGCAAACAGGCAAGCTTTGAAAAAAAAGAGCTTTTCCTAACTTAATTTTCTCAACATCCATTGAACTATAGTTCCATCAATTCAAAATCCAGAAGGACCCTTGACTAGATATCAAGTTGGAGGAAAATTCATTAGTCTAAATTCTAAAAAAAAAAAAAAGCAGCAAGATCCCACAAGCTTTACCAAATATTGCTGATAATTGGTAGTACCCTCTTAAAGATGAAGAGAAATAATATCTCTTTCAGGCAACTTCTCATAGGATAGTTAATTCAAAATTCCAAAAGCAAGGATACTGTTCTGATGTCTTTGTATTGAGATATATTGAAATAGGATGTATGTCATCATTATGGAGTTAGGCAACCTTACACAAATAGATCAGGGGTGTCAAACTCAAGGCTCGCAGGCCAGATCTGATTGAGCTCTAGTGGCACAGTGGTTAGAATGCAGCATTGCTTGCTAACTCTAACCACAGCCACAAGTTCGATCTTGATAGGCTCAAGGTTGACTCAGCCTTCCATCCTTCCAACTTCGGTAAAAATGAGGACCCAGATTATTGGGGGCAATATGCTGTCATTATAAACAGCTCTAAAGCACTATGAAGCAGTGTATAAGTCTAAGTGCTATTATTATTGCTATTTTTAATTCCTTTGACTCCTTTAATGATTAGTCACGATTCTTTCCACCCTCCCTGTATGAGTGTGCACTATGATTTTTGGACTGCTATGTACTATACTTTCTTCTTACTGTAGACCTGCCAAATGTCTACATAAAAATGTGATGTAGACCAGAACAACTTTTCAGAACATCAAAGTCATATCCATGATCAAACCACCTTGCAGGCATGGAGTCTTACTTAGGACTTGCAATGGAAAAGGAAAGTTAAATAAAGCTGTTTTTTTTTTAACGGATTCAATGCTTATGTTAGGATGTATAACACCTTTTAAGATTAAACATTTAGCACGAAATACTCTATTTAAAAAAAAGCAGCTATTTTGTGTGCAAAATGGGATGCTTCAGGCATGTGTGAAGTGTTTAGAGCTTGAAACCTCGAACAGCTCATTCGCTGCTTCAAACAACCCATTCAAAACACTATTTTGTCCTGGAAATTGAAGCATCTTATACTCCAAATACAAAATACAGAATAACAGAGTTGGAAGTTGTAGGTTATCTAGTCCAACTCCTTGCAAAAGATGTAGACCCTATACCATTTTTAACAGGTGGCCGTCCAGTCTCTTCTTGAAAACCTCCAGTGATGAAGCCCCCACAACTTCTGAAGGCAAACGGTTCCATTGGTTGATTGTTCTTGTTGTCAAGAAAATATCCCCGTATTTTCAAATTGAATCTTTCCTTGATCAGTTTCCATCCATTGTTCCTTGTCTGGCCTTCAAGTGCTTTGGAAAATAAGTTGACCTGCTCTCTACGAGACAGCCCCACTAGTATCATGTCATCCCTGGTCATGATAGCAAATAGTTGCTTTGAATTCAGAACAGTTCTGTTCAAATGTTATTCAATTACCTATTTAATTCCAGGCTTTAGAATAAGTAAGCTATATTTCCTGGATGGCTCAAGGGACTTGTTTTTCCCCCCAAAATTGTCATGAACAGTAAGCAAGTTTTGAAGTATTTTGCAGATGTGATCTTAGTCCTCATTGCTGTACAGTATTGGTCCATGTTATGACCTCCATATTATAATTTGATACTGAGAGATATCAAGCAATATCCAACCAGCCACATTCCATACACAATCAATATGTTAAAACCAAAGAAAAAGAACTTCCGGGACACATTAAGGTCCATAGAATGTCCATAGATGGCTAACAAGGTACAATAGTTTTCTTTCTAATTGCATCAAATATTGTGTCACCATATTTTTTCAAGGGATTCCCTTCTGACAGTATAGTTAGGCTCAATAGTCAAATGTAATCTTCTTCTGTATAGTTGTGACATCTAGTCTCAACACGATATAAAGAATAACATATGCATTTGATAACATCAAATTCAACAAAATAAATATTGATAAATAACTTGGGCTTAAAGTTGGCAATAAACATTTCAGCATTTCAGAATGATTAGGAAATGATGCCTGGAGATTTTAGCAATCTTTTGTGAACTGGGGAAGGGAGAATGTTGCCTACAAGAAATATGACTTGCTTTGAATGAAGCTGTTAAGCTTCAGATTTATTTCATAACCACCATTCTCGTGCTCAGTTCTGTGCCATGTATGATTGCCAACACTGCAACGGAAAATACTTCTAATTCCAATCATATGGCTTTTTATATCTTTTTATACCAGCTGTCTATCCAGATACACAAGAGATAGCTGGAAACTGAAAGTCGTTTCTAAAGTAAAACAAATGTGGATTGTAGTGCTTTGTTTCCCCTTCCTCACATCAAAAGATTTTTCCATGTAATATTTTAAGCTACTACTAGTTAAAAAAGAAATTTCCTTGTGACAGTTTTATTTCTGAATTCTTTGTAGATTCCCTTCTTCTAGTTGACATGGAGAGGATGCCAACATTCTAGATTCTTTTAGTGCAACTTTTGAAACACAGCTCTTCACAGTTACTATTTAGTATCTGGACCTCCCTGAAATAATACCAATAACAATAATAATAATTCCTGCAATAACTCCAACAGAACTGCAAAAAATTGCTACTTAGAACATCGTCCATGTTAAGAAGATACTTGCCTTGATACCTAGGATGCAGGTTGCAGCCCATATAAACCATCAGTGCTAGTCAATGATATTTGTGATACATGTTTAAATGTTCATCTGACTGGGTTTCATCTTTAATGAATAAAAGATATAATAATATAATAATTTGCTTAGCAGGTAAGGTATGAATCAGGCTGGAATTGATACTTAACAATTATCTCAAGGTATAATCTTTCAGTATTAGTTGTTTTAGGAAGTAGGATTGTCGTGCCTGAACATTTTTCTTCACAACATACCTGTATTTCTTCTTCTGCTTTTATGAGAACTGGGGCTCAGTTAAAATAATTTATTCCTAGAGATTTCAGAGTTGAGTGTATTCCACAACTAATAAATCTGATGGCCCAAATATGTCATCTAATCACAAAGTTGGATGGGATTATTTGATTTATTGAGGAAAGCACTCTTTTTTAACATCACCTTAATGGAACACCTTTTCTAAAGATTTTTTAAAAAACTCATCAGATAAATTTAAGCATTAAAAATATTAGTTCCATATATGCATGCATTGGACACACACCAGGGTCCTGATTACTGCTTTTTTGAAAATGTTCATGAAATGATTTCTTAGGCTGCTTCAATTTGCTTAAAACATTTCTATTTAATGCATTGTTTTATAGAGTTTTAAGATGGGTAGGGCATCCTGACTGAATTAAAGGGGGAAAGTTTAGAAATTACATTGTTTTCATAGCATTACTTCTATAACCATTTTTCGTATACATTTTTCTATACTTCAAAAGACTTTCTCACCATTTTCATTACACAGCACTTTGGAGGTTAAAGATAATCATGTTTATGTTGGGGGAAGCTCCACAGTTCAATGGGATAAATCCTTAACATCTGAATTCTTAATATCCAGAACAAATGAATTGTTTGTCCATATAATAAATATATACAGACTTTTACTTTCTGCTAATAGTTAATTACAGGGGTGGGTTTGCATGGGAGATTCCCTAGCTAAGATTCTGCACAGTTTGAAGAACCCTCAAATCCCACTCCTGTCTGGCCCACTCCTCTCACCCCACCCCACCCAGGAGACCTCACATGGCCCCACATGGAGGCTCGGGAAGGGCGAAAAATGGGTCTTCCAGAAGTTTGGGAACGTCAGAAACAGGCCCATTTCTGGCTTCCAGAGAGCCTCCAGAGACCAGGGAGGCCATTTTCATTCTCCCGGAGGTTCAAGGAAAGCTTCTGGAGTCTGGGAAGGGCAAAAACGCCCCCCACACACACAATGGTGCAGGAGGTTGACTAGGGCATGCTGATCATGGCCATGCCCACCCAGCAACTGAACAGAGAACACATTGCTAAATTTTTTGAAGCCCACCCCTGGTTAATTATGATACCTCTCCAGGAACAGATGCATGAGAAAGATGGAGAAGAATACTTCTACTGTGAGCTATGATAATTCCCCATGCATAGGCATTAGTTTATCTATGTTTATAGTATCATGCATGCAGATTATTCATATAGTATATTAAAAAGCTTTAACCCTACTGCAAAAACTGTGAGTTTGAGTATAAGAGAGTTATGGAGAAGGAGGAGAAAAAAAAGAAGGGGGGGAAGGTTCTTTGCTGTTTAGAGAAGAAAGTAAAAATATAATTTGTGCCTTTTACATTGTGACAAATTATTTGATGCTCCACAAATTGTACAATCTAAACTGTAGTGGACTCTGCAAACAAAATTGTGTGCTTAAAATCTTGGCTGACCAATGCTGTTTCAAAGCCCACGTGGTAGAACTGGGAACAGGTCAACTAATACTAATATTCATTTTGCTAATGGGCAACACTATTAAATATTAATTATTAATGAGCATATATTTTGATCAATGTTGTGTAGCATATTGGTAAGCCAAATATCCTGACAAAGGCACCTGCATTGATATTTTAATAAATACTAATGAGTGGAAATTAGCCCAACTCTAGCCCAGTTGAGCTTTTTTTAGTCTTATTAGCTTCAGTGGGACAAATGTAAGTAAAACACTGGATTTAAAAAATGCTTAATTCTGTTTCAGTTATGTCCAGTAGCAAGTTTAAAAATAGGTATTTAGCCATTTCAAACTGCATTAAATGTTGCAAAAGACAACATTTCTAAATAAACAAAAGTGATCATAACTTTTAAATACAGCAGATTCTTGCATTGTTTTCACAAATGATAATGTAATATAATGAACATGCACTAAACTTAATCCCATTAATTAAGAGCCTCATTAGACAGAATAAAAATGAACTTACCTATTCTCTGATGGCCAAATTATTTATGCAAATTGTTTTCCTCTTGCAACCCCCTCCCCATTACTAACATTATTAATTCCAAACTTATTTTTATAGCTAATGATTTGATTAAACTAGAGTGCCTATTATGACTGAGAACCCAAGACATATGAAAAGTATCAGATTTAGGAAAGCTGTGGACAATTTACTGACCCAACAATGGGATATGATCTGGTAGAAGGATACAAACAACCATAGACATAATGATACAAGGTAATAAGGATTTTAATAACAAATGATCAAAATAGTGATGGCACTAGCAATAGTACTTAGACTTATATAACACTTCACAGTGCTTTACAACCCTCTCTAAGCAGTTTACCAAGTCAGCATATTGCCCCCAACAATCTGAGTCCTCATTTTACTGATCTCAGAAGGCTGGAAGGCAGTCAATCTTGAGTTGGTCAGGATCAAACTTGTGGCTGTAGGCTGTAGGCAGAATTAGCCTGCAATACTGCATTCCAACAATTGTGCTACCATGGCTCTTCATAATAAACGTTGCTGTCTAAGGCTCCCGGCCTGTAGTCTGGTTGCGTCACATGCTGGCTAAGCCCATGCCCGGTTTAGTGAAGGGGGGGGAAAGTCCTAATAATATCATTTGATGCTGCCGTGATGACGTGAGTTTGACACCCCTGATCTAAGGCATAACTATTTATTTGGACTTTTTTTTCATCCATACATTTGAGAGTAGAAGATACTTAATTTCTTACAGGAAGTATAACAAATGGCACAAATATTAAGTTTTAATTTCAACAGCCATTGTGACTGAAGCCACACAGCTGCCAATGATATGGCCAGCCACATCTCCTATCTTAGTTATGGCTAAGCTGTCTCTAGAAAGCATTCCACAAAAAAGCAGCCATTCAAGGAGACCAAATAAAGATTTTTTTAGTTCAGCTTTACCTTGGTGAATATTCCCAACTTGAAAGTGCAATGAAAGACCAATAAAGGGGAAGATGCAAAGAATTGGGAAACCATCTAAAGATAAATCAGCAAGCCAAAATATGAGTAGCAATAATACAGATGATCAACAGATTAGTACATGGGAGGCCAAAACCCTAAAAACAAGCAGCGGAAACAGATGTAAAATGGTGATTCCAAGAAAACAATCCTGTTGGGTTCCATAATCCAATAAGATCTTCATGGCCTCACAGACTAGGGCAATATTTCTCAACCTTAGAAACTGGTTGGGTTAGGGACAGGATGTCTGGCTGGGGAATTCTGGGAGTTGAAGTCCATATATCTTAGAGTTGTCAAGTTTGAAAAACAGTGGATTAGAGATTGGCTGTCTAATTTAGATTTAGATAATTTGACCCTGATTGTTTTTGAACAATTGGGAGACATTTGCTGTTCTACAGCAAATCACTTAGAGTTCTACCAATAAATCCTGCTCAGTTACATGCCCATGACTGGTCTGATAACCTGGACAATGAGACATTGCAAAGCTTCCTTTCAATTAAGAGGCCGCTGAACTGCATGTACTTTAAGATCAGGGGTGGGATTCTACTGGTTCGGACCGGTTCAGATGAACCGGTAGTTCGGGTGATCATCTGGCCCACATGTCGCTGCCCTTTTCCTGTGTTTTATTTCCTTGTTTTTGAACATAGTTCATTTGCATGAGCAGTTTGCTACACAACAGCTGTTTTACTCACCAGGGCTGCAGCAGAAGGTAAGTATTATAGCTAAAAATGGTCTTTTCTAAATATTACACCGGTTGAATCACACCACTGCTTAAGATCCAATCCCTAGGTGGTCAGTGGAAAGTTACAGAAAAGCAATGGAGAACTGAGAATTCTAGTACATATTTAGGGGTGAAAAATTTGTTTCCATCTCCTGTGTTTTATTTATGAAGCATTCAAAGGTGGGAATCAATACTCAAGCTTTATTACAGAAACGCCAGCTGTAATGTTATGATATCATCAAAGCTAATGGGAAAGTGAACGGGGAGATTCGAACTAGGTTAAAAAGTGAACCCAATCATCATCTGCACCAAGTGAAAATAGTTGGATATATATCATGGTTTTTGCCCATTTTGTAGTCAGGAAAAGAAAAACCTTGTAGAAGACAGAACATTCTTCTTTGGCTGCCACCATGAGCTAATTTCATAGAGTTGTTTGCAGTGAAAATGAGGGTAATGAAGTTTAAAAACAGTATTCTTCTACTATCTTTATGATCTCTGCATACTGGAAAAAGTGAATTCATAGCAGACTAGGAGAATAGAAAAGTGTCAGTAGAAATAGTAGTTTATCAATGTTACCAGTGTACATATTTCAGGCAAATGTGATATTTAAAAAAATCATAGTCTACAACTATAACCTTTTATAGAAGCATCTTCATAAGAGACTCCTGGTAACAAATATCAGTAGTAACAATGTCTTTTGTTCCCTGTAGACAGCTTTCAGTTACTATATGAAATTTAGAATTAATCACAGGAAAGCATTTTTTTTCTGCCCAGATGCTATGCAACTCTATATTGGTCACTTTGTGGATCAAGAATGCAAGGCTAAAATCTCTCCTGTTTTATTATTTCAACTTCCAAAGATACAAATTAATATTCCAGCTTTATTATAGTAACATCTCGTCATAATGTCTAATACTCTACCTAATTTGCATTAGATAAAAATTCATAGTCAAAGCACAACCTCTGAACCTGGGAATAATTCATTTCTAGACCTATAATTCAAGGAAAATTGTGAATATACAATCATTATGGCATAGCAAGGCTATAATCAAACAAAATAAAATTTGTTTTCAAATAAACATGTTGAGAGAGAGAGAGAGAGGGAGGGAGGGAGAGAGAGAGAGAGAGAGATCCATAGAATATAAGCGTACATTTCAGGGAAATTTCTTTCTGAATAAATTATTTTCAGGATGTGTTATATTAACATTACAAAAAATAAAATGAAATGAAAGAAATCTGCAAAAAAGAAAGCCAACATAGAAGGAAAATACAAAAAAGAAATTTCCTGACCACGAACATAATAAATAACACTTTATTAAGACTGAACTAATTCCTTCAAGTCTAATAAAAAATTAGCTTTAAAAAACCAGCACCAAATATATAAGAGACAGATAGATAAAATAGTAGTCATGTCCTCACTCTTTTTGGAAATAAATCTGATGGTTACTCATTATTTTGAAATAAACCTGTGCAGAATTGCACTGCGCAATTATTAAATAATATCACTGGCCAATTCAAGACACAGGTGTTGCAATCACTGCACGGCTATTAAAAGCATCTAGATTAACAAATCATAGTAATAATTTAACTTAATATCATAATCTTTAAATTTACCAAGAATATTTAATTAAAAAAAATGAACAGATGCAAGATTGCAAAATCTTTTGGACCTGAAGAATGTCATAGCAACAAAACACACCACACTCCCTCTTGTTCCTCAGGCAAATCTAAAGAGAAAGCGAAGACCTTTCGAAATATACTTATATCCACATATTTGTTAAAATGTTCCCATTATCTGAATTAGAAAATTATACCACAATGAAATATTATGTCCCACCACAAATGATAAGATCACATCCTAGAATATCAAGTATTTTCCCTTCCCTTTCCCTGTAAAAATGTATGCAGGAAAGAGAACTCAGATCCTCAGGTCCAAGTAGTTGTTTGGGCAAAATTAGAATAGCAAACATCTGGGTAACATCAGAGGTAGGTGTTCCTCCTAAATTCCCTGACTTGTTGAAAGCAAAGATATATGCCCATTTCAATATGTTGGTGGTCAAAGACCTTAAAATGTCCTACACAGTTTTCCCCTCCAATGAAGAGAAACAGCCAGCAATTCAGATGATTTGTTCTTCATTGTCCTTATATCTGCTATAGGTATACTGCTTCCTATACATGGAAGGAGAATGGTATCCTCAGGCTCAAACAAAGAAGTATCTAGACTTAGCCTTGTCTTTGAGTTCCTTTAAACTGCCCAAAGTAGTCAATGGTAGGGAGCCATTCTGGATACTAGTTGTCTGGGGACACCCATCATCTTCTGCTACTAGTTTTAAACAAAGTTTCTTTTGAGGATTTGGCCTAATGGCATTGGGCATTCCTCAAATGTAGTATTAATCAAGTGCTGTTTTTTTTTTAATAAGGGCTGCCAAGAAGACAATTGCCAAGAGGGAACATGGAGTGCTTTTCCTCCACCCTACATAGATGTCAAGATACGGCCATTCCTCAAAATCCACATGTGGTATCACTACACATGGCATATCTTCCATTCAGGTGAGAAACAGAACCTTTCTTCCTGATTTCGGTCTTTCATCTTGTAGTTAAAATAAGCTTTTCTTGTTATCCCTACAAAATGAATGGATCGGTTGGATCTGTTATTGACTTCTTTTTGAGTAATGAAACATCTTCCAGCAAACAACCAAGCTCAGAGAACACCAAGGACTACACAGTTTCTATTTCTTTCTTTTTTTGCAACTGTCATTTCACCTGTTTAATTTCATTTCTCACCAACATCTAGGAAGAGTATAATTTTTAATATTAGCTAAACATTTAAAATTAGTGAGGGCAGTATTTAAGCCAGAGTTCAAGGATTTTTTTAAAAAAAACATTCTGCGGTATAAATAGGGCACAAAATCAACCACATACCAATTATAGTTTGCGAAGCAGTAATCACAAATTTTCTGAAGTGTCTAGGAATGGAAAGTGAAAAGCAAAATAACCGAACAGTTAAACATTTAACATTTAACTTCCACCTATGAAAATTAAGCCCATATTTTATTGCAGAATGTTAAACAAAATAACAAATGGAGAACAGATCTGATTGGGATATTCCTTTCAGTAATGCAGGCATATTTTTATGCATTTATATTAAGTTCTGCTGCCTATTCTGTGCGCGTGTTTGTCCCACTGTCTTTTTTCCAAATCCTCATTCAGGAACTAATGGAGGCTCTCTTTGCTTCTTCTTTTTTAATGGACAGTAACTAGGAAGACAAATAACTATGAGATGAACTTAAAATTTCTGCACTACTTGTGGCAGTCTTCACCCAGATTAGGAACACCATATACTTGCTTTTGAATAATTAGAAAGTAAAAGAGCAACTGCACACTACAAATCTAGCATAATGGATTTAGGATCAATAGCTTGATCCTAAATCCATTATGCATAGTGCATACATCTGCATTTTTTTATTTGAATTCTGCATTAGCTAATTATAAACCTGACAGAGTGAAACAATGCCTACTATGTTTTGTTTTTATTATCTTGACACCATTGCAGGAGCCACCTACTTCAAAGATCTCCAGAGCCTCTTTACAGCTGCAGGCCTATAGTGATCTGGTACTCCCCCTTGTTTTCCTAAAAGTGTGTGTGTGACAGTTTAAAATTAGGTCTTAACTCTTTGATGAGAATATTTGAGTTGTAGAGAAAATACCTTTGGAAAACACTGTTTTAAATCACAGACTTTCTCTCTGCGTGCAGAAAGAAAGTGCTTTCCATTCCAAAGCCTTAAGTATACTTTCCAAAGGCCGTTTTATGCTCTCGTCATGTCATTTATGACTGTTTGGGAAGGTGAATCATCAGGTATCCTGAACGTTTTATATAAAAGTCAATCAGTGCAATATAAAGGCAGACAAGGAACAAAATATTTCCAACAATGGAGTGCAAATTCAGCTACATAAATTCAAAGCAGAAAGAGCCTGGACCGAGAGGAGTCAAAACCTGAAGTTTGCATCGTTCATTTTAATTTCCTGGGTGTCTCCACTTTGGGGAGTTTTTGTTTTGCTTCAGTTTATTGTTTTCGTAACTCAGTATTGGGGCTTCTGTTCTGGTTTTTCCCCAGGCTGCAGATTTTCTGTTGGAAATCTGACTTGTTTCTCATAAGCACTTCATTTCTAGCATACACAGCAACAACAGTTGTTTAACAGTCATAACAGAGATTTTAATTTTCAGCATGCTAATATAATCTCTAATTATTCAGCAGTGACTCAATCAACCTGAAGGCATACACATTCTAACAATGAATTTTCCCCTTCCTTGCCTTAACTCTCTTTTTCATATTGTGTTTTAAAAAAAGAAAGAAAGAAAGAAAAGAAAAAGAAAAAAAGGAAGCAACGATGGGATTTACCTGTAGAACGCTGTGGGAGCAGCTTCTCTCATGGCGAAACCGGTTGCTTCGTTCTCAAGGTAGTAAGGTACCTGTTGACCGTGGTGATGAATAAAAGGCGAAAGTTGTGGAGCCGACTGTAAAAAGACAACAGGGCTTGGGGGAACATTGTTCAGGGAATGAAATCCTCCCAGACTGCTGGTGCCAAACGATTCACTCGCAGGGGCATAACTGAGGCTAGTTGAGCTGTACACTGGAGCGGCAGTGGAAAAATCATAGGCAGCACCGTCTGGGTAGTTAAACCCCCCAGTCTTGCTGCTGTCCACATACATTTCACTGATCGGTCGTTCCAGAGGAATCTTCAGCTGTGGTCTGCTGAGAGGCTCTAATTCATTGCCTTGTATTTGGTGCAATAAGGCAACCCCAGCGCTTTTTGTGTGAAGGGTCATGGTCATTGTCAGTGGCAGTGAACACGTCGCATTATCTAGGCTCCGTGCTTGAAGAGGAATCAGCAGCCGGCTGTCCACCTGGAAAGGGAGCAGAAATCGAGTGGAAACATTTGGCAAAAGTGTGCTCCTCAGCCACGTTATGCAACCATGCATATGTATCCAGCTTATCCCACCCAGAAGAAGACACAAGTAAGGTGAGTGTAAGCACCAGGAGCTCTTTGGCTTTCTCTTTCTGCCTCGGAGTCTAACTTTTCATCTGAGCTAATATGCTTTACAAAGGTGCTGGCACTGAGCCAGGTATTTGCTTTCCTGACATTGGTTTAAACATCACTCCAAACACAATTGCTTCTGGATCTCTACCAAATAATTGTTCCACTATTCTAGTCATTTAATTTTTCACTATATGTGGTTCCAGTAGTCAAAAACAGGCACGGGAGAAAAGGACAGAGAGGCGCTGATTCAAAAGCTCTGTCCGTTTACACTGTATTTAGTAATAAGCTTGGCTCCAATTTATCTCTGCTTATCTAGACTCTTTGTTTTGTTCATCTTCATGTTTGCTAGAAATATGTAATGTGTACAGTGCAATGACCCTGAGGAGGACTACAGTGTAACAGAGATACAGTATGGCAAAGTGTGTTTGTGTGGCTGCACTTGCTCCTGGGTGCAGCCAGCCACAAACCATCAAATTCCAGCAAACAGAAATGAAAGGGTGGACTATATCTATGTAGGAGAAAAGGCACACAAACAGACTTGCTTGCTGCAATTATCCTGATTTCTGTTATTTAGCTAGAGCCCAGTGCTTTTTAAAAGAAAAAAGAAAAAAAGGAAAGGAAAAAGAAATATAAGTTAAATTTGCTGTTGTCTCATACTTATTATCAGCACAAGTCTTTGATGTGAATTTAAAATGCAGCAAAATATATAGAAATGAAAACAAAACATGCACCGGTCACATAATTGCACATTAGCTATAAGAAGAAGAGAAACCTAGCAAAAAAAATATTCATTTGGAGTTTTTTAGTTTTCTATTGCATATTTAGTTTTGGAATTAAAAAATATCATTTTGGAAATATCAACGTAAATAGATTTTGGCACACTCAAATAAAAAGTAATTAAAAGAGAATTAGAATATTTATTTTATTATATCATACACTTAACTCTATAAAACAATTATTTGTCAAGCCTATTTTTGCCAATAGATAACTATGTACTTCTACATCATTCATAAATGTCTATAGTAATATAATAGCTGATAAAATGAACTTTTTCCCTAACACTAAAATATTCAAATTTAGTTAGCTAATTTGAATTAATCAGATTAGATTATTTCAAAGAAGATTTTTTAAAAAATTATGTACTAAGATCTCTTACTTAGTTGACACATACTATACATGCACAGGATAGAACTGATAATCAGTTCTGATAAGAAATACTTTTGAAACAATGTTATGAATTACAACAAAAATGTCTCTGTTAAGCAAGCAACATATATTTGCCAATTCTGCAAGACACAGGTTAACAATATCTGAAGTCCAATGAAACCCTAGATTTTCTCAAAATATAGCAAAAGCAATCCCAACATGGCATTGGTCATAACTATAATTTTTCATACAACTGCTAAAACATTTCTAATTATCATGACTGAAAATTATTTCAAGTATTATTCTAAATCTGAAGTCTTGATCTATTTGTGTAGTTTCTATTGGTCTCATCTAGTTTAAATTCTGAAAAGGAAGGAAGGAAGAAAGAAAGAAAGAAAGAAAGAAAGAAAGAAAGAAAGAAAGAAAGAAAGAAAGAAAGAAAGAAAGAAAGAAAGAAAGAAAGAAAGAAAGAAAGAAAGAAAGAAAGAAAGAAAGAAAGAAAGTCACATACCTGACTATAGAGAGGCAGATCCTAGAGAAATTCTACCAATCTGAATACAGTACAAGCATGTTTTAAGAACAAGTGAACTGATCAGTGTGTAGGTCTGACTGTTCATGTATTGACAGTTTTCATGAGACAGCAATGAAACTCTCTGCTCACGCATCTTCTGAAATTTGAAACGAAATAGCATTGCTACATAAAAGCTAAAAGCTAGCTAATGCATGCAGAAAGTTTATTTGTTCGGCCAATCATGTAATGTGGCAGTATTATACTCTCCTACAGAAGACTAGTTAAAGAAACAGATGTTTCAACTGACAATTATTTGGAAGCTGGAATCAATTCTGTATCAGAAAACAGGTTATAGATTACCACAAATGCAATTTCATAATCTCTTAATCATTTAACAAGATCTGTAAGATGAATGGGTGTTGCTTTTTTTAAATGCAGTTTTATCAAGGTATAAGAAAAAAGACTCACTTTGAAGTCAAGAGCAAACAGAGGGCATTAAGGTGTCCACAGAATAGGAAGTCTAGATAACTGGAAAGAGATTATAAAATAGTTGCAGTTGTGAAAGAGTGGGAAATTCAGGCTCCATGAGTAGCATCTAATAAAGTACCATCCCTAACATAACAACACACCAACTGTTGCTTGTATCCTAATGATTTTTTGATTGTTTCTTAGTATGATTTGATTGTTTATTGTACCCTATGACTATTATTAAATGTTGTACCTTATGATTCTTGACTATTGACAAATGTATCTTTTCTTTTGTGTACACTGAGAGCATTTGCACCAAGACAAATTCCTTGTGTGTCCAATCACACTTGGCCAATAAAGAATTCTTTTGTCTACATTGAGAGCATTTGCACCAAGACAAATTCCTTGTGTGTCCAATCACACTTGGCCAATAAAGAATTCTATTCTATTCTGTTCTGTTCTGTTCTATGCCAATTTTGCTGAAATTGACATTCTGTGTAGCACAGTTGAAATACATTCATTGACAGCACGGGGAAGATGCTACTGAAAGCAAAGAAAGCAAGGTAGGAAATGGAAAGACAAGCCAATGAAAGAATGGGAAGAGAAATGGAGAAGACATTAGTGTTTCTGCTTCAAGGGGACACCCCCAATGTCTTTAGATCTACCTTCTTGCTCGTGAAGCTATGTATCTCTCTCATGGGGAGAATAAAACCCTTCTCTGGCTACATGGTTGTCCATCCCAGTGAGGATTCAAGAAAATTCAGAACCTTAATCACTGGAGTTTTCATGGGCGGGGAGACTGGTAGGGTTAAAATTCAACCACCTCATACCATCTCGGGAGCGGTGGTAGGGACGATTTGAATTCATTCGGAGAGGTGGTAGGGACGATTCCAATTGGTTGGCCCCACCCATACCCGCCCACCTTCTTCCTTTTAGAGATTGAGTCCCACCAAGCCATGCCTACCAAGCCACACCCACAGAGCTGGAAGGGAAAATGGTTGAATTTCACCCCTGGAGACTGGGTATTACAGCCCTCAATCACTATACAGGTAGTCCTCAACTTATAATCATTCATTTAGTGACTTTGAAATTACAACTGCACTGAAAAAAACCTGACATAATTGTTTTTCACACTTACAGCCATTTCGGCATCCCCTTGGCCACATGATCATAATTCAGATACTTGGCAAGTGGCATGTATTTATGATGGTTGCAGTGTCCCGAGGTCATGTGATCATCTTTGGCGATATTCTGATGGGCAAAATCAGTGAACAGGCCAGATTCACTTAATAACTGTGTTACTAACTTAACAACTGTAGTGTTTCATTTAACAACTATCACAGGAAAGGCCATTAAATGGGGCAAAACTCACTTAACAACTTGTTGTGGTTAGCCGGCAGCAGGCTAACGGTTGAGGAGAGTGAGGACTCAGATGAGGGGCCAGGACCATTAGGGAGCGGACTGCTGCCTTCAGAGATTGTGGGGGCTGGCAGCAGCAATGAGAAGGTTCCTGAGGAGCCTGTGCCAAGTGTGCATGTGCGCAGGGCTGCTCACAGGAAAGAGCAGCTGCAGCAGTACAGGCGATTCGGGAGTAAGGCTGCAAGGTAATGGCCCCTCCTTCAAGAAGACAAAAGCAGGCTGTGAATGAGCATACTTTATAGAAGGCAAAGGCGTTTTGAACTCAGCCTCGTGGACATTACCGTTGGTATTTGAAGATTCTTGTAAACTATTTCTTATCTGTTGTTTTTTGGCAGAATTGAAAAAACTCAGCAAGGCTCTTTCTTGTCGGAGCTAATTTGTTGGAAGCAGCCTTTTATTTGTGAAGAAACAGGATTCTTAGCTGAAACATAAAAAGGTTATACTGCTGCCTTTGTCTTGTGTTTGCTTTCTTGGAACCAGGTTTGCATCAGAACACAACTGTCTTGTCTTAGCAACTGAAATTTTGGACTCAATTGTGGCCATAAATAGAGGACGACCTGTATAAAGAGGAGAGGGAAAAACAGAAAAGGGCTAGTACTCTAAACAAGTCCAAAAATCAGAAACTTAATTACATGTGACTGAGCGCCTCAGAACTTCATGGGACTTATGGCAGAAGGAATCCATAGGTGTCCTTGAGTTTACAATCTCCTGTGTGTAAGTGAGTAAATGTGTGACAGAATAGTAGCTAGTATGTGAAACAATGGTTTGTGCAGGCCGGCACATGAGGTGCCTTGTTTCATTGGCAATTGGTTTTAATCAATTGCTATTATTTCAGTTAATATGCATTGTAACTGTTTTGGGGACTCCTGCCTTTTTTTGAGTTTTGTGCATATTGGAGTGTACATATTTGTAAACATACAAATCTGTTACATATGCATTTTTGTTTTGGGTATGACCTGGATAGATTGTGGTGGGAGTTGTCTACTGAGCTGAAAAGTTAAGGGAATAGGGTAGAGGCAGTCCTCATTTACTGACAGCAATAGGGACTAGGAACTCTTTTGCTAAGCGGCATGGTCATAAAAATTGATGTCATGTGACCGCATCAACTTCTGACAACAGTTCCAGCTGTGGCCTTGAAGCAAATCAGCCACAGTAATTTACTGCAAGGTTATGTGATTTGCAATCTCCTGCTGGCTTCCCCATTGACTTTGCTTCTTGGAATCCAGCTGTGAAAGTCTCAGTGGGTAGTCATATCAATGTGGGATGCTGCAAATGTCATAAATGTGCACTAGTTGCCCAGCACCCAGATCATGATCACATGACCTTGGGGACACTTATGGCCACAACTTTGAGGACCTGTCATATGTCTAGTTCTTCAGCGACGCAGTTGTTTTGAATAGCATAGCACTTACCAATAGCACTTAGACTTATATACCACTTCACTTAACCTCTCTAAACCATTTACAGAGTCAGCATACTGCCTCCAATAATCTGAGTCCTCCTTTTACTGACCTTGGAAGAATGGAAAGCTGAGTCAACCTTGAGCCTCATGAGATTCAAACTATCAAATTGCAGGCAGCCGGCAGGCAGCAGAAATAGCCTGCAGTACTGTACTCTAACTAGTGCGCCACCGCAGCTCATAGAATAGATGCTGAATGAAAGGTGGCTAAGTGAGGACTACATGAAGCTTATAGGATATTTGAGTGGGTTTGCATTCATTTTTCTCACTATCATTCTCAGAGGGAGAGTTATTTTGAAATTCAAAATGAAATTCCTTTTGGTGGTATATTCTTTCCTGATAGAAATGTTAAGGCTTGACATAGGTCATTTGCTCAAAGGCTGCTAAGGTTTTTGCAAAATCATGTGTATGATTAGAGTTGAATCATTTGTTTCAAAAGTTAACAACACCCAATATCCACAAGTATTTATAAAATCAAATAGATTTAAATATGGCAATAATTTTTAGAACTGTCCATGTATTCATTCGACATCCACCCCAAACAAGCTTTTATAAGTTGGTATTTATGCTTATTGCCTACAAACTCAACAAAAGCAAATTATTGAATAAATATATACATAATGGGAGAATAATAACCTACCACATATTTAAAGTAAAACAAATGACTAATGAGGTCTGTTCAAGTATAAGTAGCTATACTTCTTGAGACAAAGCAGCAAAACAAGTAATTTATGACAGAAGATGAAAACTGTTTAAATATATACCTCTCTTGATACATGCAATGATCTACTGAACCAAAGATAGTTTCTGTATCCACTTATTCCTTTGCTACCAATTGTGTACTTATTAATAGCATTTGAGATATAAAATATGAAATAGTGGGACAGCTGAGAAAAATAACCTGGTTGAGGCAGAATGGCTGCCAAAAAGGTTTACTGAACAACTTGTTCTTCTCTACAGGTCTTTTCAAGCATATCCTTCCTTGTTAAAAATATGTTCTTTCCAAAAGCATTCTCTTGAGTAATGTGGTTACGTTTTATGAGCTTCAGAAGATGGGTTTGATTATGTTGCTTATATTTCCATGGTGGTTGTGACTGTAAGAGTATTCAGTCCTAAAGTAGTGTTTTTCGAAACATTACCCACAAGAACCTCATGAAAAATGGAGATTTAGGAATCAGTCCAGCAATGTGGGTCTTCAGGAACAGGTGTGGAATAGATTCAGGAATAGATATCCTGGAAACAATGGGTGAAAGGAAACAGGTATTTTTGAATGATGATGATAAGGATGATCTAGGATGATAAGACTGACTGGAAGCAGCACTGGACCATTTCTTCTAATTCCTTTTCTCTGTTGATGTGCTCAACTAAATTAGGACTTCAGATCTAGACTGAAAAGGTCCTGAGGGCCCAGCATAAAATAGAGGAAGCTCTAAACTATCATATCGGTACAATTTGCCTTTTAGAAATAGTAAAAAAAAAAATAGTCCTAAAGTCTTACCTGGGTTTCAGCATATACATTTGACTAATAAATAAATAAATTCTCTGTTGGGTCATCTTATTTAAGGAGGAATGAACTAACTGGGAAGTTTTTTAGAACAAAGTACAAAAGAAGACATGTCCCCTATATGTTTAAGAAAAATGTTCAGTTAATGAATTTAACTTATTTTAGCTTTAGAATTTTAAGTTCATCACTGTTTAAATTAGACAGCTAAAGAAAGAGTTATCTTTACTAGAGGATAATTATGGTAGTCTTCTTTCTACCAAAAGAGGAGTCTTGTGAAACTCTAAAGACTTATAACACAATTGCACAAATTGTCATCATAGTCCACTTAATCAGATGCATGGAAAAGGCAATAAATAGACAATCTGTAGGTTTTTTTACATGTCACAAAACTCCTAATTGCTTTTACAAGAAAGGAATACTGTTAAGCATTATATATAACCCAGTCATAGACCTTTCTGTGCACTTTCTCATTATCTCTCACACATAATGTAGCATTTTTAAAAAATCAACGAATAACTGCACACTAAATGATTTTTTCACCTTAGCAAACCTGAAAACAACTGATGTGATTACTTAGCTAAACTTTATAATTTCAGAGGTGAGAAAACTATTTTAGGACAATGCTACAGATGTTTTAAAAGAATTTGCTTTAAATCTTTTGGGGGCGGGGGAAAAACAGGAATGTTGCTGAGCAAATATTAATATATAGAATAAGAATGAAGCAGACCCTATTCCAACATTTCCATAGGCCATGAAAAACAAATAATTGAGATTCTACTCTTTCATGTGTGTGTGTTTATTATATACTATAATGTTCTAGGTAAGGTTGGGGTATGAACTCAGTTAATGTGAAAATAACTACATGTATCTTTATTATACATTATATCTTCCAGCTGGAAGAAGAGAAAGAAAAGGAAGGGAACTATCCTGATTTTAACTTACATTTATGCTGGGAAGAAAACATGTTTAAATATTCTTCAGAGTAAGCTGTCAAACTCCCGGCCCAGGGGTCGGATGTGTCATGCGCTGGCCACACCCACGCCCGGTTTAGCAAAGGGGGAAAAGGTCCTGATATGTCACGTGACATCGCCGTAACAACATGAGTTTGACACCCTTGCTCCAGAGCAAAAAGCTTGAAATGTGACATTTTGATATGAATAGAGGATGTTTTACACTGAATCATGCTATTGATTTTTGTTCCCTTTTAAACAAGATTACATTGATTCCAATAATTAAGTAAAGATTGCCATGTTTATCCTGCTCCATTAATATCTAAATATCTAAAAAAAATTGAAAGGATAGAAAGTCGTAGGATTATAACTCTCCAGTGAAAGGAATAGGCTTTTTCATTTTATTTCATTTCCATCACAGGAAAACGGAATCACAATTGCTTCCATTTCACTAAAATGACAAAGACTCGCACAAATGTTTGTCTCTAACAGAGCAATGCCAAGATGATGAAATGTGTTTTGTAACATGATGGTGCAAGCTCTGTCCTTTCATATGTGTTGCGAAGTTGCCTACAAATAAGTGAGGAGTTGAGTTTGCATTGCAACAACACAAAAATTTTTCTCATGTCTCCTATTCTATCCTGCCTGTGGACATCTATAGGGAGTTAGACTTCAATTCTGGACTACCATGCTGTGAAACAGGATAAAGCTTGCAGCATTAGAATAAGTATTGTGATCAAGTTATTTCTACACTCATCCACTAAAATATCATATGAAATGGCAAGATGAACTATCATAATTTTTCAGTAGAAAACCGTCATTCATTCAGAGACACATACAGATAGAGAGAGACCCTCTAGTTTGCTAGCCATGATGAGTTACCAAACTGTGCCAGGCAATTTGTGTCCAGTCCCATTCATCGTTGGAAGGGAAACCACAAATAAGCAGCTTGAAGTATGCAACAAAACGCTATCATAGTAGTAAGATATAAAATGTGATTAGCTCCAGACTCTGTCTGAATTTCATCTTGCAGATGCTGTCTTTAGATGAACAATAATATACAAGATCATTATGAATGAATTCAGTATGAATGAATGAGACAATATAAAGCAAAAAGAAACGTAAGCTAAGAAATAGGGAGCAAAACCAACAACACTGGTTTGCTGACGGTACTAAGAGTTGAATTTTCCTTTTTCATTCAAACTACAAAGTATAGAAAACTCATTATGTGTGTTTGTTGTTTTCTAGCATTTGCTCCACTTGATCGTAGTGTCCTCTTGTTTTGCACAGTGCCCTCTGCCGTTCACACAGTAAAGCAATCAATGCATGTTGTAGCAAAGGGTTTTGTTTCTCGGCCAGCTGTCATAGAGTCTGACAATACTTAAGGCTTAGAGCCTTATAAATCTGTTACATATAGAGAAGGACCTTACATTGACTACCATGCTGACTGTATCAAAAGTAAGTCACACAACTCGCAACTCAGCTTTAACCTTCAACCACAACCCTACTTCAACCAATCCACCATCACCCAAGACTAGGCACGCACACCCCTAACTACCTCAATTCCAACTACAGCTGGCCTTAAATGCAAGCTACTCAATGCAAGAAGCCTTGTAAATAAAATATCTGAATTTCTCCTCTTACTAAATATGGCTAAATTTGACATCATATTTGTCTGTGAAACATGGCTCAATGTATCTCTCCCTGACTCCATTACCACAGTAAGAGACTATTATATTTACCGATCAGATCATGAAATTTGTAGAGGAGGTAGTGTTGCTATCTTCTATAAAAAGTCCTTACATCTAAAAAACATCCATCTTACCCAGGAGCTTGCTCTTCCTGAGACCATAATCTGCGAACTATCCTTAAATATCACAATTCGATTCTTACTATGTTATAGAACACCTGATAGAATCCTTAATAGAATAGAATAGAATAGAATAGAATAGAATAGAATAGAATAGAATAGAATAGAATAGAATAGAATAGAATAGAATAGAATGCTTTATTGGCCAAGTGTGATTGGACACACAAGGAATTTGTCTTGGTGTAAATACTCTCAGTATACATAAAGAAGGAACATTCGTTAAGAATCAAGAATCATAATGTACAACACTTAATGATAGTCATAGGGTACAATCAACATCAAATCATACTAGGAAACAGAGGATACAAGCAACAAAGTTACAGTCACAAGTGGGAGGGAATGGGTGATAAGGAGTGATGAGAAGATTAACAGTAGTAGTAGTGTACACTTTGTAAATAGTTGAACAGTGTTGAGGGAATTATTTGTTTAACAGAGTGATGGCTTTCGGGAAAAAACTGTTCTTGTGTCTAGTTGTTCTGGTGAGCAGTGCTCTATAGCGTCGTTTTGAGGGAAGGAGTTGAAACAGTTTATGTCCAGGATGTGTGGGGTCTGTAAATATTTTCACAGCTCTCTTTTTGACTCGTGCAGTATACAGGTCCTCAATTGAAGGCAGGTGGGTGGTAATTGTTTTTTCTGCAGTCCTAATTATCCTCTGAAGTCTGTGTCTGTCCTGTTGGGTTGCAGAACCAAACCAGACAGTTATAGAGGTGCAGATGATAGACTCAATAATTCCTCTGTAGAACTGGATCAGCAGCTCCTTGGGCACTTTGAGCTTTCTGAGTTGGCGCAGAAAGAACATTCTTTGCTGTGCTTTTTTGATGACTTTTTGATGTTAGGTCCATTTTAGGTCATGTGATATAGTAGAACCTAGAAATTTGAAGGTCTCTACGGTTGATACTGTGTTGTCTAGTATTGTAAGAGGTGGTAGTATGGGAGGATTTTTTCTAAAGTCTACCACCATTTCTACGGTTTTGAGTGTGTTCAGTTCCAGATTGTTCCAGTTACACCACGAGGCAAGTTGTACAACCTCCTGTCTGTATGCAGATTCATCGTTGTCTCGAATAAGACCAATGACTGTTGTGTCATCAGCAAACTTCAGTATTTTAACAGATGGATCATTTGAGATGCAGTCATTGGTATATAGGGAGAAGAGAAGTGGAGATAGCACGCAGCCTTGGGGGGCCCCTTTGCTGATTGTACAGCTATCGGATGTGATTTCGCCTAGCTTCACCTGCTGCTTCCTGTCTGTTAGGAAGCTTATGATCCACTTACAAGTGTATTCAGGTACTGCTAGTTGGTTTAGTTTACTTAGAAGAGTGTCTGGAATGATGGTATTGAATGCTGAACTGAAGCCTACAAAGAGGACCCTTGCGTAGGTATTTGGAGATTTAAGGTGTTGTAGGATGTAATGCAGAGCCATGTTAACAGCATCATCTCTCGATCTATTTGCTCGGTATGCAAACTGCATGGGATCTAACAGCAGATCCGTGATGGTGTTCAGGTGGGACAGCACAAGCCTTTCAAAGATTTTCATAACTACAGATGTTAGAGCAACTGGTCTGTAGTCATTCAGTTCCTTGATGGAGGGCTTCTTTGGCACTGGGATGATAGTAGAACATTTGAAGCAGGAAGGAACATAGCCCATCTCTAGTGATCTATTGAAGATTCGGGTGAAGATGGGGGCCAATTGCTCAGCACAGACTTTTAAGGAAGAAGGAATTATCTTGTCTGGCCCTGGTGCTTTTCCTGGCTTTTGTCTGTTGATCTTGCACTTCTTTTTCTGTGATCACCAGAAGTTGTGAGCCCAATGGATTGGGGCCAGTTGTAGGAGGCTTGTCTATTGTTGGTGTGTTTGAGATGTGTGTTGTGGAGATAGATGGCTGTAGTTTCTTTTCAAACCTGCAGTAGAACACATTCAGGTCATCTGCTAGTTGTTGATTTCCTTCTGCTTGGGAAGGAGGTTTGCTGAAACCAGTGATGTTTTTAAGAGTTTTCCACATGTTTGCTGGTTCATTTGTTGAGAATTGGTTCTTTAACTTTTCAGAGTAGCTTCTTTTTGCTGCTCTGATCTCCTTTGTTAATATGTTTCTGGCCTGGTTGTATAGCATTCTGTCACCTTTTCTGTAAGCTTCCTCTTTGGAACAATGTAGCTGCTTAAGTTTAGCTGTGAATCAAGGTTTATTGTTGCTATATATTTTCAGGTTCCTTGTTGGTACACACAAGTCTTCGCAGAAGCTAACATATGATGTTATAGTATCTGTGAACTCATCTAGGTCTGCAGAGGCATCTTCAAAAACATTCCAATCAGTGCAATTGATTGGATTATGATTATGACATTGAACATGTAAACAAGCTAAATTCACTACTAACATGGGCAACATCCTGCCCACACACTTTTATCTTTCATGATGACTTCAATCTACCTCATATTAACTGGACCCTAAATGAATGTACAACTGAACCCATACATGCAACCTTCTATAATGCTGTTACAAATCTGGGACTGGAACAACTAGTAACCAACAATACTAGACTTAACAACTGCCTCGATCTCAACTTCTGCAATAGTTTGAATTTAATTTACAGAATACAAACTAAAGAACCCTTTTCTAACAGTGACCACAATATGATTGACTTTTGTCTCAATATACACCCACACAAAAATCATTACAATGACGTAATCCCCAATTATAACTTCAAAAAAGGCAACTATGATCTTGTAGACAATGATCTCTCATCCCTTGATTGGCAATCTCTATTCACTGGATGCAATACTGTTGAAAATCATTACAACGTATTTTTACTTGAAGTCAAAAGAGTCATCAAACTATATGTACCAATAACAACTCCCAAAACAAAAAAAGATTACCCATAACAATAAGGAAACTTCAATCCAAAAAGAGATCATTTGGCGGAAAAACAAATCTGGTCACATTGCCAACTTCAAAAGCCGATACAAAAATTTATGCCACCAGATAAAGACTGAATGCACCAATTATCACATTAAGCAAGAGGAAAACCTTCTACGCACCAATTCCACCCGCACTTTTTACAATTTTGTAAACAACAAACTAAAAGACCGAAGGTCCATCATCCCTGAAAGGACCTAATAGTAAAGACTGCAACAACACCACCATTAAAGCCAACATGTTTAACAAATTCTTTGGCTCACTATTTGTAAACAGCAATGGATCATGCCCAGTATTTCCTAGCCGAACCACAGAAATCTACAATGATCTAATACATATCCATTTTACAGAAGACAATGTGGAAAAAGCATTATGCAATCTAAAACCATCTCTATCTATTGGACCGGACAGAATACGTGCCTACTTCTTAAAAAGGCTATCCACTGCCATAGCAGAACCTCAAAGCATAATCTTTGAAAAATCTTTCAGGACCAGCTCCTTGCCTAACCTATGGTCACAAGCCACGGTCATCCCCATCTTCAAAAAGGGAGACCCCAGCCTAGTTGAAAATTACAGACAATCTCCTTAGGCTGCGTTACCTGTAAAGTCATGGAATCAATTATTAACCAATCCATTATCCTCCCCTTAGAGACAAACAACCTACTCTCTAATAAACAATTTGGTTTCAGAAAATAACTATCCTGTAATCTGCAACTCTTATACTGCAAAAACATATCTACACTTTGCCTGCTCTACGTTTTAAAAAGCCCATTTTCAACCTTCTACTGCAGCCCCAGTGATTGAAACAGCTGAGGTGCAGCAAAACCACTCTGCCACACAAATCAGCTGTGCTAAAAATACCAGGAAATAAAGCACAAGAAAGAGCAGAGACAGGTGAGCGGGGCCAAACACTACCGGAACTACTGGTTTGCCTGAACTGGTAGAATCCCACTCTTGACTGAATCTCATTATTTGAGGTAAGGTTCTTTATAGGACTTCTTGTTTATAAAGTTGTGGATACTGATCCATTGATCCCAAGGGAAATATAGCTCTCTTCTTTACTGTATGAGAACTGTAACAAGAAGGCAGAGTGTTATCTTGTTCGATCTCAGCTGGAAATGGGAATATCAGCCAACTCAAATTTTTCCACAAATGACCACAGAAGTGCTGCAAGTGTTGATTTTTGGGGTTACAAATACATTTTGGCAAGTAGGCAAATTTGCAAATAGAAGAATCTGCAAACAATTATAATAATTCAGTATACACACACACATATATGCCATGCTTTACGGCATCCAGAAATGCAAACATTTAATTATTTATGGCATTTATGAGATTTATGAGATTTGAGATTGATAAAATCCCCAATTTGCTACAACACCTGGCAGCTTACGAAGTAAAATAAAACACAATATAAGCAGAAAATAGATCATCAAAGCACAGTCTAGAGATAATTAACAATCAGTTAAAGGACCAAAATAGTCCCTGCCAAGGGTCTACTACCCCTTGTAACTCAGTCTGGGGACAGAGCCAGGTTTTAAAGGCTTGTTTTAAACATTGTTACAGCGGGAGCCAACCCAGCACCTGTCTGCAACTTTTAAAGCAGCTATGTCTTTCCTTGGGATAGTGCCTATTCTATTTATTTTAGGATTTTTAAATGCAAAAGTCCGTTTTGAAGTCTAAACCAAATGGGAACTGTGGCATGTAATATTTTCCTCCCCATATGTAAGTCCCCTGAAATTCATATATGAACACATACACAAGGAAGTACTAGTAAATCTCTAAGTGCCAGATGGGAGGCACTAAATTTGGAAGGTTCATAGCTAGAGAGGGAATAATTAAATCTCTCCTTACATATGCTGTGTGGCCCTGATCCACTTCAGCCATTCTCTATTTTTTTATTAAATAAAAAACAGATGCAGATATACAGTGAGGCCTATGTGACCTTTCAACAGCTTTCTCAAAATAATACTATATTATCCTGGTGAGCCTAATAAATTCCTTTCTGTGATGTTGTGTTGTGAAGGCTTGGATTTGAAAATCAGCTTATAAACATTTCAAAAATATAAATCAGGCATGAATTCATTTAGCTATTATTGGACAAACCACTATTCTTGTCTCTCACTCACATATATACACACACAGCTGCAATATGGAGTAATTCTTTCCAGGGATTCAAGATTATTGTAAAGATTGCTAAACCAACTACTTCAAAAGGTACAAAAGGACAGGGCCAGTATCACTAACACAAGATTTTATGTCTTCAAAAGCAGAAGATTCCCCCTCTTCCAAGAATGTAGTCATTGTTACTGCAAACTCCTAACATGGCACATGAGTACATGAGCATCAGCAACACCATCTGTTTGACTAGCTAACTTTAGGATGTTTTTTTTTTTTCCTGATCCCAAGTGGAACATTAACTACCTTTTCCAATAACAGGTCTTGCTATGTGCCTGATTTTGGATACTTTTTTTAAAAAACAAACTTTATTGAAGACAACTAAAATGATGAACCAATACATGCACAACATAGAAAAAAAAACTCCAAAAAAGACGAATTAAAAACAAGCAATTCCGTTATCAACAGTTTGTGGTTCCTTATTTGTTATCATTATTGGTGTCATATTTACAACTAAGTCTTAATGCGAGTATGTAATTACTACCTCCTTTACAGTTTAACAATATTTACTAATATATTTTCTATCTTTGTTCTATCGAGTCATACCAACATTCCCAGTTTTTGTAATATTCTGATGATTCTTTATCCTTAAGTGCTAGGGTCAATTTATCCATCTCTGCACAGGTTGCTATTTTCTGAATAATCATTTCCTCTGTCGGAATGTTGGCTTGTTTCCAACACCGTGCAAAGGCTAATCTAGCTGCAGTAAGAATATGCAATATTATATATTTGGCTTTTTTAGGGAATTGTCTATTAAATATTCCTAATAGGAAGAATTCTGATTTTAATTCAATTTGCTCCACCGTTATTTCCTCCAACCATTTTTTGATACTTTGACAAGCTCACTTGATTGGCCAGAGGGCACAGATATATAACCAAATGTGTAAAGGGCTCGGCTTCTTGTCTTTACAGGCAGTACTCAACTTACAACAGTTCATTTACTGACCGTTCAAAGCTAAAAACAGTTCTGAAAAAGTGACTTATGTCCATTTTTCACTTATGACTGTTGCAGCACATCCCTAGTCACAGGACGAAAATTCAGATGCTTGGCAACTGGTTCATATTTATGATGGTTGCAGTGTCCTGGGGTCAGGTGATCAGCTTTTGCAACCTTCTGACAAACAAAGTCGATGGAGAATTCAGATTCACATAACAACTGTGTTATTACCTTAACAAATGAAGAAGGGCCTTCTCTGTGGGGCCTCCCTCTCTCTGGAACATCATTCCCCCAGAGATTAGAATGCCCCCCTCTCTAAAACTCTTCCAGAAGGCACTGAAGATCTGGTTCTGCCAGCAGGCCTGAGAAACCCGGAGCAGGATGGAGCCCATCAAATGGCTTATCTGATCTGCTGTTGTCGGGGTGAGGGCTGGGAATCGGGGATGATTTTTTATTTATTTTTTTCCAGATTTTGTTTTATTGTACTTTATTTGATTCTTTTTGTTAGTGTTTATTGTTTTTTATTATAAATATGGTTTTACATTCTGTAAGCCACCTTGAATCTCCATGGGTGAATAGGCGGCAATATAAATTCACAATAAATAAATAAATGTAATGATTCATTTAACAGCTGTGGCAAGAAAAATCGTAAAATGGAGCAAACTCGCTTAAGAAATGTTTCACTTAGTAACATAAATATTGGGCTCAATTGTGGTCATAACTCAAGGACTACCTGTACTTAATAATTATTATGATAATTTTCTTGGCTTCTGTATATACTTATTTTGTACTGGTTTTAAGACTTCAAATTGTTTTAGAATTGTTTGCTGCCAACATCTTGGTTCAAATAGGTGGCTATAGAAAATAAATAAATAAATCAGCATACTGATGACATGGCATCCCGTGCTGATGGATTTCCTCCCCCAGCGATTCCATGTAGTTGTTTAAAAAAAAAACCAGGAAGAGGGCAGAATGGGACTCTAAGGGCTAGACTACTCTGTCCCAGCAACACTGACAATAATTGGCCCTAAAGGAAAGAGAAGCACCATAATACACTCCTACTTTGCAAGTTGGTACCATATTACATCTTCTTGTAACATCTGCTGGTTAGAATATGTAAAAACATTTTTCAAGTAGGCTCAGATGGAGACCTGAGATTTGATTTCAGTGTATCACTGATATCATTTAATCTCTTATGAACACTGATGGTTGTACTGATATTTTTTTTCAAAGTTTCAACCAAAATTGAGAATATTCCAATTGGATAAATATATTGCTGAACTAGAAGTGACAGTAAGTTCATCCCACGTTGTTAATGGTATGTGATACTGGGAGCATTAAGAGAATATAGGTTTCCCTATCTTGTAATAGCATTTAGACATATATATTGCTCCATAGTGCTTTACAGCACTCTCTGAGTGGTTTACAGAGTCAGCCTATTGCCACCAACAATCTGGATCCTCATTTTATTGACCTCAGAAGGATTGACAGCAGGGGTGGGATTCAAATTTTTTAACAATTGGTTCTGTGGGCATGGCTTAGTTGGTGGGTGTGGCTTGGTGACTGGTCATGTGACTGGCTGGGTGTGGCCAACTCATTATCACTCACATTGAGGCATGCATCTCCTCGCCTGGCCTCTCATAACTATGGGGATGCTGCAACAGTCGGAAGTGTGAAAAATGGTCGTAAGTCACTTTTTTCAGTGCCATTGTAACTTTGAATGGTCATTGTAACTTTGAATGGTCACACAAGCAAAGTACCAGCAAAGGAGGGGAAAAAAAACTCCAGAGACGTTCCTGAGGCAGGAAGTCTAGTCCTGCAAAGAATGTAATAAGGGTTAATGGAGAGGCAGTTTCTGTAAACAACACCAGAATGTTTCCTTCCTGCCTTCCTTACAGAATTAGGCCAGTAATTTCTTCTAACAATCAGTTCTCCAAACTGCTTAGAATGTTAACAACCTGTTCTAGCAAATAAGTGCAAACCTGTACAATCCCACTTCTGATTGACAGCTGAGTCAACCTTAAGCCTATCAAGATCGAACTCCAGACTGTGGATAGAGTTATGCTGCAACACTGCAATCTAACCACTGAGCCACCAGGGCTTAATCGTTCAATGCTACTACAGAGACGACCAATCATTGCTATCCTTTCTAAATATGTCTTAAATCTGATCTGGAATTCAACATCTCATGGCTTACTATAATCTACAATCCTCTCTGCTATGAAACCAAGCTGGAAAGGAAGGCTTAGAGAGGAAATCAGCATTTCCAGTGTCATAAGAGTTTGATGATTGTGCTCACAAAGGCTTTCTTCGTGATGCAGAGATGTGTTCTTTGTTTCTAGCAACTGGAAAGCAACCAGATTTGCAGGTAGTATGAGCTCATCAACATCACCTTCCAGAGCAGGCATCAAATTTTCCTTCTATTTAATAGTACTGTATGGTTATTCTTTCCTGAAAAGCTTTCCCAGAGTAATACTACCATTCTTGTTTCATTCAGATCTTCCTGCATCTAAATGCTGAAACGTTTGTTTAAAGTTGATCTTCTAAGCAAAAGTGAATGGATTTGCTCTTACAGATTGGGAAGTATTTTCTTCTCCCTCCACTACAAATCATCTCAACCCACTTCTCCCAATCTGCTTGAGACCCTCAGAACAAGTTCAGAGCAGAGTTTGACTCTGGGAGGAGGGGTAAAGAGAAAGAATGATAATTTAGGGAGGAAGGAAAGGTTCACTTGATACTGTTAACTGTAGAATATTTTCTTCAGCTCACATTGGAAGAAATGTTTGCCTTCTATTGCCTTTTCTGTTTCTGCAAAATTTTATTAATACTTAACTGTTCAGCCGAGTTTCAACACTGCTAAGGATTTATTACATCAAATAACAAGCTATTCCTTCTATTTCCATTCCACTACTAAGCATCACATATGACTGAAATATGGAATCAGTAGTGTATTTTCCAAACAGTAAATTGGAACAACAAATTGGAAAAAAAACCAAAACCAAAAAGGCTATCCCATTTTTGCACTGACAAAGGAGCTGGTAAAAATAGAGCTAGTTACTAGCTATTTGGCTTTTTAATGTGTTGTGTAAACACAAGAACATATTTTCATCTCTCAAGCAGAACAAATAGGACCTGTGTTTCAGTAACCATTTCTTTTCTTCTTCTTCTTCTTCTTCTTCTTCTTCTTCTTCTTCTTCTTCTTCTTCTTCTTCTTCTTCTTCTTCTTCTTCTTCTTCTTCTTCTTCTTCTTCTTCTTCTTCTTCTTCTTCTTCTTCTTCTTCTTCTTCTTCTTTTGTTTTGGCAGAAATCTCAATTCACAGATCAGAAAAGATCAAAGAGCAGAATGCAGTGCCAAAAGAGAGAACATCAGGGTTACTTATTACTTTAGGATTGTTTTTTTCTTTTTCTTTTCTTTTTTTGGTTTGCATTGTTTTTGACCCATAAAAGATGGTATCGCTCCAGGTTTGATTTGGCTTTTTGGATAGGACAGCAAAAAGTGCAGAGTTCCCTTGCCTTCAACATTTCCCAGCCTTTCCTTCTAGCCCTCATGCAGTCACGTACCGATTTAAAGTATCTAAAGTGCCACTTCCTGCCATAATTTCCTAATGACTAATTCTACCCAATAATCATTTTTCATCCTTTTTGGCCTCTGTCACCCTGTCTACCTGATCCTTATGTCCTCACTATGAACTTTCCTTCTCTGCATTTCCTTTTTTTCCCCTCTCTCTTCTTCCAATCTGTTTTGCCCTCTTACTATTTCTTACCTTATTTCCTGCAAACAACCCACATTGCCTCTCCCAAATTATCATTAACTTCTCAGATTTCTGTAGCTCTTTCTATCTGACCCTAAAGGACAGAAATGCAGCTTTTTTCTTCATCACAGAGAAAACACTGTGATCTTCAAGGTCACACTCCCTCTAGGTTTTTTGTTTTGTTTTTTTAATAAATTATCTAAAACACCTCTCTCTCTCTCTCTCTCTCTCTCAAACCGCCCTCTGTTGATAAAGAAAAAAGCTACAGCTTGTTTTATATTGTTATTGCACCACCTTTTATTTTATAAAATAAGAGCAAAAAAACATAAACATTAAAAAATAAATCTAAGAATAATTAACTCCCCTCCCCAAATCCCAAACAATTAGAAATATAAAATGTAACCATAGCTACTTTGGATTCTGTTTGCATGCATTTTAGAGGGCAGGCCTCAAATTCTAGTATGGCTGTCCCAAAGGTGCTTTTTCAAGAAGCTTCTTGGATGAGAAGAGAAACGTATTCAAAGAAAAACCAGAAAGTCCAGTTGCCTCTTGAAAAAGCACATTTGGGACAACCATGACCTGGATGACTGAGAAACTCCATAGACCTCTGGTATGGCCGTCAAGCAGGGATGGGATCCGACCGGTGTAACTACTGGTTTGGTGATTTTACAGTTGGCCTTTAAAAAGACTTTAAAAATTTAGCTGTGTATCTGGGCCTGGGATTCTAAATATGTTAACGGTTCTGTTTCTTGGATTTATGGTTAACTATCATGGCTGCCAGAGTATATCTTTTTTTTTTTTTTGGATTTTTTAAAATTGTTTTTATTTTTTTAAGATTTATAAGTCAGCCAGAGTCATTTGGCTGAAGTGGGTTGGTATAGAAAGTGAATGAATGAATGAGTCTGTGAATTAATGAACGAATGAATAAATGAATAATTAAATAAAGACCTTAAAGACTTAACTAACCATAATTTCCCCTCTTACTATCAAATGTAATGATAAGCAGTATATTAGTTTGCTCAAAGACACAACATTCCACAACTTTACTTAGATATTGCACAATATGCTTTAGGAATAGAGCTACACATTGCTTTCTTTTCAGTTATGAAAAGGTCTTCTGGAGTTTGCGGGCCCACAAATATGCCATGAAGCTGAAATTTCTTAAAGCAGCTGTGTCTTTTCCCAAAGGACCCAGGAGAAAGATGCAGTTACATTAAGAAATCAAACTCGTAAACGATTTGGACTCATTCACTCTGAAGCATTTTTTGGAATAAAATACACAGCATTGCACAGCCATTCTTATAAATGTGCTACAAGTTCAGCTGGAAGCAGAAATGTAATACATCAAAGCAGTTGGAAGTGAGATGTAATACATCAAAGAGTTGGAAGTAACATTGCACACATACAGTTATAAATAATTACTATTTTATAACGCCCATTCTTTACAATATTTATACATGTCTCTTCATTTCAAAAAAACTTGAACAGAATATAGTTTAGGACAGCAGCACTTCATGTTTTTTTAATGATGTGATAAACAAGTGGTTCAACTCTTTCATTACTCAGTCACAGAAAATAGCTGTCTATTTAGAAGCACAAGAAATCATTAAAACAACAATATAAGAGGATATCAAAGTTCTTTATCCTGAGACAAACCTTCCAGAATTGAAAAAGACTAAGGTTTGGCAACTGTTTATATTTTCTCCTGAGTCCCCTTAGTTGTTTAGGCGCTGATGAATATTCAATAATCTCAATCAAAATTTTCTGATGATTTTAGCATGAAAAAAATTAGGATTGGATAGGCCACTAATTTATTTATAATTCTTCTGGTTGTTTTTTTTTTTTTTTTAAGACTCTCAGCAATGTTCATGGCCACTTAAAACAATATGAAGAGATATTAATCAGATTGACCCCTAATCAGTTTGATAATTAAAATAGATTTAAATAGGAGGGTATTTCTCTTCATCCCTTGTGAAGATGTGAGGTTAGCTAATTGGACAAGAGCTTGGGAACAGAAGCTCCCAGGAATGTGCAAGAATCTGATGGCTGCAAGTTGTACTTATATGATAGAATAAAATAACAGAGTTGGGAGGGACTTTGGAAATCTTCTAGTCCAACCCCCCGCCTAGGTAGTAGTCGGAAGTGGTATTTTCCAGTTCTCCAAACTACTCAAAATTTCTGTTACCGGTTCTCCAGATTTCGTCAGAACCTGCTGAATACCCCCTCTGCTTCTCGCCCTCCGAAGGCCTGAGTGAAGGGCCAGGCCTTCCCAGCTCTTTTAAATAATGACAGAATTGGAGACATTCAGATCTCAAAGGGAAACTCATTCCAGAAGACAGAGGCTGCTACAGAAAAGGTGCCCTTCTGCGATCTAGAGAGATGATATTGTTTAATCATAGGAACATGCCAACTCTGCAAGATCAAATTATCCTGACTGTCCCTCAATTAATCTGGCTCCTAAAGCCATGTAGATCTTTACAAATAACAATCAGTACCTTCAATCACACCTGGAAGCACACTGGCAACCAGCGCAACTCACAAAGCACAGATGTTACACTGACATCTGAAGGCATGTCCATGGCTGCTTATGCTGTTGCATACTGGACCAGCTGAAGCTAATTAAAGTAGAAAAATCATTCCACCATTAAAAACCTGATGGAAAAGATCTCTAGGCATGAAAAAGGGTGGGAAAAATCTGTTCCTTAGCCTGGAGACCACTATCTTCTCCGTCCAGACTGAAAGTAGGCCTCTGACACATCAACAGAGCTTCAACCAATTACAGATATTAGAGTTCCATTATAGTGTTGATTATATGGACCAGTGAGAAGGCATTGATGAACAAACTGCCTTACAAAACAAAAGCATTGAATTTTTATTTCTAAACACATACTGTATGTAAGAAATACCAACAGACTGCTGTTAGATAGCTTATATCCAGAAATGTCTGTCTCATGAAAGAGAGTAACTTCAATAATAATTTAATAATGTTGCACATCATGTAACAGGAGAACAAGGAAAATAGATGGTCATATATCTTTGGTTGTTTCTTTACAATATGTCAAACACTTCTCACGGAACATATCCAGTTCCATGAATAAGAGCTGTGTGGAAATCCTCTAGTCAAGAACAATAAAAGCACTTTGTTTCTGGCAACCATCCATTCCACTTCCATTACAGATGCTTGGTCTTGAATGATAAATGGTTATCCTGAGAAACAGAATGATTTACAATAGATGGATATGACAAAGTCTTCAGTTGGTTGGGCTTCTCTTCAATGTGGCAAAATGAAGTTAAAGTAATATGCTCCGATTTGGTACTAAAGGATTTCAAGGGGTGTAGCACAGATTGAAAGACTTAACACTGCAGGCTTATACATGCCTGGTCCTCAGATGTAAAATGGGGTTGGCTTCATCAGGGTTTATTTCAGAACAAGGTTAATTCCATCACTAGAGGTTGTTCCCAAATTTGGACCCCACAAAAAGGTATCAAATTATGTAATTATTTTAAGACTCAGGAAATGGAAGAAGTGCTTACAGGTAGTTCTCAACTTACAAAGTTTATTTAGTGACAAAGTTACAACAGCACTGAAAAAAGTGATTTATGACTTGAAGTGGCTTTTCACCCTTACGATCACTGCAGCATCTCCATGGTCACATGATCAAAATTCAGATGCTTGGCAACTGATTCATATTTATGTCCTGGGCTCATGCAATCAGCCCTTCTGACAAGCAAAGTCAATGGGGAATCCAGATTCATTTAACAACCATGTTACTAACCTAACAAATGCATAACAACTGTGGCAAGAAAAGTCGTAAAATGGGGTAAACTCGCTTAACAAAGGTTTCATTTAGTAACATAAATTTTGAGCTCAATTGTGGTTGTAACTGAGGACTACCTGTACACAGTTTTCTATCCCATATACCAAATTGATGTGACTGGCTTCAAGTAGGGACCTGATATAAAAAGAGAAACAATTACAGCTTTCCTTCAAGCCTCAATACTTTAGCATTTCTAAAACAATATACAATCATAGCTTCCAGATAAGTGGCTGCAAGCAACAAAAGATAGCAGTCTATTAAAAAGCAGCCAATTCGTGTTTCTGGTTTATATTATCTTCAATTCTTTAACTTTTATTTTTATAACATTTCTGGTTTATATTATCTTCAATTCTTGAGCTTTTATTTTTATAACATTTCTACATGTTTTCTCCAAGGTCATGTGGTTGCCTATATGCTATGGAATAAAACATAATTCCAAAATAGCTGCACCTGGGACTGATCACACTCTTGACAGCCAACAAAACAATGACTCATGAGACAAATTGGGTGAGGGTAGAATTAGTAAGTAACTAATGTTTGCCTCTTAAGATTGCTGATATGCTGGATCATTGTAATTTTTGACTTCTTGGACTTCTGCGGTACTACCCATCATTCTTGTGCTTTAAGAGGAAATAGCAGATTGAATTTCTATGGTGTTTTTCTTCCTACACATTACAGCTGGCTGACTCTGCTAACACATGTGATATGTAAACTTCCTCTAGAGGTCCCTGGCAAATATTACAAGCTTTTGCAACCTGTGTGCACCTGTGTAATGGAATTTTAAAGCCAAAGCTTTAGGGTAAGGGTCTGAGAGTTGGGTTACATGTATGTGTCTGAAGTGATGTAGGGTTTCCTGACTAAGCAGAGGGTTAGACTAGAAGATCTCCAAGATTCCTTCCAACTCTGTTATTCTATATTCTTGAGGCTTTCATTTAACCAGGACATTTTTTCAGCACAAATCCAAAGTGTATATACATGTATGCATACATAAAATATGGAATGTATACATATATGTGGATATGTAAATGGTTTAGATTCATGCCTTATTACTGATATACTTTATAGTGTACTATACACAATAATAATAATAAAAAACCCTTGGAGATGTGCTGCTCATTAAAAAGCAGAATTTTACTATATAGAACAGTTGTTCTCTAAAGCCAAACCCAACCATTTCTTAAATCTCTGGATTAGCAGTTATGTTACATATATATATGTATATATATATATATATATACCTTTGGTTCTATATGTTTGAAACAAAATCCCAGAAATGTCTGACCGGAGTGCCAAGTAGAATGCTTCCATGGGTAGAAAGAGGAGAAGATGCACCGCAGATTCTCTGCGGCCCACATTATTTTTCCACTGTTTTCCACTCTGCAGCCCACACCACTACTTCTTCTCCTCTATTCTACAAGGTCTTCCATCCAGTGGAGGTCATCTTTGACTTACAATCATAGTGCGCCTGGAATTTCCGTTGTAAGCCGAGATACAAACGTGACCAATCCAATTTTACAAGCTTGTTTTGCAGTCCAGAAATGGGCACAAAAGGCCAGAAACTGGCAAAAAAACCATAAATCACAGGTACATGACTGCAGAATGCTAGAACAAAATAATAAAAAATGAGCTGGCTGCCAAGCATTGGGCCTTGGTGGTGCAGGCTGTTAATCATCTAGCACTTAGTGCAAGCTGTCTGCAATTATGCAGGTTCGAATCCCACCAGGCTCAAGGTTGACTCAGCCTTCCATCCTCTCGGGGTAGGTAAAGTGAGGACTCAAGATTGTTGGGGGCAATAACCTGACTTTGTAAAAATGCCGCTTGGGGGGGCCAAAAACCCTAGTGATAAGCAGGCATATACAATGGAATGAAGGCTATTGCCGAGCACTTAGCATAGTGCTCCATAGACTGTAAGCCGCCCTGAGTCTCCGGAGAAGGGTGGCATATAAATGTTGAAATAAAATAAATAAATAAAATGCAGTAATGTACACCTGGAGTGTGCCACCATCACAATTCCAGAACAAGGGTTATAAGTACCTTTGGGGAGAATCCATCATAACTTCAAAAGGTTGCTATTTGACTAGTCATGAAGTAAGAATTATTTTGAGAAGTGTAATGTATTGGGATTTATATGTACTTCTTTTATTTCTACTGAAGGGATTTTTTTCAAAAGTTATCAATCCTTGGTTTCGTCATACATTTGACAATCTTTTGGCTAGGATATAGCAAAGCCAAGGTTCTTCCTCCTCCATATACACATATACTGTAAAATATACAGAATTTAAAATACTAAGTACACTTTTCAAATCAAATACCCTTTCCTTATAACCACTGTCCCATCTCTGCCATAATTTGAACTGTGGGGTGTGTGTCCTAGGATACTTGACCACATGCTTTAGCTCAGTGGTTGCCAACCGGTGAGCCAGGAACCACTGGTGATCCATGAGAAAACTTTAGTGGTCCGCAGAGAAATGTTCCCCCCAAAGCACCCCCCCACAAAGCAATTAATCCATGCTGCGCAGGAACACAAGGCTGCACTGCCCACATGGCCCACCCATCTGCTAGCCCCCACTCTTCGGTCGAGTGCAAACCTTACCTTGAGTAGAGCCATGCGAGCTGGAACTGCACCAGGGTGGCTTGCTGAAATTGGTGGGAAAGTTGGTCCCATATTTCAGAGCTGCATAGTCACAGGACTTGCCCTTTGGGGCAACTCCTCCAGTCCATTGCAGGCTGTTGCACCCGGCTGGAGGAGCAGCTGCTCCAAGACGACCAAAGGGCCAGTCCTGTAACTACTGCAGCTCTGGAATATGGGACTGACTTTCCCATCAACATCAGCAAGCCACCGTCAGTCAAAATTCATGTTAGTGGTCCATGGGATTTAAAATTATGAATTTGGTGGTCCTGAGGTCCAAAAGGTTGGTGGCCCCTGCTTTAGATCACAGGATAGCTTCATTGATTATGGCTGCAGATCCTTTTTTTGCTGAGGGCAATTCATCCTCTCCTGGTCAGTATGATGTGATCCTTATGAAATGGCAGCATATTTATTCTGTCTCTGCCCAGGCTCATTATGTGCTTTCTTGTCATCACCAAGAGAAAGACAAGGGAAAAGTGCCAAGTTGGGTAGGTGCCTTCTCTTGTCTTTGTCTCCTACAACTCCTGTTCCAGTTTATTGCTTACCCAAACTTTTGATCTGCAGAATCAAATGCTGACCAACAAGTTGCCTGAAAGTGAATTATACAGAGGAGAATACCAAACACAAGTTCTAAGAGGAACCGATATGGGAAGTACAACACATATCTGGTGAACACCTTGACCTTCTTTCAACTATCTTGCAATGGATATGAGTGAAGACTGAAGGGTTCAGGTCCAACCCTCTCATACCTGACTTATAGAATATCAGATCTCTGAATGTTTCCCTACCAACACACCAGGCAAATAATTTCTATGGCCTGCTCAATAGTGGAAAGATAAAACATCCCTTGTCCATATATGTTGGCACCAGCACAATGTTCTTCTCCTCCTCCTTCTCCCTGGTAATGTTGAGTTTCTCTGATTAGCAGCTGACCATCTGAACCATAGAAGCATAACAATAAAATATCAGAGCATTGTTGAGTGAATTTATTTATGTAACTCAAATAATAATTATCTGCTTTCTTAAATTAATATAACCTTCAGGGAAATCAATCGAGTTTACTTCTAGGGTTATGGTCTAGGGTTCATAAAATTGTAATAAAAATAGAAGAATTCTATTTTAAAATACTTCTAACTGATGTTTAAATATGCACAATTTGTTATAATAATTTCTCCCCTATATGATTTAGTGGGAGGGAGTTGTATTTAAGATTAGCAGGAATTGTCCTTTTCACCCAATTGTAGTGTCCCCATGCATAAGAGTTAAATCTATACCAGTCTATGCCAGGGGTGAAATTCAACCACCTTGCAGCATCTCAAGAGAAGTGGTAGGGACGATTTGATTGGTTGCCCCGCCCATGCCCACCGCCTTTTTCCTTTTAGAGACTGGGCCCCACCAAGCCATGCTCACCAAGCCACGCCCACCAAGCTGGTAGGGAACATTTTTGAATTTCACCCCTGGATTCTATGCGCTTCTTTAGCTAACAGATTTTAAAACTTAACTCCAAAATTTCAAAATACTACAATGCACCATTATGAGGGGAGAAAAAAAACTTCTATCTTTCATCTCTACCTTTATTTTCACCATTCACTTTCAAAATAGTGGGAACACTATCCTGGATATATCTGGATGTGGATGACCATTTGTTATAAAAAAAATTATCATATATATTCTGGAATGCTAATGTAATAACATGGGTTTTGAAGAAAGGAAAGAGATTCAGTAATATATTTTTACAGAAAAAAGTCTCAATTTTTGCTTCCTCCTCTTTCAGGGGGAAACATCATTTTCTATCTATGTCTACAATTGGAATTTTGACTGCATATTGTGGATTCTTTTGGAAAATGCTGCCTTAGAATTGGCTTGCCTTTTCATGAAATAGTTCACAGGAAGGTAAACGTTGTTTTTACAAAAATTTTATAAAATATTTTTGTTTTGTTTTTTAATGTTTTCCCATCCTACCCCTTTTCCCATCCTATCCTTTAACTAACCAGTTTCCTCTTCCAAGAGAGGAGAATGGATGAAGCTACAATGTGCAAAAATCCATACAAACACTAAATGGCAGCAACAAATTCATTTTTTCTGCATCTTTTCTGCCATTTGGCAATTGTCTAGAATAGTGATTCTCAATCTTGATACCTTTAAGTAATGTGGACTTCAACTCCCAGAATTCCCCAGCCAGCATGATAAAGCACTCAGAGGACATCAAGAAGGCTTCATGGAAAAAAAAATTCCCTTGTATCTATGTTTTATACATAAATGTTTTATTTTGTATGAACTCCAATTAATATAAAAATAAACTGCACTGAGAAATGAGAAATGTCACTTTAAATCAAAAAGGACTTCTGATAGAAGCTCCTTTTCATGAAATGCCTGTTTTTATCAATTGATTAGATTTTCAAGTAGTAGTCCTAGTGCGTTACAAATTACACTGTTTTGTGACATGATCACAAGTTCATCACTTCATGCAGCCCTACTGGCTTCTGTATGCGTACGTTCTGTCTGTAAAGCAGTATTTTATTTTAACCCACTGAAATGCAATATCTGGATTTTAATTAAAATGCAAATCACCTTACAAAAAGCTATTTTTAAAGGCCAAGGTTCTAGCTTAGATGTATGCCAAGTAAAGCATCACCAAAAGCTTTACCAGGGCTTGAACTGTTTCCAGTGCATGGGTAGATCTGGGCCCAGAACAGCAGAGCCTTCTTGTCAATGACACCCTCTATTTTTAAATCAGCTCTTAGCATTTCATAATTACTTTTGACAAGGGGATATTGCTCCGGTTCAGAATTCTGAGAAAATAAAAGTAAAATCCTAGGAGTCATCCAGTTCTTGGAATCTCGTAAAACATCCTTCCTTCTTTGCAAGGCTAGCATGGAAAAGAGTGTTTGGGATTTCTTCCAAATCGCCAATATCGCTGCTCAAAGCAATTGCATTTGGGTGAGTATTCTAGAAACACACTGATGTTACCAAAAGGAATAATGAGCTACTATCACAAAACTCTGGAGTTGGGTCGGTTTTTTTTAAAGGCTTTTAAAAACATTTTAATTTCACTAAGTTTTTCTCAAATGAAAGCCCTGTATTATTTTTCATTCAAGAAACAAGTTGTTTGACTTCTCATACAAGTTCTTTATCAAACATTTTCCTCCTCCTAATTCAATAAGTATTTTCATAAACACATAGCATGCAAATTATAATATTAACAAGAGGTAAACATCTTTGTATAGAATACCCTTGCCTACAAAGCTATTCTTCACTTAATTCAGCAACATTTCAGAATATTTGCACAAAGGCTTCTATTTGTCAGTGAAATTTCAGCTAGGTTAATTGTTTTTAAACAGGTACCAGAAACCTATGTATATTGATTTACTAATTAAATTCTTTGTCTGCTTCTCATGGAGCTTCTTATAAAATTATGTTTTTTGAGAATAAATACAATAGTCCACACCTTTTATGAGGTCAGTAGGAATTGTGGATGAGAAATGGAGCAAGTGACAAGTCAAGCTATTTTCTAAAGGACCCGAAGGCCAGACGAGGAATAATGGATGGAAACTGAACAAGGAGAGATTTAACCTGGAAATAAGGAGAAACTTTCTGACAGTGAGAACAATCAACCAATGGAACAGCTTGCCCTTGGAAGTTGTGGGAGCTCCATCACTTGAGACTTTCAAGAAGAGATTGGACTCCCATCTGTCAGAAATGGTGTAGGGTCTCCTGCTTGGGGGTTGAACTAGATGACCTACAAGGTCCCTTCCAACTCTGATTATCTGTTATCTACAAAGCACTGGTTGAAATGCAAACTCAACCTCTTGTTGAGCGGTTGTGTTCCATTTTGTGATTTTCAGATACAAAAATGTGGATAAAGCGACTTTATCATTTTGGCTTCATTGTGGTTAGGTACAGATACCTGTGTAGAGAATAGCATAACACCTAAAAAAAGAAATTGCTAAATGCTAACAAGAGCTAAGTTTTATAGTTTACTTACTTATATATTAGTGAGCCCATTAATTGTGCTAGTGTAGTCACCCCAAAACACCATCTAAATAGGCATAAAGGCATTAACTGAACATCCAGTACTGGAGCATTCAAGGATAGCTCCAGTACGCTTAACCTTTTAGATAGCTATTAATTGGAGGATCTCTCTAGCCATAGATTTCACACATTTCATATAATTATTACACTCACTTAGAACCGCACATGCTCTTTCCCCCACCTTCTTTCATCTAATAAGACATAATAGCAGTTTGTATAACAGCAGCTTTTTCCACAAAGCAATTTCCAACTAGTCTAAACTAGTCTGATAACATTTCAGTTATCCATTACTATAAGTGTGAAGTGTACCTACATGAAGAAGATTTATGATAAACCTGGTGGGCTATATTTGGTTTGGCCTAACCGTGTTAATGGCCAGGCAGTCATAAAAAGGACAGAAAAGAGTTATTGAAGAAAGGAAAGCCTGTAGCATGGGGAAAATGGTGCAGGATTCTTAACAATAAGCCAAGCATCAATGGAAAGCGCATTAAGTAAGTAACTAGAATACAGTACAATAAATTCCAAGAATCTATGGTACTTGCAGGGATGGTGTTTTCAAGCTCTGAGAAATCCACAAATCCCATTAGGAGTCTTTGACTAAGGGATGAGGAATGGGATACCAAATCCCTTTTGAGTGAAGTACTTTTTTCCTCTGTCAGAGAAGGGATAAGATTCCCAGGGAGCATACATTTAGAATTTATTTGATTTGTCAATTGTTTACAAGATAATAGGTATAAGTATATACATAGTTATGCATACATGAAATGGGTACATATAAGAAAAATAAAAGAAACAATAGGACAGGGACGGTAGGCACATTGGTGCGCTTATGCATGCCCTCTACAGACCTCTTAGGAAAGGGGTGAGGTCAATAGTAGACAGTTTAAGATTAAATTTTTTGGGGTTTGGGGAAGAAACCACAGAGTCAGGTAGAGTATTCCAGACATTGACCATTCTGTTGCTGAAGTCGTATTTCCTGCAATCAAGTTTGGTGCGGTTAATCTTGAGTTTGTATCTATTGTGTGCTCTTGTGTTGTTATGGTTGAAGCTGAAGTATTCATTGACAAGTAAGTCATTGCAATGTATGATTTTGTATATCATACTTAGATCAGACTGAAGACGGCGTAATTCAAAGTTTTCTAGGTCTAGAATTTCAAGTCTGGTGGCATGTGGAAAAGGATAGGAATGAACTCCTATTTTGTCTGCAGCACAATGAGTTAAAAACAATTAATTGTCAAGCATCTTGTTACTTGCTTGCTGACAAGTGTTTGCACACAGACTGTCAAGGTTTTTTACTGAGATTGCAGAGACACAAAATCACTAGACAGATAGTACCATTACCAAGGATAATAATTGGGAGTCTATCGCATATCTGGAATAATCATTTTAAAAGCCATCAGAATGTTCAATGTTCTCTCTTAATAACATATATGTTCCATTCCCCAAAGGTCATTCAACAGAAAATTGAATATTATTCTGAGAACAATGCATGTCTCTCAAAAAAAAAAAAAGACAATCTGAGGGGCATGCATCTGCAGTACAGATTGTTAGCTGTTCATTTGTAATATTTTAAAAGGTAGTAAGTTTTTGACAACAGTAACTTCTATGAATTCTCCTCCTCCTCCTCATTTTGCTTCTTTTGCAAGAAGTATAATAAACAGATATACAGTGGAACCTTGGGTCATGACCATAATCCCTTTGAGGACTTCAGTCACAACCCGATTTGGTCATGACCGAAAGCAAGACTGACTGCACATGTGCACACACAAAAAATGGCACAGAAGAGAAATCGCTATGGCAGGGAAAATTGCCATGGCTGTATTTGATCGTCATAGTTGAGCATTTTGTGGATTTTTTGGTCAGCACCCAATTTGGTCATGTTCAAAAGTGTTCGTGACCCGTGGTTCCACTGTACTGTATTTCTATTAAATGGTACCTGCACTGTCCATTATTCTGAGCACTCTCAAACTCAAAAGATATTTTCCTAAATCTCCACCAGAGGATTTGCAACTTCTTGGGATCTTTGGACACGTATTTAGCATTTTTCAAAGGTATCACAACTATTGTATAAGATTTGCTTGTATTTCTGATCTCTTACAAATAGACAATGATGCAAACTCTATGCCTGCATGTGAATTACAATGCAATTATGAAACAGCAGAACTTGCAGTGAGACATCATAAGATACATTTCCCCACTTTAACATCATCATGAATTTGGAACAGATGCTGATGGAATGTGAGACACCCATTTAATGTCCACTCTAAAAAGAAAATGTGCTTCTCAATATTAACCAGTTTTTCTGACCAGCTCTTCATATTCAGTGCTTCAAATGCAACTGGATTTATAATGCCCAACACCTGGCCTTAACATAGTTGGGCTGACCAAGAAGGCATACTTTGTCCTGTGTCATATACCAACAATTATGGAAAGTGTGTGCTATATCATCAATCAATTTACTACATATTAAAATAAAAAACAAGCAAAACCACACAGTCGTGCTTTAAAGTAACTGTCTTTACTACTTGATGCTTATGATTGTCTCCTTATAGTTATACATAATGCTTCAAGAAATAAGGATTTCAGCCATTTTTGCTTGTTGAGATAGAGAGGAAGAAGAGAGGGCAAAAATAACATGAGATCAAAAGAGGAAGAATTTATGAACATAATTGAAATGAGAAGAATAATATAGGAAAGAAGGGATTATTCCATATAGACTACAATCTTGATCTCTTTTGGTGGACAATGAAAATAAAAGTATTTAAGCCCATTGATTTCAACAGAAAAATATGTATTTGTAATTAGAAGGATAGTCACAGATACTGTTCTACTGTATATAGTTTAAAAAGTATACTTTTCACTTGAAATATATCACATAATTTGCTGGCTATGTTACTGTTGTAAAATCCATTTCCCATACCCAGAAGATAAAATAGATCAAATGTATTTTGGAAATACTTAAATTTGAAGTATTTTAAATAAATATGAAGGTTTATGTCCTACTTTATGTTATATAAAGTAGTACTAGCTTTTTTCAAATTTCTATGTGAAGAAAACATTAATGAGAATTAAAATGATAGTTTTCCCCCTTCATAGGCCACTGGTAATCTTGCCAATAAAGGTAGACAAAGTAAATCAAGCTAAGATTTTTTTACACTCATAAATCATTGCATGAACCAATGGAGCAAGGAAAAAGGAATATAATTTCTGCCTGAAATAAAAATTTCAAAATTTCTCTTTCGCTGCTTGCTTCTTCTTATACCTTCCCTTCCTTTTCTGGAGTGGAAGAAGCGTGTATTTTTTAAGTAGTACATTATTAACAACCTACAACCTTATTTGGAATATTCTTTCTTCTTCAAACTCTATTTGGAAGAATTTTCAGATTGTGTTCAGTTCAAAGAATAATAGCAAGCTTCTGCTAGAACGGCATAACATTCCTTTAAGCAATGTGGATGAAGATAAGTAAATAAATTAATTGCATTGCTACATTATTAGGAAACAAAAAAAGCCACCAAGTCATTTTAAAGAATGTACAGGCATACTTCAGGGATATTGTGGGTTTAGTTCCAGACCATCACAATAAAGCAAATATTGTAATAAAGCAAGACATACACAAATGTTTTGGTTCCCCAGTGCATATAATAGTCTACTAAATGTGCAATATTGCATTATGTCTAAAAAAGAACAATGTACATACCTTAATTAAAAAGTTCTTTATTGCTAAACATATTAATCATTATCTGAACCTTCAGCAAGTTGTACTCTTTTTGCTGGTGGAAGGTCTCATAAAAAAAGCAAAGTCTGCGAAGTGTAATAAAGCAAAGCACAATAAAACAAGGTATGCCTGTACTTCTGAAAGTCCTTCAAGTTTTATCATCTTCAGAATCCAATTGTCAAACTTACTTCTAAGATCATTATTTCAGGCTCCAACTTTTCCTTCCCCACGGAGGGAAAAGCCCCGTGGAAGACTTTTTCAGTAAATGACCTTGTTCAAGCATACTAAAATATTTCAGGTCAGATGTTGTGTTTTGGGAAACAAGGAAATGAGCCAATTTGACTTAGCCCAATCAATGCTATTGCTTGCCACAGTAATTTTGTCCCAGCAACTCGCCCTACAGGCCATCTGTTAGGTAGGGATAGGGGTGTTCAAAAAACAATGATGATAGCTATGACTGTAACCAAAGGCTCACCTCCTTTTTTGTGAATTGCACACAGAAGTTTCTCCCAATAGCACCTCAAACTACTGCATAACTGCCAACCTTCAAACTTACTTTGAAGCTCTATTGCTTACTTAGAAAATGTAACCTGTGAGGGGGACACAAACATAAGGGAAAAAACAGAATCCAGGAAATGTGGTACTGTATCCAAGTTCAGATTTGACAATGAGTATCTGGGGAAAAGAGGCCAAATTTTAATGGTAGAAGCTAATTGGAAATGTCATGCCCAAAGACCCATACATATACTATATCTTAAAGACCTTTATTTTTATGCTTGTATATAAATCAAGTTGGTTGAGAAATTGTTAATAATGCCATCAAATTCTTTTCTACTCCAACTAAAATACAGGAAAACAGAGTTTTGCTTTTGTTTTTTATCATGCTTGTATCATTTTCATTGAGTCTTGCTTTAAATTTTATGGAATGTTGATGAGTACTTTTAAATAAGAAATAATTATCTCCAGAACTAAAGTAATGGAAATTGATAAAAAGGAGAGGACAAGGGAAGGGAAGGCAATGAGTCGAGACGAGACAAGACGAGACAACTAAAAAGCACTATTTTATTTCTTTTTTGCTTTCAGGTCACTAATAAGATAAACAGGCAGACAGATAGACAGACAAATGAGCAAATCTAGAAAACACCCCTGTAACCTAGTAAATTTTCTGAACAAAGCTGTTTTAGGACTTTGATTAGCTTTTTCATTACATTTTTATCGACTACAGTTTTATACAATCTGACACCTTATAGATTTATTCAGTCACATGGGGTACAATCTAGAGGTCTTCCTAGACTCAAGGCTCCTGCTCATTGAGAAGGTTTGCATAGTTGAATCTGGTCCACCAACTGCGCTATTCCTAGATGAGGAAACTTCCTCAAATAGTCATTCATATCCTGATCACCTCACAACTTGACTACTGCAATACTTTCTACATGGGGCTTGACATCCCTTGCTTCATGAGCTGCACGGGTGGCCAGTTTGCTTCCAGGTGCAATTCAAATTGTTGATCATTACCTATAAAGCCCTATAAGACTAAGGATCTGGTTACTTATGTGAACATCTCTCTCCAATAGTATCTACCTATCTTGTTCTGACAAGATTAGTATATTCCAGATTTCTCTGATTAAACAATGCCATCTATTGGGAACCCAAAAGTTTGCCTTCTCTATTACAGTGCCTGCCTTATAATTAATAATGCTAACGTAATCATGATTCCCAAATTCCCAACTAACATAGTGAGTGTTTTAAAAAGGCAACCTTGTGATCCCAATAACAGGGGGAAACTATTTTTAAAAGTGTTTTGAAAACAAGAAGATGCTTTCCCCTAATACAAGTGCATACTCATATGCAAAATAACTAAATTGGAAAATTAGAATTTTCTTTATTCATAAAATTTAATTGCCTAGACAATGCTCTATCACATATTAAACATTAAGAGAGATTGTAGTTCAGTTTTCTGAACTATAACTTAAGACAAAATAGGTTTCAAAATATTAATTCAATACTTACATTCTCAAATACTTTTAAAATATTTTTTGCAGGGTTTGCAACATAAATAGGCCGTGTCTTGCCATAGTTACTCATATTTACACATCCACAGTTACATTGTCAATGCATTATTTCTATTTTAATTAGTACTTCATATATTCCTTCCTTGCTAAGATATCTTTTTCTGCCAACATTTGAATAGACAAATATAGAAAGGCTGAGACTAAAGATATTCCTTCAATATTATATGTATGAAATGTATCCTAAGGAGATTGTTCACTGAAATTCTATTCACACCTTTATTATTTGCATCTGACTAATCCTAAAACAGTATGGTCAGCAAAGCAAACATCAGAAATGAATCTTCCTAATGTCATATCTGGATAGTAGAAAAATCATAACTGAGATTTCCTCCCTTTTTATTCTAAAGTGCTAAACATTTCACAGTGACAACAGCAAAAGAAATTGTCACAACAAGAAACTGAAAGCTGTAGTATGTATCCTTGACTGCACTTCCTTATCTTTCTGGGTTTCTCTAATATAAATAGACTTTCCTCTATGTTCAGTCTGCTAAAATCTTCCACACTGAGGGTTTTTAAAATGTTTTTCCAAGTATAATAAACTAATTTACAATGCAGTCTGTTCATCTTAGTCCAGCTGTTCTAAATTTGACCTATTCCAGAGGTGTGAAGTTTTCATTTTGAAAACTTACAAGCTTCAGAACTGCCCAATTCCCAGTTGGGAAAATCATGAATCTGGGAAGACATTGACTACAGACATCTAATCTGAACATCTGATTTTCTTCGTCAAAAAAATTATAAATAAAACACAGTGTAGACATCACAATCTGGTTTCTAGTCATCCGTAACTTTTCCTCAGTTGAAGATTATTATCTAGAAAATAAAGCTGAGTCAGAAATTCATATTTATTTATAACAAATCATTAAGAGGTCTACAAGTAGTTGCAAATTTTTGCAAAGATTTCCCATACCTTATTTTACAACAATTGAAATGAATCTAAAAAATTATTGCATTTGATCAGCTTAACATAAATTACTTCATTGTAACAATATGCAATATAATTTTCTATTATACTGTTCAAGTAACATGTGATACATAGGCATTTTTTTTAAATAAAGGAGAATTTCCACTTTATCACAGTTGCTATCAGAAATACCTAGTTTTACTATCTAGTATAATATCTGATTAAAACTCATGGCAGTTCCTTTTCACAGCAATTGTAACTTTTTTAAAAAAGCATTCATTACATTATTGTCACTGGTAGACAGAATTGCTAATAAACTTATGATTTATTACATGAATAATCTGCAAATATGTTCCTGAAAACTATTTCCAAACCATTGGGCTCAAAGAAATTTATTTCTACAAACAATTAAATTGGTAGAGAAATTATATGATTACACCATACACTATAGACAGGCTAATTATTTCTTGAAATGAATTCTGTGCTTCCAGAACATTAAAAGTGTCTTCTTCATCATGCATGTTGATTTCACGGTGTTACAGGACTACGAATGACTTTTTAATAAAATGTATTGACTCATTTTATTTTTAATCCACTCAACAACTTTTTTGGATGAATCACATAAAAACAATCTAAAATAAAAATAATATAATTGCACATAGGAAAATTATAAAGCATATAAAATACCTATTCCATGGTACATTAAAATTATCCATTAAAATTCTAAATCCTAAATGCCTTGCAAAAGAATCATGTCTTCACCTAGTATGAAAAATATAACACTGCTCTATGGGCAAGGAAGATGGCCAGCTGATTACCCACCGACATACTGTACTTTTAGCCGAGACACCTAAGAAAGGGCCTTTGAAGATAATTGAAGAGGTCAAAACATATAGTTAAACAAGATGTTATTTTAAATATTTTAGCACACTCTTTCTTTGGCAAATGTTTTTGGAGACATCAGACCATGATTTGGCCATATTGGGGGGAAAAAGTTTTATTCTGGGTTTCAGTAAGGGTGCCATGATTCGAAGCACCCTTTTTCTGTTGCAACCATGATCACTTCTTAGCTTGAATTGGAGGGGAAGGAAGGAGAGATGGAATGTAGGCTCCAGACATGAATAAGACAATTATGAGAGCCAAGGACTCTCTAGCAGGTGTTTGCCAAAATCAAAGACTTTTTCTCATAATAATAGAATGAGGCTCAATTGGACAATGTGACCTGCACTAATAGGGGGAGGGTGAACCTATATTTTAATTACGTGGGTTTGTGCAGAAATTAGCTAGATCTGGTTTTTCCCTAAGAAATGCCGAAATGGTGTACGCAATAAAATTTTGCATGCAGAGACTGGATTGTCTCACTCGTGCTTACTTGTTGGGTTTGTCAGTTGGAATGTTGACAAAAGGTTTTTCATCCCACCCAGATTTCCTTAATCCAGTCATTATTTCTTCCATCTTCTAACATCCTAGGATGCATTAGTTTTAAGATCTATAGTGGTGCCTGATGAAATTCATCACAGTATTAATAATTCATAATCCTCTGTTATGAACAACTCACTCCTCCTGGTACATGTCGACTTTCCTCATTTATCAGCCAGAAGACTCCAATCCAGGAAGGCCCCCACTGGCACTTGTATGACATCTGCCCAACAACTTTAACAACAGCTTTAACATTGATTCCCAATGGAAAGCCAAATGAGTCATTGAATGCCCAGGCATAAACAGACATATAAATAACCCCACAAAAAAGGTGCCAGGCTTTGAACTACCATATCAGCAAAGGATGAGTAGGAGTCTGAATAGGAATTGCACCTAACATGGTGCCTGCCAGGACTCTCCATATAAATGGGATATAATATCCTTCTCTCAGTGTGACCGTGGGGTGCCACATCAAATTATAGATCACATCGTGACCAGCTGTAGGGGCTTATACTGTCCAGTATCTGATTTTTAAAAAAATATAAACAATGCTGTGCTTCAAGGGTTAGATGGCCTAAACTATTTGAACATAGATCTTTTTTAATATTTGTATTTTATTGTGTTTTAGTAATCTAACTGAAATATATAATTAATATATTTTGCTAGTCCATGAATGACATGCCATATCTAAGTAAATAAATAAACCCTCCTGTGGGATCAGGTTATCAGATCTTTGGTGGGGCTGGACTCCATCTGCTGCTGTTAAATGCAATATGGAATAAATCTATATTCATCTATGATTTGATAGTCGATAAGATGGACAACCTGGCCTATATTATTGGAAGTTTGGTGGGTTCTTCCAAATTTGAAACTGTATTACAGAGCAAGATGTTTGTCATGGCTAATGAATGGATAAAATTCCCATACACTCAGGGGTGGGATTCTACCAGTTCGCACCTATTCACTAGAACTGGTTGTTAACATTCTAAGCAGTTTGGAGAACCGGTTGTTAGAAGAAATTACTGGCCTAATCCTGTAAGGCAGGCAGGAAGGAAACATTCTGGTGTTGTTTATAGAAACTGCCTTTCCGTTAACCCTTATTACATTCTTGGCAGGACTAGACTTCCTGTCTCAGGAATGTCTCTGGAGTTTTTTTCCCTCTTTTGCTGGTACTTTGCTTGTGTGGAGTGACCATTCAAAATTACAATGGCACTGGAAAAAGTGACTTGTGTCCATTTTTCACACTTATGACTGTTGCAGCATCAGGAGATGTGTGTCTTGATGTGAGTGATATTGAGTTGACCATGCTCACCAATTAAACCATGCCCACAGAACCGGTTGTTAAAAAATTTGAATCCCACCCCTACATACACTAGAACAATCCATACTGAAAGGAGCCGATCTAGGTAATGGGTTTCACAGATAGTTATGATACAGGGACAAAGAAGAGGACAAAAATTTTAAAGTATATATGCAAGACAAACCATGTTAATAATATGGAACATTACAAGAGAAATAATTAGTCCAATCTCATCACATTCATTTGGACTCCATAAAAAGACCAAAAATATACCAAGAGCTATTTGGAGAAGGTCAAAGGTTGATGTTCCTACAAATTACTAGAAGAATATAAATGCATCTCAAAAATGAGGGATAGCTTCTAAGAAAAATGACAGAATTTGAAATTTTCATACCAAATCAGAATCACTCACCAGGGCATATATGCAAATTTTTAATTAGATAAGAGTGTACAGAAAAAATATTTGCATGATAAAATTGATGCAAAACTTTAAACAGTCACAACACAAGAAGGAGGAGAATTATGAAATAAATCTATAAAATTTGCTCCAAGTAAAAACTTAAAGAGAAAACTGGCATACTGTAAAATGTTTTATAGGTAGTATACAACTCAGTCAGTAAATTGCCAGGGTAGACAAAAGATACAGTAATAAATGTTGGAAATGTCATGACACAAAAAGAATATTTTATCACACATAGTGGATGTCCTGACTTCTTCAGTATTGTTGAAATCTGTGCAGTGACAAACACTTGTGCCAGAACAGAACACCCTTTAGGTAATCACTCATTCCCTGATCATTTCATGACTGGATTACTGTAACATACTCTATGTAGAGCTGCCTTTGAAGACCATTTTTGGTCCAAACTGTGGCAGTATGTTGGGATCATCATATTATACTTATATGACTCACTATAGTGAGCAAGCTACAGTGGTTTCCAGCTGCTCCTTGACACAATTCAAAATGCTGGATAGCACATTCATTCTAGCAGTGGGGTCCTACCTGCTCCACTACCATTTTTGTGATTGCGTGCACACACCTAATGCGCATGCACCTAACGTGCTCACGCAGCTTTCTACACACTAGCTGAGGTCTGCAGTGCCAATCAGCTGAGAGGATAAAGAAAAGTGTAGGGATGGATGGGAGGGCCGATCCTATGCTTTTTTCTTCTTTCTCCTCTCAAGTAGGAGGCTTTTTTTCCTCCTCTCAGCTGATGTTGGAGGCTTTTTTACTACTGGTTCAGCCAAACTGGTAGGAATTTTTGCTACCTGTTCAGCCGAACCAGGCTGAACCGGTAGCATACCACTACTGATTCATTCCACCTCATGGCATAAGCCCTGCCAATTTTTTTCTGCCCATCCAGTATGATGAATCAAAGTAGGTGTACTCTATGACCTTATCAACTGATGAGGGTCACCTTGTAGCCCCCAGGAAGTACCTTCTATGTTGTTGCACATGCCCTTTGCAACAATTTCCCCAGAGATTCATGCCACTCCCATCTTTGTGATGTTTAAGAAACTGTTACAACTTTGCTTGCTCTCTCAGGACTTAGGATATTCAGGGACCCCACTTTTTATCATGTCTGGTGAATGGCTTTATGTACTGTTTCCCATGGTTCTTTTTTACTTATCTCTCTCTATATGTTGCATTTCTTATTTTATTTGTAACCTGCCCAGAATTATCAAAGAGTTGGGTGGCCTCTACATGCGAATTTAAAATATATATATAAAATAAATGAACTATTTTTATCTTACACATACAGGCTTACCAAGGAGAAAAACTGTCATCAAATAAAATAGTGCTACATAATTTAAGAAAGAGAATGGGTACAGTAAAAATTCAGCAGATGGACTGTACAATTCCCTTCCAAAAAACCAGCATGCTATAGAAATGAGCAACACTGTATTCCAGAAGTCTGCTGATGTTAAAACCTGTTTTTTTTCTGAATTGTTGTACTACAACAAATATGTTCAACAGAAGAATAAATTAATTCTGTGAGTTCTGTAAAAATACATTATTTTTAGAAATGAACATTAAAATATCTTTTTACATTGCTCTAAATTACAGTTTTATAGGCAAGAATATACAGAGTGCAAAACTCAGCAGCAAATCTACATTCATCTAATGGTACATTCACGAGTTATTTTTCTTTTCTATAATGTATATTCCTTATTCTTATCTTCAAAAAGGAATATTCCACTAAGAAAAAGCAGCAATTTTCAATGTTTGTAGCTCCAAAACAACCAAATATGCGCAAAGATTATGGCTGAAAAAGGATCAGGAGGTTGCCTCAAACAACCACAGAGTCCCACAACAAAAATTGCTGGCAACACAGTATAATTTTTTTCTGTTTTGCCTCATAAACTGAAAGCAGTAAACAGCAATAAAGCAACGTTGTGACTAAAACATAAAGATATCTTGTCTTATTAAAAAATAGCACTAAGGGCATGTGATGTATTCCAATTTAAGATTCAATTTAAGATTCAGACTGCCATCACCATCACCTATTTATAAATTGGGAAAGAGTCATCTATTAGTGATTAATTAGAAATCTTGGTTTCCTTCACTCTGACCTTGCAAAGGAATGTTCTTGCATCAAATTAATGAGATAGGACTTGTCTGTAAGAGTTACCATGCCAATCTCCTTAGTTTATAGTTTATAAATACAAGAATTATTTTTGAAAAATAAGTACAAATATCTATAGCAAAAATAGGAAAATTGTCCAGACATTTATTTTAAACCTATAATGTTAGCTCAGCGCCGGCTTGGTCAAATCCTAAACTTCCTCCTTGATCTTCCTCCAGCATAAAATAAGAAAACTGGATTGAAAGGAGCTGGTTATTATGTATGAAACAAAGTGTAGTTAATTTTAACCAGAGATATATAATTGGAGTTTGGAATGGGAAAAATATGTAATATATTGGGAGTAAACACATTAACTCTAATTGCTTTAAATTTTAAAGTGCATAGTCCCAAAGAGATTGCAGACTCTCTTTAAACTATAGTTTATTACAATAGAGAGACAATTTGATCGAGAGATTGTGAGTTCTAGCCTCACCACGGATACAAAACCAGATGGGTGTCCTTAGGCCAGTCACTCTCTCTCAGCCCTAGGAAGGAAGCAATGGCAAAACACTTCTGAAAAAAATCTTGCCAAGATAACTGCAGGGAACTTGTCCAGTCAGTCTCCAAGAACTGATTGAACAGAAGGGGGGAAAGTACGATACTGTAAGCCAGAACCACCCCTTTATTCAGCCGGATAGATAGACCGTAGAAGCAAGTCTTCATGTATAAGGAATTGAAGTCAGTCTTTGATGAATGGTTGATAAAGGGCATAGAAATAAAGGCTGGTGGAGAAAAGCAAAGATGAACTTAAAGCAATTATAATCCCAACTATAACAACATTGGTCAGTAAGACTTGTTTAACTATTTCACTCTAAAAGCCAATTGCATTTTTTCAAGTCAATTGTATTCCTTTATTTTAAACGCATCCCAGTTTGAACCTATCCAAATTACTTTGCTATAAAGTTATAAATAAATGTCCTACATGTTAACATGTTAAATGCATTTGATCAATTTTTCCTCTTTTTGTTTTCTTTTTTTGTTTTTGTCTTTTCTTTTTTTGTTTTTTGTTTTCTCTTTTTGTTGCTCTGTATGCTTTTGTTTTGTTTCACTTGGTTTGTCTTCCTGTTTTCTGATAAAACAATAAAAAAGATAAAAAGTGTAAATTTACATTAAAAATGGGCAAGATTATCGATCCCTTTACTAAACTAAGGTCCTGCTGCCCAGATGAATATTTTATCTCTTATCTTTTGTCTGGTTAAAAACACAAAGGTGACATATTCACTCACCAAGTTTTATTATCTAGCAACACATGCTTGTAGCAGTACAATAGCTTTCAGCAATGCTTGTTGAAGAAATAGCGGGTATTGTACGCTTACATTTTATTAGTTATTAGCTGCTACATTTGATGCTAAATTTGTTTTTATTTTCATGCATTCTGGTTTGTGACCGTAATAAAGTGGTGTGTGTGTGTGTGTGTGTGTGTGTGTGTGTGAAAATAAATGAATGAATGTGTCTACAGTCATTATTATGTCATGCAGGGTGGGTCAAAAAAAAGTCATGATACCAATAGCACTTAGACTTATATACCGTTTCATAGTGTTTTACAACCCTCTCATAGCGGTTTACAGAGTCAGCATATTGCACCCAATAATCTGGGTCCTCCATTTTACTGACCTGAAAAAGACGAAAGGCTTGAGTCAACCTTGAGCTAGTGAGAATCGAACTGCTGAAGTGCTAGAAACCAGCAGTCAGCATAAGTAGCCTAAAGTACTGCATTCTAACCCATGAGCCTTGGTGCTGCAATGGTTAGAGTTCAACACTGCAGGGTACTTCTGCTGACTGGCAGCTGCCTGCAATTTGGCGGTTCAAATCTCACCAGGCTCAAGGTTAACTCAGCCTTTCATCCTTCAGAGGTGGGTAAAATGAGGACCCAAATTGTTGGGGGCAGTAGCTGTAAAGCACTATAAAGCAATATATAAGTCTAAGTACTATAGCTATTGCTAACCACTGCGCCACCACGGCCACAGATGCCACTGATGCTGGCATTACGGTCATCCAGGACTCCCCCTTGACTTTTTTGACACCTTGCATGACACCCCTGAAGATCCTCACAGAGACTACAATGTTTAGCTTACCATTCAGCGAAGTGCATAATGCAACATGAAATATTTCTATAGCCTGTATGTTCAGTTCATACCATAAAGTAGACACCTTATATTGCATTATGTACACTAAGTAATAGACAAGAGAGAAAAGAATTTAATCACATCTGATCCTCACTGAAAGTTCAGCTGAAATTTTTTTTTAAAAAAAGCAAGGCTCCTCCACTTTTCTCAGCTATTCAGTCCAGACACCACCTGCAAATATACTATTGCTTTATTTTGTAGATACTTCTCAAAACTAACTTTCCTTGACATTAGCTGGCAATTGACAGAAGTGGTGGGATTTTTTTTTTGCTTTGTTTTGGAAAAGAAATGTAGTCGTTTTCTCAGATGGCAGGAAAATTATTTCTTTTTAGTCCTTTACAATAAAACATTGAATTGCATGTTGTTAGCGCTAACTGAATTTCTGCACAGAATTTCTTCTTAAGTAAAGAAAAAGGAGCAGCCATAGGGTTTTTGCTACTCTCACAAGGTAGAAGAATGAGCAGCAATAATTTGTTGTTAAGAAAAAAAGGAAATGTTCTTTGCTTCAAGTACCTGAAATAGTGGCTGAGCAAGTAGTAATGAACATCTTGTCAAGGCAGAATAGCTTTTCCCTATGTTGCCCAAAGAAAATTCTGTTATAAAACAAGGTTTGTTATTCATCATTTTTCTAATAGTATTTTATGCACAGTCTTTATCATTTTACTTCCTTCCATCCATGACATGCAGTCAGTGAAGTTAAGTTTTTTTTAAAGGGATACTGAAACTGCAAGGAAGTTGTTGTTGTTGTTAGTATGCTGCCTGGCTCTCAAATGACTCTGGTGGCTTTCCATCCAAAGTCCTCCCAGGACTAACACTGGCTAGCTTTTCAATATTTGTCAGTCATTGAAATGATGTCACCATCTATGTGAGAAAGACATAGCAAACAAATCAATAGCAATAAACAAAATGAATAGATTTGCAAAGCACTCAAGATTTCCTGCCTGAAATAATCATTTTTGTTTGTTTATTTGTTTGATGGTAAGATGGCCACAAAGGTATACATTCCACATCCAAGCTGTTTGAAAACTTGTTCATCTATTCAACTTGCAAACTCACACATATTGCACAGAACTTTTACAAAAATGCTGGCTGAGACATTCAGTTCCTCTCAGATGCTAAAACGCCTTAAATAACAACTGAAAGCAGAGCTCCTAAAGGCCACTTCCAAAATGCTTAGATTGTTCTGGTCAGAGATAGTATTCAGCAGGTTCGGACCAGTTCTGGAGAACCGGTAGTGGAAATTTTGAGTAGTTCGGAGAACCCGCAAATACCACCTCTGACTGGCCCTGCCCCATCTATTCTCTGCCTCCCGAGTTCCAGCTGATCGGCTGGGTCTTCTTTTGTTGCCCTGCACAGGAGAACAAAGCTGGAAAGCAGGTTAGTGGGGTGGGGAAGGAATGGGATTTTGCAGTAAACTTCCCCCAGGAGTGGGAAGGGAATAAGGGTTTTACAGTATCCTTCCCCTGCCATGTCCACCAAGCCACACCCACAGAACTAGTAGTAAAAAAAATTGAATCCCATCATTGGTTCTGGTTACCAAATAGAATTTCTTAAAAGTTTTATTCAATGTACTTCACTTTGTTTATATTACAGATACTTAAATGCTTGGATTAGCCATACACAGTTTTGGTGCCCTCTGACAGCCATGCTATCTGGTTAACCGTAACATATTTGAAAGACAATAGGTTAGGGAACATCTTGACTTACAAGATGATCTTTTATTTACCTAAGGCAGAGAACAACTATTAAGAGTATTCTCTATTGTAATCTATATCACTCCAATACTTTTGTACTTTTGGCCCTCATACTATTATGTTGGGAAATGCTAATGCAAAATAATTATGTCCAACTAGTAGTTGCATGCTAATTAATATATTTTCTCCTGTGCTTTTGAATCAGAGCTACAGGTCCAGTCAACTCTAATTATTTTTAAAGTCTAGTTGCTGATCCACTGTCTAAGATACTTGGGTCTTTTTTGCTGGTAAGGAAGTCTATATGTGGGGGTTTTTTTTCTGAATCATCTCATTGCAAAACAAACAAGCCACAAGAAAACCTTAAATAACCATCCCCTCAGAAAGAGAGGGTGAGTAGTTTAAAGAATAAAACTATAAAATAAAAGCACTGAATTGTAGAAGCAGGATGATTGACAAGAAGGGGAAGGTATGGAGAGGTACAGTAAATGAATTTAGCATAAGCTGGTTTTGATTGTTCTTCTGTATCTTTTTCTTATCTCAGACCTTTTATTTTGATGGCTTACCATTTCTTACTCCTTTTCCAGTCACTTAGTAATGTACCTTGTCCCAAATGGGAACAATGTATTGAGCATGTGTGCATGCATGTATATATTCATATACTGGCGTTTTTAATTTCTAAATATGTTGTTATGAAGTGAAACAAGAATAGAAATCCAGCAGAAGTGACTGATGGATCACAATGCTTAAGTTAGATAGATAGATAGATAGATAGAGAGAGAGAGAGAGAGAGAGAGAGAGAGAGAGAGAGAGAGAGAGAGAGAGAGAGAGAGAGAGAGAAAGAAAGAAAGAAAGAAAGAAAGAAAGAAAGAAAGAAAGAAAGAAAGAAAGAAAGAAAGAAAGAAAGAAAGAAAGAAAGAAAGAAAGAAAGAAAGAAAGAAAGCCACGTGTGATTGGACACACAAGGAATTTGTCTTGGTGCAAATGCTCTTGGTGTACATAAAAGAAAAGATACATTCATCAAGAGTCAAGAATCATAAGGTACAACACTTAATAATAGTCATAGGGTACAATAAGTAATCAAATCATACTAGGAAACAATCAATATAAGTCGTAAGGATACAAGCGACAAAGCTACAGTCATACACAAGTGGAAGGGGATGGGTGATAAGGAGTGATGAGAAGATTAATAGTATTAGTAATGCAGACTTTGTAAATAGTTGGACAGTGTTGAGGGAATTATTTGTTTAGCAGAGTGATGGCTTTTGGGGAAAAACTTAATGTTGCAAGATGAATTTTCACCCCTGCAATCATTAGGGTGACAATGCTACAGCCAGATTTTTCTCATTGCAAACAAATTCTAAAGATTATAGATATATAATAATGATTAAGACATCAGGATAAAAACTGAGAGACCCTGAGTTCTAGTCCCACCTTAGGCATGAAGTTAGCTGGGTGATCTTAGGCCAGTCATTCTCTCTCAGCCCTAGGAAAAAGGCACTGGCAAACTAAAAACATTGCAACAAAATTGCAGGAACTTGTCCAAGCAATCGCCAGGAGTTAAGACTGACTTTGAAGCACTTCAAAATCAAAACAGGTTTTAATTAATATTTGATGTGAAATACTCACCTGAAATCTTTCAAGAATCAGTATGGCATAGTGGTTAGAAGGCTGGATTGGTCCTGGGGAGACTCAGGTTCCAATCCACCCTTAGCCACAGAAACGTATTGGTACTTTTGGGCCAATTATTCAGAGTTTCAAAATCTAAACCTTTCTCCAAAAACATAATTGTTGTGGGGAAAGGTGAGAGAAGAATGTGTTATGCATCCTGCTCTAAGCACTTGAAAGATACTATATAAGCCTACAGTTGCACAGTGGTTAGAATGCAGTATAAATTGCAGTATTGTGGGCTGACTCCACTCAATACTAGGAGTTCGATTCTGACTAGCTCAGAGTTGACTCATCCTTCCATCCTTCTGAGGTTGATAAAATGAGGACCCAGATTGTTGAGGACAATATGCTAACTTCTAAACTGCTTAAAAAGTGCTGTACAGCACTATGAGGCAATATACTGTATGTCTACTTGCTATTGTTAATAAATACGTAAATAAGATTAACCATACAAAATCTTGCAGAATTCTTCTGATCATTTTAACAGTGTCTAAAAACTGGTTTCTACTTTAAGGGTTCCATGGCTCTCATCTGGAAGAAGCAGATGCTTTGATGTTTTGCTACACTAGACTTTTTATTAGAATTTGAATGCATTGATTGGGAAGGGAGATAAAATTGACTTGTTTCTGAAATCAGATCATATTTATCCAAATGTAAAGTGAATTGTCTCCTGCACTGTAAGACTTCAGAAAACACATGCAAACAGCCGTCTGCAAGATTTGGTTTTCAGTGCAAAGATCCATGTTTCCAAGAGATCACAGAAAGTAACTAAAAGTACTAGAAAGTAATTAAAAAGTTATTTGCCCAAACATACTAGGTGGTGAATTGTTTTTAAATGGGAAGTAGCTCAGTTGTTGCAATTCTGTGTTACTCTCATTCCTTTTATATTAAGCAATCTTAAAGAGAACTGTTAAGATCTGGAAAGAATTTATTTCAGTCTGAGGAAGCTTCCAAATAGCTTGATAAGATGGTTGAAACCCCAGAAATACTTTGATGCCAAAAGGAAGGAAGGAAGGAAGGAAGGAAGGAAGGAAGGAAGGAAGGAAGGAAGGAAGGAAGGAAGGAAGGAAGGAAAGGTTATGTATAACTTCAACTATAAAAAGTAGTCTGCATCTGCACATTTGGCTTTTTAAAAATTGGATTACATCCTTAATTGTTCATTTTAGGTGATACATGGTTGGTCTCCCCAGTTTGATACTATACAAATAGGGCTTACTATTCTTTAGTAATTATGGAAACAGTCTTGTGTCTTTTTTCTAGCTGAATTCAGATTAAAACAAGTTTTTCCACTGCTGTACTTTCAGAGAGACAGAGGCTCATAAATACATACCCATACAAAAATAAAGATATATGTCTTCATAGCAGAACTGTAGCAGACCAGTAATTCTTTGCTTTGAGAAGAAACGGCCTCATACAATGAATAATGCTTGGTAAAAACTGAATCTGTGTTTCTCCAACATTTTGCAGGGGTCGTTCAAGGTTCCTTGTCCTGCAGTCCTTGAGCAGTCAACATCTTATACATCATATCCAAGATTTTTAATTTAAAAGCCTAGAATTTATCTTTTCTCTTCAAACTCTGATTACTTAGCAAAATAACTGGGAGTCAATGGCCGAAGTAATTAATGCTACAGTTTGTATTTGGAGAAAGCACTGACTTGTCCATTTGTTTTGTCTAGTTTTTGGACATTTCAGTCCAGGAGTATATGAACCTTCTGCCACAATTCATTTTGGTTTTGGCCCTCCAGAGTTTCTGTGCAAAATATTCATGTTTCCCACATTATAGAGAAGAAAATCTCCAACTAGATATGTCCTATTTGGCTGTAGTCCTACAGAATTAATAGTTTCAGACTCACTGTTAGAAACTTATTTTAGTATTTCCTGATTCCATACCCTTGGGATCAGACAAACATTCACTATACTATTAATTTGACAGGAATTTTTGAGCATTCAGCTATTTAATAAGCAATAAAGCATAGCCTTTATAAATTCCAGAAAGGATTATATGACAAGTGTTGTTTATTTTTGACAATAATAGTGAAAAGAGTAAGTGTAATATACAGATTTCTTTTTAAAAGTTGCTTCCGTATATTGCTAATACAAATATGGTTTCACGAGGAATGCATTGCTAACCAAAAAAATGCCAAAGGAAATGAATTCCAAACAAGTAACAACTCAAATAAGAGAAGTCAAAATATTGCACTTAGCCTTCTGTATAGATGAGACTCTATATAGAAGTTATCCCACTGACATACAGAAAAAATACCAAACAATAATTGTCACGAGGACCATAAAGACTGACATACAAAATGCCTGCCTGCCTGCCTTTCCATTCAAGAAAGATAATTTTGCATCCAAGTCAGAAGTAGCTAATTCCAACAGAATGGTTACTTGGGAGGATACGATCATGGCTTGGCATACCACAAAGACAAACATATTGTAGAGAACTTCCTGAGATTTATGGTATTTCCAGAACAGCCAAATTAATGTAATAAATACTTACTTGAGAAACATGCACTAAACCTCCAAATGAGGCAAAGCTATTTGTTTCAACCACTCCCACCACAATTTTTTCTCATTAAATAAAAAATTGCATCCAACCATCTGAACTTTTCAAAAAGTGCAATCCAAATGGCCTATTTTGTATTAATTCCTGGTTTTGCTTGTCTCTAAATGAAACAGGGCAACAGGACAAATTGAGAAGCATTCCATTTCTCTTCTCAGGAACCTTTATGAGTTTTCACCCTGTGGTTGTAACTCACAGAACTGAAAAAGGAGGGGCTTTCTGCCAATTTACAAGTGTTGATAAGACATAGGGTGAGTATTTAGACAATTATTAGACTTAGTTAAAACAACAAAAATTGCAGATGGGGGGGCACTTTCAAAGTATTCTTTTTCAGGTGAACCTGCCTAACACTGGAAGTTAAATCAAATAAAATGTGTGGAAATGCTTATTTATTTAGCCATCTCCTTTTCCTGTTTTTTCATGTCTTCTTAGTCACAGAAAATCAGATTTTAAACAAAAAGAAACTGCTATAGAAACCAAATCAATTGATTATGCAGGACCAGCCTCAGTAAATCTCCAATTTAATGCATAACAAAATACAGTATATGTGTACCATTCAAAATAACGAACCAAGTGAAAGTCACCCATGTTATACAACCAGATGGGATTTGACTAACAATAGGTTAATGAGATCTGCACACAGAAAGAAATAAAGGCTTTCTCTACTATCTCTAAACAGGTCATGTGTAAAAAAACAAGATAATAAATTAGTATACAAGTTAGAATATTCTGGGATGGGAAAGTGATCAGTCAGCATTCTAAAAGACATATAGAGGACAAAGTGAGTCATTAAGCACAGAAACTGTAAAGTTTGAGCATATAAGCCAAACAATAAATTAAATAAATTAATACAAAATGGATACATTTTGCTATGCATGTTTACATGTAGTCTTGATTTAGCAATTATAATTGCACCGACTCAGTCATTAAACAAAGCAGTCACTAAATGAAACTGCAATTGTGTTTATGACTTTACTTCAGCTTTCCATTGATTTATAGACCTCATAGGTTGCAAATGCAAGGATTGGTCATAAAGTTACTTGTTCATCATCATCATAACTTTTTTTGACCCCCTCTACTCTTTGGGTACAGAATCATTATTCTACAACACTCAGATGATGAGGGGAGTCATAATCTAGTTTCAAGACAGACAAGCAAGGGTATATACAGTATATTTATAGTCAATTAGTAGCTCAGGGTCTCAGATATAGTTATTATTATAAACCTCTTCGCTGGGTTCTTGGAATTAATTCAGAATTTGGTATTCTAATTCTTACTTCCAACAATTGATTCCTATTATGTACTAATTATTATTGGAGTCTGTCTAACTCTATGGAAATGCCAAGTCATTATCTAAACTTCTGAGATTGAATTTACAGCACGCCGTATCAGCTTTATTTCACAAACCCATGGTCCATATTATTTATTATTTATTTTTTTATTTATTAAATTTTATATACCTCCCCCTCTCCCAATGGGACTTGGGGTGATGTACAGCCAAGTAAAAACAACACACATAATAAATACAATGTTAAAACAGAATTAAAATGAATTAAACTGGTGGCTGAAAATACAGTAAGAATAAAAACGGTACAAGGAAAAATTCTAAAAACTACAACCAATTAAAACCAATTTAAAACCCTAGCCAGTAACTCTAGGCCAGATAGGCTTGTTGGAAAAGGTGGGTCTTCAGCGCGCGCCAGAAGGTTTGCAGGTCAGGGATAATTCTCATCTCCAGGGGTAATTCATTCCAGAGGGAGGGTGCTCCCACAGAGAAGGCCCGCACCCTCGGGGCCGCCAGCCGGCATCGCCCAGCTGACCTGAAATTATTCCCAACTCACCTGAAAAGCTTCTAAATATAGATTCAAAATCCATCTCTCTGACTACTGGATCAAAGATAATCACTCAGTGTACATAATACATGTTTATGACAAAGACTAAATCAGTGGACAGGGATAGAAGGCTTATTGTGAACAGCATTCACAGTTGTCCCACAATCATTGAAAAAGAATCATTAATGTCCAGAAAAAAGCACATAGATAATAACATCCAGAAAAAACAACAGAGGGTCCCCTTTCATGGGGATGGGTCTTAAGAGACTTCCTAAAATCTTGAAGGGTAGTAGCTCATTTCACTGGGATTGGCCTGTTCCACCCTGACAGAAGTAGAAGCATGCTGAAGGTCCCATCAGCCAGCTTATTCCAGTTGGTGGATCCACAAGGGCCTTCTCTGCCCTTGCACCTGCCCTTTGCAACATCTTACCCCCTGGAATGAGGTCCGCTTCCTGACCTTCAGCAAGAGACTAAAGACCCGGCTCTGCCAGTTGGCTTGGGGCTCCCAAAGAGGGGTTTCATGTTGGGGGTGGTTGATAGATTAATACTATCAGATCCCACCTCCCAATCTGTTCACCCTACTCCCTCTTTCCCCATATTTAGCTATTATATTTTGCCTTTTAATATTTTTGTATTATTTTATTTATATGGTTTTATTTTTTAATATTTCTAAACTCCCATGATAAGATGGGTGGCAATAATATCTACATTACACAGAAACACACACACGCTGTTTCCCCAAAAATAAGCCCTAATGTGATTTTTTTCCAGACTCATAATATAAGCCCTAGCCCAAAATTAAGCCCCAGTTAAGATTGTCAGCCACACAGCCGCCTTTAGTACCATAAATAAGACCTAATTGGAAAATAAGGCCTAATGCATCTTTTGGAGCAAAAATTAATATAAGATCAGGTCTTATTTTTGGGGGAAACATGGTGTGTGTGTGTGTGTGTGTACACATACACTATTTGTGTGTGTTTGTGTGCATACACAGGGGCACATACATACACACACACACAAACACACACACAAAAGAGGCAATGCTGTTCCAAAAGGAAGGGTCCACAACAGAAAAGGCACACTTCTTCAGTCCCATAAGATGCCAACATTTAATTGAACATATCTATTCTGCCTGATTGTACCGGGAAGGCAAAAACTATTTTTTTTTTGTAACAGTGCATTTCCGCACATAAAAACCAGCTGTGTAACTTCCACATGGTCTTCATGGTTACCCCATGTAAAGAACATTTCACTAGTCCAATCCAGGTCTGTAATTAGAGCATGAATGACTTTTTTGAAGGAAGGGGCAGAACTGACACGCATGGTGTACCTGTGCAAAGGTCCTCCTGTGCAAAAGTTCATGATAGTCCTGGATCAATGAGAGTGATAAATGAAGCAAGAACCAAGCGTCATAAATAATTATTTTTCTTTTGGGATAAACTGAGATTGCCTTATGAAAACAGCAGTTATATTCTACCAGATTTTCAATGTTATTAAGGAACTTTGTATTTTAATATCTCTATTTGCACAGAATAAAAAAACATCTTATCTCTATCTGTATGGAATAAAAACATTTTCATTATTATTCCCTTAAGGCTCATCTCCTGATCAAGTATGTGTCTCTTTTAAAATCCTGGCAAGTTCTTGAATCAAGCTATGATAAGCAAAAGCTAACTTCTCCAGCTTTAAAAATTGCTAGATGTTATTTGGACATTAATAGGGAATTAGTTGAATTTTGATTGGAATCTACATAAAAGATTAATGTTATGAACTAACCTTAATCTGGATATGGAAAGAGGGATGTTTTATTAAAGGTTTTTGGCCAAACAAAGGACCGAATCAATTGATTAGCAATGAGTATTTTAAGAATTTGTAAAGGTATTATTACATGCATATCCCATCACCTTTCTAATATAAATCAATTATTGACAGAGCAATATGATCCAAATGTTTAGAGGAATCTAGATACTTGGATGTTTAATAGATGCTGCATTTGAAGTAAAATCAATTTTATATAAAATTAAGGAATATAATGAAAATTAACATGGATAATATATGTGACTCCTGAAATATGTAATAAGAATATCCAATCTTGAAAATCATCTAGTTAAGCTTTAAATGACAAATGTGCTTTTTGTCCCTTAGGGATGAAATTAATTTTTGTTTCATCTTTACTGAATACTTTAAAAAGGATGATCTGAATTCCTGCTGGAACTTTGAGGGCTTCTTAACATATGATCTGATCCTATTCTCTTTTGGCTCCCTTTTAGTCTCAAGCTACGGTGTATCTTAATACAATGTGGGAAGAAAACACTATTTTGAAGATATAAATGTGATATTGAACTATTGATTGAATTTCATGTTCTATCAAGTCTGGAAATCAGCTAAGAGAATCATACTATGAAGGCAGAAGGAAAACAATGCTGCAGGTGTCAAAAAAATAGATTCTTTGTTAATTTAAAAATATTTCTACAGTGTAGAAGTGAAAAATGGAACATATTGCTGTACTTCTTAGATTTAGCAATAGGTTAAATTAGATGTACATTCACAGTACAAATATTTTTTTAAAAGTTCCATACATATTACTTACTTTTGCCTTTATATTGTTATTGTTTGCTATTTTTGTATTATATTTGTATTATTACTTGCTTTATATTTTTAAAAGAATCAAATATTATCCGGACTTGCCGGAGAAGGTATATTCTCTGGTGGTTTGAGTTCTATCGCTGCGTGACGGAGTGAACTTCAGTCGCTTGCCTCAACTCCTACCAATCTAGCAGTTTGAAAGCATATAAAATTGCAAGTAGATAAATAGGTATCACTTTGATCCAATCACTTTGATTGGAAAGCTACAGCATTCCATGTTTTGCTGTACACTCTGTGCTGTGGTTTGATGTCATGTTGGCCACATGACTGCAAAATCATCTTTAGACAATGCTGGCTCAATGGCTTAAAGAAACAGATGAGCAAAAAAAAAAAAACCATGTCTAGTGGAGGAAAATCTGCAGGAACACCTTTATCTTTATATTTTCTCTTATGAATCACTCTTCTTAATAGCCTAAGCCAATTCCTTGCAAACAGCTTTTGGAATTTGGTGGCACTGTATAAAATTAGATAAAGGAACTATCACACTGTACAATGTTTTTGAGAGAGCAATAACATAGTAATTGAATTATTCTTGGTGTAAGGATTAATTTTGCAAATCCATAACTCAATACAGCTGTATTTAGAAGAAGTCCAGAGGTTGCAATTCAGCTACAGTTCAAGTTGAAACCATAGAATTAGGCTAGATGCAATGTTTCTAGGATGATGGAGAAGCATAAATATAAGGCATGGTCATCTAATTTAAGATTCTCTCCATTTGCAGAAATCCACTACATCACCTATGATAGATGGCAATCCAGCCTCTCTTTTAACATATCCAATGAAGGAGAGTTTACTATTTCCCAAGGCTGACTATTCTATTGTTGAACACCCATCACCCTTCCATTTAAAATTGCACCATGTTGTATAAATCCATCATTTTAGGGCTATTTTTATTTTGTAATAATATTTTTCTATTTTTAATATAAATAGAAAGAGCAACATATTCAATATCCATATAAACAGTGTATTGTCTGCTTACTATTCTTTTGAGTAAATAATAATAATAATAATAATAATAATAATAATAATAATATTTTCCAGTAGTAATCTCATAATGGCAGTGCTTTTCCTTCATATTAATACATATTATTAATACTAATCAAAACTAATAAGTTAGAATAATCAACCCTAATAGTAAAATTAATCTTTCTTCTGTGATTTTTACATTTCTAACTTCTATTTCTCTTATTTAACCATCGATAGAACAGATCCCATATCTCAAAATATTCAGTGTCTTCCTTTTCTTTAATTTCAAGTGTTAATTTATTCATTTCTGCACATTCTAAGATTTTTGTTATTATCTTTTCTTCTGCAGGGATCTTCTTGCCCTTCCAATGTTGTGCAAACACAATTCTGGCCGCTGTTAACACATGTACTGTTAAATATACATTCTTTTTACTGTATTTTTCTGGTATAATACCCAATAGAAATATTTCTGGTTTTAAATCTATATGTTCCTTTATCATTTTTTCTATTCAGGTATGTATTTTAGTTCAATATTTTTTTGCTTTTGGGCATGTCCACCACATGTGGTAGTACGAGCCCGGGATTTGGTTGCACTTCCAACACTTGGCAGACATATTCTTAAACATTCTAGCTAATCTTGCTGGAGGGAAGTGCCATCTATAAAACATTGTATAGGTTTTCTTTATATACAGTGGACATTGCCAATTTATAGTTTCTATCCCACAACTTTTGCCATTTGTCCAATTCTACAGAATATCCAAAGTTTTTAGCCCATAATATCATGGTTTCTTTTACTTGCTTCTTTTCCAGTCTAATAGTCAATAGATAATTATATATTTTTAATTAGTTTCTCCTTCAGTCCTGTTAAGATTTGATCCAATTCTGTTGGTTCTTTATAAAAAGCATATGTTTTAGCATCTTTATAATATCTAGATTATATCTGTACATGCAGCTATTTTTATTTTATTTGGTTGTTTGTTTCTCAAATTTGTTTGCTGTCCATTTTGCAGCTCAGGCAGCTGTGAGTGGCCAGAGTTCCTATAGCATAATATGTACATCAGTGGTGGAATTCAATTTTTTTTTACTATCTGTTCTGTGGGTGTGGCTTGGTGGGCATGGCAGGGGAAGGATACTGTAAAATCTCCAGTCACAGGTGGTATTTGCCAGTTCTCCAAACTACTCAAAATTTCCGCTACCGGTTCTCCAGAACTGGTCAGAACTTGCTGAATACCACCTCTGGTGTACATTTCACTTAAGTTATATTGAGATGCAAAGGTTGAATCCGCAGCTGTGGGCTGCTGTTGATTTGTGTCCATTAATCATTTGTGCCAAGCAAATCCTCATTTGTTTTCTCAATTTTTAAATATTTTCTTTTTTTAACTATAAAACAAAGGATGATCACATATGTACGTAAATGAGTAAGTAATGCAAGCTAGAACAAGCTAGAACAAGATGACCTGCTTCCCTGCAGCATTGCCCATTTAAAAAAAACATCTGAAACCAAACACAGGTTGTGTTTCCTACTGAGTACTAAAACTAAGATTGCCAGGGTTATTGTATTTTTCTCCATTTCTTTCCTCTGACCAGTTTTTCTCTTTCTAATTTAGAGGAGTGATTATTAAGTTCTGCAGATGACAAATGCTTAAACTAAAGTATTCTGAATATTTTATCTACATTTTATCATCCAGGATAAATAAATGCATTTTTTTCTTATTCACAAACCAAGTGAGACTCTGGGAAAGAAAAATATCCTGTCAGGGAAGTACAAGGCCCCTAGCAATACTAAGACTACTATAGGATGATATCTGAAGCAACTTGTGGGATTTGTTTTCTCACACTCCAGGAAGAAGAGAACAGCAGTTGTGTAAATAAAGTTGTTTACATATTTTTATCTTTTTCTACAAACCAGACGATCGATCTACTAGGCCAAATTAGAAAAATATTTTTTAAAAAATATATAGCACACCTTGTACATTTACAACAACTCGAGGCATGATATAAAACTAATAATGCAGACCACATTCAATCTTCTCTCCAGGTTTCTACCTTAATCTAATTTCATGAAATATTTGCTGAGGGCATGAATATCTTGTATCATGACCTTTGGGGTTGTGGGCACTTTTAGAATCTTGAGGATGTATTGAGGGATATTGAATTTTGTGGGGGGGCAGTGTGTATGCCAGTGCACATATGCATTCTTGCATTTATGCCTTCATGTGATTTTGTTGCTCCTTTCATCTCATCCCATATAACTTGCCCTACATTTGTATATTAAACAGTCCCATTCAAGTCAAAAATTGATTTCGCCCACAACTGAAAACCCAGTAAGCCAGCGATGGGGAACTTTTTATGGCACACTCAGGAATTCTGGGAGTTGAAGTCCATAACTGGTAAAAGAGCCAAGTTTCCCTGCCCCTGGCAGAGAGGATGGCAATGGTAGAACATTTTTGTATTTTACCAAGAAAACTACAAAGATAGACAAGACAAAATAATTAATGGTATAGAGCAAATTGAAATGGATTAGAGTTCAGTCAGAAGATCACACTCTTTACTACTCCAGAAAGAAAAACAAAGGACAAGTATTGCTTTCATAGTCTGGAAAAATATATCAAGAATTGCATTGGCTAGAATGCCATCAATGATTGAATAGTATCAGTTAGATTTGCAGACAATGTATCAATTATATATACAGACAATTGGCCAGGGGCTGATGATTACAGAAAAGATCAAATATTCATGTGCAATGTACGAGTTAGACTAAAGTGGAAGAAGAAAGCCAATCAGTTTTCATGATATGATCTTGGCCATTTACCTACCAATTTCAAGAAAAAAATCAGGAACAGAATGGGACTAAGTTTAAGTTTACTTATAGGGACCAAACTGATGACAACAGATATAATAACCAGCCTTAGAATTTACAATAACCTTGTGCATTGGATTTGCTTACCATTAAGAGTTAAAGTATGGGATGATGAGATTTATATTTACTAACTAATGTTATAATGTTAGGACTCAGTTTGGACTTTTTGCTGGATTATTTATTGGACTTGTCAACAGATGGTACCTGAGTTACAACCATAATGGAACTTTCCCATTGCATTTGTAAATCGTGACAGTTGTAAATTAGATCATCCATGTGATCGATCCGATTTTACAACTTTTTTTGTGGCAATCATTAGATAATCACCATGATCATTAAGCAAATTCTGCAGTCATTAAGCAAACCAAATAAATAAATAAATGTCAGATTTGGGCAAAAACATCATAAAACATAGTCACATGACTGTATGATGCCTCAAACAGCCGTAAATGCTTGCCAGTTGACAGTTGGAACTTCAAATCCAAGTCATAATTATCTCCAGGGATTTATGTCATGACTTCAAACGGATACTAAGTAACTGGTCATAAGTGGAGGACTACCCGCATAATTAAGAGTTGAGTTATGGGATGAAGAATTTTATAGTGTTAATGAAGAAGAGATAAAGAGATAGTGAAATTGTTTATACTTGTAATGAGGAGAATGGAAAGTCACTTTCTTGGGGTTTCTTCCCCCTATTTTTTCTTTCTTGCATCTTTTAATTTGTTTTTCTTTTTCTTTTTTCTTTACTTTGTGTTATCATTTATTATTATGACTAACACTTTTACTAAAAATGTTATTTAAAAAGTGTTGACAGTGAAGATACTGAAGCTTCTGCCTTTTCGGATCAATTATCATAGAAAAGGAACCAACCCTCAAGAAATAAATTGCACTTGGTAGAGAAAGCTATAAAAAGATACTCAGATGCTGAAATATGTCTATGCTTAAAATGTTCAGGATGGTTTTTGCTGTGACATTTTTTGGAAGTAAAAATGACTTTGAAGAAACAGGATAGAAAGACTATTGATGGTTTTGAATAGATATTGGAGAAGATTCTTAAGAATACCATGGATAGCCAAGAAAACCAACAGATGGGTCATCAAACAAATCAACGTAAAGTTCTCACTCAAGTACAAATGATCAGACTCAAATAATCCTAATTATTTGGCCTCATAATACTGGAAGAAATAGTAAAAAAAAAGGTAATGTCCAGCAGCAAAATGGATGGATTCTATTATCCAGTTTTGGTACTTTGCAACTGCACCATGGATTAACAAAAAAAAATCAAATCAAGGTTTAACATATTTTATAACTGCATTTGCTACAACTGAATTCTATGTTGACACTCTACAACAACAAAAGAAGAAAAATCTGAATCAAAGTAACTCATCCTTTGTATCAAGGGGGCAGGAAATCTCACTTTTATGGTGTTAGGCAAATCATTTTACATACATGGCATGGTGGCATAATGATTTTGCCCATCAGTTACAAAGCAAAACAAGTAATTATGCGGGATACCAAAGATTCTGACTGCTATGAAATTACCACTTGGCTTTGACAATATTATTAGTTTTTGCATATACTCGGGAACATTAAAACTAGAAACGGTCTTTTAAAACCTCCTACAGCCTGACATCTGCACCAGATAGGGAATGCTGTATTTCCTTGTTTCCTCTGCTTCTTTGTATTTTAAAGACCAGGGCCAGTCCAAGACATTGGCATCCCTGAAATATATCAGCACTGTAGCTCTTGCTGATATTAAGGTATAATATCTATGTCCTTAATAAAAGTAATAGAGAATCCCAAAACAAGCTGTCCCACCCAAGCTTTAGAGATATTTTAATCAAGAAAACTTTGTTGCCCTTTTTTATGTTGTCCCAAACTTGCTGTATAGGGAAGCTCCCCCTCCACTCCTTAAAAGAAGGATTACCTTTCATTGAACTGAATCTGGCAATTCTACAAAAGCTGTTTTTATTGGCATGCATGGCCTACTGGTTGCTGGGTCTTGTGCACTATTTGCTGAAAGACAATAAATAAAAACAACTGCTGCAGTTGCAACTATAGAAGCCTCCATAATCATCTCAAATATTAATATAGCATTATCTTAACCTTGTGATTCAATCAATGCCTAACATTACAGAGCATATGGAGCAAATGGTATCCTCTATCCGAAATGATTAAGATATTGGAATCAGTGGTGGGACTTTTAAAAATTTACTACCAGTTCTGTGGGCATGGCTTGGTATGTGTGGCATGACTTGGTGGGAGTGGCTTGGTGGGCATGGCAGGGGAAGGATACTGTAAAATCCCCATTCCTGGGAAAAGGTTACTGCAAAATCAGTAACCTCCCCACCCCACTAACCAGCTTTCCAGCTCCATTCTCCTGTGCAGGGTAACAAAAGAAGACACAGCCGATCAGCTAGGACTCAGGAGGCAGAGAATAGGTGGGGGCAGTCAGAGGTGGTATTTGCTGGTTCTCTGAACTTTTCAAAATTTCCGCTACTGGTTCTCCAGAACTGGTCAGAACCTGCTGAATACTAACTCTGATTGGAATGTTTGAACAATTTCTTTTTTTATAGACTTAGCCACTTTTTATTTTTGCCAAAGGCAATATATCTGTAAGCTTATAAACTTTTTTATTGCTTGGCAAAGAAAACAGTCCAATAAAATATATTACATTATCTGTTTCAAATTTGGGATTCAGAAATACTGAGTTGCACTTGAAAGCTAATAGCATCAATATGACTTAGTGAAGGAAAAAAAAATAGCTAAATGCAAGGAAATCTATTTGGACAGATATGTCATTTCAAAAGACCAGTGCTTATCAAAAAGAGATGTGATTGCTTTTCATACAAAAAAACATACGAATAGTAGAAGATCATCAAATCAATTTGAGAATATATCAGAACAAATAAGGAAGAACTCCCACACCACACACACACACACACACACACACACACACACGCACACCAGAGTAAGATATCGTCTGCATTCATTGTTTGCTTTAGACAAATTTTGTATTTTTTATTCCTGATCTATCTATCTATCTATCTATCTATCTATCTATCTATCTATCTATCTATCTATCTATCTATCTATCTATTATATAAATACAAAGGCTACATCATTTTCAGATCTGATATTGTTTAAGTTTTTCTTAAATTAAATGTGCTAATAATTTAAGGCCAGAATTTTGAAGCCACTGAGGAATAACATGTTGTCAACTTTAGCAAATAATCCTGATTCCAACTTTATGTGCAATTGCCTAAGACTGGATCATGGGATGTTTATGATAACCATCTCCCCTCTTGCTCTTAAGGTAGAGAAGAGGTGGGAGTGCCTGTCACACAAACGTTTGGCAAGTGACAATTGCTCTTAGACCAGACAATTGGAGGAAGATTGTTAAAACTGGCATTTCTCTGTAAATCACAGCTTCTGAATCTCATTCCTTTAAAAAAAAAAAAAAAATCCAATCAGTCAAATTGCAAATGCACGAGAAACATTATAAGGAAAAGTGACATTACACTAAAACTATTTTTTAAAAAACCAGGTAAGTCTTCTTCTGAGCACCACGAGCTATGTTTAGTTTAATAAAAGCCAGGCAAGTCATAAAAATGTAAGTCTGAGGAGCCGTGAACCCGAACAGCAGAATGTGAAAAGGCTGAACTATTCTGACTTACTTTCATCTCAGAAAGAAGTTTCCATTCCTCCTGCTGTGTTGCAATTGGCTGACCAGGTCACATGACCTTGACAACTAAAATAGAAAAGCTTCACAAGAGGGAGACTGAAGCAGCAGAATGCCGAGGAGTGAAAACGTGGAAGAGCTTCAAAAATCTATATGACCCACAAACCAGATGGACCTGAACATGAAGAGTTTCTAAAAGATCTCTGCCACATTCCAATACACTCCCTGAGCAATATCTTCCTAAAATTCCTGTTGGATCTCAACTTCCAGACTTATATTTGTCCCATCTGAATTTTGTATTGTTGTTGCAAAAGATGTTTTGGAAACTCTATCTCTTTATTATCTCTCTGATGTTCACTGCAGTTGTTACAGCTTAATTACCCAGCACTCTGGGAGAAACTACTCAAATTACAGTCACTCAGGCTATAACTAGCTAAGTTACAATGCTTGTACAAACTCATATTTATTTGATCTCCTTTTCTGCTTGTGAGAATGAGCAAATGACAAAAACTTCAATATTTAATCCCTTTGACAAAACTGCCTGTTTCTTGAGGTAATCTTTGGGAGACCCCTCTTAATGTCCAAGCAATTTTGAGGTAGATTAGTTGCCACCATGGAAGGTTGTGATTAAATTCTGAAACCTCCTTCCAAGAAATGCCGCATCATTTATTTATTCATTTATCTATTTATTTATTTTATTTTGTCAAGCAATTATAAGATAACAGATATAAGTATAAACATAGTTATAATGCATGAAATGGATACATATAAGAAAAATAAAAAAACAATAGGACAGGGATGGTAGGCACATTGGTGCGCTTATGCACGCCCCCTACAGGTCTCTTAGGAAAGGGGTGATAAGTTATTAAGAAGTCCGTAAGAATTAATTACTTCCTATTTTAATTAGTTACTAAGTAATTAAGAAGTCCATGAGAATTAGTTACTTCCTATTTTAATTAGTTACTGTTTTGAATATTTGTTATTGCTAAATGACTATTCCCGCTGCTGTTTTGTATATTTTCCTGCAGACTAAGGATTGTTGAAAAAGTTAACTATTTGGTATATACTTGGAGAATAAATTGGATAAAAGTAATTCAAACAGAATTAATTTAAAACTTATTCATGTTGAGATATATTTTAAATTTTTAAATACAAATTTTAAAAATGTATGAATACATGCAAAATTGTTAAAAGAATCACAACACAGAGACACATACCAACAAAATTCATAATAAAAAGATGAATTAAGAATTATAAATAGAGCTCCCAAAACACCGATTTTTCAAAAGGCTTTTTTTTTTTTTTGTACCTTCTAAAACAGACAAACAAAGCCACTTAATTTCAATGCGACAAGCTATTGAGACTTTGGAAAAGGGGCAAAGAACAACAATTAAGATGATTGAAGGCCCGGAGACTAAAACATGAAAAATGGTTGCAGGATTTGAGTTTGGCTAGTCTAGAGAAAAGAAGGACTAGGAGTGACATGGTAGCACATTCCAGTATTTGAGAGGCTTCCACAAAGAGGAGGGGATCAATTTATTCTCCAAACACCAAGGGCAGGACAAAAAACAATGGATGGAAACTAATCAAGGAGAGAAGCAACCTGGAATTAAGGAGAAACTTGCTAACAGTGAGGACAATTAACCAGTGGAATAGCTTACCTTCAGAAGATGTGGCTGCTTCATCACTGGAGGTTTTTAAGAAGAGACTGGACAGTCACTTGACTGAAATGGTACAGGATCTCCTGCTTGTTCAGGGGGATGCATTAGAAGACCTCCAATGTCACTTCCAACTCTATTCTGATCAATTGTAGTAGCAAATTCTTACTGCCGATCAGGTACAGGTAGTACTTAACTTATGGCAACCATTTAATGTTATGACAGACTGGATGTACTTATGATCTAGTTCTGAAATTCTGATGCCTCCCTCCTGCAGTTGTGTTGGGTGCTTGTCAACGCAATGCCCCACAATCACATGACTGTATTTTGTATCATTTTTGGCATTTATTTCCAGCTTTTGGCAAAACTGATCCCTTGTAAACTATTGGTTCACTTAACAACTGCAAAAGTTCACCACAAAAAATATTGTAAAAGCAGATAGATCATGTGGCTTTATGACCCTCACAACTTACAATCATGATGAGCAGATGCTATTATTGTAAGTCGAGTACTATCTGTATAGCTTTCCAGGATAATATAATACTTTTTTAGCCAATTCCTATACCCAAACAATCCATAGTTCTAGGTAGTAAAAAATGCTACCGGTTCAGCCAAACCAGTATTTCTGACGATCAGCTAGGCAATGATCAGCTGTGCCGCGCAATTTAGATTGGCTAGAAAGCAGGAAATCATCAGATTTCTTGCTTTATAGCTAATCCAAATCATGCGGCACAGCTGATTTTCCCCCCTCACTTCAAAATGCTTTTTTTTCTGCTCCCAGGAGACTTCCCTGAGGCCCACTAGGCCAAAAATGGGGCACCAGGGGGGATGCTGCACAGCCTCCCCCTGCACCCCAATTTTGCTCCCAGGAGGCTTCCCTGAGGCCCACTAGGTCAAAAACAGGATGCAGGGGGTGCAAAAGAAAAAAAGAAAGAGAAAGAAAGAGGGAGGAATGGGAGAAAGAAAGGGAAGAATGGGAGAAAGAAAAAGAAAGAGAAAGGAAAAAAGAAAGGGAGGGAGGGAAAAAGGAGAGGAAGGAAGGACCACAAACCTTGGCACTAGATGCAACTTCAGAGGATGCTTTGAAACAGCACAGCAATCCAGGGCTGGAAAGTACCTGGAAGTCACCTAGTCCAACCCCTGCTCCAAAAAGTGAGTTTCTGTCTTTTGACACCCCTCGAGTCACATGACCACATAGCCATGCCCACCAAGCCACACCCACAGAACCAGTAGTAAAAAATTTTGAAACCCACCACTGATTAATAACTCTGCTGATACCAGCCCAAGCACAATCATAACAGGATAAGACTAAACCATATTGATCTTCAACAGCAGTTTGATTACAACCAACCAATATTAAATGTAGTCTAAAATTATATACAAACTCTTTTTTTGCATATTAGCCTCAATTTAAGAAAATACAAAATGGATTTCATATTGTGTAATGCAATCTTCCACTGATTTACCTTTCAAGCTTGTTATTCAAAGGTCTTGATAAAAACTAACATCAAATTTGCCAATTTTTTTCAGCTGAAGTTAATAGAATGCTCTCTCCTACTTCTGAAAAAAGCAGATAGTTTCATTTAGGGAACTATTTCAAAAATGTTACCAGTCAGACAATTCTAAAACTTACCTTAGATGTTAGAACAAACAACTCTCTATTTCTTGTATGTCTGCTTTTTTGTTTTTCTCAAGATTGTTAGCTCCCCTTATTTTAAATACAGTAATGCAACTATTTCACCCTTGCTAGAAAAAGAGGTAAAAATTATATTTTCTATTTTTTCTACATTTCAGTTAAGTCCCATGAAAATGTAATATTCCTACTGATCATTTAACGTTTTCCCAATAAAAGCAAAGAACAGTAGCTTCAGATTTTTTAAAGTATCTATCAAACCAATTCTGTGTCGGTGCAGATGTAAACAGACCTATAATCCAAAGCACAGCACAGCCACTAGACATTCATCTAGATTCAATTTGCTTAATAGCTAGCTAAATATTTACCTACTATATAAATACACCATCTAGCCAAACGCACACTAAAATGTTCACAGGTTAAGTTTTGGGGTATTAGCTTCATCTGCTTATGATACTCAAGTTATACCCACGAATAATTTTATATTATAGCTAACTGAGCAGTTATAATAGACAGTTTGTTTGTTTATTTATTTATTTAATTTATAATCCTGCCTATTCATTCATGGCGACTCGAGGCGGCTTACAGAATATAAGTTACAATAGAGAACTCTGATTCCCTATCCATTGCTCTAAGATTGCTATCAGATCTCACTGTTAATCTGTCACCTCTGTCCTAGGCCCATTGTACATTGTCAAGTGACTCTATAGTTTACACAAAAATTAATTCTTCTTCCAACTTTGTCTATAGATTTCTGAGACCAGAAAGGATTGTAAAAGTTTCTAAAGCATGCTGGCTTGGAAACTCTGAGAGTTGGAGTCCAGACAATTTAAAATTGCCAAGGTTGAGAAATATTGTTCTAGACTCAAGAGGACATTGCATGCATGCATGTCCATGTATCCATACAGATCTGCTGTCTCCACTGAAGAAAACTGCAGAATTCCAATGAAAGAAGAATTCCCCTGTGCAAATCTGAGATTGCAGAATCAGGGTGATTGTACTTGTTTCTCATATGTTATAAGGGTAGTCTTCAGTTAATGACTCTGAAAATTGTAAAAGTAACTTTACAATCCTTATAGTCCTTGCCCTTACAAACCATTGCAGTGGCCCGATAGTCAGATGCTCTGGTTTTGCTAATTGTTTTCTTCCAAAAGTGCCACCGGAAAAATTCCAGAAATGGATATAATTTCAAATAGCTAAGCTTGAAATATTAAATATGAATCAAAATCACTAGCAATGTTTGAATATGCAAATAGCAGGAAACTACTGCTTGTATTTAATCTTTAACTTGCCCACACTTGACGTTATCCAACTGTGAAGTTCCCTGATACTTGTAGGCTTCCTCCTGATAGTTTAGCCATTTGAATTTCAATTTCATTACTGTTTATGCTTTTACCCTGGCTTATTGCTACTGCAGCACTTTTCTCTAGGCCAAATTCCACTGCTCTATCTGTAACACTAAAAATGATTAGTGTTTCTCAAGATTTTTTTTCTACTGTTCTATTATACTGGGCTTCCATTTCATTTTTTTATTTTTTTTTAATCTCTTCCAGTTTTGCATCCCTGAATAATTTATTTCTTGTAATGAATCTCCTTTGATCTGCTAATTGTTATTCAATAATAATGTCCACAAATTTGCTTTAAGGAGGCCCACTTTGTATGTTGTGATTTATAATAGGTGGCTGTTGTGTTACAATTTTCAAACATAGTATACTTTTGTCTTGTCTATTTTTTTATTTTTTATTTGATTTTTTTTTATTTGATTTGTCAATCACTTACAAGATAATAACCTAATACAACCAAACACCTGAAAAATTATTACTTTTCCATTCTCAGTGTTAGCATTCACCCACTGATTTAAATATGCTACTGGGGATACATTCATACATATTTTTTTACTCACATCTGTTCTGCTGAAACAAGACCTATGTCTTCTATTAAAAGATATGTGCATGTGCTTGTAACCTTTTTTTCTAAGTCACTTCCATGTGTGAATTATATTGGAAGTTATTAATTGTCTAATGCTGTGATTCTGCAACCCAGCAGGACAGACACACACTTCAGAGGATAATTAGGACTGCAGAAAAAACAATTATCACCCACCTGCCTTCAATCAAGGACCTGTATACTGCACGAGTCAAAAAGAGGGCTCTGAAAATATTTACAGACCCCTCACATCCTGAACATAAACGGTTTCAACTCCTTCCTCAAAACGACGCTATAGAGCACTGCACACCAGAACAACTAGACACAAGAACAGTTTTTTCCCAAGATCCATCACTCTGCTAAACAAATAATTCCCTCAACACTGTTCAACTATTTACAAAATGTACGCTACTATTACTGTTAATCTTCTCATCACTCCTTATCACCCATCCCCTCCCATTTGTGACTGTAACTTTGTTGCTTGTATCCTCACGATTTATATTGACTGTTTCCTAGTATGATTTGATGTTGATTATACCCTATGACTATCATTAAGTGTTGTACATTGTGATTCTTGATTCTTAACAAATGTTCCTTCTTTATGTATACTGAGAGTATTTACACCAAGACAAATTCCTTGTGTGTCCAATCACACTTGGCCAATAAAGTATTCTATTCTATTATAATGGATTATTTTTATCCCACCTACCTAACTCATTTACTCTTCATTCCATCTAACTTAAGCAGCTAAAAGGATCTATTCCTCTATCATCTACACTTCGCCATGCATGCAGAAATAAGCTAAAAGAGATATATTTTGAGGTAACACTTTCATTAGCTACAGAAAATGTCATCTTTTGGGAGAGGTGTTAGAATAGACTGCAGAAAGATATGGGTTTTGGGATTTTTTTGTTTTTTTCAGAAAACCCAAGCTTAATTAGGGCAGGAAGCAATACAAACAACAGCAATAGGTTAGTATGGGGGTGGATTAAAAAACATTTCACTCTCTAGCCACAATTTATCTCCATTGCATAGGAAAATTTCAGTCTGCAAAATGTGCTGAATCATCTTATTAGAATTTACTCCTAACTGCTGGTCTATATAGAACTTAAAAAGGAAACTGTAAAATGAGGGGGGAGACCATTATAGGGGCTGGACAAACCATGGTCCCTGTCCTGAATTTTGTAGCTGCCAAAGCTTCCAGGTGTGAAATCCCCCAATGGCTGCTTTCCTGCAACAGAATATTTAATTTGCTATTGCAAATAGCACTGGATATCTACTGTGACTTTGGGCTTAGAACAGTGGTGGCTAATCTTTTTGGGCTTCCGTGCCAAAAAATATGCACCAGTACCTAGAAGACAATGCATGCGGGGGATACCCACACCCCCTCTGCATGTGCACGAGACGCCCCCGCACACAGTGCGATCTCTGCGCATGTGCATGCGTGTATCTCCTACACACCCCTGCCCCCGCGCATGTGCACCAGATATCCGATAATCAGCTGGCGGGCGGGCAGCGGCGCACGCATGCACAGTGGGGCTCTTCTGGGTGACCTCTCACGTACCGGCAGAAGTGGCTCTGCATGCCACTTCTGGCACACATGTCACAGGTTCTCCATCATAGGCTTAGAAGCTAAGCACAATTGGGTTTTTTGTGGGGTAGTGTGAAAGACCATTATATTTTGAGGAGTTTGATGACATGCTTTTGGAATTTATTCCAAAACCAGTCTGATTGTTTTTCACTCTTGCTTGCTGAATAAAGGAAAGGGCAGGGTGGAATCTTCCCATAGCTGGATATCTGAGAAAATCTCAGGCTTTGGGTTCCCATCTCAGAGCTATGTGATGCTCAGTCAAGCTCACATCTTGCAGTCTTGTGACCATTGGAAGCAGGACCATGAAGTCACAGTGGCAGGTTTTGAGGGGGGAGGGGGGGAACCCTTAGGTTGTCATTTGTTGGGAGTTTCTGAACAGAACTTAGCATTAGATACTGTGGAAATTGGCCACCCTTGGAGTATCTCTGCTGCCATTATTAAGAAGCTCCTGACAACGTATAAGCGATTTGGGTATCATATTGCTTAGTAAGAATGCTTATTATGGTATGCTTTTAAATCTGTTTGTGTGACTTAATAATAAAGCTTAACATCTCTTTATTTGAATAGAATAATAGAGTTGAAAGGGACCTTGGAGGTCTTCTAGTCCCTGCTTAGGCAGGAAACCCTACACCACTTCAGATAAATGGTTATCCAATATGTTTTAAAAAACTTCCAGTGTTGGAGCATCCACAACTTCTGGAGGCAAGTTGTTCCACTGATTAATTGCTCTAACTATCAGGAAATTTCTCCTTAGTTCTAAGTTGCTTCTCTCCTTGATTAGTTTCTACCCATTGCTTCTTATCCTGCCCTCAGATGCTTTGGAGAATAGCTTGACCTCCAAATCTTCTTTGTGGCAGCCCCTGAAATATTGGAACACTGCTATCGTGTCTCCCCTGGTTCTTCTTTTCATTAGACTAGACATACCCAGTTCCTGCAACTGTTCTCCATATGTTTTAGCCTCCAGTCCCCTAATCATCTTTGTTGCTCTTCTCTGCACTCTTTCTAGAGTCTCAACATCTTTTTTACACCGTGGCGACCAAAATTGAATGCAGTATTCCAAGTGTGGCCTTATCAAGGCATTATAAAGTGCCTTGATAAGTAAGTAACTAAAGTAACACTTCACATGATCTTGATTCTATCCTTCTGTTTATGCAACCTAGAACTGTGTTGGCTGTTTTGGCAGCTGCTGCACACTGCCGGCTCATATTTAAATGGTTGTCTACTAGGACTCCAAGATCTTTCTCACAGTTACTACTATTTGCTGCTGTGCTCATTGTCTGGATCCCAAAGAACAAATTGATCAGTGCCCTGACACTTGGCAAAACAACTTACTTAAATACTATGGTAAGCCATCAAGCTGACTGAAACTAGACTTTTTTTTAAAGCATCTTGGGAAAAGGCAAGAGCAAACTATTTTAGAACTATTGCCAAAATGTCCAGGAATTTACCAGGAGTCCATTCCATTCAAGAGTTTTCAGTTCAAAAACAAAATCTAAAATAAGCTTCTACTACGTTCACCACATCTATTCTGAGTTTCAAAAAAATTTTCTCTAACACCCTCTGAAATGATGTGGACATTCTGAAGTGCCCTTTCTACTGCCCCCACGGGCCAGAAAGTAATAGAAAGCAGATTCTGCCCAGACCAAAAATCATTTGCCTGCTTCTGTTCTATGATTTCAGAATGTACTTTCAAAGTTCTGTTTTCTCTGAACAGCATTTTTAGATAAAACCTCAAAAGAAGTTAAAATAAGAAAACCCACAGAACTCAAGAAGGTTATTTGAAAGTTCTCTCCCTTGGATGAATTGGCCAGTCAGAGTCCAATTTTCAAAATCAACGATTATAAGAAATGAAACTAAGGATCTACCAAATGGTTGGACTCAGCAAAACAGAAAATGTTACTTGTTCGACTATCCAAGGTTTTTTTTCCCCCAGCATTGGGAAAATAATGTGTTTCTATCTACATTATTATACCTTTTGTACATTTTTGATAATATCTAACAGCCTGTGATGTATGCAGGAGGTGAAGAAAAAGATGGCGACCGGCAGCTCCGTTCGAGGGGAGCTCTGCCGAGCGCCCGCTTTTGCCAGTTGAGCCGGCCTCCCCCCTCGACCCCCATGTACTGGGGGGGTATCGAGGGGTTTCGCCCCATTTGGGGCGACAGAAGAGCCGCCAGAAGAGCCGCCGGGAGGCCGCCCGGGTGACTTCTTGGGGCGGCAGCGGCGGCGGCGATTTGGTGGAGGCCGCGGAGGCCGCGGCGGCCAAGATGCCGGGCGGGGAGGCCGCGGCGGCCGAGATGCCGGGCATGGAGCCGGCCTCCCCCCTCGATCCCCATGTGCTGAGGGGGTGTCAAGGGGTTTCGCCCCGTCCGGGGCGTCAGAGGAGCCGCCAGAAGGCCGCCCGGGTGATTTCTTGGGGTGGCGGTGGCGGCCGGGATGCCGGGCGTGGAGGCCGCGGCAGCCGAGATGTCGGGCATGGAGCCGGCCTCCCCCCTCGGCCCCCATGTATGGAGGGGGTATCGAGGGATTCGGAGGCGTCCGGGGCGTTAGAAGAGCCTCCGGGAGGCTGCCCGGGTGGTCCTTTGGGGCGGCGGTGGCGGCGGCGGCGATTTTGCGGAGGCTGCGGAGGCTGCGGCAGCAGCGATGGCGGGCATGGACCCGGGCCCCCCCCCTCAGCCCCCATCCATTGAGGGGGCTTCGAGAGGTTTGGAGGTGTTCCAGGCCTTGGAAGAGCCACCGGGAGGCCGCCCGGGTGATCTTTTGGGGCGGTGGCGGTGGCGGCAGCGACGCTGTTGGGGCTGCCCCGGGGTCGGGGGCTCCTTGGAGGTCCCCTGCCTGGATGTCAGCGGCCCCGAAGATGGTCTACATGCCGCGGTCGGTGATAGTGGACGGTACCGCGGCAGCCGCAGGGGGGTGGAGACTTCGCTGCGGCCATTCTGCGGCTGGAGGCCCCCCCCAGGGATGCAAATGGCAGGGGCAACAGCGGGACTGGCCGGCCCGAACGATGCCGATGTCCTCGGTGGTGGTCCCCGATCCGGCGACGGCGAGGGTTAGAAGATCATACTCCTCGGCGGAACTACGGTCTCTCGGGAGGGTCCCCCACTCCCTGGAGTGGCCTCTGGTCTATCGATGGCCTACCTCAAGGACGGTTCCTGGGATCCGGAGAGGTGGCATGGCCATCAAAAAAGGATTTTTAGAGGGGGTTTTAAACTTTTTAAATTTTTATTCGGGGTTTTATCAAGGTTGGGGAGGGTGACGAAGAGAGGGTTGGGGGATGGTAACTTATTGGGGTTAGGGAGGATACCCGGTCCGGGTTTGGGGGATAACCCGGGGGGGGTTGGAATCAGCCAGGCTGGAGTGCACGTCTGGGAGGGCCCAGAGGGTCGTGAGTCGTGGGGGCGAACACAATTCGGACAGCAGGGGGCGGGTCTTATTGGCACCATAAGTGGGAGGGGCAGATATGACGGGGGTAGAGGGCCATATCAGGTTAGGGGATCGCGTGCCCGCTGTCTCCAAGCGGTGGCGCGCTCCGACCCTCCTGACCCGTCTGGCAGGCCTGGTTGTGCAGAGTCTCAGGCCCTGAGTACCCGGCTGATGTTATGTAATGCCAGGTCCGTCGTTAACAAGGCCCCCCTGATTTGCGATCTTATTCAGGAGGAGGGTGCGGACCTGGCAGGGGTCACCGAAACCTGGTTGGGCCCAGAGGGTGGCGTCCCTCTGGTAGAGATGTGCCCACCAGGTTTCCAAGCATTCCATCGACCGAGGTCTCAGGGAAGGGGTGGTGGGGTGGCGGCGATTATTAGAGAAGTCCTTTGTCCTAGGGAGGCCACTGTTCCTCAGACGGCTGGTTGTGAGTCTCTCTTTGTGAAGTGGGGTCGGGGGGTTCAGATGGGCCTGTTGATAACGTACCTGGCTCCCTGCCACGTGTCATCGGCCCTGCCCGGGCTCCTCGAGGTGATAGCCGGGCTGGCGGTTGAAACCCCCAGGCTTTTAGTCATGGGTGATTTCAACCTGCCTTCGCTCGGGGAAACCTCTGGGGTGGCCCGGGAGTTCCTGGCTTCCATGACGGCCATGGATCTAACCCAATTAGTTTCTGGCCCCACTCACACGGGGGGACACACACTGGACCTGATTTTCGCCTCTGGTCAGTGGTTGAATGATCGTGCTGGGGACTTAGTTATAAAACCCTTGTCATGGTCTGATCATTCTCTTCTTAGACTGGACTTCGGTGCCGCCACCCCCCATCGCAGGGAGGCGGAGCCGAGGAGATGGTTCCGCCCCAGGCGCCTGATGGATCCTGAACGGTTTCAGATGGAGCTTGGGCCATTTCCTGAAACTCTGGCTCATAACTCGGCCACAGACTTTGTGGCCACCTGGGATAGGTTGGCCGTTGAGGCTCTGGACCGAGTTGTGCCTTTGCGACCTCTGACTCGGCATAGATCCCACCTGGCTCCGTGGTTTACGGGGGAGCTGAGGGGGATGAAATGCCAGAAAAGACGTCTGGAGGGCATCTGGAGGGCCAGTCGTGCTGAGTCTGACCGGACACAGGTGAGGTCCTATATTAGGACCTACCTAGTGGCGATAGAGGCGGCGAAGCGTTCACACCTCTCCGCCCTTATTGCGTCGGCAGAAAATCGGCCTGCTGCCCTGTTTAGAGTGACCCGCTCCCTGCTTGAGCCGAGAGCGCGGGAGGACCTCTTGCAGGGTAGGGCAGAAGAGTTTTCCCGATTTCTGCATGATAAAATCGCTCAGATTCGGGATGGGCTGGACTCCAGTTGGGTGGTCCCGGGGGAGGTGTCCGGAGCAGGTCTTGAGATGGTTATCTGGGAGGAGTTCGATCCTGTGACCGCCGAGGGTGTGGACAGATTACTGGGGAGGCTGAATGCCACCAAATGTTTATTGGACCCGTGCCCTTCCTGGTTGGTTTCTACCTCCAGAGAGGTGACACGAGGCTGGCTCCAGGGGATTGTCAATGCTTCGTTGATGGAGGGGGCGCTTCCGACCGCCCTGAAAACGGCGGTGGTGCGGCCCCTCCTCAAGAAGCCTTCCCTGGACCCGGCTCTTTTGAATAACTATCGTCCTGTCTCCAACCTTCCCTTTGTGGCGAAGGTTGTTGAGAGTGTGGTGGCGCGTCAGCTCCCTCAGTATCTGGAGGAAGCATTCTATTTAGATCCGTTCCAATCGGGCTTCAGGCCCGGGCACAGTACCGAAACAGCATTGGTCGCATTGGTAGATGATCTCTGGAGGGCCCGTGACAGAGGTTATTCCTCTGTTCTGGTCCTCTTAGATCTGTCAGCGGCTTTTGATACTATCGACCATAGTATCCTATTGCGGCGGTTGGAGGGGTTGGGAATTGGGGGCACCGTTTTGCGGTGGTTCTCGTCCTTCCTCTCGGACCGCTCGCAATTTGTGTTGACGGGGGGGGGAGAGGTCCACCCCTAGGCCCCTCATGTGTGGGGTGCCTCAGGGGTCGGTCCTCTCCCCTCTTCTGTTCAACATCTATGTGAAGCCGCTGGGAGAGATCATACGTGGTTTTGGGGTGAAATGCCATCTTTATGCTGATGACACTCAGCTTTACATCTCCACCCCAAGCCACCCCAACGATGCTGTGGAGGCTATGGCCCGTTGCCTGGAGGCTGTGCGGAACTGGATGGGCGAGAACAGGCTTCGACTCAACCCTTCCAAGACCGAGTGGCTGTGGTTTCCGGCGGCCCGATATAGTCAGCTGACTCCGTCGCTGGCTATTGGGGATGAGATCTTGACCCCCACAGAAGGGGCTCGCAATCTTGGTGTCCTCCTGGATGTACGGCTGTCTTTGGAAGATCATATTACGGCCGTCTCCAGGGGGGCTTTTTATCAGGTTCGCCTGATACGCCAGATGCGGCCCTTTCTTGATCGGGACGCCTTACGCACAGTCACTCATGCCCTGGTCACCTCCCGTCTGGACTACTGTAATGCCCTCTACATGGGGCTCCCTGCGGGGAGCACCCGGAGGCTTCAACTGGTACAAAATGCAGCCGCGCGGGTAGTTATGGGGGCGTCGAGATACTCCCACGTGACGCCCCTCCTGCGCGAGCTGCATTGGTTGCTGGTGGCCTTCCGGGTTCGCTTTAAAGTACTGGTTTTGGTCTTTAAAGCGCTCCATGGCATCGGACCAGGATACTTACAAGACCGCATTCTGCCAGTAGTCTCCCACCGACTGGTGCGCTCCCACAGAGAGGGTCTCCTCCGGGTCCCAACGCCTTCTATGTGTCGCCTGGTGACCCCGAGGAACAGGGCCTTCTCTGTGGGGGCACCCGCCCTCTGGAACGGGATGCCCCCTGGACTACGAACGACCAGTGACCTGAGGGCCTTCAGACGTGACCTGAAGACTTGGCTCTTCGAGCAGGCCGGCCTGAGCTGACTCAAATGGGATTTTAAATGGGGTTTTTAGATTAGTTGGGATGGGTGTACAAAGTTTTAATTTATTTTAATTGGGGTTTTTAGATTTTTATAGGGACAGCCTAGGGTTTAATTCTTTTTTAACTATTTATATTTGTCTACATGTATTTTAGTTGGCTGTTCACCGCCCTGAGTCCTTCGGGAGAAGGGCGGTATATAAAACCTAAAATAAATAAATAAATAAATGCTAACCATATCATTTTTAAAAAAATACACAAGTGCTTACTCATAGTAAACAAAAGAAAAACTGTTGTAAAACACTATTCCATACAATACCAAAAACATTTATGCAAAGCATACTTTCTAATTAAGTATCATATTGCTTTTAAGGTATACTTTTAACTGTAAAGCTCTCGTCTTGAGCCAAAGGATTTCCTGTGCTCCGAGAGAAGTGTTTTGTTTCATTTTATTGCATAACCTTTGAAATAGTCATGCACTTTGTTCTAAGCTCAGACCAGTCATAGTCAAACTTATGAACTCCTCACCAGTAAAATGTACGAGGGAAATACTTCAAATGCTATCCATAAGTCTTCAGAAGTAGCAGGCAAAAACAGGCCAATTTATAAGGATCTGGATGATATCTGTGTTTGTAGGCCTTAAAGTTTTCTTTAGCCAAGCCTTCTCTCCCAATAGAAGAAGCAATTGTTATTATTTTTGAATACACTGTGTAAAATTTGAAAACACATAGCACCAAATTAAATGTAATGGAGCATGTATCTCTCCTATTCAACATAAAGCTGGAGACAGGTAGAGAAGGAAGATAAGGGACTTTCTGTTACAGGTGCAAAAAAACCAGCTTTTGGGTACTATGATTTGCAGAAATGAGTTGGAGAAAAATGTTGTTGAAGCAAACAACACCTCCTCATATGAGGGAAAGGGAAGGAAAGATCCATCATAAAGGCTGAAAACTTCGTATAATTCTGATACAGTCATACAAATGGAGGTAGAATAATGAAATAAACAAATTTTCTTTACAAGCTCTATTGCCTATTCTATGCCGTTCTATTACCTAAGCAAAACATTTTACATTCGCTTTTCTAGAGTTCATTCTGATATTTTCATTCTATTTTAATCACAACATTTATTAAGTATATTTCAGTTTTCTAGCACATTATCTGGCCTGCCCAAGTTTGTGTCATCTGCTACTTTGTTAATCAGAATAACAAAATAACAGGGAAGTAATTAGGAAACACATTGAAAAGTACAGGAATTTGGAAAGAACTTTGTGGTGACCCATTGTCTCCATACTCCAGTTTGATGAGGAACAGATTATAATATCATGAATATGATTTTTTAACCAGTTGTAGATCTACTTATCATGCCATCTAGCCCATGCTTCACTAGCTTACCAGTCAGAATACCATTGGCTACTTTGTCAAACGCATTACTGAAATTAAATATATTATGAGGAGTGATTGAAAACTAATGCTTCTGATGTACTCATGATGTTCTAAAGTTCTGACATGTTCTTTAGCATCTGTACGGTCACATGCCAGATATTAATTATGAGAAAAGCTCAAAGGAAACCTGCAGTGAGTATGCATCTGTATGCTTTAAACAATGTGATGTAATGGGATTTTTGACTGCCCTCCAATTGAAATTCACTATCAAATGCAGATTGTTTATAATAATAACTATATTGATCTAAATGCTAAAAAATCTCTGGGCCAACACACACACACACCCTATGAACCAGGATGAGCTGATTTGTCTTATCAAAAACAGAATAGGTGACCTTTGATAGCAATCAACGAGTTTCACTTGAGAAAGGTTGATGAATTTATTAAGCACAATTGCTCAAAGCAAAAGTGCTGTCAAACTTGACATTTCACATATTCACATAATATGTGTGCCATAGTATGTTCTTCAGTACCAGAAGGTTTGTATAAGGTAAGTTCTTCACATGCTGATGGCAGAAATGAAAAATTTGGGACTTGAAATTTGCCAACAATTATTATCACACCCCAAGAATGATGGCGAGAAATTTTTCACAGCATTGTGACAGCCAGCAAAACAGATTTATTACTTTGAACCAGAAATGAAAAGTAAGTTCATGTTATATCATATCATATATGATGTTTCTCCTGCAGGAAAAAGAAACCAAAACTTAGGCTTTCGCAGGAAAGCTATCGTCTTTGGGACACAGTATTGTTCATATAGATTCCCTTAAACCTCACTCCACTGGCTATTCTAGTACAGTGGAACCTCAGGTTGCGACCATAATCCTTTCCAGACTACGGTCACAACCCGATTTGGTCATAACCAGAAGCACGGTTGTTTGCACATGTGCGGAGAAAAAAAATGGCGCCAAAGAGGAAATCGCCACGGCAGGGAAAATTGCCATGGCGGTTTTTGGGTTTGCTCGGTCACCACCCACAGATCTGTTCACAACCAGAAGCAAAACTGTTCTGAAAATTCTGGCTGTCACCCGATTTGATCGTGAACAGAAGCATTCATGACCCGAGGTTCCACTGTAGTTGAATGCCCAGACATAGGAAGACATATAAATGACCCCACAAAAAAAAGGTGCCAGGCTTTGAACTACTATGTCAGCAATAGAAAATCCTGAATAGGATTTGCACCCCCACATGGCATCTGCCAGAATTCTCTGTATGAAAGGGGCATACTATCCTCCCCTCATAGTATGATCGATTCATTCAGAGAATCCCGGCAGATGCCATGTGGGGTGCGAATGGGGCATACTACCCTCCCTCAATGAAACTCAAATACTTTGGCCACCTAAAGAGAAGGAAGGACTCACTGGAGAAGAACCTAATGCTGGGAAAGATTAAGGGCAAAAGAAGAAGGGGACGACAGAGAATGAGGTGGCTGGATGGAGTCACTGAAACAGTCGGCATGAGCTTAAATAGACTCCAGGGGATGGTAGAGGACAGGAAGGCCTGGAGGAATGTTGTCCATGGGGTCACAATGGATTGGACATGACTTCACAACTAACAACAACAACAATCATCCCTCAATGAGACTGTGGGGTACTACATCAAACTGTAGATCATATTATGATCGGCTGTAAGCTGAGGGTATCTACCGGTCCAGTATCTGATTTTTTTTTTAATATACATGATGCTGTGCTTAAATGGATAGATGGCCTACACATTGGTATTTGAACATAGATCTTATTAACATTTACATTTTATTGTGTTTTATTGTTCTAAATGAAATGTTAATATACATTGCTAGTCCATATATGATATGCCATTAAATACATTAAAAATAAATAAATAGCTATTCATTGTATTACATTTCAATACTCAAAACACTGAAACAAACAGACTTCAGAAGCAAAAGCAGGAAAATTTGCTACTACAACACAATAAATAACTCACACATTACAAAACACAGACAACTGTGAAGTTGGATTTCATCGTCTTACCCCCTCTACTATACAATCCATACATGCAGTGGTGGGATTAAAAAAAAATTACTACCAGTTCTGTGGACGTGGTTTGGTGGCGTGGTAGGGGAAGGATACTGTAAGAACTCCATTCCCATCTCACTCCAGGGGTAGGATACTGCAAAATCTCCATTCCTTCCCCACTCCTGGGAGATGGTTATTGCAAAATCCCATTCCCTCCCTACCCCACTAACCTGCTTTCCATCTCCATTCTCCTGTGCAGGGCAACAAAAGAAGACCCAGCTGATGAGCTGGTACTTGGGAGGCAGAGAATAGATGGGGGCAGGGCCAGTCAGAGGTGATATTTGCTGGTTCTCTGAACTACTCAAAAATTCCGCTACTGGTTCTCCAGAATTGATGAGAACCTGCTGAATACCACCTTTGCATACATGGCACCACTTATCTTCCATTGTTTTTCCATTAGAATTAAAGCAGGGGTGTCAAAGTTGCATCATCACAGTGGTGACACATGATGTATCGCAACTTTTTTCCTCTTTGCTAAACTGGGCATGGGCGTGGCCAGTGTGTGATGCATCCAGCCCCTGGGCTGCAAGTTTGACAGCCCTGAGTTAGGGCAATCAATAAATTTAAGTAAAGAAATAAAAGGAATATGTTCACAGCATCCATGTCACTCAAATAAAGAGCTGGAAAGGATTGTCTGGACCTGGCTAAAGAGACAAAGTGTGAAGTTCTTTCATAAAAGCTTCAAGAAGATTGCCCACCATTGCTGTTTCATTTATTAAAATATTGCTATTTAAAATAAAGATATCAAAGGGGAAATGTTATTTTTCATTCATCTTTCATATATCTATAATATTCTCCTAATCAGTTAAGGAACTTAATCAAAACATGAGAATGTTCACAGTACTTCATTACACCATGATCAAGTTCATTCATAACAACCTCCTTCCTTCCTTCCTTCCTTCCTTCCTTCCTTCCTTCCTTCCTTCCTTCCTTCCTTCCTTCCTTCCTTCCTTCCTTCCTTCCTTCCTCCCAACCTTCCTTCTTTCCTATAACCTGATATCAGCTGTAAAAATCTCCTTCATGAATTATGTTTTGTTAAAATATAAAATTATCTAAATTAAAATCTATGTTCAGAATTTTTATGCATTATTTTGAAATTCAAATATAAGAAACATTGAAAAATAATATGGTATTGGAAAGTAAAGTTTTAAGTTTTGTTGTTATTACTTTGCTTGCTTTCCAACTGGATGCTCATAGGATTACTAACTTAGACTTACTGCAGTTAGTGAAACAAAGTGGACAAAAAGAAAGAAGCAGAGACTATAACAAGAGAACTTATATTTGCCTCTGCATAGACTTGGACGGGGACTGGACTGGACTGGACTGGGCTTGGCTAGTTTAGTGAAGAGAAGGACCAGGGGAGACATGGTAGCAGTCTTCCAATGTTTGAGGGGCTGCCACAGGGAGGAAGGGGTCAAGCTATTTTCTAAAGCGCCTGCAGTCCAGACAAGGAATGATGGATGGAAACTGAACAAGGAGAGATTCAACCTGGAAATAAGGAGAAACTTTCTGACAGTGAGAACAATCAACCAATGGAACAGCTTGCCCTCAGAAGTTGTGGGAGTGTCATCACGAGACTTTCAAGAAGAGATTGGACTGCCATTTGTAAGAAATGGTGTAGGGTCTCCCGCTTGGGCAGGGGGTTGGACTAGATGACCTACAAGGTCCCTTCCAACTCTGATTATCTGTTATAGATATAGTACATACCCCCAAAAAATTGACAAATGAAAAAATTCAAAGATGATAAATATTAAAATAGTAGGTGTTATGGGATAAGACTAAATAATATTTTGTTTGATTAGATGACTAATAGCTAACAAAGAATCCACAAACTTATAAAAAGCCAGGCAGATCTCTTTTATTCCTATGTTGTTCTGCTTTTGAGTGCATTGCCAGCATAAGAGATTTAATCCAGATCTGTATCTTGTAAGGGTGATCAGGAACATATTTTCCATCCTTTACCTCCTGTCTGCAATGCAAATTCACACTGAAACAAATATCATTATCTATAGCTGGATCAATAATATACAAACAAGAGACTTTTTAAAAAGCAGTAGGCAGAACTTGATCCTGAGAAAGCAATTCTCTAGTTACTTTGAAACGAACTGCATAATTTCATAACTGTTTGACCATTTGATACTTTCTCTCATGTGGCATTGATTTTTCTCTTTGAAGATTGAACCCTTCAGGCTTCATTTTATGCTATCAGCTAAAACTGAATTAGGACATCATCCTGGATCAGTTAAACTGAGCAAATCAGATGAAAACCAGTTGAAGTAAAAAGAAATCCATTCTGTTTAAATACAAACAATTAAGCTAACAGGGTTATAGATCATACCGTAAAAGATCAGATCTATCCCGTATATACTATATATTATTAAAGAGAGTTTCACTTTCTTTTGCAGAATTGAATAATGCCATGATGGCAAACCTATGGCATGTGTGAGCCATTTGTGCCGGCACACGAGCTGCAGGCAAACGTACCTCACTGCTCATGCTTCACAGCTGATTTTTCAGTTGGTTTGAGGCCTTTTTCGGCCTCCCAGAGGCTTGAAAAAAGCCATTTGCAGGCTCTGCAGGCCAAATAATAGGTCCATTTCATCACTTCCTGTAATACCGGAAACGGGCCTATTATTCGACCTGCAAAGCCTTTTTTCAAGCTTCTGGGAGGCTGATAAAGGCCTCAAACCAGCCAAAAAATCAGCTGTGAGGCACAGTGTAGGTAAGGGGGTGGGGCCACATGCATTGCTTTCTGGGTGCTGGCACGTGTGCAAGCGCATGCACAATTTTTGGCGCAGGAGCCCAAAAAGGTTAGCCACCACTGGTGTAGTGCGGTATCTGAGGCTGACTGTGGTGAAAGGTTGTGTTGGGTATTCATCTTGCAAGGTAGGAAGGTATATTATACATTAGTCAATTTATGAATTTTCAGATCTGAATAGTGTAATCTAAATGTGAGAGGTTCTATTATCTCCCCAAAATAAATGAACTGGTCCCAAGTCAGCTGTTATCCATGAGATTAATACCTCACCATCCATAAACGGCACTTGATCCAAGAAAACGGAACATGTTTGGACTTATGAAGAGGGGGGAAATGAGATGAAAAGAGAGAAAGATATTACCTTACTATCAAGTTAAGTGTTCTATGTAGCTGTATAGTTCTTACAAATTTATCTTTACAGGTGCTGGCATAAAGCAGGGATCTCAAACCTTAGCAACTTTAAGACTTGTGGACTTCAACTCCCAGAAATCCTCAGCAAGCTTTGCTGGCTGAAGAATTCTGGGAGTTGAGATCCACGAGCTTTAAAGTTGCCAAGGTTGGAGACCCTTGGCATAGAATGTTAACTTGGATCCAGCAAATAATAAATCATTCCCATTATTGCCCATCTTGTGGGCAACAGTTGGAAAAGAGTTCTTCTAAAACTCAAGATGACTGCATGAAACAAATCAGAAGTCCTTGATTTACAATTACAATTGAGTCAAAAAATTATGTAGCTAAGCAAGACAGTTGTGAAAAGAGTTGTGCCCCGTTTTATGATCATTGTTGCCTGAGTTAAGAGAATCACTTAAGTGAATCATGTAATCATTAAGCAAATCTGGCTTCCCCCATTGACTTTGCTTTGCCAAAGGTTCCCTAAGAAGGTTTGAAAATTACAAATTACAAAATTGGCAAATTACAATCCCAGGACCCAGGGATCTTAAATGCATGCCAGTTGCCAAGTGCCCAAAGTTTGATCACATGACTGTGGGGATGCTGAAATGGTCATAAATGTGAAAACTGGTTGTAAGTCATTTTTTTCAGGGTTGTTGTAACTTCATTAAATGAAAAGTTATAAATTGAGTACTACCTGTAGTATATTGCAATAGACTGTATGTTATACAAAAACTTGTATTTGCCTCTGCATAGACTTGGACTGGGACTGGACTGGACTGGACTGGGCTTGGCTAGTTTAGTGAAGAGAAGGACCAGGGGAGACATGGTAGCAGTCTTCCAATGTTTGAGGGGCTGCCACAGAGAGGAAGGGGTCAAGCTATTTTCTAAAGCGCCTGCAGTCCAGACAAGGAATAATGGATGGAAACTGAACAAGGAGAGATTCAACCTGGAAATAAGAAGAAACTTTCTGACAGTGAGAACAATCAACCAATGGAACAGCTTGCCCTCGGAAGTTGTGGAAGTGCCATCACTTGAGACTTTCAAGAAGAGATTGGACTGCCATTTGTCAGAAATGGTGTAGGATCTCCCGCTTGGGCAGGGGGTTGGACTAGATGACCTACAAGGTCCCTTCCAACTCTGATTATCTGTTATAGATATAGCACATACCCCCAAAAAATTGACAAATGAAGAAATTCAAAGATGATAAATATTAAAATAGTAGGTGTTAAGGGATAAGACTAAATAATATTTTGATTAGATGATTAATAGCCAACAGAGAATCCACAAACTTATAAAAAGCCAGGCAGATCTCTTTTATTCCTATGTTGTTCTCTTTTTGGGTGCATTGCCAGCATAGGAGATTTGATCCAGATCTGTATCTTGTAAGGGTGATCAGGAACATATTTTTCATCCTTTGCCTCTTGTCTGCAGTGCAAGTTCACACTGAAACAAATATCATTATCTATAGCTGGATCAATAATACACAAACAAGAGTGTTTAAAAAAAATCTCCCTAATCCTGTGCCATTAAATATGATCTAAAATTCTCTCTCAGGGATGTTTACTTAGAATCTTTTATGAGCAAGTCATCCATGAGAGCTGATCTTCATTACATGAGTTTAGCTGAAATCAGTATTTTTGAACTTAGTAATTGCATTTCAAGAATCTCTTGAGTTCCTTCTTATCTCTGGTTGATTCAGCTAAAGAACATAGCTATTTCAATTTTCAATTTTCCAAGCTTAAATCACAGATGTTTCATTTTGGAGACCTACAATCACACTCTCCTGGGTATTTGGATTGAATACACTAACTCAAAAAAAAAAAAAGCCAAAAGTTATTTGCTCATAGTTGGCTTGAAAAGCATTAAAAAAACCCTTATAAAAATAGATTAATTTCTTTCCACAAGATTACGTACATAGAAAGGCACAGAGATCCATACATAACATTGAAAAAAATTGCCATAGTTTTATATCTGTGATTTATAAAAAAGCTTATAAGAAATGCTTATTCTTTTTCAATAATTTCATTATTTTGCTGCAAATATTTCTTCACTAAATACTAATAACTAAAAAATTAATGCAAATGATCTGCTGTGGAGAATAAAACTTCATTTGGTTTTGAGTTGTATCAATATACGTTTCTTGCCTTGCTGAAATACAGTGCATTTGGCTTAGGGTAAAAAATTGTAATCCTAAATTATCCCTATCTCATGAAATATATTGAAGGAAAATTGCTGAGGGTGTAATATCATTGCAGAAACTATATCTTAGAGTAATTGTCTCATTCTTTTAGGACTGATGGGCAGATTTGAAATCTTAAGATAACATATTGTCCATACTCACATAAAATAACTTACCAGAAGCTTGACAAAAAGACTACCTTGAAGAGCATAGCTAGTTAAAAAGCACTGATTAAAAGAATGCTACCTGTTAGTATTCCCAAGGGAAAGATTGTGAGGGTTGTTTTTTTTTTTTCAAAATTAACTCTAAGAAAGCTACAACCATCTCTCCATCCACATTTATTATTTCCCTGTTAGAGTTTCTCAGTGAGACATTTCTGAGCCTGGTGCCCTCCAGATGCATTTGGATTATAATTCTCATAATTCTAATTGTCCTATTAAATGGTATTGACTTTATATATAAAGATTGAGTGCATTTATTTGCTTAAGTGTTTTTAAAAGAACCTGTCAGATTATAGAAGATGATAGATTTAGCAAAGATTGCTTCCTCTATGGATGTGCAAATAATTACATCCAACCTGTAAAAGGATACTTTTTCTCATGAGCACTCAGTCCTTGGTGCTCCCTGAACTTCATTGTTTTTTCTTGGAGAGGTTTCATTACCCAAACTAGGTAACATCATGATGAGGTTACCTAGTTCAGGTAATTAAATGTCTGCAAGGAAACAACGAAGCTCAGAGAGCACCAAGGACCTCTCATTTCAACCCTGAGCTACAAATGTTCTCCTTATTGATTCTTTTTCTCAGCTGAATAAGAACAAGTTAGAATTAACACTTATGTGTGGTTTCTAAGGCTCCATAAGTTCACTCAGTATGTAGTCTCTGATTTCTTGCCTATTAACTAGGTGTCAATTTCCAAGGCTAATAATAATGTGCATCTACTGGAAGCATTTCAATAAATCTACATGTAAATTTAGGGAAAATCAAGGAAAATGGAGGCAATACTGCCTCTGATTCATTTTCCATTCAGGAGACACCAATTTGCAAAAGAGGATCTCTTCTATCCACATACACTCTTCAAGCAAAATTGAAGCCCTAGCCTTCCCAAGCTTTGGAACCACATTGCCAAACTCCAGAGGAGAATGCCTTACATTGCAGAAAGCTTCCCTCAGTATACCTGGATACTTTGTTAAACCCCAAGGAGCTTATTTATAGTCTCTTATTCCTCCCTCTATTGCTTAAAAAAAAAAAACAATTATTGTCTCATGTGACTTGACTCCTAGAAACTTCATTCACATGGTCATGTAATAGTATTTGGCAATAATAGGAAGTGGCTTGCCTTTGCCTTTTCTGGATTTTATTTTAGGTTTCCATTTTACACCTCCCAATTTATTTGCCCCTGATGGTCTCCTATCCATGTATGAAACCACTCTGCTTCACTTCTTCTGAGATCAGTTCAAGTCCCTAAGCTGAACTTGGGACATCTGCTCCCCTAAGAAATAGTGACTTTGCTGAAAATGTAATTGATAATACAACTTGAGCCTCTGTGCTGGGCACTTGTGACACTTTTAATACTAGCAGTTATCTATCCTGAGAGATCATCTCTGATATCCTAAAATTTATTCCTAAAAAAGTGTGAACAAAAGAAAAGTAGGATTTTTTCATATAAAGTGTTCTCAAAGATTTGTCCAGTTTACATTTCTGTCAGTCCATTGAGGTGGTCCAAACAAACAGAACTAATGATGAATATAGCACTTCATTTAAGACGACAATAACAGAATCTTGCATGTATGAGAGTACATTTTTCCTCCCTTGCTTTTACTTTCCCCAAAAACCTTCTGAGACGTTTCTACCCCACCCCTCCTTCTGACTCAGATTTTGTTTATCAGAGCATTGTCTAGGCTACAGCTTTTCCTCCTGTCCCCCAAAGGTCATTTTTTTAAAAATGCTGTCTTTTTTCATGTACAACTCAAGGAGGCAGACATACCAGTATTTCTTCTTTCTCTTATTTTCCCCACAGCAACACCCTGTGAGGTAAGTTGGGCTGAGAGAAAATGACTGGCCCATGATCACTCAACCAACTTTCATGCCTAAGATGAGACTAGAACTCACAGTCTCCTGGTTTCTAGGAGAGCACCTTAACCATTACACCAAAGTGGCTTTCTATATACCATTTACAATTTCCAACCACCACAGCTTTTTTTTCAGTAGGCTTTTTGAGAAGTCACAACTTCATATATGTATACATTTCAGTTGTGCCCTTCCATATATTAGCATGGCAACACAAAGATATAAATCATGAGCTTCATTGTTTACCACTTTGCTTTCTGTCTGGGGAAACTACTTTATTCCCGTATGAAACCAGCAGAACTAGTGATACTACATCTCACCACATACAAAATATACAAACAAAACACAGAGTTTGAGGTAAAGTCTGCAACAGGATTTTAATCATTGCCAGAAGGTGATAGTTCTCAGGCTTAGGCCTTGCGGGGCGGGGGGGGGGGGGGACTTCTTAGAAGAATAATCATTTTTAGTATTGACTTGTTAAGAATTTTGATTATTTAATTAATTGGTTATATGCCATTAAGCCTTCTCCAGAGAACTAGGTCTTTCTGTAATGTGTCCAAAACAGGTAATCTGGTAATTTGTGTCTCAAGAGAGAACTGGGGATTGAGTTGTTCACCGATCCACCAATTTATTTTCTTGGCTGTCTACAGTATTCTCAGGAGTTTTCTCCCACAGCAAAGTTCATACTGCTTCTTAAAGTTCAATTGTAACTTTCACTGAGTGTCACAGAGAATTGCATGACTTGCATGATTCTGAACTTTGTAGGTGTAGACATCTCACAGCATTTGAATATCAATTCCACGGCCTTTGTGGCTGCACTCTACTGAGTTCTAGTAAATTTTAGTCCCATTGTTTTCACTGAGCTCTTTTAGTTTTTATGCTAGGGCTTGCAGAAAACTTTTACATTTTCAGCTACCAGGGTAGTCATCAGCATATCACAGATTATTGATGTTTATTCCTCTAGTTTTTGTAAGAGATGACCAGACTGAGCCCGAGGGAGGGGTCAAATATGTCATAAGTCATGAATCCCTTCTAACCTACAAGACGTCAAAGTCCAGCCCACCTTGAATTCCTGTGACTCTTATCTACCACCAATTTGCTTGGACTGTTAGTAATTCAGATTCCTGTAGAGAGCTTGCAATAAATCTTTATACCCATTTGAACTGCCTGAATCTTCCAATTTCCCGGGCACTTGACAATTTTAAAACCATGCTTATCTTCTTCCAATCTAACTTCCCTCAACATATATTCAGCATACAGGGTCAGTAAATAAAGGGAGAATATGCAGCCTTGTTGCACTCCTTTGCTAACCTGAAACCAGTTTGTTTCACCATCTTCTGGCCTGACTGCACACCAGAACAACTAGACACAAGAACAGTTTTTTCCCGAAAGCCATCACTCTACTAAACAAATAATTCCCTCAACACTGTTCAACTATTTACAAAGTGTACACTACTATTACTGTTAATCTTCTCATCACTCCTTATCACCCATCCCCTCCCCTGTGACTATAACTTTGTTGCTTGTATCCTCTGTTTCCTAGCATGATTTGATTGACTATCATTAAGTGTTGTACATTATGATTCTTGATTCTTAACGAATGTTCCTTCTTTATGTATACTGAGAGTATTTACACCAAGTCAAATTCCTTGTGTGTCCAATCACACTTGGCCAATAAAGTATTCTATTCTATTCTGACTGTGACTTTCTGTTTCTCATGAAGATAATGAAATGTTCAAGGATTCCCACTGGTCTGAGCACTTTCCACAGCTTGACATGATCAACACAATCTATAATTGATGGAGCACATATGATTGCTTTTTGGCATTGTAATTTTAAGTAAACATAATTTCAAAACATTGCAGGACATAGCCAAACCTGCTGGAATGATAGTGGTAGATACTATTCTAATGCTACTAAGCTATGTATTCAAAGTACATGATCTAAATCAGGGGTTTCAAATTTGTGTCATCACGGCACAAGGCATCGTTACATGATGTATCATGACTTTTTTCCCCTTTGCTAAACCGGGTGTGGGCATGGCCAATGCATGACACATCCGGCCCACAGGCCGCAAGTTTGACATCCCTGTTCTAAATCTTCTTTTGAGTTGACAGCCTGAATTCTCAGAGAGCCTTTCTATGCAAAATAGACCCATTTGAGGTATTTTTTCCAGCTAGTTCTTAGGATGCCATCATCCAAATGCAACAGTTTGAAAAACCTTTGTAATCCATATGGTGTTCAATCAGAATTCACCCACCCCAACATTTGCACTCTGGGAAAAACTGCTGTGATCCTTCCTTTATTTATTGTTCAAATTTGTAATGCTGCCTAATTCTAGGAAATATGTGGGATGGAGGCTTTTCAGAGGCAATACCTCATTATGGAAAGGTCTCACCTTAGAAATAAGGTTAATCCCTGTAGTTTCTGCCTTTTGGAAACTTTTGAAAATTATGAATTATTGGAGAGGGTCTATAGCAAATACTACTACCCAGGATTGTTAGATACTATTTTATGTTCGTGGTTTCATAATTTGATGTGCTATTTAACCGTACGATAGATGTTTTGATACCAACTGCTTTCTTTTTTGTTGTTGTTGTTGCTCTTAATTAATTCAGAGAATCAGCTTGATTACAACAGATATACATTTGATAAAATAAATGACAGATAGAGGAAAACTCTGGTTATTTCATATTTTGATGGGAACTTATCAATATATTTTGTCTATCAGGGCATTGGCCCTTAAAAATTATGCAACGCAATTCCTGCAAGCCAAAAGTTTAATATGAAAAGATGGGTATGAAATGCCTATTATTAAATTATTATAAGTCTTCAAAGATGAAAGCATCTTTGGTTTCCAAAAATAAAAATTGGCAACATTGTCCACACCTAATCTGAAGTAAGAAGAATGAGGAGTAGAATCCATTTCATTTCACGATCTTCACAATGGCCTCTGAGTGTGAAGGTACAGAATCCTACAAATATTTCAGAAGCTTTAGGAACTATCTGATTGTCTAAAACATCAAATCAAATTTGAGTACTATGGGTCTGGTTAACAATCAAGTTCATTACAACACTTTAAAAACAGACAAATGGCTATTTTCCTATTTCTAGATCCTTAAACAGTCTATAATTGCCAAAAAAGAAAAACCTGCATTGTGACTGATTATAGATGATTATTACATATTGTCAGTAGCAATTCACATAGATGTTTCATACATAAAAAAGTCCTGCATAGAGGCAGCTAGTCGGGGGGGGGACGTGCTAAAGAGAGTGTGGTGGCACGACAGCTCCCTCGGCACCTGGATGAAGCTGTCTATTTAGATCTGCTCCAATCAGGTTTCAGGCCCGGGTACAGCATGGAGACAGCATTGGTCACGTTGGTGGATGATCTCTGGAGGGCCCGTGACAGGGGCCCGTGTTAGATCTCTCAGCGGCTTTTGATACTATTGACCATAGTATCTTATTGCAGCGGTTGGGGGGTTGGGAATGGGGGGCACCGTGTTACGGTGGTTCTCCTCCTTCCTCTCTGACCATTTGCAATTTGTGTTGGCAGGGGGGCAGAGGTCAACCCCGAGGCCCTTGATTTGCAGGGTGCTTCAGGGGTCTGTGCTCTCGCCCCTGCTGTTCAACATTTATGTGAAGCCGCTGGGTGAGATCATCCGTGGTTTTGGGGTAGAGTTCCATCAGTATGCTGATGATACTCAGTTATACATTTCTACGCCAGGCCACCCCAACAAAGCCGTTGAAGTGATGACCTGGTGCCTGGAGGCCATGCAGAGTTGGATGGGTTTAAACAGGCTCCGACTCAACCCAACTAAGACTGAGTGGCTGTGGTTTCCTGCGCTCAGATACAGCCAGCTTATTCCATCGCTGGCTATGGGGGGAGAAATTTTGACCCCCACAGAAAGGGTATGCAATCTTGGTACCCTCTTAGATGTATGGCTGTCATTGGAAGATCATATAACAGCCATCACCAGGGGGGCTTTTTATCAGGTCCGACGGATCTGCCAGTTGCGGCCCTTTCTGGATCTGGGTGTACTTTGCACAGTCACTTCTGCCCTCGTCATTTCCCGTCTAGACTATTGCAATGCTCTCTACATGGGGCTCCCCTTGAAGAGCATCCAGAGGCTCCAGCTGGTGCAGAATGCGGCCACGCGGGTGATTCTGGGGGCTTCTCGGAGCTCCCATGTTACACCGCTCCTGTGCGAGCTGCATTGGCTTCCGGTAGCCTTCTGGGTGCGATTCAAGGTGTTGGTGGTCATCTTTAAAGCGCTCCATGGCTTGGGACCTGGGTACTTATGGGACCGCCTTCTGCCACCATCGGCCTTCCGCCGGCCTGTGCATTCTCACAGGGTGGGCCTCCTTGGGGTGCCGTCAGCTGGATGATGCTGGCTGGCGGCCCTGAGGGTACGGGCCTTCTCTGTGGGAGCACCCTCCCTTTGTAATGAGTTATCCCCGGAGATGTGGACTATCCCTGACCTGCGAACCTTCTGGCGCGCATTGAATACTTATCTTTTCCAACTAGTTGGTCTGGCCTAGTAATATTGGAAGGTTTTAATTTTGTTATTTTTTACCCTGTTTTTATTATTTTATTGTTGTCTTAATTCTCAGCCATAGATTTAATCCATTTTAATCTGTTTTTAAATTTTATATCTGGTATTGTATTGTTTTTAATTGGGCTGTGCACCGCCCCAAATCACAATTTGGGAGAGGGGGCGATATATAAATTAAATAAACTCTAACTATAACTCTAACTCTAAAGAATATCTGATCATTTATTTTCTTTATGTCAGTAGAAGCTGAAAGCATACAATCTACCAGAGCTACAATCTCAGAAGAACAACTTGGTGCAGTCAATCCTCTGACTGCCTGGAGAATCCCTGGAGTTTTCTTAACAGATAACAGATAATCAGAGTTGGAAGGGACCTTGTAGGTCATCTAGTCCAACCTTCCATCCAAGCGGGAGACCCTACACTATTTCTGACAAATGGCAGTCCAATATCTTCTTGAAGGTCTCACTGTCAGAAAGTTTCTCATTATTTCCAGGTTGAATCTCTCCTTGTTCAGTTTCCATCCATTATTCCTTGTCTGGCGCTTTAGAAAATAGCTTGACCCCTTTCTCTCTGTGGCAGCCCCTCAAATATTGGAAGACTGCTATCATGTCTCCACTGGCCCTTCTCTTCACTAGACTAGCCAAGCCCAGTTCCTGCAACCGATCTTCATATGTTTTAATAACCATATGTTTTAGTCTCCAGTCCCCTAATCATCCTGGTTGCTCTTCTCTGTACTTGTTCTAGAGTCTCAACATCTTTTTTATAATGTAGTGACCAACATTCTTGGCAACATTTTCAGAAATGTCTTTCTATTATCTTCTTTCTAGGGCTGAGAGACAAAGTACCTAATGGCTTCATGCTCATGGCAGGAATAAAGCTCACAGTTTCTCCATTTATAATCTGGTGCTTTTAACCCACTACACCATTGGTATCAAAGTGGGGCCTAGAAGTCAATAAATACGTATTTTGACACATTTCAGTTTTAACACAATATACTGTATATTGATAGACATAACCCACAGAAACCAAAGCGCTTTGGGTCCTTAGTGGTTTTAGGAATGTAAAGGTTCTCTTTTTTTTAGTTTAAAGTTTTATTTATTTATTTAAAGTTTTATAAAATAGTGTAAAATACAGAAGTAAATAGAAAAGCAGTGGTGAGGAAAAGGGGGAAGAGAAGTGAGGAAGGGTAAGAAAAGAAAAAGAAACATTGACTTCCAACTCTCTCTGTTGCAGTAAAATAAGGCATTAACACCTACTCACAGGAATGTAAAGGGGTTCTGAGACGAAATGTTTGAGAATCACTGCACTACACTAAACTGGCTTTCAAAAATGCAGGTAGTCTTCAATTTACGATTACAACTGGGACCAGAATTTCCTTTTGCTAAAAATAGTGGTTGTTGAGTCGCAACCAATTTTATAACCTGTTTTTTGTCACAGTTGTTAAACAAATCACTGCAGCTGGTGTGGTCGTTAATTGAATTTGGCTCCCCACATTTACTTTGCTTGTGAGAAGCCAACATAGAAGGTAGCAAATGGTGATCACATGAACCTGGGACACTGCAATCATCGTATACTGTATACATGCCAGTGGCAGTGGTGGGATTCAAATTTTTTTACTACCGGTTCTGTAGGTGTGGCTTGGTGGGCGTGGCAAGGGAAGGATAGTATAAAATCTCCAATCAGAGGTGCTATTTGTTGGTTCTCCGAACTATTCAAAATTTCTGCTACCAGTTCTCCAGAACTGATCAGAACCTGCTGAATACCACCTCTGGCCAGTGGCCAAATTTTAATCATGAGACAATGGGGGATGCTGGAACATCATAAGTGGGAAGACCGGTTGTAAGTCACTTCTATTCAGTGCTGTTGTAAACTTTGAATATTTGCTAAACAAAACAACTGACTGTAAGTCAAGAGCCATACTACATGTAATTAAAACTGATGTTCAATTGGTGATGGGGAAGTCACTAGAAAACGATTGTCAACTGGAGAAGACAATGAGTAGCCAAGTTGGCAATTCAGGTTAATTCATACAGTGTGCCAAAATAGAATGTGATGTGTCTAGTTATGGCTTAGCTTGTTGTGCAATACCCAACATATTGGTTTGGAAACTTGGGTTTATAGAGCTTTAGGTAATGTTTAAACCCACCAATTATTATTTTTTCAATACATAATGGTTAAAACCAACTAGCTTAGTGTATATATAATCTAACTAAGTACAGTGCTATTTACTAGAAAGGAAAAATATATTCATTTTGAATAACAAACATTTCTATGTAATCCCAAAAAATGGCCTTCCCATTGCTCTCCTATGTGGCTTAGAGTCCCTGCAAATGAACTAATATATAAATTTAGTAAATAAATAAATGAGTCTAATTATGCTGTGATGCCTAGGAGGTAAGTATATTTTCATAGAATTTCTCTTAAGCCGCCCAGAGTGACCGTATAGAGGAGATGGGAGGCATTAAAAAAATTAACAAATAAATACAATGTTAAATCTTTACTAGGCCATGCAGAGTGAGAGATAGGGAGAATGGTAAGTTTGTCTAACCATTGTGGCAGAATTTTCAGACCACTTCAGAGATTGCCAAGCTAAACCAACATGTGATAAAAACTGACCCTGGACCCATTTAATTAAGTACTGCCTAGAGAAATGAGAAACAGATACTTGATCATCTTTACAAAAAAATTGAGTCTGTACCAAATTTCAACCTTATAGAAATAAGGTGGGTTTTAAAGAAACTAAATTAACACAGATTCTATTTTATTCCATGTTTTCTCTGAAGTTTTAAGAGATTTTATCATTGGCATTTTCTTTTTTCCTTAATGATTTACAATGCATTGTCTAATCAGGAGATGATTCCTCTAAATTCCTTGGGTCTACCACAAAGAAATAAATATAATCTGCTTCCTCCCCAAGTTCTTAGAAGACATCCATCCCAACATTTAAATGCTCTGCATACCACTTAAATGGTTTTCCACAATGTGATATTATGTCAATAAACACATTTCCAATTAATCATTTAGTCTGAATACTTATTCCAGGGAACCATTTGATACTAGGTTGCCAAGCAATTAAGACAACAGCGAACCTTTCTATTGAGGCATTATGTAGTGAATTTGATTTTGACTTTGCGGGGTTGTGTGGACCCAGCCATTATGGCTAGTAAACTGAACTTTTATGTTTTTCCTGTGATATATGAAGTGAGTCACTGAACTCATTCAAGAAAATATGCTTAAAACAAATCATAAATTAATGCCATGTATGACTGTCTCCATCAAATAACTTCAAACTCATTAGGTTCAAGTCAATTTGGGAGCTGGCTGATGAAAGAAATTTTTGCAATGCCATGTCAGCCAACGCCAGAATTGTCTCTCAATAAGATGATTTTTTTTTAAAGTTGTCTCAAGTTGGAGCCTGCTGTCTTGCTAATTTGCTACATTTTCTTTCCACACACCTGCTTAAAAAGTATGTAATACTTACTAAAGTGAAAAGTAACTGAATAGTCTTTTCTGTTTAAAGGCAGCTTTACATGTGCACATGGTTTCAAAGTTGCTTAATGCTTGAACACCAAAGCAGTGGACTTAGTTCTGTGTTCATTCATAAAAAGCTGAAAAGAAAGGTGAGGTTCAATGTATCATTTTCCTGAGGTGAGTTTCATAAGAGAGCATGTTAGTGGAATTCTAACACCAAACTGTTATTCCCTCCTGTGGAAAAGGAAGTACTTCCCTCTCCCTATAGTTCCAGTGAGTACTATGCCAGAAGTCTGTTTTCCATAGCAGGAGAAAAACGGTCCCAAAATCAACACCACAACTGACAGAAGGGCGGAACCTGCCTGCAGCCCTTACGGAAAAGGGATAACTGAAAATTAGATAGACAATTAGACTGGGGTGAACTTAAGTTATAGCCAGTTGTTTTTCAGAAAATGTACAAACACAGCAAACATCCTACTGGGAAAGAAAATGGTTACCTACTTTGACAGGATCATCTGAATTGCTACCAGTCTTCTCATGTTGAAAAGAAAAGCAGAAGCATAAGATATTAAATTGTCTCTCCCATTGAGTGATTCCTGCCACATGTGTGCTTGTATTTTCAGCTCTGATGAGATCTGCTTGCTGGCAGCTACCAGGAGGCTGATACAACAGGAAAATGAAGACATGTCAGGGCTGAAAAATAAAGTACTAGCACCACCATATGCTAGAGGCTGGAAAATTGATCACAGCCCAGAAAAAAAAAATACCCCCTGCTCGTCCAGTTTTCATTGTTTCTCTTTTCTTTTAAACATCTCTCTGTGTGTGTGTGTGTGTGTGTGTGTGTGTGTGTGTTTAATTGCAACTGCAGGTAAAGGAAATATAAAGCAATGTTGACAGGATTACTAATTTCTCTTCCCATGATATAATCCAGGATGCTTATGCATTAAAATGCATTAACTGGGGAACAGGAGGGAAGTGAATGCTGCAAAATGTGAATATTAGATAAATACCCAGATATTAATAAAGTTTTCCATTAGTCAATGTGCTAATGCTATGTCTCCTTTGGAGGAAAAGTGATATTATAGCCATTTTATTGCTCTCTTCTCACCTTCCCCTCTCTGCTTGCCAAGGAGTACAACTTTGCCCAAAATGGCTCTTAAAGGATTAACTTTCCATTTATTTGCCTATGGAGATTATCAGTCATCTCAGGTGCTTTTTCAAGAGGCAACCAGACTTGGTTTTCTTTGAAAACGTTTCACTTCTCATCCAAGAAATTTCAGTCAGAGCTGAAGGAGCTGCTTGAATGAGAAGTGAAACGTCTTCAAAGAAAAACAAGAAAGTCCAATTGCCTCTGGAAAAATGCACTTTTGCGGCTTCCTACTTATTTATAAGCCCTTTCCATCTGTCACATGCAGGGCCCATTTCTGGACAATTTTAATCCAGTTTACCTTGGATATAAGCAGAGGCTGTGGAGCAAAAAGTAAGCACACAATTTTTATCTTTCCAATTTAAACAAGAAAGGAAGGGATGACCACAAGCTGATTTTAAACTGAAAAGTCTGATTTCTATCTTTGAAAGATCTTTTTAGCATGTCTTTTTAAATTGTTCTTGGTGTTCTACTGCTTTCATACTTTCCCCACTAACCTTTTATTATTTTGAGATTAGATGTACAACACCTTTGGTGGTTTTTAAGAAAACTGTCTTCTAAAATTCTATAATTTATTACACAGCACAGAGCTGCAATATTTTGAGGGAGCACAGTTTTGATGTGGATAAATTATAAATGACTTAGCTTGTCAATTAAAAAATATTCCACAGACGATTTTCAGTTACAATTATTCAAAGTAACAGGACTCAAAAGGTTAAGGTTTTCCCCTGTTGGATAATTGCTTACTACTTAGATGCAGTTACAAATAACAAAGTGATTCACTTTTATCCCCAAATGTCCCAAAACAAAATAACAACAACATTCTATCAATTTCTGTTTTAGTTATGTTTGCTACACTAGTAATGGAAAGCAGTAATGAAATCACACAGAACTGGGAATAAGAAAGAATGGCTATTCAAGAGTGGATGATAACTAGAGGCTTATTAGAATTGCTTTCTCCTTTCTATTTTCAATACCTCTAACCCTCTTTTATTTCACTCATGCATTTCTTTGAAACTTGACTTAAATATAGATAGATGAGAGAGAAGGGGAGAGAGAGAGAAAAAATTTCATCTCATTCATATTCAAGGCAATATCTTGCAATCTGCACCTTTGCTCAGCTGCAAACAAAATTGAAGATCTCAATATATTGGTTCACTTTATTTTTCCTTTGTTAATCCACATATATTATCTCCTCTACCTGCGTTCATGCACAAATATCATAAACATGTCATAATCATGTCTGCAAGGCTCATAAAGGTTCCTTATATTTTGTAGATCAGCTCTATTGCTAATCCAAAGATTTTGATACCTTTTCTTTATTATATAATAAAGAATATTCTATCCCTATTCAGGACTTCACTTGCTTTTATCAGCTTCCTGAATTATTGCTTTTTTATTTTTAAATAGATGGTTTTTATCACTTTACCGTGTTTTAATTACATTCATTGTAACCATTGGAAATCATTTTTATATTTCTGAATGAAAAGAAATGTTGTAAATAAATAAATGAATATTTTATAATTCAGTCTACCTAATGCATGTCCATTCCAAAGCTTTGAACAAGGTGTGCAGAAGAAATATTGACAGAAGCTTAAATATTTTAGAAACAAAACACAGAACATGTTTAATTATTGATTAGCATCCTTAAACAAACTTAAAGCTTTCTACCTGATAGAATAGCTGATTCCAGTTATAATAAATATATATAAATGAACTTTAACAGATATTGCAGTCACTGAACAAAGGCTATAATAGCTCACATGATTTCAAAGTGTTGACTTTTGACTGATCACTTGGTTGAATTGTTTAATTAATTGACTGAGTAGTAAAGATTTTATTGAATAAGTCTACAAACCATTGTAAATATACTGTAGGTAACAAAATTACATACCTATTGTAAAAGGAGATATTATTAACCCTAAAAATTAATAAATTATACTCATTAAAATGTAAATCTAAAATGTAAGCAATAACGATATTTAAAAATTAGGTTACTTTTATTATTTAACCAGATCCATTTCCTCTTGTGAACCATGTAGTTGACAGAGAATTGGAAGCAGTGAAAAAGACTGCTGTGAAATCAGGTTAATAAATGAATTTCTATCAAAACCTGGCACTGAGAAATATTAATCCTATTCCCTGATCTCAATTTCAATGACATTTTGCCTCTACATTATTATATTTTTTAGAATTTATTTATAATTTTTAATTATGTTTCCAGTCAAGCCAACTTAAACATTACAGCAGCAATTGTTTGCTTAGTGAGAATACATTGCTCTGCCATCTATTTCTTTATTCCTGTCTGTTTTTATATCAATTACAAAGGTTTTTTTTTTTTTTTAGAAATCTTACCCACTTTCATAAATTCTGCTTTGGCCAAACAAAAAAATATATCAGCAATTGTGACTGTATAAAATACACCAGAATTTTGGATCAGATATTTCTGAGCTGAAAACAATAAATTCACCTACTTTAAATTGTTTCAGGCCTGATATTATTGCAGAAGTTGGCAACAGATATTTACTTTTTAAAGAAGTTAGACAATGTATTCCATAGAGCAGTGTTTCTCATCTTTAACAACTTTAATATGTGTGGATATGAACTCCCAGCATTCTCCATCCAGCATAGGAATGCTGGGAGTTGAAGTCCACACATATTAAAGTGACTGAGGTTAGAAAACTTTGCTGTGGAATAAGTATCATTATAGTTATATAACTCTGTATAACATTTATAAATGGCATTTATTTTTTTTACCAGGAAAATATTGCTTCCTTACCAATTGTGCAGTTTAAGGTCTGTTGCAAACCCTGAATTAAATCCACCAAATGGCTTCACTGAGGTTGGGATGTTTAAATTCTGTTTACTACTTATATACTAAAAAAGCTACATTGGTTACAGATTCAAGTAGCCTGAGAAAGTCTCAGCTTTTGTTTTAAATAAAATTTTGTTTAAAAAAAGACTTAGGGCAAGAATCAGATTGGAGGTCATGCCCCTGAAAATTGTCAAAAGCCAGAAACATAATTAACACCAATGAAAACTTTTTTCTCTTCCTGGATGCAGGTGAAACAGTCAAAATTAAAAATAAAGTTCTGACTTTTTGTCATCAAATTGTGATTACCAGTGCATAAAATGTTGCTCACAAATCCATCTTTATCTAATAATGATATCTTCAATGCTGAACAGAAGCTGGATGTGAAGGGGAAGCTTTTAAATCACTATTCAGGCCATTGGCTGAAAGCTGACACCAGTTTATCGCTAGCTTAGCTGTGTCCTGTCCCTGACATTTCTTATGTTTATTTCAGTTTTTCTGTTTTTTTAAGCCTGATATATAGCCCACTTCACCATTTACCAAATACTCTTTTTATTTGTGAAGAAATTTATTTGTTTAGAAATATATTGTTCTCAGTTCCCAATATTGAATCAATCTCTCCGTAGAAAATCTGTTTTTATTTTTACACCATCCTATGCTGTCTATAAATTATTTCTTTCAGTCCTGAACATTTCTCCCCTTTCAGAGTATCTCTTTATCATTTTCCTCTGTCTAAAATTCAAGGTAACACTTTCTGGTTGTAGTCAAAACAGACACACGTTATTATTAAATTGGATGATCAGCTTGCAATCAAAGTGTGCATTTTGTTCCCTGATTATATTTTCATCTCTTCTTTCAGTTCTAGCAATCAAGTTAACTGAGCATTTCGGGGGGCATATATATTATAAGATACAAGGCTTCTGTGGGTGAAGAGAGAGAAAATTTTAACAAGTTATTACAAAGGGATTTGATTGCCATGGTATTTCTGAAATTTGTCTCACTGAGAATCACAGGCAATCCTAAACCAGTTACTAATAATTGACACCTCTAGGTCATACACACAATTAGCACCTCCATTCGACAGACAGACAGACAGACAGATAGACGGATGGACAGACAGACTATATTTTTTACTCAAGATTTGGCACTCAGCTTGATGTCTGAGGTGACTGTTCGATTCACATAAATGGCTGAGCAACCACTATTCATAATGAACTTTGAGCCTCTATTTTGATCCACATGGGTTGATACATGGGTGAATGAATAAGTTCATGGAGCAACAGACCCAAAATTTATCATTTATACTTGCTAACTTTGATGTTCCTGTTTCTGAAGTTCCATACTGCTTAGGAATAATATTATATCTAAACTCTAAACTTAGGTAAAATATCTTCCCCAACCTTTGAAATTGTGATTTGTACTTGATATATTTATTTAAGCTACAGTTTAGCATGTTATTCAAAGCTGGACGTGGAAATTAATATATTTTATTCATGGTCTATTAAATTCTCATTGATATTTTCAGGGCCAGTCTGAAAATATCAAAGGACCAGTCCATGATGCCTCTGCTAGCCAAAGCAGGGCACCAGGGCCCCGCGCCCTGTTTTGGCTGCCAGGGTGGTACAGGAGTCCATCCAGGCCCAAAAAAAGGCATGGGGGGTACCGGTGCCCCCTGCACCCTGTTTTGGCTTCCAGGGTATTGCAGGAAAATAGTTGGGAAAGAAAATAGTTGTGAACACAGTCAGCAATCAGAAGAGAAAAAAAAATTGGTCAGGAAAGCATTTTTTTTTTTTCAAAGAAGGAGGTGGCCAAAGAGAGCAGAGTCCAAATATAAGGTGCAGGGAGACACACTGTCACAAAAGAAATATGGATGGTGTGGGAATGAGAAAAGCAGTTAAAAAAAACAAACTGTGGACTCCAGTTGCAAGGAAATCCCTCTTCCAGGATCAATTTCTTAAGGCAGAGAAATTGGGGACGTGATATAATTATTTGCACTGGCAGGTTCAAGAGGCTTCTGAGTTGGGAAATTTTGATCCCTAATTTTGCTTCACTTTGACACTTGTTGAGAGGACTGGAAGACTTCTGATTTGATGGCAGAGAAGACAACAGAAAGGATCCTTGAGGCTACACAGACTCAACTTTAACAGCTTTAGTCTACCAGAGGTTTGCCTACAATTGAGTTTGACACCCCTGGCTTAGACAAAAGTTGAAGGTTTATACATCTTTTTTTTTTCAGCTTACTGGTTTCCTAACTACAGAATTGATGTGCTTCGTGCATATTTAGCTTGAGATGTTAACAAGTGAAATTATGGTGTCTGGATTCAATCAGCAATGCTTTTTGCTTCGGAGTTTTGTACCTGATCTAAATCCCATCGGATTATCATTTTACAAACATGAAACAAACTACAAAATTAACGGGAAATATTTGGGAAAACAATTTGATCAGAGAAATAACTAAGAAATAAAATGTCAAAATATTATATACTGTGGACATCCCTTTTGAAGATATAATTAAATGAAGATGACACAATGATAAGGCAATGTAGCAGGATTGAGGCTGTTTACAGTGGATTTCAAAAGAACACTATTCATTCCTGTAAATAGTAAATATTTCATTTATATCACATCAAGTATGCTAGATGTCCCAACCCTACAATTTATTATTCACAACTTGTGCAATATTTTAAAATAAATAATACTTTCAATATACTATAAAATAGAATAAAATGTTATTTTTAGATAAAGGTGTAAAATATACATATACACAACTTGCCAGCTCTGGGTGATAGGAATGCACATTACGAGGTGCCAAATACCAATGCACATAAAAATGGTGTCAAAGTATATCTACTGTAGGTTGGAACACCGTTTTCTCTAAGAGTTTGGAAATTCTCAATGTGTATGTAAAAAAAGAAGCTTTATTTAATTTCTTCTCTTGAGAAGTCCATAATGTTGGAAAAAGTGGATGAAAAAGAAGAGGATTGTCAGCAGCAAAACAGATGGACTTGATTTATCATGGCAGTGGATGCACCATTAAAAGATTTAGGAGCAGGTTGGGGATGGACTCTCCTGAACAAGGTCTATCTATGTGATCATTAAGAGGCGACACTAACTTGATAGTACACAATCAATTTCATTTCCAAAAAAATTGTAAAGTAGGAGGAAAGGAATAAAATAGCATTGGAAGAGAGTGTCTTCAGCCAACTGCTTTATAATGTGGTGGGATTCAAATAATTTAACAACTGGATCACCCAGGGTCAGGTTGGCTGTCATGGGAGGCATAGCCCAACCTGACCCTGGGCAAACCAGTTGTTAAATTAACCCCCACAAACACTATCAAAGTGGATCCTGGGCATTGCACTGCTCTGCAATGGAGAAACAGGCAACGGAGCAGTCAGCGCAAGAGGAGGAGCAGGGAAAAGAAAGAGGGATAGCGGCTTTTTTCTTCCTTCATGCCAGCTGCTCTGTTGCCCATTTCTCCATTGCAATGCAGTGCAGTGCCCAGGATCCATTTTGATAGCAGGGGTGAATAATTTCGGATGAACCTGTGCAAACTGCCTGAATACAACTACTGGCCATATACCTATCATTTGTGAAATTGTACAGAATTCAATGAAAAGGGTGATAAATGCAAGTTCAGTAGAAACAGCAATCAGAATGGTGATGTCATCAGTGGAATCAAACAGTGAAATGAATGTATCTACAATGACATGAAAGCAACTTATCTGTGCAGGATAACACAGTGGAGAAAACAATTTCTTGATGGTGGTAAAGGCCTATTATCAACTAGAAATGTTTTTCTTTTGGAACTTCATACGCTCGTATCCACATATCTGAAACTTTCTTGCTGCTATGCAAGCTTTAAAGTGCCACCACAGGGGTATTGACTGAGCCATGCAGTTAATTTACATTTTAAAATATAGTTTTAATCTCTCACAAGTAATACGCTCCTCTCTTCTTTATCACTCACAGATTCTAATTGTTATCTGCTGTTTCTCCATTGTGTATCTGCTTAGTGCACCTCGTCAGCCAAACCCAAACTCAGAAAAAAAGGTTACAAGGGAATTCTTTCAACCTTGCAGCTTGGGGTATTTTTTACTCTTCATATAGGGACTTATATTGTCAAAAGTAGCTATAATTCCATTGCCATGAAGAACTAGGAAAAATTGTCAAGAATTTAGAAACCCAAATGATTTTTCATTTGGCTTTCTAATTCATGGAAAAGGGCTTCCTGGAAAGAAGAATAACTTGCTTCGGTAAGTTCAGTAACTTCAGTAAGAGATTTGGCTTAGGGCAACATTTCTCAGCTCCAGCACTTTTGAGACATATAGACTTCACGTTCCAGAATTCTCCTGCTAGCAAAGTGTAATGAGTATATGGGTTAAGATAAATTCAGGGATGATTAAAACAACTATCATTGCTAATATTCACTCTCTCTCAACCTAGCAAAATGGATATTTCTTCAAAAGTAATTTGCAGATTTTGCACGAAGGCAATAGGTAGCAGTACAAGGACTATAGGTAGTCCTTGTTTTCTGACCATGATTGAGCTTGAAACATTCCCTTGTTTATTTTTTTATTTATTTTATTTATTTGGTTTGTCAATTGCTTACAAGATAATAGGTATAAGTAAAAACATAGTTATAAATACATGGATACGTATAAGAAAAATAAAAAATAAAAGGAACAATAGGACAGGGATGGTAGGCACGTTGGTGTGCTTAGGCATGCCCCCTATAGACCTCTTAGGAAAGGGGTGAGGTCAATAGTAGACAATCTAAGGTTAAAGTTTTTGGGGTTTGGGGAAGAAACCACAGAGTCAGGTAGAGTATTCCAGACATTGACCACTCTGTTGCTGAAGTCGTATTTCCTGCAATCAAGTTTGGTGCGATTAACCTTGAATTTGTATCTATTGTTTACTCTTGTATTGTTATGGCTGAAGCTGAAGTATTCATTGACGGGTAGGACATTGCAATGTATGATTTTATATACTATACTTACATTGGACTGAAGGCGGAGTAGTTCTAGGTTTTCTAAGTCTAGAATTTCAAATCTGGTGGCATAAGGTATTCTGCAACACATAGAGGAGTGGAGAACTCTTCTTGTGAAATATTTCTGGACTTTCTTAACTGTGTTAATATCAGATACGTAATGTGGGTTCCAGACAGATGAGCTGTATTCGAGTATTGGTCTAGCAAATGTTTTGTGTGCTCTAGTTATTAGTATAATATTACCAGAGAAAAAGCTATGCAAGATTAGGTTAACAACTCCTAACGCCTTTTTGGCTATGTAGTTACAGTGGGCTCTAGCACTTAGGTCATTTGAGACGAGTACTCCAAAATCCTTGGCAGAGCTTGGATCATCAAGAAGGTCTTGACTATTCAGCCTGTATTTTATTTTCTGATTTTTTTTACCGATATGTAAGACAGAGCATTTATTTGTTGAGATTTGAAGTTGCCATTTGTTTGACCATTCTGATATATAGTCAAGGTCTTTTTGAAGGATAGCAGTATTGTCTGTGGTGTTGAATAGCTTTACATCATCAGCGAAGAGAACATAGTTGTTGAATGAAGCAGTTATTAAGCAAGATGTATATGGCCATAATCCTGGCTTTCCCAGGATGGTCGTTAAATGATCACACAGATTATTAAGCACAGTGAGTGGGAGAGGCTCTGGAAGTCCTGGGACAGACATACAGTGTCCACCACTAACTGGAAACCTGCTTTGGACCAAGAGGCCTTGACCAGCTATAGTACAAGGCTCCCCAGCTTTTGAAAGTTGCTCTGAGCCAAGAGACTCCGGGCTTCTCCTTGGCTTGTCACATCCAGGACATCCAGGCCTTTTCCCATCCCACTGCATCCAAGAGCTGGAGCCATTCTCATGATCGTTTGGAATGATTATAAGATTGAAGCCTGCTTGCAGAATGGTGAAAATCAACTTCACTAGAAAGGCCACGCCTCGCATGAGCTGATTATGCCTGCCAACAACTGCAGAAAGATGAGTGAAGCAATTTACATGTGCTATGGCGGGGGGGGAGAGGGGGGCATGCAAGGCCATGGTAGGATGGAAAGCAGGCCTAGACCTCCTGGGCTTCATGGGATGGGGAGAAGCCCCAAGTATCTCAGCCTGAATGTTTTCCACATGCCACTGTACCGTAACTGGTATGGGACTCCTGGGCGTGATGGAGTAGGGAGTAGGCCTGGGCTTCCAGGGCTGCAGCAGCTTTGCACAGACTCTTTGGCTAGGTGGGGATGGGGGAAAGATAGGTGGGTTGGGACAGTTTGCAGCACCCTTGAGTCAGTAATAAATGCTGGCAGATTGCCTGAATTTTGATCGCATCACTGCAGGGCTCTGCAGCAGCTGTAACTTTGGGTATAGGTTGTAGGTCTTGTTGTTCAGCACATTGTAATTTCAAACAGTCATTAGTGAGAATTACCTGTAGAATGACTTTGATATTCCTGATACAAAAACTTAGCCTTGCTTATTTTCAGATCCCACTACCTGTTTTGTATTGGGCTCCCCTATCTCTCATAGCCAAGTAACTGATGCATGATGTTACAAGGGGCTTGTTTTTCAAACATCTTGTCATAGGAGCGATACTGATTTGGAGGAGGGAGTGCAGAGGGAATAGCCTTTAGGGATAGGAGGAAGAGCTGCAATGGCCAGATAAAAGGGGCCTGAGTCTAGGGCAAGAATGTAATGTGTGCAAAGTCTCAGACAAGCTCCTCCCCAGTTCAAACAATGATAAAGGAACTTGCACGATTATGTTACTATAATCAGTATTCACCTACAAAGCATTGTTTTTCTAATTTGATTCCTTGAAGGGCTGATAGGATGTGATTGACCCAAAGACACCCAGCTAGTTTCCAAGCCTAAAAGAGGATTGGAACTCAGATCTTTCAAGTCTGGGACCATTGCCACCCCAACTCTTCAACAGAAACTCTTCCCCAAAATTCCTCACTTCCTTGCTGACAACTTTCCCCTTTGCTAAGAGGGAGAAGGCATAAGAGGGTCATCTATACTTGACATGATGCTAATGGAGCAGGAGAATAATGTTTCAGTTGCACAATGACAAAATACTTGCTAAAAGAAAAGTATGACCACTCTATTCATTTTTCTGCCAAAAGAGGGAGGACTCTTCCTCCCTCATTTCTGCCAAGAGGGAGAAAAAAAACAGTGAGTCACTGCCTTCAAAATGACAAGTCATAGTTAAAGTCAGCAAGCTCTTTATGGTGAGATCGCTTTTAGTCTCTCTTTGAAAAGTACTTGTCAAGGAACAGAGAAGAATCACACTGCCATTCATGTCATTTCATTTTCCAGTTTAAAAGAAGGAGGTTTGGAGGAACTTGGAATAAGATATAAGTGGACCAAAAGTTGGGGAGAATGAAGGAACATATTTCCTTTGACTATTATTCCGCCGTTTATCGTAAATGATTATAACATATATAAAAACAACCATCATGTAAACTAAAGGGAGGAACCATAGAAGTGTATGCATTGCATATGTTTGTTTATGTGTATGAATATGTAAATAGATGTACATACATATATCTGTTTCAAGTATCATGTATTCATTTCAAGTGAAATGAAAGATGTTCAGCTGGAAAACTGAAGTCAATCAAAGTTAACAATTCTGTTTTTGATAGGCTAACTCTTTTGGAAGCAACTTGCTTCAAAAGTTGAGATACATAAATATATAAACCAGTGAATTGCTCTACATTCTTATGAAAGGCTGTAGGCATGAAAATAGCATATCTGGCAGTTCTGTGGGAAGCTAGCTTAAAGGAACTATTTTTTTTTTTAATAATCTGGCAACTAATTGGGCAGCTATGCACAGCTAACCAATAAAAGTCATAGTGTAGTTGAAATGCCCTTTTAAATCCTTCTGCAATAATCAAATAATTGGGAAAGATACTCACAGTCTGTATACATAAATAATTGTGAAACAGACAGATTGCTATTCAGAAACATTTTACTGCTTCTTTAGAGAGATATTAATGTCCAGGTGCTTTTTGCCAGCCACACTGCAGCTATTTAATGTCTTTGGTTAAATATTTGCTGTTCCCAGAAAGCTATTTTAATGGCCCTTGATTTCCAGAAAATGAAATAAATAGACATCATTGAGATTTAGTTGTAATATACTGTACCTGAAACTCCACATGTTTCTCCTTGACAAACTGGAAGGAAATTTTTGGACCATTAACAACAAAATTCTCTCAAAGTGGATTCTTCATTTTGGAATCAGCCTTCATTCCAGAAGTGGAAGTTTGGTTAGAAGGGCATATGCATACATACATTCATAATACACACACACACACACACACACACACCATTGGGATTCAGCATTCGTATCCTATATAAGCGGAGGAATTTTATTCCAAGGTACACAATTCTCAGGGCTAATAAAATTATTAAATCTTAAATACTGTATTCTGTTTCTCTATATCGTTTTTAATCCACTTCCTATTAAATTTAATTATATCTCAGGGGCGGGGTTTTCCCCAAAGTTAACAGTATGTCCAAATCACATCATGTTCTGACCCTATTTGGGCGTTCAAGAGCTGACCTTTATCAGATTGGCAAAGCCTTGGCTGATCATTCTGTTCAAAGCTAAATAATTGCCATCTGCTGCGCTAGGGGCTGAGGGGAAAATATGCCTGAATTACAGGTGATTCTCCGCTTACAACCACAATTGAAACCAGAATTTCTGTTGCTAATCAATTAAAGTGATTTTAAGAATTTTTTTTTTTTTAAATTAAGTTTAGCTCAGTTGAATGTGCCACACCCTATATTAGGATCTTTTTGTCATGGTTGTTAAGTGAATCGTTGCAGTTGTTAAATGAATGATGTAGTTGTTAAGCAAAACTGGCTTCCCTCATTGACTTTGCTTGTCAGAAGCCAGGTGGGAGTGCTGCAAAGGACAGTCAGGGGACCTCAGACTATCACAACCATCATAAGTACATGCCAGTTGTCAACTACCAAAATTTTAACCACATGACCATGGGGGTGCTACTATGGCTGTAAGCGTGAGGATTGTTTGTAACTCACGTTTTTCAGTGCCATTATAACTTTATTGTTATTTATATTCCAACATATAAATAACAAAAAAAAAATCAAGGAAACAGTCGGTCCATTAAAGAGAGAAGACGGCAAGGAAGTAACCAGCAACAGAGAGAAAGCAGAAGTGCTTAATTCATTCTTTGCAACCATCTTCACACAAAAAGAAACTATAGCTCAACCCACCAAAAACATAACTGTAAAAGACAGACTAGAAATAAAAGTTAAAATAAGCACAAAAAAAAATAGTAAGAGAACACCTGTCTGATCTTGATGAAAACAAATCACCGGGGCCTGATGGATTACATCCCAGAGTTTTAAAGGAGCTGGCAGAGGTCATTTCAGAACCACTGCACCATATCTTTCAAAAATCCTGGAGCACCGGGGAACTACCAGAGGACTGGAAAAGAGCTGATGTGGTTCCCATCTTCAAAAAAGAAAAAAAACAGACCCAGGAAACTATAGACCAATCAGCCTAACATCAATACCCAGGAAGATACTGGAAAAGATAATAAAAAAACAGATCTGCCAACATCTAGTAAAGTAAAGTAAAGTAAGGGAAGGGAAGGGAAGGGAAGGGAAGAGAAGGGAAGGGAAAGGAAAGGAAAGGAAAGGAAAGGAAAGGAAAGGAAAGGAAAGGAAAGGAAAGGAAAGGAAAGGAAAGGAAAGGAAAGGAAAGGAAAGGAAAGGAAAGGAAAGGAATAACTAGCAGTCAGCACGGGTTTGTTAAGAACAGATCATGCCAAACCAATCTTATTTCATTTTTCAACATAGTGACTAAATTAGTAGACCAGCAAAATACTGCGGACATAATATATTTAGATTTCAGCAAGGCATTCGACAAAGTACACCACAGCCTACTTCTTAGTAAGCTAGAAAAATGTGGAATAGATAGCACCACCATTAGATGGACTTACAACTGGCTGACAAACCGTATTCAACCAGTAGTCCTTAATGGGTCTAAGTCTACATGGAGGGAAGTAAACAGTGGGGTGCCACAAGGTTCTGTCTTAGGCCCAGTACTCTTCAATATCTTCATTAACAACTTAGATGAGGGAATAGAAGAGGAACTTATCAAATTTGCTGATGATACTAAGATGGCAGGAATAGCTAACACCCAAGAAGATAGGCTCAAGATCCAGATGGATCTGGACAGACTAGAACACTGGGCCATATCTAACAAAATGAAATTCAATGTAGAGAAAAGTAATGTCCTATACTCAGGCAAAAAAAACCAAAAGTACACATATAGACTGGGTGAAACCAGGCTCAATAACAGTAACTGTGAGAGGGATCTTGGAGTCTTAGTAGACAACCAGCTAAATATGAGCCAGCAGTGTGCAGCAGCAGCCAAAAAAGCTAATGCAATCCTAAATTGTATTAACAGAGGGATACAATCAAGATCAAGGGAAGTACTAATACCACTCTATAAAGCCTTAGTAAGAGCACACCTAGAGTACTGCATCCAGTTCTGTTCACCACATTACAAAAAAGATGTTGAGACTCTAGAAAAAGTACAGAGAAGAGCAACCAGAATGATTAAGGGACTGGAGACTAAAACATATGAAGAACGGTTACAGGAACTGGGCTTGGCTAGTCTAGTAAAGAGAGAAGGACCAGGGGAGACATAATAGCAGTCTTCCAATATTTGAGGGGCTGCCACAGAGAGAAAGGGATCAAGCTATTTTCTAAAACACCTGTAGGCCAGACAAGGAATAATGGATGGAAACTGAACAAGGAGAGATTTAACCTGGAAATAAGAGAAACTTTCTGACAGTGAGAACAATCAACCAATGGAACAGCTTGCCCTCAGAAGTTGTGGGAGCGCCATCACTTGAGACTTTCAAGAAGAGATTGGACTGCCATCTGTCAGAAATGGTGTAAACTGGGGGTTGGACTAGATGACCTACAAGGTCCCTTCCAACTCTGATTATCTGTTATTTGAAAAGTCACTAAATGAATGGTTGTATGTTGAGGATTACCTACAGCAACCTCTAAGAGGAGTGGTCTCAGTGCTGTGATTCAAAAAAAATTACTACCAGTTCTGTGGGCGTGGCTTAGTGGGCATGGCATGGCTTGGTGGGAGTGGCTTGGTGGGCACAGCAGGGGAAAGATACTGCAAAATCTCCATTCCCTCCCCACTCCTGAGGGAAGGTTACTGCAAAATCCCATTCCTTCCCCATCCCACTAACCTGCTTTCCAGCTCCGTTTTCCTGTGCAGGGCAACAAAAGAATAACCAGCCAATCAGTTGGGAGGCAGAGAATAGATGGGGAGGCAGAGAATAGATGGGGGCGGGGCCAGTCAGCGGTGGTATTTGCTGGTTTTCCAAACTACTCAAAATTTCTGCTACTGGTTCTCCAGAACTGGTCAGAATCTGCTGAATACCACCTCTGAGTGGTCTCCATAATTCAAATGTCTTTATTTTTTTATCTTCTGACACATACAGTATAAAAAGCTTGGAGCTACTACAACAGAATAATTCTAGCACCAGAATAAAGTCAATTTCATCACCATTATGTGTGTTCTCTCAGCTTCCACTTAAGGCAGAAGCATTAAAATACAAACATATCAGCTTCTTCTGAAACAGTGTTCAAAACTTCCTTGGTGCTTGCGCCTCACATTTCCACCACCAGGGTGTCTGTTTATTTAATATAAAAGAAGCAGCATCAAGTCAACCGCTGATTTTTTTACACTCTGAAAAATTAGGCCTACCATATGTAGGTGGCAAAAAACCAGACCTGTATGAGAAGATGATACAGAGATGCAGAATGACTCTTTGCTGTCACCTTGTGGATCAGGTCTGGATGCCTGTCAAAAGTAAAATCCCATTTCTTGTCTTTTTCCTTTCAACATATTGATAGAACTTGAAACGACTGGACTGCTTGCCAATTTGCATATCTCTTACATACCTCTCATAGTCTAATAAAGTTTAGTTAAATACAGTCTTGTGGATTAAACAGTTGTTTCCTCTTTTTTTTTTTTCTTTTCCCTCTCTTCTCGTCCTCATGTCACTCAATTTAACCTTGCAGTGTCAAAAGCTAGCATGCAATTTTATTATCTGGTATTTCCTTCTCTCCCTTTTTCTTGGATGCCCCTTTTTTTTAAAATACTCCTTTGAATTATTAAACCTGTTCCATTACCACCTTGTTTGATACTGCTGGTTACATGAGAAAATAAGTGTTGTTTCTTTAAAAATCATGGAGGAAAAATGGGTCTTTTTGTCTATCCCCTTGAGATTACAAATGAGGGGGGGGGAACAGATATTAACATGCCAATTTCCTTCTCTCCATTTTTCTTGGAAAGGTGGTAGTGAAAATAACCAAGGAAGTTCCTTATATTATCAATCCTTCTGATTTCTTTTCTTTTCTCTCTGTATTCATCTCTTCGCCCCCTTTTCTTACCTTTTCTTTTAAAACTTATAAAACTACTGTCTTCTCATTAATTCCTGTTCTGGGTCTTTAGATTTAGACCCTTTGTTTAAAAAGGTTTCTTTGGTCCTTCTATTGCTCTCACTTCATCTCTGTATGTATCACTTTTTGTCTTTTTAAAGTAGATAACGTTAATATTTCCCTTTCAGTTTTCGTCTCACTTTTTCTTTTAATGATCTTTCAGCCATAGTCCTATTAAGTCCTGTTCTTCGTTGGGTCATGTCATTAATGATTTGTTGCCGGCCAAGGTGATCCTTGCCCTCTCAGTACTGGGACTTGTAAATCCATCTGCCTCATTTAATACCTTGGACCTTTAAATAGTATTAACATAACTAATATCCCTTGGCATTCCTGGTATGGAATTTTCATGTTTTTAGTTTTCTCTCCCTTCAGATATTCTCATTTTCATGAAATAGAGAAGTCCTTTAGGGCCCAATGTTGGGTACCTTATCAGTTGTTGCTTTTTTACATGTGGTCTTTGACTCATTTCCCCCACTCCTTAGTTCAGTTATCAAACATAACACTGATGACCTGAACATTTATTCATCTGTGAGCCTTCTCTGAATAATGCAAATGTGAACATCTATTTCCAGCTGTCTAGCCAGGATTTCTCACTGGATGGTCATGCTGTTTCTGGCTTAAATTAAACATGCATAAGACAAAGACCATCCCATTCCAGCCACATCGACTCATCCCTCCCTTTGTTTGGTTTTGGTGTTCTTCAGGTTTTCAAAGTTGCCAATAGCATATCTTTTGGTTTGTGAGGAAATTGGGAATCCTAATCAGTGGTGGTATGCTACCGGTTCAGACTGGTTCGGCTGAACTGGTAGTTTTAAAAAAAATGCCTCCAATCAGCTGCGAGGAGGGAAAAAAAGCCTCCAATCAGCTGAGAGGAGGAAAAAAAGCCTCCAATCAGTTGAGAGGAGGAAAACAAGCCTCCAGCGATCAGTTGAGAGGATAAAAGATCAAAAAATGCATGAGAGGATGGGAGAATCACTCCTAGCTTTTTGTTTCTTCATTCTCTGTTGATTGGCTTGTTTGGTGTGTGTGTGTGTTAGGGGTGCGCACGTATGCACGATCACCCATCAAACCGGTAGCGACTACGGTAGGATCCCACTACTGGTCCTAATCCATGATATATTGTCTAGAAATGGCTAGTATATATTATTATGCAAAAGTAAACAGTTGAGGCTGTAGGTACCTTATTCTACTGTGTTTAAAAGAGTTAGAAGTAAATCCTTTTTCCCTTCCCCTACATTTTTTCCTCTTCCCCTTTTCCTCCCCTACGTTTCCATTATTTTCATTTTTGTTTGTGTTCTATACTTTTAATAAACTAAGAAAAAATTGTCAAACTGTATAAAAAGATTCATGTCTGGTCCTGCCTCCTTTGTATTATTGCAGAAGCCTGGGTTGTCCATGATCTCATTTCATCTTTTGATTCATATTCAGAGGGCTTCTGTTCATAGTAGACTAGATCTTCCTTATTTTATCTTTATCTATTGCCATTTATTATGTTGGCTTGGTATTTGTGAGATACCGGTACAAATTGCTGATGATAACATTTCATCCCCTGTGTGTTAGCACAGCAATTTGAAAATGTAATGGTTCATGAGCATGTCCTTTCTCCGTTAAATATTTCCAAATTCGTTTCCATGCACCTTCTTTTCTCCAACTCCCAGCTTTCCTCAATAGTTGAGACAAGCCTTGGCACCGTAGCTCTTACTAAAAATATAGGAATAAGATAAGTGTATCATTGAATATGCTAATAGTCACTTATTCCCAGTGAAGCATACATTGTAGACTGCTGCAATCACAAACAATCTGTTTCATGCTAAATTAGCTGTGTGGAAGTGCACTGATCCATATATAATTTTACCATATGTTATCTTGTATTCGTCATCTGTGAAAAGAAATAATATGGTAAAAGTAGTTTTAGTTACTACAATGCATATGTATGCATGTAAGTCTATATGCATTGTGTGGGCAGTGCTTACGTGCACTTTATGAATTTATATTATATTAATTTATATTATATTAATTTATATTATATTTATGAATTTATACACATACACTTTATGAATTTGGCTCAGAACCCAATTCAACTAATAATTACAGATTACTTGAAATAGTCAGTTGACCTAATCATCTATACGATGTGGAAATCTGCAGCTTTATAACTTCCATTGAAGATATGGAATACTGGAAGCAATAAGAGGTGAATAAATGAAATATAAAAGCAGCAAGCATTGGTTTAAAAGTTTAATGCAAGGATGGGGAAACCAAGGTGCAAAAAGTTGACTTTCAAGCCCATCCAGTTGCTCTACCAATTGAGGTAGTCCAGCATCTGCAGTTTGCCTGTTCCTGGAAACTGCCACTTATGCAGACATCCCACCATCCAACATCCAGTAGAGGGGGTCCAGACCTAGAAAAAATAATCAAGTCTTGGTAACCATCTAAAACACCAGCAGGATGGGAGCCATTTTGATCTCAAGAGGAATCCCATTCTAGAAGGCAGGCATTCATGTCAGAGAATACCTGCTTCCGGATATAGTGATAAATGGTATGGTTTATTTGAAAGACCTTGAAATAAAGTCTGGTGTGGCAAACTTGTGAGCCTGAGAAAGTCAGGCATATGTATGAGAGATAGGTAGTCTTTCAAATAATCAGGCCCTATGCCACGGAGGGCTTTGTAGGTCATAAGTAGCACCTTGAATCATACCCAGAAGTGGTCTACAATGTAGCATGTGGAGCAGAGGTGTCACATCAGCATACTAACGCATGCCCTTAACTACCTACACCAATTCATTGTGGACCAGTTGAGGTTTACAAGTAGTCTTAAAAGGCAGCTCCATGTACAGCATGTTGCCACAGTTGAGCCATGAGATTATTACAGTATGAATGAGGGAAGGATGTCCCAGTCTAGAAAAGGGTGCATCTCTTATACATTCTTTACATGTTTTTTTTTTATTCATATGGGATGAAATAAAGGAGTAAAACACTGGTTCAGTGGTCAGCTTTCTTTAACCACTTTCTATGGTTTTACTGGTTTTATTGATTATAACATGCTTTGAGATCTTACAAAATAGGGAATGTTATAAACATCTTAATTATGTCAGCAAACAATAAAAATTAATCCTTCCTACTGTGTTGGACAATTCCCAGAATCTCCAGTGAGGCTGACAATAAATACAGAAATATACTCCAAGCCTCCTCAAATCTAAAGCCTCCTACAGAGCCCTTATGATGGTTTGCTGTGATTCTTTTTCTCTCTTAAATAAAATACGACTAATAGAACTTACATCCAACATTACTTGAAAATCAGAAAGTAGCATATGTGGTCTTCAGGTATTCTACAAATCAGATTCTGACCTTTGATGCTGCCAAACATTTTTCCCAGTAGATTTTGTTTAGTGTCTCTTTGCTATTTCACTGTTTTCTACAATTCAAAGCCTTTTTTTTGTTAAACATTGTTCATGTTGACAGCACCCTATAATTAATCACCTGCAGCATAACCAAAATATTTTAGAGGTTGTTCTTTAGAGGACTATCAGTAGCAAATGGGTGAAAATGTCTACATGCCTCTTGGTAATTATGAGCAATATACCTCACATTCTGAGCATCCTCTGCATAGTAGTAGAGAAACTGCTATCCTTACTTCCTGGTAGAAGTAAATTTACAACAGATAAGGTCCTTTGCAAGTATGCTTAGGATTGCACACGTACTGTTTCTTCCTGATACCACTATATTCTTTTGCAAAAAAACAAAGCTTATTTTGCATAATCCATTCACATAGTTTGTTTACTGTTACTTCTAAAAGCCTCTATGCTTATCAGAATGCTTCTACTTTCTTCCCGTTAGAATCTAGATGACTTTTGCAGAAGTTATAGGTTATTTGTCTCATATTCTCTGATCTTTGCCCACATTAGCTGACCAATTTCAAGAACTGCAGTTAAAAAAAATCTGGAAGAAGTCAGTTTGGGACATGCTGCTATGAGCCACCTATGCTTGATTTTGATTCTTGATAGTACTTTATTATCTACCAAAAGTGTGCCAAAATCCTTAATTATTCAATTTGTTTGTGACATTACATTTCAATTTTCATGCAATGCAATTATGTTTGTTTTCCATCTGGAACTCTCCAAATTTCCCAAATCATTCTTCTCTTTTTTCCCCCAGCTAAGCAATGTCTTCAGTACAGTACCAAGAGCACTTTATTTCTAAGAACTCAAATTCATTCTTTTTATTTTTTTAAATCCCCATTTGTTTAATATTGATTTTAGTGGGAGATTCACACATCAGCGTACCACTTTTTAAAGTTTGTACTGACATCCTGTTACTCTTTTAAGACATTAGATCTGTCAAATTTCAAATACATTAGAAAAAAGGCTTTCTGTTTTATAGAAAAATGTAAAATGCTGCAGGCTTATAAAACAATTGATTACTTTTAAGGTAATGGCTTTTTGACTGTCGTCTTAAGTATTCTATAATTAAAGTTATACTCTCAAATGGGAATCAGGAAGTGAATATATTAGAAATTCATTTTCCCCAGGTGATCTGTTGGGATGAACTGCAATTTGTTTTTAGATTAGGTGTGGATTTCAGACCCAATGTCCCCAACCTCTGGACAACCTGGAACCAATGACACAAACTTGGCAGGAAAAAATGGGGGGGGGGGGTATTTGAATTCTCTCTCATTTTCCATTCAGTTTGCTCAGTATGTGTTCCATTCTCTGCCTCCCTATCTCATTAGTTCAGTCTATTTACAGATGACTAGCTGTAACATGCAGATCTTTGACTTACTTAATATGTTATAACTAGTCTATTTTCTCAAGGATGTCGTCATTTTTTTTAAATTACTCCATTCCTTTGTATTATTATACCTATTCCATAACCATCTTGTTTGATACTGCTGGTTACATGAGCAAATAAGTGTCATTTATTTAAAAACTTAATCATGGGGGAAAATGGGTCTTTCATTCTGTCCCTTTGAGATTACAGATGAAGGGACAAAAACAGGTATTAACATGCCAGTATGGAATGCTTGTAAAGATTGAATTGTATATTCATAGACCCAAACAATCAGGTAGAAGGGATGGGAAGGCGGACTTACCAGGGAGTTCTGGCAAGTTCATCCATTATCAGTGACAAGATACTCTTCCATACAATTGAAAGAAATCTTATAAGCCATCCACATATTTCACAGGAAATTGAACAGCTCTTTTGGTTGCAGTCTGTGTTTTCTATCGATCTGATTCTACTGTATTACCTGTTCAGTGTGTCAGACATGTGAAACTTTAAACAGATATTTAGATATTCTTTTAGAAAATGGAGATATACAATTCAATCTTTACATTTAACCAGAAGAGAATGTTTCAGCAGGAGTCCAAAGAAAATGAAAGACATTTTGCAAAATGACCCCAAAAATTCTATCCAGCAATGATTTATTCTCATTAAAACCTACATGTTTATTTTTAAAAATGCACACTGTAACAGCTCTTAAAAATGACAACTGTTTTCCAAATGTTATTTCTACCAAAGGAAATAGTACCAGAAACTTGATCTAGATAGACATTTTCAAAGCATTTATTTAAATTACTAAAGGGAGTGTAGTTCAGAATAGTAGATTCAAGATTTCTTAAATTAGCAAAGTATTGAACCTTTGATCTAAATCTCTGCCTGATATTGAGTTATGGGAGCTGTCCTGTGATGAATGTCACTTCTAAATCTCCGATCCTGTAATGTTACTAAGTCTTTGCTAATTTGGTAGATTATTAAAAATTCAAAGCATCATTTTCTTCAGCAAGAAAAAATATGCCACCATTTCCCTTCCTGTGTTTTGGTCTTAACTTTCTATTGTTGCCAAAAAGTGTGAAATGAACAATGTTAATATAAGGACTAACGTAATTCTCCCCAATTCTGGGTCATGGTGGAGCATGGAATGGCTAGGAATACTACTTATTCATAGTCAGTCTTGGCAAATCCTAACACTGGAGAAAAATTGAATATGGATATTGCTATTATTTCACTTATGAAGCTTGAGATATGAAGTTTCTCCTTTAAAATGAACATTTCTCTGCTCTTAGAAGCTAAGATTCAGGAAATCTGAGGACCCCATGGAATGTATTTCATGGATCATGGGACTGAAGCCAAAATGGATATTTTACATTTTTAATCAGTTGTTATTTTAATTTTAGCTGTCCAAGTACTAATCTCATCTGTTTAATTGTGCTAATGTGATATTTCTTCCAAGTACTGTAAATTCTAGCCTAATACTCTTCTTCAAATTGTAGTAATTCTTTGGATGCAATTTTAAAGAACTCTTGTAATATTTAAATCACTATTGTAAACATATTAAAAATGGACTAATATTCTTAAGATCTTCTTATACATGTCACAGACTCAAAACAGGCACATTATATATATACATGGGAAAACTGAAGACACAGGAACATCTGTTCTGGACTTGTCATTTACTTGACAATTACTTGTGAAATAATCTATGTCTTGTTTTACAAAGCAAGCACATTGACACATACGCTTGTATCCTAAGAGGCTCTGTTGCATCTGGAAAGATCTGTTCACAGAAGATTTTCTTCCTTCTGCCCTTCCACTCTCAGGATAGTTTATAGGACAGAGAGAGACACTGCTCAATATCAGGCATCTGTGAGATTCCACTTTTTGATGATTATGAGAATTTTGCTTCGGTTTTGATGATGAGACCATAAGCTGTTCACCCAATTATATTGTTTATTAAGGTACTTCATTGGTATTTCGTAATGTTTTTTTTCCTCAGAGTAGGCAATAGTTTAACTCCAACGAAATGTCAACTTTTGGAACATCCACCTGGACTTCCGCTGTTTTAACTATTATTTGTAGAAAGAAAGGAGGCACCCAGTGGAGAAGCTGTAAGGGTCTATCTTCTTTCACTGACACTTGAAGCAGGCACAAGGAGAGCAAAGATGCTGATGAGAATGGATCAACCCCTCAAGACGAGTTACTATTTCATAGTCAGGAAGAGCCACAGTGGCAATATTGAGACCCAGCATGCGAGAGATGACTCTTCGGAAATCTGACAGCTGCAAGAGCAAAGGAAAACAAATATGGTAGACTTTATGGCATGTCTTCTTCCAAATCAAAATGCTGGCTTATAGCAATCTACACCTGAAACTCCTCTAGATATTTCTATTATCTGAAAAGATATCAGGAGTGGCCGGCAGATGAGCCTCTTTTAGTGGTTTCACCAACCTTAACTACACAGAACTCACGATGGAGCAAAAATAATTTGTTTGCTTCTCGAGAATTCTCTAAGTTACAGGCACTGAAGTCTAACTAGTGAAACCTAGTCTAAAGAGCCCAGTATGTTTTGTAATTCAGTGGCATATTCTTACCAAACCTAAGGACCTCTGAAGAGGATGCACTACACATTTTGAATCTCTGAGTTTCACAGCAATATATAGGTATTCCTCAATTTCTAGGTTCTATTATATCACTTGACCTAAAATGGACACCTAACATCAAAAATGTCATCAAAAAAAGCACAACAAAGAAAGCTCAAACTGCCCAAGGAGCTGCTGATGCAGTTCTACAGAGGAATTATTGAGTCTGTCATCTGTACCTCTATAATTGTCTGGTTTGGTTCTGCAACCCAACAGGACAGACACAGACTTCAGAGGATAATTAGTACTGCAGAAAAAACAATTGCTACCAACCTGCCTTCAATCAAGGACCTGTATGCTGCACAAGTCAAAAAGAGGGCTGTGAAAATATTTACAGACCCTTCACATCCCGGACATAAACTGTTTCAACTCGTTCCCTCAAAACGACGCTATAGAGCACTGCACACCAGAATAACTAGATACAAGGACAATTTTTCCAGAATGCCACCACTCTGCTAAACAAATAATTCCCTCAACACTGTCCAACTATTTACAAAGTCTGCACTACTTATTAATCTTCTCATCACTCCTTATCACCCACCCCCTCCCACTTGTGACTATATGACTGTAACTTTGTCACTTGTATCCTTACAATCTATATTGACTGTTTCCTAATATGATTTGATTGCTTATTGTACCCTATGACTATCATTAAGTGTTGTACCTTATGATTCTTGATGAATGTATCTTTTCTTTTATGTACATTTAGAGCATTTGTACCAAGACAAATTCCTTGTGTATCCAATCACACATGGCCAATAAAGAATTCTAAATTCTAAAAACTTACAACAGTTCATTTAGTGACCATTCAAAGTTAAAACGGCACTAAAAAAAGTGATTTACGACAATTTTTCACGGTTATGGCCACTGCAGCATGCCCATAGTCACATGATTGAAATTCAGATGCTTGGCAACTTGTGTCCCATGGTCATGTGGTCACCATTTGCAAACTTTTGATCAGCAGGATCAATGTGGAAGCCAGATTCATTTAACAATGATGTTACTAACTTAACAACTGCAATGTTTCACTTAATAGCTGTGGCAAAAAAAGTTGTAAAATGGGTAAACTCACTTAATTGTCTCAGCAACACAAATTTCAGGGTCAATTGTGGTTGTAAGTCAAGAATTATCTGTAGTTGCTGTTTGTTTATTTAGAATTTAGAATTTAGAATTTATTTGATTTGCCAATCACTTACAAGATAATAGGTCTTGTATATACATAGTTGTATATACTATGTATATACATAGTTGTGAATACATGAAATGGGTACATATAAGAAAGGGACAGGGATGGTAGGCATGTTGGTGTGCTTATGCACACCCCCTACAGACCTCTTAGGAAAGGGGTGAGGTCGATAGTAGACAGTCTAAGGTTAAAGTTTTTGGGGTTTGGGGAAGAAACCACAGAGTCAGGTAGAGTATTCCAGACATTGACCACTCTGCTGCTGAAGTCATATTTCCTGCAATCAAGTTTAGTGTGGTTAACCTTGAGTTTGTATCTATTGTGTGCTCTTGTGCTGTTATGGTTGAAGCTGAAGTATTCATTGACAGGTAAGTCATTGCAATGTATAATTTTATATACCATACTTAGATCAGACCAAAGACGGTGTAATTCAAGGTTTTCTAAGTCTAGAATTTCAAGTCTGGTGGCATAAAGTATTCTACAACGAGTAGAGGAGTGGAGAACTCTTCTTGTGAAATATTTCTGGACTTTCTCAACTGTGCTAATATCAGATACATAATGTGGGTTCCAGACTGATGAGCTGTATTCGAGTATTGGTCTAGCAAATGTTTTGTATGCTCTAGTTAGTAGTGTGATATTGCCAGAGAAAAAGCTATGTAGGATTAGGTTAACAACTCTTAATGCCTTTTTGGCTATGTAGTTACAGTGGGCTCTAGCACTTATATCATTAGAGATGAGTATTCCAAGGTCCTTTACAGAGCTTGGATCATCAACAAGGTCTTGACTATTCAGCTTGTATTTTATTTTCTGATTTTTTTTTTTGCCAATATGTAAGACAGAGCATTTATTTGTTGAGATTTGAAGTTGCCATTTGTTTGACCATTCTGATACATAGTCAAGATCTTTTTGAAGGGTAGCAATATTGTCTGTGGTATTGAACAGCTTTACATCTTCAGCGAAGAGAACGCAGTTGCTCTTAATACATATGATCACAGAGGCCATGTATGTAGAGTATGAAGAGGGTTGGTCCTAGAACACTGTCTTGGGGGACACCACTATTGACAGATACAGAATTTGATAGGACACTCCCAATTTTGACCATTTCTGCACCTTCCAATCAATTGCCTGAACTAGTCCTAGCAATTTTCTTGGCAACATTTTGCCCTTGCTTCCTTCTTAAGGCTGAGAGAGAGCTGCTTTGTGCATAAGGTGGAAGTAGAACTCATGGTTTCCAGGTTTCTAGCCTGGTGCCTTAACCACTACATCAAAGTGACTCACATATATACAGTATTTACTCACCTATAAAAAGAAATTATTTTCTCAAAAATGGCTGCCCAAGAGAATAAAAATTAAAAAAAAGCCTAAGTGCATTTCTGAAATCTTTATATTATTATATTTTAGACTTCAATGTCAGTTTTCAGTTTTATATGCTAAAAAGCAGGCAACATACATTCAACAAACCAATCAGTAAATGTTTTGGAACCATTCCTCCTGATATTTTGTTAAAAATAAAAAACTATGGAAGAATATCCGCCAAGAGAAGTACATTCTCCTTCTCCTGTCTGAAGTTGTGGGTACCTGGGTTTAGATTTAACATCTTCATTAAAGTCAGAGAGATGTCAGATAGATAAATAGATACATGTACAATTTAATCTACTTATTAATATAAGAATTAATACAGGAAGGAAGCTGAAAGTAATTGTTTTGTGCCAAACATTGGAGCATATTGTGATTTTTAAAAAAAACAAATCAAAATAGAGGGGCAAATTTAAAGTTCTGTGTAATTTGTATTGGAGTCACATATTTAATATTGCACACCTCACTGCACGATCTGAATTAATCTTGAAATACGTTCAGACCTTTGTGGGTCAGTGTGTTTGAAAGGTCGCATGCCAAATGCTTACAATTATTGTTTGTTCTTTAGTCTTGTGCTATTAAAATAGATGACATTTGATGTAACAGATTGCAATATTTTTGTTTTTGAAAGGAAGGCAAGTTTTGAAAAATAAGTTCATGTGGTATCATGAAGTAAAACTCTACCTATAAATGTTAGAGTTACATTCACACAGATCATCAGGCACGTCTATTCCATAAGTGGGCATTTGTGGCTCGAAGGTCTCATTGGATCATTGTGTGTTGTTTCCAGAAACCCTTTCTCTTGGAAAAGTGTCATAAAGACACCTATCTGTGGGTCTTCCCCTTTAGGATGAGATTTCAAAAATATATCGAGCCAAAATTAGATTGTGCAGAAGTATAATAATAATTGCAAAGTAAGGGATTTAAGAGAAAAACATTCTCCATGCCCTAGGTTTGTTTTTTTGTTTTTGTTTTGCTTAAAATAAAGACTTTTCCAATATAGTCTTGAGACCATTTAACAGAGGTGGAGACAGATACACAGCAGTGATTCTTTGCCAATGAACTTCTAAACAATTTATACTTGCATAAGTCTCCAAACAACAAAACACAGCTGACCCCAAAGAACCATGATGGCAAACCTATGGCACGCGTGCCGGAAGTGGCACACAGAGTCACCTCCACTGGCATGTGAGCCGTCGCCCTAGAGGAGATCTACTGTGCAGGCGCGCACACCACCTGTCCTCCAGCTGATCATAGGGTAGCTGCCGCGTATGTGCAGGGGGCAGGGCACGTGCAGGAGACACATGCTCATGCTCAGAAATGCATGGCGTGCATAGGGGTTGCACACGCATGCACAGAAATGTGAGGCATGTGCGGGGGTCATGTGCGAATGCACAGGGGGTGTGGGAGGTCCGCGTACATTGTCTTATAGGGGCTGGCACACCTGCGCATGCGCGCTTGTGCACACGCACACTTTTGGCACGCGAGGACGGAAAGGTTCGCCATCATTGCTGTTGAGATATTCCCCGTTAGGAGAATGAGTGATCTCAGAGAAACGTAGTGAGAGTGGTGATGAATAACATACAACCAGCACACAGATACACTGAATAGTAAAATGTAGGTTTTACTTCCAGTAAACGGGTAAGCAAAGTCCAACAAACAGTCCAAGTAATACACGGTTAAAGCAGTCAATATTCAGTCCAGGGATAATCCAAAAGCAAAGTCCAGTAATATAAATGAAGTTCAGTAAACATAGTTTGCTAACAGTTGCAAGACTCACAGCAATCCGAGCAGAATGTTGATCAGGCAAAAAGCAATAGGGAAAATGCAAGAAAAACAAACCAGGTTTCTGGCTCCATCTTATGGCCATTGGAGGAACCACACCCAATTACAATTACAGCATTCTCTTAAAGAGACAGTAATAATTGACTATCCTGGTTTATATATTGCCAACCCAACTGTTAGGTGACTATCATTCCTAACAACTGCCAGAGAACAAAGCTGACCCAAAATAAGCTATGACTTGGTCAATAATCAGTAGTGGAAAAGGCCACTGGACTGAAACTTTTTATTGCTGTATCTTAATTAAACCTCTTGAAATATGCTCAAAAACCTGTAGGTGATATTCCAGTCACATCGCTCTATGGTACCTTTGTAATGGGAGAGTCCCATGAAGCTCCACAAAACTTTCTAGTGACCATAATGGTTACACTGCAAATTTCTTTAAGCTTCTGGCACGCTAATGAATCCTATGGATTGCATTAATGCTTTTGGTAATGCAATGGTTCATATTCTTGTCAAGGCAACTGTACATACAGCTTTACTTGTTCCCCAGGTAACTGGCACCACACACTCGCATACATGTGTAGATGAGATTAGATGGGGCTCTTACTCCTTACTGCCTATATTCTCTTCCTTGCTCTTTTCAATTGAAAGAGAACTTATAAAATTACTTCAAAACCCAAGTTGGTACACTTTCTATCAGAATTATTACAATGTGCTCTACATGGAGCTTACAAGTGGTGCGCAATGCCATGCTGTGAATGGATATGAACGTACATAGCACAGTAACACCAACTACTATGATGTATTTGTGAGTTGCATTATTTGCAAGGATTACCTGTCTCTGATAACAGATAATCAGAGTTGGAAAGGACGTTGTAGATCGTCTAGCCCAATTCCCCGCCCAAGTGGGAGACCCTACACCATTTCTGACAAATGGCAGTCCAATCTCTTCTTGAAAGTCTCAAGTGATGTCTCCAATTATTTCTGCCTATCCCTGTCAGATTGGGCATGTTCTGAATCCTTTCTATCAAAGAGGCCTTGCCCTATGGAACAGTTAACCCACTGAGATTCAGGTGGCCCCAACGCTGTCAGTCTTCCGTAGGGCATCAAAGAGCTGGTTCTTCCCTCAAGTATTGGATCAAGATAATTGGTGAGCTTATTTTCAGGGATATGCTTGTGTGGTATATGACTCACCCTGAGTGCAAGGTGTTGTTTTGATTATTCTAGATTATTTATGGTTCCTTTTAAGAGATTGTTACCTGCCCTGTCAGTGAGCAAATATCTAGATTGATTAATGGATAAAGGTGACAAATAACACATAGCCCTTATTGGTGATCTTGGCACATACCTGTTTCTCTCTTTTCATGACTTCTTCAAGAGTTGATTTAAGTGCTGTTGCTTCTGTAGTCACAGACTCCAACAAGTGTTTAGCCTTTTCTTTATTTTCCTTTGCTTCACGTTCTCTAACATGTAGCTCAGACTGGACAGAGGTTAATTGCTTCTCAGCTTTTGTCTTCATCTTTTCCAGTTTCTCTTGAGATTTGCTTAGTTCTTCTATGGTTTTGTCTTGCTCCAGTGCTTTGATCTGAACACAAATTCAAAAAAAGAAAACATGGAAGTGGTGTAAGGGAAACATCATATAAGATGCCAAGAAGTATTTCACTTTTCCCTGAGCCTCATCTACCCAAATAAGGCTCACTTGCAGGAGGAATGCTACACATATTTGAAGTTGTGTCAGGGATGGGCTATCTCCTAAATTTCAGGTTCTTGAAGAAGGCACATTGCTAATCATTTCAAAATAGCTTTCTACTGTGAGGCAATTGAGATGGACAGGCTAGGCATAGTTATTATGAAGTTAAATGCAAATCCATTCACTTTTATTCATACCCCTCTAAATATGGCTTGAATCATGCTATTAGCTTTATTACCCACCTTCAGTTCATTTGTGTCAGCAAGTTTAACTTTCAGATCTGTGTTTGTTTCTCTCGCCAAAGAAAGTTCATTCTGCAATCTGTCTGTTTTCTTTTGTAACTTTCTGAGTGTGAGGTTGGCCTCATCCCTTTCTACTGCCAGGGCTGTGCGCACTTGCTTCTCTTCTTCCAGCTGGACGATCTTCTGACGCAAAAGTTTCACATGCAATTCTTTGTTCTCAAGTTGCTCTTTCTGAGTTTTTACCTACATTTCAAAATTTAAAAAAAACCATGTCACCTGTGATAGTAAATATTCATTTATTTATTTGCTCCATTCAGGGAAATGTGGAGCCTACTTCTCTCTCTTCACTTTGATGGGATTTGAATGAGACTTAAATGAGTATTATTCCAGCCCTAGTTTGGTATTATGATGCTGTAAAAAACGAACCAAGCATTAATAGCTCTGTTATTTAGATGTTTTTCCTACCTTCCTCTGCAGGTTTCGGACTATGATCTTATTGTCAGTCAATGTGTCTTTTTCCAACTTGATCAACTGCTCTGCGCGAGCCAGCACTGCATCCAACCTCATGTCAAATCCAATCTCCACTGCTATTCTGTCCAGGTTCATCTTTTCAGAGAGCTGATCCAGAAACTTAAGATACTTAAGAAAATATGAGGAGAAAGGCATCCAGTTTGCTTAGAACAAAGCTTGCATTCTTAGCCTCTTACAACTGCTTTAACAGAAATAAAGATTTATTAATGCAGTAAAAATGTTACATTTTTATTGCTTCATGTTTTGTTGCCATGTAACTATTAAAGGCATATATTTTCAGACATTTGCAAATCATCTAATATGGCTCAAAGGGATTCCATTTAATCTAACATGTGAAAAATATTTTAATTAATTCATGCTTTCTGAAAGACTTTTATGGCCAAGACTAAACCAACACATGGAAGTCTTCTTTATTCTTTTTTATTACAATAGGATGGACCCCAAAAGGTTCTCTTTTCTTTCCCTGCTCATTCTGTCTCATGATTGTCCACGTCTTCAGATCTTAAAAGAGAACACCCTCTAATAAAACTAGGGCAGGCAGCCCTCCAGAGAATGCCAATATTTAATCTGCATTAAGTACAGCATGCAAGCTATGCCATATTGCAAGAGTTTTTGTTTTTTTAAAGTTCTGAATACAGATATCACAAGTTTTCCAAATTTGTGTCACTTCCTATAAGTCACAACAGGCCTTCCTTTAGCTTCCAGTACATTTCTAGGTACAACTCAAAGTGTTCAAAGTAGCACATTCTTGCTAAGCTCCCAGTATCTTCAAACAACTTTCTCCCATCAGAACCCAGTAAATATACCTCAAGAGGATCTGCTAGTGAAGTTTCACTTTCCTGAAGTAAGGACAGGAGGGCTGAGACCAAAAAATTGTCTTCCTCATGGAAGTTGTGGAATAGTTTCCCTCCAAGGTTAAAGCCTTTGAGGTTTCCAGAAACTGGTCAGAACGGAGCTTTTCTGAAGGCTATTTGGCATTTGTCTTTTAACTATTTAGGTGATATTGTTTTTTGTATATAGTTGTATTGTTTGCATTTTTATGCTGTCAACAGCTGTCAACATCTTTAAGGATTATGGCAGTGAACAGGTAGATATTGACTTGTGACCATATATTGAGAAACCGTTTGAAATTAAAGGGTATTGAATGAATGGACTTACAACCCTGCTCAGTTAAAACCGCTGCAGTGCCTGCACGGTCACATGAACAAAATTTGGTTGCTTGGCAACCCGCCTTTCCTTATGTCCAACTGCAATAATGTGGCCTATCTTTCCCTCATCCTACCCTCTGGGTCCCCACAGACCTTACGCCTGCTTGTCACTCCACTGGGTCCTACCCCACATCCCCACTCTCATCATAGCTCGGTCACTTATATTTTCCATAGACTTCCTTTGCGAAGCAGCCATTCCATTGCACAGTATGTCAACATGGAGGCCCCATAGTGCTATCCTGGAAGTGGGCACCATTTTGGGAGTGGCTACAATGAAAACAATGAGTGACCATAATGTGGCCACTCCAAAATGGTGCCCACTTCCAGGACAGCACCATGTAGCCTCCATACTGTATAGAGAGTATGAGAGAACATTTTGGCTAAAAAATGGCCAGCACCTGTGCTGCTGTTTCTCTGTCCGTTTAAGGCCTCTCCTAGGCCAGAATAGCAACTGTTGGCTATAAAAGCTAAGCAGGGAGGCAGCTGGGACTGAAATATTGCTATAAGGAATAGTAGTTGGAGGAATAGTAGCTGGAGGTGTAGAAGTAGTGGGGAAGCATGGAACAGAGAACAGTTAGTATCAGTTCTACAAGTACCAGCCTGTTAGTGCTTGTGTGGATGTTGTCTAGGACCTGTGTTGTTGGGTTGGCTCTTTGTGTTTTGGAGTCCACCGACTTGGGTCCACATTAAAAAAAATCCATAGCATGGAGGTTGAGGGGCAGAGTGACCCTCTCCCTTTCCTGAATGTTATCTTCACTTGAGCATTTTTGTTGGAAACTGGCAAACAATGCTGGAAACCAGCAAAAACCCAGTATGACTTGTGGTCATGGGACTGTTGAATATCACAACCAGTCATAAAGCTAATCTGCACTACATGCAGTCATGGGGTGGCAGCCCAACTATTTATGTTGGCTGAGGATCTTTATGGGCTGTTAAGGCATTCATTCTATGGTTATTTAACTCTGAATGTTACAATAAAATGACAAAACTGAAAACTGAATGGACATCTCCAGAAAGTCAGCAGGAACTAAACTTGATGAAAGTGGTACATTTAAAAAAAATATTTAAGATACCACAAAACTCTTGTGTTCTACATGGTACAATGGCTCTATCTCTGGAGTTCTTCCATTCTCACTTAGCAAACAAATGGAAAACAGTAAAGGTACTAATGTGTTCTAAAAGACATGAAAAAATAACTCTTCTTAGAGTTATGCATGCACAGGATGGCATACAGTTTGCGAAGTGTGCATGTGTTCTAACCTTTAAGCTTCCTCTGATCCATAGCATCTATGTTTGTATGGAAGAAAATGGCTTGAGGCAATTATTAGAGCTACCCTGTCTCTTGCTGGCACTGTGATATCCTAGGAAGGGGATAAGACACCCAGCTTCCCATAGAGATTTTTCACTGAGTCAGTGCCTACTGGAGAGATGAATGTTCCAAAACTTTCTGTGATGGGTGAGAGTAATGATTCTTGCCAATTGTACCAAGAGCTACATCATGAAACTTTATTACAGACAAGTTTGGACAGTGCATTCAGAACAGGGACATTTCTACCTAACCTACCACAGTGCTCTTCTGTGAGAAGGACAGAAAAATCTGCCTTTGCTGTGCTCCATTAAGACGGCACTCAAATACAGAAATAATAAGGTTTGAGGTAAAAGAGGCAAACTATGCCAAGCTTTTTTTTGCTGGGGTAAAACTCTTTTATCCATACATTTTTATCAACTCAATAAAGATCGTTCATGAGCAATGAAACAATTGCTTCCCTTTCAGTGGGCTTTATTTGCCTCCAATGACTTAGCAGATTCAAACTGGCCACAAAGCAGTGTCATTGTGATCATTATGTGATCACTGTAAAGCTAAAGAAGAAAATTTCAGAAAACAGAATCGAGGAAATGTTGACATACTCAAATGTGGAGTCAGGTTCAGGGATGGGCTGCTGGGGGTTCACAGGGGTTCAGGAGAGCCCCTAGCTAAGATTCTGTGCAGTTCGGAGAACCCCCAAATCCCACTCCTGGTTGGCCTTACCCACTCCTCCCCACACGGCCCATTTTGGATACAGGTAAGTGCAGGCCGCGCACAGAGGATCGGGAATGGCAAAAAACGGGCCTCGCAGAAGTTCAGAGAGCCTCCAGAGCCTGGGAAGGCTGTTTTTGCCCTCCTAGAAGCTCGAAGAAAGACTCCAGAGCCCAGGGAGGGCAACCCCCATCCCGCCATCGCCACACCCACCCAGCAACCAGGCAGAGAACCCTTTGCTAAAATTTTTGAAGCTCCCTGGGCAGGTTTATATGCTGAAGTTAGGAAAATAAGTGCTTATTGATAAGGGTAAGTAAAAGGTTTCTTAAAAACCTCTAATTGAACAAACATTTTATAGCAAGGGTCCTATGAACCCTATGGAATTTCTGTAAGCTTCAATAATATTAGCTGAATAAGACCTAGTTTTGATTCTATTTTTCTCTATCTGGTAAAGAGCTGATTTCTCAGTAACATTTTCATTTAAAATATATTATGTTCCCCTGCTATGTTCTCTATAGTGCTGGCAATTTCCAGGAAAATTTACTTGGAATACCAACCCCCAAACAGATTGCCTCTTGGGATCTAGAACTGGCATTAAAAAATTTAGACCTCTACAAGATCTAAAACACCAATTCATTTCCTTAGGTATTTTCATGAATTGATGCCTATCACACCCCCTAAGACCTCAGTCTTGTAGTACTTTTGAATACACTCCAAGAATCCTGAATGCTTATGTATATGTTTTATGTTCAAATCAGCACCCTGACCATACTGAAAAGTGATTTAACCAACAAAGTTTTCTTATGTGAATATGACTGCACCTATCAGACCATACATTTACTTTAGATAAAATCAGGACTACATGATTAAATTAAGCTTTCTCTACCTTGCCTTATACTAGGTCTGTCAAACTACCGGACCAAGGGCCGGTAGTTTGACTTGCCTTATACTAGGTCTGTCAAACTACCGGACCAAGGGCCGGATGCGTCACGTGCTGGCCACGCCCATGTCTAGTTTAGCGAAGGGTGAAAATGTCCCGATACATCATGTGATGCCGCCATGATGCTGTGAGTTTGACACCCCATCTTATACCCTTCCTATAAACATAAAACATTACTTGTTGTTTCTCAAGTTTCCAAGCATCTCGCATCACATCTCCAGACACCAGCTCTCCTTCTAGGCGCATCAACTGATCATGAAGCATTTCTGATTTATTTTCTGATTTTTTAGCTCTTTGCAAGGCCTCCTGATGCAACATTGTCTGAGTCTCCAGAGTCTCAGTAAGTTGGCTTATTTGGGCTTCAAGCTGGGATACCATCTGGGAAACAAAAGTAAACTCAAATCAGAGACTGAGTATGACACCAATCTGTGGTACCAGTAAATCACCAATTGCAGTAGGGCAATAAAACAATCACTTTCTACTCAACAAAAAGGAAAAACATGAACACTTAATCAGAAGGACTTGATCTAGTTAACATAGTGTAGCATATATGGACTGTGGCTGAATTCACAAAATTCACTAAGCTACAATTTGTCAGTTGAAAAAAAAAACTTCTCCATTGGTTGAATTCATGTAGGACAGAAAGCTATAAATTGCTACAAAAGCTACAAGCTATAAAAAGCTACAATCACGCAATATGCTAAGCCAATCACAAACAAATCAAAATTAGAGCAACTTGTGACGCAGACATTATATTAATATGCCCCTTGTAAATTCAAAAAAATATTCTGCTAATAAAAATGGGTCAATACATACTCACTTAAAGTTTATTGATAAATAATGCTATAAACCTGACAGATTACCACTGTTATAGTAATGCAAGAATATTTTCAGGTATACCAGACTATAAGATCTAATCTATTACCCTAATCTGTTTATATGGAGAATGCCCGAACAAGTCCCTGCACTTTTCTTGGCCAGTTTTGGGAAGAAGTTTTCCATTGCTTCTTTCCTAGGGCTGAGAGAAAGTGATTGGTTCAACTGACCTAAGGAGGGACTAGAACTCACAATGTCCTCTTTTAAAGCCTGATGCCTTAACCAGTACACCAAACTGGTTCTCAGAGCAATATGTATTCTATTATAAATACATCAGGTTATGGAAAAGTGAGATATTAATGCAATGTTAGTTTTTGATGTACAGTGCTCCCCTTGTAATGTCCCATGCTTTCATTTAATTCTTGAAAATTCTATAAGATTCACATAAAACCCTTGCTAGTACCATATCTGTCCACACAACATATATTTGGAAGTATTTGCTCCAAATGACAGATGCAGCCTGCAGGAGGAATAAAGATTGGCAAACACTTTTTTCCCATTGGCATAGTTAGCATAAATTGGCATAAGTACCATCCCTTTTCTGTATATGAGCATGAAAAATCTTTTTTTTTTAATTATTTAAAAAGACACTGCATATAAAAATATAGAGGTTTCCTAAATGGATGAATGAATGATAAGATGATGGGCAGGAAAATAGGATATAAGTCAAGGTGAGAGATGATTCCAAGGTCTACCATCTATAGGAACCTGGAATACATTATAGGTCTCCTAGAGTTTTCCTTCAAAGTTGTTTTGTAAGAAGTCGGTAAGACCATATTCTGATCTATATCCACACCCAGAATCAAGGATGTGGTCTATTAAATAAATTGGCTTGATACCTGCTAAGATATAAGGTAAACATTTACTTTCTATAAAGAGGTGGTATTCAGCCAGTTCTGACAGGTTCTGGAAAACCGGTAGAGGAAATTTTGAGTAGTTTGGAGAACTGGTAAATACCACCTGTGGTTGGCCCCACCCTCATATCTTCACTGCCTCCCGAGTCCCAGCTGATCAGCTGGTCTTTTGTTGCCCTGCAAAGGAGAATGGAGCTGGAAAGCAGTTAGTGGGGTGGGGTGGGAATGGAAATTTTACAGTATCCTTCCCCTGCCACACCCATCAAGCCATGCCCACAAGTCACGCCACACCCACCAAGCCCCATCACGCTCACCAAGCCACACCCACAGAACCGGTAGTAAAAATTGGAATACTATCACTGTTTCTATAGCTATGTAGGGTTGAATCTCAATCAGTTGAAATGTAGTAAAACATTTTAAAATTAAGGTTGACATGCTTGTGATGCCATGGATTTTAAGCCAACAGTAATAAATAAAATCTAATCTACTGTAGAAATAGCCAAAAACAAAATAAATCCCATTACATAAAACCACAGAAACAATAACATCTGTCTTTAAATATGCTTTATTACTTGTATGAACCTTCCATAAATCTCCAAATGGATAAAATGAAAATTATTGGATTCTATTCATAACATTGTTCAAAATTAATTATATTTCTCTGTGGGACTTCATAGCTTTTTGTTGTTGTTGTTGTTCATATTCAGTCCACCGCCCCCTTGAAAGCTGTTAAAGAGTTACCCTGACTAGCAAATGTCCCTTTTTCTGTAGGCTGACCTCATTTTTGCCAGCATTTATGCATGCAGTGTTCACTTTCCCACTAAAAGCTTCAGTATTTCAAATTATAGTATCTCAAACACAGATAGATAATGTTACCCAAGATGAGACCCCAAGAAAAAATGATTTTATGGAGATGTTACAAAATGTATGAACAGCAATTCAGACAAGCAACTGAACAACTGAATAGAAGAACTGGATGGAAACTGAACAGGGAGAGATTTAACCTAGAAATAAGGAGAAATTTTCTGACAGTGAGCACAATCAACCAATGGAACAGCTTGCCCTCGGAAGTTGTGGGAACGCCATCACTGGAAGCTTTCAGGAAGAGACTGGACTGCCATCTGTCAGAAATGGTGTAGCATCTGCTTGAGCTAGGTTGGACTAGATGACCTACAAGGTCCCTTCCAAGTCTGTTAATGTGCACCATAACATTTCTTCAGTAATAAGATTGAAAGGAACTGGAAACAGGTGGCTCATTGTAAGTTAGTTCTGACCAAACAAAGTGAAGTACAAATAATTTAAGACATTGCCCAAGGGAGAATGATTAGCTATAGCACAAACATCAGATTGTACTCTCCTTTTGCAAACAACCAACGAAAATAAATCCTGCGAGATGCTGAAGCATAGCCAGATACATGAAATAATTTAATAACAATAATTTTTATACACAATGATATACATGTATGTGGTGTGGGTGTGTATCTACACACACATCATATGGATATTTCTGTATATTAAAAATTCCATACACGGTTTTACTGAATGCTTTTCTAGATTCAGTAAACCAGTTCTAGCCAAGAGCTTAGTCAATTTGTGAACACATCAAACTAACCATGGAGAACACAATGTTCTTTCCTCCTTAGGAATAATAGCAGACCACGTTCAAGCCCCTTCCGCTGTTGAATAGCAGTCTGAGCTCCTGAGCTTCAAATTCAAGCTCTTCAAAGGCTAAAGTGAACTAAAGTGGACATCATTCCAGAGCAAGGTAAATAGGGCATTCATCTTTTGAAATCTATTCTATGCTAGATTATCCCCCCCCCACCCTTCATTTTTATGAAAAACTGCAATTTCCTTTTGCCTGTTATAGTACTCTTAAACATTTCTGCCAAATGTATTGAGGTTCAAGTGAAGCATTTTGCTCCAGCGTCTCCTTATAGACCCAGACAAATAACCTCATCGTCAATCCTAGCAAGGTGCTCTAGTTTCACTAATGAAGCCCCAAATCCTCTTTCCGTTCTGCTGTTTCTATATCATGATGCCAAATGTCGTGTTATCAGAGTATGTAGACACTATACACTGTAGAGGGATTACATGAGCAGCTTGCTGAATTTGAAAGGTTCCATAAGTTTTATCACCCTTTGCAATCCTAACAGAACTCTTTGTCACAAACTGCAGCGTAATGAAGATATTTGGTACGGTTATTTTTCACCTTTCTGCTGCAGGCTGCTTAAAGCCATTTGGAGAGTAGTGACATAAAAATGTCAGAAATGAAGAGAGAACGCTGAAAGCTTTTACAACATTTTCCCCTTTCCCCTGATCCTGTCCATATGTGCTTGGACTGTAACTTCCAGGATTCTGCTTGGGAACTGTGGGAGTTGAGAGTCCCAAGACAGGCAGCCAGAAACAGGTTGGGGTAAAGTATTTCCTTCTCTTTCTCTTTCTCTCTCTCTCTCTCTCTCTCTCCCAACCATACATGTGTATTTCTCTGCAGTTGTGTATTATCAGGACTATTCAGGAAATAGCTGTGGTATTGCAGCATAGACGATTGAGCCAGCTCATTGCAATAAATCACAGACACAAATGTTTACTAAACATCAAGCACTCAACTTTATATCCTGAAAGTTTAGTGGGCCTTTTTACTGCACTAATAGCTACACTAAGTTTCCTGACCACAAGCTTGTATTATTCAATTGGAAATGTGCTTGTTAAGGAATTTTTTTTTTTTAAAGCATTTTATAGCACATTTGGATTATCCAAAGTTACTTAAACTACAATTAGGTCATCATACAGCAAACCAAGAAATTTAAAAAGTGTCCATGAGCAACCTCTACTGGATTTGTGACATAGTGAACACTCAATGCAGAGGAAACTAGACTGTATACAGGGGCATTTAAGGCATCTTGCAACACTTCTCGACTTACGATCACACGAGTCCAAACTTTCTGTTGCTAAGTGAGACATTTGTTAAGCAAATCTCGCCCCCATTTTATGATTGTTCTTGTAACAGTTGTTAAGTTGTTGTGAAGTGAATCACTGTGGTTGTTAAGTTAGAAACACAGTTGTTACGTGAATCTGGATTTCCCCATTGACTTTGCTTGTCAAGTGGTCTCAAAAGGTGATCACATGACACGGCATCCGTCATAAATATGAGTCAGTTGCCAAGCATTTGAATTTTGATCACGTGACCATGAGGATGCTGCAATGGTCATAAGTCACTTTTTTCAGGGCTGTTGTAACTTCAAATGGTCATTAAATGAACTGTTGTAAATTGAGGACCACCTGTACTAATTTGGTCTGCAAAGAAATATAATTCAAGCAAATGAATATTCATAAAAAGACTGTGTCAACAAATGTGGAGTTGGATTTATTATCTTGCAAGAGATATTTAAATCAGGCCTGTTGTTTGTCTTTGCTACTTACTCATAGGACATTAATGTTCAAGCAGAATGAACATTATAGCGGCCTTTTGAGTTGTAGCCCCAGCACATGTGGCTGTGCTCGATTAAAGCTGTTTATTATACGCCAAAGAGCTTTATTCTCTTTAACCCTTTTTCTTTCCTTCTCTACTTCATATTTTTATCAGTTATATTTTATTCTTACTCTTTTTGTTGAAAGGGAAGGAGGAAAGAAAATGTTGCACACATTTGCATTTGCATACTTCTGACTGTTGGAATGATATAATTTGGTTAGTGTGGAGAATATATACATACATACATACATACATACATACATACATACATACATACATACATATATATATATATACACACACACACACACACCTCATACCACACCACACACACACACACACACAAATATCTATCTATATATCTATCTATCTATATATCTCTATCTATCTATCTATCTATCTATCTATCTATCTATCTATCTATCTATCTATCTATCTTCCTCTCCTTGTACACACTAACCAAATTACATACATACATACATACATACATACATACATACATACAAACATACATAATCAGAGGTGGCATTAGGCAAGTTCTGATCAGTTCTGGAGAACATGTAGCAGAAATTTTGAGTAATTCAGTATCCTTCCCCTGCCATGCCCACCAAGCAACGCCCACAGAACCAGTAGTAAAAAATTTGAATCCCACCACTGATACGTGTGTGTGTGTGAGAGAGAGAGAGAGAGAGAGAGAGACAGAGAGAGAGACAGAGAGAGAGAGACAGAGAGAGAGAGAGAGATGAGAAGCCTGTAGATATTAGTAACCGGGACTGAACAGTATATAATACATAATATACGATCGCCTTTTCATTGCCCTTTGTAATTATTTTAAGTATAGGATTATAGGTATGGGTTTAGGAATTCTCCCCCCCCCCTCCATTTTATTCTCGAAGATTTTATTCTGCTTAGAGTTGGTTCAAAGTGGGCAGGATATAATGTAAAATAAATAAATAAATGTCACTATGTGTTCCTTTTAATAGATTGCAATTTAACAATGTGCTTTTCTTTAAGGGGCTCTGCTTTTTGTGTGTTTTTTTCCTACAATCATTAGATACCAAGCAACTGCTATATAAACTATTACATCAAAATAAAACAATGGTGTGCTTTGTCAGTTTAGAAAAATTGTATCAAAGTTCATTCTATCACCACTTACAAAGAGATAATCCTGTCAACTCATGAATTAATTTAAAAAAAAATTCTGAAGTGAACTAAAATAAAATCCATACACAGGAATAAATTAAGCACACTGAAGAAAAATAAGACAAATTAACATACTCTTTTTTTGCTCTCCTCTCTGTGGCACAACTCTTGAATTTTTTCCACAATGTCTTCCTTGGAGGGAGTCGCTACAATGGGGTTACTCCCCAGTAAAGTCACGATTTGATCTTTGAATTCATTGTGCAGCTTTTTTTCTTCCCTGGCCTGCTCTAGACTAGTTCTCAATTCTGCTTCTTGTTCATTGCAATGGACTTTTAGTTGGCCCAATTCTTCCCAAGCCCGTTGGCTGGCTGCCAATCGGTCTTGGAGGCTTCTGATCTCCTCTTCAAGATTCTGCTTAGCTCCTGAAATGTTGCTTAAATCCTAAAATAAAAACAATACTAATAAGTCAGAGAAAAGAGGAAAACGGTTATTTCACAACACATTTCCAGGAAAATAACAGATACATTGTGCGTTATTACTAAAACTTGCTTACAAGAGATGCATGGAAATCCCTGCATTCTGTGGAGTATCTCCAAAGACACAGGTGCATGGATAGTTTTTTGTTGAAAGAAAATAAACTATGAATCCAAAGAATTAGAACAATCACCTCATTAGGTGCGGTTGAGTAAACCTTTGAAGTCCCGCCATTGACTTTTGCCGTGGTTTTCTTTCAATATAATGTAGACTGGACGCAAATAATTTGATAAATATAAAAAACCTTTTATTTATGGAAGGCCAGTGTAGATCCAACCCATGAATGATTCAGTATCGGTGAAGGAATAGGAGGAACTTTTGATTTATTTCTTGCCAAGCTGAGTAAAATCAATCCACCCAAACCACAAGGCTGAAAGCACTACTTTTTAACCCCTGCTAAAGTCTTCACACCACTTTCATTTCCCAAAGGACATTAATTGGGGCAAATGATCCAATTCCCGCCATTTGTAGAATGTCATCATTCTACATTATACCATGGTGTGATATAATTTGCTTCATTTGTTATACAAATGAATTAGAGCAAATAATTTATCTTAGATTTAACAAACATTCAGGATTATTAGACAACTTTGGATGATCTGTTAAATGAAGGCTTTACTTTGGTGAATTTAATTCACTTAGATGGCTGCCCATCTATCCATAGTTATTCTGGGTAGTTAACAACAGTTAAAAACACAACTGACTACTAAAATAAAATACATAACTGGCAGCAAAATTTTAAAAGAATCAAACTACAATTAACATAACCATTGCACAGGCTCTCACTGACAGATACAGCCAAGATGGGGGTCAATCTGATCCCAGGGTTGAGATGATGTTCCACAGGGCAAGCACAATGACAGGCAGACAGGCTCTCTTCTTGGGTCTCTTCAGATGACATTCCTTAAATGATGATGAGGCCCATGATATGCCTCTTCTGCCAGATTTAATGGTATGGGTAGAAACAATTGGTCAGAAGTACTCTTGCACCTTTATTGGTTCTTCATATGTAACACTGACTATAAACATTATATGTAAAATGCTTAAAATGACTTGTTTAGCTGGTAGCCCACAAGCACTATGGATTAAATTTTATAAAATATATATTGGATTATGGCAGTGGTGGGATTCAAATAATTTAACAACTGGTTCTCTGCCCTAATGATTTCACCAAACTGCTCAGAAAGTTAACAACTAGTTCTCCCAAAGTGGCGTGAACTGGCTGAATCCCATCATTGGATTATGGCTTGTTGAAAAGAAAGCATTGGGAACAATTGTTGTGGAACAGAAACTAGCGACTTTTGATTTGGATTGTTTTGTGTCTGCTGGGGTGTGTGTGTGTGTGTGTTAGGAGATGACTAGTTTCAAAAGCCAAAACGGCATTTGAGCTATTAAAGATCAGAATTATTTATGTAATTATGACCAAGTTAAATGCAGATTTTTTTTTAAAAAAGAAAACCGTTAAATACATAGTTGTCACCATTCAAACCTAGTCTTTCGAAGCCATCACAGCCAATATTATCTGCTTTTCTGCATTTTGGCATGCTTCCATTTAATTTAATTTAATTTCCCTGCTACTTTTCTTGAAGGGATTTGGTAGGAAGGGGAAAATTACCCTAGTGACAAGAATTAAATTACAGTTTTTGTGAAAATTAAGGAAACATTTTCAGATTGCAATATTATTTCAATAAGTCTTTCCCCTCTTTGTCACAGGTGCCGTGCAACATTGCTTCCTCACTCCATAAACCACAGCAACTTATGTTTGAAAACAAAAATGTTCTGTATTGACACCATACCCAATATGATAGGATCCAAGAAAGGGAAGATATGCCATTAATACGAACCAAAGTACCTATCAATTTATATTAATTAAAAACTGAATTATTACAACATTTGAAGGACCTTCAAACAATTGACCGGATCTCAAAGTGGCTTTGAGAAAGGGATGAGAGTATTGTAAGCATACTGCTTATCTCAAGAGAAAGAAAAGAACAATAAAGAGGCAAGGAGCAAATTAAACATCCGTTTGGCTTCTCTTTTTTCCAAAGCATAATCTACAGGTAGCCCTCGACTTAGGACCATTAACTGAGCCCTAAATTTATGTTGCTAAGTGAAATGTTTGCCAAGTGAGTTTTATGGCCCATTTTATGACATTTCTTGCCACAGCTGTTTAAAGTGAGTCGCTGCAGTTGTTAACATGGTTATTAAGTGAGTCTGGCTTCCCCATTGATTTAGCTTGTCAGACGTTCGCAAAAGGGGATCATGTGACCCTAGGACCACTTCAACTGTCATAAATATGAGTCAGTTGCCAAGTGCCCAAATTTTGATCAGGTGGTTATGGGGCTGCTGCAATGGTCATAAGTGTGAAAAATAGTCAAAAGTCACTTTTTTCACTTCAGTTATAACTTTGAACGGTCACTAAATGAACTAAATCAAGGACTACCTGTATTATGATAATACTATGATGAGATGGCAGAATTCACCCTGTATCCATTATTCCCTACATTTTTCTAACTCACTCTTGCCTGCATGGAGAATGTTTCCCCTGTATGCAGGTATTTGTTAAATCTGTACTCCATATTTCTTGTTAGTGCTTAAGGCAACTTCCAAGAGAAATGCCACTCATTTTATTCCCATAACAGCAATGCTGCATGAAGTAGGCAGGTGTCAGGCTCAAAAGACCTGGTCCACATGTGAAAGTCCAATTAAACTGATTTATTGCTACTTATGCCTATGCACAGGAATCTTTTCAACTAATGGTTAGCACTTGTTTGGGATTTGGTAAGGGTCAATGGAATTCAAGAGTGGAAGTGAACTTAATCCACTTGTGACCACATAGGGATTCTAGGCCGCTCCCTCTTTTAACTCTGTCTCAAGATTTTGCTAGTCCTTTTCTTTTAGAAGGGCAGAGAAAGAATAACTGGTCCAAAGTCACATCGAGTTTCCACAATTCTATGAATTTAAACTTGAGGCCAAATACAACTTCTTAACCCCTATTCCTACACGCAGGGACTGTCCTCCTTCCTTTATTGAAGGTTTTGTGGGGGAGGGGGTGTTTCTGAATAAATCCATGCAATGTTAAACTTGTACATTCTTATTCAGATTTCCAGAAGTTCCTTTTGTGTGCTCTCTTCACTCTGTGTCTCCATGAACCTGGATATTTCTGCATCAGATCTAGAAAAGTAGTCCATGCATAGTTGCCAAAATGTAACGTTACTTTAATCAAAATAAAATATAAATATAAAATAAATCTCATAAATGAGCTAAATAAACATTTGAAGTAGAAAGAACATATATGAGAAAGATAGGAACAACCAGATCTTTCTGTACGTAGCTGGGCTGCTTTTATTTTAGAAACAGCAGATTCCATAAAAACAGTATGGTAGATAAACACAAAAAAGTGTCTTGCTCCAATTAAATGGGCCAAATAGAAGCAACTAAACCCCACAGTCACAATATTTTTTGGAGTGGGAGTATATACAGAGAGAGGGGGAGCTTCTAGATTGGGTGTATATGTTAAATAAATAGATCATCTGAAAAATAATTTTGTTTAGAATTAAAATACACCAAGGGAGCTGGTTGGCAATTTAAAAAAAAAAATTGAAATATTTAAGGAAAACAGAGTGATAACAAACAGCCAACATGGATTTAATGACGGTGAACTAAGTATTCTGGAATACACAGGTTTTCTTCTTTGATAAAGCATTACAACATAGTTTTTGGCATTGTAATTGGAAGAGCTTACAGAGGGGAAAGTAATTAAGGAGCAACAGGATAAGAAGATTGAAAGAAATGCCATATGAAGCCGAAGCAGCTTTATGTTTATTGCACAGATAAATGTTTTTTCAAACATTTAAAACTTTGCAAGAAAAAAAAGCTGCAACGCTAATACATCAGACCAACAGGAGAGTTAAACAGAAGTCTTGATTAAAAATGGAAAGTCTTGAGTAAGTGCTCTAATCTAAAGCACCAAAATAATATAAGAATTCTAATTCTATCCATTTTGAAGATGAAGAAATCCTTTTATTAAAAAAAGTTGAGCTATTTGGCCCATAGATCTGAGGACTGCTATATCTTCTTTATTGAACTGATTGTAGAACTATTGAAACAGTCACAAACACTTTGTGATAAAGTCTCACATTTTTTTCTGACTTGGATGCTAAAATTGATAAAAAGCCAATAGAAATGCTACTTGCAATCCTGTGTCTCATCATTAAAGATGTTTTTGGGTATCTGTATGTTCAGATAAAGACAGACTACTTCCAGCTACAAGAGCTATTACTTGTACAATGTTAATTATGTACGAAGTGTGTTACTTGCTTGAAAAGGATAGTCTTCTATCACAGGCTAGCTTTGTTGTTATAAGATGTAGTTGTGATACCAGTCTGCATTTTCAAGCATAATAAAAATGTAAAATTGTCTTTTTAAAGCAAACTTCTAGAAAACAATGTTGTTTGTTTATCCGCTTACATAATGTATAAGAATTCCCAGCTCTTAATTTATGCATCTGGATGGTATGTATCAATAAAAACCAAAAAAAAATCAACCCCCAACAAATGTAAAATCAGTATAACAAATCATAACTGTTTATTCATAGGCAACACTGGAAATAAATATTCCCTAACGCAACAAAACAGGCTCAATTAACATCCCAGCCTGATTAATCTAACACTGTTTACTAAGTCACATCATTTCTGTGCACATAAACATATAGTTTTACCTTATAACAAAACAGAAAGCACAGTTCATCAGCAAGCGAATGACAGTTGTGCAAGGAGAAACTCAAATGTTCAAAACATTTTTATATTAACATCTGTTTAAGTTTCCAGTGCCTCATAAAAGGTTAATGGCAAAAACAAAATAAAACAAAATGTTCATGTTTGTAGTAAAGTCATTGCTGTATTTTCCATTGTGGTTGTATCCATCTGGCATCCAGACACACTTGTCAGACACAATATATGTACAAAACCTATAGTCCAAAAGGCCACCTCCCTCACTTCAAAAGAATTCTTAAGTGCTCCACAGTTCCTGTAAACAGGGGTATCAACTATCTTGATCACTTTTCAGGATTTGTGCTGAAAACCAAAATTAAAGAAGAAAAAGCCTGTTTCACCTCTGCTCTATCTATACAATAGCATCATTCCAAAGCCAACCATCCCTTCTTTCCTTGTGTCTGAAGTATTTTCCTCCCCTCTTTGAATGTTGCCTTCGCAGCCACATTTAAAATGCCTAATAATGGGGCTGGTTAGTATTGTTGCCTATACACATCATAACATGGAAAACTTTGAGGACAGTGGTTGGTATAATACCTGCTATATTTGCCCCTCTCATCCTGTATCACTGACTGGTAGAAAGGTTGGAAGGGTGCATGACGACTCGATGTCGCTAGCTCAACATGCCCAACTGGAGGTGGCCTTCTCACTACTGCCAAGTTCCCTCTCCCAGCTTGGTGATGCCATTTCTTCTCAGGACATGTCAACACTGGAAAGTCGCTGCAGGGTGGTGGATAGGGAGTCGAGTGAGTGGGTGAGCAAGCGCGCGGGCTGTCAGACAGTGGCAGAAGTAGGTTGATTCTGCCCCAAAGGCCAAACTACTCTGCAACTTTCTGGTGTTGACATGTCCTACGAAAAAAATGACAGCACTGAGTTGGCAGAGGGGATTTGGCAGTGGTGAGTAGGCCGCCCCCAGCTGGCCACCTCGAGCTAGCAGCATTGAATAATCCCATTCCAAAATAATCACTGTCCCCAAACCTCTATTTTGGCCAGCCTTGGTGCTTTGCAGGAGATACTGCTTGGAGCCTTTCCTAAAGACCTTTAGAAAGCAACTGTCATGCCCCTGGTAGAGACTGACTCTGAGGGAGAGGAGGAACAGCTGATAGGGAGTGAAAGTATGGCTCTGGAGGTTGTGGAGGAGACTGGGGAAGGGCAGAGACCAGCTGAGCAGTCAGAGGAGGACCCAGGCCCATCCCCTCTCCATCCTAGGGCACACAGGGAGGAGAGGATAAGGGAGAGACATGGTCTACGGGGAAGGAGAGGGCCTTGATCCTCTTCATGGGCTGCAGCTGTGACAACTGGATAAGAGGATGGACATGCGTATGGGCCAGTGCTGGAAACAAAGCGTGGAAATATTTCTAGTTTCTTGTTCCTCTCTGAGTTTGGCATTCTTCCCAGTGTGTGTTCTGATATCTGTGGATGTCTTCAAGCCCTTATCTTGCCTGGTTTGTGTTGCTTTTTACTCTTTATAATTTAAACGGCATTTCCTCCTTCTTGTAACTGCTTGTGTGGGAGTTTTTTGTCTCCAGTCAAGGAGATTTGGAGCTTGGAAGCAAAGTGAAGGAGTAAAAGGGGCTTTGCCTGTTTTTTTGTGACTGTGTTTATTGTGTATCCCATCCTGGGTCATCACAGCAACATTCAGCATTGCAAACTGCCACACTTCAATCCCGTTTTACGTGCTAAGAATTATACAGTGTTATTGATGCCTCAATATTGCTATGGACAGAACTTTTTAAAAACTGGTATAGTATGTGACTCCAACCTTTGGGAAACCCAAAGGTACTTTTTCAAGAGGCAGCCCCGACTTTCTGGTTTAACCAGAAAGTCCCATTGCCTCTTGAAAAAGCACCTATAGAACAACCATGACCTGGATGATTGAGAATCTCCATAAATCTTTGGGGGAGGAGAGTCCTTCAAGGAAATGTCAGCTGCTGTGCATGAAAAGGGTGAGAGGCTACCTTGCAAACTAGTGTTGCCATCAGTTTGGGGTCATAAAGGGAATATCAACCTCCTAGAAGATCCTGGCTACGTTTTTCATAAGGTCAATATTTCCATATGCAAACAACAAAAATTAGAATAGTGAGGCAGTGTCCATGAAATGAATGCACAGACTCTCATCCTTGAGAAAGACAGAACACCGCCTTCACAGCCTACATTTACAGTGCCTGGCAATGGGGCTCGGTGGTGTTGCTGCTTACATACATTATAATATGGAAAGGTTTCAGGGCAGTGGTTTGGATAGGAGGAGGAAAACATGGAGTGAACCACATGGAGTACAGAAGATTGCCATCCTCTGAAGACTCCTCCATAGTACCTATATGTCAGGTTGCTCTGCTGGCACAAGCTGGAAATTATTAATTAATACTAAAACAGTCTTAGTCCAACTGCAGCCTTCTTCAGCAGAAGGCCAACCATGAGATGGAGATATTATTATGAGGATACATCTTCAGCATATGAATATCATACATATGAATGAACCAGGGGTGGGATGCTACCAGTTCTGCCCGGTTCTATAGAACCGGTAGCTCTGAAGAGCAGCAGACACCGAAGTGGTTCTGTGTTTGCTGCTGTTTGGCCCACCTGTCCACCTGGGCTCTTACCTGTCCTTTATTTCCTGCTTTTTCAACCTCAGCTGCTTTGCGCGGCACAGCTGAGGTCGAAAAAGCAGGAAAAAAAGAGGCTTTAAATGCTGCTCGCCTGCGTGCTGCGCTTCTCAGCTGTCTGGGCGGCACGGCTTAAGGTGCAAAACATAGTCACTGAACCAGTAGTAACGTTGTTCGAATCCCACCCCTGGAATGAACCTACTATGTATGATTTTTTTATTTACATTACTTTGATATAAAAATTGCTTCCAACTTCCATTGCTTTTACTGAACAGTTTGGATTTGTAATTTTACAAATTCAACCGCAGAATGAGTTGACAGCATAGGATAAACATTTCAGAAAACTTGGGGGAAACTTTTCATGTGAGTGCCAAATTAAAAAGCCAGTTAGTTTAGACTTCAGCTCCTCAATCCCATGTCACCAAGCACACTGGTTGCATCTGAGGGGAGCTAAAATATAAAATGTCAAGAGGGCATGAATTTGTCTAACTTTGGCTTAAAAACTGTCTACAGGTAATTGTTCCCCAATACTGAAAAGCAGCTATCTGGTGCATAACCCAAAGAAAAGAAAAAATGGAGTTGAATTTGGTCCAAATCAACAATGCTATAGTCTCAATTTGAAGAAGAGGTTCCTGTACATTTCCATACTTACAAAAATGAAAAAAAAAAAAAAAGATAGTTCTGATCTCAAAGCTCTAGTTCTCCTATTCAGAAAACATTTTGGAATACACTTTAATAGCACTAGAAATAGCACTTATAAACCACTTTCTAGTGCTTTACAGCCCTCTCTAAGCGGTTTTACAGAGTCAGAATATTGCCCTCAACAATCTGGGTCCTCATTTTACCGACCTCAGAAGGATGGAAGGTTGAGTCAACCTTGAGCCTGTGGGATTTGAACTGCCAAATTGCAGGCAAGCCGGTAGTCAGGACAAGTAGCCTGCAGTACTGCATTCTAACCACTGTGCCACCGAGGCTCTTGGGAATTCACATCCACTGTTATGCAGACTGAATGCACAAACACCTCATATATAAAGAAAGATCTAAGGTCATAAACACGCACTATAAGACATACATCACTTAGCTTTTCTATGTCTTGAGAGCAAGCTGCTGCCTTTTTTTGCTCCTTGTTCACTTCTGAGACAAGCCTCATGATGGTTTCTCTATTGGCTTTCAGTTCCATCTCATGAATTGTTATGGTTTCTCTGAAGGTATCCATTTGTTCTTTTAGCATGGCATTTTCTTCACGCATTCCACGAATCTGGAAGCACCAAAGTGAGATATGGTGTTCAAATGGGTAATTTAATTGTTGTTGTTTTCAATGTCACTAAATCGATGTTTAAATAGTTTTGCTTTGTCATATTACAGTTGTACCATTAAAAGGGGGGGTTGAAATGGAGCATTTTAGCATTTGCACTGTCCTCTGTGGCTATATATAACCTTGGTAGTAGAATTTAATCTAGACCTCCTCGTATGGAAATGCAGAATTCCCATTAGTTTATAAAATATATTCTTTCCTTGCTATTAGGAACTGGGGAATTATCTACACTAGCATTTATGTTGCTATTGTAAATTTAGTTCATTTTTACACCACATTGTCCAGTCTCCAACCCTCAATATTCCATTTTGTCCTGACTCTTTTTATGACCATTTTTTCATTTTCTATGTTCCAATTGTGCAACTTCCACTATTAGTATGATATCATTCTCACCGGTGGGACTGGTTTTAATGATAAGAAACATTTTTCTCTGGCTTCCAAAGGGGGAAGTACTACAAGCAGGAAATCATAGATTCCCTCTCCACCTCAAGCTATTTGTCAGTGCATATGGACTACAAGTGCACAGCTGTGACTAACCCTCAATCTTTATTGTGAAAAGCCTATATTCCTTGAACAGCTGCTCATATAATTACCAGATCCAAAATAAAGTAAAGCAAAGCAAGATGAGAAGACAGTACTTTGTGTGCACCCTAAGAACACAAAGAATAAACCACCTGGGAACCTTACTTCTACTGTTACAGCCCTACACCGTAGTGTATACCATTTGATTGCCTGATAATGCAACAGAGATAGTCCATTCATTAATATGTTCCCACCAAGGAAAAGAAACTACTTCTGGGGGAGCGAGGATTACAATACCTAAGATACCAAAGGGGTTTTAATGAAGATCTGGTTAGAATTTTCTACTACTTGTAATTAAAACTTGGATAAAATGGTTTAACGTAACAATCAGAGATTAGAAACCAATAGCTGCCTCCCACTGGTAAACAACTACTCTTCTGGCTACTGGTGTATGAGAAATATCTACCAGCAAGTGATAGCTACAAGCTTCATCCCTCTTGCGTGAAGGCCATAAGAATCAAGTGGTCTTCATGCAAGAAGAAGCAAAACTCCATTCCTTCTAAGGAATTTTCTCAGTTTTCTAAGTAGCCTCTTGGGAGTATGCTATTAAGATACATTTTAGGCTAGATAACTGCATAAATATAGTTCATGCTCAAAAGGTAATCTAGATTTTGTCTGGTAGAACAGTAAAAATAGTAGCTGAATTTTTTGATTTGTCATTCCTTGCAGTCTAGATCAAAAGTAGGCATTTAAGTTACACTGAACATGTCATGGGACATCTCAGGAAGCTGAGGTAGGTCTCACAAAATACTGATTTGTTACATCAGCCACAATTTTCTAGGGTAACCCATTGTGTTAAGCTACAAACTCTAGTTTACAAACCACAATGGCTGGTTTTTACAGCATGCTAACCACAAAACCACATTATGGTTTTATGGCATTATGCATGGCCCAGTTATTATCTTCATTTGTCTTATTGCCATAATTATATCCTTCCTTTTTTTAGTACATCTTTGAAACCAAAGCTGCTTGCTAGTTAGTTTTTTTCCCCCAGACTCACTACTTGTAATGGTTTATTTATAATTATAATAGTAATGTTATACCTGGCTAAAGTATTAGTATTTTTATTATAGTATTTTAATTAGTGCTTTATCTGGCATTGCTTTTATTGATTTCCTTACAGCTGTTATACTGAATGTAATCCATTGAAAATGAGAGTCTTAATGTGATGCCTTCTGCCCACTTCATATTTCGTATGATTACAATGTATGAGCTGTGTGGGTTTTTTTCCTGGTTTTAGATTTGTTCAGAAATTATAAAATCTTACTGATGTGTTAAAAGCTTTACTGAATATCCAGGTGGAGAGTAACTATTATTAAATGTTAAGGAGAATGTGTGCAACAGTGGTGAAAAGTTGCCTTTTATTTATTTGTTTTGTTTTATTATTATTAAATATATATACCTGCCATCTCGCTGTTTGGGGCAACTCTAGGCAGCTTGCTTTTAGACTGCCCCTTACTGTCCCTGGTCTGTGGTTTCATCAATCCTGATGATTTTGGATGTCAAGTAACAATAAAACAATAGCTCTATTTGACTTAACAGTCCCTCTCTCTGATGTATTGTCAAATCCAGATAAAAGTAAAGAGTGTTCAGCAGACTCCAAACAATTTCCCCAAAAAGTACAGGTAGTTGAGAAAAAGTTCTGTGGGTCAGCAGAAATTCTGATCTGGGTGGGAGTCTACAGTCAATTTCAAAAGAGATTTCCCCCAAATATGAAGTAAACTAGAGCTACAGATCTTGGCTGCAAAATTCCAGATCACAACATAAATAGGAACAAACAGCTCAGTGCTCCATATTTTTCTGCTGCCATCACATAGCTATTTGGCTTTCTGCAACCAATATCTGGCACAAATCTGAAGATACTTCTGCTCATATTGAAAATTTGAGCTCCTAAGTGCCTTTTACTTGCTTGGTTGAATTTGTGAGCTGCAGCCTTATTTAAAGAAGAAAAAATCTGGTTGCAGTTAACATAAATTGGTTATATCCAGACCAGATTACTATTTAGTTTGAAGAGCTGAAAACAAATTAGAACTGTAGGCTGGTACATAACTCAGAATGCATATGGGAACTATGTAGATTGATCATATAATACCAATTTTGCATTATTTACTACAAGCCTAAATCAAAGTGCAAGTTTTAGTATTTAAAGTCCTGAATCGAATGAGAATGTGTTTTTATTCCCTAGACATATACACACCTGCCCAAATAATAAGAATGGCTTTAATAGTCTGTCAGCTCCATCAGGAAAGGTATTTTACAGGGAGTCCTCGACTTACAACAATCAATCCCCAAAGTTTTGTTGCTAAGCAAGAGAGTTGCTAAATGAACTTTGCCCCATTTTGCGACCTTTGTGGACCTATTTGTTGAGTGAATCACTGCGACTGTTAAGTTAGTAACACAGATGTTAAGTGGATCTGGCTTCCCCGTTGACTTTGTGCATCAGAAGGTCACAAAAGATGATCACATGACCCTGCAATTGTCGTAAATACAAAAATCAATTGCCAAGCACTCCAATTTTATTATGTAATTTTGGGGTTGCTGCAACGGTTGTAATTGTGAAAAACCACCATAAGTCACTTTTTTCAGTGCTGTTGTAACTTTGAATGGTCACTAAATAAACAGCTGTAAGTCGAGGACTACTGGAATTGTTCCCTTGAATTCAGAATGAAGGCGAACAAATCATTTCCAAAAAGAAAGGTTGCTAAGAGGACAAGCAGTTGACAGCTGGCCAGAGGAACAGAGCGGGGAAGGGGGAGAGAAGAGGGGAGGGGAAGGGAGGAGAGGAGAGGGGAGGAGGGGAGGAGAGGAGAGGGGAGGGGAGGGGAGGGGAGGGGAGGGGAGGGGAGAGCTACTGTCATGCCCCTGGTGGAGACCGACTCTGAGGGAGAGGAGGAACAGCCGACAGAGAGTGGAAATGTGGCTCTGGAGGTTGTGGAGGAGGCTGGGGAAGGGCAGAGGCCGACTGAGCAGTCAGAGGAGGACCCAGGCCCATCCCCTCTCCATTCTAAGGCACACAGGGAGGAGAGGATAAGGGAGAGATATGGGCTACGGGCAAGGAGAGGGCTTTGATCCTCTTCATGGGCTGCAGCTGTGATAACTGAATAAGAGTTTGGACCTGCGTACTGGCGAACACTGGAAACAAAACATGTTTTATTTTGGTCTGAAGTTATATTGGTTGGCGTTCTTCCAACAGACTGTGCCTTGTTATCTCCTTGAATTTGGTAAATACTTCTCCTATTCTGTTGTGGAAATTTCGTCATTGTAGTTTGTTTGGTTTTTTTATTTCACCTCTATCTGCTCATTAAGTTCGGACTGTATCGCTTTATTTTGAAGACTATTTTTGAGTATGTTTTATCTCCAACTGAGTATTATTGAACAGTGGGGTCAAGTTGGAGGCATTAAAATACATTTATTTATTTTTGGATTTTGTTACATTTGTATCCTACCCTGGGTCATCCCAGCTACTCTGTCAACATACAATTAAGCATGGAGGAAAAGTTAAGTTGGTATAACTCTTAAAAGAAAAAGATTTCTAAACAATACTATCTGTTCATGAAATTTTATTTTTGAATACAGTTTTATGATCTCTAAGATACTACCCTACCAAGAAAGCAGCAGACAGACAAGCATTATAACATCAAAGCTCAATATACGATCCCTACATTTATTATTGGGGGATAGTGGCAGGCAGCTGTCCCTAGAATAAGCTAAAATTCAGGGATGGGATGCTACCGGTTCTGCCCAGCTCTATAGAACCGGTAGCTCTGAAGAGCAGCAGACACCAAACCGGTTTTGTGTCTGCTGCTGTTTGGCCCAGAGCCCGCCCAGGCTCTTACCTGTCCTTTGTTTCCTGCTTTTTCAACCTCAGCACAGCTGAGATTGAAAAAGCAGGAAAAAAGTGGCTTTTCAAACACTGCGCACCCACGCGCAGTGCTTTTCAGCTGTCCGGGTGACACAGCTTAAGGTTTTTTACAGAGCGCACAGCAAAACAGTCACTGAACCGGTAGTAACACCAGTTGAATCCCACCCCTGGTTAAATTATGCCATATCTATCTGCATTATACATGAGAATTATACATTCTTCCATACCAGAGGTAGACTGCTTAGAGCTTAGCCTCACTTTATATTAACTGCAGCACAAATATGCCCCATCAATTATTTCTGCAGGACCTGTTTTCATGATGCAGACTTTGCTTCATCCCAAGTGCATCCTGGTGGTATGAACTAGCTTCAATTTACCTAAGCCCACTACACCACACTTACAGGAGAGTAATCAGTGCAAAGCTTTTTCCTGCTGGCCGCTGACATGGATGGAAGGGGGCATGAAGCCAAGGGACTCTATTGATTGCTACTCGTAAAGTATAAAGACAAGATCATTCACAAGCTTTACTACTGGGGTAAATTAGAGCTCAGATGTCAGCATAGGAAAGTGCAAATTATGCAGATATATTGTTCTGTTCACCTGAGGATTGCAAGAATGCACATTAACACTGCCAGGACTGTAAAACTCTCTTACCTAATAACATCCTCTCTCTGGCAGTTTTAACCAGCCCCTGAAGATTTCATTTTTATTCTTCCTAGCTTTTTATTATCTTTCTGCTGGCTCCATAGTGTTTTCAGGTTAATACTGCATTTTATTATAACAACATTTATAATATTTTTATAGTAAGGGCCCACATGAGGGCCTACAATATAAACCAGAATTGAAATAGATTTAATTCAAAGTCCTGGAATAAAAATCTGACATCTTATTTAATTCAAAGGGTTCCGCTCATAAAATAGGTGTGTTTAAATGCTTTGCTACTATTTCTGTAGCTTAACTTGAAGAGGCGCATATTTTATTATTGTATAATTTTTAAAAAGAAAACCTTGGAGAGCAGACATTCTGGTGACTCTTCATTTCCTCTTATGCCCAGTTCCAGAAGATGACAAAGTTGTGCGATGAATTCATTTTGTTCTCTGCTGACCTTAGATGCATAGGATTTGCTTTCTTCAGATTTATTCAAATATTTTCTAATTAGGATTCAAACCAAAACAGAAATAATTTTATAGGTAAGAAAAATATGACCCATTATCATTGCTGATATTAACTGTATCACAATACCATTATGTCAGACCAAGAATACATAATTTCATTAGCATATATCGCATAGCATATATCTGGTGCAGATTTAGTTAATCATGTCCACAACTGCGAATACACAAGAAAATAGATAGTAGAATAAGAGCCAGTTTGGTGTAGTGGTTAAAGCATCAGACTAGAAACCAAGAAAGGGACTGTGAGTTTCCAAGAAAACTGGGTAGTTGTCAGGAGTCGAGATCAAATTCACACATAAACACACATACACGCACACACAAAACCAATGTATTTCTCTTTTTTTCTTTTCTAAAAAAAGTTGTGTGCTATTCAAGGCTGATCTTGCTCCTCTATTCTGGTCTGGGGAATCAGAATGGCCTCTCCCCAAAACAGATTCTAGTCAAAATGGATCTGTCTGTTCACAGGACAATGCTGTTTTTAGATTAGGAAATATCTTCCATGGGACTCAGAGAACACCAATAAACTGTAATGAATTTCCTTTCTAAACAAAAATCATAATTATAATAAGAGTGCAAAAATGCTGTACACGCGCAGAAAAATGTCCTTTTCTTAATCTTATGTGATGGATATCCATATAATAAATTATATGTAACTTAGAACAGGATAAGTTTCATTCATATAGTATTTAGTATTAATTAATTAACTGTACTGGCCAGTGGTGCGTTTCAAATATTTTTACCACCGGTTCAGTAGGCGTGGGTTGGTATGCACGCTTTGCATGCATGCACACACTTTGCGCGTGTATGTGCGCGCCAAACATGCACTATACATAGGCAGAGAGGCCTTCTGACTCACCTCCTGCAATCCTGCACTCTCCCTGTCGCTTCAGCAGCTGCCACGCAGCAATCTGCTGTGCCGCGCAAAGCAGCTGCGCTTCAAAATCAAGGAATAAAGGTTAGTATGGGAGCCCGGGGGGGCGGAGGGGCCCAACAGCAGAGCATCGGAGAGAACCAATTGGGTCTCCACTGCTTGTCAATGCTACCGGCTTGGCAAAACTGGGCAGAACCGGTAGAATACCACCACTGGCACTGGCACGGTTGTTATACATACCATCAATAAATAGGATTGAAAAAACAGTAAGGGTTTTTTGAGTGAGAGCCTAAAATCTACAATACTATTTCAGCAACGTCTGCAGGATCTTCTCCCAAATGCAACCCAAATAAAATTATGCTGACCAGTATTATAGAGTTCAAAGAGAGCTGATGATCAAGCCCAGAGGTGGTATTCAGCAGGTTCTGACCAGTTCTGGAGAACCGGGAGTGGAAAGTTTCAGTAGTTTGGAGAACTACTGGCAAATAACCACCTCTGACTGGAGATTTTACAGTATCCTCCCCCTGCCACGCCCACCAAGCCACGCCCACGTAGTAAAAATTTTTGAATCCCACCACTGATCAAGCCTGCCAATTATTAAAATGAGTTAATGAACATAAAGTGCTGCATACATGAACTGTTCCTCTAAGAAAGAACGTTCCCTAATGCCCTACTTTGTGCTTTCACGATGCATTTTTTTCTGTCCATGGAAAAATATGCCCTTCCCCCAACCCATCCTCCATTTCATTCCCTACATTTACCAAGATATTAACGCTGCTTCAGATTTCTGCAATTGAAAATGTCCTGCCCAAATAAGAGCAAAATCTATTATCAAAAACCCACTTATACTGGGCACACTCGTGAGGGTCAGACTGATGAAGGCAGACTGAAGTAGATAAATTTATTGAGTTCTAAGCAGCAACACTGGAATGAGGGAGAAAATTGGCCTAAGAGCCACTTCATCATTATGAAAAATACACTAGTGGAAATTAGCAGAAAGCAGTTCCAACTATGCAACTTATCTAAGAGAAATTTCAGCAGGCTGTCTTTAATCGTTAACAGTTTATGAGATCATGTAGTCATAAGATTTTTAAAAAGTTTCTTCTAAGTGTCAAAAGAGCCCAGCTGAGGTTCCAACTAAGGAATCTATGCATATGCTTTTAATATGGATTAAAAATGCATCTTTTCCCTGCACACTTCAACATTGTATTCAATTTATGTTATTGATGTTCAGACCTAACAAAACCTTGTTCTCCTCTAAGAAAGTTGATGTCTGCAAAAAGCTTATATAAATGATGGTGAACCTTTATTCTTGATGGAGCAAAAAAGCCCAGGACTCCTTTTAGTTGAAGCTAAAACTTTCTCAGAATAAAAGCAGCATTTTTAAAATTTTTGCTGGGCAACCTCTGCTGACATAGCTCTTCAACTTCTAGACCAGGTCGTGTAGAAGATCAGGGGTCCCTAAACTTGGCAACTTTAAGACTTGTGGACTTCAATTCCAAGAATTCTCCAGCCAGCTATGTAGAAGATAAAGGGCCACAATTAAAAATCATCACTGACCACAAAGGAATCAATGATTTGGCAGCTAGTTGAGCAGCTGCAGCTCCAGAGCTGACCGCGAAAATTCCTGGAGGTTTTGGAGGCACTTGGGAGTATGCCTTTTAAGAGGGCAGCAGTGGATCTTTCTTGGTGGTTTGATGGCATTTGGTGGCAAATTTACTGATTTTTTTTTAAGTGTTTATGGGATGCAGTAGAGTACACTAGGATGTAAGGTGGGAAAGATGTGGCCCACAGCCTACTGTAGTCTATTATGCAGAAAGGAGTGGGTGGGTTCATGAATCAACAGATTTTTCCAGAGATCCTTCAGATTCAGATTAACCGAGTTGGAAGGGAGCTTGTAGGTCATCTAGTCCAATCCCCACCCAAGCAGGAGACCCTCCACCATTTCTGACAAATGGCAGTCCAATCTCTTTTTGAAAGCCTCCAGTGATGAAACTCCCACAACTTCCAAAGGCAAGCTGTTCCATTACTTGATAGTTCTCACTGTCAGGAAATGTATCCTTATTTCAAGGTTGAATCTCCCCTTTGTCAGTTTCCATCCATTATTCCTTGCCTGGCCTTCAGATGCCTTGCAAAATAGTTTGATCCCTTCCTCTCTGTAGTAGCCCCTCAGATATTGGAAGACTGATATCATGTCTTCCCTGGTCCTTCTCTTCACTAGACTAGTCAGGCCCAGTTCCTGCAACCGTTCTTCATATGTTTTAGTCTGCAGTCCCCTAATCATCCTGGTTGCTCTTCTCTGCACTTTTTCTAGAATCTCAACATCTTTTTTATAGTGGGGCAACTATAAAATTCAATACTTCAGTAATCCTAACCTTCTCATTCTAGGTATTTTGAAAACTAGAGATACCAGTCCAATTAGATGTCACTAATACATTTGAATTTGTTTTTGTCTGATTTTTTAATTATTAATTTATTACATTTTCAGGCCACTTGACCCCAGTTTACATTTTAAATGTAAAGAATAATGCAACAGACAAAAAAAAAAGATCAAATGCATTCGGAAGAAATAGACACCACACCTGCTCTTCATGACAGTCTGGTTAAAGCAGTTCTTTCAGTGCCTTAATAAGTACAGCTTCTATATTCAGAACAAGATGAAGGACATCCCTCAGTGCTGGTAAATAATGGCTGATGCAGAAGGAAGCCCTCTCTGATCTAGAAGGTGGTCTCAGAATGGAATGAAATAAGCAATCTTTAAAATGGGATGCATGACAACAATGTGTCTAGACTCTTGACTGATGGAAGATTAGGGGGAAAGTTAAATGGTATTGTAAGGCCCTCAGGGGAGAAGAAGAATTGCAACAGACCAGTTGATTTGGTTGGTAAATGCTTGACAGAGCAACAGGAATGACTAGGAGGGAAGTGGATGTGATATCTACACGGACAAGAGACCATCCAAAATCCTGTGGTTTAAATAAACCAAAAGTCCCTCTGGCCTGCTATGGTAGAATAGAATAGAATAGAATAGAATAGAATAGAATAGAATAGAATAGAATAGAATAGAATAGAATAGTTTATTGGCCAAGTGTGATTGGACACACAAGGAATTTGTCTTGGTGTAAATATTCTCAGTATACATAAAGAAGGAACATTCATTAAGAATCAAGAATCATAATGTACAACACTTAATGATAGTCATAGGGTACAATCAACATCAAATCATACTAGGAAACAGAGGATACAAGCAACAAAGTTACAGTCACAAGTGGATGGGTGATAAGGAGTGATGAGAAGATTAACAGTAATAGTAGTGTACACTTTGTAAATAGTTGAACAGTGTTGAGGGAATTATTTGTTTAGCAGAGTGATGGCTTTCGGGAAAAAAACGTTCTTGTGTCTAGTTGTTCTAGTGTGCAGTGCTCTATAGTGTCGTTTTGAGGGAAGGAGTTGAAACAGTTTATGTCCAGGATGTGAGGGGTCTGTAAATATTTTCAGAACCCTCTTTTTGACTTGTGCAGTATACAGGTCCTCAATTGAAGGCAGGTGGGTAGTAATTGTTTTTTCTGTAGTCCTAATTATCCTCTGAAGTCTGTGTCTGTCCTGTTGGGTTGCAGAACCAAACCAGACAGTTATAGAGGTGCAGATGATAAACTCAATAATTCCTCTGTAGAACTGGATCATCAGCTCCTTGGGCACTTTGAGCTTTCTGAGTAGCAGAGATTCAGAAACTCTTCCCTCAAGCAAGAAGAATGTACAGCTGGCTGATGGGTTGAAATTCTCCTTCTTGTTCCTAAGGAAAAGGCTATGTTGATTTGAAAGGTTATCAATACGAGCCTTATTACTAAGTACAAATAATTGGTGAATCTAGGGATCTATCTTCCTGCCTCCAGAGTCGCCCAGCTGAAATAGCCTGGGTAGGTGTGAGACAAAGTTTTCTGCTGAGATGGGTCATAATGGACAAAGTATTCAGGATCATGAAGCCATCAACCTGCTTGTCCTTCACCACAGGAACAGTCTTCTTCTTGTGCCATATTCCTCATCGGACATTGGCGATCATGTTAGTGATCCTATTTTTATCAAATGCCCACTAGAAACATGATAAACCCAGAACAAGAACAGTGCTGCTACAATATGGCTTACATCTGTTGGCAGTTCCATTCTAAGTATTTTCACAAATCCAAGAAGCTGGAATGTCCATACCATGATGTTTTTACAGCTACTAGAACTTCTGGCGCAAGGGCGACAGGGAGAAGAGAAAGTTTATGTAACTGAGGAGGAAAACAGGGAAAGCAACACCCAAACATGTTTGATAGAGAATTTTGAAAGTGTGAGGTTTTCACAATTATGCCATGGGGACAAGGAGGGAGAAAGCACTCCATTCTGGCTGGTTGAAGTTGGAGGGGGAACAAGCACCAAGTATTCCCAGACATTTTTTGAGACAGCAAGAAAGAAATGGAAAGCAAGATGTTGGAGTGTCAAGCCAAAAGCCAGGAGTTCTTACATCAGTTATAAACACAACTGGCTGCTTCAAGGCCACCAAGCATTGTCTCAAGGGTCCATTAATTTATGGGGAGAAAAGAACTAAGGGTTTCAACTTTCATAGATACCAGGGGAACTGGCAAACTGACAGTAGACAATCAAGTATTTTTACTTGGCTCAGCTCTTGTCTGCAGCAATAACTCTCATCTAAATAAGCCGTGTTTGTGAACCATCTGCCAAATCAAGTAGCAGAGATCTGTGATTACTCCAGAAACTTGATTGGAGAAGTCTGGCAGCTGGAAAACAAATTCCAGTGAATGGCCCTTTCCATTTGTATCTTCTACCTAAATTATTTGCAGCTAAATGTGTGCAAAGTCTAGGAGAAAGTTGCTTATTGCTCCATGGACTGCTTTGGCATCATACAGAGTTGTATATCTTAGTGCATTTCAAAACATAAGCAGACGAGGAGCAGAGATTTTGACTATAATTCTTGAATTTCGCCTTGTGCTAGAATTATCCAGATGTTTGATCCCACAAGGAATTAACAGTTTGAAAGAATCTGGACTTGTAATTCTATATTCTGGATGGGAGTACAGCCTCAACAAGCTGTTGCCTCAATGTGCACTATATTCAAAAACTCATTGAAAAGTTTCCATAAAGGAAGAATTTGCTAATCTGGTCTATACTATATGAATGCTAATCTGGTGTGGACTTCGACTTCAAGAATTCCCCAGTCACCGTGGGACAGACTTTACTGTCTGCTGCAGAGGCAGGTGTCATTCCAAAAAATTAATATGCCCTCTGTGGGATTCTCAAGCACACAAATTAATGAGGTGTGAGAAAAGACTGAACCAGTGCAAGGAGGAGTCAGTTACATATTGACCTCAACATAACAATGAGAAAATGGGAGTTTCCTACTCTTCTCAAATCCCTTTTTATTTGCCCCTTCCATCTAGGTTTCTCATGACTGTAAATAGTTCCAAATTTTCCATTTTAAAAACCCTGAGAAGAAGGACAATAGGAGAGTATTCATGATCCAAAGAAGTTAAATAAAGATCTCCAAATCTAAATCTTGTACCTTACATCAGAAATGTAACTAATACTAAACAGGTGCTCATGACACAACATAGGGTGCCTCGAGAAAGACTTTTATATCACAATAAAATGCTTCCTTTCCTCGGTAATGAGATATCTCCCACAGCCATCAGAGAAACAAAGAAAATCCAAATGGTTTTGGGTTTTTGTTTTTATGACCTGGGTTGAAACTCAAGTTTCAGTTTGTTTCATTTAACTAAAATTTCTCTGATTCTGAAGACTTGAGGAGTTACAAATATAAAATACACACAATACTTTCTCGGAAGAAATTTCAAATAGCATTCTACCTACCAACCTCTACAAACACACACACACACACACACACACTTGTATTTCCAATTTATTTTAAAAAATAGAAACACTGAAACTTAGTGCTTAGTTTTTAATAAAAAAGAATTCAACTATTTCAGCCTACCATCCTCACTTAACAATCATAACAAGTACCGTTTTCTTCTGCTCCGTGGCAATTATTTTATATGAAAAGTTAACGTTTTCTGCTGCTCTTACCTGATTTGCTCTTCTTGTTCATGTATTTTCTCCTTTAGCTCCAAGTTCTCCTGGAAAATAGCTTGTGATTTTAGCTCTGCTTGATGTTTGGAAATGGCAATTGTGCCTGATTCCTTCTCAAGTTCTTGGAATTTGTGTTGCATGGAAAAAAGGAGAGAAGACTGGCGAGCATCATTCTCCTTATAGCCCCCAACTTCAGCTTTGAATTCTTGTATAGCTACTTCCTGTGAGGCTATTCTGGATTTAAGATCTAGAATCTATAAATAAAAATAGAAAATAAAATATAACAGGGCTAAAATTATTACTTGACTGTATTCTGCTTGCAAGGACAGATTTAATAGCACTACAATAACATGCATCCCGTGTATTACTCAAGCAACTGAATTTTCCACTTTAAATATTTCATATGTGATTAAAGAGTACAACTATCTGGCTGAATAGATAATACATATTGGAAGAACAAGCAATCTGAACAACTATTTTCTTATAAAAGTAGCTCTTCATATTAGACAGATTCTGATTAGAAACCTCGGTGGAAAAGTAAGTTATATGAGCTATCTTCTTTGTGAATCTACTCAAATCTTTTTCAGGACTCATACTCTCAAGGCTCCCACAAAATCCATGTCCAAAGAAAAGCATATTATGCAGAGGTGGTATTCAGCAGGTTCTGACCAGTTTTAGAAAACCGGCAGTGGAAATTTGGAGTAGTTCGGAAAACCAGCAAATACCTCCTCTGACTGGCCCTGTCCCCATCTATTCTCTGCCTCCTGAGTCCCAGCTGATTGGCTGGGTCTTCTTTTGTTACCCTGCACAGGAGAACGGAGCTGGAAAGCAAGTTAGCAGGGTGTGGAGGGAATGGAATTTTGCAGTAACCTTCCCCCAGGAGTGGGGAGGAAATGGAGATATTACAGTATCTTTCCCCTGGAGTGGGGTGGGAATGGAGATTTTACAGTATTCTTCTCCTGCCATGCCCACCAAGCCACAGTATGCCCACCAAGCCACGCCCACAGAACCGGTAGTAAAAAATGTTTGAATCCTACCACTGATATTAGAACACGTAGGATTTCATTTTTTTCCCCATGGTTGATAGAATTTATTATAACTGGGGAGAGTGAGTTTTTTGTTGGAATGATTCTTTTAATATTTTTTTATTGTTAATCATTAGAAACTTTGGGAATTCATTAAAAAATTCATTAAAAAATTAAGATGGATAAGAATCAGGAAGAGAAAGAAAGCTATTGTTAACTTTTGGGAAATAGGTAAAAACAAATTGTTCTCCACTTTACACCTCTACTTTAATCTCAGTGCAGCTAGCACCACTGCTGAGAAATGTCATCACACCATGGCCAGCCACTCCAGCACCACAATGCAAAACCCCAGCTATCCTATTGCCCTGCACTCCAAAGAGTTTGTCACATTGCATTCTTGTGGTCCTTCAGAAAACATTTGGAAAGCTTCTGAAGTCTTTCAAAGCTTCACAAGAATGGGATGCGCTATTTGGAGAATGGCAGGCGCCACATGAGGCTGTCTTCTCCAGGCCTCACAAGAAAACCACAAAGAGAGACCTTGAGAAGAAACTCTCATGCAGCTGGCAAATGCCTTGCAAAAGGTCAGGTTCAGATTTCTTGGTCAGCAGTGGGAGCAAGTAGACCACAAAGGTCAACTGTGGTGGGAAAGGCCGCAGAATGCAGACGGCCAAATGTGCAAAGGTGATCACATGACTGTAGGGATGCTGCAAAAGCCTTGATGCCGGGACTCTAGTCATAAATTGTTTTTTTCAGTGCATTTGAAACTTCAAATGGTTGCTGAACTAACGGTCATGAGTTGAGAATTACCTCTTATTAGAGTGTCTGGATCAGGGCCAAGAATTAGTGATAAGGATTGTTTGCAGAAAATATAATTAAAATGAATTAAATATATAAATGATTATTATCAAACGAAGTCCAGTTCAGAAGTGGATTGAAAAAGGGAACTTCAAATAAAGATAAAACAAACTCCTTGTATTTCACCACATAAGCAATTAAACATTATTCTGGGCAATAAATGAATATATTATTTACAGAAATCAATAGTGTTGGCAAAAGTGGGAGATTTAAAAGCTTGAAAACAAATGATAAACATTTGCCTTATGTTGAAATGTTACATTTTCTCTTTGAAATTTTGGCAGTTATTAACAGAATGAAATAAAAAAGAGAATTGCTTTTGACTGTCACATTAGTTAAATAAATTAAGAGTCTGGCAAGAACAACTGCATACATAATTCCCAATTAATGACTCATGCAGTATATCTAGGAATTAGTATAATGTTCAATATATTCCCACAAACAAAAATCATACAAACAACAAAAAACCTAGACAATGAACCAACCCTTGGCAACACTTGTTTTTTCAGAAATAGTCTTAAGTTCTCTTAAGAAACTTCAGAACTCTTTTCTTATGCAGTATTTCTTTTGTGGTGATTAGGAATTCACTCCTCAACATGATGGACATATTAATGTGTCCCTCTGTTAGGCTACAGTTCCATGTATCTAGGTATAAGGCTAAGAGAAGTTGTGAAGACATTACTTGCATAAAATTGGGCTGTGGCACAAGAACATTGCAAGGTTTGTCTATCAGAAAAGAACCAAATGGAAGAAGAGTCACTGTTGAAACTGTAATAACTATCCAAACCAGAACAAATATATCTGAAAGTAAGGGCCAGCTCAGATGTCATAATTATATTGCAAAGCTTTTGGTTTAGTTTGAAGGACTGGAAACTTGTTTTAAGCTGATAACTGAGAATGCTGAATTCGTTTCTGTGAATGCTTTAAAATACTGTTTTAATGGCTGCTGCTTAATGTTCCTATACTTTTTTCAGATCGGGATATCTTTCTGTCTAGCCAGAAATCTCAGAAATATTCTAAGTAGAATATTTACTCACACATGTAAACACAAATAATATTAATTTGGTTCTACCCACAAGATTTTGGGATCATCCCATTCATCTTTAAAATCAAACAATCACAGCTGTATATTTTAAAAAATGTATCTGGTGTCCTAAAAAATGATTATTTAGTAAAACCATATAAATAAAACAATCCTGACATGCAACCCTTCTTAAGCTGTATGCCTTTATTAGTAGGAAAACATGTTGGTGGCACCTGCTGAAGCACTTTGTCATTTTCTTTCTTTAAGTACTGGTTATCTACCAAAGAAAGAGCCATTGAAAATCTGCCATTGGAAGAGGCTTATGGTAGACATTTATTTATTAAATATATATGCCCATCTCACCATTGAAGCAGTTTATAAAAGATATATAAGAAGCAAAGAAGGGAAAGGAACTATAAACTTCACAGATCAGGAACTTGCAAAATATTTCTGAGTGTTACACAAGTAAAATTCAAACTCTTATGAAAAGGAGGAAATCAGTGGACTATTATGATAGAGGAACAAGCAGTAGCTGTTCCACTCTGGTCTATGCTGACTCCACGTGGAATGCGTCCAATTTTGGGAACTGCAACATCTAAAAGGGTTATGAACAAACTGGAACAGGTTTAGAAAGGAGCAACCAAGATGGTGAAGGAATTGAAAACCCATTCCTGTGGAACTGGACTTTTTTTTTTTTTTAGCCTGCAGAACAGGACAAGGGGAGAGAAGAAAAGTCTTCCAATATCTAAAAGGCTGTCACATAAAAAGAGGAGGATAGATCTATAACCAATGGTTTAAGACTATAAGAGAAGCAGATCCGGGTTGGTTCCTAAGGACTTCCTGACACTAAGAAATTGTGGAATAGATTGCTTCATGAAGTGGTACAACCCCTTTCATTGGAGAGGGGTGGATAGAGAAAGGCTGAACAGTCACCTGCCCAAAAATATTTTAAAATATCCTGCACCAAGCAGGGGAATGGATTAATTGACCTCTTGAATCCTCACAAATCTATGATTCTAGAATACCTGACTGAAAATTTGAAAGTGTTAAAAAAAACTTCTAAACATACCGTAGGCGGGATGCAATAGCTAAAATGAATAAGCACTGTACCAAAGAAGAGAGCTTTAATTAAGCATTTAATGGTACGTACCATGCCATAAACATACTCTGTTATTTACAAGTATTTTCATGTGGGGGGAAAACTTGTGTTTCAAAACATACCTCTGCTTGAGCACATTCATACTTCACTAGGAGTGCGGCAAGCTCACTGCTGGCTGTTTCTGCTGCATTCCGATAATGGACTAGCTGTTCTCGAGTGTCAGGAACATCCGGTAGCAAATAATTATGAGTTCTCTGCTTTACAAAAAAAAAAAAAAAGGGTTAATGGCAAACAATCAGAATTCTTCTTCTTTTACTGCTTTGCTCAGTTCTTTAAAAAGGGATTGTTTTAAATCAGTTTAGTTTTAAATTTGGATAACTTTAAACCCAATCTTCATTCCAGTCTGGATGGGGAATGGAAACTGCCTTGGAAGAAAACTTGCACAAGACAATGGAGTGCAATGGATTTAATTTCCTTGGATGTTTATTAACTTTTATATTCTTGACTAATATTTTTTTCCAATCGTTCTACAGTGGGATGGCCCTGGTTCTCATCTGTACTAGAGTCCACATTGTATGGAAGACTTCTGTTTTCCTCATGGCCAATAAAATGTGAGATACTTCAGGAACCCAGCACTGAAATCTATATGAACCTCTGGGACACTACCTGGAGCTGTTGATCCGTGGTTAGGGCACACAATCTCTTTTTCCTTCAAGTACTCTCATACAGATGGTAGAAAACTTGAGTAGGTGTCTGAAGACAAACAAACTGAAACTTTCTACAGAAAAGACTGGGATACTATAAATAAGGTAAGCTGAGAGGTAAGAATTTCCCGCTTCATTTCCCAGCTGAGTAGAGATTTGAGCCCAAATCTCATCAGTCCTGGGCCAACATTAGCAATCTCTGATTCTTCCAACCGCTGCATCCAACATTTGAAAATAGATAAACATAAAAGGAAGTCATCTATAATCTAGCTAAAACTATTGTTACTTCTTCACTTATCACTTTGCATAGTTTTTAAACACTGAAGAAATTACCACTGCTTATGCATCCATCCCAAATGATGCTTCATTGGTTTAATTGTGGAGATTAGTTCTTACACTGCTGACATGGATGTCAGTTCTCAAAGATGGGATCAGATGGAGCCCCCAAAAGATGGCTGTGCTGTACTCTCTGAAGAACTGGGCTAGAGTTTGCTTTCTTAAATATCGTCTATACACATTTGCCTTATTTGAAAGTATTCCCTTGAATTATTATTAACTTGTTCTTTCTTTCTAGTATTATTAATCAGAATTCTTGTTCACTATTTTCAATATTGACTGCAAGAGAGGAAGTTTGATTAGACTACAGCTTAATGTTTGATATTCTTCAGAAGTGAATATGTCAACATTCACAGCTCTGGTAATCACTAAGTTGGAAGAATTATTTTAGAGCAATATATAAAACGTATGTTCCAATCAGAATTGTATAGCCTGCTTCTGAGCTTTATTTCTTATTACCATTACTTATATTAGGGCTATTCAATGCTTCAGATCTGAAGGGGAAAAGATGTTCTGAGGTGTACAGAGAAGCTTATGGAGAACCTGACAACAATTCATTAGAGTAGTTGCATCTTTTTTTTTCTTTGAATCAGAAATACTGCATCAATCTAATTTAAATGACTGCCCTGATTCTATGAGTGAGTCACAAATCAAATGCAACATAAAACTAAAACACAGATTATTATTGCTGCTTTGATTATTTATGACTGTTCAACAGTTATTAAGTGAAAAGAAATATATGCTTTATTTTTTCAACTGCAATGCAACATATGGAAGTTAGCTTATACTTCAAAATACGCAACATATGTGCTCGGACTGATCTTTTTTATACTGATTGCAATCAGGGTTTTGGCTAGTATTTCAATGTGCGTACTGTTCTCCCACTTTACTCTTCAGTGTCAAAATCCCAAATATTGTTTCTATTCTGAGAACAGCTGGCAGCACTTATCCCAGATAGTCCAATTATCTTAAATGAAGCAAGGATTTATGAAAAGAGGAAAGTGAGAAGAATCAACATTGTGTCTTCTAAATGAGTTTTTAACATGATGTCTGCCCAGCTGTTACACTGTCTATTTGCCTAACATTTAGCTTTAAATGTTTTCAGAGGAGAATTTGATTTATTTATTCATTTAACCTTAACAAGAAAGCATACATAGTGCAACTCTGACTGAATGCAGAGAGATGGGGTTGGGGAGGATTCATCTTTAAGTGCTCTTCAAATTGTACAAAAACTTCAGCACAAGGCTGGGAATTTAACTTTTCGCTATAATATTTGTTGTTCCTGAGTTGGGAACCCAGCTTTTTAAAGATCCTAGTGGTAGAAGTAGGAAAGTTAGTAGCATCACCACCTCCATAGCCAGCATTCATTGAGGCAATTAGCCTTTTAGTCAGCCAAAATGCAATGCTAGTTTTTCCTGACAAGGATAGGTTGTACAAATGTTACTGAATAGACATTGCTTGAATTTTGATTGGAATGGGTTTTTAGGAAGAAGCATTGAAGAAATAGTTTCAATGCCATTCAATTCAATTCAATACCTTTAGATGTATAAATCTTTCAGGTAACACAAAGCTGTGATTACCATTTCCCTGACTCTTCCCTAATTACAGGAAACTAGTCATATTGTTGAGGGCCAAAGAGGAAAGAGTACTGTTGTAACAAGTACACCCATTCACATGTAAACTATCTAAGAAGTGTGGTTTTGTTTGAAAGAGTTTCTATCCATTATAGGAAGGAATTTAAATCAAATTTCAGTTCTGTTCTTAATTCATTCAAACCACTGTTTGAAACACATGCTTAATATATTGTTCAATACTCTGCCTTTGTTTCCATCTTGTTCTATTGTTTTTTAAGGCAGGATAGAAGATTGTATTAGAAGCATAACCCCAATCTCTCCTTTGGTTGGTCATTGTGCCACCTGCTGTTTAAAGTATTCAGAATCTCTGATAATTCCTTCACTATAAATAAAAATCCCCAATCGTTTTAAAACCGCATGAAAAAGGAAAGTAACAGAAAAAATATATATCACTAAATATGCATATTTTTAAAATGTACATCAAACAAATTTTGTTTAAACAATATGCTAAAGCTTTAGAAAATGATATATCTGAGAATATTTAATGCTTGTATAGCATTGAAAGTTTTAATTTTTAAAAGAAACTTTTAAATTATCAGTATAATTTGTAATGCGATTTTATTCTAGATCTATGCATTTAGTTATGATTTAATGAATAAAATCACTACCATTACTGCTATAATATGTGCTGATGAAGGTAAGCCTGTATCAGTGCTATATGTATTACTGTTCTTTTTTTTTTCTAAAGAAATATAAATTCTTTAGAATAGGTGTCCCCAATCCCCCAAGCCCGCTTGGACCTGGGCCACAGAAGCTGTGGATGAGCATGTGCAACTTTTACAAATGGAACTGCATGCATGGGTGCTTGCTCACCACTCAAGCTGAACCATCTCCTCCCACCCACCCACCAGTCAGCCAAGCTGGAAAGGTTAGAGAACTCTGCTTCAGAAATTTGGTTCACATAGTTTTTCATAACACATCCATTTTGCATACAGCTTTAAATCTTCCCTAATACTTCTTTACCCACTGTGCTTAATATGTCCCTTTTGTACTCTTTAAAATATAGTTCCCTTCCACTTCACCTCCTAATATAGATTTGAACAACATTTTTGAGCCAACAACAAAACTATGGTTTAGGCTGAAACAAAGTCTGTTTTGGTAGATCATTTACTATTTTAAAAAAAAATATGGTCCACTAGAGTTTTTAAGGACCATCACACAAGCCAAACCATAATAGCAAAAGACAACTTGGTACATGGGTCCTTTTGAGATGGGGCACTTTTCCTTTTGCTGGATATGACATCTTTTAAATAAGCAAAAACATTATTGAATTTAATGATCCAGATCTTGCAAGGTTATCAGATCAAATGGGATATTGAGATTCCCATCTGAATTTTTAAGACTTTGGACAAGAACTCTAAAATCCTGTGAAAAGTTGGCAATCAATTGAGATTCTGGCCATATAAAAAATATCTTTGTGCCCAGATTTTATTTTAATGTATATGGCCACCCATCTCAGAAACTGGCTTTAGACTTTAGAGATGATAATCTATGGTAGTTTGACCGCAGACTACAAGTGGTCTCTGGATCATAAGGAATCAATAAAGAAAAGAATTCTATGTTTTTCTTTCGCATTCTTTCCCAAAAGTGAGCTTCAAGATATGTTTGGGGACATTTACACATAATCATCAACGTACAACCAAACTGAGCCCAAAATTTGTTACTAAGCAAAACCATTGTTAAGTGAGTTTTGCCACATTTTATGACCTTTCTTGCCAAAATTATTAAGTGAATCACTGCAATTGTTAAGTTAGAGACATGATTGTTAAGTGGGTCAGGCTTCCCCATTGATATTGCTTATCAGAAGGTCGCAAAGGGTGATTGTGTTATTGCAACTATCGTAAATATGAGTCAGTTGCCAAGCATCTGAATTTTAATCATGCAATCGTGGGCATGCTACAACAGGGATAAATGTGAAAAATGGTCATAAGTCACTTTTTCACTGTCACTGTAACTTGGAATGGTCATGAAATGAATTGTTGTAAGTTGAGGGTTAGAAATGATTCCAGGATGTTTGGGGTTTTTTTGGTTTTGGTTCCTATGCCTTGAAGAGTCTTACAATAAACAATCATACAGTCCTTTGTTTTGATGGCAGTGCTGATAATAAGGTAATGTTTAGTTGCTTCTGAAGGCATCACGCCAGATAATACAATTCCAAAAAGCAAGATTTTTTTTTCAAAAATAAGAAATGTTATTTCAATTAATGAGATTCCTTCCATGTTTAGCCCTAGACAAAATCTTCTTTGCTGAATGTTTTTCTTTTTTGAAGAACAAAAGTCAATGAATGAAAACAGTATATGGTGTGTAGGGACAGAAAGCTATGGAGAGATAAAATGAATGTGGTTAGGATAAACCAGATTTAACCATATTTCATTTTCTTACCTCATGCCTTCAATTTCTCCAAGTTAATATTTGTTATTCCTTTTCTGCATTTTGCGTAATATTGCTTATCACAAATGAGAATACTTTGTTGGATGCAAATTGAGTTTCTGTTTAACATTCTGTTAAAACTTAAAAGTGCACTGAGGAAATTAAATAAATTTACATTGGTGTACCTCAACCTCAGCAAGTTGAAACTGGGTGGACTTCAACCCAGAATTCTCCAGCCATCATTCTGAATTCCACACAGCTTCAAGTTGCAGAGCTGAGAAACACTGAGTTATATTGTTGGGGTGATGGATGAAACAGCCAGCATGTTTTCCCCCCAAAAAACTGCAGGCCATCATCTAAGCATTACCTAGTCTTATAAACATTATCCATATTAACTGCTTTATTGTACAACTTTCAATGCCAAAATTACTAATCGTCTTCCACAACATTCCTCCATAGGCAATTAGGAATTCTATGCTGAGCCTGTGGCACCATGTTATAAGCTAAGTCGCATATAATCAGTGGGAGTTGTTCAATGCCTTCATAAGCTGAAATAAGTTTATTAATAAATAAACACATTTCTATATCTAGTATACTATTTTTAAAATACGGAAGTTACCACTTTTATTATTAACATTCAACACGTTCTCAATGTACTTTTTTCCTATAAAAATAGAGAAAAATGCAACTTTTCAACTATGTTGACTATTCCTACCCTCACTTTTTTTCAGATCTATATAGAAGTTGTATTTGCAAGTAGTGGATGCATTATCCTACATTTAACATCCTAATTTTGGGGCCCTGACCTGGAAGGATCCCATGAGAAAGCTATGCAAAAATCTTCCTCTGTTTCTCTGAACTTTAGATCAAAGCATGAGTGAGGGAAAGATAAAGAGCAGAAAACCAGAAATCTTAGATAAATGTACTCCCTTTGCTATGTTTAATAAGAAACAGTCCTTGAATGCTGAAAGATAAAACTGCACCGACATATAATTGAAACTATAATTGTTAGGGCATTATGCAAAGTATCACAGCTGTTGAAAAAGTGTCCTATGAAGTAAATGTTTAACCTAGAAGTATTGATGAACAATGAAACATTAAGGAACAATGTAGGTAATTTCATTATTTCCAATACTTTCATTAGAACAGCTTTCCCCAGCCTTGTGTTGCCCGATACTTTGGACCACATCTCCCAGAAATCCTCAATCAGTATGTCCAAAGGACCCGTGGCTGGAGAGCACAGAATTTGGGATTGCCATTATTATCTAAATTATTGAAACTTAAATGAAGCAAATTATACTAAAAAGTAACTGATCAGCTTCCTTGTTCTATGGAGATTCTCCATTATCCAGGTCATAGCTGTTCGAACGGTGCTTTTTTAAAAGACAGTTGAACTTTCTTTGTTTTTTCTTTGAAAGTATTTCAGTTCTCATCCAAGAAGCTTCTTCATTTCAAAACTGAAAAAGCTTCTTGGATGAGAAGTGAAATGTTTTCAAAGAAAAAAAAAAACCCAAGAAAGTCTAGTTGCCTTTTGGAAAAGCACGTTTGGGACAGCTTCCTCATTCCTTCTTATGGATGGATAATACAGTGGCCAGGCCCTAACCTAGAAGTACAGATGCTAGGGCCATGCTCGGCCTCTGAGTGCCCTGGATTTAGTTCACAGACTTCCAAAATTGATTATGATAATCTTTTTAATATGACAAGGAAAAATAAAATGATTTGAGAATACTAGTAACAAAGAGCTAGTTGGTTCACTGGTTAAGGCACTATGCCAGAAACCAGCAAACTGTGAGTTCTAGTCTTGGCTTAAGCATGAAAGCCAGCTGAATGACTTTGGGCCAGTCACTTTTTCTCAGCCCAATTCATGTCACAGGATTGCTGTTGTGGGAAAAATAGGAGGAGAAAGGAGAATTAAGATTGCTTGCCACCTTATAAAGTAATAAAGGAGGGATAAGTGAATACATAAATAAAACAAAACTTTTTATTTTAAATATTGTATAAATGCTGCATGCTTCCCAGAGTCATATAATGGAGTTGAGCAGCTTATAAATTTAATACACTTAAATTCCTCACATAGAAACTGATACAATCTGGAGGTGCAATATAAAACTTGTAGTATGTAAATCTTTACAATAATAATAAATATATAAGTTGCAAATGCTAAAGGTTTTCTTATTATCTCAAAGCTATGTTTGGATGGGACCAATTATTTCAAATACTACATTACTATTTGCCAGCAATAGAGTCCAACCACGCTTTATATATATTTTAGAATATAACTGATATTTTCATTGACTTCCCACTCATTTTGTAGTTGTTGGCTGCTGGATACCTTAAATAACATAAACTGGTTTTTGACTGAAATAAACCTTGATATCTTGCCCACCCTCCAAAGTCTTTCAATGTAGAAACTGATTTATTATTGGGCAACTTCATTTTTTAAGTATGTATTTTTTATTTGAAATACATATATGACATGATTGTACATACTAACATTTAAAATTAACATGAAGCATATAGTTTTTATTTCTTGATATAATGCCAGGAATTTCTGGAAAAAAATTCTGAGTCTACAGATTTAAGTTTGGGGAATATTTTTAGATCTGAGTAACATTATTTTCCGGGGAGCTGCCAATACTGACAAACTTCTTGAGCCATGAGATGATTAAGAAAAGATCAAAAAGTTCAACAAATCAAAGAAAGCTAAGACTAACTATTCCTTAAGGTTGGAAGGGATTGGGGAAAATTCTTATAGGTTTGGCAAGGCATAAGTAATCATAAAGTGTACACAGGTTTCTTCCCAAGAAAGAGGAATGTGGATGGAAGACTTAAAAGTCCCATTAAAATGTCTCATGATTTACAATTTGTAAATTGGTAAAATACAGCCTGGCATTGCAACACCTTCCATAGACTTCAAAGAAGAAAAAAAATCATGCTCTTGTATTGAATCCAGTGCAACACTGAACTAGCTTTATGAATATTTATTGTCATAGAGCAGTGGACCAAATTAGATAATTATCACTATATGTGAAAATATTCTCCCTCTGAATCCATTTATTGGCTAAAGCAGGCTTCTTAATATGGTTACCCTTCTAATGTGTCAGACTACAACTCCTCTGATCCACTAGTCATCATGGATAATTGGATGATGGAACTTAGGTTCAACACAACATGTTCAACGTAACTCTTTTTTCCAGGCACACATTACCCAGAGAAGCCTCTAAGCTAGGCATGAATTCTAATATTAACTAGATCTCAACTTTTTTTATTCTATTGAAGAATTTCAGTACGTAAGACATCCCTGTATTCTGCTGAATGGTGTAGCTTTTTGTAAAAGCCTTTTCATGTAACCATGTTCTATCATTCTGACATGATTGATTAGCGCTACTTGTGTCTGTAGCAGTTAAGATCTATCATTAAGAGATAATTGTCTAATGGTAAAAATTATAAACTAAGTCGGACTTTGATGCAATGCTTACTATCACCAGAAGTTTTCTTTTTTAAAAAACAACTATACTGTACCTATCTTCTTAGCCCCCTAAAATCTGGGAAATAAGCCCTGTGCTACTTTGTATCTCAACAAAAATGTGGGATATACATGTTTCAAACAGATTCACGCCTCAGATTCATGTTTTCCCCTCTCCAGTTTCAAAAAAAGGGTAAGGAGGAAAAAGGGACACCAGCTCGATTCCAGGCTTCTGAGTGGCAAATGAAAATCCAGAACTTGTGGTTTTTTGGGGGAGGGGGGGCTGGGGTGAGGGGAGAGAGATCAAGACGGTGTTGGGGGCAATCTGCTGACTCCGCAAACCGCTGTAAAAGCGCTGTGAAGCGGTATACACGTCCTAAGTACTATTGCTACTGAGCAGCCTTGCGCTGCTCGATGCAATACAATGGCTACACAAGGAAGAATTACCAGTGGCGGTTTCGGCAACCCCGAATGAATATTAGAAAAATCTCCATTCGGCCAAACCGCATGGCAGATGTTTGCTGAAGATTCTCAGTCATCCACGTAGAGCTGTCGGGAAGTTGAATGGACTTCTTGTTTTTTTTTCTCATGGGTTCGAAACGTTTCGCTGCTTATTTCGAACCCACAAGAAAAGAAGTCCAGTCGCCCCCGGCTCGACTTCCAGGCACTCTGCAGATGTTATAGGGAATGCAAGCCTGAGGAGCATACCTCCGCTTCGGAAGAGGCTGAGACGCTGGCGGGCGAGCGCAGCAACGGTGCGTTGCTGGTCACGTCGATGAGCCTGGAGCAGGCAGAGCTCGCACGGGAACTGCCAGCGCTTCTCATGCTCCCGCGGTCCGACAGCTGCTTCGCTTCGGCGTTCGGACGACCCGCGGAATAACCCAACCCGGGCGCGTCCCTAAGAGCCAGGCTCGTTTGGCTACCTGGGTTTCTATGTCAACGGCCCCGCGGATACACAGCTGGGGCTGTCGATTGAGAACCCGCCCTTCTCGGTGATTCTCGCGAGACGCGTTGGAAAGAGCGCGATCCTGTACTTTGGTTTTATTTTGGTATCTTAAAAGAGAGTTTTCCCTTCCATCCACCTTTGGAAAATATTCCTGCGTCTCGTCGTTCGTAGGGCCGTCGGTGTCTCAAATGCGACTCGGGGAGGCTAAGAGCAGATTAAAAATTATGACATAAACAAAACTTAAAAGACATATAATGGAAAGGGAAGGTTTCCTTAGGAAACCGGGGGAAAATGATCAGGAATAGTTTTTGCTATTCAAAAGCTATATTTTAAAAAGTATATTTTTATCCTAGGCATTCTAAATAATAATTTAATTGGTTTTTGCTGACAAGGTTTATTTTTACACCTTAAACGAATTGTCTACTTTTAAACTGTTGGAAGTTAAAACCCACCCCTCTCCTAGAAAAATGAAACATTCTAAGAAATAATAAAAAGGCAGAATATTTCCCCTAAAAGAAGTAGAAACTCACAAGCAGAAATTCACCTCAGAAGCAGAACTCACCCCGCACCTTTGTTAATGGGTAGGCCATTAAAGCCTGGGACAGAACATTTTACATAACAAAGATCTCCAGGTAGAGCTATAGGAATTGCCAAAAGCCCTTTCATTACATCATCATCCAGCAAGGCACAACCAAGCCTGGGACTCAGGACAGCCTTCAGAGTTGCCCCTGCATGGCCCCATGGGAGTCTGACAACCAATCAGAATACAAGCTCAAATTCAAATCCCAACAGCGGGTATAAAACCAGACATTTTCAGTCCTCCTACTCCTTGATCTCATCCTTCATCTTGAAACGTGATCATCCTTCCTTCTGTTGAAAGAAATATCCTTCTGGGTTCAGTTCCAAGTGGGGAAAAAGACACTGGAAACATGGAGGCTGCTTGGAAGGTTTAATGGTTACAGGGCCACGGCTTCAAGGTAAGAAGGGAAGGGGGAAAAAAGGAAAGAGTTGAGGTGCTGAGAGTGCCTGGGTTTTATACCCTCTGTTGGGATTTGAATTGGAGCTTGTATTCTAATTGGTTGTCAGACTCCCAGGGGCGGGGGTCTTAACTTTGTAGGCTTGGTCTGGACCACATGGCTTTACCTGAATGTTGGCTAATGCAATCTTCCCAGACCATGTGGTGAGATGGGTAATCCTATCATTTCCTGAGGGCCATCCTTAATCCCATCACTCTGGAGTTCCTTCTTATGTAAAGTATTCTGGCCCAGGCCTTAATGACCCACCCATTAACAAAGGTGGGGGTGAGATTTTGCTTCTGAGGTGAGTTTCTGCTTCTTGAGTGACTATTCTTTTTAGGAGAAATATTCTGCCTTTTAATATTTCCTAGGCTATTTCAATTTTTCTAGGAGCGGGGTGGATGCTAACTTCCTACACTTCTTTGGAGCTCCAAGCCATGTGGTCTTGTCCACCATTAAACCATCTTTCCAAACAGCCTCCATGTTTCCAGTGTCTTTTTCCCCACTTGGAACTGAACCCAGAAGGATATTTCTTCCAACAAAACATAAAATGTGTGTGTGTGTGTATGTGTGTATAAAACACCTTTTTTGTAGAGGTGGCATTACTCCCGCGTTCTTGTTTTTAAAATATTTTAAATATCCCATAATGGGATCCAACATTTTTTTAGCTATATTTGACCTGGGACCTTTGTGATTTTCAGAGGGTTTTACCAAAAAGTCTTTCTCACTGGACCTGGCCAATAGAATGCATTTAACAAAAATAAAATAAAAAGAGTAATATTTATTTATTGCTTTGTGGTCTTAAATCAAACCATCTGGTGAAACTGTTTCTTGCCTCCCTACTCTTAAGCTCAGCCTTCCCCCATGTGCATATATTTAATACAGGCCATGAATAAAGTACTTTGCTTTGCAGCATGCTAATTTTCACTACTTAAAAAAAAAGTCTTTAAAGCACCAGTGCCCAACCATGGCCACTGTAAGAGGCTGGGGAATTTTGGGAGTTGAAATCCACAAGCCTTAAAGTGGCCAAATCTGTACTCTCGCTTTAAAGGAAGATATGAGACAGGGAGCTAAATAGTGACCAATGCAGAGTTTCCTGGCAATGCTTAATTAATTAGTTTTTAGACTGTCTTGACTACAGAACGTAACTGATCTGTCCTTTATTCCCTTTTGCTACATTAATCCTGAGAAACATTTCATTTGAGGAACTTTTCTATTCGCAGGAGATTTTCAATGTGTTACTTCCTAATTTTTTAAAATCATTAGCTTCTAATATGTTACATAGTGTACTGATGGGTTGCTTTTATAGTACAAGTGCTTGGTTTAATTGTCCCTTTTACATTACTGAGATGTGAAACATATTAGCAGTCTCAATTCACACTAGTTTTTCACCATTGTGATATGCTAAACCACAAGGCTGATTCAGAATGTTTTGGAATATACAGTATATTTCATAGTTCCTTTTTCTTGCATGTACATGCTGAATTTAATAATATTGGCTTTTAACAGTTGAAAAATAGAGTAGCTCAAAATATTCTTTGGGGAGATTTTTTAATTCCTAAATGGATTTTCAAGCAAGATTATTATCTTTCCTTATGCTGGGGTGTAAAAATTTGATTTTAGTGTGTCTTAGTCTCTCCATTGGTAGTTCTTTTGAGTTAGATATTATTACTATAGTTCGCTTCTTTGGTCTTTGTTGGCTTCTACAATTCCAAAGAATGACATTGTAAATGAGAATTTATGATTTAGCGGTCTATATAGGAGACATTATCAGTATGGAATTGTTTTCTGTTATAAAACATGTTTATTTATATACTCCATGATTATTCATGTGAAAAACACATCAAAAAAAAGATCTGAGGAGAAATCTAGTTAAATAAGCATCTCTTTGTAATTGTAATTACACAAGTTAAATGTGAAAGCAGCCTAAGAAACGTATTACTGTTGTAGGTCATTTTTCTTAAAAATCATTTTTCAGCTTATAAAGTCAACTGGTAAAAGTTTATAAAATCCAGAGTGCTTAGTTTAAAAAAAAACCCTTAGATAAGCTTTTAATCCTTTTTTGTGGAAACTTAGAAAGCAGTTTCAGTTTTCTACTTTGGCAAATTTCCACTACAGACTACTATTTTTTTTTTAATTATTTACTAGTAGAGGGAGTGTGGGATTTTCATGACCCTGTTAGATATATTTCAGCTGACTTTTTAAAGTCTGCTAATTTCCTTTCCAAAAGGAGAATTATCCATCCTATTAATAAAGTCAAAACAATGAAACGAAGCCTTTGTTCCTCTTGTGGACCACTTTGTGTATGATGATTGCCAGAACTTTGGAGAGGATATTACAAGCAGATTAAAAATGCTTCTGATGACTAGTAAACATTCCAGCACCCAGAATTTATTACTTTTTCCCAAAACTTATGAAGAATCCTGTTTACAGAAATATTTAAAATAAATAAAAGTCACAATTGCTGAGAACAGTAAAACAGAATTTTTCAGAATTTGGTTATTAACGAATGAATATAACCCTATCACACTGTATCTTCAGATCTTATCTTGTTCCCAGAGGCATTCACCAGTGTTTCTAATTTAGGTGATAAAGTAAACAAAACATGAACAGAGTTGGGGGGGGGAGGAATTAAGTGCGCCTGTTGACCAGAAGTTCAGGCACACAGCTGTATTAACATGCTGTTCATTCGTGGGTAATCTTGAAGAATGTATTTTGTGAATATTTCTCTCTTCTCCACAATTGTTATATTCAAATCTGTTCTGACGTGGGTCTTTGTGCATATGTTTACAAATAAGAATGTTCCTCAAAAATTCTGCCTTCAAATTCCATGCAAACATAACCATAGCAACTATGCAGATATTCTTTTGAAAGATCAAGTTGTTGAGTCATAGGAAAAGCATTATTTTCTGCAGAAAAGATACAATTTCTTTTTTCTAATGAAGAGAAAGAACGTTAACATTTATTAAGTACTAGAATAGGATTGCCAGCATGATCGCCAACATTTGATGACAGATTATGGCACAAGAAGTACTAGAATAAATTTCATGGATTCAATCTGAAGCAGCACAACATTGAAGAGAACCAGGTTTTGTTGCAATTGTTATTGGGTGCCACCTTTACACAATCTGAAGGATGGAAAAGCAAAGATTTTTATGGATGTTGAGGGGCCACAAAGAAAGAAATCCTAAGGACCTGATTTGCTAGCCCCTGGACAGTTCCTTGTCAATATATTTGGCATTCTGTTGTTAGGCAAAATGGGCCTTTCAGAAGGGCAGTAGAGTTAGGGAAATCCATTGATGAAGAAGATGGAATGTTGAGATGATCAGCTAATAGAAGATGGAAAGTTGGGGTTTCTCTATGTTGCAATTCCCTTGTAAAGCTGCCCTTGGGCTGAGGTGAGGAGCTTCAATTGTTTAGTTTTAGATGGCATTGTACTGTTGAAAGAAATATCCTTCTGGGTTCAGTTCCAAGTGGGGAAAAAGACACTGGAAACATGGAGGCTGCTTGGAAGGTTTAATGGTTACAGGGCCACATGGCCTGGAGGTCCAGAAAAGAATAATCACATGCTTCAAGGTGAGAAGAGAAGGGGAAAAAAGGCTGAGGTGCTGAGAGTGCCTGGGTTTTATACCCTCTGTTGGGATTTGAATTGGAGCTTGTATTCTAATTGGTTGTCAGACTCCCAGGGGCGGGGGTCTTAACTCTGTAGGCTTGGTCTGGACCACATGGCTTTACCTGAATGCTGGCTAATGCAATCTTCCCAGACCATGTGGTGAGATGGGTAATCCTATCATTTCCTGAGGGCCATCCTTAATCCCATCACCCTGGAGTTCCTTCTTATGTAAAGTATTCTGGCCCAGGCCTTAATGGCCCACTCATTAACAAAGGTGGGGGTGAGTTTCTGCTTCTTGACTGACTATTCTTTTTAGGAGAAATATTCTGCCTTTTTAATATTTCCTAGGCTATTTCAATTTTTCTAGGAGAGGGGTGGATGCTAACTTCCTACAGTACAAGAGGCAAGAAGGGTCAATTTGGGTCTGATAGCATTAAATAAAGTGATGGACTAGGTTTAATTCTACTCACGTCTAAAAGGCAGAGAGAGAAAAGGGTATAGCCTGTTTGTTAGATTTATTTTTTCCACTAAACGTGGAATGTATACTCAGATAATTGAAAAGACATAGATTGCCTGTATGTACTTTTGCAAAGTTGTAGGCTATTAAATATGAAAAATATTTCTACCACAATTTCATTAGAAATTAATTTTTGAGCTTTTGCATCCATTAAGCTTTGCAGCAGCATGAATACCAACATAAAATCAAACTCACCTAGCATTCAATTTTTCTGAATCAAAAATCCACCCACATGCAACAGAAAAGATGTTAACTACTGAAATGGCACATGAATTTAAAGAAAAATTTTGTTTGAAATACTGACATGAAAAAGCTTGCAGTGGCAAAAATTATGTAGTGTTGAAAGAAATATCCTTCTGGGTTCAGTTCCAAGTGGGGAAAAAGATACTGGAAACATGGAGGCTGCTTGGAAGGTTTAATGGTTACAGGGCCACATGGCCTGGAGGTCCAGAGAAGAATAATCACATGCTTCAAGGTGAGAAGAGAAGGGGAAAAAAGGCTGAGGTGCTGAGAGTGCCTGGGTTTTATACCCTCTGTTGGGATTTGAATTGGAGCTTGTATTCTAATTGGTTGTCAGACTCCCAGGGGCGGGGGTCTTAACTCTAGGCTTGGTCTGGACCACATGGCTTTACCTGTGGTGACATGGGTAATCCTATCCTTTCCTTTTGCTTCTACTGTAGAGCCTGTGGACATACTAGGTACAATCGAAGCTCAGTAATTCTTGAAGATCTGTGCATGTTCTCTGCTAGAGTGGCCACACTGTGCTTTCTAAGGTTGCATTTCTTTATGGTAGAGCTCAAAGCACCAGGAATGATGGAAAGTTTTCAGAAACTCAAAAAGATATTCTCCCGGGGAAATTGTCTTCCTAACTGTAACTCATGCTCATATTGGTTACCCTTTATAAATATTGCTTAAATTTTTAAAAACTTGTTAAAATAAATGCTAATCCATGTAGTCTTTGACTTACAACTGTTCATTTAGTGACTGTTCAAAGTTACAACGGCACTGAAAAATGTCTTTACAACCATTTTTCAGTTATAACTTTTGCAGCATTGCCATGATCAAAATTCAGATGCTTGGCACCTGGTTCATATTTATGACCGTTGCTGAGTCCTGGGGTCATGTGATTTCTTTTAGTGATCTTCTGACAAGCAAAATCAATGGTAAAGTCAGATTCACTTAACAACCAGATTGCTAATATATCAACTGCAATGATTTAATAACTAGGGCAGGAAAGGTCGTAAAATGGGGCAAAATTCACTTAGCAAACGTCTCACTTAACAACAGAGATTTTGGGCTCAATTGAGGTCATAAGTTGTAGACTACCATATTATTTAACTAACCTATATATTCTCCTGCTCCTGGGGTAATTCAGGCAGGAGTTTTGGTTTCAGAGAAGATGTAGACCAGGGATGTCAAACTCGCAATGTCGCACCGTCGTCACATGACGTATCGGGACTTTTTTCCCCTTCGCTAAACCAGGTGGGAGCGGGGCCAGCATGTGACGCATCCAGCCCGCAGGCTGTGAGTTTGACACCCCTGATGTAGACTGTTCATACGGAGTGTGAATTCTGCTTGCAGTTCTGTCCTTCCTTTCTTTATAAAGCACACTTGAAAATTAGTGCCTTCCATTCTCAGCTGTTATTAAACAGGCACCAAACTTGTGAGGCTTGGAAAGCGCTTATCTTTGTCCTGCTGTTTAAGATTAGAGGAAAGGGAGGGCTAAGAAAAAGAATAGTATCACAACCTCCATTAGGCTCTGTCTCCATCTGCTGCTTGCTTCAGCACTGCCCACCACAACCTCTAACAGTCTGTCTTCTAAGGGAAGCAGAGCCTTCACAGACCAAAAAAAAAAAAGTTGTCCACTCCTGTTGTGGCTCTCAAGTGATCAGAGTAATACAACATTATCAAAAGAATTCCATTTTCTTCAATTAAGAATAACAGAATCATTTTGTGAACCGAGTATTCTTTTCCAAGTGAAGGGACAAGTAAAGCAGAACCAAAAAGGGTAGCGAGAGCACAGACCCAAAAATAATCTTTTTTGGGTTTTGGTTATTTGTTTCAAAATAACCTTTTCAAGCTTTATATGTCAGATTGTATGTTCCTGTGCGCAACATATAGAATAAGACTTCCATTAAAATAATCAAAAGGTAACTGTAAAATAAAATTTTGTTTCAAAAATATTTTCTGATTTGAGATACAGAATATATAATTGTGTAGGGTATCTGAGCCACGATGGCACAGTGGTTAGAGTGCAGTACTGTAGGCTACATCTGCTGACTGCTGGCTGACTGCAATTTGGCAGATTGAATCTCACCAGGCTCAAGGTTGACTCAGCCTTCCATGGGTAAAATGAGGACCAAAATTATTGGGGGCAATATGCTGACTCTGTAAACCACTTAGAGAGGACTTTAAAGCACCGTAAAGCAGTATATAAGTCTAAGGGCTATTGCTACTGCTATCTGCCTTAACAGCCGAAATGCTAGAAGCTACATAAAAATATTCTTATAAGCCTACAGACAATAACTGCTTGAAAGAAACTATGTCTTTAAAAAACCCATCAAAATATTTGAACAAACTGCAGTTAATGATGAGTAGCAGTGATAAACAATTCTCCAATGCCCGTTATAACTCTCACCAACCAGGCTTAGGTGAAATCATTGTAATAGCCATGTGGTTTATTTAGATTAGGCAATAACAATTGACTATAAATGTATTACCTAATATGTACAATAAAGAGTCCAGTGTATAAATAGATATTCCCCCATAGCTGTTAACTATGATTCCACTTAAGCCAGACAAGATGAAGCCAACCTTCCTTCCTTCCTCCCCTCCCCTCCCCTCCCATTTCTGGGACTCTTCCTACTCATTCTATTATCCTTCTCAGCATGTCATTAATATGAGCATGAGAAGGCAGGCAGATATGAAGATATGTAATCCCATCATCTTGACAGATAGTCTATATATCGTGACAAAGTCTGCTGTCTCAGAACAGTTTGCCTGCAATTAGTAGAGAAAGCTTAAAAAGACAACGGTGCTCACAATTGGATTATTTTTTTAATACTGTGCAACAACGCATGTAGTTCTCATACTGGATAATTTAATTCAAAGCCTTTAGTTTTGCCATTTGAGATGTCATTTTATTTAACATCATTTTTTTCTGAACAAGATTAAGCTCAAGCAGCATTGTGTTTTATGTTAACACATTAGAGTCAAACACATGTCAACTAATGTAGTAGCTTTGGCTGTTGCTTCTTGTTCTATATTAGTTAAAAATAAAATACAGTAGAGGACAAATTTGATCTTTTTTGATGATTTAAAAGAGGTCACAATTGCATATCACTTTAAAATAATAGCATGGCTCTTGGAAGAAAATAGTGCACACTGAAAATCAGTGGCCTTCCAAATTAGACCATTAAAACCATTAGTTTTTAGCACAGTGCCATTCTTCATATTTTGCAAATCTATCAGGAAGTAGCATCAAACTGAATTATTCCATATTTACCACTTATCATCCACTCAGGATCAGTATTCATGATCTGTTCACCTTGCCCAGGTTTCAAACCAACCTGAGTATCAGATTTCAATGTCCTTAAGCTACAGAGTGGTGCAGGCTGAAAATTGTTCAAGGCTTGGTGGAATGGCACTGTGAATTCCCACATTCGATCACCTGTTAGCTTTCTATAGTTCAAATCACCTTTGAAAATAATTAAGCTTGATTTCTGTAACTCAGTGTATAAATCTGGACCAATCTGAGCCATACTAGAAAATTCATGTGGCAAAGTCCAGAACATGTGATCATGATAAATCCAAACACCTTTTTTCAGATAGCCCTCCCAGGAGACACCACATCTAGCCATCCATTTATGATTAGCTGCCTTCATCTGTCCAATTGTCCAATCCAGGTCATGTTTTGTTGTATCTGACACATACCATGGAATACTTTTCCCATGGAAATGGATTTCAGTAACCAATTCTGAGGATATCAAAAAATCAGCCAAAACAAGATCAGTAATAAGTTCAAAACCAGCATTATCCAGGATTATGTCAAGTCTAGTTGGTGTTTTGTTTTTCTTTTTGTTTATAAGCAGTGACCAAAGTTTTTCCATGTGATCCACCAAGATGAATTTTTTTAATTCCTCCACAGATTGTAATGGGTCAGACTTCTGAGAATTATCCGCCCCAGCTGAAATGGATAGATCACATTTATTGCCCCATAATGAAACCTAAAAAAGAAAAGGTTGTTAATTTTTGATAAATAAGCAATTCTTTGATCTGCTAAACCTAATCCAATAGCCTGCCAAAGTAAACTACATTTCTTTTAAATAAGGGGGAAATGACATACTGTACAGCTTCCTCCCAAACCTCTGAAAAAGTATTAAACCAGTGTGGTCCAAAACAAAATCAAAACATTCCCATTTTAGTCCCAAGACATGCTTTACATATCCCTAGCTTTCAGTCACTATTTTGAACAGTTGGGGTGATATTTGTTACTTTGGATAAAACAATTTTTTTTAAATTCTTGGAACTGGAAACATGGTATTGCTTACAGTTTTCAAAGTATGGAAATATAAACAAGCACCAGTTTTACCTGAATTAGGTTACAAAATTCCTCTTTCAAACGTTTTTCATCTAAGCCATCTATATTTTTCAACATCTCTTGGAGACAAGAACTTAAAACCATCATGGCTTGCTGAGATTCAAAGAAAGCATGATTCTTTTCTTCTTTAAATACATCAAAGTTGCTGATGGGTGGACTAAACAAAAGATGTTCTTTAGACTAGTTTCTGATATCATTAGCATTTAAAACACATGCATACTAAACTTTTTTTCTCCTTCAGACTGTATATCACATTGAACATCATAACTACTTTTGACTAAATGAATCTTGTTAGAAATGCACAGCATGAAATTATATTAACATATTCAATTATACCTAGTATTTTTTCAATAACAATCCATACTGGGAACATATATCGTTTTGCTCCATGTTTGACAAAAGTTCTTTCATTTGATCATAATAAGGGTTGAAATGGGTTTGACAATGGCTTAATTTATTCAGTTTCCCCCCTCATTAATACATACATTTTAACTTAAACAAATTAAAATACTTTTAATTCTCCCCACTTAATGTTGCTGCTATTCCTTATCAGTTTTCATTGGCTAAAATAATTAAAGGAATGCTTAACTAAAAGATCTATTTCTCACACATACACACATATATATATATAAACTCATATTGCTTTACTGAACAAAGCCACTATATTCTAACATAGAAGAGAACATGGAACAGGGCTACACAGCATCTTTGCATGAGTGAATAAGCAAGAGACAAAATTCATTATTTATTAGTTCTATTTTAACTTGAACTACTAAACAGAATTATTTACATGCAATCCTGAATGATATTGCAGTTAGTTAGAACAGGTTAGTTTTCTGACAAAGTTCTTCTCTAGTTCAGTCTCAATGAATGAAGGTGAGTTTGAATCCATGCTCAAGCTCAACATGATAGGATGTGGATTTAATGGAACTCAGAGGCTCATTTCAGACAAGAGTGAAACCACATCAAATTTGCTTAACCTTACCAGTTTGTACAAATCAAAGAGAGTACTTCAATATTTGTGGCAAGCCATTACTAAGATTAATGATATTTATTAGTCCCCTGTAGTTAATAGAACCCTGAATTATCTCAAAAGCTAAAACAAGTTGGACTCAGTACTGGAATTTTAGGGCTGTTCTCTAGAATGGAAAATCAGATAGCCTTGGGTGAGGGAGGCAACAGCAAGCACTTTTTGAAGCATGGCTGAGGGAATTGCATGGATCAAACTTGACTTGAGGGCAATTTTTATGTATCTTTTTCCTCAAATATTTAAACAAAAAGAGACAAGACCATACAAGCTTACCTCTGAATAAGAGCTTCATGAATTCTACGATACATGTAGCACTCTGTATACAACCAAGGAGATTGAAACCAGCTTGGTGGTTCATTTGATACATTTTTATGATATTCTAAGTACTGGTTCCACAGAAGGGTATCAGGGAGATTATCATTCAATGCAATCAGCGGCTTGTCTGTCTGCAACTCATTCCGCATCTTGGAAAGATAGGCTATAGCTTTCTTTTCTGCTTCAATGCCTTTCTAAAATAAAGCAAAAATATTTCTAATTCAAGTGTTTATGCTTACTAAATTTACACTGTAATAAAGTATATTTAATGCAAATGTTTTAAGCATATTACGAATATTGGTTTTGAGACTCAAAAATATTCAGATACATAGCTCACGAGCTCAGTATGGCAACCATTTTAGTGACCATAGTGAATTAAACTAATAACCAAATGAATATTTGTGCTATGCTGAACATGGAAGCAAGTGAATAAATATGACCACAATCGAGGCCAAAATTTATGTTGCTGTTAGACATTTATTGAGTTTTGCCCCATTTTATGACTTTTCTTGCCCCAGTTATTATGTAAATTACTGCAGTTGTTAAGTAACATGTTTAAATGAATCTCGCTTTCCCACTGACTTGCTTGCCATGTTACAAAAGATGATCACGTGACCTTGGAACACTACAACAGTCATAAATATGAGTCAGTTGCCAAGCATCTGGATTTTGATCATGAGACCATGGGGATGCTGCAATGGTCATAAGTGTAAAAAATGGTCATAAGTCATTTTTTTTCAGTACTGTTGTAACGTTGAACGGTTACTAAATGAACAGTTGTAAGTTGAGGACTACCTGTACTCAAATATAGTCCCAATGATAAAATAATATTGAGTTCAATGCAAGTTAATTGTTGTTATAGTGATCCAGTCAGAAACGCAGAGGAAGTACCAGGTTACTGAAATACTGAAATTGGAGGTACAGTATCATTTGGAATTAAATGAAAAATTGGTCCTAGCATATGAAACGAAGTGGGAGAAACCAACATGTCTTTTAAGAAGATACAATATTTATAACAGATATTGTCTTCCAATAATCTAAAAGATGGTGATGCATATCAATATCACTGAATGGATCACACCAATGTAAACTATATATTCTGAAAGTAAAGTTGAACACGCTACACTAACAGCAAAAACAACATTCAGTGCTGTCTGTAATTGAGATGCCATTAACTCCTTCTCTACTAGACAAAATAAAATTGCCAGACCAACAGGATCCAATCTCAATGTTCCTTATCCTTTTATAATGAAAATTAAAAATAGGTTTAATGGATTTAATAATTATAATGCCTGAAGATGTCTTTAAAGTAAGTTCATTAAAGATGAAACAAATGAAACTATCTCAAAATGTAAAAAGATGAAATGGCTATCTGCTGTTTTATTGAAAATAATAAAAGAAAGTGAAATGCTGAATACTTAAGATACTGTAGATCTTCTTGAAGGGGAAAAAGGGGTGAAAAATCCAGCCTGCTATTCCACTATGAAGAAAAGGGACAGATCATGTCCAGAAAAAGCCAATCTAGTGCAAATAGACATAGAAAAAAACTGAAGGTGTGACAGACTCCTACACTCAAAACCATACAATGAAGATCATACTAGCCATGAAATAAAAATATATCTACTGCTTGGAGAAGAAAAACTATGAGCTAGACGAAATATGGAAGATATCAGATTTAAGACCCAGTGGGGTGGGAAAGCAGGCCCAAGGTCTGAGGGGATCCAGTAGATGGGAAGCAGAGTACAGGGTGCCTTGGTTGGTGGGGGTGGGGGGTTTCCTGGGTCTGAGGCATGCCATATGTGAATTGGGGAGATACTGCAGTTTGGCCAAGGGCCTGCACTAGACTTCTCAGGGCCTCCCTCACCCAGGACACTCTGTGCTCCGCTTAACTACCAAAATGGGGGAGCAGTAATTGGTGTCATTAAGCGAGGTGATCACACGGGCACCTTGCTTAATCACGTCATGATTTACGATGTAATGGGAAAACTTCATTATTGTCATAAGTCGAGGCCTACCTATATTGCAGGTCGCTATTGGGGGCCCTTGTGCTGTTCAACATATATATAACTGATCTGGATGAGGGATCAGAAAATAGGATTATCACATTTGCAAATGACAGAGATGAGGGATAGCAAACACCTACATAAAAGTTCACCAAGTGACTGACCAAAAATCAGCCTCTGGTGACCTCTTGAAGATGCTGCAGTAGTGGATATCTGCCGGATAGGTTGGATTAAATTATTTCAAAGATTCCTTCCAAACTTTACATTCTACAATAGTTTATAAAATGCTGATCATTGAGCAAGAAAGAATTCTTGGATATATGATATGTAACCTAATGAGAATCTTGTATATGAAGAAATGACTAAAATAAATGGGAGCTGAACATCTTTCCTAGGAAAAGAGGCATTCTGAATCCTTTTTTTTAATTTTGAAAAAGCTGGCAAGGGGCATAACCTAGTAAGATAATTTATTTTAATATATATTTCTTACTTATTATTCTAAAATAATATCCCTGTTCACCATTCACTTAAAGAAAAATATTTTCCTTTTCCAATGATACTAGTGTTCAGGTTGATTTAATTAAATTAATTAGCAACCATTATAGATCATAAAAGGCACTTTACCTGTTCATGCACTACGGCCTACTACAAGATTCTAAGAGTTGATTAGTTTAGAAGACTTGAAAAATAAATGATGATGCTTGGAAGACAAACCTTGGCTGATCCAGTACATCCTTGACATTTGAAACAAGGAAATTTATGTCTAAGTTATGCAGAACTAACCATAGAAAGCAGTAAGCAGAGTCAACATTTGTATTCACACAAGAATAAAACAGAAAGGGTCAAGTTCCTTACTTCTCCATGTTCTTCAAAGAATTCATGTTTATGTCGATGTAAAGTATCAATAACACGAGTCAGGATAAGAGGCAGCCTGTCTTTAATTGTGTTATATGCAAAAGATCTATAAAAAAAACAATATTTCAGGATTGTAAATAGCTTGAATATTACCAAATATTCAACATGAATTAGAATGTGAATTTTATTTTTAAAGTTTGGGCCCCTGAAAAGCTTGAAATTAGTATACAATTTAAGTCTAACCAATTATTCAGAGTGTCAGTCTTCCAGCTTTAAAAATAAGGGCGTCTAATAAAGCTGGAGGGCTCCGATACTATGAACCAATTGTTTAGACTTAAATTGTACACTAATTTTAGGCCCTTCAAGGGTCCAAACTTTCAAAATAAAAAAATTAACTACCCTACTTTAACGTGCTTGTTATGCACTATATATCTTGTTCTGTCTGAAGAGGTCATTTAGTTTCTGCAATTTTCTCAGCAAGGTTTTCAGAAAGAATGACTTGCTCAAAGTCCCCAGTTCGCTTTGCGCCTACGATAGAAATATAAGTGAGAGTGTTTCTAGCCCTGCACATTTAATTATTACACCAAGGCAACTCTTGGGAATGAAGTGGTTGACTGGAATAATGAAGTTCCTGATACATTTTCAATAAATACAAATATAAATTGGGAACAATATACAGATCAAGCTATTATTCCTATCAGGGTCGCATTTTTATAATTTCTGCAATAGGTCAATAGTGACATTTGCTTAATTTTAACACCAGTCATTTAATGAACAACATAAGTACAGCTGATTAATGTATACACTTTTAAATTAAGGCAAATTTTTGCAGCATTGGCCCAAATTGCTGGGTTTCGTTTATGGTTTAGGTGCCTCGTGTAAACTCACAAAAATTGAAGGTTGAGCACACTACGGTTCAAGTTAAGTATGGGTAAGTTAAGCCATGTCACCGGAATCTAGCCGAAAATAGCAATAAGCAAAATGGCGCAATCTTCCGCAATCTGATGCCTTCCCAACGCTTTGGGATTGCAATTCCCCCCAAAATCCTGGGAGCCTTCGCAATTCAAACAAGCAGCCCCAAAGCAGAGCAGGAAAGAGGATTTCCAGAAAACACTCGGGCAGAAACTTGTGTTGTGACACTCCACAATTTTAACCTTCTCAATCCTGACGCTTTATTCCTGCCCGCCCCCTCCTCTTCCCGTATCCAAGCTACTGTACTAGGAGCCGGTGAGGGAAAGAAACGCACCCCTTGATCTTGCCCGTAAGAGAAGCCGGTAACCCCACCAACTGCGGCGTCGCCATTTTAATCATTATGACCTCAGCTCCACGGACTGCGGCTGCGCAACTTCCGAGCCAACTCTCTTTCCTATTGGTCGGTGGGCTTGGTGTGTTTATTGGTCAAAAAGGAGAGGCACGGGAAGGAAGGCTGCGGGCGAGTGGGGGTGGGGGAAGAGGACGGGGAAAGGAAGCCAGGCGGAAAGCCACGTGAGGTCAGCTGACGGCGAGGCGCGACCTTTTCTTCCGCGCTCTTGGGTGTTTGGGGTGGGGGTGGGGGTAGGGGTGGATCCAAAGAGAGGCGAGGCGGAGAACATGATTGGACGAAGCCAGCACGTGGAGGACGGGGCCGAAATCGGTGTGGCGTTTTGCCGCTCTTAAGAGGCGCGAGCGGGTTTGGCGTTCAGGTAACAGCTCGAGACCGGCCGTTTGATATACCTTTCTCTCTCCCTTGAACCTGGCTGCGGCCACCTCAGCTAGAGGAACCGGGGAGCTTCCTAGCTGGGCGGGCCACTGCAGGTCAGGGCCTGACGGAGGTTGTGAGTAAGGAGAGACGCCTTTTCCGATGGGCTGCTTAGCATCTGTTTTTCTATTGGAATCAAAATATGGCTAAAATGGAAGAGGGGGTGGTGGTTTATTTTTTGTTAGGCGGTCTCTGCTGTTTTCCCCTCACGATCCGAATTAAGGAAGAGATTTAAATTTGTATTCAATTAAGACGATTTTCGGACGTAATCAAGTCGGTGGCACTATTTGGTAGTGGGTCCGCGCTTCCTTTCATGAGACGAATTTCAGATAACATCACGAAGTTTCTTCCACCCTATTTTAAAAAAAACTGCCTATAAAAAATGGGGGTTTCGTGTTTGGGTCGGGCCTCCCTTTTGAACACCTTTCGGCGAGGTATTCAAGAATCGTGAGATATTTATGTCGTCAGCGCAAACTGATGGGCCAAACAAAGCTTTTTATAGGTCTGTATTAGGCAAGCCGGTGTCGTGATGTTTTGAGGATTCACTTTCTACCTGCAGTTGACAAGGCATGTGAGCAGATGACAGTTTTGAGCATCAAATTACGGTTCTAAATTATTTTGCCTGTGAACTGAGAACCCAGTTGGATGGTTTGGGCAGAGGTCTGGATGGGACTTAATCGAATTTCCCTTCAAATGTTGAGTTTGGAGAGAGATAAGATGATACGCTGTTAGGTATACTAGTTGTAGCTATATTAATACAGTGCAGCCCCACTATGTTGTGTAGGTTATTATGTTACTCCCATGGGGTCTGCATCCAGATCCCATGGGAGTAACATAAATTATTTCAGAATGCAGGCACCTTAAACTATTAGTTTACTTTCATGTAGATTTTTTTTAATGAATACATGTGACAGATTAAGTTAAAATTTAGACCTTTTACTGAGTGGTCTGTGACTTGGCAACGGAATGTTTTTAGAGAAACCCTTCAACTTTCTGAATTGCAACGGAATGTTTTTAGAGAAACCCTTTAACTTTCTGGATTGCTCAACTAAGAAGAATCTATTTTCTGGTCTTATTCAGTTGCACTCTTCTATTAATGAAACAACAACAAAAGGCCTAATTCTAAGAACATGCTCAGGTTTTTGTAAAATATTCTTTACAAAACAATATGATTCAAAACAATATGATTAGCCAATCCCTGTACTTAATAACAAATCAGCTTTAGGACTTTCTAGTTGAGATGCATTTTAACATTTAGTAGTCCTTATCTAGTTCTTTATTGCTTTCAAACTTTCCAGAATAAGAGTAGATCATTTGGGTGTAGAATAACTCAACTTATTTATTCATTAGTGCAATTGATTATTGCATTGGTTGTAACTGTAGTTGTGTACATGTACTGATTAAAACAAATGCAAGTAGTAGTTATAATATTTCAGGCAATAATATTAACACTTCCGAAGTCCTCTAGAAAACTCACCTTTTTACAAGCTTCCAAAAGGTCTTGACATTGGAAGCTATCCTTTCTTTTGGGGACGGGGGGGGGGAGGGGAAGGTCCCCACAGCATCTTCTGCATTTCCCAGAAATGTCCAATGGTGCTTTTTCAAAGCTCCATAGATGTCTCCCAGAAATGCACCAGTGAAATTGCAAAAATGATCACCACTTTGAATTACATCCAGAAATATACCAATAATTAGAAGCAATGATGTAATATGTTAGCAAAATGATTGCCTAATAAGCACATAGGTACTGTTTTTGTATTAGGTGAAGTTTCTGAGCTGTCTTTAAGGGCAGCTCCATGTAAAGTCAATTACGATAATCTATTCAAGAATAGTAAAGGGCATGAGAAATTGTTTGCATTGAAATGAGCTTAGGCCCTCCTGATCATCTGCTCTTTTAGCAGGAGTTGTAAGTCCAGAAGGACCCAAGACTGCAAGCAGTGCTCTCTGTACTAACCCTTTTTAGGATCATGGTTAGTATGGTCTTGCAATCAGTAGGTTTCTGAATCAACAGCTACTCTATCTTCCTTGGGTTGAGTCTAAGCTCATATTTTCCCATCCAGATATCAAATGAGAACTTCTGGCACATCTCCCATTGAGTTGGAGGTGGAGATACATAACAGGCTTCATCTATCTATTGATGATCTCTTGCCATGAAATTAATTATGACCTTCCTCAGCAGTTTCATGTATGTATTAAACAGGATAGGATAAAGAATAAAACTCTGTTTTATAACAGAGACCAAGAGTCCAGCCTCTCTTTCCCTACAACCACTGATTGGCCCCACTCAGGAAAGAAAGAAAACAACTAAAGGATAATCATGGGTAACGGGATTGAAGGCTGCTGTGAGGTCCAGCAATACAAGGATAGTCACGTTCCTCCCTACACGTCCTACAAAAGTTAACTGTGAGTACAACCAGTGCTGTTTCCATTCTATGTCCAGGCCTGAATCCAGAATGCCACAGATCCAGATAATCCAAAGATTATTACTTTGTTCCAAGTACTCATTAGAGAAATAGATAGTTGGGTTTTTTAATGGGGATGTAGTCCACATGATTTACTGTCATAACTGAAGACTGTATATATGTTAAATCAACAAAATACTGATGAAGTGAAGTGCTTGAGAGATGTGAAGAAATATGCAAAATGAATTTTCAAAATTGGAGATTGAAAGCTTTGGTTTATGAGATAACTTTCTATGAAATACTTTTTGTACCATACTCAGGATCAACAAGATAAGGAAATATTTTGGGTCATGTTAGTCCTGAACTAACTAAAGGGAACGGATCCCCTTGAATTAAGATGGTATAACACTATTGGTATTTAACTTCAACAAGATGCAGCAACTTTTAACCTAAGCCTATAAGATCTTGTGGTCTGTGTAACATAGGTTTTCAGCGAACAACATGGCATCATCTAGGGTAGGTGGAAAGGTGCATATACATAAGATATCCCCATTAACACACTTCTAGCTTCAAGCATTCCTTATCCTATATATTATCCACAAATAAACAGCAAAAAAGGCATACTTCCCTGTCTTATACTCTGCTCAGTGATATAATATTTACTTGGCATTTTATTTATTCTTATGCATGCTTTACTTTCTCATTTGAGAGACTGCCTCTTCCTGGAACCATCCACTCAGGGTTGGCAGGAGAAACATGGCATAGGTCCCATCTATGTAAGTGTATCATCTAGCACAGGGGTATTACATTCCATTTCATTGAGGGCTGCTTCACGATTGTGTTTGACCTCCGGGGGAAGGGGGGCAAGTGGGCGTGGCCATGAGGGGCATGGCTAGCTCGATATCACTCATTGGAGAAACCTGTGGTGGCCTGAACACTCTGCCAATAAAAACCGAGCTCTTTTTGCTGGCAGCGTTGCAGGAAACCGTCACTCTAGGCACCCCGCGGGCCAGATGTGGCCCGCAGCCTTGTGTTTGACACCCCTGATCTAGCAGGAGCATGACCAAAAGCATTCCTGCTGTGGCACTTGTCCTTTTGAACACCATTCCCCCAAAACTTTGGCCCAGCCTTCAGGAGGGCCATGAAGATATGACTTTGCCACTGTGCTTAGTATTCCAGCAATGGTGGGGAATGTGTACGGTGTCTGTGTTGAGCTAACACAAGGATGGATTGCTATTCACCATGGTTATTTTTTAAGTGATTATTGATTCCTTTATATGCTTGAATATTTGTTTTTAACTGGTTTTTATTTGAGTCTTGGTTTTTTATTTGTTGTGAGTTATTCAGGTGAGATGGGGCATACAGAATGAATGAATGAATGGTATATCAATCTTACCTAATTTAGCAATTTACATTTGGGGACATTTGTGCAAAATATTTCACAGTTCAAGATTAGTCACTTGGCTATGTTGGTTATAAAACAGTAAATCTATAGTAAACTCATTTTCTGATTAACCTACTGAAGAGCAAAAATTATGGTCTGCATCCCCAGGCCTAGCATATTCAGACTGCTCTTGAAATGTTACTCATTGTTACTTCCTACACCCTTTCATTTGGAATTCTACAAGTATTGCTTTCCAGCATTACTTAACAATTTTGTCTATAGTTTTTCCATCCATTCTTCCTATTTTTCCCTTTGAAAGAATGCTATTACTATTCATCTATACAGTTTTTGTGCCCAAAACATGTTACATAATGGCCACATTTAAAATTTTTGCCACCTAAACCATGTATACTATGTTTAAAAAATGTATCATAAATGTGTTGCTTCATTTTCCTAACTTCTTTCTTTGGTTCTAGCATTTAAAGCATTCATTCCAATGTTACTTTTCTGTATATTGTTAGCACTCCTATAAATGTTTTTATATTTATATTTTATATAACTTTATATTATAACCTTGTATTTTATCATTAGCACTCTCACACATGCTTTTATATTTACAGGATATTAAAACTTTATATTATAATTTTATTATACATTATATTGTTTGCCATATGTATATTTGAATAGATTTATGTTTAATCTACATTTGAAAGAAACAGGCATTTTCTAAGTAGATATTTTTATATATTGATTAGGGCTATTTGCAGTTCCCCATGATCATGTGATTATAATTTATACCGCTTTTTATGGGAAACTAGTATTTATTTCCTGATTCTGGTAAAAATGACTCCATATAGAACAATAGATTCACTTAATGACAGCAGCATTCTCCTACGAGCTGCTCGGAGCATCCAAATGAGTGGGTTGGTTCAGTCTTCATTCTGATAGGCTGAGCTGAAACTTCAGAACGCTCCTCCTCCTCCACGGGACTCCTCCCCAGCGTTCCCCAGTTTTAGCTCAGCCTTGTCTGAATAGGTCGTGTTAGAGTTTACTCTGGTCGAAGCAGGTGATTTCTGTATTTCCCCCAATTCTTATTATATCCTTTCTTATTTCTTCAGTGTCCTTTCTTTTAACCTTTGGGGTTTCTCTTCCTCCGCTTTTGAATTTCTATTTGCCTTCGTGTATAGTATTATTGATTGGGCATAGAGAGCACGGATCCCTCAGTTCTCCCTTAGGGAGATCCGGGATTTTTTCTTTAAATTAGGGAGCGCCTGCTGCGCCCCCTTATTAAGCAGGGGTCCCTGGGAATGTTGTTTTCCAGCCCCCCCGCCGCTCTCCCCCTGCCGCTCGTTCGCGCCACGCTTTTACCGCATGGCAAGCCGATTGATTTAAACGATTCCCCCGAACGCCATTTTTTCGTAGAGGGAGTGGAGTGCAATCGTTCTCCCTCCCATTCTCTTCTTTGTTGTTTGTGGTGACAAGGAATAAAGGTCCTCCATTAAAGGACCGTTGCTGCTAGTGGCGCGTGTGTGCCAAAATTCGGTCGGCCGCCATTTTAAGTGCAGGAGACCGCATGGCCACGTTGCCCTTGATATTGCCCTATGTTATTGACTGTGTGGAGTAAATTGTGCTCTCTAGGGATTCCCTGCAAGGCAGGAGTCCCAAATCTGTAGATTTGTTTTTCAAAAAAATTTAATACTATCTGTTGGCTAACACTCACAGTCCTTCCCAGCAGCACAACAGCGAGCACTTAGGGCCTGAGTCAGCCTGTGCACTAACGCCCTTTCTTTCCACAAGGCCCGGTCGGCGTTCTTAATCTGGCTGATTAGTGATTCCATAGTTTCATTGACAATCTCAATAGTTAAGTATCTCCTAAAAATTGATTAAACAAGGGGACTATACTATTATCAGGGCTCCCTTCCCTTGCTGGGTCAGGTCCCTGGGCGTGCCAACCACCATATTTGCCTAGATATCAGCAATTGTATTTATCCATCTGTATTTTACTATATCATACAGACTTATTATGGCAGGGGGTAGCGGTTCTCAGCCTTCTACCTCTCATGGCAAATCAAAATCCAAAAATGTGGGGGGTATTTCCAAAGCTTCTGAACGTGATGCAAGAAGGCGCCATAGGACCTTAGAGAAGCAAATAGATAACTGTACACGAGAAGTACAACGGCCTTCTCAGAAACTCTCTCCACCTACTCCAGGGCCCTCCACAACTGTATGTCCCCCCCCCCCAGATGTTTCTCTCTCATCCAGGCATAGCCGTGATTCAGTGGGACAACAGACTCAGCTATCTGACCTGCCAACCTCTAGGCGACCTCCTGAGACCACCTTTACTCCGACTGCGGCGGGGCTTCACCAGGACTCCTCCTTACCTGAGGAGATTTCTGCTTAAATACGAACATGGATGGAGGTGGCGATCAGGCAGGGGATCGCTGCCGGCTTACAGCATGCGGTCATGATCCGGCATCAACCTGCCCCTGTTGACCCTGAGACCCAGTCACTTCAGTCTCTAGTCAGGTCGGAACACCATGCTGATCAGGATCCCTTCTGAGGATATTCCTATGCAGGATCCACAGGGGGGGGATCTGGACATGGAGGCTGAGGAACTGTTTCAAATGCAACATTTAGAACACAGTGATCTAGAATCCCTTCACGATTCCAAACATTCGTTATCTGAACCGGATCTCTTAGAAGGAGGGATGTCTGAAGATGAGGGGCTCTCCCCTGATCAACCTGTATTTACTGGCCTGTTTCAGCCACAACTATTTAAATCTCTCCTGTTTAAGGCAAAGAACACGGCAGGCATTGACACTGCAGTTCCCCCCATGTCTTCTGCAGAGGAGGGTCCTCAAGATCTCTTTTTTAATCAGCCCACAGTTCAAGATGAAGTGATACCTGTCCCTCACATTTTTATGGACCTAGTTCAGAAACAGTTCCATTCCCCTGCAACATGCCTGGCTCCTACGGGTTATGATAGGAGGTTCTTTAACATGGCTCCATAATATTTTAATTTGTTAAATACCCCGGAGGTCGATGATCCCATAGTTGGGCTCGCCTCTTCTTCTTCGATTCCCAGTGAGTCGCTTGAGGCCTCCTCCTTGTATCTCCTGTCTCCAACAATTTGGTCAAGCATAGCCTTATGGAGGCAGCTATCCAGCATCTTTTAAGCATATGGGCCATTCAACCGGTTGCCGTGGACCAAAAGGGGCATGGTTTTTATTCTCTTCTCTTTTTAGTCCAAAAAAGTTCTGGAGGGTGGAGAGCGATCTTGGACCTGAAACGCCTCAATAAATTTTTAGTCTACCGCAGATTCAAAATGCACACCTTACAATCCATTCTTGCCAGTATCAGGGAGGGAGACTTTCTCACCTCCGTTGATCTCATGGAGGCTTACTTGCATATTCCGATCAGACCATCACATCGTAAGTTTTTAAGGTTCTGCTATGATAACCAACATTTTGAATACTGGGCCCTTCCCTTTGGATTAGCTTCCATCCCCCCCCCCGTGTTTTCACAAAGGTCCTCGCTGCTCTGGCTGCTCATATCCGCGCTTTCCGATCAGACTACACTGTTACCTAGACGACATTCTAATTTTGTCAGCATCCTCTACACAAGCTGTCTGCGATACCCAGACAACTCTACGCATTTTGCGGGCACATGGCTTTTCAATTAACCGGGATAAAAGCCAATTAACCCCTTCTACCAGATTGCTACACTTAGGAGCCATCACTTAGGAGTCATCATTGATACACGGGCAAGCAAAGTTTACCTTTCAAAGGAAATACATAAAAGTATACAACAACAGGTCGCAACATAAAGTTTCTCTTGTGGATCTTTCTACTCTTCTCGGTAAGATGATCTCATGTATTTCTATTATTCCTTGGGCTCGTCTTCATTCCAGATCCCTTCAGTGCTTCCTTCTGCCATTCCAACGCTCCGGTCTAAGCAACTCCTGTCACAAGGTCAAGGTTCCAACGCAGGTACTCATCTCACTTCTCTGGTGGTCCAGGCCAACAACAAACAAGGGTTGTCTCTTCAAGGAGCCCCACAGACTCACCATCACCACCGACGCCAGCCTGCTGGGATGGGGTGCTCATCTTCAATTATCCACAGCTCAAGGTCGCTGGTCAGCAAACGAACAGTCTCACAATATCAATTGGCTGGAACTTCGGGCTATCCACCTGGCCCTTCGTTCTTTTCTACCGCAGATACGCAACCCGCATATCTTAGTTCTCACAGACAATACAGCCGCCAAGGCGCACGTAAACAAACAAGGGGGCACCCAGTGACAACCTCTCATGAAGGAGGAGGAACGTCTCTGTCGTTGGGCAGAGACCAATTTACTCTCCATCAGGGCAGAACACATTTCAGGAATCTGCAACACCCAGGCAGATTGGCTCAGCGGGCCACAGTAGATCAGACAGAGTGGCGTCTTCATCCGTCGCTCTTTCAGGAGGCAGTCACGAGGTTTGGTCTTCCGGGGGTTGATCTCTTCGCCTCCCCGCTCAACACCCAACTTCCGAGATTCGTGTCCAGACACCCTTCTCGGTGCGGAGAATTTCAACGCTCTTCGCTGCCCATGGCCCCCAGGGCTCTTGTATGCATTTCCCCCTCTTCCTTTGATTCCTTGGGTCATACAGAAGATGCTAGAGGAACAGGCGGAACTGATTTTGGTGGCTCCCTACTGGCCCAGACGGCCTTGGTTCGCGGACCTTTGTTGTCTGTTGGTGTTCAAACCATGGAGGATTCCTCCGGACAGGATTGTGTTAACCCAGGGTCCTCTACAACACCCAAATCCTCAATGGTTCCAATTGACTGTCTGAAGGTTGAGCGGTCGCGTTTAATCAGCAAGAAACTGTGCAATAGAGTTATTTCTACCATCCAAGCTGCGAGGCGCCCCTCAACTACTCGCATTTATACTGCCACTTGGTCCATATTTGCAAAATGGTATTCCAAATTTCTTATTGAACTTCGATCTCCTTCGATTGCTCAAATCTTAGATTTTTTGCAAGATGGCCTCGATAGGGGGCTTTCACCAAATACTCTGAGGAGACAAGTTTCCGCCATTTCTTCTGTTACTGATCATGACATTTTTCCATCTCTCTCTCATCATCCACTTATTTGCGCTTTTCTTAGGGGTGCCACTAATTTACGACCGCCTCCGGTTCATCGTTATCCTACCTGGGATTTGAAAAAAGTGCTTTTGGCTCTTACCAAGCCTCCTTTCGAGCCAATACGTTCCACATCCCTACTATTCCTTACATATAAGGTAGTTTTCTTAGTGGCCATAACTTCAGCTCGGCGCATATCTGAGTTGGCTTCCCTGTCGGTCAGGTCAGACCTTTGTTTTTTTCACGCAGATAGGGTTGTTCTCCGGCCAGATCCTACGTTCATTCCAAAGATTAATTCTGCCTTTCATAGGGCACAGGAGTTAGTGTTGCCCAATTTCTGTCCTCACCCTTCCCGAGGGTTAGAACATCAGTGGCATAAGCTGGATGTCCGACATGCTTTAAAAGTCTACATCCATCGCACGGCCTCCTTTAGAAGGACCGAAGCCTTGTTTGTGGTATTTCTGCCTCACAGTCAGGGTACTAAAGCATCTTCACTCACCATTGGTCGTTGGTTGCGAGCGACCATTGCCAAAGCTTATCAAGCCCAGGCCCTAGCAGTACCCAGGGGCATCACAGCTCACTCCACACGCAGTGCAGCAACCACAGCGGCTTGGGCCACTCAAGCCCCCATCACGGACATTTGTCGGGCCGCTACATGGGCGTCTCCCTCTCCCTTTATCAGGCATTATAAGATTGATGTCTTTGCATCTGCAGATGCTGCCTTTGGTAGGAGGGTCCTACAGGGAGTTGTACAGGACAGGGACAGACTCCAGGTCCAGACAGCATCCTACCCGTAGTGCAGGCCAAGCTTTGGTATGTCCCACTCATTTGGATGCTCCGAGCAGCTCTTTGGAGAATAGGCGTTGGTTCTTACCTGATACTCCGAGCTGCAAGGAGCATCCAACCCCACCCTGCTTTGTTATTGCTGTCTGTTTTCTCTTTTCTTCCGTCTGGGGGAGTCCTGTTTTTCGACCAAGAGGATGTAGTAGTTCTTCGGAAGCGTCACCTGCTTTCTACTGCGATCTTCGCCAAAACTGGGGAACGCTGGGGAGGAGTCCTGTGGAGGAGGAGGAGCGTTCCGAAGTTTCAGCTCAGCCTATCAGAACGAAGACTGAACTAACCACTCATTTGGATGCTCCTTGCAGCTCGGAGAAAACCGGCGTATCAGGTAAGAACCAACGCCTATTTGCTTAACAACCACTGCAAAAAAGGTAAAATCAGGTGCGGTTACATGGTGGCCCATTTTACAATCAATACAACTTACGATCAAAACTGTGGTCATAAGTTAGGAACTACTTGTAGATAGTTCACAGCATGCTTAAAATTTAATTTTGACTTCGGGCCAAGTTATCTGAAGGATTGCATTCCTCTCTATGAGCATATCTGAATTTTCAAAAGCCTTGTACTCTCTTCTGCCAACATCTGAGATCTGTTTCATTGGAATTGCAAAGACTTTTCAGTCACTGTCCCTAAACTCTGGACTTCCATCCCAAAGGAGAGTTATCAGTTATTCAAAATAAGAGGGCAGAATTTGACAGGTACAGAGATTTTAACATCCAAATCAACCATGAAGTACTTATAGAAAAAAAAGATAAAAATTTTGGAGTGGCCTTTGGATTCTAGTTGTGCAATTGTATAGTTGCAAACTTTAAGGAAGATTTCAATATATAGTGCATGCGAAGAGATCTGAGAATATTTCTGAGCTAGATTAGTTACTTAGGAGTAGAGAAAATTTTCAAAAACAAGAATTAAAAGACTTAGCCATGGCAAACACTTGGAATCTGTTATTTCTGCTAAAGGAAGCATTGCATAATATTGGCTGAAAATATCCAAACATTTGCACCTTCTATGTACACTGCGCAGAAATAGTAAATATGCAATCAATCAAGTTTGTTCAGTGTAGAGATTGTCAACTTTTTTTTCATTCACTCAATGAAAGACAGTTTGAGCAGGGTTATCTAAACTTTTACATGCATGTGCAACTGTACCTAAAATACAGGAAATAACTTAAATAAGAACAAAATTTCATCTGCCAAATTATCAGATTCTCTCCATTTGAGGTTGTTTTTATTCTGGCATGTTCAATGTGTCCAGTAACCTAGAAAGAAGAGAACTCATTTGCATCTTACATGTGCACACACATGTGCATTTATTCAAAGGACACTGGCTCCTCTGTAGAAAAGAATGTCTATAGTAGGTCTTAGAAATGCAAGACTTTGTAACATTGTTTTGATCCCTAGAATTTCATTCTATCTTCCCTATATCTCTTCAGATTTCAAATCAAAACCATTCTTTAATTTGAGACAATTGTAATTGCAATGTTAAATTTTGTTTTGCCAAGCAAGTTCCCAAATGTTTTGAGATCTGGAAGCTCTTCTCTCCATCTTTTCTACTCAATGTTACTCATTGTTTTGAGAACCTGAGATGTAAGAATATATTCCAACTTGTTTAGAATAGTAGAGTGAGAAGGGTATGCAGAGCATTTGAAAGGGGTTTTTACAAAATGCATTGAAACAAGCTAAGTACCCCTCTTTAAAGCATTATAACAACAATATTATCTGGTAGGCTCATCTTGGTTGTTTGAGAAATTTTGCCTGACCATATGTATGTATGTGCGCATGCACACGAATTTTAGTGGCCATGCCAAAGAAGTATGGTTGATAGAGGGAAATAAATTTCTACCTTGATAGATGTTATTCTGTTTGTGAATTATTTAATTGTCTATTAAAATTCCTATGATGGTTAACACAGAAATTGTTATTCCAAAGGAATTTAGAAGTGATCTATATAATATAATAAGATCTTTAAGAAAAGGCATGGAGAAGCAGTTACATACAGCAGAAGCATATATGAAAAAGAAACTCAGAAACCCCACCTAGAATGCTAATAGAATAAGAAGGGACAAAGATATATTTGGAGAGATGTTCTTGTTACACTCTACTGCAATAAAGCAGTATTCCTGGAATCTCTGTAGCCCTAGGTCTGCCATACCCTGAAGGGTGGATAGTTATCTCTCTTGCTGGTTTCTTTAAAATTCAGATTACAAATACAATGTGGGCTGTATTAATTATTTTTTGTAAGATGCTCTGCAAACCTCTTTTGTAAACTTTTTTTTTCCTTTTTAGAAAATTAATGTTCTGTAATTCTCTTATTTGGGTCTCAATGAAAAGATGGCAGTGAAACTATTGGGATTCCTGGCTAGATCTTCATATACAATAAGCCAGTGCCGATACTTCCCTACATATGGATATTTAGCATCAAGCAACAACTTGCTATCAGTAAATAGATATCTCGGGCGATGCATCCCAGAGGCAACTTCTAATTTTACTAGTAATTGCATGGACAATTCAAATTGGTTTAGTCCACAAACTACTATTGGTGCTACAGCAAAAATAATTAATTACTTGACTATGGATGCTTGTCCTTCATCCAAAGAACTTCATCCTCTTAAAGCTTCAATGTTTAAACAGAAGTTAAAACATATAAGGATACTTACTGGAACACCAAATAGACATTATTCAGTTTTATCGCCTAGTAAAGTTCAACCAAATCAAGATATTGTACCAGTTAAGCGTCTACCAAAAGCGTCGAGGACCAAGCAGCCATCAAGAATTAATCTGCCACTACCATCTGAAGCTCAGGTAATCTGAACTCAGGATGACAGCATTTCATGCATCTAATGAAATAGTCTTGTAATCCATAAGCTTTTATGCCATACTGAATACGTTATGCTTTGAGCTACTAAAAGATGCTATTGTTTTTGCCACAGTGATGAGGCTTGATTCCTTTTTAATACGCTTCTTTTTCCTCATGATATATTTTTTGGTTGGTTGGTTGGTTGAGGGGTGTGTGTGTGTGTGTCTTTTGAAACAATGTTGATTCCTGGGGGCTGCCTGGACAATTCCCTGCAGTTTTCTTGGCAAATTTTAGTGGTTTGCCATCTCCTTTCTAGGGCTGAAAGTGAGAGAATCAATCAATGTCATCTAAAGGTGTGACAAGAACTGACAATCTCCCGGTTTCTAGCCAAGTGCCTTAATCATTACACTAAATTGGCTCCCCATGCTATTTTTGTTTTATTTTTTGATGGAGAGAGTTCAGGTCATTTGTTTCTGAACAGAAGGAGAATTCTTACACATAATTTGATATGAAGATTTGAACAAAAATAATTTGAAGACAATTCTAAACTGATATAAACAATCCATTTATATTTATATAGCTTAGAGTTGAAGACTTCTGTATTATAAGTGAATAGATTTTAACACTGAAAGGTTTTAACACTGATTTTCCATTCTCTATCCTTTTAAGGTTAAAGAATGTGTATATTATAGGGTGTATTATACCAATAACTTTGGAATAATTAATATAACTAATGGATTGCTGCTATTTATATTCATAATACAATCTCATATTAAGAATGTAACTGTTATGATAGCATTCACTTTCATAATTGTGACATGGAAAATTATTTCTAAATTACTCTGCATGATTAACAATGCAGTGATACTAATAAAGAAGATGCCTTTAGGGAACACTGAAACTTAGGGGAGAAAGCTTTTGTAAATATAATTTTGTTATGAGATTCCCCCCCCCCCCCCCATAGTGATAATAAAAATTTCAGGGTTGAAATAAGTTATTTTGAGTAAGAACTGCCACATGAAAAAATCTTTTACCAGATAAGAACATTGACTTAAATGAAATGTGTGCATTTTGAAACATAGATTTTTTGTTTTTACTGAAGAGGAGCACCCCCTGCTGGAAATCAGTGCTGGAGAAAATCTTATTTTTGCAAAGGCTAGAGTTAATCTTTAGGTACAATCTAGAAAATAAAAATCATTAAGTACACTCTAGAAAGTAAAATACAAATCTAAGATCTCATTATAGGGAGATTTTTAAAAATCTCTGATGAATATAAAATTCAATGTCTACTATTATGTGAAATAAGAAATAACCTCTTTTTGAACATGAGTCTTTCATCTTTTAGGACAGTGATCCCCAACCTTTCTGGCTCCATGGAACAGCAACAGCGGTGGGGGAGGAGAGAAAGGGGATGGTTTTGCATATGAACCCTCTACTTGCACAAATGGAACTGCTCGTGCACAGCATGGTTCCCAACAGGCTTCAGACCAGGTCCAAGCTGCGGACTGTGGTTGGAAACCCCAGTTTTAGGGAATAAGAGGCAATACAGGATCACCTCTTATTGGCCTTTAACAAAACATCTTAACATCAATGGCAGATAGCCAAATTATATCTGCATAGAATTGATAGTATAGTGTGAAACTTGTTATGAATGTATAAACTTATATCTTTCTCTAAATCATAATCTTCCAAAGAACTAGTTTTTGAAGTTTCTCAGTAGATCCAGAGGAGATATTTGTCTATCCGTATATCAGTGAAGCAAGTTTGAAACTTTTTAAGTGTAAGGCTTTTGAAAAATAACTATGGCTCTATGCAGAATTTTAGCCATTTAGTGGCAAAATGCTATCAATGAGTTTGTATAGCACTCTCTAGTAAAGCAGTTCTAGTTAGTGAGGCAACTAAGTGTTTTCTAAAAGAAATTCTGTTCTTTTTGGCATAGGATGTGATGCAATGTATAGCCTTTGCAACAGCAGATGCCTATCATCTTGGTAATTTATGCCTTGACCTGGTCTCATCTGGATACGTTGAAATCACATTACCTAGAGGTAGAGCTCTGAACAGTTATTTCAAGTAGATCATTTATTGTTTACTGATGCTTTTCCAGATACACATCATCAAACAGGTTTTGTACACTTTTATAGAAATGTTGCTTGACACTTAAGTATGTGCTGTAATGTGGCCTAGATGCTAACATTTACTTCAAAGAAATGAAGTGAATAATTGGTGTAGAAGTACATCTACATAAGTGTTTGTGCATGGTCTGCTTTTCAGGCTAATCAGGGCTCTTTTAAGGAACTAAAAATCTCCCTGGGTTTAAATGAAATCTGTTTAAGGATATAATGTGGTAATTACACATTGTAAAGTAATTCTATTAAATGTTATGTGAGAAGTGATGAATAATAAATGTCACTAATTAACTTTGTGTTAATTTATTATATCAATGCTGGAAGATCAATATAAATTAATTCAGTTTTATTATAAATGATCATGTTGTAGCAATAGCACTTAAACTTATATACCACTCCACAGTGCTCTATAGCACTCTTAAGCAGTTTACAGAGTCAGCATATAGTCCCCAACAATCTGGGTCCTCATTTTACCGACCTCAGAAGGGTGAAAGACTGAATCAATCGAGCCAATCTGGATCGAAGTTCTGGCTATGGGCAGAGTTAGCCTGTAATACTGCATTCTAACCACTGTGCCACCATGGCTGATATTAAATTTGTAGCTTAATTTAGAATATGGGAATTGCAAATGTCTCTGTCTTCACTTCTATTCTGATAGTCTGTTGCTGAGAAACTACTGGAATTGTCAGAGTGCTCTGATAATACAGTATGTGTGCACTGCATGTGACAAACAGCACAATTTTATTCATATTTGTAAGTTGTAAAGCTCACAGAACCTTACCAGTTAGCAGCTTTTACCTAATCTTGTCTGGATTCAGAAAGCAAACTGGATTGTCCCATTTTAATATTTCAAAGGGATCCCACAGGGAATATGAGGGCCATAAGATAGATGGGAAAATAAAATATCCTGGAAAAATGCCATTTTTACAGAAAAAAAGTGATAAGACTTATTGATGAAGTCACCAGGAGATCAATTAGATTTGAAAGATACATTCTTAATAAAAAAATTATCTTGGGTATAGGGTGCATGCTAAATGTGATTGCTTCTATTTTTTACAATATAATTTCATATAAGATTTTTTGAAAACTAGATGCAGCAAATGTTTTGGTGGTTGGCACAGAAAAGACAGCCAAAGATCATGATTTGGGGATCATATTTTTCTTCAAGTAAGTAAAGACCAATAATGTGGCATGTGAGCTAAATGTTTCATCTCTACCTAAAGGAAAATTACAGATTTATTTCTTCAGTGTCATTCGGAATTTTAGTGATGATTATTTATTTAAAGTATTTGTAGAACTCCCCAGTCAAACAGTCTTGGGGCATTTACAAGAAAAAAGATCAAGCTTATTAAAACATACAGAAATATTAAGGCAACAAAATCAAATGGTTAGCCATAGTTATTCTATGAATTCTATGAATCAAAAATGGAAATCAAAAATGAATAAAAAAATAGAAATTGTTTTCAGAGCTTTCCAGAACACAAGGAGCTTTGGTGCTAAATAGATTTGAAAAGCTTCTGTGGTGCTTTTTATTGAGAATACCTGCCTTCTAACCCATACCTCTCCTACTTTGGTGAAGGTAGGGCTTCTAGCAGGGATCAAACAGGCAGAATCTTGTTTGGTAAATTGGTCCAGGATAAATCTTGATGCCATGTTGCTTAGGGTTTTAAGGGTAATGAGCAATAGCAATTGGTTTTATATACCACTTCATAGTGTTTTACAACCTTCTCTAAGTGGTTTTATACAATGAGCATATTGCCTCCTACAATCTGGGTTCTTATTTTACCAACCTCAGAAGGATGGAAGACTGAATCAACCTTGAACTGGTCAGAATCAAACACCTGGCAGTGGACAGAATCAGCCTGCAGTACTGCATTCTAACCACTGCACCACCATGACTCTTTCAATACTTGGAATTGAGTCAAGAAGCCTACCAATAACTATAAGTGGTCCTCACCATTATATAGTTAGTGGTCATTTGAAGTTGCAATGGCACTTTTAAAAAAAGGCATTTATTGCCAGTTTTTACACCTATGATTGCTGCAGCATTTCCATGGTCACATGATCAACTTTGGGCACTTGGCAACTGTCATGTATTTATGACAGTTGCACTGTCCCAGGATCAAGTGATCTCTTTTTATAACCTCCTCAGATGGCTTCTGACAAGAAAATCAATGGCCAGATTTGCTTAATGTCTGCATGGTTCACTTAACAACTACAGTGATTCACTTAACAATTGTGGCTAAAACGATTGTAAAATGGGGGGGGGGGGGGAAACCTGCTTAACTGGATTCTTTAGCAATGGAAATTTTGGTCTCAGTTGTGGTCAAATTGAGAATTACAGTGTAGTCAGAAACTAAGACAAGGATGAAACAAGTATCCATAGCCAGAAACAAGGTTGCTGTTTCATCTGTGCCATCCTCAGAAATTTCAGTTCCACTAGGCAGAATTAACTAAGAAAGAAGACCAAGGAAAAAATGATTAACTAAGTAAGACAGGAAAATATTTACATAAAGAAGTGGCTTCTAATCTTGTTTACAGCAATTATAAATGCATTTATGTTTTATTCTCTCTCATCATGGTTATTGTGGCTCCCTTCTTCCCATATTCTATCCTTTCAAATCCTCAAACCCATTAATCATAAATTCATTTTTTCTGTTTTCAACAAAAAGTCCATAAGGAGTTTCTAGTTGCTAACAAATACAGTTATCCCTAACCAAACAAATCAATTTTGCCCTCTACAAATTCTGTCATCTTCACCAACATTCCTCCATTGTAGGTAATTCAGAGTCTTTTGACTTTGGGCATATAGTAATCTTGCTGCAGATTATCACATACAAAAATAATCTTTTGTAACTCTTTTCCAGGTATCTCTCTATTAGTCCCAGCAAGAAAGATTCTGATTTCAATTGAATATTAATCTTTAAAATTCTTGGTATCACTAAAACAAATATCATTTGGACACTAATAATAGTGTACTGGTTCAACATTCAAAGGCAAGCAAGAATGGAAAGGGAATTGCTTCTTTCTAGGAATTGCATTTTTGAAGCTTAAAATACAACCCATTAGTCTAACATTATTTGTAATTTTTTTTCTTATAGGGAAGGGTCTGTTGTGTTTTGGAATGTTGAAGAAAAAACAGTAAGTAGAAGGCAGGTTTCTGGAGGTAAACTATTTTTGGTGTATAAATGAGGGTAATCAACATATTAATAAATTATTTATAAATTACTTTCTGAAGTGGGATAAGGGTTAACTATATATCTGACATAACCTGTTTTATTAGACTATTGGTTTTATTTTTAGAATGCTGTAATATGATACAAACATAAAAACTGGCATCTCCTTCTTTGAATATATTGGAAACAGAAGATGTAATTGCATTGCTGGAAGAGCATTCTGCTATAGGAAAACATGCTGGAAGAGCATCCTGCTATAGGAAATATGGCATGTTGAAATGAAAGAGCTTTCCAGAGAGTGAAATAAAAGAGCAAATTAGCTAATTAATCTGAACACAATCAAATGAGAAAATTTTGATGATTAAAGTAAAGTGAAATTGTCCTACATTTTTTGGAACCTTTATCCTAATTCAGAAGGAAACAGGTGAATAACAAGGCTGAGTCTATTAACTAAAGTAACAATTATTCAGACTTTATGAAATTAACTGTAACATGGTTAATCACTGTAACATCATTAACATTTTACTAAAAGTCATTTGAAAAATCTGAGTTAGCATATTTCCAAACAATATCCTTGTAAAACCAGGTAAATACAAAGATGACATCTAAAATGAAAGACGGTTTTCTCCTTGCTAATGATTAGTAATTCTGACATATCTGTCTATTTCAATCTGCTTTCTAATGAAAAAGAGAAATGGGTTTATTAACCTAAGAGCAGATTGTATGCTGTCAAACGAAACTATCTGACTCAGGGGTGTCACAATTAGTGTATAATGAAAAGATAAGCATTAATTCAATCAATATGTTGGCACAAAACCTGTAACAACTCATAAAGTAGGAAAGCCTTAGTTATGTTCACCATAACAACAAAGGGAAGAAAAGAAGATAAAGATTTTTAATATAGATTAGTAGTTCGTATTTGATTTGGGATTTTATTTATTATTAGGTTTTTGTGGCTTACCCCCAGCTTTTTCTTGTATGTTGAAATGCCATCTCTGCAAAATATTTAGCAAGGATTATTAACCATTTTTATATTTAGCTTTCCAATCTGCTTTATTAGTATTGTTATTTTATGATGCCATGTCTTCCAAAGGATTCAAATTACATAATTTCCCAACTATTTTACAGTGGTTTTATATCTATCTGCAGATTTATTTATTTTTTGGTGAATATAGCAAAGACTTTTTTGATATTCACCATGGTAAAATAATTAGGAATGCTATATACAGTAAGTTGTGGAAATGCAGAAGTACAACCAGATTCTAGAAGGAAACTTACTGTATATTGTTTTGAGAAACAAGGATTTCCAAATTTGCCTTCATGAAAGTAACATGAATATTTGATCAGATGGCGTTTGTAGGAAGAAAATACCTAGAAAATAAGGTTTTTAAATTTTTGTGATTTTGCTAATTTTCTTTAACAAATTCTTATTTTTTTCTAAAATAATAAGGCTGCTTTCGTAATTTTAATACAGTAGTACTAACAATAGCACTTCGACTTATATACTACTTGATAATGCTTTACAGCCCTCTAAGCATTTTACAGAATCAGCATATTGCCCCCAACTATCTGGGTCCTCATTTTACCAACCTCGGAAGGATGAAAGTTTGAGTCAACCTTGAGCCAATCAGGACCAAACACCTGGCAATCAGCAGAATTAGCCTTCAATACTGCATTCAAACCACTGTGCCAGCACGGCTCTTATAATCTGGGTTATAAACAAATAAATGCATGAAGGCGTTTATGGGCATAAATTTACAACCTCTAGCTAATTCTTCCTTGTAAACTCTTCTCTATCTTGCACAAATACTTGTGAGGAAAAAACTGGAATATGGAATTATTTTGTTTTCCTTGTTATTATTTCTTGTTGACACAATTTTCTTCTCACAAGAGAGTGAAGGCATTTTGGTCAATAGTCTAAATGTATCTAATGCATCTTCAAAACTTGCTATCAGCTTTAATTTACAATCTGTTTCCCAGATAAAGAATATTTTTCGAAAGCTGGAAAAACATGAGATCCAGCCTTATGAAATTGCATTAGTTCACTGGGAAAATGAAGAGATCAGCTACAGAAGAGGAGAGTAAGTATGTGAATGTCATAAACTCACAGAGTTTTCCATTGAAGCCACAGGCTAATGATGGTAGAGATTTTGACAAATAATTATTTCTGGAACATATATTCTGAACATATATTCAGATACAAGTTGTATCATAGCATCTAGGTATTTCATAAACTTCTTCATAAACATATTGATAATTCCATTGTAAAACAAGAAATTAGTGAGGTTTCGGGGAAGCTACTGCTGACATTCCCTCCACCTCTTTCTCCAGTGCACATTCCATCGCACAGGCAGCTCTTTCACTCCATCTGCTCAGAAATCCAGGAAATCGCTTAACAACTGGAATTGGGAATGCCGAATTGCAGTTATTCAGTGAAGCAGTTACATGGACATTTCGTTTAATGACTGCTTCACTCAATGACTGAGATTCTGATTCTGATTGTAGTTGTATGTTGAGGACAGTCAATATATAGATTCTGATTCTAGTTGTATGTTGAGGACGGGCAATATATTTCAGTTGTTAAAGGACTGGCCCTTACTACACTGCCACAAACTATCAGTATTCTGTTTGAGCATCATCAAGGCCAATGTACTCAACTATGTACAAAGTATTACCACTTTTATGTGGATTGAGTATACGCTGTTGAGGTTTTAAGTGAAAAAAGATACAATGAAAGAAACAAAAATTCACTTATACAAAAAACAGAAATTCACATGTGGAATAAGACCAATATTAGGTCAGGTTCTCCTAAATTTTATTTTATTTTTATTCTTATGAACAGAATGAAGGATACCTGCTCATGTTTTATTACACAGTCCTACTGGTTTTTCTAATACTCATTTGAGTCACTATTAGACAATGGTAATGCTGGCTGGGACTGATGGGGGAGCAGCAAGTTATTTGAACCTAATGTAATCCATTCATATCTTTTTTGTAGAGGGCAGTCAAAACTTCATAGAGGAGAAATCTTGATAAATTCAGAATTAGAAATGGATGAATTCATTTTAGAGAAGTTTGCTTTTTCCAATGCTCTCTGCCTTTCTGGTAAGCTGTTCATCATATAATTTCATTTAATTATCTGTATTATTACTTGAAATCTGGGAGGAAATGGAGTTCATGAATGCATTTATAATGTATAAAGCACTCAAAAAATACTCTGCATGAAGCATCTATAGCTACAACTATTTTGAACAATTTGCTCGGTCTCACAGTACTTTCTCCTACATACTGACTGAAAAAGAAAGAGGAAAGGAAAGGAGGGAAGGAAGGAAGGAAGAAACGAAGGAAGAAAAAGAAAGAAAGAGACAACCCATACCTGTTGGGTTATTGTTTCAAAGATATTTCCTTACCTAAACAGAGAAAATGAATGACCAAGAGTAGGCCAAAAAACAGTGGGAGCAGCCAATTTCCTGCCAGCTTCTCCATTGTGTTTCCTTGTGGAAATTTGGTAGGGAACAACAGAAATCTCCATTCCCTTCCTTTCTCTCTTCCCCTTTCAATAGGTAGGTAATCTGCTGCTCCCATTGTTCCAATAGGCAGGTAAGTGGTTGTTGCTAGGTGGGAGAGGGAGCAAGGGATTGTGAGACTAATGGCAAACTGTCACAAAATAAAGTTGACATAACCGCAATAGCAGCCAGCAACACTGAAGCAAACACAATCTTTCCAAATTTCATTCCCTCAAGAAGTCATGCCACATTTTGGACACCTGCTGTAGATTAGCTTATTTGAGGGACCTTGGTTCAAAATGTGTTACCCTATGAACAGTGTTTCGCCTAGTTCAAAGTCATGACAACAAGAGTTTTAATATCAAAAGTTTTTATTTTTGAAAAGGCAACTGGGCCATTTCATACAACTATGACCTGGATAACTGAGAATCTTGATAGACAAAAATTTTAGCAGTACGTAGATTATGCCATTGCAAATAATTTATGCTTCACTAAAGACTTGTGACCCTTAATACCACCTTTGAGAGCCAGTTTTATGAAGAGGATAAAGCATCAGGCTAGTACCATTTTCTAGTCCTGCTTCAGGCACAAAGGCAGTTGGGTGGCCTTGGGATAATCATTTTCTCTCAGCCCTAGGAAGGAGACAATGTCAAACCACTTCTGAGAAATAGAAGAAACAATGTGTATTATCTTTAGTAGTCTGCATAAAATTTAAGCATTCCTACTTCGTAATGTTTCCCTTTTGGCCAAAAGGAGCATAAAATGGAAGGTTAATGATTGAATCATGTGAATTGGGAATAGAATATTTTGATTGAATGGGGCAGTAGAAATTTTACCTTTACTTTTTAGTACGAAAGCTATTATCAATTAGAATGGAGCTGGAAGGGACCTTGGATGTCTTCTAATCCAACCCCTTCTCAAGCAGGAAACTCTTATCATTTCAGACGGATGGCTTTCCAGTCTTTTCTTCAAAATCTTCAGTAATGAAGCATCTAAACTTTGGAAGACAAGCTGTTCCACTGGTTAATTATCCTCACTATTAGGAAGTTTCTCCTTACTTCCAGGTTGCTTCTCTCCTTGATTAGTTTCCATCCATTGTTTCTTGTCTTTCCTTCTGGTGCTTTGGAAAATAAGTTGACCTCCTCTTCTTGATGCAGCCCCTCAAAAACTCAAATAATGCTATTATGTCACCCCTAATCTTTCTTTTCTCTAGACTAGCCATACCTAATTCCGGCAACCATTCTTCATATGTTTTTGTCTCCAGGCCTCTAACCATCTTAGTTGCTACTTAGAGCAGAGAAGTAATTGGTTATATTCATATAAAATGGTAAAATGGTTCATATAAAACACTATGCCAGGATTTTAAAAAAATACTTGAAAAAGCAATTTTGACTTGATTTGTAAATTACACTGTATCATGCAAGGTAGGTTTTTACATTATACTATGTCAAAAAGAACATACCAGGTTAATAGAGGACAAATTCCTGTCCCTCCATTAAAATCAGAAACTTGTACCTACTTTAAAGTTTAAAAGCAGTAATTAGCATGCCAACATTACTTGTCAAGCATTGGACAGTAAAAATTTAAATATTTTGTGATAAAACATGGAAGTGTAATACATATGAATAATACATTTTATGATTTTCTCTAATGTAGTAAAACTGGCCATTTGGGAAGCATCACTGGATAATTTTGTAGAATCTATCCAATCAATACCTGAGGTACTTGCTATTTTTTTTCATTTTTCCATAAAATTAAGTATGGGAAATTTGCAGATTTTTTACACCATACTGTAGGTGAATGAATTTGGATTGTTGTATTTACCACATCTTCCTGGACACAAGAAATGAATTGAGATTTGCCAGATCAAAATTTCAGTGAAACTGTATTAAATTTGAACAGTTAGACATGAAACACTTTCAAGTTAACTTCAGTGACTTTACAAAATGCTTAATTAAACTCATGTGTCTAAGGGGAAAACCCCTGTTTTTGTAATTATACCTATTTTATGTTTGCTGTGGCAAACTATTTGCTTGAATGTAGATTGACTTCATGCTTATAATCTTCATGTCAATAAAGCTTCAATATATAGGATGCCAAGAAGAAAAACTTGCATGAAATTAATAAAAAATTAACTTCACACAGTTAATTAAACTTAGACTTGTTTCTTACTCACTTTGAAAATGATAGAGTATGGTAAAGTTGATCCTTTTGTTAGAAAATGAATCTCTGTAATAGAGTTAAATATAGGAGTAGACAGAGGAACAGGCCACCAATAAAAAGTATAGACTGCTGAGAACTCTAGAGAAGTTGTCAGGAAAGCTAAAATTCAGAATGGCTGGCATATTATACTAAGGAAAGCAGAATGTTATCTAAATATGTTCAAAGTAAAAGAAAAAAGAATCAACATAACAGTTGTATGTTGAAGATGGCAAAATATTGTGTTCCCTAGGTAGTAGTGAAGAGCAAAACATAAAGACTTGAATTGAGGGTTGGGTCTTATAAAAACATAAGAGAATATCTAATTACTTTGAATCAATCCTGGGGATTTGTCATCTTTGGTTCTGCATTGGTTGATTTGCATCAGACAGAATCAGTGCACAATCTGGAGATCCTCCCAGACTCATACTTCCTGCTTAATTTAGACTAATGTGTTTTGGAAAATATTATTGTTTTCAAGTGTGCTTCTAATAACGTGTGCTCTGCAAGATTTCTATTGGGGGGAAAGTGTTACAACAATCTCGAAGGATACCAGAGATCTTCCATTTAGGATAAAATGCATTCAATATTTATCCACCTGGACAATTCTCCCTTGGTTGGTTGGCTAATTAGCCATGATGCCCAAGAATCAGGAGAACAATAGGGTGAACCTTGTGGTCTACATTCTCAGGCTGAAAAGGATTCCATTAAACTGGAGAAAACAAGGAATTTGGACCTGGAACAACATGTTTACATTAGTGTGAGGTATTCTGTTCTTAAGGTGCCATTCAAACCTATCTAACCTAATCTACTTAGCAGGATTCTAAGTGCATTTATTAGGATAGTGTCAACCCTTTGGGGCAGGCAGGATCAAGAAACAGGCAAAACAGTGATTATTATAGATAGAATGACTGAATCTTGCAAGCCTGTCAAAGTTTCTCTCTGCCCCATTTTACCTGAAACAAAATCAAAGCAAGCTTATTTGGAAATGTCCCTTCTCAGCATTTGACTCACTTTGTCCCCATTTCCAAGCCAGATTTACATTCTTTAAAAATAGATAATACTATAGATTTTGTGTTACTATAAATGCTTGTTGCATAGCTACTTGAGGATTCATTCTCTTTGTTTCCTGGAAACTCTTGTAGAATGCTGATATATTCATCAGATAAAATAAGTCTTTATGAATGGACCATTTTAGTTGACCTCTCTGTCCTGTAGGATAGATCTTAATTTAAAACCTAAATTTTGTCAGGAAGTTCTCCAGCCATGTCAATAAGGTTATCACAAACCATCTATGGCAAGACTGCCAATTCCACCTCCCAAAGTTAATATGAAATTTAGGATAAATCTTTATTGTCATCAGAATTGCTTCTGCCAGTTCAGGTAAAGAGTGCAGTTGGCATCGGGATGGGTAATATTGTACATCTAAAAAACATCAATGTTCTTACTGGTTTATTACGCTCTTCTTATTACAGATGCTTAAATTAAGAAAGAAACTGAAACTCTCTCATGCTGATGTTATGCAGAAAATTGGGGAACTGTTTGCCTTGAGGTATCTGAATTAAAGACAAGCCAAAAGATTGCATTTTAGAGTCAGTTTCAAAAACAATTTTTTAACCAAAAAAACCATGATAGTATTCACATATATATGTATATAATATACTGTTGTGTATAATCCGCTTTTTAAATGTGTGATATTTCTAAAGTGGTACAATTATATTTCTCTCTTCTGCACCTAGACTATTGTCCCTTAATAGAACTAATTTTTTAAGAGAAATCAGAGTTTACATGTATCAATCTAACACCAATAAGCATCTTGTTATTTTCCTGTTAAAATGTGATTTATTTGCCAGGTCCTTACTTTTAATTATCTTCCATCACATAGTATTAAGTATCAGCACAAAGATAAACCTTCTTCAAACTAATCCCATTGTATATTGTTTTTTTTAATTATTATAAAAATTACTATTTTTTATTTTTAATACCAGTAGTTTTTTTCTGTAGTGCTACTTATATTTTTATCTATAAATCTAGCATATTCTTTTAAAATGTTTTATGTTTAGAGTAAAAAGTAATATTTACTCCTTAAGAAGCCAATTCACTATGAGAGAACATGCAAACCCTTGTAAGGAACAAAAACCTAAAGAATCGGAAACAGTCTTAAATACAATGGAAAGGCTCATTACAGCTAAGCCAAAGTCACATGCCATTAAAATGTCAAGATTGTTTGGATAACTAGAATATGTCCCATGAAATGATGCAAAAATCACTATGCAAGAGGTTTTATTATGCGACTCATAATATATATGTATTAAAAACTGGAAATAATAAAGCTTATGCTGTTAAATTGTAAACTTGATAAATTCTGTATTTCCTTCAACTCCTGATAACCTAAGTTTATAGTAATATACATATATCCGCATAAATAAAAGGTGATAACATGTTGTCTATAAAGCTTTAATTAGGTTCTAAAAGAATAGAATTTTTATTTGGAAATGGAAAACTTAACTATAAGTTCTGCAATACTGAGAATGTAACGAAGTTTTTTGCTACATGAAGTGTGTTTGTCCAAAGATTACTTGTTTGTCTCAACTTATTAGTGCAATATTCAAAACACAATTCATTAACTGGCTTTCAAATAAGAATTTATCTTCTCTTCCTCAGGCATCATATAAATCTGAGTTCTGATCTGTTGATTACCCCAGATTTCTATTGGGACAGAGAACATCTTGAACAACTGTATGATAAAATGTACCGGTTTCTTAGTATTGATCGCAGAGTTAAGGTATTATTTTATTATTTTTATCTAAGTTTAGAGGATTTTTTAAAAAACCAATTGCTTCTCTTAACAAATCTTATTTTTCTGTTTTCATCTTTATTGTTTTTGGACAAACATTGTTATGCTGCCTGCTGCACTATTTCTTTTAGGAACAATTTATAAATATTATTTATTTGCATAAAATGGTAGGCCAATTCTAAATTGTTTAGTAATGTGTATGAACTGTATTCTTGGATTGTTCAGAAGGACAAGTAGAATGCTAGTTTTGAGATGCTTCTTTATTGTGATTTTTGTATAACTGTTCTCACTACCAGGAGGAATGGTTTAGGCACAATCAGGCAGTGAGCTTCAACATGTTGTGAATAAGCCAGATTCTAACTTCATTGTTTTATGCAGACATAACCAATGCATTCTGTAACTTTCAGGGAGGTTTTATGACAAGTTTACCCTTTTTCTTAAATTCATGTAATTCTGATGGGTGGAGGAACAGTTATTACCAACAATTTAGCAAGTGGAGTTTTACACAGAAACTTGCTTTTACAGGTTCTCTGCTAACGTTTTTGCTTTTTTCTAGAGTACTTTATGATTAATGGTTGACTCTAAAAATTACTTGGATGTTTTTTCTTAAAATATGTACAATATATTACTATGGGGATATTGCAGGGATATCTTGGTGTCCTCCTAGAAAAAGATGGTTGTTAGATGGCAACAAAAAAAATGTTTAGAAATCTTAGTCAAGGAAAAGTTTAGAAATCCAACCAAGAACTGTGAACATAACTTGTGAATTTTGTTTCCACAAAATTCACTTTTCAATAGAAGAGAACATAAGTAGGTCAGAGTTGAACTGTGGAGTCATTGGTGCTCTCTAAAGTTGGTTGTTTGCAGATGTTTCATTATTGACAAAGTAACATCGGTGCTGTGAGTGTGGGGCTTTCCCTCTCTCTATATATACAGTAGTTTGCCTTCCCAATGTTGGTGGAAATGTAATTTTTTCTTTGGTAGTTCCTTAACTAGAGTATTTCTTTTTGCTTGTTTTGTCTGATGTTAACCCCTGATTATCTGGGTGTAGGTTGCTGGAGAGAATGTGTTCTGGTCTTTTTGTTTTTCTTAGCTTTTTTATTGTCTCTCCTAAATGCTGTGTAAATGTGATTTATCTATTTGTATATTAATGGATGAACTTACCTGAAAGCTCAGCTTCCAGGAATTCTATAGTTTTTTGGATTTAGCTTGGTCTAGGATGCTCAGTTTTCCAGTTGAAATTACAGTTCAGTCTTTCTATGTGGTGTGTTTTCATTGTACCTTCCAGTTGCTAAATGCTGTTCATGAATGTGTTCTGCTATATTCTGCCTGTCTGTCCTACATACTAGCTGTTACAGTCCTTACACTTTATTATAGATGAGTTCTGGTCTTTCTTCTTGGGCTAAGTCATTTGGTTTACACAACACGGTTTGGAGGGCTTCAGTTGATTTATGTACTACAGTGATGTGACGTGGTTGTAATTGCCTATTGTTTCTGAAATGTTTTTGATGTATGGTAGTTTAGCTTTACAGAGCATTATTATTTCGGATGAACCAACTTAACTGTAACAATATTCATGAAACTTTCCCTAGATTCCACATATTCTTACTGGTTTCTGGAATATATAGGTAGTATTAGTATGTAAATATGTGTTAATTCAGTAACAGATTGAACAGGTAGTTTTTGGCTGCCCTTGATATAGCCCAGTTATTTGAAATGAAATTAAGTTAAAAGGTTTATAAGTTTGCTTTCTAAGATGTGATTGCTCCCATGACAATATGAATAATGGGATTTAGGAATAAAATGGCCTCACTACTGTCTTTATATTAATGCACATGGATAAAAAAAAAGTTTTTTTTTTAAACTTTACAGAATCTTCGCAGTCTAATAAGAAATGATGAAATTGACAATTCCATTTGGGGAACCATGGATTTTAAAAAATAGACTTTTTATAGAATTCACATTATGTATATAAGTATGGCCTGGCTCACAAGATACATAATGCCTGCATAGAATAAGTATTAGTAGTAATATAATAATAAGGTAACTTTGATAAATACGTAAGTTACCTTAGGATTCTTCAGCATTTTAACTATAATTTCATAGTGAAATCTGACATTTGTGCTCCATGTATCTCAAATTTGTTTTTTAAGTTAAGTAATTTTTTTCGGGCAGCAAGTAAAAGAGCACAAGAAGCTTTTTTTGACTCCCTGTGTTCCATGATAGAAAACCTTCAGCTGTGGCTTTTCAGGAGTAAAATGCTGCAATTAAGCAATCTATGTGAATATATAAAAATCGGTATGTATTCACATTGCCAAACTGAACTGTTTTACATTTGGCTTTATTTCAGGATTTGCTTCTAATTTTGTGTTGAAATTCTCTGCTGTTAATTTATTAAAGATTTGAGCATACCCTATTGCATTGTTAGCTGGGTTTCGCTAAACTAGACTTAAACCTTGATTATTATTTAGTCAAGTATACTAGGTTGTGATATGTATCTTACACAATTTAACTAAATGCTTCAGAGAGCAATTGCGATGAGGGCTGTTACCTAAATATTTCCTTAAATTCAGTACAAGAAATGCTGAACAGAAAAATATATTTCCATTTAAGTTTATAAATGCATGCAAGTGGAGAAAGAAAATTAAAGCCTGGGATTAATGTTGCAATCTATTGTGTGAATGCTGAAAAATCACATATCCCAAGACTTAAGAATTGTTCTGAGTACTGAGTCTTAGCTATTCTAGTGTATTCAGTTTATAAAAACATTGTGATGTAGTTCTCCATATTTTTTATTTCAATAAATTCATCTCTGGAAGTAACTTATATTGAGAAATTGTTTATTCAAGGTTTTCTGAAACATCAACTTTTCTATCCTTACTACTGAAGGTAGTAAATGAAAAGCTCCAGCAGTGCACAGAACTGACAGATCTGATGAGAAATCATTTGAATGAAAAACATGCTCTGCGGTTAGAATGGATGATAGTAATACTCATCACAATAGAGGTTGGTTTACTAAAATTGTTTCTTAAAACATACACAGAATGTTGAAAAGTTCACTGAAGAACATTGAAAAGTTCAGTTTCCTTAGACAAGGGACAAGTTTCCAAATAACTTGAAAATAGTTTCCATAAATTATTTAAAAGTAAAGATATCAGGATAGTAAATAGCTTGTCAATTTTACTATACTATACACTCACAGCCTTATTTTATAGCCATATAAATTAGACCAACTTATAAGTTCATTACAGTGCATGTTGGATCACTTTGTATATTCCATAAGTTGTGCAAGGTATGTGGGCTGGACAAATTTAATGGTAATTTAATGTTTTACATGCTATTTACATGTATTGAATATTCTATTACCTGTTTCACTTTTGTGTTGCCAATAGTACTGTTTAGGAATTCAATTATGCAAGATAGTCCCAATCAGAAATACAATGGAAACTTCTTCCTCTGTTGTCATTGGAGTAATGTATTCTTTATTAGATATTACTTGTTCAGCAAAGGCCTAGAAATTCTGTCCTCCAGTCTTGAAATTCTTACTATCTAAAGATACAGTCTTTGTCTCAACATTTTGGAGAGCAATTGTTAGGAGCAAGGCAAGAACCTTATAGCTGAATATTCAGTGAAGAATTGGTGACTAAATTTTAAGTACGTTATGATCCCATGTCATTCTCTCACTGTCACTACTCCAAGCTCATAGAACCTTCCTGGATAGTGTTGTATCCATACCAGAAAGTATGAAGTTTACTCCTGCTGCAATACCCCAAATCATAGGAATGGCCTTGAGTTTTTCCAAATGTATAATGCAAAGGATGAGAATAGATTGAATACATGAGGAGTAATCATAGTAATTATGTTTAATTAAATAACATTTATCTTTTGTTTCTGGCTCCACAACTGAAAGGCTAAATGCTGCTCTCTGGGGGGGAAAGTTGTAAATCCCTATGCTAGTGCTAAACTCAGCTAGTAGACTAATTACTAAAGCCTTCAGCAAGTATAAGTAGTACACAGGCAAGAATAACTACCCATTCCCCAAAAACTATTTTATATGCAGGCAGACAAGGTGGATAGATACAGAAGGGAGTAATAGAAAAGAGTAAATCTCGCCTATCCAGGCCTTCCTAACAGCAAATGACATCAGAGCAAAGCTGGCTATTGAAGAATAAATAAATCTGTGCTGGAGGACCTGGCACCACCAGACAGATCTGGTGTGCAACACAGTAGTTCTCTTGGACTTGGGATTCTAGCTCAAAGTGTAGGTAGCAGTTGTGGCTAGGAGAGCCTTTGCATAACTTTGTGGTGTGCACCAACTGTGCCCTTTTCTGAATTGTGAACCAGGACTCAATCACTTGTGTTCTGTCATCTTTCATTTGGATTATTGTAATGCACTGTACATGGGGATATCTTTGACCAGTTATTTGGAATCTACAATTGGTCCAGAATGTGGCAGTGCAGTTTTGGAAGTCTCTAGGTGGCACATGTAACATCAGTTAACACAAATTGCACTGGTTGCTGATGTGCTTCTGGGTCCAATTCAATATATTGGTTATTTAAAGCCTTTAAAACTCTCCATGGCATGGGTGCAGGGTATCTGAGAAATCTTTCCCTAATGGGATCAGCCTGCTCCTCATTCTGGCAGGAAGCTACTGCAGATCCCATCAGCTAAGGAATTTTAGCTGGTAGGGTCCAGGGGATGATCCTTTTTTAACACATCCCCCCCTCCATATTTTGGAACTTCTTGCCACCAAAAATGAGATCTTCCCTCTTCTGGCATGGGCACACTGAAGGAAAAGCCATAGGCTGGAAATGGTTGGTACAGTGACAGAGCAGGTACCACTGCTGCAGCACTTGAAATCTGTCATCTGTTTTATTACATTGTAAGCCACCCACAGTCACCTCAAACTATGAGATAGGCAACACATAAGTTTAATAAATAATAATAAATTCCCTGGTTACTATTATAAATCAAATAGCCCTCTGTCCTAATATAGCCATAGTTAACAGGTTCCAAATAGTTAAAAAGTTTGGAAGGGCTGTATTTCAAAATAATACAGGGAATAAATTTAAATTCACTACACTTGCAAAAGTGTAGCAGTGATGCAGTATACTTTGTTCAGGTCTCCATGCATCTTACATCTTACAATGCTTCTCTTTTCTATAGCCCATCCCCATTTGTTCCCATTCCATGACCACTGTGTAGAATTCAGTATTCATTCTGCTGTTTTGGGTGTCCCCCCCCCCCTCCAAATCTTTTGTGCTTCTGGGTTGGAAGTTACTGATCCCTGATGCCTTGCCATACAGCACTTTGTGTGAACACTAAAAATAGAAATCAGCCAAATAAGCATGCAAGCTAGCAAAATTCTGTTTTATGTTGCAGGTCATGTTTGAACTTGGAAGAGTGTTTTTCTGATACCAGGAGTACATTACAACAGACATTTTACAAGACTAGTCGCTATCTGAGCAACAGGTTTATTAGACTTCAACTTTGTCCATTTTAGAAAGCAAGCGAATTCCATGATAAATTTATGGACATTTGCTACAAAATGTTGGGAGTCACTGCATTTAATTTCATATTTCATTACTATCTTTTCTTGGAATTCATGGTGTAAAAAGCATTATGGGGCTGGTTTTCTATCTTATGGATACAGATTATCTGTTACAGGAAAAGGATATACAGAATGTACGATATTGTTTTCTGTATATAAACTACATTTTTTCACAATACGTTTAATAGAATTAAGAAAAATATGTATATAATATGCCATTATGTATATGGGGAGCCAATGCATAGAAAATGAACAATTCTAATATTGTTCATTTATGAAGGAAGAGCTAAAATTAAAAATTATCTTCCGCTAAAACAGCAACTGTCTTTGAAATTGCTTAACACAAAGATTTTATAAATGCAGACATGTTTGTTCAAGAAGCAAGAGAAATTTAATCAAAGCAATGTCTTTGACCGTATTGCCTTAGACAAATTTTCCTCAGTAACCATTATGCATGTATGAATACCAACTGAAAAGCTGAAATAAAATAATGGTTGAAAGAAATGCATTGATTTCTTTGAAGCAAGATTGGTCTCTCAAATCCAAAATCTTTTGACTAGATACATCAGAAAACTCATGAAAGCTTTAACTTATGTACCCAGGATCTGGTTCTCAACTAACTTTCCGAAATGTATCATGAATATTGTCAAATTTTAACATTTTTGTAAGAGTTTAAAAGAAGTTTGTTCTTTAGTTTCAGAAAGTGGGAAGAATTTTTGTAAATGAAATTTTATGGTGGGAAACAGAATATGATAACTCTATTCATAACTTTGTTTTTCTTACAGTGCACATCTTTAAAATAAAAAGCCCAAAGCATTTGTGAGGAAGGTACATTTTATCATTTGAACAACTTCGTAATTTTTCACATGACCTATTTCACATAGCAGCACACATACACACACAGTAATAGCATACTTGCAATTCTTGAGACAATGGGACTTAAACATTTGTGAACTTTTTTGAATTTTTAACATTTTTACATCAATATGATCTAAAATGTGATACTATTCACATTAAACTAGATAATCCAATTAAAGTCAGTATACTTGATCATTTATTGAGCATGATCCAAAGCTACATGTGTGTGACAAAAATATACAAACCTCTAGGATTATTAGTTCATTTGAAGGGGAAATTAATCAGATACTTCAATGAATGAGATGATAAGGTCTTGCCTAACAACATTCTGGGTATTCTTATCGAAGTCTGTCTTTACAGCATGGTATATGGAAGTGTGTCATGACTTGAACAAGAGATTTCTGAGGACCTCCAAAAAAGTTGTTAATACTCATCAGGCTGGAAAAGATTACATAACTATTTCTAAAGAATTTGGATTCCATGAGTCTACTGTTAGATAGATTTCGTACAAATGCAGACAATTCAGCACCACTGTTATCCTTCCCAGGAGAAGTTGACCAACAAAGATGACACAAACAGCAAAGCATGTAATACTCTGGGAGGTCTCAAAGAATCCCACAGTAACACCTATGGAACTAAAGACCAATTCATCAAGCCCACCAATATCTTTTGAGTTGAAGCTGTTTGATAAGGAAGATTAGTTTAAATTCCTCCAAGCCAACGTGTAGGATCCATCAATAGTTATCAGATATGTTTAATAGCACTGATTGCACCTAATATTCAGCAACACAATTACTAAAATTAAAGGTTCACTTTTTTTACACACAAATGAGAATTTTTGGATCAAACATTAGAAAAAGTCTAATATTTTTGATTCATTTGAGGTCATATTTACACAGAAATATTAAATTTAGAAGGGTTCACAAATCTTTAAGCCCACTTTAAACTGCTAAACAGTTGAAATGAAAACATAAATCTGGGAAGCAGATATTCAAGACATCATTTCTATCAAAATTGTAGTGTCAGTCCTTTTCCATTGCTTTAGTATATAGGTAGTCCTCTACAACAGTTTGTTTAATGACTAAAGTTACAACAACACTGAGAAAGGTGACATGATCATTTTTCACTTACGACCATTGTAGCATCTCCATGGTCACCTGATCAAAATTCAGGTGCCTGGCAATTGACTCATATTTATGGCAGGTGCAGTGTCCCAGATTCATGTGATCACTTTTTGTGACCTGATAAGCAAAGTTAATGGGGAAGCCAGGTTCACTTAATAGCCATGTTACTAACTTTAACAACTGCAGTGATTCACTTAATAACTGGCAAGAAAGGTAATAAAATGGGACAAAATTCACTTAACAGTGTCTCACTAAGCAATAGAAATGTTGGAGTCAATTGCGGTTACAAGTTGAGGGCTACCTGTATACAATTATACAATTTCATTAGCAATTTGGCATTCAAATTTTGCAAACGTAACAATGAACATAAAATATTGTATGAGGGAGAGAGAAGCCTCTACTTGTTCCTGCTACCATTATCCTGCAGTTAGTTAGTTTATCTGATTTGTCAATTGCTTATAAGATAATAGGTGTAACAATAAACAGAAGTATGAATACAGGAAATAAGTACGAATAAATGAGGACAATAGGATAAGGACAGTAGACACGATTGTGCGCTTATGCAGGCCCCTTACAGAACTCTTAGGAATGGAGTAAGGTCAATAGTAGTTGAAGGTTAAAGGAGCGGATGAGGATGTAACAACAGAGGATGTAAAAACAGTCAGGTAGTGGTTAAATAATCAAGTCTGAAAAATGCAGTCTTCATAAATACAGTAAGTTGCTTCAGAACGTATTTCAATTTGGAAATAACACAGTATTCTGTTATTCAGAAGTATCACATAATGCTGGACAGAACATTAGCAAAGCCTCACAGACTCTGGCTGATATCTCTCACAGCTCAACAATTAGTATATCTAGTTTATGAAAATTAATACTAAGGTTGGTAGTTTGTATATTTGAGAAAATCACTGACTCACCCTCTTAAATGTAAAATGAAGAGCTACAATATCTCACAGGAGTACATCCCTCACATTTTGTAAATATTTAAGTATATCTTCATGTGACAACACTGAAGAAATGACACTTGGCTACAATGTAAAGTAGTGAGTATACAGCTTGTATAACAATGTAAATGTGCTATCCCCTCAAAATAACACAAGTCATTAATGTCTAAACCCCTGGCAACAAAAGTGATAATGTCCAAATTGGGTCCAAGTAGCCATTTCCCCTCCCTGGTGTCATGTGACTCGTTAGTGTTACAAGGTCTCAGGTGTGAAGGGGGAGCAGATGTGTTAAATTTCATATCACTCTTTCTCATACTGGTCACAAAGTTCAACATGGCACCTCATGGCAATGAACACTTGAGGATCTGAAAAAACTAATTGTTACTCTACATAAAGATGGCCTGGGCTATAAGAAGATTGTCAAGACCCTGAAACTGAGCCATGGTGGCCAAGACCATACAACGGTTTAACAGGACAGGTTCCACTCAGAACAAGCTTCACCATGGTCGACCAAAGTTGAGTGCCCATGCTCAGCATCATATCCAGAGGCTGGCTTTGGGAAATAGACGTATGAGTGCTGCCAGCATTGCTGCAGAGGTTGAAGGGGTGGGGGGATCAGCTTGTCAGTGCTCAGACCATATGCCACACCCTGCATCAAATTGGTATGCAGGGCTATCATCCCAGAAGGAAGCCTCTTCTAAAGATGATGCACAAGAAAGCCCGCAGTTTGCTGCAGACAAGCAGACTAAGGGCATGGATTTCTTGAACCATGTCTTGTGGTCCACTGAGACCAAGAGAAACATATTTGGTTCCAATGGGGTCAAAGCGTGTATGGTGGAAACCCGTAAGTACAAAGACAAGTGTGTCTTACCTACAGTCAAGCATAGTGGGAATATCATGGTCTGGGACTGCACAAGTGCTGCCGGCACTGGGGGGCTACAGTTCACTGGGGGAACCATGAATGCCAACATGTATTGTGACATACTGAAGCAGAGCATGATCCCCTCCCTTCGGAGACTGGGTCGCAGGGCAGTATTCCAACATGACCCCAAACACACCTCCAAAATGACCACTGCCTTGCTAAAGAAGCTGAGGGTAAAGGTGATGGGCTGGCCAAGCATGTTTCCAGACCTAAACCCTATTGAGCATATGAAACGGAAGGTGGAGGTGCACAAGGTCTCAACATCCACCAGCTCCGTGACATCATGCGTCATGGAGGAGTGGAAGAGGACTCCAATGGCAACCTGTGAAGCTCTGGTGAACTCTATGCTTAAGGCAGTGGTGGAAAATAATGGCAGCCATACAAAATATTGGCACTTTGGACCCCATTTCGACATTTATCACTTAGGGGTGTACTCACTTTTGTTGCCAGGGGTTTAGAAATTAATGGCTGTGTGTTGCATTATTTTGAGGGGACAGCACATTTACACTGTTATACAAGCTGTATACTATTTTACACTGTATTCAAGTGTCATTTCCTCAGTGTTGTCACATGAAAAAATATACCTGTTCACAAAATGTGAGGTGGTGTACTCATTTCTGAGATACTGTACTTCCATTTCCCAACTGGAAACTATTACCTTTTATCTTTTCCAAATATTAGCAGTTGTTTTGTAGTGAGACACGCCTACTTAGGATATCACCTGCCCTATAGACTGACTCAATAACTCAGCTGTTTCGGTATGACTTCATGAATGCACTGGAAATACTTAAGTTTAATTCAGAAAACCGTTAAATAACCCTCTTGGACAGTTTTAAAGATGGTTATGTTATGCTATATTATATGGATACAGAACTGGTTGAGAACTATTCAGGACTTACAGCCACAATTGAGCCTAACATTTCTGTTGCCAAGAGACATTTATTGAGTTTGCCCCATTTTATGATCTTTCTTGCCACAATTGTTAAATGAATCACAGCAGTTATTAAATTAGTAAAATGGTTAAGTGAATCTGGCTTCCCCATTGACTTGTCAGAAGCTCACAAAAGATGGGCACAATACCCCAGGATACTGAAACCATCATAAATAAGTTGCCAAGCATCTGAATTTTGATCATGTGACCATTGGGATGGTGTAACAGTTGTTAAGAGAGAAAAACGTCATACGTCACTTTTTTCAGTACATTATAACTTTGAATGGTCACTAAATGAACTGTTGTAAATGGAGGACTATCTATTCAAACAATGTATATCAATAACACAACAGCAAACTGGAAATGTTAAAACATATCATGAGGCTTTATTCAACTGTGCTGTTCAACGTGTTTATCAATACCTGACTGAGGCATTAAAAATGATTACCACATTTGAAGATGAAAAAGTTGGGGGTTGGTAAACACCATACAGAACAGTATCAATATTCAAAAGGATTTTGTCAAGATGAAACAATGGAACAACCCAGCCAAGATGAATTACAACAGCAAATGCATAATCTGTATCTAGATTATAGGAAATCAAAGTAGAAGGAAAATCAGATGTAAAGCCATAGAATGGTGGGGAAACCATACTGAACAGCAGTACATATACTGCTGTTGTGTAATCTAAATGCTTGAAGCATCACAATCCAAATATGGAACTGCATGACACATGGACAAAAACTCAAATGAATTAAAGACAGCAGCAACATGGATCAGACTGCCGCTAATGTATGGCATCCAGTTCTTTGCCTATACTAACAAACTAAAGAATGCTCAGAAAGAAATAATGGACCTGGAAAGAAAAAAATGTGCTAGAAACAATTGGAAGTTTTGGGTATGATCAGCCCAAGACTGTTACAAGACACAACAGCAGTTATATAAAGGATGATAACATAAAACTCAGGGCATTATTGTTCAAAGTTGTTCCAGAAGAAGCAATGGAATTAAATTACAAGGCGATAAATTTTGGACAGCAAGGGAAAAAAAAACCCTGATAAAAATAAACAATGGAAAAGACTATCTGGGGAGGTGGTCAATCTTCAGGAAAAATACTTAAACAGCAGCTGGGTTGCCATCTGTCAAGATGCTGCAGTAATAGATCCATGCTCCAGGCAGGCGATTGGATAAGGAGATCTACACAGTCCCCTTCAAATTCTATGTTCTATTATTCAGAGTAAAAGTACTAAAGAATGTATTAGATACATATACTGAATATATGAAGAAAATGAAGCATACTATATCACTTACTATTCAATTCTGCACTGGAAAAATTTCCAGTACCTTTCCTGAAAAATGAATTTCTCCAATTTACATAATTATAATTATTAGGTTATTTGAAATTTTGCCCCTTTTGGAACGGGGCAAAAATACATGGGACAGCACATTTATGCCCAAATAGTATAAAAGCAAATACTATTATAATTAGAGGCAAAAATGAGATTAAATTTGAATACTCTTACAATTTCTCAGAAAGGTCTAACTCCAGCAAAAACCTGGTTAAATTAATGAGATCAGTTTTTGCAACTAGAGTATTGCACCTCATTATTAGAAAGCAGCTTTCACTGCAAAAATGAACTACTGTACTATTTACTGCCCAGCTAACTGGAGGGAATCCAACACATCTGAGTAAACAATTATTGAGATAGATAAGCTTTGAACTAAGGAACAGGACACTCCTAATGCATTTCAGCTAGAAATATTTCCTCCCACTTCCTTTTCTTCAAAAGCCTAACTTGGTGATAGGATTTGTCTTTATTTAACAATTAGGAGCCAGAAATCAACTTTCAACAAATACTAATTTGTTCTGCCAATCCTTGGTTTATAAAAGATTGTGTAAGTTTAGTATAGCAAGGGCTCCCCACAAAACCAGGATAAAACAGATACAATAAATCACACAATAGGCAATTCAGATACTGATTTATTTTTACATTTGTAAGTTACATTATAATACCTCATAGGTAAAAAATTGAAAAACTGTTATCCAGGAAGGTTTTTTATGACTCAGTACAAAAGAGCAGTATGTAACTCACTGTTTAGCAGAGTTTAAATCACTGTTCGGATTTAAATGTTAATGCTAATTTAAATTTTAACGCAAACTTAAAAGTGTAATGCTATGTACAAATGTTAATCCTACTAATTAAAATGCAGTCCTCTACTAGTAATATAGCAGATTTACTATACTACATCAACAGTTCATAATCATTAGTTTATGCTTAAATGCTCACAAGCAGGGAACAAAGCTAAGAGGTTTCATCAGATCATTGGTTTTACACAGCACACTAAGCTGAGCCAGTTTATAGCTTGGAGGACTATACGAACCCAGGCAATTCAATGAACCAGCAATACAAATGATACATCAATGCTGGAGGTATATAGGTAGTCCTCATTTAATTACCATAACTGGCACCAACAACTCAGTCTTTAAGTAAAGTGAAAATGCGAATGTGATTATGATCTTACTTCAGCTTTCTTTTGCTTTATAGACCGCAAAGCTACTTTTTCATCACTGTCATAATTGCCATCAGGCAGTTACTAAGCAAGAACTACTGTGATGATCATCATGTTATCCATGTCTGACTATTACTTTTCAATACAAAAGTTTTCCCCCCCACTAAATAAAATCTACCACTACTAACTTTTCAAAAGCTTTCAGTTGCCCTTTTTAATAAACTTGGCTGCTTCTTATATTAACATGAAAACGTTACAGTAGAACCTCTGGTCACGAACGCATCTGACCACAACCAAATCAGGTTCTGACCAAAAAATTCACAAAATTTTTGAATCTGGTCACAAACACATATTCCAATGACAATCAAACACGACCCCTGAACAAGAAATTCCTGAAGACGAAATAATTGGAAGATGAAAAATTGCCAAAGTTATGGAACAAATTGTGGCTGTGATCAGAGGTTCTACTATATTTGGGGTCCAATTATCAATCACTGAACTTCCATGATGGATTGTGTGAGAGCCACTAAATTGAAATTCAATCCTTGGAATGCTTTGTAGATTTCTTTGCTAATAAAGTGTCTAAATGGCTTGCACTCTTCAAAGCATCAAGATGTGATTCTAAAATCCAGTTTATTAGCAGAGGTCTTAATAAACCAAGCTGTACATTTAATAACTGCACTATATCCCTTCCTAGATCAAGACCATTAAACTGGATTCATGCACACTAAAAGCAGTGTATGATTAATTATTGCAATATAAGTTTTTATTGTCGTGGAGAAATTACCTATGGTGCCATTCTTTTGCTCTGATATGTTTTATTTATATTGTTTTAAACTGAAAGATCCACGCTGAAATGGAAAATGAAGGGCTAGGAAAAAACTGTTAATAGAGGTTAAAACTATAACCAAAAATTAAGCTTAAACACAAATTTGTAACTAACAAATTTTTACTGGTATCTGAATCTTAATTATACAAAATACTACAAATTCAATGCCTAAGTCTGAAGTGAAGTATTTAAACTTTCATAGACCCTCTTTATTTGTAATGAAATTTGTAGTACTGATCCAGAGAAAGTCGTATGGATTTGTAAATCTGAGACTAAATTTCAATAATTCATTCCTTTCCCCACTTTTTAATGCTCTGCTTATAATTAATAAAAGACAACTACCTGAAACAAAAATTGAACATACATAACATTAGATATTAAAGCATACAACTCTTTCAAGAGAACCTTTTCCCAACTTTAAAATTACAGGTTCTCATCAGGAAATCCATATCAGACAGACAAACAAACCAATACTCTTTGTGTTAATGTTTATTAAGAAGTTAAGTCTTTACTCCTACACATGCTAACCTCACTGTAACTTACTAAACTCAAAAGGACTAATTTCTGAGCAATGTGTGTAGAATCACATGCAAATTTTTCCTCAATATAAATACAAAGGAAACCTGATTACATCTGTAAAATAAATAGAACAAAAAATGAAGTATAACCTCCACAGCCTAGTAAAAAACGAAATAGCTGCTTAAGCAATAACAGAAAGCAACTGACAAATCGAAGCAAGTTCAGAGATTTAGAAATGCTTAGAACAAATTCCCCACTTTTTTCTGGGAAAGGACATCAAACTACCACGATCCTATTCATATTATTGAACCTTACTAAAGGAGTCTCTTTTGTGAGAAAACCTAATAAAAATTGCTACTGCATACATTATTTTTAACTTCAGAGCTCATTTACTTTGGTACAGATCACTCAATTAACACATCACATATAACCATTAACCTCACTTTGCTTAAAGTTCAGGGTTTTTTTTATAAATTAAATTCCAGCAGTTTTATATATTTCATATTTCCTACTATAAAACCATACAATAATACTTTATTTCAAGCTACAGAATTATTGCTATCCATCAAAGAAATAAGTTCACCAGCTAAAAGCATGCAATTCTGCACTCTAAACCTATTAATGGAATATTCTTTCCACTGAGATAAATGTATTGAGCTTCCTAAAAAATCAACACATTTCTCATCATAAGTCACTGCTCAAAGGGATACACTTCAAATAAGTTTACTAAGTTCAAATCCATGTTACTTGACCTCTGCACCGCGAAGTGGGATTTAGTATTAACTACTTAAATGCATACTTTAGAAATACTCGGATGCCAATCTTTTTTTTTTTAAGTTGTCATTTCGGTCATAAAAAGGCAAATCAAGACGAGGGCTCCCCGCAGACGGTTAAAATCATCCCTCTTTTCTAACCAAAGTGCACCTTACTTCAGTTCTGGCTACTTCTCTCCCACCTGTATCAGAGCAACGGAAGACATTAAAAAAAAGGAAAAAACGGGGGGGAGAACGGGGGCTAAGCTTAAAGAACCAAAGCGCGCAGAATGGGACCCCTTCCCGTCGCCCCCTCCCGCAAGTATTACTACGGCCGCAAAAAGCCAGGCGGCCGTGACGGTTCAGCCCAGCCGGTGAGGCCTGCGTCCCGCTCACTGCAAGCAGCGCGCGTCAATAGCGAAGCCAAGCCAGCCAAGCAGGCGGCGAAGGAGGAAAGCGGGGGAGGGGAGGCTCCTGCTGCTGTTGCCGCCACAGCGCTCGTCGCCGCCTCCCCCCCCCCCGTCTCTCCCCGGCGGGGGCTCCTCGCTACAGCCTCTCTGCTCCGCTCTCGGTCATGTGACCCTAACGTAACCGGACAGGAAAAGCCGCCGCCGCCGCCGCCGCGCTGACTCCGTTGTTGGCGCTGCTGCTGCTGCTGCTCCTCCTGGGCTGGCGGAGACCGCGGCCCCCCCCATCCCCGAAAGCGCGAGCCAGGTGAGTGCCGCCTAACCCCCCCCCCCCCCCCCCGACACACACTCATCCTCCGAGAAGGCGCGGGAGAGGGGCGGGTGGCCGGGAAAGAAAGAGGGAGGGGGGCGCGTGGCGGCGGCGAGGCCCCTTGCTCTTCCCCGCCCGCCTCCATCTCCCGTCCCACCATTGTGCTGGCGGTCGGTCGGGTAGGCCAGGTTCAGACCCGGAGGAAAGGCAGAAGGCTCCCCGGGCCCTGAGGGGGGCTTTCCCAGCCGAGACCCCGAAATGGCGCCGGTAGAGGCGGCTGCCTCGAGGAGGCGAGGGAGAGGTCTCCCGGTTGAGGCTGCTAGAGAAACTCCTGCCCTGGCAGAACCTGGCCTGATCCGGGCTTGGCTTGGCCCTGTACGCCCTCGCCGAGCTAAGTAGCGGCCTTTCCCCTTTTTTCTCTCACCCGCGGCGGCAGCAGCCCGGCCTAGAAGGAAGGGGGAGGGGCAGGCGCCGAGGCAGCCGCGCGGAGCGGGAAAGGGAGGGAGGGAGGCAGAGAGAGAGAGAGAGGAAAGGAGGGGGGGTGAGGGTGGGCGGCTCCGTCTGCGTCTCCTCAGCAGCCTAGGCGGCCCTGGCGACAGCGGCGGTTCCCGTCTCTCGCGCGCCTAGGCGCCCCAGCCCGCTCGCTCGCGCTGCTTACGTCGTCTCGCGCCGCCGTCCGTACGCCGCCCCGCCGCCTCCGTGCGTTGCGTGTGCGCGCACGCGGCGGCTTCGCGTCGCCTGCGCAGGGGAGAAGGCGGGGCCGAGGCGGTGGCCGTGGCGCGCGCTTGGCCTCGCTGCCTTGCCCCTTTTGCTCCGCAGGCAGCCAATAGAAAATGCCGGCGGGCTGTTACAGTGTGATTCACGGCGGGGGCGGGGGGTGAAGGAAGCTTGCGGTCCTCCACCGCTGTAGGCTGCTGTTTGCCCGCCCCGTTGGCGTCTGCGAGAGTTTTCTGCCTCCTGAGTGGCTTTTTATTGCCGGCGCTTGGCGAGAAGTTCCTCTCTCCAAAGGGAGGGACAAGCCTCTCGGAAGAGGTTCTGCTTTTTTTCCTGGGGCGGAAGATGTTTTTGAATTTTGATCCCACCCTTCTTCTGGATGCTGTATTTTTTTCCCCCTGGGCAGGGAAGCAGTGATGCTCTCACAATTATCCAGAGACATCTCGCCTTTATTTAATGTTAGATGCTGCCTATAAATTCGAACAATTGTGAATTTGTAATCCAGAAAACAGATATATTCGATTTTATTTTTAATTCAACCTCAAATGAATGCTGTGATTTTTATCTAATTCATTTTCCCGTTGGCTGCAAGTTTTCCTAAACAGTTGATTGAATTTGCTGTGCAAAGCATTCATTACAGAAACAAAATATAAAAACATAGCTGAAAAACTAATTGAGAGAATTCAGTACTATTGTAGCATTTAGATATAGCTATACTCAGGACTCCTATAAATATTCCCAAATATTTCAAATGTTATGAGGGATCAAGAGTTTTAGAATTACATTGGGTTTAATTCTCTTGATCCTATGCAGCATTTCCAAATATATCTTTTAATATTCTAAAACTGCGTGTATATTCTAACACAAATCAAAACCTTCATTTATTTGCTCTCAAAAGTTTTTAATTGTAATTTCAACCTGTCTACAAACTGGAAGTATGAATGCGATGGCTTTAAATAAATTTGACTTTTTTAGTTGTCTGAAATATATATTGATACATTACTGGCAAACAGGTAATGAGTATTGTTGTGCTAATTATTATGTTATCTATTCTTGCTTTTATTTCCTTTGTTGATTTTAATCCTAGAGATAGTCATCGCTTGATTGAAATTTGGGTGCTTTGGCAGCCCATTCATATTTACAACCACAACATGCATTTTTAACTACCCCCATCATCTTTGCTCTTTTGCCCTGTGCACCAGAGCCACTTACCTGCCACCAACTGATCTTTGTCTCTTCTTCCTCCCACTATTGCTGAGGCTACCCAACCAAGGCAGCCATTGGCCCTCCTTGTTTTATCTAAGGACTGTGAGCTTAGTGATGGAAATTCTGACCCCAATTTGGATTGTTAAGTGCTTAAATGTTTCTTGCTTATTCACGACAGTTAAAAAATAGGTGGCTATAAAAATCAGATAAATGGTTTTAGTACCTGTGAATTGTACCCTCCCAAATTTCACATTCTTTGGGCATATGACAGAATCTTTAAAGAAAGATGTTTTCAAGAACTTTTTCTGCTTTACAGATTTTAAAAGATGGATTTGGCCAACCATGGACTTATTCTTCTACAGCAGCTTAATGCTCAGAGGGAGTTTGGTTTCCTGTGTGACTGCACAGTTGCTATTGGTGATGTGTACTTTAAGGCACACAAATCCGTCCTTGCCTCTTTTTCCAACTACTTCAAGATGTTGTTTGTTCATCAAAGCAGGTACCATATACATATATATTGTTAAACATTAAGTTAGTATAGAGTTACTTTATCTACCTTAATAAGTAACATGCAGTGCAATCTGCAGATCATTTAAGTCAATTAGAATTTAAGCCTTGCTAATTTCATTGGTACCTGATTTATAACTCAGGTTCAGCCACTGTAGTCCTGAAGTGATTCTTCTGGTGTAAATTACAATTTCCTAAGTAGCAGGAAACCAAGGGTTGATGAGGGGCAGTCCCTACCCATCTATCCCAGAAAGAATCTAGCTTTTTCTTTATACTGGCCATATGAGAAGCTATAGAGCTTTGTTTTTCCTTTCCAGTCAGATAGTGAGTGTTCAAAGGCAACACTGTGAAATCAGCCAAGAGAATATAGGACTGTGAATTGTTATTCAAAAAAGATAATTAGGAAGGAGAGTCTGGCCTGAAGAGGATACTGATTTCAAAATGGGCTTGAGGAATTGTTTGCATCTGCATTTCATTCTCTTCTCTTGCCCTTTTAAATAGTAAACCTGAGGATTAGTCTGCTTTCTGGTTTAGTTCCTATGAATCACTTTAAGAAGTAATCATTGTCTGAAATGGAATAAAAGCATGGGATATGAAAAAAAATTAATCACTGTCTTTATTCACAGCAGTTGAAATTGCAAATATTTGTGATAAGCTGAATAGATGTATATGATACTTTTTTCTGTTATACATCAGCATTCTTCATCTTAAATCTTTACTATTAGAAGGTGAAGAATTGGGAACTCCATTCCATTTGCCTTGCTTATTCCTGTCAGCTGAAAGTTTTGAATTCTTCAAGAAGTCGTTAACATTTGATTTTTTTAAATAAGCTGTTAACATACTTCTATACTACATTCAAACCAAGGTATAGGTTGTGCAATATATGCATTGGTTCTGCTGCTAAAAATAAATTTGCTGAAAAATTGACTGTTGGAACTCAGATCCTCATTAAGCCAATTAATAGGCAGTCTGTGTCCCTTTGGGTCATTGTTTCAAAGACATTTTCTTGCCAGATTCCTCAGTGCTTTCAAGTGGCAGAGCTTCTAATGTATGTGAAAAGTATGTGAGAGATTCAGATAAATATCTGTCTTGAAAAAATAGCTCAAGTTGAGCTGTATAGCAGTCAACATGCTTTATGATAATTTTTTTGTCATAAAATGTTTTATTTTATTTCAATTTCATGTGAGTCATCGGTCCAAGATTTTGAACAAATTCTGTAAGTTAGCCTATTTGAGATACCTTGGCTCAAAAAATTTTACCCTATCCCATTAAAGATGATAGACACAAGAGTTCTAGTAAGGTAGTATATTTATCTCTGAGAGTGGAACACCTCAGCTGAGTCCTAAGCAATCAAGTAAAATGACAAATCCCAATTGTCAAAATATAGGAACTTTTGTATTTCATTTTTGATGCTTAAGTATTTATATGGTATTATAAGCTACTGTATTCAGTTGTATTTCCTGAATCAAATAACTTTTATTTAAAATCAGGTATGTGTTGTAATGTTATTTCTCTAAAGCTGTCTTTTATTCCTTCACATTTAAGATCTGAAAGGACCGCAAAAGCAGCCCTGAGTCATATTACTTAAACAAGTATTGCAATAAATATACAATATACTTTAGGTGATTATCTTTAAAATTATAGAACCTTCCTATGCCTAATTACTCAGAAGAAAACCATTGAGGTTAGTAAGACTTGCAGGTAGTCCTTGACTAATGGCCAGTCGCTTCGTGACATTTCGAAGTTGTGATCCTAAAAAGCTACTTACAACCTGGATTTAAAGTTCTGAAATCCAGGAGCCCCCCCTGCACCAAGTGACTGCATTTTGGGCACTTGGCAACCAGCCCACATTTATTGCTGTTTGCAGTGCTCTATAGTCACATGGCTGATTTATGCCGTTTTTCCCGGAAAGTGGCAATTAATTACAGCTTCTGGCAAAACCCGCCCCATAACCAGCACTGTATTCAGGGTAACACTGCTGCGAAGTCATAAAATCTACCCTGACACACTTTATGACCATCACAACTTACAACTGAAATTGTGGGCTCAATTATGGTCATACATTGAGGACTACCTGCAACTTCCTTATCAGTATGTATTAAAGGGGTGCATTCCTCACAAATTGCATGTGATTCTCTATTGGAAGACCTAGGGGAAGCTCCCAAACACCCTACCAACTTCATATTATTTAACCACTCATCTCCCTCATTGTTTGCCAATGTTGATGCTGCAAAAGTATTTCCATGGCTGAAATTCCTATATTTCAGTGGCTATAGAAATGTAGTGACAGCTAGCAATATGCCAAGGGAAGCAACTCTTCTGTACGTACATGTGTAAACAGAAGGAAAGCCTGTGCTTTTTGAGTTATAAAGTCTAATCGTTCCTGGAGCATAGGGGATATATTGCTGCCTTGAGTAAATACTATAATACATCTTTAGAGGTTTTCCTCCTTTTTTTTCATTGATACTGTAACTTCTTTTTTTTCAGTGAATGTGTCCGTTTGAAGGCAGCTGACATACAGCCAGATATTTTCAGTTACCTCTTGCATTTGATGTACACTGGAAAGATGGCACCTCAGCTCATAGATCCTGTTCGACTCGAGCAAGGGATAAAATTCTTGCATGCATACCCGTTGATCCAGGAGGCCAGTCTTGCCAGCCAGGGAAACTTTGCACACCCAGAGCAAGTTTTCCCATTGGCCTCATCATTATACGGTATTCAAATTGCGGATCACCAAGCAAGAAATCCCACAAAGGCCGTGACAGCACCTGATAAGCCTTTGCGAGAAGCGCGGCCTCAGCTCTCAAGAGTGAACCAAGAACAGGTACATGAACCCTCCCAAATATCCCAGATACCACCACCAAGTTTGCCTCAAGTGCCCCCAACAAATATTGCTCCCCCCGACCCACTGCAGTCTTCATTGTCTCCCGAGTTAGTATCAGCTCCTTCTCATCCTTCTCCTGGAGATGAAACCAACATGGAAGCCTCTTCCTCAGATGATCAACCTGCCTCTCTCACAATAGCGCATGTCAAGCCAAGCATTATGAAGAAAAATGGAAGCTTTCCCAAATACTATGCCTGCCATCTTTGTGGTCGACGTTTCAATTTGCGAAGTAGCTTGCGTGAGCATCTCCAGATTCACACAGGAGTGCCCTTTGCATCCAACCAGCATGGGGAAAGTAGCATTCCCTTGTCCCTGTGTAATAATGCTCCTGACAAAGATGCTATGGAAGCGACTGAAGCCGGAATGATCAGTGATAGTGAGCTGCAGCAGATCTCAGATTCACCCATAATTGATGGGCAACAGCAAGCAGAAACCCCTCCGCCCTCAGATATTGCTGATATTGACAATTTGGAGCAAGCAGATCAAGAAAGAGAAGTGAAAAGGCGAAAGTATGAATGCTCCATTTGTGGACGTAAGTTCATTCAGAAAAGCCACTGGAGAGAGCATATGTACATACACACTGGCAAGCCTTTCAAGTGCAGTACTTGTGACAAAAGTTTCTGCCGGGCCAATCAAGCTGCTAGGCATGTATGTCTCAACCAAAGCATGGACACCTACACTGTGGTGGACAAGCAGACTCTGGAACTCTGTACATTTGAGGAAGGCAACCAGATGGACAACATGTTAGTACAGGCCAACAAACCCTATAAGTGCAACTTGTGTGACAAGACATTCTCCACGCCTAACGAAGTTGTCAAACATTCTTGCCAAAGTCAGAACTCAGTCTTTACTTTAGAAGAGGAAAGATCTATTCTGCTAAGTGGAGATGCTGAAACTACAGAGAGTGATCATTCAGTTTTAGACTCTATCAAAAAAGAACAGGAAGCAGTATTGTTAGACTGATCGTAAAAGTTGGGGTTTTTGTTTTGTTTTTTGGTAACAAAAGGTTACATTTGTTTATTCATATTTTTTATTAAATTTAATCTTCCTCCCCCCCCCCATAACTTCGCTTGACATGAAAGGAAGTCTTTTCCCAGTAAAAGCCTAACATTAATAAAGGGTATTATATCAAATTATAACTATTGATTTTAATGATAAGAAAGAATATATGTTCCTTATCTTGGAAAATATGCTACAGTGATAAATGGCTCAATGACAGGACTGTAAACAATTTGAAAGATTGTTTAATTATATGCTTGAATACACTGAGAAGGTGAGAAGAAAACTATGTTGGTCAAGTTTCAATTGTTTATTCTCAAACCTGATTACTTGTTAGAGGAAGATTAGTTAAAGAAATTGAATTCCTAAGTGAAATATCTATAGTTATGCCTACTAGTCATTTTACAAATGCTCAAAAACTCCTTTAACAGAAGCAATTCCTTTTTTTAAGCTACACAATTTTTGACAAATGTTTACGTCCAACTCAGTCCACTGATATTATGTCCATTCACAAAGAATAAGAATATGATCCTAAGCACAGGTGAGTTGGGGGTAGATCCTATCCATGGTGCTCAAAACCTCTAAACAAAATGTGCTTAGGATCATATTTCATTAAAAGAGCAGTAATAATGTGATGGCAATCATTTTATATGCATAATGTGTGTGCCTGTGTGCGTGCACAAGTGTATATATTTCACGCATGTATGTACTGCATGCACTCTTTTCAGATTGATTACTTTTTTGAATAACTGAACCGTTTTTAATATCAGTAAAAATGCTCTTTTTAGAAGCGTATTTAAATTACAACCGACCATATGACTATTTATATCTCATTGAATTGAAACAAATAATGTTGAAATTTATTATTGCTCAAAACCTGAAGGAAGTGAATTAGAAGACCTCTACAAAGTAGTCCTTGTATCCAACTCCCTATGGGAGTAACCGTTTTCAGCCTGTTTTTGAGATACAGAAAAGAAGAAAAACAATCAAAGCAATTGTCTGAATTTACCTGATCAGATCAAAATTAAGAGAAAGGGAAGCTGACCTTACTTTTTAATTACTAGCATCATTTTATAACAGAGCAAAATAGAAGAATGACCAGATTATATCATGGTTGGTTTTCAGGTTAAAGTGGAACTTCTAGTGGCATCCTCTGTTCTTTGTATTACATTTTCTTAGGTTCCAGTCTGGCAAACTAGGCAACAAATAAAGGGTTGTACAGTCACTTTGCTATGGACAGTCTATTCACCATTAAAAATCAGGTTGTTGATTTTTATTTTTAATATATAAATATATGGATATTCTCCAATAGCCTAAAAAAAAAAAAACTAAATTGACAAGTGTTTTCTAAAATCCCAATGAAATGCAGGCAAGTATTTTGATGGGGGAGAAAGGGGAGCAGATATTGCTCTGCTCTTGTATACATGTTTTGTTTAAATATCATCTTTTTTGTGTCTAGATATGTTCTCCAGTTTGTAAGTTTTTATACTTTTATTTCACGGAATAAAAATGGTATAAAAATGTTAGTTTTTGTCAAGTCAGAATGATTTATCGTGTTCCATCACTGTGTATATATATGCTACAGACTTTTGACGTAAAGATTTCCAACATAGCCAAGAAGAGGACTCTTGTACTGATTGTGGTAGCTAATTCTGTGCTGAAGCAGGAGTAGCAGTTGGCACTAGAGAAGCAAACCCTGTGCATATCTGGAGCACTACACAATTGGGTGTTTAATAACACCTGGGTTGCTCTTGAATTCTTGTGCCCCATCTTAAACCTGTATTTCTGCAGTTAATTTGAAAATTTAATTCTAATGGGCCTTTTAAATGCAGCTGCCAATAAGAGTGATAAATAGAAAAGTATGCGATATAGTAGCAGGGTTCAGTTACTTTTTAAATGGAACTATTTCACTTCCCATCATTGCCATCTGTGAGGACAAACAATACGTAGTGCTCCATGTACCATGAGCCAGCAACTTCCATGATCTTCACCTTATTTATATTGATTAGATGTATCTGGAATGGAAGTACATCATACAGAAGGCCATACATGACCCATCCCCTTCAGAAGTTTATTCAGAAACGTGATGAGTGGAATTCCCAAGTGGCCCACAAATTGACACCAATAATACAGTAGCTCTCTTAGCAGAGAATAGAATAAAATAGAATAGATTTTATTGGTCATGTGTGATTGGGCATACAAGGGATTTGTCTTAAGTATATAAGCTCTGCATTTCAGGTGATAATAATGTCAATTGATCCTGCAGAGTTGAGCCAGCTTGTTGAGATAGCTTTATTGTTGAAATGAGCATTTTTGTCCTTCTGGTTGTCTAGGTTTTCTTTGTTTTTTTATGATATTTATTAATATAAGGTTTTATATTTGATATCTCTTTTTACATAATTTTGCTGTATGCCACCCAGAATTGCATTTGGTGAGATAAGCAACTATATACATTTGATAAATAAAATAAATAGCTCTAAGAAAAGCTCATGTACTGACTGACCAAGTAGCAGATAGAAGGCAAACATTTTGTTGGTCCACTGTCCTATGCTTAGAGACTTAAAGATATTAAAGCCAGTGGTCCTAACAGCAAGTTTAACTCTTATCACGTAGCAGAAGCCAACATGTCAGGATGGGCTATTTGAGTATAGTATACTATTTACTAAGCAAATTCATTGCCAAAGCTGTTAAAAGACCACCTATAAACTAGGATCTGGCTGTATGCCAAGATTTGAAAGTCTTTCAAAATCACAAATTCCTTGTGTGTCCAATCACACTTGGCAATAAACAATTCTAATATTAATTTGAATTCAGCAGCACAGTTCCATGTGTCTTAAGTATGCAGAAATTGCATTGCACTTTAATTATATTTGGGGGGATCAGGTTTTGTGGCAACTGGTCTTGTTCCTAGATGATTATTGTAATCAAGTAATATTCTCTCATATTACTCAGTTCATTCAGTAAAGATGACTAAAGTAGACAAAATCTCTTGATTGGAAATCAATACTTTAACATCTGGCCTAATTATCTTCATGGTTTACATTAGACAACATTTTCAGTGGCTTCTCTTTTCAGTGGCTTCTCAGCAGCAGGAGTCAGTCTGAGTACATGCCAGAAGAGATCTGAGATTTCTGGCCTTTGGAAGTAAGATCAAAATGAAAAAGTTAAAGAGAGATTTTATTTTGGTGAAATCTGTTGCTGAAGATCTTGGAGTGGGTGGGTGGATGGTAGGTATTTGCCTGTTTGGCAAAAATGTATACAGAAAATATAGTAAAATATAAGAAAAATGCAGACATTTTCAATTTACTGCTAAATTTATTTGCATATCTGGAAAAGGAGACTGAAAAATGTAAATGAAACATTCTCATCCTTGCTATTATGCATTATATGTGCTGTTATTAAAGGCAGGAGCTCACTTCACAAGAAAAGCATCGATTTATTTGGCTAGTGGGAATCAAAGATTGCAATATTACCTATTCTAAATATAAATATCTCTTGATCCTAAAAACTGCGCAGTTAAATATTCCTCATTTAATATAGAATCTACTTCAAAATCATTTTACTGCAAGACATACTCAAATCCATGTTCCTATAAAAAAAAATAGATGAGACTGTTTACCTTTATCCCACAAGAAGGCATGCCAGCCTTTTTGTAAATCATGCCCTTCAAGCATTAATATTCTTTTCTTTCTTAAATTAATCCAATCTCATCCATACTAAAATCTCTGCCTTATAATAGAGTTCCCAATCAGGGAGTCCAAAACTACCTCTGCTTCTATTATCCTGCAAGTCTCTTGATTTTATTTGTACCTGCCTACCTGACCAAATAAATTCAGGTCACTCTATTTAATTGGAATTGTTTGGAATAGGTAAAGTATTTTTGATAGAATTCATTTTAATAGTTGATATACGCCCTAATAAAGGTAATTGTAGAGTCCCCACCCATTCCAAATCTTTTTTAATTTGTTGAAATAATTTCACATAATTGTCTTCTTTTATTGAGCATCTTGCTGTTAACCATATTCCTAAATATTTTTTTTTGTAATTTGTAATCCAATTGTGTCTTCTAATTCTCTTTTGTGCTTTATTGTTATGTTTTTCACTAGCATTTTAGTTTTAACTCTATTAATTTTAAGGCCTGAAACTTCTCCATAAATCTCTAATTCCTGTATCAATATTGGTCCAGATTCCAGTGGCTCCTCAATAAAAAAGACCAGGTCATCCGCAAGTGCCTGTACTTTATACTCTTCCTTTTTAATTTTTGTTCCTTTTATTTCTAGGTTTGTTCTAATTTTGATTAATAGTGTCTCTAATGTTAGGATAAAGAGCAGAGGTGAAAGTGGACATTCCTGATGAACTCCTTTCATTATTTTAAATATTTTAGTAGAATCTTCATTTATTATTTCACTAGCCTTTGGGAGGTATATACTGTTTCTATCATTTTTTCAAATTTGTCTCCGAATTTCATCTCTTTGATTTGTTGAATCATAAATTGCCAATTTATCAAATGTTTTTTGGATATCCAGAAAAACAAGGGTCATTTGTTTCTCTGGATGCACTTCATAATATTCTAATATATTCACTACCATTCTAATATTGTAGTATGGAGCCTCGGTGGTGCAATGGTTAGAGTGCAGTACTGCAAGTTACTTCTGCTGCAGCCATCTGCCTGCAATTTGGCAAATCAAATCTCACCAGGCTCAAGGTTGACTCAGCCTTCCATCCTTCGAAGGTGGTCAAAATGAGAACCCAAATTGTTGGGGGCAATATGCTGACTTTGTAAACTGCTTAGAGAGGGCTGTAAAGCATTGCAAAGCGGTATATAAGACTAAGTACTATTGCCATTGCTATTGTTATTTGTCTTGATGGTAAAAATCCATTCTGGTCAGAATGTATAATCTCATTCAGTATTTTCCTCATCCTCCCTGCTATAATAGTCATAAAGATTTTGTAATCAGCATTCAAAAGTGAAATTGGCCTGTAATTTTGAATTTGATTGCCATCGGTATCTTCTTTCGGGATCACAGTGATATATGCTTCCCTCCACATATCGAGTATTTTAGCTTCCAATAAAGCCTCATTGCACACTTCCAGTAGTATTGGTTCTATTAATTCTCCCATATTTTTGTATATTTCCCCTGGTAAGCCATCTGGCCCAGGGGATTTATTGGCCTTTTGTTTATGGATTGCTTCTTTTAGTTCTGTAATTGTTATTTCTCTGCTTAACATTATTCTTTTTTCTTCATCTATTGGTAACAGATTCTCTATTTTCAAATACTGACTTATTTTATCTATCGGTGTTTCTTCTTGACTTTATAGGTTTTCGAAATATTTTTGGGTGATCATCTTTTTCCCTTCTTTGTTATTTTGCAAATTGCCTGACTCATCCTGAAGATGGTGTATTATTATTTTCTTTTTTTTAATTTGTAAGCCAGCCATCTTCCTGGCTTATTTGCATATTCTAAAAAAATTTGCTTCATGAATTTGAGATCCCTAACATTATCCTCTTGTTCTAATAGACTTAATTTGTGTTTGGCCAAATTCAATGTTTCACTAATCTGTTCATTCCCTGGGTTTATTTGAAGTTTATTTTCTAGTTGTCCAATTTCTGTTTGTAATGAATTGTACTGTCTCTTTTTCTCCTTATTCCTCTTTGCAGTGTAAGCTATTGTAATCCCCCTAGTGTATGCTTTCATTGTGTCCCATAGGATTCGGAGTGAAGTGTCCTGTTTCTTGTTTTCATCAAAAAATAAGGTCAACTCACTTTCAATCCTCTGAGTATACTCTTTTTCTAGTAAGATCTGGGGGTTCATCTTCTCCCTTTCCTTTTCTGACCTCTCCATATTATTAACAAGGGGTTATGATCTGCCCAAGTATTTGGGAGCACTTCAATCCTATCTATTTTCTTACCTGTATCTCTATTCGCCCATACCATATCAATCCTTGAGTAAGGTTTGTGGGAGTTCAAATAAAAAGTAAATTTCTTTTCATTCGGGTTTAATATTCTCCACTATCAGTCAAGTTTAATTCATCCACCATCTCAACGAATGTTTTTGGTAATATATTCCTTTTGTTTTGTTTTTTTGTTTTGTCACTAATATAATCTTTTTTATATCAATTATTTTATTATAATCACCCACTATACACACATTCCTCTGGTCTATTTCTATGATCTTTTCATGAATTTTCTTATAGCATTCCTTCTGATTCTTATTGGGAGCATACATGTTTACTAACAACATCAAGATTGTATTTAATAAAAGAACTAATGGAAAGCTAGTATCTTAAACCCAGAACAAAATTTGTAATTGGAGAAGATATTATAACAAAGAATACTCTTAATTAATTTGCGAACACTTACTACTGAAGTTTTAAACATTATAATCACCTAAATAGACTATCTAATCAAGAGAACCACAAGCTTGTTTCCATCTTCACCTATATTAAACTGTCTTATTTATTCTATCACATCTAAGAGATTCATAAGGAAGTGCATTTTTATGTAATCTATACGATTAATTTTCAGGAAAAAAATGTTCTAAGCAACCTATAGGTTAACTTAATCATTGGCTTTTTAAAGAAAATGATATTTATGAAATGCCACAATGTTTTATTTAATAAAAGAACTAATGGGAGAAAAACAATCTCTTGCACCCAGAACAATATTTGTAGCTGGGAAAGATGATGTTATAACAAAGAACACTCTAATTAATTTGCAGGCATCTGTTATTGAAATTTTTGAATATTTTATGCATCTAAATAGACTAATTGAAAGATCAAGCTCCTCGTTTACATCTTCAACTATATTGAACTTTACCTTTTCTATCACATCTAAGAGGTTCATAAGGAAATGCATTTGTGTAATCTATCAATGTTCAGAAAAAAATGTTTTAAGGAGCCTTTAGGTTAACTTATTCATTGGATTTTGAAAAATAAAATAAACTTGATGAAATACCACAAGGTTTTATTTAATAAAAGAACTAATGAAAATAATGCAAGACTGTAGAGATATTATATCTCATTAAATTTAAGTTACTTACTAATTATCATGTTTTAGATTAAAAAATTAACATATAAATTTCTATTGATTATGAGAAAAAGTGAACGTGTTTCCCTTGTTTTTTTTTCACTTTTAAATATGTTTTCCTTTTCAATTTTCTGCCACCCTTCTTGGAGTTCTATATTCCAATTTTTCTTGAAATTCATTAAAGCTATATTCATCAACTTTCAGAAAAAATATTCTAAGGAGCCTATAAGTTAACTTATTCATTGGATTTTAAAAGGTAAAATAACAAAATAATAATTTTGCACCCAGAACAAAATTTGTAGCTGGAGATGATGATGTTATAACAAAGAACACTAATTACTTTAGGGACCCCTATTATCAAACATTTTAATTATTATAAACACCTAAATAGACAACAAGCCTTCCTTGTTTCCATCTTCAAGTAAATTAAGTTTTCTTACCTATTCTATCATACTAAGGAACTGTGGGACAACAATTCAGAGGTCCAGAAGGCAATATATTTGTGTAATCTATACTATGAACTTTCAGGAAAAAAATACCTAAGGAGCCTATAGGTTAACTTATTCATTGATTTTGAAAGATAAAATTAACTTTATGAAATACCACTCAACTGGAGTGAACAAATAGTTTCATTATGCTTTTTTGTCATGTCTAAGAAAAAACCCATAGAAGCATATGCAAGCTTTCATTATTTAGATTTGACAAAAAAATGTACGCATATTGGAATGAAGAACCTACTTTTTGTTGGCATATACTTGAACAGACTGACCATTTTTAAATATTTTGATGAAGTCAATGTGATGTAGAAAAGATCAGGTTTTTCCATTACTCCAACAGAAAAGTGGAAGCAAAGAGATCAAATTGAATTTCTAGAGGGATACTATTTGGCAAGTTCATGATCATCATTCTGGCCAGGAAGAAATTACTCATCGCTGATATGGCCTCTTCTTCCCTTTGGCACCACTTAATAGTTTCTGATGAGGAGGCAGGGCTTATTATCCCTTGTGTCTTTCCTCACTGATGCATTTAAAACAGAAAAAGATGCAAAAGATTTCGTTACACCAAAATAACTGATTGATCTTTGGGTGCCTGGATTCCACTGGGTTCTATATAAATGAAGAACCAGTGAAACAGAATGATTGAATTAAATATCTGGTAAAAGAAACAACTACAGTATTTATAAATTGTTGGCTAAATTTTATGTTGTATTTACAGTTGTTGGCTGAATTTCATGATTTTTCTCTATATGGAAATTCTAAACAACATCTCAGTTGTCTCAAGACATTTCAGTTGTTCTTCAGCATAAGACATTTGGGTTATCTTTTCAATGACTGAAGTTCCTTCCTGAGTTGTAATTGCTTCCGAGGTTAACTCCTGGTCCCCGATTATAGTATCACTAGTAATATCCTTTCTAATTTGTTGCATAAGTTTAATAACCATTACTGTTTCATCAATAATTCTAAGTCCAGAATTCTGCTCAGACTATTCCTCATCATTCACATGTTTAGTGGGCACAGCAGTTAGTATCCAAGATATAAGTATTTCTTCAATACTTATAACATCATTTTTCTCTTCCATCCTTGTTTTAGATTTTCTTCTTCGAGCTACTAATCTTTTAAAAGATTCCCATCTCAATATTCCCTCTGTTTCAGATGGGTTTCCTGTTTGTTCTGGTGAAGATGTCCTTGTCCTTCTCCTTGATCATTTTCAACCACTTTTGTTTCTTCTTTTTTCTCTTTCTCACTTTTCATTTTTTTCATCTCTGGCTTAGAAAGAAACTTCTGACCCATCTTTTTCTGGTGTCTGTTTTTCTTTTTCTAATTCTTTTTCAACAATTATTCCTTCTATTGTCACTTTTTTCTCATTTATTATTCTTTCTCACATTGCACTTCCTTAGGTTTTCTGAAGCTTGTCCTTTTGCTAAACCCAGCCCAACTGAATAAAAAACTTTCTTAGAAGTGATGCAGCTTCAGCGGTTGATGGGTTTACTGGAGAGTTTGGAGAGTTAACATGGAGAGTCCCATTGTTTTTAGTTTCTGCCTCTTTGCTTTCTGCTTCAACTGTTATTTTCTCAGAGGAGGTTTTTCCTTTCATCTCCTCAGCCTGGGTTTTCTCTACAGAAGCAGTGATTTCACTTTGTGTGGCTTCTGCCACTGTCTCTGTCTTGAATTGTTTATAGTCTCCAGCTACATCACTTGACCCTTCTGTGACCTCTGGCTTTACATCCAATACGTGAACCTGTTCAGCTTTCTCTGTTTTATCCTTTTTAACTGTAAATTTGAATCCAGCTAATTTAAAAACCTTTTTAAATCCAACATCATTTGATGGAGATACACTAGGTTGATCTTTTTCTTCTGATTCCAGCTATTTATTAGCATCTTCTGGGTCTTTCTGTATCTCATCTTCATTTGACTTGTTATTTAATTCTGGTGGGCTGGTCCTGATATTTTCAGTAGATCCCTGTTCCAGAATTAAATTTTCAGCTTTTGTTTCACCAACTGTAAAAGATATTCAATTATGATAAAAATTTAGAAATGCCATTACAGTTAGTTAGTTAATTAATTAACTGTACTTAATTACATTGGGGAAATTCAACCACCCCTTATTTTAACCTATAAATTTCCTGGACGTAGGTTCCAATCATGTTGCAACTGTCTGTTGCAAATGTACTAAAGTTAATGAGTATAAATTGATTTCAGTCTCCCTTCATTTTTTTAAATTATAAATTTTGTGTTTATTATAGGAAAAACAACAATAGTCATTAATTTCTAAGACAATTTCAATCCATATTTGTTTTGTTTGTATCATTTTTTTCTTGAATGCTTATTACCTCATAATTTCCTTAGCTAAGTCTCATCCTTTCTAAAGAAATAAAGTTCATATTATATTTTTAAAACACATAGTGCTCAGAACTAAGCTAGAAAGAGTTTTGTAGTACAAAATTGTCTTTGTTTTAAAAAGATTTTGAGAAGAATCAGCTTCTTAACTGATTATATGTTTTAGGTGAAAAGGCAGAGTGTCAGAAATAGAACCTAAAACAAAAATACAGATAGAAATATATATATATTGATATGTGTAAAATACAGATAATTAAAATAGATAGATAGATGTGTGTGTGTGTGAAGTGTAAATAAAAATCATTTGAAAAGTATATATTGGAAATATAATTAAACTATAACTTATTTCTCAAGTTTTGACATAGCAATTTTTCATCATTCCAAATTTGAAGAAGAATATATTTTAATGATAATTTCCATGAATTTTAATGCAAGCTATGTGTTATGCTTATGCACATTTCAAAAATGGTTCAAAATAAATGCTTCAGAAGTTGTGCAAGTAAGGTCAACTCATGATATAATTCTTAAAAGAACTGAAATGTTTCTTTTCAGGCTTTATATGTAAAAAAGATGGTGTGCTTTAACAAACAACATAAAGGTGATTGCCCTTTATGAATGGATTGAAGGGTCTTTTCAAAGAATGCAGTGTCCTAGTGTGAGGAATGGGCTCTATTTTATTTGGATAATGAGATTGTGAAGTTGTGCAGTGTCAGAAGCAAGCCAGTGTCCTAACTCATTTTTAACTCATTTTGTAGTTGTCTAAAAACGCTCAAATTGTGGTTTGATATACAATTTTTGAATGCCTACTTATTGAACACATTACTCATATCCTGGAAATGGTATGCATTTTTTTTTATAAATTTCAGTTATATTCCAAGTCTAGGGTTGCTGGGCCAGAGTGACAGGTGAACAGAGTTACTAAAACTCAATAACAACTACAATGCCATACATTACTCTAAATTTATCTTAATTTAAAAAATTAAATCTCTACAGGCCTTACCATTTGAATTGAACAAACTTATGCAGCATTTTCTGGACTGTTGAAAAAAAAACACTACTCAAAAATTAATCTTGTAATATAAAAAGATTAGAACTCTTAACTTTCTTTTTTCTTTTCCAGAATTCCAATGAATCTTTTCTGTAACCATAAACATCTCCTTACCTTCTTCTGTACGAACTGCCTGCTGTTGTTTCAAGTTCTTCTGGTTTGTTGCTGAGCTCCATATGCTCTTTGGTAATTTCATTAATGCTGGATATCTGTCCATTTTTCTGTAAAATCTACACTGAGAAATGAAATACAAGAAGGAAAAAAGGGAAAAATAAGTCAATCAGGTCATAACAATCTTTTAATTACTATGTTTAGTAGAAAGAGTGTATTTTAGAAAATGTCTTTTACAGGTTGGAAATCATAAAACATACCTCTGTGCCAGGTGACTTGATTGCACTTCTGCATCAGTTTTTCGTAACAGATGCTTCCAAATCAATTCGACAATTTGGAAAAATTTCTGTATATGTGGTAATATCTTTTTAAAACTTATTAATTGAAGTATGAAATCAGATTAATTCTAAATTGAACTGACTATTGGAATAAATACATTACTATGACATTGGAACCATAGAAAGATAATATGTGTATATTGTGTTGGTCTTTTTTTAATACACCTTTTTGTTTTTTAACGTCTTGATTGTTTCCTGTTTCCTCTTGCAAGATACAGCTAGTTAGTACAATTGTAACTAACTAGTTACAATAATCTAACCAGATCATATTATTCAAGAAGAGATTGGACAGCCATTTGTCAGAAATGGTGTAGGGTTTCCCGCTTTTGCCGGGTGTTGGACTAGATGACCTATAAGGTCCCTTCCAACTCTGATTATCTGTTATCTGTTATTATGAAGATTAAAACCACTGGACACCATATGTCAGTTTTTGTGTACTATAATATATTGAATTTTATGTGACAGTTCCTCTAAATACCTACTGCCTGTCTATCCAAGCAGAGGATTAGCTTTTCCATTAAGGGCAGTCATCCTTACTATGGGCCTGGAATTAAGGTAGCAAATCATGTATAATGTCTTGTTTTATTGTTTTGTTATTTTTTATGTCTTGGAGTTTTGCATTTTAATCTTTTCTTGAATAAAATAAATATATATAATTAAAAAAAACATCATTTTCACCACTAGCCAGAGAAAGTATTTCCAACCTGGGTCAGTTACCGGGAGAGGTAGACTCATGTTGGAGCCCATCCTCAGGGACTCTCTCTCTCCAGCAGTGAGTGAGTGTGGTGTGTGTGTTATTTACATAGTATCTCAGTTTTGGGGGAGGGGGAGGAGTTGTCCTCATTTCTTCTCCTGGGGCTGCAAGTGGGGGAAAGCAGGAGAGGAAGGTGCGAAAGAATCCGGATAGGTACAGGACCAGGACACCTTTCATCACGCCTAGGGAACACGGCATGAGGTGAGAGCCGGAGGCGCTAGAAGGCCACAACACCTGAGGGGCCCGACTAAAGCTCCTACTCCTAAATCTTACAGAGAGGGGGGAGGGCTTCTTCTGACAAAGAAAAAGTAGGAAAGAATTTATTACTGTGGAGACGCCAGCTACACAGTGCCCTGCCTCAGGGGAGCCAAGTAACTGCTGCCACAGTGGACATGCCCCATCTCCCCTTCCCCACAAGAGGGTGGCATGGCAAGGGGGGAGACAGGTGCCTGTGCACTCCCCTTCAGGTGCTTGGGGCTGCTCCAGAAAGTTTGCACGTGAAGGTGCGAAGCGGAACGTCCACCAGAAAGAGCTGCACTCTACCACTCCTTAACTTCAGCTGCTCAGGAAAGCGGTCAGGCTGCGTCTGAACCAACCCCGGAGGTTTCTGCAAACTCCTTTACAAAGAAAACTACCATTCCCTCATTGTTATTAAACTGTGTTGAGGGGACAGTAATTGACTCCAGACATAGGCTAAAATACTGTATAAAATCGACCTATTCTACAAGGCTCGTGAAAAGGGAAGGGAAGGGAAAGGGAAAGGATTTATAGTCCAATCCTGAAAAATATTTAGTTCTTAAAATGCTAGTTATCTGCAATGTTATTAATACTGGTGTACTTTATGCAGTTTTTCTATAATAAAAACTAAAGCATAGATGGACTGTAAACATTTCCAACGTTTTAATCAATAAATCGGATACATGTTTTGGGAAGTAATTATTTATGTCCTTGTCATCATTTGATGTGTTAAGTTTAGAGTATATTTTTGGAAGATAAAACTGTAGTTCTAAATTGCATCTAGTGATATCAATAGGACCTGATTTACTAATCTACAGTGAACATGTGGATCTATGTCTAGTGATTCCCCTAAGATAAAATTTAATAAATTGATTTTTAAAGACAAAACAATCTTTTAACTTTAAACCAAAGGACAAATTTATACACCATTATAAATTCTACGGTGTAATTTGTAAGATTCTTTGTTATAAAAATCAACAGAAAGAGAAAAGAAATTAACAAAGAAAGGTCTCAAACTTTACTTATATCAGGATAAATACTTTTTTTCTTAATTTTCCAAATAACATAAAGAAAGGGTTCTTTATCTTATTTCAAAGATCAGGTTAACTTACAGTTGTTTACACAACCAAGTAAGAATCATGGGATTGTGTGTTCCAATAGTGAATTAATCTTTTTTCTCGTGACAGTAATAATTGCTACATATAAAGCAAATTTTATCTTAACTATCTGTAAAATGAAACCACTTTAAATATAAAATATGACTTTGATAAACATATTTAAAAGTGATATTTTTGTGATTTTAAAAAGGAAGTATCTTTTTATATATATTAAAGAACAATTATATCCTTGCCAGAAACTGACCGTAAGTACCATTCCTTTGGCAGACAAGGCCTATTACTGGGTAATATCTATGGATTATTTTTCAGATTTGATGTTCCACTAGTGATGCTAAGGGGGGCAAAAACAAATAGAGGATTTGTAAGATGCAAAGTTTCCTTTTTTCCCCAGCATATCTACAATGTTGGCTCCAAACCATGATAATTGTGGAAGTGATGTTATTTATTCCACTAAAATTAGTAAAAAAGGAAAATGCAGCATTATTTTTTCCCAATGATAAGTGATGCATTTGACAAAATAAATATTTTCCTCATTACTGGTAGTGATTTAAAAAAATGTATTACTAGTCAGTTTGAAGATCATGAAAGTTGGTTGGGAGACTTTGGACTGCTCAGTCTTTTAATTCAATCAGTAACAGTTGTTCTGGGAAAAACAGAAGGCAGAAACTATGTATACTGTCAAGATTTGGACAAATTAAAGGTGGGATATAAATGTAATAATCATCGTACCAGGTCTCCTAATCCATTTTTATGAATTATTTCATTTGGTTCCTGAATTGAAAAATGTCCCCAAAGTGCAGTCTGAAGCTTATTAGGAAGCAGTTGCTATCAAACTTTTCCATTGAAGCTCAACCCATATAGAAATATTCAGGAATGAACATAAAACATCTTAATCTTCTATTACAATATTTACCAAGCCCCTAATACAAGAACAGCAGAGACAACAGATCCCAGGTCTTCTACCATCTTTTGATAGCATTTCTTTATTGTTTTTTTGAGACTTTTCAATTGGGTCTTGCATCCTCCATCGTTGCTAGACTGCAGGTGACTTGCTTTGTCTGAGTCTTTTAACTGCTTTTCAACTGCCGTGGAATCATTAGAAGATCAGTTGATGTCATCATTGACAGAGTGGGGTTTGAAACATAAGAAAGCCCATTCTTTAAAAGTCAAAATACTGTTAGTTCCTATATCTACTCCCCATGCAACCAATTACAACCAATAGGTATTTTGGATTCCCATTTCTTAGGAATTCATTATATTTTTGGGAGAACACTCTCCTTTTTGTTTTAATAGGTCTGTTTCCTTTTGAAAGATGCAACTAGTTAGTACAATTGTCTTCAGATCAGATTATAAAGATTAAAACTCCTGGACACCATATCTCAGTTTTTGTGTACTGTAATACTGTATATTGAACTTTATGTGACAGTTTTTCTAAATATCTACCGCCTGTCAATCCAAGCAAAGGATCAGCTTTTCCATTATGTCAGTCATATCTTACTATGAGCCTGGAATTATGGTCACAAATCATGCATTAAGAGGTTATCACGTGTCTGTTCCAATTTTATGACCTTTTTTTGTGGTGGTCTTTAACTAAATCACTATGGATGTTAAGCAAACTTGTTTTTTGCAATGGACTTTTTTTGCCAAAAACTGAAAGTAAATGTTGGTTTTTGGCAAAAACAATTGTCACAAATTGTGGTGTTATGCCCATGGGACACTGCAAACAGCTATAAATGTGGGCTGGTTGCCAAGAACCCAATACAGATAGTTCTCGACTTACAATCACAATTGAGCCCAAAATTTCTGATGCCAAGCAAGACAATTGTTAAGTAAATTTTGCCCCTTTTAACCTTTCCTGTCACAATTGTTAAGTGAATCACTGCAATTGTTAAGTTAGTAACATGGTTATCAAGTGAATGTGGCTTCCCCATTGATTTTGCTTGAGCAAAGTTCTCAACAGGTTATCACATGACTCCAGGACACTGCAAATGTCATTAAGTCAGCTGCCCAGCCTCTGAATTTTGATTACATGACCATGGGGACGTGGCAACAGTTGTAAGTATGAAAAATGGTCATAAGTCACTTTTTCAGCGCTGTTGTAACTTCAAACAGTCAGTAAACTGGTATAAGTCAAAGATAAAATGAGGACCCATATTGTTGGGGGGAAATGCTGACTCTGTAAACCACTTAGAGAAGGCTGTAAAGCACTATAAAGTGGTATATAAGTCTAAGTGCTATTGCTATTACCCATATGCAATTACATGACTGAAGGGGAAAAGCAGTTGTTAGGAATTTGAATCTAGGTCCTACGTACCTTTTGTGGGATTGCTTGGTTACTAAGTGACTGGTTGTGAATTGAGACTACCTGTAGTTAGAATGAAGCAGCCATCTTGAGTGATCGAGTGCAGTGGTAGGATTCAAAAATTTTTGCTACCAGTTCTGTGGGCATGGCTTGGTGGGCGTGGCAGAGGAAGGATACTATAAAATCTCCAGTCAGAGGTAGTATTTGTCAGAGGTAGTCTCCGAAATACTTAAAATGTCCGCTATCAGTTCTCCAGAACTGAACAGAACCTGCTGAATACCACCTCTGATCAAGTGTGTTGAAAGTCAGAAATCCATCTGATTTTATTCTATGAGGATAAACTGGAGGGAGGGACTTAAATTTCATTAGCTAATTGGAGTTAGATTTTTATTGATCTGATGCATGTAATTGAAAGAAAGCTCTAATGTAGTTTTGTATCTATAAAGTGGGATTGAAAATGGAGCTTTTTTCCCCTTTATATATAATGTTTGAGTAATTCCTAAAACTTGTAAAATATTATTCAAAGTAAACCTTAGTCTAGTCCACGGGTGTCAAACTCGCCACGTCATGTTGCCTCATATGAAGTTTTGAGATGTTTTTTCCCCTTCATGGAGCTGGGGTAGGCATGGCCTGCATGTGACGCATTGGCCCAAGAGCCATCAGTTTCATACTCCTGGTTTAGTCCATTCTCTCAAATCAAAGCAGTTCATTTTTGCATCTCTGCTAGTGCAGTCAATTGTAAAAACTGTTCTTCCACAGTTGGCATCTTTTTTCCTTTCCAGTGCTTAGTGAGTACAATCCTTGCAGTCGTCATCATGTAAAGAAATAATGTCTCAAATTGTTTTTCCATTAGTATATTCATAATACCTAAAAGAAAAACTTCAGGTTTCATTAATATTTGTATCTTAAATATTTTCTGCATTATCGTTATTATAGTTATCCAGAATGTTTTCACATATTTGCAAGACCACCACATATGATAAACCTATCTGGAGTCAAATGCCAACAGTACTTCATTTTCTTAAAAAAATATTTAAATTATAATTCAAAGTAAGTTTTAATCCATTAGTTCATAAATTCTCCCATTTATCTTGCATTGTTATGTCAAATTTTTTAATCTATTTTACCATATTTTACCTCCTACAACTGACCCCAACCCATTGGGTTCACAACTTCGGGTGATCACTGAAAAAGAAGTGCAAGATCTATTTCACAGACAAAAGCCAGGAAAAGCACCAGGGCCAGACAAGATAACTCCTTCTTGTTTAAAAGTCTTTGCTGACCAATTGGCCCCCATCTTCATCCAAATTTTCAATAAATCACTAAAGATGTGCTATGTTCCTTCTTGCGTCAAGCACTCTACTATCATCCCAGTGCCAAAGAAGCCCTCCGCCCTCCATCAAGGAACTGAATGACTACAGACCAGTTGCTCTAACACCGATAGTTATGAAAATCTTTGAAAGGCTAGTGCTGTCTCATCTGAAAACCATTATGGATCAGCTGTTAGATCCCATGCAATTTGTATACCGAGCAAATAGATCGACAGATGATGCCTTGAATCTCCAAATACCTACGCAAGGATCCTCTTTGTAGACTTCAGTTCAGCATTCAATACCATCATTCCAGACATTCTTCTAACTAAATTAAACCAACTAGTGGTAACACACTTAGTGGATCATAAGCTTCCTAACAGGTGAAGCTAGGCAGAATCACATCTGATACCTGTACAATTAGCACAGGCCCACCTCCAAGGCTGTGTGCTTTCTTCACTTCTCCCTATACACCAATGACTGCATCTCAAATAATCCATCTGTTAAAATACTGAAGTTTGCAGATGACACAACAGTGATTGGTCTTATTCAAGATGAATCCGCATACAGACAGGAGGTTGTACAACATGCCTCATGGTGTAACTGGAACAATCTGGAACTGAACACACTTAAAATCGTAGAAATGGTGGTAGACTTTAGAATACACCCTCCCATACTACCACCTCTTACAATACTAGGCAACACAGTATCAACAGTAGAGATCTTCAAATTTCTAGGTTCTATTATATCACATGACCTAAAATGGATACCTAACATCAGAAACATCATCAAAAAAGCACAACAAAGAATATTCTTTCTGCGCCAATTCAAAAAGCTCAAACTGCCCAAGGAGGTGCTGATACAGTTCTATAGAGGAATTGAGTCTGTTATCGGCACTGCTATAACTGTCTGGTTTGATTGTGCAACCCAACAGGACAGACACAGACTTCAGAGGATAATTAGGACTGCAGAAAAAACAATTACTACCACCCTGCCTTCAATCAAGGACCTGTATACTGCACGAGTCAAAGAGGGCTGTGAAAATATCTACAGACCCCTCACATGCCAGACATAAACTGTTTCAAGTCCTTCCCTCAAAACGATGCTATAGAGCACTGTACACCAGAACAACTAGACACAAGTTTTCCCCCAAATGCCATCACTCTGCTAAACAAATAATTTCCTCAACCCTGTCCAACTATTTACACAGTCTGCATTATTACTATTAATCTTCTCATCACTCCACATTGTCCATCCCCTCCCACTTGTAACTGTATGACTGTAACTTTGTTGCTTGTATCCTTATGATTTATATGGACTGTTTCCTAGTATGATTTGATTACTTATTGTACCTTATGACTATTATTAAGTGTTGTACCTTATGATTCTTGACGAATGTATCTTTTATGTAGAGAGGTTTTGCACCAAGACAAATTCCTTGTGTGTCCAATCACACTTGGCCAATAAAAGTATTCTATTCTATTCTATCATACAGTCTTTGACATATTCATCTTCCAGATTCATCATAAGTAACATTTAATATACTTTAGCAACCAAGCAGTCATAATTTTTTATCCAGCTCAAATTTAATTCTTGTGAAAATAAAACTATTTTATCAAGTTTAAATCTTTCAAAAATTCTATATTATACCAGTCACCAAATCCTTCACTTACTACTTGTTCTCTTGTCTTTATGTTGGGTTCCTCTTTTTCAACTGCCAATAAGTTCCAGTATATTATCCATTTACATCCCAATAACTTCTCTGTTCTATATAGTGCTTCATGAGGTTATAACCAAGGTGGCACTCACTCTTTCAGCCAATCTTCTCTAATATTTCCACCATACATGCCCATCAATTGCTTAATATGATTTTTAAAATCAGGGTTAACTTTTACTTTGTACTACCACAAATAGGCATGCCACCCAAATCACAAACCTTCAATGTCTAAAAATCTTGAGTTTTTAAAAGTTATCCAATCTTTCAACTATAAACCCAGACCACACCTTTCTTCAGAATCCTGTAAGAGCTTGTATTTGATTCTTGTTTTTTTATTTTGTCAAATGATTTTAGATATATATTTCTGCCACTGTTTAAAAGAATTTTTAATCAATATCAGTGTAGTCTGGAATAGAAATAACACTAGGCAATACATTTAATTACTGAAACTCTTCCATTAATGACAATTCTAGTTGTTAGTGTGTTTAAATCCGACTTTATCTCCTTCCATATTTTTACAGTTTTTAATATAACTTAGAATTTTCATTTGTAAGAATAACCCCCAAATATTTTACCTATTTTAAACTTAAAGTCCCAGTTCAAATTATCAAACACTTTTTCTGAATCTGGAAAAAATAGTGCGACCTGTTTATCACTAGGTTATTGTAAATGTTCAGTTATATCCAAGATTACTCTTACATTGTCTTTTAGTTATCTTTTGCGTAAAAAACCATGCTGGTCTTCATGTATACAATCCTGTAAAACTTCGGCTAAGATAGATGCGAAGTTTGTAACTGTTATTAAGAAGAGAAATTCTTAACTCTGTAATTCTTCACAGAGGTTAGGTCCAGTCCTTCTTTAGGTATTAAAGAGATTAACAACCTGGTTTAAAATTGCAGCTGCTGCATTGCCTTAGCAGTTGTCCACTGTTATGACTGACAAGGACACTGCAGAGCTCCCTCCACTATCTTCTCCACTCATCTCTCAGGGTCCCCACAGGCTATTGACTTATTCCCAATCTGGCAATTCAGCCACTGAAGGGAACCTAAAGCCAGGCAGAAGAAGTTACTAGAGCATAGGGGGCTGTTATAGCCAAGCCAGTGCTATAGGATATAAATGGGATGTGGGGCTCAGCTTTCTTATAGAAGCCACCTCATGGCAATCTCATCCTATTCTGTAAGCAGGTACTATTCTCACAAGCCTGTAGGAGCCTCTTTTTTTTCTTTTTCTTTTTTTTAAAAAGAGGTTTCGTTTGTGGAGTTTTCTTTAAAAATGGCCCTCACCCACCAGAGGCTCACAAGAATAGTAACCTATTTGCAGAATAGTGCAAGGTGGCAGTGAGGCAGCCTCTGTAAAAATAGCTGAGCCTCACATTGTATTGGCCAGGTGCCTCTGTAAAAACACAAAGATAAATTGTATGCTGCTTAGTCCTGGAGCTGGCTGAGGAATAGGCCAAATCCTGCAGGTCCCTTAGGTGGCTCCATGGGAAGCAGGCTGAGGCCTGCCAACTGCAACAGCTTTCCTCATACCAGCAGTTTCTGCTGCCTGGCTTTAGGCTTCCTTTGGTGGCTGGATGGGAAGCAGGCCAAGGCCTACAAACCAAGAGCACACTGGTATTTTCTGCTGCCTTGGGAGCAGGCTGAAGCCTGCAGGGATCCTGAGAGGCAAGGAGAAAAACACAGGGCGGTTCAAGAGGTGGCAGAGGTCTTGGGAGGCTTTAAATAGTTCTCTAAACCTCTTTGCTAGTGTATGTTGACAAGAATAATGATGTGATTCTATGAGTACCTCCTTTTAAAAAAATATAAAATAGAAACTATTTCCCCAACTAAAGTTCTAAGGGCATCCAAAACCCTTCTGCTTAAGCACAGATGGCAGTACTACAATTACATAGGGATTACTTACCCAAGAAATCACAACACAAGAATGAATTGTTTGAATTTTATTTAATCCATGAAAATCTACTTTAAAAACAACATAGAAAATCAAAATATAATCCAATACAATCAATTAGAAGAAACTGCAAAAGCTTGGAGTTGAGGCACAAGCTAAAATTTGCAGCCTTGTCTGAAGTATTTTTGAGGCCAAAGCAACACGCTGTATCAAAGCACTTATTTGTGAATGGAGACATGCTCCCTGCACCACATCAAAAATTCTTTGGATGCCTTATTTTTTGTTTTGAGACCATCAGTTGCAAGAAGAATGACTGGTTATGATTTATGCTCTTGACATTGCTTAGAGAAAGGCCATAGTATTTTTTAAAAAAGTTTCCAAATTAAGCACTTGTTCCTCAACTTGTAGTCAGTTACTATTTACATTGTTATTACCAGGTTTTATTTAAATGTTTAGCTTTACACAACTATTAACAATCTTAGAGCTATAAAGGGAGATATAAAGTCCAGGATTACATAGGTCATGCCACCGCTGTATTTTGTATTATTATTTCACTTGCTGCAGCTTTCACAATAATGGCTTTCCATAAACAGATTACAGTTTATTTAAATAATTGGTTTCCCATTAGCTGTTAAAATGGTGCTATAAAATTAAAATGACACCAAAACAAATCTTATTTTGAAGTGGGCTATACATAATAAACATTTCCTAATCAAGTGGGTCACATAAAGAAACTTGATCAGGCAAAAGGGAATTCCAGAAATAGGGGGGAAGGATAGATCAGGTCTTAAACTGGAATTTCAGCAAATCTATTGAAAAAGATACCACAACACAGGAATAAGAGCAGATGAGTCACACTGCCTCTGCCTCTTCTTTTAGATGACTTAGAGGAACCCTTGCTCCCTAAGAAAAATCCACATGTTTGCCTGAAGAAAAATGCTAAATAGTAAGTGTCTTGTATATAGGGATTGTAGTTTTACATTTTATTTTTTATTGAAATTAAATAGAGCTATATTTCTTAATAATAAATACATTTATGCAATTTATACTATTAACTTTCAAAAAAGAAATGTTCTAAGGAACTATAGGTTAATTTGTTCATTGGCTTTTCAAAGATAAAATTAACTTTATGAAATGCCACAAGGTTTTATTATTTAATAAAAGATCTAATGAAAGTGAAAAAGCTAATGTCTTGCACACAGAACAAAACTTGTAGCTAGGGGAAATGTTATAATAAAGTACTGTATAAGTCAATTTTGGGACATTATTGAACATTTTAAATATAAGCAGCTAAATAGACTATCTAATTGAGAGAGCTACAAGCCCTCCTTGTTTCCATCTTCAAGTAAATTTAAGTTTTCTTACCTATTCTATCACACTAAGGAATTATGGGACAACAATTCAGAGGTCTAGAAGTAAATACATTTGTGCAATCTGTACTATCAACTTTCAGAAAAAATATTCTAAGGAGCCTATAGGTTAACTTATTCATTGGTTTTGAAAGATAAAATTAACTTTATGAAATACCACTCAACTGGAGTGAACAAATCGTTTCATTATGCTTTTCTGTCATGTCTAAGAAAAAGCCCATAGGAGCATATGCAAGCTTTCATTATTTAGATTTGACAAAAAAATGTACACATATTGGAATGAAGAACCTACTTTTTGTTGGCATATACTTGAACAGACTGACAATTTTTAAACATTTTGATGAGGTCAATGTGATGTAGAAAAGATCAGACTTTTCCATTACTCCAACAGAAATGTGGAAGCAAAGAGATCAAATTGAATTTCTGGAGGGATATTGTTTGGCATGTTCAAGCTATGATTGCTATTCTGCCCAGGAAGAAACTACTCATTGCTTGTATGGCCTCTTCTTCCCTTTAGCACCACTTAATAATTTCTGATGAGGAGACAGGGCTTGTGTCTTCTCTCACTGATGCATTTAAAACTGAAAAAGGTGCAAAATATTTCCTTATACCAAAATGACTGACTGATCTTTGGGTACCTGGATTCTACTGGGTTTTGTATCAATGAAGATAATCACTGAAACAGAATGATTGAATTAAACATATGCTAAAATAAACATCCATTTATCATTTAAAAAGAAATTGCTTATATCTTGATATTGACAGATCTGGTATATGACTTTTCTTTAAAAAAATCAAAGATACTTACTCACCATAGTTCAAGTGGATTTTTCTTTTTATACAAAAGGAGTAACATCTTTCACTATTAACTTGCACAAAAAAGCCCACTGCAATGTCATAATGCATTAGGATTGCATATTATTATTTGTCATATTTGCCTTTTATAGCCAAGCTATTCTAGATATAATGCAGAATTAACTGTATGAAACACTTGCCATTCCATATTTTAGCTGAATAAAAGTATTATTAGCCAAAAGTTATCCTAAGTTATAAAATGTGTATAGTGACCACTAGATGGTGCAGTCATATCAATGATCTTTCTGTTTTATTCCTCATTGTGCAGCTCTTAACAGTATGTATTTATAGGTTCCTGGATACATTTCAAATTAAATATAATACAGGTAGGACAATGAGCCTGATGGGCCTTGGAAAAAGCTCATTTGGATAGATATGAAGACTATAAAATACAATTTAATTTGACTGGCTATACAACTTGGTGACTAGAAGATCAAATTCTGAAAGAAGAATATTTTAATGATTATTCAGTTACTGAGCATTTGAAGTCTGCCCATTTTGTGCGTGCAACTTATATGACCTCATATTATGAACTGAACAAAATTGAATGTATTTATCCCAAGCATCCTAAATCTTCTTATAATGCATTTATTCTGAATATGAATGCAAATATAAATGGAAGCCAAATCCTTAAATTATTTTAAAGAAATCACAGTGTATCTTACTGTTATAATTTACTAACAGATCAAGAGAAGTTGTATTGTTTGGCAATAACCTGAAATCAATAGCAAATATATCATAAAACATTTATTCTCACATTCCTCCAAACAAATGGGAAACCAATGTTAAGTTGGTTGGAGCCATCTATGGTTAGTGATGGGTCGTTCATGCTACCTCTTGGTCCAAACAAGTGAAATAATTTTCTTTCAATCTTTTACATAGAAAGAAGAGGAAACATAAATAAACAAAAATTAAAATCCAGTTTGAGAAGCATTGGTAGAAAGGGAATTTCAAAAGATGCCAACTTCCTTTCCAGGTTAAGAGACTGACATTTCAACAGAAATACTTCTTGCTCCCATTCAACATCCCACCACAATCTCCTTATCAACAACAAAAATAAAGATAAAAGAATATTGTGAAAGGAAGTATTCACAATCAAAACTAAAGGAGGTGGCTCAAGCTCCTGATGGTAGCTCAGGATTGTCAGATGACTTCCTCAGAAAAACATCTGAAAGCACGGATATGTTCTCACAGCTAAATCATTGGTCTTCAGCCAGTTTAAGCAGAATCCATCCTTTTCTGCTACCTTCTTTGGGTACTGGTCCCTCCAAATGTAAGAAGCAGTCTTCAACAGAACTGTTGGAACAGTAACAAAAAAAATCAAGAATGCCTTACAATCAGAGCATCTTAATTAGTAATTTACATCAATAGCAAATCACAATATATTAGCAATAAGGACATGAATAATTGTACTTTTACAATTATTCAATTACTGTCTAGCAATACTGTTCAAAGCTACCAGATGCACATAAATTAGAGATGGACGTCTTGGCCAAAGACAGACAACTAATGTATGACTATATGAAACTAGTTATTCCCCATTTTGCCCAGGTAACACCACTACTCAGAGAGCTACACTGTTTGCCTGTGGTCTTCTGGCTGCAGCTAAGAGTGTTGGTTGTCAACATTAAAATCTTAAATGGCTTGGAGAGGGAAGAGGTTTGGAGACTTGAAAGTTTTATATTATGAGAAAATGTTTGTGATTGAATCAACATAGCATTTACTCAATGCAACAAGGTGAATGATTATAAACAATGTGTTATCGATTATTCTAATCTTTAATACGTACCTGGAGTGTAAAACTTTTAGTGTTCATTGGAATTAAAGTGGCTAATTACCCTGAGTAACAATAACAACAAAGGAGCCTAAAAGCTTACAATTCTAAAAGATGAATACATATTTTTAAAACTCTCACAGCACATTCTACAATAAAGAAACAAGCTATTGTTTGTTTAGATGCATCTTGTTAAAGATGCATCTGTTTCTCAATCATTCCTTTTCTCCTGCTCCTCTTCTACTGTTAGATGGGAGCAATTCATATAATCCACTTCCATGTTTCTGCTTCAAGCATTCTTGTTGCATGTATGTTTAATTTCATGTTTGAAGAGAATGCTGTAATTGGCACTCTTGCCAGTAAGGCTGGTAACCTAGTCCACACATTCTGTAACTTACTAACATCTAAGAAAACTGTAATGTGAAAATTTCCAATGGCCAAAGCTTTGATAGATGATGGTAGTCAATATCTAGATTGCAACCTGGAATGAAATGTATGTAATAGATATAAGAACATATATCACCAAGATTGTTGAATGTACAAAAGTAGTTCACAGACTGGCAATAATTGTATTATAATGAAAGAAAAAAGACTGAATTTGTGTAAATATAGTACAAAATTATGAATGTTAGGTGACACCAATGGATGAATGGAAATAAGGCAGGGAAGTAAAGAAAATGTAATGGAGGCACCTGGAGATAAATATGATATTATTTGATAGGAAAAAAAGTCACAATTGCCGGTGCAGATGGTATTAAAATTGCATGGCTGCTTGTAAAGAAACACTAGAAAAATAAAGCAGAGTTGTGGAAATCAGATTAACTACAACAAGTGAAAAACATCTAACAGAATTTCTTAGTCTGGAATCCTTTAGTGATAGCAGTGGGGAAGGTGAAACAATGGCCATGCAACACATTTGGGGAACAAGTTAGGGAAAACTATGCTGAAGTCCCCCCTCCTCAACTAACTCTGTGGCAAATCTTATTTACTGAAATTAGAACAAGTCCCTCAAGCAGAAATGCAAAATACCATCTTAGGCATTTATTTCTTCCCCATTTCATATAAGTTTTTTTAGCATAAATTATTTAGCTATTATGTATTATTTTCACAACCAGAAGTATATAAATATATTGCATGTATTTTATCTTGTTGATAAAATCTAAAAAGATCTAATTATTTATTTAAGCTACTACAGATGAATTATTTTAGTTAAATACTTACGTAAAACCTCAGAATTTTCTGAGTTTTGTCTGAAGTTGAGGACTGTCACCAGATACAGTGTCTTCCTCTTTAGGCATCTCAGGAAATTCTGTTGATTGACTGTAATCTTCTTTTCTCTTCCTCTGAGTCTGATGTTCTATTAACTTTTCTTGGTTTTCATCTATAAGCCCAACTTCTAAATCTTTTATTGTTGATTGTTCTGTTTCAAGAGATCCTACTGGATGATCTGCTGAGACAATATTTCCTAGCATGATGTTTTGAGTATCTGTTGAAACAACTACATCCGCTTTTAATTGAGGCTTTAAATCATATTTCTTACTTTCTGTTTCATTTACAATCTCTTTCACAGTTTCAAGATCAGCATCTGTCTTTCTGGAATTCCAGTTTTCTCTATCTTCAGATACTATAGAATATGAAGGCATTTCTTTTGTTACTTCAATGGCGTCTTCTGTCTCTGCATTTACAGTTGCTGGCTGAATTTCATGATTTTTCTCTTCTGCCAGAGAAACTTGGTGATCAACTTGTAAAATTTCCTGAATTCCAAATTCATTTAAATCCATTAGACACAGTTCACTCTTCTGCTTTAAAGGAGAAATAGCCTCTTCTGATTGTTGAAATTGAGCAACTGCACTAATTTTCTGCACAATTTTGTAATTCTGAGATTCTATTGTTTCAGTCTGAACATATTTTGGAAATTCAGTAGAAGTCAGGACTTGTTCTGAAGTCATCACCTTTTGCTCAGCTTCTTCCTGAGATGAAGATGTTAGAAGCTCCATTTCTGGAGGTGATTGAGATGTACTTATTTGTGAATGTTCTCTGGTGCATCTTTCTGCTAATTCTTCTGCAAATTCAGAAGAGGGTATTCCTTCTGAAGTCATCACCACCCTTTCCTCAGTTTCTACTTCTGATGAAGATTTTGGCAGCTCCATTTTTGGAGGGGATCCTGATGTACTCATCTGGAATGCACCTTCTGTGGTGCATCTTCCTTCTGAGTCTTCTGGAAATTCAATAGAGGGTATTCTTTCTGAAGTCATCATCACCTTTTCCTCAGTTTCTATTTCTGATGAAGATTTTGGCAGCTCCATTTCTGGAGGGGATCCAGATGTACTCATCTGGAATGCACCTTCTGTGGTGCATCTTCCTTCTGATTCTTCTGGAAATTCAGTAGAGGCGATGCATTCTGAAGTCATTATCTTTCCCTCAGTTTCTTCTTCAGAGGAAAATTTTGGCAGCTCCATTTCTGGAGGAGATCCAGATGCACATGTCTGGAATGCACCTTCTCTGGTGCATCTTCCTGCTGATTCTTCTGAAAATTCAGTAGCGGGGATGCATCCTGAAATCATCGACTTTTCCTCAGTTTCTTCTTCAGATAAAGATTTTGGCAGCTCCATTTCTGGAGGGGATCCAGGTGCACCTGTCTGGAGTGCACCTTCTGTTGTGCATCTTCCTTCTGTTTCTGCTTGAAATTCAGTAGAGGGGATGCTTTCTGAAGGCATCACCTTTTCCTCAGTTTCTTCTTCTGATGAAAATTTTGACAGCTCCATTTCTGGAGCAGATCCGGATGCATCTGTCTGGAGTGGACCTTCTCTGGTGCATTTCCCTGCTGATTCTTCTAGCACTGAATCTATTTTCTCTGGAAATGCCATTTTATCAGCTTCAGGATACAAAACTGCAGCTTCACTTTTCTGCTTTGAAAGAGCCATGGACTCTTGTTTAAACTGAGCAATTGCATTCTGGATTATTATCTGCACAAGTTTATAAGCTCGAGACTTTATTGTTTCAGGCAGAACATCTTTCTGAAATTCAGCAAAGGGAATTCTTTCTGAAGTCATCAACTCTTCCTCAATTTCTTTATCAGCTGAAGATGTTAGCACCTCCATTTCTGAAGGGGATCCAGAGGTACTTGTTTGGAGCATACTTTCTCTGGTGCATCTTCCTGACGCTTCTTCTAGCATTGACTCTATTTGTTCTGAAAATGCCACTGCATCAGGATCAACTACACTCTTCTGCTTTGAAATAGCCATGGATTCTTGTTGAAATTGAGCAACTGCATTCTGGATTATTATCTGCACAATTTTGTAAGCCTGGGATTCTATTGCTTCAGACTGAACACTTTTTGGAAATTCAGTAGAGGGGATTCTTTCTGAAGCCATCATTGCCTTTTCCTCAGTTTCTTCATCAGCTGAAGATATTGGCAGTTCCATTTCTGGAGGGGATCCAGGTATATTTGTCTGAAGTGCATCTTCCTTGGTGCATTTCCCTGGTGATTCTTCTAGTGCTGAATCCATTTTCTCTGAAAATGTCCCTGCATCAGGATCAGGATATAGAACTGCAGCTTCACTCTTCTGCTTTGAAAGAGCCATGGACTCTTGTTGAAATTGAACAACTGCATTTTGGATTATTTTCTGTGCAATTTTATAAGCCTGTGACTCTGTGGTTTCAGGTTGAACCTCTTCTGGAAATTCAGTAGAGGGAATTCCTTCTGAAATCATCACATTTTCCTCAGTTTCTTTATCAGCTGAAGATGTTGGCAACTCCATTTTTGTATGTAAACTAGATGAAGCTATCTGGAGTACATTTTCCCTGGTGCGTCTTCCTGCTGATTCTTCTAGCACTGAATCTATTTTATCTGAAAATGCCACTTTATCAGGATCAGGATACGGAATGGCAGTTTCTCTTTTCTGTTTTGAAAGAGCCATGGAGTCATGTTGAAATTGGGCAACTGCATACTGGATTATTATCTGCACAATTTTGTAAGCCTGAGTTTCTGTGGTTTCAGGCAGAACTTTTGGAAAATCAGTAGATGTTGAGACTCCTTCTAAAGTCATCACCTTTTGCTCAGCTTCTTCCTGAGATAAAGATATTGGCAGATCTATTTCTGGAGGGGATCCACATGTACCCGTCTGGAATGCACCTTCTGTGGTGCATCTTCCTGCTGATTCTTCTGGAAATTCAGCAAGAGGATATTCCTTCTGAAGTCATCACCACCTTTTCCTCAATTTCTTCTTCTGATGAAGATTTTGGCAGCTCAATTTCTGGAGGCGATCCAGATGTACTCATCTGGAGAGCAGTATCTCTGGTACATTTCTCTGGTGATTCTTCTAGCACTGAATCTATTTCTTCTGAAAATGCCACTTCATCACGATACAGAACCGCAGTTTCACTCTTCTGCTTTGAAAGAGCCATTGGCTCTTGTTGAAATTGAACAACTGTACTTGCTTTTTGTGCACTTTTTAAACTCTGAGATTCAATTGTTTCAGGCTGAACATCTTTTGGAAATTCAGTAGAGGAGATTCCTTCTGAAGTGATCACTTTTTGCTCAGTTTCTTCAACAGGTGAAGATGTTGGCAACTCCATTTCTGGAGGGGATTGTGTCTGGATTATATCTTCTCTGGTGCATTTCCCTGGTGATTCTTCTAGCATTGAGTCCATTTTCTCTGAAAATGCCACTTCATCAGGATCAGGATACAGAACTGCAATTTCACTCTTCTGCTTTGAAAGAACCACGGACTCTTGTTGAAATTGAGCAACTGCATTCTGGATTATTATCTGTGCAATTTTGAAAGCCTGTGACTCTGTGCTTTCAGGTTGAACCTCTTCTGGAAATTCAGTAGAGGGGATTCCTTCTGAAATCATTACCTTTTCCTCAGTTTCTTCTTCTAATGAAGATGGCGGCAGCTCCATTTCTGAAGGGGATCCAGATGGACTCATCTGGAGTACACCTTCTCTGGTGCATCTTCCTACTGATTCTTCTAGTATTGAATCTGTTTTCTCAGAAAATGCCACCTTATCATGATCAAGATACAAAACTGCAGCTTCACTCTTTAAAAGAGCCATGGATTCTTGTTGAAATTGAGCAACTGCATTCTCAATTATTATTTGTGCAATTTTGTAAGCCTGAAACTCTATTGTTTCAGGCTGAACATCTCTTGGAAAGTCAGTAGAGGGAATTCCTTCTGAAGTAATTACCTTGTGCTCAATTTCTTCATCAGATGAAGATTTTGGCAGCTCCATTTCTGGAGAAGATCTAGATGCACCCATTTGGAGTGCATCTCTGGTGCAAATTCCTGCTGATTCTTCTAGCATTGTATCTATTTTCTCTGAAAATGCCATTGTGTCCAGATCAGGACACAGAACCGCAATTTCACTCCTCTGCTTTAACTGAGCAACTGCCTTCTGGATTATTATCTGCACAATTTTGTAAGCCTGAGACATTGTTTCAGCCTGAAGCTCTTTTGGAAATTCAGTAAAGAGTTTTCTTTCTGAAGCTATCGTCACCTTTTCCTCAGTTTCTTCTTCAGCTGAAGATATTGGCAGCTCCATTTCTGGAGGGGATCCAGGTGCACCTTCTCTGGTACATCTTCCTACTGATTCTTCTAGCATTGAATTTATTTTCTCAGAAAATGCCTGTTTATCAGTATCAGGATACAGAATTGCAGTTTCACTGTTCTGCTTTGAAAGAACCATGGACCTTTGCGGAAATTGGGCAAGTGCATTTTGGATTATTATCTGCACAATTTTGTAAACCCGAGACTCAATTGTTTCACGCTGAACATCTTTTGGAAATTCAGTAGAGGGGATTCCTTCTGAACTCATCAGCTTTTGCTCAGTTTCTTCTTTAGCTGACAGTGGCTGAACGGTTACTTCTGTCAGACTTGCACTAATCCCCTTTTCATCAGACAATTTAATTCTTTCAGCAGCAATTTGCAACATTTCCTGTGTTTGTTTATTTAATTCTTCCAGGTCTTGCTCATTTTCCTCGATCTCTTGCACTGGTGTAGCTATTTCTGTAGTATCAGGAGACTCAGTTAGCCTTGAAACTGCCGAAATCATTTCAGTTGTCTCTTCAGCACAAGACATTTCAGTTGTTTCTTTAGCACAAGATACTTCAGTTGTCTCTTCAATGATTGAAGCTTCTTCCCTAGCTGTAACTGCTTCCGAGGTTAACTCCATGTCCCTGATTATACTATCACCACTAATATCCTTTCTTATTTGTGGCCCAAGTTTAGTAACCGCTACTGTTTCTTCAACAATTCCAGTTCCAGAAATCTGCTCAGACTGTTCCTCATCATCATTCTCATGTTCAGTGGACACGGTCACAGCAGCTGGTATCCAAGATGGTGATCTTTCTTCAATACTTATAATTGCTCTCTCACCTTCTAGCACTGAGACAGCAACTGCATGAACTAATCCTTCAATGACCTGCTGAGTTACTGATGTACTTTCTGACTTTTCTATATTTTGACTTGGGATTTTCTTATCTATATCATCTTGCTCTGATTTTTGAGCTTCAAATTTCTCTTGCTCAGCAGCATCATACTCTGATAAAGGAACCACAGCTGGAACATCAAAGTCCTCCTCATTTGTTCCTGTCATTTCTTCTCCAGCTTCTAGAACAGGAGCATGCTCTGGTATTCCATCAGACTTTTTCTTCCTACGACCAGGCATTAATTTTTTAAATGAAACCCAGGATTCTTCTTTTCCGGTATCCCCATCTAAGGTAGCATGTTCTAAATTTGGAACTGTGATGTGTTCATCATTTTTCTCTTCCATCCTGGTTTTAGATTTTCTTCTTGGAGTTACTAGTCTTTTAAAAGATTCCCATGTTGAAATTCCCTCTGTTTCAGATGGGCTTCCTGCTTGTTCTGGTGAAGAACTTCCTTGTCCTTGATCACTTTCATGTGAGTTAGTAAAGATGGTATCATGTACTGCTTCTTTATTTGGTGCACTCTCATCTAATTTTTGTTCATCTTGAGCAAGTTTTTGTCCGGCTTCTTCATCAGAAGATGAAGATTTTCTGCTTCTTCTCTTTGATGAGCCTACACAGATTAAAGCTTCCCATGATACAGAAGTATCAACTTTTTTCTTGGGCTCATCTGCACTTTTATCTATTTTTTGTTCCTCACCATTTTCTTTAATATCTTCCTGTTCATCATTAGGTCCACTTTCGGTTGTCTTATCAAGTTCTTCTTCTCTGTCACCTTCAGAAAGTCTCCTAACCCGTTTCTTAGGAGTCACCATTTTTTTAAAAGATGCCCAAGGTGTAACACTTTCTCTTTTCTTCTCTGCATCTAAAGGAAACCCTTCTTCAGCTTCAGGAATCTGTGCAGCATCAGGGGCCTTTTCTATGGATTCTGTTATTTCTTCAGGAGAAGAAGCAGAACTCTCTCCCCTTGGGTCATCTGGACTTTCTGCAGTATCAGACAACTGCTGTGCTTCTTCCGCTGCTTCCTCTGGTTTAGCTTCTTTCTTTCCTTTGCGTTTCTTTCTTGACAATTTCTTTAAGCCAGGACCCGTGAAAAGTTTCTTTAAAGGGCTGCCTTGCATCTTGGCTTTTTCTTGAGATGACAGCAATTCTGCCTCACTTGTTATTATGCCTTCTGAGAGTTTGCCTGCTGATGCATCAAGACTGCTTGGATCGGTTTGGATGAAGTGTTCCTTCGCTATTTCAAGAACTGTTTCTGTGACTTTTAACTGTTCAACAGTGGGCTGTTCTTTCTGAAAGTCATCATTTGTTTCCACTAATTGTTCAAGAACTAGTTGTTCTTTTTCAGTTATTTGGGGTTCTTCTTCTGTCACATCAGCTCTAACACCAATATTTATCTCTCTAGGTTTTTCATCAAAAATCTCTGTGGCCAGAGGAGCCCTTGGTTCTGATTTTTCTTCTATTATTTCAAAAGGTTCTTCAGGCTTTTCTATTGCTATTGGAGACAGTGAATCCAATTGGTTTATTTTTTCTTCAAATACTGCATTTAAAAGTTCTGTTTTTGATTCATGCAATGCAACAATACTTTGCTCTATGCCCATTAGATTTTTTTGTACTCGTTCCAATTTTTCCTTGGACTCCAAGTCAGTCTCCCCTTCCAAGATTATATCCATTTCTTTTATATTTTCAGCCAGTTCATCTGCTGGTGGTTGCTCCCTGGCAGTAGCAGCCTCTTTCAGGTCAGTTTCTGATGAAACTTTACTCTCTTTCTCGCCTTCCATTTTTTCATCACTGGCTTCAAAAGAAATGTCTTTATTTATATTTTCAGCCAGTTCTTCTGCTGATGGCTGCTTACTGGGAGTTGCAGCCTCTTTCAGATCAGTTTCTATTGGAACTTCGGCCATTTTTGTTTCTTCTTCCCTTTCTTTTTCACCTTCCATTTTTTTATCACTGGCTTCAAAAGAAATGTATTTATTTATATTTTCAGCCGGTTCTTCTGCTGATGGTTGCTCACTGGGAGTGGCAGCTTCTTTCAGATCAGTTTCTGTTAGAACTTTGACCATTTTTGTTTCTTCTTTTTTCTCTTTCTCACTTTCCATTTTTTCATCACTGGTTTGGAAAGAAACTTCTGACCCATCTTTTTCTGGTGTCTGTTTTTCTTTTTCTAATTCTTCTTCAGCAATTATTACTTCTGTCACTTCTTTCTCCATTTCCTGTTCTTGTTTTTCTTTCTCAGATTGCATTTCTTCTTTAGATTTTCTGAAGCTTGTCCTTTTTCTAAACCCAGCCCAACTCTGAGTAAAAAACTTTCTTAGAGGTGATGCAGTTTCAGCAGTTGATGGGCTTACCGGAGACTCTGGAGATTTAATCCCATTGTTTTTAATTTCTGCCTCTTTGCTTTCTGCTTCAACAGGGCTTTCTGTTACTTTCTCAGAGGAGGTTTCTCGTTCCATCTCCTCAACTTGAGTTTCTTCCTCAGTCTTGTCTACAGAGTCAGTGATTTCACTTTGTGTGGCTTCTGCCACTGTCTCTGTCTTGAATTGTTTATAGTCTTCAGCTACATCACTAGACTCTTCTGCAACCTCTGGCTTTACATCCAATAGCTGAACAGGTTCACCTTTCTCTGTTTTATCCTTTTTAACTGTAAATTTGAATCCAACTAATTTAAAAACCTTTTTAAATCCAACATCATTTGATGGAGATATACTAGGCTGATCTTCTTTTTCTTCTGATTCCAGCTGTTTATTAGCATCTTCTGGGTCTTTCTGCGTCTCATCTTCATTTGACTTGTCATTTAATTCTGGTGGGCTGGTCTTGATATTTTCAGGAGATTCCTCTTCCAGAATTAAATTTGCTGCTTTTGTTTCATCAACTGTAAAAAAATATACAAAGATGATAAAAATTTAGAAGTGCCATAACAGTTAATTAATTCATTACATAACATTACATTAGAGAAGTGTAATCATCCCTTATTTTGTTAACCTATAAATTTTCTGGATGTAGGTTCCATCATATTGTAACTGTTGCAAATGTAAAATTTCATGTATAAATTGATTTAAGTCTCACTTCGTTTTTGAAGTGATACCTTTTGTATTTATAATAGAAAAAACAGCAATAGACATTAATCTTTAAGAAAATGTCAATCCAGATTTGTTTTGTTTGCTTATCATTTTTTTCTTGAATACTTATTACCTCATAATTTCCTTAGCGAAGTCTCATATTTTCTACAGAAATGAAGTTCAGTTTTTTTTTTTAAGACACATAGTACTCAGAACTAAGCTAGAAAGAGTTTTGTAGTACAAAATTGTCTTTGTTTAAAAAAGATTTTGAGACGAATCAACTTCTTAACTGATTATATGTTTTAGGAGAAAAAGCAGTGTGTCAGTAATGGAATCCGTAACATAAATAGGGATATTTAGAAAGATGTAATATATATGTATATGGAAAGTACAAATAAAAAAGATTTTAAAGAGTATATACTGGATATATGGATAAACCATCTTATTTCTCAAGTTTTGACATGTCACTCTTATTCCAAATTTTAAGAATATAGTTTAATGATAATTTCCATGAATTTTAATGCAAGCTACATATTATACTTATGCATCCTTCAAAAATGATTCAAAATAAGAGCTTCAGAACTTGTGCAAGTAAAGTCAATTTCTGATATAATTCTTAAAGGAATTAAAATGCTTCTTTTCAGGCTTATATGGAAAAAAGATGGTGTGCTTTAACAAACAGAAAGGTGACTGCAAGGTCTGAAGTACCGCACTTCTTCCAAATCATTTTCAAAGAATGCACTGTCCTAGTATATAGGAATGGACTCTATTTTGTGTGTATAATGAGATCGTGAAGGTGTGCAGTGTCAGAAGCAAGCCAGTGGCATGGCTTATTTTTAACTCATTGTGTAGTTGTCTGTAAGTGATCAAATTGTGATTTGGTATACAATTTTTGAATGCCTACTTGTTGAACAGATTATTAGTATCCTGAAATGGTATGCAATTTTTGTGTATAATTCCAGTTATATTTCAAGTTTAGGGTTGCTGGGGCACAAATCCCATAATCCCTAACCATGGGCCAAACTCGGTAACAACTAAAATGCCATAAATGACTCTATTTTATTTTAATTTAGAAAATTAAACCACTACAGGCCTTAACATTTGAATGAACAAACCTATGCAGCATTTTCTGGACTGTTGCCAAAAAAACACATTCCTCTAAAATCAGTCATGCTGGATACCATGTGGAATTTTCAGACAAGTATATATTTGAAATATTTTCAAAATATTTCTGTAATTATATATTTCAACTTGCATGATTAAAATATTGTTTATTCTGAAATCAACCACAGTCTAATTTGCAATATCATTCAGATTAAGCAGGAACATTTTAAATATATCAATTATAAGAAATTCAGTTTATTTTGATACACACACACACGCTGAAAGCATTCTAACAATTAAATTATAACTGAATTGTTTTGCTTCATATATTTCCTCAACATGAACAAACCATAATAAAATTATAATATATGGCATTTTGCCCATCTGGCTTCCAAGTACAGCCATTCTTGTACGAACTGGGGAGGGGGGGACCTTCAAATCAGTCTTGACTCCTGGCAAACATTTGGACAAGTTCCTGTAGTTTTCTTGGCAAGATTTTGGAAGTGGTTTGCATTTATGTCCTTTCTAGAGCTGAGAGTGTATGTCTCAGTCTTTCAGCTGACTTTGGACCTAAGGCAGGACTATATTCAAGATTCCCAGTATCTTAATCACTACGTGCACCAAACTATCCCTGTATGGTATCTTTGAAATATTGTATGTATGTAGACTTTCAGAAAGCATTAAAATTATGCAGTCACTATTTGAAAGTATTACCTTCCCATGTCAAGAAGTAAAGCAATAACTTGATTTGAATAACTTCCTATGAATTAACTTTTAGGAGAAATGAAAACAGAATTAACAATTCAAAAGAGCTTTTAATAATTGGTCATTTTTTTATTATTAAGCCACTGGTCCCCAGGCTTTTTAGTGAAAACAAAAGTGCCTGGCATCTTGTTTTTACTGAAGACCAACATTTATTCTCTTACCTGAACCAAATCCCTTTTAAAAGCTTTTGTGCTGCTTCATTTCTAATTCCCAGCACTGCAGGTTTTGCAAATTATCTTCAAAGATCTTTCAATAAATAGGCTCTATTTTTTAAATACAATGTAATGAAACATGTTAAGCATTTCCACTTGAATGCAGCTCTAGCCATGATGATATATCAGTAATGAAAACAGGCACTAGGTGAACATACTACATGTAAAAGTGATTTGGAGACATTAGAAATTGTTGATATTGAAATTATGTATGTTTACATTAGTAAACACTCTACATTTCAAATGTCTTAGGGAAAAAGAAAGCTCTCATTCCAGCTCAGCTTTTATAGATGTTTTCAAGATACAAAGAACTAGATTAATTACTCTAATAACTATTATAGGGTTAATAGCGAAGGTAGATCCAAACTTTACTCAAATTGTGCATGGATATATCTATATAAAGGGAAATTCGCTTAAGAAACCTCAACTTCCTTTCTCTGCTTCATATGGTGTATATGTTCAAGGAATAATCAGGAAATTATATATATGTAAGAATTTAAATATGCAAGCATAGTTTGAAGTTGAAAATACTTTTTTTAGTGAGCTGCTTTCTTAAATATGCAAGCATAGTTTGAAGTTGAAAATACTTTTTTAGTGAGCTGCTTTCTATTTAGAAATAACAGATTACAACATTAATGAAAACAGGATCTAAATACTGAAATACATTTCATATTTTAATCTGGTTCAGTCATCATGGCTGAAAAATGTGAAGCTATGCTTAGTCTGTTTTCCTTTTATACACTGATTTTCCTATTTTGCGTTGGACACATCATTCCCATCCGCCAAATTGTTACTTCATGGTGCAGAATGGAAAAGGGATTATCTGATGTCCTACTTCCCATCTCTTTTCAGCAACTCTTCTGTATATAAAAGGATTAAATCTGACACAGTCAAAGGCCACTTCCTTTTGGACTGTTCATGCTAATTAACCACAGCATTCTCCCAATGGCTTTTAAAGTGTGGTTCCTTTCAATATAGTTATATTGATATATATGAAATGCAAATTATTGATAAATTTTGTCTGTTGTTTATCTTCCTGTCTCTTTCTCTGCTTTAACCATTTTTTGCCCCTTTTGCCAGTTAACTGTTGATAAACTGCTGATACCTAACAGCAAGCTAAATTTTTGAATTAAGTGTTTTAAATTTCTGAATTAAGTGTGTGCTCGGTCTGATCCGAATAAATGGAAATGACTGGGGATGATCTGGATGTAAACTTAAGTGGAGATTACCAGTTTATTTATTGCTTTTATATCCTGCCTCTTTAGAAAAACTCAAAGCTTCGAATAATAAAACTAATGGGGAAAACAGAATTATAATTAAACATAATTGAATTGGAATTACATTAATAAAGAGACCACCAACTATTATAATCATTTCGGCAGATAGACGTTTAAATACCAATTGCTCACCTAAATAAAAATGCAAGTAGGAAAATAAAGAAAAAGGAAGCTTTGATGGTCCTTGACAAAAGTTTCTAATTATGAATACAGCCACTGAAAACTCATGGTGGTGGCATTAAGTAAAAGCCAAGAGGACTGGCACACTAAAAAAGAAGCCCAGGAAGACTTGTAAGAGAAAAAGAAAAGAAAGAAAGCCAAATAGCACCCACTGATGTTGCACTAGCAAGAGACCACATGCTTCATATAATAAATCCTAATCCCCGAGTTGGTCTATTTGGCCAAGGAAACAAACAAAGCAGAAGAATGATGTCAATTTCTGTCACTCCAGTGATATTTTTCATGACTAACGGACTATTCAAACAACTAAACCAACAACTCTATAAATGTACATCACCCAAACGAGTCCATAGAAATTAGTATTGATAAAAGGAAGTGGAATAACTCAGTTATAACAGCAAAGGTGTGGCCAAAGGCTGAACGTGGGATGTTTTCACAAACTGCCCATGTTCCAATTCCAAGTCAAGCTAAAGCGGGAGAAAGCCAGTTTCCATGGTATGACTTTGATCATATATCCCTGCCATTTTCAAGGAGAACATCAAAAATTGTTTTGAAGTCCTGAGCCTCCTTGATAGGGAATCAGAGGAACTATGGAATGAACTTAAGGAATTTCCTAAGATTAATATGAAAAGAGGCTGCTAAAAGCATAGGAATAGAAAAACTAAACTGAACATAAGAACAAATAGTGGAAATTGTCATGACGGGGAAACCAAAGCCAAAAACACTCAAAGATCACAAGAAGGAACTTAAAAAAAGAATTTCAGACTTTTTAGAACAGGCAAGAAACAGTATTGCCATGATATCTCAACAGTTATCAAAGATGAAAAAGAATGGGGTGAGGGTGGGGAATGAGGAAAGTTTTCCAAAAGATCTCTGAAGTAAAAAGGTAGTCCAACCTCGAATATGTATGCAAAATGACATCAATGGATAGATATTAAATCATTCAGACATGATTTCACAACTAGAGGAATAAACCTGTAGTATGCTGCTGACAAGAGGACGCGGTGGCTCAGTGGGTAAGATACTGAGCTTATCAATCAAAAAGGTCGGCAGGTCAAATCCCTAGTGCCCTGTAATGGAGTGAGCTCCTGTTACTTGTCCCAGCTTCTGCCAACCTAGCAATTCAAAAGCATGTAAAAATGAAAGTAGAAAAATAGGGACCACTTTGGTGGGAAGTTAATAGCGTTCCGTGCGCCTTCGTTTAGTCATGCCGGCCACATGACCACAGAGATGTCTTCGGACAGCGCTGGCTCTTCGGCTTTGTAACGGAGATGAGCACTGCCCCCTAGAGCTGGAAATGACTAGCACATATGTGCGAGGGAAACCTTTACCTTTACTAGAGCTAATACTGCTCTGACAGCTGAAAATGCACATGATCTACAAATTCTAGTAATGAAAATCAATTAACACCACCTTAGAATTGTTCATATTCAAGAGGTAGGCTTCTGCCTATTAGGAATCAAGCAACAACAAGAGGCACCAGAAGTCAAGTCATATACCACAGGTTAACCCAGTCTATTTTAATATTTTACATTTTAATGTGTACTTCTACAAAACTCTAGTGTACTTTATTAACAAAATAAACAACAGAGGGCAGCATTTCACTGTTAAATCTTATTTTCATCTCTAAGAATTTACAATATTATACTTTCTTTTCTTGTTTTTCTCAAGGCATTTTATGCATTACTTTCCTTTGAGAATGTATGTGTTTGCATTGTAATCTTGTTTTTCCCTTTTCTGTTATTTATTAAAAATAAATATTTTATTAAAAATTTAAGAAAAACACCACCACCACCCCCAGTGCTTGAGCCTGTTGTGAAATTATTGGTATAGGTCTGGGAGGTATTGCAATTTGGTTCCAAATCACTGCAATAAAACCAAGTATTGCAATAAAGCAAGTTGTACACACATTTTTAGGGGAGGGGGAATTCACATGGATAGACTTGCTCGATGCAGGGTTGCCACAAACCTTCCATTTGCAGAATAAAACAAGATACACCTCTACACAATCCTAGTTCTAATTAATGACCAGTTATCTGGATAAATTAGAAAATACTTAAACATTAAAAACAATTTAAGAGCAGAATATGAACATAAATCTAAATCCTAAACAAATAAAAAAAGACACTAATCCAGTACAACTTAAAATCAAAACTAAAAGAAATTAGTTATTGCCCTGGAGCCAAGCCCAAAATATGCCAGACATAAGGAAGATACTTTGTAAGTCTTCCACAACTGAAAAGATCCTCTTCATATTGAGATCCACTTTAAACTAAAAAGGGTCTTAGTCAAACCCTTGATACAGGAAAGATAATCTTGTGGGGAGATGGGCAGCAAACAAATTTAATAAAGCATTAAAAAATAAAAGGCAGTGGCTGTGAAGTGGGGGACAGATCTGAATCGAAACTGACGAATTTTGTTCCACAAACACAAAAAGGAAACTGACGATGGGGATCTACAGAAACAAACACTTACCGAGCAAAACAACGCCCTACAGTTAAACCAAAACAGAAAGAAGCCTGATGAAACACACACCATGCAAAAGTAAATAAAAACAGCTACCATGCCTACTTCAACCCGTCCCCAGATAAAACATATACATGCACAGAAAACAAACTCCAAATACAAGCTCACCAGTTTATTATTTTCTTGTTTTCTAGACATCTGGGGGTATGGAGCACCTATTGAGACCAGAGGCATTTTTAGGCATTTTAGGAAATTTAAAAAAAGGAGCTGCAGGAACAGTATGATTAGAATATTAAGAATTTAAAATCTGCATATATCAGATGCTCATCACTCTGCCAACTCCATCATATAATAATAAACTATCATGTGAAACCATCAATATCCTCCTTGTATCTATTTCAAGTTCCCAAGCTTTATCAAGAATAATAATAATAATTTTAAAATACAAGAAAGTCAATTTTTGGCATTCTACCACAAAGATTTAAAATCATATTAAATATGAAATAAAATCTAAGTTGTAGTCACCTAATTGATGCTAGTTGGTTCTCTGCAGTTTCTCTCATTCAATATATACTTTTAGGGCCCAACAAGTTTTGTGTTCTTATTTCCCTGGGCAAATATTTTAGTAGAAAAGGTCTGTAGCCTATACCATAATTTAATCAAGTTATAAATGTTATAATCATATTTCCTCTTCATTATTGAGATAAAACTTTTTTCCAGTGTAAAGTAAGTATCACATTATTTACCAACATACTATTTAAAGGTGTTAACTCATATTTTGCTTGTGGCAATCAGAAGAAGCTAAGAAAGGTTTTTTTCTGTAATCTTCCACTTATGCTTCTCTTAATACAAGAAGGCATTCTATTTCCTGTGACTGGAAGAAAGAACTAAATTCCCAGGCTGAAACAGCTAAATTGAAATCCCTCTCTTGCGTTTGCAGTCAACCATATCAACATCTGGAGTTGGTTGACTTTTCCCTCCAAGGATTTCTTGCATTGCCCTGGATTTTCTCCATGAATTCTCTGCATTCTGTATCCATCAGATACATGTCATACACACACCCAGTGTTCCATATTCCAAAACCTTCCATCCACTCAAAACCTCCAAGCATTTTTAAAATAAAACTGAAGCTTATTTAATATTTAAACATCTAAGGCCAAAATGTGCTTTCTGTTTCATATTTAATCCCCTGATGATCAGTGTTTGCTTAACTGTAAGTGAGAGCTGGCCACTGTTTTAAATATTTGTTTTACATTTGACAGTGGTTTAAGAAACCAGGAACAAGTCACAAAGTGATTCTATCTAATATTGCATCACATTTTATGTGGAAAGAAAATTATCCACTGTTTCTAGATTCCATACAGCTGCATTCAACTAGGCAGATTAAAAATGAATTTGGCCTGATCTATTTCTTAACTCCTTTAAATATAAGCTAATTTTCTTTTAAAGAGAGGGCTATGAGGTACAATTATCTTGCCAATCAATACAAATATATAAAAGACAATAAATGTACTTTGAAACCTTTAAGTAAAAGATTTCTGATTTCTACTAATATCAGTTCTTTTTATATATGAAATATAAGTTCTTGAAGATTGCAAATTCTATTCCAATTAGATCAGTACTGAGAATTAGATACAGTGAAATTAATATTAAAAGATATCTCCTTCTTATCCCTACAGGAGACCAGCCACATACTTAAGATGGCCGCTTTGTCTGTTACCCATGTCTGTGTTAAAGTTAGGGCAGGGTCTTATTTAATCCTAGTATTTGCAATACAGTGCCTATTTCCAGGGTATATGCAAGGATTTCACTTGCATATGGATTTATTGAAATACCTGAAGTATATCTCAAAAGCTGTAACAATTGGAAAAAGAAGAGAATACCAAATAGAACATTCCCTAAATACATGTACACATATTTCACATGTTTTATACTCTTTCGCAAAGTCAGCTCAGTCAGATTCCTGGTTTACACAAACATACAAGCATATAAAATGATCCCCAAGCCTAAATTACACTCGCTCAGAGCTGAAATTATTCTGGTAAGTTACAGAAAGAACCTGCACCACCATTTACAAACTATAATCTGCTGTATTAAATTCTAGGAAGCAACTAAATGTACCTAGTCTGGGATTGGTTCTGATAATCCCATAACCATAACTAGGGAAAGTGGATACATACTTATTACAGGCTTTTATATTCTTCTTCCTTATGTGTAAATTCCCTCCTTGGTTCTTACATTGCTGTAATCATAGTTTGCTTTAATATTAGTAAAAGAATCTATGATCAATCTAGAATGAATGAAAGATAATAGTCTATGTAAATCTTGGGATAAATTGAATGCTAGGATGAATAAATAAATTACAAGAAAATTCAATAGTAAACCTTTTTATAAACTGAAAAAATTATGTAACGCTCAAAAATTTGGAAGATTATCAGCATTGTGTTTCTTTTCTGACACTTCCCAATGAATGTAGACATAAAATACATAGGCCAATGTAAATCAACACACTGCGTAATCTAAGGTGCTCTTGGCTTCCTCTGAAAGCAGCACTATATAAAATCCCTGATTTCAAAGCAGGGAAAAATTCACCATGTGTACACAAACATATGTATTCACTAAGCATTCATTTTAATGGAATTTATTTCTACATATACATGAAAGCATAAGTATTAACACTTTGATGTTTTAATCAAAGGATAATTTCTAATTCACGTAAAATTTAAAATGCAGTAAAATTTAAAGTGATCATTGAAGGTATTTTGTATTCTCTTACTTGGCATGCAAGCTCATTCAATTCAATTGAATTGAAATCTTTCTTTGTCTCTTACATACAGTGCATGTCTGTGTACACACACACGCATACACACACACACACACTCTAAGGACATCATACCAACAGATTATTTCTTTTAGCAACTGTATTCTTGAAATTATACTGAAGTCAATTACTTTCAAATTTGGTATCCTCCATGTTGGGCTGAAGATAATTAGAGCTATAGTAAAACATATTTACTATTTACTAGACAAAAAAGTGTGATTTAAAGTATACTCCTATCTTAAATCATTTTACTAAAGTAATTTGTAATTTGAAGAAGTATTATTTTACAGTATTCTTATTTGACTATTAATATACTATATCTACATTTTAAAACAGATTTTATATTAGCTTGATCCACAAAGTACTCTAAAATATACTTTGTGGAACTTTCTGTAATAAACTAATCTTCCTCATTTAAATTACAATAGTTGACAGGCAGTTATATTTGGGGTAGGCAATCTTTGGAATTCATGAGCATGTTTGCAATACTAAGGAAATGTCAAGATACAATTATTTTACTTATCTCACTACAGAGATAATTTTAAATTAATTTGTCACCCTTAGTATACATCTGGAGGCAAATTTCATGCCTCACTTAGTCTAATTTCCACTGGCCCCGTATTAGAAAACTATGTCTTTCAGACAATATCATGGGAGGGCTTGTTTCATTCAGCCACCACTGGCATGCAAGTTATGAATTAGGAGAGTTGGGTTAGTACAGTAAATTGGAAGGATTCGAATGAATGTTTCATTGGGGGGGGGGGGGGGGATTGCTTACACTCCTATTCCTGTGAGCCATGGTGACACAGTGATTAGAATGCTGTATTGCAGGCTAACTCTGCATTCCACTGCCAGGAGTTCAATCCTGATCAGCTCAAGGTTGATTCAGTCTTCCATCCTTCTAAGGTTGGTAAAATGAGGACACAGATTGTTGGTGCAATATACTAACTCTGAGCAAGTGCTATTGCTACTGCTATTCCATCTCCCTTTGTATCCTTTTGGTGAGTTGCTTTTTGGTGCAAATAAACCAGAGTTTGAATAGGCAAATAATGGTAATATGGATATCCTTAGAACAAGGGTTAAAAACTACTGACATAGCCCCACTGAAGTCAAATGCATGTCGGGAAAAGCAGAGAAGACATACATTCTTCTTGTATCCTGACACTCTCCAGAAAAAAATACCTTTAATCTTTTCTTCCAAGTAACAAATCAAAGATGTGTGGAAGACATATTACTACAAACACCAGTGGAAAAACAGATGACTACCTTATTTCAAAATAAATTAGATGGCACTTTTTAATCTCTACACAACAAGAGAAGAGGCTTCTTGTATTGCTATGATTCAGCTACCTAGCTATGCCTGTTTTTTATAAGAAAATTGCCAACCACTAGAGTTGTATACTGCAAACATTTTCCTTAATTGAACTGGAAATATACCTACGCATCCCAAAAATGAATGGCTTAAAGGGCCTACTTTAAAAAAAGATTTGCATGGTAAGTGAAACCATTAAACACGTGATTTGGTATTTTAAAAAAAATGTTAGGTAATCTATCACCTAAGTTTCAATTCTGGTTTTCCACACTGAGTATTTAAGGTATGTAATGATAATAAAATATGGCATTGTAATATAAAAATACTCCCATTATTGTTTTGACCTGAACAATTCAAGTCAATGCATACTATTAATAACTTGCAGGAAGAAACAGAGGTGGTTCAACTCACACCCACTTGGTATATAGTTTACATGATTTGCTCCTCATCTCAAATGTATATCTCAAATGTATATCTCAAATTTGACTCAATTTGCAAATTTAATCTTATAAACTATGGTCTGGCCTGCAGGGAACAATTTTATTCTACATTAGTGTGAAATTGGTACCCTTATAGAGTATACTAGAAGGGAACTAGCAGGCACATCTAGCTTGGGAAAGGTCCTCAGCTAAGGAACAATAAGAATCTTTCAACAATCTGTTGGTTGCTGTGGGACTACAATTACTACAATCCTAATAGCAGTAGGTGTCATCCCTTAGTGTATGAGTGAGAGATTGTAAGTGGTACAGAATGTACTTTTCTCAATTTTTTTCCTAATTCGCTAGTTGTGTCAGGAAACCTCAGTAATTTTGCCTTTCTTGGTTGTGGCATGTGTCTCTCTGTTTCTCCTGCCATCTGCTATGGTTGAACACTGCAGAATGAAACAGTTCTTGAAATTTTCCCCATCTTCCTTACCATTCTCTGACTTCCTGCCTCAACTTTCTCGCAATGAATTATAAGTTCTGTTCTCCGAACACCTGGTCTTGAATAGTGTAGTAAATTCTCATAAATTATTTTACTGTATTTGTTTGCTATGTACATTAGTGTTCCTCACAAGTTATTGTCTTATTATTTTATTACCTTTATGCCATTAGTCTCAGAAGTCAGTTAATAAATTATATTGGTTAGTAATTAAAGGGTTATTTTGGGGCTTAGGGGGCTATAGTTTAAAGTCACAAAGAAAGAGGCAATTTGGGAAATCCTACTTCATAATAACTGGAATATCATCAGTGGGCACAGGATTGCAATGACTGAATGTCACCTTGAATGTTCTTTTTATCCACTATATTGGATTGGATGCTTGGAAATAGTATGTTTGTTACGGTAGCATATAAGCATCTGACTGTGTTCCCAGAGATTTATTTCAATTTCAGTTGAAGAACTGAAATTAACCTACCACAAAACGTAATTTTCATGGTAATGTCACCTTGTCCAGTATGATCAGAAATTCATTATATCTTTTATAACAATAAAACTGTCAGAGATTACTTCAGAAACATGTTTTTTCTCCCCAAAGACAACAAAAGTGAAAAACTCAATAAACTGTTGAAGATAAAGTTGGGAGACAAGCCATAAAACACCATTAAAAACAGCCGAGAGCAATTAAGTCAGAGTCCAAAACAGATTCTGGAAATTGTCCAGGGATCAAACATCAAAGAGCTAAGAGGAGTCTGGCAACAAGATCAGAGGCCAATTCACAGGTATTGTCTCAGCACAGACTGCTTGATATTGATTATCTTTAAAGCCAAAACTTCTGGTATCTAGACCTTGGTTGCTGCCAATCAAAATTCTCTAGAGATAATTCTTCCTTGTAAATTGAATCTAACTTTCAAGTAAGCTTTTATTTGACCTTTTGCCAGGACCATTTCTAGGTCTCAGTGGACAGTTTTGATGTTGATCCTGAACATATACTTACCTCTATACTCTGGGATTGGGAAATAGTTGAAATTAATCTAGATCAAGTGAAGAACCCTTGTTCACAGGATGACTCAGTTTAAGAATTGCATTGTGTAAACATTTCCAGGAAATCAGAATTTTAAAGAGCCTGAGTTGGGTGTTATGAAATAGGAAGGGAGACCACTAAAGGTCAAATGGAGAACTACCCAAAGGCAAAAATCAATGCATGACTATTAGACTGACTATTAAATTGACACTGCCAAATTATTCTTTTTTTCTTGCAACATCATATGCAGCCAAGTTGTTTGAAGTTGTAAATGATTCTTGTACCCAGTGTGGGAACTCCTATCAAAATTCATGTATTTGGATCTTTTTTATGCTACTCCTTTAGGTTACCTTATAGACACAAAGAGAGAGATCCTGTCATAATGAACATTTCTCTCCATATTCTATGGATATTTTCATATTTTAGCTACTTAACAGTAATTGTGGTAGGTAAAAAAAAAACAGTAATTGTGGTAAGTAAAAAACAACACAACACTGCATGTATTAAGATCATCACCATTCATTTGTTTTTTATTTAAGCGTTCTGAATTTCTTCATAAAAACTATTTTTTAAACAATCATTTATTATTTAATTTTTTAATATTACTATTTTCTTTAGGGATCTTTTGAATTTGTGAATTGTTATCTGATTTGAGTACCTTGCCAGCTTGAAAAAAAAAAGGAGGTGTGACTACCTTGGAACACATCTTTGAAGTGAATCTGAACCAGTAGTGGTATTCAGTCAAACCGGTTGTAAGTTCTGGCTAGCCATGCCCCCGACCTGGTCGCCCGGTCACCGCTGGCTTGCTTGCCCCACCCGCCTGACGCTCGCCCCTTAAAGTATTTCTTTCTTTTCCCCCCCTTCCAACAATCAGCTGTTCATACGATCAACTGTGCCGGGATTCCCCTTGCTGAGGGCCAGGAAGGCAAAAAATGAAAACTCAGTCCCCTTTCTATTTTTTGCCTTCCTGAACCCCCAGAGGAGCCTTCTAGGAGCAAAAGCGCCCCCCAGAGGCTCTTCTGAGGCCAGGAAGGTCCCAAAACGGAGCATGAAGGGATGCTGAGTGCCCCTCCCATGCTCTGTTTGTTTTCTTCCTGAGCCCCAGAGGAGCCTTCTGGGAGCAAAAACGCCCCCCAGAGGCTCCTCTGAGGCCCAGAAGGCCCAAAAAACAGGTGGGAGGGGCTGTAAAAAAGCAAAAAGAAGCATGCCCATCTAGTCACATAGCCACGCCCACCGAACCGGTACTAAAAAAAATTGAATCCCACCATTGATAAAGCCACAAATAGCACAGATCCTAGTCTAAAAATATAGTTTTCAATGAGATAGCGCAAAATAAGAGTGTGGTCTAAAACAGGGGTCGCCAACCTTTTGGACCTCAGGGACCACCAAACTCATTATTTTAGATCCCAGGGACCACTAACCGGTTCTGTGAGCGTGGTGTAATTTGTCGGTGTGGCTTGGTGGTCATGTGATTGGCTGGGCATGGCTTGTATGTAAATATTATAAATATTTTATAAATATTGAATTTTTTATAAAAAGGAGCAAATTTACCCAAAATCAGGCAAAACAGGCAGGCAGATTGAGTTGCTCACAGAATCACAGATTCATTCAGAGATCTATCTATCTGCCATTGGCTAGCTCAGTCTGTCACATAAAATTTGCTTGCAAGCAAACTCATAAAATTTGCTAGCAAGCAAACTCACAAAATTAACTCACAACACACTATGCACGTACATATTCAATTTTTTATTTAAAAAAAGAGCAACTTTTACCCAAAATCAGGCAAAGCAGGCAGACTGAATTGCTCACAGAATCATTCAGTGATCTATCTGTCATCGGCTAGCTTAGTCTCTCAAATTTGCTTGCCGTGAGTCTGCACTGAATTTGCTTGTAAGCAAACCTTCAGTCCTAAGGGAGGTTCGGCTGTGCTGAGCTGAAGATCTAAAGACTAACTAGAAAGCAAGAAATCCAACCATTTCCTGCTTCCTAGCTAATCTAAATCTCCCGGCACAGCAGAATTGATGATGGTCAGAAAAAGGAAAACTAGCAATTTAGCAGGCAAGTTTACTAGGTAAGGAGTGAGTAGGCGGGGAGAGTCCCCGTGGGCCATGTGGGTGGCGCAGCCTTGTGTTTCTGCACAGCCTGGATTACTTGCTTTGTGGGGGTGCTCTGGGGGTGAGATTTCTCTGAGGCCCATCAAAATTTTCTTGCGGCCCACCGGCTGGCGACCACTGGTCTAAAATCAAGCTTTCAGGCAAATACCAGTTCTCTTTTTTGATTATGTGTCATCAAAGTAGTGTAAACTCTTAATGAGCACATAGGCAGACCTTCTCTACATGATTTGTCTCCTGTTCACCCTTCAAATATTTCAACAGTGGGAACTATCAAAACTAATCTCCATTACTTTGGAATCAATGCCGTTCTATTTGTAACTTAATTTAATGTCAATAGGAAGGTTACAGCAGGGGCTCACTAGCACAGATTATTCCAAATAGCTGACAATAATTTTTTGAGCATTCAACTATATTCTATATGGGCAACAGCAACAATGGCATGCATTACAGCTAATGTTCTATAATGCAATATTTCTAAATGTTTAAGAAAGCTTTGTTCCTTTCATCCTCATTGCACTAAGCATATATGTAGTCAAGGTTCCTGTAACTTAAAAACCTCTTGATCTATGTGTTATGGAGATTATTCATGTTCCAGCATGTGAGTAACTTACATGGGCTATAGAAAGAACTGGATAGCCTCAGGTATGCAAATGCTTGTGTTCACTGCAATAGAATTCACTATACTATTTACATACCCCTGTAAACAACCACTGCACATCAATATTACAAGTGTATATCTGAATTATACTGAGATTTCAGAATATCAATTTTAGCGCATAATATTTTGGGAGAACAAAAGAGACTGTATATTCTCCCATTTCTGTTTTAAAAAATCAGAACTTCCAACTTCCTTTGATCTTTTCCAGAATTCCAAGGAATCTTTCCTGTAGCCATAAACATTTCCTTACCTTCTAATGTAAGAACCGCCTGCTGTTCTTTCAGCACTTCTGGTTCGGGGCTAAGTTCCACATGCTCTTTGGTAATTTCACTAATGCTGGATATCTGTCCATTTTTATGTAAAATCTACATAGAGAAATAAAATACAAGAAGGAAAAAGGGGAGGAAAAATAACTGTCAGTATATAAGAATCTTTTAATTACTTTTTTAATAGAAAGAGAATGCATTTTGGAACATGTCTTTTACAGTTTAGAAATCATAAAATGTAACTCTGTGGCAAGTGGCTTGATTGCAATTTGGAAAAATGTTTGTACACGTGGTAACACTTTTTAAAAAAAATTGATTTATTAACTGAAGTATGAAAGATTAGTTCTAAATTGATTTGTACCTCAAAGTATTCATATACACTATATAAATACTAATACACACAATCATTTTTAATAAAAGTTTAAAAGAGAACATAAAAACTAACACAAACTAATTTGCTGGTATTAGCCTTATCAAAATGTACCTTTTCTAGCCATGAACAAGTGTGTTAACAAATACAAACGTAAAGACAACCCAATCTTCATCAGAAAGAATGAAACACAGTGCAGTAAATGAAAATAGTCATATGAGGTACCTCTTATTTTATGTATTTGCATCCTGCCTTTACTATTTTACAAATAACTTAAGGCATAAACATATCCAACACACCTTCCTCTTCCTATTTTCTTCATAACAAGCACCCTATGAGTTTTACTAGCCCAAAGTCACCCAGATGGCTTTCACGCCTAAGGTGAGACTGGAACTTACTATCTCCTGCTTTCTAGCCTGGTGCCTCTTGGAGACATTCACTTTAGCTAATGTCACAGAAGTTCTTGCCAGACTGAAAAGAGATGAGCTGGTTTGAAATTTGCCTCATAAACATGCAGGCCTGCTTCCTCCGTTTGTTCAGGTGACACCTCAATCCTAACTCTAACACTCTCTTCTAAGCAATGCCCTTTTCCTGGTGCTGACAGTAATTCCAACTGTATTTTTGGTCTCAGACAGTTCTCCCTCTCCTTGAGGGTATTCTCAGTTCTTCCCATTGCACTAAAGTATGTTAATTTTTAATGGTCTGAATTTGTGTAAAACATTTCGGCTACTTTAACTAGTTCAGAGCACATCTCTCCCTCAAATGCCAGACATTCCAGCAAAACGCTGTACCCTACTTGTTCAGCTAAAACTGCTTTTTACCAGACTTAAAGAAAAAGAAACCTCACCATAAATCAACCAATAACACTTAAATGCCACTAGGATTTAAATATGCACAATCATACTTTTAAATTTCAAAAGTATTTCTTCATTAAATTTCTGCATTGTTAACTTTTTTTCTAAAGAGAACAACAAATATTCTTTAAAAACAAAGACAACAATAGCAATGGCAAAAAGAAATACAAAGCACAAATGGACTAACGAAAAATGAGAGATCAAGTCTCTTTTACATTTGGTAAGATCTGCATAAAAAACAGAAACCAGAAAAGCCTTAAAGCTTGCTTTTCCTGCAGGTACATACACTTTCATATTATGAACACAAGGAGAGGGGAAAAAACCCACAATCCAATTTACAGAGCAAAACTTCAGCTTAGATTATTTAATTGAAAATCAATCTACTTCCAAAATTAATGGGCAAGATCCATACTTTGCTTAAATTTAGGTACATTCCTAAATTGCTAAACGGTAATCATCTGTATATGTAAACAATTTTGTGAAATTATTTAATTAAATTCCTCTGAAAAAGAGGAAAACAAGTCCCCTGCTCTAATTGATAAACACAGTTAAATGAGTGCCACATTTGCTCATTCCATATAGTGTCTGCATCCTCTCATGAACAGAAGATCCTTTCACATGAGAAATTATTTCATTCAGTTCTTCATTTCATTTTCATCCCTGTGATTCCCATCCCCCAATAACCATCTCATTAATAGCAGTTACATGCTTCATAAATAGAATCCAGAATTGGCCAGTTTTCCTGGAGCCGGACCAGCCTGCTGATGAGTATGGATATACCTCCTTCCATTTCTAATCACCATCATTCCCAACATTCTTCAGGACAGACTAAGGTCCATTCCAAAAATTCAACATGCCAGGCCCAAAGATATTAATGCTAATTTTGCCTTATAGTATTAAAACCTTCCATACTGGTCTTATTAGACATTCCTAAAATAAGATAGTTCCAGTTGTCTCAGCTGGATTAAACTAAGCAGCATACTAAAATATTTTTCTATGTTTTTAGATGATCCAGCAGCACAATGCATTATAACAATTAAAATTCTTTCAGCAGAACTCCCTTAATCATTTCAAAGATCATATTTACACATTTTATTCTAATAGTATTTCCCCATGAATAGCAGAAATAAAAATAACTAGTATCAAATAACTATCCTCATCTGAAACAATAAATCCCACAAGAATATCATTTTGGTCTTTTCAGCGCAATGACTTTGAAAAACTAAGCATTTTGTAGAAGCCTCCAAAGATGCAACCAATCTACCAATATGGCCATTAAGCAATAACAACAAAAATACTTGTGTCAAGATCAAACAAACCTTCTGGTGAACAGAATCACCTGTCTTCCTCCTTGATCTGCTGAGCAGAGTTGCTTTGTTTGCTACAGAAAACTTAAATTAGATAGGTAGGTAGGTAGAGAATGAAGAAATGGGGCAGAAAGCAGAAGTGCGTTTTATACTCTCAAACCTCTCTGATGGTAAATTAGGTATTCTGATTAAATATTCCCACAAAATACTTAAGCGAGGTTAATCCTGTGAAAGAGAGGCTTCAACTCCCCACATAAGTCATTCCACTGAGGAAACTGACAGTAGCACTAAGCAGCTGTTAAGAATGGATGGGCTTGATGTGCAGTGTCTAGACCTTAGTAACACTTTTTAATATATGCATAGACAAGACTTGAAGAAAAATCCTTTAGAATTCTTATTTCATCATTAAGACTGCTGTCTGATACAAATATATAGTAGGAAGCCTACTGAATACAGCAGCTCTATTTGGGTTATTTTTAAAAATGGAAAATAAGTTTTAAACTGGAATATTTGATTTTTTATGTAATATGTGGGGAGCTTGTTTATTTTTTTCAAGGCTTTTCATTTAGGAAGCTCTAGCTGTATACTAGTATAATAGCAATGGTACAGACAGAGTCCTCAAATTTGAATAATTACATTACAGAATTCAGAACTTCCCTAGCAAAGGTTCCAGGCTATCAAATTTAGATCTTGTTCCCTTCTCCACAGCTTCTTTGCTGTGATGTGGTGTTTACTATTATGCCAGTCTCTTTTATTGTTTTACAAAAAAAAGTTTGCCAGTACATTAAATAGTTCAGAAATATACTCACTTATTTCTTATATACAAATATACATACAGTATACACACACACACACACATACACACACACACATGTAACCTTTTCAAAAAAGCTCCTGGTTCGCCTATTCTTGGTACCCGATTCTCTTTATGCCCAGGCACTCAGATCTTCCCATTAAAAGAAATTATTCAATGTCCAGTGTTGGAAAGGGAGATGAAAATTTTCTCTGGATCTCTCAAGTGCATGAATAGTATACCCACCACAGGAAATAAAATAAGATGCATTAATTATGTATTTTCTACTATCACATTTATGACTTGCCTGAAGCTTAGCATACCTTCTTTTTATGCATGGCATTTGTACTATGCTTGCTACATCAGCCTAGCAGAGAAACAATGCAGCCAAATGAAGGGTAAACACAACCTCAATGCTTTTGTCAATGGCTGCTGGGAATCCAGCATAGAGCTTTTTGCTTACATTTCCCTCATTAAGCAGCAAAATATTTAGTTTTCATATCCTTACAAAAGAGGCCCCCTTTTTGAAGAAAAACTAGATGGTGGAATCACTCTATTCCTCTTCTCTTCCTCAATAAATCCTTCCTTGGCCTTCTTGTAGAAAATTTGACCTCCAAGATATTTGTGTAGCCTCCAGTTTTGAACAATCAGTACAGAAGATTCCCTCTCCTTTGTGAGTTTCCACTCAGCACAGGATAGAAGAGGACAAGAAAGAGTACACAATTAAACATAAGACAGCATCATTTTCAGATGCTTCATTTCCTCTTCTGGGACTGTATAATGAATGACATCACCGAGGCAATTTCTGTTATAAGGAAATTGTTGTTTTCAAGCATTTATAAAGACTACTGGCTGGTTCCTGCCAATGTCCAATACTGCTTCCAACAAATGATCAGGCTGACTGATTCAAGAGTGATATGGCCCATGGATTAAATGATGCTGCTGATAAATCTTTGGGCACTTTGTAAAATAAAATCTAATCAGAAGCAACAAAATATGAAACCGTCCAACAGTATGATTTAAAAAAAAACATATCAGGCAAAACCCAAACTTTTTCTATTTTCTATTTTCAAATTAAAACATTTAAAGGCCCAGGTTAATAAAATTGAATCAGATATTGCATCAAAGAGCTATAAAGTAGTATCAAGCATGTTTCTCTAGAAAAAATATTCAATAGCCAGAGAAATGGAAAATGTTTCCAATTACCATTATATTTATTCCTATATTTTAAATATTCTGTTGCATTCATTAATTCCCACATAAGTCTTTGACTCTGTTCAGTAATCAGTCATCCACTATGTCAAGGGTCCCCAACCCACAGTCTGTAGATTGGCATTGGTACATGATGATTGAGGAAATAACATTATGCTATCAAAGTTCATGAAGTAAATGAAATGAAAAGATAAAAGTTTTTCCCCGAAAGTACTGTCCAAAATTTTAAAAGTGTACATAATAGCTCCTCAGAGTTCATTTGTTTAGAAAACAAAAATAATTAAACACAATACAGAATGATGTATGTAAGTGCTGCTTCCAATCCAAATAATTCCCCCCACAGCAATATCCTTCTAAGAGATTAGGAATAGTCCCTTCACAAACTTCTGCCAACACATTACAGTATTCTTCTCCACTTCAGTATTTTGTTGACATTTCTCCTTGTGGTTCCTACACAACTTCTCAAATCCACTTCCCTGAACTGTAAATTAATAGGGCTTTTCACCTAACCCAATCTCCCTTTCATCAATCAGTCTCAATTAAACCACAACATCTGTTTTCAAAAGACCTCTTTTTCTCTTGTGACCTCCTCCCTTCAGTTTTGAATTCAACTCCGCACTTTAAGGAGGATATAGAAACACAAAAACAGGTTCATAAGAGAGTAACAAAGGTGGTCAATGATCTAGAAAACAGGTCCCAGGAGTAAAAGCTGAACAAACTGGGTATATTTGACTGGGAGAAGAAATACATGACAACATTTTCCACATACCTGAAAGATAGAAGACAAAAAAGATGTTCCAACTCTGCACTTGGTGGCACTATGCAAAGTAACAAAGATAAAATTTCCCCATCTTTTTGGGGAGGGGGGGGTTCACCTGAGACCACAAAAACCCTGGGAATATACTTAACACACTTTCTATAAAACTCCTGCTCTAGCATGGGTTGGGACAGAAAAGAAAATAGGATCACTGTTTCCAAATCAAACCAATTGCCCATCCTGCCTTTGAAACCACTAAAATCCATGCATGGACACAATGCTTGAAGAAAGCCTACATAAGAATCAACCAAACTACTTAATTGTGGGTCAGGTGGTTAGTTTTTTGACTCTCTTTCAGTCTATTCGGTATGAAAACATTTATTTTTGTGGGCTCTGAATTGATACACCCACATATTTGTGGACTTAAGACAATGAACAGGTGCACCAGGTAGGAGTGGAGCAATGATCTAGACCTCGTGTCTATTATATTTAATCTGAACCAGCCCACGTGTAACTAAGCATCAGAGCAGCTGTATGTACAAAACGTTAAAAAACCGTATATCAACAACTATGCCTGAATAGGTCATTTCCTCCCCCTCCAGATTTCCACAACAGTTAGCTTATAACATCACCTGTTCTAACAATCCACTGGGAAACTGAGTATATAATAGATTTAAATTACCCCAGGGAGCAATAAAGTATTTTTAAAGAATTCTGAATATTTTTCTTCACTGCTGCATTAACTAAATTGATTTCTACAGAAAAAGCTTCCAAAACTCAGATATATTTGATTAAAAAAAACCCTTTTGGAGATGGGGAAGCATTTTTGTATGCTTTTTCTTTTTCTTTTTAAACCAGGTTTCCTAGCTTTGAAAGTTCACATACACATGGAAACCTGTTCTCCATTCCCTAGCCCAGATTCTTTATTTATAGACTAGTAAGTAGGGTGGGTTCCCTTCCTTTTTCTGCCCAAGGAAAAAGTAGGCTAAAAAAGATGAATTTAAGCTGTAAATTTGCCGTATGAAAAGGATTAAGCATTCCTTCAATAAATTGCCTCTCCTCCACTCAGACTAACAATTTCCTAAGGTTGTTTGACTTTAAAATGTGTGTGGGGAGGAGTGGAAGATGACTGATATGCACATAAGACCTTTTAGGTGTCCTTTTTAGATCTAAGAACAGTCCTTCCCACTAAGGGACTATACCCTGCCCAAATCCTAGGCACTGTAATTAAAGGCCAGGATGCCTAGGTATGTTGTGGTTTCCCAACAGTTCTTAAGGAAATGTGAGGCAAAGGCAACTTGTCAATTGCATTTGCAATTAATATCACTGCAGGTAACAGTGTAAATGCCTTAATTTGGGTTTACAGCAAGTCAAAATCATTACACACATTTTCCTGTCCTGCACATTTTCTGTAGCATTCAAGTCCCTTTATTCTTCCATTATGTACTAGATAACCAAACTGCAAGGAACAATTTTGAATCTCCCCTTCTGTCTCCAACCCCTTTATAAACCAACTTCTTTATAATATATGTTGCCAAGATCACACAACAATATACAAAATCTACTAGGCACAGAATAAAAATGAGTTTGAAAATTAAGCATACAGATTATTCCTATGAAAATATGATAACTGAGATTTAAAAAATAATATTTTGCCATGTCTTTTTAACTAGGAAAAATACATATTACCCTTCTTTTGATTATATAACTTACTATTTATAGCTGCTGATTTCACTCTAAATAAAATTCATAGCTTTTGACTTGGCTATCGATTTCAGGCATTCTAGTATGCCAAAAATCATCAATCAACTTTACACTGAAGTCTGTAAGTTTTCAAATGGTTTGCAGAGTATCAAGGATTGGAATTTACTACAAAACAGTTAGGTTTAGAAACTACAGTACTCTCTAGAAATATTCTTGGCATTCTGTTATCCTGCAATCTTTTCAATCTTTCCCATGACTTTTGATCTTCAAATGCTCTTGCTTGATCCTTCTACTATCAACAATGTTATTGGCTGACAAAGATGACAGAGTCCTTTTTGTATTCATAGTTACTTGACCAACAATTTAGGTGTCTATTATCACCTTTATGACACCAGGAAGATGTTGGGTCCCAAATTAAATGAGATAAACTATGTCATGCTCACTCTGTAACAGGTAACTAAAGCAAAAGTCTTTCAGTGAAACCTTATTTTTTTTGTTACATATGGAGAAAGTCTTCCTCAAACTTTCTAAGTCTTTAGGTCATAGAAATATATGTTGTGAAAAACTGAGAATTGCAGGGTCAGCTCAAGATCTTTCACTGCCTGATGAAAAGTAAGCAACCATATTCCCATGGTCAAGGTGCATAGTATTCCTAAAATACACAGTGTTGGTCTAAATAAAAAATCAACTTCAGAACACCAGAAAAGGAACAACAGCTGCACTGATTGGCTCATCTTCATAGACTATAAGTCACATACCAGCCCACTGAGATAGAATCAAACAAACATTTGCTATAAACCACATTATATCCCAGCCTTCCTAATCTAATGCTTTCTATTTATCAAACCCGCCGATGAATATTACATCAAAGAAAAGTGAGTTAACCTCTGGGTTTAGGCATATTTTGATTCTTTCCCATTTTATTTTATCACTTGATACATTTATACCTGAAAAATCAATTGTGAAAATGAATATAATCCATTTTGCCTTAAAATGTCCTCCTAATTTTAGTGTATTTTCAATATGTACAGTGGAACCTCAGGTCACGACCGTAATCCATTCCAGGATTACAGTCACAACCTGATTTGGTCGTGACTGGAAACACGACCGACTGTGCATGCACGGATGGACTGCACATGCGTGGAAGGGGAAATCGCTGCGGCAAGGGAACCTGCCACAGCCAGGTTTGTTCGCTACCTGATTTTTGAATTGTGACCCAATTCACAAATCAGGTGGATTTTTTGGTTGGAACCTGATTTGGTCACGAACAGGAGCGTTTGCAACCCAAGGTTCCACTGTATATACAGGATTTAAAGGATATTAACATAGCAATAGCACTTAAGACATATATACCACTTCACATTGCTTTACAGCCCTCTCTAAGCAGTTTGCAGAGTCAGTATATTGCCTCCAACAATCTTTTACTGACTTCGGAAGGATGGAAGGCTGAGTGAACCTTGAGCCAGTGAAACTTGAACTGCTGAATTGCCAGCAGCCAGCAGAAGTAGCCTGCAGTACTGCATTCTAACCACTGCGCCACCATAGGTAATATATTCTAGAGCAGGGTTCCCAGATTATAGGGCATAACCCCGTGGAAGGGCATGAAGAAATTCAATGGGGAAAAAAGATGGGAATACTTTTAAGCAAATATCTTCAAAGTCTGAATGGGATTCACATCCTGGCCACCTGTACATTCCCTAAATACCAGAGATAAATTTAGCCTCTTTGTGTCCTTTAGTAAAAATACTAAAAAGTCTCTGCCTTCTACAAGTTGAAAGATAAGCTGGGTTCTGAAGAGAAAACCATATAATTGCCGAGTTTTCTGTAACCTTATTCCATTCCTTTTCAATTAATCCTGTTAAAGAAAGCTCTAGGAAAATCATGTTTTCAATTGACATTAGCTGCCAAGGCTTTAACAGTAACTCTTAAATGAAGTACTTAACTGACAGAGAAGTTTGGTGGAACCTCAAGGGCGAATAGCTCATAAGGAGTGTACTAGAAAGACAGGAGGGTAGAGGCACAATACATAGTTTTACACATGCACTAACTAGATGGACTTAAAGTGGTGGGATTCTACCGGTTTGGCTGAACCAGTAGTAAAAAATTCTACTGTTGGGCCGAGCGGGTAGTAAAAAAACAACTACCGGTTCAACTGAACAGTTATTTCTTTTTTCTTTTTCCTCCTTTTCTTTTTCTTCTCTCCCTCCCTGTCTTACTGCTTCACCCAGGCAGTTTCCCTGAGGCCCAGTAGGCAAAAAGGGGCACAGGGTGGTGCTATGCAGCCCACCTGGGCTCCATTTTTTGCTTTCTTGGGCAATCTCCTTTGGGAGCAGAAATGGCCTCCCAGGAGACTTCCCTGAGGCCCAGGAGGCAAAAAAAAAAGGAGCATGGGGGAGGAGGGGCTGCACAAAAAAGCCACACCCACCCAGTCACATGACCATTCCCACCTAGTCATGCCCATGGAACTGGTAGTTAAAAATATTTGCATCCCACCTCTTGTTTAAAACATATTCGGGTGGGGAAATGGGAGTCTCTGAGATCATCAACCAAAAAGTAGTACTTAAATCAATTTCTATTCTCCTTTCATGAGCACACTATCAAGAGTTTCAGGTAAATATATGTTGTGGGCCACTGGCACATTAACCCTGATTCACAAACATCTGCATACATGGGTACATAAGACAGGTTTATTAATCATATAAGTATATAGGAAGTGTAGATTGACATCAGTATGAATTATATCACTTTTCTAAAAACGGAGGTAATGAAAGAAAAAGAAAGGAGAGCTAGCAGTCAAAGACAAAAGTAACCCACTTCGAAAATGTTTTCCCCATTTAGGATGTCTTAGAGCCATTAAGGGAAAACAAAGAGAGAGAAACTGTTCATTATACAAAAAGATTACTAATTCAGAGCCTGGCTGCAGGGTGTGTGGGTTGGTCTAGAAGAGACACAATATTCAATCAATTCCAAGATGAACACTGTGATCCTATGCTAACTTAAATTTAAGTAATCCCCTTTACAACATTCTTTTTTATACTTTGTAATAAACCCTCAGAGAAGAGAGCGAAGAAAGCAATACTAAGAGAAACAAGCAGCATGGTTGAGGCAAGTGGGAAGCGGGGGGGGGGGGGGGGGGAGAGAGAAGAGACGTGTTTTGCTTTCCTTTTTTGGAAGGCGAATGGAATTAAAAGATTGGTTGAAGCAGGGAAAGGAGAGGACAAGAGCAAGCAAGCAAGCCTGAAGTTCTTTCCTCCAGTTATAAGCTATTTATTTAGTAAATAGGAGAGGAGAGAAAAGCAAAAATAGAGGGGAGGAGGAATCCAAGAAACTAGTTCAAGATCCCTTCTGCCTTCTCTAAGGAAACGGACAACAGAGGACTTTAAAATATATTTTGTTGATGGCTTGCTGAACAATCCTAAAACTGTGGCTAAGGGGCAAGCAAAGGGGCAAAGCTGCTGCCACCATATGACCCACCCAAAGTCAGCCAGCCTTTCCCAGAAGCTGACAGCTTGAAGCCACATTTCTTTATGGTGTCCTTCTAGTACATGGAACAGAATCAGTGTTCTCTTTTTGCTATTCTTCTTCTTCCTAATGGAGTGCATTGCCTTTCCCTAAACATGGGCAATCGGGAACTTCTTACAGCTTATAAAGAGGAATTAAAGGAGGAATACAAGCCTTGGGCAAATCTGTTTCATTTTCAAAACATGCTGTGGAAGGTTGTCTATTGTCAAAGTACGTCTGAATATAGTCACTACCCAAACATTAAAAGAGTTATTATGCAATTATGATGCAGACCTTGGAAAGGAACTGTTTAATTTTAGTTCTTCACTGTGATGTGAGGTCTGAGAGCGTTAAATGAATGTTTACCACTACTAGAATGAAATATAGTCTTTCAATCCTTTCCATAAACTGTTCTTTTTAGGTACCTTGATTATAAAAAAACACTAAACAAATGAATTTAACGAACTGCTATATATAATGATATATGCTATATGAGTTTTAACTTCCAACTAGGTACATGCACAAAATTGGAAATGTGTTTTGTTTTGAGATCAAGATGAAAAAAGCTGCACCACTCAAAACATTATGTTAGAACTAAATTAGCCGTGTTCTAATGAAGAAAAATTGGGCGCAAGGAAAAATAATCTTTTTTTTTTAATTAAAGGGAAAAAATGGAAGCCATATAAAAAAAAAAACCTAACAAAAAGCAACAATGTTTTTTTCATATCTTATCTGGACTTATGTGTTTGTGTCCTTTCTCCTGGCACAGCTGAAAAAGCAAACTGTAGGTGATGCTTAACATTTGGATAAAAGGAATCAACAACACAACAGTTAAAACAAAAAACCAACAATTGCATTTGCAACTGCCAAGCTCTATTAACTAGCAAATGTCCATTTAAATGCATTCTGATAACTCAACAAGATAAAAGGCCATGTGCAGATTGGATATGACACACCTAACTAGCCAATATAACATTCTTTTCCATTTTAAATGCAAGTTGAAATTCAATATTAGAAGCACATTTGATCAGGGATTGAAAAAAGTACAACAAAACTGATAAAATGGCAGCAAAGAATTAGTTCCCTGGGAGCTTCTTGCTGCCATCTAGATCAGGGGTCCCCAAACTTGGCAACTTTAACACTTGTGGACTTCAGTTGAACTCCAGAAGTCTTAAAGTTGCCAAGTTAGGAGACCTCTGATCTAGAATGATTGTTTGAATTTTTGTAGCACAGATCAAGAGCAAGACAGAAAGCCCATACATGTACAAGCCCAGCAAACTTTAAAAAAAAACCCTTCCTTGTATTTACAATTTAAAATTCAAATAGCAGTTCTAACACTGTAACAAGATAATGTTGCCCACATGCACCTTTGCCTCTTCCTATCTTCTTTTACCTCCATGTACCAGTTTCCTTTAGCTGGCAGCTTGTGCGTAAAAAAAAACACAGCACAGAATACACAATCATGAGCAAGTACACAGGGACAGTTTGTTTAATGATGGTTCAAAGTTATGCTGGCCTCAGATAAAGTGATGGACAATTTGTTTCTTCCACTGATGACTCTTGCACCACCCCATAGTCATGTGATTGCAATTCGAATACTTGGCAACTGGCTCACTTTTACAACCCGTTGCAGCAGTCACATGATTGTAATTTACACCCTTTCCAGATGATTTTTTGGCAAATAATGCCAATTGGAAAAGCTTAACAATCACACAATTCACTTAACAACCATATAATTTGATTCATCAACACAGTAAAAATAGTGGTAAATTTGTGTCTGATCATGTGATGACTCACTTTACGACCACCTTGGTGGTGGCGGGAATTCTACTCCCAATTGTGGTGGATGATGTAATTACAAACCACTACAATTCAGAATGGATGCATTAAGCTGAAATTCTCTGAAATACAGTATATTGACCCAGAATATGACCACCTATACAATTCTGCACTGACCTCATGTTGTGTATGCATTTTGGCTTACATGCAACTCACAATTCAGAAGGATTCCAAGACTCTACAACTGTTCTTACATTTAAAACGGCTTAAATACCAAGAGTGTTTATTATTTTTTTCTGAGCCAGATAAAAGGAAAGCCCAGCAAGTAGCCACCAGGCTGGACTCTAGTGGATTTGGACAGCAAGATTATAATCAGTGGAGTTAGCAGAAAGATAGTTTATGCTTTGTTTTTATGGACTGAGATGGAAACCCTGTAATTTATTCTGATGTGTGTGCTCATCTGAGATTCTAAGACTGCAGGAAGACTGAACACCCCCAAAATAGTTGTTCATTCCTTTCCCATTTTTTTTTATTATTCTTCTCCTCTGGAACTTTCATCTAGATCTCTAACCTTGTTACATATAATAATAATTTAAAGTTTGTAGTGAATCGGTAGTGTCTACTCTGGGATAGCAATTTAGTTTTTCCTGCCAGGCCAGGCTAATGATGAAAAAGGGTTATCACTTACCTCCTGTCCCAGTAAACAAGGACGGAAAGAATTTTTCTGAAAAAAATGTTTTTTTAAGGTTATTCTATTTTTTATATATGTATTAATATGGTATGACAGCCTTCTGCATGCACTCTCCTTTATTTTGGAATATCCATCTGGTTCAGTTCCAAGCAGGGAGAAAGATACTGGAAACATGGAAGCTGATTGGAAAGATGGTTTATTGATGAACATAACCACATGGGTTTGAGGTCCTGAGCAGCTGATCCCATGGACTGGAGAGTGAGGATTATTTATATCCTCTCTTGAGCTTCCTGTTCCTGTGCAAGAAATATATTCTATTGACTGTAGTCAGATTCCTATGGGGCCATGTGGGGTCATGTTTGTCTGAATCAAGTTTGGTTGAAGTCTGGAGAGTGATGCAATGTCCCCAGGTGATTTTGCAATGTAATGAGCCCTGCTGCTAAATAATCCTATCTAAGGGGTCATGTCTTAATCCCATCACCCTGGAGCTGAATGTCTTTTGTCTTGTAGATAGGCTGGCTCACTCCTGTTGGGACTATTATTCCAAGAGCATGTTTTTCCTTTAGGGAAATATAATATTCTGCCTTTTCAATATTTCCTAAAATACTTCATTCTTCTAGGAGGGGTAGGTGCTAACTTTCTACATTGATTTTCCTTCAACTCTGTCCACCTGTGGCTTTATTCTAGCAGAGTACCAGAGCACTTCTAAATCATATCCTCATAAATTCTATGCACTTATGTATTGTAAGCAAAACAATAAGGCTATATGGAACTTGACAACTGATAAAATGTTCAAATACAATTCCAATATATTTAATGTCCCACGCCTGTTAAGCGTGATTTATTCAATATCTGAAAAAGAGACTTTAAGACAGCTACTTCTTCTATTTGATCATTTCTGCCTCAAGATCAATTATACTTCATTTATTGTGAAAAAAGATATTTCCCATATTGTAAGTTTGATTTACACTATAACAACAGAAAATAGTTTTCTTTTCTTTTTTGAATGTCAGAAAGCTTTTCATATATTAAGCATCCATTAAATGTTTCACTAACAAGTATCTAACCTTAAAACTGGTTGCTTAAATTTTTTTGTAATAAATGCCAGTATTTTTCCAAGTTTTCTTTTGGCATTTACAACTAGAACATAACCAGGATTCATCTTTTCCAGAACTGAAATCCATATGAAAAAGATTATAATTATTAGACAGCATCATTTGCATGGCACGAAATCACTGCTGAGTTTCAAGCCAACATTGATAGTTTTTCCCCTGAGAATTTTAGTACATAGTGTGATTATTCAAAGCTGGGTGAAGACATAATATTCCCTTGTGTATCCATTTCCAATTAAGGAAAACTGGAAAGAAAGGCAAGTACTACTGTGGCCATAATATAACATGAAATGTCAGAACAAATCACAATCAAGTGATTCACTCACTGAAGACAATATAATACATTCTTTAGCATTAAAATACATTCTTTAGCAGTAAAATACATTAATTAAGCACCAAAGTGATACTGGATTATGAAAATTAACTTTATTTTACATTGAATTCCAAAAGCCTAAGAGGGAGGACTAAACAGAGTAAGAGAATGACTGGAAAGAATATGGGAAATACTACTCTGAAATTCTGCAGTCTTTACACAAGGTGAATGAGCAATTTTTCAAAAATATCAGTAAAAACGTAAGACTTTCCTGTTAAAAGCATCTTTCCCCTCTAATTATGGACACAAATAAGTTAGCATTGCAAATTTGGGGGGAAACAAGTTTGTAGCATATTGTTAAAGCAAAAAACAATCAACTTTTGCTTCTCAACTGTACCACAGCTACACATAGAGTAACTGGTGAATTTACATCTGGTTTAAGGCAGTTGATAGCTATTTTGAAAATTCATCTCCTCACTATCACCTGTTTCTTGGCCAACCAGCAAAGTTATTATAACTTAATTGTTTTTCTATCCTTTGTCATCTTTCCCTGTCATTTTCAGTCACCAGATTCTTAGGTGACAATTAAATTTTCAAACTTACATTTTTAACAGTTCTTCCTATACATTTCATTGGTTTATGCAGGGAATATATAGCCCTACAGAGAGGCCCACTAAGTAATGAAATAACATAACAGGAGCTGACAAACTGTTCAGGTTCTATATATTACTACACATTGGCACAAATAATAAAAAGTTAATCTATATATATTGTGAAAAATACATTTTTAGGTAATTCTAACAATCACATTGCCAGATTTTGCAAAAATCTCTGAAATATTAATAGTTAAAAATTTAGAGACAAATGATTATATATACTGACTGATTTTTGTTCAGATAATTTTAGGCATGCTTCTTTCCTTGTTCTAATGCAGGGGTCTCCAACCTTGGGCACTTTATGACTTGTGACTTCAACTCCCAGAATTCCTCAGCCAGATTGGCTGAGGAATTCTGGGAGTTGAAGTCCACAAGTCGTAAAGTGCCCAAGGTTGGAGACCCCTGCTCTAATGCATCTTTTCAGCCCACGGCAGTCATACCTCAGTGAGCAAACCCCATTTTCTCTGTCAAATATATTCTGATCATTAAGCTAAAGCTGAACAATTATGCCCATGGACAAGGAAACAGAACCTATTGAATTCAGGAGGACTTTGCTCTTGATAAAAATGAATTGGATTAGGTCACAAGGATAGAATTTTTAGGGGATTAATGTACATATAAGTTTCAATTTTATCCCTGAGTGAATGAAGGCATCACCTGGGATGAAACTGCAATCATTGCGTAAGGGGAAGGATTGGTCCTTTCTCATATTTCCCATGAATCTCTCCCAAATTATTGTTTGTCCCTGAGTAAGAAACAGCTGCAAGGAATAATTTCTATTGCCAGAGAGAAAGAGAGGAAAAGCTTCCATGAAGTGTACCAACAAATCCCTTAAGTAGCTTTTTTTTTTTACTTAAAAGCAAAATGATCAAATTGATGGCATTGCAATTACCAGGGCCTGACTAGGAAAATACAAGGATTTTGCCCATTTTGCTAGGAAATTTATTTTCTCACAAAACTTTTAGTCATTTTGTGGAGCTTTTTTAAACCATGACCTATTTTCAAAAGCACTTAAACATTCCCGGCATTCTTCCTCATCCCTGAAATACTATTTATCAGCTGCAGTTCCACAAATGTCCAAAAATAGCTGACAACAGATAATTCTTTGCAAATTTAGAGAAGGATATCAAGAGTCTTGGATTGATCTAATACTGTACTTATATCAATTTATACAGTATCTTCTGAAATGCATTAAAAGATACTAAAACATTCGTGTTTAAATTAAAATCCACTGGTATTGTTGGCTTTCGATAAAAGGCGCATTGATTGTATTATTAAAGACTGCGTTTCTATGCATCTATGAAAAGGAGTCTGCTGCATCTTAGGCAAGTTATTTCTTGGAAGAGATATTGATAGAAAGGCCAAGAATGTCCACAATATTACCTCTTGAATGCTTTTCAGTGGAGATAACATGATAGTAATATGTTTTGGAGTTGGACTAGGCTCCTTACTGTTCCATGGATAAATAGTCTTGATCCCAAATGTCCACATTTCTTCCACATACATTTTTTAGAGATCGCTGCATCCATCTTCCGTTCTTTCCTTCTTCAATCCTCTTGAACTTCACCAAGCATAATTCTTCATCTAGGAGAGACTGACTGGTTCTTCTTACGGTCTGTGGTATTGTCTCTCAATCCTAACTTTGATGGTATCTTTTCTTTTACTTGTTCTCAATGTCCACTTTTTACACCTATTTCTACCAATGGAGAACCTACTACTTCAACTACTATGATATTTGTCATAGAAATATTCTTATGATCCAATCTAAATCCATCATTGTCTTATTCTCTAGCTAGGATTAATTCTATAGCACACTGTTCACCTGCATCTGTTCTTGAGGTTAAAAACAAATCTACCAACTTCATTTCTTGATTGTTAAACAAGAGTTCACTAAACATGCTGTTGACTTTATCTTTTGTCATCTTCGCATTAAAATTTAAACCATTTTTTCACTTTCTGTTTTTACTTTCCTTATTGGCTTCTCTAACTCTACTACACTTTTACCAAACAAAAAGATTCCCTCTATATATTGTATATCACAATGTTCTAATATCCAGTTTTAATTCTAGTTCTTATAACTTCCAACCCGTTCATTCTGAATACATTTGGTGTACAAATTAAAAATGATTTGAGGATGATATGCATCTTTTTCTCTTTCCAACCCTGAACCACTCTATTTTTTCAAATTAAATTATAATAGCTTCTTATTTGTTGTAATAGCATTAGTACGTTTCACATTCTGGACATGATATAAACAATCAAAGACCTTTCTGTAATTAAGGACTAAAAGGTCATTCTCCCCAGACAATCTTACTCTATTATATGCTTTTAAAATCTGTTTTATATTCTCTATTATTCCTTTGCTTTTTCTGAAGCCCACATTTATTTAATATTTCTATTTCCATACATGAATCTAATCTTCTTTCTTCCCCATCCTTAGCACCCTCAATCCGTAGACCACACTATCTTATCCCATATTTATATGGCATAAACCAGCACTGTTTTATTTTAAATAAAGTTTGCAAACATATTATGAGGTTGCCAGATTAAACAGACATTCAGATCATCCCAATAATGTTAAGTAATACTAATTAGTTTAGACAGCATATAAATAGCTACTGAATAGTTGAAACAAAGCTAAAAAAAACTTGTCTCCATTTGAAAGAAAATACACCTAATTACTTCTCAGCACCCAAGTGGGATTTCTGGTTGTTTCTCAAAGATCAGCTCCTCAAACCTTATAACTTCCTGCCATGAAACCTTAAAGGAAGTGTAACCACAAATACAGGTAGTCCTCAACTTACATCCACAACCAAGTCTATTGCTAAGCAAGAAATATGCTAAGTGAATTTTCTCTATTTTATGACCTTTCCTGCCGTAGTTGTTAAGTGAATAATTGCAGTTATTAAGTTAGTAACACAGTTGTTACGTGAAGGCAACAAGCATTGTCTTTGCTGGTCAAAAGGTCCCAAAAGATAATTCAATAACCCTGGGAGACATTGCAACTATCATAAATACATTCCAGTTGCCAAGCATCCTAATTTTGATCATGTGATTACAGGACTGCTGCAGTAGTCCTAAGTGTGGAAAACAATTCTAAGTTCCTTTTTTCAGGGCTGTTGTAACTTCAATCACTAAACAAATGGTTGTACATCAAAGACTACATAATCTGGGGAAAGTAATAAGCAGAGAATTGTTTCCAGAATAGTGAGTTAAATACTATTGCTACATTTGCCACAACTAATTTATGATTTAAACATTATCTTCATTATAATTGCTATTTGTCATGATAGGGTTGCTATTGTGGAGTATTATATAGGCAACATCCACCAATCTTTATGTTATGAACTTTTCATGCATTACAGACTATACTGTACATCATCTTTATTGTATTTGTGAAAAATGCAGTCTAGAATTTACCAGTCAATTTGTTCCATTAAGCTGGTGACAAGACCCTTATACTATTTAACACCTTTTTGTGTAACTTGATTCCTAATTTGTCTTCTTCGTTCTGCAAGTAAAAGAAGCCATACCTATTAAACTAGGTAAGTACAACCAAGGAGCAAATTAATGCATTTCTGAGATCCATACAAATCTAGATGGAGTTTTATGATGCCACAATGGAAATAGTGTTCCAGCATAATTTCAGCTATAGTCAATATTTTTCAAAAATATCTATTGGGATAATTAAGAGATAAATCTAATAAACCAATTAGGCTTAATTTAAAATGCAAAAATAAGCTTCTGATCTTCTGGTGGTTACTTCAAAAAGCAGAACACAAGTCAAAGCACTCTTGTTTGTCATTTATACCAGGGGTTTCCAACCAGTGGGCTGCGGCCTACTAGTGGGCCGTACCAGGCAATGGAAACAGCTGGCGAGGACAGCACATGTGCATGCCACTCACACAAATGGAGCTGTATGCACACACGGAACTATCACCTCTCCCCTCCCCACTGGCCCACAAAACCAGAAACATTGGGGAACTCTGATTTACATGACATCAGCTTATGGCATAGTATGATGTCTATCAGCCTAAATTCTCATTTCTTCTCTTTGTTTTAGAGTTACTTCTCTTAATAATTCATTCAACGAATACATTTCTACTTTAACAAAGCAGATTTCTCATTTGTAACGTACAAAGCGTGGTTTTATTCTTTAAACAAGCTTAACTATCCTAACACCCAGGGTGAATCTCTGGAATGTAAAACTGTACATATAATTCAATTCAATCCAATCATATCAAGCACACTGCAGAGGAACTAGGGATGCGCCAAAACTGCATCTACTTCCAGGGGTTGAATTTCTGATTCTCCAAATAGTTTGCGCCAACCAGATCACCACAGGGGGATATCATTCAGACTCATTCCTTGGATGAAAAAGCAAGCTAAAAAAAATAAATAAAGCTCCCTTCATTATCTACATGGAATTTAAATTCCTCAAACTTTATCTTTTATTAGGCTAGTCCAACATTTACAGAAAAATTGGATCACTATGGAGATGCAATGGTATATGGATTCTGGGAAGCAAAAGAAGTGGAGAGAAAAAATGTGTTTAGTCTTGTAAGATTATGTTAATGTAATCTTAAACATAGAGCCAGTATTCATAGTTATACTTCTTGTCTGGACTACCTTGAAGAGCTAAGAGGGATTATTTATTACTTATTTATTTATTTGATTTGTTAATCACTTACAAGATAATATATAAGTATATATTATCATAGTTATGAATACACAGTTATGAATACATGAAATGGGTATATAAGAAAAATAAAAGAAACAATAGGACAGGGATGGTAGGCACATTGGTGTGCTTATGCACACCCCCTACAGTCCTCTTAGGAAAGGGGTGAGGTCAATAGTAGACAGTCTAAGGTAAAAGTTTTTGGCGTTTGGGGAAGAAACCACAGAGTCAGGTAGAGTATTCCAGACATTGACCACTCTGTTGCTGAAGTCATATTTCCTGCAATCAAGTTTGGTGCGATTAACCTTGAGTTTGTATCTATTGTTTGCTCTTGTGTTGTTATGGTTGAAGCTGAAGTATTCATTGACAAGTAGGACATTGCAATGTATGATTTTATATACTATACTTAAATCAGACCAAAGGCGGCATAGTTCTAGGTTTTCTAGGTCTAGAATTTCAAGTCTGGTGGCATAAGGTATTCTATAACGAGTAGAGTAGTAGAGAACTCTTCCTGTGAAATATTTCAGGACTTTCTCAACTGTGCCAATATCAGATACATAATATGGATTCCAGACTGATGAGCTGTATTTGAGTATTGATCTAGTATTGAGTATGTATTGTTTATGTATGCCATAAAGGAAGGATGAGTTGGTTGGTTGATAACAAGTCATAAAGATATTTATAGGTGACAAAAGTGTATGTGACTAAAAAAAGGGAAAAAATATGAATTAAATAGAAGCTTATTTAGAAGCTTTTAGAAGATATCTTATTTCAATGATGAAGAATAGAGCGGGAGATGGGTTGAAATGTAAAATTAATGATCTGTTTTCAAAGATCTCCCCATTCTAGATTGAGTGGGCTGCAAAGATTACCCTGATATGAGGAAAACCTATTAATCACTGAATCTAATTCTCTTCTTCTCGCTCATTTAATGGAAGTATCCACTTCTGTCTTGTCACAATCACCATTAGTGTCACAATCACCATTAGTAGCACATGATCTTCCAGAGTAGTAGTTTAGAAACAGACCTGATCTCTTTTGATTCTGATTTAGAGCAGCGCTGGTTGGACCTATCTTTATTTTTAAGGTATGTCACACACACTTTCAAATCCTAAATTCCTTGGAATTTGTTCGTCAAATGCTCTGCCCTTAATAGGAACTATTTTTGTTTAAAGATGATATATGCAGACTAAAAGGTAAGTGCTGCATTATTCCATTGCAACTAATTGAGCAAAAACATGATATTGAAAGGCTGAGTAGTTACACCAGCATTAATTTTTAATTTGCTATTATGATTCTATTGTGGAAAGCAATATACTTTTATATTATGGTCAGATATGGGGATTAATATATGAGACTGCAATTCTGCATATGCTTACCCAGGAATAAATTATTTTTAATTCAATACTTGTTTTATGTAAAATTGCATAACTTTTGATTCTGACCTTAACTGAATTAAACACTGAACATTAAGTAGCAATCAGTATGTGCCCCATTCCTCAAAAGCTAATCACAATGAATTATGGGAAATCTTGATTCCAGATGGAATGTTAAAATTAAATTGTGCAGGATTGTATTATCATGGACTGATTTTGAAAGCATCTTTGCCATTTCTAATTTTCTGGAGCAGCAATTCAGGAAGAGATATGGGCAAACAAATTTCCCTGAAATTCCTGCCTAGTTAAAATAACTGGTACAATTCTCAGGGGTGTCAAACATGTGGCCCATGAGCCAGATATCTAGCCTGCGGATGCCACAAACCAGATATCTGTCCTGTGGATGCCACACCCACCCTGCCCCACAAAGGCAAAACCAATTCCCATACATTACGATATGACCTGTGATACAAATGGGTTTGATACCTCTGGTTTATCTGCTTTGTAAGATGTTGTTTCTGAGGAGTGGAATAAATAAATTTAACTTAAGAACTTCAATAGAATCAACTATCCTTAATATGATATTATCATTTCTTTTTAAGAGAAAGGAAGAAGTATAATTGAAAAGTAATTGTATATTGTAATTGTCTTGTTCTGTAAACAAATACAACATATCTGGAAAATGATTAATTATTAAATAAAGACAATACAAATAACTTTTTCAAACACAATATGGAATTTTGTTAAAAAGTCTGGGGGAAAAATAGATATAGCCAGTTCTGTTGCAACAAAAATACACAAACAGAAATCTAAACACTTGCAGAACTGAACACAACTGAATTAAAACACAGAAGACATAAAATAAGTTAAAAAATATCTGCAGAAAGTATGGCCATTCCACATCTTGCATATTTAAGATCACTTGATACAAATTGCCTATTAACAAATATTATTCCAATATGACGGTGGAATATGATTTACAAAATATGAAAAATACTCATATATTTTAGTGATTCTACATGTAGAACCAAAGTGATAAATTATTCTACAATAGAATGTTCTGTAATAATTAGCAACATCAGGTAATTATGTGATCTGAGCATCTAGAGCTGAGCTACTGTAAAAAGATGAACTGAGCATTTCTAATATCAGTTTCTTATATATCCTTATTATACACTTCCATACTATATCCAAGCAGAAAGTACTAAGAAACATTAAGTTTGGTATGATGATCAGAGCCATTTATTTCAGGACTATTGATAAAATCTTATTTCAAGAAAGTTCAAAAAATACCTACCACACCTTTTAGCAACTTTTTTAAGGCTTGTATTATGGATAAACTTGCTAATGATATGGCACTCTGCTTGCAGCAAGTTTATATAATTAATCATTATTAGATATTAATTCCTCTTTCTTAACTTTCTATCACATTCTAGGCAGGGTAGGCTATATAAAAGACTCTCACAGAGTTAACTGGACCAAGTAAGCAGGATGCAACCTGTTTTTCATTGGGGATCATACAAACTGGAGATAAAAGTAAATAGTGTCCCTGAAAGTATGCCTTTACTTTCTCCCACATAAGTGAAATGACAGGTATACTTGGGCCGCAATTTTCTCATTCAGGCAAAAGTTGACCGCTTCCAATTCTACCAAAAGTAACTACAGGTAGTCCTCAACTTACAACAGTTCATTTAGTGACTGTTCAAATTTACAACGGCACTGAAAAAAATGATTGTTTTTCACACTTATGATACAGATATGATGCAGAATCCCCATATTCACATGATCCAAAATTGGATGTTTGGCAACTGACTCATTTATGATAGTTGCAGTGTCCTGGGGTCATATGACTGCCTTTTGTGATAAAGAAAGTCAATGGGAAAACCAGATTCGCTTAACACCTGTGGCAAGAAAGGTTGTAAAATGGGGCAAAACTCACTTAACAAATATCTTACTTAACAACAGAAATTTTGGGCTCAATTGTGGTTGTAAGTTAAGGATTATTTGTATGTTGTAGTTCCAAACAAATTGGCTGAAGATGGACTTCTACTCTTATTTTTCAGGATTTGAAGTCAGAGAAGTGGGTGGTAGGGTATAAAATTAAGCAGATGACTAAGAATTTCCCCTTTGAAAACCCAAAGACAATTTTCAGGTTTGATATAGAGAAAGTCTCTGATATACATGTTCTATTTGGAAGTATAGGTACCTAATAGATTTGGCATGAACATGTTTGCTTTGTTCGAGGGAATGTTTTCCAAGGATAATGGGAGACCATGAAGGAATGGCTCCTTAACTCTTCAAACTTGAAAGTTAGCCATTTTTCTGATATTGCTGAGGTATAAGATTTAGACTTTCACCCAATTACCTGCAACATCTGAATACACACATAAACACATGCACATACATGTATGTTTGTATAGATGACTTGTTGCCTAAAATAAATTTTCAACTTAAAATGACCAATTCTTTTTCTCATAGAGGATGAGCTAACTGCATAGCTTTCTTTTTAACCTTGACATCATGAATCCACATTGATACAAACTTGAGATACTTCCTGGAATTAAAATTCAAGAGAAATTGAAACACAGTAAATAGTTTTATACTTTTCACACAATATGTGAAGGACCTGTTTTTTTTTTCCTTTCCCAAGCTTTAAGCCAATGTTATTTTATCATTTGGGGCATATACTTCCGATACATTTAATCATTTCAGATGTCACATTTTTGCAACTAAATCATCTCTTTCACCACCAGCCAGAGAAAGCATTTACTTTCTGTTCTTTTTCTTTCCCTGCTGACTTGCTTTGTAAATTGACATTAGAAAACTTAGTTTCAACTTATTAAATACTTTGTTCCATTTCATTAAGGAAAAAAAAATACACATTCCCACAGAGAAACACTTTTTAAACTTCTGTCAAGAGTATTCATGGAAGGACTTAACTATGGAAAAATTGTTGGGAGTTAAAACCCAAGCACAAGGTCAGAAAAACAAAGTCACTAGCAGTTCTTAAGCTTTTGAAACACCTACACATTAGATTAGGGAAAGAACAAGTTTGGAAATTTTCATCTATAGTTCAACACAAGTGTTTTTTTTTTAATTATTTCAAAGAACCTAAAACGTTGGACACAAATGTATTATTACACTTTTTAAAAAAAATCTATATGCTGGGAAAGTATCACAATGCAAGAAATACTTTCTCTTTAAGAAAAACGCAGTAAGGCTTTTTGTTGTTTTGATTTATATATTTATATATAAATAAATAAATAAATATATCATTTCCCACTTCTAAACTATCCAAACCAGTAGACTGTGCCGCAAAAGCACCCTGGGGAAAGCGTTCGTCCCTTCCAGTTATTATATTGGTTCCGGCAAAGCTCGGATTTTCTGGGAATGTTCATATAGTAAGAGAAACTGCAGGCATTTTATTTGCTAATAATGCAAACAAAAGGTACGCAGCACAGTCCTGGATAGCCCAAGCGCGCTATTCCGCGCACGTGCTGCAAGGCGATACTGGGGCAAGAAAGGGGGAAAAAAGACACTTCGCAGATACAGCGTAGGAGGATAAATCAACGCGGTGCTCAAAAGGCACAAGTTTGCTTTGTTTAGCCCCTCTCGGTTTTGGCACCACTCCCACCAAGCATCTTCCAAAGAGGCTGCAACTGCAGAAGCCCGAGGCGAAGGCTGACTGCAGGACTGCAGTCAGGAGGATCTTGGCACGCAGCAACCTCTCCCCCTCTCCCCGCCGCCGCCACAGTCCGGCCATAGGGTGGGGTCTTTCCACACACGCCACCCCGTCTGCACTATACCCACAAAAGGAAAGCGACGGAAGCGGTGGGGGAGCGGGGGGAAGAGATGCCCTCACCCCTTCTCCCGGGGGTGCAAGTGGGGGAGAGCGGGAGAGGAAGGTGCGAAAGAATCCAGACAGTGCAGGACCGGGACGCCCTTCCTCACGCTTAGGGAATGAGGCATGAGGTGAGACCGGGAGGGGCCGGAAGGCCGCACGCGAGGGGCCCGACTAAAGCGCCCCGGCTCCTACTCTTGAGCTTTAACGGCGGCTGGGAGAGGAAGGGCTTCTTCTGACAGACAAAAGGTAGGAAAGAGTTTATTACTGCGGAGGCGCCGGCTACGCAGTGCCCTGCCTCAGGAGAGCCCAGTAGCCGCAGTAGCAGCCGCCGCCACGCCCCACCCCGCCAAACTTCGCCCCTTCCCCTCCCCCCACGAAAGGGCAGGATGGCAATGGGGGAGGCAGGTGCCCGCGCGCGCTCCCCGGCAGGTGCTCGGGGCTCCCCCGGAAAGTTTGCGCGCGAAGATGCGAAGCGGAACGTCCTCCAGAAAGAGCTGCTACGCCCTCGCCAAACTGGCAGCCTCTTCCAGACACGCGCCGCGGGACGGAGATTGTCGTACCTTGGAGGAGTCCTCAGACTCCTCGGCTTCGGCCACGGCTTCCGTTGGCGTCCGTCCTCCAGGACTCCCGGGCTGGGAATCTCCCGCTGCGGTGGTCTCATCCTGCGGGCTCCGCGGTTCCGTAGAGCTCCCGGCTCCCATGTCTCTCTCTCTCTCTCCCCGGCGTCCGCTTCTCCAACCCCTCAGGCTCAGGGCGCGCGCGACGCTTTTTCAACCAGGAAAGAGAAAATAGGCGCTAGCAGCAATAATAGAGCTGTCCAGGCAGTTGCGCTCTACGGCTCCTTAACTTCAGCTGCTCGGGAAAGCGGTCAGGCTGCGACTGAACCAACCCAGGAGGTTTCTGCAAACTCCTTTAAAAAAAAAAGAGAGAGAGAGAGAGCCAACAAAACTACCTCCTCCCTGGTCCCCCGCCCGCCTCTCCCTCCTGCTCCATCACATGAGCAGAGCCCCGGACACGCCTTGCAGCATCAAACCTGGGAATCAAGGAAGAGCCGGGCGAGGAGGCAGGCCAAGGATTGGCTAATATCCCCAGTACCTTTGGCCGAGCTAGCCCCGTCTGGGTCTCCCTATTTCCCACCCTCGAGGTCGTCCTTCGGCTTGTTCCCAGGTTCAAGAAGATGAGAAGTCACTCCGATCCCATCGCTCCCATGAATGGACTCCATCTCTGAATTCCATCCTAAAAGGAGTGGGGGGGGGAGAGGGAGGAGGCTTTATGGAGCATCTGACCTTCAGCTTTGAGCTAAACAACCTCTCCCCTCCCTTCCGGGACTTGAGGGATGCATCTGATTGCTTTAAGGTGCTTAACTCTTCTATGGGTGGAGGATGAGGGGTATAGGAATCATGGATTGGATTTAGCACAAGTATTCTTTTTATATTGTCTCCATCACTGTCTCCTATGTGAGGCTTCTCACGCTTAAGCACGACATAGGTAGACCCAAATCTGGAGTGTAATCTGATATTAGTCTGGTAATTTTTCAGAGGAGGTAATTGGACGAGAAAGTCAGATCATATCAAAAGTGTCAACATCTGACATCACTCAAGCCACTGATCCTTGCGTACAACAACCATGGGTATTGTGGGATCAAGCAACAGACAATAAAAATGACAGGTCAGCAGCATATGATATAGAATTGGGTGGAATATGAAATAAGTCACATTGTTAATTTCTTAAAACAAAACAAAACCAGCCATTCTCTCATTATTACTAAACTGTGTTGAAAGGACAGTAGTTGAATTCAGACATAGTCTAAAATAATCTATAAAATCGACCTATTGTATTCTGTAAGGTTTAAATACTATTGATTTCATTGATCTCCTCTTACGTTTAAAGTTTTAGCTGTGCTTAAATAAAACCTGGGATTGCTTGTGGATGTAAGAAAGATTATGAAAGCTTAAAAAGGAGCAAAAAGAAAAAAGAAAAGATTTGTAGTCAAACCCTGAAAATCAGTTGTTTCTTACAATGCTACGGTAGTTATCTATAGTATTGTTAACAAATATCCTTATGACCTTAGAGAAAATTGTTATATAAACGTTCAGTTGTGTTTTGCTAATGTTGTACATATTGAGATATCTACATTCAAGTTATAACCTCTTTTACACAAAGACTCTTCCATAATCAGTGGAGGGGTCAAAAAAGTCAAGAGGGCAGCCACAGTATTATGACTGAAACCCCACAGTAATTTCTGCAGGGGGTATGGATTCATGTGGGGCAGAGGGAGGTGTATTTTATGCAGCTTTCCTATAATAAAAAGTATAGATGGACTGTAAACATTTCCATCATTATAATAAAGAATGAATAAATTGACTACATGCTTTGGGAAGCAGTTATATATGTCATTGTCTTCATTTGATGTGTACAGATCAGACCCGTAATGGCGAACCTATGGCACGCTTGCCACAGGTGACACATAGAGCTGTTTGTGCAAGCACATGAGCCCCAGCCAAACTTACCTACACTGCGCAGGCACGCACCTCCTAGCTGATTTTCAGTCCATTTGAGGCCTTCTTTGGCCTCCCAGAGGCTTGAGGGAAGCCTCTGCAGCCTTTGGAGGCTGAAAAACAGGCCTGTTTCATCACCGGAAATAACGGAAGTGACAAAATGGGCCCATTAGTATTGCTAATGACAGGAATTAAAATATGTTTGTATTAATAGTTTGAGCCAGTGATTAAGGCAATGGACTACAAACTAGGAGATCATCAGTTACAGTCCTCTCTGGCAGGAAAGAGTTGGTTGGGGGAATTTGGGCTACTTAGTCATTTAGTACCGTCTCACAGGGCAGTTCTAGGGAACATAGGAGGCAGGAGCATTATGTATGCTTAAATTTGATAGATTAAAAGTGGGATATAAATCTAATAATCATATCAGGTCTATCATTATATCAGGCCTCCTAATCCATTTTTACTAATTATTTTATTTGACTCCTGATTGAAAACTGCCCCCAAAGTACAGTCTGAATAATATTTGGAAGCAATTGCTATAAAACTTTCCCACAGAGGCTCAAGCCAGAAACAAATATTCAGGAATAAACACAAACATCTTAAAACTTCTTAATTGTTACAATACTTACCAAGCCCCTATTACAAGGACAGCACAAGACAACAGATCTTATCTGCATCTTCCGCCAATTCTAGATCCTGTTTCTCTACTGTTTTTTCTTAGTCTTTTCAACTAGCTTTGTATCCTTCACTATAGCAAGACTCTGTATAATTGATGCTTTTTCTGAGTCTCTTAGCTGTTTTTCAATGCCATAATTCTCCATTGGAATAATAGTGCATCCTTTGATGTCACAGAGTGGGATTTCGAACATAACGAAGTCTATCTTTAAAAGTCAAAATACTATTAGTTCCTACATCCACACACCCCATGCAACCAATAAGTATTTGGGATTCCCACACCTTAGGAACTCAATATTTATGGGAGAATGCTTTTTGCTTATTGTTTTAATAGGGATATTTTCTTTTGGAAGATGCAGCTAGTTCATACAATAATAATAGTAATACAATTTAACTGAATTACTATGGTTGTTAAATCCAGTTTCTGCAATGGATTTTTTTTTTTTTGGCCAGAAATGGAAAGTAAATAGCAATAGCACTTAGACTTCTTCTATACCACTTCACAGTACTTTACAGCCCTCTCAAAGTGGTTTACAGAGTCAGCCTATTGCCCCCATAGATAATGCTCGAGTAATTCCTAAAGCTGGTATAATATTATTGAAAGTGAACTTTCTTAAGAGGAAGTTTAAAAAAAGATATGTTGATTTTAGAATTATTTTTAAAGAAAAGTTTAGAGTTTTAAAATGGATGTTTGTATCCCTGCAGTCACATGATCACAACCCAGGTGTTTGGCAACTGGCTTGCTTTTACAATATCACAGTGTCCCACACTTGTGTGTGATGCCATTTGCTACCTTCTTTGTGGGATTTCTACAAGGAAAGGCAAGGAGGAAGGTGGCAGGAGATTGCAAATGGCGACAATGTAACATTGCACTAACATTGTGGGATTTGCAGAAGGATGAAAGCGCCAACATTTTTGTCACTAATTGGTGCAGTGACATGACGTTGAGCTTTAACATGCCAATGACGTTTTTGAGCTCAACTGCAGTCATAAGTCGAGGACTACTGAATACTGTATAGATACACACTAACACATGCTAATACACATCTAATGGGAAGACAGTGCATTGTAGAAAATAGAGAAAAAATGGGAAGAAAAAGGGAGAAGTTGGAGAAGAATCAAAATAAACAGGAGACTGGCTCTGGCCATGTTTCAAGGAACCCTGTTCTTTCAATATATTTAATTAGATAATTAGCATACTCATCTCCAATTTGAAGTGAACCTAGTTAGACTTTGTTTCAATTCTCTGCATTTCTTTGCAGTCATCCACTGGCATTTGTTTTTGTTTTTTGTTTGTTGGTTTGTTTGCAGCCAGATCAGGTAAACCTAGACAGGAATGCATAGTCATGCACAGCCATTGGAAGACTGAGCTATCTCAACCCCCACCTTCCTAAAAAGAACTGGAAAGAAAGGGATTGAAAGATAAAATATTTTACAACGGAGCTCAGTATCAAGCCCCAACATACTTCCCAGAAATTAATTTGCTGCAACAGCCAAGCCACTCTCACTGTAGCCTGGGGATATCATGAAGCTGTGCCATTAGTTTCCTGAGAAAAAGGTTAATAGGAGTGTTGGAAGAATTATCCTTCTGGGTTCAGTTCCAAGTGGGGAAAAAGACACTGGAAACATGGAGGCTGTTTGGAAAGATGACAGGGACGGGCTGAGGAGTTTTCTAGTTTTCTGCAGGATAAAATCGCTCAGATTCGAGACGAGCTGGACTCCAACTGGGCATCTCCGGGCGGGGGGGCGGGGGTGGATATCGGTGAGGCCAGTTGGGTTGAGTTCGACCCTGGGAGGGTGGAATTAAATCGATTGATACGGTGAGCGGGAGGGGCAGATTTGGCGGTTGTAGGGGGCCACATTCTGTGTTGGGAGCGCGCCCCCGCTGTTTACTTGCTGTGGCGCGCTCCGACCCCCTTGTCATCTCCCGTTCCCCAGGGGGTTTGAGCAATCGGGCCCTGGGCCTTCGGCTGATGCTGTGTAACGCCAGGTCCGTCGTTAATAAAGCCCCCCTCATCCATGATTTGATCTGTGAGGGGGGCGCGGACCTGGTGGGAGTTACCGAGACCTGGCTGGGCCAAGAGGGGGGAGTCCCTCTGGTGGAGATGTGCCCAGCCGGGTTTCGGGTCTTTCATCGGCCGAGGGCCCAGGGGAGGGGAGGGGGGGTCGCGGTAGTTATTAAGGAAGATCTGTGTCCGAGGGAGGCCACTGTATCTCAGACGACCGGGTGTGAGCTCCTTTTCGTGAAGTTCGGTTCCACGGTTCAGGTGGGCTTGCTGGTCGCATACCTGGCTCCCTGCTATGCGGCAGCGGCCCTGCTTGAGCTCCTTGAGGTTATAGCTGGCGTGGCGGTTGGGACCCCCAGGCTTATGGTCATGGGGGATTTCAACCTGCCATCTGCCGGCGGTACCTCGGGGATTGCCCAGGAGTTCATGGCTTCCATGACGGCCATGGGCCTGACCCAGTTAATTCGGGACCCTACTCACGTAGGAGGTCACACCTTGGATTTGGTTTTTGTCTCTGATCAGTGGCAGAGTGATCTGGGTATAGGGGATATAGTTGTGGAACCCCTGTCATGGACGGATCACTCGCTCCTGAAGCTCGACTTCCGTTCCGCGCCCCCTGACCGCAGGGAGGCGGGGCCATTAAAATGGTACCGCCCCAGGCGCCTGATGGACCCTGATAGGTTCCTGACAGAGCTTGGGCCATTTCCCGAAGCTCATTCACACGACTCGGTTGAGGGCTTGGTCGCCACCTGGGATAGGGTGGCTGCTGGGGCCCTTAACCGAGTCGTGCCCTTGCGGCCTCTGACCCGGTGCCGATCCCATCTGGCTCCTTGGTTTTCTGAGGAGCTAAGGGAAATGAAGCGCCGGAAAAGACGCCTAGAGAGCAGTTGGAGGTCCAGCCGCTCTGGGTCTGACCGAACACTACTGCGTTCTTATATTAAGACGTATCTAGTGGCAATAAGGATGGCGAGGAGGTCTTACCTCTCCACCCTTATCGCGTCCGCGGAAAACCGCCCAGCCGCCCTGTTTAGGGTGACCCGCTCCCTCCTGGAGGTGGGAGCGCGGGAGGACCCCTTACAGGGACGGGCTGAGGAGTTTTCTAGGTTTCTGCAGGACAAAATCGCTCAGATCCGGAGCGAACTGGACTCCGACTGGCCATCTCCGGGTGGGGGGGTGGGGGTGGATATCGGTGGAGTTGGTTGGGTTGAGTTCGACCCTGTTACTTTAGAGGATGTGGACAGGATACTGGGGGGGCTTAATGCCACCACCTGTTTGTTGGACCCGTGTCCCTCCTGGCTGGTTTTGGCCACTCGGGAGGTGACACGAGGCTGGTTCCAGGGTATTATAAACGCTTCCTTGAGAGAGGGGCTGCTACCTGCTGCCTTGAAAGAGGCGGTGGTGCGGCCCCTCCTCAAGAAACCGTCCCTGGACCCAGCACTGTTATCAAATTATCGTCCCGTCTCCAACCTTCGTTTTGTTGCGAAGGTTGTTAAGAGTGTGGTGGCACGTCAGCTCCCGCAGTGCCTGGATGAAGCGAGTTATCTTGACCCCCTCCAATCGGGTTTCAGGCCCGGGCACAGCACGGAGACGGCTTTGGTCGCGTTGGTTGATGATCTCTGGAGGGCTCGGGACAGGGGTTGTTCCTCTGTCCTGGTCCTATTAGATCTCTCAGCGGCTTTTGATACTGTCGACCACAGTATCCTATTGCGGCGGTTGGAGGGGTTAGGAGTGGGGGGCACCGTGTTACGGTGGTTCACCTCCTTCCTCTCCGACCGTTCGCAATGTGTGTTGACAGGGGGGCAGAGGTCGGCCCCGAGGCCCCTACTATGTGGGGTTCCTCAGGGGTCGGTGCTCTCGCCCCTGCTGTTCAACATTTATGTGAAGCCGCTGGGTGAGATCATCCGTGGCTTCGGGGTGGAGTTCCATCAGTACGCTGATGATACTCAGCTGTACATCTCCACCCCGGGCCACCCCAACGAAGCTGTCGAAGTGATGTCCCGGTGCCTGGAGGCCGTGCGGAGTTGGATGGGTCGTAACAGGCTCCGGCTCAACCCGACTAAAACCGAGTGGCTGTGGTTTCCTGCGCCCAGATACAGCCAGCTGGTTCCTTCGCTGGCCGTGGGGGGAGAGGTTTTGACCCCCGTGGAAAGGGCGCGCAATCTGGGTGTCCTCCTGGATGTGCGGCTGTCTTTAGAAGAGCATATTGCAGCCGTCGCCAGGGGGGCTTTTTATCAGATACGTCTGATTTATCAGTTGCGGCCCTTTCTGGATCTGGGTGCACTTCGCACAGTCACGTCCGCCCTCGTCATTTCCCGCCTGGATTATTGCAATGCTCTCTACATGGGGCTCCCCTTGAAGAGTCTCCGGAGGTTACAGCTGGTCCAGAATGCAGCCGCGCGAGTGCTTGTGGGTGCCCCTCGAAGCTCCCACGTTACTCCGCTGCTTCGCAGGCTGCACTGGCTTCCTGTGGCCTACCGGATTCGATTCAAGGTGGTACTGATGGTATTTAAAGCGCTCCATGGCTCGGGACCTGGGTACTTACGGGACCGCCTGCTGCCATCGTCAACCTCCCGCCGCCCAGTACGCTCCCACAGGGTTGCCCTGCTTGGGGTACCGCCGCCTGGCCGTTGTCGGCTGACGGCCCCGAGAGTTCGGGCTTTCTCTGTGGGGGCTCCCTCCCTATGGAATGATCTTCCCCCGGAGATACGGTCTATGACGGATATCCTGACCTTCCGGCGCGCGGTGAAAACTTTATTTTTTAATCAGGCCGGCCTGGCCCAGTAACTGTGTTTTAGGTTTTTAATTAAATTTTAATTGGGGTTTTTAGTTTTTAACTTTTAAATTGAATCTGAATTAGACAGCCGGATTAAATTATTTAATTTATTTTTAACTGTATTTATTGTATATCTTGTATGTTTTAGTAGGCTGTACACCGCCCCGAGTCCCTTTTTTGGGAGAGGGGGCGGTATAGAAGTTTAAACAAATAAATAAATAAAAATAAATAAATAGTTACTGTAGAAGACGTGGACAGGGTGTTGGGGGGACTGAATGCCACCACCTGTTTGTTGGACCCGTGCCCCTCCTGGCTGGTTTTGGCCACTCGGGAGGTGACACGAGGCTGGTTCCAGGGTATTATAAACGCTTCCTTGAGAGAGGGGCTTCTACCTACCGCCTTGAAGGAGGCGGTGGTGCGGCCCCTCCTCAAGAAACCGTCCCTGGACCCAGCATTGTTATTAAATTACCGTCCCGTCTCCAACCTTCGCTTTGTTGTGAAGGTTGTAGAGAGTGTGGTGGCCCGTCAGTTTCCCCGATTCCTGGATGAAGCGAGTTATCTTGACCCCCTCCAATCGGGCTTCAGGCCCGGGCATAGCACGGAGACGGCGTTGGTCGCGTTGGTTGATGATCTCTGGAGGGCTCGGGACAGAGGTTGTTCCTCTGTCCTGGTCCTGTTAGATCTCTTGGCGGCTTTTGATACTGTCGACCACAGTATCTTATTGCAGCGGTTGGAGGGGTTGGGGGTTGCAGGCACCGTATTACGGTGGTTCTCCTCCTTCCTCTCCGACCGCTCGCAATTTGTGGGGGGGCAGAGATCGTCCCCAAGGCCCCTGCTTTGTGGGGTGCCTCAGGGGTCGGTGCTCTCGCCCCTGCTGTTTAACATTTATGTAAAGCCGCTGGGTGAGATCATCCGTGGCTTTGGGGTGGAGTTCCATCAGTACGCTGATGATACTCAGCTGTACATCTCCACCCCGGGCCACCCCAATGAAGCCATCGAAGTGATGACCCGGTGCCTGGAGGCCGTGCGGGGTTGGATGGGTCGTAACAGGCTTCGTCTCAACCCGGCCAAAACCGAGTGGCTGTGGTTTCCTGCGCCCAGATACAGCCAGCTTATTCCTTCGCTGGCCGTGGGGGGAGAGGTTTTGACCCCCGTGGAAAGGGCGCGCAACTTGGGTGTCCTCCTGGATGTACGGCTGTCTTTGGAAGAACATATTGCAGCCGTCGCCAGGGGGGCTTTTCATCAGATTCGTTTGATTTACCAGTTGCGGCCCTTTCTGGATCTGGGCGCACTTCGCACAGTCACTTCCGCCCTCGTTATCTCCCGCTTGGATTATTGTAACGCTCTCTACATGGGGCTCCCCTTGAAGAGTCTCCGGAGGTTGCAGTTAGTTCAGAATGCAGCCGCGCGGGTGATCGTGGGCGCCCCTCGAGGCGCACACGTAACACCACTTCTCCGCAGGCTGCACTGGCTTCCTGTGGCCTACCGGATTCGATTCAAGGTGGTACTGATGGTATTTAAAGTGCTCCATGGCTCGGGACCTGGGTACTTACGGGACCGCCTGCTGCCATCAACAACCTCCCGCCGCCCAGTACGCTCCCACAGGGTGGCCCTACTTGGGGTGCTGCCGCCTGACTGTTGTCGGCTGGCGGCCCCGAGAGTTCGGGCTTTCTCTGTGGGAGCTCCCTCCCTATGGAATGATCTCCCCCCGGAGATACGGGCTATGACGGATATTCTGACCTTCCGGCGCGCAGTGAAAACCCTGTTTTTCGAACAGGCCGGCCTGGCCCAGTAACTATGTTTTTTGGTTTTAATTAATCTAAATTGGGGTTTTATTAGTTTTAATTTTTAACTTAAATTTTGAATAGACAGCCGGATCTAATTATTTAATTTATTTTTAATCGTATTTATTGTGTATTTATTGTATGCTTTTAGTAGGCTGTACACCGCCCCGAGTCCCTTTTTGGGAGAGGGAGCGGTATAAAAGTGTGATTAAATAAATAAATAAATAAATTTAATGGTAGACAGGATCACATGCCTTGGAGCTCTTGGGCGAAGAAAAGGGAAGAGATGCTGAGAGTCCCTGGGTTTTATACCCTCTCTGGCTTTGAACTTCCTGGGGCACAGAAAGAATATCCTGATTGGTTGCTGTCAGAGGTCAAAGCTAGCTTTGGAGGTTGTCTGTGTGCTAAATTTGGTTGAAACTTGGTGGGTGGTGCAATGAAGGGCAATTAAATGGCTCTGCCTGAAAGAGATAGATCTTTGTTATGTAGAATACACCGGCCCAGGCCTTAATGTCCCATTAACAAAGGTGGATGGGCTGAGTTTCTCCCTCTCTGAGTTTCTACTTCTCTTTTAGAGGAAATATTCTTCCTTTTTAGTATATCCTAAAATATTTCATTTTTCTAGGACAGGGGTGGGTTTTAACTTCCAACAGGAGGTTACATAATTCCTGGCAAAAATAATGGGAGATTCTGCATTCTTAAAATGAGCATACAGTAGTGACCCAGCTAGTGTGAAGGTATACAGAAATTATGAGAATAGTAGGGCTGTTGTGACAACAAATCTATCTAATCAGCAAAACCCAAAATCATTTTTTTTTTCACCTCAAGCATGAAGTCCAGAAGCGGTTTCCAAGTAAGGACAAAGTTGGTTGTATTGTAATTAAAGCAGTCAATTTAGCCATTTTAGGTTTTGTTGTTAATAGAAATGGCTGGTTATGTTATTATGCAAGAGTAAAAAGTTGAGACTGTGTGTAATTACCTTATTCTACTATGCTAAAAAGATTACTTTCATTTTTCTTTGTATTTTATAATTTGATAAACTAATAAAAATAGTAGGGCTACTATATCTGAGCTCCAAAATTCAGGAAGACCACTAGATGGCAGAAAACAATTCTTGTGTACTTCCTTGGTTCCATCTGGTGGACATTTGGAGGTTTGCAGCCCAGATTATTAAGATACAGGGCCAGTTAGTGGATAATATTTAAGGTCAGCCTGACGCCGTATTTGCATATAACCCTCAAAAGCAGATGCAGCTCCAGAAATCTCTAAAAGTTGTTATGTTTTTAAGGCAATGTAAGGGAGAAAGGATTAAAGAGCTAACTGGAGAGTAATCATATATACTGTATTTTATTTCACTTAAGTCATATAAAATAATTATGTTTATGCTCTCATCGTACTGAGTATTTTTTTCTAATGTATTTCCTGACTTGATGTATAAAAGCCAAGTGTAGCTGTCAGGTTGGAACAAAATGTACAGCTCTTCTTGAAACTATTTGTTAATTAGAGAATATATCCATAACCTTAGTTTACATTGCCTTAAAGCAATAATTATAGGCAGTCTTCAACATGGCTGTTAATTTAACAGTGTTTCAAGTTATGATGGCCTTGGAAAAAGTGACTTATGACCCATCGTCCAAATTATGACCATCATACCAACCCCACAGTCATGTGATCACAATTTGGGCATTTGACAACTAGCTTATATTTACAATGGTTGCAGAGTTTTGTAGTCACATGATAATAATTTGCCACTCTCTGGCACATATGGACTACCTGTGTTTTTTAGTGGCTTCTTCCTTCTATCACTACTACAGATAGAACATGTATCCAGGACTTAAGGAATTAAATATCACATTTATTATAAAGTTTTGGGAAATCACATGGTCCAGAGACCTGCAAGATATATTCAAAATAGAATCAACAAGACTAGATAAAAGAACACAATATGTTGTAGGATGTGAGGAGAGGAGGATCCCTGTAAAGTTCTGGTATATAGAAGACATTATTTATATTAGCTAATATTGCTTGCATAATAATGTACTCTGCAATTCAACAGGCTTTCATGAACAATAGACCCAATTTCCCAATTACTCTATTAAAATGAAATTTCACTGTAGGCCCACAAGAGTTTGACAGCCACAGAGGCATCGCGTGCTGGCCACACCCATACCCAGTTTAGCAAAGGGAAACGTCACGATACATCACGTGACACTGCTGTGACATGAGTTTGACATCCCTGCTATAGGCCTTTGTCCAGCTGAGGTTGGAATTAAATCTTTGACTACTTTCATTTAGGAAATTTCAGGAAGACACAGGAATACTGCAATGGATTTACAATCCAGGACATATTAAATTTTGTCCAGCTCCCATTATGTCCTCTAATCAGGGTTTGCAGTTGAGTGAAAATTTTGTTTTTAAAACAGATGTTGGGTGACAGGAGATGGCAAAGAAACAATCAACTCTATCTTTATTTCTGCTCTGTTGACTGAAGCTGGCAAGATACCTGAACGCCCATAATTGGAATATTTGTACAGAGCGGATTGATCTGTTACAGAAAATAATCTAATGCAACTAAACATTGACTTCAGGGTACAGCATATAAGGATAAAACATTAGCCGCAGCATAATATATGTTGACTCAGATCATATCAGAGTTTATCAGTGCAGCTTTCTCATCTTTGAATTTAATTGCCAGTCTCAACTGGGCTGTAATTATTATTTGACTAGCTGCCTTGAGTCAAATTGGGCATTCTTCAGTTTTCAGTAGGGCTGTTCATCTTTGCAAGCAAAAGTCCTTGGAGACATTTGTGCCTAGACAGCAGCATCACATAAACAACAAAATTGGAAACAGATAACAGCAGTATGATTTTAATCCTTTAAATAAGCAGATGATACCCTACCTTCTTTCATTAAACATTTTAAATAGCAAAAGCATTTCTGATTAGTCTAACAGGATATACATCTTTTGTTAAGCTGATAGATGCATTAAAGTTTGCTTTATATAGCAAAAGCCACAGTGCAAAAATGGTGGGGGAAGGGAGGAACAAAGGATTTTTAAAGGTGAGTAAGAGCAAACATTAGTTTATATTTAAATGCTCGAGACTGAATACATTTAAACTGAATATATTTCTCAATAACTTCCCATTAAAATTAAAATAAATGAATTAGTTCTTCCATATTTTCCCCTGTGTAGATACATTTAAGCCTATCCCTCCATGAATTACCAACTGTTCTACAGCCTTAAAGAATGCCCTGCACTTATGATTCATGTTACTTTTACAATCTGCTGAATGCTTACAGAATACCAGCAAGCAATCTAAATAAAACAGGGAAGTAAAAATATTTCTTTTAAAAAATAATTTATTTATTAAATTTCAGTGTCAAACATTGAAATACACTGTAATTAAAAAGAGAAATGGAATAAGAAAGAAAATTAAAAGTGACAAAAATACATCAAAGAAATTTATAATAAAAATTACCTCCAACTTTCTTTTGATGATGATGCTACCCATTAAGTCGTACCCACTCTTCGCGATTCTATGGACCAGTTCTCTCTTGCACTATTTCTTTGAGTTTTTTTATGTTCTGGTTTGTGTCAGCTTTTATGGTGTCCAGTCATGGTGCCTTGGTGGCGTGGTTTCCTTTTACAACTTTCCTTTAGTACAGAGAAAACCATTTGACCACCTGTCTCTAAATTTAAACAAATATCACCAATCCATAAAACATCTTAAAACACTAATAATCAATATACTAAAAAACAATTATTAATAAAATATTATTCTCTTAATCTTATCTAACACATAGTAAATTATCAAATGCAAATTATCCTTATATTGAAAAAGCTACAATATATCCATTGTCAAATCCAATGTAATCTTTAAATTCCAAAATCAAAAGTTAATTTTTCTTTTTGTCTTGTAAGAAAATTCTCCCTAAAAGAATTGCTTCAGGTTTCAATGTTACACCCATCTTCAACATTTCCTGAACCAACATAGTTAACAGATTCCAACATTTCTTAGCTTTCTTACATAACCACAAAGGATGGTAAAATGTGCCTTCATATTAGTTATGTTTCCAACATTTCTTTGAGATTCCCTTATACAATTATCACAATTTATCAGAACTTAGATGCCATTGATACATCGTTTTATGGAACTATACCTCATAAATTACTTTATTTGGATTTGAAAATATTAGCAGGTTTAAAAAAGGTTCTGCTTTTACAGCTGAAAAAGATACCAAACTGGGCTTATTTCCTTGATGTTTATGTCAGAGATTTATTTTTAAAGTCATCTGAATAAAACTAAGACCTTTGTCCTACAGTTGTATAAAACCAGATAATATTCTTTTTATAAGCATTTTATTTTCATGTTGTGATATGTGCTGCAGATTGAAAAGTTTTGACCAAAATAATATTAATTGCAAGCATAAGATAGAAGACCATGTGATATTTTTCTGATCTCTATCATCATTTTTGTTTTCTGTCTAATTTTATATAATTGTTCACATCACCAGCTTGGAAAGCAGACCTAAGACTAGTGTTGCAATCAAAGATATGTCATCTCAGGATCCAGATCCAATAAGTACACACAGCAAATAACTTTGCTATAGCACATATTTTCATTAGGTACTCAGCAGGTACAAATTGCCAATAGAATGAAGAACCATCATATCAGCTTTAATAGGAAGTTCCCTATGTAAATATTTCTGATGTAACTCAAATACAGAAAAGTTAGCTGATTTGCCAAAGTCTAGAAAGGAAAAATATTCCAGGACTTAAAATATGCTAACAGACTGTCAAAACAAAGTTAGTCTTAAAATACCAGCAGCTTCAGCAAGAAGAATGCAGCATCAGCCATAGAATGGTGGCCATTATGAAAGAACAGAAGAACTTTGGAGAAATTATAATCTAAATAAAAATTATTTATAAAATTTATTTATATGAAGTCAATTATTCTAGATCAGGATTGTCAAACTCCTGGCCCACGGCCGGATGTGTCGTGCAGGCCACATCCATGCCCGGTTTAGCAAAGGGGAAAAAAGTCCCGGTACGTCATGCGATGTCATCATGATAACGTTTGACACCCTTGTTCTAGGTGAATTCTTTGTATACAATGTCCTATCTTCTATTTCTATGCATTGTTTTAAATATTACTGCAACTTTATTTTAATTTAGGAAAGACAGACATAAATATTATAAATGAAAGAATAGTGAAAACTTGATAGACTTGAAAACAGTTTTTTTTTTAAATATGAACAAACTTGATTACTTGTCCAGTTCCTATAATGGTAATAGGGTCATGACAAAATGTGTACTGATAGTCATCTCTTTAAGATGCATATTAATAAGATTTATCATAGGTAAAATGCAAAATTCCCAATTTTGGAGATGGCATAAAATGGGAGCAACAATTTTTCTACATCCCTTTGCTGCCATCTAACAATCTTCTTCATTTTTGCAGCCATGTCTGATAGTCCTAATGAGTCAAACTTTATTATGCTCTCTGACCAGCACTAGCAGCCTTAATGAATAGAAATTGCAGTTAGACCTGATAGCTTAGTAACCAGGATGTGGAAAGTAATTTGGAGAAGTTAACTATGGACCAGAGAGCTGGTTTGATGTAATGGTTAAAGGCATCAAGATATAAACCAAGAAATCCTGTGAGTTTGAGTCTTCCCTTAGACCCAAAGCCAGCTGGATGACTTTGGGCTAGTCATTCTCTCTCACCCTTAAGAACCAGGCAAGAGCAAACCATTTTTGAAGAAAACTGCAGGGATTCTTTCAGGCAGTCACCAAGAGTCAACAATGACTTGAAGGCAAAACACACAAAAGAGAAAACCATCCAATGGATTACAGTTCTTTTCCATATCATAGACCAGCATGGCTTGGTGACTCTTTTATTCAGTGTTATCTCAAAGGAGAGAAGAAACCTTTAATAGAATGCAGCTGATATCTGCATCCTTATCAGGTTGCAGATATTCAGAGAACAGCCAGCTCTAGCAGACAATAGCTTCAAGCAAGAAATAGCACTGTGAAAAGAATAGCAAAGGACAGGGATGAGATAAGAAATGAAAACCGGCAACAGAGAGAAAAGATATTGAACAAGGGAGGAAAATAAAAGATGCAATTAGGAAGCAGATGCAATGTTGTTAATCTACAGTAATTTGGTTCAATTAACCTATCAGCAAACCCAAGACTTACTGAAGTATGTAACCTGTTTGATATTTGCTGAAATTTCTATTGCCAAATCAAGCTATATCAAGCACCAGATTAAAGACTTTGGGGTATTCCAAGTGGGAATATGTGTATTAGAAAGGATTAATGTAAATATATTCATTAGAAAGTGGAAGGAATTGCATGGAGAAGGCATTGATATTCCTAATGCAAGCAAATATATGGTTTCAAGCTTATAGACTATGGTGGGAAGGAAAAAAGACACTAAAAAGAAAAAGGAAATGCAAGCCATTTGTTGCCATAAATCAATAGAAATCAAGATTGATTTAAAGAAAACATTTCTCTTTATACATCAACTAAATACAATTATTAAATCTTATTTCTTATATGACTCCCAGGATAGTGTTAAAGCACCAGACTAGAAACTAGGAAACTAGGCATTTTAGTCCCTACCTTAGCACAAATCCAGCTGGATGATCTTGGGCCAGTCACTCTCTCTCAGACCTGGGAAGGAGGCAATGGCAAACCACTTCTGAAATCTTACCAATGCTGCAGAAATTAGTCCAGACTGTTGCCAGCACTGGACAATGAATCAAAGGCACAATATCTGTATTTTACTGTCCACATTTTCTCAACCAACTTATTTGATTAAATGACTAGCACCCTCAATTCTCTGCCCTGCTGGCTGGAAGTACTTGAAAAAAGTTTATTTTAAAAGTTTATTAGAAGTGAGAGCTGCAAGAAAGCTTTATATCTTGTCCTATGTGTAGCCAATTATTTCACAATTTTGTAGCATCTTTTTCCAGTTTAAATATATAAATTTTTGATATGGCAAGTCATTACCCATGACTTATTCCACTACAGCTGAATAACTTATTTTAACTTGCCTGAAATAATTTAAATGGAAAACATCTTTAAAGTCATGTTGTGGATGTGAGCCTTCAACCTAATGTGGAAAGTGTTTTTTACTTGGCTCAATTTTTTTCTGCTTATTTCTTGGTATAGGCAGCATGGGTGTCACTCCTAATATAGCTGAACAAGGAACATAATTATCTAAAGATGACCAAAAGCAGTGCCAATCGAGCACTTAATATAAACTATTAATTCTATTTAAAGAAAAATGAATCAAAATCCTTCAATTTGAGAGTTTCTGTGGCTTCAGGATGACCAATCATAGCTCAATGTCAGGTACTTTTTTAATTTTTTAAGTCAAACTGTATAGTAAGAGAGAAATTCAAGAAAGCTTTTCCATGGGAAGATATCAAATTGCATCTTAATTAAACAATGACATCCCATGTTGAAAGCATTACATCATCTGAACAAACAGGCCTGTTAATCAGACTGTGCAGAGCAATAATACATTGCCCATTAGCTTTTCTTTCTTTTCTTTCAAAGACAACAGCACAACACTAACCCACGAATCTCTTTGAACGGGATTTTCTGGTAATTGTTGAAATTTATAATTCCCTTTTGAAGTTCTCCCGAATTGCAATTTTCCTGAAACATCTATTTTCTCAGAGCAGAGGCTGCAAATGAAAAAAGATTTTGAGTTATTCCAACTCCAAAATATATTAAGGAATAAATAGAGATACCAAGATACTTGGATTTGATTGGGAAGAGGTGTTATGAAGCACATGAGAGCACAAATACCGAACCTGATTAATTAAAGAAGACACAGAATACTAAAAAAAGACATGTCTACTTTAATGAGGTACACTGGAACACTGTATTGTATAGGTAGTCCTTGACTTACAATCGGTCGCTTAGGGACCATTTGAAGTTACAACAGAACATCCCCCAAACTATTTACAACCTGGTTTCAAAGTTGAAAGTATTATTTTCACAAAGCTATCAAGGGTTCTGTTTTTAAGGAGGTTTCGTTTGTGGAGCTTTCTTTTAAAATGGACCTTACCCACCAGAGACTCCCAAGCATAGTAACCCGCTTGCAGAATAGCACAATTCTAAGGACAGGGCATGACCTCTAGGACATAATAGGATTAACCTACCACCATTAGAATAGCAAAAGATAAAAGGCTCACTATATTGCACAACCCCTTGGAGCATCTCAATCAGAACCCTATAAAGATCCATCCATTCACCCAGCCAAGAGGTCAGCCACTCCAGAAACATTGCTGTTGTCACTGAAGTTTCTGGAAAACAAATAAACCCTTTCTTGCAGCCAGTCAGCCTCCATTTTATTTCTAGCACCTTTCTCCCAGCTTGAGATCAGACTGGATATTTCTTCCTACATCTTATGTCTTCATTATGGCCGTAGGTCAAGGGCTACCTGAATAGATAGTGCAGACGCATTCATGTATACTCTTTGGCAATTAAAATATTTTTCATGAAACAATTTAAGCATTCTCAGCAATATATCAAAAACACATCTGTCTTTATAATGTGTACATTTTAAATATTAATTCAAGGTATTTTTTTATGGTTCTTGGAAAATATAAACATTACATTTTCTCTGAATTGCATATCCCTGAACTAGAATTGTCTATAACTACTGTATTTAACATAGTACATCTTTATTTTGAAAAGAAAGCATACCAAAATAAAAAATGGTAAAAAATAAAAAAGCATACCAAAATAAAAATGCATATTAAGCATTTTAATATATTATCAAACCTGAAGTATTATAAAGCATACATTCCTAATTTTTTGGTTTTTTCCATTGTATTTTGTATTGTATTCTTTACTTTTATTTGGGACCAGCTGAAGCATTATGATCCTGGGGAAAGTCTCAGCTATTATTAAGAATGTGGACTGTAGGACATTGCATTTGATGGATTTATTATGTAATGCAGATCAACGTAGGCATTTTGAAAGGTTTAAGGTTTTTAAAGAGATTTAAGATCTTATTTATACACATTTTCAATATATATATGCTTTTCCCTTTCAGCACAACTAACAAAGTCCAAAATCCATTTTATGACTTGGCTCAAGTCAGTTACTAGTAATTCAGTAGTTAGAGTCTTCATTTGATGTAGAAAATGTCAGAAACATAGCATAACTGTATTATATTGAATTTCTCATTATGCTGCATCTCAGTGAACCTCCAACTCACAAAGTTACTTCCTTCCAATCTATTGTTTTGTAGGCTCTGAAATAGAGTTATACCTGTCTGATCCGTTTTTCTCTCTTTTCTCAATATTATGGTCCAGTGAGATTTACCTCAAAATAAAGTTGATGTTATGAAACATAACTTCATAATATGTTCCAGAGACCTAAGATTAATGCAATTTTCTTTCCTGGCTCTGATGTCTGACTTTAGTGGGTGGGAGAAATTACTTAAAATAAGAGACCACAAGGTAAAAATTGGTCTTTGCTCTAGTCATGTAGTAACAGTTTGTATATGTGTTTGGGATAAATATTAGTAAAATGTGTCTGGCTTATCACATTTAGTTTAGCTTCAGACAGCAATATATGAAATGTGACAAAATATATCCCAATGGAAACAGGGAAACAATTCAGTTCTTTGCTTATTTTCCTCTGTCCCTACCCTCTTAACTTCACTAGGTAGGTTTTGTTCAAAAATCTTAAATCATCTAGGAGTGAGCACTAGCCTTCCAAGTTTATTGAACTCCAATTGTTGTCAGGCACGTCTTCCCCATGATGAGGGATAATGGGATTATGGAGTCTAACAATATGGAGAGAAATAGTTTATCTAGACCTATGTAAGCTATGCTGAGAATGTCATCCTATTGCAATCCATATTGTAAAAAATCTGGTCAAAGCCATTCTCTGATTATTCATCCTTAAGTTATTTCCATTTTCGTTGAAAAGAGCTTTACTTCTTTAAAAAGGATTTCCTAATAAATCTGCAGAAATACGATATTTGCAGCAATGCTTTCTCCGACATATTTTGTGTAGCCAAACTTTGCACAGCTTGGAGGGTAGAGTTCATTTAAAAAAAAAATCAGCAGAAAAGCTTTTGTGGAGTGAGCTCCCTCAACATTGGTTAACTCAATATTATTGCTATATGTGATAATGTGGTAGCTTTGTTGAGTACACAAAAGCAAATTTGCACTAGACTTATTCTGACATTGCTTGATATACTGAAAGGCTATTCAAATATATTTCAAAGATAAGAGAACACAACTACTGAGAGAGGGCTAAATCTAAGTGCCATTTAAACAATTCCTTTCAATTTGAGTCGAAATCGTATATGTTAATGGGAGAATTAAGAAATGAATATTTAAGGTCCATAAGTGCAAATCAAATAAACGGTTCAAACTTAGCTCCAATTTGTTTTGTTCTATCAGGGGCTTTTCAAAATATTATTTTGAAAGGATAAGGACATTACTAAAAATTATATTGGGAAAGGCCAAACAACTTACAGATCAGTTGCAAACTTTGCCCAATTTTAATCCCAAGCACCTCAATTTTAAAGTGATCTCAACCACTTCTACTAAAGGTAAAAAATCATGTTAGACCTTATTAAAAGCTGAAAATCCAGAATGATAATTAGCGAAAGCTTGCTGGTGTAGTAAAAGAAAATAAATATTCTGCTTTCTGACAGTTTGCAATTTCTGTTTTCCAAATGCACATTTTATTCTTTTTGCTGGTTAGTTGATTATTTCTGTGCTCCATTTACTGACCAAGTACTACCCCTTTATATGGAGCCTTACTCTAAACTGACTACGTATCAGACTTTAGTATATTTAGTATATCAGACAGGGGTGTTAAACTCAAGGCCTGCGGGCCACATCTGGCCTGCAGTGTGCTTAGATTTGGCCATGGGGCCGCTCTGGAAGGACCAGCCCACAGTGCCTGCCAGCAAAAATGGAGCTCCATTTTCTTTGGCAGAGGGTTGTAGGAGGCCGTCCCAGCCGAAAAGGAGCCCGTTTTTGCTGTCAGAGCACTCGGACCACCACAGTTACCCCCAAAACGAGTGACATCAACCTGGCCACACACACACGGTCCTCCTGAGGTCAAACACAACCCTGATGCAACCCTCAATGAAATTGAGTTTGACACCCCTGCTCTAAGATCTCCAAATTCACTTTTACAGTTAGAGAATGGCAAAACTATTGGAGAAACTTAAGTTGTTAGTAATTGATTGCTGGGCACTAAAAATGCAATATTTTTAACATGTCTAGATTGCTTAATTCCTATTTCAGCAGACTCCATCTCTATCCCATTACCTTAAAAAGTGGGGAGGAAGCCCTAACATATTATTGCTCAGTAATCCTATTGAGTGTATATATACTGGGCATCTTTACAGCAAATTACTAGACTGAATGTTGCAGATAGTATTTTGGCAGAACAACAACACAGAGTCTGAAAAGATAACACTTGATCAATATTTGATACTCTAGTGTTTAGCAGAGAAGTAAATCTCCTGCTCTCAGAATGAGTTTTATATTGCCTTTATTGACTTAAAGGCATCTTTTGATTTGATCCCCAGATTTGGGGAAAATTGGCTACTTCCTCCATTAACCAGTATTAACCATGAAACAACACAGCAATGATCCACCTTAGATGTGCTGATGTACTCACGAACATCCTCCTGTCTCTGATGCATGTTCAAAAGTGGTGAAATGAAGATGCATTCTATCCTTTCCAATTCCCGTATTAATTCCTTGGTGCAAGGTTTGCCAAAACCCAAATTTCTTCCCTTATGTTGCTCAGCAGACCTGCCTTATCCCATTTTTAATGTGAAAGATGTAGCTATCCGGTCTACATGTCATGTGGGTTTATGATGGTGTCTAAGTGCTTTCTACTGTAGGGATAAAAGTACAGGTGAAACTCAAAAAATTAGAATATCGTGCAAAAGTTCATTTATTTCAGTAATGCAACTTAAAAGGTGAAACTAATACATGAGATAAACTCATTACATGCAAAGCAAGATAGTTCAAGCCGTGATGTGTCATAATTGAGATGATTATGGCTTACAGCTCATGAAAACCCCAAATCCACAATCTCAGAAAATTAGAATATTACATGCAATCAATAAAACAAAGATTGTACATAGAACAATATCGGACCTCTGAAAAGTATAAGCATGCATATGTACTTAGTACTTGCTTTGGGCACCTTTTGCAGCAATTACTGCCCCAATGCGGCATGGCATGGAAGCTATCAGCTTGTGGCACTGCTGAGGTGCTTTGGAAGACCAGGATGCTTCAATAGCGGCCTTCAGCTCTTCTGCATTGTTCGATCTCATGTCTCTCATCTTTCTCTTGGCAATGCCCCATAGATTCTCTATGGGGTTCATGTCAGGCGAGTTTGCTGGCCAATCAAGCACAGTAATCCCACGGTAATTGCACCAGGTTTTGGTGCTTTTGGCAGTGTGGGCAGGTGTCAAGTCCTGCTGGAAAATGAAGTCAGCATCCCCTTAAAGCTTGTCTGCGGAATGAAGCATGAAGTGCTCCAAAATCTCCTGGTAGATGGCTGCATTGACCCTGGACTTAATGAAGCACAGTGGACCAACACAGCAGATAACATGGCTCCCCAAATCAACACAGACTATGGAAACTTCACACTGGACTTCAAGTATCTTGCAGTGTGTGCCTCTCCATTCTTCCTCAGACTCTGGGTCCTTGGTTGCCAAATGAGATGCAAATGACTTGCTCTCATCAGAAAAGAGGACTTTGGACCACTGAGCAACAGACCAGGTCTGTTTTTCTTTAGCCCTGGTGTTTGTTGTTCAGGAGCAGCTTGACAAGAGGAATACGACATTTGAAGCCCATGTCCAGGATCTGTCTATGTGTGGGGGCTCTTGATGCACTGCCTCAGTCCACTCCTTGTGAAAGTCCCCAACACTTTTGAATTTGAATGGCCTTTTTCTGACAATCCTCTCTAGGCTGCAGTCATACCTGCTGCTTGTGCACCTTTTTGTTCCACACTTTTCCCTTCCACATAACTTTCTATTAATGTGCTTTGATACAGCACTTTGGGAACATCCAACTTCTTTTGCAATTACCTTTTGAGGCTTTCCCTCTTTATGGAGGATGTCAATGATGGTTTTCTACACAACTGTCAGGTCAGCAGTTTTTCCCATGATTGTGTTTCCTACTGAACCAGACTGAGAGACCATTTAAAGGCTCAGGAACCCTTTGCAGGTGTTATGGCTTAATTAGCTGATTAGAATGGGATACATTGAGCCTAGAATATTGCACCTTTTCACAATATTCTAATTTTCTGAGATTGTGGATTTGGGGTTTTCATGAGCTGTAAGCCATAATCATCTCAGTTATGACAAATCATGGCTTGAACTATCTTGCTTTGCATGTAATGAGTCTATCTCATATATTAGTTTCACCTTTTAAGTTGCATTACTGAAATAAATGAACTTTTGCATGATATTCTAATTTTTCAAGTTTTACCTGTAATTATTAATAATAGAAAAACTCAAATTGTTCGTAATGTCCAAAAAAAAAAAATGCTATGGGCAATCATTCCTAGAAAAATTATATCTGCCTTGCCCTGATCCAAAATATTCAAATATGTAGGCGTCTGTTTTCAAGTTTTGACTGTATAGAGCAAACCATTAAGGTCTGTGTCTACCCAGATAATTTTTTTTCTTGTGTTATGGAAACCCTAATGCTAATAACTACTTTTGGGCTGCAATGAAATTGTATAAAGCAAAATTTCTTTTGGTACATGGTACCCAGATCAACAATTTCTGACATTTTACCCTTCTTAAAGGTGTTCCCTCTAAATATTTAAAGGGCCTTACTGCAATTTCCCCAGCATGTCCCTAATTTCTATATGAGGTTGAAACTCTGCTTAATTTCAGTAGAGGCTCATATGGGGCTTTGCTGCTTGGAATTTGGTTCAAAATGAGAGCTCCCTGGGCCCCTTGCCCTCAAAAGACAATTCCACATCACTATGGAGGACAAGGGATGCGTTGGCCCAGTGACTAAGGCGCTGAGCTTGTCGATCAGAAAGGTCAGCAGTACAGCGGTTTGAATCCCTAGCGCCGTGTAATTGATGAGCTCCCGTTACTTGTCCCAGCTTCTGCCAACCTAGCAGTTCAAAAGCATAAAAAATGCAAGTAGAAAAATAGTGACCACTTTGGTGGGAAGGTAACAGCGTTCCGTGCACCTTCGGTGTTTAGTCATGCCAGCCACATGACCATGGAGAAGTCTTTGGACAGTGCTGGCTCTTTGACTTTGTAACAGAGATGAACACCGCCCCCTAGAGCTGGAAACGACCAGCACATATGTGCGAGTGGAACCTTTACTTTATGGAGGACAAGTATTAATGGAAGACCTAAAACATTTCAACCAATTTGCCCATTTTCTTCTACTGATTTCCAGAAAGCTTTTTCTGAAGTTAGAAAGTTTTTAATATAGATCTGTAGAAAAAAAAAGTTCTATTGTTTAGATAAGATTTGTTTGGAAGTCTGCTAACATTTCAACCAATTTATACATTAGCCCTTAATTTGGCTAGATTTTATATTTTGAAATCATCACTGCCAGAAGAGAGATTTAATATTATTTTATTAGAACTTCTTTTCACTTATCTAATTGGAAGAACACAATCTGTCATACATGTACTTCTTTGCTTGGCTAGACTATTTCAATACACTCTACATGGGGCTAACCTTGAAAGCTACCTAGAAATTGTAACTGATCCAGAATGTAGTAGGTTTCTTTTGGTTTGTCCATGTCACATCACTGTTGGATAAGTTGCACTGGCTCCCATTTACTTTTCAGATATAATCCTGGAAAGTTATCACCTTTAAAGCCCTACATATCAAAGGGCCCTGCTATTTGTAGGACTGCTTCTCCATGAGGGTATCTGCCCATTCTACAGATCAGATTGAGTGGGCATACTCCCAGTTCCCTCCCTGAAATATTGTGATCTAGTGGGTTGCAGCGAGCATACCTTTTCTGTGCTGATCCTGACCTTGGTGAACATCATTCACCAGCAATCCATTAGGATCACATCTATTTAGCTGTCCAGAAGGCCATAAAGACCACAGCGCTTCCCTGAAGCACTGGTCTAAAAAGATGGGAGCCTCTAAGGATGATTTTGGCATCGGATTCTCTCCCTCTCTTTCTCTCCCTCTCCCTCCCTCTCTCCCTCTTATATAGCCTCACAAAAAGTGACTGTGCAGCTTACAAGCAAATTCCTGTAAATCTAATTAGCAGTACTTAAAGAGAGGGTCAAATTCAGCTCAAATTATTGTCTTTGCATTTAACTTTGCATATATTTCATATTTATTTAATTTTTGGAATTCTTTATTTGTGATATTTTTCTTCTTCTCTATCTCTTTTTCTGTTTTGTCTTTAAAAAAAACTGTTTTGTTCAGCCTGGATATTTAATTTTAATGGTTTAAAAAGGGAGTTTCTCCTAAATTTATTTCATATGCAGGAGCTAACAATTACCCTTTTACTTTTTATGTTTTTTTTTACTAGATGATGTTAAATCATGCTATTATAGCTCTAGGCACATAATATCAAAGTGTCTTTCTTTTAATGTTTCAGACAGCAGCTGAGTTAAAGGAAAGGTTCCTTCAAAGAATTATTTGGAATAGACTAATAGGGGTTGTATCTGGAAATGCTGGTAGTAACTAACCATTCCAACCATTGCTGGCAAAGTCCTCTCCAACCTACAATTTTATTTGGTTTTTATAGTGTTTTTATTTTAATTGTAAGCCCCTCAAAGTCATATATTTGAGAAGGGTGGCTATATAAATTTAAATAATAAATCTTATCAGAACACATTATTTTAAAATCTGCAACTGGATGCAGATTTTGATAGTGCTTCATATGGAGACTGCTTTGAGTTATATATCCACCTTCCAAAGGAGCATAAGATTGCTGACTCAAACAGATGAATAGTGTGGCTGGTATACAGGAGTGCTGATATAAAGAAGAACTATTACTTTTGCTGGATCTCTTTGATTCCAATAATAATATTAGTGCCATACGATTCTGTTCGAAGTCATCTTTTGAGAACAGTTTACAGGAGTTTTCTGGGATTGGAGATACAGATTTTATCTGAGAGGTTCATATCGAAGATTTGTGTCAAACATCCTGCAGAGCTGTAGTTGACAGTCGGTCAATACCAATGTAGATGAACAATGTAGATCTGTCCATAAATGAGGGAACATTCCTAAAATATTGTTGAAGAATAAATACATGATTTCTTGATGACTGGTTTCTACTTATTTTGGAGCTCTGCCCTTCCTACATTTAAAAAATATATCTGTATGAAAATATTGGGAGAAGTCTCTCAGGATTGGGTCTCATTATCATATTTATAATAACTAGCTTTATCTTTTATTTTCAATTAATACCATACTACAGTAAAGAGGCTGTGATATAGGGTCCAACAGGAACAAAGTTGCTAGGTTTGCTTGTTATTTCAATATATAGATTGGAAGATGTTAAAAATCACTTCATCAGTTATCAAATTATTTGTTTAAATGTATTTTATAAATAACTGCATTTCAAAAAGTCTTGAATGATCTTTTAAATGGAAGAAATGCTGCAATTAGAATGAAGACTCAAAATGGATTTTGGTTGCCATGCAGAACTAGTATCTATGAATTCTAGTTTAGTAAGTACAATTGGAAAAACACTTTAAAAGCACAGTTTCCGAAAAAACAATTACCCTTACATTTCATTTATTAGCTGTAAAGCCCTGATTCCTACCAATGTATAAATCTATAGATATGTAGTTACAGCTTCAAAGAAACATCAAGCATTTTTTCAATCCACCGGTTTTGAAAAGCGAATTCAACCCAAGTCATAGGAAAAACTGTCAAGATTCATGAAAGTTTCTCAGTTAGGTATCTGAAAAAAATAGAGGTAGTGAGATATGTCACTTCTAGTTCCATAAGGGCCATTTAAAGAGAAATTAGTAAGATACAACCTGTGCCTGGAATTCTTCAACCTGCTTTTCTTTTGATATTCACCAATTTGCATTGGTAGCTGATATCCAATTAGCTAGAAGCTAATGTGTCTGACTACCTTACCCAGGGATCCTATAAACTGTTTAAATTAAAGTTCTTTAATTTGAAATGCGATAAACATGCAGAAAGAAGCAGCTGTCTGGTTTATGTTGGTTTAGCTATTGATCAACTAACTTATATAATTATTGAGTTCTGCCAAGTCACATGTTTAAAAAAAACTTCCTTTGTGTTCCAGAATAATAATGAGCTTTAATTGTAAGAGAAACAGTTGTGGTAAATCACTCTGAACAACACATACTGTTGTACATTAATAGTTTAGAAAAATTAATTTCCTGACCCTCTGAGCCATACGTATAACTATTCCAAACAAATTTCTTTAAACTTAGAAAACTGAATGACTATGTTAAGACTGTCATCAGGAATCAAGCTCACTCAAAATATAACTTATTTGAGCTTCTACTAATAATCTTTTTTTCCTAGTTACACCTTCCACATGTTTGCAAATTTAACTGATAAATCAAACATACACACACACACACAAACATTTTGAAGCATTATCTGAATAAAGTTTTATTTCAACCCTCTTCAGCAAAGCCCCTAAAATTTGCATTTTAGGAACTCCTTTTCATTTTCACAAGGCACAAAATAAAGTTTGCTCCCAACCTCACTGGGGGAAGGGGCTATGCACGTCATATCCTGGTAGGGTCATGACCCAGGGACATCTGCACCATGTGGGGTTTGTTTACTTTGATGACATCACTGATTAAACAAACAGATAAGCCACCATCAAAGTTAGTATATGCTACTGCTAGTGGGAGCCAGAAACGCTTGCTATTCTATTGCATACTTTAGAGCAATCTACTCATAGATCCAAATATGTCTTTAGCCCACCCATGATTTGTAGATAGCATAGGAATATGACAAGAGTAATAGCAGGACCAACAGGAAAGTAGAAAGGAGGGATCAAATACCAATATTTATCTCAAATTGAAAAGCTCTTTAAGAATTTAAGCCAAAGACTTTAAGGAAATGGAAAGAGAGAGAGAGAAAAAGATGATTAATCCATTACAATTTGGCAAGCATAGAGGAGTACTTGATCACATAGAGAAACTTAATTTCAATATAAATTGGTCATTTACTCCGGGGCAGATGCTTCCTTTCCTGTAATCTGCAATCGAGGAAATGGTCAATTGCTGTTAAAATGTTCCAGAGTCCCCTAAAACAGAGGTGTCAAACTTGTGGCCTGTGGGCCAGATGTGTCACATGCTGGCTCCGCCCCCACCTGGTTCAGCGAAGGAGAAAAAAGTTCCAATACATCATGTGATGCCACTGTGATGATGCAAGTTTGACACCCCTGCCCTATAATATAGCTAATAATATCCAGTCCCTGTAAAGCAATTACTCCTGAGAACTAGATCTAAAAATAATTGCTGCGGCTTCTATGTTTTACTTTATAAATTAATTATTTTACTGCTTTTCAAAATAGTGACAAAAAAGAAATAGAAACCCCCACACATAAAAATGAAAATACATATATTGTCAAAGAAAAACACACACTGAATAAGTGCTTTTTAAAGAAAAATGAACAGAGGAACAAGAATGAAACAGAAGGAAGGAACAACATGAAGCAGAAACAAAGGAAAGAGAAAAAATAGGTCATTTTAAATAATTGGAATTCTCAGAGGTGAAATGCGACCGGTTCTGCCCAGTTCTGGAGAGCCGGTAGCCGCAATGAGCAGCAGAGAGAGAACCGTTTCTCTCTGCCACCCACCCAATCTCCTATATTCACTTTTATGGCCAGAATTCGAAGCGCAGCTGCTTTGCGTGGCGCAGAATAGCGCCGCGCAGCAGCTGCTGCAGCAACCGGCATTGTGCAGCCTTGCAAGAGGAACTCTGCACCTGCGCAAATGTCTCTGCGCCTGCGCAAATGTCTCTGCGCCTGCGCAAATGCCTCTGCGCCTGCGGAAAGTGCGTGTTTGGTGCCCGTGTGCATACAAAGTGTGTGCATGCGCACAAACCGCATCCACCAAGCCACGCCCACCGAACCGGTGGCAACTTTATTTGTATTCCATCTCTGGCAATTCTGTATATAGTTGTCTAATATAATTATTATTCATTATATGTTTCCAATACATTTATATAACTATCATTTTAGCCTACTATATTTTGTATAAATGAAGTCCCATATTTCATTATATTTGTCCAAACAAAGTCTATGTCTATAAGCAATCTGCTCATAAATGGCAGATCAATCAGGTCCTCAATCCATTGATGCCTCTGCGCCATTTATATCTTTCCAGTGCTGCTTTATCAGCCTTTTGGCCATAATATAGGCATGGAAAATGTATTTATATTTTCTGTTTGTTGAATTCCACATACCAGGTATGTCATTCAAAAAAATATTATTGTCTGATAATACTAGCGTTTGTCACACAATTATGATTTAGGGGTACTCTATATATGCGTGTTGCAATTTGAGGCCTATTGACATGCCTACTATAGAAGTTAAAACACTCAACCATTGTCTACCAATATGGGGACCTTCCATTCTTTATTACATGTCTTAGGATCTGCATATCAAGTTGATCTTTTTGATTACAAATATCTATAGAAATGAATTGTAGTTTTTATTTAGTTTTAAAGAATTGAACAAGTTGTTTCAGATGTGCAAAAGCTGAAAATGCTGCTGATCCAAGCAACATTGTTAACTGTAAATATTGCCATTGGATTACATCTGATAGTCGATATTTGTCTATTACTGAGAATATAATAAAAAGTAATCTTCATCATCTATCAGTCCATATCCCTTTTTCCATCCAATTTTTCCACAATACATGTAATCCTCGACTTACAACAGTTCATTTAGTGGCCATTCAAAGTTACAGCAGCACAAAGTGACTTATTACCATTTTTCACACTTATGACTGTTGCAACATCCCCGTGGCCACATAATCAAAATTTGGATACTTGACAACTGTATTTATGATGGCTGCAGTATCCCAGGACCAGCTTTTGCAATCTTCTGAGAAGCAAAGTTAATGGGGAAGCCAGATTCAATTAACAACCGTGTTACTAACTTAACTGCAATGATTCATTCAATTCAATTCAGAATACAGCTGGGAGGGACTTCTAATCCAACCCTCTGCTCAAGCAGGAGACCCTATACCAGTGGTGGCTAACCTTTTGGGGCTCCTGTGCCAAAAATTGTGCATGCACTTGCACTCACGTGCCAGCACCCAGAAGGCAATGCACACGCCCCCACACACACTCTGCACATGCGCACACAATCCCCCCGGCCGCCTCATTACCTGCACTGCACCTCCCAACAGATTTTCGGCTGGTTTGAGGCCCTTTTTGGCCTTCCAGAGGCTTGAGGGAAGCCTCTGCAGGCTTTGCAGGATGAAAAATAGGCCCGTTTCGTCACTTCCTGTATTTCCGGTAATACCAGAACTGACAAAACAGGCCTATTTTTCAGCCTGCAGAAGCCTGCAGAGGCTTCCCTCAAGCCTCTGGCAGGCCAAAAAAGGCCTCAAATTGGCCAAAAATCAGCCAGTATATGCGCAGTGCAGGTTGGTTTGCCTGGGGCTCGCGTGCCCACACAAATGGCTCTGCATGCCATCTATGGCACGCATGACATAGGTTCACCATCACAGCCCTATACCATTTCAGACAAGTAGCTGTTCACTCTCTTCTTAAAAAATCTCCAGTGATGAAGCACCTACATTCAGCACCTGAATGTAAATTAATCTGGAAATAATATTTGTTCACCTTGGCTCCTTTTTTTTCTTAATATAGTTTTTTTTAAACTGTGTAGAAAGTCAACCTATGTACAGTGGAGTTGAGATTGCTATCATCAATCAAACAAGATGATAATTTGGTGATTTTGGAGAAGTCACAACCCAAGTAAAGCCACTACTGAATTGCATTACTGAGTTGCTCAGAGGTGGAGTCCTGCATGTTACTGGGGTTTGAAGAAGACTGTGATACAGTTTTATAACATTTCTCTTTTTAATTGATGGTATCAGATTCTTTGTTATAGATCCATTTTGTCTTCATCCTGTGCCTCAGTAATTCTCATACATACAGTAGAATTGTAATAAAAGAGAGAAGTACAATCATTTTTTTCAACAATTCTTAATGTACGAATTCCAATAATTCAATATGTAAATTCCTGCATCTAAATACAACACAGGAAATTGGGTGGGGGGATATTCTGTAGGGAAATACAGTAGCATATTTGCTTAAACTGAATTTCATAGATTTAAGTGAGGAACACGAGACCTTATTGCTGATGCATGCTTGGTAATTAAGAAAATGAAACACCAAGTATTACCAACAAGAAGTCAGTACAAGTAGTCTTCAATTTACAACAAATATTCATTGCTAAGCAAGACAGTTGTTAAGTGAGTTGTGCCCCATTTTATGATTTCTTTTGCTACAGTTGTTAACTAAATCACTGCAGTTGTTAAGTGACTCATACAGTTGCTAATGGTTTAACTCAGAGGTGGAATTCAGCAGATCAGTTCAGATCTGATCAGTTCTGGAGAACCAGTAGAGGAAATTTTGAGTAGCTCAGAAAACCGGCAAATACCACGCTCACCAAGCCATGCCCACAGAACCAGTAGTAAAAAGTTTTTTGAATCCCACCACTTTAACTCATTGACTTTGCTTGTCGGAAGCCAGCTGGGAAAGTTACAAATGGTGATCACATGACCCCGGCACATTGCAATTGTCATAAATATATGATACCAAAATATAGTAATTCTATTATAATGGAAGAGGAAGCAAAATTATAATTCCTATAGCATGATGTTGTCTGTATTTCTGTTGTAACCTAAGATATGCCTAAAATGTCAGGAAGGGAGGGAAGGAGGAAAGGAAGGAAGGACTAACAGTAGTTTACAGCAGTAGTTTACAGACTGTCTTGGAAAGGCCTAATACTTAGGGGCAATTGGAAAAGTCACAAAGAAAGTGAAAATATGATCCCAGCTGTTGCCTTCGTTATTCTTATAATACCTAGGCTACAGAGAGGAATTAGAACTTGTAGAAGAGTGAAATTTGCTCTACTGACAGCTTGGAGCAAACTGTTTAACTTCTCTTTTCACCTGCACATCAATTCTGAGAGATCCGAATAAAGTGGATCTGTGCAAAGAACTTACTTCCATTTAAGCACCATATTTATTTATTATTTTATTTTATTTTGTCAAGCGATTATAAGGTAACAGGTATAAGTATGAACATAGTTATGAATACATGAAATGGATACATATAAGAAAAAAAAACAATAGCATAGCGGTGGTAGGCACGTTGGTGCGCTTATGCACACCCCCTAAAATATTATATAATATATAAAATAACAGGAGTGACTTCTTAATTTGAGAAATAGTGATCAGAAACATTATTTTACCACTTAGATTTCAAGAGATGGAGTCTGTATACTTTAGAGTCTAGTGTTTTAAAATGGTACGATGTGAAACATAGGTCACCCCTGACTTAACAACAATTCATTTAGTGACAATTTGAAGTTACAATGGCATTGCAAATAGTCACTAACAATCACAGTCTCCCCACAATCACATGATAAAATTAGGGTGCTTGGCAACCAACATGTATTTATGACAATTGCAGCTTCCTGAGGGTCACCATTGTGATCTTCCCATGCGGCTTCTGACAAGCAAGCCAATGGGAAGAGCTAGATTTTCTTAACATCCACATGATTTACTCAACAACTGAAGTGATTCACATAGCAACCATGGCAAAAAAAGGTCATAAACGTGGACATGACTCACTTAAGAATCACCTTGCTTAGCAACAGAAATTCTGGTCCCAAATGTGGTCATAAGTTGAGGACTACCTGTACATTTATTTTACTTTTTAAAAACAAGGTGACAAACCTGTCAACTAGATCTGACCACTTAAGGAAGGTTCCAGATAATGGCTCACTTAGAAAATTGGGAGCCAGGAGTATCCAGCTATGAGGATTCCAATTGGAATTCCATTTGAGGGGCCCATGCTTTTCTTTGCTCAGCTAAATAGTTTCTCCAAAAGAAACTGAGCAAAGAAGAGCAATAGATATTTTCATTCCAATGGAACAAAAATGAGAATTGACACTGTATTACTTCTTGCTAAGGTAATGAAGAAGTTAGCTTGAACATTGATGTATTCCTACTCTTTAAACTGGGGATAGATTGCTTGGATGGCTATTATTATTATTATTTATTTGTCAATTGCTTACAAGATAATAGGTATAAGTAAAACATATTTATGAATACATGGATACATATAAGAAAAATAAAAGAAACAATAGGACAGGGACGGTAGGCATGCTGGTGCGCTTATGCATGCCCCCTACAGACCTCTTAGGAAAGGGGTGAGGTCAATAGTAGACAGTCTAAGGTTAAAGTTTTGGGGTTTGGGGAAGAAACCACAGAGTCAGGTAGAGTATTCCTATTACTATTCAGTAATATTCATTCATATTCATAATAATATAATAATAATATTCATAATAATCATAAGTAATAGAGTACTCCTATTACTATTCAGGTACTCTCTTTTCCTGCATCTTCTATCTCCCTCATCTATCTTTATTTACTGCATTATCCTTCCATTTACATATTATTTTCTCTCTCACACATCACCATGAAGTAAAAAAAAACATATACATCCTGTAGATAGTTAGAAAGCTAGCTAGATAGATGAGAGAGAGAGAGAGAGAGACAGACAGACAGACAGACAGACAGATACTGGACAGAGATATTAGATACAAGAGAGAGGGAGGGAGGGAGGGAGGGAGAGAAAAAGAGAGGGAGAGGGAGCAAGAGCTATTAGAAATATTTGTCCTATAGGAGAATTCTAAAGCTCTTCTAACTCCAGGAGATTATTTTAACATAGATTAGATGTTTTATCTTTGATCACTCCTTGTATAAGGAAGAGGGATTTGCCTTGAAAGACAGGAAGAAGAACTGCTACCTAGGCATCATTCTGATAAACCATGCCAGGAAAGGAATGTGGGCAAATATCTCAGACAAGCCCTCCCTAGCTGGCATTAAGATAAAGAGAGTGGGAGTAAGAAGCACATTCAGACTTGACAGTTTCTGTTACTATAGCTTCATAATAAAACTAATACGGACCTATATTGTATTGATTCCCAGGTGTTTGTGTTGAAAGGCTGACAATCATTCACACATGAAATCTCCTGGTCAATTCAGCAATCACAAAACAAATGATTTAGAAATAACTTTTGTGGAATGCTCCCATGAATTTTGTGGAAATCTGTAGATTTTGTGAGGCTTTTCCACATCAAGCAGGTTTTCACCTCACTTCACCATTCTATTGGATCAGTTGGCTTTAAATGAGGAAAAGTTCCACACAAACAGGAAAAATATATTGCAAGTTAGACACACATACTCTCACATACAGAGACATACAAACTCTACACTATTAATGGAAATGAGTGCCTGAAACATTCAACTGACATTTCCATATGGCCAGCTTTCAAAATCTCACAGACTTATGGATGGCAAAAAAACAATGCCAAACAAATATCTATGTATCTATTAACAATGTTATTGCTGCTGGACAATGTAGCAGATGTAAAGTGTTAATTTGTTAAGACAGTAATATGGCTTGCAGTTTTATACATTCTTTCCAACTAGTAGCTAATGCTGAGCCTTTCAAATTAAATTAAACACAGCTCTTAATAGTAAAATAGTCAGTGGTTCCTCAATGTATAATGAGGAAAATTCTCAAGCTTTCAAAATACCTATAAAGATGAAATATATTTTGCATTATATTTTAAAAGAGTTTTTCAAACAAGAGTGTATTTATTCCAAACACGCTGCCAAAGAAACTATTCTGAAAAATCCCAGATTCTTGGCTGTAATGGAAGAACATGGTAAATTGATGTTTACAACAGACGTAGCCTCTGTAGAATTAAATTCATCCTAATATGTCAGAATTAAGAATCACCTAACAAGAATATGACTGACTCATATTCTTTAAGATGTACTCATAACTTGTGGACCAAACACTTTTTCTAGTCTAGGACTGTCCCCGACCTATTGACCTTCCGGCGCGCACTAAAAACCCACCTATTCCATCTAGCCGGTCTGGCCTAGAGTTATGTGTAATGGTTTTAAATTTGGTTTTAAATGGTTTTAATTCCCTACTATTTTAATTCTTAATGGCCAATCTATTTATTTATTTATTTATTTATTTATTTATTTTTCGTATTTCTATACCGCTCCCTCTCCCAAAAGGGACTCGGGGCGGTGTACAGCCTAATAAATACATAAAAATACAAAGTTAAATAGAATTTAAAACCAGATTAAATACAAATGTGGCTGCATCCTGTCCAACTATAATTCATTTAAAACCGGGATAGATAAAGTTTAAAAATAAGATTAAAATTTAAAACCCCCATTAACTTAAAACCCCATAGACCCTTACTGGGCCAGGCCAGCCTGTTTAAAAAATAGGGTCTTAACTGCGCGCCGGAAGGTCAGGATATCTGTCATGGCTCGTATCTCCGGGGGGAGATCATTCCATAGGGAGGGGGCTCCCACAGAGAAAGCACGCACCCTGGGGACCGCCAGCCGCCAGCGATCAGGTGGCGGTACCCCAAGTAGGGCGACCCTGTGAGAGCGTACTGGGCGGCGGGAGGTTGTTGGTGGCAGCAGGCGGTCCCGTAAGTACCCAGGTCCCGAGCCATGGAGCACTTTAAATACCATCAGTACCAACTTGAATCGAATTCGGAAGGCCACAGGAAGCCAGTGCAGCCTGCGGAGAAGTTGTGTTACGTGTGCGCCCCAAGGGGCGCCCACGATCACCCGCGCGGCTGCATTCTGAACTAACTGCAACCTCCGGAGACTCTTCAAAGGGAGCCCCATGTAGAGAGCATTGCAATAATCCAAGCGGGAGATAACGAGGGTGGAAGTGACTGTGCGAAGTGCGCCCAGATCCAGAAAGGGCCGCAACTGGTAGATCAGACGAATCTGATAATTCTTTAATTCTTTTAATGTATTTTAAATTATTGTATATGTATTTGTGTTTTTTATTTGGCTGTGCACCGCTCCGAATCCCTAGGGAGAGGGGGCGGTATACAAATGTGAATAAATAAATAAATAGTATGGAAAATGTAAGTGAAGGATAAGAGCAGTGGTGGGATTCTACCAGTTTGTACCTATTTGCTAGAACCAGTTGTTAACATTCTAAGCAGTTCGGAGAACCGATTGTTAGAAGAAATTACTGGCCTAATCCTGTAAGGAAGGCAGGAAGGAAACATTCTGGTGTTGCTTACAGAAACTGCCTCTCCATTAACCCTTATTACATACTTGGCAGGACTAGACTTCCTGTCTCAGGAATGTCTCTAAAGTTTTTTTCCCCTACTTTGCTAGTACTTTGCTTATGTGGAGTGACCATTCAAAGTTACAATGGCACTGGAAAAAGTGACTTATGACCATTTTTCACACTTATGACTGTTGCGGCATCCCCACAATTACGAGAAGCCAGGCGAGGAGATGCGTGCCTCGATGTGAGTGATATTTAGTTGGCCACACCCAGCCAATAACATGACCACCAAGCCATGTCCACCCAGTCACATTACCACCTAAGCCACACCCACCACCTAAGCCACGCCCATAGAACCAGTTGTTAAAAATTTGAATCCCACCCCTGGATAAGAGGGGGAGCAATGTAGATACTTTCCTATGCTCTATATTTTTATTATTCTTTTGTTCAAAGTGAACATTTATGTATCTTCCAGTAGTTATGTCACCTCAATTTACTAGATGGATTAAATGTGTGGATGGATTAAATGTATGTGACTATATTTCTTCCCTCTCTTTCACTTTGCTTGATACAAATTTTGGAGAACTTAAAACTTGCTGTCAAGGTTCCAACTAACGAACTCAAATTCAAGCAAATCAGAGTTATTGCATCTAATTTACATTCTTGTGTTGGATTAATAAAGCAGGATCCTAATACAGATTTCAAATTTCTCCTCTTTATATTTCCTTTCTATATTTTCCTTTATTTGCTGCCCAATGCATTTGGAATGTTGACTCTTGGAAACTTTTCCTCAACATCACTTGTTACAGCTGATGATAAGTGCTCAGTGAATAGAGGGGAAAGCACATGACATAATCACATTAATGCAATGTAATGCTTCAACAAAGTGCTTCTTTGCTTATAAAGAGTGAAGCAAAACTTCATTTCAATTACATTGCTTTATTTCCTATATTTTGGCTGCTTCTTTGGCTAGGTTACTGTAATACATCCTACTCAGAGTACTTACAATAAGGTAGTCCTCAAATTATGACCACTTGTTCATTCAAAATTATGATGTCACTGAACAACAGGACTTTTGACCTGTGGCCAAAGTCCTAACTGTTGCAGAACTCCAGTCACATGACCTCTAAGGATCTTTGATTGAGTAAAACATTAAGATTTCTAAAACTGCAACTTGGATACTATAGAGGAGTTGGGAGATGACCTCACTTAAAAAGACCTTATGAGCTGTAGGGATAGAGTGGATTCCTTTTGAGTGGAAAAATCTCAGGGTGACTGAGCAACTACACTGTGCAACACTCACCATGAAAATGAAAAAGTTTCTCTATAGTTACAATCAGCCAGGCCAGGAGTAGCACTCCAAAGTATTTATAACCATGTATCTGGTTAATAGCAATCTGGTTCATTTGCTAAATATCAGGTTCATGGAAAAACTAGAATTTTAGTTTTCTGATAATTTATTAGTTGTTATTCCTGTAAACCAGTGATATTAAACTCGCATCATCATGGCGTCATCATATGATGTAATGGGACTTTTTTCCCTTTGCTAAACTGGGCATGGGTGTGGTCAGCGCATGACAGATCCAGCCCACAGGCCGCAAGTTTGACAGCCCTGCTCTAAACAGAAAGAAGTGAAAGTTATGAATGCCATTCTCATCCCCACGTGGGACACTTATTCTACTTGAGGAGACTAACAAAATTTCTGTCACCATTTCTGGTTAAAAGCCATTTTGATGTGTTATTCAGACTTACTGACAAAGCCAATCAATTGGTTTAGTGGGGTTTTGACCATCATTTATTATGACACCTTATAAGGCTTTTTGCCAGATTATAGTCTCTGGCAGCAACTATTAGCAAAGTCACATCATACGGCATTTAAATGGGTTCGTACTAATATTTGAACGCTACAATATGTCATTGCTAACAATGCTTGGCCTAGTTAAAAGGTACCAATGTTCTAATCTATATCGACATTCATTTATCATTTATTAATCATTATGATATTCCAATAACCTGAATTTCTTTGCTTTTAAGCTGACATTTTTGGGAAATGTTTCTGCTGAAAATACTAAGTGGGAAATATAGATCACCATCATTGCACCCTGATTTGGCAGTCTTAGGCAATTGTGGAATCCTAACTATGTGTTGAGTTATACATTGTTTATATCAAAAAATGAATATAGTTAATGACAAGCCAAGCACAGTTACATCACAACCATCAAGTTCAACGTTCAAACAACAATTTGCATGAATGCTAAACTGAACATTGTTCCATTATCATCTGAAGGATTTTCCAGGCATCTAATTGTCATCTGATTCTGTTCTGTGATCACTTGACAATGCAACTGGTAAAATCTGTGCCTTATTTGTTGAATAAATTATATGAAGATAGTTTTTCACAAGCACAGGACTATAACTTGCTTCATCATCATGTTAGCCAGCTTGAGAGCTAAAACCATATAGGGGACATGAAATATATTGTCTTCACCTGATCTGGCTTCCATCATATCAGAAAGTTACATAGATAGATTAACAGAGTTGGAAGGTACCTAGCAGGACATCTAGTCCAATCCCGCACCCAAGCAATAGACCCTACACCATCCCTGACAAATGGCAATCCAATCTCCCCTTGAAAGCCTCAGGGATGAAGCTCTCGCAACTTCTGAAGGCAAGCTGTTCCACTGGTTGATTGTTCTCACTATCAGAAAAATTATCCTTATTTCTAGGTTGAATCTCAACTTGATCTGTTTTCATCCATTATTCCTTGTCTGGCCTTCAGGTACCTTGGAAAATAGCCTGACCCTTTCCTCTTTGTGGCAGTCCCTCAAATATTGGAAGACTGCTATCATGTCTCCCTGGTCCTTCTCTTCACTAGATTAGCCATGCTCAGTTCCTGTAACCATTCTTCATATGTTTTAGTGTCCAGTCCTGTACTTTTTTAGTCTCCTCTGTACTTTTTCTAGAGTCTCAACATCTTTTTTATAATGTGGTGATCAAAACTGGATGCAGTACTCTAGGTGTGGTTTTACTAAGGCTTTATAGAGTGACATTAGTACCTCACTTCAGTGGTGGGATTCAAATTTTTTTACTACCGGTTCTGTGGGCATGGCTTGGTGGGTGTGGCTTGGTGGGCGTGGCAGGGGAAGATTACTGTAAAATCTCCCTCCCCACTAACCTGCTTTCCAGCTCCGTTCTTCTGTGCAGGGCAACAAAAGAAGACCCAGCCGATCAGCTGGGACTCGGGAGTCAGACAATAGATGGGGGCAGGGCCAATCAGAGGTGGTATTTGCCGGTTCTCTGAACTACTTCAAATTTCCACTACTGGTTCTCCAGAACTGGTCAGAACCTGCTGAATACCACCTCTGCCTCATTTGATCTTGATTGTATCCCTCTGTTAATGCAATTTAGGATTGCATTAGCTTTTTTGGCTGCTGCTGAACACTGCTGGCTCATATTTAGCTGGTTGTCCACTAAGACTCCAAGATCCCTCTCACAGTTACCGCTATTAAACCTGGTTTTACCCAGTCTATATGTGTGCTTTTGGTTTTTCTTGCCTAAGTGTAGGACTTTACTTTTCTCTACACTGAATTTCAGTTACATCTGTTCTTCAGATAGAACTCATATAAAATGATATGGGTTTTCTACGTAACATGCCTGAGCTATTTAGTTGGTTTCTTCTTTTATTAGGTAATCTATAAACAATCCTTTTCTTCCATCTTCCCACTTTATTGCTTTGCAAGAAGAAAGGAAGCAACAGTCATTTAGTGATCCCGAAAATCACTGCTAATCCTTTCTAATGAAAGTATGGATGTAAGAAATAAGGAGCATCATTTAGTTACAGTGGGTGTTTATTTTTTATATATGGAAAGTATTTAAAAAAGCATTTAACAATAAAATGATAAAGTGTGATCCAGCTATTATAACTACAAATGGATACATTTAATGATCCAGCTCACGGACTGTTTTGGTTGAACGACAACTGAGAATTTGGAGTTTGCCCGAGAGACAAAACCTGCCTTAATTTTTATACTGAAATTAAGCTTGGTGCATATTTCATTCCTTCTAGTGGAGCTTGCACAAAAGAATTTTCTGGCAACGTGTTGCTTGCATGAGTTTAGGCACAAATCAAATGAAAACCCCCAGCATGATAAATTATTGCAAGGAAAATATTTCAAGGATAAAAGGTGACATTTTGTTTGTCTCTATCTGAACACATGGACTCTTTGTTTTTGCTGTGGCCTTGTCATCTGTTAGGGAAAAAAAAGAAACGATAAAAGAAAAGAAAATATCCGTTTTCAGGGAGTTCTGTGTGAATACCGTCAGGGTTTAGAACGGAAGGAAACAACTTTTCTAATTCCACAAACATTTCTTTCTCTTGGTTTGCAGAATAAAGTTGTAGAAGATAGTATGTAGAAGTTGGATTGTCACCAGCCTGTTTACTGATGTAGATGATTTTGAGAGGATACACATTTTTCTCAGGCTTATGCTAAGAAAGCAAACAATAAGTAATATATTAAAAATGAAGAGCTCTTCCTGCAAATTAAGTTCGTATGACATTTTTGGTGGAGAGAAAAGAGGAAAAGGTCACAATACATACAGCATTAAAGATGCAAAGTGGACAAGGGCACAGCCGTTTGTTTTCCAGCCAATACGAGTGGTAGCCTTCCCACCTGTGTGTGAAAACGTTGATTAGCATTGCATTTGTTTACAATTGGTTGGTATTTCTTCTCCTAGGAAGAAGTAAGACCATTTGATACTGAATATGGACTAGCATTGCTCTGTCTTAACATCCACATATGCATTTGGGTTAATTTGGGTATATAATCAACTTGGGCTGAGCAAGAATTTAATCCCAACCTTTAAAGGAATGGGATGTGGCATAAATTGTAGTGAATTAATAGATCAAATAACTGTGTTTTCTAAGTGTTGTCTGAAAGGAACAAAAATCTTAAAAGCAGATACTATGTATTGCTTTACAAATGAGACTTAAATGTTAACATTGGGTAGAATGTATATTCAGAGTAAAAATATGTTTTGCTTTACTGCATAAAAAGCATTTACAGTTAACATCATACCAAAAGACAATTATACCATGATAAAAGTTCTTCTATTTCTACCTTTTGCCATTAGAAGTCCTACTTGGAGATCTATATAGAAATGTGAACTGATCAATTTCAATTTTCTTCTTCTTAACAAATACACTTTAATTGTAACTCCTAATTTTTTTCAATTATATAACATTCTATTTATATATGCAGGTTAATTTTAATACAGAGCAGAGATGTTTATATTTTCAGTTCTATTGATCTTTTCCTTTTTGGTCACTGTCATTGCATATGATTTAAAGGAAGGGATATATGTGTGTGTGAGAGAGAATAAGTCTAGATCAGGTTCCTGTGAGATTTTACCTACCTGTGAGTACCCATACATATTGATCTTAATGAGCTCCAGCCTGGCTACTCACTTTAGGAAGTTAAGGGGAGTCAGCCTATTCAGTGCTTGAATGGGAAACATTTAAGGAATGCCAGGTCTGTCAGCTAGGCTGGGAAATCAGAACATTTCCCAGCAGAAGGAAATAGTAAACTACTTCCATATTACTGCCATGTGTTCATGAAATCATTAGAATACTCTACGGTGATGCTATCTTAAAGCAGTGATTCCCAACCTTTCCAACTTGGACAACTGGTTTGGTGGGGGGGGGGGCGGCGTGTGAGTGGCAAGCACATGCAAGCATGCACATTGGTGTGAGCAGGGATGGGATTCTACCAGTTCGCACCTATTCGCTAGAACCAGTTGTTAACATTCTAAGCAGTTCGGAGAACCAGTTGTTAGAAGAAATTACTGGCCTAATCCTGTAAGGAAGGCAGGAAGGAAACATTCTGGTGTTGCTTACAGAAACTGCCTCTCCATTAACTCTTATTACATTCTTGGCAGGACTAGACTTCCTGTCTCTGAAATGTCTCTGAAGTTTTTTTCTCCTCCTTTGCTGGTACTTTGCTTGTGTGTGGAGTGACCATTCAAAGTTACAATGGCACTGAAAAAGTGACATGACCATTTTTCATACTTACAACTGTTGCAGCATCCCCACAGTCATGAGAGGCCAGGCAAGGAAATGGTGCCTCGATGTGAGTGATATTGAGTTGGCCACACTCAGCCAATAACATGACCACCAAGCCATGTCCATCCAGTCATATGACCACCAAGCCACGCCCACCAACGAAGCCACGCCCACAGAACCGGTTGTTAAAAAATTGAATCCCACCTCTGGGTTTGAGTGGGTGGTGTTTGCGCTCGCAGCAATCCCTAATGCTTGCATGTGAAGTTCCACTTTTGCGAGTGGAGGGTGCTTAAGCAGAGGGCACTTGTGCTTGTGCACGAAGCTCCACTTGTCATCATTCACACAGCCCAATTTGAAACAGGCTGCGGCCCACTAGTGTCGGGGTGCAGTCCAAGAGTTAGGGTCCTCTGAATTAACTAATCATTCACCATAGTGAACCGCTGAAGAGAATTCTGATACCAATGAGTTGGGATTCTAGTGATAACAAATACATATAACTCCCTCTGTCCATCCCCTGATAGTAATCTTATACTCTATGTAAAGATATATGATTCAGATGACCAATCTTAAGAGTTACTTTAAACTGTAGACAAATTTGACAATCTTTGAATTCAGCAAGGCTCAAAGATTTAGTTTGGACATATCTAATATATTATTTTATGAATATTTGTTACTGCTCTTATTTATGCTTCATAAATTACCCTGCAGAATGTTTATATATCGTTTAAACATAAGAAGTGAGCTTCTTATGTGCTTTTCCTAAACAAAATCCTCTTGTGATCACTTACTACACTGTGCCTGTAATCATTTTCTAACTTGTTTAAATCTAATGTCTAGCTACAGGATGGGCACATTCATCATGCATCTCCTAATTTCAAAAAATCTATCTGCAAAGGGAGAGTCAAGCATAAATCTTTTATTGGCTGAAATACTGAGCATTAAAAGGGCAGTTACAGATATAACTGTATCTCTAGGTGGCACAAAGTAGCAGACGTTGAAAAGTAAGTTGCCCTTAATTCTCACATAATAACTGAGAAAATTAGGACATCCTGAAAAAAACCTTGGCAAGCACTGAACTAAATAATAAAAAAAGTTTTTCCCACCCCTGGTAAAGAGAAACTTTTACACTATTTCAGAAATCTGGAGATATGAGAAATTGCTTGAAATTCAGCTGAAAGACCCATGTAACCAGTTTAATTCAGCTGGGCTTATAGCAGGTTTCACCCTATTCCCCCATTGTGTTTTTACTCACAATTATTATAATAGCAAATAGTATTATAAAAAATTAAGAGTCATGCATATTTACTGTTTGACAAAGATACTAAGGGCTGTGCAGTGTTCATAAAAGTAAGCAAATTGCACATACAGACACAATAATTTATTTTAAGGCAATTTATTCCTAAAGGCATGGGAGAGAATAATATAAAATCTGTTAAGTGGTAACTTTTGCAAAGTCACAGATTTGTCACAATCTAATCAAAGTCCAGCATTTTCAGTCTTGATTTGCAATGTTGCTTTATTTTAGCTAGATTTTTATTCACGGTTTCATGCTTGAATCTTGAAAATACAGAACCTCAGCTCTGATTCAAGAAAATTAGCATCGGAACCTGAATATATAACAGTCAACTTCAACTCTTCCAAATTTATGATATTGATCAAATCTATTTTGGGGCTTATAAATATTATCCTCTTTGAAATGTACCTACCACTCTCAGGCAATGTGTTTCAAAGAAGCTCATATGATAGAATTAATGTTTTCAGGGCTCTCATTCATTTGGCCTTTAAAGTCCTTCTAAAGTCCTCATATTGCCAGTTGTGATGTGGTGTGATGTGATGCTTGATTCCAATGGGATGTCTATGCTAACACAGGGGAAAGGCATTCTTCCTGATTTCACTTTATGAACTTGCTTAGCTTGCTCTATGTCAAGGGGCAAAAGTTGGCTCACATCCTGTTCTTTTTGAGCCTTTAGAAACTATTGATCTCCAGTCATTTTGAAGATAATACTAATATGGATCTCCTGCAAGACAAACTGCACTTTCCCAGGAGCTCAAAACTCTGAGTAATACAAAGAAACAGAACTCTTCCATACACAGAAAATGGCCACCATCACAAATCCAGTTTCTTTGTGTCCCAGTGGTTGAGCAGATTGTTTAAAAGACATAGCAGGTTCATCCAAGACTGGGTGATGAATATTTTTGGAATTAATGTTAGCACAGACATTTCATCTAAAAGGTTATTACTTTACTGGAATTTCAGCAGCCCTCCTTTGTGTTCTGGTGGTGGTGGGGGAATCAAACTTTGAAGAAAAGAACAATGAAAAGAGATAAAAGCATGATTACTCTGTAAGGGGCTGTCTCAGTATCTACACACATTTCAACAAGGGAATATCATCAAATTCCTGATTAACCACAACTGATATTCTTCATAAGCTCTTTAATTTCTTCCAGGCACAGCAGGCCTAAGTTCATTCCTGGTTCAATTTAAACATCATGCAGCTTAGAAAAAAGGCTGACTCAGCAGTGCCCATGAATAAGATAAACAAATATGTTTCAGGAGGGCCCTGTGAAGACCCTTTCAGCTTCTCAAGCAACAGTCCAGATCTGTTTCAGTTGATGAAATTATCCCAGCCCATGCCTGCAATTACTGCTTTCAGTTATACTGTATCACCTCACATCAGAAAAGTAGAGGTCAAGCTGAGTGGAAAATATAACATGCCAGGCACTCCTACAGAGCAAATCATTTATTCTTTCACAAAGCAATCAAGGCAAATTCTGATGGGAACTTTCTGCTGAGTTAAGAGCTCCTTCAGGTTCCTGGATGCATAATCCTAGGAATGCAAGCCAGGATAAAATTAGCAACAGTGAAAAGTATATATGGCATGAAGGGATGTGTTGGGGTGCAAATTATTTTCCTTCTGGCAGGGTGAAAGACAGGGTTATCCTCCATTTCCTTGGCAACCTTCTTATCTCATTACTCTTCTCTCAGTGCTACAAAATGTAATTACATTGCGGGGAACTCTGAAAGGAAAGGACACTAACTGTAGAAAAACATTTCAGTGCCATCCCGTTGCTTAGGTTAATCAAGAATTAGGAATGCTAGTTTCTAGTCGAAATTAGATACTAAATTTTAGACTTAAAATATCTTTTCCATGTGTGTTGAGACTATAAGTCCCTACATTGCAAATTGGAATGATCTCCCTAGCTAGTAATTCTGTGGTTTGAAGTTCCAGCATGTCAAAATGGTGCCTGACTAGGGCACATTTAATATAAAACCATCACAGGCAGTTTAATAGATAGGATGTGTTTCTCTATCAGATTTTATTTCTAGACAGTTTCTTAAAGTTAAGCCAGATAGCTTTAAAATTATTTTTAATCACTAATTTAATTTAGGTTGTTAAATAATTATAATATATAATTACCATATACCTAGATTCCAAAGCAATTTAAGTCCAATCTAATTTTGTCAAGAAAACTGTTCTTCGTTTCCCATTGTATGTCCACTGAGTTTGGCTTTATCTTAATGAAAGTCCATATGAACATTTGCCATTTGAAATATGGACAAAATCCATTTTCTGGGATGGATCCTTGGTTCATATCATCCTTATTGATAGTTTTGCTTTATTGTGGGGAAAAAAGGAGTTGCCTAGTTCCAATCCTTTTTAATTGATGAATAATATTTAATTGAGCAATACTCGTTTAATTAATGAATCAATTAATAAATTAGGCCAGTCCTTCATAATCCTTAGCTCTAAAAAGGCTTTACAGAGATCAGATCAAATGTCTTTGATTTGTACCAGCAGAGAAACAGACCTAAGATCTTAAACCATTACAGTAGTGGCCTATTCTGAGTTTCTTTATCTGAGCCTTTTCTGAACCTTAATACTTTACAATATTTTCTGTTCATCACAAAACAAGCTTTAATGAGGTTTAGTGTTTTACTCCCCAGCATGTTAGAAGGAAGGTACAGTAATATTTCTTTTGTATAACTTATATATTTGTCCTTGAATGAAGCTATAAAAACAGTTGATCATAAGCTGCTGTTCTCCATTTTGAGTGGCTAAGCATTAACACTTCCCATAGACACACACACATACACACACACACAAAGATTAGTTTATATAGAGGGTTGTAGGTTTTCTACTAATGCTTCCATTGCTAGCTCTATGACATTACATTGTATTCTGATCACATTCTGCATTCTGTGTGCATCTGAAAATATTACTCTTTGTTTCCAAATCTAATTAATACTGTATATGTAATTACTTCAAGCAGCTTCAAATTTATTTAAAAGTGAATGCCACTTTTTGTTATATTTCAACACAGAATGCATGCAGATGACAATTTCCCTGCAACCAAACTGACAAGAGGAAGTAGTCCAATCTGAGTTGCAAAATCATCTATTTCAGAAGTTTGGTGACCTGAATAACTTCTTTGAGTGTAGAACATATTTTATTAACGTTAGTAGATACATTTATTCTTTATGATTTGATAGTGTCTTGCTGCATTGGACTTGCAGTTCAAAAGGATCCCTCCTCTGTGATAAACCTACTTTATCAACAACTATGTGCTTGGATCTCTGCCTACAAGCCTTTTAGTTCCAACAGTAATCTCAAAGAAGCTAAAACAACAACAGTGAATGGGAGTTCACTATCTCCACAGGTAATTCATTCAAATGTCAAACACTTCTCAGGATTAGGATGTTTCTCCTAACACTGATATGAAATCTGACTTTCCCTTAGCATGAATCCTGCATTCTGGAAAAATATCGAACAATTCCTGACTTTCTTTGTGTGAGAACTTTTCAGAAATTTAAAGCATGCTTTAATTTTTCACCTGGTCTTGTCTTTTCCAAATTAAACATGTTCCTTCAATCTGTTTTCAGAATGGCAGACCATAAGAGAAGGAAAACAGCTCATTCTTATGGACAATTGGAATGGTCCAAGTGAGAACTGGCAGTTAGAATTGTGGTCTAAGAGATTTAAGCTTATTACATATACACATTTTATTAATTTTTGGAGACACTATCCTTTAAATGAACCTGCCTCATATCATTCATTAAAACATGACATGGTTTATCTTTGGCTTAGTATATTATATGAACTTTGTCACTGTGGTTTATCCAATAAATCATGGTGCAGCAAACTCATGCTTTAAAGTAGTGTACAAATCAGGTAACTGTATTTCTAATAGGAAGAGCAAGAAAATGGCATTTTATGTTTTTTTTCTTATTTCATGTATTCAGACTTGTTTTCAGGTTACAGTTCTTTGTCTTTTATTCAATAGTATAAGCTACATTTCAAGTTTAGAGTATTTTGTGGCCTGATTTCTAATTGGCTGACCTACCTCCCTCCATCCCTCCTTGTTCTTGTTCCTTTAGTTAACTGAACAAGGGAAAGAACACAACCAGCATGGTCAAAAGACAAAGATAAGATAAAAAGGCACAAAAAACTTCTGAGATGACCGTAGGTGTAATGAATTACTTATTAATCCTGAAGAATCTCCCTTGTATTTCTATTCATTTCTTCTTTAGCCACTTCAGACTAGGCACTCCCTCCTTTATGTGTTTTCTTATGACATTCTCTTACAAAACTACAAAAGACTTTTGTCTAAAATCAAAAAGATATTTTCTGTATGACATGCCCTACATTAGTGTTTTTCAAAACTTGGCAAGTTTAAGATGTCAATTTCCAGAATTCTCCAGCCAGCATTCTGGCTTGGGAATTCTGGGAGTTAAAGTTCACACATCTTAAATTTGTCAAGCTTTGAAAAACTCTGTCCTACACGATGAGTATGAAATCATTAAACCTGATGACTGAAAAAAAATCAGGGATATCTGCTGTGATGTAAAAAGATGATCAGTATCTCGGCCGGTTTTATTGTAAGAGAGGACTAATACACCAGTCTCATGGTTGCAATACCTCTTGACTCCTGGCTTTGGCTGTTCCTGGGTGGATGGGAGGCTTTTCAGCTTTCTCCATTTACTGCTGTAATTTTTAAACCAACAATGTAATGCATGTAGCAGGCTGTGTTTAATTTAAACAAAAATATATAATTGTTTGTCCTGCAAATTATTGAACAATACCATGTCAGGAACTTTCTTGAGAGATTCTTGATAGATTTTTTTTCTCCAAATAAGCAAAATTACTATAAAGTTATTTCTTCTAGATGCCAAATGACTGAGCTGTGGCTCATCTTGATAATAAATGCTCTTCATGGCACTCTTTAGTCAGAAATATATTATTCAGGTTTGTTTTTTTCTGGTATGATTTTCCAAATGTCCTCACCATATCTATTGTCTGTCTGTCTTTCATCTATCTACTATCTAATATAATTAGGATTTTTTAAAAAATGAATACATCATGCTATTAAGCCTCACTGAAATCCAACTTTTGCTTAATACAAAGATATATTTTCATTTTCATTAGTTCAAGAGGAAAATTAATGTATCAATTAATGTATCAATTAATCAATTAAAATTAGTGTAATGTTTGTGATAATCAGACATGCTAAGAAAAAATGGGATTAATGAGATGGACATGCCATCTAACTTAGCCTCTCATCATGTTCAACTTTAACCCAACTTTTGTGGTGACATCTGAAGCAGATACAACCTTTGAGATTCATTCAAACCTTAACCCTAATCCAACACATCTATATTCAAAGTCTGATTTGAATGTACACCAACAGGTGGCTGTTTTAAGTTTCAGTGCACAATAATATTTCATTAAACACACTAAAATGTTTGATGTGTTATCCAGACACAGCTAATGAGAAGTCCCTTTGATTCCAGTAAGACTTCTTTGTATTATATGTATGGAGAATTGCATACTTAGGCTCACTACCTACTATTTTATCTCTTCAGGGTTTGGCACATCATGAGAAGTTGGGCAGCATATAAATTCATCACTATCATTGTCATCATTGTCCTCCTCCTCCTCCTATAAAACTTTTTTTAAAAATAAATAATGTATCCACAATTCTATTCTAAACTGCTATCATTTAGTTCACGCTCATCCAGCATAGATGAACTTTAACCCTGATTAGCAATAAATTATGAAAGGACTGAGGTAAATTTGTGTGTGCAGTACATTCTGCCTTGCATTGGAGGAAGGGGTGGTGATATTTATTCTTTTTTGATATTATTCTCTCTCTGCTCCTCAGCATGGGAATCAAACATGCTTCCAAGAGCTAGAGGACTTTCCAGAAACATATAATAGGTGATGCTGGAGAAGGAAAAATCAGTGAATGCTGTCACCTTTGTATTATCCTGTTTATTTTTCTACAACAAAAGAAACATTTGATTTGTATAAAAGTAGGCTATATCAAACCAGATTTTACTTGTTTACATAAATTTTGTCAGTTACCCAATTCAAATAGACTTTAAGTAGGAAAAAAACATACAAACAACTAAAAAATTAAATTAGATGGACAGCCCAGACTAAAATGATCTAATAAACAAGATCAACAAAACAAAACACTAGCTTTAGACAAACAATATACATCAATTCCAGGCCTGTTTTCAAAGCTGTTTGAAAACCTAGGAGATGTATTTAACCCCATTTATTTATTTGTATTCCACCATAATTTTTTTTACAAGTAACTCAAGGGGGAGAGCATGTCTGACACACCTTCCTCCTCTGATTTTCTCTACAATAACAATCCTGTGAGGTGGTTGGGCTGGCTTTCATGACCAAGGTGGGACTTGAACTCATGGTTTCCTACTTTCTAGCCTGGTGCCTTAACCATTAGACCAAACTGGTTTTCTAGACGAAACTGGCTCTCCCATTTTATAGAGGATAAATATTTGGTTTTAGAAGTGACAGATGCATTTTTTAAAAGTAGTTTGTCTTTGCCTGCTTCTTAGGGCTGAGAGATAGTGATTAGGCCAAAGCTACCAGCTGGCTTTGTACCTGAATTAGGAGAAGACGTCCTGGTCTCCTGGTTTCTGGTTGACTGCTCTGAATCATTACTCTGAATTATTTCTGTTTCTCCCTCTCCCCCATTCCTTGCCTCACACATACATATATACATACCTGCATACATTTAGCTTGTATTGCTAACTGTTTCAAAGTTGCTCACTGTCACACTCCTCAAGATTGGAATCTCCCTATGAGGGAAACAGTGGTCCAGAAATGTGAAAAATAAAATATAAAATAAATAAAAACATCATATTTCTCAGAAACCCAAATAATACAGCCTGGGATTAAACCTTTATTCTAAGAGGTATAAGGGTAATTACAAACAGCTGATATAGTCATTGAGTGGTATGAATTATGACTTAATATCTCAGTTCAAATCCAGTGCACTTTTCCCTGCATTTTTGTTTGTGTATGTCTTCCTGCCTTATGTTTCTCACACTCAGTTGTTAATAACAGTTGCACATTTACATTCTTTGCATTTCTGTTGGGAGAAACTTTTGCCAATGACAATCTCCTGAACTCTCTGTTGATGTTCTACAAGAAATACATAGTGATATTTTTATAAAGATAAAATGTGATACTCATTCCTTGCATGTTTAGTATGGAAAATAAATAAATTATGATATAATAATACCATTCCAGCTTGAACTCTGCTGGGCACAATCTAGTGGTCTCAGATAAACATTTCCTATTTTCACTAAGGTATCCATAACATCGAGTTGAACATCATATGAAGGAGGAAGGAATACAATTATTATTTAAACAATTAGAATAATTGCTTATCTCCACTGGGTCATCAAAAGAAAAGAGAGAGAGAGAGAGAAAGAAACTATAGCCATACAAAGCAGATTGTTGCAATCTATAAAGTATTGCCAGAGAAACATCTGATTCTGGTTTCCATATATGAGCATATGGATCGCATTCATTAATAACCCAACTTTCCATGGGAAAAGTTATGACCTTTTCTTAGTTATTAGCAAAATGAAAAAAAGAATAGTTAATATTATTGCTGAAAACATTCATCACTTAGCCAGTGATTAATTGAGCTGTGGATTACATATCAAGCATATGAATTGATTGAATCAGCTCAGGGAAGCTGGAGTTTGCTGCTTCTCTTGTTGGATGAGTTTAAGACTGATCAAAGACAGAATGTGAGAACTCTCCAACAGAGTATTAGCACCAGAGCTCTCAGTAAACAGGAAATCAGATTAGGGCTAGTCATTACATATCATTCTAAACACCATGCTTAAGAAATTAACCAATTTTCCAGTAGCAAATGGGTGGGGTATCATGTTTTCACTTATTACATTTAATACCTTGTGCTCTATTTTAGGGCACTTTTCAAAGATATCATTAACCCCAAGCAAGGAAGCAAACAAGAGCAACATTTTATTTCCTTCTTTTTATCAGAACTCACACACACACACACACACGCACACACACACACATACCCGCCCCGTTCATGGAGTGTTTCAAGGATGCTAAAAAAAATATTTTAAAAATGGCTGTTCACCTCCAGGATTTGGTGTTCCTGAACCAATTAGGAATCACACAAGGCATAAAAGCATAGTAAGGTTTCTTAATGTTAGTTGTAGAATTGTAATTCATTAGGTTATTTTTTTTCCTAAACTTTGGTGGAAAAAATGCCAGTATTAATAAAAATATTAGAAGGGTTTTCACTCTTCATATATTGTACATCTGACTTTTCTGTCTTTGTGCCATTTCATATTCAGAGAGTCTTTAATTTACTACAGTATCATTTCTGATTTAAATTATTGGTGAAAATGGTCTCTAAAGTTCTCAAACAATTAATTAGCAGCAATCATATCTAGAACAGGGTTCTTTGGAAAAAAAATGGGAAGAGCAGAATCTTCAGGGTTTGGTGAATTTGATGCAGGAAAATGACAGCTTTACCCAGGTTTAATTTTTTCCCCCACATGATTCTAATTTTCTCCAATATGAATAAATTACAATTTGGCAGATTTTATAAACACATTTATAAAGAAGGAAAAATGCCTTCAATTGGTTGATTTTTGAATGGTAATTGCTTTTGCATTAATAAAGGAAGGATTACAATGCTAAATATGGAATTGTATGCTGCAGGATTCCTAGCAATTTATTCACATATTTAGAAACATTACTAATATTCCCAGATTTATATATAAGCTTTAGGTACTGCTGTTCTAATCTTAGCAGTTTCATTTATGAAAATTAAAAATATGGTAACATTGCTGGGCCTTCTTATGATGCTGCATTATAATTTTGGTTTTAAAAAATGAATGATCTGCTTCAACTGTTTGCAATACTAAAAAAAATGAAATATCTAATTTTTTAACAAAAACAAATACAATTTAAAGTTGGAAATATAGAATATATTTAGAATAAATTGTTTATTAGAATGAAAGAAATTTAATCTCAAGATCTGATGAGGTTTTTTAAAATCAAAATAAATATTAAATACAGATCTGTCCTCTGGTGAATTCTAGAAAGAAATATTAGATTATTAATCCAAAATGATTAGCAATCTGTTAAATATTATAGAGCTGCTATTTTATAAACAAAATACTTAAAACATAAAGATTGAATCAGAGTATACCTTGCTGTGGAAAGTGAAAATTCCATTGGCAAATTTTCCTGGGGTTTTCTACAAATATCAATATAGATATATAAACTTATTATCAAGAGTATGGACAATGGTTCTTTCAGAAGAGTGTATTCAAAGGCTGAAGAAGGACAATTGCATTCTTATCTTTTAACCTTAAATATTTTTTATCAAAAAAGAAAAAAAAATCCACCAGATTTGAGTTTAAATATTAAACCAAAAGTTTATGTAGTCCAGTGCAGTAATCTGATACCATATATGAAGTTTGAGTTCCTGGTTTGTGATTTGTAATATTACAAGGATTAATAGCATTATTTAAATTTAAGAAAGATTTAACAAAGGCTCCATTAGAAAGAACCATAATGCATTTTTTCCCTTGTTTTGTGAATTCATCATGTAATTGCAATTTCCCACCCTTATCTTTCTGCCTGATCAATTCTTGCAATTAATGTTGGCCTAAAATTTGAGCTGCTTCTAAATCCTGCTGAAATAATACAAATCATATATAACTAAAGTACTTTGAGTAGAGCCAGATTGGCATAGCAGTTTTGTTATTAGGCTAGAAATAAGAGATTGACTTCTAGTCCCATTTTAGGCACAAAGCCAGCTGAGTGATCTTGGTTCATTCACTCTTTCTCACCCTTGGAAAACAGGCAAGGGCAAACCATTCCTGAAAAATTGCCAAGAAAAGATCATGGTCACATGGTCAAAATTCAGACGCTTGGCAATTGACTCATATTTATGACGGTTGTAGTGTCCTGGGGTCATATGATTCCCTTTTGTGACCTTCTGACAAGCAAAGTCAATGAAAAAGCCAGATTCACATAACAACAATGTTACTAATTTAACAACTGCAGTGATTCACTTAACAACTGTGGCAACAAAAGTCATAAAGTGGGGCAAAATTCATTTAACAAATGTCTCATTTAGCAGCAGAAATATTGAGCTCAATTGTGGTTGTAAGTTGAGGACTACTTATATGATCCAGTCCAAGCCCCAATCATTTTTGTATGTGCATTGGTATTTCATGCAATATAAAGTGATAGGATTTGGTTGTATTTCTGCTGGAACCATCTTGTCATAACCATCAACCATTTTGATCCTTACTGCTCAATATCAGTGATCATTACAGGTACATATTTAAGCATGCAGTTAATGTGTTTTAGAGCATTTATCTAGGTCCAGATAGAATTGGCTAGCTTTTATGTTAAAAATTCCATTTATTTAGGAGATACCACTACAAAGACTGAAATTATTTTACTACTATAATTCCAAACAAATATTTTAAAAACTGCTTTTGTTTTCTCTCACTCAGAACTAGAACACAATAGCCTATTGATAGCGGCCATACATCTTCTATAGGAAGGAGCAGGAATGTTACATAAATTAGGCTACAACAAATCCCATGCATCTCCTCACCTGGCTTCTCATGACTGTGGGGATGCTGCAACAGTTGTAAGTGTGAAAAATGGTCATAAGTCACTTTTTTCAGTGCCTTTGTAACTTTGAATGGTCACTCCACACAAGCAAAGTACAGCAAAGGAGGGGGGAAAAACTCCAGAGAAATTTATTTATTTATTTATTTATTTATTTATTTATTTATTTATTTATTTATTTATTCAAATTTGTATACTGTCCCCTCTCCCTAAGGACTCGGGGTGGTTCACAGCCAGATAAAAACATATAAATACAAATATAATAATTTTAAAATAAATTAAAAGAATTAAATAGATTGGCTTTAAGAGTTAAAAGTGGGGAATTAGAAAAGTTAAAAACCATTTAAAAACCAAATTTAAAACCATTTTATATAACTCTAGGCCAGACCAGCTAGATGGAATAGGTGGGTTTTTAGTGTGCGCTGGAAGGTCAACAGGTCGGGGACGGTCCTTATCTCCAGGGGCAATTCGTTCCAGAGGGAGGGGGCCCTCAGAGAGAAGGCCCGAACCCTCGGGGCCATCAGCCATCCAGCCGGTGGTACCCCAAGGAAGCCCGCTCTATGAGAGCGCACTAGTTGGCGAGAGACTGACGGTGGCAGCAGGCGGTCCCGTAAGTACCCAGGTCCCAAGCCATGGAGCACTTTAAAGGTGGTCACTAACACCTTGAATCGCACCCGGAAGGCCACTGGGAGCCAGTGCAGCTCGCGCTAAAGTGGTGTAACATGGGAGCTCAGAGGAGCTCCCAAGACCACTTGCGCGGCCACATTTTGCACCAGCTGGAGCCTCTGGGTGCTCTTCAAGGGGAGCCCCATGTAGAGAGCATTGGCATAATCCAGCCAGGAGATGACGAGGGTAGATGTGACCGTGCGAAGTGCGTCCCGATCCAGAAAGGGCCGCAACTAGTAGATCCTATGGACCTGACAAAAAGCCCCCCTGGCGACAGCTGCTATATGATCTTCTAACGACAGCCGTATGTCCAGGAGGACACCCAAATTACGTGCCCTCTCCGTGGGGGCCAGAATTTCCTCCCCCATGGCCAGCAAAGGAGTAAGTTGGCTGTATCGGGGCGCCGGAAAGCACAGCCACTCGGTCTTGGCCAGGTTGAGCTGAAGCCTGTTTCGCCCCATCCAACCCCGCACAGCCTCCAGGCACCGGGTCATCACTTCCACGGCTTCATTAGGGTGGCCCGGGGTAGAAAAGTACAACTGACTATCATCAGTGTACTGATGGAATTCTACCCCAAAGCCACGGATGATCTCACCCAGCGGCTTCACATAAATGTTGAACAGGAGGGGCGAGAGCACCAACCCCTGAGGTACCCCACAGATCAGGGGCCTCGAGGTCAATCTCTGCCCCCCCTGCCAACACAAATTGCGAGCGGTCGGAGAGGAAGGAGGAGAACCACCGTAACACGATACCTCCCATTCCCAACCCCCCCAGCCGCCGCAATAAGATACTATGGTCGACAGTATCAAAAGCCGCTAAGAGATCTAATAGGACCAGGACAGAGGAAAACCCCCTGTCACAGGCCCTCCAGAGATCATCAACTAACGTGACTAATGCTGTTTCTGTGCTGTGTCCGGGCCTGAAGCCTGATTGGCGTGAGACAGTTCCTGAGACAGGAAGTCTAGTCCTGCCAAGAATGTAATAAGGGTTAACAGAGAGACAGTTTCTGTAAGCAACACCAGAATGTTTCCTTTCTGCCTTCCTTACAGGACTAGGCCAGTAATTTCTTCTAACAACCGGTTCTCCAGACTGCTTAGAATGTTAACAACTGGTTCTAGCGAATAGGTACGAACTGGTAGAATCCCACCCCTGATCCCAACCATATTTTGTTCACATGCTCTCTGTTTCTTCTGGTCCCCATTCAAAGTAGGGGTGGGCTGCATTGGGTTCGCATGGGTTTGGGTGATCCTCTAGCTAAGATTCTGCGCAGTTCGGCGAACCCGCAAATCCCATCTCTGGCTGGCCACACCCACGCCTCCCCTCCCAGGTGTCCCCATGCAGCCAGTTTTGGATGCCAGGTAAGTACAGGGCCTGCACTGAGACTTGGGGAGAGTGAAAAACGGGCCTCCTGGAAGTTCCGGAAGTCCAGAAATAGGTCTGTTTCTAGCCTCCAGAGGGCCTCTGGAGCCCAGAGGAGGTCATTTTCGCCCTCCCAGAGGCTCGAGGAAAGCCTCCAGAGCCTGGGGACAAAGAAAAATGCCCCCCTCCCACCGTGGTGCAGGAGGCTGACTAGGCCACACTGACCATAGCCATGGCCACTCAGCAACCAGGCAGAGAACTGGTTGCTGATATTTTTGAAGCCCACCACTGTTCAAAGGTGTTTAGTAATCTAATGAAAGTGTGATTAAAATTAAATATAATAAAATAATTCAATAAAAGTAAGATGCACAGCACATAGCTCATGGGGTGATATTTTCTTCCAAATCAGGTGTATTTCTCAGGCTACTTGGAGTGTACATGCTGGTACAGAATGTTTAACTGTGCTTTTAGTCATGTTTTATATTGTTTTATTATGTTTATAAATTGCCCAGAGTTACTTAGGTAAGATGGTTAGTGTGAAGACTGCCAGCAGCAAATAAACCAAATATTTGTATCTTACTAATTCTTCTTCAGACTTAGAAAATAAAGAAGCACCAGGATTAATCTCTCCTCTGAAAGTTTATGCTTTCTAGATGCCACGTCAATAAAATTTAATTAGCATTAAAATGGCAGCTTTAAAAAAACAAATGAGTCGTTGTTGGTTTTCTTTCCTACCATCTAACCTTAAAAATGTATTTGTTGTGCATTTAATTTTTTTTTACTTACATAGATTTTAAAATACCCAATTCCAAATAATTCTGAGTTTTGTACATAAAAAATATCTAATATGTACACATTGTTCTATTATACCTTTTCTTCTATCTTGATTTAGATTACTATAACATGAATCTTCTGTTTGGGAACCAAATGTCTCTATATTAAAGCCTAACTGAAGTTGTTGTTTTAATAATAAAGTAATTGTAAAGGCTGCTTTGTTTTGTATGCTTTTAGGATAAAACAATCTTGTCAAGGTTACAACATAATACAATTTATCCTGAGTCCTAGTTAATAGTATTACCTATGTAGAGACTCGAGAACAAAATATTTTCTCATTCCTGAGTTCAAGGATGGCAAAAGTAAAAATGATTACATGCTTTGAAGAATGTGAGTCCTGCTTCTAGGGTTGTGTTGTGGCCTCGACTCCCGAGCCTGTGCTGTCAGAGGAAGAGGACCTGGAAGATGAGGGGGAGGAACTGGCAATGCCTTCCTCCTTAGGACCTTCCTCCCTGCCAATGCCTTTCTCCCTGGTAATGCCTCAGGTTCCATCAGACAACCGAGAGGAACAGCCTGAGGTGAATCAGGAAGAAGGCATGTCGGAGCAGCCCCTGATAGGGAGTGAAGAGGAGGAGTCTTGGCTCGACCCCAGGCAGCATCATAGGGAGAAATGTGAGCAGCAACGTAGGAGACATGGGAGGGTCAGAGAGTGAGCTGAGTCACTGAGCCACACCCCACAGGGGATAAAAGTGAGTGTGCTTTCTCTTTAAACTTTGTACGGGACAAAGTTTAACTTACTTTAGACTTTATTCGTGACTATGTTGGAAGAATGATTGTTTTGTGGACTGCCTTGTGCTTTGTGAAGTAAAAGATCCAATTCCCTCTGTGTGAGTAAGACTTTGATTTACAATTGCTACCAGCTCGGACTTGGCAGGCAGGACGTAGTGGGATGCCAAGAATGTTATTAGTTACAGAGGATTTGCTCTGTGAAGTTCGAGCCAGCTTGCCTGTCTGTGTTTGTGTGTGTGTATAATCCCTTAGCTTTTGGGAAAAAGGGAATGGGAGACAGAACAGGTTGATTAGCATCTTTAAAAGGTTCTCTTAATGAAGAACCCTATTCTTCATTCAATATGTAAGCTGGGTTCACAGAATTGTTAAGCAAATCATGGGCTACACAGTTCAGAGGTGATATTCAGCAGGTTCTGACCAGTTCTGGAGAACCGGTAGCAGAAATTTTGAGTAGTTCGGAGAACCGGCAAATATCACCTCTGACTGGCCCCGCCTCCATCTATTCTCTGCCTCCCGAGTCCCAGCTGATTGGCTGAGTCTTCTTTTGTTGCTCTGCATAGGAGAACGGAGCTGGAAAGCAGGTTAGCAGGGTACGGAGGGAATGGGGATTTTCAGTAACCTTCCCCAGGAGTAGGGAGTGAATGAAGATTTTACAGTACCCTTCCCCTGCCATGCCCACCAAGCCACGCTCACAGAACCAGTAGTAAAAAAAATTTGAATCCCACCACTGACCCAGTTGTATGAATATAGCCACAGTGAGGCTGCTAATTCTTTTAGTTGTTCACATCAATCTTTAGGGATTACATTTATGTCATAAATAATTAGGGGACAACCTTTACTTCTGGAATTATTTGGATAATTGTCATGACTATGGAATTGACCTCCTTACATTTTATAAAATGATAGAAATTCACTAATATTGATCAAAACTATTGAGAGCATCATTTTGTTTCCCTTTTGCAACAAATAGTGAAACTTATAAATAGGATAAGAATATTCTGCTGCAGGCCCTATGTCATAAACACCTTAAGAAGAATGAATGCTTGGTTTATCTAATAGTCCAGCATTTCAAAGCCCAGTTTCTCACAGAGAGTATAACAACTGTACTGTGCAGACTGTAAGCAGGAACACATTTGTGGCTGAAGATTCTTCTGTAAAAATAATTTAAAATAATTGAATTTTATACATAAATTGCTAGCATGTTGGGAAAGAGAGCTTAGCCTGGATTTCATGTTAGCAAAATGTTCAAATTATTATTGAGGGTGGGGTAAGTTTGTGGATTTTAGATCTACCTCTCCACACATGGGCCTCTCACAAAGATGAGTTCACAACTTTGAGGAGTTTTCCACATATATCAATATATGCCTGTTGACTCTTCTCCCAGAGCCACTCAGGGATCTACCTCATGTGGAGGAGCCAAGGTCCTTTCCCAGGGGTGAGGTTCAAAAACTTTAGCAAAGAGTTCTCTGCCCAGTTGCTGGGTTGGCATGGACTAGTTCAGCCTCCTGCACCATGACGGTGTGTGTGTGTGTGTGTGTGTGTTTGTCCTCCCCGGGCTCTGGAAGCTCTCTAGAAGCTGGAAACGGGCCCATCTCCAGCCTTCCCAAATTTCCAGGAGGCCCATTTTTCACCCTCCCCAAGCCTCCATGCAGGCCCTGCATTCACCAGCATCCAAAATGGGCTACGTGGGCACTCCTGGGAGGGAGGGGAAAGTTGGGTGGGGCCAGCTAGGAGCGGGATTTGGGAGTTCTCCCAACTGCACAGAATCTTAACTAGGGGCTCTCCTGAACCCCTGTGAGCCCCCAGCAGCTCACCTCTGGATCTGGCCCATGGAGCCACCCTGGTAACAGTGAAGGACTGGCCCGTGATGCCTCTGCCAGTGAAAATGGAGCTTGGGAGGGCTGAACGTGGCCCTCCCGGGCACCATTTTCACTGGCAGAGGTTCTGCAGGACGTCAAGCTGCCTATATTCACCCTGGCCATGTCCATCCCTGCCATGCCCATTCAGCCCCCCAAGCAGAGGTAGTATTGAGTAATTTGGAAAACCAGCAAATACCACCTCTGACTGGAGATTTTACAATCTCCATCCCCTGCCACACCCACCAAGCCACGTTCACAGAACCGGTAGTAAAAAATTTGAATCCTACCACTGCCCCCAAGATCACAACCCTGATGCAGCCCTTAATGAAATTGAGTTTGACACCCCTTGTCCAGGGTCATCGTATGTAGATATGTCTATACAAAATATTTGCATTGATCAGCTTAGATGGTCATGAAGATGAAGGTTATTTGGCTTCTCAAGTGACCCATTTTTTTTGGCCTTCTTTTCTGAATGTGAGCGGTCAACCCAAACATTCAGCCTTAAGGTGTTAGGTGACAGAAGAGTTGTTCTTTCTTATTTCCACCCATGAAAGGAAGTTTCCTGCAATTATAAAGCAGGTGGATGGCTCAGAACCTTATGAAGACACCACTCATGTGAAAGAATCTTTGCCAATGGGAGGTTTCATAATGTCAAAATAATTAAAAGGTGACAAGAAGGCAGATGTTCTTAACTGGGTGGCCTCAGGTTCCAATGTAAAACTAAGATGGAAAGGAGAGCACGTCTTATGTTTATCCAAGCAAATCTAACCCTAGCATTTGGATATTTCATGATGCCCCTAGCTGGAAAAGGTTTGGCTCTTTTCATTCCATCCTGGAAGAGACTGGATTTGGGACGGTGGCTGGAAGCAACAAAGCCATCCTGGATATTAGAAAAAAAAAAGTTGACAAGAATGTCAACTTTAAGGGGAAGAAAATGTCTCAAAGCTAGAGAACAGTTGGATCACATGGCATCAGTGGTGGTATTGTACCGGTTCAGCCCGGTTTGACCGAACCGGTTGATGCAACGATCATCTGTGAGCAAACTGGTTCATTCCAACAATCAGCTGCTGGGCTCTCCCACCTGCCCCGACTCTATTTACCTTTATTTCCTGCTTTTCAATCTCAGCTGCTTCGCGCGGCACAGCAGATTGCCACACTTCCACTGTTTTACACACAGGGCTTGCAGGAGAAAGTGAGTTGCACATACGAAAAGCTCACGAAGCATGCATACATGCACAAAGTGTGCACTCTCACCAAACCAGTAAGAAAAAGTTTTGAAACCCACCACTGTGTGGCATGGTTGATCAGTATTTCTTGAAAGAGATCCTCCTGGCCAGCTAATACGATCCTGGGTTGTACTAACAGCATAGAATCGAGATCACGTGAAGTATTTGTGCCATGTTACAAAAACCTTATAAGGCCACATGTGGAATACTGCAACTAATTTTGGTCATCCTATTACAAAAAAAGATGTTGAGGCTTTGGGGAAAGTTCAGAGAAGAGCAACTAAGATGATTAAAAGTCCTAGAGACTAAAACATATGATGAACAGCTGCAGGTTTTAGGTCTGGCTAGTCTAAAGAAAAGAAGAATTAGGGGTGACATGATAGCAATATTTCAGTATTTGAGGGACTGCCACAAAGGAGAGGGGGGTTAAATTATTCTCCAAAGCACCTGCAGGCAGGACAAGAAACAATGGTTGGAAACTGATCAAGGAGAGAAGTGGAATTAAGGAGAAAGTTCCTAACAGTGAGGACAATTAATCACGGAACTGCTTGCCACCAGAGGTTGTGGGTGCTATATCACTGGAGGTTTTAAAGAAAAGGCTGGACAACCACTTGTCTGACATGGTATAGGGCAGGGGTCAGCAACCTGTTGCTCTGGAGCCACATGTAGCTCTTTCATCCCTCTGCTATGGCTCCCTGTTGCTGGTCAGCTCCACAATTGATAGGGCTTTCAGGGCTTTCAGGTAGAGGAAAAGGATGCTGTGCTAGGAGGAGACTCTATGGTGGGTGGGACCAGACTTCCAATTGGCAGAGGGAAAAGAGACACCACACTAGGAGACTCTATGGTGGGGAAACCAGACTTCCAGTCAGCTCCAAAATTGAACGGGGACTTCTGATTAGAACCTTTGTTGGCTCTTTGAGTAGTTAAGGTTGCCGACCCTGGTATAGTTCTCCTGCTTGAGCAGGGGGCTGGACTAGAAAATCTCTGAGGTCCCTTCCATCTCTATTCAATTCTATTCTAATTTGTGAAGTCGAGATTATCAGGGTCAAAGTGGGGAATGCAAAAATGTTTCTTTTTAAAAAAAAGATACTCTAAATTTTGGCAAAGAATCTCCCCAAGTCTCATCCAGTTTCCCAATTGGCTCTTCCAAGGAACTCTAAGGAAAACCCCAACATCTCATTAACCTTCATTTATTACCTTTAACTTCATTTTGGAGCTTCATGGATCATAGGTCCCGCTAGTCATTCAGTGGTTCACCATGCCTTGCACCCAGTTTTACCACAGCTTTTGCAGCCATCATTAAGTAGATGCGGCGATCATAAAAGATTTTATTTATTTATTTATTAAATAGTTTTGTATACCGTCCTTCTCCCGGAGGACTCAGAGCAGTGAATAGCCAACTAAAATATATAAATAACAAATTACAAGATTAAAAGAGATTAAATTATGAGGCTGCCGTTAAAAAAGCTAAAACCCCCAATTAAAATAAGCTAAAATTACCATACCCCAACTAAAATCAGTTCTAAAACCCCTCATTTAAAATCCCATTTGAAGTCAGCCCAGGCCAACCTGCTCAAAGAATCAGGTTTTCAGATCACGTCTGAACACCCTCAGGTCAGTGGTTGTCCGTAGCCACGGGGGGAGCCCATTCCAAAGGGAGGGTGCCCCCACAGAAAAGTCCCTATTCCTTGGGGTCACCAGGCAGCACATAGATGCCGTCGGTACCCGAAGGAGACCCTCTCTGTGGGAGCGCACCGGTCAGTGGGAGACTACTGGCAGAATGCGGTCTTGTAAATATCCTGGTCCGATGCCATGGAGCGCTTTAAAACCAATACTTTAAAGCGAACCCAGAAGGCTACCGGCAACCAATGCAGCTCATGCAGGAGAGGCGTCACATGGGAGTATCTCGATGCCCCCATAACCACCCTCGTGGCCACATTTTGCACCAGTTGGAGCCTCCGGGTGCTCCCCGCAGGGAGCCCCATGTAGAGGGCATTACAGTAGTCCAGGCGGGAGGTGACCAGGGCATGGGTGACCGTGTGTAAGGCGTCCCGATCAAGAAAGGGCCACATCTGGCGTATCAGGCGAACCTAATAAAAAGCCCCCCTGGAGACGGCCGTGATATGATCTTCCAAAGACAGCCGAACATCCAGGAGGACACCAAGATTGCGAGCCCTTTCTGTGGGGGTCAAGCTCTCATCCCCAATAGCCAGTGACGGAGTCAACTGACTATATCGGGCTGCTGGAAACCACAGCCACTCAGTCTTGGAAGGGTTGAGTCGAAGCCTGTTCTCGCCCATCCAGTTCCGCACAGCCTCCAGGCAACGGGACATAACCTCCACAGCATCGTTGGGGTGATCTGGAGTGGAGATGTAAAGCTGAGTGTCATCAGCATAAAGATGACACTTCACCCCAAAACCACGGATGATCTCTCCCAGCGGCTTCACATAAATGTTGAACAAAAGAGGGGAAAGGACCGACCCCTGAGGCACCCCACAAACAAGGGGCCTAGGGGTGGACCTCTCCCCCCGTCAACACAAATTGCGAGCGGTCCGAGAGGAAGGAGGAGAACCACCGCAAAAAAGTGCCTCCAATTCCCAACCCCTCCAACCGCCGCAATAGGATACTATGATCGATAGTATCAAAAGCCGTTGATAGATCTAATAGGACCAGGACAGAGGAATAACCTCTGTCACGGGCCCTCCAGATATAATCAACCAACGTTACCAATGCTGTTTCGGTGCTGTACCCAGGCCTGAAGCCCGATTGGAACGGATCTAGGTAGATTGCTTCCTCCAGGTACTGAGGGAGCTGACGCGCCACCACACTGTCAACAACCTTCGCCATAAAGGGGAGGTTGGAGACAGGACAATAGTTATTTAAAAGAGCTGGGTCTAGGGAAGGCTTCTTGAGGAGGGGTCGCACCACCGCCGTTTTCAGGGTGGTAGGAAGCGCTCCCTCCACCAAAGAAGTGTTAACAATCCCCTGGAGCCAGCCTCGTGTCACCTCCCTGGAGGTAGAAACCAGCCAGGAGGGGCACAGGTCCAATAAACATGTGATGGCATCTTAATAAACATCTTAAGTGAGCACTACCGTTGTTAAGTGAATCTACTTGACTTTTTTTTTTAACCAGGCCGTTTCCCTGGTTTATCCACAAACTCAAAAGTTTTTGGCTTTACATAATTCATTATTTCCATTTCTCTTTCGGTTAGCATCTATCATTGCCATGAAAAAACTTGACTTGTTGAGAAACATTTATTGCCTCTGGAAATTTCTTTTGTTCTTCAATTAAAATTCTTTTGCTCATACCTTGCCCAGTTGCTCAAACATTTTCTGAAGCAAATCTGATGTAATTCTCCTCTCTGCAGGTTGCTCTATCAGTCCTTTTTCCCCTGTATACTTACCACTTTGCCAGTGGTTGCCATTATGATATTATAATCCAAAAATTAAAGTGTCTCAAACGAGACAAAATCCATCCATCCATTTTTTTAATCTGCCCTGAATGGGAGTCTTTCTTATTTATTTTGTCAAGCATGTTTTAGATAACAGATATAATCAAAAACATGATTTAAGAGTACATGAAATGGGTACGAATAACAGGGGACATTAGGACAGGAATGGTAGGCACATTGGAGCTCTTAGGCACGCCCTTTACACACCTCTTAGGAATGGGGTGAGGTCAACAGTGTAAGATTAAAGTTTTGGGAGCTTAGGGAAGAGATCATAGAGTCAGGTAGGGCATTCCAGGCATTGACCACTCTGTCGCTGAAGTTATATTTTCTGCAATCGAGTTTGGTGCAGTTTACCTTAAGTTTGTATCTACTGTGTGCTTGTGTGTTGTTGTGGTTGAAGTTGAAGTATTCATTGACAGGTAGGATATTGTAGCAGATAATTTTATGTACTATGCTTAGGTCAGACCAAATGCGGCATAGTTCTAAGTTGTCTAAGCCTAAAATTTCAAGTCTGGTGGTATAAGGTATTCTGTTACGAGCAGAAGAGTGGAGGATTCTTGTCGTGAAATATTTCTGAACTCTTTCGATTGTATTAATGTCTGATATGCAGTGTGAGTTCCATCCATCCATCCATTTTTCCAACCAAGGCTTCTTAGAGGTCACCATTCCCAGGCCAATGAGTTCCTCTTCTGCATAAATTTGACCAGCTAAAATCAGTACAGTTTTGCCATCTATTGGTGGTGTATCTTTGAAAATCACCACCTATGTCACAATGTTCAGGTTCCTTCATCGTTTCCTGGTATTTCAGACTACAAAACCTATATTGATGTCTTATTACAACACTATTATTGCAAGGTCTTGGCAGGGACTCTATCTCCTGTCAAGACCCCGCTCTGCCCTCTACAGAATCAAAAAAACATTGCTTTTGTTAGGATGATGTCAGGAGCAAATAATCAGGATTGTTTGTTGGGTTAAAAGTGCAGAAGACTTTATATTGTTGTGGCCTTTACACAAGAATCTGATCCACTAACCATCAGCGCTAAATTAAGTGTCAGATAAGGATCAATGGCTTGTGTCTCTTGTGGAAACACAATGATTCCAAACCGATGACATTTTACTCCTCCCTTCAGCTTTGCCTACTCTTCTCCTGCAGATAGATCTAGCTGTTCTGACCAGCCTTCGCAAGTAATAATAAGCTGTTTACTCATGAGTAAAACAAACCCCTTTTTATAACAGGGCAATAACAGTCTTTTATTCATGGGAATAAACAAAATATCAAATGTAATTAGTCCCAACAAATCTGGGTTTAGCCAAGGAATCCGAATTGTGTGGTGTGGACTAGAAATAAATGATTGTCTGTGACAACTGGCCCCTCCCAAACCTCTCCTATTTATTTCCCAGGGAGAGGCTGGCTAGCATCTATGTCTGCCTTTCTCTGAGAGCCGGCTTATTGCTTTCCTTTGCTCTCCTCTCTTCTCCCTGCATACACTTATCTGGGATGGGCCCTATCTGTTCCTCCCCCTCACTCAGCTCAGGCCCAGAAGACAGCTGCCTCTCCACCAGAAGGCCCAGGCATTCCCTGCTCCTCCTCTGACTCTGCTGCTATCTCTGCTGGCAGCCGATGGGCCACAACACTAGCAAGGAAAGCCTGGGTTAGGGCAGAGCAGGGGATCTGACATAACCAGGAACTTGGATCCTCCAAGGAGGAGCTAACAAGAAAGAACCACAAAAGAAACATGTGTGTATGCTGCAGTGAATCTTTAATAGATAGAAATTTTGAGAACATTTGCCATGAAATTATGGTCCATCCCCAAGGAGGGGTGGAATCCCATCAGAGATCAGGAAATCAGGACAAGGAGATGTTGGGGGAAGAAGAGAAAGATCAGAACCAGATTTGGCACTACAACTTTGACAAGCCCAAGGAGGAAGCGAAAGAGAATCCATGTGAGTTTTTCTTCATGTTTCAGAAAGGGCTATCACCAGGAGGTAAAAGAAAGCAAAGAACAAAAGAAGCATTGAAATAAATAAAGCTTGAACAACAGGGGAGGATTTTGGTTATTGGATAAGCACAGAGTTTTGGACATTTTGAAGGGATTGACATATGGATGCTTGAGATTACGGGCACCCAGGCCTATGAGATCTTCGTCGTAAACTCAGGTCGCAAGAGTCTGTTTGCCGGTGGTCCCCCTGGGAGCAGACACATCCTTACTACTTACAGGGACCACATGGGTTACAAGGGAAGTATCGGAGCTTTGAGCTTCCACCAGAAGACCCAGAAGCACATGCGGAGTATCCTCCCACACGAACCGGCTCACACGTGGCAGAGAGGATGGCTCCTGGAATGACAACAGCGATAGGAGCTGGCTGGATCACGAGTTCAGATGGAGGGGTCTGGTTGACACAGCTCACACTGGCCCCGGGGGCTAAGCCCAGGCTGGCCGCTGACAACGAACCGCCTGCTGAGCCAACACCACATGAGGTCAGAGACCCCAAGCCACCCACTGGGTAGCAAACGGGAGAGCTGCAAGCAGGGATGCAGGTGGGTACAGCACAGGCTGGAACACAGCAGGACATCTTGAGAAAGATGGAGGAATGTCTGAAAAATACAACATCATTTTATTCAGGGTGGTTCGGGAGCAGGGAAGACCATTGTCAAATGTGACATGGAAAATATCAAGCAGAGCATGGAGAAAGGTTCCTTCTGTGGAGTTCTATCTAGTTCCATCAGCCTCTTTTGAAAAGATCATTCTAGCCCCTCTTGGCCATTGGCTACATGCTACCCCATCATGCTAAACTTTTTGCATCTTATTTCTAATGTCCCTTTATAGCTTGCACATTTTGGAAAATATGGAACCCTCCACAACTGGTAGTTCCATGTCTTGTGTACTCCCAATTTGGCTATACAATAATTGAAAATCATGGAACACATTGATTACTGACGATAGACCTCTGTTCAAAGAGAAGAAACAGCAGTCTTCAGCATAGTAATATGCCATCCCTCACCATCCCTTTGTCTTTCTGTGATATCCTAAATGGACAATATACTGCTATAGAGCCATTCTTAATTTCTGTTTTCAATGTCTTTTGGTCAACGTTCATTGAAATTATGTTAACCACCTACACAACATCCTGATAGAATAAAGATTTCTACCCAGCTGAGTAAAGTCAGAAGGAATCCAAGTAAAGAAGCAGAGAGAGAAAAGAGAGAGACAGAGAGTCAAGGAATCCAAGTAAAGAAGCAGAGAGAGAAAAGAGAGAGACAGAGAGTCAAGGATTTCTGAAGGGAGAAACCAACAGAGTCAATTCCATCACTTACCAAGTTCTGCAAGGAGAAGAATGGAGAAGCAGAGATGAGCTGATGGAAAACCTGAGGACCAAGCATCCTTATATACTATGCAAAAGTTGAGGAGGGGCACCTGAGCCTCACAAGTGACCATAAAAAACAATAATTAACTGAAGTGCACGACTCATTAATTTGCACCCCCAATTCAGATCTATATAATTTATTTTTGCATAGTGCCTATTAGGCCTGAATTATAAGCCTACCAAATCTTTTTATCATAGCTTCAATGACCTTTAAAATTCTTGGCTCATCCACCTCATTTCCTCTGGTGTAGTCAAGAGTTTGAAACCTACAGATGCAGCATCTGCTCTCCAATTTGGATGGGGCTAATATTAAATTTCATAGAGTTTGGTGGAACATCGTGGTGGTATCTCCTAATATCTTTGTGAAGAGATTTCAAAATGTTGAAGAGCTAATTTGGTGCAACTCTTCTACAGAAGGACATGTCCCAATTTGGGAATTTGTTCACTTTGACAGTTGACCTGCCTGCTGTTGTGTTTATGTATGAACTTACAGTGGTCACTTAATGACTGCTTGTAGTTATGACAGAGCCCCTCAAAATTCTGGACTCAATTGTAGTCCTAAATCAAGGACCATGAGCCTTGGTGGCACAGTGGTTAGAGTGCAGTACTGCAGGCTACTTCTGCTGACTGCCAGCTGCCTACAATTTGGCAGTTCAAATCTCACCAGGCTCAAAATTGACTCAGCCTTCCATCTTTCCAAGGTCAGTAAAACGAGGATTGTTGGGGGCAATAGACTGACTCAGTAAACCGCTTAGAGAGGGCTGTAAAGCTCTGTAAAGTGGCATATAAGTCTAAGTGCTATTGTGTCATGCCCCTGTCAGAATCTGATTCAGAGGGGGAGACTGAACAGCTAACAGAGAGTGGGAGTGTGGCTCCGTTAGCTATGGAAGAAACTGGGGAAGGGCACAGTCTAGCTGGACATTCAGAGGAAGACCCAGGGCCACCCCCTCTTCATCCTAGGGCACGCAGGGAGGAACGGACAAGGGAGCAACATGAGTTATGGGGGTTACGGGGGAGGAAAGGGCCCTGATTCCCTTAATTAGCTGCAGCTGGTAACATAGTCTTAAAAAGGGAAGCTGCACGCAGCAAGCTGTTGGGAGCAAATCGTGAATTTATCTGGTCTCATCGTGGCTTATCTGTGTTCCTGGCGTCTTCCCAACTGTGTGAGTTTTGCCATGCTTTCAAGTCTGAAATTCCTTCTCCTGCCCTGTCAAATTAATTAGTGCAGCTTGGTTTGTTTGGATTTTTAGACTGAGGGGCATTCAGCAGGTTCTGACCAGTTCTGGAGAACCAATAGCAGAAATTTTGAGTAGTTCGGAGAACCGGTAGTGGAAATTTTGAGTAGTTCGGAATACCACCTCTGACTGGCCCTGCCCCCATCTATTCGCTGCCTCCCGAGTCCAAGCTGATTGGCTGGGTCTTCTTTTGTTGCCCTGCACAGGAGAACAGAGCTGGAAAGCAGGTTAGTGGAGCACGGAGGAAATGGGATTTTGCAGTATCCTTCTCCAGCCATGCCCACCAAGCCACGCCTACAGAACCGGTAATAAAAAAATTTGAATCCCACCACTGGTTCTGTGGGTGTGGCCTAATTTGTGAGCATGGCTTGGTGGTCATGTGACTGGGGTGGGAGTGGCTAGTGGTCATGTGACTGGGGTGGGCATGGCCATGCGGCTGGCAACCCAAATTTAAGTGATCCTCGCTTAATGACCAGGTCCTTGCTTAGTGGCCAATTGCTTAGCAAGTGCTTTTAGCCAGTTTCCAAAGCCTGGGGAACCCTGGAGAGGGCAAGGTGAGGCATGGGCAACTATGGGGAGGGCTGCAGAGGGCTGGATGAGGCCAACTCAACATCACTTCTTTGCCCTAATGACTAAGTCTTAAAAAAGATATACCAAAACAAAAGGTAGTTTATTATGTCATGTCTTTAATGCTTAAATAATAAAAAGGTACACAAAACTATATTGTTACATTTTAAAATATTAATCAAAAACTATTACATAACAAAACTTTACAAAAAACAATAAAACTTATTTAAAGTACTCCCAAATTGCTTTTCTATTATCGTCCTAAGTTACAGTTTTCTTGTGTTTAACACGAGCATCATCAGCTGTGTGATGATGTGCCCATAACCACTTCTTTACTATAGGAACAGGGTCCCATTCTTGCATAGGTAAGCCAATTAGACTGATGGTCAGGAGGTTTGTAATATTGGAAACTGTAAGGCGACTTCTGCCCTCTAATCATATTGTGTTCATCTGCGAGAAGCCCTTTTCCGCCTCTGCTGAATTGACTGCAATAGTTTTAATAATATCTCTAGCCTTTTTAATGCTGCAAGGAGTTGTATAATTTTTAGAATCTTTTAGTACATTTTCTATGAAATCACAATAATCATTAATATTGATTTCATAATTAAAAATTTGACCAAATGCAACCAAATGTCCTTCAGCTGCTCTCCATGGAACCACCACTTCTTCAATGTTCCAATAATCTGGCTCCAAATAATTTAGCAATTTTAATTGACCAATGTCTTTAAATTGGCAGCCTGTTTTTAAATGTCCGCAATCCATCAATCTTTTCTTCAAATTAGTTACAATGCTTTGTATAAGTTTTTCACGAGGAAGTCCCACAAATCAATGATTTTGTATAAAATTTATATTTTTAAAGGTTTCTGAAGTAATTAATTCATCTACCTTATTTTCATGTGAACCCTTTTCCTCTATAAGCATTTCAAATGATCTAATTGAACTTATTACAAGTTTTTCAGCCTTTATAATGTCTATGTTTCTTGCTTGCAATGCATTAGAAAGGAGAGATATTTCAGTTAGCACATCAATCATCAAGGCCAAATCAGTGAGAAAATATGAGTTTTCAAGACGGGCAGCCATACTGAAGTATTTTTTATTTGAACAGAAAAACTGATGTAGTGCTGGATCAGCCCCCCACACACCTAGGGTTGATCTTAAACTACAGGCAGCCCATCTTGGTCCAAAAACTCTATCAATTTTTATAATTTCAATCTCAAGTTGTCCGGAAATTTTGTTAAGTTCAATTAGGTTCTCATTCGATTGATGGAAAATATAATATATTTTACCAATAAAAAATTTGAAAATGATTGATTTGCTTTATTTCCCTAATAGAATCATCTAAAACAAGCTGCAGACGATGGTTTAAATAGTGCCATATTGTAATATTTGGAAACTCTTTGGCTATCCTAGTGCTTACCCCAGATTTTCTCCCAAGCATAACACTGGCTCCATCAGAGCAAAAGCCAATTAAATGTTTCTCCAGATAGTTTCTATTAAACCCAACTTTATTCAAACTTTCTATAATGGAACAACATATCGCCTCTGCATCTTGTTTATCTAATTCTACTAGTTCAAGGAAGATTGTTGGTGAGAAAGCTGGACCCTCAACTTTTAAGTACAGTATAAGAACTGGTTTGGAAGATATTGTTGAGGCTTCGTCAATTATCAAACAGATTTTGTGAGCTTTCTCAATAATTGTGGTAAATAAATGTTTCCTGATACCTTTTGCAATGAAATCTACTATTGCAACTGCAGTTCTATATGAATGCAACCCTGTTTCCAAATCTAAACAATTTGTTATTTGTAATTCAATCAGATCTTCTACAGTATATATGAAAATGGTCTGCACATTTGTGCCAGACTATACACTGTAGTAAACACTCTACATGTAATACCCAGATATTTCTCAGTCATCTTCTCCAGTCCTTTGCTTATGACATCCTGCTCATATTGCTTCAACTTCTCTGTACAGATGTTGTGAGCCTTAGATGAGAAACGTTCCTTCAATTTCTTTCTAAGGGAAGCTTGTTGGATTTCTTTACTCCTTCCTTAGCTCCGTGGACACTTTTTTCTTTATCGAAATTTCAAATCTTCTGCAATGCTTGCAACCTAATTTTTTCTGGGAAACATCCAGTCCATCATATTTTCCCCTAAAATTATTGTACTGCTGCAGTGTTCAGCAATCCGGAAGGTTCCCTTCAAATGTCTGATTCAGTTCTTCCAGTACCTGATGATGTGCTGGCTCCTTCCTCTGGTTGTGGTGTGGATGATGTGTTGGCTTCATTTTCTTCGATGGATGATGTGTTGGATCTTTCCTCTGGTCGTGGTGTGGATAATGTGCTGGCTCCACTTTCTTCGATGGATGATGTGCTGGCTCTTTTCTCTGGTCCTGGTGTGGATGATGTACTGGCTCTTTCCTCTGGTCCTGGTGTGGATAATGTACTGGCTCTTTCCTCTGGTCGTGGTGTGGATGATGTGCTGGCTCCGCTTTCTTCGAAGGATAATGTGCTGGCTCTGCTTTCCTCAAACTCCAATGGTTGTGGTTGTGACTCTTTTGAATCTACTTTCGTTTTCTTGCCAAAAAAAGCAGACAAACTCATTTGCCTTTTCATCTTGGCAATATGCTGCAAAAAAAAATCAACAATGTAATGGTTTGGACTTGATTGTTGTTGTAAGTTGAGTTGTGAAGGCAGTGGCAAGCAAAGAAAGCAGGCGAGGAATGGAGATCAGTAATATTCAGTTACTTTTAAGAGTCCCTGACACTATAGCTAATTAGTGTTTAAAAGATGTTATAGAAGAGGAACAAGTTTCACCAGACAAGAATGAGATGGAACTGAATGTGGATTTGAAAATGACAGTCTATAAAAAAGATGTTGCACTGTGTATACAAAAGAATGGCTGATGTTTTCATAATTACAATTCATTAATTGAAAAAGAAACATTTAAAATGGAAATACTATTAACAAACCAAGGGAGTAAAAAAAGGGGGGGGTTTGCCCTTAGGAGTAACGGAGAGGGGCAGGGCCAAGCAGGGGTTGGTTTTACCAGTTCTTAGAACTATCGGTGACATTAACAACCGGTTCTATAGAACTGGTGCGAACCAGTAGGAATCCACCCCTATCCTTTCCTCATAACAGCAAATGAGATGCTAATAATGAACTAAACCTGTTCTCAAATGTCTTTTAAAATGTTAATGTTTATTTTTGTCTATAAATCAGAATATTTTTATGTGTTTATCCTGGAAAGATGCCTTACCTACATTTTGAAGGGATACAGTCCATCTGTAGGTTTAACAGTTCAGAAAGAACAGTTTGTTCAGATTAAAAAACCTCAAATATCAAATAAAATATTTTACTTCAGTTTCAATATCTTGGAAGAGTTGATTTTCGATAAAGGCAGAATAGATAGCCTTTTATCCTATAGTTTATGGGCTGCAGCATCAATTCCCTGACATCCAAGCTAGACACTGTTCAACGAATGTCCAAAACTTAATGTCTAGATATGTGTGATTGGCTGTCAAGTAATAGATTATTTTACTTTTTCAAACTTTAAAGATCTCATGCCTACTTTTATTTTTCTTTTACTTCTTTATTTAATTTTTTTATAACCACTTCCAAGCATCTCCAAGTGGTGCACAATATTAAAAATAGATTAACTATCAGGAATAAAACTCAGAAGAGAATGTAAGCACATAGTACCATCATCATGAATTGTAATAAACAAGATTTAAGCCAACATTTAGAACAGGAACCACAATATTTTAGCAATGCAACTATTTTTGTGATGTCCCCTATAGAATTATAATTATACACTTAGAATTTGACTTTTCCATATTGATCCACTCCTAAGCAAGCTATATGCTCCATAGTAGCTATCTGTGAATAAGCCATTTATCATGGGTGTTTATTTTGCACTAGTGACAGCTGCAGGATTTTGGCATAGCTTCAAGGTTTCTGTACAACTATATAGAATGACCTAAGTGTAAATCTGACAAATGCCAGTGTCTGATTTGAAAAGATATATATCAACAGCCACCATTTGTATACGGAGGCCAATACACATTTATGTTTAAACACAGTAGGAAGCCATTGTACAGTTGGTTTCTGCAGTTTGCCTTGTAGTTATCTAAGCTTTAGAAATGTTAAATCTGACTGTTATTTTCATGCTAACACACATTATAGGCATGCATGCCAAGTAATCTGCCATTAGGGTAAAGGGATATTTATATTTGCTACAAACATGCAAGCATACAAAATATTGTTTATGAGCTTGTTGTTTACAAGCTTTCCACTTATCCCCTCTTTTTTCTTTAATAGGACTGTTTTACAGTAGCAATAAATGTTATAACACTTTAAACAGTACCCAGTGTAACACAGCATACATTATTAGCTGCTTTTATTCCATTTGATTAAATGAAATGCTGCCCTTTCTAATAATTTACAAAATGGCAGTTACATTCAACCGTTGAAACATACAGATTTGGAAGCCTGGAAATCCATCCAGCACATCCTCCTGACTACACACTGAGGAAGCAAGTCCTCTTAATCACAGTGGTGGGATTCATTTTTTAAACTATCAATTCTGTGGGTGTGGCTTGGTAGGCGTGGCAGGGGAAGGTTACTGCAAGATCCCATTCCCTCCCCACCCCACTAACCTGCTTTCCAGCTCCGTTCTCCTGTGCAGGGCAACAAAAGAAGACCCAGCCGATCAGCTGGGACTCAGGAGGTAGAGAATAGATGGGGGCGGAGCCAGTCAGAAGTGGTATTTGCCAGTTCTCTGAACTACTCAAAATTTCCACTACTGGTTCTTCAGAATTGGTCAGAACCTACTGAATACCACCTCTGTGTAATTGTCAGGACAAGAATAGGGAAGCTTATTTCTGCAGGATCTTGAGTGTTACAGTGGAGACTATTCTCCTGGGTCACAGAATAGCATTCTGTATACAGTACAGTTGTGGTTGTTGGTCCTTGATTGAGCCCTGGGGTCTGAGGTGGAAAGCAGTGATGCCAGCATTCTTTCACATTTGGCTGAGCAGGGACTTATACTCAGTTCAAAAACATAGACACCTGATAGCATTCTCTCAGAGGCAGTGGCTATCTGTTCTAGAACTATATTTAACTGTGTTAATATTCTTTCTTCCAGTCCTTGATAGGCAGAAAATCATATCAATATAAATTGCACTGACCTGGTGCTCAAGGCCTCTCTTACCTCAGTGTTGAGGTAAGGAAGTGGTGCTGTTTGGGGAATTAAAGGGCAAGGATTGGTACATTTTACTACCTGCATTTCTCTCCCCACCAAGTATCATATGCTATTGTTGTTGTGGGGGTTCAGGTGGAATTTCAATGCAAGTTCCTGGAAGGGAAGTTTTAGCACTTTTCAAACTATCTATGTAGTTCTCTGCACTGATCACCTCTTCTTTTTGTATTATTTTTGAATGCTCTTGGAAAAGTACGCCATCTATATCCTAAATCAGAATGGTACTTCAGTTGAGTTGAGGAAGGATACCAGATAAAATGATTGATTTTTTAATTTTCTTGGTTGTCTGTAGTGTTGTCAGGAGTTTTCTCTGAATATTAATGTTCAAAAGCATCAATACTTTTTTATCCTCATTCTTTAAAATTCAAATTTCGCTTCCAGAAAGTGTCATAGGGAAAAATCACTGCCTGAACCATTCTGATCTTTATAGTCCACATATTGAACACATCCAAACATCTGAATATTTCTTGACCATTAGTTCCTTTGATTGTTTATCCTAAAAGGCAGAAGCTATCTACCTCTTCAGTATCTTCGTTGTCAGATCTAAGACTGATTGCTGTAGTAGCTTCAATTATTGTGATCTTTATATTTAATTTTGGTCTCATTTCTCCCTGCTATGCTCCTTGACTTTCATTACTAGAGTTTGCCATCCCTTGCATTTTCAGCCATCAAGAGTATATCAGGATAGTGAAAATTACTTACATTTCCCCCCCTCCAGTTTTAAAACCACACTCATCTTTTTCCAGTGTAGCTTCCTTTCATACAAGTAGTCTTTGACTTACAACTGTTCACTTTGCTACTTCAAAGTTGCAACAGACTCCCCTCCAAAAGGCACTTATTATCTGGTTCTGAAATTTCGATGGCTGGCCCCTTCCCATGGTCATGTGATTGCATTTTGAGCACTTAGCAACTGGCCTGCCTTTATGGCCATTTGCCATAAAGTCACATGACCATGTTTTCACGGAAAACCAGCATTAACCTCCAGTTTTGGCAACAACACTTCATAGTGGACAATGACACAATCGTCACTTAATGATTATAGCATTTGTTTAACTGCCGCAAAAAAGGTCATAAAATTGGGTTGGTCAAGTGGATGGCTTTCTAACCTGTGTATTGAATGTGGACAATGAGATGTTCTGGGATTCTCCTTTTTCTAAGCGCATTCCCTAGATTGATACAGTCAACACAATTGAAGACCCTTTCGTAATTTATTAAGCCCATGCTGGCTTCTTTCTGGTATTCTTTGGCTTTCTAAATTATCCAGCAAATATTAGCAATAATGTCTCTTGTTACCTGTCATTTTTTAAAAGCCAGATGGAATCTCTGCCATTTTATGTAGGCCTCTAATCTGCATTAGACAGCCCTTATTTTGCTACCAGGTTATTAGCAATAATGTCTCTTGTTACCTGTCATTTTTTAAAAGCCAGATGGAATCTCTGCCATTTTACGTAGGCTTCCTAATCTGTATTAGACAGCCCTTATTTTGCTACCAGATTAAAATAAGGATATTGTGTGATAGTTGTTTCCTTTCTTCAGTAGACATGAATAAACTTCAAATCAAAAGGTGATTTTCCAGTATAAATGAAATAGTCAATGTAAAGTAAGCCATGAATTCACTTACCATGATAAATGGCATACCAAAGGGAAGACTGCAAATTATATTTAGCACTTTTTCACTTACGTTTTTCAAGAAACAATATCAAAAGGAGTTATATTGTGTCATTATGGGAGACAATATATGCATTAGAAGTGGCTATTGATAATGTTATGTTCCATTTTTCCCATTTCTCTTCTATAGCTATCTATACAAGTGATCTGAATCTCCTACCATTTAGTTTCATTGGATTACGTCATATTTTTTAGTGAGAAAAGCTTTAATCAAATCTATTTTAGGAATATGATTCCTATAGGCTAAAAGAGAAGCAAGAAGATACCCCCCAAAATAGGCGATTTTCCAAAATCTTGTTTTGATTAAAAAAGGTTGTTTTGTTTGTTATTTGGACGCTTAAGTTTTTAACAGTCTGTGAAACAATAGAAACTGTACGGAATGTTGGAAATCCAGAGGAAAGCTATATTCCTACTCAGCTTATGAATTAAATAATGTGACGTGTATAGAAAATAATGGTTGGAGTTTTTTGCTAAGACCAATGTAAGGGATGAACGTTTTGTTCATCCAGAAAGTGATCCTTTCTCCCTTTCCTTCTTTTTAAACTCACAGGCTGCTAAGTCAATTTCTTTTGCCAAGCTCTTTATATTGTATGACAGCTTGTTCAAGTTAATTTCTTCCAAATGTCCTTAAAACATTTTGAATGAAAAAAGTTTACTTTTTGAATAAATATTTGACCTTTTACACACAAAACTCTCCTCCTTTTTTAAAATGTTCACGAACTCACTCATATTTGAATGTGTATATAAAAATGCTAGTTTGGATTAGAGAACCGGGAGTTGCTATTATGGCCGCAGTTACAAAAATATTTCAGTTTAGCTGATTTGTTAGATAAACAAAATGACTGGAAACTCGCGTTGTGCAATTAGGCAACTGTCCCACAGCCTTTGTTTTGTCACCATATTCTTCTAAACCAGTAGCCTTATTTACCAGCTTTATTCCTGTAAAATTCAATCTTTACTTTTTTAACTGAATGTAATGAAATTTATGTTACTATATTATTTTTATTTCATTGTTTACCAGTGAGGTAGACGTATGTACCATAAAACAGATTAGTTTAATAAAAGTCTGGAATCTGAGAGTGGCTTTTAAGCAAGTCAGTCATTGTGGCTCTACTTTATGAAAAATATGATTTAATTTTCATATATTCTCCTACTAAAAATTAAATATTTTAATTATGCAGGATGGATTATTGTAGTCATTTAGTAAGCAATAACAGCTGAAGTTAAAGATGCAGTTCAGTCTTAAACGTGTCTACAGGTTCTTAAAAGTAACTGAGTAGCCCTCACTGGCACAATTTACTGATGGTATATGCTCCGAAATACCCATTGTGTTTAGTGGTGCTCATTCTCTTGCAGGCGTATTTAAGACGGCAGTTTTACCCATAGCTCACATCACTCGTTCCAGCTCTTGCAGATCCAGCAGTTCAAAAGCAAGCAACTACGAGTAAATGAATTCCCACTTTGCTGGGAAGCTTAATGGAAGGAACCCAGGCAACTGTGATGTCACTGGCTAATCTTTTCAACCTGGATGCGCCCTGGTGCTCCTCACTCAACTGTAGCTTGTATAGCCCACAACTCCATTTTGTTTTTCTCCCCATCACCGCCTGTCTGAAGGAGTGTCTCCTTAGTGTCTGTCTGAGTTAAAACTACCAGCAAATGAAGTGCTAGGGTTTTAAAAAATATGTTATTGCTCAGGAGGTATTTGCATTCTATCTAACATCTGCTTTCATTTCCCTAATACAGGTTTACATATTATTATATTATAGATTATCCTTCTCAACCTTGGTAAACTTAAGGTCTGTGGACTTCATGTTCCAGAATTTTCCAGGCAGCACTCTGCTTGGGGAACTGTAAGAGTTGAACTCCACATTTCTTAAAGGTTTCCAAGGTTGAGAAACATTGTAGTGGATTGTCACTAGACAAAGTCATATTTTATAAGGCTTTTCTTATACAATGGGGCCCTCTAATAAATTTAGTACTACTTAACATGAAGAAAATTATCTACTCTGTCTCAGAGTTATGCTTTTGTAATCAGTTGAAGTTATTAATGACAAAATGGATGCATTTCAGCAGTCAGAAATACCAGTCAAGCAGTTTTGAGGATTAAAAGAAATTTATTTTAAGGCACATAATGAGTTAAAAGTCCTAACTCCACACTGTAGAGCATCTGATTGAATGAAAGAAGAAAGTATCTTCCTGGAAGAAATACAGTTTGTTTTCTACATACAATAAAACCAGTGCAATTTCGTTGTAATTCTCAGATAATAATCAGCAGCAATGAGGAATAATAAGTCTCTGTTAAAATTAATTGTAGTCTGAAGTATAATGAACATAATGCTAAATCATTTATTTTAAACTATATGCATGAATAGAAAGGATTCCATATGAAATCTTGGACTTCTTCTCTATTTATTCTTTGAAGAGGAATAAACCAGAATTATTTTATTCAGTAAATTCCTAGTTTGTTTAAATAAACTTTAATCAACACTGACAAACATAAATGTTCAGTTGTTTCTGCCTTGTTTACAAAGAACATTGAATGCCTAATCTTTATATAATGATGCAGCAGGAATCTGCTGAAGCAAATTGAATTTTAGTTTATTTCTCTTCCTAGGCATAAGGGGAAAAGCAGACTTTCCTCAGTACAGTACAGTGAAGCAAACACTTTCTTCCATTTTTGGAAAGGAGAGAGTGAATAAATTTAGGATGGGTTTCAGGCATGAGGCAGACCCTCTGCAAGCCAAAAGTGGGTGTTTTATTAGCTGTATCTTTCCCAATGGCCTGATTTAAAATGTCTTCTATTTGCATGTAATTGACATGTGAACTTAGATGCAATATCATTTGCTTTAAGCATAAGGCAGAAGCTTCTGCTTCTCCTTGGTACTAACCCCCAGCAAAAGCAGTTCACAGCAATAGAGAAAGAATACAGGTAGTTCTCAACTTACAACCTCTACTGAGCCCAACATCTTGGTTGTTAAACGAGACATTAAGTAAATTTTGCTCCATTTATGACCTTCCTTGCCCCAGTTAAGTGAATCCCTGCAGTTGTTAAGTTAGTAATACAGTTGTTAAGTAAATCTGGCTTCCCCATTGACTTTCCTTGACAGAAGGTTGCAAAAGGTGTTCGCATGACTCCGGGACACTGCAAACGTCATACATATGAGTCAGTTGCCACATGTCTGAATTTTGATCACGTGACTATGGGGATGCTGCAATGGTCGTAAGTGTGAAAAATGGTCATAAGTCAGTTTTTTCAGTGCCGTTGTAACTTCGAAAAGTCACTAAATGAATTGCTGTAAGTTGATGACTACCTGTATTATCAATTACAGACACAATGAAGGGGTAACTGATTACTTTTCCAGAGAGCCTCAGTCCAGAGAGCCTAAATCATTCATAGCACTGGGTGCAGCTCAAAGAATTTTGATTATCAGTCCCTTGAATGGCATGGAAAAATTATTTTTCCAATAAAAAAATTCATTTTAACTTGTCTTACACTAAGTATTATCTAGAGCAGGGCAGTTTTATTAATTTCGGTGTTCCTTAAATTCACATAACAGTTCTGTGTCTTTATTCTCAGATCTCAAATTGCTCAGTTGAAAGTTCTGTCCAAAAAAGGGCAAAAACTTCTACCAGGAGACAGACTGAACCTATGGCACATTTCCTTAAAGTTGGAGGCTGCACAATAAACTGTTGTTTACTTCCATTGACTGTAAAATGAAAGAATGCTTGTTATCCTTTGGAATATCTAGAAGAGTCAAACAAAATAGCTCAAGGCACAAAGTCCAAACTGATTTGACAGAAAGCAGCGCTGATGAGAGACGTGAGATTATGAGCATGATGCTCATTTGAAACCCTAACTTGACTGCCTCTCACTTTTGCTTAGGTATCAATGCCCAAAGTTACACATTTCCATCATAATTTTTACGACGTTTCCATGCATTGTGGCTATGCAATGGAAGAAATATATCAAAAGGCATCATTTCTTAATTTTGCTTTCCTAATTGACATTAACCTCAACATTTTGAACATTGGTTCAAATATATCTTATGAGTGGTTACTTCCCAATCCATCACTATGCATACATCCCTCTTTCAGACCCCACATCTACTACAATAAACAATTAGTGCAACAGCATGTTCTGCAAAACGGTTCATTGCATGGGTTGTATGAAACAGGTTTTTTTGGTTGTTCTGGCTTTTGTTTTTCAATATAGAATTCTTTAGAGATGAACTTATTTATCCTGCATCAGTCTAGCACAATATTTTTCCAAGGTAAGTTTTAACTGTCTTTCAGATTTGTTCTTATTTCTTGGTTCAGGAAGTATAGAAACTGCAATATTTTTCTCTCAAGAGTCTAGAAAATAGAAGGAAAAACAAAGGATTAAAGATTATCTTTTTCATTGTATAAATAATTGAATCTTTTGGTTTTCTAAAAAAGATGTCAGAAATTAACTTTCCTGTACTGAAATTGTGTTATGAGTTAATATGATTGTGTTACAATTAATCAAAATAAACTTTTTAACTATTCCAGCTATTAATTTTTACATATATATTTATTTACATATTTATTTGTCATATTCATATACCGCTTATTTTTAAAATTCCAGGGTGGTTTATAAGAAATATATATATTCATCAAATATATTCCATTCATCAAATTTGTATGGCTGCCCACCTGCCAAAAAAGAACCCTGGTACTGTACAATGTTTAATTAAAAAACAAATATATAAAAACAGTCATTATTAAAAGTATAAAAAGCACATGAACAAAGAAACGATATTAATTGCAGTAAGCAAGCCTTTGTAAGATTTTCTTGGTCCCCTGGGATCTTCAGGCCTAATGGCACAGCCAGCTTCAGAGATTTGTAAAATGTTAAGAGAGATTGGTATGTGTGTATGTTTGTGTGTGAGTGTTATACATGTATGCATGTAACAACCATATATTTCTGTACAACTTGTAAGGTTGCTATAGCTCCGTGAAGAGAAGGAATGAAGGATGGTTGCAATAATTTTATAGTACTCTTCAAATATCTGAGAGAATATAAAAAAAAAAGTCAACATTTGTTTTCTATCATTCCAAAGAATGAGACACCCAGAAAAAAGGGTTGAAATTGCAGGAAGGCAATTTCTGATTAAATGTTAGTAATGTATTCAGCAGAATGAGCTGTCTGAATCTGGAGAGCTAGTGGATTCTCCTTCATTGAATGTAATTATACAGATGTTGGCCAGCCATTTGTCAGGAAGAGTTCAGTTTAGATTTAAGCATGGACTCTCCAGACTGTGGTCTTACATAGTCCTTTCCAATGTTATGATTCTATGATCAACACATTGTTGCAGCAGAAAGTTCTGTTCTGTTTGTTTACAATTTGCATGTGTTTGTTGGCTGCTCTGCACCTTCCCTGAAATGTAGGGTTGACATTGCTAACAACCTCCTAACAAGAACACCTGACAGTTTAATTCTGCTTCATCTACTTAGTATTTTTGTTCATCACAAAGTACATATTACAGCTAAAGCAAAGCTGCTTTTGCATGTGTCAGCTGTAATAGCTTGTGCCTTATTATGTTTTAGTTGTCACACACCCTTTTTGAAGGGCAGATACATAACACGGTGAAGATCAGTCACTTCGGCTGGATTTTGGAAGATAAACTTAGTATCTGGAACTTGCATAATATTGGAACAGGTGGAGAGCCATTGCTCTTTCTTACTACTTCCCAATATATCAGAGGTGGACTTCCCTCCCCATAGTTCTGCATCTGATATTATCTGGCTCATCAGGAAGATGCGGAACCTGCCAGATTTAGTTGTACATCCTGCTCTGGAGCATAAATATGGAATATATCTTTTGGTAAATCTCCACACAAACTCATAAATAAATAAGCAGGTTTCACTTTATAACCTTATATGTATAATCACTTTTGTGTTTGTTTGTAATAAGACAAATACATACAAGCCACGGAGTAGAAAAAAATAGCAAGCATTAACTCTTTTGCAAACAAACACTTCATGTGCAATGCAAAGTTGTTAAAATTAACAGCTGTTTTGTCACTGACTTTAAGCGGTTCTGAGAATCTTTTTAAAATAAGTTATATTAAATTTAAGAGAAAAGCATATATTAGCTGCTAAAATAGTTGCTGTAATTATCTGGAAAATACAGCCTATATTTTTATTTTGCCCTTTTCTTATTTTATCAAGGAGCTTTGAAGCAAAGTCTAAATACAGAACATTCTCGAAAAAGGGATTTGTAGCATTTCTGTTAAGTCACTCACCTGATGCTGTGTTTTAGCTTGAACATTCAAAACAACCCTTTTACTTGTTCTGTATTAGGGTCCAGGTCAATATCATAGAAGCAAGGCCTTGTGGGCAATCCAGGCATAGTGGTCATCTAAGGGATCAAAGAACCAGGAGTTACACTTCAACAATGGTAATCTGGAAACTTCTCTGCGCACAGATGGGATGAATTAGAAGACCACAATATTCTTTATGGCCCATAGAAAAGAACTAACCCAGTTCTACTCCAGTTCCTTTTGCTAAGCCTTAAACGATTGCAAAGAATTTCTGGGAAAGGAAATAAAAGGCTATAATATCCCAAACCTTATGGGACTAAGCTTATAAAAGGTTCTGTGTTCTAAGAGACATAAAGCAAAGGAATGCATATGGAATGTAAATAGTTAACTACAGTGGATTGAAAGCATAAACTTTATAAATGCCAAACTTTATGTATATCTAGTTTGCATCTGAAAGAAGTCTGTTATGACCAGCTTATTTCTTTTTATTTTTAGGACCCATTTAGTAGTAAAAGCATTTCCAAAATTATGGTTATTATCGATTACAGAAATAATTTGACATGAATCATACTGCTGCAATATACTGAATAATTAATTGAAAATAATTTTAGCCTGGATATTACAAAGATTGGGTGGATATTTTTGTAGCCAATAAAGATGGAATGCAAGTGAAGCATCTGATTTCATACTTTTTTGGGTACAAATTCTAAATATTTTTCTAAATAGGCAGTCCTCAATTAACAACAACATTCAGTGAGCATTTGAAGTGACAACAGGACTGAACAAATCGTATTTATGACTGCTCCCCAAAGTTATGGCATTTGCAGCGCCCCATGGTCATGTGATCAAAATGTGGGTACTTGATAACCAGCCCAGACTGCATCATGTGCTTTAGCTCTCCCCATCTGCCTATCTCCCCACCTTACCTCTGCCATTTTGTCACCCCGAACCTCCTTTAGCTGACAATGGCAAGTGTTTCAAGACAGTGGAGTCTTGTCTGCTGAAGGGAGCTTGCCAGGCCTGGCTAGGGAGGAAGCAGCAGGATGAAGGTGGCAGATTGAGCAGGGCAGGAGACACATGAGGTCCTCACTTAATGATGCTGTCCTTGCCTAGTGTCTATTGGAGCTACTGTTGCTAAGTAGTGCAGTCACATGATGTTTTGCCTAACAACATCTTCACTTAGCAATGGAAATGGGGTTGTTAGGCAAGGACTCCTGTATATAATATTCTACAGACTGAGGAGAGTGTTTGAACTATTCCCAAAAATCTATAGGAAAAATGTCCCTCTTCCCAAAGAGAGAAAGAAAGGTAAGTGTTCATTATAAACCCAAAGAAAAAAGATCACCATAATAAAATATTGCATAAAATTTGTGGGGGGAAATAAGATTCCCAGTACAAAAATACACTCAGCAAGTTTGGATCTGTACATTCTTTTCCCTTTCCATGGTTCTTTTCTCCCTCTAAGCTTTCTTTTCCAGTATTTTTGTATTTCCATGAACTCAGTAAATTGCTATTGAGTAAATATTAAGGGAAGCCGCATCATCTTCTAGTTTTCTCTCCTCAAAATCTTCCTGCTGATTCTTAATGAAGAAAGAAAACTTTATTTGCATGCTATTCTGAATATACTGCTTTACGTAAAGCTAAATACATACAAAAATTATACAGAGACTATGCAGCTTGCATCTTAATAGACCTTAAAAGAATTAGCTATAAGCAGCTAATTAAAAGAAATGTCAGCATCCGTCTTGATGTAATTAAAACAAGCTGATTATATACTATGACAAAAAAAGTGCCATGATAACAAATATGAAAACAAACATCCCAACAATAGGTAACAAGAACTAGGGCGCTTGAATTGATAGTATTATTACAAAGCAGAACCAATTATAAGGTACAGTACTTTTTCTCCAAACCAAGCCTGCCCAAAATGTGACACAAGCAGACCAAAGAGGAAAATTGCAATAATTAAATGAGCCAAGATATATTTTGCCAAGAAAATAACAATGCAGAAGGTTATGATCTCATTCTAATTAAACACGATGGCAAGAAATTCATAATTAGATCTCCTCTGATTCTTAAAAATTGTTATTTGTCATGACCTGCAATGCTAGGAAAAGGAGGCACAACTCCTTTCCCCTGTATGACATTTTCTGAATCTGAATTCCTCATCCAAGTGTTATGAAGCCTCTAGAGAAAACATCAGTTTGGGATATCCAATTGTAAATCATTTTGTGGAAATTCACATAAACATAACAGAGAAGTAATAGTTTAATCAATCTATTGAGGGAAAGGTTGTAGGAAGGGCTAATAGAGCTAATATTTAGAAATATTTATGTCTTCCTGACAGGAAGACAAAAATCATAACAAAACATATTATTATCTGAGAAAATTATGAAAACAGAGGAAGGTTTGTGACATTATTCATTACAATTTCCCAAAATGGAAACAGCTCATCCAATTGACATTCTCTCTGTACACACACACACACAGAGAATCAGTTGATTTCATAAATTGCCTTATTCAGCAACTTGTAGGTAGTTGTCGGCCATGTATGATTGGAATCACAAGGAATTTGTCTCTGGTGCATAAGTTCTCAGTGTACATACAAACAACGAAGTGCTAAGTCATAGATCATAAGACACAATAAATCATAAGATAACAACAAAAATTGATACATCATATATATACCAATAGGAGAAGGTAGTAGGAAAGGCAAGAGGTGAGAAAGACAAGAAGATGAGAAGGATGAAAAGATGGCAAGGATAATAGCAATACAACCATTTACATGGGTAAACATCTTTAGGAAGAAGACAGCGCTGTAGGAGTTAGATATTTAGCAGAGGGATGGCATGGGGGAAGAAACTATCTTTATGTCTAGTTATTTTAGCACAGAATGCCCTATAGTAGGGTCTTGAGGGGAGAAGTTGAAACAGTTTATATCCAGAATGTGAGGGGTCTGTAGATACCTTCTCAGCCCTTGTTCTGATTTATGGAGTATACAGGTCCTCAGTGGAAGGCAGGCTGGTTGCAATTTTTTTTTTTCCTGCAGTCCTAACTATCTGTTGAATTCTGTACCTTTCCTGTTTGGTTGCTGTGCCAAACCAGACAGATATAGTGGTACAAATGACAGACTCAATAATTCCTCTGTAGAACTGTATCAGCAGATCCTTGGGCAATCTGAGCTTTCTGAGCTGATGCAGGGAGAACATTCTTTGTTGTGCCTTTTTAATGATGGTTCTAATGTTAGGTGTTCGTTTCAAGTCCTGGGAGATTATAGAACCCAGAAACTTGAAGGTCTTTACTGTTGATACTGTGTAGTGTAATATTGTAAGAGGTGGTAGAATAGGATGGCTTCTCCTAAAATCTACTATAATCCCTACAGTTTTAAAAGTGTTCAGCTACAGATTATCCCAGCTGCTGTATGCAGACACATCATCATCTCAAATAAGACAAATGACTGTTGTGTCATCTGCAAACTTTAGATATAAGACATCACCCTTCTGAAAAATGTAAAGGCAGTGAAAATATTTTAAAAGCAGAAATAAGATAACTGAGGGGAGGGCTTCTTTCAGACGTCAAATGATTGTTTGATCTGTTCTGGATAGAGAAATGCTCTCCAAAAAGGAGGTGGTTCACAATGTATGGGTCTTTCTGGACTCACAATTCCCGATAGGTCAAGAGGTAGTCTGTGGCCAGAAAAATATTTGCTCAGCCTTGGCTGGTCTATCACAGTTATGGCCATTCTTAGAGCAAAGAGGCATTGGCTGCCTACTGTAATTCACTCCACCTGGATCTGCTTCTGAAGACCACTCATAAACAACAGTTGATATTGAATATGGTGGCCCTTCTACTAAATGTCTCAATACACCCACATAGCATTTGTTTTTCTTGTGCCTAAAACAAATATTTTTAAAACTGCAGCAACCAAATAATTTAAGGAACTGTGGTCACAGATACGCATAAATAGTTTGCAACTTATTTCTTTTTAAACTTAACACAGAGAAGTAGAATTACAGATTTACCAAGTGCCCAGGTTATCCAATTGAACAATATCTCCAATGGGGACAGGGTTTTTTAAGAACTGGGAAAGATTGTACAAGGAAGTAGTACTTCTTTTAGTAGATATTTTATTCGTATTTGGCCTTAGGGCTGCAATAGATTTGATGTGATTTGATGCCTGGAGGGAGCAAGATGGAGTTAGCTTGGAGATCAACTAACATTCTAAACTTTGTAATAAGAACAAATTTGGGTAGCAATAGTCTTTTCAAAAATAAATGAAATAATTACATTTTGTTTCAAGGACGTAATTCCTGACTATCCATATATACGTTTAGTATCTCAAAAACGGTTTAGGAACACACTAAATAAAATTTAGAGATGAACGAGTTTATGAAAATATATTTTATATTTACATAAATATGAGAATTAAAATGTAATAACTACAATTTTAAATGTTTGTTAATATGGCATTCTAAAAAAGATATTAATCTATTGATAATTTGATTTTTTTTTAATTAAAAGCAACGCCAATGTTAAACACATATATGCATTATTTTCCTATTTACCCATAACTAGAAAAATATATTCATTTTACTTTCTCTTTATGTGCTGCTACTTGCTTACAGCATCATGTGAATGATAAGGCCGCACATACAGAATTAAGACTGGCTCCCATTCAAATTAGACAATCTCTCCTAATACAAACAAGGACATTTTATTCTCTCAGAGAAGAAAATGTATCTGTTCTTTAAACAATATAATCAACAATTGAAATCAGGACAGTATTTATGAAGTTTAAATATTCCAAACAACATTATAAAATATTATCTTCAACACGGGAGGAATTTTCAAACTTCAAAACCAAAGTTCACCAACAAGGCACGAAATAATCAAGCCATTCCATAGACAGAAAATATTCATTCCCAGTGTTAAGTATAGGCGCTTGAAATCAAGAACAAAATTCTGCATACTTTCATTATCTCACAATGCCTTCAAATCTATCAATCATATATTCCCCCAAGAAAAACCAGAGACTTCATGAACAGATTTGCATGTATATAGATTTAAAATACTGGGCGGATATTCTTATTATTGTTACACTGAATTTTTCTATTCTGCTACTCTAGGTTTTACAGTTGTTTACATCCACAAGCTCTATAGGAAATCTTTGGCTTATAATGGCGATTGGGACCAGAATTTCTACTGCTAAGTGATGTAGTTGGAAAGCATGACATCATCTGACTGTGTTGCTTAGTGATGGCAATACCATCAGTCCTGGTTGCCCTCATTAAGCAAGGACTATGTGGGTTGTTAAGTAAAGGACTTCACCTGACCCTGATTTATGAGTTCCTGGTGGTTTACCCATTACCTTGTGAGAAATCAGCCGGGAATGTCAGAAATCACAATCACATGTTTGCAGGGATGCCAGAACTTTGAGGATCAGTAGTAAACGCCATTCATTTAGTAGCATTAAAATTGCAAAGAATTTTTGCCAGTGTTGGAAATACAGGTTAAGCAAGCTTCTCCTCTCCTTTTGTAACATCCAAGAACATACATACATATTATATGGCTGTCCATCTACAACGATGACTTGTAGAAAGATTAAAATCATACAATGATCCATGATACCAAAGACAAACAATAAAGCCTAATTATGAAAACCACATCAGCAGCAGAGTTTTCCTCTGGGCCCAAAGCCTAGGGAAACAGGTTTTCAAAGCCCTGTGAAAAACTAATTGGTAAAAATTTCCAGCACTTGGAATAAAAATTGAGGGAGAAAGTCTCCTTCCCCCTACAACTAGAAGAAAATTGCCACCTTCCCAATGAAGATATCAGGTTTCCATTCATGGAAGGCTTGATCCAAGCCACTCTTCACATATTACAGGAGTGTTTTTATTTTTTTATTTTTATTTATTTATTTGTTTATTGTTTGTTTATTTATTTGATTTGTCAATCACTTACAAGATAATAGGTATAAGTATATACATAGTTATGAATACATGAAATGGGTACATATAAGAAAAATAAAAGAAACAATAGGACAAATTTACAATTTACAGTAGGGCTGTCAAACATGTGACCTGCTGGCCAGATGCGTCATGCATTGGTCACATCCATGCTAGGGTTAGCAAAGGGGAAAAAAGTCATAATGTGACAACGTGAGTTTGACACCCCTGTTTTACAGAAATACTGCAATTAATTCAACAGCACTTGAAAAGTAGATCACCAAATGACAGGCTGACTAGTTTGCACAAGAGTTAACTTGAAACAAAAGAGGTTTCTGTAGATCTAATATTCTGAATATGTGACTTCCTAATACACAAAATTCCACATAGATACACCTAAAATATTACTAGTAATACTGCTCTTTTTATATTTGACAATATACAGTTTTTAAGAAGTGTAAAATAAAACTGAAGATTACAATGAAAAATTATTGCCCAACTCGGAGAAACTGAGTCACGCATAAATTCTTTCTGTTATTTTTGCTGCATTCTTGGTTCAAAATTACATAAATGAAAATTCTTAGACTTTGAAAACAGAACATTTAATATGCTATGAATGATATTATTCCCTAAAATAATTTTGTTCTAAATAAGTTGAAATTGTATTCTTGTTACTGCATTTTAATTATCAGTTCTAATTGGATATATACTAAGTCCATGCCTGATCGCTGAGATTTTTTTATTTATTTATTTATTTTATTTGGTCAAGCGATTATAAGATAACAGGTATAAGTATAAACATAGCTATGAAGTAGATGAAATGGATATATATAAGAAAAATAAAAATAAACAATAGGACAGGGGCAATAGGTACATTGGTGCGTTTATGCACGCCCCCTACAGACCTCTTAGGAAAGGGGTGAGGTCAATAGTAGACAGTCTAAGGTTAAAGTTTTTGGGGTTTGGGGAAGAAACCACAGGGTCAGGTAGCGTATTCCAGGCATTGACCACTCTGTTGCTGAAGTCGTATTTTCTGAAATCAAGTTTGGTGCGGTTTACCTTGAGTTTGTAACTATTGTGTGCTCTTGTATTGTTTTGGTTGAAGCTGAAGTATTCACTGATAGGTAGGACATTGCAATATATAATTTTATGTACTATACTTAGATCGGACTGAAGGTGGAGTAGTTCTAGGTTTTCTAGGTCTAGAATTTCAAGTCTGGTGGCATAAGGTATTCTGCAACGAGTAGAGGAGTGGAGAACTCTTCTTGTGAAATATTTCTGGACTTTCTCAACTGTATTAATATCAGACACGTAATGCGGGTTCCGGACTAATGAGCTGTATTCAAGTATTGGTCTAGCAAATGTTTAATGATTAAGAAAAAGTATTCATGTTAGGAAGATCCAAGCCAGTACAATCAAATCTAAAACTTGAATGAATTTTCTTTTATTAAAATAAATTAATTTTTACTGAAACATTTTGGTATCATTGTTCAGCCAGGGATATATACTGTTGAACATTTCACCTCCTCTTATTCCCTCTTTTCTGCAATTTTCTGCAAATCAAAGTTTCTTCACCTGAGCAATTCTTAAACAACAAATAACTCAAGAAGATATAGCTTTCTGCAATATATTTAAGTAAAGTGATACTATTAACCTATTAAAATATTTCCCCACTAAAGGCGTACATGAAATTTTGCAGCAACTTCTAACGCTTAATTCTCTCTGCCTTGCTGACAAATTTACAAGGTTCACAGCTATCCAGAGGTTTCAGTTATACTATTTGCTTTGAGGTACATTTTGATTAGAAGAAATAGAACAGAAGAAAATGTTGGAAACAACAGGGCTTAATGTCTTGCCAAAAGTCACAAGAATTAGAGTTTGTGACTATTTAATTCTTGTCTTACCATTTTCCTCTGAGCCAAATATCCTTATAGTATGCTAATATGGTTGCAAAGTCAGGGATAACCTAAGACATTTTGCAGCCTGAAGGAAACAGAAAATGGCATTTCCATCTACAAGGCATCGATTGGACTAATTCAGAAGGTATCCAATAAAGTGTGTGCCATACCACAATAAAATGTGTGCCATAAAGTGTGGGCCATCCCTACTCAGTAAGAATAATTTAGGAAATGATCAGCTGAAGTAAACACTTTACTTAATAGTAGCACCAATCTAGAATCACCATAGATTGGTTGCCAAAAATACTAATAACTAGTAGAAAATGGTAGAAAATGATGGATTTTATATATTTTTGTTACCACCTTCTGGTTTTTGAATTGTTGCAATTCTACCAAACTTCCATGCTAATTGCACCATTGAGTTTGATGTCCTCTCCAGTATTTGCATTAATAGCATCCATCTAAATATTCCATCTTTTATGCACTTTCACTGCAGAAAGCATTTCCATTAATGGACTGTCTTAAACTGTCCACTAATTTTGGCCATATAAAAAAACTGACATGTATAAAAGCAAATCAACCTCTGATTTTGATAGTTTCTATATGCTATTGCAGTAAAACATTCCCTTAATTTGTCTTTGTTTCCATTAAATCCTTTCACAATGTTTTATGACTAATAAAAGAGTAATGTATACCATGGCATAATTTATAACAACTTTACATATGTTTAAGATGCATAATTCAAATAGCATATTTTAAGGCATTTATTTAAATGCAAAAATATACATATTCTGTATGTAAAAGCAGCTCAAGACAATGAAATGTTAAATCATTTTAATTCTTCCTTCTTTTAATGAGAAAAATGCAGAGAAATGTGTTCCTATTTTCCTTTTCTGAATGACAGCATTTGATTCTAACCTGAAAAGTATAGCTATGCATAGTTTTTCATGGGAGATGATTGTATATTTCCTTAGGTCGACATACAATCTATTTACTTCACCTTATTCAATAGATACTTTAGTTATAAGCTCCTGCACAATGGAGAGGAAGATTAAAAGTAAAGCATTTATTTGGACAGCTATGTATGCATATCTATACTGTTTTTGCAACCAGAGCTTTCCCCTAAAATTTGGTTAAATGAAAGCTAATAAAAATAAACTAATTTAAATTTTATCAAGATCATCCAGTGGAATGGAATATTCAGTAGAACACAGTAAAGCCGAAGTGATTAAATTGCTCTTAAATTCTTGGTATGATTTTACTGATAGCCCTTTTATATGCATTGTGTAATAATTGCACATTCACTATTGCACATTCACTGTGAGGTTTGCATTTTTGTGGTTTTATATGTGGAATTTAATATTTATAATTGTTAATATTGTAAATTCTCTGTCTCTGTGGTACTGTACACACCCATAAGATACTGCAGAGCCTAAACATGCTTTTGTTTCAGTAATGTTCTTGCAAGGCATTTATTCTTAAACCCCACCTCATCCTTACTATTCTCTTCAGCTGTTTTAGTTTCTCTCTCCCTAGTCCATTTTTTATCTAGAGGTGGTATTCAGCAGGTTCTGACCAGTTCTGGAGAACCAGTAGCGGAAATTTTGAGAAGTTCGGAGAACCGGTGGTAACCTTAGCCCAGGAGTGGGGAGAGAATGGAGATTTTACAGTATCCTTCTCCTGTCATGCCCACCAAGCAACACCCACTAAGTCATCCATACCCATTAAGCCATGCCACACCCACCAAGCCACAGCTCACAGAACCGATAGTAAAAACTTTCGAATCCCACCACTGATCATATCCAAAATTGGGCAAAATTCACTATTTTCTATTTCAGGGGAATTAAAGTCAACTGGGTAATGTAAATATAATATTTAGCATATTTATGCATATGCTGTCAACATTCAGTGAGCTGAGTGTTTCAAGATTAATCATAACAACCTAAATATCTTAATCTTAGATCTGCTGTGCTCTTTCCCTGTCAGTAGATATATTCCTTATTTTAGGTAATTTATTCCTGAAATTATTCATTTCTAATATAATCATGATTCTGTGTTCTGTTTTGTTTCCCTAAACAGATGAGCATGATGGCTCATGTGGGTAGGGGACTGGGCGGATGAAAGGCAGGTTCCCGTTTGAGACTCGGTTGCTGCCATGTGGGGAGCTCCCATCACTAATTCCAGCACTTGCCGACCAGCAGTTTGAAAGCAGACAACTGAATAAATAAGATGGGTTATCATTTGCGTGGGCAACTTAATGGAGACATGAAAGGAGCCCCCAATTAGGAATCCCCTGGGCAATGGTGATGTCACTGGTTGATTCTTTTAACATGAAAGTGCTTCAATGCTACTGATATGGAAGTTTAATATAGCATTCCTAAATAGATTTTGCTGAATTCTAATTATTTTCTGAATAATTAGTTTACTTAGTTAATTAGTTAATAATTAGTTTCTGAATAAGCTTAATTGCAGTTTCTGAATTCTAATTATGTAGCTGTCTTCATTTTCATAATAAAGTTAGTAAGTATGTCAAAAAACTAAGGGAAATAATTTACATTTCAATATACCTTTGATAAATAAACAGGAATAGACAATAATCAATAGCCAACTAACATTGTTGAATGTATGCTGGATTTTAAGACCAATTGGAGATCCCAAAGTGTTCCATTATTTTCTGTGTTATTATTCATAAAAACATCACATATATATATATATATATATATGATGTTTTTATGAATATACACACACACACACACACACACACACATATACAAATCTTTAAAAAAAACCAACAGATTTGTGAGGATGATGTTGTCCCTATATTCTGAATCTTTAACTAAACATGGTCCTTTATCATTGGAAAGACCAAGAAAGATGCAAGTAAAATTTGTTTAGTTATATTGGCTTTGAAGAGCAGAGGAAGAAAATAATGGAGTAAGATACCATAAAGATAAGTTAGGTCTATAAAACTGTCTCTATGAGCTGCTAATTATTGATACAAGGAATAAATTAACATTCTAACCCACTATTTAAAATTTTTAAATAATTTTTTTATTTAAAATAAATCATTTATCGAAGTTGTAAAGAAATGTCCCAAATGTGTTTTTATTTTTCTAATAAATCAGACAATGTAATAGGGTAAGATATTATTCATTGATAAGAATGAACAAATCAAATATCAAAAACTGCTAGAAAGTCAGTGCTTCTGTTAATTTATCATTAGGGCAATCCAGATGCTTTCCATATTTTTTAATATGCTTTATATCAAAGGTGCCCAAAGTGTCCAGCTCATCAACCCTTTTATGAGATTCAAATTGCTCATTGACCCCCAAAGTTTTATTATATGAAAATGACTTATTAAATGATACTTTATTTAATAGTATTAATACTACTATTACTAGCACCAACCCCTTTGATAGTCCCATTAAGCCATGGGTATTATTAATACTGACTTTGGGGAACTCTGCTTTATATCAAACCAATTCAAATAATGGATTTCAAAGTACTCACCCTGTTGTTTAGACATATATGAACAGTGTGTGAATATTTTTAGTATTTGAATGAGTGAATGAATGAATTCATTATTGGCCAAGTGTGATTAGACACACAAGGAATTTGTCTTGGTGCATATGCTCTCAGTGTACATAAAAAGGTACAATTTAATATAATTTTTAAGCTTTTATATACTGTTTCCTATATTTTGAACACTATTTTTCTTTTCTTTATAAGTTAAACAGCGGAGAAAGGTTTTTAGCTCTCATTAACCTTTGGAAGGACTTTCAAAGGCCATATGTAATTGATTTCAGGCAGCGGTAATTCTAATGGGTAATTGTAGACCCTGGACTAATGGCTTATTGGTGGTTGTGTTTCAGAATGACCCTACTTTACGATTCAAGTTGTGAAGAATCAAAGAAGAATTTGCCTTTCTCTCCTATTCTTTCCTGTTTCCTGTTTTACAATTGCTTCTACATTCTGCATGTGTTTGGCGGGAAGTAATCTCTTTGCCAGTTGTAATTAAAAAAGAAATTCTCTAAATATATAGTTTTGCATTAAAGCTCACTAAAACGTTAGCACTATGGTTCCCATAGGGGTAACTCAAAGTTTACTTATACTTCGTTAATGCTAATGATTTGTGTTTCTCATAAAGACAATTACACAGTTTTAAAGTGAAAATAATAAAATGAGCATCTATAACTCTACACGTGCTTAGACAACTATATGAAGTATAATATGATATATACAGATATTCCTTGGCTAACAACAGTAACTGAGACTGCAGTTTCCATTGCTAAGGGATGAGGTAGTAAAGGATGACATCGCACAAGTGCATTGTTTAGTGATAGTAATCTTGGTACTCCTTGTTGTCATTGTTAAGCAAGGACTAGTTGGAAAGGTGGCATGAGTACAGTGGGGCCAGAGGTTGGTCCTGCCAGATGGGGTAGAGTGAGAGCAATTTATTGGACTAATTTGTGACCTGCTCTGCCATCTTCCCCATTGATTTTGCTTGTGGGAAGCCAACAGGGAAGTTGCAAATGGTGTTTACATGACCACACAATGTTACAATTGTCCTGAGTGCAAGCTGGTTGCCAGGCACCCAGATCACAATCACATGAACACAGGGAAGCTGAGATGGCCTGAATTTTATGGACTAGTCGTAAGTACCACCTGTTCAGCGCTTTTGCAACTTCAAATGGCAGCTGGACAAGTGGTTGTTAATCAAGAACTTCCTGTAAAATTTAAGTAAGACACAATCAAAACCAAACCAAAATGCTTTTACATGACATCCCTCCACCAATCACAGTAAATATTTTTAAAAATAAGAAATAAACCGCAGTTAAAATTACACACAAGGAATCCATATACTGAGAAACACAATAAAAATAAAACTTACGCAGAGTTTGAAACCCATCTATCATGTACCAGTACTAATAAGAATGATAGCAAAACAGCCCTACAGCCATTCTGAGTCCCATCAGTACATTTACTTTGTGAGTAAATCTCCAAATCCTTTTTAAATGATGTGTAGCAAGAATTGAGGAACCAGTTCCTGAAATGCATGCAAATGCGTTGGAGTAACTCGTGAAAAGAGAATGGAACAACCCCCCCCCCCAGTTCTATAGATTATATTGGATACAAAAGCTTATACCAAGATAGGTACTGGGACTGGTGGTGGGAAATAACTATGACAATTTGCCACGGCCAACTCGCCATAGCCAATTTGCTTCAGGACAACTCTCTGCAGGCCAAGAGTTCCACTAATATCAAATAGTGGAACAGAATCAGTAAATAAAGGATGCAAAAGGAGAGTGTGAAATGTGGATGGCAAAAAATTTTAAAAAAATTGTTTGTTTATTTTAAATAATTAAATAGAATTGTTAAATTGTCCTGCAGCGAATTAGCCATGATGAGTTGGCTGCAGCGATTTGTTCCATTCCGACTTAAACATCAGAATGAGAAGCTCCCTCAATAGAAAACCAATAAAAAGCCCTGCAATGAGAAGAAAGATGGAAAAAAAGGAGGGCCAGTGCAACGCATGTTGCAATGTTCTGAATTCTGAAATCCCTAATCCATTTTCACCCTCCCTCCACTACCCATTGGATTGTGTATCTTCAAAGGTGTCAGCCTGGAAATAATGTAATAGGGTAGGAAGCTAGTCAGCACTGAGTCCTAGACTTGGTTTTAACAGCACTTATCCATATACTGCCCCCTAGCTGCCAATATTTCAAACACACGTCCCTCCCTTTGTACAAAAAAAGGAAGACCGGATTGATGAAAATGAAGATCCTGATTACACAAATAATGTTTAGATGCCTTTTTACTTTGATCTCACATATTTCTGTGGTGAATGGAACATGCTTGAGACCAAAATTAATGTCATCCATTGTACTCAGGTCTCAAAGCAATTGAATAAACTGCCTAATCTCGATTTAAATCAAAACTATGATGTTGCCTAAATATTTTTGAAAACATTCTATTGTGGTTTCATAATGGTCAGTGCATCAACTCTACAAAATAGAAATATCTATTTTTAAAAAGAGAAAACTGTGGAAATTCAATCTATGTTGCAGAACATGAATTTGGCATTCTACAGTAACATTTTTCTTCCGATAGCCTGCAAATTTTGAAAGAGATGCTCTAAATAAGAGCTATTTGGCTTGCGTTCTTACAAACAATATCAAAACATTCTCTAAAAAACAAATACTTTTAGAAATTCGACAAACACACCTGAGAGTTGTAAAAGACATCAACTTATCTCATAATGATCCTAACAGATAATTCTGGGAAGATTCAGAACCACTCATCTGGTAAGCAAATTTGAGATCCATGTTGGAGTGCCACCATGTGGAAACAAAAGTTTGCAAGATGTGTTTGGAATATTTCAATTAGCTGTGAGGATAGTTTTTGCAGAGTGAAGAATGGAGCACCAAATGTATTACTATTGATCTGAAGATAACAAATATTGCTGCTGGAAGTTTAGGCAAGCTTTACACGTATACACTAAAACCAGAATGATAATGCAAGTTGCAATAGCATTTGGTAGACTCAACGTACGGACTGATTTTGTGCAGATTCACCTTCATGTACTTCTGAATCCACAAAATATAGGCAGATCATATAACTACATCCAATACTATAGTTATTATCTTCCTGAATTTCACCTCATGAATCCAGCTCAGAGAGATATCTGTGCTCCAATCACAAGGAAGAAGTTCCTTTATGGAATTGGACACCTATTAGAATCTCTTTGGGTAGGGGAGAAAGCACTTTCTTTGTAGCATTTGCTAATGCAAGTAAATGATGAAGAAAAAAGTACTAAACATTTTAATAAGAAACAATTACATTCCCAAGGGCATCAAAACAAGTTGCAATTTTGAGGCTGAGGGAGGCAAACACAATTCTCTCCACCATTGCATAGACAATGGAGTAAATACTATCAGACAGGAGAAAGAAAGCAATCTTTTGGATAATGAAGGCTCCTTCCCTTATGCCTTTGTGGATACCAATCTGCAAAAGACGATGGATACTTCCATTGCTCAGAGAATATGAAACCCACTATTACTAAATTGAATATTTAAAGAAAAAATAAAAATAAAGAAAATGATTAAAAATCAGCCAACAAGAAAATGCATATCGGTCATGTCTCTGGGTTCAAGTTATTTCATTACAGTGGAATTAGATTAGAACATCTATCATATAATTATATGGAATGAATATATGCTTGGCTTGAATGTCTGATTTTCTTAAGCATTTATTTTTTAGATAATTCACTACCGTATACCTCTAAGTTGCCCCTTCAAACTCCTTTCTTATATTTCTTCCTTGAGTTAACTCAATAAAAACAAATATGGCCGGTCTAATCATGAAGAGAGGCTCTCAAGGGGAAGGAAGCGTTCCCATCTGCTCAAGGCGGGCCAAGCATTCCTAGCAATGGATTAGATAAAGAGAGTAAGCTGACAGTTTTCCTGGCAGGCAGAAAAAGGAGAACAAAGAGCAAGATATGATCAGAAGAAGAAAGCAGAAAGACCGCAGAGTTTTATGAAAGCGTGTAATGATTCAGCCACTCTTTCTACCAGAGATTACTTAAAATGAAAAACTTTAATATGAAAGCAAAATAATATGCCCATCCAATTTGCCCCTTGCCTTTGTCGTCTCATTATTCTTAATTGGTTAATGTAGCTGGCTGGGATTTAACGAGACAACTCGATCCATCTTTAAAATGTATTGATTACATCATGTTCTGTCTCCAATATACTTGTCCTGCAATTTACTCGTCCTTAATGATCTCACTGAAATCAATGTCATTTGACTGAAATGAATTCATAATTTCTCATTCTGCATTATATGAGAAGTATTGGAAGGGAAATGTTATCTCAGAGAATAAGGACAAACAAAAGAAGATTGTGGCAGACAGGTGTCCTACTTGTCCTGAATTTCTTTTTCCAAAAATGTAAAAGTATTTTTCATAGAAATATTCTTAAAATGAAAGCTATTGAATGAAGATAGTGCATTCCTTTTCTTTTGTTATCATTTATATTCTTCAGGTTTTCTGTTTTCTATTGTAATCTGTGAATGAAACTTTGCAACAAAAACTACATCTCAGATTCAATTTTTAAAAAGTATCTCCCAATTTCCTTCTCGTTCCTATCGTTCTTTCAAGAGATCCATACAATGAGTATAAAAGATGCTTAAAAATATACTGAGCTATGAAAGCCTGAAGTGATTTATATCTCTACTGATTTACAAGTCACCCAGATCATGAATTGTATTCTGAATACCTTTTCTGTTACTTTTCCTGATACAGCTAAGTTCTTAGACAATTGAAGAAGCCAGCATTTGATAAATTTGAAAGAACAGGCAAATAATTTTTGCCCATGCACTTAAAAAAAAAAATCTAACAGTGATTCTAGAAAAAAAATTAACCCCCTTGGAGATTCCTGCCATTCTTTAGATACAGAAGCAGTATTTTTCTACTATTATTTATTAATGTAATATTTTCTTGCAATGCAGTTTAATGGAACAATACATAGCTGCCATTGATTGGAGGAAAAGCAACCAACAACTTTTCAGTTGTTTCATAGTTTTATAGTTCCATTTTCCTTTAAACTTTTATCCTATATATTTCTGGCCTCTAAAAAGGACACATTCCATTCTTTATGTCAAACTTATCAAAATTAAACTATTTCCAGCTGCCAAAATAGCTATAAGGGAAAATGTTATTGTATTATATTATATAGTGCTGTTAGCAAGCTGAAAATTTTCCCCTTATCCATATATATATAAATAAATAAAAATTCCTTGGGTAGTACAGTAGATGTGGCGATTATAATAGCAACCATATATGCCTTCCTCACATACTGTATAATTAAAACCAATTGTCAGAATCAACTGAAAGAAGGCGAGTATGCAAAGCAGGAAATAGTCTTGACCTATTAATCTAAAAACAAATTATCTTCATAATCCAATGATATTGATGTACTGTATAGCTTATTCTCTTTTGTGTTGATTCTGCTCTTGTGTTTGTGATTTATCTTGAACTATATTTTCACACATAAAAATGCTACTTGAATTGAAATTTTTCCTGTTATCTTTTTAAAATTTGTTTAAAGTATACAAACTAAAAATGACATAAATCAGCAGGCAAAATTCCAAGGGGGAAAAAGACTATATATACATTGAGTTTTGTTCAGCCCAAGGGTTTGTAACTTGTGGCCTGGGGGTTGTATGTTGTCCCTGAGCAGCCCATTTGCACCCGCAGGACTCCAACATCACACAGCTGAAATTCATCAATGAAATAGACATTTTTCAGTAGCATCCTCAAGATCTTTTTCCATTCCCAATAAGATATAAATTGGAGTAAGTAAAGAATCCATTTCTATTTTCATCCTTAAACACCATTCCACTCCAAAAACAATGTGAATTATTCTAGACTAGAACTGTGATTTATCTAGATGAATAGATCCAATGTTGCCTCAGGGTCAGGGTGGGATTCAATTTTTTTTTACTACCGGTTCTGTGGACATGGTTTGGTGGGTATGGCAGGGGAAGGATACTGTAAAATCTCCATTCCCTCCCCACCCCACTAACCTGCTTTTCAGCTCCATTCTCCTGTGCAGGGCAACAAAAGAAGCCGATCAGCTGGGACTCGGAGACAGAGAATAGATGGAGGTGGGGCCAGTCAGAAGTGGTATTTGTCGGTTCTCCAAACTACTCAGAATTTCCTCTACCGGTTCTCCAGAACTGGTCAGAACCTGCTGAATACCACCTCTGCTCAAGGTATTCTAAATTTAAAACTATCTACCATATCATAAATTGGCCACATCGTACATGTATATGTGTGTGTGTGTGTGTGTGTTTTGTGTGTGTGTATATATACACATATTCTGTCTGTTCATCCATCCATCTGTCATCTAGCATGGGTGTCAAACTAACGGGCTGGATGCATCATGCGCTGGCCACCCCTACCCCCATTTTGGCAGAGGGAAAAAAGTTGTGATTCATCACGTGACGACAACGTGCCATCGTGAATTTGACACCCCTGATCTACAGTATCTCAAAGGTTTCAATTTTGCTTCTGGAGTGTCTCATAAATTATCTCAGAATAAATGTGAAAGAGAATGGCATGAAGATGGAGGTTAAAATCATAAGCCATGTGCACAATTGCTTTTGTTTCACTATATTGTGACAGTGAGAAAGGGCAACTCTCCTGCTGCTTGCCAATCTTTTCTACCCAAAATGACATGATGCAACTGAAAACGTTACCAGAACTTCTGCTTAACCCGTTGGTGACCACACATGCAATCCGTGCCTTCACTGAAAGACCCTGGTTCAACAAATAAACCATCAGAAAGCAACAAGTAGTGAATAATTCATTCTTCAAAAGCAGAACAGCCTACCTATAGCTTCACAAAAGAGAGGGGAAAAATCCTTCCTTCATTTATATCCAGCCTTGAAAAATTTCTTGGGTTACCAAATAGATTTTATAACAATGCTGAAATGGTTGATGCCTAAAGAGATCCAGAAAGCTGAGGCCAGCATATGAATAAAAAGAGTTAAACTCTGCAAACAGGGAACAAGCAGCAATCCTAAACCGTTCATTTAGAGATGGGAGAAAACCCTCTTAATATTTACAGACTTTTTTCTGGAATGCCTAAGACCTTGTTGTGACTTAAATGTTTAGTCATCAACTTTCAGCTAAGGGTCAGAAAATATTTTAGGGAGTGTGAGTCAACAAGACCAATAACCTTCAGCATTCCAAAATGTATGTGACTGTTAAAATAATGTACATTTTTAATGGAAACATTTTCTATTCAAAACAATATTAATTAGAAATTAACATTATGAACACAGGGCTGGTTTATCATTTTGTAAAGAAACAAACCAATAAAAAACCTTGAAGCTTCACACACTGGCTGAATAAGATTATGTTTATCTCAACTTTGTATAGAGGCAAAGAATGCAGCTCTGTATTGTCTCTAAATCATTGTTGTCCTTGGAGTAAGTCAAAGTGGAATTCCTCTGCATTGTGTCACACACAGCACTCTCACTAAAGCAGATTAACTAATATGTGGGAAAGTACAAAGCTGCAATAACTTTTGGGTGGGTCTGAATCTCTCACAAGCACAAGAGAATCCAATCATTCCCCACCCATGCATAACTCACTAGTGACCTCACCAACTTCCTAAACAAATTTAACAAGCCTTCCTGCCTGCTTGCCATATAACCAGGTCATCATGTCACAAGCCCACCTGTGAATGTACAATAGTCAGAGTTATTGCAAGATGACCTAAAAACTATGCCAACATTTGAGAAAAGCTGTGTGCAGTTTTTACCCCCTAAATAGACTTATGTGTCGCATAGGAATTTTATTGCAAAACTAAATCATAAAACTGAGTTTCAAAGTTGTTTCTGACAGAAATGCTCAAAATCAATATATGAATATAGTTCTCCTTCTCTCAACAATCTAGCCTAGAAAAGGAAGTCTGAACACTAGACTAGCGTATCGATTTGAAAGGAGATCAGAGTTGACCAATTACTGACCAGAATTTTAGACTGATCCCAATCCTGGAGGTCAAAAGGTAGGACCGAACCTCTACACCAGAAGTCTCCAAACAGGAATTCTGGGAGTTGAAGTCCACCAGTCTTAAAGTTGCCAAGTTTGGAGACTTCTGCTCTACACTATTGATGTTAACTTATGATTGGTCTGTTTTCATCCTGCTGCTGTTTCTATATGTGTTGCTTTTTTTTTTCTATTTTTCTACTTTCCTTTTTAAATTTTCTCTTAATGAGTTTGGATCCCAGATTATTAATCTGAGATAGGCAACCATACATAATGAAATAACAAACAAGCAAACACATACATATACAGATAGTCTTTTACTTACAAGAGTTTGCTTTAGTGATCATTCAAAGTTACAATGTCACTGAAAAAAATGACTTATGACTGCTTTTTCATACTTGTGCATTGGATCATTCCCATGATTATGTGATTAAAAATTCAGAGGCTCATATTTACGATGGTTGCATGACATGTGATTACCTTTTGCGACCTTCTGATAAGCAGAGTCAATGGGGAAATCCAGATCCACTTAACAACTGTGTTACTAACTAAACATCTGCAGTGATTCACTTAACAACTGTGACAAGAAAGGTCATAAAATAAGCAAGAACACAACTAACTATCTCGCTTAGCAACAGAAATTTTGGGCTCACTTGTGGTTGTAAATCTAGGACTATCTGTATAATGATATCTCTATAATTTCAGCAAGTCAAATACAAATTATATTTAGCCTTATTCATAATATACCACAAGACATTAACATAAAAGGTTGAAATCACATTCTGGACATTCTAACATTTTATTGTGCTTATGGTGGTGACAGGAATGCTTCCTGGCTATATACATAGAAAGCAAACTGTAAGGCCACAGAAACCTCATGACACAATTTCCTGACTTCTCAAAGCACATCTAGTTGGGATTCACTTCCTTCCTTGTGCCTTCTCACTGGTAATGCAGAACAATGTCAGAAGCTCTCTATTATTTCCAAATGTTTTCCCCATGTAAGACAATCAAACTGGGCTCTGGATTGGTTAGGTAACACTACAAGAGCTTATTCTCTTTATGATTGCTGTAGAAAGTTGTTATTATTATCAGTAACTTAATATACAATCTGGATGAAGCTATGGTTTCTTATGATTCTTTACCTCCATTCCTACAACTGAAGCTATCATGGTAGTGAAGAAACAACTGCTTATAAGACAGCACATTAAGTGACAGAACTAACCTCAGCCTAGACCAGGTATGTGCCACGTTGGACCTCTGTCTGACCATTATCTATTTTAAATATAGTGAAGATTTTTACAAACAAAAACACGGCTATGCCATGGATTCACCTGTGTCTCCCTTTGTGACCAACTCTACAAGGAAGAAGTAGAAACCAAAGCCCTAAACTCCTTCATAGGAATTTCACCCACTCATTGGTATAGGTACTGTACGTGGATGATACTTAGGTCAAGATTAAAACAGCAAGTGGCAGCCTTCATCAAACTCATCAATACTGTGGACAGGTACATTACATTCCCACAGGAAGATTTTAAGGAAAATAGTCATAAAATGGGGCAAATTCATTTATCAACTCTCTCGCTTAGCAGCAGAAATTTTGGGCTCAGTTCTGGTCTGCCTTATAATCTTTGAACTCCTCATATTTTGAAAAGCACCCCTGAGGTACTGCTTGTGAAGAAACATTACATCTACTCTTCTTCTATTTGGGTTTGTACAATGAATCCTTTACACTTGAATCAATAGACTTGGTTCAAAAATTATTTGATGTAAATCCTTATAAATAGATAAAGTATCTCAGAGAAGTCTGATTATTTATTTTTATTCAGTTTGTACCACAAGGTTTCAAACATAATTTTACAATTTTTTCAAATGTGATACACTACTTACCGTTCCCACCAGTGGATAAATAAATCCAGCTCCAATACTAGCTCTTACATCGCTGATAGGCAGAACAAACCCAGTAGGAACACCTTTCTTCTCAGGCATGTGGGAAAGGGACAGGTGGGTTTTTGCCATACAAATGGGTAAATTCCCAAATCCCTGCCAAAAAAGAAATGAGAAAGAGATACAATGTATCTATACCACACTGAAATAATAACAAGTTTCCTTTCCAAGGTTTTGCATGCTGTACAATAAACAAAGCTAAATTTTATTACCAGTACATTGCTGACTTCTAGGAATAAGTCTTTGGCTCAAGCTTCATAGATTGTGGCAAGAGGTTATAAGTATACATCTTAATTAATAATAATTTCTTAAATGCCTTTCTCAAAGCCCAGTACAGATCACAAAGAGAGCAATTGCGACATCTTATCCAATAACTCAACAATTTTCAGCTCAATAGTCAAACCAATAAACAGTATCTTAACTATTGAGATAAACCAAACACAACTGCATATGCTTAAAATGATACCCTGTGATAGGACTGAACCTATATACACCCATAATTAAAAGGGATTAATCTAGGAATTGCCAAGATTAATTAGAGTAAAATAAGATAACACATCCTTCCATTCACCCAGCAACTAAATAAAGTTATTTAAATCATTTTTAAAGTTTTTGAATTTTCACAAGGATGAAGGGAATTAGGCAGCTAAGATTATAGTCTCAAGGCCTGGAGACTTGAACTCTGGAGTGAGGGGCAAAAACAGAGGACTCTCTAGGTAGTGTAACAAATAAAACTGCAGGAAGTTCTCAGGACATCAGGAAGACCATGGTTTTAGAGATCAGAGTGCCATCAACCATGGTTCAAATGGTTCTGGTTCAAATAGGGAGCCAGGATGGAACCTTGTGGAATGCTGAGATATGAAAATGGCATAGAAGGTCCAATGCACTTTTCTAGTCATTTGACCAGGAACCTTTCTTTTCTCAGGGCTATGCAAATCCATGACTGTGGGGGCAGGACAGCATTCTGATTCAAAAAGACCTTGGTGATATTAATAAACAAGTCTCTGAAAGGGGCAGCAGTAGCAGGCCATATAGGATGGGAAAAGGCAAGAAAAGTTGAAGGCAGGTAGCATCCAGGTCATGGTTATATCCAAAGGTTTAGTTGCATTTTGAAAAACACCTTGGGGTTTAAAGGCAGATATAGAAAGATTGAGTGCTGGCCCACAGCAGCATTATATTCTGGACAGTTTTTATCCAGTGTTTTAAACAGATACCAGTATATTTTAAAATAGGAACAGCACTCACAATCAATGGTGGTATTCTACTGGTTTGGCCTGGTTCTGCTGAGCCGGTAGCAGCTATGAGCAGTGGAGACCAAACCAATTCTCTCTGTCGCTCTGCTGTTGGGCCCGCCCGCCTGGGCTCCCATACTCACCTTTAACCTCTGCTTTTGAAGCGCAGCTGCTTTGCACGGCACAGTAGAGTGTTGCATGGCAGCTGCTGAAGCGACTGGGATCGTGCAGGCTTGCAGAAGGTGAGTTGGAACGCCTCTGCACCTGCACAAACCCCTCTGCACCTGCGCAAAGTGTGTTTGCCATGTGCATGCACGCAAAGTGTGTGCATGCGCGAAAAGCACCACCACCAAGCCACGCCCACCGAATCAGTGGTAAAAGTTTTTGAATCCCACCACTGCTCACAATATATCTGTTTGCATATATTCTTGTTTTTACCTGTTGGGTGTAACAATTTATTTGAGACTGTGCTGCAGGTGACAGCTCTATATCCTGAGCTCCATAGATCTTCTGAGCTATGATTCTTATTTTTTCAACTATGGGAAGCTGTGAAAACAAAACAGGATGACAGAACGTTAATTTGAAGGGTCCCAAGATACTTTCCATTGTATCAGGATTGCCTAGTTCTCATTGGCAGTGAATTTAGTACAACTCTATACCAAACATTCAGTTATGCATTGTTTCATTAAAAAAAAACATACATGTAAAAGATAGCCTCTGTTGCCTTCCATTCAGAAATCCCCATTAACCTTATCTTTTCTACAATGCAGACAGAGAAAAAGCAAGTTTATGTATATCAGCTTCCTGTAATCATACATTCTGAAGTGTACAGACAGTCCTCGACTTACAATAGTTCATTTAGTGACTATTTGAAGTTACAACGGCACTGAAAAAAGTGACTTATGACCATTTTTCACACTTACAACTATTGTAGCATCCCCATAGACATGTGATTTACATTTCGGTATTTGACATCTGGTTCATATTTATGACGGTTGCAGTGTCCCGGGGTCATGTGAAGAGCAAAATCAATGGGGAAGCCAGATTCATCTAACAATCGTGTTTCTAATTTAATTGCAATTGCAAGGATTCACTTAACAAACGTGGCAAGAAAAGTTGTAAAGTGGGATTAAAAACTGTTCTCACTTAGCAACAGAAATTCTGGGCTCAATTGTGGTCATAAATTGAGGACCACCTGTATTTCAGAGTTTTGTTTTGCTTAGGCAAAAATTATGTTGCAGTCACTCACCCAAAACTTAGTTCTGGTTAAACCAGACTATACACTATACTGTATGCTCATAACTGGAAAAGGCCACTCTTGTTTTTTTTGTTTTTTTTCCATATGCTCAGTGAATTGTTCTCTCATAAACAATTCACAAAGACAAGTACAACTGTGGGATCAACACAAGATGTACAGATGGCTTGCGTTGTTAGATTCTTTTTAAGTCCGAGTGGGACATATCTATACAACACCTGAAGATGTGCAGTTTTAAAGCACGTAGATGCCCTTGGAAAAGTCTTGCTGAAGTAAACCAGGCCTGGAAAATTTATCACAAGCTGAGCATAAGCTTCTATTATTGAAACGTTTCTAGGAAACCTCTAATGGATTACCTCAGAAACAGCTCTCAGCTTTTTTTCCCCTTTGCCATAGCAGTCAAAAATATGTTCTTTACTAAATGATCAATGTTCAATTGCCAGGATTTGTAAAGAAGCATAAGGCTAGGCCGAGCCTTGATTTTTCTCTCTGTAGAAAGTCCTGCCCCAATCTAAGTCCTAGATTTTTCTGCCTAGACTGGCTTGCAACAACTGAAATTCAGTAAGTATGAGGTAATGTTATCTTATCTTTTTAATAATGGAATTGTGTATAAAGTTACACTGCTAATTTTGTACTAATCATGCTGAAGCCTGGAAAGATGTGGAGAACAATGAAAATATATTTTAAAAAGGACAGAATGAATGACCAAAAGATTTTTGCCTGTCCCATCCTGTACAGTAGAATTAACACATTCAGCACACACACACACACAAAATTAACCACAACTACTGCCACAATATTTCCTTCTATGATTAAGAAACAGCCATCCCAAATGCCTGGAGCAGAGGGCATTTTGCCACAGGATGCCTTTGAAATCAATAGTGCATTGATTGAGTGGTGTTGGGCTTTTGGTGCCATAGCTTTGTGCTATCTTTACAGCAAAAAATTGCCATGGAAATGTAGTGATTCATTGCTTTGGTACCAAATGACAAAGTTCAACCTCATCCTTCAGTTCTGGAAAGATTCTTATTATCACATTCTTTTATTTAAAAAAAAAACAAGGGAGGAGGAAGGTAACCTTAGACCTCACATTAAATCCAAGACACATTTATCACTCTGTGACAATACTGAATGTCTTAGTCCTTCTCTGTTCCTTTTTTAAATCCATTAACACTACATTCATGATTGTATTTTCATTGGGTAGCCTTGTACCCCCTGGCCTACAATTCTCAATAGCATGGTTGGTGCTTCAGTACATGTGCTATATTTTAAGCCTCAAACTCTGAGATGGATGTTTGCATAGAAATGCCAATCAAATTTTCCAGAAATTTTTGATGGCTGGATACTACAGCATTCCAAGTCTTCTATATACTAGAGGTAGAAATTATGGAGGTTGAAATTGGGCTGGGTTCCTCTGCTCTACTTAATATCTCTCTTTTTTTTTAATCATATTTTTTATTCCAATATAGTTGTGTTTAATGTAGGATTTTTTCTCCACTGTTTATTTATTTAGAACATTTATATGTCCACCCACCTTAAGCAAATAACTTGGGGCGACCAACAGCACAAAAAGAAATGTAAATGATAAGTTTCTCTTTTATTTTAAAAATACTCAAAAAAGCTCTTTTCAGTGATGATACTGATTTTTACTTTGTTCAAAGAGTTTCCAAAGAATTAGAAGAGTTGCAATGGTGTGGCTCAGTGAAAGTTCACTTCCAGGACTACTCTGTTTTCTCTCTGGTTGTTCCCAGATAACATGTAACATGGCTGTGGGGCTTGTGATAATTCAAGGAATTCCCAAAAGCTATCCAGATTTCTATAAGCCAGATCAAAGAGAAAGATACAGATTAAAAATAAAATAAAATAAATAAATAAATGGAATACAGAACTCAGTCTGATTTACAGACAATACACCACAAAAGTTGAACATTGAAGTCTGTTACACAAGAAAATATTTTCAGTTTGTACTGCATTTAGGGCTGTATTCTCCTTCCCTGATAGTGGAATATTTTATGTGAAATATATCCAAACTTAAAGAACATCCATACAAACAGGTACTTCTGCATTAGATTCAAAAGGCCAATGTTACAACAGAAGTGACATTTTGAATTTCAAGCAGTCTCAAAGTCATACTAACATTTTAAGCAGAAAGCTGCTCACTGGTGGCTTGTTATATCAAATTCCAGTTCAGACGGGACTTTTAAAAGTAACTATATAAGTCTTCCAGGAGAATATTTTTGAGATAGAATCAGGGGTGGGATTCTACCGGTTCTGTCCACTTCTGTAGAACCGGTTGCTATGAAAAGCAGCAAACAGAGAGCATACATAGAACTGGTTCTATGTCTGCTGCTGTTTTGGCCTACCTGCCCACCTGGGCTCTTACCTGACCTTTATTTCCTCCATTCTCAACCTTAGCTGCTTTGCGTGACACAGCTGCGGTTGAAAAAGCAGAAAAAAAGTGCTTTTTCAACCATTGTGCACCCACACGCAGGCTGCTCAGCTGTCCAGGCAGCTAGATAATGACGATATACATGCGCGCTGTCTGGCGTGCTGGCAAAATGTAAAATCACTGAACCGGTAGTTACACCAGTCAGATCCTACCCCTGGATAGAATTATTAGCATTGCTTAAATTCCCATAAAAGCATTATATTAGGCATATTATTTGGTGTCCTAAAAATCTTTTTCTTTGACAATAAGCAAGTTTCTAGCTCTTATACATGTAAAAACAGGCTTGGAAACTGTAATACATATACTTCAATACAGAAAACTACAAGTAGTTCTTGATTTACAACTATCCCTTTAGTGAACATTCAAAGTTATAATGGCACTGAAAAAAGTTACTTATGACCATTTTTCACCCTTAGAACTGTTGCAGCATTCCCATGGTCACATGATCAAAATGTGAGCGCTTGGCAACTGTCTGGCATGTAGTGTATTTATGACGGTTGCAGTTTTCCGGGGTCATGTGATCACCTTTTGGGACCTTCTGACAACCAAAGTGAATAGGGAAGCCAGATTTTGATCTAACTTAACTGCAGAGATTCATTTAATAACTGTGGCAGTTATTAAAAGGCTGTAAATGGGACAAAACTCACTTAACTGTCTTGCTTAGCAACAAAAATTTTGGAACTTAGTTGCCGTCATAAGCTGAGGACTACCTGTATATAGAAAAACAACAGTGACACAACTGAAGAGAACCAAATATTTTTGTTCCTCAGATGGGAATAAATGCAAAATATTTTGTATCCATTCTAACAATTGCAACGAGACAAAAGTAACTTGTTTTAGTTTAATTTCTAAACAGCTAAATAAAAATCACAAGCTACAGGATATCAGAAACATGGACTAATTCATTCAAAACCAAATGCTACTGAAACATATGACCTTATAATTGGAGTCAGACTGCTCTGGTTAAAACCAATCTTCTAATTTTCATCAACATGAACATTAAGGACAGCTCTCAATTCTCCTTCATGTTTGTTTACAGAGACAACATGGATAACAGCTATTACTTTTTATATAAAGTTCTAGACTGTCAAAATCAATTCTAATTAGCATAATAGGTATATTTCTTAAGGTATTTATTTTGAGACTGCTCAATTATATTTAATATTTTTTGTCCAGTACGAAAATGTGTGGGTTGCTGTTTGAGCTCTATTCAAATATTCAAGCGTCCTAAGGGAGATTCAGCAACAAGGCATCATTAATGTTTCAAAAATTGCAGGGAAGCAGACTAATCAGTTATGCTTCTGTGAGAAGGAAATAATGTGCATTTACTCCCTTTCTAAACAAAATATTAACTAAATTACAGAATCTCCCAGGACAGGGTGAAGAGGATTTCATTACAATTTTCACAGTATATTAAACACATAGTGAACAGGCCATTTATAGATGAATGTGATGTGACACCAACTAAGATGATAATAGATTTCAGTGACCCACGTTTATTGGCAGTTGTATAAACACAACAGTATACAAACTAAGGATTAAGAAGTTGGGTTTTTTTTGCTATAATTTGAATGTGCCAGATGAATTATTTTTGCAGCTCTATAACATCCTAAGAGCATTTTAAGTCCACAGTAATTATGAAAATGAAGGCAAATAAAAACAAAAGAAAAAATTGATTTGACATTCATTTAGACATGGTCTGGAATTCACCATATTGTACAGGTATACATGACAAATAATTTTAGTAGAGCCTTTTGCTTATACTATGGATTTTGCCTTCTTTTCAAGTGCTGCTATTAAGTCATTACATAAATTAATTTGACTTTGAGACAAATTTTAATATTTTCCAAAGTCCATAGTTTTTAAAAACTGTATACTATAACATGGAAAATTATGACCTTCTCATTAGTCCTTCAACACTGGAAAGTCAAATTTATGGCCCTTATTACTCAGTGGATTGTAAATCTAAAATTACTTGTGATGTATGAATGAGTTGCGTAGGTCACTTATGGACAATTATTGTGACATCAGGTTATCCTTTATATTGTGTAAAATATATATAAACAAATGATTTTTTGATAAACATATTGTATATAAACGTGTGTCAGATTTTTGTTGTATTGCTTTTTTCCTATTTTTTCTTTATATTGCTTCATTAAATAAGTGAAAGTAATTATTGTATAATATATGGAAAAATTAAAGAGCATGCAGTTTTTAAAAGCTCCTACCTTGCCCCCATTTTTGAGGGTTACCCTCTAAAAATTATATCTTTGTCTTCTCTGATGTAAATTAATATATGTGTATTTTCCTTTTAAATCCCTTCATTTAGGAAACTTGATGTGGCTTTAAAGATTGTACTGTTGATTTATGTGTACCGTATTGCTGAATCTAGTCTGTTTCATCAATGAAAGTGTTGCAGATAAATTTGAACATGCAACAATGTATGTTCAAATGGCATATGACGTATAATATTATGGAATTACCATTACCATGCAAACTGATGCTCATTCTGTAGAACAATAAGCCCCTTCCAAGTTTACTCTGAAGCACAAGGCCTGAGACTAATAGGTTAAAAGCAATTTAACTTCCATGCATTTCCCCATATGTATGCATAGTGTTGAAACAGATTCATTCAAACTGTCAGCCATAGAAGGCATACATAGAATTTATTGCTCCACAGCACTATAAGCCATAACAGCATGAGCTCTTTTCAGAAATACCAGCAGCAAAGAACTTTCATTAATATATACATATGTATGTTGCCTAGATACTTCCAATTCTACGCAGGAGAAAACCCGAAGAACCAAAGATCCATATATATATATATATAGCAAGCTCACATTACTCCGAGAAGCACAAAGCCGAAGACACAAGCCTGAAGATGATGAATGAGACTTCATCGAAACATAGCCTAGATACTTCCAATTTTATGTGGGAGAAAACCCGAATTACCAAGATCCACATACATACATACATACATACATACATACATACATCTTTCATTAGCCTTCATTATTTGACGACAAAAACACATATGAAGAAACAGGGACTGTTAGTCCAGCCTTAGCTCTGAGGCACTTATAGGTGACCCCTGTTAACACTACCAGAGTTTAATCAAATTTACCTTTTTTAAAAAAAATGCCCACAGTTTCGCTTTATTTCAATAGAAAGAAAAGATTTCAAAGTGTAAGAGAAAGAGAGACCAGACTGTGTTGTCCAATCCAATCACTTTCTTTTGGATTTGTGATGTAACATTTGTCATAGGATATTAATTAATTAATTAAATTTGTATTTGTTTTCTTATTGCACCATGGATGGGATTATATATTCTTTGCCTTTTAATACTGCATTTCTCTATTGGCTATCCAGAAAGGAGCAGATGTAAAACTTACTATATGAAGGCTTAGGGCTGAGGGTTATCCATCTTTGCAGTTATAATCTCATGGTTATTTAGATATTACATCTCTACACACCTCAAATCTGGATGCTTCCTTTTGTTCCTTACCTCCTTCCTTCTCTACATGGGCCAAAGATAGAACCCCAATGTTCCAAGTGCTGGAGAAAAAAATCATTATTTTCTGCACAAAGGAACTTCAAGGAGCCATATTTGTGTGAAGAATAGCAACTGAATCACTGTATAATGTGAGCATCTTTCTGGATACTTTTAGATTAAAACTCTTTGATTAGAGTGAAGTTGACTGTTTTTGATGGTTATAGTTTCTTTTATTAATCTGTAGTACAGTATCACAGCAACAAGAATGGAATATACACAGACGCATACATGCATGCATTTTTGTAAAATAGCCTTGAGCTTGGAAATTAGCATTTCCATTTCCATGTAGGCTGGGAGAAATAATAAATAGCCCCCTGTCAGAGGCTCAGTGAAGCCATCTTATATCTTCCTTACATCTACTGTCAGGCACTGAGCCAAGACAGAACAAAGTTCAAGGTGCTGTGGATTGAGATGGCCTGGTGCTAAAACAGCAGCTGATTCAGCAGTTTGCAGCTTTCATTTCTTTTTGTTGTCACTTTTCTATTACCCTTTCATAAATCTGTTTGTAATTTCATCTTTTTCTTTTTACTTTACAAGCCATGTGGATCACAGAGAGATTCTTACACTCAAAGCACCCGTCTTAGGCAGATCTGGTTTCATAATACAGGGAATAAAGAGCTCATGAAAGTTTAACTGTAACATGAATCTACACCTCCACCTGTGGTTAAAAAAAAAGATTTATTTCCATCTAGCAATATCCAGCCACTTCCCACCTGGTGCTTGAGAACATGAAAGAAATAGTTCAGAAAGACAAATAATAGCTATCATGTAAAGTCTCTTTTGTTCCAGATCCAGTCTTAAATGAAATTGTTCTGAATCACAGGAGAAGTTTGAGGTGGAGGGGTGGGAAGAGTAAGAGCAGGAAAAGGCCATGGGTAACAACTGAGAGGAGGAAGGGAAAGGGTTGGGAAGACTGTTGACAACATAATTACTTTTTGGAAGAATCACTATTCTTACAAATCTTCATTTCAAAACTATATTCTGATAGTAAACTGATGGAAATGCAGAGCGATTGAAATGGTTTTGCCATCAAATTTATGTCAACTGTTACCAATCACATAGATACATTTCCTCCAGGACAATCTGTATCTGTCCTTTATGTCAGTGGTCGCCAACCAGTGGGCCGTGGACCACTGGTGGTCCACAAGAAAATTTTGATGGTCCGCAGAGAAATGTCACCCCCCGAAGCAATTCATCCAGCTGCGTGGGAACACAAGGTTGCTCCGCCCAAATGACCTGTGGGAACACAAGGCTTGCATTGCTTGCATTGCAAACAACACGAGGTAGTGTGGGGAGGGGGGAAAGGGCGGAGGGGAGTAACTTGCCCACTTGCCCCATGCGTCTCGCCTGGGCACTGGGTTGCTTCTTTCCGCTTCTTTCTTCTTCTGCTTTTGGCTACATGCAAGGAAACCAGCAAAAGTCTTTCTTTCTCTTCCCCAAACTCCACCAGAAATGAGTCTTTGGGACCCTGCAAAGCATCCTGCTCTAAGAGGCTGCGCCGGCGCGACAAGTCTCACAAAGACTCATTTCTGGCGGAGTTTGGGGGAGAGAAAGAAAGACTTCTGCTGCTTCTGCTGCTTTCCTTGCATGAAGCCAAAAGTCTCTCTCTCTCCCCCACTCTCCCCGAGAACGGAGCTGGAGATGGTATCCTGTAATCCTAAATAAAGAATGATTGATTGGTAGGAAAACGGTGTATGGAATTTTCCTGCAGACGTTTTTTGGAATTTTCCCAGGATCTCTGCTGCTTTCTGCAGAGACCCTGGGAAAACATCAGCAAGCCACCGTCAGTCGAAATTCATATTAGTGGTCCGCAGAATTTAAAATTATGAGTTTGGTGGTCCCTGAGGTCCAAAAGGTTGGTGACCCCTGCTTTATGTCTTTCAATAGAGTGTCCATCTCCTCTGTAACAGAATCCATTCACTTCTCACATTTGTTTTCCTTTCACTTTTCCAAAACATTAAGGACTTCTTAAGAGAGTTAGAATTTTGTATAATGTATCTGAAATAGGATAGTTTGGGTCTGGGTATTTGTGTCTTGAGTGAGAACTCTGGGTTGATTTGTTGATCTACTTTTTTTCTTGATTATCCATACTATTCTTGGGAGTCTGCTCCAAGTTCAAAAGCATCAATACTTTTTCTGATCCGATTCTTCAAAATTCAATTTCTGCTTTCTTCATAGAGGCTTAGAGGTAAAACTATTGCATGCACAACTCTGATGTTTGTAGGTATAGACCCATCATCATATCAATATCCTTTTCAAGATTTTCAACGCTACCTTTCCAAATGCTAATCAATTACATATTTTGATTATTGGTTTCTTTGCTATTTATCCCTTTAACATATTCATTGTCAATTCTAAGTCTGTACTTATTGTAATTACTTTGGTCTTCTATGATTTTAAATTTAAACCTGTTTTTTCACTATGCTGCTTGATTTTCATTTCCAAAAATTCTGAATAATTTGCATGTTCAGCTATCAGAACACAATCATTAGCATAGTACAGATTATTGATATATCTTCCTCCAATTTTGAAACTATACCCATTTTCTTACAAACCAGCTTCCCTCATCTTCAGAATATAAATTGAATAAATAAGGCCTTGTCTTAATATCCCCTATCTCCTTAATTCCTATCTGGATACTCATAGACTTATGCAGCCTCTTTCAAGAACCCTATTTTACAAAAACCCCTAAACTAAGTCAAGGTTCACACTAAATCATATCTTTGTAGTCAATCTCATGGGACTTTGCTAAGTACAGCAAAAAGATAAAAATGCTACAGTTCTCCAGAAAAGATGGTCATACTTTAGATTTATCCATGTCAGAAGATGTGAACCAACCATAGAATGAAACCAACCAACCATAGAATGAAAAGAATGGTTCCTCTTTTCTATTTGCTACATAAGTGATATAATACCTAAGCTGAACATGCTTCTCTTAGACTCATACAGCATTGTTGTCTTACCATACAAGAGCTGGATAACAATACAAACTGAGAGCTGAAAGTGTGACATGAACATTGTTAAGTAGTAACTTATCACATGGAAAATGAATGGTAAATGAGGAGGTTACTTTACATCTTAGAATAAAAATGCACAAGATGATTGTGTTATGAAATTCCATGGAGTTGACAAGTTTGTCAACTATAGATCACACCAGGAACAAATTTTAAAAACATGTGGAGGAGGTTTGTGTGTTTACATACATAGACCTTTACAAGAGAAATAATTGTTGGCTGAGATTAAGAAGGACTGTACTCTAGCCCTATGTGAACAGAGCAGTGGTTTCCTTTTTTTGGTCAATTCTCCTTTTAAATGCATCTTTAGCATAGAAACATCTATGCTTTTTAAGAGGCTGCGTTAGAAAGATCAGATGGAAAAGTCTTTACTGCTCTGGTAGGATCTTGCAGGGCTTTTTGAAGCAACAACCTCAATCAGGGTACCTCCCATTTAATTCCTTGTGAGAGCAACCCCCCACCCTAACTTCTGAACAAAGATTTTACAATATTTTACATTACGTCTCATATTAAAAATGACATTGCTGCTATCAAAGAAGGAGTTGAAAAAAAATGAAAGTTTCTTTTTGACTTTTGGCAATTGGATGAAGGGGATGGTAAAGACCTTATGCTTATCCAAAATATTATCCTTAAACAGAAACACACTTGAGCTACATATTGGAATGGGACATTGAAGATATTTCCTGAAAAAGGGAATGCAAAATGTTTTAATTCAAATCGTTACCAATCTGACATGCCACATTTTGAGATCAAAACACTTGTTTTACAGTTGAAGTGGTCTGTTTCAACCATTATTGTAGTGTTTTAATTTCAAAATAGTGTTCTGAACTCAAAATAGAACAATCCATTTCTGAAAAAGCTTGCCAAGAAAACTCCTGGGACTTGTCAAGGCAATCACAAGGAATAAACTTGACTCAAAGGCATGTGTGTGTGTGCGCGCATGCGCGCGCGCGCACACACACACACACACACACACACACACACACACGGTACTGATAGATATAATGACTGAATGATTACAGGCATCATCACGTGTTGCCTCTTGCACCCTTGCTTACCTCCAGGTCATAAAGATATCTGAAGTTGCTCTGTTGGTTAGCAGCTCTCCTTACAGCTTCAGCCAACTCCATAGCTCCTTCGCCCCCCTCTGACCAATGCCGGCAAGGGACCGCATCAAAAGCTCCAGACTGTTTGGCTATCTCACAGACTAAATTAATCTCAGCAGGCGAGTCCGTTCTGCCAACAAAAGAGTTTTGGATTATTTCAGTTGTAATGGTATTCATTAATCATAAGCAGGGTTGGTTTAAGGAATGTGGGGGTTCAATGCAACCTCAGGTTTGGAGCCTCCCACCCAGACTTAAGAGTAATATAGCAGATGGACTCCTGCAGAATGGTGGTGGAGGAGGAAGGATAGTATGCTTTAGAGGAAATGGACTTTCTGCTGCTGTCAGCACCATTCACCATGCAAGAAAACTCTGCTTAGCCTCTGGGTGGGCCTGTCTACCTCAAAACCCAGCTACATAGACAAGCAGTTGTGCCTTCTTCATTTTTATGCATGTAACTCATATACCTATAGCTTGCTTTTGCCTGCTATTCCACTTGAGAGGAACCATTTTCTGGACTAGCTCCATATGCTATGGCCCCTTTAAACGGGTACATATAAGAACTCCTTGACTTACGGCCACAGTTGAGCCCAGAATTTATGTTGCTAAGTAAGGAAACTGTTAAGTGAGTTTTGCCCCATTTTACAACTTTCTTGCCACATTTGTTAAGTGAATCACTGGAGCTGTTAAATTAGTCACACGGTTGTTAATCTGGCTTCCCCATTGACTTTGCCTGCCAGAAGGTTGCAAAAGATGATCACATGACCCCAGGACACTGCAACCATCATAAATACGAACCAATTGTTAAGCATCTGAATGTAAATCACATGACCATGGGCAGTGGTGGGATTCAAATTTTTTTTACTACCGGTTGTGTGGGCGTGGCTTGGTGGGCGTGGCAGGGGAAGGATACTCTAAAATCTCCAAGTCAGAGGTGGTATTTGCCGGTTCTCGGAACTACTCAAAATTTCCACTATCGGTTCTCCAGAACTGGTCAGAATTTGCTGAATACCACCTCTGACCATGGGGATGCTGCAATGATCATAAGTGTGAAAAATGGTCATAAATAAGTCACTTTTATCAGTGCTATTGTAACTTTGAATAGTCGGTAAATGTACTGTTGTAAATGGAGGACTAAATGTACACTTCAAAGTTCTCCAGGCTGGGATGTGGATGACAATAGTAGATTTGGGAAGATTAATTCTATTAATAAATGTCATTGAATACTTATGCATACAAACTTTGCACTGTTTCATTTTTAATGCCATGACAGGTAAGCAATCCCAGCAAGAGCAAAGTAATTTATACACATACGATGAGCTCAAATATCTAGCAATACCTACAAATTAATCATAGCAAAATACACTCGTTTGCTGAAAAGGTCAGGAACTGATTTTTTTTTTCCCTTTCCCCCATCCTCCACCTCTGAGCATCCAATTCCTAGTAATTTTCCTGTTCCTCCTAATTAACTAAGAATTAGCCCCTGGATGAATGGATCCTAAATCACAGGCAGAGCTTTTAGGGTTGACTTCAGCTTCAGCTTCTTCCCATTCAGACCTGACTCGAAATAAGGGATGGTTTCCAGGAAGTGGGAGCAGAAGATGCCAACAAAAATAAGATCATGCTGCTCGTTCAAATTCCATCATCTTTTTGCAAAAGCCTTCAGTATGTACAATATACACCAATATTTTTATGCTGAAGGGGTTTCTTTGATATAATCGAAGGTTTGTTTTGAATATTATTTTGATATTTAAAATTAGCCATTCTCCTTAATTCTGGAGAAGGCTTTAATGATGGGGAATGTGGAAGGAAAAAACAAACCAGGATGACCAGCATGAGTGGACTCAGTTACAGTGAAAATGGTGCACCACTGGAAGACCTGAAGATTAGGGATTAGGGATAGATCATGCTGGAGGGAAAAAATCTATCTTCATGGTCACTAAGAGTTGACGCTGACTTAATGGTACATAACTGTAGAGAGAATAAAGAATGGTCTTGAAGGATGAGAGAAAGAGCTGCTATCAAGGCAATGGTCAGATAAGAGGAGCTTGAGCTTGGGCCAGGAAAGTAATGTGAGAAAATACAGGGTATCACAGTATATCACAGTATAAATTAATCTCAGCAGTAAAGTCCATTCTGCCCACAAAATATTTATTGGATTATCTCATTTGTGATAATATTTATTGATCATAGGCAGAATTCATCTGCATAAGTGAGGAAGAGAGAAGCATATTCAGAATTGCAACATTCTGTTACTATAACACTTACAATAAAAGTAATTATGAACTATATGGTATTGGTTTTTAAATCTGGTCTAACTTGTTGCGTTGACATCAATCAATCAATCTCCCTAATTAAATTACATTCAGTGGTTTAAAGTTGGAAGTGATAAGGCTATTCAGATTTATTAGGAAAGAATATACTCTAATACAAAGGTGTTTTCTGTTCTTATATCCTCTATATGACCGGTTGCTATAGTTACTTCTTTATGAGACAGACATACTCATTTCAGGTCAATTTCAACTTTCTTTCCCATAGACCTATCCTTAGGACTGGATATAACTCATGTCTGGCACAAATTAAGACCTGAATTGTTACAACAGGGTGGGACTTCTTCCCTCCAGTATCATATAGCTTTAAATAGAATTACTGGAATTTCCACTTTTATTGCCATATTATTATTGAATAAATTCAGCATGATTTTCATCAGCTTTTAAAAAGGAAAATTATGTACACATGTTGGTATTATTAATATTTGTATATTATCCTAATTATTATTAGGAAATTATTATTATTAATAATTAGGATATTATCATCTTAATAATAAGAACTATGTCTCAATGCAAGATTTGGCATCTTAAGCATTTGGACAACTGTTCTGCGCTTTAGAAAGTTATCAACACCTGTATAATCAAAAAGAACCTGTAAAACTGGTATTTGATTAGATGCATTCAACAGTTGGTTGGATGAAAGAGCTACCATCTACTCAAGTCTGAAGTCCAAAAATGTGTATAGTCAATCTAAGCAGAAGCTCATCTTGTCTCATTTTTTTTTTTTTTTGTAGAAAGGTCAGAACAAGATAATTGCATAGTCTACAATGTTGGAGTATCTTCACAGACTTGCAAAAACAAAACAAAATTCTGCATGCATATCTTGGAATAAATCTTCCATTTTTTCCCTACAAATTGAATAGTTAATAAATATTCACTAATAGCAAAGAACAGCTTCAGGAAAAATGAAAGGAGAATGAGAAGAAGAATGCAGCCCCAATCGTTTCATTCTCTTCCCTTTTTCAGAAATGGCTTTTAATATAAACTGTAGAGTAAATTACAAATTTAAGGGAAAAAAAGAATGTAAAAAAGAAAAGACTGATGATCAACATATGACATTTTCAGTACACTTTTCATATTATGGTTGAAATAAATGTAAGAATTTCAGGATTGATGTCTGCAAGGGAGAAGGGAAAAGAAAGGGCAAGGGCAAGAAACTAAAAGTCACAACATGTGCACGATGACATCACCATACCAAGCCTTATCTACTGGCCTCAGGCATTGGGATGCAAGAATGTAATGGTGGTATTTGCTCTATGATGTCACTGCATTGCACTTGAGTTTTGGTATAACTGAGGATGCCGCTGATCTCAAGAAAGCAGAGGAAGTTGAAAACAGGTTTACTTCAAAAATCCCATTCTACAGTGTCTGCTTTGTAATGGTCAAAGATGGCTAGAACTTTGCTTGCAAAAAACTTTCTCATGGATAAAATCTTGAACCAACATAGAATGTCTGCGAAATGGTGAGGGCTGAATAACTCCCAAATAGTCAGGAAGCTGCTAATTTACCTTAGTTTTTCTCAATTTCTCTATTTCTACATCCTTTGGGCTGCTTCTTCTTCATTACTTCTATTGCCATATCTGTTGCTTAGGCTCATCTGCTGGCTTTCATATCAACATCCTCTCAATTCTTTAATGCTGAAATTATATTTTAATGAGGCAACATCGGCAGCCTACCTCCCCACTTTACATCGAGGGGGGCTGTGTGGAGAGAGTTTCCTCCTTTAAATTTCTGGGAGTCTAGATCTTATCTGGAAAATCAACACAGCCCAAGTGGCCAGAAGGGCCCAATAGAGACTCCATTTCCTTAGGGTCTTGCGAAAAAATAAAGTGGAACAACGACTGATGACCTCCTTTTACGGTCCACAATAGAAAGCGTCCTCACATATTGCATTATGGTGTGGTATGCTGGCTTGACAGCCATGGATAGAAAGAGGGCAGTGAGCACAGCACAAAACATTGTGGGCTGTTCCCTGTTACCACTAGATGACATCGCTAGGGCTCGCTGCCTTAGAAGAGTGAGGAAAATTCTTAGGGACAACTCACACCCCGGTCAGCACTTCTTCACTCTCCTACCATCGGGTACGAGATATAGAAGCATAGCCAGCCGCACCAACAGACTGAAGAACAGTTTCTATCCATGGGCTGTCAGACTTCTGAATGGAAAATAACTTCATATCAACATGATAGACTTGCGGGGCCGGCGCATTGTGCAACAAGGTCACATAGTGTAATAAGATTGGAACTGGGTTAGGGACTTCTGTCCTCACTGTAAGTTGTATTGGGGGGGGGGGTGCACGAAGGAAGGCTCAGCCAATATCATTGTACACATGTTGTACTCTGACAATAAAGGTAATAATCCACCCATATCTCACAAAAGTTAACTAATAAGAAATTGATTTCAGAAGAAAAAATATAAGATAGAATATTCACATCTAGTTCATATAAAAAACAATCTCACTTTTTTCCTTAGGTGTGGAAAAGACAAATTATTTTACCTAAAAACATTAAGAGCCACAACAACAGGAACCCCAAACTGCTGGGTAATTTGAATTTGCTTCAGCAAGTTGCTGCAACCATCTGACACCAGCTTGAGATTCTGTATGGGAAATGAAAGAAAACCAACAACAAATATATATTTGTTTTGTTTGTTTATTCCTAATAGAAAAATGTTTTATTACTGTGCTTTTAATATACAATATGGATCAGCGCAATGAATTCTGTCCACCTACATTAATTCTTATGTCCAAGTACCTTAAAACAGTTCTTTGGTTTCTACAGAAATGCCTGTCAAACTCCCTATAAACAAACGAAAATGTGCTAAGAGAAAAAAAAAAGGTAAGGGAAATTGAATTGAATCTTATATATTAATTATTTTTTCCCATTATGTTGATGGTGATAATTATTTGTTAGATGTATATTTTTCTACCCTCTAGAAGTGTCATGTGGCTTACATAGGGATCTCCATTCATTTTCTTCCTGTAGCAGCAACCATTTGAAGTAGATTGGGCTGAGAGGCAATGACTGACCCAAAGTCACTCAGTTAATTTCCATAGCTGAGGGATACTTGAAATATGGACTAGAATATGAAATTTCTTCTGAAAACCTTATGGCTGATACATAAATGAAATTATGTTCACTGATAATATCTACATAACAATATTTTTAATGTTATTACTGGCTGATCAAGAAGTTTGAATGAATTCACATCACTGGTCATGTGGACTTGCTGTATGAGATTTTCAGAGCATTTTGAGGCTATCGCTATCTTCAACGTTTTTGGGAGCCCCACTTAAAAAGTGCATGTGCACATGCTCATAATACATTTTTTTTAAAAAAATTAGTTAGGTCAAGGACCCAGGGAAGTAAAAAAAAAGAATCAATGTTGGAATCTGAATGGAAGAAAAAAAATAGCATGTGAAAACAGAGAAGAGAAATACTAGTGATAGATTATGTAAATATGAGTGTGTTTCTGAAAGACAAGAAGTATGATCCTTTCACTGCTAATTATTTAAGTAACCTACAACAATATTCAGAACCTTTGACTTTGTTATTTTTTGCTATTAAAAATATTCCAGAAACAAGTTTGTTTAAATACCAAATTTACTTTCCATCTTCTTCCTACTGAAACCCAGAACAATTTACAAGAAAACAATAAGAGAAAACAGTTTTAAATAAATCATCATACTAATATCATCATCTCTTAAAAATAATACATACAAAAGTTGCAAAAGGCACATTAACATTCTGTTGATGCAGCCTTACAATAAAAATACTACTAGTATTCCCAAGTTTCTGGACTATCTTGGAAAACTAATGTCATCCCTGAATGATCCAGTCTATTCAATCAACCTCTTCTTTTTAAAGAAAAAAATCCCTCAAAATATATTTTTTTCTGTTACCTTTCACCTCATGGCAGCCCTACTTGCTACCTATTTTTATTACTGATGTGTGTTTTATGCATGTATACATTTTATGCATAATTGCATATGGTTACTTTGGGTGAGTTTTATTAGGTCTGATTTTTTTACCTTGTTAACTGTTTTGGGTCAGTCTATGGTTGGAAGCTTGCAGTATGTAACTGAACAAAATAATTGAACAAATAAACACATATTCCCATTCTTAGCATTGTGAACTTTACTTTCTGGAACTATGAGGAGGGCCTCCATTGGTAACCTTATTGGATGAGTTGGATGGCATTGGGAGAAAAAGGGTTTTCAATACATTGGATTAAGGCATTTAGTTATAGCTATTTGGAGGAAATATTTCTAAAAATGGATTTTAATAGGGACAGGAAATGTTCTCACCTCTTCTGTATATTCTTTCTTAAGAGGTGCACCAGCTATAACCTGAAATTGCAAACAAATAATTAAAGAATAGACAAATATTTAGAAACACCTAAAATATGTGATCTTCATGAGTTCTGGAATGGAGAAACCCTGCAAAATTTTATTTGAATATTTATATAAAAACCATTTTTACTTTGCACACATATTTTTAATTACCAGGATTTTAATTACCAAGGGATTTTGGAATAGCGTTTTCCCCTTTTATGTTGATACTGTTGTATATCTGACTAAACAAATCTCTATATTTTGCAACTAGATAATAGTAGACTCAAGTTCTGAATCTAGTTTTTAAACCTGAAAATAAAGCTATTCCAGTGAATTTTAAGCAAAATGTTTTGAAGTTAGAATACTTAATAATTGACCATATTTTTTGTGTTAGAAAATAAATATTTCTAACCCAATGTTTGCATGGGAATTTGAAGAAGAGAAACAATTGAAGGAGGAAGTCTCAGATCCTTCTTTTTGTCTTGAGAAGTACTCCCCTGCTTCCCATCTGTGCTCCAATTCATGTCAGTCATCCTTCCTTCAGATTTCCTGTGATTAAATCAACTTAAGAAAAATATAGGCAAGCAAGAGAAACCATATGAAGGGAACGTTAAGGAATCTCTGCTTTTTTATTATATTCTGTGAACTGGTTAGAAGTTTCAGCGGGCACAAAACCAAATGGAACGAACTACATTCTTTCATTTGCTCATTCATAAAGCCAGAGTTTAGAAAAGACAACAATAAACCATAACTTCGAACTGTGATTTACAGACTTAGCCCCTAACTCTGTTTGCCCATCACATAAGCCCTTTAAAATCAATCTAACAGATTACTACAGTATGTCAATCCAGTTAATAAATTCCAGTTCTCTACTAAGAAATCATGTTCTTGCCAAATCCTAAATAATCCTATTACTCAAAAACAATTACTAAGAAGTATAAATCTAATAAACTACACCTGGTAATCAGTGGAAATACAAAAAGAGAAAAAGAAAAGAGTAAAGTAAAAAAAAGAAAACTAATCCTTGAAAAGTGAACTGAAAATGTTCAGGGAAAAACATTTAGGTTTTGGCTTATTTGTTGGTCAGTTGTTTTTCTTGCTTCAGCTGAATATTGTCTTTAGTGGAAAAATGTTGAAACTACACTTTAAAAAAATTCAATTGGGCAGTCTCCTTGAGGTCTCAAAGAAATGCATTTCCCATACAAACAAAAAGGTTGTCAGACATAGAATTATTAATATTTTTAACTGAGTCTGCAAACCTCTGTACCCCCCAAAAGTGAAGAGAACACAAAGATTAAGGCTGCATCCAGAAAACATTATATATTACAGCTGCATGCCACCAAGTTGAATGAACTTTATACTTCCCAATGTGGAAGCAACAGGGCACATTTGCAAAATATTAATATTTTCAACAGAGAGGAGAGGGAAGAATCAAGAAAAAGTAATTTGAAGAAAGATTTTAAAAATAAGGATGTAAAAACCAAGACTTGTGGTACTTTTAGCACAAAATTGAAGTATTAAAGATTGCTGTTGGAGAAATCTGGGCAAACATTAGAAGGTAGCAGAGTTAGAGTTTTCTGTAATTCTTTGGCATCTTCAGCTCAGACATAGTAGTTTTAGGAATGAAGAATAAAGGAGTGAATACAAAAAGTACAGGAGAAACAAAAATAGAGACAAGGTGTAGATGTAAAGGCAGTGGTGGATTATAACCAAAGTAGTTAGCATATAATTTTGGAACAACTAGTATTTGTAGTTAAACATCAGCATCCAGTGGCACAGAAATTTGAAAAATATTGGGAAACAGGGGAGGGGGAACGGATCAAGCTCAAACATGAAATTAAAATTAAATGAAAGAAAAAAGTAAGGAATCAAAAGATAAAAGCCAGACTGCATGCCTGGATGACAGGCTGAGAGAAGACACAAGAATTTTGCGAGGGAAGACAGAAAATATAAGCTCTAATATATATGTGCCTCAGAGTATTGCTACAATCAGAATTTTTTTAAAAAGATAAAGAAATAGGGTGCAATTTAGTCAAGTTGAGTATTTTTAAATTCCACACAGTTAATAATTCCCTCCCAATGAATTTAATAGATCAAGGTTCTTAACTTTGATTGGAATGTACCCATAGTTGGCTTAAATAAAGAAATAATTAAGGGGATGTAGGAAACAGCCTTAGGAACTAGCAGTGGGTGATAGTTCAAACTGTGGGACCATAAGCCAGTTATTGCAATGTGAAGGATGAACTTCAAGGGTAGAAAAAAAGTAAAAAAATAGCAAGCAGATTTCATTACATTTCCTAAACTTCTTAAGTCGTGTAGAGAACCTTCCTTTTAATTAGCTCTAAAACTATTGTCTCTTGACAATTCAGGGAAAGAGACTGCTAATTGGCTTGCAATGAGCTAGGAGTCATTTCAACCAGTTCCAGAACTGAAATGTTTATACTTATTTCAAATGATAAGGGGCTTAAAAAGTTCTGAAGATTTATTCTCTTACTTGAGAGGTAGAGACACTTACATTTGGCCCACCTCCATGCATCTTCAAAGCCCTCACTGTAGCCACAAGCACAACCACACTGGGAATCAAGCCAGAAGCTCTGCATTTGATGTTGAAGAATTTCTCCATTCCGATATCAGCACCAAAACCAGCTTCAGTTACTATTAAGAATAAAGGGTTAATTTAAGTTAGGGTGGATCAGTGAATCCAGGAAATGTAGCTATTTGAGGGCTATCACAGGTTAGTATATACACAAGTAAGTAGCTTTATCTGTGCAGACACCTCATCATGAATGACCATGTTTTCACAGGAATAGGCAGTGCTTTTATTTTTAAAGAAGAGTGGGAGATTCTCCCAAACTAGAAATTTCAATCAAAGCCTTAAAAAAACATTTGCATTGTACACATTTACACAATGTCCATATATCATGTACTCATTCCTAAGGGGGGAAAATCATCCAACTGTTAAAATTAATGTGTTATTACAGCAGTTTAATTAGTTAGTGCAAATAGTTATTTGTTGCTTACTTCTTAGATTGATACCTCCCTTTTCCTTCAGAAAAACATATATGGATTTTTACCCTCTCTTTCCCCACACTCACCCCCACAACAACAAGCCTGCACAGAGAGTGATTTTTAAAACCAGACTTTAGCTACAACCTGAAGATGTACACTCATCATTAAGGCCAGACTAGAAAGCTCTTTTCACATAATGAGAAATCTCTTTTGCACAAAGGTTGTCACTTCAGTCCACTTTCACATGCCAGAGGCTTTATCAAATCATCACACAGTTTGGAAAATCTCTACATGACCAGGAACATGATGTTCACATGATAAACTGCCTTAAAAGTACATCACACATCAGCTGGAATCTAGTTAAGTTTTAAACAGAATTATTGAAACCACATGGACTTATTAATACAAGTTTAATTATTTCAATGCATCTGTTCAAAGCAAGGATTCTAACTCATTACTCTTTGGTGAAAACTTCACGACATTAACTCTGAAAAGGTCTTATATGGATGGCTGAAGGCTTGTTGCCAAGAAAGAATCTTATCTAAAGCCACATCATGGAATTCTTGGTGTGTGTGTGATCTTTGGGGAGCTTCAAAATTGGCCAAATGACAAATGAGGCATCACAATGCAACCCTTTTGTACATGTATCAACATTGCATCTTCAGAATAGGCTGCGATTGCTATGTCTGCCATCTTGCCAATTTTGCCTCACCTACTCATCAACTCATACCCATATGCAAAGAATTCTAATCCTCATGCAGGATTATACATTGCATAATATAGAGAAAGCAGTAGGAAGAAGCTGTCGTAAAAACCATATCAGCCTTTTAAGGCAGATCAGTTCAGGAAACAGATTACGGGAAAGTTGGAAAGTTGTTTATTATTGTAACATATAACAACAGAATCTTGAAAGCCTGCCAGATTTTCTTTCCACTCCATATTATACCAAACAGATTCAAAGCAATTTTATTTTGAGTTTCTTTCTCATACTTTCCCAGGACTGAGTTTCTGTTTTTCCTTCCCTATTCAACATTATATTCTTTTAAAATCAGGCTAATTGCTTCTGAATAAAAGATATGGTATGAATATGCTATGCCATTAATAAGTATCACTTACCGTCATACTCAAAACATAAATATGAGGATGTATTTATTTAGTTAAAGAAATTTCATCAATTTTAAAAGAGCAATTATAAAGTGAAACAAACTAATGCCGCATATGCTAAAAGACAAATCACATAATGATATTACATTTGCACATCTATTACTGTATTAATATGTCTACTACCCCAGTAATGATAAGTTTTAAAATGTATGATTAAAAATAACATGATTAAAATAGTTGTTAATAACTGAAACCTATGGATCAGATAATGAACTATAACACTAGTATTCTGTGTAAGTAGCTGTCATTATATGCTCATGGAAAATTTGCTTATGGTTCATCAGTGAACTGATATTTACTTCCCATATATATAATTTAAAGAAAACATTATTGCTGCACATTTTAAAATCCAGTTATTTTCAGAAAACAAGTTAATATAAGACTTGGGATAAAAAAAAAATCAAGACAGCCAATCCACATTTATATCTTTTTATATTATTACCCACTTTCTTGTTTCCTCATTTACTTTAGCCTGAATTGGGAAAAACTGAGGTACAAAACATCAGAAATATTTCATGCAATGAATCTGGGGACTGAAAACATCACAAGTCTGACAAACACAAAATCAGGAGTACAGACACTCTGACTAGTGGGAGAGGAAGGAAACAGGATGCAGTGTAAAGGCCATTAGGATGAAGGTAACCAACTGCAAAGGAAATAAAACAGAGAGTAAATGTAAAGATAAAGCCATGTGCCAAAGTCATGTACTTTGACCCTTGTTTGTGCTCAAATATTCAGCACAATCGCTTTTGTATTATTTCCTGCTGGCAAATCAGAGTGCCAATGAAAATATAACCAGATAGAGGCCAGTAGGACAAAAATGATTCCAAGTAGTCTTTGTTTAATAATCATGTAACTCTGGAGGCTGGTTATGTAGATATAACTAAATAAATCTTCTATTTCAAGGCTCTGTGTTTGTATAAAGCTCTTCAGGCATTCATACTATATGTAATTCTACATATAAGGAGAAGAAACCACAGCAAGCCTATTAGGTCAGCTTGGCTCCCACACCATCCTCTTTGCTTTCCAAGAGTAGAGTGTAAAATAGAAGGAGTATCCTTTGTGTAAATTAAAATCATCCTTCCAAAAGAAGGCTCTTGCAATCCACAAGAGCTCTCTCTCCATATGAAAAAAAAGTAACAATAAGAATGAAAACTACATTTGACTCATTGGCTGATCTCAGTTATTACAATCCTTTAACAAAGCTCTGTATGTGTGTGTGTGAGAGAGAGAGAAGGGGGGAGGAGGGGGAGAGACAGAGAGACAGAGAGACACACAGAGAGAAAGAGAGAGAGATAACGAGACGGATATATAAGACAAGGGAGGAAAGACAAATTAAAGGAAATGCCTTTATTTTTCTTTTCACTAAAGTAGATAACATATGTGAATGCATATAATCCCACTTACACTATCTGGGGAATTAAAAAAAAAAGAACTCAAGACATTCTGACAATTCAGCATTTATGATATACATCCCCCACATTCTTGATGGAACACGCTTTCAGAAAATATTTTTTACAGACTACTAAATTATAAACTAAAACTCAGAACAATATACAGACAGAAGAAAGCCGCCACTAGGCTATAGCTTAACACAGTTCCATATGGGGTCTGAATCCAATAGTCAACATTAATATAGCAAGAAACCCTTAAAAAAATCAGATGTTTTTATTTGTAAGGACACAAAATGAAACAGATAAGAAAATTATCTACTATTAAAATCTCATAAATAGGTAGATTTCAACAAAACAAATCTTTGCAGAGTAAGCATTTAGGGTCAACACATAAAAACCAAAAACCAAAACAGCACACTGGAAGAGAGCAATAGAAAATATGCACACTAGGCTAAGTTTTAGGACATGGAATAGTGGACGCCAAATTCCAGAACAATGCAAGAGGAAATGGAAATTCTGAATTGCTGGTGGCCATATAATTCTACGATGTAAACATAGCTCTCCTTCTGCAGCTGTCAGCAGGGAAACTATCAAGTTCAAAGTTACAGAAGCACATGAACTTTAACCCCAGGGATCCAAGGCATTTTGGTTGGGGAGCAAGGCTCAGTGTTTCTTGTAAAAGAGCACATCACTAAACACAACAGCTGCCAAAATAAACCAGGATGGATCAAGATCCATCTGAAAGGATGCCCACATTTTTTTGTTAGAATAGCAAGGGTAAATGAACTAGATGTTTTTACAACATGACCCCACATCTCTTCCTAAATGAGCAGTTGTGGAATGTACTACTCTCAGATCTTTCCACGTGTTCCAAATGATTCCATAAACTTACTCTGCTCTGTAAATTTCTAATATATTTCAGATGCCCGTGGTCCTATAATAAGGCATGTTTTAAATCATACAAGACTGGGCTGGAAGTAAAAAAAGACACATATAATTTACAGGTATTATTACTTTATCTTTATAGAATGCTGCTTGAGGATTCAAACTATTCAACATTCTAAAATAAATGAGCAAATCTTTCCAGGAACAGCAGCTGGACTATAGAGGGACTGTGTCTGTATGTAATTATAGAGAATGGCTACAGAGGATGGACCAAAACATCCTCTCTTCATTCAAATATATTGTCAACTGAAGCTCTTTTTGGTTTAAAATAACAATTTTGGAGAAAAAAAGGGAGAGAGAAAGAGAGGGAATTGAGAGAGCAGTTCAAGTAACTGACACATCAAATATTTGTTTTCAAATTATGTATACAGATAGTCCTCGACTTACAACAGTTTGTATAGTGACCCTACAAAGTTAATAAAAAATAATATTTTTATTTTATTGTTGTAGACTGCCCAGAGGAATTTCTAGTGAGGCTATATAAGATAGACAGACAGACAGACAGACAGACAGACAGACAGACAGACAGAGATAAATTGACAGACAGGCAGGCAGGCAGGCAGGCAGACAGACAGATTTTGCTATGTGGAATATCTGCTGAAGTGTTGTATATTAAGTCAATATATTATAATCAGATATAGTAATGATCAATATTTGGAACCAGACCTGTACAAAGTAGAATATTCACATTCTGACGCATCAATTTTTTGTAAAAGTCACAAATGACAACAAATATTGAAAAGAAAAAGATAATTTATTCTTTTACATGACAAACTTCAAGAGGTTTTAAAAATACTTGGCATACACTAGAATGTTGCTAATTTTTAGGGAAACCCTTCCGTCTTGTGACTTTTATTTTTTTTTAATGCAACATTGCACCTTTGCAAGCTGGCAGGGAATATAACAGCTGCTGTTACTACACACTTTTAAAAATGTTCTCACAGGAGACTAAATTGTGAAACAAACCCAATTTGCCTATTATTGTGCACATGTACCACAGTAACAGAATTTATTCCCCCCCAACACAATTCCAATGATGGACCTATCCTAGAAAGCCTTATATACCATGAAATCTGTAAGATTGTTTTTATATCCTCAGGTGTTTTGATTCAGGATCAGATCTTATTATTATGATTAGAATCTTAATGCTCAAGTCTGTTGGTTTTTCTGGAGGCCTTCATAACAATGGTCAGCTGCAACAATACATGTCTTACTAGCACCTCTTGGATGATCTCCCATTGCTTTAAGTTACATATTGAAAAGAATAAGATTGTTTTGTTTGGGCCTGTCAGCTTTGACTAAGTCTTCTCCATTTGTCTTCAGAACTCCTAGATGGCCCCATTTTTTTCCTCACATAGCCTCGGGCTTTGACTAAATGAGACTTTAGTTTTATCGAGGATGCTTTGACTGTCAGATAGATAATTATGATAGTCACCTGAAAGGCATTTTCAATACCTTTTGATCTCCTCAAACTTAGTCCAAAAAAGCATCAACTGACTGTTCCTGACCTTCCAAGTTATTCTCGTGTCTCAATACAACACAGGACTTTTCACAAGTTCCTAGTGTGACTCAAGGACCCATTTAAACCGGCGGTGCTTAGTTCTGTCAGAAAAACTTGAAGCTCTGGGGTATGTCTGCTCTTATTCCTCCCCATAGTATTTTTCCTTCTTTGAAGGGAGTCTTCTTCTGATTTTTTATATACTAACTTTTGTTTTTTGTTTTAACATAAACTAACTTTTATGTTTTCCTGTATTTATTTAAGTTATATGTAAAGTTTGATTTTGCATAACTTGTGATATTGGTCTGTCTACCAAGGAGGGGGATGAAAAGCTGAAATGTCTAGCCCCATATCTTTAATGCCAGTAGGTTGCATTATTAAAATAATACCAACCTTTGTATTTGTGACCTAGCAATCAACAGGAAGGCAGCATAAACTCCGAGAGCTTTTCGTCTCTCACACACTGGGATTAGGGGGAAGATGCTACATGGGTGTTCTAGACAACTAGTGGCAGCAGGTACTAAAAAGCCATTAACCCATGCAGGAAGCAGGAACTGGGTGTGGACACCTAAAGGGCTTTGTGTAGGAGAAGTTTGAGACTCAGTCTTTCCCTTCACGGGCTGATCTTTTCCACTACATTCATTTATAAACAACAGCATGCACATAAAAAAGTAAGTAAAACAAAAATGAGATATGTAAATAACATACAGTTGAGTGTACAATAGCATACATACATGTAATATTAAACTTTTCCTCCTTATATTCTTTGTTTAAATCTATGAGTTTGCATTTTATTTCTTAGAGATGAAATTTCATTGAAATAGATTTTTGGGAAATAGCCCAAAGATTCACTTCCTCTACATCACTGTGCTAATGGTTTCATTGGCATCAGTCCTACTGTTATCGATAGTGCCACTCCGGCATAAAAGATCTGGGTTAAGGCAACATCAAGGAGATGAAAACTTTATGTTATTTTATTGCTTTGTATATTACTTCCACAATAAAGCAACTTTGTAGAGTCTTAAAAAAGGAGGTGATTGATTTTAAGTAAACAAGTCTACATGTAACCACTGATTGCCAGGGATATTTTCCTGGAAATTAATCCAAACAATAGGAACATTAGGTGGTAATAGCAATATACTTTGGGCACTCTTTCACAGGAAACATCAAGCTGTGGCCTTCTCAAAAAATCCAGTTATTAACATTTTTTTCAAGGAATAATCCAGCTTTTTATGGTGTTTGGCCCGAGAAGAGATAAGGTCGTTTGGGAAATCTTTGTTTAAAATATGATGTAATTCCAAATTATAGTCCTGTATTCTGGAAAGATTATTTCCTAAAAGAAATAATTATTTGCAGACATTTACTCATGATTTATTAGGGAAGTGGATGGCAAAGAAACAAAATAAAATAAACCACTGCCTTTATGAATAATTGCTAGTCTTCAGATAAAATTCTATGTTTTCTTTCTTCGTTTGCAATCTTTTCTATTGTTTCGTGATATACTGTTTCTAAACTAGTCCCTTCAACACTATATTGTTTCTTAAGGACCAACAATTCAAACAAGCATGGAAAATAGAATATAGACAGAGGGAAAAAAATCTATATTCCTTCAATTTCCCCCTTTTTTACAATTCTATTCATTCATTCATTCATTCATTCATTCATTCATTCATTCATTCATGTTTCTTAATTGCCCATCTCCCTCGGATATGTGGCTGGCATCAATTTTAATAGCTGTACACAATTGACAGCTAAGCTATACATTTAATCAACCTCTTCTAAAAGGTTTAGCGTACTGTCTTACTAAAAGACATGATTTCCTGTCGCTGCTTAAATGACTGGTTGCTACAGAGCAAAAAAGTTCATCTTTTCTCCAAGGGAAAGCTATACTAAATCCTCGAATAGGATTTTTTTTAACAGCCCATATGGCGACTGTGTCTCTGGACCTGTCCAGGGAGCAAGGAAATTTATTTATTTTATTTATTTGTTTAAACTTCTATACCGCCCCCTCTCCCAAGAAAGGGACTCGGGGCGGTGTACAGCCTACTAAAACATACAAGATATACAATAAATACAATTAAAAATAAATTAAATAATTTAATCCGGCTGTCTAATTCAGATTCAATTTAAAAGTTAAAAACTAAAAACCCCAATTAAAATTTAATTAAAAACCTGAAACACAGTTACTGGGCCAGGCCGGCCTGATTAAAAAATAACGTTTTCACCGCGTGCCGGAAGGTCAGGATATCCGTCATAGACCGTATCTCCGGGGGAAGATCATTCCATAGGGAGGGAGCCCCCACAGAGAAAGCCCGAACTCTCGGGGCCGTCAGCCAACAACGGCCAGATGGCGGTACCCCAAGCAGGGCAACCCTGTGGGAGCGTACTGGGCGGCGGGAGGTTGACGATGGCAGTAGGCGGTCCCGTAAGTACCCAGGTCCCGAGCCATGGAGCGCTTTAAATACCATCAGTACCACCTTGAATCGAATCCGGTAGGCCACAGGAAGCCAGTGCAGCCTGCGAAGCAGCGGTGTAACGTGGGAGCTCCGAGGGGCACCCACAATCACTCGCGCGGCTGCATTCTGGACAGTGTATGGAAATGTATGGAAATACATCTTCCTGAATCTGAATTTAATTTTACTTCCCAAATTCTCTCTCCTCAGAATCAAATCCTCTCAGTAGACACAATGGTGTTTAAGGGTAGGATTTTTGCCTGAATTTTGTGGGCCACGTGGAAATGACTTTCAAGCTTGAGGTTCAATACATATTACAGAGACAAAGGAAACAGTCTTCTAATCTTGAGGGTTTTTTTTACATAGTACATTTATGTGTTTTTAAATAATCATTAAAATCATTTATATGTTATAATTGGACAGGAGTTAGTAGTCATCATCAACATTGTAGTACTATCTCTCTGTAAATTATAGAGTATTTTTTCATACCACCTATTATCTGAAATGCAATGGGAAATGAGATTAAATTGCAGCTAAATACTGAGAGCAATGATTCTTCTTACACACAATTCTTAATTAATATTTGATCCAAAAGCCAGGAAATGAGAACTTAATTTAAGATAAAATAATGCTAAGAAAGCATTAGATATTTTATTAATTAGAAAAAGAAATAGTAGAGAGGCACTGTTACACCACAATATACCCTAGCTAGGAGTTCTTTTATGTATACTGAGAGTATTTACACCAAGACAAATTCCTTGTGTGTCCAATACAAGTATTCTATTCTCTCTTTGGAATACTCATTGCATAGTGAATTTTCTGTGAAGTCAGGAAAACACAAACAGCTATAAACAACTTAGGACAATGCAAATATTAAGACTTGTGCTTAGGTTGCCAAAAGACGTTTACAACTGAAGAACTGAGGTTTTGTTTCCTTTTTTGGAGAAAGAGCCATCACAAAAGAAATACAGCAAACCCCTTTACATTTCTAAGAACGTTTTGGACAGCATCCATTTCACTTAAACATTGAGGCTGCAGTGGTTTTTTTTACAAGGGAATTTATAAACCTGTTGCGGACTTTGGAGTGTGGGTAGGCATAATAAACCATATGCATGCTACATAGATATCTCAGCAACTATCATGAGGTATTTTATTTCAATGGTCAATTTAACTGTATCATAAAGCAAATAAATTATTTGGACAGCTGAAAAAGACTCAGCTCTACTTAAGTTTACAATGCTGAAAAAGTTTGCCAAAAGTTATCCAGTTATCTGCTATCATAATAACAGAAAAGGCCTGTGTGCCAAAGGAGCCAGGGGAAGAGGAGAAGTTATGGATCTTTGTATGCTTTATACAAACAATACAATGACCTTCACTTCTACATTAAAGTCTATATTAAAATAATTAAATCTGTAGTTTACTCCCCTTGACAAAGGTTGTGATAAAAAGCAAACAGGTCAGGACAAAATACAATGCAGTTACCCAAATTCTAAATAGTGACTCATTCCTTGTTTTTATTTGGTTTCATTTATATGTCTATTCCTGTTCTTGATTCATGGCATCACTATTCTTCAGTTACAGACCATTCCAATAGACTTTATAAGGGTGAAATCATTGTAAGGCTACATGCAGCGTTTCAGTAACATGGATACTACGAGCCAATATATTTTATTTTCAGTTGCAAAAGAAGAATTAATTTATCATATTTATTTCATGTGTGAATCCATTCTTCTGAATTTTTTTAAATAAGGAAATATCTTACTATGTTAGGGAAAACTCCGGAGAACAACTTAGTAAATCAGGAATCCACTGGAAATTCAGAATACGGTAGTTGCAGAATGATTTATCTTATTATTATTTTCTCAAACATTCTTAGTTTAAACCAATAAATATTTTATGCCAGCAAAATAAGTAAACCCCCAAATTATAGCAGGCATCTACAGATTATCAGTACAGATTGTTGCATACATATAGAATGAACTTTCAGGGTGGCAAGCAGTAAAACATAGCTAAAATCAGTAGAAACACATAATAACACAGTGTCAATTTAAAAAGGTACTAGAAGCAGCAGAGGCTAAAAACACCAGACATAAAACTAGTTGAAAGCCCAAAGCTTTCAAGGGATGTTAGAAAACCTAACATCTTAAGCATCCTAAGAAAGTTATCTCATGGGGTGTAGAGGTTTCTTATGTATGGGAGAGTTACTAATAGAAAGATCTATTCCAGAGAAGGTATCTGCCATGTTGGTTCCAGAAAACAAAGCCTGTGATCTATCATTAATCAAAAACACCTATCTAAGCAGAAATATTATCTTCCTTTTCACTAAGACTACATGAAACAGTGGAATTCACAGTCCTCTTTTCATCTGGTTTGCTCTGGAGCACTATGGAAGTGTTTAAAAAGTATTTCTTTAATGTGTATTCCATGTCCTTATGAAAACTTTTTAATAACATTAATTTTACTGTTTCTAATGTCAGCAGAATTTTAATGTTTTAATATAGAAGCCCAAATAAATAAATAAACCAAACTGAAAATTTCACAAACAAATGCTGTTAGATAATATATAGTTGGACATTCATCCCTAAGAATACATTCCAGACTAAATTATTCCAGACCTACAGCAGTATGCTAAAATAATATTAGTTTTCTCACCTACAAATCCTTCTTTGCCGACCAATTTCAGGGCAAGCTTGTCAGCCAAAACTGAAGAATTGCCATGTGCAATATTTGCAAAAGGTCCAGCATGCACAAAAACTGGAGTACCCTAGAAGAAAATAGTAAGAACAGATAGACATACTAAATTCTATACTAAAGTTTAAATCAACGTGACATTAAGAACAAGAGAGCAATCATTTTATGTTAAATTTTACAACATTCTGATATTACATCAAACTGACATGGATAAGGAGGTAGTATATTGATATAATATAATCAATCTTCTTACTGGTATAATAAATCAATCTTCTAGAGCATGGGTGTCAAACTTGTGCCATGTTTTGCAACATTTTCCCCATTGGTGGAGCTAGGATAGGCGTGGCCTGCACGTGATGCATCTGGCCCGCGGACTGCCAGTTTGACAACCCTGTTCTAGAGCAATCCCATGTTACTGATTATGTCATATGTGGTGTATTATTAAACATAGTCCCTAAACACAAATTGAAAATCCAGGTTCATTTATTGAGTTATGTCATAACAATTTCATTATTAATGTGTAGAATTCATTACCTTACTTTATAATCCATAACTGCAGCCTCGCCGCCATCTGGTTCTCTTTGTACAGAGCTGCTATGAACTGCAACTAAGCCCTCTCCTTCAATCAACTCATTGTCATAACTCAGATTTTTAAAATTAGACCATCTACACCAGGCTGTAATGTATACCATCTTATATAGGAATAAACATCACATGATAAAATGAATTTTCCTTCTTTGGGTGCATACATTGACTTTCACAGATAAAGTCAAAATGTAAAATGTGCATTTACAGTAAAAACGTAATAGAGTACCTGCTAACTTTTTTTCACTCTTAGATCTGCAGGGTTCTCAACTGATTCAATTGCTGTAAAATTCCTCTGAGAGGAACGCAACTGCAGACAGCTCTAAAAGGAGCTCATTAATTAGATCCTTAAATAATCTGCTGTCTCTAGAGCTCACTGCCAGTTTCAGGTGAGGCACAACATGGAAAGCAAATTGGTTGTGCTTGGGGATGGGGGCCAGAATCCTTCTTCTGGGGGAGGAGCAGATTCCAACTAAATCCCTGCAAGATAGAATCATATGATCCCAGAGAAAGTCCATCTAAATGGGGTTATACTCTCTCTCAAAACAAAGGTTGTCTACAAACTAGAGGTTCACGTAGATTCAAAGCTCCTACTTGAAGAACAAATTACAATTGTGGCTGGAGGGCTTTTGCACAGCTACACACTGTGTGCCATTTGCAACTATTCCTGGACCAAGAGGACCTGTTCAGGGTCACTTATGCCCTACTCATCTTCCATTTCAAGTACCATAACATGTTCTACAAAGGGCCACTGAAGAGCTTTTGGAAGCTACATCTGGTCCAAAACATAGCAGCTTGGGCAAAGCTTGGATGCTTCACTTTTCATTGCTTCAGGGCATACATTGATGTCAGGTGTAATTAAAGGTGCTGGGTGTCATTTTTAATGTCCTATTTAACTCTGGACCTGGACCATCTTCTCCTATATTTATCTACCCATCCAGCCAGATTAACTAGATTCAATTCTTTTCTGATCTCATCTGTATGAAACTGTCAGTTGTCAGGCCTCTGAAGCAGCCATTTTCAATATAATTGCCTTCACTCTTTGGATCATCACCCCAATAAAATTTGCTCAGTTTCAATCCTCTTATTGAAACTTCTCTTCCAGACACAGCAGGAGTGCTTTAACTGAAGATGGGGTTTGCAGGCAAATGGCATTTGTATTTCCTAGCTTTTTATGTTTTATTTTGTAAATGTAACTAAGGGTTCATATTATTATTTCAACACTATTTGTACTGTGAGTGAACCCCATTTTTCTAGGGGATGAATAGCAGTGATTGCACCCTTAAGATATTCAAAACTTTGAAAACATATGTTGGCAACTTAGACTTATGAAAAAAGAAATGAATCTTGGATTACAGGTGACTGGACTCACCTCCAAAGTCTGCATCAGTGTTGGTTTAATTGCATCCTTCATCAAAACTGCCAAAGCACCAGTTACTCCCTAAAACAAAGAGATTTTTGTTTTATTTTTAAGGTTAATGTTATTTGAATCTAAGAAAAAGTTCAAGCAAACTAATCCAAGGCATTAAGTAATTTAGCTAAAAACAAACAAACCTAGAACGGATAAATTGATTATTCTAGCTTTACAGTATGAAGATATCACAACTTAAAAGAAACAAGAAGAAAGAATAGCCTCAATTTCTATAAACCGCAAATAAACTTCTGATTTACAACATTTAAACATTATACTTTCAAAGAAATAACGAGTACCAAATATTAAAATATGTCAAGGCATAAGTCACCAAAGTGTTATGTGGTTTAAAAATTTGACATTGTTTAAGACTACTACTTTTTCCAAGGTTTCTACAAGTGTTAGAAGGGGAAGATTTTCCTTAGATTGTGTTGGGCTCAGGAGAAATCAAAAGTAGTATTTGTAAACTCAAGGGGTGTGTGTGCTTCTTTTGAAGAAAAATAGTTGTCTAGCTCATTCATGCTGCCTTCTATAATCCACACTGCTGATGTCTTCAACCTGATGTTCCGGATTTTGAATGTACTTTGGACCGTTCAAAAAATGTCTAGCAACTTTCTTGTCCCACCTATAAAACATCAGCCTATCTATATTGTAAAACTGTCAGTGTCTCGGGAACATAAATGGGCCCTGAAAGTTTTCAGAGGAAATAAAAATGATGGGGAGTTGTATTCAAACTTTGGAGTTGAACAATTCACCTTCTGCTATTAAAAAGGACAAAAGTAAATAAGGACAATAAGGAGCATCCTGCTAGGTAAGTATGTGTGTGAAGGAGATAGCAGCTAAGATTCTGATAAATTAGTAGTATGTAACTCTTTGCCTCCCATGCCAGCATTTTATTAATGAGCAAGCACCTCCAGCAGATATTGTGAGGGCACTTATAAAATGCCAGCAGAAGAAAATCTGGAAGAACCAGAAGATTCCAGCAACTAGTCTCTCCTAACCAATTTTATTTTTGAGGAGTGGGGAGGGGAGCTATTACTGAAATTATCAGTGTATTACAGTATTACAATTGTTAAAACCTTACTGTTTTTCCTATTAAAATGTGAGGCAAGATTTAGAACCTGGATTATGCCCCATTTTGAAATGGACACTGTAGAGATGGGAAAGAGAAATGAGAAGCATTGGGAAGTTATATAACTTTCTACAGAGGAATTATTGAGTCTGTCATCTGCACCTCTATAATTGTCTGGTTTGGTTCTGTAACCCAATAGGACAGACATAGACTTCAACAGATAGTTAGGACTGCAGAAAAAACAATTACTACCAACCTGCCTTGCATTGAGGACTTGTATACTGCGCGAGTCAAAAAGAGGGCTGTGAAAATATTTACAGACCCCTCACATTCTGGACATAAACTGTTTCAATTACTGTTTCAATTACTACCCACAAAACGATGCTATAGAGCACTGCACACCAGAACATCTAGACACAAGAACAGTTTTTCCCCAAACACCATCACTATGCTAAACAAATAATTCCCTCAACACTGTTCAACTATTTACTAAGTCTGCATTACTATCACTATTAATCTTCTATCACTCCTATCACCATCCCCTACTACTTGTGACTATATGACTGTAACTTTGTTTCCTTGTATCCTTACAATTTATATTGACTGTTTCCTAGTATGATTTGATTGCCTATTTGTACCCTATGACTACATTAAGTGTTGTATCTTATGATTCTTGACGAATGTATCTTTTCTTTTTATGTACATGAGAGCATATGCACCAAGACAAATTCCTTGTATGTCTAATCACACTTGGCCATAAAGAATTAATTCTTCATTCATTCATTCATTCATTCATTCATTCATTCATTCATTCATTCATTCATTCGAGTTACCAGCAACATTGGGGCTTTTAATCGTTTTTCTTAAAAGACAGTAGGATCACTAAAATCATACCTAGGTTGGAAAAATGTATTTCTCAGTCTCCTGTAATGACGGAACCTACTGAAATCCAATGTAATACAAGAAATATAGGCTATACAAATAGATGGTCTTTTTCACTTAGCACAGAATTAAATTGAATTCATAGCCACAGTTTATAGTAAAGACAATTAATTAATTCTCTCAATAGCTACTATTGATTTATGCAAATTCAAGCATAGTAGCATACTTTCAACATCAGCTGAGAAGCTGTAAGACAAATAGGGCATTGCATTAATCTGCATGTTTTTTAAAATAACTGGCTGAAATCCAAGCTCAGACTGTCTTCCTTCCTTCCTTCCTTCCTTCCTTCCTTCCTTCCTTCCTTCCTTCCTTCCTTCCTTCCTTCCTTCCTTCCTTCCTTCCTTCCTTCCTTCCTGTGGCTATAAGTTGTTCAAGTAGTAGCAATTTGAAAGCCGTTTGCCATGTTTATGTGATCAATAAGAGATGACAATTACTTGATAGCACATAAACAAACAATATTAATGTTAAAATCTGCAACTGACTTCCAGGCTGCCCAACTTTTTTGCAGGTGCTTTCATATATAGATAATTTGTCTGATGATTTATAATTGTCTGACACTGGGCCTTTTAGATTAAAGCTGAGTTTCAATTTTCAATGAAATTTTCAAATATTATCTTAGATGCATTGTAAAGAGTTAAGAGCCCTTAACTTATAGCTATTCATTTAATAACCATTTAGATATGGTGGGACTGAAAAAAAAGTGGCTTACAACTGATCCTCACGTTTTTGGTTGCAGAAATATTCTTATCTGTACATTCTTTGTAAAATGAATAAATTACTAAGTAGGTGTATTTCTATATTTTTCTAAGATACATAACTTGATAAATGCCATTATTATATAAATAGCTATATATTTATTTAATATTCCTTAAAGCTGCTGAAATACTAATCTTTTTTTTAGAAAACTTTATTGAATTTTATTACATAAAAACATTAAAAAGTATATAATTCAATAACAGCTGTTTGTGGTGCATTGTTATATAACAATCATTTGTGCGATAGTAATAATTTATACATAACTATATTCTTATTCTATGTTCTATATTTAATAATCATCTATCTTTAGTCTATCTCTAATCTATCCAATTGTACCATTGTTCCCATACCTTATAAAATATTGAAGATTCCTCATCTTTTAAACTCAACATTAGTTTATCCATTTCAGCACAATTCATAACTTTTTGTTCTTCTACAGGTGTGAATGACTGTTTCCAACACTGAGCAAAAGCAATCTTGGCTGCAGTCAATATATGTAGTAATAAGTATTTTGTAGCCTTTACATATTTTTTTTGAAGATCTCCAATAGGAAGAGCTCTGGTTCTAAATCTAATTGTTCATTGGTAATTTCCTGTAGCCAATTTTGGATTTTAAGCCAATATTTTCGAGCCTCTGAGCAAGACCACCACATATGATAATATGTTCCCTCTTTTTTTCTATATTTCCAACATGTGGGATTCAGTTTAGGGTACATTTTCGCTAATCTCAAAGGGGGTAAGTGCCACCTGTAAAACATTTTATATGCACTTTCTTTGTATGTTACTGATTTTGTTAATTTATGCTTTCTATTCCATATAGTCTCCCAATCTGCTAGCTTTATATTATGTCCAATGTTTTGAGCCCAGGCGATCATACATCCTTTCACGACTTCTTCTTCTAGTTGTACTTCTAAGAAATACTTATACATTTTAGTAATATTTTTTTTATCTGGTCGTAATAAGATTTTATCTAATTGTTGTGGTTTCAAATATATTTCATAGTCCTTTATATCCTTATTTTATCAGCTTTGTATTTGAAGATAAGCCCACCAATCTATTCATAGCCCTTGTTCTTGGAGCTCCTGTTTTGTTTTTAAATTTCCATTTATATCCAATAGATCTTTATATTTTAACATTTTATTCAGGTCTATGTTATTTGGGTGAAATACTAATCTTGAGAGTGCCAGTTTAATTTATCATGAAGATATGGCATCAATCCATCAAACATTTTGTTATGATATAGCAGCCAAATTGCAATCTAGTCTTTAAGACTGTGCTCAATGAACATCATATTTTGGCAACAAACCCTGTAGTGCCATTACTGAGGCAGGCTTTCTAAAAAACCATTACACTTTTGAAAAGAGCTTCTGCGTTTATTAAATATTCAGTTTATCTTTCCCTTCTCGGCCTCCTCCCCTCTCCATTCCTTGCAGCATCTGGTTTTCATCGGCCAATGTGTATTTTAGATTTCATTACATTATGCTCAAGATGTGATATAGCACTCTTAAAAATTCAGACCAAAGAGAGTTGCTGGGTATATTAAATATTATTCATATCCAAATGAAATAAAAGAAAGAAGGAATTAGTGGTTTTGGCTGAATATTAAATTAGGAATTGTAAAAACTTATGAAAAAAATTATAGAGCAAAGTAATTTTAAAAAATGAATTCACATTTGAATATATGCTAATATTAATCAAAATGGGGGTGGTGTTTGCAATGGCTCAGTGGTTAAAGATACAGAGCTTGTCAGCTGCAAAGCTGGCAGTCCAGGTTCGAGACCCGACCGCTGCAAAATGGGGTGAGCTCCTGTTATTTTCCCCAGTCCTGCCCACCTAGCAGTTCGAAAGCATGCACATGCAAGTAGATTAATAGGTACCACTTCAGTGGGAACATAATAGTGTTCTATGTGACTTTGGAGAATAGTCATGCTGGCCACATTACCATGGAAAATGACTTCAGATAATGCTGGCTCCTTTGGCCTAGAAACAGAGTTAAGCCCTACTCCCCTAGAGATAGACATGACTGGACAAGGAAACCTTTACTTTTCTATTAATCAAAACATACACATTTAGGATACTGTTGTTAATGTTCTACAAATAGTTACTTGTGATAGCTCTCCCATGTTTTCCACCCCAAGAGCGATGAAAGCAACAGGAAAGCAAAGTGATTAAAGCCTTTTCAAAAAAAAAAAAAAAGCAAGAATGTATGCATGTAGATTAATGTTTGGTTTGTCTGAGCAACTGATTCATGAATAGGTAGGCAACATGTTATCCCCTGCTGCACTGTATTTCTAAACCCAAAAAAAACATTTTCAAAAAACACTGCATGCTTAAAGCTCATGCAAAAAAGCAAAAAAAAAAAGCAAAATGGAATGCTCTGCACATTAAAACTCAAAATGGCCACAAAACACAATACTGTGGGAACCAGTGTCCTGTGTTCTTTACTATTTGCAGTAGTCTTGGCATTTTCCACCATGTATCCTATATCCGTTGCTGATATATTTTCAAGTGTATTTCAAGATGTTGGGATTCCCTTTCAAATCCTACATGCTTTAGAGCTGGCAAACATGGCATGCGTGCCAGATGACGCAGAATCATCTCTCTGGACACGCCAGCCGTTGCCCATTGCTCTTCTGGGTTCCCGCGCGTGTGTTCTTTACACGTGTATGAGCACAGGAAACTGGAAGAGCAGTTCCCTGGCATGCATGTGTGCACCAGGAAGCTGAGTTTTCAGTTTCCGGTGCATCCATGTACGCCAGCCACATGGTTTACACGCACACACGTGTGCCAGAAACCAGAAAACCAGGTGGCTGGCATGCATATGCACCGGGGAGCTGCTCTTCTGGTTTCCGGCACTCCTGCGTGCATGCCAGGGAGCTGCTCTTCTGGTTTCCGGTGCTCATGCGCATGCTCTCATTTTGGCACTCAGTGCCGAAAAGATTTGCCAACACTGCCTTAAAGGCTGATTGAGATCGCTTACTCTAAACAAAGCCTAAAGAAATAGAGTGCTTATACAGAGTGCTTGCTTTCCATTCCTTGTTAAGATATAGTGTTTGAAGAAGATGTTTTTAACAGGAGAGTAGCTCCTGCACTCCTGCCAGCTATAAGATTTGTACCCTCACTTTTCCAGCATGCATTTGGGGACAGAGACAGGCATAGGTAGCAGTACTGGGGAACTGATGAGGTTTAGTCTGGCACTATATATGGTATTGTTTTACGATTTTATGTTTCCTGTTTGCTTGTATTATTATTTGATAAAATTGACTATTTTTATGATTACTGTATTATTTTATATTATGTTGCTGCTTGTCAACCACTGAAACATTATAAAAACATTATAAATAAATAATACACACCAAATCTTCTGCTGTCACAGGTTGCCCTTTTGTGTTATTAGCAACTACAATCTTTCCCAGTCTCTCTTTCATATCAGACAGGCTACTGGTTAACGCTAATATTGCCATTATTTCACTTGCAACAGCTATATCAAATTGAGTCTGTGAACAGAAAAGGAAAGTTACAGAAAATAGACATTCAAAGCTCATAACTAGATCTCCTACCTGCCTAGCATAATCTCACAGCTGTCAGCTAGACTGTTAAAAATAATAATAACACCCAGAAGATCATGGAAACCACTTGCATATTCTTGTAAAAAAACAACAAAACAATCTGCAGTATATTTAGACACCACATCAAAACTCACTTGTATTTTTATATTTTATATTGTTTTTATTTTGCATTTATTTTATATTGTTCTCTACTGTTCTATAAAGCTCAGCAAGATCAGCATGGTGCTAGATAACATCATAAGAGCTCAGTACCTACCGGAGTGCTAGGAATGGTGGCTAAACGGTTTGATCCCTGTAGCCCTAAGGAAAGCTTATATAACATAATCTCTCATTCAACATAGTAAAGGACAACATTGCCTTTATGGTTATTTGGAAGACCAATTTCTTATCAAGTTAGTTCTCTAGCTATGTTTATATAAAGAACTAGGCCCACCTGCCAATCATATTAAGCTTGAAGGAGGTTGTATATTCCATATGATATCTTTCTCTTATATTTACAGTGGAACCTCGGGTCACGACCATAATCCGTTCCAGGACTTCCATTGCAACCATATTTATTTTATTTTTGGACACACATGTGCAGATGGTCGTGCTTCCAGTCACGACCATCTGCACATGCGGGGCCAAAAATAAAATAAATTGGGAGCCTGGCACCAAAGGGGATATAGCTGTGGCAAGGAAAATCGCCGTGGCTGTGTCTGATCACCACCCGAAGATGTGTTCACGACCAGAAACAAAACTTTGCCGAAAATACTGGTCATCACCCAATTTGGTCGCGAATGAAGCATTTGCGATCCAAGGTTCCACTCTATTTTGTTTAGCAATAGGCTCTTAAGTGCTCTCAAGAGTATACTCAGGTGGCCATTTCATCCATGTCATTTTTGAGTTAATTTATCAATACATAAATACCATTGAGTTCTAGTTATACATATATTTTCAAATTCTATCTAATTCTATGCTGAAATGAAATTATTCCTATGCTATTTATAGTAAAGCAGATTGAACTTCTGGAATAAACATCGATTATGTTTAACAGAAACAGAAATAATTATCTTAAACTGTATGTCAAGTTATGGTGAAGATTTATTCATTTCTAAACCTTTGTATATCAATTTACTGAAATAATAGCAGGAATGGAGCATCATAAAGTCTACATGAAATTTAATCTCAAACATACAATGTATTGGAACTTTACTTACCCTGGCGAGAAAATCCCTTCTCTGTATTTGCTTGGCCAATTGTTATTTTTCTAAGGAATCTATCATTTGTATCCACCACTGAAAGGAAAACGAATAGCTGAAATATTTTCTAAAGTACCAAAGCTTCTGTTCTTCTACTAGAATTGAGTGGGAAATGTTTGCATATCTCACCTTGTTAATATGTTATAGATATAATTTAAAAATCCACATATTTCATTATCTTTAATGTATGTTATTCTTTTGACAGGCTATGGAAGCATGGAACTGTAGCAGGACAGAGCAACATAATTTTTTGCATGGTTGAATTTTGCTGCAAACTTATACATGGGATTAGAATAACGACATTTTTTGCAATACAATGATTATAGAAATATTTAAAATATTCATTCCGGAGTGTAAATTATTAATATTTTAACATAGACACAAAGTTAAAAGTGTCAGAGTATATTCATGAACTGGAATAGAACTTAGTAACAAGGTCAGCCAATGAGAGCTGAATGGAAGGCTGAAACTTAAAGAGAGAGTCTAGGCGTGACTCTATATATTAAGCTCTGCAGCTCTGAAGCTACGTTAAGTTCCGAGTCTGTCTGTTGAAAATGAAAGTGCTTCTCTCCTCTGCTTGCTTGCTGAAAACTAGTACACAGCTCGAAAGTGAAAGTGAAACTAACTTGCTTGCTGAAAACTAGAGCTCTGCTCTGAACCTGTAACATGTCTGCTTCTGTTTGAGTTTGCTCCATGTTGGAGAAATCTACAACTGGTATTGTAAAATTTACTTAATATGTTTATAAAGATGTTAAATGAAGCATCAGCCATCTGTGATTATTTTATGCTGCAAAACTCTGAAGAAAAAGGCATTTCAAAATACTGCTTAGCAAAATCATATAAAAAAACCTTCTATAAAATTACCTGCTCTAAACTTTGTCTATAGGAAAACTTAACTTTTCAGCTACAAAGATAGAATGACCTTTTCTTAGAATTCCCCCCAAATTGACCATTTTTCTGAACATTCATCATTGGAATCTCATTTTTCAATTAAAACAATCCAAATTACCCTTGGAGCCAATAATTGTTGGAAATAAAGATAATTTAATAAATTTAAAGACTCTTAATATTTGGATGACGGATTTCCAGGGAACACCAAAACTCTAGATTAGATTGTTAGACAAATTAAAAAAAAAATGTCCCAGAAGAAGGAAGATCATAGTGCTATGGAGAAAACAACATTGACATGTCCATGAAGTTACCAGGAGTTAAAACTGACTTGAAAAAGGCTTTACCTTTACATTTAGATGAACAATGAGCATGTTCTAAATCAGGGGTCGCCAACCTTTTGGACCTCAGGGACCACCAAACTCAGAATTTTAGATTCCAGGGATCACTAACTGGTTCTGTAGGTGTGGCCTAATTTGTGGGTGTGGCTTGGTGGTCATGTGACTGGCTGGGCATGGCTTGTATGTAAATATCATAAATATTTATATAAATATTGATTTTTTAATAAAAAAGAGCAACTTTTACCCAAAATCAGGCAAAGCAGGCAGGCAGATTGAGTTGCTCACAGAATCACAGATTCATTCAGAGATCTATCTATCTGCCATTGGCTAGCTCAGTCCGTCACATAAAATTTGCTTGCAAGCAAACTCATAAAATTTGCTAGCAAGCAAACTCACAAAATTAACTCACAACACACTATGTATGTAAATATTGATTTTTTTATATAGAAAAGCAACTTTTATCTAAAATCAGGCAAAGCAGGCAGATTGAGTTGCTCACAGAATCATTCAGTGATCTATCTATCTATCATCGGCTAGCTCAGTCTCTCATATTTGCTTGCCATGAGCTTTGTGTGCTCCTTCAAATTCCTACTGGAGAAACAGTTAACACTGTTATTTATGATCCCTTCATCCAATTCTAAATGCAGGTTTTTCAGGAAATGGGACCTGTGAATGTCATAAGTGGACTGCAACAAAAATACACCATCCCGATACTTTCACACACTCACAGGATATGTATATTTTTGAGGAAGACACACAATTTATATGCTTTGGATTACCTATTATCAAGCCAGTGTTTATAATTGTCACCAACACTCTCCCATTTCCAGTTGCTAGGGTATTATGAAAAACTAAGGAAATCAAAGATAGTTACACTACAGCTTTCCACCACAAATTGCTTATGCAAATTGCCTATGCTTTTATTCTGGGTGAAAGTGGGATTCTTACAGCAGGATCTTTCACACTGTCACATTCACCAAATTTGCTGAGAATTGCAAAAAGTTTAAGGAATAGGAAGAACATTTACATAGCTTTTATGTTGGGTGTTTATGGGTCTTTAGTCCAGAGCAATAAAATCATAGAGTTAAAAGAAGAAAAGGGGAACGTTTATCATATTTCCAGTTCTCAAAATTCAAAGTACAAAATTATACAGGAAAAATCAAGACCATACTTATTAACTAATCAGGATAGTGTCAGATTTTGCTCTGCTTCCAGAACCCATTATCAAGTCACAAAAGATAGTTAAGCAAATGTACAGTTTTCTTTTCCTTTTCACTGAGTAACTGAATCAGTTCTGAGAAGAAGCTTTTGTCAAAAACTGCATATAAAACTCTGCTTCTTTCAAAAGCCATTGTTTATGTTAAGGTTGAAACTTTCCAGGAGGTATCTAGTCAATAATTTTATGCAAGAGCAAAGTAGACTAGACGGAGACACCTTTTGTTTGATACCTACCCCTTTGCCATGTTATTGTAGCTGTATCTATATCAAGTCGCACAAATTTGTTAATCTCATCTGCAGTTAATGTTTTAGGATCCATTTTGGTTATTCCGAGCCTCTAAAATCAAGTAAAGAGAAAGAGATAGAAACAGATATAGAACTTATGTCAGGATTCTTACCCCCATTTAAATCATGAGTCTTGAGCCAAACTTTCAAAACTTCAAAAGGATTTATTGGGACTTAAAATGTCCAGTATTGCCTGGGTGTAACTGACTCTGAGACACATAATTCATTGTCACCCTTGACCAGGGGTGGGATACGACAGGGTTAACTACCAGTTCGGGATTTACGAGATTCGGAGATTTATGATGTGGTTTCCTGCACGCTGCGAGTGGGCGCCTGTAAATCATCATCAGCACGCTGCGTGCAGAGAAGCAGCTTTTGAAACAGCCCTCTTTTCCTTTTTTTTTAACTGCAGCTGTGCCTCATTCAGCAGCTGAAGTTGAAAAATCAGGAAATAAAGATCAGGTAAGGCAATAAAGATCAGGTAAGGCAAAAATCAGGTGGGCAAAAACATCAGCAGACATAGAACCGGTTCTATGCCTGCTGCTCTTCAGAGCTACCAGTTCTACAGAGGTGGATAGAACCGGTAGAAACCCACCCCTGCCCTTGACCCTGGTTTCCCCCCATCCCATGGGGGTATTGTAATTCATATTCTCCAATGGGATACATCCATAATCAAGAGTCATCAATCATGTTCTCCAGTTAGAATTTTGCACGGCAGAAATTTCAGCCACCTAATTACTATCTTTGAAAACTATTTACGGAATGCACTTTCAGTTTCCAAGCTGCTTCACTGCTCCCCCTTCCCTTTTTGTTGGCAACTCTAAAAAGACCATAGATCTATTTTATGAGTTGACAACTTACACATCTGATCATAGTACCCCTGTGCCTTATTCAGGCATATAACTGCTTCTCATATATGCTAAATTGTGCCTACATGGCATCCAAAGCCTGATCTGATCCACTATAGTTTTTCTTAATGTAGAAATCAAGCAGGCAGTGGTTTATGGGACAGACATTCCAATAGACATTCCAGTTTTAATTTTCTTTTCCAGTGGAACAAGAAACAGGAAGAAAAGCAGCAACAAATATCAATAATATATCTTGGGAACAAAGTGTGAAACAATCCATACCAAAAGTGTTTGAAAGATTATGAAACAAATCATAAGCCCTATCAAACAACTGTAATTACTGCATACAATGAAAGACAAATATGTCTATGGGATACAGGGTGGTGAACGTCCTGTTTGCCCCAAGGAGCACAAAATTGAAGTTTAGCTATCTTTACAATAAACCAGTTATAAGGTTAGGAGAAGGAAGACCTTACTTGGAGCAGAGACTCTTCAATATAACAAAATATTCTGGATCCAGCTGCCTACAGAGCTCATCTCTCTGCTATGGACACCCAGTATACCTAGTAGCTGAACTGCTAATAAGAGGCTCAACAGAAGGCAGTTATTGAATCTCCACTGTATGTTGTTAAACAACTATCTTGAATGAGCTGCTTAAGCAGATAAGGCTATTGTGAATGGAAAATGAGATAAGAGACTAATTTCTTTCCTAATTCTCTATCTCCAAGTATTATTCTGTAGCTGATATAAAAATAGACCCTATTTTATCCTGTTTTATTTTCAAGAACAACTGGACGGTGCAAAATGTAAGTGAAAATCAAAAATAAAGAACATTTGGTTCTTGGAGTACTGTCTTAGCAGCCACCCAATGCCATCCCATGGTTATCAAAAGTGATAGCTGGCCCCATAAATTAAGCTGTCGTGTTATCTAAAACAACACATTGCAATTATTATTAATCAAGATGTGGTCTCAAATGTATTATAATTTGTATAATTATAATTTCCATTCTAAACTAAGTTCTTTCTCTTTCCTTCACTTTTTGAAAAATATGTTGGTCAGCATTTTAAGCAACTACAGTAATTTTAGCATTTGATTCATGAAATTAAATACATTCTGTGCTGTTTTATACAAAATGTATGGCTGGATTGTTTTCCTCTGTAAGACTGAGAATCATAATGAAATTTAGTAATTCCCAGGGAAGACTGTTTAACTGTTAAGATAAATAGCTTTCTGCCATTGTTTTACAATTCCAGTCTGCTATTTGTAGTCTGTCAGTGAGAAAAATCAAGGAATTTCAGCAAGATATCTACATAATCTTTTCAGCATCCCCTACCCAAGTAATACGTGGCATTAATTTAAAGATTTCTCCAGCTTCTTAAATAACTCTGGAACATATAAGTATTCTGAATCTACTTTACTTTTTGCATAGATGTGGGCAGTCTATACAAAATCATTTCCCCCATCCCTATGTGGTTTATTCAGAGTCTGGTGGTTTGCTTTAGAGTTGAACAACCGAAGAGTATAAATATACTGTATTTAAAAGTCAATATTTTTATTCACTTCAAGGTTCTTTGGATTGTAACTTAAAGCTATGAACCACTTTTTAACAGCAGTAAAAATGTAAGTTGCTGAAAGCACATGAAAATGCTTTCCCATTCTCTCTTTTAGAAGAATTCCCTAACCCCATATAGAATTCCATATGATGGAAGCAAATAGTTACATTTAAAGGTAAAAGTAAAGATTTCCCCTGTCCAGTCATGTCTCACTCTAGGGCAAAGGTCTCCAAACTTGGCAACTTTAAGACTTGTGGAGTTAGAGTCCACAAGTCTTAAAGTTGCCAAGTTTGGGGACCTCTGCTCTAGGGGATAGTGCTGATCTCTATTTCTTAGTTGAGGAAGCCAGCATCGTCCCAAGATATTTCCATGGTCATGTGGCCAGCATAACTGTATGCTGAGCTGCACAGAACACTGTTACCTTCCCACCAAAGTGGTACCTATTTATCTACTTGCATCTGCATGTTTTTGAACTGCTAGATGGACAGGAGCTGAGGCAGGCAACGGCGGGTTCACCTCATTGCGCAACGCTCAGGTCTTGAACCTGGGCTGTCAGCTTTCCGTTTGACAAAGTCAGCATCTTTAATCGTTTTCCAGTTACATTTACTTCATCCTATTTTTTGTGTAGCCAGGCCAGCCTTTATTAGCATCTCCTCTTCCTCCTCTTCTCATTAAAGTCTGCATCAACTTTATGTATTTTAAAACCAAACCAAAAGCTTTTCTCTTCAAAATAAAATAAAGTTGCCTATAGAGATTCTCAGTCATCCAAGTCATGGTTGTCCCAAAGGTGCTTTTTCAAGAGGCAAGTGGACTTTCTTGTTTTTCTTTGAAGACGTTTCGTTTCTCATCCAAGCAGCTTCGCTGAAGAGGACAAAAGCTGAACAAGCTTCTTGGATGAGAAGTGAAATGTCTTTAAAGAAAAACCAGAAAGTCCACTTGCCTTTTGAAAAAGCACCTTTGGGAAATCCAAACCAACGTCTTCCAAAATATTATCTAAGATATTCCTTAAAGAACTACTTACTTTCATGCGTGCCAGTTGTATAGCTGAAAATTTCCTTTCTCCATGGACTAATGGAACCAATCTATTAAATAAGGCCTGTAAAGAATACAACAGTAAATATCAGTAAGGGAAGTGCTATTCCAGTCAGGTATTACAGACAGATAACTTTCTCTGTAATAATTCTGTTCAAGCTTTATATCCATGTTACAAAGCTCTTCTAAACATGCCTCCATTTACTGTAGCTTCTGAGAAAATTTTCCCCCTTTTTAAAAAGAAACAAAGCAAGCTGCTATAGCACTAGGTGTCATAATTAATAAAATGCATATGAATGGGAAAGGAAGGCTTTGGCAAACAGACTGCCCAGTACTCCTCTGAAAAGCTGAACTGAAGACTAAAAAACTGAAAATACTACCGTGTGTCAGGTTTAGGGGAAAGAATTATTTATTTATTTTATTTATTTGTTTTATCAAAAGCTTACAATAGAAATAAGAATAAACATGTTTAAATATAAGAAGCAGGAACTAATAATTGGGGACAATAGGACAGGGACGGTAGGCATGATTGTGCGCTTATGCACGTCCCTTAATTACTTTTAGTATAACTCTTTCCTTAAGTACAGCATTTATTTAATCACCCCTCCCTTGGTCCCCTTGGAGGATTTATGATAGGGAATCTAAATTTTTTCCTTGCCTAATACCTTAAATAGTCTGGCTCTGGAAACTAAGTCTGTTCTTATTTATGCAGCAGATTGGAACTAATTTTTGAGTCACACAAATGGAGTTTCCACTAACTTGGTTCCCTCCCAAGTGTTGCATTGCAACTCCCAGAACTGAGAGATGGCCATCATTTTGCCCTGGATTTCCCATTTCTTTTTTGAGCCAAATGTAAAAGGAGAAAGGGAAAGTCAAACTAAAGCTTACGTAATATTGAATCTAAACCAAGAACTTAGTCAAGCCTAATTCTATGCATTTCAAGAGAAATATTCGACCCAACAGTTATTTCAACTTCAAAATGCCTTTTATGAGAAAACACAGCGTGTATTAACAATCAAACATAGTCATGCAATGTGGCATGTCACAATTAAAAGACTGTCCTGGAGGTCATGGGGCATATCTTTTCCAGCTCAAAAATTTATGTTTATGCATGGGATCACTATCAATGGTGCTACATACCTATCTTTCTCAAAATAAGAATACCTGGATGGGCAACTTGGCCTCTGCATCCCTCCAGAATTTTGGGCTATTTCTAATAATATATCATGTGTCCAGGATAGCAAATATAATGTGACAGATTTCATATTATATTGTCTGATGCAAACTTTCCATAACTGCATAACAAACAGTTTTTAAATTAAACAAGCAGAAATGAAAAGATGAGCTTCTGAACCACAAAAAAACTTTCTTCATCGGCAAATCTCAAAGCCAAGGCATTAGGGCAGCACAGGTATTCTTCCTGATTACAAAATGTTTAGGGGCATCATTTTCTTGTTGGTAATCCAAAAATCTGAATAGGGATGCGGTGGCTCAGTGGCTAAGATGCTGAGCTTGTCAATCAGAAAGGTCAGCAGGTCGGCGGTTCGAATCCCTAGCACCGCATAATGGAGTGAACTCCTGTTACTTGTCCCAGCTTCTGCCAATCTAGCAGTTCGAAAGCATATAAAAAGCATACAGTAGAAAACATGTAAAAGCATGCAACTAGAAAAATAGGGACCGCTTCGGTGGGAAGGTAACAGTGCACCTTCTGCATTTAGTCATGCCGGCCACATGATCACGGAGACGTCTTTGGACAGTGCTGGCTCTTTGGCTTTGTAACGGAGATGAGCACCACCCCCTAGAGCTGGAAACGAGGGGAACCTTTACCTTTAATCAGAGATTTCTGCCCACTACAGGTAGTCCTCAACTTACAACAGTACATTTAGTGACTGTTCAAAGTTACAATGGCACTAAAGAAAGTGATTTATGAGTGGTTTTTCACATTTATGACCATTGCAGAATCCCCATGGTCAAATGATCCTAGTTTAGATGCTTGGCAAGTGGTTCATATTTATGATGGTTTCAGTGCCCCAGGGTCATCTGATCACCTTTTGTGACTTTCTGACAACAAAGTCCATGGGGAAAATAGATTCACTTAACGACCATGTTACTAACTGCACAACTGCAGTGATTAACAACTTAACAACTGTGGCAAGAAAGATCATAAAATGGGGCACAACTCACTTAACAAATGTCTCACTTAGGAACAGAAATTTTGGGCTCAATTGTAAGTCAAGGACTACCTGTATAGCACAAGTTCATTGAGCCCTAATCAGACTTCTGGGGCAGAGAAACAAATCCATTTGCAAGATTTTTCAATGCTGGTTAAATTTAAGATATGTGGACTTCAATTTCCAGAATTCCTCAGTCAGCATATGCTGGTTGGGGAATACTGGGAGTTGAAGACCACATGTCTTAAAGTTGCCACGGTAGAGAAACCCTCAATTAATGTTTACAAGCATGAGTCAGATTAGGCACTATCTTCTTTTTTTGAAAATAGTAGTAGCCCCAGGGCCAGAACTGCTGTACATGTATTGCTTTTAAAAATCATGGCAGGATCACAAAGGGATTGAAACTTTGAATCATTCTGTCATCATTAAAAAAAACCCGCTCCTTCATAATGGGAAGGAAGGAAGGAAGGAAGGAAGGAAGGAAGGAAGGAAGGAAGGAAGGAAGGAAGGAAGGAAGGAAGGAAGGAAGGAAGGAAGGAAGGAAGGAAGGAAGGAAGGGAAAATTTACAGGGAATAAAGCAACTTTTCTTTTCTTTTTGAAGTCTCAGACCTTCAAAGTCCTAGCGGTCAATGATGAAATATTTGAAATGGTTTTAATTATTATATTCTCAAAATTGCATTTCACAGCAAATTACTGTGGAATGAAGGATTATTCTTACCTTATCAGACTGAGTGTTCTCGTGAAGAGTCCTAGCATCTATGGCAGCAGCCAGCAAATTATTTGCTGCAGTAATGGCATGAATATCACCAGTTAAGTGAAGGTTGAACTATATAGGAATGAAATATGAAAAAGACATTCTTTTTGCACACTCCATTAAACTAGTGTCAGTTGTTTCAACCCATCCAAACATTCACTTCTGGGATTAGTAGTTCAGATGAGCAGTTTGAAATATTATGGAATCATAACTGTCGTGATTGAAGTGATTTACTACACTACAGATGGTCCCAGTTCTGTGTTCAATAACTGAGTTCTCATGACCTAAGCAGAAATTCATACAGGAAAGTTGAAAATATTACTTTTTTTTAATGTGGCAGGCGGTGGGTGATTTGTACAGATCCATTTAGAAATCATTTTGATTTATGATTTGGATGAAGAGGAACAAAAATGACATGTGTCTTAAAATAACTATGAATCCATCTCAGACTCTGTAAGAAATAAAAATCTGGGGGGCAAGTAAAGCGTTCCATGTTTCCTTAATTGAAATGTTTAATTAATATCCCTGAGAAAATTAATCCAATGAATGAATGAGTCTGTTCGTGTGTCTGTCTATCATCTACCTACATACAGTAATTTATATAGCTACACATCTCACAAAACAAGTGATACAAGTTAAAACAATCAATTAAAACCTACAAATGTTATTACGATTATTAACAATTAAAACATCTAAAACTACAAAAAAACAAGCTAAAATAAAATTTAGAAGAAGGGACTAGTTCACCCACTCCTTTGGGTCCCCAGGCCTGCTGATACAATCGAATCTTGAGTGACCTTCAGAAGCTCAAAGAGATGAGGCCAACCTCGCTTCAGTGGGGAGAAAAATCCACAATTTCTTTGAACTGGGCACCACTTCTCTGAAGTGGGCACCACTTCAGAGAAGGCCCACTCTCTACAGTCCACTAAAAGTAGTTTCCTAGGCAATGAAACCCATAACTTGCCCTCTCTACTAGATCTAGCGAAACGGGAAGATGAAATTGGGGAGAGGTGGTTTTCAAATAATCAGGCCCCATGCCATAAGGGCTTTAAAGATAAACACCACCACCTTGAATTGGGCCTGGAAATAAATTGGATATCAAAGCAGCTCATGAAATGTAATTGCTTGTGCCACTGCATTTTGCACCAGCTGAATTTTCCAGACGCTCTTCAAAGGCAGCCCCATGTAGACTGCATTGCAGTAGTCTAACTGAGACATGACTAGGGCATGAGTGACCGTGAGTAGAGCCCCTTGATCTTGGATCACATGCAAACTGCTACACAAAATGAAATTTTCAGGATAAACCCTGGTATAAGCAGAGGAAGGTTAATTTTTTTTGGGGTGGAGGGCACTAGGAACTAGGGAGTCACTTCTTTCTAGGACTGCCTGGTTTAACCCTTGTTTTGGAAGTTCTTCTTGTGTCTGAATCTGGGATGTCCTGCAATGTTACCAAAGATGAAATGTGCATCCCAACTCAGGCAGCAAATTATCTTGGCCCAAACTGGTCATTATTTAAAAATTAAAGTTGGATTGCTATTTAAATTAATTTCACAGAAGAATCATTTCTGTGCCTTTACTCTTTCTCAATGCAGAGGACAATTAGTTTTCCAAGGCAAATATCTGTTTACCTCTTCCATGGGTATGACTTGAGCATATCCACCTCCTGCTGCTCCTCCTACACAATGAAGAGAACATGTTAGCAAACTGTGGATGATAGAGGTCATGATTTCCCCTCATTTCAACTTGACATTTCTACCTTGCTCAGCTCAGGATTATGATCAGGAAGCTAATCCAATTTCCTCATATCAGATTTGGATTGCCTATTGTCTCCAGCATCTTTTGGGTCTGTGAGAACATCTGAAAAACCCTTGGAACAAGGTAAATGTTTGGCAAATTTGGAAAGGTTTGAAGGATTGCAGGTTAAAACTCAGGAGACTGCCAACACCTTTCCAAACTAACACATTGTATTAAAAAGCATCAGCTTTCCTCAGCTATAGCTTCAGGGATTTAAGGAATGAAACAAATTTATTCTTCTCAAATTGGCTTCCTTTTCATATGGGGAGGGGAGTTTAAGAAACAACACGGTGTCTAAAACTTAAGATGATGTAATGAGCTGTGAAAATAGCCTTGAGAGGCAAAAATAAGAATCATAGCCTAGAGAATAGTCTGACAAACAATATTTGAATCCAAAGGATTAATGGGGTGCAAAAAGTGTCTTAGAAGAGACATTTCCTAATTCTCTGGAAAGTAAAGGTAGGGAATGGGGAAAGTGCGTTCACCTTCAAATTTTATTTATTTATTTATTTGTCAATTGCTTACAAGATAATAGGTATAAGTAAAACATAGTTATGAATACATGGATTTTTCAAGATGTTACTGCATACTTAGACTAAGGGTAGTATTAGTAGTCATAGTTTTGGTTTTTTGTGTGCACTACCTTACAAACTGCTAAAATGGGGGTCTCTAAATTTGACAACTTTAAGACTTATGGATTCTAACTTCCAGAATTCCCCACCCAGCATGGAGGGCCAAGGAATTCTGGGAGCTGAAGAACACAAGTCTTAAAGTTGTCAGGTTTGGGGACTCCTGTGTTAAGCCATTTCAAAAAGTCCACGACTTTTGGCCCTATCTTCTCTGCCAATAACATGATGCCACCAGCCAACCCTCCTGTGATTTTCAAACTGCCTGTTTTTGTATGAGGAAGTAATGCTTACCTTTAACACCAAAAGTAGGTCCTTGAGAAGGCTGTCTCAGGCAGGCAAAGGAATTTATTTTAAGGTGGGCTGTCAGTGCTTGGACCAAGCCAATTGTCACAGTGCTCTTCCCTTCTCCAAGGGGTGTCGGCGTAATCCTAACAATATAAAATACATCAAATTCCCATCAATAGATCTGCTGGTTCCAGGCTAAATAAGGATATTTCAATCAAATAATGATATTTTACCATTCTTATGTAAAAAATCATCCAGGCAGAAACATATGTCAATTGTAGAATAAAACAGAAAGAATATAATCTAGGATGATATATAAATTAGACAGCAATTAGTTCTAATAATTAATCATATTAGACCTTTAAATTGAACCTGTTGTGAACAATAGGGATACATCAATGCATCTATACCTCCTACCCAAATTATTATTTTATATTACAAATTATTATTTTAGCAAAAAAAATAAAATAGTGAATCACAATATCAGTAAGAAAGGATTTCTCAAGCTTTGCAGTGCTATGATCCACTATAATTCCATATAGGATTGACCTTTATCATCATTCTGATATCACCCAAGAATCTGCTCTAAATAATAAAATTGAACTAAAGATTAAACCCCTAAGACCCTGGGGAAATGTAGTGATTTTGAAATGCAAGACTGGCAGGAAAAAAATCTTTCATACACTGAAATCTCTTTTTGCTGGATGGCATTTCTTGATAATAAAAAAAATTAGAAACTTGGATGATTGAGGACATATGAAAGAACAGCTTAATAATCTTCTTGAGTGTGAACAGTGAAGATACAAGGGTTAAGAGATTTTCTTCTTTAATTATTTCCCCCTTTTTAAACATAGTTAATATGGTACACAAATAATAAAATCAGTGTTAAAAAGTATTACCATTTGAGAGATACCATGTGCAATCAAAATTCACTGGCAATATTTCAGCTTAGAATTGGCTTGAGGTAAATCAATGTTGTGCCTACTGTCCTAAGAGTTTCTGAAGTGATAGTCACTAGCTTCAAAATGGCAGGTACCATTAGGTGATTGAAGCTCTGCCTCTCTTTAACATATGAATATATTATAAAGAGTGGAACTTCAATTACCTGGTGACATCCATCACTTTAATGTGGTGATTTTGCAGCTAATGCAACTGGTGGTGCAGTGGTTAGAATGCAGTAGTGCAAGCTACTTCTGCTGACTGGTGGCTGACTTCAGTTCAGAAGTTCGATTCTCACCAGTTCAAGGTTGACTCAGCCTTCCATCCTTCCGAGGCCAGTAAAATGAGGACCCAAATTGTTGGGGGCAATCTGCTAACTCTGTAAACTGCTTAGGAAGGGCTATAAAGCACTATGAAGCGGTATATAAGTCTAAGTGCTATTGTTAATGCCCTTCTACATCTGACTGAATAAAAAGAGGCATATCTATAATAAAGAATTCTCATGGATAAATCTCAATTATGTACAACATTCTGTTATAAATGATTAAATAGTTTAATTCTTCAATGAGAAGCTGAAGAGCTGTTTTTCTCACAATCGCTAAGGCTAGATTTTCAGTAGAGCCAGGTATCCATAATATGATTGGAATATAGTCTTTGTGAACCTCAATTTTAATTAAATGTTCCTTTATGATTTTTTTTTATGTTTTGCATTGTGAACTATGCAGACACAAGATTGAGCTGGATAGCTGGGTAAATTCATTTAATCAATAAATCCCAGTATTTTCAAAATTAGAGCAAATGTACAAACTCATATTTTCCTGCTCTGCATGGATATGCTAGCTGTCCAGAAAGCCTGGTAATGCTCCTGTTCAGGCTCTGGTTTTATCAGTGCATGCAAGAAATGATTCCCTTTAGATGTACTCCAGATTTTCCTTACCATTATGCCTGAAGAAGCCCTCCTCTCAGACACAGCAATAAAAATGTGAGCTTTTGCTGTGCTATTGTCTGTTCAACAAATTAACCAGCTGTCAAGAACTCAATCAAACAGACCTTAATAGCTCAATAGCACACCCAATATTCCTGACTACAACCCCTCAAATTCCTGATTTGTCTGATCTTAAAATGATATTTTAAGTCAATATATTTTACTGGTGTTAAATGAAGTCACTTGAATCACATGCTAACAATACTGCAATGTTGTCTTTTTTAACAATTAACAATTTTCAGCATATACAATTAATTTCAAAAGTTCCCTATAAATTCATCCCCTAATGGGAAATATAGGACTTTTCCAGTTTCCAATGCTCCATGGCAATATTTCGGGACTTAGAAAAACTGCAGTCTGGAGAGTTTGCTTAGAAAATGATGGATATTCAATTCTTACATACTGCCCAAGCATCTTATTCTTCATCCACCTCCATCTTACTGATACTGTTCCTTGCAGAAGATTGAGAAATATAAACAAATACTATAAAATCTCCATGCAGATATTTGTCGGTTCTCCAAACTACTCAAAATTTCCGCTACCGGTTCTCCAAAACTGGTCAGAACCTGCTGAATATCACCTCTGTAATATATGCACTGTGATGTGGCTGTACATTATGTGCAGTTTCATATTTGTTTCAAACATGGCACGAATATGGCTAAATACGTCATTTCTGAAATTATATCACAGTGTGTTGTCAAGTTGTCATAATTGTGGCCTATTACAAAACAAACGATTAGCATTTTCCTTTTAAAATAAAAATGCCAGACTCAATTTGGCTCAGATTAGTGTACATCAGTTTAATATACAGCATAGCATAACTGACTATATTCAGTTCGCCTGCCCAAATTTCTTGTGTTAAACACAATTTACATCTTTTGTGAGTTCAGTACACTCAAGATATATATAAATATTTAGATACAAGCTTATAGAGTGTAATGAATGAATATCTGAAGCAAGGTAGATTCTTTTCAAAATCAAACCTGTTTGAACTGGATTTTTTTTTAAAAAAATTAATAAACATTCATTTGACATAGATTTAAAACAAACGAATAAACATATATATATATATATATATATATATATATACATACATACATATACATACACACACACACACACACACACACACACACACACACATATAGATTTTACAGCACATATTGAGCAATAGTTAGAATTTTTTTCCACTTTATCATTGACGTGATCTACCTTGTTACAATAACTCCTTCATTCTTTTAATGTTTGGATTTCTCTATATAGTTTGTGATTAAGTGCACGACTTTTGTCATTCCCATAACTTATCGAAATATCAGATGTTACTTTTTCTTTAACCACTCATACCACATATTCCATATTTCATAATAGTCACTATCTTGTTTATTTTTTAACAGTTTAGTTAGGCTATCCATCTCAGCGCATTCATGTATTTTTTTAATTACCGTAACCTCTGAAGGAATGAAAGACAGTTTCCGGTTTTGTGCGTAGGTTATTCTAGCCACAGTAATGATATGCAAAATTAAATATTGATATTTTTTCTCCATGTTTGAATCTATCATGCTTAGCAGAAAGGTTTCGGGTTCAAGTTTTAAATTTTGTTTTGTTATATTTGAAATCCAATTTCTAGTATTTCTCCAAAATTTCTGAGCACATGGGTAAGTCCACCACACGTGAAAATATGTTCCTTGTGCATTGTTACATTTCCAACAGTTGGGTGGTAAGTTGGGGAACATCTTAGCCAGTCTCGCAGGAGGTAGATGCCAGCGATGAACCATTTTAAGTTTTTTTTATACGAGACTGACATGGTTAATTTGTAATTTGTTTGCCAAATGTGTTCCCACTTATCTAGTTGAATACTATGACCCACATTTTTAGCCCAAATTATCATAGATTCTGAAACTGTTTCTTCTTTTAATTTATAGTCCAAAAGACATTTATATGTTTTACTAATTGCTTTCTTTTCCTCTCCTAGCCATATTTTATCTAATTCTTGTAAAGTCATGTTGAAGCCAGATTCTTTTTTATAATAGGTTTGTATGTACAAAGGGCCACCATGCTATCTCCTTTCCTTGAATTTGTATTTGGTTCCTATTTTTAAGCTCTCCGGTGTCATGTAATAAATCTTTATACCTAACAATATTTTCATAATACAATACATTTGGATGTGTGACTGCTTCCAATGTGGATAGCCGCAATGGAACCTTTGGATAATGGTTTTTTTAAATCTTTCCTTAAATATTAAACAACACATTTCTTACATGGTGCCTTTGAAATATGAATGTTGTTTAAATTTTCCTTTCCTCATAAAGATGTGCCAGCCAAGTTGGAGATCGAATCCCTCTAATACTAATAACCTTCTATTTTCTAATTTAACCTAATCCTTAGGCCAATTTGCTATAGCGGCATCATAGTATAATTCAAAATCTGGAAGGCCAAATCCTCCTTTTTTCTTGGCATCCTATAATAATTTATATTTTACTCTGCATTTTTTCCTCTGCCATATAAATTTAGATATTGATTTGTTTAATTCTACAAAAAAATTCTTTTCCAACTTGACTGGCACTGTTTGAAACAGGAACAACAATTTTGGTAAAATATTCATTTTTACTATCGAGATACGTCCCAATAGCCATACCTGCAATTTGACCTAGTTACCTAAATCTTTAACTATTTGCGGTATTAACTTATCATAATTATCTTTTTCTAATCAATTAACATTTAGCAGTCAACCAGATTCCTAGATACTTTACTTTATTTACCACCTGCATACCTAATTTATTTGCTAGTTCTTCCTTCTGCTCCTTTATACAGATTTTTGTTAACACTTTTGTTTTTTCTTTATTAATTTTTAACCCTGCCACCTTTCCGTATTCTTGTATTTCTCTTAGTAGTATAGGCCTCACTTCTAAGGGTTCTTCTAATATAAATGCCATATCATTGGTAAATGCCTGGAGGTTATATTCCTCTTTTTAAATTTTTAGTCCTCTAATCTCTTGGTTTTGCCTAATTTGTACTAAAAGAGTCTCTTCTGCCAATATATATAGTAGGGGAGCTAGGGGGCAGCCTTGTCTTACTCCCTTATTTATCTTTATGGTATCTGTATATTCCCCATTTATTAATATTTTTGCAGTTTGCATGTTATAAATTGTCTTAATGAATCCTATAAAGTTTTCACCAAATTTCATGCCTATCAATTGTTTAATAAGAAAGTTCCAATTCAGATTGTCAAATGCTTTCTGGGCATCCAGAAATATCAATGCCATTGTCTTAGTTGAGTATACTTCATAATATTATAATATATCCATAATGGTTCTTGTATTTGTTTTTATTTGCCTATGAGGGAGGAAGCCATTCTGATCACTGTGGATAATTCTACTTAATAGTCTCTTTAATCTTTCCGCCAATATTGTGGCCATTATTTTATAATCTACATTTAAGAATGATATTGGTCTATAGTTTTGAATTTTTTGTGGATCTGATTGTTCTTTGTAAATAAGAGTAATATATGCTTCCATCCATGATTTAGGGATGTTGGTATTCTCCAAAGCCACTAGTATTTCCACTATTGTTTCTTGGAATTCCTTATAGAATTCCGAAGGGATTCCATCTGGGCCAGGGGTCTTATTTGCTTTTTGTGTTCCGATTGCCTTCCTAATTTCTTCTATAGATATTTTATTATTCAAATTTTGTTTCTCTTCATCGGTAATTTCAGGCAAATTCTTTTCATTCAAGTATTGATCAATAGATTCTTCTGGTATTTCTTCCTGTTTATACAATTTCATAAAAAAACTCCTTAGCAATTTCTTTCTTTTCTTGGGTCTGTGAGCATAGTTTCCCTTCCTGATCTTGGAGAGCTACTATTGTTCTCTTTGCTTGTTCTTTTTTAATTTTATGGGCTAACCACCTCCCCGGCTTATTTGCATTTTCAAAATAATTTTGTTTTGCTAATTTAATTTTTCGGGCCAGATCTTCCTGTACATTTAAATTTATCTTATGTTTTACTAGATCTATTTCTTTCTTAATGTTTGAGTTGTTCAGTTCCTGTTGTCTACTTGTTTCCAAATCTTTCAATTTCTCCCTCCCTCCATTTTGTTGCTGTCTTTTTTCTTTATTCTTTTTAATATTGTAAGCAATAGTTAAACCTCTCACATAGGCTTTGGTAATATCCCAAAGGTTCTGTAGGGAGGTATGTTCTCTTTTATTTATTTCAAAAAATATGTTCAATTCTTTCTTGATCATTTCAATATATTCTTTATCTCTTAGTATGGTATTGTTATGTGTCCATCTTCCAATTTTTCTCTTTCCCTTCCATTTAATTTGAATGGGATTGTGGTCAGCCCATAGGTTTGGCAAAATCTCGATCCTTTCTATATTCTCCATTAACCCAGGGTCCATCCATATCTAATCTATTCTGGACCAGGCGTGGTGGGGGTTCGATAAAAAGGTATATTGTTTTTTATTTGGGTTTAATTCTCTCCACATGTCTTTCAAGTTAAGTTCTCTTACCATATTATTAAGAGATGAAGGGAGTATTCTCCTTTCCTTTTTTTTTGAACGTTCTATAATCTTTATCTTTATCTGGGACTGCATTATAGTCCCCTACAATGCATACATTGGCATATTCAAATTCTATTATCTTATGGTGAAGCCTATTGTAGAAGTCTTTTTGGTTGTATTCGGGGCATATATTGTGACTAATCTTTTTCTGGTTTACATTTATTTCTATAAAGAGCATTCTCTCTTCTTGATCTTTATATATTTGTTTATGTTGCAACCACTCCTTTACATATACTACAATACCCCCTTTTTTTTGTTTGCAAGTGCCGAAGACCTTTTACCCAAATTTATATTCGTTAAGAGATCTGCTTGGTTGTCTGGAATATGCACTTCTTGAATACAAGTTATATCAGCATTTTATTTTTTGAGTTTCTCAAATATCTGTTTCCTTTTGGATGATAGGTTTAAGCCATTGATATTGACTGAAAATAAACTGATTTCTCTGTCAATGTCACTGACTGTGTGAGGCATTTCTTGTTTCATTCCTTGTTCTAGGCTCTCTTCTTCATAGTCTGTTGCCTTCCCCTTCTTCTCTAAAATTTTGGGATTCAGATTATGAATCAGGTTCTTTTTCACCGGACGGTTGTTCCTCTTGGCTTCTCGTACTTAAGTTGTCTTTACTTTCTTGTTCTTCCTCGGGTCTTAGATGTTGTTCACAAAATTCCTGTACTTTTTCAATTGTATCAATTTTATATTTTTTGTCCTGCCACGAAACTAAAAGCCCCTCTGGGGTGAGCCACCTAAATGGAATACCATTTCTAATAAGTTGAGTTGATAAAAACTGGTAGCCCCTTCTCTGCTCTCTAACTCTCCTGGGTATTTGTTTCAGTGTAACCACTTCATGGTCTTTGTATACAAGTGGTTCATCTCTGGTCTTACTATAGAGCAGGTCTCGTGTTGTCTTCCTCGCAAATCGAATGTGAACCTCTCGGGGTAGTCTATGTCTTCTTGTGTAATGTGTATATACTCTGTAGACCTCGTCTACATCATTTTCAATTTCTAGTTTAGATTTCTGTAAGGCCGCCACTATCGAGTTCATCATAATTGCACGTAAATCTTCTTTTTTTCTGCCAATCTGTAGATCTCTGCCCCATAGGTAAAGACATCGTTGTAGTTTTCTTTCCTGATTTTACATTTGTAATTGATGTCATCGCCATTTTGATTATCTGTAGCAGCTCTCTCCAATCAACCATCAGCTATCCCTAATAGAGCACTATTTTCCTCTCCTTTTCAGTTCAATAGTAATATTAATACATATGTTATTAATTACTAAATTCTATTATGGAAATTCACAATCAGCTCTTATTCCTATTTTTACTTATTAACCTTATTCAGCTATTACAATGTTTAAGAGAATTCAATATTAATCAAATACAAATATATTTACTCATAGAATCAACAGTCTTTTTTTTCCCCTAGGTTTCTTATATGATATTTTTAAACAAAAATTAATTAATATAATTTATCAGTAGAGGGATAAGATAAAGATAATAGTATTATATGATTATTCTTTGACCATCTAATTCATATGCTTATAAGATCATATTCCAACAGTTATTCAATTAATCCAAAAAGTTCAATCAGTGTTAAGTAATACTCTATATATAAATTTCTAATGTATTTAGCTCTATCAAGTTAATTTTCTATTAACAGTGCTTAAATAGGTTTGTATTTTACCAGTATCTTTTAAGTCAAATCCAAAGTCTTTTTGTTAACTGTTTGTCTTGCAGCAGCTCTTAATTCAAAATGTCCTCTTTCCAAATTGCAGTCACTTTCTCCGTTTCGTTTCTTCTTTCTATTTGTGTATTTTCTTCTTACTCTTCTGTTCTTTTACTCCCACACAGTCACAGTTCCACTTATAAACCTTAAGTAGATCTTCCTTGTCTTATTGTCAAAATTGTCTATTAATATTTATCGAATTAAAGTTTCTTTTCCCCAGTCCTTTCTTCCGGTTTTTCAATGCGTCAAAAGTTCTCTTCCAAGTTTTACACTCCTAACTGTCCTTTCGTTTTCCTATATCGCTTAACCACTTTCACTTCTTTTTCTTTCTTTCCTCAGCTCTCAAATAAACGGACAGTAAAATTCTATAATTCAATCCTCCATTCTCAAAACAAATATTATTATCTCACCCTTCGTCTCTTCAGGTTTCACAATTCCATTAGTCAGCATAAATCTCTGCCATTGTTTCAGTCAGCACTCCTATCGATAGTTCCGCCACTTCACCATACCACTCAAATCGGAGCTTCCCTTACTATATACAGCAATATTTTGGAGATCTTTAAATACGCCTTTCCAATGCTCAGCCTGCTGTTTTCCTCTTTTCACTTCTTTTAATCAGTTGGGCTGCTGCATCTCTGGTTCCGATCGTTGTCACAATCTCCCCCTTCAGCCGTTGGTTTCAGGGAATTCTTCTTCCAATCTCCAGGATCGTGGCACCTCCCCAGGACCTCCGAATCTTCCCCTTTCTTTGCCTACCTCTCCGGGGTCCGGCACGCTCCAAAAAGCTACCAACTAACGAAAATCAGAGTCTTTCAGAGCGGCGATCCACTCCTTAACTCCGTACCGATACAGCGCCCAACCAGAAGTCTGGATTTTTTGTCTATTCCAAAAATCCAACCAATTAATTTCTAAATGAGAATTAAAATGGAATTGCATCATGTAAGATATATTATCAACTTTGTCACAAACTAAAACATGGTCAGAATTTAATCTGTCTTGGGTAAAAAGGATATTTTATATTTAAAAAATATACTGAAAATATTCCAGATATTTTATTTTTATTAGCTAATATCAATCAAAATGTTAAAAATTTGTTCATTCTTCTGTTGCATGCTGAGACACATTGAAATCATTACTCACAGTCAATGTTTCAATTAAATTTCACTCATACCCATGTCCATTTTATATCTATCTAGCTATCAATCAATCAGACATGATTTAATGCTGCTTTCATCATTTACTCCCAGCAGTTTTGAGGTTATGATTCTTTTTAAATATTATTTTATTAATCATTTTAGAAAAGGATACAATACAAGAAAGACATATAAAGATAATTAAGAGTAGAAAGAAATAAGTAAACACATGGTTTATGTCATGAAGGTTATAGTTTTTCAATATATCCTGAATTACTACAAAGTAATAAAAATGAATACAATATAGGCATATCTCAGAGACACTGTGGGTTCAGTTCCAGACTACCACAATAAAGCAAATATCACAGTAAAATGAATCACACAAATGTTTGGTTTCCCAGTGCATATAAAATATACATTTATACAATGTACTGTAGCTTACTAATTATGCATTAGCTCCAAAAAAACTCCTCAATGTATATGTCTTAATTAAAAAATATTTTATTGCTAAAATATGTTAATCATTATGTGACCTCCAGTGAATCATAATCTTTTTTGGTGAATGCGAAGCACAAAAAAACAAAGTGCAACAAAGCAAGGTATGTCTACAGGTTTCCTTTGTTTTAAAGGCAATGTATAAATAGCCACCTATCTACAATTTTATAAACTTATAACAGGAAATTTAAGGCTGAGTCCGAACCTTTTAAAAAAATTGGAGGAAATATAAGACTTTTAAAATTACTATTTTAAATGATGCAGAGAGTAAAGTGATAAAAACGAGTGCATGACTAAGAATCTTTTGGTGAACCAAAATTGAGGGGGATGTATGTAGAAAGGAAAAGTTGTTTTCCTATCTGACAAAACACTTACGGAAATTAGCAGTGCTTATTTAACAGAATTAGATCTGCTTTCTCTAGGATGCCATTGTTCAGATATGTTAAAGATCCGGTCCCATTATTCCCAAGTAGAGGATTTGTTTCTATTTAGCTGTAAAAACACTAAATTTGCACTGCAATCAGTGCATTTCTGTAGAGAGATTTCAAAACTACCCAAGCTATTCATCTGGGGCATCTCTTTTATCAGCCAGAGAAAATTCAAGTTAAAAACCAAACAAAACTAAATTACATTTTCATTCACATCATTCCCACTCCATTTCTAAAAGAAAACGCTTGCCAAGATATGCTACCTTTAACTGTTTAAATCTGTGGTATTTTAGCAAATGCAGTGAAATAAGTAGTTTATTTAAGGTATGTGACATTGCGGATTACATTTTCATTCCCAGGGATATACAAGCATTCAGGCAGAAGTGAGCCAAAAGCGTTAACTCCTATTGCATGACCTCCTAAAGACTCAAGCTAGAAATCCACCTCTAATTAGAAACATATTTCCCTGAACTGCAGAAACTTTGCAAAAGGTCCAGCTGTCTGTGGTAGGCTACATTTTGTTTTGGGTGAAAGATGCAATCAGAAATATTTTATTTATTTATCTTTTAAAAGAACTGAATATTTTGTCTATCGCTATTTAACAAAAAAACAACAACATGCTTGTAATAATTTTGTGAGCTCAGAAAAATCAATGTTTTCTGATAGTCTGAATTTCACAATAGGGCCAAGGGAACCAAGTTACAGGAGCCTGGAAGGAGAATTTTTTTCAGTTCCTATCTCTCAGCACATTTTAACTATCTGATGATCTCTTGATGTTGGAAAAGGAACATTCTGTAAATGTAACATTTTATACTTGCATTCTGAATCAAAGAGGACAGTTTAAAGAGAACATGAAAGAAAAAAGAAACATACGGGTAGTCCTCACTTAATGACCGATTGCGTAGTGGCTGATTGAAGTTATGGATGGACCTCTAAAAGGGTACTTATGATCTAATTTTGAAGTTCTAATACCTGCTCCCTACAATCATATGATTGCATTCTGGATTTTCGGCAACCAGCTCACTTTTACAGCTGTTTGCAGCGTACCACAGTCATATAATTTCAATTCTGGATGTTTTTTCTGATTTCCAGCATTTAGTTACAGTTTCTGGCAAAAAAAAATAAATGCCATGGCATAAAATGGATTCACTTAATGACTGCTGTGTTTACTTTACGACCTCTGCATTTACCTAACAACTGCCACAAAAAAGCTGCAAAATCAGGCCTGGTTACATGATCACTGACTTAATGGGTGCAATGACTTATGATTGTAATTATGATTTATTGATTATAAAAACTATATGTGAATTTTTAAAGATTCTGCAATATTCTAAAATGAAAACATACACACTTTGGTGCCATCTACTGTTTATCTGGGTTTATGCAGCCCTGGACAGTTTGCCCATCACATCTGAAAAAAATTAAGTGTGACATGGCAAAAATTGCTGACAGTTTCCTTATTTGCTAAAGGCAGCATTCATGGAATAAGAAGCACCTACTAGAAATTTAAAGATAGAATGTATTGAAAAAATAAGCATATTTATATATTTATTGGATTTAAATGCTACCTATCTCATCTAGAGACAAACACACACACACGCAGGTACAGTAGCTCATTGCAAGATAGGCAGCGAATATAACACATAAATAATAATATAAATATAAAGCCGTGTAACAATGGGCCTTCATAATCAAAGCAGTGAGACAGGACAAGAGGGCATATAGTTGAAAACAAGGGAGAACAATAAAAGATGCAACTCTGGCATGGATAATTCTCAAAGCAGAGCTATGCAGCATGTGTTGCTAGTTACCTGGATGACTGGAACCAAAGTAAGCTCTAAGTTAATAAATAGCGCAAAGAACCCATTGATAACTGAACGTAAGGTAAAGGTAAAGGTTCCCCTTGCACATATGTGCTAGTCATTTCCGGCTCTAGTGGGTTGGTGCTCATCTCCGTTACAAAGTCGAAGAGCCAGCGCTGTCCGAAGACATCTCTGTGGTTATACGGCCAGCATGACTAAATGCTGAAGGTGCAGGGAATGCTGTTACTTTCCTACTAAAGTGGTCCCTATTTTTATACTTGCATTTTTACATGCCTTCAAACTGCTAGGTTGGCAGAAGCTGGGACAAATAATGGGAGTTCACCCTGTTATGCGGCGCTAGGGATTCAAACCGCCGACCTTTCTGATAGACAAGCTCAGCGTCATAGCCACTGAGCCACCGTGTCCCTTTTAAACTGAATGTAAAGATCCATTCATGTAGGTTCTTTATTTCTTAAGTAATATTGTATGGCTTGATCTGTAAAAGAGACAAACCAGGTCCTCATGCCATGACCCAAGCTCCTGCTTTGGGAAAGCTGATCAGAGCAATCACAGTAATCCGTAATTACTGTTGTCTTAGGGAGAGGTAACTTTGGCTTTCTCTCCCAGAATTGCTCCTCAGAGAATTTACAGTTAAATTGTAAGTAGCAAATTTAATATGTGCTTTGAAGCATTGCATGATGGTTAAAGTGTTGGACTAGTGTCAGGGAGACTCGGGTTCTAGTCTTTCCTCATTTACCTAAATTCAGTGGTTGATTTAGGCCAGGGGTATTGCTGTGAGGAAAAATGGAAAGTGGAGCTCCACAGTATGTTTGCCTTCTTAAGCTACTAAACCAAAGGCAGACACACAAATAAATAATAAATATGAATAGTGGCAAACATTCCTCTCAATGAATGAAAGAAATGCAAAGCTGTTCAGGATAATTCACATACGTTAATAATGCAAGAGAAAGAGGGAAGAAACAAGTTTTAAATGTTGCAGATGGGACCATCTCTTTCAATAAATGAAAATACAAGCTGCATTTTGTTATCTAAGCAAGAGCAAGGGGGATACATTTCTTATTATTTCTTACCCAGCAACCAGTACATATTTTCCATCTGGCTGATCTTTCAACCTTTCCAGCAGAGAAAGACGTACTTTGGCTTTGGTTTGGCCATAGATTTCAATTTCTTCTGTGAGCAATCCTATCTCTTTGGCAAGAATATGGATAGGTTTTGGAGCCTGTCCCCTGGAAATTTCAATATCACTGCAAAAGTAAACAAATTTAAAATAGGTATGTAATACATGAATGGATATACAATTGGTCACAAAGGACATGTAGGTCTTTCAAATAATCTTCTACCTTCAGTTTATCTTTGTGGAAATGATCCTGGGGGAAGCTCTATATGCTCTGAGAATGTTGAAGAAACAATATATGGAGTTGCTAAAGAAGCCCTTTCCTGTGGCTGAACTGAAGTCTGAAGCTGCCTACATAGGTGTGTCATTTGCCTCTTCTCTCTCAATGTATCACTGCTGGCTAATCAAAATGGAAGGTTTCCTTTACATGTAAGTTTGGTTTCTCTGAGACATTTAGAAAAATATATAATGTAATTTCCTGCCCAGTGCAGGGATCTACTACTACAGCCATGCCGACAGAAGATGACCCAGCCACACATTAAAAGCCAAGCCAAAGTGAGTCAAACACCCACCAAGGCAGTTTCTTTGATTACTGGGCAGATTTACTATTAAGAAAATCTTTTTGATGTCCAACCAAAAAAGACTTCCCTGAAGTTTAATCTTAATTGTTCCTTATCTTTCCCTTTGGAATCATGGATGAAATTTGCTCTATCTTTTACTGACAACCTTCAAATACTTGAAGGAAGTTATTTTGTCTCCCTGAAATGTTATTTTCTTCAAGCAAAATATAGTCAATGATCCCAACCACCCTTCCTAGCGCAAATATTGATTTGCAGTTTGCAAATAAATTTTAGCAAGTAGGTAAATAAACAAACAAGGAGAATCAACTTCATGCTTTGTATTGTACATCTGGTCACCAGTGTTACGCATACACAAATACATTTCTGATTCATGTTTTAAAATTGGTATGCTTTCCATTTTTGATAATACATTTATTAAATCAGAAGCAATTTCAAGACTTCTATAATCATCTGGAAATGAATGTACTTAGAGGGAACTTTTATGCTAGAGAAAATGGGTTAAAAAAAGAGAGATAATGTAGTTATTTCCAAGAGTATTAGGATTCTTATTAAGAAAACAAAACTAAGCCAACTGTCTGAAGAAATTCTCAAACATTCCCATATGAAATTTCCCACTAAGGAAAATTATGCTAGATTCCCTCCAGCCTGGATCATATTCAATTCCTCTAGAGAATAATAAAGATTTTAATGTTGTCATATCATGTAATACAATCATACATAGATGTAATTGCTTAAAGAAGAAAGTTTCCTCTTTGTTTAAGCAAATCACATATTGATAGTACTCTTCTCTTATTCTACTTGCCAAAGTGCTCTGTGTGAAATGGGCTCCTGTATTCATATTACCACCGGCATTTGTCTAACCTAAAATGCCTAATTTTAATATGCAACTTTCTCACTGTACTATCCTGTTCTGAGGATGAGTGAGGATCAATGCAAAATGAGCCCCCAGTCACATGATGTATAAGAAAGTATGCTAGATGGTTGCTAATGTTTCCCTGGCCAATCAAGATTTAGACATAGGAAGATAGGGAACTGCCTTCACCTTAATGTTCCATGTCATGTGACTGATACTGGCAGCATGCTTCTAAAGTTTCAGGTAGGAATTGTGAAGAATAAACTTGGGACCTATTGCATGCAGACCATATACTCTTTCCCTGAGCTTCCTCCATTCAACCATGAAGATCCTGCACCACAGCCTGAATCTTGAGACAAGAAGAACCAAAGAGAAGCGTTATCCTGAAATTGGACTTCCCCAGATTGAGATTCACACACACACACATACACCAGGCAGCTGATGAGCCTGTTTATCTTTATCAATGCAGACCAGGGGATTATTCCTTTCAATCTGCCTAGAAATTAGGCAAACTTGAAAAGTAGAAATCAAGTCAAAGCTTCAGACATGCTCCAGACTTGTTGGAGCTTGTCTATTTTCAAATATCCTACACTTCAGCCCAACTCTACTTGACTAAGTCATCCTCAAGCATTTTTCATATTCCAGCCACATGGGCTTCCTGTTTATGATGGAGCAAAACAGTTTGGCTGGAAATTATCACAAACATGAAGTTCTCATTCATAAAATCAAAATCTCCCTCGTTGAGCTTGACTCCTAGTGACTTTATGAAATGTCTCTATAGAATGGAAGCAGTTTGCTATTGAGCTCTTCTTCTAATTTCCCAATCTAAGGATTTCCTAGTGATTCCAATTAAAACAATAACCAGGCTCAATTCTGCAACTTTTTAAAGATCACTCAGGGTTGGATAGATGCTGGCCAGTCCACATTTACAAAAAATACAATTTTGCCAGATTAAAAACGGAAGGCTACTAATGCCTTGACTAATGCCATCTTTTCTGCCTTAAGAGTTTTGTTTCAGCAGAATGAACCAGCAGTCCTTAGAGAAATTAGAATAAATTGAACAAGACAAGAAAATTATACTCACGTTTTAGCAAATGTTTTGCTTTAATATACAGGACCCTGCTGGAAAATAATTTGCTATGCGGTTCCTACCTGGGAACAGGTGAAATGGGCTGTAGATTCAGGCAACTTAGATTCCATTCCTTAGACTGCTGGGCTGCTATCTGTAGCTCACTGAGTTTTACCAAGTTCTTTCAAGAAGAAAAGAGATAAAAATACTTTGCTTTAGTACAGTTGAAAAATATAGTTTCAATCTCACTTTTTGGGATTCATACTTCCAGAGAGTATTTTTTCTTCGCAACTGGAGGATATGAAAGGCATTTTATTGGGGAGGAAGCCTGAAGCAAGAAGGACTCACTTGTGCTCTCCAAGTCTGTTCCATTTGCCTGCTGACTTTTATAATCACTTTGAAATTTGAGGCACTTTGCCATGTTTTCAATCTATATATCATTTTTCCCTTCGTTTCATGTTAATACTATTCCTCAGTGCATAGTGTTAAGACTCAGCACAAAGAAAAAGGCATCTTAATACCATTGTAAGATGGTACTGTGTCTGGGGGTAAAGATGCAAAAAGAATGTTGTAAAAAAACTGCACATGTGCATAAGTTATCACTGGTACCCAGACAAATTCAGACCATGAATATTTTATTAGTATTTATAATCCTAACCTGAGTCTGAATACTTTTCTTTCCTTTTCCTTCCATGCTGGTTGAATTCTTGAACTGTGTACCTGCACTACATCTGTCTTTTATTTTGTTCCTGTTACATAAAATGTCACCATGGGACCTACTAACCTGCATGCATATTGCCAATGCCAGATGTTCTACAGCCTCACCTAGATTGCAATCATTGCCTCTTGTTGGATGTCCACGAAAAGCGTTCTGTCCTGAAAATGAAAAACAATTGCACCCATGAATCCGGCAGCCTCTTCTTGTGGGAAGATCTTTGGGGGAAAAAAAAGCTGCAAGAAGATAATTGACACCATTAGCTAAATTACTGCTGAACAAAGGTGCCATATGCAATATAGAAAGCATAGAAACACATCAACATACAAATAAATAGATATAAAGACAAATAGACAAAAGTGGGGTGAAAAATACTGTATATCCTGAATATATAACAGATAATCAGAGTTGGAAGGGATCTTGTAGGTCATCTAGTCCAACCCCCCGCCCAAGCGGGAGACCCTACACTATTTCTGACAAATGGCAGTCCAATCTCTTCTTGAAAGTCTCAAGTGATGGCACTCCCACAACTTCTGAGGGCAAGGTGTTCCATTGGTTGGTTGTTCTCACTGTCAGAAAGTTTCTCCTCATTTCCAGGTTAAATCTCTCCTTGTTTAGTTTCCATCCATTATTCCTTGTCTGGCCTACAGGTGCTTTAGAAAATAGCTTGACCCCTTCCTCCTTGTGGCAGCCCCTCAAATATTGGAAGACCGCTATCCCCTGGTCCTTCTCTTTACTAGACTAGCCAAGCCCAGTTCCTGCAACCGTTCATTGTATGTTTTAGCCTCCAGTCCCCTAATCATCCTGGTTGCTCTTCTCTGTACTTTTTCTAGATTCTCAACATCTTTTTTATAATGTGGTGACCAAAACTGGATGCAGTACTCTAGGTGTAGTCTTACTAAGGCTTTATAGAGTGGTATTAGTACTTCCCTTGATCTTGATTGTATCCATCTGTTAATACAATTTAAGATTGCATTAGCTTTTTTGGCTGCTGCTGCACACTGCTGGCTCATATTTAGCTGGTTGTCCACTAAAACTCTAAGATCGCTCTCAGTTACTGCTATTGAGCCTGGTTTCACCCAGTCTATGTGTACTTTTGGTTAATTATTGCAAAAGTAAAGGATTTTTTTTCAGGGTAGGAGTGCCAATTGATTGGGTATTATCACAAAGCAGTGATGAGTTCTCTTACATTAACTTGGCTGACAAGTTTTTTTCAGCCACCTAACAGTGACAATAAACCGTTAGGTGCTGACAAACTCACATAAAGATTTGCATGATTTAATCCTGCAGAGATGATTGGGAAGAATCAGGAGACGCTTGTAGGCTTAGAAGCAAATTATGCTTTCTGTCAGCACTTCAGAATCACCTCCCCAGTATAGGTAGCCTTCACTTAACAATTGGTTGCTTAGCAACCACTCAAAGTTATGACGGAACCCCCCCTCAAAAAAAAAGGCTACTTATGGCCCAGTTTTGGAGTTTTGATAGCTGCTCACATCTCCACAGTCGCATGACTGCATTCTGGGTGGCTTGGCAACTGGCTCAACTTTACAGCTGGTTGTAGGAGCCCCTGATCATGTAACTACTGGTCTCTGACCTTTTCTGTCAGTTTGCGGTAATAATGTTCATAGGAATACACTTGCATCTATTGATAATTATGGCTTTTGCTTAACAGCTTATGGCCATCCTGACTTACAACAGGAATTCCAAGCTTCATAAGTCAAGGACTATCGGTACCTGCTTCTCCTGCTACTAAAAGCACTAATAAAAACAGAATCAGTACAACTGTTGCTAACATGTTCCGAAGGATTGCAGTGACATATTGTGTGACACACTTTTTCTGAATGCTTTGCACAGCTGCATTAAATACCATTCCTGTAATACAAGTACTTTCTGTGCTTTTACAATTGCTCCCTCCTGCCAACTTAATAATTACAATTAAATTGGAAGTTTTTAGAGGGTCTCTGAAGGAAAAGAAATCCTCTCATCCATGGACCCCATCCAAATTCTCATCACTACCAGCAAGACTTTTACTTGGAAGAGTAACCCAATAATCTCCCAGCCTTTTCCAAATCTATTGAATTAAAACTCAGTTGGATTACAACTCCTGTCTGTCATTGGGTTGGACTGTCCTCAGCAAGTTTCAAAAAGAAGTTGTGGTGTTGCTTGGAAGCCTCCTTACAAAAAGATAAATACTGCAATTTTCATCAGGGAGACAAATAGTTTTGGATAAAGGAATTGTTTCCAGTGTTGTCATGAAATAATTTAAAATCTGCCATAGTGCAGATATATTTTCCTTTCTTTTTACCATGTATTAATTCAATAGCTGAGCACTATCTAATTTACCTGTAAAATACGTAGATGACACATAGAGCTATTTGCTTGTCACACATATGGAATATATATGTGTGTGTGTGTATGTGTATGTGTGTGTGTGTCAGCCGTCAAGATTTCTTTCCTTTGCTTTGCATCTTTCGGTTGTCATAAGTAATGGGGGAGGAGGGGTGAAATAATTATGCGAAGCGAGCTGGAGGTTAGAGAGAATAAACTGTATAAGTTGGGGGGGAGAAGTTTCTTATTTATACTTCTTTCTTATGCTATGCACAACTGCAGTTCTTTATCAAAATAGGCCAAGGCCAACGGACAGATGCCTCATCACCACCTGAAGCTGCCCACATGACATTACATACAAATTTTAATTGGACGGACAGTTTGAACTATTGTGGATGGGAATGTTGCCATCACTTTGTATATGTGATTTATGCGTGCAATTCCCCAAGTTCAGAATTCCTTTGATGCTACCACTTGATTTCCAGTAAAAGATATCTTTTCTCTAATTAACGGAGTCTTAAGTGTTTCTTTCTTGGATTTTGAATGGAGCACCAGCTGACAGTGTGTGTGTGTGTGCATGTATGTGTGTGTACATATACATATACACACACACACACATATATGAACTGCTTTGTAACCAATAAAGTCAGCTTTCAGGTACACCTATATTGTGACAGAGGAAAATACAAAACATCATAAGTCACTTTTTCCAGTGTTGTTGTAACTTCAAATGGTCATTAAGCAAACTGTTGTAAGTTGGCAACCAGCTGTATGTAGAATGGATCCGAGTCAGCTTTCCTGCCTGCTTTGTCCTACTGATAACTCCTTTTTAATTAAGCCACAGTGGATCATATAAACTAGTCTCTCCACTGAGGTGGCCAGAAGTCCTCTTTGTTCTGCCTCAGGATCTTCAAGTTGTATTTACAATTATGGAAATAAAATATCCATATACATTTTTTTAAAATGGTGGAAAGACATAAATGCAAATATATAGCTTTTTCCTGTCTCCCTCCTTAAGTCGGGAATCTGCAAGAAGAAACATACTTATCTGTTTCACTTCACTTCTGGCCACCATCCCACTGTTCCATCTTCCCAGGCCTCTTCAAGTTTGGAAATATGAAGTTGTGACTCAGTGAAACTTCTTGTCATGAAATTTAATTGAAAACTGGCAAATTTAATATTGAAAAAAAAAAGACACAACTTCATATTTAGAAGAAACTAAAAAGATGCTTCCTTGAGTATCCTTGCATACTCCAAGCATCTTTCTTAAACCTTTGAATTCAAAACCATGAACAACCATAGAAGCCCTTAGTTTCATCTATTGTTGTTTTTAATTCTGTATAACTTGCAATGCAACTTAAATATCACTAGATCACAATTCGTTTAAGTTTTGATAACGAAGTCATAAAGGAGCCATGAAGAAGATTACAGCTTGAACATTAAACACTCAAGAAGTGGGGGGGAATCAAACAGCTTTCATTGTGTTCACACTTCGTTCTTCAAGATCAATCTTCTGGAAAATGTCAATTTAGATTAGAAGTGGAGAATGTTTTCCTGGAAGTTAAAACTCTGTCTACCCTATCCATAAATCGATGACTGTCACAATGAAACCATGCTAGGATCTCAGCCAGAACAATAAGAAACAAGAGAGGCCGAATTTGGTTCTCTTCTCCCCTTTGCTTAAACTTCTATGCTTCTTCAGATTATTTGATTTGGCTTCATATAACTGTTTTTATCAGTTGAGAGATAACATGTGGTGGAGTTTCAGAATTTACCCTGATTGGAAACTGAAGCGGCTGATTTGATGCCAGGAGTGTTACTCTCAGGAGCATTTTTCTAGCTGACAGTATGAATGGAGTCCACTGAAAAATATTGTGTTTGAAGGCATGAGGAGACTCTATCTGTAGCATCTCATTCCTTTACACTTGCAAGCTATGCTGATCCATGGAAAGATACTGTGCTCTGAATTAAGTTTCTCTTCCATTTAACATTTTTATTAAGATAAAATAAGATACAAAACACAAAAGTAAGTAGAACGGTGGGAGGAAGAGCGGGAAGAGAAGTGAGGAAAGGTAGAGGAAAAAAGAAAAAGAAACATTTGACTTCTGACTCTCTCTGTTGCAATAAAATAAGGCATTAATATCAAATCACAACTTTTTGTTTTTTTCCTAATAATATAAACAAGCCATTTCTATAAAGATCTATCAATCTAATTGGTAAAACCCAAAATCAAAATTTCATTCTTTTCTACTTCAAGCACAAAGTTCAGAAGCGGTCTCCATGTGGAAACAAAAGTACTTATATTCTTTTCTTTAATCAAAATAGTCAATTTTGCCATTTCAGCCAACTCCATCAACTTCTTCAACCATTCGTCCATGGTAGGAATGAAAGTGTCCTTCCATTTTTGTGAATACAATAGTCTTGCTGCTGTCAACATATATAGTAACAAAATTCCAAATTTTTCTCCAGGTCTTTTCCCATGAATTAAGTTTCTCCATCACCCAGTGGCTCAACAATATGTGACAGTGCAGGTCATTATTATACCTACTGTTCTAATTTTGTCCTGCCTTTTTTATATATAAGGTGGCAAACATATCTAATACGCTTTCCCCCTATTTTCTACACAACAACCACCCTATGAAATGGGTTGGGCTGAGAGAGTGACTGGCCCAAAGTCACCCTGCTGGCTTTCATATCTTAGGGAGGCCTAGAACTCACAATCCCCTGGTTTCTAGGTCAGCACCTTAAGTGCTATACCAAGCTGGCTATATATTATGACACTGAAAAATGGAAAATCTATCAACCATTATCCTGGAGGCTCAGAGTTCAACACATCAATTAATGCCCAGAGAGAGAGAGAGAAAAAAAAAGAGACAGAAGAAACATAGGCACTAATGGCTCTATGCAACAGCCAGCAAGAATAATTAGTCAGGGATGCCAGTAACAAAGTGAAGGCGGGAACCATTTTCCTGAAGTAATGCTAAATTAGGACTGTCTGTAGGATTTATCTGTATCAGTCAAAGGAAGATTAATTTTTCTGCCCTTTATTTTAAATGTCAAGATATAAGAGCATACATTTTAGTCATTAAGAAATTAATTCCTACAACTTTTAAGCTTTAGCACCCATTTACTGTACTTCACATCTCCAACAAAACTCACCCCATAAAGTACCTTGTGAACAATCCACTGTAGTGATCTCAGGATTTTTCCAAGCCACTAAGATCTCTTTAGGTTTGGTACTACCCACGACCATCATATCAGCATCACGAAGCTAAGATGGATAAAAGAACGTACACTTGATTGCATTATGGAATATATCTGGAAAGACAAAGTGCTGAACTATCTTTAATCAGCTATAATCAGAAAATACATAATTGAGAAATGAATATGCATATATGTGTTATACATGTGTAAACTAAGCAACTTCATAAACCATGGTTGAAAATTTATTTATTTTAAAAAGTCACAATAGCAAACACTTTACTTAATTATCCTATCTCCTTCCTCAAACTATGTACAACAATCTTGGGGAAAAGGAGAAATAAGAGCAAATAGCTATCAGCTGTCTTTCCAAATCTGAATCCTGCTGAATGTTGATTTTCTTTTATAAATGAATAAAAAAATCTGTTAAACACAGTGGACAAATCTGGGTGCCTTGCTAAATTATATTTTAGTGTTATATGAACTTAGATTTCAACCATGATTTTGCTTATTTATATGGGAAAGGAAAGGAGGCATAGCAAACATCTCAAAAGTGAAGATAACCTGCACCAATCTCAATGGATTCTGGCCTGAATACAATGGCAAGAAAGAAAAGAAGCAGCCTAACAGTACATTCCCAATCAAAAAGCAAAAAGAGACACACTCAGTCTTTTAATTGGGGACAAGGTCTTGCTAAAATAAACTTGTGTTTGAAATGTGTCAATTCTACAAGGTAGACCAGACTGAAACACCAATGCCATGTAGGCCAGGCATTACTTTTATTGTAAACTTTAGAGTAACAGAATCATGTAAGTCTAAATGTGCATCCTCCCTCCTTTCCTTGATCTTTATCTGAGCTAGGGAAGGGCTTGTCTGATACTATACATTTTCTCAATTTATTTTCTTGGCCCTGGCTCAAGCCCCACTTATCTGACTGTCCCTTGGTAGCAGTTTTTCCTCCTGTCCTTCAAGGCTACTTTCTCCATATAATGTCAACAAGATGGGGTTTTGCACCATTTTCTGATGAGAGTGAGTTCCACAAGGTGGAGATTATCATAGGTAAGTGTCAGCCTTGCGAGACACATTAGAAAAGACCCACACTAACTCTGTTTGTATTGTAGGCTTATATTAACAGAACCTTTCAAGTCTGCAAGTACATCTCTCTCCCCTTATCTTTACAGCCCAATAACCTAGGAAGGGTCCCTTCTGAGACGTTTGCTATGCCCCCATTCCTTTCATGAGATCAACTGCTTCTTATATGAACATCACCTAGACTGTGGCTCTTCCTCCTGTCTGCCAAGGACATTCCCACATACCATTACAAGATCTGTCATGTGTCTGTACCCAATGTAATCTCAGGGAGCAGAAGCTGGTCAATATGACTTTTGTAGATGACTAAAGGAGTAGACTAAAATCTGATGAACTGTTGACTCATATATTCTAGGGCTATACCAGGTAGGACTTTAAAAATAATGACTAGTACTTGGATTGGTCTTGGAAACTTACGGGCAACCCATATACCAAATTTAATTTGTGCTATTTTACACTGATAGATATGTCCCACCTAAAGCTTAGCTGCTGCTTTTTTAAAAACAGCTGCAACTTACAGAAAATCTCCAGAGGCAGACCTGGATAATGATTAGGACATGGGTTATTGAATCAGGGCAAGTTATAGGGTTATCTTGTTTCTGAAAGTTTAAGAGCTATAATACAAATAGCATCAATCACATTGTAGGATCTGTTTTCCTATGATACCGGTATTTAAAATGATATTAGGATCATTCTGAATTTTACTACTATATTTTATGATGATATTTCAATATATTTTCGGTTATTTGAAATTTAATAAGCAAATTCCTCTTTTTCATTAATGAAATGTGAGGAGTGCCTAGGCTTTATTAATCATCTTGCTTTGTCCAAGGATGCATTAGTATTCCAACAAACTACTAAGAAATTCAATCAACAATAATTAAAATTAGTTTGGCAGGACTTGTTCTTTATAAATTAATACTGATCGCTAGTCAATACTAACACTGTGATATTTTTGTGTGCAACCTGCCTATCAGGTACGTAATCTTGAGACAATACATCACAGCATCCTGACACAGAAGAGAATATGGCTTGGTTGTTTGCTTGCAGGCATTTCATTACCCAACTAGGTAACATGTTCAGTGGATAATGAGCATCTGCAAGCAAACAACAGAGCACAGAGAGCACTAAGAATGCTACAATACACTATCCCAACTGCACAAAGAGGTGGAATAGAGCAACCTGTCTCAATGTCTGATCCACCTTGTAAACAGTGTACATTTCACATTACAAAGAATCTCTTATAGACTAAGCAAGGATGAAAAATAAATAATCAAACCGATTTCCTTGCAAATGCACCATATGGTTTCCAATTAGCCCGTAAAGCCAACACAAAACACATGCTAGTTGTAATTGAAACCAAATGTGATAAAAGACTGACAGAAGTGTGAACACTCATCCAAAGGACAACTAGTTACACATTGTAGAATGCTTTAAAATCCATTAATGAGATCTTTATGCAAAGAATGAATTTAAAAAAATCATGTGAAACAATTGCTTAATGAATTCTTATGAGTGGGGAAAGATTCCTTATGCTCATTCTCGTGGGAATTAATAGCATTTTCTTCCAGCAAACTGGACAAGATTAAATCCAATAAAAACTCTGAATCTTTAGCTCATAACATTACACAACTTCAGTGAGAATTATGATAGAAGATTATATTATCTTTGAAGACCCTCCCATTCCCAGAAAGAACATAAAATGTTAAATCAACACAAATTCATGCACCATACTCCAGTATGTTCTAATCAAGACACCATATTGCTGAGAATTGCATAAAGATTGCATTCCTCTACACTTGACATTAATTTCTTAACATGACATCATAAACTTCAGGATCAAATAATTACAATGTATTAAAAAGATGATGTTTTTCACTAAGACAAATGGTAGGTTTCTATTAATGAAATAAAGAAATCAGGTACTGAAAACAGTAAGAATTAGTAGGATTTTTAAAGATCCGCTTTCAGCTGCTAGTTATTGAAGTAAAGGCTACGGCCAGGGCTCTTTCTGAAACTATGGGGAAATGGCAATTTGTCCAAGTGCCACAGTTCCTAAATTAGCAAATCAGGATCAATACAGTCACATAACATGGTTACTATCCTGATAACGAATAGGTTCCCAATCAGCTGTAACTACCGGTTCGGTGATTACGTTTTGTGCGTGTAAAAGCTGTGTTGCCCAGACAGCTGAAAAGCGCTGTGCGCGGGTGCACAGCGTTTGAAAAGCCTCTTTTTTCCTGCTTTTTCAACCTCAGCTGTGCTGCGCAAAGCAGCTGAGGTTGAAAAAGCAGGAAATAAAGTTCAGGTAAGGGCCTGGGTGGATGGGTGGGCCAAACAGCAGCAGACACAGAACTGGTTCAGTGTCTGCTGTTCTTCAGAGCTATTGGTTCTATAGAGCTGGTAGCATCCCACCCTTGTTCCCAATACAGTTCAATATTGAAGTTTAAACCTGTAAAACCCTGTAAAGCAGGGCTGTCAAACTCAAGGCCCGTGGGCCAGATCTGGCCTGTGGAGTGCCTAGATCTGGTCTGTGGGCCCGGCCCGCAGTGCCTCTGCCAACAAAAATGGAGCTGTGTGTGGCCCTCCCAAGCTCAGTTTTTGCTGGCAGAGGGTTGCAGGAGGCCATCGCAGCCAAAATGTATCTCCCAAAGGCCAGCTCTCTTTTTGCTGGCAGAGAGTTGCAGGAGGCTGTCGCACCTGAAAACGGAACTCACAAGGGCTGCAGGCGACATTCCCAAGCTCTGTCTTCACTGGCAGAGGGTTGCAGGAAGCAGTCACAGCCAAAAACAGAGCTCAGGAGCCTGTTTTCACTGGCAGAGCTTTCCGGCCACCACAGGCACCCCTGACACAAGTGATGTCGAGCTGACCACGCCCACCCTGGCCCACCAAGATCAAACACAACCCTGATGCGGCCCTCAATTAAATTGAGTTTGACACCTGCTGTAAAGCTTGACACTTAGGCATTTAACATTTCAGTGCAGATATGTGTCAATGTCTTTTGATATTGATAACTTTTGAATTGCAAAGGGGAAAGAGATCCCAAACAATGTTTCTGAGTTGTGGTCCCATATTATGGAATGGCTTCCCTCCTGACGTTGGGCCAGAACCTGATTGTGGCCTCCCAGAAGTTACTGAAGACCAAATATTATCAGAGGGCATCTGGTGAGTGAGCTGACAGCACCGCACCTATTCGTATTATATCAGCACTTGATTAATTTATTATGATTTTATGTCTTGCTGTTTTTATGTTTTAGGAAGTGATCCACCTGGAGTCTTTATGGAATCTGGAGATATAAAAGTACAATCAATCAATATATCTATATTTTTCAACTCAATGAATAATAACTTTTTCCCCATGCTTGCATATCACACACAGGTGTTTCCTCTGTTCGTAACAGGACAAGAATGCTTGTTTCAAAACTGGGAACATTAGTATAATGGGATATCCAACAGTGACTTTGTGCTAATAAGAATCACTTCCACTCAAGCAAGGCAGGGCACCCAGTTATTGCTGCCCTGCTAATTCCACGAGTCATCAAGAAATGCTTACTCTTGTTCTCATCATATTGACAGCCACGATGTGTCTGTCCCTGGCTGTCTAAGTCCTTATTCAGTTCCACATCAATTGGCTGACATAGGATGATATGAAGCTGATTTGGGAATTATGATTCGGGAGCCTCTCCTACCAGATATCCTCCAGATGTGAAGGCACTGTAGACTGGGGATTCTGGGACTGCAGTCCCATATATCTGAAGGTTACTAGATTGGAAGGTTTGACTACATTTGAAGACAAATGTTGATCTTTATATTAAAGAGACATGTAGATGAAAACTAAAAGAAATGTAGATTTAAATATGAATCTCAAAACCAAAATTCACACTATCGCAGGGATTTGCAACAGTATTTCACAACAGTTTTATTTTTCCTTTAATGTGGCCAAAGATAAAATAAAGGAGTCGCTGTGGATTGTACTCTGCTAGTTGTTGTTGACTACAGGGGGCGGTGCTCATTTTCGTTTCAAGGCCAAGGACAAAGCTTCTAATTTAATTGGTAGATCACAGGCCTACAACTATTTCTCCAGGGTTATCCTAAAAATTGACAATATTTGTATGAGTATATGCAGGGGTGGGATTCTACCAGTTCGGATTGGTTTTATAGAACCAGTTGTTAGATTATGCAAAGTTCAGAGAACTGGCAAATCGTGCTCCTGGCTAGCCCCGCCCCTCTCTGCCCATCTCTCCCTGCCCAGTCAGTCCTTTTGCATATTTTTTTTTTTCTTCCCGACATCAGCTGTGCCGGGATCCCCCTCGCTGTCTTACTGCTTCCCTGAAGCCCAGGAGGCAAAAAAACAGAGTGTGCAGGGGGAGGGCTGCTGCTGCAAAAAAGCCACGCCCACCCAGTCATATTGCCACACTCACCTAGCTATGCCCACAGAACCGGTAGTAAAAATATTTGTATCCCACCCCAGAGTACATGTGGAGATGGAAATTAATTAATGAGAATTATTTCAAGCATGGTGGGTTCCAGCTGACATAAGATAAAGAACCATTACAAGAAGGTGTACAAACTGCAAGCAGGAGTAATTAAACCCAGTAACAACTACTTGCAGTTTCTTTAGCATCGTGTTTTTATCAAAATCCCTGAATTTTTTTTCTCCCTTCTCCCAGGGTCAGAAGTCCACTGTGGGAATAAACCCATTCTGCTACATTCAAACACATGACTCATAAAAATGCTATTCACGTTTTATCAGATATAATTTAGATTTGTTTTGCATTACTCTCCTTTTGGGCTGATACTAAAACTATTATTATAATGATTTTGCAAATCAAAAAAACATATAAATATTTCTTTGTAAAGAATTTGAATTTCTCAAGTTTGGAGCAGAGCCAAGAAGATAGTTTTGCTTTGCTAGATTTAAAATCCTGGATTGCAGACATTTTTTACTTTCAGCTTTTAAACAGACTCTTTATCAACACAGTGGTAATACTAGTCAATAGGAACCTGTATGAGCAAAAATTATTTTGTATTAATTGAATCACCGTTATAACTTATTAAGATGTCTGTGTATATACAGGTATTCCTCAACTTACAACCATGCGTTGAATGACTGCTTGAAATTACAACAGTATTGGAAAAAAATGATATGATCATTTTTTACACTTACAACTGTTGCAGGAATCCCCTTGGTCATGGGATCAAAATTCAGACACTTGGCAAGTGACTCATATTTATGACGGTTGCAGCGTCCCAGGGTAAGGTGATCACTTTTGGCAACTTTCTGCCAAGCAAAATCAAGGGAAAAGCTAGATTCATTTAAGAACCATGTTACTAACTTAACAATGGCAGTGAGTTACTTAACTGTGGCAAGTAAAATGGGGCAAAACTGACTTAACTACTTCCTTAGCAATGAAAATTTTAGGCTTAATTGTGGTTATAGGTTGAGGACTATCTTACATGTAGGTATATATATTTGTTTTTATTTTGTTTTCCATTTTAGTTTCTTTGCTTTGAGAAGTTTCTTACACACTGTTTTGCATTTCATGAATTTCTTTTTTGTTAATTGTATAGTACTGTAATAAAATAAAAAATATCATTTTATTATCATTGCACAATTATCAAAATAAATATCTAAGTACAATGTGATGCCATGAAAAGTAAACGAATTAGGACAGTTGCCAGAATTTTAAAATTTAAGGACGCTGTTTCGACATTAAAATTATGTTTTCCTGAATTTTCATATACAAAATGATACGGTAACAGCAGCTGTAAAAACAGAATCTTTCCAATGGAGACATATCTTAGCATCACAGCTGTTCAGTTTAGGGAAAACATATTTTATAATTTCAATTATGAACTCCAAATAGAAAAAGATCAGCCACCTTATTTGACTTGGCTGCCACCTTCTGGAAATCTGTAGAATACTGGAATCTGGATTCTGACCAAGCCAGAGAAATTTCTGACCAAGCCAGAGAAATGCTTATTTTGCATTACGGTATACCAGAATTTGCAGCCAGTATCCTTGAATCAATTGCTGAAGGCAAAACTTTAAAAAAGCCCATTACGACAAAACTTTCCTTGGCTTCATCATCACTGACACTTCCTTTGGTTCTGTTGCCAATGAATTGAAAATCACATCATCATCAACAACAAAGGGATTCATTTGGTGCCTCTGGAAAGGTATTGCAATATATTTGATTGATAGACTATGACAGTGACAATGAACAAAAATTGGCAAGTACAATGCAGCTTATGCCAGGCAAGTAGTGAATAGATCAGATTTTGCTCCTCAGTAGAGGGAACGGTAATCAGACCCTGGTCTGAAAAATCAAACTCAAGGTGGAATGAGAAGTTGAAAAAGCACCTCAAAAAGTACCCTCCCTTGTTTTGGGAGAGTAAAAATGAGCGATGGGAAAGATACTTTCAACTTGCAAGATTCTTACAATTCTAGCCTTATAATAGTGACAGAGTTAGTATTCATTGCCATGCTTCTTGTCTGGACTCCCTCAAAAGGTTAAGAGTAAGATAAATGTATGAATAAGAGAAATAATTTTTTTGGTTGATTTCGAAAAAGGATGTGGAGACTTGCGAAAATATGGAATTGAAGACTAATTGCTGAGTGTCAGATGAGCAGTTTATGAAAGAAGTAAGGCATGTAGGGGAATAAAATAAATGCTTTGTGAATGGCTCAACAGAAAGACAAGGCTGATCATAATGGGGAATACACCAGGCTGTTTGTGTTGTCTGTTCCTGGCCGCTAGACCGAGTGTATTGCTTGTGATGTGTATTCTCCATTGTAGGCCTGCTTACTCTCTTGTAATCCCTTCTTCTCCAATAAGTGTAAATAGAAAGATTAATTCCCTTCTTGTTCATTATCCAGGCAGATGTGAAACTAATTAATCTTGTCAGTTTCAAGCTAGTTACTTCGGTGCTCAGGAGATGAACTGGGAATGAGGAAAAGGAAAGCAGAGTTCTGGTCACGTGATTTCCCATTTACAACTGCTTTGCTCAGTGATGAAGTTGCCAGTCCCAATTGTGGTTGCTAAAGGAGGACTGCCTGTATATAGCAAGTTATACATGAAAGGTTGGAAAATAGAGTACATATGTGAATCAGTATACTTTGGTGGAATACCCACTAATGATGTGGGAAAAGATAGAGAAATTTTAATATGTGTGGATGTCTGTTGAAAGCTAGTGGTATGTGTACCAACAGAAACCTAGTGGTATTTAAACTACCGTGTTTCTCATAAAATAAGGCCGGGTCTAGGACGACTTTTCGGGGGTGAATTAATTTCTCCCCCCCCCAGGTCAGCGGGTGGGTGGCAGCAGTGTGGATGTGGCCTTAACTTTGATTTCAATCTTAATACATTTGAAATTCTTCTATGAGCTGTGCATATTTAATATAACTTGACAGGGCACTTTAAATCGCAAGACCTTCGGCATCCGCCGCTGCTGCTTCCTCCGTCACTCTTGCTTTCCCTTTGTATTCCTCCACCGGCAGCGTTTCAACCGCTTTTCGTACAGGAAAGCCACCTGTGTGGCTTCCACAGTTCCCGCCGGTGCAAGAACAGCGGCAGCGCCGGCGGAAACATGGAATCCACAGAGGCGGCTCCCCTGCCCGAGAAGCAGCAGAAACGTTTCCATGTTTCCACCGGCGCTGCTGCTGTTCTCACGCCGGCAGAAACGTGACAGCCACAGAGGCAGCTCCCCCACCTGAGAAGTAGTAGAAACGCTTCCACGTTTCCGCTGGCACTGCTGCTGCTGTTCTCACGCCAGCGCTGGCGGGAACTGTGGAAGCTATGGAGGCAGCTCCCCCACCCGAGAAGTGGTTGAAACGTTGCTGGTGGAGGAATGCGAAGGAAAATCAAGAGCAGTGGAGAAAGCAGCAGCGGCAGGTGCCGAAGATCTTGCAATTTAAAGTGCCCTGCCAAGGCCGACATCCATGCACCGCCACCCACCTGCTGACCCGACCTGCAAGCAGTACCATACTCGGGTCTGCAGCAACAGTGCTTGGCAGGGGTAGGAAACACTCCGCGCTTGGCCATGATCGGCCGTTAGGAGCGGCTGGTGACAAGGTGTGGCTGCCTGCGGGGCAGTGTTAAAGGCAAGTTCCTCTCCCCGCCCTCCCCCCCAATTTTGCATGTTTTAAACTAGGCCTAAATTTGGGGGGAGGGGCTTAATTTCATTTCATTTAATTTCATGCCTAGAAAACATGCTGGGTCTTCCTATGGTGGGGGCGTATTGTTGGAGAAGCACGGTAAATGTCTTGTGTGCAAGAGTGAGCTTTTTCCTGTTTTGGTATGTGAAATGAAAGTGGGTTATTTAAGAAGCAGGTGTACTTAGAAAAAGAGAAAATCAAGAATGAATGTGGATTGAATACAAAAGTCACTGACCAGTATAAATAAAGCACACTGAAGGATTTTTGATCTTATAAAGACAATGAATCAGGATCTAATTACAAAACAAATAGACAATTGAAATATATATAATGACATCAAGAGGAAAATTAAGAAAGTTATATTTAATTGGAGCTGACGAGTTCCTTAAAAAGAGAAATGAGAACTGAAGGTACAAAAAGCAATCTATCAAACAATGCATGGATGTCACGGAAGAAATAATGGTTTAGTTGGGATTCCTTTTTTCCTTTAATTCCATTGAAATACTACTCTTTCCTTTTCTGTGTTTAACACTGCTTGTCCAATAGCATTGTGGAAGTGGATGTAAACTGAAATATAAAGCATTTTATGGAGCGCTTAAATTAAATTTGATAAGATTATAGAGTTTGGGGCATTTCTAAAAAGTGTGAGAAGCTGGGAATGTCTAGAATCAATGATTTTAGATGGGTTCCATTACTGACAGGATTCCATAACCCCCCCCAAAAAAAACCAAAAAAAAAAAACCCAGGTACTTTAATGTAAGTGGCTTTTTTGGTAACTTATATGTATTCCACTTGCCTTCCTAGCTAGAATGAGATCAAAGACAGGAGCCTAGCCTTGCTCTCACTTTGAACAAAATGTCACACCCAAGAAAGATGTTACATTTTTTTTGCAAACAATAATTTAATAGCTGAATATTAAAGTTTCACTAGCAGTTTCACTCTCTAGTGGTAAGAGAATACAGCATATACAATCAAACATGCATTTGATTGTTCATATGTTGTCTTGAACACTAAGTAAAAAAAGAGCACGATGGAAAGAAAGACAGAGCGGTACAGTGCAGTGAATTTTGCAATCCATAATTGATGCCTTGACTGCAATATGTGCACTCAACCAAATGGGACTTATTAAAAATGTTTAAAAATAGGACATAGTGAAATGTGGGCCCAGCTAGAAAATCTAGAGATGAAATAATGTACACTTGGCTTATATTTCTTTACACTGCATTTTGTTTGAAGGAATGAATGCTTTTTGTGACATATTCAAAATTCTGAATGATTCGTAATAGTGACAAGATAGCGAACAAACTAGAGAGAAAAGTATTACGCCCTTGATATATTTACCATTGTCTGGAGTTGTTTCATGTTCCATGACAAGCTCATAGTCATGACCCCTTTTCTTTGAAGAAGACATTGCAAGGAAACTTCCAAAGGTCCTTGGACACCCAAAAGTAATATTTTTTTCCCATCTAGGGTAGTACATGCTGAAAGCAAAAGATAACAGTTGTTCTCATTATCTACAGTAACAGCAAATTACTAGAAAAACAAAATGAAACAAACATATTAAATGGGAGCTTAGTGTTCCTAAACTGATAAAAAAGCTAGACACAGAGCACGCTGATTAAGTTTGACAGACTGAGAGACTAAAAGTAGATTTTTATGCACGTATATGAAAAAAATGTTTTGGTGTGAATAGCAGAAATATTAATGACAACTTTAACAACATTAATGAAATCCAGTTTGATGTAGTAGTTTAAAGGGCTGGCCAAGAAACCAGGGACTGTGAGTTCTAGGCCTCCCTTAGGAAAGCCGGTAGGGTGACTTTGGACCAGTCACTCTCTCAGTCCAGTCCCAACTCACAGGGTTGTTATAATGGGAAAAATAGAAGGAAGAATTATTATTATAATTATTATGCAAGTTTACCTCCTTGAATTACATATATATTTTAAAAGGTGACATAAAAATATAATACTATGCTCCATTAAAAATAATACATATTTAATGTTGTTTGTTTAGTCACGTTAATTGCATCCAGTGCCCAAAAGATACACGTGGTATTTTATTTATTTTTTAAATTTACAATTTCTTACTTCTATGCTCTCTAGTAAAGTCTCAGAAGTCCTAGTGATTTAAGGTTATTCTATATCACACCCTTTCATACCCTATAATGTTCTCTCTTTCATTTATTCACCTACTCCAGGAGTCCCCAATCCCCAGCCTACCACTCAGCTGTGGTCTATTTGGAACCTGGCCCCACAAGCAGTGGAATGGCAGTTCAATTTGCACGCAGTTCAATTTGCATGAGCAACGGGCCAGCGCACCTGCCCACATATGCAGCTCAAGTTGAGGTGCACATGCATGCCACCCCAGTGCACGTGCGCATGCACCGCTCGTGCGTTCCCCTCTCCCCTCCCCCTGTCAGGCTGGCAAGCCGCAAAGGTTGAGTAGCTCTGATCTATTCCACACACAAACACATACAACTCATTTTGAAGTTCAGGGCATTCAAGAAGTTTGGTTTTTTCCTTCCTCACCGTAGCATCACCCAAGCATGAATCTGCATCTTTAATAACATTAGAGATCTGCAGCACTTGAAAAAGTGCTTTAAAACCAATGTGGCTAAAATAGGACTTTGAGCTAAGTGGCAGCAAAGTTCAATAAGATGCTTTTAGAGTATATGGAAATGCTACTCTCCTTAATTCAAACCTGTATTTCCTTGGAATTGCACAGCTACCTCATGAGCCCAGGAAAATGTGCAGCTTTTTTTATTAGGTGCCACTAGGTGAGGTTCTGTACCTATGCCCACTCCAAACTATCTTTTTAGCTTCAAATATGAAATGCTATAGTAACTCTGATGATCACAGTATATGAAAAGTCAAAAATATAAATCAGACATTCTTAATTCTCTGCCAATTTTTAATAGCCTATTATGTGTAAACTCACAGATGTTGAATGAACAACTCTATTGTGCAGAAATAAGCAGAAAAAAAATTGTGTATATTTATGCATGAAGCACTTTTCTGCTATTCATTAGTCCCATTAAACTTTAACAAATGGCACCTACTTTTCAGACTCCCATGGAAATCTGAAAAATGTTAAATGACATTCAGAAACAGTAAACACCTTCTTCGGGTCATGTTTGAGACATGCATACACCTAAATATCGTATTTTCTTGCCAGTAATTATTTCAATGATCATGAATAAACTTACAAACTTACAACCCACAATTTATTAGTAGTGGAGATTGTACAGGAAACAATGGAAAGCTCACAGGCAAACCAATAAGGAAAGAAGAAGGATTGGGCAATTTATTTCTTCTTTTTATATACTCTTTTTCTATTGGTCAGTATTGTAAAGTGAAGGTAGAAGCAACAACTTTCTCTTCATTTTTCTTTTGAGTATTTTATGCTCATTAGCAATTCAGATACAAATAACTGGCCCAGCAGAAACCACTGCCAATTCCATTGAAAATGAGCATTGCAATCAGTAGAAAACTAGGTTTGTACCATTTACTTCAGTAAATAATACTGATTCTGATTTAGTTGAACAAAGAATTTGCAAGATTGGCTACTTATCTAGAAAAGTTGTCATTTGAGAAGTTGAGTCAGGACAAGCTAAGAACAGTGATCTGAGATAATATATATAATTTACTGTTGTACCTTGCTTTTCCAGAAGTTTGATCACTGCACTGGCGGTAGGGGGAACCAAACATTCATGTATGTCTCCATGCACTAACCTTGCCAGATTAAAATCTGTTATTCTGTAACAAAAATAAGTGAATGTGACGGTCCTCAGCAATTTATGTAAGAAAATGCAAGCAAAAGGGTTTGAAAAGAAAAACCATGATACAAGGACAATGCAAAGGCTTCCGTAACAAGCTGTTCTTTTTTATTAGCATGTGGATCCTAAGAACTTAGTCCAGCTCTGCTTGGCATGTTCCTCACATACTCCTAAACCAGGGGTGGGCTTCAAAAATTTTAGCAAAGGGTTCTCTGGGTGCTCAGTTGCTGAGTGGGCATGGCCGTGGTGGGCGTGGCCTAGTTGTCCTCCTGCACCATGGGGTGGGGGGCGGTTTTTGCTCTACCTGGGTTCCAGAGGCTTTCCTCGAGCCTCCAGGTGGGCGAAAACGGCCTCCCCAGGCTCCAGAGGCTCTCCTAAAGCCAGAAACAGGCCCATCTGCGGCCTTCCTGAACTTCCAAGAGGCCCATTATTTGCCCTCCCTGAGCCTCTGTGCACACCCTGCACTTACCTGCATCCAAAACAGACTGCGTGGGGATTCCTGGGGGGGCGGGGCAAAGAGGGCAGGGGCCAGCCAGGAGTGGGACTTGGGGGTTCTCCGAACTGCACAGAATCTTAGCTAGGGGCTCTCCTCGACCCCTGCGAACCACCAGTAGCCCCCCTGTCCTAAACCATGAAATCTTAGATTGCCTACCCTTGGTCTGCTGATGTTTAAAAAAAAATTCTCTCAGTGAATCATTTCAATATCTGAAGGTATCTTATTTGTGTCTTCTGTCCTTCATTCTCCCTGTCCCTCCTACCCCTAGTTCCAATAGCCCAGGCAATTAGTCTGAATACAATTTGGAGGGAAAAAAGTAGGAGTGACAAATCAAGCCTAAAACCTGGAAACTAAAAATTGCACTCCAACACCTGCAAGCAACCACTAACTCCTCTATTTTGCCTCTGGGTTTTCTAACCAGCATTTTGGCTTTTTGTGCAACCTTTTCTAGGTTCTATCTCTTAAAACTACTCCCCAGCTCCAGCCCAGTCCACTTTTTAAGTACAGCATTGTATATGCTGGTCAAAGTCTAGTGAGGTCCCCCATGATTTAAATTCACTTCTGTAAATCACTGAATAGACAAGTTATTCCCAGTGTTCTTCAGAAGGAGCCTCGGACTATATCTGTGAAGCTCTTAATCCCTTTGTCACAATGCTACCTACGCTTCCACACCTGTTTTGCTTGGCCCGAAGAAGATGGGAGTGAAGAATATCCCTGAAACCTCTAGATACAGCTGAGAGAAATCTGTTATTTGTTTGTATATTAGATATATCAGAGTTGTTTTTATTGTTTAAATAATTGGTTTTTGTCATTGTACAGACACATTTCAGCAGCTTGGAATAGGATAAGAGACTTTAAGAACAACCTTAAAAACAACATCTGATATCTTTGAGCACTCTCTTTTGTGGGTTTGTAGAATGCCAAGGTCGTGTTCTAACCAACATGATTTACAGAATAGCTTTATATTTAATTTCAGAAAACTACTAGCTTATTTTTCTTGCTCATCTGTTCTTAGGAAGTATGAAATCCATATGGTTGCACAACTTTCTTAAAGATGTAAAATCCAAATCTGCTCAGCGAAATTTACTAAGTTTAACTTACCCATTCACATCTTTCTCTGGTTTCACAGCATTCAATATTTTGCTTGTGTATGATTCTCTACAAAGGCGGAGGAGAAGGCCATGAATTCTAGGATCCTCGTTGAGTTTTTCAATTTCACCTATGATCTAAAAGGTAAAAGAAGATTAACAAAGCCAAATTTTAAAAGAGCCATGCTACCAATAAAAATATTATCATATATAAAGTTATTGAAAGTTTAAAATATTAAGAAGCTGCTTAATGGCAAATGTGCTTTCACTTGCAAAAAATACACTCAGAATTATGATCATTTGTTTTAAAAAATCATTATGGTCCTGTTATACTTATGTCATTTATAGCAGTTACATGAATTACATTATTCCAGTGTCCAACTGAGGAATAGTGCTCCATAATAAAGGAACTGTATGAGAATGAGGTTATATGAAAGCAGAGTAAGGAGGTGTGTGGGAGTCAGATATCAGCACAAAGCTTGAATCTGCAGCAATCCACAAGTTCAGACAGTCAACAGAAAGAGTAGTCATAGCAAGGCTGCACAACTGCTGTCAGCAACATTTATTCTATTCAGTAAAAAGGCAACAAAGATAAAATCATAACTTCAGCATGGAAAAAGTCCAACACATCAGATAAGTGAATGAATATCATACAGGAAATCTGGACAACATGTTTGACTGGAAAATCCAAAGGTCATGAACAAACTTGCAGACCACAACAATACTAGACCTCTGCAAAAATAATAGGATGCTCGTTTTCCCTTTACCCATTCAGCTTACTGTACTTCCCTAAATATTCTCTAGTGGAGTATGGTAAGGGAGGATATTATAAGAACATGAAGAAAGTAGCTGTTTCTTTTTTAAGGACTCAGTATCCACAAAATGGAAGAGGAGTTATGTGTAAAAATGTATATCAATCAATATTTCCTTCCCGTAAGTGTCAGCCTGGGAAATCCACATGGCAAAAAACAGCACAGTTGTGTTTTCTTACTTGTGTCCTCCAACAACTTGCATTACCATGGTATTCAGATACACCATCTTTAGTACTTGTTAGTGTGTGTGTGTGTATTTGGATGTGCACACAAACTCATAAATGCACCCTGGGTAAGTTTATGATTCTTCATGATCATCTGAATATGTCTCTGCAGTTTTCCTGCTGAAGTGTTTCAGAAGTGGCTTGCCACTGCCTGCTTCGTAGGTTTGAGAATGGAAGAGGCCCAAGGTCACCCAGCTGGCTTTGTGCCTAAAGCAGGACTAGAACTCACAATCTCTAGCCTGCTTTCTAGGCTCCTGCCTTGAACATTACACCAAACTGGCTCTTTGTCTCCAGTATTGGGTGCAATTAAAAAACATTAAGACATGACATTATTAATAACCATATTCTCCATATTCTCAACTTACTTTCATTTTTCAACTTCTCAGAACGGAACGCAGGGGGATAAAGGTATTTTGGAGAACTATAAGCAAACAGGCACAAATACATTTGAGCTAACCTACAAAGCTAGTGACAGCATTCAGATGACCATGGCAAATCCTGATAAAAGCTAATAGGTTGGATATGGCAAGTGTAAGGGTATGTGTGGAGGAAGAATTACTTAGGGAACAATCAGATAAGAAGGGTACGCCCACAGCTACATAACAGAGAGTGAAACAAACATAAAAAGGATTCTCCCTAACTTATCAGGCTGTAAAAAGAGATGATGAGAGATTTCAAGTTTCAAACTTGTATGATTCTGTTAGCATTATAATAAAGTAGAATTAAGTCATTTGCTTATGTTTCCTTTCTGATCTACCTGATAAGGCTGACAGCAAGCCTTTGTAAAAGAATAGCATAGTAATTTGATAAAAGCACTCTGAAAGAAGGCACCAATAAATCACATCTAGATTACCATCGTGGGTATGTCCATGTGGGCACCAGAAATAAAGCTTACCTCAAAAGAGACCTCATATTTTCATTGCACTGTGCCAACTTGCCAGGTCTGAAAACTTTGATAGTTTTGTGGATAAACTTGCCAGAACATGTAATTAAGCTTCAGGTGCATTTATTAATTTATGTCTAGTTTAATCTGAGGGATTCAAACATGAAAATAATCCTGTGTTGGCAGAAATCATAGCATAACCTTAGGGGCAAATGCTACAATATTAATAATCAAGATTTTTTTTTGAATCCTGCAGGAAACTCCATGCTTGGTATTAATTTAGTTCTTCATATATGTCAACTATGATTCACATTCAATTCTCGATAATATGTCCGTTCATAAATCCACATATTTTTTAAAATATATAAAATTGTGTATACATGTCTACACAAAAGCAAGTCCCATTACATTTTATGGATTATTCCCAAATAACTGGATATAACATCATAGCTTTAACTTCTTTTTGAAATCCTGTTGATTTACTATTTGATTATAAGCTTGGATCAGATAATTTCCATATCTAATAGAGAAATGTTTATCTTTTCAAATGTAGCTTTTGATATCTTTTGAAAAGCTACATTTAAGAAAAATAACTATTTGTGCATAGAAATGTTTCTTTTTGCACAAAGGAGTCTTTGAATTTATGCCACACCAACGGTTTTTGTTGTTGCTCATTTTGTAGTCATGCCATTGTAAAATCAGTACATATAAATTACATAAAATGGAGCATGAGATCACTGCAGTGATAATAATTCCCCAAATAGTACTGAGTTGAAAACTTTTTTATTTGATCATTTGAATATTTCACATTCAACAGTTATTGGATTCTGATTGGTAAAGTACCTTCTGATACCAAAGATATAAATAAACAAATGTACTAGTTTTTATTTGGATAGAACTAAATATGTCACATTTAAATATCTCGGTGAGATTTTATTTGGATTGAACATATTTATGAACTAAGCAATTGCAATTACAATATACATACACAAATAATACTATTTTACTTACTAACTTAATTAAATCCCGTAGCTTTTCAAAAAGTAGAGCAAACTTGCATAGGATTGAGATAATTATTTCTAAGACTATATTATATTATATTATATTATATTATATTATATTATATTATATTATATTATATTATATTATATTATATTATATTATATTATATTATATTATATTATATATTACATTATATTATCCAGTGATTTCCAAGATATCAAAGATTTAATCCAACAATACAGAATATGTAAATAAGTAGAATTTTAAAAATGTTTACCTCATTTTCAGTACTGTCATGGGGAAGACAAATATGAACAATATTCACACCAATCTACAAAGGAAAAAAATGGATTTCAAATAAATTCAACCATCTTTCAAAACTTAAACTGTTTTTAGTGGTGAATTTTTTCTTCTTCATATTTTTACCTCTTTAGCAACGTTTCTGATAATTTCTTGTCCCAAATAATCATCACCAACCTTGAATATAAATAGAAAAGGAATATAAAATTGTAATAGGCTAAATAAAATATTCTAAAAAAGCAATGGTCTGCAAATCATAACTAAAGTAAAAGTGGCAAGAAATCACAGATTTGAAATTGAGTACATGATTAATTGAACTAAATAGAAAATGCTTGTATTCCACAACTAACATATAAGAAGCAAATTTAGGGTGGATTATCAAATAACTTTCACAAGATCCATGATATGGAACTGCTTTATAAATTTTTGAAATTGTTTTAGCAAAATCTGACCCTTTTGTATTCTTGCAGTAGTACAAAAGCAAAACAGATAGAAATGGAAACACAGTAGCATGATTTTCAGATACACAGCAAAAAAACAAAAAACTAACAGAAAGAAAAGCCTAGGAGCCTATGCAGGAATATTCTAGCATTTTGACTCTCCTAGGTATATGGGCAAATTTTATTGCAACAAATATGGCATTATGCATACATAGTGGTTTCTTAAGCAGAAGATGAAACAGTATAGCACAATAAGAAATTGTAGTGTAGTGCAGCTTTTCACATCTGACTCCATAAAGATATGTTGGATTTCAACTCTTACAACTCCAAGACTGCATAAACAATGGAGGGCAACAGACTGTCTGCCACTGGCATAAACCCAATGGAGCATTTGTATTAGTTGTTCCAATCCCCCCTTTCAACTTGTCTGGCATGCCATATTGAGTTATGTTCTGAAGCAGCATCCAAAATTCAGACCTGTTTTTTAGGAGGACTACAAAGGAAGGGATATCACCAGATCCAACACCGTGTGATTCTTATTGAGAGATAATGGAAATTTAAGCTCATCTGAAACTTGATTGCAATATATTACATTCACCTATTAAGGAAATGTAAGAATATATTATTCTTACCAGCTATCTGTGCAACATGCACCAGAAACTCTTACAAAATCTATCTCAACTTTCCAGTTATCACACAGATTTTCATGCCACTGTATATTTATAGATTTCATCAGCAGTTGGAGTCATGAATATTACGACTCCATAATATTCCTTTCTTTCATAAAATACAGTCCACTTTTGAAACACAAATCCTGCAGGGATTATTTTTTGTCTTACCTGTATAACAGAAAGTGTTGGCTTAAATTTAGGGTGTTCTTGCTTCAGTAAATACAGGGCTTTTCTTGAGGTTTCAATGACTTCTCTTAAAATAATAATAATAAATGTATTAATGGGTAATATTATTGTTAACCATTATATATTGACTGGGCATAACATCACCACCCACAATAAGCCTCAAGTTGCATCATCAGATAACAAACTTCATAAACTAATAATCCATAAGAGTTTTTGTTCATTTTTGTTTGCCCTTTGTAATTTTTTGGCGAGCGCTGCTAATCAGGCACCTTCTAGGTCAACTTTTAGTAAGTAAGAGAGAGCTGTTTAATTTGAAGAAAATATTTCAAAAAGAATAGAGAATATACAATAAATAGAGAAGGTTTTTACAGATTTGTACTAAAGTACAAATCTGTAAAAACCTTCTCTATTTATATTTGCCAGTTTCTATGTCATGCACCTTTGATGCTCCATATTTTGACAAGAAACCTTTGGTTTCTAAAAGTAGGTCTTTCCTAAATCATAACTGCTTACAATGCAATTCAATTCAATACAATGCATATACTATATCCAACGTTAGTCGTTTAAAGTTCAAAGGGATCCGTCTGTAGATTAATGCAAAATTGATGCAGATTGGCAGCTGCAAACAAAGCCAAATCTACTAAACTGTCAGGCAAGAGGACTGTCCCTTCAAAACCGCAAGGCAGTAAACCCCACTCAGCAAGTATAGTACAAATCAAATCAAATCTTTATTTATCAAAGACCAGCACAGAGTCTAAATTTTCTGAAAGGCCGAAGGAAAGTCAAGATGTGCTATTTCTCTTTGTAGGCTTTTCAAGAAAAGTCATAAAAAGCCATTGGACACAAACGAAAGTCGAGCGATAATTGCCACGGATTTTAAAAGGGAAAAAAGGACAAGAAATTAAAGATGAGCAGACCCCTAGATGGCAGCCACAACACAACGCACTCGCAAACAGCTGAATCGACAGCCGTCGTACGTGGCAAAGCTTTTGAATTTCCCATTCAGTCCCGGTCCGCTAACATTTCCACACTTTTATATAAGCCGGCAGAGCACACACCCTCCCCACCCAAAAAAAGGCAGTCACGTGGTTCGGGAGAAGAAGAGGGGGGGGAACCGCGCCTTCTCTTCCTTCAGGCTGATTGGCTCCGAGAGCCGCCACTTCCTTCCTTCCCCACGCCAATTTAGAGGCTTTATTGCATCAGACCCAACAACGCGAAGGCGGGGCTTGGGAAGTTTCACACGTGCTGTGCCGGCCGGCCACTTTCTACTTATAAAAGAACGAGCGGTGGGGTTTGGCAGCCGGCGCCACTTTCTTTTTATTTATATTTATAAATAAATATAAATAATTATTTATATTACAGACAGACACACACACCACACACACCGACATACACACGCGGGGCAGCCGCCTACCTCAGCGCGGAGCTTCGAGCGCCTTCGCTGCCGGCGCTTTGTTGCTTCTCGCCGCAGCGCCGCGTGCTGCTGCTTATCCTTCGCTGGGGCGAGAGAGTCGCGGAGCAAGCGGCCGGCACGACGGGGCGCAGCCTTTTGCTAGGGAAGCCGCCGACAATTTTCTTGGCGGGCCCGGCTGGTCTGCAGAGCAGGCGGCGTAAGGCGGAAAACCTCATTTTTGCTGGGAAGATGACGGCCGACGAGTGCCCGGTGCTTCCCGGCGAAGAAGAGGAGGAGCTGGACTCTAGGGAAGGACGCGCGCGGCGGGGCTTGGAAGGGAGGTGGAGTAGGGTGCTGGCCGCCGGACAACGCTGAGTTGGCCCCAGCCGCTGCAGGAGGCGAGGCGGAGCCAAGCTCGGCTGAGGGAGTCGGTTGCACTTCCTTCCCGTATTGCGGGGCGAGAAATAAAAAGGCCTCGCAGGTAACCCTTGAGGGCGCTGACGAGGCTGCAGACTAGAACAGCGTTGTCCCAAAAGTATTTTTTTTCTTCAAGAGGCAATTGGAGTTTAAGGTTTTTCTTTGAAGACGTTTCGCTTCTCATCCAAGAAGCTTCTTCAGTTCTGACTGGATCACCAGGGAATGGAAATATTTAATTAATCAATTAATGTATTTATTTATATATAAATACACAATGTAAAACCATATTTAAAATAAAAATAATAAAAAAATATACTTCTTGCAGAAAGCTGATAATGAAAAAAAAAGTGCCCCCCAGGAAGTCCAGTTGCCTCTTGAAAAAACACCTTTGGGACAATCATGACCCGGATGACTGAGAATCTCCATAGAAAATATTAGAGTGTTGGGCGCGCACGATCCTATGTGTGGGACAGGACCTGCTGCGTTTTTGGGTACTGAGCAGAGGACTTGTCTCTCTGGGAAAAGTAGTTAATATCTCAAAATTTTCAGGTTGCAGATTTAGAGATAAATCCTACTGAGTCTTTAAAGACAATGTGGTAATTTTAAAATACCGATTAATTAAAAAAATAAAGCCCTTCGTGTTGAACACCACTCCTGGTGTCGCTATGGCCATATTAGCATTTGAAACAGAAAGTATGAGTTTGAACATGGCATGGTTGGGAGATCAGAAAGCAGACCGAGAGAACTTATTATACTTTGTTAAGAAATAGATGAAGTTACCAGGAAAAGAAATAAATTACAAGGGTTGGGTTTTTTTGTATCTACTCTCAAAGGAAAATAAGTTGAGCATAGGGTTGCTAGACAGAAATTGCCAGTCCATTATGCACTAGAGGTAGTCTTCGACTTACCACAATTAGGACCAGAATTTTGATTGTTAAGTGATATCATTAAGTGAGTCATCATTTGCACAGCCCTGATTTTATGAACATTACCAGTCATTAACTGAATCAAGTGGTTAAGTGATTCACAGAAGTGGATCAGGCTTCCCCAATTGACTTCTCGTGGAAAGCTAGCCAGAAAGGTTTCAAATCATAATCACTTGACTGCAAGAGGTTGCAACCTTTGTGCCATTTGCCAAACTCCCAAATTGTAGTCATGTCAGGGTGTTGTGATGTTGTTATTGGTTACTCTTTTTGAATCCATGATAACTTAGATTTTTCAATAGTCCTGGACTACCTATAGAAGAGCCATGGTGGCACTGTGGTTAAATGCAGTACTGCAGGCTACTTCTGCTGACTACCTGCGATTTGGCAGTTCATATCTCACCACGCTCAAGGTTGACTCAGCCTTCCAAGATCAGTAAAATGAGGACCCAGATTGTTGGGGGCAATAGGCTGACTCTCATAACCGCTTAGAGAGGGCTGTAAAGCACTGTGAAGCGATATACGTATAAATCCAAGTGCTATTGCTATATGTTCTTGGCAAATTTAAGGCATTCTTTCAATTTCTCGATGAGAAGTCTTCCTTTTTAGATAATAACTTCAATGGGGGTTTAGGAAATCGTATTTTTAATTGAATGTAGACTAACTCCTGATAGCAGATTTTGTCCTACATTGGCTATAAACTATGGTACCATTTTAAAGTTTTCAACATAGGTCAGAATACAGGTAGTCCTCAATTTACGACCACAATTGACCCCAAAGTATATGTTGCTAAATGAGACATTTAATGAATTTTGCCCTGTTTTATGACTTTTCTTGCCAGAGTTGTTAAGTGAATCACTGCAGGTGTTAAATAACACAGTTGTTAAGTGAATCTGGCTTCCCTATTGACTTTGCTTGCCAGAAGCTTGCAAAAGATGTTTACATGACCCCGGGATACTGCAACTGTCATAAAAACAAGTCAGTTGCCAAGCGTCTGAATTTTGACCACGTGACTACATGAAATGGTCATAAGTCACTTTTTCAGTGCCGTTATAATTTTGGCCACTATACAAACTGTTAAGTCGAGGACTACTTATATTTGAGGTAGAAAAGATCTGGAATGTTGGAAAATTTAAAGCAGTAGTTGGTAGCCAGCAACAGGCAATGATTGCTGTTGGCAAACAAAAACTGCAAAATGTTTTCCCCCACTGTGTTAAAGAATTTGGCAGCTATCCTTTTTGTGTTTTGGATTTTGTTGTATTTGTAGCTGCTAATAAGCTCTGGCAGCTGGCCAAAGACACTGATAGTAGGTTTGCTTTGTAGAATGTACCCCTGGCCTGTTATTTTAATTTTTCATAATTAGATTCCACTCCTGGTAGTCTAGACAGGCTTTTTTCCAAATTAGTTGTAGTGATTTGAATATGTCTTAGGGTACAGGAAAAGATATTTGGAGTGACAATATTAATATTGCCTAGGCCTTTCACCACTTTGACTAGCTTACTGGGTATAGAAATCCCACATTCTTGCTATGGCTTGAATGCACTGATTCTGTTATTTAAGCTTTAAGTGTTGTCTTCTCCAGGCTGTTGCATGGACAGACAAAGACAATAATTGCAGAACTAGATTGCTGAAGGTTTGGTACAGTAAAGCTTTAAAAGATAGTTTTTTAAAAAATAGAGCTTCTGCAACTATCTATTTCTGTGGATTTAATAAAGTAGTTCATTAAAATGTCTATTGAGGTAACTGCTGAGAGCAAGTATTTATTTTTTTTCTAAGCAGCATTTACTTACAGGTTTGACATGCTTTAAAGTCAGCTTTTAAGCATAACAAAGGAGAAAAAAGGACTCTTCTACATGTACATATATTTTACATCGTCTTTACAAAATGAGTTATGTAAAAGTGCAACACAGAGGGTCTATTTCTTATCAATAGAATAAAACAGTAACACATTGTATGATATGCTGAAGGAAAGTTGGTGTGAATTCATACAAAATAAGCAACTTCATTTTCCATTTGTCTGGTAGTATAGTGCAGGTACTACCAATGAATACAGAATAGATTAAAAAAAACATACTTTTTTTTAACAAACAATATTACCTGGATAAAATATAAGGCTCCACTAAAATCTCTTCAAAGTTTTGAAGGAGAGCTGTAAATTATTAAAGAGATTATATGCCCACATTTAGAATTGGACAACAAAGGATGTACAGTACATGTGATAACAAGCCCCTTACATATAATATTCTCTGGCCCCAATATTCTAATTTTAGCAACCATTTTTATTTTCCCCATATTTTTATTCTGCCCATGATAATTAATGAAGTAATGTGTCTACTTAGTGGTTTTGTAGGCCTATCTAGAATGTAAGGTAACTTACATTCTATGGATGTAACGGCACCTACTCGATTCTGTTTAAACACAAGAATTTAGAAAAAAAATATTCTTAGAGCAGGCTGAAAATCTGAATACAGTTAATCTTCTGAAACTGTAAATCTATTTAAAATATTTTCAGAAAAATGTGTGATCTTCTGAGTTATTCAACTAACCAAATACAAACATAACATTCACACAAATGAACAAGTTTTCTTTCTATTTTGGTTACTGTATATACTTTATAAAGCAGGTTTCCTCCCCCCAAAAATTAAATACTTTCCTCTAATTTGGGGGTAGCTTCTACAATCACGAACTAATAAACAAGTTGGAGGTGGGGTTCCTCAGCATTTTTTCATCCAGACCAGAAAATCATCATCGTTCCCTTTGCTTTTACAAAAACGACTTAAGTGATTGAATTCAATCCATATTGAATTTCAGCTATTTTTATTCCCTGCCAGCAAGGTTAAAAAGTACACAAAATATACTGACGCTTGTCCCTTATATGACTAAATGTTACATATTTCACTATTTTTTCAGATTAACAAAAATCCTCCAGTACAATAAAGCAGACATGACTTTGTTACTGTATCTGGATTCCTATTACTATATTTATATTATTTTACACATTTTATTAAATAAATCCCTAAATTCATATGAACTTATTTCGATCTTCTGTCAGCTTTTCTACTGAAGTCGGGGCAGCTTCCTGAAGTAAGAAAATTATGAGAGAACTAGCATTCTAAGAAAAAACACCAAAATGACACATTTCAAAGTAATTCAGGGACCATATCTCTTTCAGTACTTATTTCAGCAGAAAGGATTATGTACGTATTAATTTGATGGGTGTTGCCAAATCACCAAGTCACTACTTACGTTATAAAAATTTGACTGCTATTATGCTTTTTGGTGGAATGATGTAAGAAAAGCAAATCCTGCTCAGTAAAATGTACTTCAGTTGATACTTAGATTAATGTCCAGGTGAAATTTGGTTGTATAGATCAGGGATCTCCAGCCTTGACAACTTTAAGCCTGGCGGATTTCAACTCCAACCTATTCCAACCTGAAGAAGCTATGTAAGTTGGTTGGTCTAATTTTAAATTTGTCTCTAGACCCACTTGCATCATTGATGTTAAGACTGATAAGGGCATACATGTCACCTGACTGGATGCCAGAGATTGGAACTTGTGCCCAGACTCTTTCAAATTGATGCCAAAGCCAGTATGAAGACTTTGCAGGTGGGTCCTAGGCTGCTGTTGATTTGTGGGTATCAAATTTGTGAGTTGGAAACATGATTGCTTGGAGGTGGGGTAGAAATAATATATTTAGTGCATTGGGGAAAAACGGGATTTTCTAAACTAGAATTCCTGAAAAATGTTCTTGCTTGATCCCAAAGACCCATTTGGTCTGTACCATTTGCAGTTTTACTTAATTAGAACTGTGTGGAAACGTAACTAGTACATACATAGAACACATTAGTACATTTCAGTTGAGTCAAAGCAGTTCATTCTTCTGTGTTTAAACAAATAAATTACGAATACATAAAAGTTTAACCACTAAAGATGTCCCACTGTTCTTGCTTCTCTTTCTATGAAATTCTTGTGTATGTGGCCAACTCTAATAGACACTAAATACAAGGTATTGTTCCTATAATGATAATTACAAATATATAGGTGTGTGTGTGTGTGTATACACCCACCAATCTGACTTACAAGAACTGGTGGTCATACTGTATCACATTAAGGCTGAACAATGGAATTGGGGGAAAGGCAATATTAAACAAAACTACTTGAACTGAGACACTGAAATTTTTCCCTTAGGGATTGGACAATATTTGACTGATTACTAGATGGCACACTCCATAAGTAATCATTCAATTTGTCCGAATCAGTGCATGTTGTCAAGAAAGAATCTGATAGCTTAGAAGGATCCAGCAATTTGCCACTGTGAGTTTCTGAAGGAGTAGAGTGCGGATGCACTTTGGGATATAAGTCCTTTGTTTGGTTACAGAAAGTCTCTATGTCGGATCCCTCATCTTCAGATTTAATTTCAACATAGTCGTCGTCATCTCCTTCTCCGTTGTCAGTATCTTTGAAATTACTAAAATAATTGTGGGTTGCTATGTGTGCATTTGAAGGCAGGTTCCTTTTAACTCTCAGAATTTTCTGAGAATCTTGTAGAATAACGTCTGAGACATTTTCTGAGGTCTGCTTTGTCCCATCAGATGTCAGATGGCCAGGGGTGGCAACAGATGCTGATTCTTGACAGTGATCAGTCAGAAATTTTTTGTTGGAATGCAAATGTTTTTTCCTCATTTCAGGTGGATAATTTATCAATTCTTCAGACTTGTTAAGCACAATGGAGCAAGAGGACTGAGATCTGCTATATTCCTGTGGCTTTGTACTGTTCTCTGTCCTCCCTAAAGAATTATAAAGGTGGTTGTGATACAAGTTCTCTTTATTGGGCTGATTTATAATAGCACTCCACCTTTGTGCAGGAATGTGTGGACAAAGAGGAGTCTGAAAGGAAGGCACTGAGCAGGTTATGGGTCTCATATTTGGCGTTGTCCCCATTTCTATAAGGGAGCTTTTTGTCTTCAGGTGAGGAGTTTCTGGCCAAGGAGAAAAATCAGAGAGTTCTCCATTACTATAAGTTGAGTGCAAAAGCCAGTTTTCAGCTTTTAAACGTTCTGCAGCTAAGTGAGATGTGGACACAGGTGAAGAATATCTTATGTTTGTTTCTTGAGAAGTAATCTTCTGTGTTTTGGGCGAGGTTTCCCGGAATACAATTTGATCATATAATTGAGAATATTCAGCAATTCTTGCACCTAAAAACAAAGGGAAGTTTTAACTAACCGTGACAAACAACACCAGTACTAGTTAACATTTCCTGATAAATAAGGACTTGACTTGAGAGTGGCTGATCAAGGCCACTCAGCAGGCTTCATGCCTAATGTGGGACTACAATTTATGGTTCCCAGTTTCTAGACTGATGCTTTTAACCACTAAACCAAACTGGCTGTAACATCTATGATAACATAGTGTGCCCACTGTAAGGAGGATGGAGTTAACCTGGAGTCACTCTGCCAATTGCAAAAGAGCTAAGGCTAAAGGTAAAGGTTCCCCTTGCACATACCTGCTAGTCATTTCTGGCTCTAGGGGGTGGTGCTCATCTCCATTACAAAGCCGAAGAGCCAGCGCTGTCCGAAGATGTCTCCATGGTTATGTGGCCAGTATGACTAATCACCAAAGGCGCACAGAATGCTGTTACCTTTCCACTAAAGGTGGTCCCTATTTTTGTACTTGCATTTTTACATGCTTTCGAACTGCTAGGATGGCAGAAGCTGGGACAAGTAACAGGAGCTCACTCTGTTATGCAGTGCTAGGGATTCGAACTGCCAAACTGCTGACCTTTCTGACCTTTCTCGACAAGCTCAGTGTCTTAGCCACTCAGCCACCAAGTCCCTTCTAAGGGCTAAGGCTAACCTGCCCCAAATCCCCTGAAGCCTTATCTAATTGCTCCCAGGAGTAGACTGCCAGACTGGGAAGATTCCTGTATTATAGACAGAACATAATTAGTTAGCTTGTGCATGTGTGGGTCCAATTGTTCATGCCTGACAATTACTGCTCCACAATTCCTTCTATCATTTCTTCTACATACTTATTCCTGTAACTACATTCAATCAATTTTCTGTCTCCCAATGCTAAAATAAAGTAATATGATGGTATCTAGGAAATTCACCTTTTTGTAGTGATCCTGGCCCAGTGAAACACCCTCTCTTGTGATCTGGCAGGCCCCCGCCCTGCATGGTCTCTGGAAGGTTCTGAAGAACTGGCTCTTCCCACGAGCATTAATATAGGGAGTAGCTGGAGCCCAGCAACTCTGAATGTCAATGAAGGGAAGAGAATCTGTTTTTGGGTACCGTGAGGTTTTGTTGAATTTTTGATGAGTTTTTTAAAAAATACTTTTTTGCTTCTGTTCTGTTTATTTGTGAGCCAACCAGAATTATTATATATAAGATAGGAAGCCACATAATCAATCAGTCAATATTTTTCAAGCCATTTCTGTGTATCTGTTCTCAAAACGTGATTGCTCTCTCTTCCTTTGCACAATGAAAACTCACTACTCTTTCATGATACTATAGCTGGCCCTCTTAACATTCCGCACACCCAATATAAACAATATATTTTCCACAATAAAATGTCCGGAGAAGTCAATAAAACTAAGTATTATTGGTACATTTCTCACTTCAAGCAAATATGAGGAAAATACAACATTTGCATTTATATTTTTGTCCCCTAACCTTTTTTAAAATGAAGTTATGCAACTGTTTAGAATTTATGGTAGGCAAGTTCTTAAATGCACTGAGAAAGTCACTACTTTTCTGATTTAAATTAGACATGTGGCTTAATTTAAAAGCCAATTAGTTAAGCCAGTACTATAAAATTAAAAATCAGAATAACAGAGTTGGAAGGGACCGTGGAGATCTTCTAGTCCAAACCCCTGCTCAGGAGGCTATATATAGCCTCCATTCCCATAATCATCTTTGTTGGTCTTCTCTGCATTCTTTCTAGAGTCCCAACATCTTTTTTTACATTGTGGCAACCCAAACTGGATGTAGTATTCCAAATGTAGTCTTACCAAAGCATTATAAAGTGGTATTAACACACCACATCCTAGGCTGCATTAACAATAGATCTTATTTATAATGAACAGAAATGCTAGCATAAGTATATTAATTGGAATTTTTCAGTCAATTCAAAAAAATATTGACCAATGAATGGATGGGTAAAGTATACCCATAAATCACTGTTGTTCAAGTATTCAACAGATCAGTTTAGAAAATGAAGGAAAATATAAGCATACCAATGGCAGGTCCACCTTGTTTCTTCTCTTCTAAAATGGCTGCTAAGTCCTTGTGCTTGGATTTCTGTTGCCGACTTAGAAATTGCTCTTGCTCTGCACTTTTTACTTTCAAAAACTGATTTGCTTTCTTGATTTTTTGACTGTATTGTCTTGCCATCATAAAAACACGATTCTTTGTTTTATCCACAGAATCCAGTTCACCATTAGTATTTACCGCATTTACTGTGCAGAATATATTATTGGGAGATTCATAAAGGCTATCAGCAAAACCTCTGTCATTTGAGAGGGAAGATCTGTTGAGATCTATTAGTGAATTTGCTTTATATGATGTTGCCTCTTCAAACTTAATGTTGGCTTCACTTAACCTGGCTACCTTGTTTGGCAAAGTTTTTGACAAAGCACTTTTTTCCGGTAGTGGGAGCATAGTCAATGAATATTTTATATCTTTATTTGGCCCAGTCGTTCTGCTAGATACTTGATCATCAACCTCATCGCAGACAGGAAAAGCCGCAAGGACGTGATCTCGTGCCTTTTCTTCATTTTTCTTGATATAATTCTCCAGGTCATTCCAGATTTCATCTACTTCCTCTGATAATTTATCTGGAACAGACTTGTGAGAGTGTGAATCAGAATTTGAGGAACTCTCCGCCAAACTTAAGCAGCCACGATCTAATGGAACGTAGTGATAGGGATTTTCATCTTCACTGAACTGGAGGCTTTCTTCAGAAACGAATTGTCGGAGCTGGTTACAGCATGCAAAATCTGTTTCCATACCCAGAAAACTTCTCTTCTTGGAACATTTAAGGTGATCACTTTTGAAATTTGACACTGATTCTTCTGGAAGGCCTATGGTATCATAGATATTCTCCTCACTAATCCTTAACTCATATGACCTTACAGGTGAACCCTCTCTCCTGGGAACGGCTTCATTTCTGATAGGAATACAAGTCCTGTTTTGAGATGCTTGAGCTTTTTTGAAAGAATAGTCTTGGTCATACGCCTCATAGAGTGAATCTTTAGCTGACCCTTGTGGAGCACGGATGGACTCTTCCCTCTGAACCAGCCCCATTAACTTCAAATCTTCGAAACTTATATTGTCATAGACATGATCTATGTCATCTATAGTCAATTCTTCTGACGATTCCTGACATTCTTGAAGATTGTCCATGTCACTTCTGGAGTTTTTAATTTCATTCCAAGAGGCACTTTGATCATGGTAATTCTTTCTATATCTTGCTCCAGTTTTACTTTCACCAGCGCTGCTGGCCCGCCTCATAATTCTATGAGAATTCAGGTTGGAAATATTGTTTTGATGAACTAGTCCCACATGCCAGCTGCAAGGACGGTTTGATGGGATCCTTTCTTCACATGCAATGGAAGTTAAATTGGATGTGGAGTCTGATGGCATGAACATTTGGTAATCATCATCATCATCATCTATATTGTCTTGCAGAGGACGTCTACTTGGGAACAATGCTTGCCGAATCTGATGGTCTGTCCAGATATTTCTCACTGCAGCTGTTCTCCCCAAAATATTTGCCACAAATGAGTTGTTTTGGGGAGCAAATTGTTCAGATAACTGACTATCCCCATTGCAGGAAAATGAAAGCTTTGTGTTCATCTGGGAAGGAGCTTCATCTGTACATTTTTGGGAGTTCTGTGAAATTTTCAAATACAGAATATTATTAGTCTGTGTTTTAATCACATCAATGCTAATCATGAACTTAGTTCTAAAGTTTCTGATTCTTGTGTAGCCAAAATGATACTTTCTTAAATTGCATAGGAAGGAGGCACTGGTAGTTCTGCTGTATTCTAAGGTTTAAGAGGTATACTCTTGTTAATTCTGTTATGAAAACCAGGGCTAAATAAAATGCAAGGAACCAGGATACTGAAGAGTTCTTGTTTGCATGGAAACGTGTATATAGGTCTGTACACATAAAATGGTATATTTCTATAAGCACCTTGTGTCTTTTGAGACCCAAAATTTGGAAGGTTGATGACATGTCCACAGGATTGGAAGAGAATCTTATAATGCTACTTCATCCTGACTCATATTTTGAGGTAAGTTTGTTTTAATAATCATTAAGTAGAACCTATTGGTTATCAACATTTTTCCTTCCCAGAGATAAGTCATAGATAAGGGGATATTACGTAATATAGATAATGGGATACACAGACAGTATTAAATGAGCCATATAACCTTGTTTTTATTGATTATTGTGTTGCAGCCTCTGATTTTTCCCCTTTTTTGACTTCATTTGCATCTCAACACATGAAAAAAAAATGTTTTCCATGATATTTTTAAAGGAAATTATTGGAATTTGAATGGTTTCATGTCCATGTCCATGTCCATTTCTTAATATCAGTTACAGACATGGCTTAGCACTCTCTTTCTTGGATATTATTTCAACTTGCTATTTATTCTAAGCTACATCTCTGATATTCTCTGGTAAACTCTCATCCAAATATTAAACAGTTAATCCAATCATTACTCTGGTTGTTTTAGCTCAACCAGTTTTGGTTAGGTGCTACAGTGATGGTTTCACAACTTTTTCAATTACCTGAATTTCACATATATTGAGATTAAAAGTTCTTCGATTCTCAAAAATTTCAGTAACTTGACTATTCAATCTTTTGCGGCCTCCCTTTCGTTTTTGCTGTAAATGTTGAGTGCTCTGTGGAAATGGGTGAATATTAAACTATATGTCTTAATTTCAGCCAATGTAAAGCCTAGCAATTTTCTGAATTCAACGAGTAGATGCTATATTTCAACTAATACCATGGAAAACTCTTTTTGTATGATTCTTCTATCTACACTATGATGGTCTCATGGAGTAAATTCAAACAAGATTTCTTTGGAACTTTTGTCATTATATTAAAATGTTGGTAATACACAAATATATGCAAACAGTTAAATTCATGAATGTTTATAGGATGAAGGGGGATCAACAAGGAGAAGAAATTACATCTTCAACTGCATCTCTCTCTTTTATACCTGATGTTTTTCAATCTTTTTCCCTGATTCAGTCTTCCTTTTTGTATTTTTCTTTTATTCTTTCATGTGACCACTCTCTCAACACATTACCAAATTTCTTTCTGTTAGCTCAGTATAACTATTGAGGATTGGAAGGAAATTCTTTTAAGAGAAGTCCTCCCTCTTGCTAATCTCCCCCATGAACTAACCTTTGGCAGAGGACAGAATACAACAGTGGTCGAAGATCTCAGAAATTCCTACTGAATTCCCCCAGTGGTTAGGATGCAGATGTGAAAATGTTAACCACTGTTAATTGATTTGGTTTGCTGAAAGCTAAAGCAAGGATATCCCATTGTTTATTCATCTTAGTATAGTTAATGGAGCCATTCTACATATGATATTGAACATTGATGGATGAATGTGTTCTCTCTCCATTTCATGAAATTAGGAGCTTACTTGTTCATTCTCTTCTTCATCATCAGCATCCATCTGATCTGTTACATCTGTGAGAATATTATCCTCCTGACCACTGCTATAGGCTGCTTCATTTGAATCAAGCCGTTGGCAATTCAGTGAATGATTCTTCCGGGGACTGAGGAACAACTCAGCCTGAGATAGCAGGGCTCCTTCAGTACTCATCCGCTAGGGGGAGGGAGGGGAAAAAAAAACAGATTTTAAGTATTCCATATTCTGTACTATGAACTGAATTTTTACAGTTTTATACAGCCTAGCAGAGTATCCAGAGCAGCCCACAACACTCTTCATCTTTGTGTTATTTTGCTATTAAAAATCATGCTCTTTTTAAAATGGTTTTTTCTTGTCTTTGTTTTTCAAAGGTCTCAAAACTTGGCAACTTTAAGACTTGTGGACTTCAACTCCCAGAATTCCTCAGCCAGCATAGCTGAACTGAGGAATTCTGGGAGTTGAAGTCCACAAGTCTTAAAGTTGCCAGGTTTGAGGATCCCTGCTGTAATTCTTTTTGTTTTAACATTTTATTGTTTGCCTCTGTTCTGTTCTCCTCTCCTCCCCCTTTTTTTGCAGCATGGGTCATTTAAAATATATACATTAAAATATTGTTTGTTTCCAAATGTACTTCTAAACAGATCTTACAAAGTGAAAGACTACCAGAGAGAAATTTTTAATTGAAGAGCATAGACAGATGATAGACAGACAGAGATAATCCTTGACTTACAACAGTTCGTTTAGTGACTGTTCAAAATTACAATGGTACTGAAAAAAGTGACTTATGACCATTTTTCAGACAGCCGTTGCAGCATTCCCCATGGTCACGTGATCAAAATTCAAATGCTTGGCAACTGACTCAATTTAGGATGGTTGCAGTATCCTGGGGTCATGTGATCACCTTTTGCTACCCCACTGACAAAGTCAATCGGGAAACCGGATTTACTTAACAACCATGTTACTAATTTAACAACTGCAGAGATTCTCTTAACAACTGAGGTAAGAAAGATTGAAAATGGACAAAATTCACTTAACAAATGTCTCATTTAGCAACAGAAATTTTGGGCTCAGTTGTAGTTGTAAGTTGAGGACTACCTGTAAATAGATCAGCGGTCGCCAACCGGTGGGCTGCGGCCCACTGGTGGGCCATGAGAAAATTTTGGTGGGCCGCAGAGAAATCTCACACCCAGAGCACCCCCAAAGCAATTAATCCAGGCTGCACAGAAACACAAGGCTGCGCTGCCCGCAGGAACCCTCCCCGCCCACTCACTCCTTACCCGGCAAACTTGTCTGCTAAATTGCTATTTTTCCTTTTTCTGACCATCATCTATTCAGCTGCACTGGGAAATTTAGATTAGCTAGGAAGCAGGAAATTGTTGGATTTCTTGCTTTCTAGCTAGTCTTTAGATGTTCGGCTCTGCTTTTAAGCACAACCAAACCTCCCTTAGGACTAAAGGTTCTTTTATTCAGTGCAGACTCATGGCAAGCAAATTTGAGAAACTGAGCTAGCCAATGGCAGATAGATAAATCACTGTATGATTCTGTGAGCAACTCAATCTGCCTGCCTACTTTTGGTAAAAGTTGCTCTTTTTTGTAAAAAAAATTCAATATTAACATACATGGTGTATTATGAGTTAATTTTGTGAGTTTGCTTGCTAGCGAATTTTATGAGTTTGCTTGCAAGCAAATTTTATGTGACAGACTGAGCTAGCCAATGCAGATAGGTAGATATCTGAATGAATCTGTGATTCTGTGAGCAACTCAATCTGCCTGCCTGCTTTGCCTGATTTTGGGTAAAAGTTGGTCTTTTTTTATTAAAAAAAATCAATATTTATATAAATATTTATAATATTTACACACAAGCCATGCCCAGCCAGTCACATGACCACCAAGCCACACACACAAATTAGGCCATGCCCACAGAACCAGTTAGTGGTCCCTGGGATTTAAAATTATGAGTTTGGTGGTCCCTGATATCCAAAAGGTTGGCGACCCCTGAGATAGATGATAGATATGCTTTCAATGTCATGGGTAATATTCAATATCTGTTTTTTTTTTTAAAAAAACCTGCCAGTTCCTTGAATAAACAATATAGTTTACCTTTTGCAAATTTGGGTCCATTTCTGAAATGATTGGAAAAACAAACGTAAGTATTATATGATGACTTGCATTTATGCTAACTTTAGTATACCGTTTTATCCAAGGAGAATCAAAAGATATTTAAGAATGCTAAAAGTTATGTTTTGCTGTAAGATGGGAAAAATATTTTAGAAAATATTTCTTACCTGTGGAAAAACTACTCAGCTGCTTAGTTAATTGGATAGAATTTATTCATTGCAGAAAAAAGTGCTTCAGAAACAACTAATAGGTGGCAAGTAGTGACTTTAATGCCCAACAGAATTAAAAAGGTTAAGATAAGATGTAAATTAAAAAAACAGACAGTGAGAAATCATCCTCTTAATAAGGTATGCACACATCTTTCTGTTTTCTTGTTTTCCTTTGGAGGAGGAAATAACACAATTCAGGGCTATGCAGTATGGGAACACCAATGCAAAACCATCCTGCAACTCTTTAAAGCAGCTTCATTTTTTAAGATAGCAGTATGATCCAGTTAAAGCAACAACAATAGAAGTTTATAATTACAGCAGAATGCAGTCTCATATGGCAGCCTGAAGCAGTGTACATGATGCCTTCAGTCCACATGGATAAATCTACCATAGATGGGTGTCTTTAGTTCAGTCACATTTGTAAGGATTAGTGAGTGGGTGCCATCTATAGCACCACTTTAGCCATTTAATGCTTATTATTGGATGTGGATGCTATCACTATGAACAATTGGAACTAAATATAATGTAGTCATACTCTGCTCACCATTTTGTATTATTTATGATACACATTTTTATTAAGACTGGATGCTTCTTCTAGTATAAATGCATTTTGTACAGTTAATTACATGAATAATTACAGTGAAATGTGCCATGCTTAAAGATGCATTGTAACTAAAGTATATCTTTGTATTTTGATATTATGTAACTTACCACTTGATTTTGTGATTTTATGAACTCTGGAAGAAGGTTCTGTGTGGAAAACAACATGTATTTATTAATACCTTTATTTTTAAAAATGTTGTAAAAGCATTATGTATTAATATTTAATTTTATATGCCTCTTATACCCAGCTACCTTCAGCTTTTATCACTACCAAGCTGAAATTACGAAGGTTCCTGGGAATGGAATTCCTAGATCTTGATATAGCTGCTCAAACCAAACTATCTCAACGGATTTACTATATACGGTCACTCTACCTGAAAAATCAGGGAATCTATTTCAGGAAGAAATCCCTGCACAAAGGAGGGAATCTTTATGGTTTGAAATTTAAAGGAGTTATTAAACAATGGGATCCTTCAGTTAGATAAAGAATTAAACATTATATATTTCAATGTCATTCAACTGCACAACAGAGAAACTTACATGCTTCCAAAATGTGAGATTTATTAGCACAAGATTGACAAGTAGTGTTAATGATAACTTGGTTTTACTCCTTGGTCTTTAAAGGAAATGTCATAGGATAGAGAACATCTGGCCTATAGACATTCTATCTTCCTACCTAGATCAAAGACCTTCTAGTATCTCAAATGAAGCACCTGCAAATGCTGTTCCATCTCAGCTGCATCCCAAGCGGGAAGTTGCTAAGTGACTAAGGTAGCAGTAGCCAAAACCAAGTCTACAGATATCCTGGGGTTAATATCTACAGTGGGAACAGCACCTCAGGCACGTCATGGTTTGTTGGAGAGACTGACCAAGCTGGGGGAGGAATCAAGCAGAGAATTAGTCTGGAATCTTTACATAGACACCAGAAGCCAAGATCCAATGCATTTTGGTTGTCATTGAACCTTATCTAGTCTGGCCCAAACCACTAGTCTGGGAAAATTCCTCTGAAACAGGAACAAGTAATAAAATAACTAACTGATATCTTTGTGTATGAATCTGGTTCTTTGGGTCCGACATGGGTCTTCTAAAAAGAGAAGGTACAAGGCAGCTGAGGCTAGACAGAGCAATTACTACATGGATACCAATAGAGGTGGGTTTGAGGCAGCTGAAGTTTTATGTGGAAAAGGTGGCTTGTTTTATTCAGTATAGTAAGTGTTTTGTATAGGGCAAGGAGTCATTTATTTCAGTCTATCTCATCTCCATTTCTTCCACCAGGAAAAGCAACAATTTTTGGAGACTTGTAAATCCAGCCAGAAATGATGAATGTATCATATTTCATATTTATAAAGATGAGTATGTTACAAAGGTATCTGTTATATACTTTATATGTCTGCACATAAAAATATCACAGATGTAGATTATTTAACAAAATGAATGCAGTGCAGTGCAATCTCATGTGTGGCTCTTCAATAACAAACCCCACTGAGTATAATGGCAAGCTACTGCTAAAATGTGAAGTTTAAAGTTTCTTTTTTACTATAATATGACCAGCATGTATATTCTTTAAAGTTCATTCCTACTGTGGCTCTCATTGCAACTTTCATATTGTTTTTATTTAAGTTTTAAATCCATATTTTATTCATATTTAATTGATACTGTTCATCTTAATTCTATTCTAGTTGTAAACATAAACACACCTAAGACAAAATTTATTACCTGATTTCCTTCTCATCCTTTGTGGAGTAATGCCCTCTTTTGAGTTACTTGAAGCTTTCATTTCTTCTGGGCTGTAATGGAACCCTGGGTGATCTATTAAAAAAAAAGATTCCCTGATTTTTGAAAGTAATGCTTTATGTATAAGGTTCAGCCACAACTACATTTCTGAATGATCTGCCACAATAAAGTACAATCAGGAAATAGGATTCATGCTGAGATTTATATAGGTACATGCAACTAAAGACAGAGATCACAACACATCAGAATAGGATTCATTTGTCCCTTTCAAGAAAATTTTCTTTCTTATAACAATAATAATTATTCAGAGATGACCCAATCATTTTAGGCAAGTTTCACAGCTCTTGGTAAAGTAGGCATCCTGAAGGCATTCAGATGATTGGCAGGTTATAGTAAAAAATAGACTGAATATTAAAACAGTATCACATAATATTTTTGATCATCTGACATGCTACTGGATGCAAACAAGCCACATCATGGCACAACTCTTTCTATACACATACACACACACAAACCCCCAGTGTTATGCAACAAAGTGGTAAATAGATTGTAGACACATCAATACAAAAATACAAAAGAAATATTATTTAAAGGGGTCTTCAGTAAATTTAATCCCACTCACATATACAGGGAAAAATAAAATATACAGGTTAAGCATAGCTGTAATCTCTCCATATTTCTCAGGAAGCACAATATCTCTGAACTATATTCCTTGCAAGGAAATTCCTGCATGATAAAAGCTCTCCATAGGTACAGACACAGACAGATAACATACACTCATCCACACAGAAGCTTTTATAAGAGGAAGTTAAAAAGAAAGTATCTTAACAGGCTTTTGAAATGGTTCTGACTGAAGTTCATATAAAATATCTTCACATAATAATATTGTAACACTTATACTGCAGATTAAGACTGCTTGTGGGAGTTTTATTATGCTACATAGGCAGTAAACAATTTGATCTGCAGTCCTACATTACAAACAGGACTCCTACGAAAGTCACATTGTCTGGAAACAGTGAGTCAGTTATCATTTGTGAGTTTGCATAATAGCAATATTTTAAGGGAGACATAATGAGTCTCACATAGTTATTCAACAGACCTTACCCAGTCCCCCAGAAACCTAGTGACAGCTAGCATCAACTATGTTGATTTAATATCTTAATCTCTCAATATTTATTTCCTGTCTTTAGGAATAGCAATGCAGTTTAATTATTTAAACAAGGTATACTTACAAATTGCATCCATTTCAAGTATTGCTTGCTTGGCCTGAAAAAGAAACATTGGATATTAACTATTTATTTAATTTATACCATACCTTCCCTGCTCTTGCAGGCTTTCAAGACTGCTAACAAAAGTTGAAATTGTGGTAGAAATATTGAATTGAATCAAAATCAATTAGCAAAAACTGAATTATCACAGGACTGGAAAAGGATCCAGTTTAAATCCCTACCCAGTTATGACACTTAAAGTAATGTGATATCTTTAAGATTAATTAGATCACATTGCATTTTGGTCTAGGAGGAAAAGCAGAATATAATCATATACATTTCTGACTCTGATAAGCCATAGATTAATCTTGACAACATCCCAACATAGTGTTCAACAAACTAATATGTAGTTTAAAGTGATACTTTTAGACATGTGTGATGTAATCCCTTCTTGCCCTTTCCACCCACCCCAAACACTTCATTCATGACTATTTCCCTATCAGTCAGTCTTATTGCTGATTTTATAGTAAAAAAAATATAAAGAATGACCTAGGAAGACATTGCTGTCAAAGATCAGCAGATTAAAAAGAATGCATAATTTCTCTCTTACCTGATGTTTTTCCTGCAACTGCTTCTTCATGCATGAATGTATATAAAGATTCTTAACTAGGATCAGGACTGGAAATCTCATATTTATGTTACCATGCTATCTGAACAAATTTTCCCCATTCACCTTATTCTTAATCCTATCACAGGATTTACTATAGTTGATTGATAAATGGAGTCATATAACACACTAAACTCAAACAAAGGAACCTGCACACCAAACCCAAACATAGGAACCTGCATCCTCTCTCTTTGTGTGTATTAAAAAAATACATGATAGGAAAAAATGCGTCCTACATTGTTTTTACATAGCAAGATTGTATACAAATAAATCTGTAAGATTAAAGGAGTACTTCACCTATTGTCCACTAGGTGTAGCTAGTGTACAACCTCAGATGTAAAGACTAACCTATCACTACAGTAACTTACAGATACAGATTCATAAAAACCCTTTATTATTTTGTCTACAAATGTTATCTCACTCAAAAATTATACGCTAACATTTGGTTTATGAAAATGATGGCATATACCAGGTATGGGTGATCTTCTAAATACTGTAAAACTAAAAGTCATCTCAAAACCAACAAACTTGTGTATAGTCAGAAATGATAGAAGCTATAGTCTAGTTATCTGGAGAAGCTGAGCAATTTATTTTTATTTATTAAATTTATATTTAATTTTAAATTTGACATATTAATAAGTAAAATACATTTTTAAAATATATAGTTTCTCACACTATAGTTGCTTTCCACATATACCATTGCTGTCATTTAGCCAAGTCTTACAGTCATACAGCATACACACAATTATAGCTCATTATGAATTCATTTTTCTAATATATAAATGTTTTGGCATCATTATTAATTTCATCTCTATTGTTTTACAGCTGTGGTTGCAATGCAGTATTACAGGACTAAATCACTGCTCACTCCAGGAGTTTGATTCTGAGCAGTTCAAGATTGACTTAGCCTTCTATCCTTCCGAAGTCAGTAAAATGAGGGCCCAGGTTGTTGTGGGCAATATGCTGATTCTGTAAACTGCTTAGAGAAGGCTATAAAGCACTGTGAAGCTGTATATAAGTCTAAGTGCTATTGCTATTGCTCTTTAGTGCTTCCTCATTGTGTCCTAAAAAATGCCATTTGTCAGAGAACAAATGTGACAGGGTCTGTGTCAATATATTTGAGGTTTACAAATAAACATTCTGCACTAATTCAATGCTGACTCCTCTCATGAAATTCAAATTCACAGCCTGTACCAGCAGCTATCTAATGCTATCATTCCTTCTAAAAAGAAGTTGAGGATTAGAATAACATTTGGAATATTTAAGATACATTGTGATAGGCTGCATCAAATCTGTATGAAAAACATCCGCAAAAAAGTAGATGCCCCTTTTTAAACAAGCAGAAGGGATATGAAAAAGTTGTATTTATATCCAAGGTTGTTTAATCAATATGTGAATCAATTCAACAAACGGAAAAATGATTTTCAGGGGGGAAAATGGAATCAGATCCTAGTTCAGTTAATCCTTATCCTTTTCTCCCATCCTTAAAAATGTATTAATTTAAAAATGTAATAATGAAGACAGGGTTACTCCAAAAAGTACTTACTTTATAGACAAACCTCTATATATTTTTATCAATTACACACACATACACATACGTACATATGTCTCATATTCTTATGTCTCAGTATTGCTTGGCTGAAATAGCAACAGTGAAGTCAAAGTAGTGGTGGAATTCAAAATATTTTACTACTGGTTCTGTGGATGTGGCTTGGTCGGTGTGAAAGGGAAAGGATACTGTAAAATCCCCATTCCCTCCCCACCCCACTAACCTGCTTTCCAGATCCGTTCTCCTATGCAGAGCAACAAAAGAAGACCCAGCCGATTAGCTGGGACTCGGGAGGCAGAGAATAGATGGGAGTGGGGCCAGTGAGAGGTGGTATTCTGAACTATTCAAAATTTCTGCTACTGGTTCTCTGAACTACTCAAAATTTCCGCTACCGGTTCTCCAGAAGTGGTCAGAACCTGCTGAATACCACCTCTGAGTCAAAGCCAAATGAAAGATAGGAGAATAGAATACAAATTGATGAAAAACAGAGTAGATCTTCCTTTTCTGGAGATAGAAAGCTTCCCATGAAAGCTTTGGGTAGTTTGTAGGAAAAATATTACTACTGGTTCAGTACCGCATAAGCGTACAGTACAATTCAAACTGCATTCACTTTGCAGTACATTTAGTGAGTGAAAAACAGTCTGCATTACTTCCAGAATTGCAAGAATAGATTAGTAATGAAAAGATGGCCCTTGGAAGATCACTACTGGCATGCAGAACAGTAGAGAAATATAGACACCTCTGAATATCACAGGGAAACACTCCCAATTGAAACAGAGAAGAGACCATATATGTTAGTACAAAATACTGAGCTAAATGAATTAATACCTACTTCATTTTTATTCTTTCCATCTCAATAGATCATTGGAAAGAAATTATGTTAAGAAGGTATGGAGACTGGTCCCATCTGTTTGTCAGTTAAACATGGGATCAAGTCTGGGGTGGCAGGCAAAGCCAGAGAGTTTGAAAATGGCCCAGATTAGACTTCAAGAATAAAATCCAGAAAAATTTCCCCAATGCATTGGATGAAGGGGAAGAGAGACTTAGGCAGATGCTCCAAAAAGTAGCCAAGTGCTTCTTTCTAAGTCATCCTCCTTCCCAGTCACATGACACAGAGCAAAATACAGGTAGCCCACCTGTTTTCCCCAGTACATTCAAATACACATCAATGTAACACAGATCCACTATCCCTCCTTCACTCTTTCAGATGTCTGCTATGATAGCAAGTTGGTAAAGAGGTTGGAAAGAATTCCAGAAATCATGCTCTCCATGCTTTCCCTGTCCTGTTCTCTGTAAACATTTTAATAACATATTTTTTCTCATCATAAATTAGGCAGAAGATCGATTATCATAATAAAATAATGGAACAATAGTTTGAAAGGCAAACTGAAGTGGCCTGGTCCAAAGGAATGTTAAACTGATGCTATGAAATCCCATACTATATGTAATGACATGGCTGCACAGATGTTTCTTCAAGAGAAAAGTTAAATGCATGCTTTTTAAAAACAAAACAATAAAAAGGTTTTACCTTAGCTGGAATTTTAGCAGGATGGTTTTCTAGAATCAATCTTTTCAAATGAAGAATCCAAAGGCGCTTATCTTGCTGTGATTTTGCCTATTTCAAAAGGATAAGGCAGTTTAAAAAATTATAGCTCTTGAAATAGCAGAAAGAAAAAATATCAGTAAAAGTTATCGGAATGTGGAAAAAAAATCTGACTTCAAGTTGAGAAACTGGCTCTTTTTCCAAAAATGATTAGAATTTTCTTGTTCATCAAAACTAAAGCACAGTGTACAAACCACAAAGTTACACACAGATCTTCACCTATCACAGACAATTTTAGGCACAACGCTAGCTTGAAAATCCATCGATATTTTTCTATTTCTGATAAAAGTGGATTCAGCTAAGTGGTAGCCTGTAACCAATCAGTGCTGATGTCAGAAAGTTGTACAGGACTGCCTCTAATTAGTAAATTGGATGAGAGATTGCTGAACAAGCTCAGGACTGCAAACTGGTCAGGGAAATTTAAAATACATGCAGAAAGAAGGCAATGACAAACCATCTTTCCACATTATTGCAGGGAAATTTTATTTTTACCTTGCCTTTTAGTATAAAACCCAAACTTTATACATTAAAGTAGAATCACTATGCTATATTTCTCTCCAAAAGAAAGGGAAAAAAGAAAAAAATCTAGATAATAAGGACAGGTATTACCTGCAAGTATAAAAATAAAATTAAATCTATGCATTTAATTACAGTGCTGCTTCATGGGCTATGTAATTATGAGAAATTCAGATTTAATACTATATTTGATTAATACTGTATCTATGGTTATCTTAAATACCTGAACAGTATGCTGCATCTTGGGATTTTTATAATGGAAGACGCTGAAACTAAGAGGTTCTTTTGGTATGACTTCTACCAGCATAAGATTCCCACACTATAACAAAAATAAAAACCATCAGTTCCAAAAGATACAGAAGGAAAAATCTGACAGACTCTCTTTTTAAAAAAATGTTAATTATATTGTGGAATGTTTAGAAATGTACCAAGTTGGCCGAGTGGGGAAAAAGGAGGCCAGGGAAAGGTAAGAAACAAACCATTAAAAGCAAAGAAAACTGATAAGCAGAGCAACTGTGGAGGGTTTTGATAACAGCTACTTGTTCAGAGTTATCCTGAGAAAGGTTCCAAAAAAGAAGAAGCAATAAAGGAAAAGCAAAGAATTAAAAGGATGAAGTCAGAAACAGGAAAAGGGGGAAAGGAAGCAGTAAACGATTTTTAAAAGCTGAAGACTAAACAATGGATCCCATTCTTCATCAGACTCTATCCTTATACATATGCCAGAATGATTTTCTTTTTAAAAAGGTCAATTATTTTTATTTATTGTTGTGTTTAAATTGTTTCTACGTTTACATTATAGGGAACTTTTATTTTTCTGTCTCAGCTGAAAACTTACAGAAGAGAAGGGTGGAAAAAAGAAAACCCAGAAATTCTATTAAAGAAACAATAAGGGTTAGCGAAATATCCCACTTCTGCTCCCTTGTAAGATACACACCCATTGCTTAACCTTCACCCAAAGTGCAACCTGCCATACCAAGATATGAGCTTTGTAAGTAAATGTCTCCTCTCTCTTCTTTGTAATAAGCAGCAGCTTATCAAAGAGAAACAACGTGCGCTCATTTTTGGCTCTGTGGATACGGAAGGTTCCTTCTAGCACCAGCTCTCCATAGCTCGCAAGGTCTGGGCCTTTCCAGTTCGTAAGTAAGCTTTGTATTTCCTGAAAGAGAGGGGAGGATTCAGCACATTAAAAACAGACTCTGCTAGAATATCTTAGCATGGAAAACAATTGGAATAACCCCCGTCAGTGTTTGCTTCCACAGGTATGGAAAAACACCTGTTTCTTTTAGAGAATATAGCTAACAATCTCACAATATATTACACCAGATGATTTTTGATTAGATAAAAGCCAATCACGTTTATTTCTAAATGTCATAATGATAAAAAAAATGAGTTATGTAGCTTGCAGTCAATCGAATCCCAGTTCAGTGGTAAAGCAAAGCCAAATGCTATTAAAAATAAAAATATTATTCTTTTGATGCTTTCCTCAACATTTTAGAAAAATGGAAAGATGATGTAGCCCAATAGAAATAATTACCACTGTAATGAAAGCAATCAAAATTGCACAGCTGAACGTTCCTACCAAATATTGGTGGAAAAGTTTAGAAGGGCCAAGGACCATTAAAAAAAAAGACTAAGGATTACTTATGCCCACAGGCTAATTCGCTTCTTGCATCTATTCAAAGATCATCCTCAGCTTTAAAAGCTTGGCTGGCTTTGGTTGATCCACATTAAAAAATCAAACTCATGTTACAGTGATGCAGATCTGAGTTTTTGCCAAAAGCCAGGCATATTCATGAGTTGAACACATTTATGCATGAGATACAGCAAAATGCACTTGAAAGAAGTTTCAAATAATAAGATAATTATTTTCTAATCTAAACTATTACAGTTGCTTCTGATTTAATCCTTGTTCAGCAATAGTTCAGTGGTAGTTAAGACCAGTTCACAAAGTTCTGGCTGGCAAACCACTCTTCCACAGTCACATGATCATAATTCTGATCTTCCCTGTGGGCTTTCCACAAGCAAAGTCAATGGGGAAGCTGGCAGGAAATCAAAAGTTGCATTTATATGAAGTCTTCTTTTAACAACTTGCACAATCCTTGCTGGACTGCTGGAACTGCCACCACTAAGTGGCACAATCACAAGTTGTCCTTAATGACTTTATTGCTTAGTGACAAAAACTCTGGCCCCTATTATCATTAATTGAGGACCACTTGCACAAGATTCCCAAAGTAGTGCACAAAATAGGAATAATTAAACATTGGGCTCTGTTTGAGGAGACATTTTCTACAGTCTTGTTGAAGCAAACATTTCTATACAACTCTCATTCTGGCTTTGAAGAAGCTTATATGAATAAATCAAATTCATGTTAAATATTGCTTTGGAATTAGTTAAGCAAGTGGCATTTTGATGTTCGAAATACTGAAAACAACAACCTTTTCAATGCGTCAAACATTTGTCCAAAGCATATGAACAAAACCCAAACAAAAGACAGAACATAATTGATCAAGGATGCATTTCGACTCACCTGTAATCTAATGGCATGTTCATGCTTCCTCTTCATATCATTGATATGCCATGCCACTCTCTGCATTGTATCTATGGCATCTAACACAACATCATAACCTTCAGTGTCCTTGTCAAGATGGTTTTCTATCTCCTGTTAAGAATCAATTGAAGAGTGTGTTGTTTATAACTCTTAAACATCTGAAAACAAGATCTGACTGAGTACAATTAATACTCTGGCTACAGCCTGTTTTTGTGGATTTTCAAGTTCAGATATATCAAAAAGTCATAGTATTCTGAAGATTTCAACTCTAACAGTGCATACTATACAAGAAAGATTCTTCAGCTCTACTTCCTGACTAGAAATCATTTGAAGTATATAACCCTTTTCTCTCAAACCTTTCTTCCTCTCCATGCTTCTCTTGATTTTATATTCTTTAAATGGGATTGTATGGTTTTATATTGAAGGTATAAATAAAAAGTGGACCTGCTGAAATGAAAATGTTCTTAATATATCAGGAAGAAAGATAATATTGCAGCATATGAAAGATAGGAATGGTTGTTTTATACCCCTTTGTAATCCTAAACAATTGTATCAAAACATTTTTGGCCAAGCTGGATTATATAGGAAATATGAAATTAAATTTCATATTTAGTGTGTCTGTGTTTGTTGTGTTCAAATGTAAAAGTCACAATATATTGGGACCTGAGAGTTAATCATTTTTTTCAACTTTCTGGTCCTAATGCCTGTTTTCCACCAAAGTCAAAACAGAATCTTGAGTACTCAGGAATCAAGTAACAAGCGATTGCTATTTTGTCACATGTAAATGTAATCTCTTATCATTGACTTCATTTAGAATGAACATTGGGATCTGCTGAGGGAACTGACAGCCATGAAACTACTGCAAATATTTTAATTACAGTTACTAGATAAGAAGTAGCTTAGTTGGCTGGGAAAATATTATAATTATCTGTTGGGTAGGCTCAAAAAGTACTTAAACACATTAATGTTTCCTTTGATATCAGCGACCTTAGCGAGACACAACAAGCATGCCACCTTATGTAAAGTATGTGCAACCTGTGACTCGCCAAGCTGAACACAGATCAATAGGCTATATTATGTGAGAAAATGTCCTTGTTATGCAATCATTGGTGGGAAGCATCAACGAGGTTTATTTTGCCTTCAGTTCACTGCTCTTCACAGATAATAGATTGTGTTTTAATTTGTAAATCCTTTAATAATGTACAGACATGCCTTAGGTCAAGGGCACCAATTAGCACTTAAATGGTTGAGCCAAAGGTATACTGCAGAAAGGCGATGGAAACTTAAACAAAATATCATATATATCCTTAGTCCTTATTACTTTATTTATTTCAATCTCTCTTGAGTTAAAAGTAGCAGTCTGGAAATAGTATTATGAGGAAATGCATATGGCTTTGGGACTACAGTTATCACTTCATCACTCAGTGGCATTACACTGACAGCTGCCTGGATTGTATTTATGGACATTCGAAATGAATCAGTCATTTAATATTTGGATGCAGTTTTCTTGCATTTAAATCCTCGCTATGAAACTTTGGTTGGATAATTACATTGAAAATTAGGCATAGCAGATATTGGAAACATATATACCCTCTCCAAATTTACATGTCTGGGCTTTGAATTATATTTAATTTCTTAATAGGAAGCATATGATAAAAAAAATTAAAAATAAGCCCAGATTTTTGAAAAATGTTTAAATGGTAAACTGAAAGGGTAATCAACATATACCATGCTTTCCCGAAAATAAGTCCCCGACTTATAACTTTTTTGTCACCAAAAAAGGCACCAGGTTTTATTTTCGGGAGATGTCATCCATTGACTAACCTCACTTGCCCGCATCTCTGTCAGGCCTTCAGGAACTACTTCCTCTGCGGCTGGCAAGGCTTTCCTGAAGGATTCTGCAGCCGATAACAGAGTTCTGGATCGATCCGGAGCTTTGTTATCAGCTACAGAGGCCATCAGAAAAGGCTTGCCAGCTTTGCCAGTTGAAGAAGAAATGGGCCGGCAAGGCAGGTGTCAGGGTGTGCGAGGCCTAGCTACAACTGTCCAAAGGTACGCAGTAGGGCAGTTCCACCCCCCCAACCCCACCCTAGCTTAATTTTTACCCGTGCACTCTGGAGTGGGTGGGATCTTAATTAAGGCTTATTTTGGGGTAGGGCTTATATTGGGTGCACATGTAAAAATCAAGATAGGACTTACTTTCAGGATAGGTCGTATTTTCGGGGGAAACAGGATATGCTAAAAAGACTGTTCTTTGAATGCATATTCACATGCTTTAAAGCAGAGAAATACACACTTTTAGCCTATATATATAGCATTTACAATAACTTTTGAATCAGAATCTTCCAAGCTACTGAAAAGAAATAGGATGGAATACTATGTAAGCAACTAAAATAATGGTGATATACTCAAAATATTTGTTTACTCTTTTACTTCAGGAGTTCTCAGATGTTGTGTGGAACTCTTTGTACAAGGCTTACAAGACTGTAAACACACCAGTCACTCAGCATGAGCTGAGGTTACAAACATTGTGAGTAAATGACGCAGACCACACTGGGACTTTCAGAAAACTCAGGCAACAAGGGGTAAAAGTGGAAGTGAGCAGTACAAATTCAGCACGTTATACATCAAGGTTTTTTTCCTGTGTGAAACCAATAAAGAGACAGTTCTTTAAAAGTATAAATGTATAACTTAGCCTTTATAGGTTCAGTAGAGTGTAGACAAAGGTTCATTGACAAAGCGTTTTACTTACATGCAAAAGTAAATGGTATTTCAGTATTCTCTGAACAGGCTTTAAAAGATAGGATCCCAAAGGAAGAGAATGCTGTAAAGCTTCTTGTCTTTCTCTGAAAAACTTGGCTAGGGACTTGTTCCTCATGCATTCGGTGAGTACAGCCACCGACCTGTAAAGCATACAAACACAGCTTACAGAACATGTTAACCTATTAATTATGCAGAAAACCATCAATTCAATGGACTTGTTTGCTATTCAATCTGACAGTTCAGCAATTTATAAGCTAGATGGATTTGGGACTATCTACATATCTGAACAGGGATTTTCCTCCCCTTTTTTAATTAGAAGAACTATTAGATTCTGCCACGTCGTTTCTGTATCACCTCAGGGAAAATCATCACCCCATTCCAATGCTTCTCTCTTTTGGGGAAAATAGGGCAGAAACCTTTTAAAAAGAGTCTGTAGAAGCAAATCAATACAAGAATCTCACTTTTTTCTTCCTTTTTATTTGCCTCTCATAAACACTATCATCTTCTGTACAGAAGCTTAATTAATACTTGTTGAAGGACAAGGAAATTAGGAAGACATTTTAAAGATGGAAACTCCCATACAATTATAAGATATTGACCTAAGAAGCCACCATAGTTGAACCAAGCAATATCTAACAGAAATGCTACTTTAAAGACTCCCCCTATCTACCACAATACAGTCTCATCATTCATCATTTAGTTATTTGTTTACTTACTTTATTTACTTACTTTCTAAAGCCAGAAATGACTAGCACGTATGTGCAAGGGGAACTTTTGCCTTTACCTTTACTTACTTATCCACTCATTAAATTTATATAACCAACCACTTCATATACATGACTCTGGGTGGCTTACAGAGTGAACACAACAAAAAATTAAAACAATTAACCATTAACTAGATATCATAAAATGCAGGTGAGTCCCAAGCAACAGCTTATAAACAATTATGTAAAAACTTAAGCAATAATCCCACAAATATTTCATTATTACTATATTTAATAAGTATATTGGCCTTGCTTAATTTCTTGTACTCAAAATAATGGCTTAGCATATTTGTATGTTCAGATATCATTGTGAAAAGGAACATCCATCTTCTCTACAATTTCCTCTCCCCACCCCAATACTTTCCATAAATTTTATGAGATTAATTCTGATTAAGTGATCATTACAAATTTTAGGCAACATAAAAATATAATAGTGATTTGTTTTCTTCAGGACTTTGAATTCCAAGGTAAAAAAGTACATTTATGGGTCGATAAATGTTTCACCTCTCTGCCTCTCCTTACACCAAGGGTGTCTTTTCTAAGGATTCTGTAGCAACTATAGAAGGGAAAGCATGAAAGCACATACTATGCTAAATACCTAGACCCCTGCACCTGTTTGCCTTCAGTTCCAAAGAGCTCTATAGCCCTTTTGAAAATATACAATGGCAGCACAGAGTGATATAGAGACAGATATACCCACAGACACACACACAATTGCTCCTACCTTGGATAATTGGTACAATACTGTGTATATATGTGGAAATCTTCACTCTGTACATAAACAAATAGAAAGGTTTATTTAGAACCTGAAAACATCTATTTTGGTCCATAGAAAAATAAGATAACATGACTAACTAGATTTAACTTGAACTATCCAGAAATCAATTATCAACGAGCACAGAAGGCAGTACACTTGACATACTAAAATGATATTTGCCAGTCCCAAAGATTAAATATGTTTTCAAAGCCAAGCCAATCCATTCCAAAATGAGTGACTGAAGGCCTTCATCCATCCATTTATCCCCAAGAGTTAAAAAGGCAGATGAGAAATGACTTTCTGCTAAAAATAAACATCCCACCAACCTATCAGATTATTTTTAAAAAAAAACAGTGAGGTACCTCTGATCCCCGTAAGGATCATATAATTTAGAATACTGTATCTTTTATAAAACATGTTTTACATTCTTGCAATTTGAAGAAAACTCTTGGGAAAGGAAAATCATATATAATTTTATTTAACTTTGAGGTAACAAATTACATTAATTTAAAGTTTTATGTAACTATTTATATACAATATATAGATGGTCAAAAGCATTATTCCTGCACAGTTTCTCTCACCAATTCCCCAAAAATCTTAGGTTAATTAACACTAGCACATCTAAATATCTTTTAGTACAACTATTGTATGTGCTCGGTAGCCAATGTGCATTAACAGAGAGATTGCAATGTTCATGATGACAACCGAGATAGAAATTGCATTCATGGCTGCAACTGGAAAAGGTGCTACAAAATGCTATTGGCCTCATCAGCTTTATGTGTGGCTATACATGTGTTTAATGGCCTAAACTACTTTAAATTGTGTAAACTGGTCAAAACTGATTGGGGAACAGCAGCCAAACAGAAGGATAAACATTCGTGGGATATTTGCAACAATATTTGAGTGTATATAGCATATCTATCTTTTTTGCATAGTTTTTCACAGTTAATAAAAACATTCTATTCAGCTTAAAAAACCTGTCTTAATCAGTGACCATCCCACCTAATAATTTAAAAAATTTCCACATAGCCACTACTGATATTTTATCTTTGGGTTTAAACTTCAAGTTCATATAACTGCCCTCATAAGAGACATAATAAGCTTACATCACAGCCTACATATATGCTTTGGACTAACAACTACTGTAGAAATCTACTGCCTGCAATGAAATAGTAATCATGTTAACCATAATTTGCAACAGAGACATTACACTCTGTTATTAGCTGGTGGAATCATTCCTGTTATTGTATATATTAAGTTGGAGATTTTTCAGTGTCATCCAAATGAAATGTTAATTGCTAAAGTCACGCCCAATCTGTACAAAAGTAAGCATTTATGAGGAAAAGGCAGAAAATATTTAATTCACCATATAACCACGCTAAACATTCACAAACACTGGTTGTGAATTGTCTTTTTAAAAAACTTATTTTAAAAATTATTACGCCCTCTTCTCTTTTTCATCATATTTTTTAAAAAAATTCTTATAGTTTACCAAACTGGAAAGAGATTTTAAAAAATTAAGAAAAGATCTCAACTAGTCTGATAGACATAAAAATGCATCAATAATAGGGGATGTTCAATATTATACAGCCACATTTCTACTCCTATAACACATTTCCTGAAATTAGCATATCGGCTAATTACATCCTTGATTCTGTATCAGAAGAAGATTTGGGGATCATACAAAAGGAGGAAAGATGAATCTGTTCCCTGATTTTAAAATGCTGTGGGTTTTTTAAAAAGGATTTTAAGCTATCAGTTCTTTTGTAAAACATTTGGGCTGCAAACTGATTTCAACTGCTGCAACGATTCCATTACTAATACTTGGCATTTCTGTATGAGCCACTGTTAAAATTAAAAAATGGAAAGTGACTCTGTCCAGAAGTATCCATAAACAAGAACCTTTGGCCTTGCTGCCCAACATTTGATGATCTCTGGCACTGGCTGTGTGAGACTTTTGTTCACTATGTTGTCAGTATTCCTTTTCCATGTGATCATCAAATATCGAATATAACATCATATCCACTGGTGCTGGGATCTGCACCATTGCCAAGGGTGGGTGTATCAGAATAAAGCATTTACTGCAAGCAGGCAGTGCTAATAAGAGGAGGTAGCAGTAAAGTGTTGGAAAACAAATGAGTAGACCATATCGTCAGGCTTCTGGCATCCGTACCAGTGTTAAGATTCAGTTATCAAATCAATTTGAGTTCAAAACCTCACAAAATGAGAGAGAAAATCATCTTCGTATTTGACTCAAACAAAGTAAAATATTAGTGTGCTGCCCTTCTTTAAACCATATCTTCACTGTGTAATTGTACGGATGCAAGCCAAACAACTTAGTAATATTTTGTTGCACAAACTTAACCTAATGAGCTGTACTTTGACCATCATCACCATTGTAATGTAGTGATATTTCTATACTGATAGCCCTTGCCTTGCAAATTATAAAAGGAAGGAGGCTGTAAGTCAGGGCAAAAGAATACCGAGTTCAGATTACTAAACAAAGTTGTCAACCTTTGAATTAAAAGATATTTATAGTTTCATTAAAACCTGCACTTCTAGTTTTACTTTCATATATTCCTGAATACAGTATCTAAAAGGGCTTCTTTGATGTTCAGGGTGAACTGAGTAATATGGACAGTGGCCAACAGACTGCTATAAATCTGCAGCCCTCAATTCACGCAAGCCTTAGCAAAATGTAGTACAAGAGAGCTTCTAACTACAAATCTACATACATTTCTTTTTTTATATATATATAAATATGTCTGGCCAATAGAAACTATTGTGTGAAGCTTAAAAACTCCCTTTGTCAAGAGAAGAAAGAGGAGAGGATGACTAGCCAAATTGCCTACACTTGCCTGCTTTCAACTTTTCCCCTCTAGTGACCAGCTGAAAGGACAAAGCTGTCCTCTTATTTCTAAACATAAACATATCAAAGACTGTGAACCAATTTTAAGCAAGAATCAAAGAATTTCCATCACAAAATCTAGACTGCAGCTTCTATAATGCACAGGGCCATTGACTTCAATGCCTCAGTCAGTCTTACCAGACTAGGAGAGAAAGAAGAAAGGAAAAACCAATTGTAGAATAAGAGAGAAACACAGAGAGGGAGGAAAGGGAGAGAGATAAACCAAAGTCAGCATGAACTGTATTTAAACTACTAGAAAACCAATATAGGGTTTTTTTTTCTGAAATGCAATACATGTGGTCCTCAACTTACAATCATTTGTTTTTAATGACTGCTTGAGATTTCAATGGCACTGAAAAAATTTTTACTCAGGACCGTTTTTCATACAATCATTGCAGCATCCCTATAGTCACGTGATCAAAATTTGGGTGCTTGGCAACTGGCATGCTTTTAGGAGAGTAGTACTGCCCCAGTCATGTGATCACCATTTATAACCTTCCCAGCTGTTTTTTTAACAAGCGAAGTCAATGAGGAAAGCCAGATTTTCTTAATAACTGCATGATTCAATTAACAACTATAGCTATTTGTTTAACAATGGCAGCAAAAAAGATTGTAAAATAGGGCTCAACTCATTTAACACTAGTCTTGCTTAGCAGCTGAAATTTTGATGTCGTACATCAAGGACTATCTGTAATACATTTCGTATTTGACACTTATAGCCGAAATTCACACTGAACATCCCTGCAATTCTTTGATGTTTAGTAACATTCATTTTTATATTTTCAAAATACTAGGAAGAGATCTAGTAAGGTAAGGAAAAGAAACAGCAAACTTGGGGTGAATACGAACTAGTATTGACTTTAAGCTGTTTGATGTCCTCCCCATTCCATTTTTAATATTTTATATAATATCTATGTATGCAGTAACATTAATCCAGAATAACTTTTTAAGAATAAAAAAATGGAGTTGCCAAACAAAATTAGTCACTAAGCTTTGCAGAGATGATGCTTAAATAAATATAGCAATGTATCTTATATCAGTCTACAAAAGAAAAAAGGTAATTAGTGAGAAAAATATTTAAGATGTTCAAATATCTAAAAGAAAGAAAAAATATAAAGTTTTAGTAAAAAGAGATGAACCAGTTATTTCTATCAAATATGCACATATTTTCAAATCAAATAATTCAAAAAAGAAATGTGTTCTATCTAAACTCTCATCCATTCTAATAGGTTTGTGAGAGCCACTTCATATAAGACTACAGCCAAAGCAAAATTAAATAATGACTTAATTGGACTATTTTCATATTGCTTCACCAATTCAGGAACATTTAGTGGAAGGGTAACATAAGCTATGTCCATACAGTAATTTGTTAAAAAGATTTGCATCCTATGACTTATTTGTTATAGGCATTTGGGAACTGATGGAATGATCTTCCATTTATATATTCTGAGAATGCAAAATACTAAAAGATAGTATTATCACTTACCTTAGAAACAAAACATTCCGCTATAGCTACAGGATCATTTTCACAGTTTTCCAAATCTTGCAGAAGTTCACTAGTTGACAAAAAAAGGGTTAGTAATTATTGTCATCATATGCCAATATATACTGCTTACAGTTAAAATTGGCACTGCATTTAAGATTCTATTAAAATAAAATAACACCATTCATTCTGTTTCCTACTATAATGCTAAGAAATAATTAGAGCAGGGGTGTCAAACTTGTAGCTCGTGGGCCAGATGCGTCATGTGCTGGCCATGCCCACTCCCAGTTTAGCAAAAGGGGAAAAAGCTGTAATACGTCACATGACAATATGTCATGTCGTCGTGAGTTTGACACCCCTGAATTAGAGGTTTCTTATCATTTTTTTCTTTTTATAATTCCATTAATGATGTGAATAAATGTCTATTTGGCTTTCTTGCATCACTGTTTCCCTACTTCTGCTGCTATCTTTATCAGGATAAAAAAAGCAACTACTGGCTCTGTTTTACAATGATTGTAAGAACCTGTACATGTACAACACGTATGCATTATTGCAGTGCTGCCTCTTCCCACAAGGCCAATATACAGTTTTCTGCATCTCTTTAGCATTTAAGGATTTTTTGCTGCTTAATACTAGGAAAGGGAAAATGAAATGATACAAAACTTCATGCAGCACATATAAAACTGTTTTATAATAAATAGGCTGCATATGTGTCTTTTTGCCTACTAGCTCTGAACAGTTTTCAAGTGGATTCACATGTGTTAAGCTTTGGTTTGTTTGAACACAACTTGTTAAATATACTACAATAGGCTGTATTTGAATAAACAAGCTAAGCCATAAACAAGAAATGGGATATTTGTATCATGCTAAGGGAAACCAAACCAAAAACATTATAGGTTAACTCAGTATATGAACCCACTTTTCATTCATCCACATAATGCTATTCTGTATTCAGGGATGTACAGAAGCCACTCAAACCAGGCAAAAGACAATTATACCAACTTACCAACTGTGTTTCTTTTAAACAACATTTGGTATGTTGAACTTGGCTACACTGAACACATTTCATCTCACAAGCACCAGAACACTTAGTTGTCCATGCTGCGATACTGTATGTTCAAATTAAAATTTCCTTTGAAAATACAGTACTTTTGTTTTAACTTAGGAAAGTGGAAAGTTAAATTGAAATCATAAACTTGCAGACAGTTTTGAGGCTCTGAATATACAGTAGTTAGTATGCTACAGACTCATGGACAGTTTCAGGACCATCACTATCTGTGAGTAAACGGCCAATCACAATTTGATCTGATGTATATTGGAAGCTCAAAGATAATGTGGCTCACTATTCATTTAGCATGTCCAGGATTGCTTCTTCCAAGCTCAGCTACTCATGCCATGCATCAGTTAACCTTTGTCTCCAGCATCTGGATTGCTGTTTTGCATTTGTGCAAAATATGTGTGTGTATTTATATGAGGGTACCAAAGTAATCTGAGCTGGCAACTGGAAATAAAGAAACAACAGGTGGGGGACTTTTTAATTTACTTTCATCCTCTCATTATTTTCCAACATCTGAAGATATATGTAAGAAATGTGATTCTGAGAAGCTGATATTTGATGGTTATAGCATACTGACTATGAATATATTTCTCTTGCATGTTGCTACAAAACTATTTTCATGATATGGCAGGATTGAGGTAAAGAAAGACTGCTTAAGAGAATTCCATGATCATCAGTGGTGCATTTCAAATATTTTTATCACCAGTTCGGTGGGCATGGTTTAGTGGGTGCGCTTTGTGCACGCGCACACACTTTGCACATGCATGTGTGCCAGGAGTGGGATTCAAATTTTTTAACAACCGGTTCTGTGGGCGTGGCTTAGTTAGTGGGCGTGGCTTGGTGGTTATGTTATTGGCTGGGTGTGGCCAACTCAATATAACTCATATCAAGGAGCACATCTCCTCGCCTGGCCTCTCATGACTGGGGATGCTGGACATGGATTTAGAACATTATTAAGAACTAGTTATATTTATCATAATGAAAATAAAGAACTTTGTTCTGGTTACATCTGCTGGTTGATTGCTGATTTGGCATAATTCTAAAGGGCTTTACCAGGGTGAGTGGAGTCTTGTTGAAAATGAGAATGAATTACACAGAAGATTGACCAAGAAGCCAAAATTGCAAGAAAGTTGAAAAAGAATTCTTATGCTACTTACTGTATACTATTTTCCTATGCAAAGAAAATTTTATTAGTAATATCTTGATTGGTGTTGCATAATAGATTCAGAAGGGTTCTCATTAACTGTAGTTAATTCTACTTCTACCTTTAATTATGCATGCTCAATTTAACCCCCATGCTTGGTGACCAGTTCTCCAAGGTCTTTACATTCATCCAATTATGACACAGTTGCACAATATGATGTAACTATGATGTAACTAACTATGAAGAAGCATTGCTAATATTAGTTCTTATGACACATCAAGATTCATGTCCCAAGTCAGCCAAATTCACTGTGGCAGAATAAATGAAAAAAAAAATCTTCCATTTCCAGGCAGAATATTAGCTACACAAATAAAATGGAAAATAGCTAACATTCCAATTTTGATTTTAAAAAAGCTACTCGTCCCAAAAGTGGAAATAGGAAATGAGACAGTATCTAGAATGGGTCTCACAGATTTCCATTGAAAAGCATACCTGGCTAAGAAGTTTGAGCTAAGATTTATTATTATTATGACAAGTGGTTCATGAAATAATTCAAGTGGTAAATAAATATTTAATTTTAAATTAAATATTTTGGATTAGTTTTATAAGCCTTTACAAATGGGAGGATGATAAAAAGCAGACACAATGCAGCTTTCTGCAGCTACCTAATTTGCTTTAAGAGGTTTCATTCTCTATATAAAATATGTTGAGATATTGTTGAAAACGGTTTCCCTGATGTGACATACAGATTAAAATATAATAAAGTTATAGAAAATTTTAATATTCTGGCAATGGATAAAAAGTGCCTTTAGCAGCAAATTGAAGTATGTTATTTATTTTGAACTTAACAGCAAAAATGTGTGGGAACCCCTATCTCCCACCATTTTTCTCCATCCCGCTTGCTCTCATAGAACTTAGTGAGTTCATATTATATGAATTATAGAACTGATGAGGTAGGATCTGATCATCTAGCACCATGATGGCGAACCTCTGGCATGCGTGCCAGAGGTAGTACACAGAGCCCTCTCTTTGGGCACTCGAGCCATTGCCCCAACTCAGCTCTGGCGTGCATGTGCACCTCCCTCTGGCCAGCTGGTCTTTGGATCTCTGCCATGTATGCAGGGGGTAGGGGGCGGGGTGCACACAGGGGACAGTGCACGCATGGGTGGAGGTGACAGGGTGCATGTGTGGCACATGCACGTGGCATTTTGGGAGTGCGTGTGCACTTTGGACTCTTGGTGCCAAAAAGGTTAGCCATCACTGATCTAGCAGAACTTTTGTTCCCTCCCAAAGTTTTCAAGAATTTCAACATATGTGATTTTATATGACAGGAGAAGGAATCATTTAAATACATGGAAAGGATCGGTATAAATGAAATTCATTTTAATTTTAACTCAATTTAAATTAAATGTTTGCTTTGTTACAGCCACTTATAGGTCCTGCTCCCATTTTCAGTCTGGAATAGTCTGAAAATGATTGTATACATACAACCAAAAGTCTAATATAGTCTTCAATCACGCCAAGAAGTTGTGTATGTTTGCTTTAGTGCCTCCAAATCCAAATCAGCTGAAATATCAAAGTCATTATCAAAGTACTTAAAGGTAAAGTATGTTCCACAATCCAGTCCAGATGTGAACAAGGACTCATATCCTTGATGCCAGGTGTATGTTTCCTTCACAGATATGTGGCTGATTTACTAAAATAGAGACAAACTCTCCAGCTGCAATTTGTGCTTCTCTAGACAAGCAAATCCCCAAACTTAAAATTAGAGTTTATTTTTGCAGCTCCAATGAAAGCAAAACATTTTTTTATTATAAATGGAGAGAACCTCTCTGAAATAGGCCCAACTTCTAGCATAAATAAGTAACAGGCATAGAAGAAACTGGACCTACAAACTACCCAAGTCCTTCCCAATATTATGCACAAATCCTCTAGAAGCATTGCCTTTGATGATTTTGTGACAAGACCAGATTCAGAAAAGGAGCAGATATGTTCCTAAACATTCACTGACATGTTCTCTATTTATTCCAATTTCTGGCCATGCACAGGCCAGTCTCAAAATTTAATTAACAGCACTTTCCATCACTAACAATATGAAGGAAAGTCACAGGGAGACATGCTACAGCTCTGGGAATATCTTTTATTACCCTTTTATACCCTCACTCTGAAGATTATAATATTGTTATCTGTTTCAAGTATTGCCCTTCCCCAATTTTCTTTATTTGTTTTGTTCAAACTTCATCCTTTAATCTTCCAGGAAGGGGGAAAAAACAGGAAAAGCTTTAATGTGTCATTTCTACATATGCTCTCACTTTTAATATTTACTTACCTATTGAAATGATAGATATCTTTTATGTTTCCAAACAAAGCCGATCGCTCCTCTGTACCCAAAGACAGCTTGGATTGGTCAGTGATACAATCAAGGTAATCCTATGAAATAAATGAAAGGGGTGCCTTAATGTTGCCTGTGTTTTTCTTCCCCAGAAAATGAAACTACCTTTAACTGTGTAAAATGAGTCTCTGCCAGATCAATTTCACTCTATATTACTGTAATCCCTTTAGTGAGTCCATCCTGAACAGGCCTTCTATTATGGGAGATAACAATACTTTATCTGTTCACCAGTACGAAAGAAATGCTCTCAAAGACTGAACATACTGTGCTGCTCAGACTATACCCTGTATGTTTTTCAAGCTGCAAATGTATTCAGATTTCACCCCTAGTGACAGCTTAATCATCTCCATTAATTACCCAATAAAATCAATGACATCTTCCTATAGTAAGCCTCACTTCCTTAGTATTATTAACATACCTGGGTTTCACACAAAATTGAGCAGATTTCTAAGGGAAAATGTAATTATTTCAGAGCTACTGAAATAAATGTTTTTAACGTTTCAAAAATGCAACATAAACATCATCGTCAGCTTGTAAAGAACAGAATATTTAGCTGTCTATATAACTCATAATTTATAATGTGGTATACCAGAATATGTTCTCGGGAATTTGTTTGCATGAACAGATGCAAAATATATGAACATAGAACATACATTTGAGGAGAGATGAATAAGAACTATAAATGAATCAGGGAAACAGAACTGTATCTCAGTATATTTGTTTTTATAACCATTTTCACTCCTCTTTGATTAAAAGTAAAATTTCCTTAAAGTTAAGCTCATTTTCTGGGGATTTCATGAACTCATTCATTTTCTTGGTAGAAGTGATGGAAGTTATTTGCCATTACCTTTTTCATCAAGTCTAACCAACAGTTTTGGTATTACCATCTGATTTTTAATCAGTTCCAACTTGTTCAGTTTTCAAGACCAGATAACATCAGCCATGAACCGTAAAGCGCTACTAAGTTCCTGCGGCAAAACTACCTTACTCTTCAAACATCTTTAGAGTATTCAATAAAGCAATAAAGCATTTTGCAATGGGCTTCTCAGATTCTGGGAAAGAAAATGGCAGTTTGCAAAATATTCTAAGTCCAGAACATCATCACCGTTTTTCTTTATCAAGAAAATGGACAGCTACTTTCCTAGCATATCAAAAAGAGGCTAGGAGGGTCAAGAAATCCTTTCCTAATACAGTGAAAAATAATTGAATTCTAAAATAAACATATCCACTTCCCAAAATTTCTGTATCTTTTCAATAAATTTGATTAAAGAAGACGCAGTGAAAATCCTGCTTTTCTGATTGCGAGTATCTGATAAGGTAGCAATAAGCATTTACTTATACTGCTCCATAGTGCTTTACAACACCCTGTAAGCCATTTACAGATTCACCATATTGGCCCCAACAATCTGGGCAGCAGTGGGATCCTACCTGTTCCACTACCGGTTTGGTGATTGCGCAAGCGAACACGCACGCACACAGCTTTCCACACACCAGCTGAGGCCTGCAGCGCCAATCAGCTGAGAGGAGAAAGAAGAGAAAAGCGCAGAGGTGGGTGGGAGGGCAGATCCTGCACTTTTCTCTTCTTTCTCCTCTCAGCTGATTGTGGCTTTTTTTCCTCCTCAGCTGATCAGAGGCTTTTTAAAATACCAGTTCAGCGGAACTAATAGCAATTTTTGCTACCAGTTCGGCTGAACTGGTCTGAACCGGTAGCATACCACCACTGAATCTGGGTCCTCAATTTACTAACCTTGGAAGAGTGGAAGGCTAAGTCAAGCTTGAGTTGGTCAGAATTGAACTCCTGGCAGTGGGCAGAATTTGCCTGCAATACTGCATTCTAACCACTGCGCCACTGGCATTAGCATTAGTCTTGATGTACCCAACTTCAATATTTATACTTCTATTCTACTCTACAAAGCAATTTCACACAGCAAACTCCATGAACATGTTTATGCAATTTTCCTGCCAACAGTATGAAAATGGTTCGCTGCTGTCTTTCCAAATCTAGATTTTAACAGCCATATGTTGCCACCTGTTGAAATATCAAGACATTTTATACACAGAAGCAAGCTACAATAGTGCAACTTTCAACTCAATAACCTGGACATAAGGATTCTTATCAAATTATTGCTAGATAACTGTCTTTTTGCATAAATCAATTTCCTCTGCAAAATAACTGTTTGTCTATTTTCCTCATTAAATTATAATTTTATTTTCATTTAAGGAAAAAAGGTGAATTTAGGTAAATGCAATTATATATCTGCATACTGGAGGGTTGTAACAGTTAAGAGCTATGACATCTAGATGCTACAGTGTGCACTCTCTGCACCTTTACTTTTCATTCCAGTTCCATTATCTTATGACCTCATTCTTAAGATCCTTTTCTTAAATATGTTATTGTATTAAGTCACTGTAACAATATCCCCAGGGTTTCCTGAAACTTCCCACTGACTTTTTGTATTTATTCACAAGCTGCCTTGTAGCAAAGATTTAAGAAACTTCATGAAAGGGAAACTATTGCTACACATACCCAGAATCTAAGTCAGTGAGTGGAAAAATAAGCTAATACAATGGTAGATCTTTCCAAATTTAATACAAATTTAGTTCTACCAGCATGAAATAAGCTTGCTCTAAAAACCAAAATAGAGAACTAGAACTATTGTTAAGCATGATAAGACATTTAAAATGGTACTTTATAAAGTAATTCATAACTCTTTTTCTACATTATTCCCAATTTGAATGCAGTTTGTAATTATGCCTACAAGAAACTGAAACTAATCATTTTTACTAAATATCCAATTTTACCGTCAAGTTTTTTTTTTAATTGAATGTTGTCAGGTTCTGCTTTTTATTTTTGGGGCCTTTTATGTTTCTCATTCTATTCATTTAAGAATCTAACAACTGCTTCCGGAGAAAAAGATACAGAACTATGTGAAAGCAAAGACCATTTACTATAAAAAATGAAGTAAACATGGATTGCTCTATTCTTTACGTAAAACAAAGAAACAGAAACTGTATTGTGCTATATAGAAACTGGACTGCAGATAATAATCACTCAAGTATGACAATAAGAAATCCATCAAAATGTAAACTGGATTTTGGCATGGCTAACTTAATTTTTTTAATAGGATTTGGAAACAAAGGTGCTGAATTCATTTTACTTGAATTCTGTCTGTTTGCAAATCATGGTACAGAACTTGCCAATAAAATAAGGTCAACATAACACTAGTAGACCTTTCCTCAGATTACTATCAAAATGTACAATACAAGATTAAATATTGTTCAGTTTCTGGGAAAGTGGCCTATGTAAATGAGGACATTGCTGCTTCTCCTTCTAAAACATTGTTAACATATTTATTTCACATCCAGTCATTTATTTTGAATAGTATATAGCTATAACAGTAGCTCAGGTGCACTGAAATGCTAAATGTAAAGTTGAAAGTTTGGAAAGTTGTAGATGGATACTATATATCTATCAATTAAGCACCAAAATGATCATATTAACTCTGAATGCCCTCTTTAGTTATTAAAGGCACGAACAAGTGCTATAAGCAGTTGTATCACCAAATGTAGCTATTTTATCTTACCATTTGAAATGCACTTATTAAAAAGAAGTCCAATAGAATCTCTACTGGCATGGAATTCAACTTTCTTGCCAAAAACAGCATGTTTAAATTTTATGAGACAATGTAATGAGTATCATGGAGAATCAAAACTTTGTTCACACAGCTCACCCTAAGACTTCCTAACTAACCTTTACTGGGATTGTAGCCACAGAGATGAAATCAGCTCTATAAAATCCACTTCTGAAGATCATTATGTTCAAAATAATTCATGGGAACCAACCAACCCAATAAATAAATAACTAGAGTTTTCAAATTAGAGATCTGTATTGTGCCTTATCATTTAATAGCTCCACAACTCGTCCTAGAAGAAGAAATGCCATTAACAATGGAACATGATCTCTCAGTCTGTCCTGCATGGAAAATGATCAAAGCTACACAACCACGTGTTTGTTTTATAGCCTTAATCATTTTTTTCCTGTTTAAAAATTATTTGACCCAAACAGGCCAATGGAAAATACTAACAATATGATAACAAGCTGTGAACGTTTGAAATCCTGATTTTAAAAATGTGTGGAAAAACCCTGATAACACACCAGAAATAAATATTTAACCATTTATTGTTAAAGCAAACTCAGTATCTGCTGGGAAACAAAAGAAAAAGACCAACCATAGAATTAAAACTAATTTAATAAAGTTTATACTCTGAGTATTATATGTGTTCAAACAATTTAACAAAATAATTTGAAATGAAACCAAAAACTCACTCATTATTCATCCCTTTTGGATTTTTCTGAGTTTCTGCATATAAATATTCTACTGATTCAAAACAAGAATGCCTGAATTAATCAATAATAACAAAGTTTCAAGTGATAAGGTCCAGATGTGGTATTCAGCAGGTTCTGACCAGTTCTGGAGAACTGGTAGCGTAAATTTTGAGTAGTTCCGCCCCCCACTTCATGAAAAATGTAAGGGTTTTTCCCCTGATGACCATGCTAGACAGATCAACTCCACTTGGAGATGGAGTGCCAAACTATACACAGCTTTATAATTAAATCAGCACTCTCAACCAAAATCCTCTGGGGAGTTTTAAGTACAGATGTAATATGCTCATGGTGAATAACACTTGCCATCAAGTAGGTATATGCTTTTTGTAGCAAATTGTATCTTCTAAGTGGGCTTCAAAGTACATCTCTAGGTAGAATACAAGGCAAAAAGCTTAAGTTGTAGCAATGAGAATATGAAAACTAAACTTTGGTGTAACTGTTCACTCACACTCCTTTATATATCAGGATACACATAAATGTGATCTGACAAAGAGATATGTAAAAGATCAGAAAATCTAATGCGGCAGTTACTTTTTCCATAAAAACATATATTATAGCATATATCTTTCCCCCATCTCGGTTCTGGAATTTTGATGAGTTTTCTTCTTATCAGATTGTACATATTACCCTGCACAGCCCTGTCAAGGTATTATAAAAATATGCTTCTACCTCAGCCTATATGTCAATGTGGGAATTTTCTTGAGTCAAAGTCCTTGAGCCAAATGCTCCTCTAATGGTTTTTTACAGGGAGCCCTGCAGACACTTGTCTATTCCATCTTGAAGAAATATGGTGGGACAGGGTAAAATGTTTTCCTACTGGTTCAGTGTGAGTGTGTGCTTTGCATGCACACAGCATTTACAACTTACCTTCTGCTGCAAGCCCCGTGTGTAAAACAGCTCATGCGCAGCAATTGGTTGTGCCGCGTGAAGCAGCTGAGGTTGAAAAGCAGGAAATAAAGGTCAGTATAGAGCCGAGGTAGATGGGAGGGCCCAGCAGCTGATCGTCGGAATGAACTCTCACAGATGATTCTCGGAGCTACCGGTTCAGCCGAACCAGGCCGAATCGATGGAATACCACCACTGGTACAGGTAGTCCTTGATTACAACCTTTCATTAAGTGACCATTTGAAGTTACAACAACATTGAAAAAAGTGACTTCTGACCATTTTTCATTTATGATCATTGCAGCATCCCCATGGGCACGATCGAAATTCGGATGCTTGGCAAATGGGATGTATTTATGACGGTCGCATTGTCCCATCACCTTTTGCAACCTTCTGACAAGAAAAATCAAGGGGGACGCCAGATTTACTTAAAAACTGTGTTATCAACTTAACAACTGCAGTAATTCACTGAATAACTATGGCAAGAAAGCTCATGAAATGGGACAAAACTCACTTAACAACTGCCTGGTTTATAACAGAAATTTTGGGCTCACTTGTGGTCATAAGCTGAGGCGTTTCCCTAGGCATGTTAACCGAGTGGACAAAAAGAACTAGATTGCTAAGAGGATTTATGAGTTACTATACGAATATGTTCACCTGTATTTAACAATGTGCTATATCACAAATTTTAGCCATTTTTTCTGATATTTATATTTTATCAGAACAATGTATCAACATTTATATCACAATATTTTGGCTACTCTGCTAATGGAATAGAACAAAAGTTCAGCTCCTTTAAAAGAGATAAGATGGCAATCATAGTAGTTTCCCCGTCTCAGATCAGATCACAATTAAGTAACATTTTCCAGTTCCAGAGTTGCACAAAATTTCTGTCCTGGACAGCCAGCTTTTTATAAGCATAGTCACAACTTTTACCAAAACAGTATTTTTGAAGAGTAGCAAGATGTGAGAAGGAGAAAATTCTTCCCTATCTTCTGCCATAAACACAAGATTTACTGTGAGATTGGAGGATGGGAGATGGGAAATAGTAAAGGGAAAACAAAGGAGCATGATTCTCCATGAACATCATGAACTACGGAGACTCGTATTTTCAAGCAAGTCTCTGAGATACTCCCTAATTTACATTCTACAATAAAATTATATGCTGAAAACCTGTAAATTATCTACCTGCCATTCATGTTTTTTGTAACAGACTTGCAAGTTTTTCCTCATAGTCCTTTAAAAACTATTTTAAATCACTGACAATCAACTAAGATTCATGTAAAGGTCTTTTTACAAGGTAATTCTTATAACTAGACATTAGTAGGTATACTTACCTTTTTCTCACTTCTTCCATCTTTTGGATTGAGCATTGACTTTAACGGTATTTGTCAAAAAAACAAATAATACCAATTAGAGCTCTGGGCATTTCTTGTCAATAAAAGAATAAATTGAATAGTATGAGAGAACTGGTGGGATACAGATTCCTTCCTCTTTAACTGTAGGCCTGAAACAGCCTCCATGCTTAGCCTCCTTCAAGATCGCTTGCAGGCTAAAAAGGTGCAATAAGATAAACATGAAACAAGGCTGATCTCCAGAACTGTTCTTGAGGTGATTTGGGGATGGATTCAACTTAATATGGCGAGGCTTTATTTCAACAAAACTGAGATGCTGTGAGTAAAGAAAGTGATTTTTTCGAGGTAGTGTGGCATGTGCAAACCGTTGTAGATGGACAGCACTACCTCTTAAATATCACCTTTACTCTCAGGGTAAGAATGCACAACACTATAAAAAAAAATAGGGCCGGTCTCAATTGCATGTCACAAATCACTAATGATCTTTATATCAATCTACTTTTGAAGACAACTTGGAGACTTCTGCTGACCTTTTCTTTTCAGATGAACATGTAGCTGTCACTCAAAAGCCCAGGGGTCAATTACTTCTATTCTGAGATTTTTATCAGCACTTATTTATTTCAGTTCAATAGCATTTCTCTTTTTAATGCTCATTCTCCCAGCTTAGGGATATGATTTTATAGTAACTGTTGTAAATAATTGGATGCCATTAGCAAACCTGATATCTCATCACCCTATTTGCAAATAATTTATAAACACAAGGAAATGCATCCCTATCTTGGAGTAAAATCATTATCTTATTTCAAGAATTGTTTGCCTATTTCTATCTATCTCTTCCTGTTATTTAAGCAGGTATCAATCTTAATTACAAATTACTTTATTAGTTCAAAAGACTAGTCAGAAACTTGGTTCAATACTTTGGAATAACCAGGTAAATTATGTTAACTGGTTGTGGAAGTCTCTGTTAGTTCTTATTACTTCTTCAGAAAAAATTTGGGGCTACACATTACTATATAACAGATGTTAAATCAACTTCCTCCAACTTAACTCTGAAACAAAATTTAGAAGCAAAAATCCCAACAGCGAACAAGCTTACTGGGAATTCTCAGTACTGAACATCTAATATTTCAGGAATTCAGATTGAGAACAATTGATAAAACAACAGCCTGGGATTTTCCAGTATTCCCTTTTAATAATTTTACTAAAAAACTGGCTTTACCTTAATCAATTTCCAGTTTCCTAATGTGTTAGCCAAATATTTTCAACTATGTTTGTTTTCTGTTTCTTGTTTCTGGGCTCTAATTCCTTTAGCTTAGTATTTATTGATTTCTGCGGTCTAGCACGATCAGTTGTATGCCTCTAAGCATGTTATATTACATATTTTTGCTAAAAGAATTTTATGCATTTTAAGATGGCTATTATCTGGACTTGCACGGTTGTTAGCTTCAAAAACACAAACTTTTGTTGTCAGTATATGCTTCTGCTATCCAAACTGTTTTTCTGAAAATACAGGGGTCTGAGTAGCTGAAGCAAATAATATGCATATACATGAATATACATGCCTAATATCCTATATGTTCAGCGTTTTATTTTTAATCTTTTGATTTTATAGATGTTTTAATCTAGAACTTTATGGAGACTTATGTAAACTACACACATTATTTAGTCCTAAATTCAAACTATAAATAGTTCAAATGAATGACCAACAATTAGAGCAAAAATACTTCGTGCTTTCATCCATGTCTACCATTGTTATTATCAACAAGGATTTGTTCTTAACTGGTTTTGAAATAAAATTTTTGACCTGTTTAACATCTTGGTAAGGCTTTATTGTGAAAGCTGTTAGTAATGCATTTTATTGTTTTAGTTAGTAATTGGACAGAAGTTAAATAAAGCAGTTCCTATTTCTATCAATCTGTATTCATTTCTTTCTCATGAATATTTCTTACTATTTTATCAATAAATATCTTGGAATTTCAGCTGCCTTTGGAAATAGAGATACTTTTTCATATATTGTATTTTTCATTATAATGGCTTGCAGCTTTACAAATCATTATTTAAGCATGTAACTGTTTACATTTATTTATTATTTAAGCATGTAATTATTTAAGCGTGCAAAAGTGCACCATCGTGCCTCCCATCCCTGTCCTATTGTCCCCATTTATTCATATCTATTTCCTGTATTCTTACTCATGTTTATATTTATACCTATTATCTTGTATGCGATTGACAAATCAAATAAATAAATAAATAAATAAATCTGTCTTATGAAGGGGAACGCAGCCAAAAGCATGTCCGCAAAAAGGCATGGTTCATTTATGAAAGTCCATTAGTAGATATGCAGCTAACACCTTGGAAAAAAGGCACAGAGCCACATGTTTTATATATATATCTTTCTAAAACCGTCTGCTAACCATTTGGCTTCAGTAACAAAGAAAGAAGTGGAAAATCTGTATATTGAACTTGAAGCATTATATCTTCCCCAGTTGTTCCACTTCCTACTTAAGCACAAAAACTGGACTACAGAACACTACAAATAAAGAGAAGGGAATTTTCTGGAGGTACTTATAAACATTCTCATACCTGTAATATTCCCCTCAGCAAAAACAAAAAACTGAAAACTAGCAGATGACTGATAATACAGGTCAGAATATGTGAGACTCAGCCTAATAAAATCAATTAGTGAAAGAGAGGAGTTAACAGGACAAAAAAAGTGGATTGGGGTGAGGGGAATATAAATAGATTAATGATAAGTAAAACAGAATTTGAAGCCTGTGATATTCAATTATCAGATGAAACCATTATCTATCTACCAATCTTTATTGTATTACTAACTCAATACCTGTGCTTTGCTACGAAACTATGTGGTCAGACTTAGTTTCTGGGAAGGAAAATAAGGGGGAAAAATTCTCCCTATACCTACCAGCATCCATTGGTATTCATCTGATTAGAGTCCTGTCACTGTGTGAGTCTGTTTGGAAACTGAAACAGTATTTGCTTTTTGAACAAGGAGACAGCAAGGAGCCTGGGCATGGCTTAGCTCAACTGTTCTGTACTAAAGCTGCTTGGTGCTGTGAAAGTAAAACTGAAATTCCACTCCTCTGTTTGTGTTTTGCATTTGGAACATATTTCAAGTGGGGAAGGGAGTAGAACTCCTTAGCATCAGAGTGTATTAATAATAATATATGAAATACTAATGCTCTGATGGTCATTTTGAAAAATCCTTTCTTAGTGAGCACCTAGAAGCCAAGAGGAACATACGTGCAAATTTCAAGTTTGTAAGGCTTTAAGGTTCTGGAGATTTTGTGATGATGTGTGAGTAGAATTTCACTTTTAAATATATATAGATTTACCAGAGAGCCAGCATGGTGTATTGTATAAGGCATCACATTAGAAACCAAGAGACTGTGAGTTCTAATTCTGCGTTAGACACAAAGTCACCTGGGTATCTTGGGCCAGCCATTCTATTTCAGCCCTAGGAAGGAGATAATGGGAAACTACTTCTGAAAAACCTTCCCATGAAAACTGCAGGGACATGTCCAGGCAGTCTCTGAGAATTGGGCACGATTGAACATAGGAAAAAAAATATGATTTACCTCTATTAGATGTTTTATTTTCTACAATCAATATTAATGCATACATTTATGTATACATAAATCAATGCTTTAAACAGCTGTATTCCAATTCAGGTGAATTCTAAATACTAGCTTTTAATTTCATGTTTAAATACACTTTAAAATGTTTTCTAGACCTCAATAGGACATAGAGTTTACTTTAGAAATATATGGGGAATTTGGGACTCAATGGCACTGACGTACCCTGTAACTCTGATTAAAACAGGGAAAACTTAGAAATATCATATAAGAGATTTTGACACTTTAGAATTAATTGAAATTCATTAGAAGTATGACATGAAAATAATTGATTCATAAATAATATATAAAGTATTTGTGAAATTCACTGCAGTTTCTTGTATCCAAGCAATTAAAGGCACAGAAAGTTAATTTTTGGATTTGTGTCCAAAGTCCAGTGCGGGTGAGAAGGGAAACGAGCTAAATTTTGCATCCCTTAGGACACAGCCTTCTATTTACTCAACCTGTTGTAATTCTCCCTTCGTATTATTCTTTTTCTCTTTGAATACAAAACCATGGAGAAACGAAGTAACCAATATGGACCTCTATTTGTGGCCTGGTTGGTGATGAGCTTGATGAAATTTGTAGAGTTCATCTTTCTCCAACTCAATTCACTCATAAATCTTCACTTTTTCTCAGTTTTGGTTATGACTTATTAGAGGCATTTCTCACAACTAGGTCTTCAGTACTAATTATTTAATTTCCATAGTTCCGTATATCCATATATTAATGGTTCCACCTCTTTCAATATGTTTTCCAAATTTTCAAAAGGAAAGGGTTTTTTTAAGAAGAAAAGCTAAGATACTGATATGTTTTGTGCAACAAATTTAGATCTGGTATTTGTCTTGTAGTTTGCTTTGTGTTTGCACGCATGAATGAGCATCAGTGATGTGCAGGATCCAAAGTAGGAACTGTCCTAAAGGGAAGCATCTAACCCTTTCTCTTTGCTAAAATTTTAATTGGAAACTCTTCCTCCCTGTTGTTCACAAGGAAGAAAAGTTACCATTGGCAACAACAGAGCATCTTTTCTATTGTAAACAGCACTTTCTCGGGTAAACAGTGGTTTTAATTAGGACCATGACAGGGCATGTTGCTACTCTAATAGACTCTATCCCTTCGCTGTATTATATCAGCTATTTATCTTAAATTATGTTTTAAAACAAATGAAACAACTTAAAAGCATAACTATTGACAAAAAGCAAAGGAACAATCAGAGTGTGTTTTACATCCAGTAAACAAAAATAATTACAATTATAATGGCCGTTTATTTATATCAACAACTTAAAACACCTTTTTTAATTTCCAGAAAGCAAAGAAGTATTTCTCCCCCAAAGACTTCTGTTGAAAATTAAACTTTCCATCATAAAAATAGAACTTTCTTAATGAATGTAGCTTTGGCTGTATTAATAATTGTGCTATGATGTCCTTTCTCATCACCCAAGCATTTCTGATCTCCTATTTTCATTTAAATTAATGAGCAACTCTAGTCATAATAAGAATATTCACCTACTTGAAACTAGGAAGGGTATTTGGTCTTTAGGAATAAATAATAGTTATTTATTAATATATTTGTGATTAGGTTACCCAGCCTGGTAACAAAACATTTTCAAGAAAAACAGAAAAAAAAACCCAACCTATGAGCTATAATTACAATTATTATTTATTAAATTTGATTTTATACTAATTAATGACAAAATAAATAACAGATAATGTAAAGCCAATTAAATAAACAATTAAAATATAAATACTTAAAACCAGTAGCCAAAGTAAAATTAATAGATACTTACATCACAGAACAGTAATCACTATCTACCATAATATTGAAATACAAGATCTCTAAAATAAAAAAGTGACTATTTCAGGATCTATTTGTAGAACCTGTACCTACTTAAAAGATTTTTAACCAGCTACAGTTAGAAAATCATACTATTTAGAAAGTGTTTTTATGCCATCTTACTACTTTTTAAATGTACATTAAAACAGCTTTTCTAAAAATCTATTGCTACTGAATTGGCATGAATTTCAGAGATTTTCATGGGTGCAGGAATTTGCACAAAATTGTAAGGTTTTCCTATAAATAAATTCTAACATTATGATAAATTCAATTTTTTCCTCTCTTTGACCAAGATTACATCTAGTTATGCTTTCAAATGAATGTTGACATGGTTGTTGAAATTTATATTAATTTATTAGTAAGCAGTTATTTTTTAACTGAGAATAAAGGTATTTAAACATTATGTCAGCAGTATTAAACATTTAAAATGCCTCCCGTATTTATACAAAAATATGTCAGTAGCTCTGCTTGCTTTATCTCTTTATTTCAGTTTTGTTTAAGGGCATTTAAACTTTTTTCCTGTATGGATCTTACTGTACACCAGCAGTTAAGATACCTAATACAGATATGCAAGAAAAGACTTGTTTCTACAGATTAATTCTTTTTAAACATGCCTTTGTATATCAAATCCCGATAATCTGATTTGCCTCGCTGTCTGCTTCTTGTGCATCATCAGACTAGTATTTTCTTTTCCAGATTAGTGATGTACTTAAAAAGAAAATGGCCCAAAGCCATACATTATGATATTTCCAGATTATGTGTAAAATGTATGTCCACATTGAACATGTTAAAAAAACCCACAAAAAACAAAGCAATAAATATATAATCCTCACCTGTAAGAATATTGTTTAGAAGTTATGAACTAATTGAATCAGTGATATAGTCTAAAATCTTGAAACATATGAACTCTCAAATTTAACATTTTATCATCCAGGAACTAGAAATAAATACTATTTATTTTTGTCTAAACAGAAGTAAGTTACCACCAATCCCTGACTTTTACTTCAATTCAACCTTTATGTTTTCAGTTTCTAAAGATTTAAGGTCTTGGTTATAGTAGAAAATCAAGAAGCTTCTTTTATCAGCCCAATTTAATGGGAAAGCTCTTAGACTAGCCTACGTGCAAAAAGTAAGTTAGTAAAGTCTATTTCCCAAAAAGTACCTTTATATGGTTCATGTACATCTTGCATAATTAACAAGGATAACTTCAAAAAGGGAAGGGAAGAGAAATGATTTCAGGGATCATAGTGTTTTATATTGTAGCTTGTAGGCATTGAAAGCTCAATATTATATTCTCTCCCTGGTTCTAATAAAAGTTTTCTTCTCATAAAAAGTATAATACAGTGGGCAACTTGAGATTGCAGCTACAAAGAAAATAACTTTATCATCCTTAGACTCAGTAGTGCTAACTGACTATGCCTTGTGTAGATGGTGATTAACTTTAAAAGTAACAATTATCATTGCTATGTGTACAATTAATAAAATACAGATTTTTGTGGGATCAATAAAATAAACAAAACCTGAATAATCTCAATAAAACCTGAAAAAGAACTATTTAACAAAAAATATTTTAAGATATTAATTAGTAATGCATATTGTCTGTCTTGAAAGACAACTCTGCAAATAAGAACCATGCTGTTTCAATATAATCCAAAGAGCATGTATCCATTGCAAAGCTGCTTGTGCTTCCCACAGCCAGAATTTATTGCAAACCTTGATCCTAATATTTTTTTCTATATTAAATTTCAGTTTATACATTCTACATTGTGGCTGAACTTAAACAAGGGGAAAACATACTTACTTTCACAATACTTCTTAAATCCTGCACGTACGTTCTTTCGGTCTCTAGAATTTCTTGGACCACTCTGTCGACATACAGGAGTTTTGGACTTGTAGACTCAACAATCAGTGACATGACACAGTTTTTGTTATTTTCCTTTGTTTCAGGTTTTCGTGGCATATTTGGCTTTCTTCCAAGATTTCCATCAGAGAGCTGTTCCTTGATGGGGTTATTTTTTCTTAGATCTTTGCTGGGAAACTGTTGGGTTGGGTGCAGCTCCAATTTTATGGCCCCCACTTCCTTGTCCTGATTGAACAAACCCAGATGACTGTTAGAAACCAAGGTTGTTCTGCTACCACAGGAACAGTGGCTATCCCTGGAGGATGCTGAGGAAGACGTTGAGCTGAAGCTAACTGGTCGGTCACTGTCTGACAATTCCATTGCTTTGATTCCGCAGTAGAGGAAGTGTTGATTTTCTCTCTGCAGGTTCTTTCCTATCTTCTTGGGAGCTGTGCCTACCATTGCTGGAGGCAACCCATTAAGACTGAAGCCATCTTTATCAAAGAGAAAAATAAATATTAATTTTGCATGTATATTGGATTTCATTAAAAACCATTTTACTTATGCACAGAAAAAGAATCATATGGAAGGCTATCTTCAGACACTTCAGTGAAAACAAGCAGACCAGGAGGAATCTGTTGCATATAAACAACAATCCAAGGAATCATCTATCAGTAGGGACTTCTACCTTTATTTTTAAACTTCAATTGAACAGCCATTTTTTTTAAAAAAAAATCAGCATTCGTATTTCCATATTTATTGTATAACATTTTTTAAAAGTAGATGATCAAAATGATTACTGGGCCCACCTAAACAAAATTGCAAAAAACAAACAAAACAGAATGAAAGAAAGAAAGAAAACTTGAATGGATTCTAAATTAAGTTGATGCAAAAAAAAAAAAACCTTAGTGTAGCTTTGCTTGCTTGAACATAAATAAAACTATTAATCTCTGATCCATAGAAACTTATAAAAGAAATTCAGAAATATCCATTCCGACAATATAGAAATTCTTACCAAACTGTAAACAATATGACTAGGAAGAAAAACCACTGTCACAAATAAATATATAGTGGGTTAAGGGGAGAGATTACAACTCCTAACAACAAATAAAGAATATATAGATGCAACAGTAAATCTGTGAGCAATTTCTGTTGTGACTTTATCTCCTGCCATTCTGAGAAGTAGTCTGTTCAGCCCATGTATATAAACAACAAATCAACAGCATCCATAAATATCCAAAGCCAATCTACTGTAGAAATCATCTGGAAATTGTTTTGAGCTGCATTTAGTGTAAATAGTTTCACTACTATGTATCTGTATTTTGCCATAATTATTTCCCTGTAACCCTTATGTTATGAACAACTGTACCTCCCAGCTCTCATTGTAGAAGAGTGATACTTTGTATAAGCTGTTTTGTTGAAAAATCCTATAAGCATATTGATAATCAAAAATTGATTCCTCTTCTCATTTTTTTTATTAGATTTATTATGATGCCTACTCCAAAAGTCTCTTAATTGCATTATCCAACCTGTGTATATGAATTCATACTCTACTGGGCATATTGCTATGTTAGTTCCAGGAAACCCTAGTAAGTCATTAATAAAGTAAACAAAATGTCTGGTTTGGCTGGAATTCCTAGGTTTTTTTAAAAAGTTTTTTTTCCTGTTACTCATGTTTATTTATTAAACTTGCCCTATCCATATATCTTGGAAATCTTTTTAACAAAAACTATATGAATAGAAGTATTCATAATGGTCTTCTAAACGCTTTGTGTATCCCTCATTTTGGAATACACTATTGTTGAAAAGCAGCATAATATTTGAAACATTAACCCCTAGATATTGATATATTATTGTTCAATAACACCGTGGAAAGATCTGCATGTTTTTTATATCCTGATTGCAGTTATTCTAGAAGATATTTTGTAACAGATGCATATATATTTTGATTAAAGGAAGTGATCCATACTGAACATCTCCCAAGTTTTGAGAAAATGTAAATTTGAAGATCAGAATATTAGTGGGTTGATAACCTCTGTAAATTTACTGATAAGTCTGTCTGTACCAAGTCCTACACTTTCTCCTTTTATTACTATGACTCAAGTTGAACCATCAGTTTTATTTTCATTTTCTTGGTTAATCTGATATAGGGCACATTGTTCTTGTTAAATAGACTACTTTCTCCTGGCATATCATGTAATAGACATAACTTCTATAGTGGGTTCTCAAATCTAAATTAGAAATGTTGGGTTGCTCAAATCTAAATTAGAAATATTTAATTATTTTTAATGTCAATTTAAGAAATTATTTCAATTTAGGAAAATGTAGTCTACAAGTATTTAAACTAGTTCCTAAAGATTTTAAGGATAAGCCACTCCAATTATCCTGACATAAGAATTGCATCGATACAGTCATCAAGAGTTGGTTTAAATAAAAGGACATTGTTATGGTTTATCTATGTAATATGAAGTTAATTATAGTTGTTGACACTATAATTACTAAAAACTGAAGATTTTATTATAAGTAATGAAGTATGCAGTTCTTCAGCAAAATAACAGAAAAATTATTTCCTTTGATTTCTGATCAAGAACTATTTTAAATCACAAAGTAAAGAATAATAACTACTCTTCAAAAGTAGACTGGTTGGAAATCTGGGTAAATGAGATAAATGAAAACCTTTCCTCTAATTATCAGAAGACATAATAGCTACAACATAAAGTACAATAGGGGATATTTGATAAGCTGCTTTAGGTATCTCAGCTGAAGTACAGAGTTCCTATTTCATTCAATCATCCTATAGCCTTTCTTTCTGTTCACTGCTATGTCGCCTCAATTACAGACAGCCCAAAAGCACCACTAAACTGTATTTGCTTTGTCAGTGCTACACAAAAAGCATCTGAGAATTCCTACAGTTTAACAAAAGAAAAACAGTATTTATTCTAATTTTATGACCTTTTATTCTCCCAAAATGCAATAAAAAATAGCTATAATAAATTTTAATGTCACAAGCCTTCAAAAACAGAAGCTTGGCATGTAGCAAGAAAAAACCAGCTCAAGTGATGTCACCTGAAGATAATAGTTTTGTCTCTAAATCAACGATTAGGATTGTGCAAATGCTATTGAATGCTTAGGATTGTGATCCATATTCCTATTTTAATGCATTTTTCCAGAAACTCAGTGAACACAAGTTATTATCAAATGTACACACAAATATAAATGTACACACATAATATATACAATCCAGACATAGAAAGAGAGAGACCAATGGAGTAGATCAGGGGATACCAGTAAATGCAATCCCATTCTTATTTCTCTTCAAACCCTGCCTGCAAAAACAATACATATGTTTTGGACTAGATTCAGGATTTACTTATTAAAACAAAACCCTTGAAAAGTGTGCCTGTTGACAGAATTGCTGTTGCATGCTAGCTATAAAGTTTAGAGTAATATTATATAGTAAAATAGTTCAGCATATTTTCTATTTAGACTTGTCTGGTCTACACCAATTGGCAGCATACCAAGGTACATTTTTCTCATCATGTTATTATTTTTTAAACAGGCAAGGACTTTTTTTTTTTACTTACATCAAAAATACAAACAACTCAAATGGATAGGTACACTGCCTAGCTACAAATAAGCCTTTTAAGCTTATTTGCTAGAAGAAAAAAAGAAAAGAAAAAGAAAAAAAACTAGAGAAGTAACATCCTGCATTACATTACCCTTGAGATTCCTTCCCTTCTCTGTGACCCTATGACAGGAAAGAGCAATCTGGAGCCCAGGACCACACCAGCATGTAAAACGTTCCTTTTTTGGGGTAGCCTTTCAATTGCCCACTAACCACTACTTTTCAAACCCAAGAACTAAATATCCATCTTCAAAATTAAAGTATTAATTTTAAGCACACAAAAATTATAAATTAAGCCATAAAAATCATCTTGACATACAGTACTCTTTAACTCCCTTTCAGGAAAAAAAATTCTTTATCCATTTGTGACATTGTCCCATCTGTCTTCATGCCGTTCTTCCAAAATATTTACTATAAACTAAAGACACTCAAAGACTCCTATGATGTTTAACATACAAAGTGGCAACATAATAGTTCTTTTCAATCCATAACAATTAAGTAGATCATTTATTTCTACAGTTTTCCTATTCTTCATATTATTTGCTATCAAATAAATTTAAATAAAACTATGGTGGGTAGATTTGAGTGAAATCTCCACTGATGACATACTTGTGCTGGGCATTTTATTTAACTCCAGCCTTAAATTTGATTCAGAGGACGGAAAGCCCAATTCTATACATCTTCTTAGTATTTTCAATTGACAAAGATATGTTAAATTGGTTTGGTTTGGCTAAGTGCTGGAAAGAGAACTAATTGCACTTATCAACACTCTGCTAGGAAATGAGGTTTAGTAACGTGATCCTTTCTCACTCATAACTTTCCACAAATGTAGTAATGTTCTCCACCCTGTCTGATTTCCTCCCTGTGAGGTTACATACTGCTTGCTGATATTCTAAACAAAGATTAAACATGCACGCGCACACACGCACACATACACACACACACAAGCTGTAGAGATAGTTTCTCTGTAAAATTGAGAAGTATGTTACCTCCACACCCACAGATAACTAAAATTAAAAATATGCATTTTAAAAACACATATGAACCCAGCTTTCCAATGCAAATGATACGAAGTTCTAAAAAGAACTATACCACAATTTATGCTTTTTGATCATGACTTCAGTAATGCTAACCCTTTAACTGTTATAACATTCACAAAAACATCCCTTATCTCTAGCAGCTTCAAAAGTTAAAATACTATAATGTGTTTCAAAGACCTATTCATATTGAATGGTTAATACTCTTAAATGAACGAAAGTACCTAATTTGGACATTTGTAACTCAGAGGAATACAATATTTTCATGCTTTAATGTATACTATCTATTAGTTTAACATTATATAATTCACTGCCTGCATTTTTATTCCTTATTTTTGATGGAATCAATTGTGTGTTCCACAGGTTGAATTTCATGAAAACAGAAGAGGCTGTGTAACTATAGGGTATATGCAATTTGTTTGAAAATGTCCTAATCAAATTTTATTTGAATAGGACAATATGGTCTAGAATTGGATCAACACATGCATACATAAACATATCAAGCTGTTGAGTCAAGAAAACACCTCACCCACCCACCCATAAATCCCTGAATGATAAGGCACACTCTTAAATACTGAAGATTTTGAATAGTACCATGGATAGACATCCCTGCCATTTCAGTTAATCTGGGCAACAACAACAAAGCCAAAAAAAACCCCAAAATTATTCAAATAACACAAATAAAATTTGCATCCTTTACAGTCCACAAAAACACTCTCTACAGCTTAGCACACACAGAGCTAAAAATACAAGAGTGCTCAAATAAGGGTCTCCCCCCCCCCCAATTCCCTAGTATTGTGCAACCTTTCAACTCCCTCCCAGTTCTCCCAAAACTGAGCAAGAATTCAAGATTTTTAGCAAATCCAGTTGTCTTACAGATTCTTACCATCTTAAAAGTTTTCTGTCATATCATGAAACATTCTGGAGTCCCAAGCACTTTTATGAGGGAGAATTTTCGGCAACGCTTATCTCATCATTATGGAATGCCTCCAACTTTTTAAACAATGACTGAACTTCTCTCCCCTCTCCTCCTCCTCCCACCCAAAATGAGGTATAAGCTACCTGTGCAACCAAAGATGAAGGCATCCTTCAGTTCCTGCAGCTGCAAAATTACCACCCAAGAGCCCTCAGGTAAAATGAGTCTTATTAGTCTATATGGCTGCTTTGATAGAAATATTGCACGAGTCAGCCTTTAACTACTAAGCCCCTCACACACACAAAAGGTTTTCCCTGGAACCTGATTCACAACTTTCTCATTGCCTGCACTAAATGCAGTTCTGAGCATTGCTAAGAGCTTTAAATGAAATATGACATCATTCAATTCAAGAACAGGACAATAGACACTACTGTGAGTAACTAAAATGCACACTTCGCTGAGCAATCCCCTTTATTCTTTCAAGCAGAGAGCTGAGAAGGAAAAACATTTTAACAGAGCAATTCTTACAGCATTTTGCTGTTTATCTTCAAACCACTGCTCACTTCTAGTAACATTAAAAACACACAAAGTAAATATGAGCTGGAGATAGGTAATCAGTATCTATTTTTTATCTATTGGTACAAAAGAATAAAAAACAGACACTCTGTTTTGCTTTCAGTGGTAAATTTGGCATATTATAAATGCAACTTTTACATAGCAAATTATGTAATATGGACATTTTAATTTAGTTTACAGCATATATAAAGAAAATGTTGTGATCTCTCCCTCTCCCTCCCTCCCTCTCTTTTTTGCCTTGGTATTTTCCAGTAGTGTTTGCCAAAATTGGAAGACTGAGAATGCTATAAAGCAATGTTGTCCTCTTCATTTTCTCCTTCAGCATTTGCCTAAAAACATCGTTTCTGGACAGATGTCTTTTCTGGCTCTCATACATAGAGAGGTAAGAGATATGGGGAAGCCACAAGGCAACATGAAATGTTTCATATAGGCAAATTGTACTACCTCTTTCATTCATCAAAGCTCTTCATCAGAGTGATTCTAAGCTGTTTTGTAAAAGCCTATTAAAAACTTGATATTGATGTATTGACAGCATCAACATCCAATTACAGATGCTTTTCTCTCTCCATTCACGACTCCAAAATTAATTAGCATTTAACATCTGCCAAATGCCTACACTCTCTGCTGAACTCAACACTACTCTCTCCTACTTTGATTTAATGGTTGAAGCAGAATAGAATATGCCCTTTTATTACCACATTTTAATGAGAAGCTGTAAGTCCATTTCAAGCATAAAGAGCTTAAAAATTTAAAAAGGCCCTAAGACAGCACTCCAAAGTGGTTTTTCCACATAAAATAATTCCACAAGAGTAGATAATTCCTGCAGAAACAGTCTTCTGTGATTTGTAGGAGACAGTCCTAAATAATATAGTCAGTTGTTTTCCCAATATTGTACAGTCCTGAGGAAATTTTTTCAATTTTCAATAAACTGTTCTGAAGGTCACTAAGGTGTGGCAAGAAACATAGACTTACTTTATCTGATTCTGCTGCCAAGAACAAATTGGAAAATCTCCCAATTAGAAATAAAAATCTTTAAACAATTTGTTTCTCATTAACTCTTCTATTTATAGCCGATACTCTCTTTTCTGTGGCAATAAAGGCAAAGGAATATCAATATAAATTTGACTCAGCAATCCTTAGTTGTATGGTCCACCTGTTTATTTGTTGATTGAGGACTTATAACTTATAATTTTGCCCCAAGAGTTCAATGTTTCCCAAACATAACAAATCATAAAAACCCAAACTTCATTTTAAATAGTCATCATCCTAGAGAAATTAGTAGATAATATCATTGCTATCTGAGATCTTAGATTCCTAATCCATTTCAACGCCAAATCCTTGTCTTTAACTCAGCTAACAGAACAGAAATCTGTCTGAAAACCAACATTCTTACAAACCTCAAAAGTAGGACATAAAATCTGCTTTTTAACCCTAACCCTAAGCCTTTGCTTGTATCATCAACATAAACTAAACAGTATTTGCTTCAACAACCACACATATGAGCAAAGACCGTATACTATACTTAGAAGTTAAAGACCAAATATTTTACTCCTCATTCTCCCACCAAAAGTTTCATAATCATTTCTGAATGTATTAATATACATTCAAGAAACAAAGCCATTTTAAAACTAAATTATAAATTGAAATTATTAATATTTAATTGAGAACACAGGAATCTTAGATCACCTAACATACACTAACATATATTTCAACGATTTTCTTCACAAATTTTCATAATCTGGTCTGTGGTTTCTCCTGGATTCATGCTATTTATTTAAGGTAATTCTATCACTGTTGTCATAATCCTGTTTCACATTTCTAGAGCCTATACTTTGGTATTGCCTTATTACTAAAGTTTATTACACTGGATTTTTTTAATAGCATTATAGTTTGGGATTATTTTTAGAGGAAGCAATCTAAAATATAAATAAATAATGGATAGTATCCAAAATCTTTATTGAGGCCTATTTTCTAAAATCATACAACATGACTGTGTCACCAAAAGGTATCTGTCATGACATTTTATCCTTATTTTGCAGAGTAAAATCGTTGAAATAGTTTCAGATAATTAATAGAACAGAGAGACATGGAGCAGAGAAATGTGGACATTTGAAAGATTATCTTATAAAAGGATAATTTATGACATAAGTTTTTGTTTTTGTTTTTAAGTGGCATATCAGGTTTGCTTGTTTTCATATTTGTTGGAGATATTAGTTTGCAATATAAATAAATTTATAGTCTGAGTGCTTTGATGAAAAATCAGCTTCCTAAAATAAACCAATTGTAAATGACTGAAGGAACATTGTGGTCTAAATTTCATGACTTGCAAGTATTACATTTCTTTCTTCAGTTTATTTAATAACACATAAATGTACTATAGTCAACAAGATCTTCTGAAGGACATTGGAACATCTTCTTCCTCAAAATACAGGGTGATGTATTAATAATCCTCTGCAATGCAGTACATGATGACTGAATCTGTGCATCATGCTCCTACAGTATGCAGATACTCCTACATAAAACACTTTTCATCCTTATCTGCTGTTGATACATGAGAACACAGGTATATCAAAACACCTTGATAGAACTTTTCAGCAAATGCCTCCATCTTCAGTAATTATTCTATTAGTTGCACAGTATACTTTTATTTGTTGTTAATTATTATGTTCCTTCACAGCTGTAAAATCTCTCTCTCTCTCTCTCTCTCTCTCTCAGACACACACACATACACACACATAGAGTGTGAGAAAGAGAGAGTGTGCGAGAGACAGACTGAAAGACTGCATCCTTGTCTAACGAGGGGCAGCCTTACTATGTCTCTGTATCTCTTTTTAATCATAGATTTCTCCTTTGCAACATACAACAAAAATAGGTAGCCACTCTCTAGACTTATAAAACAGTTTTCTATCCCTTACCTATAGTAAGCATTCAATTGTCTCAATGTTACTTCAGGGATTTTTTTTTATGCTTAGCCGATTCTTCTACTGATCGACTTTTTTTAGTTTAAACTTCAAGATTTGTATTGGGAAATAGCTGGCCTCTTTGACAAATAATAGCACCTAGGCCAGCGGTAGGGAACCTTGGCTCTTTTATCACTGATGGACTTCAACTCCCAGAATTCCTGAGTGAGCCATAAAAGTTTCCCCATCCCTGGCCTAGTGGTTTTTCAGTTGTGAGGGAAATCAATTTTTGACTTGAATGGGACTGTTTAATATACAAATGTAGGACATATAAAGAATATTGATCATTCAAGTCAAAAATTAGGACATTTGTATATTGAACAATCCCATTCAAATCAAAAATTGATTTCCCTCACAACTGAAAAACCAGTAGGCCAGGGATGGGGAACTTTTTATAGCTCATTCAGGAATTCTGGGAGTTGAAGTCCATAAGTGATAAAAGAGCCAAGGTTCCCTACCACTAACCTAGGCTATGCATTCTATTGTTACTTCAGCCTTCCCATTCTCAGTAACCAAACAGGACAAGATAAAGGTTCAGGATATAAGTTGCCCTATTTCAAATATAAAATGATTTACACACCTTGATAGTTCCAGTTCATTAACTTTCTAGCTTTAGGCAAGATGCAATCATTACGTAAATACCCAGCAGAGAGACATCTAGTTCATTTTGAAAAGTTCCTGAAAGATGGGCCTCTCCTTGTCAGCTAATATGATGAGTGAAGATCATTTGAGAAGCTGAAATGGAAGTGGAAGGTGCCAAACATTCTGCAGAGTTGTCACATACATTCAGAAGCAGATAAAATCTCATTGCGCGAAAGTACTAATATCGTTAAAACATACATTGTAAAAATGGTGAACTTGCAATTCGTGCATGTATTCAAAAATGGATAGAATTTCTCATTCATAATACAAATTTATTCATTTTTTTCCTGAGAGTATATTCTGAAAAGTCGTATTTATTGTCTACAATAAATTCCAGGTTTCAGAAGTACTCAATAACAGTGCTCTCCAAGAGCCACCTTCTCAATCAATTCAGAAAATATCTTTAGTCAAAAATACTGAAAGCTACCGAAAGATCAAGGAGTAACAGCATAGTTGTATCCCCTTATCCACAAAAAGTGACCAAAGCAATCTCAGTACTATATTTTGAGTGAAATCCTAATTAAAATGGGTGTAAAATGGACATACAGATGACCTACGACCACAAATGAGCCAAAAAATTCCATTGCTAAGTGAGTTTTGCCCAGGGTGGGTTTCTACTGGTTCTGTCCATCTCTGTAGAACCGGTAGCTCTGAAGAGCAGCAGACATAGAACCGGTTCTACGTCTGCTAATGTTTTCGCCCGCCCGCCCATCCGGGCTCTTACCTGATCTTTACTTCCTGATTTTTCAACTTCAGCTGCCGAACGAGACACAGCTGCAGTTAAAAAAGCAGGAAAAGAGGGCTGTTTCAAAGGCTGCTTCTCTGCACACAACGTGCTGATGATGATTTACAGGCACCCACTCGCAGCGTACAGGAAAGCACATCATAAATCACTGAACCTCATAAATCCTGAACCAGTAGTTAACCCTGTCATATCCCACCCCTGGTTTTGCCCCATTTTATGACCTTTCTTGCCATACATATTTAACTGAATCAGTGCAGCTATTAAGTTAGTAACATAGTTGTTAAGTGAGCTGTTAAGTCACAAAAGTTAGGGTTCAGTTCTTTTGTATCTTCCAGAAAATATACTCTAACTCAAGGCTGTCAAATTCTCACCCCGTTGGTTGGATGTGTCACGCGCTGGTCACACCCACACCTGATTTAGCGAAGGAGGAAAAAGTCCCGATACATCGCATGATGCCACCATAACGACACGAGTTAGATACCCCTGCTCTAACTGTTTCAAATATACCAGTGAATCATTAAAAGAACAAGGATACCAAGCCCACTGGCTTAATCTGAGAAGGCCCAGAGGCACATTGCTATACAAGGCCAATATTTTTCAGATATACTGGTCTCATTTCAGAGCAGTATAAAGGAAAACCACAATTTTGAATATATTGTTTTTACACAACATGTTTCCTTGTGTTTGGAAGATACTAAGAAAATAGAAGTGTGTAAATATGGAAAAACACCTGTGCAATAGGGAATGAACCAGTTGAGAGAAGGACCATAGATTGTCTTCCTTTCCTTTCCTTTCCTTTCCTTTATTCTTTCTGTTTGCCCTGTAATTCTAAGCATTACACCACCAGTACTGCAAGTCAATTCTGCCGATTGCCAGCAGATCAATCCTGACTGGCTCATGGTTGACTCAGCCTTCCATTCTTCCAAGATTGGTAAAATGAGGGTTGAAGGCAACATGCTGACTCTGTAAACCGTTGTGTAAACACTGTGAAGCAGTATAAAGTCTAAGTGTTATTGTTATTGTTTAATTTATTTCTATTAATGAATCATTTTTGGAAATTAGTACACTTTACTAATAGCTTTCTCTATTTTCCTGAACACACTACAAATGGTATCAGATCTACAGAATTTCCCTTCTGTTCTGGGTGGGTACAAGATAGCCTGTTACACAGAGGAAGAATGAGCTGCAGAAAAAGGTCAACCTGTTCTCATTATTTGTCTACATTATTGTCTACAGAATTAGACTTTTTCCAACGAATATAAAATGCACAGACTTTTTTCTTGCTTTATACTATTAATACTAATTTATTTTTGTGCAAATAAAGGGTTCACAAATATTAGGACAATATCTTGGGTAAAAATCTGTTATCAGGAGCTACATTCAAAATTATCATTTTTTTTATTTGTTTGTTCCCGAGGCACAATGTAGCATTTATCCTATAAACTACTAAGCTTGGTAATGGTCCCACTCATGAAACCATAACAAGACTTCTTCTTTTTAGTAGTGTACAGTAACTTTAAAAAAATCTTGCTTCACAGTCATTTGCAAAAAGGCCTTTTCATTTTAATCTTGAACACAAGGGGTTGGTTGCATCTTTTTAAAGGTTTTGTAGCGGCATGAAAACAACCTTTGTAAAAAGAAAGAGATACAGTGATATGCTGTAGCAACCACAACAGAGCAAGTTACCAGGCTGAAATCATTTTCAGCAATTCAAGGTGACGCTTATTTCAAGCCCCACATGGAATTGGACCATGTTATTTGCAGGACTGTCTCTCCTGAAGGTATGTGCAATAATGTTCCTCCAGGTTACACAGGGTGGGCAAGCTCCAAGTCCCTTCCCTCAATGTTGCCATTTCTGTAGCAGCCCCTGTTCTGTGGAACACCCTCTCCACCGCACCATTCCCTGTATCTGACAGGTATCCAGCCTTTTCGCCTTCAAAAACTGTAAAGAGCTAGCAAGCACCGGGATAGCGTTAGGTTGCATCTGGGGGATTGTATCTGGTGGTGTTTGAAGAACCCTCCTTCACTCTCATTATAATCTTCCTTCCTTCTTCCCTTCCCTTTCCTTCCTTCCTTCTCCCCGAGCCTTATTTTCACTGGTAGAGGCACCATGGACCGGTCCTTTGTTGTTTCCAGGCCAGCCCCATGGGCTGGATTTAGGCACCCTGCAGGCTGCATCTGGCCCATAGGTGGTCATATAAGTCTTTTAAGTAAATCCTACTAGTTAAATTAGTTCTAGCCAGAAGACATTGTACCATGCAGAGTCAAAATAGTATTCTTCTCAAAACAATGTTGGTGATCTGCTACAGAACTATATTCAAAGGAGTAGTTCAGTAGTTTTTAGGTTATGTTTGCTGACAAACTGTTAGCTAACTTTGAACTATGAGGTAACTGAAGTCACAGAATAAGCTTTAAACTGTCTAACTAATGCTATGACAAATTACAAATATTTCTGCTTTTTAAAAATAATATGATGAATGCAAATGTATCATATGACAGTTTAAATTCCATATCTAACTTTCATTAAGGTTGAAGCAGCAAGGATAGGGATCTGTTTTATAAAAACCAGAGAATCCTGCCTTAGACATGAAAAATTAGCTGAATGACTTTGGCACCAGTCACTCTCTCTCAACCCAACCCACCTCACAGGGCTATTGTGATGAAAATAGGAAAAGAGTATTAGGTATGTTCGCCACTTGAGTTATTTATTAAACAATAATAAAGGTGGGATAAAATCTCTTCATACTGAATATGAACAAATACACAATATCTAGTTTTCTCCATGATGTCTCACAGAAAGTCTGACAAAGGTCAGAGTCAACATTAGAATCACCAGTGTAACATTGTCAGTAAAATTTAAAAAGCCAGCAGCCATTATATCCTAAAAAGGAGTAAAAATGGAGTGTTATGAAAAAAATAATTCATAATAGATCAATTAACTTGAGCATACTAGAATTATTAAAATAATTCCAGAGCTGGAGTTTATGTGACAATTTGGTTTAATATAAGATTTCCAATTGGATGCCTTTTGGGGTTGGCTGGATTACAGATCTCATATTCCTCCATTTACAATGAATGCCAATTGGAAATAGTGATCCCAATACTTTGGGGAAGACACCAGATTGGAAAAACCTATTTTATCATAATTTACTGCTCAACATCATTCCATTTTGGCATAAATTCACTTTTTTCCAATAAACATAACACAGATTCTAATTATATAATTGCAGACTAATTATAAGAATTGCTACTTCAATAAAAAACACACACACAAATTTAGAAACCACTTTCCTTTTCACATTGTCAACTACCTCCAAGTATAAGCAAGCACCAACCATTATTAATCAAGACTTTGCATTGCTGAATAATTTAACACATTCCCTACTGAAGAACCCCAAGACTCTCTGGGACGCCACTATCAGAATCAACATCACCAATTAGCTGGCATACTCAGTGGAAAACATAATTTCTCTGGAAAGCTTAAGTACACATGTTAAGCATTGGCTTAAAAGAATAAAAAACACACAAGCACTGTCTTTTCTAGAGACCAGTGCAAAATTTTTGTTTTCATATCAGATTTATGCAAACCATCTCTGCCAAAATCCAAAATTTAATTACATATTCCAAAGCCTAATATTTGCCTAGTAAAAATGGACTGTTTTTGACACCTCCAGTGAGGATTCATGGAGAACTAGATGTGCCTTAAGGAATAGGGATGGCATTGCAGTGGAGACTGATGGCCAGACAGTAAATTTGCTGCCAAAGTCTCTCCAGAAAAAGGAAAGATCATAAGATTGCCTACACGTACTCTGGACAGCTGATTCTCATGAGTAAACTGCAAGAATTGAAGTTTTTGCGGTCAGGTTGTGATATGAGCAGCTGGGAGTCAAGGAATTCCACTTAAGCTCATAGTCATAATGTAGCCTATAGGAACTTAATGTTTGCTGAGCATCATTTCTTTGTCAATTTTGCTTAGCTGCAGTTTTGAAGAAACCATTTTGACTATTCATGGTCATATGATAAAACTGTGAAAATATAAAAAGAGCCGTGATGGCACAGTGTTAGAATATAGGCTAATTCTGCCGACTGCTGGCAGTTTGATTCTGATGGGACTCAAGGTTAACTCAGCCTTCCAAGATCAGTAAAATGAAGACCCAAATTGTTGGGGGCAATAAGACAACTCTGCAAACCGCCTAGAGAAAGCTATAAAGCACTATGAAGAGGTATATAAGTCCAAGTCCTATAGCTATAAGCAAATGAAATCACTTGTTTTGATCTACTGTATTTGAAGTCCTCATATAGAACAAAATACAATATACAAAACAATAGTATATCTACAAAACATTAGTTTTTTCATATAATTTTTCATTGTCTTTTTGTGACTTGGTTGATAGACAGCTTTAAATTTATCTACTAATTTTAAAATATATAACCAATTAGTTGAACTTCATAATGGATTGCTTAACTTGAGCACATTAGAATGATTAAAAGAGTTCCAGTACTATTTTAATATCCAGAATACTATATTATTAAGTGCACACTGTTAGTTAACTTCCCAAAGATAATAGGCATTATACTAAGACAGTTATCAAAATGTAAGCCCCACTGAACACACTAAGAATTGTATCTGAGTAAATGCTCATAGCATTATCTGTATTTATGTAACTAAGCCTCAGCAAGTGAAGCTCAAATTATTAATACATTCTTCCTTGTTTATGCTGCTTTCTCTGTTGATTCATTGGTATCAGATTTTAGATGATAAACTCCTTGGGGCAGGAATTTGTTTTCTTTGTGTAAAATACTGTGCTTCTTACTGGCACCAATAAATAACAAAACAATGAAGTATAATAAAATAAATAGGAAATAAAGATTGGAATGTAACATTTGAACTTTTCTGACTGCGTTGGGCCTAGAGGAGAAGTGCTTTGTCTGGAAGCAAAAAAATGCCATCCTATTATGTTTGAAAAGACTGGAAAGCACTAGACAGAAGGATTACAGATCCGTCCTCTAATGCCAGAGCTTTTGGCTTCGGTCAGAATTTATTAGCAGCACAAGCAATCATGGAATGCAGTTTCATCTGCTTCTTGTTAACTTCATTCATGAAGGCTGCCTTCTAAAAATGATGACTTCTGAGCAATTCTTTCCAGCTCCATGTCCTGACTGCAATGCAAATGCTTTGACAATCTTATTGGCAAAGGATACTCTCTCCAATGGAATACTGCAAACCAAAGAAGTCTTGTAAATAGCAAGCTTACATTTTGAGAAAGGTTTCCTATAGATTATTAGTCCTTGTTCCATTATTATAGATGTAGGCTTTACTAACTCAAGTTGCTTTCCTGCAGCTTTAAAAACAGAAAATTGCACACATTTACATTTCTATTTTGAAACATTTTACTCTTAATGTGTGTGCTTTGGCAGCTCCTTTTAGAGGGAGCAGTAGGTGCCAAACTGCAATCCGGAAAAGAAAATTAAGAAAAAAAAATCAATGCGCAATTCCTTTTTCTGTAGCAATTATCTGCATCTCAGGACAGTAGTACAGAACAGAAAGCGAAAAGAATTAACTCCTGCCTGTCTTTATAGTAGCACTTTACCCTTATATGAATGCAAAGCAGAGCAAAAAGATCTTTGGGCAATTTGATGGGCACTAGAGAGATGCTTCATATTGCACTATAGCTAGAAAAGGGTAAATTGGGCTTCACCTCTCAGCTGGCAAGAAGAAATTTTTAAAAAAGTGGATTTTGTAATTTGAGAGGCAGGATTGGAGGCTAAATTAATTCTAAGTTCATAAATTAATGGAACGCAATTGGACTGAATAAGATTTGAATGTTTAAAAATGAGAAGATGCCCTTGAGTTGACTTTTGCTGATTGCATACTTGCCATACTATCCCATCCTTAAGATATTTCCCATCATTCTAGTGTCAGATTTATCGTCCCCGCCCTCAGCCAAGGTGGACCATGAGCTACATCCTGATTAATACTTTATATAATTAGTTTAGGGGAAAATTGGGTGCCTTGAGGAGTTTTACAACTCCTTATTTTATCATAATCAACAAGCCACTTCTCTTTTGGCTACAACATTTCCCCTCACTAAATTAGTTAATATAAAGATAATATAAAGTGAAGTCCAAAAGAGTTAAATGATGCTCCAATCCTGTATTCAGTTTATGATTCTTTTTGGGGTATGATTGCCCAGAATTAAAGCATAATAATGAGGATAGTTATATACAGCTAATACTGTTGTACACACACACACATACACACACTCGAAGATTTCAACTTCCAAAGGAATGCTGCTTCTATAAGCTTCCAAAATTTTATTACCTGAGGACTGAAATACCAATAGCTTTTTAAAAATAAAAATCTTGCTTTTCTTCTACACTTTAACCAATCCAAATCCTTTTATATGCAAAAAAGGGGGGAGGGGAGTGAGTTTCAACCTGTTCTTTTATATGAGCAAGACAAGAACATTCTCATACATCCATAGTCTATTCCTTATTCTTACTGCCCTTCTAAGCAATTCCAGCTGAGATGCCTACGACTTTCTCTTGAATAAGCATGCACAGAATAATGAAAAACTAGAGTATGAAAAGGGATTAAAACTATATTCACAGAATACAATGTTATTCCTTTTTCAGGTAGAATACATCAAATTCTTTTGACAATTATATATATATATATATACACATACATACACAAACATATAAGACTTCTACATATACAAATGCATAAACAGAAGAAAATAAAGAAGAGGCATCAAGAATCCAGAGAAGTGCAAGAAAAGAACGGCTTACCCTACAGATGTTTCCTCTGCAACAAACAAGCTCATTTTTTCCCCACAGAGTTGAATTGTTAAGGCTACAAACAAACTATTAAAATCAATTGTTCATTCTACAAATAAGTAATTGGCTTAAGGCTGCTCTTGGGCATTCGCTCTCTCACACACAGATGCGGCTGTCTAGAAATACATCTGCAAAGTGAAGTAAAAGCATTTAAATATCAAAAACAGAGCAGAAACAGGAGGCTAATCTCCCTGCAGACCCCCTCCCACCATGCAAACAAGCCACATAAATTGCTGTTGAGTAAAAGGTGTTCAGCACACAATTAACAAGTCACTAACAGCCACCCTCCCGTTTAGATATTAAAGCTGCAGATTTGGATACCACTGCTGGCAGGCAGCCATCACTGCAGGCCTCAGTAGAAAAGGAAAGCTTTACAGAAAAAACAAAGCCTGTTGGGAAAATTCTCCCATACTTACAGTTCTGCAGCATTTTAATTCTCTCAGGGATCAAGGGGAGACCATTCATTCCATTACTAACCTCTCATATCAAATGTTAGAAAACTACAGAAGACAATTTTCATGAAATGTTTAGTTCAGGTAGGAAAAAGGAGAACTGCAGTGTTTCTCATATTCTTTCAAAGCAGCTGACTTTAATAACAGAAGCTCTCTGCAATAGAAGAAATATAACCAACTGAGGGAAGGGTTCAAGTCCCCTCCCAGCTGCTTCAGTCTGCTCATAGATTTTTAGCCCAGTGTGTTTCTTGGAAATATTAGGAGGATAAAACTGGAGGGGAAAGTAATATCCATGGCTCATTGTGCCTGCAGAAAAAGTGATCCGTAATTGCAACAAAGCAAAATACATGCTTTAGTCAAATTTAGGCTTTCTTGTCTTACATTTTTTTGCAGATGTGAAAGAAATACTAGGATGTTTTCTTCCTTAAGAAGCTGATGGATTTCAACCTTCTTGTAGCTCATGCGTGTCCATCTGTCTTATTTAAAACAACCTGATACATCTTGCTGGACTTCCGAGTCTGGGATATATAGCTGTTAATGAGGTTATGCCTGAATCTCATCATAAGGTAAGATTAGCATCATGCTCGCAGGAGCAGATAGGTATAACAAGGAAGAAGAGTTGGCTAGCCAGATGTTGGTGGAAAATGAGAACAATCAAACCCACAGCAATGGTCACACCCTCTTCTCTGGCAATGATTGTGATAAATAGTTTTATTTTTCCATTACAACTCTATCTACTAGGAACCAATCGCCAGAGTTGTTCCAAACAGGAAGACTTGTTTTGTAATTCAGCCCCCAAAGGGAAGAGAAGCAAAAAGCTCCTCCGATGAGCGTTGTGGTTAGTCTGTAAGGAATTTTGTAAATATAACTGTTTATTATCTTTCTGACTTTGATGCTACAGTTAAAGCATTTCCAGTAAATGTATTTTTAGTATTAGCTTAGGATGAGTCCCATTACAAGTGTACAAAATTTTTGCCAATCCCGGATAACAGGAATAACCAAAGATGGACTGTTGGAACAACTAATTTAAGTAATAAATGAGTCAGTACAGGAAGGAGTACTTTCTACATGTTTTAAAGAGGATATAATCAACATCGTTGAACAAAAACAAAAAAGTGAAAGTTATACAAAATGTTCCAAACTCAAGACATCTGTTCCAATGTTGCAGCAAGTATCATGTGTAAATTCCCATCTGGAAATGTTGAGAGTTCAAGCACTACCTGCCTTTTCCAGTCTACTCTTGGTCTCACAAACAAATGCTGTCACACGTTTCTGCTAGAGTGGCAAGTCTGCTTGTAAAGTCCTGCAGTGAATTCTTTATGCTCTTGATATTACTGGAGTCCTGATCTATTTGTACTTCTTTCTTCTTCCATGTATGGACAACTTCTTCTGACATCCTGTAGATCTTCAGACTGGCCAATGATTATCTTAGAAGATGGAATTTCTTCCAAGATATCTACTCAGCAATGTATTACATTATATGCCAAGCTTTAATAATAGTTTGGGATTTCAATATCACCAAAATTCAGATGACCCTCCCCAATTCTCTCTTCTAATACGAAGGTACTTATTAGGACCTTGATCTCTGCAAATGATAATTGATACTGATGTTTTATGTTATGTTTTTTATTTCAATGTTAAAGGCTTGAATGGTTTAGGGCAGGGGTCTCCAACCTTGGCCACTTTAAGACTTGTGGACTTCAACTCCCAGAATTCCTCAGCCAAAGCTGGCTGAGGAATTCTGGGAGTTGTAGTCCACAAGTCTTAAAAGTGGCCAAGGTTGGAGACTCCTGGCTTAGGGAACAAGACATTGGTAGGACTAGTTTTTTTCCCTTTGTAAACCAATAATTAGGCTTTATATGTACCTGAAAGGAAGAAAAGATGTTTTTCAATAGATATAATACTACATATTAATTAATTGCTACAGTTTGTACCTTAAGGACAACGGAATACAGTAGTTTAGTTATGATAGAGAAAAGACCTGGTAACTACGGTATTATGGTTCATTATTATATCCAAATACAGCCATTGAAGGGAAATATATAAAAGAGCTTCATTAGATGTCTTAGGTGGAAACTTCAGTCTGGAAGCATGCCAAAGGTCTATGTAATAAAACAGCGGTCGCCAACCGGTGGGCCGTGAGAAAATTTTGATGGGCCGCAGAGAAATCTCACCCCCAGAGCACCCAAAGCAATTAATCCAGGTTGCACAGAAACACAAGGCTGCTCAGCCCACATGGCCTGCGGGAATCCTCCCCGCCCACTCACTCCTTACCTGGCAAACTTGTCTGCTATTTTTCCTTTTTCCGACCATCATCTTTTCTGCTGCGCCGGGAGATTTAGATTAGCTAGGAAGCAGGAAATGGTTGGATTTCTTGTTTTCTAGCTAAGCACAGCCAAACCTCCCTTAGCACTGAAGGTTTGTTTGCAAGCAAATTCAGTGCAGACTCACGGCAAGCAAATTTGAGAGACTGAGCTAGCCGATGGCAGATAGATAGATCACTGAATGATTCTGTGAGCAATTCAATCTGCCTGCCTGCTTTGCCTGATTTTGGGTAAAAGTTGCTCTTTTTTAAATAAAAAATTCAATATCTACATGCATGGTGTGTTGTGAGTTAATTTTGTGAGTTTGCTTGCTAGCAAATTTTATGTGACAGACTGAGCTAGCCAATGGCAGATAGATGGATTTCTGAATGAATCTGATTCTGTGAGCAACTCAATCTGCCTGCCTGCTTTGCCTGATTTTGGGTAAAAGTTGCTTTTTTTTATAAAAAAATCAATATTTATATAAATATTTATAATATTTACATACAAGCCATGCCAGCCAGTCACATGATCACCAAGCCACAAATTAGGCCACACCAACAGAACCAGTTAGTGGTCCCTGGGATCTAAAATTATGAGTTTGGTGGTCCCTGAGGTCCAAAAGGTTGGCGACCCTGTAGTAGAAGATTTTTATAATTAAGTACTGATCATATTTATATAAGCGATTTGAACATTTTCTTCCCAAACATGATTAGTAAGGTGATACCTAAGACTACCTGATTATCAGCTTATAAGTTCGGATCACAAATCACATTGAACAACGGTTTAAAAAAGCAGCTTATAAGTTCGGATCACAAATCACATTGAACAACAGTTTAAAAAAGCAGCTGTTCACTAAACTGGACTAGTTTATATGTTTCCACAACACACAAGCCAACAAACCAAATAATGGCTTTTCCATCCATGCCCTATACAAATAAATCATATTCATATGAAAACTGACAGCCGAGTTAAAATAATAATTCCAACTTCACTTTAGTAGGCCAGGCCAATGGCATGCACATTGCACTGGTGTCTGAAGAAGACAGGGAAAATTGCAAGGAATTTTTGCAAGGTTGCTGTTAAAGCCCAATATGAACTAAAGTATCCAATGTTTCTGCTTGGTTATAATACATACTTTTGAATGATAAATTCTAGTTTATTGTATAAATAAGCTTTATTTTGCTAAACACAATAATTAAATATTTAAGAAGGGAGGAACCTTGCAGAATTTTGCAAGTTTAGTTGAAAGAGAAGCCTTAATGTGTGTAACCAAGATGCAACAAATTAACCTTTTTTCCTTGTATCATATACAGTATAAAAACAGATGCTAATATTTTGTTTATGCTCATCTCCATAGCAACAAAAAGATCAAACATTTTAAAGAAATGCTTTCAGATTTGATTTAGTACAGCTGGTTAATAGATTGTACTGCTTTAAGTTACATTATATGTTATAATATATTAGAATAATTGATTATTTCCCATCAAGGTGGTGTAGCTTTGAAAAACAGCAACCTGTTATCATCGCTTAAGGTCAAGCATACTTCCTTTTCTTTTCAACATCCTCCTTGAAAAGAAAAAAAAGGAAAAGTTTGAACATGACAGTTTGCACTGGAAATTTTAATATGGTTATTTCCATCTTGCAATTACAACAGCTGGCAATCTATTAAACCAAGGGCAGGTGGCCGGCTGGATTCCAGATTCAATCATTCCAAATCACTGGAGAAAGCTGTTTTAAGTCATGCTTTGCATCAAGATATATTCTGAAGTTGTATTTCAGAAGAGAGGCACTTTCCAATCAGACAGTTAAAAAAGGGCCACTTTTTAAAATATGAGATATTTGATATAGGAACCAATACTTTCCTCAACCTTACATTCTTTATCTTTAGGAATGTATTCCTGCTGGGATTTCCAGAGGTTGAAGATGGCTCCACGAAAGTGGAATTGATAGTCACAGAGAAGAATGAAGAGCTGATGAGCAAACCAGCTCTTTGAACCTATCCAGGAGGAGGGGAAAAAGGATGGAAGATTGCCCACAAAGGTGTTCCTTGCCAGGAGACTGCCAGACAACATTCTCTGGTAACTTTTGAGCCCATTCTCTGGTAACTTTGAGAATTGAGAATATAGCCATTTTGCTCATATGCCAGCTTTCAAAGTACACTATATTTGCATATCTCCTTTCCTTATCAGATTTGGAAATTGTTTATTATCTAACGATGATGGTCTGTTCAATCACGTCTGATTTCCACCAACTCCGTAGACCAGCTCTCTCCATAATTTCCAATCTGGTATGGCTTCTTTCAGTTGTTTTATGCCCTGGTTGGTGTTGGCTTTGATGGTACCTAGCCACTATGTTTTTGGCAGCCTTGTTTCTGCTTATTTTACTGCTGAATATTCCAAGCATAACTTCCTTTTCCAGTGAACTTGATCATATGATAGGGCTGAAATAAATAAAGTGGAATTTTGTGATTTTGCCTTCCAGCAATATGCCTGAGTTTATACACTATAGTGTGTGTGTGTGTGTGTGTGTGTGTGTGTGTGTGTGTGTGTGTCATCTTTGCTGCCCAAAGAATGAGCAAGAGCTTTCTCCAGCACCACAACTCAAATGAGTCAATTTTCTTCCTATCTAGCTTTTTCATGGTCCAACTGTCACAATCGTAGGTAACTGTAGGTCACATCTGCATTTAGTTAGCATATTTATATCCTTGCTTTTCCATACTCAAGTAATGTTCATCAATGCTGTGTGACCCAGTGTGATTCATTACTTCATTACTTTTATAATCTGTGGTTGTAGGAAAGTGAAGTCTTCTATGCATTTGATCTAATCAAAGTCAACTGTCATTATAACATTCCTTTCAGGAGTGGGCTTCAAAAATTTTAGTAACCGGTTCTCTGCCTGGTTGCTGAGTGGGCGTGGCCTAATCGGCCTCCTGCACCACGGGGGGGAGGTATTTTTGTCCTCCCTGGGCTCCAGAGACCCTCCGGAGGCCAGAAACGGGCCCATTTCCAGCCTTCCCAAACTTCCAGGAGGCCCATTTTTCGCCCTCCCTGGGCTCCGGAAGTTTTCCTCGAGCTTCCAGGAGGGCAAAAATGGCCTTCCCAGGCCCCAGAGGCCCGTTTTCATCCTCCTCAAGCCTCTGTGCTACACTTACCTACACTTACGCTACACACTTACCTATTCTGCACTACACATGTCTACACTTACCTAGCATCCAAAATGGGCTGCGTGGGGACTCCTGGGAAAGACAGGGTGGGCATGGCCAGTCAGGGATGGGATTTGCCAATTTGCCGAACTGGCCATAAAATTAGCTACCGATTAGCTACGGTTTTTCCCAAACCAGGATGAACCAGTAGCAGTCCACCCCTGATTCCATTCCATTCCACCATGAGCTGTAGTGGCGCAGTAGGTTAGAATGTAATATTGCAGGCTACTTCTGCTGACTGTCAGCTGCCTGCGGCTCGAATTTGGCTCAGCCTTCCATCCTTCCCAGGTCAATAAAATGAGGACCTAGATTGTTGGGAGAAATATGCTGACTCTGTAAATCATTTAGAGAGATCTGCAAAGCACTATGAAGTGATATATAAGTCCAAGTGCTATTCCTCACAATGGTCATGAACTTGGTTTTTTTCATGTCTAGAAGAGGCCAAATTTCTCAGTTTCTTGTTTAATCTTTTGATCAGATGTTTCAGGTCTTTTTTTGGTTTCTGAGAGGACAGTTTGTGGTTAACACAGTTGAAGATTGTTCATAATCTTTCCTTCAATCTTTATTCCAATTTTAATTCTTCAAATTCCATCTTCCTCATGATCACTTTGGCATTTAGGTTTAATAAAAAAGGTGAAAGAATGCAACCTTGGTGCACTACTTTTTCTATCTTGGACTTATTAATGTCTCCCTATGATGTTGGCACAATGGCTTTTACTTTATTCCACAACTGACTTTCTAAATGGGATTTCCTCTGAAAAGCTGCTGTTCAACAGGGACAATAAATCATTCCATCACCTGCATACAGATACATGCTGTTATATTTAATTATGTCTTTAAAAAACTTTTCAAAAATACAATTTATAATAAAATGCAATTGCTACCAGCATTTTGTAGAAATTAAGACATGTCTGCAAATTTCATGAGGCAACTTTTATTTGGCATACTGGTGCAAAATAATATATATTTCCAAGCACATTTATGCATGAGATGAATACGGAAAATGAGAAAAATCCACAACTAAGATGTAATATGGGTCCAGATCCTTTCTTCTCAACGTTGTTCAAGAACCAGAATAAAGGACATTTAAAGAGATCAGAAACCTCTTATCAGTCAAATCCTACTCCTGATTCAAATTTGTAGAAAAAGCTTGACCAGTTTGCTACCAACCTTGTTTTCTGTCCTCATTTTTACCTAATAAACCAAGAATTGAACCAAAGAAATAAATCAAGTAAATACATTTGTTCTGACAAATATAATTTATATTTAATAAAAAAGATCCAAGATCCCAGATGAAGAAAACTAACAAGAGCGCTATTTTTTAAAAGTAACTGGGGGGAAAAACCTTATTTTCCAGGAACAACAATGATGTAGTAAGAACTTTCTATTCTCTCCGACATCTGAAAATTTACAGATTTTAAATTATTATACTATTTAAGCACAATATCCCCAAACCAAGAAATATATTCCAGTACTTTGAGCCATATAAATAAAATATGAACTGTTTCTAGCAATATTTTATTGCTTATATAACATCAAAGCTGGCTGCTTTCCCTACTCTGTCAGCAAGCTCTTTTAAAGTTAATTGAAACCAGAGGTAGTCAATTAAGAAACTGAAATTGAACAATATGGCTTAATACAACAAAATATATTTTAATCATCTATTTAAATCTAAGGCTCACTGGGATTTTAAAGGTTTTAAAAAATAAAAAAATATTAACCGAAAATAGTTCAGAGTCCAAAAGACAGAGGTTTATTAAATCAGAGTTTTGGCCAAAACATTTTTTTTCTGAATATGAGGAGAAGCCATTGCTGTTATTCTAGTTATGTATAAAATGTATATCCTGCCTTTATATCCCTATTCCTGTAAGCATTATGAACCATGGTGGTGCAGTAGTTAAAATGCAGTATTGCAGGGTAATTCTGCCAACTGCCGACTGCCAGCAGTTCAGCAGTTCAATTCTTACTGGCTGAAGGTAGACTCATCCTTCCATCCTTCCAAGGTCAGTAATATGAAGACCCAGATTGTTGGGGGCAATATACTAACTCTGTAAACCGCTTAGAGAGGGCTGTAAAGCACTGTGAAACAGTATATAAATCTAAGTGTTATTATTGCTGCGGACTGTAATAAAAGTACAAATTTTAAGAATGAAGGCAATAGCTTAAGTGTAAGTGCCTATTTCTTCAGGAAGTTAAAGTGGTGAGTCTGAGCAAGGCCTTTTATTATATTTAATAGCTTCCTCTGGTGTATGTATCAACTTAATTATTTACTTAATTATTTACTTTTACTACCAAAAGCCCTCTGGCATGAACATAAAGTGCAAAGTGCTATAAGGTTGAATGCCTCTCTATGCTGTCATCTATAATGGTGATCGGAGACCATGAAACGCAACTTAAGTTTGGTGAGCATTATGGATGGTAGCAATTACATCTCAACAAGTTTAGATCACATAAAAAAATTCTAAAGGAATCCAATTTCATCTCAAACACCCTCAATCATTAAGAAATCTAGAAGAATGTTACCATTGTAACACCTGATTAGAACTCATAGTAACTCCACCCCCATCAAGATTTATTGCATACAGTATCTTTAATGAACCTATTCTCAAATATAGAATAATGTAGAATAATGCTTCCTATTTCCTTTTAAATTAAGAATATATCACCTGCCTTGGAAAATAGTAAAAATCAGTGGAAAATAAACTATACTCACTGCAGGTATTTTTCTGGTATTCTTTTGAAATATGTGGAACATTGATAAGATTATTCCTGTATTTTTCCCACATATGACACTTCAAATTCACATGTCATTTGAATTTTATAGACCTGATAAAAAGGAACACTGGATCACAGCTGATTGGAATGCTGTACTCTTAACTGGATACACATCAAGTAAAGCCATGGCAACCATTGTATTTAAAGATCCATTTAAAAAGATTCATTATTATGCTCCTCAGGATTTCAACTATATAAGATCCAACTTGGCAACCATCCTGTTAAAGATGTTTTCAGTCAATTCTCTTTCCTGAGCAGTTTTGGAAGGTTAAAAGGCTCAACTGCTATTCTCATATACCAGGGTATAAATATCAATACCCTTGACAAAAGGCAAGACAAATATTTATCAAGGTTTACAAGTGAGGATTATTTAATGTTCAAGTAAGGAGCTGTAATCTGGATATTAAAGCAAAACAGTGTTGGATTTGCTTAGTAAAAGAATGGAAGACTTGCCAGGGTTGAGGCCATCTGAATGATAAAAGAAAATTTCCCAAAATAAAGTAATGAAAAACTAGTTCCATAGAGTTGTCAAAAAAAATCTACATGAGGGTGTCCATGAAATCACCAGAAGTCTGGCTTAGTTTGTAGGTAGTTTTATTTCTTAAACATTTGTGGTTCAGTCACGAAGTTGTGTTTGACTCTTCACAATCCCATGGATCAGAGCCCATCAAGACCTTTTATTTTTCACTGTCTTCGTCCAAATTCATGTTAATTGTGTCAATGACACTATCTAACCATCTCATCCTCTGCCATCCCTTCAATCTTTCCCAACATTAGGGTCTTTCCAATGATCTTAAACATTACACTTGAGAAGATCTTTCAAGTCAGAAGTAGGTTCCAAACTCAAAGAGATATGCTAAAGGATGCCAATGAAAAGATAATAACTGATTCCAAGATGATCAAAGACAGAAATATACATAAATACTGTACAGTATAGATGTGAACATCCATCCAATAAACCTTAGACTACACTATCTTCCTTACTTTAAAGAGCCTCTATTAATAGAAGATAACATTAGATTAGTCTTGCCTCATTACCAAGTATGGTAGGAAAGCTACAAAAATTGAAAGAATATCAGTAAAGGTTTTAATTAAGCTATTCCAGCAAATCTGCAGCACAATACAAAGACCAGCAGATCAGAAGTCAATCTAGATTTCAATAATAAAAAAGGAGTTACCAAAATGTGTGAAATAGTGGACCGTTGTTCTCGAGTTATGACCACAATTGACCTTAAAATTTATGTTGCTAAATGGAACATTTGTTAAGTGAGTTTTGCCCCATTTTATGAATTTTCTTCCCACAATTGTTAAGTGAATTATTTCATTTGTTAAATTAGTAACCTGGCTGTTAAGCTAATCTGGCTTCCCCACTATCTGCTTGCCAGAAGGTCACAAAACGGGATCACACGATCCAGGACATTGCAAGCGTCATAAATATGAGTCTGTTGCCAAGCATCTGAATTTTGATCATATGACCATGGGGATGCTGAAACAGTCATAAGTGTGAAAAATGGTCATAAGTCACTTTTTTCAATGCCATTGTTCATTTTGAACGGTCACTAAATGGACTGTTGTAAGCCAAGGACTACATGTACAATGTTCTTAATTTCACATGCTAGCAAAACAATGCAGAAGATCAGAGGTGGTATTCAGCAGCTTCCGACCAGTTCTGGAGAACTGGTAGCGTAAATTTTGAGTAGTTCAAAAAAACGGCAAATACCATCTCTGACTGGCCACGCCCCCATCTATTCTCTCCCTCCCGAGTCCCAGCGGATTGGCTGGGTTTTCTTTTGTTGCCCTGCACAGGAGAACAGAGCTGGAAAGCAGATTAGTGGGGTGGTGAGGGAATGGGGATTTTGCAGTAACCTGCCCCCAGGAGTGGGGAGGGAATGGGAATTTTACAGTATCCTTCCCCTGCCATGCCCCCCAAGCCACGTCCCCCCCAAGCTATGCCCACAGAACTGGTAGTTTAAAAAAACTGAATCCCACCACTGCAGCAGATGAGAGCCCTGAATTAGAACATAAGCAGCAATCTGCTTTAGTCTATTGTGATGTTTGTTTTTAAATATTTTTATTAAGTTTCCATTATTACAATATAAAGCGTCATAATTTCAACAGCATTTTTTGACATCTATACAGGTTTTCATCTTATATATCTTAACACATTGTATTTACATTTATCTGATATTGATTAATGACTTTTTCCATAATTATTATTCTTATGTTCTTATATATTTTACATATTTACATTTTACTTTCTTAAGATTTCTTACAGTTAGATTTCTTGTCTTATTTCTTGTTTGTGTTTACTACCCAAAGATATTATTATTAGAAGTTATTAAATTTAAAGTGTGCCTTTAAAGTGTGGGTTTTTATTGGCACAGATTTTACTTTGCAACTGTAGCATTTGACAGCATGCATCCTAAAATAAAATCATGACCTACGTTTGAGGGAAAGGAAAAGGAATGAGAGAGGAAAGGGAACAAATTAAAAACCAGGAAGGGGGGAAATACAAAGAATTTGGATAAATTTATCCCCTGCAGCTGTGCAGGAAGAATAAGGGAAAAGAGGAAAATTGCTAAAATAATTTATTCAGATGCCTTGAAAACTTTGAAAAAATGAAGTGCTAAAATAAGAAGAAAAATAGATTTACCAGAAGAATAAGAATGGCTTGTTAGCAAACATTACTCCATCCCCCAAATTAGCCAGCTGTTGAGGAAACAGCTTGGCAGCAAACCATACCAGGAAAACAGATCAGGATTTCCTGCTGTAATAGAAGCTGCTCAGACAAAAGTAAAAAACGGGTCAAAATGCAAAAAGATGCCCTTATAAAGGTCCATGTCATAAATCAATTTTGTGTCAGCTTAAAATTGGGCTTCCATTACATGTCATTTTATACTGTACCAATATTGCACCCACAAGGCATAAATTATATCAGCCCTCAACTTAAGGTCTATCTTTTAACTAATTCTATTTGTTTTGCTGCTACTTACTGAAAGTTTTAATCTGCATGATTGGGTAAAAAGAGTACAAAGCAGAACATTCTTTAAAATTGAACTTTTTGATCATGGAGCTAGATGTAGCTTTAAGAAATGAAATGCACTTTCTTCAAAACTGATTACAAAATAAAAGTGCTATAAATTATCTGCTGAAGCAATAGCCAGTCACATAACACACTAAGTCACAAAGAGGTATGCTTCATTTCAGCTCAATTTAATGCTTAAAGCCATCTATTGTGATTTGTAGATCATTGTTCATAGTTTATAGTAAGGAATGAAAAGGTCACTATGATCTTTTGTTCAATAAACTACGGTAAAAATAACCACACTATTGAATGGTGTGTAAGCCTAGCCAATGACTAAAACTTCAGAGTTGGTTCATATACACTTGTAAACTCATGATTTCATGTTACAAGAACAAGAAATCATAAGACTTGAACTTACACACTCCTCCATCTTCTGCTGTATGGAAGAGAATGGATGTGTATGGAGATTCCCAATTATCTAAGTCATAGTTGTCCCAAGGTGCTTTTTTGTTCTGAAGAGGCTTCATGGAGGAGAAGGGAAACATTTTCAAAGAAAAAACCCCAGCTGCCTTTTCAAAAAAGCACCTTTAGAAGAGACTGGATATTTCTGTTTCCTGTGGTGATTAATCACAGTGTAATCTAAGTGGTGGGATTCAATTTATTTTACTACCGGTTCTGTGGGCGTGGCTTGGTGGGCATGGTATGGCTTAGTGGGCACGGCAGGGGAAGGATACTATAAAATCTCCATTCTCTCCCCACCCCACTAACCTGCTTTCCAGCTCTGTTCTCCTGTGCAGGGCAACAAAAGAAGACCCAGCCAATAAGCTGGGACTCGGGAGGCAGAGAATAGATGGGGTTGGGGCCAGTCAGAAGTGGTATTCTGAACTACTCAAAATTTCTGCTGCCGGTTCTCCAGAACTGGTCAGAACCAGCTGAATATCGCCTCTAATCTAAACCCTAAACTATGATTAAACTTGTCTATACTTAGTAGAAACAAGCAATTCAAGTTGTGATTCAAAGCTATTTTACTTTCATTAGTCAAAGTGTATGTGGAGAACCTAGGACCATTTTTGTTTTCTGAATTTTAAAAAGTAAATTTCTAGTATTTAGAGAGAGAAAATTCTGCAATACATTTCTAGTTTAAATATTTAGCAGCAAATAATTACTGAAAAAGTTAAATGGTTGGATGTATTTTTTTCAATTTTCCAAATAATCTTCCTAGACAGAAACGGAAAAAAATGTAGAAGCTGAATTTCTTCTAGTTGGTTCCCCAACTATTCTTTCAAGCATTTGAAAGTAATGCCATGATTCCCTGAAAATAAGCACCAGCATAATTTTTCAGGATGCTCGTAATAGCAATAGCACTTAAGACTTAGATACAGCTTTATAGTGCTTTACAGCCCTCTCTAAGCATATTGCCCCCAATAATCTGGGTACTCATTTTACTCACCTCAGAAGGATGGAAGGCTGAGTCAGCCTTGAACTTGGTGGGATTTGAATTGCCAAACTGTAGGCAGCTGGCAGCAGCAGTAGCTTGCAGTACTGCACTCTAACCACTGTGCCACAGAGGCTCCTAATATTAGCCTTATCCCCAAAATAAGCCCTTGTTAAGATCATCAGCCACATGGATACATTTAGTACTGCATTTCTCCAAAAATAAGACTTAATGTGTCTTTTGGAAAAAAAATTAATATAAGACCCGCAGGAAGGTGGAGCCAAGGAGATGGTTCCACTCCAGACGCCTGATTGATCCTGAACGGTTCCAGACGGAGCTTGGGCCATTACCTGAAACTCTGGCTCATAACTTGGCCACAGACTTGGTAGCCGGCTGGGATAGGCTGGCTGCCGAGGCTCTGGACCGAGTTGTGCCTTTGCGACCTCTGACCCAGCAGAGATCTCGCTCGGCTCCGTGGTTTACGGAGGAGCTGAGGGAGATGAAATGCCGGAAAAGACGTCTGGAGGACATCTGGAGGGCCAGTCGTGCCGAGTCCGACCGAACACAGGTTAGGTCCTATATTAGGACCTACCTAGTGGTGATAGAGGCCGCGAAGCGTTCTCACTTCTCCGCCCTTATTGCATCGGCAGAAAATCGACCCGCCGCCCTGTTTAGAGTGACCCGCTCCCTGCTTGGGCCGGGAGCGAGGGAGGATCTCTGGCAGGGAAGGGCGGAGGAGTTTTCACGATTTCTGCACGATAAAATCGCTCAGATTCGGGCCAGGTTGGACTCTAGTTGGGAGGTCCCGGGGGAGGTGACCGCGGCGAGTCTTGAGATGGTTATCTGGGACGAGTTCGACCCTGTGACCGCCGAGGGTATAGATAGGTTACTGGGGCGGCTGAATACCACCACATGTTTATTGGACCCTTGCCCCTCCTGGTTGGTCTCTACCACCAGAGAGGTGACGCAGAGTTGGCTCCAGGGAATTGTTAATGCTTCTTTGATGGAGGGCTCGCTGCCCACTGCCTTGAAAATGGCGGTGGTGCGACCCCTCCTTAAGAAGCCCTCCCTGGACCCAACTCTCTTCAACAACTATCGTCCTATCTCCAACCTTCCCTTCGTGGCGAAGGTTATTGAGAGTGTGGTGGCAGGTCAGCTTCTCCAGTACCTGGATGAAGATACGTACCTGGATCCCTTCCAATCGGGCTTCAGGCCCGGACATAGTACTGAAATGGCATTGGTCATGTTGCTTGATGATCTCTGGAGGGCCCGTGACAGGGGTTATTCCTCTATCCTGGTCCTATTAGACCTATCAGCTGCTTTTGATACTATCGACTATAGTATCCTATTGCGGCAGTTGGGGGGGTTGGGGGTTGGGGGCACCGTGTTGTGATGGTTCGCCTCCTTCCTCTCCGACCGTCTGCAATTTGTGTTGGCGGGGGGGAGAGATCCACCTCTAGGCCCCTCGATTGTGGGGTGCCTCAGGAGTCGGTCCTCTCTCCTCTCCTGTTCAACATTTATGTGAAGCTGGGGGAGATCCGTGGCTTTGGGGTGAGGTGCCATCTGTATGCTGATGATACTCAGCTGTACAACTCCACCCCAAGCCACCCCAACGATGCCATGGAGGTCATGTCCCGTTGTCTGGAGGCCGTGCAGAACTGGATGGGCGGGAACAGGCTCCGACTCAACCCTTCCAAGATTGAGTGGCTGTAGTTTCCGGCATCCCAATATAGCCAGATAGTTCCATTGCTGGCTATTGGGGGTGAGATTTTGCCCCCTGCAGAGAGGGCTCGCAATCTGGGTGTCCTCCTGGATGTACGGCTGTCTTTGGAAGACCACATTACGGCTGTCTCCAGGGGGGCGTTTCATCAGGTTCGCCTGATCCGCCAGATGCGGCCCTTTCTGGATCGGGATGCCTTACGCACGGTCACTCATGCCCTGGTCACCTCCCGACTGGACTACTGTAACGCCCTCTACATGGGGCTCCCCAATGGGAGCATCCGGAGGCTTCAACTGGTACAGAATGAGGCCGTGCGGGTGGTTATGGGGGCATCAAGGTTCTCGCATGTGATGCCCCTCCTGTGCGAGCTGCATTGGTTGCCAGTGGCCTCTGGAGTGCGCTTTAAGATTTTAGTGTTAACTTTTAAAGCGCTCCATGGTATCAGACTAGGATATTTACAAGACCGCATTCTGCCATTTTCCTCTCACCGTCCGGTGCATTCCCACAGGGAGGGTCTCCTGCGGGTCCCGTCGGCATCTATGTGCCGGCTGGTGACCCCAAGGAATAGGGCCTTCTCTGTGGGGGCGTCTGCCCTCTGGAATGGGTTGCCCCCGGAGTTACATATAGCCACGGACCTGGGGACCTTCAGGCGTGCCTTGAAAACCTGGCTTTTTGACCAGGCCGGCTTGGGTTGATTTTAGATTTGGGTATTTTACCTTTTTATTAAATTTTAGGGTTTTAGGGAAGGGTCTTAATTGATTACAGCCAGGGTCTTAGTTTAATTTAGTTTTAATTTTTCACATATTTATTGTTTTATTATTATTATTATTATTATTTATTTGATTTATATACCGCCCCCTCTCCCCGAAGGGACTCGGGGCGGTGAACAGCCAATAAAAACACATATACAATGTACAAAGTATGAGACAACATGATATATTAAAATTTAAAAACTGAAATCCAATATGGCTCTAATAAAATATAAACAAGTATTAAAAAGATTAAAACCCAATTAAAATTTAAAAACCCCTAGGCCAGTCCGGCCTGCCGAAATAAATGCGTTTTGAGCAACCGACGGAAGGCCATGAGATCGGGGGCGGCCCTTATCTCCGGGGGTAATTCGTTCCAGAGAGGAGGTGCTCCCAATGAGAAGGCCCGCACCCTCGGGGTCGCCAGCCGTCCAGCCGGCGGCACCCCGAGGAGGCCCACCCTATGGGAGCGTACCGGTCGGTGGGAAGCCGATGGTGGCAGGAGGCGGTCTCGCAAGTAACCTGGTCCCGAGCCATGGAGCGCTTTAAAGATAGTGACCAAGACCTTGAAGCGCACCCGGAGGGCCACCGGGAGCCAATGCAGCCCGCGTAGAAGTGGCATAACATGGGAGCCCCTAGGTGCCCCCATTACCACCCTCGCGGCTGCATTCTGCACCAACTGGAGCCTCCGGATGCTCTTCAAGGGCAGCCCCATGTAGAGAGCATTGGCATAGTCTAGGCGGGAGATCACCAGGGCGGAAGTGACCGTGCGAAGCGCATCCCGATCCAGAAAGGGCCGCAACTGGTAGATCCTACGGACCTGTCCAAAAGCCCCCCTGGCGACGGCCGCCACATGATCTTCCAATGACAGCCGTACATCCAGGAGGACACCCAGATTGCGGGCCCTCTCTGTGGGGGCAAGAATTTCCCCCCCCACAGCCAGCGATGGAACCAGCCGGCTGTATCGGGGTGCCGGGAAGCACAGCCACTCAGTCTTAGATGGGTTGAGCTGAAGCCTGTTCCGCCCCATCCAACACCGCACGGCCTCCAGGCATCGGGCCATCACTTCGACGGCTTCATCGGGGTGGCCCGGGGTAGAGATGTACAGCTGGGTGTCATCAGCGTACTGATGGAACTCTACCCCAAAGCCACGGATGATCTCACCTAGCGGCTTCATATATATGTTGAACAGGAGGGGCGAGAGCACCGACCCCTGAGGCACCCCGCAAACCAGGGGCCTCGGGGCCGACCTCTGCCCCCCTGCCAACACAAATTGCGAGCGGTCAGAGAGGAAGGAGGAGAACCACCGCATAACGGTGCCTCCCACCCCCAACCCCCCCAGCCGCTGCAATAGGATACTGTGGTCGACAGTATCAAAAGCCGCCGAAAGATCTAGGAGGACCAGGACAGAGGAATAACCCCTGTCACGGGCCCTCCAGAGATCATCCACCAATGCGACCAGCGCCGTCTCTGTGCTGTGCCCGGGCCTGAAGCCCGATTGGCGTGGATCCAAATAGACAGCTTCATCCAGGTGCTGGGGAAACTGTTGTGCCACCACACTCTCAACAACCTTCGCCATAAAGCGAAGGTTGGAGACAGGACGATAATTAGATAACAAAGTTGGGTCCAGGGACGGTTTCTTGAGGAGGGGTCTCACCACCGCCTCTTTCAAGGCGGCGGGTAGATATCCCTCACTCAAGGAAGCGTTAATAATGCCCTGGAACCAACCTCGTGTCACCTCCCGGGTGGCTAACACCAGCCAGGAGGGACACGGGTCCAATAAACATGTGGTCGCATTCAGTCCCCGCAGTAACCTGTCCACATCTTCGGGGGTCACAGGATCAAACTCGTCCCAAATGACTGTTCCAAATTCCGCCCCCGATTCCCCACCCAGAACTGCCCATTCGGAGTCCAAGCCATCCCGGATCTGAGTGATTTTATCCACCAGGAACTTTGAAAAATCCTCAGCCTGTCCCTGCAAGGGGTCCTCCCGCGCTCCCCCTTCTAAGAGGGAGCGGGTCACTCTAAACAGGGCAGCCGGGCGGTTTCCTGCGGACGCAATAAGGGTGGAAAAGTAAAGACGCCTTGCCACCCTTATCGCCACTAAATAGGTCTTAATAAAAGACCGTAAAAGTGTTCGGTCAGGTCCGGAGCGAGTGGTCCTCCAAATACTCTCCAGGCGTCTTTTCCGGCGCTTCATCTCCCTCAGCTCCCCGGAAAACCAGGGGGCCGAGCGAGAGCGGCGCCGGGTCAGAGGCCGCAAGGGCACGACCCGGTCCAGGGCCCCAGCCGCCACCCTTTCCCAGGTGGCGACTAGGTCCCCCACCGAGTCGTGAGTCCGAATGTCGGGATATGGCCCAAGCTCCATCAGGAACCTATCTGGATCCATCAGGCGCCTGGGGCGGTACCAATGTATTTGGTCCGCCTCCCTGCGATGGGGAGGAGCGGCCTGGAAGTCTAGCCTAAGGAGCGAATGATCTGACCATGACAAGGGTTCAATAGAAACATCCCCAACACCTAGATCATCCTGCCACTGTCCAGAGACAAAAACCAGATCCAGAATGTGACCCCCAGTGTGCGTGGGTTCCTTAATTAATTGGGTCAGGCCCAAGGCCGTCATGGAAGCCAAGAACTCCTGAGCAGTCCCCGAGGCCCCACCGGCCGAAGGTAGGTTGAGATCCCCCATGACCATCAGCCTGGGGGTCTCAACCGCCAGGCCGGCTATGACCTCGAGGAGCTCAGGCAGGGCCGATGTCACATAGCAGGGAGCCAGGTATGTGATCAATAGGCCCATCTGAACCCCGGAACCACACTTAACAAACAGGGACTCACATCCGGTCGTCTGAGGAACAGTGGATTCCCTAGGATCTAGATCCTCCCGAATAATTACCGCAACCCCCCCACCCCTCCCCTCGGCCCTCGGCCGATGAAAGACCCGAAACCCGGCTGGGCACATCTCTACTAGAGGGACACCCCCCTCCTGTCCCAGCCAGGTCTCGGTAATGCCCGCCAGGTCCGCACCCCCCTCCGTAATGAGATCGTGCACAAGGGGGGCTTTATTCACTACGGACCTGGCATTGCAGAGCATCAGCCGGAGGCCCGGGGCCCGATCATTCAAACAACTCAGGGAGCGAGACATGACCTGGGGGCCGGAGCGCACCACCGCTTGTAAACAGCGGGGGCGAGCTCCCATCACTTGATAAGACCCCCTGTCAACACCATACCTGCCTCTCCCACCGATCGTAGGGATAACCCTTTCATCCCCCTCCCCAGAAGAAACCCCCATCTTCGGAACGACCGTCCCCGATCCCAAGGCCTCCCAGTCGCAGGTATCCCCCGGTCTGGCCTTATCCCCAGGCGGGTTGTCCCCCAAACCCAGCCCGGGCCCCCTCCCTAACCCAATTAATAAATTCCCTTGCCCTAACCCCATTAAAAATTTCGTCAAAAATTTAAATAATTTAAAAGACCCCTTAAAATCCCTAAAATTAAAATCCCCAACTGCGTCATATCTCCTCTCTGGCACCCAAGAGCCATCCTCGAGGTATGACCGGGAGAGGTCTGAGGGCCACACCTGAGAAAGGGGGGCATTCCTCAGGGCCCTCAGTTCAGCTGCCGAATAGATAGACTTCAGTTTTTCATCGCCTCTGGGCAGTAAGGCCTCACAAAGCAAGGGCCAGAATAAAATGTCCTGTGGAAGAAAAGAAAGATCCTCTACCCCAATGACCCTCTCACGGTCACTGGGGAGTCCTGGTGGTAATAGGTCCACCATCCTCTCACGATGGTGAGGGACCAGATCACACGGACCTTAGGATGGAGATAAGGTTCAACCCACTGTCCTCTCACAACAGTGGGGAAGGATGATATGCAACGCCATCGTCCTCTCACCACGATGGCGGTCTGAGAACCTCCTCCTCTGGCACCTTTCTCCTGGTACAAGGATAGTCAGAATAAGGGCATTCGCTGGCTGATGGAAAATGTTATACCACTAAAAGTGGCAATAGGCTGGAGTTGATGGTAAACAGCAGACAAGTATCCAGACAGGTATCCAGAACTCATACAGGAACAACAATATCAAACGCTGCCAGGCTAAACGGTACAAGTAGAAGAGGACGACGAGGTAAGACAACAAATAGCAGCAGCCTCGACCATCCACTAAAACAAGAGCAAGAGAGGATCGCAGCAAGACACATCTCAACCGATCCTCTCGCCTAGAATTCAAATATCCCGCCATCCAAGATGGCGGGCGCAGCTGTAATCCCGCAGGTCTGGCGTCGCAAATCCACCGCTCATCACAAATACCCTCCAGGAAGGACTCAAAACGACGGTCGAGTCCATCTCTACCAGCTGGCAGAAGACCAGGAGGGAAAACTCTCCCCCCGACGTCCTCTGCCCTGGTCGAATGCAGCCCTCCAAGAACATCTGACAGCATCTCCGTCGCAGCAAGAAAGCCTCGGCCAATCCTGGAATTCAAATGTCCCGCCCTTCAAAATGGCGGGCGAAGTTGTAAGCCTGCAGGCTTTGCATCGCGGACTCACCGCTTCGCAGCCGCGGCTCCAGCACAGTCCAGGATGGCCTCAAAGCGACGGCGAGGTCCATCCCTACCAGCTGGCAGAAGGCTAGGGGGGAGAAATCCCCCTCCGACGCTCTCTGCCCGGGCCGAACAAAACCCTCCGGAGCGTCTTCATTTCAGCCGGCCGACATCCCAGTCATGCGCAGCAACATCATTTTAATTGTATGGCTGTGCACCGCTCCAAGTCCTTCGGGAGAGGAGTGGTATATAAATAAATATTTATTATTATTATTATTTTCTGGGAAACATGGTAATTTTAGGAAATACATTACCAGTGCATAAAAAAGGATTTTCACAATAATATAGGTCCTAGAATTCTGGGATCTATATCTGCAGAATGCGAGACTTGGGAATGTTATGGAATCTAAGGATAAATTTATGCTTGTCATATTTGCACAATATGATAAAGGTGGCAGCAAAGGAAACAGAAAGATGATTGAAGTTATTGGACAACAATTAAGTAAAGTTCATGAGTAACACTTAAGTCAGACTTCTACAGAACTGTCACCATAATATATGGGTATCTATATTTTCATTCTTTTCTGAAATATTTTTACGTACCTTGTCCCCAAAATGCCTTTTCTAAAGTCCTGCTTATCTTTCAATATTGTTTCAAGGTAAAATAGGTGACATTTAACTATTTGCTAAATTACTCTAAATTTAATTTTAAAACACGCAAACTTAGAAAAAGGTCAGTTGGTTATTCATTTTATTAAGCTCTTCTATTTTAAGTCAGTTTTACTTTATTTTTTAAAGTCAGTTATACTTTATTTTTTTAAAAAAATTGATCTAAGAGAAGAAAATGTGTACCATATGACATTTTTAGCAAGACTATGTGGTTTTGAGTTGACAAATAATTTATACCTGAAACTCATCACTTTGCAGAATGTGGTTGCAAACACAGCATCTTCCTTCAGAAAAATCTATACTTATACCTGGCAGGATAGCCAAATTACAATGGCTCACAAACACTAGTATTAGGCATGGCAAGGTAAGAATAATATAACAATAAGGCAGGCTATGAGTTAAATACCATAATTGCATGCCCATCTAAAATATTTTGAATTCTATTCCTTGTTATGATTGCATATCACCATCTTTTAGAATCACAAGTGTAAAAAATATTTTCTAATTATTTTATTATATTTGGTTTTCAAAACTCAGTTTTGAAAAAATAGATTAAAAATGATTCTAGAATACCTCCACTCTTGTTCAGTTTGCTACTTTACATTAAAGTAAAATGTAATTAATTGGGATTAAACTCCTTTGAATTAACTGTGACTAGTATAAAATTGGGTCACCTAAAAACATGGCTCTGATGATGGCAAAAATGTATAAATATGCATCATTACAATATCATATCTACTCCTCCCTGATATAGTGAAGATTAGATGTTAGTATGTTGTAACCAACTAGTATTTGATTGAATTATCTTTTTCTATTGCTATTCTTTCATGGAAACTTTGCAGTTCTAAGTCTACTAAGTAATCTTGATCAAAAAAATGTGACAAGGATTATATGTTTCAACTACATTGACAAACAGGGATGTTATCTGTCCTTTTAAAAAGCTGGATAGGGTTATTCAAGAGGAAAACAATACTGACCTTCATTCTTGGTTAAAGTTTCTTTATTCTCTGGTGTTTTATCTGGCATCTCAGCTGAGAAACATTCAGTGATACCTGAAGGACATTTAAAAAAAAGTTTTCATGTTGAAGCCAGTAAAGCTAAACAAAATTTTTTTTTTTTTTTGCTAAAGTTTAGGTTATAACCTTTAAGTGTAGTGGTCAGGGCCTCCAGTCAAACCTCTCAAATAGGGTGCACCTATGATAGTAACAATATCTGGGCATTAAGGGCTCTCTTCAGCAACTTCAGGAGGATGGATGGGAAAAAGGAAAAGGGTGGATCGCCATATCTGGCCTTCTAAAATCAAATGCTCATTCAGATTTTTGCTGCAGCTGAGAATGCCCGTTCTCTTTTCTCTTGTTCCTTTAAAAGCAAGGAGGAGGAGGAAGAGTAAATAATATCTTTTTCCTCACTGCTTTACTCCTGCCTTCCTCAATTCTCTTCCACACAGAGGGTCCTATTGGGACCTTGCTTTTGAGTTATTATATTTAGATAACAGAAATATGACCACCAAATATTGCAGCAAAAATCCAGGTACTGTTAATGGATGATAAATTTTGTTGAACTCTTGGGGGTAGAAGTAGAGCAAGGCTGAAGCCAGAAATCTTGTGTCTATAAACATAATGTCTATTGTAAACTTCCCAGAGTCCACCTTGGACAGTGAGATGGGCAACATATAAATTTAATAAATAAACCCCAAAATGATTGCCTCCCATGACTTCACTATACTTTTCTCACCCTTGTAACTATTCCACTTACTCCCTATTGGCTTTAACATGAATACAAGTCAAACCAGAACAACACAATAAATTTATAAGAATATTAACAAATTCCTTTTAAATGCCTATGTAAAATTCCTTTGTACATCTCAACAAATCTTGAAGAACTTCTGAGTGATCTATTTTCCTGATATAGGGATCATTATTAGTTTCATCTAATGCAGAGGTGGTATTCAGCAGATTCTGACCCATTCTGGAGAACCGGTAGCAGAAATTTTGAGTAGTTTGGAGAACTGGCAAATACCACTTCTGACTGGGGATTTTACAGTATCTTTCCCTTGCCACACCCACCAAGCCACACCCATAGAACCAGTAGTAAAAAGATTTGAATCCCACCACTGATCTAATGGCCCTAGCCCTTATAACAGATAGTTTCTGAACTTAAGACAGTGGAGAAAGCTGAATACGTGCCTTTTAAAAAGTTCAATGGCCTTTAAGTGTCATGAACACTTCTTACTTCATTTTTACTCTTGCCAATTTCCAATATTAAGTTTAAATAAACGTTAAAGCAATGTCAAGTAACACTTTGTCTAGTATTCAATTAATTTATCCTTCCTGAGTAAGCACGACTGAGTGATGAAAATATCATGTTACTACAGGCACTTGCAACACAATTGAAACAGCTTACTGAAAAGCTGAAGTGCTAGGAGACTATCAGAATACAAATCAACAGTACTGTATTTGATTTAGAATTACACTGGATAAACAATCACATTGCTGATATCTTAACCTGGATCACTCCCAGACATTACATGTTCCAAGCCTATTTAAAGGGAAGAAGAAATGTTCAGAAACACTATCCTTACCTCTACTTTACATATATTAATAATGTACTGTTATTGGACAAATAAATGTATAAGAAACAGATACAAATGAAAGGATGGCATCCAATTGAAGGTGAATATATAGAGCAATTTGCTTCTACAACCTCCTAAATTCTCAGAACATATTACAGGCAAGGGAGAGAATTTATAAGGACACACAAAAGAGGGAAAAATACTTAAGAGGCAGAAATCTGCTTGGACAAGAATGATTTTGCCCAAAGGTAATGGATCGGTTCTCTGTTATCTATGGGGTAGAAACATTGGCTGAAAATCAGTGCTGATCCCTGAACTTCAGTTGGATTCAGTGGTAGGATTCAAATTTTTTTACTATGGGTTCTGTGGGCATGGCTTCATGGGCGTGGCAGGGAAAGGATACTGTAAAATCTCCAGTCAGGTGATATTTGCCGGTTCTCTGAACTACTCAAAATTTCCGCTACCGGTTCTCCAGAACTGGTCAGAACCTGCATAATACCACCTCTGGTTGGCTTAATAGCATAAAATGGATTTAAGAGCAATAACAAATCCATTTTGACTACAGTGATCAGACATACCTAGTTACTTAACTAAAATAAGCAACGTAGCTGTCATAATTTTATCTGATGCATCTCCATATACTGTAGTTTTAAAACTGCAACTGAAAACAGTTACACAAAGTAGTTTTTTTTAAATGATAAAATCATTTAGCTGGAGCCACCTAGTAAAAAGGGAGAAAATGGTATCAACAGTGACAAACAAATACATTCTATAAATTCAATCAAAACAAACTAGACTCAGTCATGTGACATTTTAGAAGGAATTGACATTTTATATTGGAAGAATTCTACACAGTAGTTCATTATGTTTTGAGCTTAAATGGGTTCTGCCCCGTCATATTTTTAGACATATATCTCTACTATCATTATACTGTTTCCAAATACAGCCCACTGAATACAATACTATCTGTGTGCAGTTCTGGATATATTGCTTTTGCTACATGCTGATAATTGAGAGTTGATATACATTACAGAAATGGAAAGGTTTAATTCCAAATGAAACTTGGATTTAGTGCATATTCTACAGATATGTGTGATTTTTATTGATATGTCATAATGCTTTGTGGCAAGAATGAATCCAGATCACACATCATTTTAATACATACTATATAGATAAGCAACTTTATGCAGAGGAAAGAAGTGGAGTACAAGTAGCCCTTGGTTAATAGTGGTAATTGGGGCTGGAATTTCCATTGCTAAGCAACATAGTCATGAAACATGTTATCACGTGATTGCACTACTAAGCAGCAGTACTTCTGGCTATAATTGTTGAGCAAAACCCACACTGTCATTAAATGTGATGTACCATGGTCACCATTTACAAACTTCTGTCAGTTTCCCCATTAAAGCCAGCAGTGAAGGTTGCAAATGGCAATTATGTTGACTGTCATTTTATAACGTTGCAACTGCAAGCCAGTTGTCAAGCGCCTGCATCACTAGGATGTGACTGCAGGGCAGGAGTGGCAATCTACCGGTTCTGTTCACTTCCGTAGAACCGGTTGCTCTGAAAAGCAGCAAACAGAGAGCATACATAGAATTGGTTCTATGTCTGCTGCTGTTTTGGACCACCCACCTATCCGGGCTCTTACCTGACTTTTATTTCCTGCATTTTCAACCGCAGCTGCTTTGTGCGACGCAGCTGTGGTTGAAAAAGCAGGAAAAAAGTGCTTTTTCAACAGCTGCGTACCTGCGCACAGCACTGCTCAGCTGTCCAGGCAGCTAGATGACAACGATATACACGCGCACGCAGCACAAAATGTAAAATCACCGAACTGGTAGTTACACCGGTCAGATCCCACGCCTGCTGCAGGAATAATGCAATGGCAAGAACTTCAAGAACCATAAGTTCAAGACCATCACAAGTTCAAATGGTCAGTGAATGAATAGTCATTAAACTAAGGCCATTGGTAATAAATAGTAAGGCAAAGAATTTAAAAACTAACATCAATACCATTACTATGCATCTCTTAAAAATAGTGTATAAGAATGAAAACTTATTGCTACATTTGTACATTGCTATATTTTAAATTTTCACCCCTTTTCTTTCTGAAGATCTCATCAACTACAGCCCTCTATAATATATTCTTCAGCCTGTACCATTTTCCCTTCCTTTACTCAATGAATAGAGTACTAAAGTTTAGCATTCTCATCTCCAACATCTCCCACATCATTACAAGCAGCCCTTACACATTTATCCATAACTAATCAATAAAGAACTATTATGTAAACATTCAATTTGTTCTCACACGTTTCACTTCTGTTATATATTACTCCTATTGCATTAAACAAGCAGCCCTCCATTCATGTAAACACTGCATAATTAATGTCCATTCACATTATTTTACATTTCTTTAAATCAATGGATAAATAAGGAAAAATGAATGTTCATGTGTATGTTAATACATTTCTCAGTTACCATCTAGATAGAAACAAAATTTGCTTCCCACTTCCTCAATTTTGCTCATTGTCTTATGAGAATACAGTTTTGATCAGAATTCTGCCAAACACTTTCCAATAGACATTCAACAACTTAATCCCCCTCTAGCATTTGCAATCATTCTTGCTTTCCTTTTGCATGGAACAATAACTACATTCTTTCAATAATTGGATACATATGAAGTCTTTATACAGAAGTTAAACAACTCACAGATCCACTCCATAAACAAGCTGCATTTACACTGTGTCTCAGTTTAGCTTCACTTCCTTCTAAAACAAATTTTTATTCCCATCAAAATCACTGCATTGTCCTCATTTTAATTACATTCTCTGCAGCTATCTGTATGCATTATTTTTGTAGCAAGCTATTTCTATATGTTTTTCTCATCCACAGCCTTTCACTTCTTTGTCTCATCTAGCAACTTTTTTTATACTTCCCACTGCCATAACTCCATACTTGTCATATTTTCTTATGACCTATTGTTGACAGTAGCAAAAAATGGCCTATTCCTTTTCCAGAGCCCTTCAGCACCCTTGAATCTTTCATTAATCCTTTTCAACTTTTCACAATAAACAATAACCTTCTTTTAGATGTATATTATTCCCTTTCCACGTGTATATACTGTATGTATGACTTGGCTTAAACACATATCAAAACCAAATGGAGTAATTGCTCCCCTGGATTGTATTAATTCAAAACAGGACCATTTTCACTAAAGGTAAAAGCTCCCCTGCACATACGGTGCTAGTCATTCCCAACTCTAGGGAACAGTGCTCATCTCTGTTTCAAAGCCAAAGAGCCAGCACTGTCCAAAGACGTCTCTGCGGTCATGTGGCCGACATGACTAAATGCCAAAGGTGGTCCCTATTTTTCTTCTTGTATTTTACATGCTTTCGAACTGCCAGGTTGGCAGAAGCTGGAACAAGTAATGGGAGCTCACTCCGTTACACGGCGCTAGAGATTCAAACCGCTGAACTGCCGACCTTTCTAATCAACAAGCTCAGCATCTTAGCTACTAAGCCACCACATTCACCACTTTCATTAACATCTAATCCATTAACATCTAACATCTCTTTGGCTCCCCGCCCCCCTTTTCCCCCTTTCAGTGTGTTCTAACAGTTGTCCTCTTTACTATTTATTCATATTAAATCCCATGTCACAATCTTTCATATACTGCAGACATCGGTCCATCATGGCCATGTCAATCATACCTTTCAAATAATGTGTTTTAATAAAATAGACAAGTGTAGATGTATTTCCAAGCCTTAGCCATATCCATGCCATAGACAGCACTTCATAATGACATCTACAGTCAGTTTTATTAATTTTCCTACTTATAAGGTGAAATCACATTAACCAAAGCTCAACAAATCCATTGGTTGCTTGCATCCTTCCATGTTACATAAAGAATGGATTAAAGACAGGCCCATTGGATAACTTTTTTTTACAGGAATAAATGTTAACCAGGTCAGTGTGACATATAGCATGTATTCAAAAAGTATTATATATCTCCACTGGCCTAAGGATATCCTGTCTTCAAACTGGAAATGGTTACAATGGCCGTACAGGACATATCTTTCTATAAATTCCATGTAAGTTCTTATCACTAATATTGCTACATATCCCTAATATTTTGTGTCTTACCAAAATAATGCAGTTTTTAAATAATTCTGCCGCAAATGTGTTTTTAGATTTCTGGTCCTGAAAAAACTAATTGTTTCAAGCATTTGGAAATGTTTTGGGTTCTAGTGTGCTAAAATATGTTTTGCATTTAGAATAGGCCAGTTCAAATAAAATAATATATTGCTGGAGGGTAATGCATGGAAGAGGGCCTTGTTGGAAATAACAGAGCCTCAAGCTGTTAAGAAAAACAGCTTCATAATTTTTTTGTTAGCCACCTGTAGATGCTGAACATGGCACATTATTTAGTAAGACTTCTGAAAGTTTGTACATCTGAAGAGGTAAAATGACAAAGCAATGCTTCAATAGTTAAACTGAATATGCCACAATTCACAGCAGTCTGTAAAACTTTCTACATTACCACAAACTGACAAATTTTACATGATCCATACAAGTGTAGACTGACCCGGCCCTTTTTATCACATGACGATCTGAGTTCTTCTTAGTGCTCTGTTAACAGGGAATCGATATTTTCCAGAAAGTTCACAGATGCATTATTTCTGTTCAAAGCCTAGCTGAACAATGGACAAACGTAAGCACATTATTAAATGCACACTATATTAGTAAACAATCCATGGTATTTCTGCCAAGTTATTTCTCTTAAACATTATGAATCATGCACACAATAACGCAATTAAAATTTGGTCAGCAAGAAAAAGCACTTCAGTCAAGACCTCAACTGGGGGGAAAGAAACAGAGAGCTGGGGTTACAGACAGAGAGCTGTGAACACATTGCCAGACACACACATATGACTAAGCAAAAAAACGTTGCTGCTGTTTATAGAAAGATGCACAACATGTCACAATATTAATTAATGCTAGTTTAATGAATGTATAAATCTGTATTCCATGTTCAGTAGTAAAATAATACAATCCAGATACATAGAAATATTTAAGAATAAGTATATGCTATAATTTTCCTCTTCCACTGTTTTTACACATGCATGTTTTTACGCTTCCAAAGGCATAATCAATGTATTTGTTTCTGTGCTGGAAGTCAGTAGGACCGATATGTCTATCTGTATCAGCGTGCTTCAAAAGGACGACAGATGCTTATACATACTAAAAACCAACAGAGTTCAGTCTCCAAAGCAATTATAGCTTGTGGACACTTTCTGCTGAACCTGCAGCTTATTAAGAACCACAGTAATGGACTACAGTATAGAAGGCTATCATTCAGGCTAAAACTGTCATTTTCCCAGGCCTGCCCTGGGTAGAAGCCTCTAATCATCTGCTACAATGAAAACAACCTCCATTTCTCAGACATGGTGAACTAAGATATATATGGACACCTCCCTTGCAAATCAATAAAATGCCACAGTGACAAAAACTTACTTTTTTTTTTTCATGAAAGTCCAAATGGTTTGGCTCTTGCTAGTTTATTCACTATTTCCATTTCATGAACATTCAGAAAATTTACATATTTAATATCACTTAACCAATACACAGTCCAAATACCTGAGAATATATTTGCAAAGGCACAAGCCCATAGTTTTTGCACCCACTCCTAACAGAGTCCAGCTACGCATTTACCTCCTCATTATGAGAACTGCCTGCAAAAAAAGAATCACTGAGTTATGGCACCCGTATAGCTATAGCAATAGCACTTAGACTTATATTCTGTTTCACAGTGCTTTACGGCGTTCTGTAAGCAATTTTCAGAGTCAGCATGTTACCCCCAACAATCTGGGTCCTCATTTTACCCACCTCAGAAGGATGGAAGGCTGAGTCAACCTTGAGCCTGGTGAGATTCAAATTGCCAAATTGCAGGCAACAGGCAGTCAGCAAAAATAGCCTGCAGTACTGCATTCTAACCACTGTACCACCACGGCTGTTGTATAGTCAAGAGATTCTCAATTTGAGGTTCCTATGACTACAATTTTTGAAGGAAGATATGCCTTATTAGTTTTGTAGTTCTTATACTGCCTACTTGACAAAACATATCACTTGGCATATCAAGACTCTTCACAGAGCAGGAGGGAGAATCTGGTGCTGTTAAACTACTGTACTCCCATCAGGCCGGCTGGAAGATCGAATCCAAAAATACATGGAAAGTCAAAGATTCCTCACCCCGATCTTCTCAAGTTATACTTCAATAAACTGTAATAATATTATGAGAATAGTTGTCATGCCTTGCTACTGTCAACTTTCTTCCCTTCTTTTCTCCACAGTTTCTGCATGTTGCATCCAAGTCTGAAAATCCAACTATTACTAGGGAAAAAATATTTTTATTTTTCTTATTTTATCCTAGGAAAATGAAGGGTTTTTTCCCCTCTGAATAATGTTTAAAGATCTACCACCCTATGTAGCTCAAAAATTGGGAAGACTTAAGAACCTGCATTTACCAAAATAATACCTCGATCTACCCTGTATATAAAAATCATCCTAATCTTCTTTATACACCTCTGCTTTACACTAAAAAAAATCTCAGATGCACAATATTATCTTCAACACCTGGTAAAACATTATGCAGGTTATGAATTATGAAAGTTAAAATCTACAATGTTGGATTTAGAAACACAAACCATTCAGCTTAGTAGTGATCCTAGGATTTCAGAGAGAATCCTTGCTGGTCTATTGCTAGAGATATTTGTGACTGAGATTTTTCATATGCAAAGCAAGTGGTCAGTTATAACATTAAACTAAAGTAGTTAAAAATCAATCCAAAGTTTTCTGATATTTTTCTTTCAATTGTACAATAGGAGAAAGAAGTGGAAAGTTTTGAAATTCAATTTTCATTCATTTAATTTCAAACCATAATTTAAAAGTTAGTAACTCTGGCTGTTGCTGGACATCTGAAGTAGCTCTCAGCACATCTAAATAGGATATAGTGTCTAATATTAGATCTGTCAAAGGTCAACAGCTTTTCTAATACACACACACACACATATGTATAAAACAGCTTCACAGGTCTACTATTAAAACATACACTATTATGCAGCTATAATTACTTTAGAGATTTTTAAAACACTATTTTTATAATTAACCTGGGATCACAACAAAACAAACGTCTCTCATTTGTAATTGTATTGGCAATGTTTCAATCACTGATAGTTCTCAACTTACAATCGCAACTGAGCCCAAAATTTCTGTTGCTAAGTGAAACGTTAAGTGAGCTTTCCCCCATTTTGCTATTTGCCATAGTTTTAAAGTGAATCAATGCAGTTGGTAAGTTAGTGACACAGTTGTTAAATGAAATTGATTTCCCCATTGACTTTGCTTGCCAGAGGGTTGCAAAAGGTGATCACACGATCCTGTTATGCAACTATCATGAGTCAGTTGCCAAGTATCTGAATTTTGATCATGTGACTACGGGGCTACCGCAATGGTTGTAAGTGTGAAAAACGGTTGTAAGTCGCTTTTTTCAGTGATGATGTAACTTTGAACAGTCACCAAGGGAACTGTTGTAAGTTGAGGACTACCTATACATCCAAGTACCGTAGTTGTCTTAGCAAGATTGTGAAAGCAGTTTGCCACTGCCACCTTCTCAGAAATTCTTTGACTCCACCCACAAATTCCCCAATATTGTGGTCTCCCACTTCAAGATTAAGAGGCCAGAACACACTTAATTTCAAGCCCTGCCCACACAAGGCCAGCTGTGTAAAGAACACAAACAGATGCCTGGGTTTATGATCACTGAAAAGGTATCTTGAAGACAGTTTCACCAGAGAACAGGATGCTTAAGACAAAGCAACAGATGTGCAACAATCACAAGTGCCCATTCATTTCCTTTATGTCAGCAAATATAAGCAGTCACTATTAAGAATCTCTATCTCTTGGATACAAAAGGAAGTGTACACATTTCCCACACCATTTGACTGTAACAATAGAAAATGTCACAGGAAAAGAGACATCTGCTTCCCTGCAACTAACAAGAAGTTTGACATGTCTTAAATATTACCCTTTTTTCTTAAAACGTTAATAACAGCATGTGCATTTCTAGAGATGTGTTGTTATTGTGAATAATCAGGATTCCAAGCCACATTTTCTTATTCCTTTATTTCTTTTTCCTTTAGTAAAAGGCAGAAGATTTATACGATTTGAAGAGGAGCCAGAGTATTTTTTCCCCTACATGACACTTTAATGAGGAAGATCATTATTTATTTAACAACATTTTTTAAAAACCATCCATACAAAAAATACTGGTGAGTATAAAACATAAAAAAATAAGAGCAATACCACATAATAATACAAGCAGATTCATTAGCAGCTCTATACTCAAATGAAGTTGCATATTTTCCCAATGAGCCAAAGGCTCCCTTAAATAAAATAGTTTTAAAGGCTTTCCAGAACCCAAGGAGGGGCAAGGTCAGGGACATGTCCGGGGGAGCAGCTTATTCCACAGATTGGGTGCCACTACCAAAAAGGGCTCACCTGGACCTCTTTCCATACCTGTAAGGGGAACTAACACTTAGGAGATTTTCTCTCAATGTTCAAACCAGGTATCCAGAATTATCTACCGTAGTAAGGTTATCTCTGATATAATCTAGTGCTGCTTTAAACAAGAACTTCAAGTCTAAGAGGATCCTCAAATCATCAGACCAGGCCATCTATTTCAGAGCTCAGCTAGGTACAAGGTAGAATCAAATTATTACAAAAATCCTGAAGCTTTCTCTAGAAATCCTCTGGATGCATCAGGTTCCTAAGGCAGACTATCCTAATAGGTCTTATCCCCTTCAGAGGTTCAAAGTACCAATGATATGCAGTTTGATCAAAATTAGTTTACCAATAGAAAAGAATGTACATTAACACCTCCCATATTCAGATCCTCCCCTTTTTTGCTCCAGGATTCAGAACAATACCAATAGCACTTAGACTTATATACCGCTTGGTAGTGCTTTCAAGCCCTCTCTAAGTGGTTTACAGTCAGCATATTGCCCCCAACAATTTTTGGATCTTCATTTTACTGACCTTGGAAGGATGGAAGGCTAAGTCAACCTTGAGCCTGGTGGGAATTGAACTGTCAAATTGCAGGCAGCCGACGGTCAGCAGAAGTAGCCTGCAGTACTGCACTCTAACCACTGCACCACTGAGGCTCATAGAAGTATTTATCAAGATGGGTTAGTATAACACAACAGACAGAACAATATACAGTTTGTGCAGATTATAGTCTGCTCTAATGTCAAAATAACAAGACACTGGCAAAGCCCTCTTCTCTTTACTTATTATAAAGACTTCTTGCTTGTGAACTCATTGCATAATGGAGGCTCCAATACCTGAGCAAACAGAAAACCTGAACAGGTATTCAATAGTTTGCTCATTGGATATGTGAAAGCTCAAACTATGGTTGTTATGATTTCAAATCATTTTGTAATGATTGAATCCAAGAGGAAAGCAGCTTATGTTTTGGCAGTATTCTAGATGATGGAATTCCAGAATTGAGGGGGGAGAGCACAAGAAATGCCTAAAATACTTTCACTATCCCTTCCCAGTATACAAATAGGAGATCATCATAACATTTAGTAAGTAACTAAACCTGAGAGACACAAAGAGTAACAGGTGGTCTCAAAGGCAGACATTTGAAGCTACAACCATCTTTTTAAGCTGTTTATTGAACCAAACAGGCTAGACCAATACTCTGTTACATCCTAAGCAAGCTAAGCCAAAATTAACTACATTAAATCCTATCTTGATGGGACTACAATCAGCTACATTAAACTGAGTAATTCTTTCACAATTAAGAGCAAAAAAACCCCCAAATACTGTCTCTTTAATCAAGTACAACCTTTATATTTATGGTGCTACTTATGGGAAAAGGACAAAAAGATTGTTTCTACTGATTTCCTCTTCCTTTTTCAATCTCCTGGAACAACTCCCAAGTTTAATCCCAGAGGTCCTCATTTAACACACCACAGCAGAGCTTATTGAATGTATGGGGGACGGAGAATATGCAAAAATCACTCTTCTCCTTCTTTTTCTTTGAGAAAATTGTATGCATGGGATCTGTTTCCAATCCACTTTTAAATCATATATTCAAAATAACCTGACCTTTTCTAAACAAAGATCCACTCAATATTACATTCAAAAGGCTTGGATCAGGTACAATTAAGGCTGGTAACCTAACTTCCTGAAGAGATTTAGGAAACCTTCATTGACCAGAAGATCATGATGTGTGCTACAAATCAATATAAATGGTGATGTCCATGGCATATGGAAGCCTGCAATGTGGAATGTCAGAAAAGTAAATTGGAAAGAATGATAGTTAACAAAGAAAATAGATAAAAAGATCATCTTTCATCTATTGTCTTTAAAATTAAGAGAAAGGGGAAGGATATAACAGATTTGAATAAGTCAATCTCATGGGTGGGGTATAGTGGATAGATACATGCAGGACAGTGATAACGCAAGTCTAACTAAAGGTCTATGAGGTATGACAGGAATTATGAACTCTAGTTTTGAGAACATATGAAAGTAGGAATCAATAGATTGGTAAGATTGGCATGTTGTTGCAATGAATGGTGATAATATCAGATATAAGTTCTGTGGAAGGGATTGCAATATTCTGGTAGGGTGCCATCAGACAAGAAAAAGTGATGTAAACAGAGGGATGGGCAGAAGATGAGACAACGCAGAAAAAGGATTGAATCATGATCTAAGAATGAACAAAAATGATAATATTTAGTGGATCTTTGTTTAGAAAAGGTCAGATTATTTTGAACATATGATTTAAGCTTCATATCTGTACATAGATATGACAAAGAAGTGAATATCAGCTTAAATGCATATTGACCTCTTTATAATGAAAAATTGAGAGGAATAAAAGTTATAAAACTGATTAGATGTTTTGAATGTCAGATTATTATAGTATTTAGTGATTATTATAGTATTTGAGATTGAATCTTGGGAAGAATGGAAAACAGAGAGAAAGTAGAATTGTAAGAAGAAAAAATACAAATCATGTGTAAAAACGCTTAGAAAACAGACTAATACTTCATGAATGAACAGAGAAAGCGAAAGGAGACCTAAAACAGGAGTGTCTAGAAAAAATGTAATTAAAAATAAAAGTTATTAAATGATTTGGAATAAAATTGGAAATGAAGCAGTGTTTACCTAGCTTTTCATTTAGACATTGTTAGAAGACAAGAGTGCTATGTCAAAAGAGTCACTGGGAGTCGGGTAGCATATAAATAATAATTATAGATAGAACCAGGGGTGGGATCCTAGCAGTTTGGTCAGGTTCTATAGAACCGGTAGCTGCGAAGAGCAGCTGGGACAAGGTTTTGACCTGCTGTTTGGCCAACCCACCCGCTTGGGCTCTAGGATGTCCTTTAGTAAAAAAAAATGTAATTAATAATTAAAATAATAATAATAATTAATAATAATAATAATAATAGTAGCTGCGTTTTCCTCCTCAGCTGTTTTGCATGGCACAGCTGAGTGCCGCTTGTCAGGCACTCAGCTGGAGAGGGTAACTGCTTACCAGAGGCAGTAGCACACGCGTATGCAGTGTGCATTTGATGCGCATGCACACACTCCCCAAATCAGTTGTTATGCCAGTCGGATCCCATCCCTGGATAGAACTGAAACAAATATTTTAAATATTAGCATTCCCCCAGCGCAGTATGAACATCATGAATGGCATAATGATGTTGAAAAGAGCAAGGCTGCTTGTGCAAATGGTATAACTGAAGATAACGAGCTGAAGAAGCTTCTTGGATGAGAAGCAAAACATCTTCAAAGAAAAACCAGAAAGTCCTGTTGACTCTTGAAAAAGCACTTTTGGGACAACTGAAGAAATAGTAAAATATAAATGTGGTTTGGCTATAGAGAGGCTGTTATGACTTGTTTAGTATATATGTAAAGGCTGCATCTGTGCCTGATTATTGAAAGAATGCTGTTATCATTCTCCTATACAAAAAGTAAGGCAGAAAGAGTGAGCGCAAAAGCTACAGGGGGATTAAACTGTTAAATACACTTCAAAAAGTATTTGGCAGAACTCTGCCTAACAAGAGTAAGAGAAGTGACAATAATAAACCAGTTTTTAAGAGCAGTGCAGCTCTATGCCAATACAAGAACTGTGCAGATCACATTTTTGGTATTCAGTGTTGATTCTCAGTCATTCATAAATGTAGGATTATGACAAAATAAGTTTATTGCAAATCTGCTGAATTAGAGAAAGCATAAGACAAAGTGAATAAGCTTGAATTATGCAATATTTTGCTTGAATATAACATTAAGAGTTGGCTGTCGAATGCAATAAAAGTGTTACATGACAGAATAAAGAATAAATGTCATTTTATTCATGACAAACATGAATAAAAAATGGAATCCTTGGTAGTGAGTGACTCAACACTAAGCTGACAGTATGAAAAGGATGTATGCTTTATGCATTTACTTAATATATATTTAATGCATAATTTAACTAATAAGAAATCTTGTAATATATTTTTAAATAAGGAATGTTTGTGATGATGTTAGAGGTATTTTGATTGTGGATGTGAAAATCCATGTACAATACTTTTCAATGCAGATAATGCCATATTGTTGGCCAAGAACCAAATGATTTGCAGCAAATATTACATTACTTATCAAATTTATATGGCTACCTACCTACTCATAAGAAATTATTTTGTGGTGGCGTAAAAATTGATTGTATGCTACAAAAAGTATGGATATTAAATAATTAGTATCAAAATAATTTTACTAATACAAAAATAGAGTACACAACTACAAGATATACAAGGTGGACATTTGCTTGTAGTTAGATTGCTATCTTATTATTATTTTGCAATTATTTTAGTACTTGTTTGGTTAATTTTTTTTGTATTCATTGTTTTTGAAGTTTCTGAGTCACCCAGGGATTGATGGGAGTCCAAATGGAATACATTGAATAATATTCCAAATAAAATCTAAATATTCCAAATGCAAATATCTCAAATGAGAAGCATCCAGATGGAATAAATAAACATTTCAAAAAAACCTAGAGCAAGTACATGATTTTGCATGCCTTGCTATTAGGTTTAATAAGACAATAAAATGGATCAAGAAATTTTAGATATGCAAATGCTGGCTAAAAAAAAGAATAAGTGGTATGTGATTTAAGAAAAAGGTATTGGAAAAAATTGAAAACAGCTGTTTACAAGAGTGGGTTTTTGCCAACTTTTGTAAATGGAAATCAGAACTTCACACACACACGTATACATATGTACACACATGTATATGTGTGTGTGTGTGTGTATGTATGTATGTATATATATATATATATATATATATATATATATATATATATATATATATATACAATAATAATGTGATATTTAAGAATGTCTATTTGCTAAGGGAAAAAAGCAAAAGTAAATAGGTGCTGGATAAACAGAAACTATCTAACTAGTATGAAAGAAACACATTAAAATGGTTTCTTGGTGTTCTGCTTCTCCTGAAAGCAAACAGTGTGAATATTATGTGTATGTAAGAGAAAACCGTCAATTAATTCCAAATAAATTATCAGGAAATTAATTTATATCATAGTACTGTAGTGAAAAGTGGCTGGAAAAAATGGGTATCACATTTTATTTTATAAAACTGTTTGCTACAACAAGCTTATGTATGGCAATATTATATACACTCCTTTTCCAATAAACACCAAAGGCTCACAAACCCCTATCAGATGCATGTGGAGAAAGACATTAGTTTAACCAGTGACACCCCAAAAACTGTAAACATACTTTCATGATCAAAGTAGTAATTTAAACCTAATGATTTTTACAAATGATCCTTTAATTCCTATTCAGGATAGAATCAGAACGACTGGATGAAACTGAGCATTTATTGGCCTGATTATCCTTCCTGATGCCTATATGGCGTTCACAGCACCCTGAGTGTGGGAAACATCTGCCGCTCCCTAAAATTGCACTCTCAATCTTCTGAGTGGGAAGCGAGTGTCTCCACTACTAGGCTACCATGCCGCTTTTAAACCTGATGAAGATAATTTCATAAAAATAAGGCACCAAGAACAGTGAAAATATGTCTGCAAATTAGGAAATATTCTACAGCAAAATGAAACCAACATCACTACCATACACAACCACTGGTCATAATTAACATTAAAACATGTTTTTAAAAATATGTATGGAAAAAGCACTTTTAAACCAAATATTTTTAATTAAATGGATCCGGGATTGTTTCAATAAACAAAAATGAATAGAAACCAAAGTTCATCCCTAGTCTGAAAATAACAAGACATACTTTCTGTGATAATACAAAATCACACATAACAAGACCATGGTTTATGAGGATAATCTATATGTATAAACTGAATAATGCTTGCTGAGTGCTGGAAATGTGCTTTAATATTACGAACAAAAAATGCTCCACACTGAACTTATTATAGGATGTAAGATTGCAGAAAATATAATCACTGACCCATTAACCAGAGAAACTAGTCATGAAGAAAGGAAATATATTGAACATTAATGAATGGCAAGGAAAACATCTCTCATCTGTTCTCCATTTCCAATATCAAATGGCCTCTTTTTGTAAATCTGGGACTTAAACCAAACTCAACAAATAACACCCAAGCAAGCTGAATAACATAAAATAAATGATATTGCCAACTGTATTCTTTTTTATATCTGACTGTTTTGATTCATTATAATATTTCTGCATTGTGTGTACAAACTTGGAATTATAGTTTGCCAAGTGGTGAAAAAGGAGCATTACCTTTCAAGCAGAGTCTGAGGGATATGCCAAGGATCATAATCATGAAATAATTTTTGAACGCACACAGCATGTAAGTGATGGAAGCTTCCAAAACATCTGGATCATTATATCCCTGATCTTCTTGACTATATATTTACTGTAGATGTGTTCAGGCAATAATGCTCAATGACTGAACCTCAGGCTAGGCAAACACCATCCCACCTGTGGCTCTTAAATCCCTCATCACTCCAAGAGCCTTCAAAAACCTAAAACTATAAGAAAGGCAGCCGCCAGAAAGGCAGCCAGCAAACAGTTGCTTTCTTTTTCTTTAGCATTACAAGAATGTGCCCAACTATCTTTTCTAGCACTATATTATGTATCCTACTCTCCACTGCAGCTCTGAAATCAAGCTCTCCCACTAATGTTTTTGATTAACCATAGTGTCATCTCAACCTCATTTTTTTAAAAAAACTTTAGTAATGATAGTGGACAACCAGAAATTAAACAAAGAAACAAAGCAAAAAATTTAACAGATTTAACAGATAATCAGAGTTGGAAGGGACCTTGTAGGTCATCTAGTCCAACACCTTGCCCAAGTGGGAGACCCTACACCATTTCTGACAAATGGCAATCCAATCTCTTCTGAAAGTCTCAAGTGATGGTGCTCCCACAACTTCCGAGGGCAAGCTGTTCCACTGGTTGATTGTTCTCACTGTCAGAAAGTTTCTCCTATTTCCAGGTTAAATCTCTCTTTGTTTCAGTTTCCATCCATTATTCCTTGTCTGGCCTACAGACACTTTAGAAATAGCTTGACCCTTTCCTCCCTGTGGCAGCCCCTCAAATATTGGAAGACTGCTATCATGTCTCCCTTGGTCCTTCTCTTTACTAGACTAGCCAAGCCCAGTTCCTGCAAACCGTTCTTTGTATGTTTTAGCCTCCAGTCCCCTAATCATCCTGGTTGCTCTTCTCTGTACTCTGAACTCAAAGTACTTTGGTACTCAAAGTACTAATGACCAGGCTCCAATTATTATATTGTGGACATATCAGGATGAGGCCAAGTTCCAAGAAAAGGACCGCCAGTAGCAAGGTAGGCTCATCCTTTTATTGTGACATTATTCAGCCTCATGTCTGAACTAATTCAGACCTGAATGTACGTATCAAAAGTCGGAATGATGATTTAAAATAGTGTCCAAAATACAGAGAAACAGTAATTCATGTTTCTCTGTGGGACATGTGGGATACCCTGAATCACAAACCAGCCACATTTTAATCTAGTAAATTATTAAATTCATGGAGTTGTAAAACATCTAGTGCGTACTGTGCATTTCATATATAGCCAAGAAACTAGATTCCATAAACTTTGGTTTAAACTAAAAGTGCCATGCAAAGATAGCATCAAAATTCTTCCACAGACACAGAGGGTTATCATTATATTTCTAATAAAGATATTTTTCCCCACGTGGGTTCTGAACTGCATATATTACATATCCTTCAAAGCAATGTAAATTCTACTTCAAGGAGTATTAAAAACAAAACAAAGCAAAACCCTAATGTTCTTTTTCTCAGTCTTTCAAGTCATTATTCAAGGTAAGAAGCTGGATAAGGAAGAAACACTGCAGATTTTTTAAAATGCCCATATACTTGGAATTGAAACTGTTTCATCCATCTGCAGTTGATTTCCTGTGTGGCAAAAGGCTGCAGGCCATTCTACTAGATGCAAGCTTTACAGAGGCCTCCTACACATTTACTGGATTTTTCAGACTGAGAAGGTGCTCCCAGCGGCCATGCCATTCTTGGAACAGAGACTCCACTGATCTTCTAATATCTTTGGCGCATACTTCCCAAAGCCATAAGAAGTCCCTCTCCAAAAGTTTAAAAACACCATTTATGATTAAAACAGTAAGTTTTATAGTAAGAGGGTTCCCCCTCCTCTTCCCTCTTGCTGGAAAGTTATACAATACAAACAGCAACCAGCAATATTTTCTTTCATTGTAGAAATAAACATTGCTATAACAAAGTAAGCCATGGATGAACTTACCAAAAGAGATTTTCAAAACTTTCCAAGGTATTCTTGTGCTCTGCATGATCAGAGAGGAGCTATTGTGTCTATTTATTTGTGTGGTAACTTTGAGAAAGAAACATAAGTTCAAGATTCTTGGCTCCGATGTTGAGATAGTCTGGTGGACTTTCTGCATGCAAGAATATAAAAGAACAAAACAACAGTTCTTTAAGATTAGATTGAAGTCCTATTTGGCCTCGCATCCTGTTTTGAATAATTGTCAATTCAAGGCCCCTAAGACGTACCCAGGCATTCTCTTTTTCTTGTGATAAACAAGAAATCATTATCGATATAGTATCTACTTCCTCCTCAGTCTCTTTCTCTATACCAGTAGTCCTCGACTTACAACAGTTCACTTAGTGACTGTTCTAAGTTACTACGGCAGTGAAAAAAAGTGATTTACGGCCTTTTTTCACACCATTGCAATATCCCCATTGTTCACATGATCAAAATTCAGGCCCACGGCAACGGATTCATATTTATGACAGTTGCAGTGTCCTGGGGTCAGGCGATCATCTTTGTGACCTTCTGACAAGCAAAGTCAATGGGGAAGCCAGGTTTACTTAACGACCGTGTTACTAACTCAACAACTGCAGTGATTCACTTAACCACTGTGGCAAGAAAAGTTTAAAATGGGGCAAAACTCACTTAACTGTCTTGCTTAGCAACAGAACTTTGGGTTCAACTGTGGTCATAAGTTAAGGACTACTTGTATTGATAAGATAGATATAATTAGAATAGAATAACAGAATTGGAAGGGAGCTTGGAGGTCTTCTAGTCCAACCCCCTGCTTAGGCAGGAAACCATACACCACTTCAGACAGATGGTTTTCCAATCTCTTCTTTAAAACTTCCAGTGTTGGAGCATTCACAACTTCTGGAGTCAATTGTTCCACTGATTAATTGTTCTGTCAGGAAATTTCTTCTTCTTAGTTCCTGGTTGCTTCTCTCCCTGATTAGTTTTCATCCATTGCTTCTTGTCCTGCCTTCAGGTGCTTTGATAAATTGATAAAGACATAACCAATGCAGAAAAAAAAAAAAACTTGCCTCCTTCATTACTGGGACTCATCATCATCAGATGGCTATTGTCTCAGCTGGTTTGGGTTTATTGGGTTCATGAAGGGAAGCAGGTTGCCTTTCCATTTCCATACCTCCAAGCTGTGGTTTGCATAATGCTCCTAAGGTTTTGTGTGCACCTATTCTGTACTTCCCAAATAGGCTTGTAAATATCATTCTTCAAACTGTTTTCTTGGCCTTTTTACAACCAGTAGTTTCTTGACACCAGTTCTCGCTCCTCTTAACTGTATCATGAGCTATCTCCATGCCTTCGTGCACAGAAGCTTTTCATGGCTTGATCTTTTTCTCTCCATTTTTTTTTCCTAACCCAGCATTCATGTCTGTAACTGATCACATCTTGCCTATTCATTCTGTTCTCCTCTTGACTAAGAAAACTATTTAGAAAAGCAGCAGGAAGTGTCTGACTGGAACAAACGTGTGTCAGATTGCCAGTAGACACAATTCTAGAGCTGCATTATATTTATGCTCAGTTATGCAGCAGGCTTTACTATAAAAATGTCAATGCCCACAAAAAAACCCAAAACCTATGCCATCTTACAGAGAACTTCAAATTACAGAGAATTTCAAATCAACTTGTCCAATGAAATGATTATTTAAGTCTTCATTGCAACTGAGAATTTATTGGGAAATACATTGTACAGCAAGCATTAAGTGGTTATGAAACTGAAATTATATTGCTGATCTATTAGCTAAGACCTGGAGTCCAATGCAGTTAAAAACCAGAGCCCAATGCCAATGTCATAACAGAATAGACTTGTGCATAAAAGGTTTGGCAGAACTACAGACTAGATAGTCCTCGACTTATGACTTGTGCATAAAAGGTTTGGCAGAACTACAGACTACATAGTCCTCGACTTACGACCACAATTGAGCCCAAAATTATGTTGTTAAATGAGATATTTGTTAAGTGAATTTTTCCCCATTTTACAACATTTCTTGTCACAACTGTTAAGTTGACAAGTTAGTACCCTGGTTGTTAAGGCAATCTGGCTTCCTCATTGACTTTGCTCATCAGAAGGTCCCAAAATGGGATCGGCGTGACCTTGCATCATAGCAACAATTATAAGTATGAAAACGTTGCCAAGCACCTGATTTTTGATCACATGATCAAGGGGGATGCTGCAAAAGTCTGTGAAAAACGGTCCTTTGTCACTTTTTGGTCAGTGCCATTGTAACTTTGAGCGTTCACTAAACGAACGTTATAAATTGAGGACTGCCTGTAATTGCCAGTTATAATCCCAGTTAGAAAAATAAAGCTTGTGATGGCAGGATTGGGTGGGGATCGTTGCCAATAACATATCCCAATTGAAATAAGCATTATGTTTCATATTCATGAGCTCTGCTCAGCCTATTATGGCAACACAGATTAAAACATTGTATACCTGAAGCAGTGCACCCCGTGGTTATGAAAAATCATCAACAAATCCAGTCACCACATTTTTAAGCCAAGCATAACTAAGCCATGCATTTCCCAATCCTTTCTCACATTTTATGACTATAACGATTTCATAGTCACATAATAAGCTTCAAAGCACTCACATAGATATGATTTATGTATCAAACTCACATTTGCATTGATATTTCCATCTAGTTTTCTAGTATTCTGTATCACATAAAATTTCTTGATGATTTAGGTTCCAGACTGATTGCAGCAAGACCTTTTATGAGTTCTCAGTGTAATACACTACAAATTATTCTCACCTATCAAAATAATATTGCTCTCACTGATGTTTCTGCTCTGAATTTAACAATTGCAAAATAAAAGAACTATAGGCTAAAGATGCTCTTGCCATTTCTGCTATTGAGCAACTATTAAAAGTACAAGCATCAAAACTTGTTTGCACCTGAGGCTTCTAGTTGTTTGAGCTTCCCACAGACGGAGTGCTGACCGCGATCGTGAGTGGCTTTGGTCCTTGCTTCGGCGTCATAGAGCCCAATCCTTTCGGGGCAGAAGCCACCTTGTAGGTGGTGGCGGAGGAAGGGGAAACCATCAGCTGGGTAGAGGGGAGTCGCAAATCCGCTCCCCAGTTTGGCAATTACTCCCTCCTGAAGACGCCTGAAGCGGTGGTCTAAAAATAGCCACCCTGAAGGGGAAGATTAGACTGGAATAAGATTGCACAGGAGAGAAAGAAGTGAACAGCAGGAGGAATGGGATGATATAATTAAATGGAAGATACCTCAGGACTAACAGTTCAAGGAATTTTTAAGAAAGGATTTAAAGCGGCGAGGAGAAAGAAAAAAGGTGTGAATTGCTTTTGACAGTGGCGGGGCTTTGAAACCGTGAAAGGTAGAAGTTGGAGAAGGAATCATATAATCAATTTGGATAAGTATATTTTGATTCTATATAGGCACTAATAAAGCTGAACTATAGGACTGTTAAAGAAGAAATTTAATCAATTGGATTTGATCTTTTTTTGGGGGGGGGGGGGGGGAATGTGGTTTTAAAACGCTCTGAATAATAGAGAAGAAAAAAGAAAGAGGGAGTGAAGATTAGCATAGTAAAGAGTGCCATCTCAGTTAAACTTAACTTGTTTTTCTTTTAAAAGACTCTGTTTCTTAAAACTGTTTGGAAATTGATACAATAAAGCAAGAATGTTAAAAATTGAAACATTGTAACAAAGAATAGAAGCAGGAAGATTCTGCCCCTTGGATTAATGTTGATTCTGACATGACTTGGTGCTGGATTAGCGGAGGCTTAAAACTTGAGAGGAAGAAAAGTTGACTGTTGGAAATAAACTTTAATGACATTATTTGGATTAAATTGCTAATTAGAAAGTTGTAAAATGGCGATATCACTTCTGGCATTAAAATGGAACTTAGAAAAATGAAAGAAATACTACAAGAACAAGTTGAATCACTGGGTTTTGCTTCAAAATTTATTGAAAATGCAATTGCAGAATATGAACAACAAAGACAAAAGGCAGAAGAGGAGGCGGGAGCAAATCATAGAAGGAGCCATCTTTGTTCGAGAACAAAGAACTCTGGAAAGAAAGAGGGAAAGAATTGGAAATAAATGCAGAAGATTTAAGAAATTAAATAAAAAGGGGAATATCCGAAAAATTAAAAAAGGAAAAGAGTCAGCAGAAATTTGAAGGGCGGAAGGAAGCTATAAATAGAGAGGGGGATATAAACTGGAGTGAAAGAATAAAGGAGAAAACACAAGGGGAAAGAGAGGACAAGAAACAGGATTTGGGAACAAAGAAATATGGGAATTATTAAAAAATTGGGAAAATTGCTTAATTGGACATAGAGATAATGGGTAATTATTATTTAGAAAGGGGATTCTGCAAGGTATTGAGGGGTAATATGAATAAAATTTTAGTTATGAAATAGGGACACAGATTGATAAGATGGAAAAACAGAATTGTTATTTTTTGATAACGGAATTTAATGCTCTTCTTTATGTCCGTTTTTAAAATATAAACCATCATCATGAAGCCTAAGATACTTTCGTCATAAAGAGAAGTTGATATATAATTTATAAAGTCATATTACTCTAGATCCTGCCTGATATCACCAAAAGGTCTATGCAAAATATTTAACATAACTTTTACCAGCAAAGATAGCCAATGTAGTGTATAATATGAATTCAGGACTCCTGAATATCATAAAATTAAGTCAGAAGGCAGTTATAACCTTCTCCTTTCCAACCACAATTACTTACATATCCCATAGCTGCCATTTCCAGATTTAACTTTACTACCAGCAAATAGGATTCCATTATAAATTTAGCCAGAGGACAGCACCACAAGCAGTTGTGGAAATCTGAACCACAAGCCTTAATAACTAAGGGCTGTGCGCTCTGTATAAAAAGGCAGACATGAGAAGATGTCTCATAATGTTTGTAGCATTTGATTATAAAAGACTGTATCCTAGTTAAACCTTTGGCTCATTACATGTGTTCAAATATTTATTTGCTATGAATTATCATAAAGCATTGTAGGAAGGAACTGAAAAAGATCTTAAGGCCTTTCTGTGAATTTCTCCTTGAGAAAAGGATGTTGCTGTTTTAACTTCAGTTATAGTAAATACTGCAAGGGATGGTTGGGCTGTGGCTTTCAAACACCCACTTTCCCTCTGCAATATCCTATATTCATATATTCTACATGGGAAGTGGTCTTTTTTTGGTCCAAGATCTACAACTGGCTTTTAATTAGTATGTTGAAAGAAAGATGAAAAACAGGTCCAACAAGTGACCAGGTTCATTTAGAATAGGGGTGTCCAACCTTAGACACTTTAATACTTCCAACTTTAGACACTTTAATACTTGTGGACTTCAACACCCAGAATTCCCCAGCTAGCATGGAAGTTAAACTCTGCAGGTCTTAAACAGTGGTGGGATTCAAAAAAACTTTACTACCAGTTCTGTGGGCGTGGCTTGGAAGATGTGGTGTGTCATGGTGGGTGTAGCTTGGTGGGCATAACAGGGGAAGGATACTGTAAAATCTCCATTCCCTCCCCACTCCTGGGGTAAGGTTACAGCAAAATACCCATTTCCTCCCCACTAATCTGCTTTCCATCTCCGTTCTCCTGTGCAGGGCAACAAAAAAAGACCCTGCCGATCAGCTGGGACTCGGGAAGCGGAGAATAGATGGGGGCAGGGCCAATCAGAACTGGTATTTGCGGGTTCTCCAAATTACTCAAAATTTTCACTACCGGTTCTCCAGAACTGGTCAGAAACTGCTGGTCTTAAAATTGCCAAGGTTAGACAATCCTGATTTAGAATATAAAGCAAACACAAACTGTGAATATGTACTCAGAAGTAAAACACACAATACAATTTAGATTTCATTTTTTTTTCTAAATAAAAATGTCAACGCTTAAGCATTTCATAGAGAAGAATTACAACTTCAGAGGTAAGCCCATTAATGAGTACCGCCTACTTATTGTAATATTTCTCTTTAGTTCTCAGTTATGTGGTTGGGTTTCATAATCTGCTTAGTCAAGTTTGAACCTAAATTGCAAGAGACTATATTCAAATAAGAACATATGAGCTGGCTTGCTCTTGAAGAGAAGCCCTCGCTAAGTATATGGGGAAAATGGTCCTCCACATTCTCCTGGGCAGGTGACCAATTCCCTTTCATTGCTGAAACCTGAAGACAAAGACAGATGAAATGAATGAAAAGTTAATTACACAGATAACTCAAAGCTACAAAGGAGCAGATCATCAAGTTCTTCTAAAAATATAGTGCACGTTTGTTGCAGTCACAAGGAGCCACTTACATAGTAGGGGTTTGTTACTTATGTATTTATTTGTTGTCAAACTCCCAGTGACTTTAGGAGGTAAATCTGACAAAGTCTGGAATGGAACATTTCAGAGAACTTCAGAACATGATTTTCCAAGATTGATATCATTCTACCATTTCCAAATCAGATAACTTGACTTCCATAAACGATTGTGCTGCTTCTGGAATAACATGGTCTAGAAGAAGTATGGCATGGCCCAGTTAGGAAACAGAACATTTCAGAGTTCTCCTGAAAGTACCATTGTTGAAACAGTGAGTTCTACATATCCTACTTTGTAGAGTTGCACTAGCCTTTCTTGCACTTATTCTGGTGTCATCTATTTATACTTAGAATATAGACTGCAGAATTTTATGTGGTAGTTGCCAGATAGTTTGTGAAGAGAAGTGAAAGGGCAGTTAAATTTGGAAGATGCAACCAAATTGAAGACTTCATTCAGATTCCATTTCATATCTCAGAAGATTAAGTTCAGTCACTCAGCTAAGCTGAGCATGAGCCACCCAACAAAGCATTGGCAAGAGAAGAGATTTTCAAATCCAAGCTTTACTTTGTGGTCTAGCCAATTTATTTGATAACCAGAAATTCCACTGCCACCCAGATACATATCATATCCAAAATACAAAAGAAAATGAACAAGGGATTAATGGGAAGCATTGGTTCCTAGATACCTTATTACATGATTACATTAGAATCCATGCTTGCTAGTCTCATTTACAGTGCAATCCTAGATGTCTGCTCACAAGCAAATAGCATTGCTTATAATCAAATAATGGGTACAGAGCTTATGCTAAGAGTCAAATCAAACTGGAAACTGTTTACATTAGTACAGCATATCCACAAGTAAACAGTCATTATCTGTAGGTTTTTTTATTTCTAATCAAATTATTTGCAAATGAATGTGGGACTGTGTGCTTCATATATCAATATTTCTGTCATTATTTAAGTGCCTATTTTCTGTCAACACTTGGTTTGACTCTCAAAATAATCATGTGGACATGATTTTTACAGTTTTGGTCCACTAGATGGCCAGTGGAAAACTGCCAACTTCATTGGAATTCATTGGAAAGTAGCACAATCAGTAATTAATAATATGGCTCTGAACATACAGTGAATGAAGGTAATCATAAGTACAAATGAGTCATGCCTCTGGCATCACATCCAAAAGGGAAATATCTTTTCCTCCATGTCACTTAATTTTTTTTAATGGACTATAAAATCACGATATCAATGAGTAATCAGAAAAAATACTAAGAAGTCTTCTTAGACATTATTTAGCAGGAAAAAATAAAATATAGGTACTAGTCTGGTTCAGGTACCACAGAAAATAAGTTGTCTATAATAGGTTCCATATTTGTATCCCATATCTGAAACTTATTTGGTATACTACAATTCTCTTTTAGGAGGTGCAAAATTCATCAGTTTGGAAACAGATGATTCTAGACAACTCCACAAAGTTCTATTTTCCTGTGCTGTTATGGGAATAGTTAGGCATTTTAATATTTCTGCAAAAGAATTATATCCATGTGTGGATGAATACATGGCATTTTCTTCAAACAAGATGAGTTCAATACACAGAGGACCTGGCACACATATACTTTGAAAAGCAGCTGTATCATTCTACTATGTCTTCATATTCAGTGTATAAAAGGGATTACCTGAACTCCTTTTTCAGTTTGAGCCTTGGAAAAAGTAGGCCATTTATAACAACTAAACTTTTAAAATGTTAGCATAGTAATACTCATAGTTCTTAAACTGCAGGTGGAACTAAATGAAACAGCAATTTGCTTGAGATTGTTCAGTGAATTCATGAATTTATTCTCAAATGTTAAGTTGCATTTGTTAAGCACAGTAACTATTCTGCCCGCAGACCTATTTAACATGCTCTAGTAAGCGGTACATGCTACGTCCCCACAACTATTTTCCTATAAGAGTGCATCCATCTTTCATTTTCCATGTTTCAGGTAATGTCTTAACCTATTTTTGTCCATATACGTGCAGAAATAACAGGATGCTATACATCAAATTTTTGTGACAATAAAAGAATGCTTTGAATCCATGCTATATTCCAGGAAGCTATCCATACTGACACTGATAATAAAAGCTGTGGTCAAGAAAACCAACCAAATTTTGCTTTAATAAAGTTTATGGAATCCCTGGGTTGCAACCCTAATGAGGCTTGCAAGTTTCTTCCAGTACTGTCCTCAGTATTGGTGTGCTTTACTTGCTCATTTTTCCCCTGTAAAAATGGAGGATTACAGATAAAGCAGCAAGAACTATTCCTGCACATAAATCCACAAGTAGAATCCATTTCACTCACACCTTATTTTTTTGCACCTGAAAGAGAAGGACAGGATAAAGCAGAATTGACCCTTTCCAACACTCCCTTTCGACTTAACAGCTTTAAGAATTATCATTTTTCAAAGATTCTTACTCTCCAAGTGATATGGCGAAATTTTTTTTTTTAAAGAAATCTTTGCAGTTTGATTCTTTTGTCTTTTTTTGATAGAATTCCAACATCGTTTATAGTTCACACATAATATCTGAAAGAGCAAGATTTCTTAGAAAATGTTGCATTAGCATTTCTAGCTTCACCAGTCACTGCTTCCAAAAATTCAATGGATATTGGATCCCATTTCTGAAGATAAGTCAGCAAACCTTAAAAGTTATTTCTCATTTTACACAACTTTTTTTACACAATACACAAGAGCTTCTTTCATTAAACAGAAAACTAAACATCAAATAGGTGCTAAAAAGGTAAGAAGTTGAAAAATTTCACATATATTGCACTATCAATTTTTAAAATGAATGAAGCAACCAAGTTGTGGCTGGAATTTTAGAACTATAAGTTTTAAAAGTCAGATTGACTTCAAGAAGCAGTAGGGATGAATATTCATAAAATATTTGGAATTTGAAAGTGACTTTTGTTATCAATGGAAAAAGAACATGAAAAACACCAAGCTGTCTGGCCAATTATTTTAACCACGGAATAGATATAAGGTTTGTTTACAACACAAAAACATTACAAAAATGTAGTCTAGACAAATCAACAGGTGGTGATTCTCAAAGCTTGGACTACCAAGGGGGTGTTTATTCAAACCACCTTTTAAAAGAATTTTCTTCTTTAAAAGCTGCAAATTTTTCTTGAAACAAGTTCAAGGGAAGCATGCTGAACACAAATCAAAGAAGCTGCTTAAACACAACCTGGATGGAATAGTTACTTTCAAAAAACCCAGCTGGTAGTATTTAAACAGTGTCTGTCTCCTTCCCCAGATTTCAGCAGCCTAGCATAGGCAACAATTTCCCCAAGTCTTTCATGTACAAAAGAAAATCAAAGGAACAGATGCTCATTCCAAGAAGAAATATATTTACCTGATTTCAAGAGGGCTTTATGCAACCCCCACTCTTGGAACTACTGTACTTCACACGCACATCCACACCAGCATATGAATAAGATGTGCACACCCTTATTAGCAGTCACATATTGCCAATACACACCTGTCACCACAGAGCCATTCCAGCCACCTGCTGGCAAGCCTTGCCTTCTCCCAGGATATTCCTGGGAAGCAGAGCCAGCACAATCTTTCACACAGAAGGTGCGCGTGTGTGCACAAGCCAACTGAAGGGCTGGAGAGGCGGAGAGAAAGGCAAGTGCAAACAAAATCTATTTCGCCCTTCCTTCCAGGATAGAACGGGCGCAGGGAGAGAGAGAAAAAAATATCCCACGGTGGAGCCAGCTGCTTTCTTAGCCTTTTAATCACGCCCAGCGTTAAAAGGGCTTTGAAAGCGCGGCTCGGAGGCCACGACGCCGGTTGCCCGAGCCGCTCCAGGTAACAAAAGACGCGAGGCCAACTTCGGGCGCGCTTTTTCTTGAAGTCAAGCGAGCTTTTTTGACTTGGGTGCGCGCAATTGCAACCCTTACCGTTTGAGGCCTTCGTGTGGAACAAGTCTTAGAAAGGACTTAAGGAATCAGCGATGCCGTAGAAAAGGACAATAAAGCGAAAGAGGCCGGGGAGCTGGAAAGCCTCCCCCAGAGAACTCAGAAACACGCAGGTGCCGCCGCCTCTCCGCACCAAATTTCTACCGGTCACCTCTGGCTTTGTCTGGCCTCTCTCCCCGGTTCCAGCTAGTTCAAAACTCTCAGTAGTCAATCAACGCTCGGTCCGCTAGCTCGGAAGCACTCTTCCCCGGGGAAAGCAGCTGCAGGAAACAATGCCGATCTCCCCCCCTCCCCATTCCACACATGCGCCCCATCTCAAGACACAAAGGGGCGATCGCCGCCGCCGCTGCTCGGGAGGCGCCAACTCACGAGTAGCGCATCTCAAGAAGGATCAGGTGGAGCCGGAACAGTACCCTCCTCCGCGTCCCAGGCGGGGGCAAGAGGAAGGGGGAACCCACAAAGAACAGGAGCAAAAGCAGATTTCGCCCCCATTCTGGACCACCCCTAACCACCACGCAGCGCGGCTACTTACGCGGTGTTGCAGGCGGACAACTGCAGACGGTCCCGAGCTGAGCTGCTTTGGCAACCGATCCCAAGAGCACCCAAAGGTCCCGCTCCTTCATTCATTGAGAAGAGCTGAGCGGTGTCGGGAGCGCAGAGCTGCCACCCCGGCAGCCAGACGCCCCTCAAGCGTCAGCTGCGCCCGAGTGTTTTACCGGCGCCCCTTCTCCTTCTTCCAGCGCCGCCTCCCTCCCTCCCTCTCTCTCTGTTGCTACTGCGGCCGCTTGGAAAACTCCCCCACTCCGCCAGCGGCTCTCCTGCCTTCGCCGGGTTGGCCCCTCCTTGGGAGGGCCCGCTTCGCCTCCGGCTGCAGCTGGGAAACCTCGCGCCCGGCGGGAGGAGAGGCCGATGAACCACTCGGACTCGCCTTGGGGGAACGTAGCCAAATGTGGGTGTGTGGGTGGGGGCTGATCGAGGGAAACGATTCGAGGCACGCGCAGCAACCACTCGGGTACCGCTCGTCCGCGTACCGTTCAGATTTGGCTTCGTCGGGTTGGCCGAACTCCCCTTCCTCTTCTGGGAAACTCCTCCCAGGCTAATTTGTGGCGGATCCGAGGTTTCCGTGAAAACGCGCCCTCTGTATTAACCCCGCGCGCCGGGCGCTTGTGCTGGGCGCCCTTTAAAAAAAAAAAAAACTTCCTCCTAACTTTCGGACTCTGTGAGGTAGAAATTATTCAACGGGTTTAGCCGGGGACTTTCGCGGCCTGAGGAGCCGGAGGCACGATTTATTAGGTATCCTATGGAGGCAGGCATTCCTCTGTCGATTGGGGGCCCGAGCTGGCTTTTGAGCAGCCTGGCCCCACAGAAGGAAGAGATGAAAATGAGGTTTGGTGTTTAAAGGAAATGGTAGCTACATTGAGGAATGCAGAAAACATGTCAATTCCTTCATGCATTTATTATTTTTCCTCTTTCGGTTGCATTACGTTTAATGGCAGTTTTCTGGAGCAGCAGTTTTGCACACCTGTTTTACCAAAAGCCCCCTACCTTATACAGGTAGGAAGGGGGAAAGACACTTTACACTTTGTTACTATATGAACACAGCTGTGTTAAGCTTTGCACTGCAATCTCCCCATTGCCTGTGGCCCTTTGCTGGATTTTATGAAGCTCTGGGTTACTTAAGTTTGCAAGGACTACCATTTAAAACCAAAATTAAACTCTTGCTTCCAATTGAAGAAAATATCTGTAGCTCAGAGTTGAGCTGTGGGATCCTTGGTCCTTTTCGAACTTTGGTTTCCAATTTGTGGAAATCGAAGTGGCAATATCCACTTATTATCCTCAGGTAAACATATACATATGTGGTTAAAGGGTAATGTCCAAGGAGAAAAGGAAGTGATATGCATGATTTATAAGAGATGGTGTGCTGGTCCAGTCTTGGTTCCTGTTGTACCTGGTTCTCTCTTGGGGAGAAATAGATAGTAGCAATTTTAATAGAAATTAAATTCAAGTAACTTTGTTCTTATGATCGTAGTTAAAATGATTGTTACATTGAGTCCAGTCTCAAGATGACTCAGCTTAAAATCACAACTACCAATATTATTCCTGGACTATATTGATCAAAATATAATGTTACATTGTTTTCTCTTTATCAGTTCTTGAATTTATTATCCAGAAATATAAAATATATGGTGCTGTGGTCACTTGAACACAATTATCCAGGAATATAAAAGAGAATCTAGGAATCCAAAAATAAGTCCATACTTACTAACCAGATTTTCTTGCATTTATTCATCATTTCAGTTCTAATAAATCATCTTGCGTCCTGTGCAGCTAACAACCAAATTCCAATCTTTTTTTTCAATCAATGACTCTTCATCATGATTGTCAGATTTAGTAGGTTCCAAAGCATGGATAAAAGTGGTTAAGGGACAGTATATATTAACCACAGTTTATAACAGAGTTTTCCTAATTTACTCACCTTAAGCTTGGTTCTTAAGGTCAATGCAGGGGTCTTCAACTTGACAGCTTTAAGACTTGTGGACTTCAACTCCCAGAATTCCTCCTCCAGTCATGTTAGTTCAGGAATTCTGGGAGTTGAAGTCCATAAGTCTTAAACTTGCCAAGTTTGAAGACCCTTGGTCTATGGGGATTCTCAATCATCCAGGTCATGGTTGTCCCAAAGGTGCTTTTTCAGGAGGCAACTGGACTTTTTTTTTTTTTTTTGAAGAGTTTCACTTCTCATCCAAGAAGCTTCTTTAGCTCTAACTGGATGGTGCAGAATCTTGGTTCTTAATGTTATCCACAACCATATATGTTAGTCTAACATTTGCCTGTAGACACAAAGTTAAAAGAATAGAATGGTTTCGGTGTTATTTCTCCTCCCCCCCATTTCATTACTGCAGGGAAGTAAAAACAAAAATAGGATAGGTGGGATTAACAATGATCCATAAAACTAACTTCAGTCAGTCCACATGAACAATTACAACCTGTGAGCTACTTGCCAATCTGTACAAATCTAACATGGTAGCTCTTCAAGCTTTGCACTTCATAACAACCGTCCAAGTTTGGTTGAAATGTATGTGGTAGTAAGATAGTCATGTGTAAAAACAAGCATAGTTTTCCTTAGTTTGCTAACATGGCTGTCATATCCTTGCCTCTCTCTTTATGCCCCAGAGTTGATTTTTTAATCCTCGCAACAGCCTGGACTAGTCCCTGCAGTTTTCTATACAAGTGATTAGAAAAAGAAGTATGCAAAAGTAGACTGGCACTTCGTAATTCCTCTTTGGACAAGGAGAGGACTTGAAATTGCTCACAAATGCTCCAGAAAGTTGTTCCTTGTAGGGAGACCACAAGGCAACTGTTTCCAGCATGTCGAGAGCTCTGGAAAATGAGGGGAAGCCTCATTTTCAGCATCTTTTTTAAAGGACATTCTTGATTCTAGCTATTCTGCAGCAGTCATCCACTAAAGGTGGAGCAATCTTCACCATTTCTTCCTCCAAGTTGAATTATCTCTTTTATCAGGTGGACTAATTGGCATGTTTCAACTATACTTATTTTCTCCATTAGATTGCTTGTTAAGAAAGTTTTAAGAGCCACACCTCTGCTTCATCGTACTCTAATGAAATCTGATCTATTAACTGGTAGAAACAGTTCATCTTTGAGGGCAAACAGTTCCACCAATTTAACAATCTCAAAAGAGTAAAGTCCATCACAACTAGAATTAAGTTAGAGAGTTATGAGACACTGATGTAAGATAAGTAGTTTGATCAGCAGCAGCACTTTGTAGTGCTGAGGATTCATTCATTCTCATTTAAATCATGTGCTTTACTATACTGAGCAGGAATGGTGTAAAATAGCAGAGTGCAAATCAGCCTGTTTTAAATTCAAGAAGGGGAAACTGCTGAAGAACTGCTTCCTAGCCACTCTTGTCACTGGCCATGCTAGCTGGGCCAAGTCAGAATTGGAGCTAGAGATGTAGTAAATTCTCCAACATTTGCTATAATATAAATTAAATGACAGAGCCAATTAGTTTCTACACATCAGGCTAGAAACCCAGAAGCTTTAAGTTCTAGTCCCACTTTAAGCACAAAACCAGCTGGGTGACTTTGGGCAGTCACTCTCCCTCAGTCCTAGGAAGGAAGCAGTGTCAAAACTCTTCGAAAAACTTTACCAAGAAAATTTCAGAGATTTGTCCAGGAAATCTCTGAGAATCAGACATAATTGTACTGAAGGGGGGGAAGTATGTTAAATACCATTTAACAGAGTCCTATGACATAAGTTTCATGGTGAAAAATAGGAACTGTCTTGCTCTACAGTAGACAGTCTTGCTCTACAGTAGACAGTGGGAATTGACAGTAGACAGTCTTGCTCTACAGTAGACAGTGGGAATTGTACTCCAGATTTTTAGGGATCCTACACTGGGGAAGGCTTAGAATTCCCAAGATACTAACTCTTAGGGGTGTAGAAATGGCTAACCAAGTAGACAATACTGCATTAGCTGGAAAGAAGCACAGAAACACTCTGAATAGTACTCTAAGCCTATCTCTACTATAAACAGTACACTCTTAAGCTGCTCTCGCACATTAACCTGAAGCCAGTTTAAGAAAAAAACCTCCCTTTGGCAGTGCCTTACAAAGGACTCAGTCCAATTTAAGGCTATCACAGACCTCCACCCCAATTCCCCTGTTGCTGTGCCATCCCAACTTTTTATTCAAATTGGCAATTGCTTTCCTTTTTAGGAGTGATTCCCACACATGTGCACAACCTATACATTAAATACAATTAACGTCCAAGTGCACACATATGTAGGTGCAACAACCAAACTTTAACGCATAAAATATTTTCTTGCATTTTTCCTGATTTGGTTCATTAAGGCCCTCTGCAATTCTTATTGGGCATAGTATAGTAGTTGTAATATTTGCCTAATATACAAACTGCAAGAAAAGCCTATTTATTCTTCCAATAGGCTTTAAAAAAAAAAGAAAGAAAACAACACATCACTTGAGGTAGAAGGTCTTCACTCCATTTGCCAAATAGCTAGCTGCACAAAGATGAAAAGGTGAGTGTCTGTTTTAAAAAAAAGGCAAAGCAGAAAAATATAGAGCTCAAGTAAAGAAAAATAACAAAAGAAAATTCTGCCAACATTCAAAGGAATATGACATTTTTAATATTTTTTAAGACTACTATGCTATACATTTTTAGCAGTTGCTGTAGCAGAGATTAGAGAATTACAGGGCAGTAACCAGTGATTCAATTGACTTGCATAGTTTAACAGCATAGAACAGGGTCTTCAAACTTGACAGCTTGAAGACTTATGGACTTCAACTCCCAGAATTCCTCTCTAGTCATATTAGCTCAGGAATTCTGGAAGTTGAAGTCCACAAGTCTTAAACTTGCCAAGTTTGAAGACCCTTGGCATAGAAGAAAGTAAAGCATAGCAGGAAAACTGGACCACAACATTTGAACTAACACAAGCTGGAAGACACTACTATAAACTTGAAGCAGTTAGTGTATAAACTTTTATAAGATTGGTTTTTTAACAATTTGAATTGTACTGCAAACTATTAAATTACTACATTAAATGGCTAATACAATTTAATTACTACAATTAAACTCTGCTGAACACCTAATTCCCACAGTACTGTCTTAGTCTAGCGATATTTACCCATGTAGTAGGGCTTTCTTACTATTATTCTTCTCATCTTTCCTTTAATTTTTACTATTGATATATTACTCTATATGTACACTGAGAGCTTATGTACTAGAAACAATTCCTTGTTTTGTCCAATCACACTTGGCCAATAAACATGTTGTTTTTGTTTAGCACTTTACTGGGAAAAGCCACTTTTGGCACTATTGGCCTTATTATCTAAAGAATAGGAAACAACTGGAAGCCTTCTTGTCAATGGTTGGGATTTTAAAAGGTAATAATAATAACAACTGGAACATCTTCACAAGTTTTATAAGGAAATCCTCCTGCTGCTAAACTGGGGAAACCAATTTGCCATCTGAGCTCCACTGATACTTCAGAAGTGTACTGTAATACCCGTTAGCCTAACACTAAGATCAACAAGAAAGGCGTTTGGAGCTGTAATAAAACCATATACAGGTTACCTAATCCCTTTTCTTGTACATCTGTTTAGAGAAGTGCTGTATAATTACTTTCAAAAATGAATATTACTCTGTATACTTGTATATAAGCCCTTCTGCAGATAAGCAGTCCCTCCAATTTTAAAAATAAAAACACCAAGAAAAATGTGCCACCCATGACAGGGTTAGGATTCAACCGGTGATACTACAGGTTCAGTGACTACGTTTTGTGTGCTGCAGGCACAGGTAAAAAACCCTTCAGCTATGTTTCCTGCTTTTTCAACTTCAGCTGTGTCGGGGCAAAGCAGCTGAGGTTGAAAAAGTAGGAAATAAAGGACAGGTAAGAGCCTGGGTGCAAATACAGAAAACAGCAGCAAACACAGAATTGGTTCAGTGTCTGCTGCTCTTCAGAGCTACCGGTTCTATAGAACCGGGCAGAACTGATAGCATCCCACCCCTGACCCATGAATAGCTGACCTATACAAGTACAATGAAAAAGGTATTAGTTGTCATTGCACCTCGTACAATGAAATTAAATGCCATCTTCCGTGTACATCATACATAAGAAAAATATAAAAATAAACCAAAACATGTATCCTTTACATTCTATACAACTGAATTGAAAACTCCTGATACTGCATTAGTATTACACTATACAGTAGAATTCAATATAGTTACTGGGATAGAGGCTATTTTCAGCCTTTTGTCCTACTATGTAGGGTTCATGGATAGTCTATGAAATTCAGAACTCGATTTTGGGAATGATTTGGCACCTAAATTCTCGGCTTATTGTGAGTATATGCAACATATTAAAAATAGCATGAGCCAGATAAAAAGTTACCAAGTCCTTTAGTTCCAGAAATCATTGTTCTTGCACAAAAGCAGATGAAGTTAAATATATACCTGTAAGGATTTTTTTTAAATTGGAGACTCTCGTAGTACTCATAAATACCTTTTTTTACATAGATAGCTGATTGCTCTCATAATAGTTTTAAGCAATTATCCCTAATAGCAATTTCAGTGATCATTCATCCAGAACACCTTAATATATAATCATAGTCTCACTAGGTTAATTCGTAAAGGAAAACCATCTGAATTTGTGCTTTTAATAATAAAATGTGCCTCCCAGCATTGGAGTAAAATTAACGTAATTGTTTTAAACTATCGGGAATAGCCCAGTAAAAGTAATAAAGCCAAAACAATACATCCCCAAATTTATTGTCTTCAGAGAAGCCCCAAGCAACTGTGGGTCTTGAACCCCTATTTCATGTAAATAATGAGGATCTAAAAAGGTTGATTTTCCCAATCTAATAGCCTCCATATGTGGACTGATGGCCAAAATGGCTGATAACTCTAAGAATTTTTCTTTCCATTTAGTTCAGTTAAATATTTTGTTCTGCCTGCCCTATTAGCAACTCAAATTACTGGTTACTTTCTGGTTTTGTTCTCATTGAATTGTCAACAGTGCTGTCTGCAAGAAAGAGCAAATGCTGAAAGTACATTGCCTTGATGTGGTACGAGTTCTGACGCTTTTCTATATGTATTGTGAATGTTATACAACATACACAATTGGTACAGCTCAAATTGCAATGATGATGCTTTCATTCATTTGCGCTGTTGATCCTTGTGTTTGTGGGCTCTGCTCTAAGCCAGCTCTTGAATAAGAAGTATCTATACACTTGGAGTTAGTTGCCCTGTCTGGCAAGAAATTAGATAGTTACTGCTTTTCATTTCTTTGATTAAAACATTCAGTGGAAACATGCTAAATGGGAGGAAATTGCTATAGATCAGCTGTTTCTCTCTGCAACACCTAGAAAGATTGTGATATTAGTCCTGGGATAATTTATTATAGATTTTTGCCTTAAAATGATCGAATGAGTTTATTTACTTTGTCATGTTGCTGAACATTGCAACTGCTCTGCTATGGTATAGTAATGGTATTGCAATGGTATAGTAACTGAAAGCGAGAATTGGAAAGATTGAATTACAATCCTTTAAAAAAGACAATATTCTACTTTATCTCCTGAAGGAAAAGAAACACCTCTTATTTATGCTCCATTAACTTTTGCTTTGTCTACTGCAATCTTTTTCTTCCAGATCTATTGGGTTTGCTTCTTGACCTTTTCACCTCTATCTGGCACTGGGCTGTCAAAAGTCGTTCTCCTCTCTGCACACCCTGATCGTGTGAGAGTTCATCTGTAATTCCTACAATGATTTCTATTTGGCTCTTTGCCCTTATCTTCCAACCCCTTGCCTATTTCATTACTCTACTTTTGTATCCTGACATTGTACCTTGGGCCTTCATTCTTCAGCACCTCCAGATTTCTCAAAAATGCTTCTTTTTCTGAGAAATATGGATAACAAGTATTTTAGGAGGCATATTTATTTGTATATATGATTACATATAGAGGAATTGACAACTCTGTATTTTTCCCAGCTGCCATCTATCAGCAGCCATATCAGTTATGACATGAATCAAATGATTTAAAAATGACACAATTTTTTCTGCAGAGTCTATTAAGAAGTTGTTGACTTGGTCCTGATGATGATGTTCAGAGCATACTTGGAAACTGGAAACAGTTAGGGAGGCAAGCCATGCCTTCAAAGAATATAATGACTCACCTGGTTTTTCCAACTTGTTCTTCTTCACTTTCTGGTCCTAATATCCTCTTTTCGCAGAATTCTATGAACATCAGCTGCAGTCATTCTGAGATGATGGAAACATAAATGCAACCTGAACTGCAAGACCCATTAACACAACTTGGCTGTGATTCAAAACCATTCCAATGAAATCATGCTGCACGTAGGTTTTTTAACATACAGGTAGGTCTTAACTTATAACCATTTTCTTAAGTGATTGTTTGAAGTTACAACAGCCCTGGAAAAAAGTGACTTAAAGTGATGTTTTTCACATGAGAGTTCCAGCATCCCTATAGTTACATGATCAAAATTAAGATACTTGGCAACTGGCTCATATTTATGATGGTTGCAGTGTCCTGGGGTCATGTGTTCACCTTTTGTGACCTTACAAGGTTCACAAAGTCCACCGGGAGGCCAGATTCTCTTTACAATTGTGCAGTGCTTCTCTTAACAACTGTGGCAAGTCAAGATCGTAAAATGGGGTGAAATTTGCTTAACAACTGCCTCATTTAGCATGAGAAATTTTGAGGTCAGTTATGGTTGTAAGTCAAGTACTACCTGTATTGAGAATAAATGTCTTGATTTTTCAAAACAATGTATGTTTTAAAAAAAACTTAGATCCAATCAGTTTGTGTCTTATGCCATATGTTCTGTCAATCCTAGATTGAAATTAAGGGACAAATGTATACTAACGCTTCCTTAGAGTGTTCTATCAGAATATATATGGGGAAATGAATGCTAGAATTGGGAGATTGGCTTTGGGAAAGCTCTGATGTCATAGAAAGGTTTCTGGTCTAAATGTTCATATATTCTTCACCATTCAGTGGAACTCTGGTCAATTTCATGCACCAAAAGATAAATTATTGGTGCCAAGGATTTTGATTCACTTGATATGTCAAATTCATAGCGCTCATGACACAACCTAAAGAATACAAAACAATCTTGTCATATCCTGGGATCAGATATCCTTTCTTAGTGGACATCTGATCTCTTAAACTAACCCTCTTTTTGCTTTGGCAATTTATACCACTATATCAGCATATGCACAGGAAAAACAGGAAATGTTTTCTTCATTGCTAAACAATAAATATTTATGCAGTGTTTTCCCATTGGGAATGATCATATTTGTGACAGTATTGGGGTAAAGCTTACAAAGTGAATGAAGTATTGGGTAAAGTGTTACAAAATGAATGCAATCATATAACTTCCTCTTGATATGTAGAATTCTATCTTATATAAAAAGTATTAGGCATTAATTATAGAACTAATGCTTTTTGGCGATGCTACATTTAAAGAATATTTTATGTCTTTTGTGCACACAAAGTAAAATAAATAAATCCTAGCATAATTTTGGAACACTCTTTCTCAGTCCCACCCAAGCCGGGAAAGGAACTCCAGAAAAGAAAAGTTTGATACAACTATTTATGCCAAAGTGGAAAATCCTTCCCTCAATAGAAGTGGAGGCCTTAGGCACAACCTGTTTCCAATTTTTTTATGTTGCTCTTGCATCAGTCCCCAGGAAGATTAAGACCACAAATTCACCAGGGAAGCTACATTTCATGACCCACCTAGGAGAAAACATTTAGGAGCAACTATTCTTAATGACTTTCTATCTACTCACCTATTCAGGTTAAGTGGGAAATGAAACCACCCTGGAGGACATAAATGGGCTCCCCCTAACCAACTTGCTTAGACTGAAGAATCTACTTGGAGAAGCAGCGAAACGTTTCCAGTTGTCATGATCCAACTTCCAGAAACTCTATCTGGATGCCTGAGAATTTTCATCAACATAGTGTTGAGCTTATTGTTCCTGGAGAAATACAATGTTGTGGGCCAACCAAGATCATCTGCCAGTGAATTCCATGTCATGTATATATGTTTTGTTAGAATAAAGAAATGTATGTGTTCCTTTGTTAGGATCGTATCCCACGCTTTAATTCAGGAGTTCAAGACAGTGTGGCTAATGCTCCCTTTTCCTGTTTTTCCCCCATAGCAACAATTTTGTGAGCTCAGCTGGGCAGAAAGGAAAAGAGAAGCGAGAGGGACTAAACAGCCTGAAGTTGCAGAGAGATTTTGTGTGCTGACATGAGATCTTCTTCCCAGTACACTTGTATATCTTACCATGCTGGCCCTCTATTTGCAATTCAGGTTGGATGGTGCAATGTTGAGAGCTATGCTGGCTGAGGAACTCTGGGAGTTGAAGTCCACAAGTCTTAACATTATTAAGGTTGGAGACCCCTGCTCTAGACTATAAGCATAAATGTAAGATTGGCTGTGTTATGTCTATATACCTGCTTATGACAACTGAAGTTGGAAAAAAGGCAATTACAAAATGCATGTGTATAGGAAATTATTGAAATTGATCAGCAGAAATATTTCTTAGAAATGATTACAGTTAGTCCTCAACTTACAACCACAACCGAGCCCAAAATTTCTGTTGTTAAATGAGATATTTGTTAAGTGAATTTTGACCTTACTTGCCACATTTGTTAAGTGAATCACTATAATTGTTAAGTTAGTAACACAATTGTTAAGTGAATCTAGTTTCCGCTTTGACTTTGCTTGTCAGAAGGTTGCAAAAGATAATCACAAGATCCCAGGACACTGCAATAGTCATAACTATGAATTAGTTGCCAAGCATCTGAATTTTGATCATGTGACCATGGAGCTGCTGCTGCTTTTTATATTAATTAAATCTAAATATATTGATTACCTACCTACATATACTGATTTAACTACTATGTCTGACAACAGGTCAACTTGTTGAAATTAAAGACACGAAGGGCCTGATCAATGGACAGGAGTGGAACCATTTTAACTTTCAACAGCTGTATTGGATATTAGCCTATGAAACTTGGCTCTGCCATCATGTCAGGACCAATTTTTATTTATTGCTACAAACATGAGTAGGGACAACTCTTAAATTCTTAAGCATGATTAATTTAATGAAAAGAAGGACTAGAAGTGACATGATGTTCCAATGTCTAAGGGGCTACCACAAAGAAGAGGGAGTCAACCTATTCTCCAAAGCACTTGAAGGCAAGGCAAGAAACAATGGATGGAAACTGATCAAGGAAGCAACCTAGAACTAAGAGGAAATTTCCTGGCAATGAGAACATTAATCAGTGGAATGATTTGCCTCCAGAAGTTGGGAGTGCTCCAACACTGAAGGTTTTAAGAAGAGATTGAACAACCATTTGTCTGAAAAGGTACAGAGTTTCCTATTTGAGCAAGGGTTTGAACTCTGTTATTTGATGATGTGCCACTTTTCTTTGAATGATGAAACTGGAAACATCCAGCCTAAGATTGTGCCAAATGTAATTAACTAGATTCAGATAAACTGGTAATTTTTGCTTTTCGAAAACAAAGTCTGCCTATGAATCAAGATTATAAACAATGATTTGATGTTGATTTGCGACTTTAGTTTGCAAGATTTGCTGAGTCTGGACAAAATGCTTTGCCATAAAAATCTTCATGGCCAGCCCCCAAGTTATCCTTTCCCTTCTGTGTTAAACCAACTGTTGTGGTCTTTGCTATATTAGTTACCTCTTCATCTTAACTGGCCTTTGCCAGTTATATATATATATTTATTTTGGGTGTGGGTGCTTCCTTTATTGCTTTGATTTTGTTTTCAGTGGGGTGAATCCCTTCTTTGTCTATAAGGTATCCCAGGAATTCTACTTTGTTGGTTGCTAGTTTGCACTTTTCTTTTTTAGTTTTAGTCCCATCTCTTTAAATTTGTTTAGGACTTCCCTTAGGCAATTGTTTTCAATTGTTCTTTATCCTTAGCAATACTAACACGTCGTCAAAGTACAGTACCACCCCTTTTATTCCTTGCAATAGGCGTTCCATTAGGCTTTGGAATATCCCTGGAGCTACGCTGACCCCGAATTGTAATCTGTTGCATTGAATGCTCCCCTATGTGTTACAATTGTTTGTGCTTCCACTGTTTGTGGGTCAACCGGTAGCTGTTAGTAGGCTTATGCTAGGTCCAGTTTCGCAAAGATCTTTCCTCCCATTATTGAATGTAATAGGTGCTGGACTACCGGAACCGGATATGCGCTTTGTTGTAGTGCGTGGTTAAGGTTGCCTTGTAATCCCCGCAGATTCTTACTGACCCATCTGGTTTAATAGGGGTAACAATAGGGGTTTCCGACCTTGCGTGGTCTGTCGGTTCTAATACCCCCTGTGTTATAAGCTTGTCCAATTGTTTATCAATTTTTGGTTTTAGAGCGAATGGGACTCGCGTCGCCTTTAGTCTTTTGGGGGCTATGTTTGGATCTATGTTAAAGGAAATTGGGGACCCTAGGTCATTGCCCAACTCTCCGTTGAAGATGTCCTGGAATTCTTTCATCATTTCCTCTTCCCAATCCGTGTCATCGATCTGATTTATTCCGGTTTCTTTGATTCCTAGTGGTGCAAACCATTCAAGTCCCAATAGGCTGGGTTGCTTTCGGTCAACAATGGTTAGAGGAAGGACCTTCGTGTGATTTTTGAATTTGACTCTGAAATGTCCGGCACCCACCACAGGAATTTTGTTCCCTCGATAGTCTTTCAGTGTGAGTTTTTGTGTCTCCAGTTCTTCTCTTCTGATATCAGGGATTAGCTCTTTTATGGTGTCCCATGATACCACTGATAGATACGAACCAGAGTCTACTTCCATCTCACATGTTTGTCCTTCTATTGTGACATGTACGTGTACTTTTCTTGTGTTTCTTGGCTCGAATGTCCGATAGTTACTGTCTGGTGTTTTCTTCTCTTCTGTAAGTCGTTTCTCTCTCTCGTCGGTTTCAGTTCTCTTGGCTCCAATGGCTCCCTGTTTGTCTATCTCTCTCACTCTCTGGGGGGGGTGATCTTCGTCGGGGGCTATAGTTGTTTCTTGATTGGCATGCTCTCGCTATATGTCCCCGCTGATCACACTTCCTACAAGTAGCATCGCTAAAACGGCACTTGGAGCATAGATGGTTTCCCCCGCACCTGGCACACTGGAAGTCTATCTTTTTCCCACTCTGCTCCCATCTACCTTTTCCCGAACGGAGTTGATTTACCTCTTGTTCTTCTATCACTTTCTGATAGAGATTCAATGTCCTCGTGGTGAGTGGTGGTAGTGGGTTTTTTTGCTCCCGCTTGTGCCTTATTTTCCACTTGAGTGGGGGCTTTTTGGCTTTCTGCTGATGTTTTATTTATTTTCCACATCGTCGCGGCCGATCTCTGAGTGGCTTCAGCGGCGGTGGCTTCTTCTATTGCTTCTGTTACAGTTATTCTAGGTCTTGTTAGTAATCGACCTTGTAATGTAAGGTCCTTGAGTCCAAGACCACTCGATCCCGCAGTGCCTCGTCTAGGTTCAGGAAGTCACACGCTCCACCGATATCTCGGAGTGCTGCCATGAAGTCGGCGATGCTTTTGTCTTCTCTTTGGTTTCTCAAGTAAAATTCATATCTTTTGATGAGGTTCGAGACGGTTTGTGTATAGTGAGCTCGTAATAGTTTCTCCAGGTCCGGCCACATCATGGTCTTTACATCGGTGGGTGCAGCCAGTGCTTTCGCCATCTTGAACACAGCGGGTCCACAATGGGTGAGGAAAACAGCTCTTTTCTGATGTTCTGATATTCTGTTGAGATCACTGCTTTCTAAAAACATTAGGAATCAATTGATGTACGATTTCTATTCTTCGGTCGCTGGGTTGAACTGTGCAGGTGGCGCGTTGTTCCCGGACATCTTGTCTTCATCACCACGTGCTCAACTGGGTTTCTTTGTCTCAGTATCCCACCTTCATCGCCAGTGTTGTGTGGCGGGAAAAGATACTCAAGAACCCAGTTGACTTCTTCTGTCTCTTTTATTTCATTCCAGAACTGAGCATGGAGAAACCGCGGCAGCCTTTTTTATAGTCGACTGCTCACGGCTCACCGGCCAATGACGGCTCTTCAAATTTCCCGCCACCGGATCGACCAGTACTTTACTTTACTTTTACTTTATTTAAATTTGTATACCGCCCCCTCTCCCAGAGGGACTCAGGGTGGTGTACAGCCAGATAAAATATACATATAAATACACATACAATAATTAAAATGAGTTAAAAGAATTAAATAGATTGGCCATTATCAAAAGATTAAAAGATTAGGAGATTAAGAAAGCTAATACCATTTAAAATCAAATTTAAAACCCTACACGTAACCTTAGGCCAGACCGGCTTGATGGAATAAGTGGGTTTTTATAAGTGGGTTGTACAAGTAAGTAATGCAAATATATAACATATATATTTGCAATTATCTCTATATGCACCGTATAGTGTTCCTCTTGTTCTTATTTTTGTAGCAATCGTTTCATTATGTCCATTTTTTCCTTATCCACATCCTCTTTCACTTCATTATTTTATCAAACATCCTTTTTGTCCTTATTAGCATAAATCAATATACTTCTGTCTCATACTAACATAATTTTAATTCTGTTTGGAGGGTAATCTATCTCCATTGTCATATAATACTTTTTTTTTTTCTATGTTTATTTTTAGGCCAAGTTCTACTCCTAATCAAATAAGAAAATCAGTTCCACATTGAGGATTTTCCTTTATAAATTCTCATAAATTATCAAATTAGTTATGTTTTTAGATTTATTTATTTATTCAAATTTGTTACTGCTGCTCAGTTCCCATAGACTCGAACTTATGTTCATTTTGCTATACGTAATATGGATCGACTTCAGCTTAAACCATGCATTTGAAATTAATTTATCTTCTAATCAGATACTCATTAAACAATCATTGTTCCGATTTATTTAGAGTCACCAAATAGCTCAATGGATCTCATATTAGTTCCCATCCATCACTCAAGTCATCTGGCAAAATATTTTTCCCTCCTAGAACATATTTATTCAACACATTGCACATTTTCCCCTGATCTATGTTTTTATTACTATTCATTGGGAATGCTATGATATTTATCAGTAGGGGATTCATACTTTCATATGCATTCCCAAAGAATTAGATGACACCAATTCATTGTTTCTGGCATATATCTTAACCCTTTCATTCTTAATTATACCCATGTCTTAACTTTCCTGCAAGTATTACAGAATACATAATAATGATAGCAATAGCACTTAGATCAAGGGTCTTCAAACTTGGCAAGTTTAAGACTTGTGGATTTCAGCTCCCAGAATTCTTAAGCTAACATGACTAGAGGAGGAATTCTGGGAGTTGAAGTCCACAAGTCTTAAAGCTGTCAAGTTTGAAGACCCCTGACTTAGACTTATATACCGCTTCACAGTGCTTTACAGTCAAGTAGTTTACAGAGTCAGCATATTGCCTCCAACAATCTGGGTCCTCAATAAAGCTGGAAGAGACCTTGGCGGTCTTCTAGTCCAATCCTCTGTCCACCCTGCACTGTTCCAGACAAATGTCTGTCCAATCTCTTCTTAAAAACCTCCTGTGTTGGAGCAAGCTGTTCCACTGTTTAATTGTTCTCATTGTGAGGATTTTTTTCCTTAGTTCAAGGTTCGATCTCTCTTATCCATTACCTTTTTGTCATATTTTGCCTTTTTGTCTTTTCCTCTGGTGCTTTGGAAAATAGGTTGACTCTCTCTTCTTTGTGACAGCCTCTCAAATATTGGAAAACTGCTATCGTGTCACCCCTAGCCTTTCTCTTTATTGGACTAGACATATCCAGTTCCTACAATCGTTCATCATGTTTTTAGCCTCTACACCCCTAATCATCTTCTTTGTTCTTCTCTGCACCTCCTTCTAGTCTCTTTTTTGTATCATGGTGACCGCAATTGTGGTATTACCAAGGTATTAGAGTATATAGTGGTACCAGTACTTCACGTGATCTTAATACTATTCTTCTGTTGGCTTCTTTGGCACCGCAGCCCTTCGTTGGCTCATACTTAAATGGTTGTCTATTAGGATTCCTAGGTCCCTCTCACTGCTATTGAGCCAGGTATCACCTATTCTACACCTGTGCATTGATTTTTCTATGGTTATTCATCAACGCCACTCCACAAGATCTGACCTTTCATTCATATCTATTATATCATGCTCCTCTTTGTTTCACAGGCATGGGATATTTTCATTTCCTTAATTACTGCTTTTTGCCACTTATTTGTTTAATATCCTCTTACATTTCATATCACAAGCAACAAAGAGCCATGGTGGTGCATTGGGTTAGAATGCAGCATTGCTGGCTAATTTTGCTGAGTGGCAGCAATTCGATCCTGACAGGGTTCAAGGTTGACTCAGCCTTCCATCCTTCTGAGATCAGTAAAACGAAGACATTTTTTTTGTTGGGAGCAATATGCTGACTCTGTAAACCGCTTACAGAGGGCGGTAAAGCACTACGAAGTAGTATATAATTCCAAGTGCTATTGCTATTTCCATATGCCATGTTGATTCCAGATGGGCCCATAGATATTGTCCTTTGCTACCTATTATGTCTTGATCAGTCAAGGCTTCCAACCACCACTTGTTAGTAAGATTGTGGAGCTGTAGACTATGTTAGTAGTCTTCTCTGCTATCAGCATCCCCTGAAAATTATAAGGACAGTATCAGTCAGTTTGACCCCATTTTGGATTGTCTGCCACAACTGCAACCAAAGGCTAATTTTATTCAAGAATGCACATGCTATTTTAAGCAACATAGATCTCTAATCCAGAGATAGTCTTGTAAATCAAAATACTGCTGCGTGCATCCCACCAACTATGAGCCACATGCAATGTACTAAGACACATAGAATACTGGATACAGAATAATAGATTTGACTGCATGGACTGTAATCCATACTGTGCAAATGTTTCTGTGTGCAAATGATTCTTGTTAAATTATGGTTATTTGTCCCCAGCTCCCCAACTTCAAAGTGCTCCACTCCTGGAAGTTTCAGATGTTTTTGAATTGCACAGAGACACATAACACTGGCAAGGTTTGAGTTGTAGCATTCTGAATATGGTTCAGCCCACATATTTCAGTCCAGCAGTGCTGAACACACAAAGCCAATGGAATTTCTGGGAGAGCTCTCAAATTTCACTGATACACAGTACTGTGTCTTCAGCGCCAGTGCGTGGGCTAAGCTTTAATCTTCTTTTCAGGCAGTAAACAGAATGGTTTCATGCATGAAAATTGAACTGATTTTAATTCTATTATTATGGAAACTTTCAGTTTCTGGCGACCAGAGCTATTAAGAATCAGTGTGGATTTGTCTGGCACTAATGTATTGATGACTACACATGGCTTCACCCTAGATTTTTAAGTTTTCTATTAAACGAGCTGCTGTAACACTAATAGGCGTCTGTCTGCATGTATTCAGTATATAGACATTGTTATGAGCACAAGTATATGCAAGATGGTTAAAAAGATTTATCTCAGTCTCCACGTGGTTCCTCAGTTGCTCATCAGCTTCTTGGCTCTGGAGTCTGCTAGCAAAACAAAGCTTTTCTTGTACTCTCAGCAGGACAGGTTTGTTTTAATAGCAGGACAAGGACTCTTCTGCCATTTTGTGGGAGGAAAGGAGTTGCCTATTGTACTCTCCTATAGAATGGAGGTAAGCATACCTTTAGCACAATCCCTATGATTTAAGTGAAAATCCTATTTTAAAAAGTGGATAATTTCTGATCTAAATAAGGAGCAAATTTTTTGGCTTATTAGCAATTTCCTTCTGCTTCTAGACATTATTTGGGGGATGTAATAATGGTGTGAGGATTTGAAAAGACCTAGTCCAACTAATACAGGAATTATCAACTCCCAAGATGTTCCATCACGGAAAAGCTTATTAGGATTTTCCCCCCTGATATTTCTTGTAATTCAAATTATTTTTTTTATTCAGTTCAATTTAATTTATTAAAGTTTGTTATGGCCACCTATTCCATTAGACTCTGGGCAGCATACAGAAACTCTCCCCCCCAATAAAACAATTAAAAGACATGTAAGGAATCATCTCACTACATCTATATTATTTTCTCTTAAAATATACTATGAGTTTCTGATATAAGAATTCAGATTTATTTCTCATACTCAGATTTTATTATATAAAAATACTAAATATGTGCACGACTGCATTCCCACTCACGCCAGCAATACTATTACTAATTTGCAGATGATACAACAGTGGTGGGACTCCTCTCGTGGGGGGGGGGGGATGAGTCTGCCTATTGAAATGATGTGACAGGTTGCTTTCATGGAAGACAATAATTTGGTCCTTAACACCAATAAGACCAGGAGCTTATAGTGGATTATAGAAGGAATAGATCAGACATCCAGCTCTTGCTTAGCAATGGAGACCGAGTAGAGCAAGTGGCCAGTTTTAAGTGTCTGGGTGTTACCATAAATGAAGACCTGACCTGAGGGGGCTCACATTGCAGCATTGGTCAAAACGTCCACTTTCATGTTAAATTTTTAAAAAGGTTGGCATATTATAGCAGCAATAAACTCTTGGTGCAGTCTTTTTTCCTGCATTCAGTACTTCCAGGAATGATCAAAAGATGAAAGCAATGTTACATGGTTATTCCAGGAAGTGCCAGAAAAAAAAAAAAAGATTCTAATGCTGCTGTAAATGTACCAGTTTTTCTCTCTCTTAAAGTTGAAAAACGAAAGGACTATTCAATCATTTAGCTTAGCTATTATATAAGAGATACCTTATTGTTTTAAAAGAAATCAAGAGAACATATCCCCAAATTGCCAAAATAGACCTATTCCTCATTGCAAGCATTATGGCCTCTGTAATGGAAATAACTTTACCCTATTTCAGACAGAGATTTTGTGAAATGGGAACTTTTACAAATGTTAGAGGGAGTATTCATTCAGCCTCTTTCCATTAAGGCAGAGAGAACAGTGGCGTGTAATATGTGCAGAAGGAAGAGATCTATCAGGTGCTCTACTAGCACAAATAATGGATGACATGCATTACGGATGTTGGTATAATTGGTGGCACATCATAAGAACTGTCACTATGCCTATTTTCCTGCAGTTCTGGGGAGGATGCTAGGACCTATGACTGGATGAATATTCTTCTGTGATTAGAAGGCAGACCCATCAATCATTCAGTTCCACTCTACTTTATCCATTTTCTGCCCATCCTGCTTTTCATAGAGAAACTAAAACAACATAGCTATTTTATGGATACAGTGTCCTTCATGAATAACTTCATAGGGCTCCACATAGGGTTCATTTGGCCTTGGGTTTAGTGCAAAACTGTTATTTGATAGGGAAATTCAGTAGGTAACTTTTTTATGGAGTTAAGACTACTAACTAGAGCAGGGCTGCCAAACTCACGGGCCCTGGGCCAGATGCATTACATGCTGGCTACGCCCACGCCCGGTTTAGCAAAGTGGGAAAAGTCATAATTCGTCACATGCTGCCACCGTGACACTGCAAGTTGACATCCCTAAACTAGAAGATTTATTTATGAACCAGCCAATCACAGGTTCAGCATCATCAGGAGTTCCTTCAGCAAGGAAGGTCTACTTACTTTTGAAAGACCTGGGTATAAGAGAGATACAGAAGAAAGAAATGGCAGATGGTTTGAAAAGCTGGCCTTTCCCCTCTTCTCCATCAACATGATTAGGTTAGGAAAAAAGTCCTTCAAATAATGTGGAATGGGAGATAAAGAGCTTTTCTCACTTAGAAACTGCCTCCTATTCATAGACAGTCCAGCACTGTCTAACCTACTGGCAGCATTTTTCCAAATTTCATTCAGAGATATCTCATGACTCCTGTAACCTGAACTTTCTAATTGTAGATGCCAAGAACTGAACTTGGACGTTCTCTGTGTGAAACCTATGCTTATCAGCTGAGCTAGGTTCCCTGCCACACATGTCAATCAATGCCTCAACTTCATATTTGAATGAAACAGCCTTGTGAACCAAGCCACATGACTCTTGCTGCCTCTATATTGATGCAGAAAAACAAGATTTTTGAAGTCTTGCTGCTTGAGATGTTTTCTTTATCTCTTTAAACAGAAATATCAAATATTAGAACTAGGACCCTTTGTGTGTAAGATGCAGGTTAAACTCCTGAGCTTAATTTAGCAGGAGTAAATTACATACACATTGAACAGGGTTTATCACAAGCTAATCTAAGTTGGTCAAATAACTTTGCTGCTATTAGTTTAACTGTAGAGGGTCAGATTCCTCAGAGGTATCTTATAGTTTTTCACTGCAGCCTCAAATCACAACTTGCATTGACAGGCAGTATGGTCAGTAATAAGTGAACTGAAGCTGAGCCAAACAACCCAAGTTCCATATTCCAGGTCAGCTCTTAACTTTCTGGGTGGCCTTAAACAAACTACGTTATTCACCCTGTTTTAAAGTGGGTATAATTACTGCTTACCTCATAAGATAAGATCAGAAAACACTTTCTGCCTGAGTTGCAAGGTAACCCCCTAAACTATAAATACAGCTCTTTGTCAGTAAATTCTCCACAGCCTTCTAGGTTTCCTCCAAAGTGAATGGTGATGTGGATGCCTAGCCAAACAGCATTACAGGAGATGAGGTCATTGCTGTTCCAAAACCTACAATAGGTTTCCTTTGATTCATATTCCACCTAAGCTATCAGTAGGAAGGCAAACAGGCTGGCCATTATATCTGCTCTTGTGTTTTAAAAAATGAATGTTAACACGTACAAAAGGAAAATAAATAAGCAAAAGGATAAAAAAATCTTCATAAAAGCTGATGTATGTTATATAGTACTGGTCTTCTATTTTGATACTTGTCACGTTATATACTATATTACAAGTCATTTCATAGATCAACTATTGGGAAAAATATATATTCAAATAGAATATCTGTAATTGAACTGTAGAGGTTCTTTATGTTCTCGTTGTTGTGTTGCTTGTAAACATTTCATTACCCGAAAGAGATAACATCATCAGTGTGTTTGCTTGAACTGCTGATGTTATCTAACTGGGTTAATGAAGTGTTTGCAAGCAAATAATCAAAAATAGCACCAGAATTTGTATAGTGTAGTCAAAGTGTTTAAATCAGGGGTGGTCCAGACTTCACAACCTTAGACTTATAGACTTCAACTTCCACAATTCCCCAGCCAACTTAATGAGGAATTCTGGTAGTTGATGTCCACAGGTCTTAAAGTTGCCAAGGCTGGATACCCCTGGTTTAAATAGTCCTCTCTTTGTATTTTTACAAATTCATTCAGATATAGTAAAGAGAGCCTGATACTTTGAACTGTTTGCAGAAGTGTTGGTGTCTTTGTAATATCTGTCATAAAGCATATACCTCGTCTGTTCTATTATATACCAAACAGATGATATAATAATCATTGATACTGAACCCTCCAGCTCCTTGTTTTATGATTCTTTATATTGAATGTTTAATTTCATATTATATGTGGTCATTATAGGCTATTATCTACCTGGTAATGAAGCACTAAATCTAACATTAGGTGTAAGCCATGTGTGAATATAAAAAAGTATTTTAACTGAGCTTTTGCCATAGCACATTTTTGAGCAGATGATTAAAATAACAATTCATTTTAACTGATCTAAAGTATACAATTACAGACTCCAATAACTGTCTTGATAATATCGAGTATAGGTTTCCCACAACATTAATTTAGAATGATTCCAGGTCAGACTGGAATGAAGATATGAATGGGGAACTCTATACTTTCCAAGGTTGTCAGATGATTTCACAACTTAGAAGAGATATCTCATTTTTGTCAGTTACAAATATGTTCATTTATTTTTAGATGAAAATTACTTGCTGGTTATAGGAGGACAACTTCATTGACCAGATATAAGACTTACATTCTTTTTTAAGTTAGCTAGTTAACAAGTTCGTTATATATTCTTTTCTCAAGTTAGCTAGTTAACAAGTTCGTTATATTGGAAGGAGTACTCTCTTAATTGCTATTGACATTTCTAGAGCATAAAACAAATACCATTCTGGAAAAATGAATTGCAAATAAGGAAAAGAGACAATAAGGAAGGAGATGTTCCTAAAATAAATTTCTTAAAACACAAATTATATTTTGGGAATAAATTGTTGTACATCATATTGTATATGTCACCTATGGCAATTTTTTTCATTTTTGAAGGAATAGTTTTATTCCAAATATTCAGTTTAGGTAAAACATGTCTATCCATATTTGTTGCCAATAACAGTATTCTTAAATATTTAATTTTAATATTTAAATTAAAAATAAAACCAGATTAATAATCTGAAATACACCTTTAGATACTATACACTCAGCCCAATATGAATTACAGCTTTCAGAGAAAACTGATTTTGTAGCCTCCAAAGACATAAGATTATCAATAAATATGAATGTATCAACACTATTTAATTATCTTACTTGCATATAATAAACTCTGAATCTCACTATTGTGCCAAATGGATTTAATAAAGATTGGAAACCTCAAACGAACAGTAAAGGAGAGAAATGATATTCTGCCATAAATACTTCTCCAAAGAGAGAAGTAAAATTTCATTAGTGCTCATTTGTTTCCAGAAAGAGAGAAATAATTGTCCATTTTAAAAATCTCTGGGAAAATAAAAATTTTGGGGGGAAAAATAAAAATGCAGTTCTGGTCTATTTTCTTTCTGCAAGTTGAAATGTATTCTAGTTCATCACTCATCTTGACTTTGTAATATCCACTATTCAGAACTGCCCTTCTGTCAAAGCAAAACAATGAGAGAAAGGTTGCTTCCTGTCATGCTTTGCTAATAATGGGACTCATATTATGCAATCGGCCTTTCCTTTTACCTGTATTTAGAGTATATATTTAACAAAATATTTGCTCCCTGCTTTCATAATAGAATCATTTCAAGCACATGAGTTAAATAGGGAGGAGACTAATGAGCAGCAAAGATGCATGAGTAGCAAGTAGTTAAGCTAGATTGACTGGTTTCTTCTAACTCCATTTAACTGCTGATATTCCTTAAATTTCCACATTTCTTTCTTGACTCATAGTTTGTCACCTGGCATGTCTTTCATTTCCCTTCTGACAGTAATTTGAGACTGGGTGGTCAAGGAGATAATCTTTCTGGAGAAATGACATGGGTCACTGCAGAGGTTGCTTGGGAAATCTTGAATGATGGGAGCACATCAAAATCATGACCATAAGACCCATCTCAGCTAGCTAGCATTGTTCTCAGATATCTAAGATTTGCCTTGTGGCAAGCTGGGCAGCAAACACATTTAATAAATAAATAAAAATGGTTCTCAAATATGCATAGACTCACTACAGCCCACTCTGCTGTCCACCAATCTGGTCACATCGTATTTCTCACTCCACCCAGTTGAAACATGTTCTAACTCAATTTTCTTCAATCACCTGCCTAAAATCATCAAACTAGACCCAGACACCTGTAATTTTCTCTAACCAATCACTTCCACACCTTCTCTTTGTAATCACAGTAGAATTTAGGATGAAAATTCTTTCATGAAATTGCCTCAAGGAGTCAGAATGAAGCAATGTTCATGAGACAGAAAATCCCAACAGAACAATGAAGGATAAGCAATTTTATAAGCCTGCATATACTGTATATTCAGAACTGAACTTTTCTTTCTCTCTCTTTTAATCCAAAGTAAATTATACTGAAACTATATACTGTATACCTGTGTACCCCAGTACCCAATTCTTCCCTGTAAATTGACCAGGGAAGTACTGCTAAGTTATAATTCCTTTAAAATCATCAGGCCCTGCAAAAAGTTTTGTTGAAGCCTTAAACTGAAAGTTTAATTAGTAGACAGAAACAGCTCCAAATAATAACACGGTAAAAATAAAGCTTTAAGATAGCTATCAGGAATAGACACTCTCCCTTCTACCAGCACTAATAACAGACTTTTTCTGACAGTATAATTGACAATAGTGTGGGTAAGCATGGGGCAGAGCAGGAGGAAAAAAGTTATAAGAGAAGCACAAGCATTCCTCAATCAAACTTGTGTCTCTTATGCCTAATTGATGAGAATTCATGGTGCTCTGAATCCATCTTGAAATAGGGAGGAGATTATTTACAGTTGAGATGTGGGAGGAATGATTCCATTTCTATTTTTTCAATTGCATTTGCAGTTACTCTCAAACACACATTTAAAACTAAAAGTCCTCTCTTCTTGGAAACTCAGTTGAAATGAAATTGAAAATAACAGACAACAATATCCAGGACTGAGTTGTTAATGGCGTTTCTACATGTCCTGCAAAGCACTTAACCTTTTTGACATATTGCTGGCAAAATTATTTGATCATTTTTGAAACTGTTGCTGCTTGTTTACCTGATTTAGTTCAGTATATATCTAACAAGCCAGTGATTGCTCTCTTTAAGATAATAACACAATATAGATACAACAGGTATGTGGGGTATAGTTCATTCAGTTTTAATATTTTTGGCAATATATAAGGAAGGATGGAGTGAGCCTAATAAATTTCAATAAAATAATGAGGCAGGGAAAGTATTTCTCCCATGAACTAACACTGCAGTGAAAGTGTCACGCTGGGACAAGTTCAGAACAAAGGATTGGTTTCATCAACAATGTATCTGGCCTTTGTAAAGAATATGGAATAGTTTATCAGCACAATATGCAGAATTTATGTCACCCTTTTGGTATGGCTGAAAGAAGGATAAACTCTCTTGGATGGCTTGCTTTCAGTTGCTTCATGAACTGCATAATGTATGGCTTGAATTAAACTTTGAATTAAAATACACTTTTGAACTTCAAAGTTCTGGACCAACCAATTACTCTTTTGCCATGTCTCCTTTTGTTTTCTGATTCATTTATTTAGTAAATGGAATCGGCACAAAATGTTCCCATTTAGGATAAAAGAAACTTCAAGAAAAAAAATGAGAAAATTTCTTCCAAGGCTTTTTCCTGCTTTCCTGCATTGTGAATTAGAGAGAATTTATAGGATGGGCTTTCTTTATGAATTCTATTCTGATAACAGCAACATCACTGATGACATTATCAGAAATCGACAGCCTTAGCAGGTTACGGGAAAGAAATCATGATTTGTGAAAGAAATCATCTGATTCTTAATAATTCTTCAGGGTACATTTAATTTTGCACATCTTTATACTCTGTTCCTAATCACTGTGGCTTTAAAATAGGTTAACAAGATTTAATCCAGTCAACAGACAAAAGAACTTTACTGAAGTTTGTAACAATTAAAAGGATTATACTAATCAAACCATAATAAATAAATAATCAAAGCATAATAATATAAATAACAAAAAAACCTGCAGAAGTTGCAACAGCACTGAGAAAAATTACTTACAACCTTTTCTCACACTTAGAACCATCACAGCATCACCATGTAATAAAAAATTGGACGCGTGGCAATTGGCATGTATTTACCATAGTTGTAGCTTCCTAGGTCATAAGATTCCGATTTGCAATCTTCCCAGTCATCTTCCAAAAAACAAAGTCAAGTCAAATTCACTTAATCACCTCCTGATTCTCTCAACTGCAGTGATTCACTTAATGACCATGGCAAAAAGGTCATAAAAATTGGCATGATTCAATTGCCGAAATCCTGATCTCAGTTGTGGCCATAAGTCAAGGACTGCCTATATTCACAGAGATTGACTGGGCTAACTTTTGTATTCTTGGTTATATGAACCTGGTGGTTTCCTTATCAAAACCATGATAAAGACATTAGTTTATTTCATTCTCTTAGCAGAAGACGGCTTAGGCATCACAGATTTCTTTCGCAACCTCAACTAGAAGTTGGAAAACTGTTAATTGTTAGAATAACAATTAAGAATAAAAGAATTAATGTACAATGTTAAAAGTTAATTCTGTAATGCTACTTCATATCATCAATACACAGGGAAGCAAATGTTAATTTTCAGAGTTAAGAAAGTAAGGTTAAATAAAATCTTCTGTCTCCCATCAATGTAAGATTAACCTGAAGCAACACTAATTTCAATACAGCTATATAAAGAAAAGAAAAAAACAAAAGTTGCAAATCTAAATGTTCGCAGGATGTTGAAAATATTTATTCATTCATCATATTCATATAGCCACCCATCTCACAACATGACTCAGGGTGGCATATAACAAAAAGCAAGCCATAAAATGAACAATATTAAAAACATGCTATAATTGAAAACAATTCAGCATTTATTACAAGACTAGGAGATAGTGTCTTCTCATCATTTCTACTGTCCAAATTCTTCCCAGCACTGCCTTTTTGAATTAAGCATCTATTCATATCTATAGATCATTCCATAACAAGAGCAGGAAATTCAGAGATAAGTGTTTATATGTTGTTTTAATTGCCTGTTTTAATTGGAGTGACTTTGCCAGGTGTTCAGTTATCTTCCAAGAAAATAGCTGATCTCCATAAGCTCATCTAGTTGTGAAGAGATAATTTGTCCTGCTAGCTTCATGTCCAAGATTTATGGCCGAGGAACGCCCTCATGAAACCTCCTTGCATTTCACCTTTCAACATGCCTTTCTCTTTAGTTCTGCATCTTTTGAGCTGGGTAAACAGAAATGTATTATTATTCCTTAAAGCCAGAATGTGATTCACACAATATACTTTGCTGATTCTACAGTAGGACCTAACAACCATGCTGGAAAAGATTCACATAAGATTTTTTAATTAGATCATGGATAAAGAGAAAGCATCTGTCAAGTCAGCTGTGATTCTGAAAGCTTACATGTATATATTAACCTGTTGGACTGACTAGGTCCAATCCTGCTTAGATTTTTCCAGATTTGAGGGCTTGCCAATACTGTAGCTGTGACTGCTAAATATTCAGATCAATTGTAAAGTTATTTTATTGTCTAATGCATTTTATGATAATAAGCATTATAAAAAAAAAAACCCCAGAATTTTCAATGGAACCTCTGAGACATCCACTGCCTATGATCATGGTATTTATTTTCATCCTTGTTGTATGCAAAAGTAAACAAAAAAATGTGAAAACTAGGGTTACTATATTTATACTAATTTTTCTTATGGATACTCAATCTTTGCCAGAACTATAAAAAAGCATTATGAATGCAAACTTTCTGGAGTAACTACTAAGCCATAAATTTTCCAGAACATGGAAGTCAAATAAGTAAAATAGTCAGTTATCCTTTCCTCATTTTCAAAAGTGTTGTGTATTTTCAATATTTTCTAATACACTTTAGATTAAAGATGAACATATGCTGATTGAGGATAGATCAGATTACACGGAGGGAACTGCTCCTATATCAGTTATGAGGATAATTTGTGGAACCTTTCAGCACAGACAATATGTTTAAAAGATAAGCTTTGTTAAAACATTGCTTTGTTAGTAAATAGGGCTTAGCATTTCTGTATGGTTTTCCCCAGTTTATTGCTGAACCCATTTATTTTTCAGTGACTAAGTCTTAGGTTTAGGATGCAACGTATCAGAGGGGTCCAGAGCATAGGTGGTATTCAGCAGGTTCTGACCAGTTCTGGAGAACCGGTAGCGGAAATTTTGAGTAGTCCAGAGAACTGGCAAATACCACTTCTGACTAGAGATTTTACAGTAACCTTCCCTTGCCATGCCCCCCAGGCCATGGCCACAGAACCAGTAGTAAAAAAATTTGAATCCCACCACTGGTCCTGATGGGCAATTCTGGTGGCCATCTATGCCCCCCATGCGCCTCCCCTCCCCCTGCGCATGGGTGGCAAGTCCTAAATGGCGCATTGTGACAACTTTGAACAGCACGCTGTCTCGGTCGCTAACATTCAGAGGATTCAAAGCTTTAAACAACATGATGGAGTGGTAGTGCACCATTATTATCTCCCCCCCTTCATATGTGTGAATGACATCATAATGCTAGGCTACTTTCATAATTTGTTACCTCTGGGCACCCCCACCCCACCCTGGGGTTCACCTTTGCCACAATTAATAAGTCCACTTCCAGGAGATATCTTCATGCTTCTGACTGAACATGTGATCTACATTAACATGTTTTCCTCCACATAAAAGAAAGGCCAACTGGATTATATCTTTTGGCACTAAGTCAGCTAAGAAAATATACTGAACTGCCAGACAGTATTTTGAATGAATTCCATATGAATGGAAATGTGTAACCTTGATGTGAAATCCACATGAATGACTTAAGTTGCTCTGTTGTGTCTTTGGTATGATCCAAAGCCAAAACCCCAATAACATGCTGACAAAGAAAGCATAGCAGTGCAAAAATGGCACCTGCGTGATAACTTTGCATACAGTGCTTTTTGGATAGACACAAACTGCTGGATTGTTGGGGTTGATGGCTTGAAAATTATTGAAAATATTTGCAGATGTAAGTTTAACTCATTGCTAGCACTTTCAAAATCATAGCTTTTTCCTTTAAATGATGGGGAAAATGTGATCCACAAGTAAACATGGGGCAAGGATATCTCCAAATGAAACAGCTGCTGCACCAAACTTCTGAATTTTGTTAATTATTTTCTCTCTTCTAGTCTCTATAAATAGAAATGCTCTTTTCTTCTTGGTCAAACCTGTGATTTGAAGCAAGAATTCAGAGTAGAACTTTTAGGAGAAAGGGTAATAAATCTTACTATCCCATCCAGTGGTGGGATTCAAAAAAGTTTCACTACCGGTTCTGTGGGCATGGCTTGGTGGGCATGGCAGGGGAAGGATACTGCAAAATCTCTCATTTCCACCCCACCCCTGGGGGAAGATTGCTGCAAAATCCCCATTTCCTCCCCACCCCACTAACCTGCTTTCCAGCTCTGTTCTCGCAACAAAGAAGACCCAGCCGATCAGCTGGGACTTGGGGGGCAGAGAATAGATGCAGGTGGGGCCAGTCAGAGGTGGTATTTGCCAAACTAGTCAAAATTTCCAGTACTGGTTCTCCAGAACTGGTCAGAACTTGCTGAATACCACCTCTGATCCCATCCTCAGGGTTGCTGCTCAAAATAGCTGTTGCCTGCTGTTATTGGCAGGTGTTAATAGCAATTTTGAGCAAAATTCCTGGGAGGAAGAGAAGGACTATGCTTAAAATGTCTAATTTCTCACTGTATTAGGGAGATTGTTCCTAACATATGTTCTGTATTTAATTCCCAGCACAGTGCAAATATAGGAATTCCTGCGTGTTAGACTCTGATAAATCATAGCATCAGAAAGAGGAAAATGTGTTAGGCAATTGGCAAATGCTAACACCAGGATTGAAGGCCATCAGAGAATTCCAGGGCTGTAGGCTACACTGGAAAGTTGAAGACACCCAGGAAAAATGCATTGAGAAACCACTTCCATATATAGACAATATACAGAATAACAAGAGTTGGAAGGGACCTTGGAGGTCTTCTAATCTAACCCACTACTCAAGCAGGAAACCCTATACCATTTCAGACAAATCGTTGTCCAATTTCTTCTTTAAAACCTCCAGTGTTGGTGCACTCACAATTTCTGGAGGCAAGTCATTCCACTGATTAATTGTGCTGTCAGGAAATTTCTCCTTAGTTTTAGGTTGTTCTCTCCTTCATTAGTTGCCATCCCTTGCTTCTTGTCCTGTCTTCAAGTGCTTTCGAAAATCGATTGCCCCCCCTCTTCTTTGTGACAGTCCCTTAGATATTAGAATGCTGGTATCGTATCACACCTAGTCCTTCTTTTCTTTAAACTACTAGATTCACCCAATTAGTGCAACTGTTGTTTTGTTATGTTTTAGCCTCCAGTCCCCTAATCATCTTTGTTGCTCTTGTCTGCACTCCTTCTAGAGTCTCAACATCCTTTTTATACTGTGAAAACCAAAACTGGATGCAGTATTCCAAGTGTGATCTTACCAAGGCATTATAAAGCGGTACTAATACTTCACATGATCTTGATTTTATCGTTCTGTTAGTACAGCCTAGGACTGTAGTGGCTTTTTTGGCAATTGCAGCACATTGTTGACTCATATTTAAGTGATTATTCACTAGAAAATCCAAGATCTCTCTTGCAGTTACAATTATTAAGCCAGGTTCCACCTATTCAATACCCGTGCATTTGATTTTTCTTGCCTAAATATAGAAACTTACTTTTCCCACTTACTTTTCTATATAGAGTTAAGTTTGACTAAGGGCTTATTTATCTATTTTATTTATTTTATTTGGTTTGTCAATTGCTTACAAGATAATAGGTATAAGTAAAAACATAGTTATGAATACATGGATACATGTAAGAAAAATAAAAGAAACAAGAGGACAGGGATGGTAGGCATGTTGGTGCGCTTATGCACGCTCCCTACGGACCTCTTAGGAAAGGGATAAGGTCAATAGTAGACAGTCTAAATTAAAGTTTTTGGGGTTTGGGGAAGAAACCACAAAGTCAGGTAGAGTATTCCAGACATTGACCACTCTGTTGCTGAAGTCGTATTTCCTGCAATCAAGTTTAGTGCGATTAACCTTGAGTTTGTATCTATTGTTTGCTCTTGTGTTGTTGTGGTTGAAGCTGAAGTATTCATTGACAGGTAGGACATTGCAATGTATGATTTTATATACTATACTTAGATCGGACCGAAGGTGGTGTAGTTCTAGGTTTTCTAGGTCTAGAATTTCGAGTCTGGTGGCATAAGGTATTCTGCAACGAGTAGAGGAGTGAAGAACTCTTCTTGTGAAATATTTCTGGACTTTCTCCACTGTGTTAATATCAGATACGTAATGCGGGTTCCAGGCTGATGAGATGTATTCTACCTTCCAATGCTATGTCTCTAACTATTGAGAATTGGGAATATTCCTCAATGATCTAAGCAATTTCATGGATTGTTTTTCATTTATCTGTCCCATGGAAGAGCAGGTAAATTTTCTATTGGTTCAAAGGACATCCTGAAGAATCAATGAACAAAAAGATTCAACTTTGCAAATCACCAAAAGCATTCTCAGATAACAATTGATATTTTGTTTTAGTATAAGATGTATAACATGCTGCCGGAGCTAAGTTTGAGTAATTATCTGTGCTGGGTCTAGATTCCAATAGTTCATAGGCTGTAACATTTTTAGCCTCAATCACGAATGTATAAATCTCAAATTACTGTTTTTAATTAAATCCAGTAAACTGAATCATTTTCAGAAAAAGGTTATGCAATCTGAACTTTTTTTTTCCAGAAAGAAAGGATGCTAATTTGGCATGGATCTGACACATTTTCATTGGCCAAAAGAAGGGAAAAGCAGAAACATCTGTTGGATTTTAGTATGGTTGACTGGGTTGTGCTGGATTTAGTCAGCATGGATGTCTGGAAGAGATGTTCTCTTCTATCCTCATTTAGGCGTCTGGGCAATCATAAGAGATAATTGCAGCAGAGGAAGCCAGAGCACACCCAGAAGGAATGAAAACAAGTTGAAAATATTTATGATCATCAAAATGTTTTCTCACCTGAAAAACCAGGACTTCTTATCTAGAGGAATAAAACATCGAGGACTGCTACTCTTGAGCCCAACTAAGCTGTGGTTCCATAATCACATACAAAAGTGAAAGATTTTCCACTCTCAGGTCCCATAGCAATTTCTAGAATGCATTTACAGTAAAGTTATTACATATTTTATAAGATTTTAACCATTGTGGTTTCAGCAACAAATTTTGGGACCTACTGATTGTTAATGAGCTTGACTGTCATCCCAGACGGCTGCATTAAGTCATCTATAGTCACCCCAAACAACAAGATGGGCAGCATACAAATTTAATAAAGAAAGAACTTTGCTTCTCAGTCTCAGTGTTTCTCGGTTTAAGATATATGGACCTCAACTTTTGATAATTTTGGGAGTTGAAGTCTGCAGTATAATATTTAAACTTCTGAGATTGAGAAATGCTGCCCTAGAACATCAGAATAAGTCCATTTATTGGCCTCATTGGAGATGATTGAAGCTGTCCTGCTTGGCTTGGAAACCTACCCAAAATTTGCAAGCCTAATCTTCCACAAGTCACCACTCTCACAGTCACATAACCACATTTCAGATGGTTAGTAACCAGCTCACATTTATGACTGTTCGCAGCATCCTGGGGTCACGTGGCTATGATTGTTTTTATTCTTTATTTATTTATTTGTCAAGCAATTATAAGATAACAGGTATAAGTATAAACATAATTATGAATACATGAAATGGATACATATAAGAAAAAAACCCCAGTAGGACAGGGATGGTAGGCACGTTGGTGCGCTGATGCACGCTCCCTACAGACCTCTTAGGGAAGGGGTGAGGTTTAGAACACTTTTGCCCCAAAACTGGTATTTATTTTCTGGTTTTTGGTAAAAACAACCCACAGAGGACAATGAGTACACTTAATCACCATGGCGTTGGCTTAATGACTGCTGCAAAAAATAAATCATAAATTCAGCTCAGTTGTGTGATGAACCACTTTATACTCATGACTTATGACTGTAATTGGCAAGCTCCATGATGGTCGTAAGTAAAAGACTACCTGTAATGACTTTTTAAACCCAACTGAGCTAGTTTGGGTTATTAATGCCTATTCAACTTAAGCGAAGAAGCATGACATTAACCTCTATTAGACTGCCCTAGCTTGTTTAGACTTTGATTAAGCCAAGTACATATTTCATTGATCTCACTGAGGGAGAAAGTGAAGTGTCCTGATGCCAAACTGCATGCTTTCCTGGCATCATAATGCAGAACCATGAACCAAAACCTGCTGGGAAGTCTCTCTCTCCAACAGCAACAGTTCCTCTGCTCCTTCACCTGAAGGAAACCAGAAAGACAGCAGGAGTTCTCTTTGCAGTCATTTGGAGCTGACATAAAAGCATTCAAGGGTGTTTTGCATTAGCTTGCTTGCAAAGGCAAGCCAATCTCCAGCTCATTTCTCCAAAATGCATACGGTCTCAAGGGTCGTCTGGCAACAGGATCTGAAACCTCTCACTAGGGGTTGCAACGCACGACACCACATCTGTTAAACAATGTCATGGAATAGCCATAGTTTCTGAATCAGATAATTCTTAAACAGATTTGTTGCTCACATACATGGGGTACAGTTTTTATTGTTGGAGTGTGCTGCAGAGAGGAAATCAATATTTGCAAAACCTCAAGGAAGTTGTGAGCAGCTGTTTATATCTATTGGGCATAACAAAATTGTAAATCCATGCGTTAAATTCCATTTTTCCTATAATTAAACAAAGTTGTATTAAGACTCAAAGATAACTCACAGCTACTGCAAATACATTGGGGCACTTAGAACAGTGTTAGCAATAGATAAAATAGGATTTTGATAGCAGAAATCAGGTGCTTTAGCTCTGATCTACTGTGGTGGCTTAGTAATGAAGAATATTGTAGGCCTTTTCACAGTGACACTTGGATAATACTGCAACAGTGTACACATAATGAAAAACATCCATATTTTTCCATCTGATCTTATTAAGCCACCTCTGCCCTGGCTCCAGTTTCATTTTAATCCATCAAACCAACACAAATTGACAATGCATTTCCACTTTTAAGCCATTTTACAGGACATACTTAGCATTATTTAGCAACTCAATTAATCACATTTTCTGGGCTTATATGACATAGTAAACCAAAAATGAATCACACAATTGGATCTGAGAAGCAACATCTCATGAAAATATAGAGTTGGAAAGGACCACTTAGGCCACCAAGTTCTACACTTCTAATTAGTGAAAGAATTCAGATTAAATGCCCCAGAAAATTGGCTGACTAGCCTCTATTTGATCACATCCAGTGAAAAATGCCTTTCTGGGTAATTGATTGTTAGGATTTTTTTTAAAACCAACTTTTATTGGAGGAATCTGCCTTCTTAAAGTTAATGTGATATATTTTCCAAAATGCTGCACTCCAGAATAAGAATAAGCAGATCTTGACCTTCTTTTAGGTCAATATCCTTGGCTAAAATGTAATTGGCAAGTTTGGCATTCAGTGTGTCATACATACACAACCTAAGCTAATGGTTGTATAAACAGAGGCATAGAATCAAAGTCATGTAGTATTAGTATCATTTTATAAATCCTTAACAAGACCACACCTGGAATATTGCATCTACTTTTGGTCACCACATTACAAAAAAGATGTTGAGACTTTGGAAAGTGCAACTGGGATGATTAAAGGCCTGGAGACAGAGGTGGTATTCAGCAGGTTCTGACCAGTTCTGGAGAACCGGTAGTGGAAATTTTGAGTAGTTCGGAGAACCGGCAAATACCACCTCTGACTGGAGATTTTACAGTATTCTTCCCCTGCCACGCCCACCAAGCCATGGCCACAGAACCGGTAGTAAAATTATTTGAATCTCACCACTGCTTGGAGATTAAAACATATGAAGAATGGTTGCAGGAACTGGGTATGGCTAGTCTTGAGAAAAGAAGGACTAGGGGTGACATGATAGTAGTATTCCAGTATTTGAGAGACTGCCACAAAGAAGAGGGGTTCAACTTATTTTCCAAAGCACCAGAAGGCAAGACAAGAAACAATGAATGGCAACTAATCAAGGAGAGAAGCAACCTGAAATTAAGGAGAAACTTCCTGACAGTGAGGACAATTAACCAGTGGAACAGCTTGTCTTCCGAAGTTGTAGATGCTTCATCACTGGAAATTTTTAAGAAGAGACTGGACAGCCACTTGTCTGAAATGGTATAGGGTTTCCTGCTTGAGCAGGAGTTGGACTAGAAGGCTTCTAAACTCCCTTCCAGCTCTATTCTAATTGATCCAGGAAATTATAGGCTAGTTAGCTTGACATCAAAACCTTGGAAAATCCTGAAAAAGATAATCAAGCAGTGGATTTGTGAGCACCTAAAAACAAGCAAGGTTAGAAACCAGTGTGGGTTTTTAAGAACAGCTCATGCCAAAGAAAACGTATTGCCTTCTTTGATAAAGTGATTAAATTAGTAATCAAAACATTAGGGAAATGTTGTGGGCACAGTAATCTTGGACTTCAGTAAGGCATTTGACAAAGTAGACCATAGCCTTCTTCTTTATAAAATAGAACACTGTAGAATAGACAGTTCCATCACCAAATGGATTCGCAGTTGACTGACCAACCAAACCCGTGAAGGGAATCATGCAGTGGAGTCCCTCAAGGTTCTGTTTAAGCCCTGTTCTCTTAAATATCTTCACAAAGGGATAGAAGAGGAAGTCATCAAATTTGCAGATGACACCAAGCTGGGGAGAAAAACTTTGGATGATGGACACAAGGTTCAGACTTGTGCATTGGACCCGATCCAATAAGATGCAGTTCAGTGGTTAGGAAAGTGAAGGACTCAATTTAGGCAAGAAAACCAAAATGCATAGGTATAGAATAAGCAGTACCTGGCTCAACAGTAGTAACTGTGGGAGGAGTGAACCACCACTTATATATGAGTCACCAAGGTGATGCAGTTGCCACAAAAGCTAATGCAGTGCTAGGATGCATCAACAGAGGGATAGCAACAATATCACAAGCAAGGATAATACCACTTTATATTGCATTAGTGAGGTCACACTTGGAATACTTTGTCCAGTTCTAGTTACCATGATACAAAAAAGATGCCAAGACCCTAGAAAGTGTGCAGAGAAGAGCAACAAATATGACGAGGAGTCTGGAGGCTAAATCGTATGATGAATGGTTGAAGGAGCTAGGCATGTCTAGCCTATGCAAGAGAAGGATAAGGGGCGACATGACAGTTATATTTGAGGCCTGTCACAGAGAAGAGGAATTGACTTATGCTCCAAACCACCAGATAGGACAAGAAATAATGAGAGAAAGCTTGTTAAAAAGAGATGCAACCTAAAACTAAGAAGAAAACTCCTGACAATGAGAACATTTATTTTTATTTATTTTTTGTCAATTGCTTACAAGATAATAGGTATAAGTAAAAACATAGTTATGAATACATGGATACATATAAGAAAAATAAAAAAAAATAAAAGAAACAATAGGACAGAGACGGTAGGCACGTTGGTGCGTTTATACACACCCTCTACAGACCTCTTAGGAAAGGGGTGAGGTCAATAGCAGACAGTCTAAGGTTAAAGTTTTTGGGGTTTGGGGAAGAAACCACAGAATCAGGTAGAATATTCCAGACATTGACCACTCTGTTGCTGAAGTCGTATTTCCTGCAATCAAGTTTGATGCGATTAACCTTCAGTTTGTATCTATTGTTTCCTCTTATAGTTATTTATTGTGTTGTTATGTTGTGATTTAATCAATGGAAACGCTTGCCTTCTGGAGTTGTGGATGCTTCATCACTGGAAGTTTTTAAGAATAGACTGGACAGCCATTTGACCAGGATAGTATAAAGTATCCTGTTTTGAGCAGGGAGTATGCATTTCTATGCCATACTATTATCCTCTGTATATTTTCATATATAAATTTCATTTGTATACTTGCTAAAACTGGCAATAGATTCCTGAGACACATGCATACGATAGACATGGTGGGAGCTATTTTGACAGACAATAATATATGCTTAATTCTCCTTTGCATTTATGCATAGTGTAGGCTATATGTATACATTGGAAACAGCCATGTATTGTACTATATGTATTACATCTATGTCAGAGAGCTTCAGCCAGGGATAGCTCCTCCTTAGACGTACAGTGAGTGGGTGTAGCCGCTTTGAATATTTATCTCAGTGGCTATCAAACAATTTTGGATGTCAAATTACATCCAGTATATTTCAGTTTAAAATAGCAGTAGGTGAAAAAAAGAGTCGCTGAGCCTGATTGGAGCTTCAATAAATACTATCCCAGGAGCAAAATGTAAAGCAACAGCTGTTTGAGTTTATGCCAGGAGACCAAGGACTGGAAAGGAGGACAGAAAAAGGCTGACAAGGAATATATTAGTGGTTATATATGGATATGTTATATTTAAGGCAACCTGATTAGATGTAGCCATTTTGCTCTGTTAAATTGTGCATACTGAAGTGTCGCTGCCCTAAAGAATACTGATGGAAAATTTATCTAACAGAAATCTTCAGATATCCTGCAGCCAGCACACTACCAAATTTTGACAATGAGAAAAACATGACTCAAGTCCAAAATGAGCAGAAAGGTGTGTGACTCAGTCATCTTCATTCACACAGGTACAGGAAGTACGGATGAATTTTCATCATGATAATCTCTCTCTATCCTTTCAGGGCTGCCAACAGTGGACTCATTGCCACTGTAACTAAATCACCATTCATCCAATCCAATTGTCACCTTCTCATTCCTTCCACCTTTCTCAGCAATATAGCCTTCTCTAGATAGAACAATTCACTCACAATTAACCAGCAGGCTTGTTTAGACACATAATGCGAAGAACTAGACTGCAGAGTAAGTAAGTGTCATATGTCATCCTGAAATCCAGGCAAATACATACAGTATAGCTTATAGGTGATATAATTCCTTAGGGGATGTACAGAGAGAATCCAGGAAAGTGTGGAGAAGATTAATATTACTTTAAGGTTATACTAAAGGAAGATGTGATGACAAAAGTTGAGGAAACTCTGCTATAGGAAGTCTTCTGCATCATTTGGTCCTAAATAGTTTAGTTTGGGAATAATAACATTTCAATACTATTCCTCACTCTGAATCTTGGCTTTTCTCAATAACTGGAGTTTTGCCCATCTCTATTAATCATTTGTCACAATGATAGATTTTCTGCACCCCTTGTACGGAAAGAAAAATACCAGACTTCAGCCCAATTATTCAAAGTGGTTCCAAGATTGATGGGAGGTTTTTTTGGTTATTCTGAGTAAGTGATTCAAGGTCTTCAAATGAAAGAATTGCTGGAGAAACTGGAAAAGACATATCCCAAAACTGCTTTTGAAGCATGAAAAACAGCAACAACAGGACAGGAAGTGTGTTACATAAATACATGTTCTCTCCCAGAATGTATCTATTCAGATGTGAAAAGACATCTAATTTTACCACAGGAAACAATAGGAAAACAGGAACAGCTCTAGATAAACTAAGGGAAATGCAAATTTAATGTTTTGAAAAAGTTTCTTCCAATCTAGCCTGATAGTCTTTCAAAAAGGAGCGTTTTTCTTCATGCTCCCTGTTCTCCAGTCAGTGAGAAATCCAAGGGAGCATGGATAACAGAGATTGTTTTCAAGCAAAGAGCACTTAAAACTGAGGGTGTCTTTATGAAAATGAAATCATAACTAAGTACGCAAGCCTAGCAAGCATACTGATTATATTAGAGTTGCATCAATATTCCTAACCCCTTAAGCAGTGGTCCTTGACTTTTTTGAAGCTCATGCACATTTCTGAAATGTTGGCAGCTTATTAATAACTTAATTAATAGTTAGATAATTCAATGAGTCAATAGCAGGTTTTCCCATTTACAAAATAGCTTCTATTGGGTTATAAGCACTCATTTATTGGAATGATCTTTTTCCTTCTCCTCCAACTCCCTTTTTGTAGAATGGACCATTCTAACCTTGTCCTTTTTCTAGGCTGGCAGGCCAAACATAGCATAGCATCATACGCGGCCTAGAATGCTTCCTATTTTAGGTCACTCTCTTGATATTCTACTTAGCATTAATATAAACCACATGGATGCCTACTGATTTCTTACATCTGCTAAAAATGTGTACCAGGACCATCAGGGCCCCCAAATCATTTTTGTAAAGATGATTCTGAAGACTAGTAATATAAAGAAGACTACAGTTTGCCAACATTAATGAAAAAATTTATTTTTTAAAAAATCAGCGGGGTGGAGAACTTGACAGGCACTAAAGGGATCCATGGACATTTTTGCACCCTTTAACCATAACGTGTCCCCCAGCACTAGACTTTTCAACTGTTATTCAACTGTGAAGAAACTGTCCTCTCCTTTAGCATATGTGCATATAAAACTTAAATTCCAAACGTTTGGAAGAACTGTTAGCTATTGTCCTTCAAAAACAACTGTACTATGCAGATACTAGTGGAGGGAAGATCTTTTCTCTACTTGGCAAAACAGTGAGACTCCCAAGGTTATCAGCCCAGATCCATATCCTTAAGGAACACGTGATTCCAAAGAAACAGATTCATTCACTGCCAAAGGATTCTAAAGAATGTTGCCTGCTTCTAATCCCTTTAATCCTCACAATAACTCTGTGAAACAGGTCATTATTGCTCCTAGTTTACAGGCTGGAAAAATGAGACTGAAAGAGAATGACAGTACCAATCCAAAGCTTAGCCGTGACATGAATAAGACAGGACAAAAGCAAATAGTAGGATTGCTTTGGTTGGACGTGTGGGGGGAGAGGGGAGGGTTAGAAAAGAGTAGCAAAGTTGATCAAGGAAAGGAATGGGCTGTATAGCAGGCTTTCTGTTTCTGGCACTTCTGGACTTCTTCCCCCCACCTCCTGTGACTACATAGACAAGTCCCTGCAGTTTTCTTGGCAACATTTTTCAGAAATGGTTTGCCCTTGCTTCCTTCCTAGGGCTGAGAGAGAAGGACTGGCCCAGCTGCTTCGTGCCCAGGGCAGGATTAGAACTCACTGTCTCTGTTCCTAGCTCAGGGCCTTTATCTACTACAGTTTGTCTACTTTCATGGTAGACTTGGGTGCAGCAATTCCTTAGCAAGAATTGGAAACACAAATGAGTCAGCTTTCCCCAGCCTGGAACCTCCTGGATGTGCCCAGCCAAAAGTGGACAAGTATTCAGGGTTTGAGTGGTGTCAGCTGAGAGACCAAATATTTAATTGTTTGAGTTCAATCTGTCTACAGCAGTGTTTCTGAACCTTGGCAGCTTCAACGCAAGTCAGGGCTGATTTTAGGAGAGTCTCTGGAGGGTTTCACTCAGGCAATTTGGAAGCTGCAGTTGACCAAACTGCCCGAGTGGAATCCCCAAAGTGTCTCCTAAACAGTCCATTGTTGTTTAAATGTGTCCAAAGGAACAACTGATTGCATAAAAAATGTAATGGTGACCTTATCCAAAATGTTTTAGGTTCACCTATTTTGGAGGGAAATGCTCCTCCTTCCATTCCGCCCCATACCTCTCAAAAGTTGAATGTGGCCTCTCTTCAATTCAAAGTTGTGCACTTCGTTATAAGGACAGGCAAGCAGGCACAGGATTTTTTTTTTTTAACATAACACATTCACCCCTGGTCTTATGAAAGCAGAGCTAAAGCATATCATGTTGTGAACCTTTGGGGACAGAAATTAGACATAAAGCCACAAAATCTTGAATGCATGTTGAAAATGTGGAAATGTTTGGAGTACCGCTGTCTGGGATGATAGCAACAAGAGACAGCACTGCAATTCCACAAAATAATTGGAACTAGTTTTTCAGCCAGGGCACCCCTGTGATCAAGCAGGAATGCTGTTCACACTTGGCTCACCCATCCAGAGGCTGAGAAAAACAATGCAGATGAAATGGCTTTTTCTTGCCAGCTCTAATTAAGGCTGAGGATCTCTGTTTGCTTGACCTACATTACATGAGATTTACCCTTGGTAAGCAACTCGAATGGGCAATCTACTTGGGTTAAGTCATTGCCGGAAATTGGTTGTGATCAGTTTGAAGTGCAGTTTTAATCCATGTCAAAGCAAAAAGGAGAGGACAAAAGTTTCATTAAAAAAAAAAACACCTTGTTGTTTCTGAAGCTTGGCCATCTACAATACAACAGTACAAACACAACTCATGTCAACATGTACAGTGTGTTAACTTGGGAAACCCGACGTCTTTGGATCTGACATGAATAATTTGAGTTCACAAATATTGAGCTTGAGAATACTTTCTGTATCATGTTGAAAGTGCTGATTCTGTTGCCAATAATGTAAGCCTGCATGGCATAGAATGATTGATTTTTTTTTTAGGTTACTCTTTTGATATTCTATCCTGCATTAGTATCACACAGACCTCACTCCTTTCCTAAGAGGTCTGTAAGGGGCGTGCAAAAGCGCACCAACGTGCCTACCGTCCCTGTCCTATTGTTTCTTTATTTTTCTTATATGTAACCATATATTCATAACTATGTTTTTATGTATACCTAGTTATCTTGTAAGCAATTGACAAAAATAATAAATACATACATACATACATAAACAAATAATAAATAAATAAATATGCAGAAACAGCAAGAAACAGCAAAAACCCTTTCGTTGTCGCTTGCAAAACCGTTCTAGAATCTTTCCATTTTTGATGCCAATCTTCTTTCTCCAATCATGCAATATGGTCAGTTATTTATCTTTCAGCCTTGCTTGACCAAACCCCTGTTCTTCCCTGAGCACTAGTGTTAAAAACAAAACTCGGGGGGGGGGAACCTAAACCCCCTCCCATCATCATATTGTTGTTCTATCCTGCCCACCCTTCATTCAACCCATTTGTTGAATAACCTTTGACATCTCGTTTCCCTTCCCCCCATCCTCAGCAATTCATTCTTCTCATCAGAATTCATGCATGGTTGTTTTTCTGAATTTGGCACAGATTGGATGGACCAGGTGCTTGCTCTCTTCTAAATTCTGACCAATGTTTGCTGGGGCTTGAATTCCTACCCCCAGCCCCTTGATTTATATCAGTCTGGAAAAGCTCGGTGTTTTCTTGCTTGTCCCAACTATTGTATCTGCTCGGCTACTTTGAACAAAGGTGCTAGCTTTTCAAAAAAAAAAAAAAGGAATGGCAAATAAAAGCAGAGAGAAGGGGAGTGGGGGAGTAAGAGGCACTACTAGGTAACTGATTGCAAGACATAATTGTGCACGAAATGCATGAATACTACTAGAGAGATTAATTTAAGACACTGTGAAACCTGAAGCCTTACAAAACAAGTGTCTGTACAAACAAGCTATGCTGAATGTTCCCTAACTATCTGCCTTGCCATCTATCTCTGCATCGTCCTTGAATCCCACGTGTTTTCATGTCCTGAACATATGACTCAATTTAATGCTAATTTCTCATCCAGTCTTTGAGAAATGCACAAGACTTTGGTATCCCTGAAAACTTTAGCATCTAAGACTATCTAATTATAATAAGTAAATACATAAAATTACAGTACATATATGCTTCAGTCTACATGGGTTTTTACTGGTGTCAGTGATGGTGGCCTGGCCAAAGCTATCTTGAAGCTTCAGTGGTGCCACACAGGGGGATGGGGGGGGGGGATTAGAGATTGCTGAGGTTGTATAGTCAAAATAAAATACTTTCTCTTGGGAACCAAGGACATTTTCACACCTGGCCAGAGGAAGGAGGAGTGATGTCACCAGATCAGCAGACACTGCCTTGATTGGGCCCTATGACTGATTGTTTGGGATTGGGACCCAATCCCTTGATTGGGATTGTTTGATTGTGACCCTTCAGTTAATTTTCACCAGATCTGTGCCAATATGATATTTCCAATAAAGCTATTCTTTGAAGAATCTACCTTCCTTGGAGTTTTGCTTGGGGTGGAGCTATTACTTGGAACCCTGACCGATGATACAGTTAAAAATACAGTTCCTACGATTACAGGTTAATACTGTATAATAAGGCATTAGATTTCCTAATCCCATACATTTTAGCACAAAATGACATCTTGAAAGCACTGTTGAATTAATAAAGCCCAGCCATTCCCTCAACACCTTAGTAAATCAAGTGCAAGTCTTTGGGTAAAACACAGAGAATGGGAACCCCAATTTTGTGGACATCTTGGATGCCAAAATGCCATAAGTTACAACATATATTTAAAAATACATCCAAAAACCTGTGGCTGAATCAGGTAATTACTTTTTTCTATTCTATATCAATAATTTTTTTTGTTGGCAGAAATTGTTGCCCAGGAAACTTCTGCAGAACCATAATGAATAAACAGTAAACAGAAGTATTTAAAATTATTGATAATATTTAGTAGTATTACAGCAACTTTCGCAGTGACATTTTCATAGGCTGTGGTGTCCTTAATTTATGTAGAATATGATATTGAGGTAAAATGATCAGTTTACTGTGACTTGTAGGGTCAGAAGTGGGAACCATATTTAATCCAGAGGGAGTTCTTACTCTGAAACTGAGCTGTTGGGAGGTGAAATGTTAATGTGACTGTGCCTTTTGATCATCATATTATTAGCATAATTTGACTGAGGCAAAACAGATTTCCTGGGAGATTGAAAGGCAATGCCCAATGCTATCATTTTAGACCCTTTAAATGAAGTTTACTCAAGAGGATTTATTTGGAATCACCTTTGTTCATAGTTAGCATGTGAGTCCAGTCTGTTTATATATCTGACAAACAATAGTTCCTGTTAAAACCCTTTCATCACTTCCTGGATATAATATACTGTAGTCCTCAGGAAAAGATGGATTTCTGTTAACAGGACTCCCTTCATGAACTCTGCTTCATCATAGACGAGACAATGGAAATTTTATAAGAGCAAGTAAGCTTTAGATTTTATTCAAATCTCATGTTCCTGGACTCATTCCAAGTCCTCTCAAGGATTCTTCCATTCAACAAATGAGTTTGGCAGTGAAGCTCTGTTTTGACTCATAACACAAAAATGAATTATTTTGGAACATTTTATAAGGTGAGTTTAATTTAGACCAACTTTTCATGAAATGCAATCATTTCCTTGGTAATGGCATTAGTGTAATTTCAGTAATGATGGAGAAAAAGTCTTTTAATATATGCAGTTTCCTTGCTTAACAAAAGTAAGCAAACACCAAAATAAACCAATAATCAACTACATATATTGATCTATTTTAAAAGCATATTTCCATAAATCTGGGATCTCACGGCTGCAGCTCAAAGGGGAGCTAGTTTATAATTTATTAGATTATTTCTTTTGGAATTCCATTAAGTTTGCTCTACCTACTGGAATGCAACAATGCATAATTTTGCTTCTTTCCCCTATTAGATCTATAGCTTGTTATTGTCAATAGCTATCCAGTTATACCTATTTTGCTTCTTGAATAGAAATCAGTCAGTCTTGATTTAAACAATCCAGTTTACTGTAGGTCTCTAGATATTTATCGGCAGTCCGTTTTTCAACTCAGTATGTCTTAAACGGTAGAGAGAGTATAACTTTGCACTGTAATACCTTCAGTCCTCATTGTGCTTATTAGAAAATTCACATGAAATCAAACTGATTGAAGGCAATTCCATACATTATATTAAGAACAATTTTATTATGTAATTAACACATTTCTAGGCTGCTGCAGTCAGAATCTTGATGGCTTGCACAAGAAAAAAATACAATTTAAACATCCATGGCACAAAAATAAAAATACAATACAAAACTGCAACAATAAAACATAAAAACAAAGATTAAAATGACATCAAATCAAAGAAAGGCTCTTTGAAACAGCTCAATCTTCAAAAATTTATGAAAAACCATAGAAGAGGGAGCTAGTCTGGTCTTGAAAGGGAAGTGGTTCCATGATGTCAATGTTACTACAGAAAGTAGCACCTCCTTACTTCAGCTCTCTTGAAAGTATGGGATTTAGTTGTTTCTCCCTAGCAGATTTAATTTCTTAAATCTAACATTCAAAGGAGAAGATAGTCCTGTAAGCATCTGATGCCAACCCATTTAGGGGTTTCTTTATAGATCAAATCAATACCTTAAATGTGATGATCAGAAACCAATCACAACTAAGGCAAGTGTGACATAATTCCCAATTCCAGAAGTCCAAATTATGCAGGCCACTGTTTTTGGACCAACTGAGTGGTAGTTTCTGAATACTCTTTAAGGAAAGCTCCAAATAGAGCTCAGCCTGATTAATTTAACAAAGGGGTGTCAAACTCCTGGCCCACGGGCCAGATGCATCATGTGCTCGCCACATCCAATCCTGGTTTAGCAAAGGGTGAAAAAGTCCTGATATATCATGTGACAATGATGTGACAACATGAGTTTGATACCCCTGGTCTAATGGGTGATGATAAAGGCATGAGATATTTCAGCTAGTTATTTTTAAAAAGGACTGTAAAATTTGATCCAAGCTGGTCGTTCTGCTCTGGTGTTATAAAATCTGGAGTGCTCACCCATTCTTGACCAATGTTGCTCAAATGACATTTGAAAATGTGTTCATCACTAATGCTTGAAGGACAAAAGCTTTAGTAAGTACTGGCTTCTATGCAAGTAACTACTTGCAGGATCCCGGCTCACAAGGAAGCAAATCACCATAAATCTGTACCTGTGAAGTTCTTTCTCCTACAGACATTCTCACTGAATGAATAAATGTCTACAGGAGATAAGCATCATCTGAGTGAAATCAGGGGGAAATGGGACTTCCCCAGAATAATCAAGATTTTCTAGTGTCTCAACAGAGCTTCTGTCTTCAACTTAAGGAGCCACTGACAGCATTTTTCTGCATTGTAGATGGGGGAAAAAGGAAATGCAATGAGGGGGAAAAGGCAAAACTTTCCTTGAGTTGGACTTGCCTCTTGGTAATTTTATGGATCTCGGTTTGGGTTTTTTGAGAACAATATGCAAATGGCTTGCCACTGCTTTCTGTTAGAATGTTATTTTGACTTTCTAGTCTAGCCTTCTGTATTTTCTTGATGCTTTGCCATCTAATTTTTTTTTTTTTAGAGATTGGCAAGGTTAGGCTAAGTGCTATGAAAGAGAAATAGGAAAAGTAGAGTTTAAGGCATTTTCTTAATGTTGCTTTCCTGCCAAAGGTATTGAAAAGAAGCTATTTACTACAAAGAACACAGCCATCAGTAGACATGTGGTTTTCAACAGAAAGCAGATTAAGGAAAAGTTACACTTTTTTTCTTGTGATTTTATCCTCTTCCATGACTTTTTTGGGTAAAGAAAAAGATTATAAACAGTTTCACATTACAAGTGCATTTAATGAAATATGAATAAAAGGTGTTCCAAGAAGGTGGTATCTTCCACATGCTAATACCTACATGCTATCAAGTTTGCTTACTTTTTTTTCTGCTTAACTTTTTTTAATTTTAATACAATCATTTCATCTTCCGTTCAGTTGAACAGTGTGTTTTCTGGGTACAAACAACTTTGTTAAACAATAATCAAAATTACAACATCCCCCATTACATATTAATTCTGCAATATTGAATAATAATGTCCGTCTATTAATTATACTGATTATACATTATTAAAATAGTAGTATTCAACATATTAACAATCATATTAAGTTATCTCTTTTATCACATCATCTTTATTTTGTTTCCCTATTTCTAACTTCCATTTTTATTATTTACCATTGATAGAATAAGTCCCATACCATATAATATTCAGTTTGCTCTTTCTCCTTAATTGCCAATGTTAATCTATTCATTTCTGTGCATTCTAGTATTTTCTTAATTATATTCTCATCTGTAGGTATCTCTTCATTCTTCCAATTTTGTGCAAATACAATTCTAGCTGCAGTTAATACATGAACAATTAAATATGTGTTCTCTTTAGTATAAATTTCAGGTACAGTCCCTAACAGAAGTATCTCTGGTTTTAAATCATATGTTGTTTTACCATTTTTTCCAATCATGTATATTTTGGTCCAATATTTTTTTTTGCTTTTGAACAGGTCCACCACATATGATAATATGACTCGTGTATTCCAACATTTAGCTGATTTATCTTTAACATCCTTGCCAAATGTTTGCTTTCTTTATGATTGATAATGTTATCTATTCAGCTGCAAATCTTCCAACAATTAAAGGACCTTCAAAATAGCCCCTTTAACTTTACAAATTGTATTCATTGGCCAATCTCACCTTAAAATATCTTCGACTTGCTGCTTCTTCATAAAAGGCTCAAAGCAGCCGCTTGATTGCATTTAGATAATTGTTCCCTGCTTTTCGCTGATCAGCTCCCTGGGACTCCTGAGCAACTGTTATGTGCACATTATGAAAGGGCCCCTGTCAGACAACTTGGAATTTGTCTAATTTGTCCCTAATGTATTGTGTGAATAGTTAATTGGAGAGGGAGTCTCCTTATGTACTCTGCATATGCAAGACTTTCATGAATATTCCAGAAATGCAACAGATCACAAATGTGCAAAATATACCTGTGTTCCTTTTACTGGTTTTGCTCAAACCCATTGAATAAAAACTATTAACTATGAAGTTGGCCAAAACATGTGCTTTTTTTGGAAAGAGCTCCTCTGAACTTTCCACTACAGTAGGAAAGAAAAGGAGTCATGTGGAATTTCAAAATGTTCAACAAGAACAATAATATGATATGGCTGTACCTACTACTAGCATCCTTAAGTTTTTTTTTCTTAATACCAAAAAGCAACTGACCTGTTGGAATAAAATGGACTGTCTGTCTGCTATGGACCATGGTTCTCTGTGGAACTATGTTAAAAGTCTACTAGAGCTGAGATAAGTACTAAAATATGGTACCGATGCTCAGTTGTTCAATTTCTTTTAAATTGTAATTTGAGTTATTTTCCACAAAATAACTAGTGAAGTTGTTTAGTTTTATTCCATTTCAAAAATAAGATGTTTCTATGTGCAAGTGAAAAATGAAAAGGCCTTTCCAAACTAGATATGTGTGAGGGGAAGGGAACTTGTTAGGATTGAAGAAAGAGAACTATTGGCCTGATAGTAGCATATTTTTAGTAATTTGGTAGCTAAATATATTCCTTGCCATGGAGGAGAAAGAGAGAGAGAGAGACAGAGGAGAGAAGAGGAGAGGAGAGGAGGGAGGGAGGAGAGAGAGAGAGAGACAGAATAATTTGGAAGGCAGAGTTCCAATTGATTGCAGCTAAAGAAGGTCTGTTTTACTTAAAAGTCTAGTATGGAATTCTGGACTTCATAGATCATTACCTTCATGATGAAGGTTTATCAGCAGTTTTATGACAATAGGAAAACAAGTACTAATATGACATTCTTCACTAAATGCAATCGTTAGCTTTATAAAATGACACGGTGATGAAATTTTAAAAACCACCCGTATCTTTCAGTCAGGCAAATCCACCTTTTTGCAAGCTATATGATTTTGTCACAGCATTTAGAAAGCAATTATTCATCATGCAGGCTTTTTAAATTCAGGGATAAGGTAGTAATTTGAGATTTGTGATTTACGGAGTATAAAAAAGGTTCATTGACGGTCCATATTCAAAAACTATAGAAAACACCTTAAAATATTTGTTTTATTAATTTATCTTAAGAAAATCTCAACTTTCCATAGTTCTTCCAAGAGGTTCTTGAAAGAGATTCTTCAGCAACCTCTTCTTCCAGATGCTTGAAGCCATTATAGTTGAAGAACATGATTTATGAGCATAGCAGAAACAAAAATGGATGCAGGATGCCTCCACACTGGACTGAGGTCAATTAATGATATTCTGCCTTCAAGAAGTTACATTATATTAGCACTGCAACAACTTCATGCATATTGACTCATAGACTAGCTTCTAGTTTTGAAGCAATGGGTCTCTAGCAAAAGCTATTTTCTAAGACATAGGATATCTCAGAGGATGTATGATCTATTGAAGACTCTTGTATCTTCCCTGTTTGTCTTTACTACACAGCAATTAAGTTGAATTAAAATGAGTGGTACAGTGACCCAGAGTGGAGCTCTCACCTCACAATCAGGAAGCTGTGAGTTTGATCCTAGGTAGAGGCAGATATTTCTCTCTCTGGGCACAATGAGTACATATCAGCTGCGAACTCTGCATTGGCAACAGGAAGGGCATCTGTCCAGTAAACACTCAGCTCCATACAGTTGCCCCGACTCCATCCCATGGGGTCATTTAAGGACTCTATGGGGTCATTAAAAGATTTTAAAAAATGAAGCTGGATTAAATAAACCAAGATAACTTGCTTTTCCATGACTGTCTGTAGATTCAATCTCATAAACATTTCAATCAGCTTTGAAAATGTGGAGTTTGGCCTAAAATTGCACATTCCTGAGGAATTCAGTATATTTTTTTCTTCCAAAGAAAAAAAATAATTTAATAATAATTACCTCCATTGGAGAAACTGCATCTTCAAAGACGATTTATGAACTATAGTAGCCTATGATCTGTAAATCAGAAGTCAAATGAGTAAAGTGGGACATTTCATTCCAAAATGTTGTTCATGCCTTTAGGTGTCACAAACTGATCTACATTCCAGAGACATTAGTAGACATGCCAAGAATGGATTCAATATTAATTATGGCATCCAAATTATGCTTGATGTGAAAGATGCAATCAAGCAATCAAGTTAATGGTTTAATTTTTGAAAGTTTAGGATTCCTCTTCTTTTTTTGTAGCTTTTAGACCAATGAAGACTTCTAGAACTCAGAACTTTTCCCATTTCTTAAGTTTGTTAGTCTAATAAAGTTACTGTCCAACAATGGATCTATTTTAAAAAAATATTCTAGAAGCAAGCTGTCTCTTGATTTTAAAATAAGCAAAATTCAATTCACTTGTTCTAAAAATGTTTCTATTTGCAATTTCTCTGGAAGATGGTAATTTATATCAACAAATTCTGACACTTCCATATTAGTCATCTGATCAGCTGAAAGGAGATTAGCTGAAAGGAACTTAAATGACTAAACTTCCTTCTATTGGCTTTACAATGTGGTATAAGTCACATAGAACTTTAAGGAAATAATTGGGTTTAACCTGAAACAGTTATTCATTTGATTATTTGTATTGGTGGAAGCACTGTATGACTGAGCAGTTAGTATAAATAGATTACTTCACTGCCTTTTTTTTCAAACTTTTTGCTTTAAGATTCCTGCTCATAAGAATCATCTGTATTTGATTATATCATAACTTTGTACTATAAAAGATTATGACTTGAACTAGTGTTAAAATTGATTTTAGAAAACAAGGGTATGTGTACATGTGTGAGTATATGTTTCCTGATTTGAGGGAAATCCTGATCATAAACAGTTTAAAACATACAAAATATTTGTCTGAAATGGTTTTATTTTAGATCTTTTCAGCTGGTCTAGCAGTTACAGTGATATTTAAAACGGGAGGGAAACCCTATGTTGCAAGCATAGTAACAACATACAAATACATCCCACCTTAACAAAAAATAGTTTCAATTTCTATTTTCTATTTCCATTTCTATTTTCTGGGAAAGCTTTCATTTACTACCCAACCCAAAGTCCGTAGGGAAATTTACTATCTGCGTTCTGAAACAGTGACACTGTATTTTAATAATAAGTTACCTATTGCTGTAATTATGCATTGTTATTAATACCGTCATGTAATCTGGGCTTTTAAATGAAATTGAATGATTCATCTCTTTAGCAGCGATATGAACAATACTGGCTGAATAGATCATCTCACATAGATCTCCTTCAAAATGGGATTTGTAATATCCTCCTGAATCAATTGTGTCAGAAAGGTTATTCACTGGTTTGGAAAGCTAAATAGAGTTTATTTTATTTATTTATTTATTTGATTTATATACCGCCCCCTCTCCCCGAAGGGACTCGGGGCGGTGAACAGCCAATAAAAACACATATACAAGGTACAAAGTATGAGACAACATAAAATATTAAAATTTAAAAACTGAAATACAATATGGCTCTAATAAAATATAAGCAAGTATTAAAAAGATTAAAACCCGATTAAAATTTAAAAACCCCTAGGCCAGTCCGCCTGCCGAAATAAATGAGTTTTGAGCAACCGACGGAAGGCCATGAGATCGGGGGCGGCCCTAGTTGAACCTTCGATAAGAATCTATATAGTAGTGTAGACTCGGATATTTTTAAAAAATGCCAGAAGACAAATGCTTCTTTATTGACAAAAAATAAATAGCATGAACCTGTCCATGAAGCTCAGGTGAGGGAAACATAGTCTCTACTTTACTGAACAGCCAGGAATGCAAAATGAAAATGAAATCTGTTCATATTGTCCCTGGTAAGATATCAGCACTATGTATTGCAAACAGATTTTATTTTTTATTTTTTCCTCCCCTTTTCCTTCTTTTTTTAGCATACTTTTACTTCACTCACTGTGTATTATTGCTACGAGCAAAGACATCCTGCAAGCTCTAAAAGGAAAGGGAGGGAGGGAGACACATGCAGCGATAATGAAAAAAAATAAAACCAGTACATAGGCTGACTTTTAGAATCTATTATTATATTTTGCTATACCTCCTGTTTGTATTATTACAAGAAATGAAGATGAGGTTGCAAAATTTCAGGAAAATAAAAACAAAAATATCCCATACAAATACTGTACAAGCGGTGTTCAGTAGAAAACTCAGTTATATCTCCTGTGTTTATTTCTCCAGAAAACAGAGTTTACAAACAGAGTAATTCATACTATGTAGCCACTAGGGAGAAAGTTAGAAAATACAAAGAAGGCTCAGAATGAAATCATAGAAGGGGTTGAGGAATTTGTTTCACTAGACTAGTTTATCAGAAACCTAAGGACTCAAAATAAACAAATGCTGTTTTCTTCCTCAACAATGTGGTTGTTCCAGGGGTCTTTCCCTGTTTCCTGCCCCTCCAATCTCCCACCCCACTTTTGTATTTAAAAAAAATCCTCTGAGAACATATTGTCTCTGGGGCTTGCTAAGAAACGTTTTGTGAACTGTTTCATCCTCAGCCAAGCCAAGCACCTCAGAAAACTTCACTATGCCAGTCTATCCCTCATACCTATAAACACTGAATTAGCTATTAACTTCTTAAAGAAACTTAAACAGATTGATGGTTTGAAGACAGCAGTCGAAATAGTAGCGGATAATAGCTGTGGACTAACTACAGACATCAGTTACTTGCTGTGGCGCCTTTCTTCAAAAGCAGTTCAAAGAATGAACATAATGATCCTTATTATCATGAACTGTTTCAGGCCTCAACATCATCCAAGGTTCATGCTGGAACGTTCAGGAAATGGCATATGATGTTATTCCTAATTTACTCACAGGAGTATAATTTGGAGAGTACATGAAGGGCAGCTCTTGCCTGTGTTTTAGACCAGAAATTGATGGATTCTGTGCTGTAATTTTCTGCCATTTAATCTGCCTTGCAAAGTCTAATAGATAAATGATTTCTATTTATGCTTCACTCTGTCTCTGCAGCATTTGGAAGTTGGAAGCGTGACACTCTCATAATGTAGTAAATGAATTATTGCAGTCCCTGAGTCTGCCTACATCTTATTTAGATCCATTTTTTTAAAAAGTTCAGGAGAATTTGCCAAGAGCATTTACCTCAAGTAGGAGATTATCCTAGCTTAATTAATCAGGTCCAATCCTGCATAGTTCTTCAGCCAAAATCACCTAGGTGGGCTCACCTAAAAATGTAGGGCTGAGAAAAGCAACTATGCAGAGTTGGACCTGATTAATTCTTTGGTATGAAGCCACCAAGAAATTCCAGAGATGTATGCTACCTTGGTAAGACTTTAAACTTCCTGGAATAGGCTGGCAATAACAGCCAGTGCTACAACAGTCTTGTATTGTTGCCAAGAAAATCCTCTAACTGTAGTCCCCAGGGTTGAGTTTGACTCTAAAAAGACTTTATCCTTGCCATAAAGCACTATAAAGCGGTATATAAGTCTAAGCGATATTGCTATAACGTCAGGGATTAGACCAGATACTTTTTGCAAGCAAAGCACATGCTGAGAGGTCCTTGGTGCTCTCTTGGTGCTTGTTTTCATGCAGATGTTTCATTACCCTAATTCGGTAACATCATCAGTGCATATTCTCCTTTAAAAGCAGATACTTTACCATTGAGGTACATGCCCTACCTCCATGTGATATCTCTCTCACCTCTATAGATCTTGTTTGTGGGCATAACATTTTGCAATGGATTGTACAGTACACTTCTATCTTTGATCCTGAAATGGTAAGTTTTCACAGTGATACCTTGACACTCAACTACTTCAAAATTCATTGAATTTGGTACTCGACACTTTTTGACATGAAAATGTCCCAGTACTCATTGTTTATTTGGTACTCAACATGCTGCAAAAGAAAAGGGGATAGTGCCAGAGGGCAGACAGGAAGTCAGCCATGCTGGGAAGAAGGTCACTGACACAGAATGGATAGGAAGTCCTTCCCAGACAAAACAAATAGTCACAGAGTAAATCACATGGATTGTTTGGTGCTCATCCTTTTTAGAACTTGTACTTCTGGAACCCATTAAGGAGGAGGTCCACTGTATTGTCCTTGCTTTTTCTGGTAGTAGTGCTGAAGACAGTCATGAGATCTTGGTTGTCAGTGTCTATTTCCTAGAGTTGTTCACATGTAACAAATACAAAATCCTGGGACAAAATACAAGTCGTACTTGGCTAACAACCATTCATTTATAACTGAAGTTATAGCAGCACTGAAAAAAGTGACTTATAATTAGTCCTTGCATTTATGCCCATTGCAGCATCCCTGTAGTCATATAATCAAAATTCAGGCACTTGGTACCCAGCTTGTATTTAGGACAGTTGCAGCTTCCTGGGGTGATATTGATCATTATTTGCATTTTTTTCCAGTTGACTTCTGACAAGCAAAGTCACTGGGGGAAGCTAGATTCACTTAACAACAGCATAATTCATTTAATAGCAGTAATTCACATAGTATTTTTCATTATCTGGGGTCCCATCTCCAAGGCAATGGCGACGTTAATGGTGAGGTATGAGCAAGGGTGAATGCAGTCAGGATGAGTTGGCAAGAACTCACTGGTGTTATGTGACAGACGAATGCCAACCCATCTTAAATCTAATATTTACAAGACAGTCCTCTGCCCTGTTGCACTGTATGGCACTGAATGCTGGGCAGCAGTAACAGGGACCAAAAGCTATCCCCATGGCATGGAAAAGCGAATGCTCTGTTGGATATTGGGTATCTCCCTTCTTGATCACATCACAAAGACATCATCTGACAGCATTCTGGTGTGGCACTAATTATAAAGAAGATGAGAGAAGGCCGGCTCCACTGATATGGACATGTCCAGAGAGCAGCACCTTTCACTATGGCCTACCAACTAGAAGTCAATGGCCGGCGACCTTGCGGGCATCCAAAACAGAGATGACAAGAAACCATCAACAAAAATATGCAAGCCGTGGCCCTGCGCCCCAGCTGACCATGCAAAATGGTGCTCAATGATCTGAAAAGCAGACCCTGCAGTTGCAGGAATACACTAGGAAGAAGAAGAAGTAATCTGCTTAACAACAATGGCAAGAAAGATTGTAAAATTAAGTGTGATTCACTTAACAATTGTCATGCTTGGCAACAGAAATTCTGGTCCCAATTGTGATTGTTAAGTCAAGGATTACCTATAGAACATGCAGGGTTTCTATCGGTTCTGTCCACCTTTGTAGAACCGGTAGCTCTGAAGAGCAACAGACACAGAACCGGTTCTATGTCTGCTGAAGTTTTTGCCCACACGCCCACCCAGGCTCTTACCTGATCTTTATTTCCTGATTTTTCAACTTCAGCTGCCGAACAAGGCACAGCTGTAGTTAAAAAAAGCAGGAAAACAGGGCTGTTTCTATCACTGTGTTAATTTGGTTTGTCTGCTGAGCTTCCAGAATATACCAGACTTGTTATCACGTTACCATAGTAACCAATATATGAGTGTCTTGTGTTGTATGATTTACTGCGCATGTGTGCAGGGGAGGAGTTTTACTTTACTTCACTTTACTTTCTTTACCTTTTTAGAATGTACTGCTTTTCTTTTGTTCTTCCTAGTTATGTGTAAATAAAGTATACTGGCAATAGAAAAAAATGGTTCATTTCCTCTAATTTATGAAGCTGAATTTTTTCACTTTGACAGTTTCAAAGGCTGCGTTTCTGCACACAGCATGCTGATGACGAGTTACAGGCGCACGGCTCACAGCGTGCAGGGAAGCTCGTAAATCCTGAACTGGTAGTATCCCACCCTTGAGAACATGCATCCAAATTTTAAACTTTAACAATATCAGGAATATTCACAGCTTTACTAAGGAATGCAGTAATAACTGTAGCGGTAGCACTTCTCAATTACTTGAACTATACATTGTAAAATTTATCTTATAATGAATATACCTGAGGTACACTTTAGTTATGTTTCAGCAGAAGGCAGCTAATCTTGTCTGAGACTGAAAATGATGGAGTTATACCTGTTTATTATTTGGATGTCCAGGAAACATCAGAGCTGAAAGGGAGACTGGGAAGTTAAAAAAGCATCCTGAAAGAAAGCAAAAACACACAATGTCTGTACAAAACAAAAAAAACAGTTTCTGGGTCTCAGCTTGAGATAATTTTTACATTTTTTAATAGAAAATATTTGCTATGTTAAATGACCATTTAAATAGCCAAATACTTACAGGACTGATCTAATGTTTATTGGAACAAAATTAAGCAATTTACTCTAAACAAATACTTCTCAATCTCAGCAAATTTAAAATGTATGGATTTCAATTCTCAGAATTCCCTAGGCAGCACTCTGGTGAATTCTGAGAGTTGAAATCCACACATTTTAAAGTGACCCAAGTTGAGAAACACTATTTTATACAAATGTGAGGAGTAAAGTACAAAGCTTAGTATTTGTAATGCCAGCAAAAGGGTTCTATGGAACAAAAAATGGTGGTCAAAAAATTAACATACAACAATTCTTAACTGATGGGCTGGATTTGATTTGGTCACTCAGAAACAATTAAAGCCTGTAATCTATGTATGCCAATCTTTCCCTCCATATGGCTTGTCCTGTTAATCTAATCAGATTTTTTGACCAATTCTAGCACAAGATAATAAGAACTAGTCTAAAAAAGCAGGAGGACCAAATGCTAAGCATATACGCAGTTCAAGCAAAGCAAACATGCCATCTAGTGGTTTTAAAATTTGTTGTAATTACACTTGTAGTAACAAGCAAGCCCCCAAAAGAAAACTAATTTAGCCTTGACTTACAGCAGTGTTCTTAACCTTGGCAAAGTTGCTTGGACTTCAATTCCCAGAATTCCCCAGAACACAGGTTGGACAATTCTGGAAGTTGAAATCCATATATTTTAAAGTTGCCAAGATTGACAAACTCTAGCTTAAGGTTTTGCATACCACAGCCTATTTCATCAATGGCATGGAATATTATCCCAGATTGCAAGTATATATGCATCATGGTTGTAAAAAGGGAGACCAGTGGCCATTCATGAAACATTTGTTGGAAGCGTTTGTGTGTGCCTTTGAATCAGCTTTAATTCTTAGCAACTGCTTGGACACGTCCTCTGCAGTTTTTCAGGCATGGTTTGCTACTGCCTTCTTCCCAAGGCTAAGAGTGAGTTGGCTTTGTGCCTAAAGTAGGACTAGAACTCATAGCTTCCCTGGTGCCCTATCCACTACACCAAACTGACTCTTATCTTGTTAGATGGCAATATATTTGTTAATCAAGTCAGAAATGTAAAGGCATCTGTGCAGGGAAAGGGTTCAAAAATCCCAGCAACTGGTTCGCTGCCCAGTTGCTGGGTGGGTGTGGCCATGGTGGGTGTGGCCTATGGAACTTCCGGGAGGACCGATTTTGCCTTCCCAAGGGTCTGGAGGCTTCCCTCGAGCCTCTGGGAGGGTGAAAATGCCTCCCCTGGATTCTGGAGGCCCTCCGGAAGCCGGAAATAGGCGTGTTTCATGACTTCTGGTACTTCTGATAGGGCTGTTTTTTCACCTTCCCAAGGGTCCGGAGGCTTCCCTTGGGCCTTTGGGAGGACCAAAATGGCCTCCCCCTGGCTCTGGAGGCCCTCCAAAATCCAGAAACAGGCCTGTTTCATGACTTCCAGTACTTCCAGTAGTAGTTTCCCCCTTCCAGAGCTCCACACGGACCCTGCACTTACCTGCATCGAAAATTGGCATGGAGACTCCTGGGAGGGGAGAGGCGGGGTGAGTGAGGTCAACTGGTCGATTGAAATACCAGTTTGGCAAACCAGATGCAAATTTAAAATCCAGTTCACTTTAACCAGTAGAATCCCACTCCTGTTGAAGGGTGCTATCACCCTTCAACAGAGTTTTGAATTCATATTTTCCATGTATTAACACCCACACAGATAGTTAAAAATATCTCGATTCCATCATCTAACCAGTTTAGCAAAATAATATGTCTTACCCTGGCCTGAATCCTTCCAGCAAGACTGCAATTTCCTGGCTTACCTCTGAGAAAAGGATTAGTGAAAAAACTTTTCAAGCAGAATCCACAGCTTTCCCACTTGGACTTGAGAAACAATAAACACAATATCTTAATTACATACCCACATCTCATGTCTCAGCAGAGCCAAGGAGTATAGATGGATCACACCCCTGATCCATCTCTTGCCCATCAGTCTGTTATCACAGTGGACAGCCAACTGCACAAGGAAGCCCATCAGTTTCCGAGCAGATGGCCTTTGGAAGCAACTATACTCTCATCAAGGCCAACAGCCATTGACCTCCAGCATTTTCATGAATTGGTCCATCCCTTTTGGAACACAGCCAACTTGATAGCCATTACCACATCACATGATAGCAAATTCAAAAATTGAATTAAAAGGTTGTAAAAAAAAAAAACCCTTTTGTCTGTCCTAATTCTTCTAGAATTCAATTTCATTGGGCAACCTCTGGCTCAAGTGAATTTTACGATTACATGTATGTAAGAATGCAGTGAGATTTTTTTTTAAACCCGTCTGCTTAATAAATTTCCTTCTGTTTGACTAAACTGGATTAGTCAGTTAGGTTGTAAACCCTTGGCCCGGGAGCAACTTCTCAATTGCTGTAAATTATTTGGATCTAGAACCCTACTGGGCTCCAGTCTTAGCAAAACAATGTTTAAAAATAATCCCTTTTTTTAATCAATACTGCTGGTCTCAGCAGCTAGCTATTTCCCAGATCAGTAATTCCAACATCAAAAAGTACATGGGGCAGAAGCTAGTAATCCAAAAGATATGGTGGCTGAACCACACTTCCCAGCATGCTTCATCACACTGTTGGGGGCTGCTGGGAATTGTTTTGCAGCAGCTTGTCAAGAACTCCATGCAGGGCAGAGTAGAAGGATATACAATACATGCCAGTGAGAACACATGCTAAGGAGGGCTGAACACTGAAAATGCTATGAATTAAACCGGTTCCAAACTAGAAGAATAATCAGCAACAAGAGGTGGTGTGGAATGGAGGGAGGGAGGGAATCTAATGAAGCCATAGGACACGAGTCTCAAAACTGTCCAGTTCATCAACCCCTTCATGAAGCTTCAATTGTTCATTGGTCCCAAATATTTATGATATGAAAATAATTTAATAAATACTACTGTAACTAACAGTACTACAATTCATAATAGTAAAAACAACAACAATAATAATCAACCCCTTAGATAGGTCCATTGACCCTTGGTTTTTGATATTTACCATTTTGGGGACTCTGACATAGAATCACTCTGTCCATTACTGCTATCTCAATTCTTAGACTGAAACAGGCATTCAAAAAGGGAAAAAAGATCCTGCTCATAATACTATTGTGAATGGTAGATGTGTTTCTGGTTTACATGATTAATCTTATGGAAGGAAAGCCTTCTATTATTACAGATTCAGCAGCCCCTCTTGTACGACCATCTGGTTTTATTATAAAATTATGTTGGACTTATTGCTGCTTGAGATTTTTTTTTTTAAAAAAAAACAAAGAATAATAAAAGCTCAGTGTTGCCTTAGAGCAGCATTTTTGCATTTTCCCCTAGTTCAGCAAGCAAGAGAGGATTACTGTGACTGAGCAATGTGGCTCCCGAGGAGCTTTTCTGTCAAGTCTGTTTATAGAAATCACAAAATAATTGCTTTTTCTGCAAATATTATATGGAGCTTATACTTATAGTGTTAAAAAAATTGTTCTGTATTATTCCCAATATATTGGGCATATTTATACACTGCTATAAATGCCCTTCCCACAAAGGATTAATGCCCACAGAGGCTTCCCCCAAAACTGTGCTGTTGTTTGAGAATTATGAGGGGTGAGAGAAGGTTGGCATAGTGATTAAATTAACAAGTGGATATGAATTGTTTTCCCATCCCACTCTTGGAATGAGGGAAGTAAACACATGAGAAGCAATCAGTTGTGTTAATTGTGCAGTTATTAATTCTGAGCTTTATTTAATGCACAGATGGTCAGACATGCTTTTCTGAGGTAATTTTTTAAATAAAACTGAAGGAATAGCCTGTATCATTTTTCATTATACTTGAAAATAATAATTCTGCAAGATGATGTACTGTAGGGCAGGCTTTCTAATATCTCACCAAATGGTACCTTCAAGGACTCTGAGGTAGTTAATTTACAAGTAAAGACTACACAGGAACTATTTGAGAGGGAGAAGAACCTTCTAAACAAACTAAACAAAAAGTGTTTCTCCCTATGGTATAGGGAGAAACTCTAAAATAGGCACGGAAGCAGCACAGGATTAATGGAATTATGTATTTCTCAGAGAACTATTACATTACTTTCCAGTTCTTAAATATGTTTCCACTTTCAACCAAGTTAAATATTCTTACATTCATCTGTCATGATGACCACCAAAAATTTTGTGATACATTACCTGCCCTTACTACAGTATTAGGAGTTATTATACTCTTAAACTAATATTTAGAGAAGTAGGGAACCTGTGCAAAATACTACCAATGGTAGATCTGGATGTCTCTCAGTGTTAAAACAGTTCCACTCAGAGGTGGCATTCAGCAGGTTCTGACCAGTTCTGGAAAACCGGTAGCAGAAATTTTGAGTAGTTCGGAGAACCAGCATATACCACCTCTGACTGGAGATTTATAGTATCTTTCCCCTGCCACACCCACAGAACAGGTAGTAATAAAATTTGAATCCTACCACTGGTCCCACCCAAACAACCTAAATCACAGATACTGGAAGGCTTGTATTGAGAAAAGACAGAGAAAACTGATTCCACACTGGATCAAAATAAATGGAGTTGCTTGACCCAACCTCTGGGCTAAGGATGAGATGAAGGCTGCATGGGCAAATATGTCCTTAAAGAACAGTGATTGAGCCATCTTTGAGCCAAGACTCAGGGAAGGAACTGTGGATACATAAACACACACACAAACACACAAAGCAAAGCAAATGCTTCAAAATATATTAAGAAAGTAAATTTAAGTTAAATGAAAATATAATTAGAAACTCAGTTGAGTAAAGTCACTAAAATCTCACTACAGCTTTTTCCTTGGCGTAACCAGTAATAATCTTCCATGACTATTCTAATCACATGTTGATGGTTCGTTACTATATTCCATTGCTTACATTCTCTTTATGATAACTTTTAAGGTACCTGAAGACATCTGACAAAACATACACATAGATTCACATTTAGATGTAAAAATGCTTCCATTTATTTGAATGCAGTTACAGAAATAATCAAGGAGAACAAATATTCTTTGGGTGCTTCTGATATCAAAGTATATTTCAAAGTGTTCTGGGTTATATAACCACCATAATGTCATCCAGTGGCTTTCTGAAGAAGTTCGGCACAGTGGCGTCTTTACTGGGATATCCAACTGGCAGCAGCAGAAGCAACTTTTCATTTGGTGGGCGCTCAAGTAAAACTCTTAAGCGTGGGCCACAGTTCAGTGGCGTTGTAGTGACTGTCACCAGGCCCACATTCTAAAAGCAAAAGGAGAACAAAATATGAAAGCATTCTTCATCTACTTTGTTCATGCCCTATAAATTTCTGAAGAACCTACATGCTTCAAGTTTTCACCACAATATTTCATTCTGGAATACCATGTCCCTTAGGCCAAGAGACTCTTTCTCTGTTTAAGACGGCTGTCACACTGAAACAATTCTTTAAGGATTTTACAAAGAGAACTAGCTTTAGTGATTTGTTATACATGTTGTATGTTTGTATGTTCTTATTATACAGCAAACCACTGATGAGTAGGTGGCATACAAACAATTGTACAAATGATTAGATAGATAGATAGATAGATAGATAGATAGATAGATAGATAGATAGATAGATAGATAGATAGATAGATAGATTATTTATTTATTTAAATTTATATACCGCCCCCTCTCCCAAAGGGACTCGGGACGGTGAACAGCCAGAATAAAATGCACATATAAAACACATATACAATATTTAAAAATTAAAAGAATTAAATATATTGGCTCTTACAAAGATTAAAATAAGGGGATTAAGAAAGATTAAAACCAGATTAAAAATTTAAAAACCTCTAGGCCAGACCGGCTTGCTGAAATAAATAAGTTTTCAATGCACGGCAGAAGGTCATGAGATCAGGGATGGTCCTCATCTCTGGGGGTAATTCGTTCCAGAGAGGGGATGCCCCCAATGAGAAGGCCCGCATCCTTGGGGTCGCCAGCCGTCTAGCCAGCGGCACCCCAAGGAGGCCGACTCTATGGGAGCGTATCGGTCGGCGGGAGGCCGATAATGGCAGGAGGCGGTCTCGCAGATATCCTGGTCCCGAGCCATGGAGCGCTTTAAAGATGATAATTAAAACCTTGAAGCTCAATAGGTTTTAGGTAAGTATATGCGCATCTAACATAAGCATATGCTTGAACATGCATAATCTCTTCAGGAAGTATAAGTACTGCAATTACATATATTTCAATATTGATATATTTTCATAACTGTGTAATGTACATTTATGATACAATACAATTATTTTCTGTTCAGGTTAATACAAAATTACCTGCTCTTCAGTCAAATAGAATTCAAAAGGTATTCATCACATTATGTCCATACAAATTTATTTGTAACTAGCCTATTTTGGGGCATTTTAATAATGTTTACGTACATGTCAGTTTGTAATATATATTGAAACATATGCTATACTTAATTCCAAAGGGATTCTGCTTGTTGCTAAAACTCCAGAATCATATAATATAAAGACAAGCAAATTATTATAGTGTGGCTTTCTGATGAAATGGACTGTAGTCTACAAAATCTATGCATAAAAGATTATATGAAATGTTTCATTGTTTTACCATATATATAATTCTTGTTATTTGTTTCTCCTTTTAGCTAGGGGCAAAAACTCATTAACTCATGCCATAGATCAAATGTGAAGCTATCATTCAAAAACTATAAATTTGGCTTTTCTTTGAGGATGCATGGGAAATCTATTGAAGAGCTGAATTTTGCAATAGAACTGGATAGAACAATAGAATTCAAAGGGGCTTTTTTATTGAGTCTAACCTTCATTCAGTGAAGGTAACTAAAAAACCCCATCTTTCACTGGCTTCCATCTGAACACATCTAGCAAAGGAAGCCAAATAGTTTCAATGTTAAACTACCACAGTTTGGATTCTTCCCCCAAAATTTAATTGAATCTGCCTTCTTATTACTTAAATTCACTATTTTGTGCCTGGATTTTACAATGATAGAAAATGAGTCCTGGGAATAAACCCGTAGGGATAAGTCCAAAATATGCCTTACACAAGTTATGCTTAGTCTTATTTTATTTTTAAAAAAATAGAGAAGAATTTGGAGGAAAGCCCAGTCCACTAAAACAAAGGGCCCAAGTTTGCTATTTGCAGTGCTCGAGCTGAAATATATACAATATAAATTAAGTATTTAGAATAAATGTACTTATATTACATTGACAGATTGTCATGGAATTTTAGTATGTTAATTTTGCCCTAAACATGGTCAATAGAGTTAAATGAAAACCCCCAATCTCCCAAGATTACAACAGCCTGTATATTCTGTCAAATATTGTGTGCAGCCTAAAATACCTTTCCATTAAGAGAGAACCAATTTCTCTTTTTCCCCAGATGTGGTCTAAGATAAAATGTATAGTGAAAGCAGGCATTAAGTTTCCTAAAAAAAAAACGATGGTTGTGCATAACCCTCCTCGTTGATTATATTTCTTTATGCTCTTGATTTACCCAAATTGCAAGCATACCTCTAAGGCAGCGAGAAGGATGCCACATGCAATAGAAACACTGATCTCATTGTAGTAGTGAGTTTTCTTTTTCCCATCTGGAAGTATTCCATACACCTGCTTGAAAATGAGAATCAAGTGTGGAGCGCTATCCAAATATTCTTTGATCCAGTTTGTCCTAAGAAAGAGTCATTTTTAAATAGCAGTTTAATATTAAATATTTGCACTATCAATAGTTATAAAATGCAAATGTATTATACAATAAAAGTCTGGTTGAAAACTTTCTACAAACTGTTTGAAAGCTGCCAAACATAACACCTACTATTTTTCTATCTAAAAATAAAACTGCTTGCATTGTGTTCAGCACCTTGGCTGGAACAACACATACTTGGCTTGTACTCAGAGGTGATATTCAGCAGGTTCTGACCAGTTCTGGAGAACCAGTAACAGAAATTTTGAGTAGTTTGGAGAACCGGCAAATACCACATCTGGCTGGAGATTTTACAGTATCCTTCCCCCCTGCCATGCCCATCAAGCCACACCCACAGAACTGGTAGTAAAAAAAATTAATCCCACCAGTGCTTGTACTGTTTCAATCACAGTTGCAATAAATTTGTTGCCATAAAAATGTCAGATGAGAAATGAAGTAGAATTTGGTATTTTTAAGAAAACAAATATGCTGGAAAGAGATATATTTAAAAGCATAAACAAGCTGAAATGTATTTTCAAATCTCATAGAAAATATATATAGTGATGGCATGGTACCATTTTAGGAATTTTCTAACCATAATTTCAATTTTAAAATAAAAACATTTATTTCATGATTAATTAGATTGTTCTGTATATAAAATGATTGTATGAATGGATGTATATGACAAAAGATCATCTTTAGGAATATGTAATGGTACTCGGGAAAAAATGACACTAATAAGCTAGATTTTAATCGATCTTTATATCCATAACCTAAGGAACATAATGATTACTCCCTCTAAGTTGCAGCAATCATCCTATTGATACCTCATCCTTTTTAAGTCATTAACCCATCTGTCTCCCATCCTTTTCATGTAGTTCATTTCTTCCTCTTCTTCAATGATTTCCCGGATTTTATGCTTTACTTCTTTATCATTGACAACCACAAAAGTCCAAGGTTCAGTATGTGCTCCACTAGGAGATGTTCCTTTAATTGAATAAAAAGGAAATGTTTGGCTTAAAGAATAGAACTACCTGATGATCCTCTAATAAAAGAAAAAGTAGACTTCACACTTTTAAACCTCATCACTTTTGGAACTGGGATACAACTATGTGCTAAGATTATAGTATTCAGTCAGATAATTGATTAGATTAACTTCAATTAAATTGTTGTAAATTGTTACCCCAACATGAAACAACAAAGCTAGCTTCAATAAAACAATGGGTCATGATCTTCAGAAAACATTTTGTTTATAAAAGAGAAAGCCTTGGGAAGGAGGGCACCTCCTGTGACTCATAGAGGCAATATAAGGGATAACTTTGGCTATCAATTATTATCTATTCATATGTTTAACACTGCTATTTATTTTCCATTTCACCTTATATGAGCTCCCCTATAGTTACTGTACCTTAGAGATGCACTTCCTGAGGCTACATGTTTTATACCAAAAGCCTGTGCTATAACTGAGAATAACTCACACAAGTACAGAGTGATAAGCAAGCATTGTATTTATCTTAATTCAAGCTAGTAGACCTCCTTCTTAGCTTTACCATATGGATACATACTCTTTTCTTGTTAAGTGGGTAGTATGGGAATTATTGAGGTAAATTGAAAAGAGCCTCTGTCTGTCTGTCATCATCATCGTCTATCTACCCATCTATCATCTATCATGTTGGGAGAGGGATTTTGAAAGATACTGAAATTAATACTGAATTATTATAGGGAAACTGAGTTCACATAGAGCACCATTTTCTTAGTAATGTTGTTCATGCCTATAAAGGTATCGTAAAAGATCCCTTTAGGTAGATTGATATTTTTGAAGTGAAAGATAACAGGATGCTAGAGTAGTTACTCTAATTTTAATCATTTCCAAGAAATCCACTTACAAAGAAATCCAAGAAATCCATTTACCTGCAGTTTTAATCACATTGTCAATTACTTCTCTTGGAACTGGCTCATCACTGATGAATCTAACAGATCGTCTCTTTTTGAGAAGCTCATAAAAATCCTTTGATCTTTTGACCATGTCTTCTACAGCGTAACGTTCAGTTGAAAAAGGGATGTGAGCTAATTCATTCCATTCATCATCATCATATTCAGGAGAAAGTGGAGGAAGTAATACAAAAATAAACATAAAACAGGATAAAGGATTTCAATTATTTTTTTTTTCTGCGAAAGAAAAAGTCTAATCTTTGGTCCTATTAACTATTGCATCTAGCTGTACATCAACAAAGAATTTTGGAGGAAACAAGTAATATTTATAGAAGACTATAAAAATAATATTTTTTCATACTTGCTGAGTCTTGGGGGGATATACTCTGTATGCAGAAAAAGGCAAGTTCAATTTCTGGCATCTCCATATAGAGCTAGGAAACTACAACAATTCTAGCTAAAATCTTGCAGAACCATTGCCTTAAAATGAGTGTGGCTTATGGAATGACCTATGGAAAGTATTACAGTATAGTTTCATTTGTGCTTGCTTAAACCTGAGTTTGTAGGAGCTAGATGTTAAAAACCTAGAGGGCAGGGTTTCCCCCCTGCTATAGACAGTATTTGACTGATCAGTCTCTGGGCACCAACTTTATTTAAGAGCAGGAGTGTAAGTACACATTGCATCTGTGTCCTGAGGCAAACATTTTAATGGCTACCTCAAAGGTGATAGAGCTGCAGTGCTAAGACTCCCTGGCTATGGTTATTGAGGTTGGAATAAAGGATAGGTGCCACACAAGTGCTTCTTCTCTGCAGTAGCACTGACCCTTATTCTCATGAGTGTTGAAAGAAATATCCTTCTGGGTTCAGTTCCAAGTGGGGAAAAAGACACTGGAAACATGGAGGCTGCTTAGAAGGTTTAATGGTGGACAGGACCACATAGCCTAGAGCTCCAGAGAAGGATGATCACATACTTCAAGGTGAGAAGAGATCAAGAAAAAAAGGGCTGAGGTATCAAGCTGGGTTCGTGCTGGGTTTTATACCCTCTGTTGGATTTGAATTGGAGCTTGTATTCTAATTGGTTGTCAGACTCCCGGGACAACTCTGTAGGCTGTCCTGAGTTCCAGGCTTGGTCTAGCCTTGCTGGGTGATTATGCCCTTAAAAAGGCTTTTGGCAATTTCTATAGCTTTATCTGGAGTTCCTTCTTATGTAAAGTATTCTGACCCAGGCCTTAATGGCCCACCCATTAACAAAGGTGGGGGTGAGATTCTGCTTCTGGGGTGAGTTTCTGCTTCTTGAGTGAGTTTCTGCTTCTTGAGTGAGTTTCTGCTTCTTTTTAGGGGAAATATTTTGCCTTTTTAATATTTCCCAGGCTATTTCAATTTTCTAGGCGAGGGGTGGGTGCTAACTTCCTACATGAGAAAAGGATGCAGGAAGCTAATAGCAAGCGCTGAGAAAGAAACCAGGCCCCAAAAGCCATATAATCCAATAGTCCTGTAATCCAGGCCTTTCTCAGCCACTTCCAAGCAATCCAAATGACTAGAGGAGGAAGAAGAGAATGGAGGAAATGTCACTGCTACTGCTGACTGAAGCAACAGCTAACTCAGGAATGGGATGATTATGCTGATATATCACTTTGATACCAAATAAAATGGTTCCTTTTTGCCTAAGTTTTTAAATGTTTTCAATCCAGTTTGCCTTGATTTGTTGATCAATATTTAGCTGGTATGCTCATGACTAGTTGTTTTATGCTCTGATTGCTGTAATTTTATTTTTGAACCATTTAAAAAATGTATGTACACCGCTATTCTGTTGCAAATGGAACTGCGGTTTGCAATGTTTTAAAAGTACATATAAAAACAAAAGATGTTAGCAGCTGCAGAATGATTTCTCCCTTTACATTCTTTGTAAATGTACATTCATACATACAGAAAAACACATTCTTTTTTTCTAAATAGTGTAAGAATGTATTATTTCAGCTATGTATTTCATGTCTTCCATGTAAAAAGAAGCAGAAAGCAGAAATGCTTTCTATTTCTTTAATTTCAAAACAAAAGAATTAGGGGAGGAGGGCTGCTAACAGGGTGGGATGCTACCAGTTCTGCCCGGCTCTATAGAACTGGTAGCTCAAAGAGCAGCAGACACCAAACTGGTTCGGTGTCTGCTGCTGTTTGGCCCACCCGCCCGCCTGGGCTCTTGCCTGTCCTTTATTTCCTGCTTGTTCAACCTCAGCTGCTTTGAGCGGCACAGCTGAGGTTGAAAAAGCAGGGGAAAAGTGGCTTTTCAAACCACCCATGCACAGCACTTATCAGCTGTCCTGGCTGCACAACTTAAGGTTTATTATATATGCACACAGCGTGCATCTGGCATGCATGCACGCGAAGCGTAATCACCGAACTGGTAGTAACACTGATTGAATCCCACCCCTGGCTGCTAACTGTCAAATTCCTGGCCTGAGGGCCAGATGCATCATGCACTGGCCACACCCACATGCCCGGTTTAGCAAAGGGGGGGAGTCCTGATATGTCACATGATGCCACCATGACGACATGAGTTTGACACCACTGATATACAATGTTCCTCATGCTGTTTGTTAGTGCCTAAGAAGGGCTTCTTACTTTTCCATTTAATTTGTTATATGCCAAATCATCAATGTTCATAAATCCTTAAGAAAATATCTTTCTTATCAAAAAGAGGTGAAATAATCCATGGGTTAAACATAAGGGGACAAAATGGGCCCCTCGAAGCAAAATTCATGATCCTATAACACTTGTCACTTAGTGCTTTGATTATAGTGCTCAAGGTTGTTTTCTTTGGATGCTGACAGGACTTTAAAAAATGCTTTAACTTTTTTCACTCTGCCATTATACGCTATTAAGTGACTCTTCTTAATGCACCCAAGCTAACTGTTTGCTTAAAAGCAATGAATTGCTGTCTTTTATCAACCTGGCTGAACATGACTAAAAGCTGATCACAGAATGCAAGTATGAAGTTTTCATCCCACCAATCAACAAACTATTTATTTATTTATTTATTTATTTATTTATTTAACTTTTATACCGCCCTTCTCCCTAGGGACTCAGGGCGGTGTACAGCCGATCTAAAACCCCAATAATACAAAAGTTAAGAAAAATTAAATTAAATTAGGCCGAATAAAAGCCCACCCACCCCCCTTAAAACCCCCTAATTAAAATTAATGGAGACACAATTAAAACCCTCTCTCAGCCCAGGCCGGCCTGCTCGAAAAGCCAGGTCTTCAGCGCGCGCCTGAAGGACCTCAGGTCCATGCTGGTACGCAATTCCGGTGGCAGAGTATTCCAGAGGGCAGGGGCCGCCACAGAGAAGGCCCTACCCTTGGGACCGCCAGGCGACACATGGTAGCCGACGGAACCCGGAGAAGGCCTTCCCTGTGTGCTCGCACTGGTCTGCTGGAGATCACTATGTGCTATGACTTCAATCCATTCTCTCATTTCTTCATTGCAAGGTTTCTATTACCACTCTCACAATCCAAACCAGGAAAACAATTGAGAAAGGTATGAAACTTGTAAATCAAGGTTCCCTCTTCCAGATTTTTTTTTCGAACACTAATTTTGGCATGAATTTACATATTCCTATTATTCTTAAATGTAATGCATATTTGCCTATGCAACGAATATAAGGATATTCCGCGGAAGGCCAACTCCTGAAAGACATTAGAACAGGAGTGTCACTCGATTTCATTGTGGACCGCATAGGGTTGTGTCTGACCTTGAGGGGAGCCGGGAGACATGGCCAGGATGGACATAGCCAGCTTAATGTATGCATGTTGGGGTGTCTGTGGTGCAGTGGTGGGATTCAAAAATTTTTATTACCAGTTCTATGGGCATAGTGTGGTGGGTGTGGTTAGGTGGGCCTGACCATATGATTGGGTGGGCGTTGCTTTTTTTTCTTTTTTGCAGTTGCCCTCCCACCCATTTTTTGGTTCTTCTGGGCCTCAGAAGAGCCTCTGGGGGGGCGTTTTTGCTCCCAGAAGGTTCCTCAGGTTCAGGAAGAAAAAAACAGAGCATGGAAGGAGCACGCAGCACCCCTCCATGCTCCATTTTGGGACCTTCCTGGCCTCAGAGGAGCCTCTGGGAAGGGTTTTTTTTTTCTGCTTGAAGGCTCCTCTGAGGCTCAGAAAGCAAAAAAAAGCCCCTCCCCCCATTTTTTGCCTGCCTGGTCCTCAGCAAGGGGAATCCCGGCACAGCTGATTGTATGAACAGCTGATTGTCGGGAGGCAAAAAAAGAAAGAAATACCTTAAGGGCCCAGCGTCAGATGGGCAGGGTGAGCAAGCATCGGGCAGGCAGGGCAAGCAAGCCAGGGGCTACTGGGCGACTGGGTCAGGGGTATGACCTGCTAAAACTTACTACTGATTCAGCGACCCACACCAAATCCTTGCTACCGGTTCGCCCGATCTGGTGTGAACCAGCTGAATAACACCATTGCTGTGGTGGCCCAAGCACTCTACCAGAGAAAATGGGCTCCTGGGCTCCATTTCAGCTGCGACAGCCTCCTGCAATCCTCTACCAGCAAAAATTGAGCTTCGTTTCCACGGCAAAGGCACCGTGGGCTGGTCCTTCGCTGCTTCCAGGGTGACCCTGTGGACCAGATCTAAACTCCCCATGGGCCAGATCCGGCCCCTGGACTTTGAGTTTGACACTCCTGCACTAGAACATTAGTTGATGGGTCCATTCAGTTAAAGAGCAGAGACAACACAGGCCTAAAGCAAGAGTCAGTCAATGGATTCCTTTTCCCTCAGGCAAATCCTTTATAAGAGGAAGGAGTAGTATTGGCATTTTGCTTTCTCCTCTGAGGCTAGTTTGCAAAATGTATAGGGCTGCCTTCCTCCCAACACAGCCAGCACTGTTAGGATTGGTCCGTTGGACAAGAGAATCCAGAATCCTGCATCAATCAGAGATGCTCATTCTGGAAAGGCATCCAGCCTTGAGTATATAACCATCCTATCAGAACAGGTTGGCTTGACACTTCTTTCACTTTCTATCCCACATTTGGAAAGATTCACAGGTCTTTGGGCTTTTTAGTAAATTAAACCAGGAAAGACATGGCATTTATAAAAGCTGCATCTAGTTATTTGCACAACACGGAAAAGCTCCTCACTTGTAACTAAGCACATTCCATTGCTTTCCATCTAGGAACACATTGTATTGAACTTTCAGGGACATACATCTCAATAAACATGTAGAGGTAAAGTGCTTTTGTCAATAATGTGCACCTTGTTGCTGCTTCCTTTCTTCATCACTCAGATCAGCTTCACTGCTTCCTATATCAGTTACAGTTATTACTCTACATAACAAAAAAGGAAGACTTCAGGCTATGTTAGCCTTGCAAGGTGATCCAGAAAAGAAGCATAGCCAAGAGTAACAGTTCTATCTTATTGTAAGGGGTTCCCCCCCTCCTGTTCAATCATGCCACCAGACTCAAATCCTAGACCTAGAAAACCTAGAACTACGCCGCCTCGGTCCCGATCTAAGTATAGTATATAAAATCATACATAGCAATGTCCTACCTGTCAATGATACTTCAGCTTCAACCAACACAAGAGCAAACAATAGATACAAACTCAAGGTTAACCGCACCAAACTTGATTGCAGGAAATATGACTTCAGCCAACAGTATGGTCAATATCTGGAATACTCTACCTGACTCTGTGGTTTCTTCCCCAAACCCCAAAAACTTTAACCTTAGACTGTCTACTATTGACCTCACCCTTTTCCTAAGAGGTCTGTAGGGGACGTACATAAGCGTACCAACATGCCTACCGTCCCTGTCCTATTGTTTCTTTTTTTTCTTATATGTATCCATGTATTCATAACTATGTTTTTACTTATACCTATTATCTTGTAAGCAATTGATAATAAATAAATAAATAAATAAAATAAAATATCTGATTCTTGCAGACTGCCTGGACATGTCCCTGCAATTTTCTTGGCAAGGTTTTTCAGAAACCATTTGCCATGCCTCCTTCCTCAGGCTGAGAGAAAGTGTCTGGCTTAAGGTCACCCAGTTGAGTTCATGCCCAAGGCGGGACTAGAATTCACAGTCTCCTAGTTTTTAATCTGATGCCTTAACCACTATACCAAACTGGTTCTTGCTATAACAAAAACTTCCTTCCACTATTTTCCCCAAAACTAGGGAGATACGTTCACCACTTCTCCTCCTTCAGACTCAAATTTTATTTATTAAACCATTGTCTAGGCTGCAGTTCTTCCTCCTGTCTCCCAAGGTCATTCCCACATATCATTTCATGCTACGAGGCTGCTATTGCCACTTTCATGTCTCCTCTTGGAGCCCATCAAAAACACCAGGCACCAAACCAGCTCTATTTCATTTCTTCAACCACTCCAGATCTTCAGCTTGTATAGGAGTTAAAGATTAATACCAAAACACAAATAATTAAACATTAGTGTAAAGCAGCCTTTTCCAACCTGTTCTTCTCCAGATGTGTTGAACTTCAAATCCTCCCCCAGTTCTCAGATAGAAATAGTTCTTCATACCTTCTTCCTCTGCATGTAAATCAGTCTCATCTTTTATGTCTTCTCCCCCCCTGGGCCAGACACTGCCTTTTTGCTGGTTGTGCTCAGCTCTGTCTTAGGACTTTTCCTGCTGTTTCTGAATATTATCCCTATCAAGGCACAGATTAGTGCTACCACAGCTGGAGTTAATGAAGAAAATGTCATAATTAATGATATCAAATGTGGTATCACAAATCCCCACTCAGCAAATGCTTCTTGTTAAGAATGAAGTTGAAAATGAGTAGGCCAAAAGGATTAGAACCACCTCCTTAGAGAGTTTTGCCCTCTTGGCTTCCTGAAGCTGGAATTTTCTGAAGTGGCTCTTCAACCTCTAATAAGATCTGGCTTCTTTCCCAGAATTAAGCTGTTTGTTTTATGCCTGAGTTGAAATCCTATTGCAAAATCTGACCCCAAGTTACATTAAGTTGAACCACACCATTTAATTTCTACTATGTTCTTGGGAAATCATGAGCCAGTATATAGAAAGAGCTTGGACATCTCTGAAGGTTGAGCAAAAATGTCCAATTGAAAGATACTCAAAAACCCTTCTAAATGGACTAGGAATAACTCACAAACTCTCCTCTAGATATTTTATTTATTTTTATTTATCTATAAAATTTATTGACATACCTCAGAGTAACTCTGATCTATTTTTAGATCTATTTTAGAGCAGATTAAAGCTTTTGTCATCATACCTTCCTTTAGTAGAATCTTAACGAACACCCCACCCTACCCAAACATCAAAATGAACACAAATGAACATTGAAAAAGAATACAATGAGACTTTGGAATAGATGGATTTATTGTAGCAATATAATACTAAAAGCTTCTTCATACCTTTTCTAGTCTCTGTTTGCACCTCCCCAAGAGAGGTACACCTCACAGTTCAGGAAGTCCTATTTTAGACTGTAAATTACCATGCAGGTCATCTGGTGTCTTTGCTGATCCAAACTCAGGGTTGGGATTCTACTGGTTCAGCCCTGATTCCGAGGAACTGGTAGCGCTTTATTTATTTATTATTTTTATTTATTAAATAGTTTGTATACCGCTGAGGATCAGCTGGGAGAAAACTGGTTCAGTTTGCTATGATGATCAACTGTTGGGCCTACCTATCTGCCCAGGCTCTAGGTTGTGCTTTATATCCTGTTTTTCAAGCTCAGCTGATTTGCGCGGCACTACAGATTGCCATGCGATTCCTGTTTAACACACAGGGATTGCTGGAGAAATCAGTAGCAAACGCTCTGCGTGCGCACAAAGCACACATTTGGTGTGCACATGCACGAAAATGCGCTCACCGAACCGGTTGTTACACCGATTGAATCGCAGCCCTGTCCAAACTGCATAGTACCTAAAGCTGGGAAATTATGATGCTGTAGGAGTTAGAAGCATCACTGCCAGGGTAACCTAGCTCAAAATTGGAGGATTTAGAAAACAAATATTCTCACTTATTGCAGAGAATTACTTTGGAGCCTTAGATAATGTCTATACATACTTCCAATTTTAAATGGTTAAGTTTTGTAGAGCTAGCAAAGGTCCTTTTTATGTGAGGGTTCTGCATTTCCACATGTCCAATATATTGAATAGATACATTAAAGCTGATGTTTTCTTACTACTATCAATCCTTGGAGCCATTACAGGGCTTGTACTGCACATCGGAAGCCCATAAAAGTCTTCATTGAAGCCTTCCTATTTCATAGTTACCTTCACTCTGTCAATAGCAGTCTGGCACTGCTATTCATATGCAAAACATTTTTTTGATGCAAATCAGGATGCTTTGCAACATTGATAATACTCAGAATCAGCTCAGGCAGATACCTTCCTAATTCACTGGAAGGTAAGAAGAAGAAGAGCAGAAGATACAGCACAACCAGATGTGCAAGATTGTGTAGATTGTTTATAGTCTCAGTAAAAGCAGTTATAGCCTTCCTGTGGAGTTGATGGTTGATCTGGTGAACTGACATTTTGTTACATTCTTGATCTAGACAGTGGCTGACATTATAAGACTGTGCCAAGTCAGAATAGTTATTTATGTTTTATTATTACTGGATTTATAAATCTCCCCAATTGCCTTTTGGCATAGTGTGTTTCCCCTATGGAACAGCATCCCCTCAGGGATTTGCATAACCCCCCAACTCTGACAGCCCTTTGTAAAGCAACAAAGACCTGGCTCTAAATTCCTCCATGTTGTCAGCAACATGAAATAATGGAGCTCTATAGCAAACCACTAGAGGGTGTGAAAACACTGCGGAAAAGTGTATCTCACAGAACTGTAGCTTCTAATACCACCAAAACACACTGGGCCATAAAAAAATCCAGGCACTTTTCTTTCTCAAATAAAAAAAGATTGATAATAAGGTACTGTAAACCATTTCTAAGAAAAATGTAGTGCCTGTCTCAAAATAAACCACATAAATATATTCAGAGACCTCACATCTTATTTATATGTTATCTTCTAGATCAGCCATGTCTTCCCTTGAATAACTGCTTTAATTTATTCATGTTTTACCTATTTCGAAGACATGACTGAAAAATGACTGTTTTGGTTGCTTGTGCCATTTTCCTCCAATTTCATTAGATGAATATAAATGTGGCTAATAGGATATCTGGCCATTGCATATTTGAAAAATGTAGATATGAACATCAGTATGGTACAGTGGTTAAGGTATTGATTCAGGACTAGGTAGACTCAGATTCAAATTCTGCCTCAATCCTGGAAGTGACTGGATGACTTGAGATCTGTAATTCTCTCTTAGTCAACTTATCTAATCGGATTATTGGTATGGAATAAAAATAAACAAGAGGTTGCCCTAAGTTCCTAGAAGTAAAGCAGAATGTGAATTACATGAATAATCTCTGTCCTTTTCTCCCTCTAATTCTATTAAAAAGTAATGATTTCCTATAATCGGATACCACTTGATAAACTACAACAGGGGTATCAAACTGGCGGGCCGTGGGCCGGATGGGTCATGCACAGGTCATGCCCACCCGGCTCCGCAAAGACAAACAATGTTGGCCATATATCACGTCATGTAACGCAACTGAATTTGGACACCTACAATTATTCAGCTGGGTGTCACTAGAGAATGGACCCACTAAGACACATTCTGTTTCTTCAGTTCAGAATAGTCCAAATTGGGCAGCAAATTCTTTGGAGAGTGGGATACAACCTAAGAACGCCGGCGGTGCAGTGGTTAGAGTGCCACTTGATCACCGGCTGCCAGCAGTTTGGCAGTTCGGATCTCACTGGCTCAAGGTTGACTCAGCCTTCCAGCCTTCCGAGATCGGTAAAATGAGGACCCAGATTGTTGGGGGCAATATGCTTACTTTGTAAACTGCTTAGAGAGGGCTGTAAAGCAATGTGAAGGAGTATATAAGTCTAAGTCAGGGGTCTTCAAACTTGACAGCTTTAAGACTTGTGGAGTTCAGCTCCCAGAATTCCTCCTCCAGTCACATTAGCTCAGGAATTCTGAGAGTTGAAGTCCACAAGTCTTAAACTTGCCAAGTTTGAAGACCCTTGGTCTAAGGGCTATTGCTATCTAAGACATACTTCCATTTCATAGGCATATCCCATAAGGATATGCCACTCCTGTGCCATATCCACCCAATTTAGAAGTGATCCAAAGATGTTGACCTCAATCTAGAGCCTTCTCATGTCTTCCCACCACTTGACACCCAAATACCCATGAGGAAAGAGAGGAATTGCCGCAGAAAGTCTTTGACTTGGTTATGTGGAAGCATCTTTAATTTTACAGGGCATCACTCATTCACATTTAATTTCTATATGGCTTCTGCAGAATAGAACAGTTTGAACAAGTCTGCCTTTGAGGAGTCTGGCATTTGCAACACAGTGTCTCACAAATGCAGTTTCCATCCCTGATGCCTCAGGCAGGAGGATGGGGAAAACCTTTTTGTTCTTGTTCTTGTCATTGTCATCAGACACAAACGACTTCTTCCCTTGCCATATGTACCCAATACACTCTGGGCCTACTACCTCATCTGTCCTACTTTTCTTTTTCTTTTTTTTTCTAGTTAAATCAGCTCTCCTGATGTGATCTTGCTGCCATTCAAAAACTCTGTTTTCCTTATATGTCTTGAATTTTTTAGAGAAATGATGAATACTTGATAATGATGGCAATGAAAGTATCAATAGCTGTTGTTAGCTGTTGTTGTTACCTGTTGTTGATAGATTGGTCACACAGTCAGCCAGATGTTTAGACTAGATTTGGCATTAAAAAAAAATACTATCAAGTCCTTTTCAAGGACCTAGAATAGGCAGATGATGTATTTGATGCTGTTAAAAGATTTTTGCAATTGACCCACTTCCAATATCCTCCAGAATTCAGGGGTGAGGAACTATGGCCCTTTTATGTCTTGTGGACTTCAACTCCCAGAATTCCTGAGCCGTGCTGGCTCAGGAATTCTGGAAGTTGAAGTCCACAAATCATAAAAGGGCCATAATTCCCCTCCTCTGCTTCCAGACAAACCAAACTCCAACTTCCAGAATTCTGAGACAGCAAGCTGACTAGGAATCTCAGAATTGTATCCCTGAAAATCTGGAGGACAGTGGTTTGAGAAAGCTATCCTAAGGCAAGGGTCTTCAAACTTGGCAAGTTTAAGACTTGTGGACTTCAGCTCCCAGAATTCCTGCGCTACATAACTGGAGGAGGAATTATGGAATTGAAATCCACAAGTCTTCAAGCTGTCAAGTTTGAAGACCCCTGTCCTAAGGTATACACAGAAGGTCAATGCCATGTAGGAAAGTGAATCCATTTATGAATTACTACAGAAATTAACAACCCCAATAGCAGTGGAAGATTTAAAAAGAAATGGTTAAGGTATATGAAACAAATATCATAGTTGTTGCCATCAAGTGCTAAATGACTTCTTTCTTTCCTTATTTCTAAGTTCAACAGTTACCTAGTGCCAATAGCATTAAGGGAAGGCAGAAGGGGAGCAGAATGACAAAAGTAGAATCATGGCATCTTAAGCCAAGCCCCCTCCACCTGTGTCATGATACTGCATTTGCAAATGAAAGGAGCAGAGTTAGTGCTATGATGTAGAAAGGGATGTTCTAAGTTTTACATGACGACAATGCCATATTCTGGGATTTTCCAGAAGACCTTCCATAGTCTGACATGGTCAACCCAATTGAAGGCTGAAGCACTTATTTATTTCTTACTATTGCTTGTTCCTCAACCTTTTTTAAAACCACTTGAACATCTGCCTTTTTCCTTTTCCATCTAATTCACATGAGATGATCCTAGCATTGTTTTACTAACATAAGACTCCTATCTAATGCAAACCTGTGAATGCACAAAGATATATGGTACCCTAGGCCACATTGACTGATGGTATTATCTCCAAGACAAAAATTTGCAGCTTTAGAGTAAATCAGAAGAAAGAACATCATTGGTACTCCCTTCAGCTTTGGTACCCTAGGCTCATGTCTATTTGGCCTTAGCCAAGAGCTAATTATAAACAATGCTTCTGATACAAGGCTACTCTGAGATTTTCTGAATGGAAAACCAGGTATGAAAGTCCCTTCCCCGCTCCCACTTAATTGACAACGTCATTAAGCAGGTACATTTATAGATAAAACCTAATGCTATGAAATCTCATAGGCATTTTCTTTCAAAATAACCCAACCCAGATAAATGCTGTCTCACTTCCCTGGGTGAAGATGAAATAAGCATACAATCCTTGTCACTGTGAAATACATAGATGCTCCTTTCTCATTTCCTACTAGTGCCAGACCTTACCCCTAAGGGTCTTTTAGCTTCCAGCCTTTAATTACTGAAAAACTGTCCAAATAATACAGTATGACCTGAAGTTAATATAATTCATTGCATTAATCCTCTACTAAACAGCCAGTAAACTCAGGGAAAATTCATTAAAAAAATCAATATGGCAGATACATGTTCTTTGTCAGATTCTGACTCAGAATGCATGTTGATTAGCAATAGAGCAGTGGTGGGTTCAAAAAAATTTCCTACTGATTCGGTGTGAGTGTGTGTTTTTCAATTCACCTTCTGCTGCAAGCCCTATGTGTAAAACAGCTGATGCATCAGCAATCCGCTATGCCACGCGAAGCAGCTGAGGTTGAAATTCAGGAAATAAAGGTCAGTATAGAACCGGGGCGGGTGGGAGGACCTAGCAGCTGATCGTCGGAGTGAACCGGTTCACTCACAGATAATCCTCGAGCTACCAGTTCAGCTGAACCAGGCCGAATCAGTAGAATACCACCATTGCAATAGAGTATGCAAATATTAAATAGAAAATGAGACAAGAAAGAGGTGGACCTGAGGTTTTGGACTGAAATTTCGATCATCCCTGAAGATTGGGTAAAGTAATTAAGGGATATGAAATAATGCCCCAAAATGCCTGGAATTTATCAAGCTGTCTGTTCCTGATACAAGGAATGAGAAACCTCTGACAAATCAGTTGAATCTGGCACTCTTCCTTGTGTTCCCAGATACACCATAATTAGGATATTGTTGGTTTTTTTTTAAAGAAAAGCTTCCTTGGATACCAATGGAAGTGTTTATAAATATAAGCTATTATATTGTTTGTCTTGGAGTAGAGTCACAAGTGGAGCTAGAAAAGATAGCAATAGCAATAGTACTTAGTCTTATATACTGCTTTGCAATGCTTTACAGCCCTTTCTAAGCAGTTTACAGAGTCAACCTATTGCCCCAACAATCTGGGTCTTCATTTTACCCACCTCAGAAGGATGGAAGGCTGAGTCACACTTGAGCCTGGGGGAATTTTGAACTGCCAAATTGCAGGCAGCCGATAGTCAGCAGAAGTAGCCTGCAGTACAGCACTCTAACCATTGCGCCACCACACATAATGTGCATTCCTCACACATTACTATATTTCAAAAATTTAACCCAGCCCAAATGGTGGCTGTAACAATGAAATCAAGCCTCACTACGACCAGACAACCACCATAATCATCACTGCATGGTAATACTCTTAAAAGGGGATGGATTTTATTTCTATGGCAGGCTTGTCCAGGAAGGGTGAATGGCTAGAGTGAGAAAGGAAGAATTAAAAAGTCTGTTGAGGTAATTCTCTGTTAGGAGAATGAGTGCACACAGGGAGACATAGTGAGAGTAATGTTATATAACACACACACAGCACACAGCTACACTGTATAGTAAAATGTAGGTTTTACTTCCAGTAAATGGTTAAACAAAGTCCAACAAACAGTCCAAGTCATACACAGTTATAGAAGTCAGTTTTCAGTCCAGGAATATCCAATCCAGTATCAAAAACAGTTCAGTAATAGACTCACATCAATCCAAGAATAACGACGATCAGCAACAGTCAATAGGGAAATGCAGGAACCAAAAACAACGAACATCAGAACATCGACCAACTAGCAACACTCTGGGAAACCAGGTTTCTGACTCCTTCTTATGGCTGTTTACAATTTAACATTCCCTTAAAGAGACAACATTAAAATGTCTATCCTGGTTTATATATTTCCAACCCAACTGTTAGGTGACTTACATTCGTAACAAAGTCTCCTTCATGCAGAACTCCTGAGGATTTTATGGATGTATCCATATAGTTTCCTTAGCAGCAGAATCAATTAGATTTGTATTCTTTCAGCATGGGGCATGGATGAAGTTATTTGTTTTAGTTATTCTATTCAGTTTAGTTTAGTTATTTGTTGGGAACCTTGCGTAACCTAGAATGAGCGACAGAGAGGGGAGACACATACATGGATGCATGGGAGAGAGGAGAGGGAAAAAAATGGTTGTAGTAGCTAAAAAAAAAAATCTTCAGGGGTACTGAGGCTCATAGGTCATCTATGAGCAGTTTTAGCCATTTAGTGCTGGAGCCCATCCTCAGGGAACTTCTCTCTCTTCATTTTTTCTCATCACAAATTTTCTTCCCCGACACTGCCCCACCCACTTCCCAAAAATGTTACGGCATCCTCTAAGCACAGTATATGCACCTGAGTTTTCTATATCTTTGACTGGAGTGGTCCGATCTAACTATAGTATATAAAATCATACATTGCAATGTCCTACCTGTCAATGAATACTTCAGCTTCAACCATAACAACACAAGAGAAACAATAGATACAAACTCAAGATTAATCGCACCAAACTTGATTGCAGGAAATACGACTTCGGCAACAGAGTGATCAATGTCTAAAATACTCTACATGACTCTGTGGTTTCTTCCCCAAACCCCAAAAACTTTAACCTTAGACTGTCTACTATTGACCTCACCCCTTTCCTAAGAGGTCTATAGGGGGCATGCATAAGTGCACCAATGTGCCTATTATCCCTGTCCTATTGTTTCTTTTATATTTTATTTTTCTTATATGTATCCATGTATTCATAACTATGTTTTTACTTATACCTATTATCTTGTAAGCAATTGACAAATAAAAAAATAAAAAATCACCATGAGATGTTTCAGCCAGACAATCTTACCTGGAACCAGACTTCCTTCCTGAATGATTCCAGAAACCAAGACAAGATATTTGTCTTTGCTTTCAGAAAAAATTCTTCCAAAGATTATGCATTCGGATCACAACTGATGGGGATAACACTTAAGAAAAAGAACCAATTATGACGGAAAGACAAGTAAAGGTTGCCTCATGATGACTTTACCAGCTCAAGGATGAATGAAAAAACTTGGCTTTGATCCACCTAGGATTCTATAACTGTTTCAGCTGAGTTCTTCATTGGCTGATCTTAAAAAAACCTAATCCCCAGAGTTTATTCTAGTTAACACTTGGATGGGAAATCTGAGTTATAGGCCAGACAGGGAAGTAGGAAAAAATATCTCTGAAGAAGGTATTGGCTATCCATGGACCATTAGTAGATCAGATTCTTGTATATGTTGCATGGAATAAATAGTGCTTTTGAACTCTTTCCTAGTTCCTGATTTCTTGTGCCTGACATTAGAACAACTGTGGCAAAGGAAAGCAAATATGGTACCAGAAGTAAAAGGCACCTTGGATGCAATTCCAAAATATTGGTTGCATCACTTGAACACTATCAGCATTGAGAAAATCAGGATCGGTCAATTGCAAAAGGCAGCTTACTGGGAATAGCTTACATCCTGAACAATACCTTTAACTCTATCAAGCAACAACACCATCTGTCTATCCTGGGTGCATGGTAAGGATTTGACAGGTGGATAAAATGCCAAATCCCAGTCTAAACATCTGGCTGATTGTGCAATCAACCACAATAATGAATTAATATCTAGACTCCAGAATGTAGGTCTCCTCAATTGATTTATAGGTTTATGTATTTTATCTGATTTATACTTACTGCAACTGACAAGACCCTTAAAATTGCAAATACATACAAAACCATATAATAAAACTCTGACAAAGATTCCCAACTATGCATGCACGCACACACACACACATACACACACACACACACACACACACACACACACACATTCTTTTATACTTTGTTTTTAATAATTAATGTTCTTCCCACTTTTCCCCTCTGGGAGGATAAACATAATAAACATAACACATGTAATTCATTATTTACTCCAGTTGGGTTTTCAGTGATGCCTATTTGCATAACAAGGAAATCATTCAAAACGCAAAATACACAGAGAGCTTCTCCAGTCAATTGTCTCAAGGTTTGTATTTGCAATGTAATGGGCATCCCAATGAACATCAATACATCTGAAACTTCACAATGATTCTGACATATTACTATGTACTGCTCAGTTCAGTGGGCAGGAACATCACAACGTTTGCCAAGATTGCAAACAGAAACCTTTGAAAGTCAGATGGATGGGAGGGGAGAAGGATGTATGATTGAATGAGGGTTTGGGAACATGGATGTAAACAGATGTCTTCAGGCTCAGGCAGGTCTTTCAAAGCTACTCCCTGAATGCGGGAATTGAGAAAAGAGCAATAGGATGAGTATTTGAGGGAACTCCTTACAGAGTAAATGTGAAATAACAAGGATTTGCAAAGGTGTGGGGAATCTTGCAGGGGCATGGAAAACATTCCTGCATTAAAAAAAATGTCCTGTAAAGATCAATCTCCAGAGGTTAAAAAAAGTTTGTGGAATGATGATATCAATACAGGGAGCTCTGAGGAAAAATCAAACTCTGCAGAGACTTTGGGAAAGGTCCTTCTGGATGATACTGGCTGTGATCAAGATACCATAAATGTTAACAATCAGAGTTGGAAGGGACCTTGTAGGTCATCTAGTCCACCCTCCTGCCCAAGCGGGAGACCCTACACCATTTCTGACAGAAGGGAGTCCAATCTCTTCTTGAAAATGATCAAGTGATGGCGCTCCCACAACTTCCGAGGGCAAGGTGTTCCATTGCTTGATTGTTCTCACTGTCAGAAAGTTTCTCCTTATTTCCAGGTTAAATCTCTCCTTGTTCAGTTTCCATCCATTATTCCTTGTTTGGCCTTCGGGTGCTTTAGAAAATAGCTTGACCCCTTCCTCTCTGTGGCAGCCCCTCAAATATTGGAAGACTGCTAACATGTCTCCTCTGGTCCTTCTCTTTACTAGAATAGCCAAGCCCAGTTCTTGTAACCGTTTTTCATATGTTTTAGTCTCCAATCCCTTAATCATCCTTGTTGCTCTTCTCTGTACCCTCTCCAGAGTCTCAACATCTTTTTTGTAATGTTTTGCAAACATGGCAGAGTAAAACAATTATTTAAATGCCCCTTCTCCTATTCCCAGGAGCTTGCAAGTTTCCAAGCCAACATGAAAGTAAATTACAATTGCAAGAATGTTGACTTGTTTCATTCTTCAATTATTCACATTATTTCACTTTCCTAGAAACCACTGTACTGTTTTTTACTGTCCTTTTACTGACATCCCTGGGAAGGCAGATGGTTCTCTGGGGAAAGTCATTGTGAAAAATCCTATATGCCAAGAAACATCTATAGGCTTTTAAAAATCTGGTTTGGTTCATGCAGTCACTTAAACAATTCTGTTTTTCAGAATTGATCATCGTCAATACAGGATGGATTTGTTAGCATACCATTTGTTTATTTTGTTCCTCTTATACTGTGGGCTTAATATCTGAATTGCATTATAGACAATTGCAGATGATAATTCAGGCAGTAGTACTTGATTTGTTTTTCCTGGACCTGTGCTGTTTTACCTATCCAACCTAGGTCAGTCACTGGGACAAAAGGTTTAGTCTTCTGACCTTTGGGACCTATGCTGGAGCCCAACCTCAGGGAATTTCTCTCTAGCAGAATGACCACAGATTGGATCCTGCAACATTATCCTGGGACACATATATTTGCCTTTGTTCGTATTTTTATCAATTATCATATCAGCAACTCAGTTTCAGATTCTCCTACAGCAGCAACCCATCAAAAATTTACTGACAATTAAAACAGTGCCAGAAACATCAGTTAATCAATTAAAACTTATCTTCTCCATCTGGGAAGATAAGCCAACTCATTTCCTCACTATTGATCATTCAGGTATGCTTATTGCTACCTTTCAGAATCAATTTTCTTCTGTTATTATTAGATAAGAAAACTGAAAGATGATCACTTTTTCTCCTCCCCCCTTCCACCCCCCCACCCACCCCCCACTCTCTCTCTGAAATTGAATATTGTACAAATCGTTAATGGAATTACTTAATGGCTGCCAAATAAATAAAAAATAATAATGTTTTTCACTAACAGGATTCCTTCCTCAGGACCAAAAACAGGTTGAAGGGCTGCTCTTTTTACAGTGTATTAATACCTTTATTTAATGCTGGTAATTTCCAAAGCCAAAACTACCATGTGAGCAATTTCAGGTGCGTTATTGTGTATCTTAGGGAACTTTGAGTAAAGACTTACCTGAATTGTGGACAAAACAGGAAACAAACTAATATTGTAGTTATAATAACTTTTATATTATTCATTCCTGTCAAAATGTGGCATATAAATCTAATACTATATAAACCTGTTTAAACTAATAGCCATTGAACTAATTCAGTAACAGAAATCACAAGTTTGATAAAACAGCTTCGATAAAGAGAAGTTTAGTTATTTGCTCTCTTTTTCATTTTGCTAAGCATTAGATCTAGGTTTGTATGAATGTGTCTGTTTACCAGAATTAAAGCCAGGAAAGAGAAAATACCTTCTCATTTTGTTCTTTCATAATTATGACAATAATAGAAAAAATATATAACTATTTCAGACTCACTATAACCTAGAATAATTCAGTTTTGAGGGAAAATAATAAATTTATACTTTTAGATAATTGATAATGATTGCCAACATCTGGTGCCATGGGATGTATAGTATGTTACATAATTAATTTATTTTGAATGTATTTATTTTCAGCAGAAATGTTAATGGAATCACTAATAGCTACCAAAGATTAATGCATTGAAAACAGCTCCTTTAGGGCATATTCACAGATAGGCTGCCTTAGATGTTCCCTGTATACATTATTTCACTTTCTTGACATAGTTGGAAAAGACCTTTGTTAATTTATAATAGCCAAAAATGAGAATAAATCTGTTAGCACCTTTTCCAATTAATAAATAAAAGAAAGTATTGCAGATCACAAAGTGACAACTTTGGGAAAAAAGGATATTTTAACACACCATTCAGGTAGAGACTGCTGAACTCACATATATCAAAAGTTTCCAAGAATCTAAAAAGTTCTCAACAAACACAATTAGTTTTTAATGCATTGCAATTATCAGTTGATAAGGTACTTGTAATCTCTCTCTCATGTAACCTATATCTGTATAACTAACTTATCTTGCTCTCTTTTCCCCTCCCTATTCCTCTTCCTTAATTAAAGTTGACATTGGTTTAACTAGCTAGTTCACTGTCAAGTGACATGACCAAGGTGTAAACAAGCGATTTGTCAAATGTTTCAATATTCAAATGTTCCCAGGCTAGTAAACTGGTACTAAACTAATATTTACCAGCAAGATAAGCATGTGTGCAAAGATAACTTTAATATGGAGATAGTTTTCTGCTTGATGATGTTTTGGAAGTCACTGAACACTGGGCTGTTCTCAGACCTTAGTGGAGGTTGATGGCATTTATCTTTTTGTGGCATTTATATTTTTTCCCCTCTCATATATACTATTGTTCCTGTTTTTTTAAGCTATATGTTGCCCAGAGTCCTTGAGAGTTGGGCTTTTAATTGTTTAAATAAATGCAATGCACACATAAAGCCTAAATTTAGGCTGAGGTTTATGCCTAAATCTAAAGCACAATTTGAAAAAGAGAGTTCTGTGCTCTGACATGCTAGTCTGGAGAAAAAAACCAAGTTTTTTTAAAAAAATAAGAGAAAAATCACAAGAAAATTAAAGGTTTCATGGCAACATACCAAATTTCATAGACACCATTCAGGTCTAATCATTTAAGAAAACTCAAGAGTAAAGCTAAATTTTCTTTAGATCCCTAAAGAAAATTCTCCACTCCCCAAGTTTGATTGATTATTTCAGACTTATATTCTGCCACAATCAAAAGCACTGTTGTTGGTTCCCACATCAATAGAAGTACAATGATAAAAGAGTATAAAAAGCATAACCCAAAGCAACACACTAATCGGTCACTTTCATGGTATCAGCTCATCTCAAGATTCTCAACAATTATTCATAGCCTGAGGAAAGCCAGGGGAATGGGGCAGAATGAGGCAGATTAAATGGGGCGAGGGCTATTCCAAAGTGTACACGCACTTACTCATGCTTTGTAGGCATGCCTTGTAGGCATGTCACTTCCATTACTTCAGGAAAGTGGGGAGCCACAAACAGATTCGCCTATGATGTAAATGGGTCAGACTGATTTGAAAGCACAACTGCTGTTCATTTACTTCAGTGCTCTCTGAATCCTTCTCTTCCCCCCTTTTTTTTGTTTTTCTAGCTGTGTTGCCATCCTTTAGGGTGTTCACAGACAAGCAAAATAGGCAAATAAGCAAATAAATAAATAAATAAGCAAATAGGGGGCGTGCATAAGCGCACCAAGGTGCCTATCGTCCCTATCCTATTGTTTCTTTTTTTTTTCTTATTCGTATCCATTTCATGTATTCATAACCAAGTTTATACTTATACCTGTTATCTAACAATTGCTTGACAAAAAAAAAAGATTGGGATTTTATGCTGGCCCAGATTCTGAATGGCCCAGATTCCAATCTATCTATGTTGAGGACTCAATACATTTTCTTACATATTATCCCATTGTGTACTGTCTGATGATGCCATTTTAGACTTCAGTTGTGGTCACCTTAAGAACCCTGTTGGATTAGAATAACAAGACACTTTTCATGCAAAGAAAATGGAAATGATACTTAAATCGCATGAGGTTCTCAGATGGGTATTTTGGGTGCTAGTAAAAAAAAATAGCAATTTATATTTCGTTGAGTGAAAATGAAAATATACTCTGTTGCAGAAAGGCTCTTATCTACACCAGAATTGAGTTAGCATCCCTCCATGCAGAAGGGTCTATCTTAAAAAAAACAAACCTCTACTAAATACCAGCCACCCTAGTTTAATTTTTGTAATGAATGCTATTATATATGTATCAGCCAGTTTGATATGGTGGAGAAGATTCTGGACTAAGAATGGGGAAACTTTAGTGCTAGTCTTGCCATAGGCAAGCGAGCCAGCTGGATAAACCCAAGGCATGAATACTAGAGAAAGACAGTGACATTTGAAAATGCTATCAAGAAAATTACATCAACTTGTCTATGTAATCACCAGAAGTCTGATTTTGCAAAAAAAAAAAAAGGTATAAGTTCTGTAGTATTATATGGCTGCCTCTCTGAACTGTGTACAGGTTGTCCTTGATTTACAATAGTTCATTTAGCTACTGTTCAAAGTTACAATGGCACTGAAAAAACTGACTTATGACCAGTTTTCACACTTATGACCATTGCAGCATCCCCATAGTCACATGATCAAAATTCAGATGCTTGGCCATTTTGACCCATATTTATGATGGTTGCAGAGTCCTGGAGTCACATTATTTAACAACTGCAGGGATTCATTTAACAACTGTGGCAAGAAAGGTCACAAAATAGGACAAAAAAAACACTTAGCAACAGAAATTTGGGCTCACTTGTGATTGTAAGTCGAGGACCACCTGTATTGAGGGAGTAGCGTCATAAAATTATTATTATGGCTACTAGCACAGTCCACTAGATGTTTAGACTGAATCTGGCATTTTTATCTACCTTTCAAGTCCTTGTCAAAAACCCAGGAGAAGAAGATAGGCAGATGAGCTGTGGTGGCGCAGTAGTTAGAATGCAGTATTGCAGGCTACTTCTGCTGCCTGCCAGCTGGCTGCAATTTGGCAGTTTAAATCTCACCAGGATCAAGGTTGACTTAGCTTTCCAACCTTCCAAGATCAGTAAAACGAGGACAAAGATTGTTGGGGGCAATATGCTGACTCTGCTTGGAGAGGGTTGTAAAGCACTGTGAAGTGGTCTACAGATAACAGAACACACACTGGGAAGGACACCAAACTCAGAGAGGAACCATACACTAGAGATATTTCCACGCTTTGTTTCCAGCACTCGCCCATATGCAGGTCTGTCCTCTTATTCAGTTATTACAATTGCAGCCCATGAAGAGGATCAAGGCCTTCTCCTCCCCAGTAGACCACATCTCTCCCTTATCCTCTCCTCCCTGTGGTGCCCTAGGATGGAGAGGGGATGGGCCTAGGTCCTCTTCTAACTGCCCAGCTGGCCTCTTCCCTTCCCCAGCTTCCTCTACAACCTCCGGATCCACACTTCCACTCCCTGTCAGCTGTTCCTCCTCTCCCTCAGAGTCCACTAGGGGCATGACAAGTCTAAGTGTTATTGCTAAATGCTATTGCTATTCTTGTTTGATGGTTTTCATGTACCATTACAGGATGCAAGTTGTTCCAGGTAAAGTTGTCTTTTACCAGATGGTAATGGTCAAGCAGCTGCTTGCTAGGAGGAAATCTCAGTTCTGTGGCAGGAGGCAACAGCTGGCAACCTTCCCTGCCAGCTTCTCCATTGACTTTCTGGGGAAGCCAGCTGAGAAGTTTGCAAATGGTGATCGCATGATTGAAGGGCAACTGGTCGTAAGTGTGAACAGAATGCCAAGCATGCAGACTGTGATCATGTGACTGCAGGGGTTGTGTTACAATGTTTTGCTTTGATTGGAAGTGCTTTATGGGCTGTAAAGCATGCATTCTGTGCCCTTTATAATTCTAGACCATTGTTAAATTGAGGACTACCTGTGTACACTGACATTAAGTCTTCATCTATCTCTGCTGTTAATTTTCCCAGCCTTCAAGATGCATGCCATCTTGGAGCATTTCTATATATCCATATACAAACAGGCATATGAAGAGGAAACTGGAAACATAAAGTGTTGCATATTGTTAGAAACATTCCCATTATTACAGGACCGTATTGAGGATGGGGGGGGTCACCGGGGAGGGTGGAATTAAATCTATTGTTACGGTGAGCGGGAGGGGCAGATTTGGCGGTTTTAGGGGGCCATATTCTGTGTTGGGAGCGCGCCCTCGCTGTTTGCTTGCTGTGGCGCGCTCCGACCCCCTTGTCATCTCCCGTTCCCCAGGGGGTCTGAGCAATCGGGCCCTGGGCCTTAGGCTGATGTTGTGTAACGCCAGGTCCATTGTTAATAAAGCCCCTCTCATCCATGATTTGATTTGTGAGGGGGGCGCGGACCTGGTGGGAGTTACCGAAACCTGGCTGGGCCAGGAGGGGGGAGTCCCTCTGGTGGAGATGTGCCCAGCCGGGTTTCGGGTCTTTCATCGGCCGAGGGCCCAGGGGAGGGGAGGGGGGGTTGCGGTAGTTATTAAGGAGGATCTGTGTCCGAGGGAGGCCACTGTATCTCAGACGACCGGGTGTGAGCTCCTTTTCGTGAAGTTCGGTCCCAAGGTTCAGGTGGGCTTGCTGGTCGCATACCTGGCTCCCTGCTATGCGGCAGCAGCCCTGCTTGAGCTCCTTGAGGTCATAGCTGGCGTGGCGGTTGGGACCCCCAGGCTTATGGTCATGGGGGATTTCAACCTGCCATCTGCTGGCGGTACCTCGGGGATTGCTCAAGAGTTCATGGCTTCCATGACAGCCATGGGCCTGACCCAGTTAATTCGGGACTCTACTCACGTGGGAGGTCATACCTTGGATCTGGTTTTCGTCTCTGATCAGTGGCAGAGTGATCTGGGTATGGGGGATATAGTCGTAGAACCCCTGTCATGGTCGGATCACTCGCTCCTGAAGCTCGACTTCCGTTCCGCACCCCCTGACCGCAGGGAGGCGGGGCCATTAAAATGGTACCGCCCCAGGCGCCTGATGGATCCTGATAGGTTCCTGACGGAGCTTGGGCCATTTCCCAAAGCTCACACACACGACTTGGTTGAGGGCTTGGTCGCCACCTGGGATAGGGTGGCTGCTGGGGCCCTCGACCGAGTCGTGCCCTTGCGGCCTCTGACCCGGTGCCGATCCCAAGTGGCTCCTTGGTTTTCTGAGGAGCTAAGGGAGATGAAGCGCCGGAAAAGACGCCTAGAGAGCAGTTGGAGGGCCAGCCGTTCTGGGTCCGACCGAACACTATTACGATCTTATATTAAGACGTATTTAGTGGCGATAAGGATGGCGAGGAGATCTTACCTCTCCACCCTTATTGCGTCCGCGGAAAACCGCCCAGCCGTCCTGTTTAGGGTGACCCGCTCTCTACTGGAGGTAGGAGCGCGGGAGGACCCCTTGCAGGGACGGGCTGAGGAGTTTTCTAGGTTTCTGCAGGACAAAATCGCTCAGATCCGGGACGAGCTGGACTCCGACTGGGCATCTCCGGGCGGGGGGGCGGGGGTGGATATCGGTGCGGTCAATTGGGTTGAGTTCGATCCTGTTACTGTGGAGGACGTGGACAGGATACTGGGGGGACTGAATGCCACCACCTGTTTGCTGGACCCGTGCCCCTCCTGGCTGGTCTTGGCCACTCGGGAGGTGACACGAGGCTGGTTCCAGGGTATTATAAACGCTTCCTTGAGAGAGGGGCTGTTACCTGCCGCCTTGAAAGAGGCGGTGGTGCGGCCCCTCCTCAAGAAACCGTCCCTGGACCCAGCATTGTTATCTAACTATTGTCCTGTCTCCAACCTTCGCTTTGTTGCGAAGGTTGTTGAGAGTGTGGTGGCACGTCAGTTCCCGCAGTACCTGGATGAAGCGAGTTATCTTGACCCCCTCCAATCGGGCTTCAGGCCCGGGCACAGCACGGAGACGGCGTTGGTCGCGTTGGTGGATGACCTCTGGAGGGCCCGGGACAGGGGTTGTTCCTCTGTCCTGGTCCTGTTAGATCTCTCAGCGGCTTTTGATACTGTCGACCACAGTATCCTATTGCAGCGGTTGGAGGGGTTGGGGGTGGGAGGCACCGTGTTGCGGTGGTTCGCCTCCTTCCTCTCCGACTGCTCGCAATTTGTGTTGACGGGGGGGCAGAATCGGCCCCAAGGCCCCTACGATGTGGGGTGCCTCAGGGGTCGGTGCTCTCGCCCCTGCTGTTCAACATTTATGTAAAGCCGCTGGGTGAGGTCATCCGTGGCTTCGGGTGGAGTTCCATCAGTACGCTGACGATACTCAGCTGTACATCTCCACCCCGGGCCACCCCAACGAAGCCGTCGAAGTGATGTCCCGATGCCTGGAGGCCGTGCGGAGTTGGATGGGTCGTAACAGGCTTCGTCTCAACCCGACCAAAACCGAGTGGCTGTGGTTTCCTGCGCCCAGATACAGCCAGCTGGTTCCTTCGCTGGCCGTGGGGGGAGAGGTCTTGACCCCCGTGGAAAGGGCACGCAACTTGGGTGTCCTCCTGGACGTACGGCTGTCTTTAGAAGAACATATTGCAGCCGTCGCCAGGGGGGCTTTCTATCAGATTCGTCTGATTTACCAGTTGCGGCCCTTTCTGGATCTGGGCGCACTTCGCACAGTCACTTCCGCCCTCGTCATCTCCCGCCTGGATTATTGCAATGCTCTCTACATGGGGCTCCCCTTGAAGAGTCTCCGGAGGCTGCAGCTGGTCCAGAATGCAGCTGCGCGGGTGATCGTGGGTGCTCCTCGGAGCTCCCACGTTACACCGCTTCTCCGCAGGCTGCACTGGCTTCCTGTGGCCTTCCGGATTCGATTCAAGGTGGTACTGACAGTATTTAAAGTGCTCCATGGCTCGGGACCTGGGTACTTACGGGACCGCCTGCTGCCATCATCAACCTCCCGCTGCCCAGTACGCTCCCACAGGGTTGCCCTCCTCGGGGTACCGCCGCCCGGCCGTTGTCGGTTGACGGCCCCGAGGGTTCGGGCTTTCTCTGTGGGAGCCCCCTCCCTTTGGAATGATCTCCCCCCGGAGATACGGGCTATGACGGATATTCTGACCTTCCGGCGCGCAGTGAAAACCCTATTTTTTAAACAGGCTGGCCTGGCCCAGTAACTGTATTTTAGTTTTAACTTAATTTTAATCGGGGTTTTATTAGCTTTTAATTTTTAACTGAATTTTTGGGATAGACAGCCGGATCAATTTAGTTTAATTTATTTTAATTATATTTATTGGGTATTTATTGTATGTTTTTAGTAGGCTGTACACCGCCCCGAGTCCCTTTTTGGGAGAGGGAGCGGTATAGAAGTTTAATAAATAAATAAATAAATAAATATTACAAATTATTATCAAGTCTTATTATATTCAGGAATCTAAATAATAAGAATGCTGTTCAGTTTTTCTCAATTAACAGAGAAGGTAGTATCCTCTGCCATTTCATACAGCAAATATAAGCATCCTCCTTTTTATGTGTACATCCATTAGTTTGTTATTTATAAAAATGTCAAGCCTGCTTTTTAAAAAATTAACAGTAATCTAAAATCTATGGTGCAGGTTTTCATCGTCTTTGCTACAGTGCAATTTAGTTTGAATAGGAAAATCACAGCCTGTTGTCATAAAAGTGTGTGTGTGTGTGTGTGTGTGTGTGTAAATCAAATCTTTATTTCAGTCATAGCAATATATATTTTCACTTAAAGGTTGAAAAGTCAAGGATTGAGATCAGCAAGGTCATCTGCTGAAATGAGAATCCATTTTTCAGTACCTATTTTTAAGGCTTGGAAGGAGAGGTTGGGGCAAAATCCTGCCTGAAATAATGCTTAACTAAGACTTCTTGCACTTAATCTTAATGATTTTCTACAGAACTGGCTGCCTGAATGTTCTGGTCATCCAGTCTGCTAGTTCAGGAATAAATTAAAGTGCAGGGCACAAACGGAGAGGAAAAGACATTATTTTTATTTTTTAATGATTGATTAAAAGGGATATCAGGATTCCTTAAAAGAGAATCACATTTAAAGAGTTCGCTTTTCATGCAGTTATTTGTAAATTTATATGAATGAACATAAATAAAGAGGTATAGGGCACCTTGACCAGTTTAGGGAACAGTTTTCTAAAATGCTGAGTTTTGAGATACAAACATACAACATTATCTGGTCACGTTGCCAAATATAAAAGCCGATACAAAAATTTATGCCACCAGATAAAGACTGAATGTACCAATTATCACACTAAACAAGAGGAAAACCTTCTACGCACCAATTACATCCACGCTCTCTTCAATTTTGTAAACAAAAAACAAAAACTCAAGGTCCATCCCACCCCTAAAAGAACCAAATGGTAAAGACTGCAACAATGACACCATTAAAGCCAACCCCTTTAACACATTCTTTGGCTCAGTATTTGTAAACAGCAATGGATCATGCCCAATATTTCCTAGTCGAACCACAGACAACTACAATATCGATTTTATAGAAGACAATGTTGAAAAAGCACTACGCAATCTAAAACCATCTTTATCTATTGGACCAGACAGAGTTTGTGCCTACTTCTTAAAAAAGCTATCCACTGCCATAGCAGAACCTCTAAGCATAATCTTTGAAAAATCTTTCAGGACCAGCTCCTTGCCAAATCTATGGTCACTAGCCACAGTCGTTCCCATCTTCAAAAAGGGAGACCCCAGCCTAGTTGAAAATTACAGACCAATCTCTTTATGCTGCGTCATCTGTAAAGTCATGGAATCAATTATTAACCAATCCATTATCCTCCACTTAGAGACAAACAACCTTCTCTCTAATTAACAGTTTGGCTTCAGAAGGAAACTGTCCTATAAACTGCAACTCTTGCACTGTAAAAATATATCGACTACAACACTTGATCAGGGCAAAGCAATTGACACAATTTACATAGACTTCTGAAAAGCCTTTGATTCAGTGGTACACGACAAACTACTCCTAAAAATTAAGGTCTTATGGTATCTCTGGATACCTGCATAACTGGATAGAAGCATTCCTGTCAAACAGGCAACAAATGGTCAAAATTGGGAGCGTACTATCAAATCCTGTACCTGTCAACAGTGGTGTCCCCCAAGGCAGTGTTCTAGGACCAACTCTCTTCATACTCTATATTAATGACCTCTGTGATTATATTAAGAGCAACTGCGTTCTTTTTGCTGATGATGTAAAGCTATTTAACACCACTGACAATGCTGCTTCCCTTCAAAAAGACCTCGACTATGTGTCAGAATGGTCAAACAAATGGCAACTTCAGATCTCAACAAGTAAATGCTCTGTCTTGCATATTGGCAAAAAAAATAAAATACAAGCTGAATAATCAAGACCTTGTTGATGACACAAACTTTATGAAGGACCTTGGAGTACTCATCTCAAATGATCTAAGTGCTAGAGCCCACTGTAACTACATAGCCAAAAAGGCATTAAGAGTAGCTAATTCTGTGTAGCTTTTTCTCCGGTAATATCACTCTACTAACTAGAGCATATAAAACTTTTGCTAGACCAATACTTGCATACAGCTCATCAATCTGGAATCCACATTACATATCTGATATTAATACAATTGAGAAAGTCCAGAAATATTTTACGAGAAGAGTCCTCCACTTCTCTACTCATAGCAGAATACCTTATGCCACCAGACTTGAAATTTTAGACCTAGACAATCTAGAACTACGCCGTCTTTGGTTTGATCTAAGTATAGTACATAAAATTATATATTGCAATGTCCTACCTATCAATGAATACTTCAGCTTTAACCAAAACCATACAAGAGCACAAAATAGATATAAACTAAAGATAAACCGCACCAAACTTGATTGCAGGATATACGACTTCAGCAACAGAGTAGTCAATGTCTGGAATACTCTACCTGACTCTGTGGTTTCTTCCCCAAACCCCAAAATCTTCAACATTAGACTGTCTATATTGACCTCACCCCTTTCCTAAGAGGTCTGTAAGTAGTGCATAAGTGCACTAAAACGTGCCTACCGTCCCTGTCCTATTGTTTCTTTTTTTCTTATTCGTATCCATTTCATGTATTTATAACCATGTTTATACTTATACCTGTTATCTAATAATAGTTTGACAAAATAAATAAAATAAATAAATAAAAACATTACAACATGCTACTCCTCTCTTGTAATCAGATCAGAGTTCTATCGGCAGCTCTTACCTTCCAAGAGAGGCTGTCTGGAGTGGAGCAGAACTAGAATCACTTAACAGCATCATAAATCAATGCCAATCAACACCACCACATGTAACGAGGAACTATCTGCCCTTCAAAGCATCTTCAGAAATAGCATCTTCAGCCTTTCCTTCCTGTCAGTTTGGTTCTTCTCTCATTTTCTCTCACAACATAATGCTGCAAACCTCAAGGAAGAAAGGTTTCAGATTACTCCCACTTCTACACCTTGGGTTTGGGTGGGTGGGTGGGTGGAAATCAGAGCTACATTCCCCAAAGAAGTCAATGTCTGCAGGACTGGCTCACCTTCTAATTTTGCAAGCTGGCTGAGATGATAGCCTGAGAACAAACAAAGGTTGTCACCAGAGGTTGCTCTTCAGCCCTAAACCTAGCCTTAAGTCAAGGCATTTATCTCAAGATTTACATTTATGAGATTATTTCAATAGGAACTTTGTAATTGCAATATCTTCTCTTAGGAAGTAGCCCTGGTGCCAACATTGCTGTTTTTTAAGTAACAGGCAAAATTTCAGGCACAAATTTAGCTAAGCATTTTCATTTATTTTACTTTAACTCCTTTTTCAAACTCATTATTACTCATACTCTTATCTGTTGTTTATTTTGTATTGCTGTATTGTTTTTCCAAATTTTTGGGAACCATTTTAATCTGGATTCTTAAATAGCCAGCACCTCAGGGCACCGTTAGCAGACTGAATTTGGCACTATAGACACTAACTAAGCTCTGTGGCAGAATGGAATCCTAGCCTGACTTTCCATATATTTTGCAGTGAAAAGTAAGACCATATTATACAGGTATCCACAGTTACCTGCACATTGTATTTCATAATTAATTTTTTTCCAGGCAACAGCTTCTGAACATAGTAGACTGGATTTACTTTCATCTTGTAATTAATGACAAAATCATTCCTCTTCTGTCTTTCTGACAAATGCCAATAGTTGTTAGACTTTAGAAGTTATTTTGGCCCATTTTCTTATGATTTGGTTGCTAGCCTTAGACATTAACTTTATAATTTTTCTTTAAATTCAAGAGTACATTACAAGGGGGAGGAAGAGACAAGTCTAACATATATTTTTATTTATTTATTGTGTGTTCTTGTATTGTTATGGTTGAAGCTGAAGTATTCATTGACAGATAGGACATTGCAATGTATGATTTTATATACTATATTTAGATCGGACCGAAGGGAGTGTAGTTCTAGGTCTAGAATTTCAAGTCTGCTGGCATAAGATATTCTGCAATGAGTAGAGGAGTGGAGAAATCTTCTTGTGAAATGTTTTGGGCCTTTCTCAACTGTGTTAATATCAGATACGTAATGTGGGTTCCAGACTGATGAGCTGTATTCAAGTATTGGTCTATCAAATGTTTTGTATGCTCTAGTTAGTAGTGTGATATTACCAGAGAAAAACTATGTAGGATTAGATTTACAACTATTAATGCCTTTTTGACTATGTAGATACAGTGGACTCTAGCACTTAGATCATTAGAGATAACTACTCCAAGGTCTTTGACAGAGATTGGATCATCAACAAGGTCTTGACTATTCAGCTTGTATTTTATCATGCTTATTTAAATTAATTTAATTATAATTTAATTATTTATTAATATGCTTATTTGTATTTCATGTTTCAGAATATATTCTAAAATATGATGTTCCTGACTTATGTGTTTATTTATTAGGATTATCTAAATCACTAACTGAATATTAAACTCATGCAAATTTTAATTAAGACAACTCAAACAAGTATATTAATCTTGAATATATGTAAGAATGATCCATTTAACCTGGGTTGCTAAGACTTTCCAGAAAAAACAGGAAGACAACAAAGATGCTTCCTGGGATTATTGCCAGGGGTGAAATTCAACCACCTCAGTCCGGCTTGATGGTAGGGAAGATTTGAATTGATAAAATCACCCCTGGTTGCTTTTACTATTATACCAAGCCATGCCTACAGCCACGCCCACAGAGCCAGTAGGAAAATTTTTTGAATTTCACCCCGGATTAATACATGTAGTCTTTATCGAGTCAGACATATGTTGTGTTTCTGATATAACCAGCAAAGAGAGAACAAGAAGGGAAGTCCATGCAAATGATCCTTATGTTGTCCATTCACTGGATTTACATAAGCATATGTGGCATTAAAGCAGCAAATTCCATTTCAAATCTATAAATATTCTAATTTCAAATCCAAATTTCCGTGGTATCATTGGATATAAATGCAGGATATAGACAAAGGTACTCCAAGTCTAGATCATAGCTTTTATGCATGTTACTGGTAAGCTGCCCCTTACCAGTGCCCCTGCCAGCAAAAACAGAGCTCAGGAGGGTCACGGGCAGCCCTCCAGAGCTCTGTTTTCACTGGCAGAGGTTTCAGGAGGCCATCACAGCCGAAAATGGAGTTTGGGAGTCCATTTTTGCTGGCAGAGCATTCGGGCCACCACAGGTGTACCTGACACGAGTGACATAGAGCTGACCAAGTTCACCCTGGCCACACCCACCCCAGCCCCCCAAGGTCAAACCTAACCCTGATGCAGCTCTCAATGAAATCAAGTTTGACAACTAGAAGTTTGACTTGGATGCTTGCAAATAGTAACATTTCCAGTTATATTAAAAGCTCACATCCATACATATCTGTTTTCCTTCAAAGAAACACATGGTTGGTAGAGGTAAGAAAGGCAGATGTCAGCCCATTTACATTCTTCTACATATGTTGCTGGAAAAACAACAGAGTATCAAGTTATCCCCCCTTTCACATGGGACTGAGGATCATTTATCATCTGAAAAAGACTGTGGAAAGGAAAAACCCATTTCCACAACACTGCATTCTTGACTACAGAATACTTATTATTTTTAATGTATTCAGCCTTTCCTAGAAACAGTTTCAAGGTAGTTCACAACATATAATAAAAATGACACTACGATTTGGTTAATAATAAAATGAATCAAACGAAACAGTGAAGTTCTATGTTCCATAAAAGCACAACCATAAATGCCACAGAAGAGCATTAGATTTATTGTGCTTGTTTAAAGCTGTGATTTAGTAGATTGCAAATTATTCAATCAGTGGGCTAAAGGAAAATACAGTTTTCTCAGCATAGACAAAAGTGACAGCAAGGAAGCCAAAGCAGGGAGTAGACCAAAGATGTTGACCCAGAAGCCCACCCAAGCTTCTGGGTCCCACAAGAAAAACATGCAAGATTAATGAAACACATAAGAGGGCCAACATTTATCACTGCTGCTTGCTAAAGATGAGAAAAGGCTACTTTTCTTATAGCTCAGACTCCCAAACAGGAAGAGCTCCAAAAATAATACCCAGGAATTTGAACTAGGCTCAGAAAGTATTGGAGTATTTGGTCTCTGCTAAGGAATACTGGTTACGTATTCTACGGTAAATAGATATCTTCATTTAAAAAGTAACTATTTTCTGAATTGATGGAAGTAAATAGAAGATGGCTTCACAAAGCTGAAACTGATGTGATGTGATTCCCATTTCTGGATTCTGCAATTCTGGTTATGGTGGCACATGTCCTCAGCTGAACAAAGATGCTTTTGATGGTATAAACTCAAAACACAGTCATGTCTAAAGAATCTCTAAATAACAGTAGCAGCTATGCAGCAGATAAGTCTTTCAACCTTACCTATTGTAATGGAATGTGAGAATAACCTAGGAAGACAGGGGTGGGGGTGAGAAGAGATTCTTCTTAGGGAATGATCAGATCAAAGTGGGAGAACCCGCAGGTGATAAACAGGCAGAAAAAGAAACATAGAAAGTATCCCTCTCAACTTAGCAGAAGGTAAAAAGAGAAGATGAGAAATTTGTACCATCAGACGTTGCAAGATTGATGTCAGCCTTCCAAGTAGATCGAACAGGAAACATTGACCAGGTAAACTAATTCTACTTTATTATAAGACTACATTAAAAGAATCCTGCAAATCTGAAAGTATAAATCTCCTGGTTTGTGTTTTATGCTACCTGTTGTAGTGGATCCTTTCAAGTTTTTTTTTTCTCTGTCCATTAGACAACTACAGGCTCCTCTCCCTTTTACCTGATTATTCCCCGAGGAAAATTGCTCCCCCTCTCTGTCTTCCAAAGTCATTCTCACATTCCATTAGAGATCCATTGAGTCTTCGTATTCAGAAATTGAAGAGCTTAATTAACATGAGGCTCAGCCTGCATCACAGAGATTAACTGGAGAGGGAAGAAGGCACAGATGCAGGTTAAGTCAGCTGATCCAGAGTTTAAGCTAGACAAGATTCCCTGTAATCTGTTGCAAAGAGAAGAGCAAAGGAAATCCAGCTGTGTATTTAAAAGAAAGAAGCACAACTCCATTTAGTCAAACTGATAAGGCTATGTAAGAGAAAACTTTGATCACTAGCTTTCTGTGTGGCAAACAAACTGTCTATATGCTGCTGTTGGTTTAACTTGAAACTTAATCCAGAAACAAATTTTTCTTAGAGCTTTCTGAACCTGACATAGCAGAAAGATTGGGCTGTGCTTTGTGTTACTGTGGGGAAAAATTTAAGAGTGCAATGAATATCTTGAATTTGTTACTAGAAGCTGGCTGTGTGGTGGTATCTGATAGTGCAGAATAGTAGCTGATCTTGGAATCTCAGAAATGCTAGGAAAGATCCAGCACAGTATGAGAACTTCGTATGAGATCCCAATAGGAATTATCAAGGCTATAGATAGAAATATGAAAGAAACCTTCTAGAATTGTTTGCAGTAGATAATCACTTCCATATTGTTGCCAACAAAATCATGGTCCCCATGAGTCAAGCTCAACATGTGTGATACTTTGACTTCACTTTGAATCCCCATCCATTACTGATTTGTTGTGTACCTACCAGTTCTTCCTGCCAGACTGTCAATGTACACATTATCCACAAGGGAGACATGTTCTTTATCACATATAGAGAGAATCAAATTATCCCTACCCCTCCATCTCCTGGAAATAGAAGGAGATTGATCATTTTAAAACCAACTGCAAAAGTGAAAGGATTGAGGCTGGGAAAGATTATTATTTGCAATTTCCCCATAGTCTCTGAAAAAAGTTTAAAAGCTCAGGAAAAAGAGAAATCCAGATAAAAGGAAGTAGAGGTCTTTGTTTTAAGATAATAAAATAAATTATATGTCCTAATCGGGAAAGTGAGCCATATTTTAAATTTATGTCTCTGTATCATGTCAGACTCCACATATTCTTTGTTTTCCTGTATAAATCAAGAAATTATACGTAATTCCAATTTTCTAGTCACATCTCAGATTTATTCATGAAGTAACATATTTCTATGGAATCTTCCTGTAATAATTATTTGAGCACTTCTCCAATATCCCTTTTGGTCAAAAAACAGTAACAAAAAATATAACACAAAAGATGTTTTCCAAGGCCAAGAGTAATGGGGAGGTTTCTCTGTACAAAGAATACACTTTATAAGATATCTAGATATTTAGTTCACTATCTGGAGGAGGGTTATAGGCTTGAAGGAGGATTTGAATAATTTATTTATTATTATTATTATTATTTATTATTTTAACTTCTATACCGCTCCCTCTCCCAAAAAGGGGTTTGGGGCGGTGTACAGCCTACTAAAAACACATAACATACAACTAGAATAAATATAATTTAAATACAATTTAAAAATATATTAAATAGACAAGTCCGGCTGCATCCCATCCAATTAAGTAATTTAGAAATATAAAATCAGGGATAGATTAAAAGTTAAAAATATAAAAATTTAACAATTAAAACCCAATTTAGATCTAAAAACCCAAACCCATTACTGGGCCATGCTGGCCTGTCTGAAAAATAGGGTTTTCACTGCGCGCCGGAAGTCAGGATATCCGTCATGACCCGTATCTCCGGGGGGAGATCGTTCCACAGGGAGGGAGCTCCCACAGAGAAAGCCCGCACTCTCGGGGCCGCCAGCCGACAACGATCAGGCGGCGGTACCCCAAGCAGGGCAACCCTGTGAGAGCGTACTGGGCGGCGGGAGGTTGATGATGGCAGTAGGCGGTCCCGTAAGTACCCAGGTCCCGAGCCATGGAGCACTTTAAATACCATCAGTACCACCTTGAATCGAATCCGGAAGGCCACAGGAAGCCAGTGCAGCCTGCGGAGAAGTGGTGTTACGTGGGAGCTCCGAGGGGCACCCACAATCACCCGCGCGGCTACATTCTGGACCAGCTGCAACCTCCGGAGACTCTTCAAGGGGAGCCCCATGTAGAGAGCATTGCAATAGTCCAGGCGGGAGATAACGAGGGTGGAAGTGACTGTGCGAAGTGCGCCCAGATCCAGAAAGGGCCGCAACTGGTAAATCAGACGAATCTGATAGAAAGCCCCCCTGGCGATGGCTGCAATATGTTCTTCTAAGGACAGCCGTACATCCAGGAGGACACCCAAATTGCGCGCCCTTTCCACAGGGGTCAAAACCTCTCCCCCCACGGCCAGCGAAGGAACAAGCTGGCTGTATCTGGGCGCAGGAAACCACAGTCACTTGGTTTTGGTCGGGTTGAGACGAAGCCTGTTACGACCCATCCAACTCCGCACGGCCTCCAGGCACCGGGTCATCACTTCGACGGCTTCGTTGGGGTGGCCCGGGGTGGAGATGTACAGCTGAGTATCATCAGCGTATTGATGGAACTCCACCCCGAAGCCATGGATGATCTCACCCAGTGGCTTCACATAAATGTTGAACAGCAGGGGCGAGAGCACCGACCCCTGAGGCACCCCACACAGTAGGGGCCTTGGGGCCGATCTCTGCCCCACTGTCAACACAAATTGCGAACGGTCAGAGAGGAAGGAGGCAAACCACCGCAACACAGTGCCATCCACCCCCAACCCCTCTAACTGCCGCAATAAGATACTGTGGTCGACAGTATCAAAAGCCACTGAGAGATCCGACAGGACCAGGACAGAGGAACAACCCCTGTCCCGAGCCCTCCAGAGATCATCCACCAATGCGACCAACGCCGTCTCCGTGCTGTGCCCGGGCCTGAAACCCGATTGGAGGGGGTCGAGATAACTCGCTTCATCCAGGTACTGCGGGAGCTGATGTGCCACCACACTCTCAACAACCTTCGCAACAAAGCGAAGGTTGGAGACAGGACGATAATTAGATAACAATGCTGGGTCCAGGGACGGTTTCTTGAGGAGGGGCTGCACCACTGCCTCTTTCAAGGCGGCAGGTAACAGCCTCTCTCTCAAGGAAGCGTTCATAATACCCTGGAACCAGCCTCGTGTCACCTCCCGAGTGGCCAAAACCAGCCAGGAGGGACACGGGTCCAACAAACAAATGTTGGCATTAAGCCCCCCCAGTATCCTGTCCACATCGTCCAAAGTAACAGGGTCGAACTCAACCCAATTGACCTCACCGATATCCACCCCCCCCCCCCCCGCCCGGAGATGCCCAGTCGGAGTCCAGCTCATCCCGGATCTGAACGATTTTGTCCTGTAGAAACCTAGAAAACTCCTCAGCCCGCCCCTGCAAGGGATCTTCCCGCACTCCCACCTCCAAAAGGGAGCGGGTCACCCTAAACAGGGCAGCTGGGCGGTTTTCCGTGGACGCAATAAGGGTGGAGAGGTAAGACCTCCTCGCCATCCTTATTGCCACTAAATACGTCTTAATATAAGATCATAGTAGTGTTCGGTCAGACCCAGAGCGGCTAGCCCTCCAACTACTTTCTAGGTGTCTTTTCCGGCGCTTCATCTCCCTTAGCTCCTCAGAAAACCAAGGAGCCACCTGGGATCGGCACCGGGTCAGAGGCCGCACGACCCGGTCAAGGGCCCCAGCAGCCACCCTATCCCAGGTGGCGACCAAGCCCTCAACTGAATCGTTGTCCAGGGGTGGTATTCAAATTTTTTAACAACAGGTTCTGTGGGCATGGTTTAGTTGGTGAGTGGCTTGGTGGTCATGTGACTGGGTGGACATGGCTTGGTGGTCATATTACTGGCTGGTCATGGCCAACTCAATATCACTCACATCGAGGCATGCATCTCCTCGCCTGGCCTCTCATGACTGTGGGGATGCTGCAATAGTCGTAAGTGTGAAAAATGGTCATAAGTCATTTTTTTTCAGTGGTCACTCTACACAAGCAAAGTACCAGCAAAGGAGGAGGGAAAAAACTCAAGAGAAGTTCCAGAGACAGGAAATCTAATCCTGCCAAGAATGTAATAAGGGTTAATGGAGAGGCAGTTTCTATAAGCAACACCACAATGTTTCCTTCCTGCCTTCCTTACAGGATTAGGCCAGTATTTTCTTCTAACAACCGGTTCTCCGAACTGCTTAGAATGTTAACAACCAGTTCTAGCAAAAAGGTGCAAACTGGTAGAATCCCACCCCTGACTATGTCCCTTTTTTTCAGAAAATCCCAAGTCTCTCATAGTGATTTGGCATTGAATTGGAGCAGATTTTTCCTTTCTCCAACATTTTATGGTAGTTGATGCTGTTCTGTGAGTGAGTGAATTAGGGATGGGTCTGAAAAGAGAAATGTTTAAATAAGGTATAAATTAGGCATTCAAGAAAATTCATCCCTATTTTAATACATTGTTTGAATAGCTTAACAAACAAGAATAAAAATAGTGGTGATATAATCAGATACAAATATGTAGACATACATATGTAATGGTAATTAAAACAAGCTTGAACTTTATAATGTTACTAATATAAATAAAGAATTTATTTTTTTTATAAATAGTTTTTTTTAAATCCATATAACAACCAGTTATTGACTATTCTATTTTTTTAAAAAAATCTGAAGTGTAGTTTGTTGTAATATAAGAAGAATTATTTAAAATTATGGGTTTTTTGTTCATGAAAATCAACCTCTAAACTGAATCATTTCTGATCAAGAGCCTCACTTTACAATAGAAAGTCTATCATAGATATTAAACATTGACTCCTATAGCTAGAATTAAAAAGAACATAATGTCTACATGCAAAAGCAGAAAGGTATATTCTGAAGCATCAGTGCTGGCCATCAACTAACACTTATTCTTCTGCTTTTTCTTTGGACTGTTGAAGGCTGACATCTGTTCTTACAACAATGGGATAAAGCGAGTTTGCACAACTCAAGGCCTTTTTTCTGGGTCAAGGTCATTCTTTTTGAGATAAAGACAAAGATGATGGAGAAGAATAATGGGTGACATTAGAGAAGACACTGCAGAATAGTCATCACGTCTATCAAATCATTTAGGATGCCTAATTACATCCTAAATTACAATGGGCTTCTTTTTCTATATGCCTCCTGAGACATGTGTTTTGTAATATCATGCAAACTCTCCTAAAAAGAAAAGCATGAATGTTCAAAATAAATTCTGTTAATAGGAGATGGGGTATGAAAGGATGTAGCATTTATCACACATTGGTAAGTTCTTCCATAGCCAGAGTTTTTCCAGTTATCACTTGAGAGGAGAATTCAGTCACAATTAATTTTTCTTTGTCTTCTAGTAATAAGGATTTTGCGGTGGCACAAAAGCCATCTAGTGAGTTGCCAACTGGATCTTTCGTGATGCAGCTCTTTAGGAAGGTTTCAGCTACAGTAGGAGTAATGCAGTTGGAAAAAGCAAGTTGTCATTTTTTTCCTGCACAACTTCCATCTGGGATGTTGTGAGACATAGCAGATAAATAAGAAAGCCTCGTGAGGAAGGAACTGGGTTCACCTTTCTGTTCAAATTGAAACATCACCCAGGAATCTCACAGACAAATCCACCTTGTTTCCTTTTAAAAGAAAACTGCTCTGACTTTCGGTGTCCAAATCACATTTATTTGTTTAGGCATTTTAAATACTTTGCACATTGTACTAATCTATTATTTCTTTAACCAGACATAGACCTATATGCCACCAAATGCCATAACACTGCATCTCAAACCCAAATCCCAAAAACTTTAACCTTAGACTGTCTTCTATTGACCTTACCCCTTTCCTAAGAGATCTGTAGGGGGCGTGCAGAAGCGAACCAACGTGCCTATCGTCCCTGTCCTATTGTTTCTTTTATTTTTCTTATATGTACCCATTTCATGTATTCATAACTATGTACTGTATATACTTATACCTATTATCTTGTAAGCGATTGACATATCAAATAAATAAATCAATCAATCAATAAATCAATAAATAAACAAATAAATAAATAAATAAAAATACAATTGCTAGATCATCTCCCATCCTGGCCACTTACACATTAAAAGGCTTATGTTTGCACATCACACTTAGCCAGAAAGGAAAAAAAGAAAGAAAGTAAAATCATATTTTAGCTCATAGCAACATGTGAACTAGGCTCCTATTTCTATATTCTTAGATCTTAAAATCCAAACTGAAGGGTAGCTTGTTCATAACATGTCTAATATAATAGTTATTGAAAAGAAGAACGTCTGGTTCATTGATCTGCTATTCTGGGTGATGCTAGGACTGAGGAAAAACTTAAAAAGAAAAAAGATTGATGTTGAACACTTGTAGAAAAAGAAATCCACTCTTTTATCAATCCTGATTGGAGGTATACCTTAATGACTTCCCAGATATCTGGAAATACTGAATTTATCAGATCCAAGCATCTGATTTTACAAAAAAGCACCATCCTTGAAACTGCCTATATTCCCAGATGCTACCTTGATAATTCTTAGGTTGATTAAGACTTGAATTATTAAGTTTTCATCTATCTTAGATGGTGAATTTAGCAGTAGTTTACCAATATACTGTATGGATCCTTGCCGTTACTGCTATTTCTACTACTTCTGCTACTAATACTATGTTTATATACTATTGCTCTGCCTTGCAAGATTTTTTGTAGTGTAAGAATTAGGCAATAAAGCTTATTGAGTATACTGTAATTATTTTATTTTATTATTTGTTTAACTTTTCACCCTGATGTTCATAGCAGATATAAAACAAGACATCATCTTTGTTTACAGCTGCTACCATCAAATTTTGAAATTTTCCAATTGTTAATTCCCCCCCTCCCCAAATAAACACAGAAGATTATAGAAAGGAAATTTCAAGAAAATAAATGGGAATCAAAATATGCATATATGCTGTAAATGAAAAATGCTAACACTACATTAATATAAGTACCACAAATAGAAAAATGTATTTAAGAAAACTGATAAATTCTCTAAGTCTAAATTAAATTTGCCATATAAATACTTTGTATTCAAAATATGGTAAAAAGATATTGATAAAGGGAGAAATTCTTGTATCGATCAGTTATAATGCTTGACTTTCTAGCTTTGTGTCCATACTGGGAGCAAGACATCTGCCTTGAGGAACCCTCAAAATACCTTTACTCTATTTGAAGTTTATGGTGAACTCTCATGCAGGGCAGTATAAAATATTTTATTGTTTTATCACTCATAAAATAATAACAAAATATGTGGAACCTATCATACAAAAACTGCTTAGTACTGACTGAGTATTCTTTAAGTTACTAATGCAGAGATGATTTGGGAGGTCCTTCTCCTTTCCCTTAAAATTAGGATAGGAGGCTTCAAATGCTAAGAGATGGTTCTCAATGCAATTTAAATTGCATTAAATAATTGGTGCTAGAGAGAAAATTCTAGGACTTATCTCACTGCAGTGCATTTAGAACATCGTTAATAAAATAACGATGGGCTCATTGCCAAAGGAACTAAATGAAGGCCTTCTGAATTATATTTGAGTAATATTATTAGATTCACCCTCCCTTGTTAAGAAGACATGCTTCCATCAATAAATCAATAACATAACAACCAATCACGGAATGAGTTTGTTATTGTGCATCCTAGGTTGAAAAGTCTCCTGGTTTTTATGCCAGCACCTTAACCACTACACCAAACTGGCTCTCCAGTCATGCTACCAACTCATCAATTATGTCATTTTGTGAAATATAGCTAGGATATATCATGGCGCAAGATTTATGGATATATAATTGGTGTCATTATTATTGGACATGTCCTGCTGTTTGATGAAGGGGCTAATTAAAATATAAATAAACCATAACCAAAATATTTCTTAAAATAAAACACAACGAGCCTTGCTTCTTCATATGTATCGTCACAAAGCTTCTCTCACACGCAAACACATACACACACACACACACACATATAAACTCACATTCTTTCATACTTCACATTTTGCCTAGGTGTATCGAAACAGCCTTATATTTTGGCCCTTAGCTGTAAAGAAGGAATCTGTGATAATCTGTGATTTCCACCACCAACAATTCTAGAAATAACAGATTACAAGGTATAGATTTTATTCCCTCCCCTGGGTTACTCTTCCTACAACATGATATCTGGTTCAATGTTGTCCTTGAACCAGTGGTGGGATTCAAAAATCTTACTACCAGTTCTGTGGGTGTGACTTGGGGGGCATGGCAGGGGAAGGATACTGTAAAATCTCCAGTCAGAGGTGGTATTTGCCGGTTCTCCGAACTACTCAAAATTTCCGCTACCAGTTCTCCAGAGCTGGTCAGAACCTGCTAAATATTACCTCTGCCTTGAATGTACTGTTGGAAGAAATATCTTTCTGGATTCAGTACCAAGTGGGGAAGAAAGACACTGGAAATATGGTGACTGCTTGGAAAGATGGTTTAATGGTGGACAGGATCACATACCTTGGGTGAAGAAAAAGGGAAGAGATGCTAAGAGTCTCTTGGTTTTATGTCCTCTGTTGGTATTTGAATTTGAGCTTGTATTCTGATTGGTTGTCAAACTCACATAGGGCCATGCAGGGGCAACTCTGTAGGCTGTCCTGAGTCCCAGGCTTGGTTGAGCCTTGCTGGATGAAGATGTAACAAAAGGGCTTTGGGCAATTCCTATTATAGTTCTACCTGGAGGAGACCTTTGTTATGTAAAATAGACTGGCCTAGGCCAGAGTAATGTTCCATTACCAAAGGTGGAGTGGGCTGAGTTTCTGCCTCTCTAAGTTTCTACTTTTCTTTTTAGGGGAAATATTCTGCCTTTTTAGTATATCCTAAAATATTTCATTTTCCTAGGAGATAGGTTAGTTTTAACTTCCAACAAACAGTACTGTTAGGAATGATAGTCACCTAACAGTTGGGTTGGCAATATATAAACCAGGATAATCATTTAATACTGTCTCTTTAAGAAAATGCTGTAATTGTAATTGGGTGTGGTTCTTCCAACGGCCATAAGATGGAGCCAGAAACCTGGTTTGTTCTTCTTGCATTTCCCTATTGCTTTATGCCTGATCGTCGTTCTGCTCGGATTGCTGTGAGACTTGCAACTGTTAGCAAACTCTGTTTACTGAACTTTGTTTATGTTACCGGACTTTGTTTTTGGATTATCCCTAGACTGAATACTGACTGCTTTAAACACGTATGACTTGGACTGTTTGTTGGACTTTGCTTACCTGTTTACTGGAAGTAAAACCTACATTTTACTATTCAGTGTATTTGTGTGTTGGTTGTGTGTTATGCATCACCACTCTCCCTATGTTTCTCTGAGAGCAATCATTCTCCTAATGGGGAATACCTCAACAAGTACACAGACTGATCTGCCCTGGTTTTTACTGTTCAGAGCGAAAGTGGACTTTTTTTTCCCCTTGTCCTCCATCTGCCTCCTTCAGAGCTCCTATTTCACACTTGACTTGTGCCAAATAGCCCACGTCTTTGGGCACATTAGCCCAACCTCTGCAGTCTTGCTTCTGTTCTTTTTCCTTTCAAATACTTCTTAATCTCTCCAACCCCACCCATCCCCAACTTCGCCAAAGGCAAATCTCATCCTAGCTTTGTGTAATCCTCACATGCCACTCTCACAGAATAAAAGCCACCCTAAACAAGGAAAGCAACATTTCATCTTCTTTCAATTCATGAATCCCTTACACTTGTTCCATTTGAGTGGTTGGAGAGATGGGGTGTCACCAGAAAAGGCGTTTTGGTACCCAATTCTTCTACCTTCCTCCTTTGTATTGCTTAGTAAGGCACCCTTCCCTGAATTGATGCCTTCCAGAGCCTCAGGCAATACAGGTAGTCCTTGCCTTCCAACAGTTCATTTAGTGACCATTGGACATTACGTCATCACTGGAAAAAGTGACTTATGACCGTTTTTCACACTTGCAACCGTTACAGCATCCCCTGGGTCATGTGATCAAAATTCAGATGTTTGGCAACTGACCCATAGTGGCGATTGCAGTGTCCTGGGGTCACGCAATCACCTTTTTTTTTGCAACCTTCTGATAAGCAAAGTCCATGGGGAAGCCAGATTCACTTAACAAACATTTATTTATTTGATTTATTTATTTGATTTATTTGATTTGTCAATTGCTTACAAGATAATAAGTATAAGCAAAAACATAGTTATGAATACATGGATACATATAAGAAAAATGAAAGAAACAATAGGACAGGGATGGTAGGCACGTTGGTGTGCTTATGCACACCCCCTACGGACCTCTTAGGAAAGGAGTGAGGTCAATAGTAGACAGACTAAGGTTAAAGTTTTTGGGGTTTGGGGAAGAAACTACAGAGTCAGGTAGAGTATTCCAGACATTGACCACTCTGCTGCTGAAGTCGTATTTCCTGCATGTTACTAATATCACAAGTGCAGTGGTTCCCTTAACAACTGTGGCAAGAGAGATTATAAGATGGGGGCAAATCTCACTTAACAAATGTCTCACTTAGCAATGGAAATGTTGGGCTCAATTGGGGTCATAAATTGAGGACTTCCTGTACTGTATTCCCCAATTGTTGGCCAGAGTTTTGTCTTTGGTGTTTCCTACTGCTTCTGCCATGCAATTATGGTTCATCCGTAAGGCATCTTGAAAGTATCTGGAACGAATGTTGGTGAACAACTGTAATAATTAAGAGACTATTAGGGTGAGAAACGCTTGAGATTGAATTGTCATTTTAGAGGCAGACTCACTTTTGCCTTTGCTTTATGCAGGGGTGGGCTTCAAAAACTTTAGCAAAGGTTCTCTGCCCAGTTGCTGGGTGGGCGTGGCCATGGTGGGCATGGCCTAGTTGGCCTCCTGCACTGCGGGGGGCTCCAGAGGCTTTCCTCGAGCCTGTAAGAGGGTGAAAAAAGGCACCCCGGGCTCCAGAGGCTCTCTGGGAGCCAGAAACAGGCCCATTTCCGGCCTTCCCGAACTTCTGGGAGGCCTGTTTTTCACTTTTCACAAGCCTTCGCGCACGCCCTGCACTTATCTGCATCCAAAACAGGCCACGTGGGGATTCCTGGGAGTGGCAGGGTGGGCAGGGCGGGGCCAGCCAGGAGTGGGATTTGGGGGCTCTCCGAACTGCACAGAATCTTAGCTAGAGGTTCTCCTGAACCCCTGCGAACCCCCAGCAGCCCACTTTATGGGCTTTATGTGCTTCCCTTCAACATTTTTGCAGCAAGATAGAGAAACTATTATAGAGCATGACTTGTGCTGTCCCAGCCAGTCTATCAGAATGGGTTAGTTACTTAGGAATTGTGAGCTGTCCCCTTAAGGGAATGCATCATGGGAAATGTAGTTAAAGGTATCCTGGGAAATGTAGTCCATGTTACGTGGCCACATCTGTAATCCTGATTGGCCACTAAATTGACCCTCGAGGGGTTGAAGGAGGTTGCCCTCCATTCTTACCTGCCCTCATTACTGATCACATCGTTTCCTTCTAGTGCTACAAGATGGGTTAGGACAGGGGTAGGGAACCTTGGCTCTTTTATCACTTATGGACTTCAACTCCCAGAATTCCTGAGTGAGCCATAAAAGGTTCCCCATCCCTGGCCTACTGGTTTTTCAGTTGTGGGGGAAATCAATTTTTGACTGGAATGGGATTGTTTGATATACAAATGTAGGACATATAAAGAATATATAAAGAATATGTCCTACATTTGTATATCAAACAATCCCATTCCAGTCAAAAATTGATTTCCCCCACAACTGAAAAACCAGTAGGCCAGGGATGGGGAACCTTTTATGGCTCACTCAGGGATTCTGGGAGTTGAAGTTCATAAGTGATAAAAGAGCCAAGGTTCCCTACCCCTGGGTTAGCAGATAACCATTTTCCATGTACAAGGCAGATATACAAAGGATTGCTCATTGAAAGAGGAACTTCGTCACAAATGTGAGTCATGAGGATACCTGATGTACCAATAAATGAATTTTGTTATGGAAGCTTTGTTGAGTTCTTCCCAATCCCTTTACCAGTAGGGACCCATTTGTGTACATTTGAGCATTGGAAAGCATATGGCAGACTGCATGTGCTCTGCTATGGGACAACTGACCAAGGAGGAGCACTTATGAATGTTTCAGTCCAAAGCCTCTTTCCAATAGGAATGCATCAAGGGGGTTTGATGTGGAGTATTTTTTTTCTGCAGTCCCTAGCTTTATCTGGTCCGTTTTTAAAAATCAACCGTTCTTTTGCTGTTGGCTGTTTCCTCCATACCAAATTTGGCCTCATTCTGTTTAGTTTTCACTGAATTCTCATGCTAATAGAGGTTTATTTGCAGCAAATGCTACAGTGAGGTGAAGTCAAGTGATCAAAGTCAAGCTGTTATCTAAGTATACAGAATTGTTTGATGAAGAGCCTTTGCCAGAATTATCTCAAAGTTGTTTATGTTTTATATGCAATATTAGAACTTTTATTTTTTTTATTTTTTATTTTGTCAATTGCTTGCAAGATAATAGGTATAAGTAAAAACATAGTTATGAATACATGGTTACATATAGCAAAAATTTTTTAAAAAAGAAACAATAGGATAGGGACGGTAGGCAAGTTGGTGCGCTTATGCACACCCCCTACAGACCTCTTAGGAAAAGGATGAGGTCAATAGTAGACAGTCTAAGGTTAAATTTTTGGGGAAGAACCACAGAGTCAGGTATTGACCACTCGGTTGCTGAAGTCGTATTTCCTGCAATCAAGTTTGGTGTGGTTTACCATGAGTTTGTATCTGTTGTGTGCTCTTGTATTGTTATGGTTGAAGCTGAAGTATTCATTGACAGGTAAGTCATTGCAATGTATGATTTTATGTACTATACTTAGATCAGAGCATAGGCGGCGTAGTTCTAAGTTTTCTAGGTCTAGAATTTCGAGTCTGGTGGCATAAGGTATTCTGCAACGAGTTGTAGCTTTTTGGGTACAATATCAGGACTTTTAAATTTCAGGCAAGAACTTTCATTGTCATTACCATCATCACAACAACTGAGATGGTTGAAGACTTCAACAAAACATTTATCAATTGTGGCTTGGCAGCGACTTATATACTGTAAACAAAAAGAGTAGGTTAAAATAGGGTTGTCTATTCATCTGTTCATATGATGCGTCTATCTGGACACTGAGACACATCGCAGTTGGAACCATCCATAGCCATAATAATTCCAGCTGTCAACATTCAACTATTTGATATCTTAGCTTAGCTCCATTCAGTTGCCCAGACTCCATCCCACAAGGAGTTATGAGGTCATTAAAGAATGACAATGATGAGGTTTCTAAAAATCATACTATTAATGCCTATATACTAGTGTTACTGAGCAACGTTTGCCACAATGCTATTTTGGAAAAAAATGTTTAAAAATCTGAGAGCTCTTCATTCTCAGCTTCATATCATTTAGGAATCACTAGTTTCAGACGTTGGTTTGCTATATCCCTATATACCTAGAACAGATGTTAGAAGAATTTCACTTATATTTGAACAGCTTGAAATATATTTAAAAAACTAAAAAAATATTTAGCTGTTGACTCTGTTGGAAAAACAGATGTTCAGCTAAATATTATCGCAATTATCGCATGTGCATTGCCTTTATAAAAGAAGGTCCATTATTAACAAATATTGCTGTCATAACCATAAACTAGCTTTTTAAAAAACATTTATTATCTAACTTATTTTGTAATATGAGCAAATCTGTAAGATTCTCATTAATAATGAGATTGATAATATGATAGTGAGAGGAAGCAGAAGGAAAATAAAATAGGCAAAACCTGACTAAAATATGTCTAGAACAGGGATGTCAAACTCAATTTCATTGAGGGCTGCATCAGGGTTGTGTTTGACCTTGGAGGGTGGGGGGGCAGGGTAGGCATGGCCAGTTTGATATCACTCATGTCAGGGGTACCTGTGGTGGCCCAAGTGCTCAGTCAGCGAAAATAGGCTCCCAATTTCCATTTTTGGCTCCATTTTCGCTGGCAGAAGCACCGCAGCGCGGCCCTGCAGCAGGCCAGATAAAAGCAGGCCACGGGTCTGATCCAGCCCCCAAACCTTGAGTTTGACACCCCTGATCTAGAAGAACCTGCTTGCACATTATGTCTCCTTACCATTGGTGTTAACATCAGGTGGATGGTTCCTAAGAATTTCAATAAAACATCTACAAAAGACACTACAAGTAGGGCTGTGAAAATCCTTCAACAGAGGCACTTAAGGGACTGTAGGAGCACATACAAAGGGACTGTATGAGGCTTCAGTCCAACGACTGCCCTCCACTCTCATTTGATTTTTTAAACCTCTCTATAAACAGCTCTCTGCCATTATGCCTGTTAATTTTTATTTATTTTATTTGTTTATTACATTTCTATATCATCCATCTCAACCTAAATGTCGCTTAATGGGGCTTCCCTCTTTACAACAGGAATAAGCCTCAGTGGCGCAATGGTTAGAGTGCAGTACTGCAAGCTACTTCTGCTGCAGCCAGCTGCCTGGAATTTGGGAGATCGAAGCCTACCAGGCTCAAGGTTTACTCAGCCTTCCATCCTTCCAAGGTGAGTAAAATGAGAACCCAAATTGTTGGGGGCAATATGCTGACTCTGTAAACCACTTAGAAAGGGCTGTGAAGCATTGTGAAGCGGTATATAAGACTAAATGCTATTGTTATTGCTATATATCCAACCTTGGCAACTTGCTGTCTGGGAATTTCTGGCAGTTAAAGTCCACAGGTCTTAAAGTTGCCAGGTTGGACACGTCCATTCTGACTCATGTCCCAGTGATCTCTTAGGGGGCTTTTCACCCAACCTTTTTTTTTTTTTCTTGTTTTCCATTCACTCGTCCAATTTTTTGGAATTCTGTCCAATCTTTGCTACCCGGGTCATTCATCTCTCTCATCACATTCCACACAAGTGGTGATCCAGTTTCTTCCTAATAGCCTCCAGTGATGGAGCACCCACAACTTCTGGAGGGAAGCAGTGATTGTTCTCACTGTCATGAAATTTCTCCTTAGTTCTAGGTTGCTTTCCTCCTTGATTAGTTTCCATCCATTGTTTCTTGCTTTGTCCTCTGATGCTTTGAAAAATAGGTTGACCCCCTTCTTCTTAGCCACTCAATTATTGGAACACTGCTATCTTGTCATCCCTGGTGCTTCTTTTTACTACACTAGAGACAAAACTAATCCTTGCAACCTTTCTTCATATGTTTTAGCCTCCAGGCTCCTAATCATCTTTGTTTCTCTTTTCTGCACTCTTTCCAGAATCTCAACATCTTTTTTATAATATGGTGACCAAAACTGGATACAGTATTATAAGAGCAGTCTTATTAAGACTTTTCAAAATGGTATTAATACTTCATGTGATCTTGATTCTACATTATTAAATGTCTCTCAGTGGCAATCATAAAATATGGCCTGGTAATATTCAGGATGCTGGTGAAAACTCCCTGTAGTTTAGAAACAGAAAGGTGAGTGAAGGAAAAACTTTGGGTAAGTCTAGGGAAATAATATGAGGACAGAGGTAAGTGGCAATATTTATTAGTGAAGGAAAGCAGAAGCATCTATTCTGGATTAAAGCATTCTGTATTTATGACCCCCAGATCTTGAATTCTGAAAAAGGAGACTAAAAGGTCAAACTGTAACCTAAAATTAGTGTAACTCAGCACAAACTGATTTGTTATATTTTATTTGGGATACAGAATTTTCCTCCCTTATTACATAATTAGTCATTGTGTGTTTTCTATTTTTCCACACTCAACAGTTTTGGGTTACTTTTCTCACACTTGCTATGTTTGCATTGTTCATTGAAGAAAAATATCAAAGAAGCAGAGTGATTTCTGCTGAGTTACTGAACCAGAGAAAAAAAAGTTACCCACCAACCCTCAACAACTCCTAGTTCCATATGTGTAATGAATGACACGGAAAGAAAGCACTGTTGAAAAGAGTCCTACAAAAGAAGTATTGTCTTGCTTGAAAAATATAATAATTACACTGGCATCTAGTCAGCCATTTAATTTATATATTAGCTGAAAGGCCACCACAATACAGTATTGGTAGAAAAATCTGAGCAAAGTAAAAGAAGTTTTACTTTACTTCTCCAAAGTCTTCAGCTTTAAGGAAGAAGTTAAAACCATGAACATTTTATCTTATTTATGAAGGGCCCTTTCATAGTTATAGTGATTAAAAGGCAGAGATGTTTAAGATATTGGTTGCCGGCAGTATTCAGCCAGTTCCTGACAGGTTCTGGAGAAATTTGTAGTAGATATTTTGAGTAGTTCAGAGAACTGGTAATACCACCTCTGGTTGGCACCGCCCTCATCTATTCACTGTCTCCAGAGTCCCAGCTGATCGGAGTTCCAGCTGATCGGCTGGGTCTTCTTTTGTTGCTTTGCACAGGAGAACGGAGTTGGAAAGCAGGTTAATGGGGTGGGAAGGGAAGGAGATTTTACAGTATCCTTCCCCTGCACGCCCACCAAGCCACACCATTGCCCATCAAGCCATGCCCACAGAACGGTAGTAAAAAAATTTGAATACCACCACAGGCTACCAGTTGCTTCTCCTGGGTGAGTCTGAACTTTAAACAAATGTCCTCCTGTTAGCTTACAACTGTTCTGTCATTCATTACATTCATCAGAGGCAAGACAAGGATGCCGACAGACTGATATCCCTTATACAAACACATAAGAGGGCAGAAGGCTATCTCCTAACTGGTGCAACCTCTCTGCCTCAGTGAATGACAATCATAGGACATAGAGTGAAATGTAGTCTTAAATCCATGTCCTCCTTTGATCTATTAACTTAACTTATGGGTGGTGGTATTTCCTTTTCAGAACATCGTTTTTCCTGTGCTGAATTGGAGGACTATTTGTATCAGGATTGGGATGATGATCCAATGGTTTGCATTTCAGCTTCAAGAGACTTCTCTTTCTATTTTTCCTTTTCTTCTTTCAAATGGTTTTGTGGGTGTTTCCTTAGTGGCAGCCATGATCTTTCTTTATCAGAGACTCTCCTTCCACTCTTAATCACTGTCAGTCATCCCAGCAATCTTCCGAGATTCCCTAGCCCGGCCTTCTTCTTTTCCAGTTTTCCTCGTAGTTTCTCTTGAAGAGATTCCAACTGATCCTATGGACTGGCTGATTCATATGTGATCCTCAGCCATAGTTAACTTGTTCTTATGTGAACTCAGGTATTGTTGTTTGTCTGCCACAACTGACAATTAAGCAAGGAGGAATGGACTCAATACAGTTAATAAAATCCTGATTTGTGACATAGCATTTACATACAATCTCAGCCATTGTGGCTTATTTAACCATCTACTGTAATACTCACCACTGAACCCAGATGGTTATTGATTTATAAGCCAGAATAAATTGATACTCTCTAGAGATAAATTTAAGTGAAATTCCAATGGCTGCTCTGCAACTACTCTGGAAGATTCATAGAGAAATAAAAAGTTGGAAGTTTATTTATTTACACAATTTATATGTCTCGCCACTCACACACGTGACTCTGACGAGCTAACAAGAATTAAAACCAAATCATAACAAAACAGTAAATAACAAATAGAGCATCCCAGATAAAACCATCTGTACAATCATTATATGGTCTCAAACACAAACAGGGCCCCAGTCTCAGTAACAGAACCAGATCTCAAAGCTCTTATTGCAAGCGTGTAGTGCTGCTCTACAGACAGAGGTGAGATTCAACCAGTGTTTACCAGGGGTGGGATGCTACCGGTTCTGCCTGGCTCTATGGAACCGGTAGTCCTGAAGAGCAGCAGACACAGAAACCAGTTCTGTATTTGTTGCTGTTTGGCCGGGCTCTTACCTGATGTTTATTTCCTGCTTTTTCAACCTCAGCTGCTTTGCACGGCACAGCTGAGGTTGAAAAAGCAGGAAAAAAATGCTTTTTGAATGCTGTGCACCCATGCGCAGTGCTTATCAGCTGTCCTGGTGGCTCACCTAATGGTACAGTACACATGCGCGCAGCGTATTTGCACAGCAAAATGCAAATACTGAACCGTAGTAATACCAGTTGAATCCCACCCCTGGGTGTTACTACCGGTTCGGTGAGAGTTGTGTTTTGCTGCGTGCATGTGTACAACATTGCAAAAAAGACATCAGCTGTGCCGCCTGGACAGCTGACAAGCGCACACGGTTGCACAGCGTTTGAAAAGCCTCTTCTTTCCTGCTTTTTCAATCTCAGCTGTGCTGCCAAAGCGCTGAGGTTGAAAAAAGCAGAAAATAAAGGACAGCCAAGAGCCCGGGCAGGTGGTAGACCAAACGAACGACCAAAAGGTAGTTGCACCAAAATTGGGTTTGCTGTCGGCTGATCTTCAGAGCTATCAGTTCTATAGAACTGGGCTGAACCGGTAGCATCCCATCCCTGCCTACAGACCAGAAGATCTTGAGTTCTAGGCTCCCCTAGGCAATGAAAGTAGCTGGGTGACTTTGAGCCAGTCACTCTCTCTCAGCCCATAAGTGAAAAACAGTCATAAGTTACTTTTATTCAATGGCATTCAAAAAAAAAAAAAAAAACAAATGGTTGTAAATCAAAGACTACCTGTATTGAAACCTCCAAGATGAACTTGGGAGACCCATTTTAGGTTCAGCTTTAGCTATGGAAACTCACTGGTGTTTGGGGCCAGTCACTTTCTCTAACTCAGTCTCACTTGGTGTGCGTACACCGAGTGTGTACACTATCTTGAGCTCCTGGAAGAATAGTAAAATCTTAGGCTACAAATAACATTTGCAAGCAAGGTGAGAAGGGTAAATATATGAATATTGACTGAAGCAAAGTGATTTCAAAAGAGGGAAGATAAACAAGTTAGATATGAAATTCATTTCCTCATGCTGCAAAAAGGCAAAGAGTTTGTTAATATGCAAAAGAAAATATTAGATTAATCTGCTGAAGAATATATCTCGCAATTAAAATTAATAACATTCATAAAGAACATACAACATTATGCTTCCATGCTTTATAGAGATACTGAAGACAGAACTCTAACTGGCAGCTAATGAGTGGCAGATGATACAGCTTAGCTATTGCTATTCTGGAAAGTTGCCAAAATGGAAATACTTAACAGATAACACAATTCTTAAAGCATCAATCCTTCTCCACTAGACTGACAGAATGACAAAAAATGTAGCCCCCATTCCTTCTGCTGCAGTTGCAGAACCTCACATCCAAAAGGCATGAATTGGGTCTTTAGCAGAATTTAGAATTTTTAGAATTTATTTGATTTGTCAATCTCTTACAAGATATAGGTATAAGTATATACATAGTTATGAATACATGAAATGGTACATATAAGAAAAATAAAGAAACAATAGGACAGGGACGGTAGGCATGTTGGTGCACTTATGCACGCCCCCTACAGACCTCTTAGGAAGGGGTGAGGTCAATAGTAGAAAGTCTAAGGTTAAAGTTTTGGGGTTTGGGGAAGAAACTAGAGAGTCAGGTAGAGTATTCCAGACATTGATCACTCTGTTGCTGAAGTCGTATTTCCTGCAATCAAGTTTGTTGCGGTTAACCTTGAGTTTGTATCTATTGTGTGCTCCTGTGTTGTTATGGTTGAAGCTGAAGTATTCATTGACAGGTAAGTCATTGCAATGTATAATTTATATATCATACTTAGATCAGACCGAAGACGGCATAATTCAAGGTTTTCTAGGTCTAGAATTTCAAGTCTGGTGGCATAAGGTATTCTACAATGAGTAGAGGAGTGGAGAACTCTTCTTGTAAATATTTCTGGACTTTCTCACCTGTGTTAATATCGGATACGTAATGCGGGTTCCAGACTCATGAGTTGTATTCGAGTATTGGTCGAACAAATGTTTGGTATGCTTTGTTTTGAATGGATTTAATAGTGGTGTACACCATGCATTTTATCCCATTCTTAAGTCAAGTATATGGAACATATGTATGGCCTCACTGGTTATTGCTAAAAGAGAACAATCAAATGCTTCTTGAAATTGCCATAAATCCATTCAATAACAGGCAAGTACTTAGTAACCCACTAATAAAGGTGGGAAGATGCTCGCTTCCTAAGGAACAAGGATAAGAATGCGGCAACAGGTGTAATTCAGTCAATATAGAAGTGTTAAACTTCCAATGGCCATTTTTATTAAGACCAGTGATGTGTCTGAAAGAGCTATAGGAAGCCTATGTCTTCTCAGGTCTGCCCACTCAGCCCACAAGAGCCTTCTCAAAGTCTCTTCTGCCAACATCATCAACAAGGCTGCATTTCAAGTCCTGACCCCTGCTATTGATGCATTCGGGTAGTGAATCTGAACCTATGGACCATTCCCACTCCATTCTGAACAATGTTTTTTTAACTAGACGGTATAGTAACAATCGGCCAGAGAAATTCATCCATCACTCTGTTTGTTAATCTGGCTTGTTGATTGGAAGAGAAGGAGTAGCATTCATCCTGTTTTTTTTCAACACTAATTCAGTGGGCAGAGCAAATGCATTTATTCATTTAATCGATGCACTTATTACTTCCTTCTTACCTGCCTCAATGGCTAAAACAACTCTGGGCAGCAGACATGGTAACAAAGAATTAAAACAGCTAGAAGAAGAAGAAGAAAACACCCAACAACAATAAAAAGGCAATACTGTTTATTTGGAAACAAACAATCCCATATAATACTCAATAGGCAGGATTCAAAAGCACCTGAATTCAGCCCTTGCTGGAAAAACCCAAATCTTCATAACTTCGCTAAAGAGATTCAGGACTGTATGGTTTTAGAGGGAATGCCATTGTACAAGACAAGGGCTATGGACATGTGATACCTTAGCATTTTTACCATTGTTCCATATGTTGGGGAAAATAGGGAATTTTCTTTCCATTGAAGATGTAACATCTCTCTTGATCCAATTGCAATGTGCTTCCTTTTTGTCTTTTCCAACCCTGAAGCATAGGCGGCATACAAGGCAAAAACCATTTTTACTATCAGATTCTTTGATCCCAAGTTTTTAATTCAGTCATACCACACTGTTGAGATAGGACATACATTTTTTTCCACTTTAACAATCCATTATTCAAATGTGGATAGTGTCAAAAAATAGAACAATTTGAACCAAAAGGAGAACACAACCTTGCTCAGTTTCTTCATTTTCAAAGCTTTGTTTCAGAGAAAAATTAGTTTAATGTTTTTTGAGAAGATCTTGCTATAAGGGTAGCTATCCAGAAAGATTATGGTTGGCTGGATAGAATTAAGCAACCATATGACAGGATTTTTTTTAAAAAAAAAAAGGCTTTTAAAGTTCTTTCAGGAGAAATGAAAATTATCAGAGGCATATTAGAATGTATCCAGTCATTTGGGGAAAAGGACATTGAGAAGGCTTTTTAAAATAATTGTTATCAGCATTTTCCTCAAATAGAAAGCACTATATCATTAAACCAGTTTTAATGTTACAGGTTGAACCGTTATGGAGAAAGCCGAGTAATAGGTCTGCTAGTCAGAATTTGCTCAAGAGAGCCATAAGGAAGAATGAGTGTTTGTGGGGAATGGAAATTAACAAAGCAGCAGGAAGCTTCTTTCTGCAAATTTCTCCACAGGCAATGCTTACCTGGGAAAAGAGTTACACAGATTCAGTGATGGAACTAAACTGAAGGATATTTTGTAATTCCCTGACATTAGCACAAGGACAAATCTTCATCCACCAGCTAACCCAGGGTGGTATTGTTCCCACAATACACTTATCTTGATCAATGGGAGGTAGTGTATTGTAAGAATGCTAAAACTATATCAGTTTATCCAATCAACTATGCCCAAGGAAATTACATTTACTCTTAAATAGGCTCAGTTTCACATGGGTTTATTTCAACTCCATTAGGCATCTGTATAAGGGGAATAACAGAATCGGTCAATTTCTCTCTGTTTTGTTTATCCAGGCTTTTGGGGGAAAATGGAGAAAAGAACAAACTAAAAAATCAGAACAGTCCATTCAAAACGACACTGCGAGATCAGAGTATATAAAACATACCATCCAAACCCTGATTGACAGGGTAAAAACTGTCTCTACCCATCTGACAGTATAAAGGGGGGAGCATTAATGGTATAATGAATAATGTACAGTATGCAAAAGTTCACAGGATATCAAGAACTTCTTGATTATAGAAACAGAGAGGTTTTGTTTGCACATTGTTTGGCTGCTAGTAAAGAAATCTGACTGGATTAATGGCTGACTGGGTTAAAGTATACTATAAATAAGATTGATGCCAAGCAAGGTTAAGTGAGCTATGAAATACTCTGACAGTACCTTAGCTTCTCCTCTACGTCAGCTTATGTCAGACTGTTACTCTTGTGTTCCCTACCAATTGAGAAATAGAAATTGTCCACTATCTACAGATGCTAGAGAGGAATGTATTTTCCTGCAGTTGAACTCCTCCTACAGGATTCCTCTCAACCCTACTAGAGGATAGCAATTATTTGAATATAGTATCTCCAAGATTTACACTTCCCTTATACTGTATGGGCCGTAAATAGAACCATACTGCATTTATATGCTGAAGAAAAAAAAAAATGATACTGAGAAGTAGCTTTTTAAAAACGTTGTAAGAAAGTATCTATTTAACTTACCTATCTACGAGACGGCAGAGTAAGGTATTATGCACACCAAATTACATCCCTTGAACATATTTATAATTTGACCAGAATTAGCTAGTTAAATAGAGAAAAGGTAAAAAGAGCTGTGTAAGATGAGAAATGTCTACTTAAAAAATTGTTTCTCCCAAATAATATAATGGACTTATACATTAATGTTTGCTTCTTTTCCACTGCCAGGCAACAGCAGCATAGCTCCATTTAATTCTCAGGAATAACTTGCATTGAAATTTCACTTTGGTCCTGATTTACTGTAGTGCCTCCTAATACTGGCAGGAGAAAGAATGAAAATAACATTAAGAAAATACAATGGCAGAAGTTCTAAAAAGGTATCCAATGACACTCTTCAGTATGGATCAAATTTAATTTCAGACACGTTGGGTTTCACACATAGGTGGTATTCAGCAGGTTCTGACCAGTTCTGGAGAACTGTAGTGGAAGGTTTGAGTAGTTCAAGAACCGGCAAATACCACCTCTGAATACCATCTATTCCCTGCCTCCCGAGTGCCAGCTGATAGGCTGGGTCTTCTTTTGTTGCCCTGCGCAGAAGAAGGGAGCTGGAAAGCAGGTTAATGGGGATGGTTGGATGGAATGGATGGAATACTTTATTGGCCAAATGTGATTGGACACACAAGGAATTTGTCTTGATGTAAATACTCTCAGTATACATAAAGAAAAGGTACATTCGTTAAGGATCAAGAATCATAATGATAGTCATAGGTACAATCAACAATCAAATCATACTAGGAAACAGTCAATATAGTCATAAGGATACAAGCAACAAAGTTACAGTCCTACAATCACAAGTGGGGAGGGGATGAGTGATAAGGAGTGATGAGAAGATTAACAGTAATAGTAGTGTACACTTTGTAAATAGTTGAACAGTGTTGAGGGAATTATTTGTTTAGCAGAGTGATGGCTTTTGGGTGGAGAGGGAATGGGGATTTTGCAGTAACCTTACCCCAGAATGGGGAGGAAATGGGGATTTTACAGTATCCTTCCCCTGACTTGCCTACCAAGCCACGCCCACAAAACCAGTAATAAAAATTTTTTTGAATCACACCACTGGTTTCACATGGTTCTTGTTCTCTCTCTCTCTCTCTCATTTAATACATTATTATTTACTTTGAGAGCCATTTGGGGTAGTAGTTAAGGCACTTTACTAGGAACAGGATACTGTGAGTTCTAGTTCTTCCTTAAGCATTAAAGTCAGCTGGGCGACTTTGGGCCAGTCACTCACTCTCAGCCTTAGGAAGAGGGCAAAGGAAGACTACTTCTGAAATCCTACCAAGAAAAGAGTCCAGGCAGGAATCATCATCAACCACAAAATTACAAGATTCTCTACTACTTTAGGCTCTGAGATAGGCAATGCTCTAACAGGTGGTAAGACTTTAAGAGTATACAGCAAACTAAGCAAGGCTAAAGAAAAATTTTCACAAAAAATTGCAAGTTTTTAGTTTGAGGAATATTGCAAATCATATTCTAAATAAATGGAAGTGGGAAAATGCTCTCTGAAAAGATCAACATTGGCTTCTGTCTGTGGCTCTTTGCAAGCAGAAGCAGGTCACAGTAACTTAAAACAAACAGCAGGATGAGCACAGTAGCATTATTGTGATTCAACACAGCAATCCGAGCTCTGTTCCCAGAACATAAATGTAAAGCATCTCTGGGTGTTAACACTAGCCTCTTACACGCAGAGCATTACAGCAAGTTAAAAATAAGTCAGACCATTACGCATGTGGGATATTTTCTTCATTTTTGATTTATGTTAAACCAACTGGTAGGGAAGTTGCTTCAAAGTGACAGATCTCTGTGATCGAGTGAAAATCCTGAATGGAAAATAATAGCAGAATGTTCTTGCACATGTAATTAAGAGGACAGCCCTAAATGGGGAATGGAATGTCCTCCATTCAATCCACACATTGGTTTTAAAAAAAGGAAAGCAAATACTGATTTTGGTGAAGGATTATCAACATAATAGATCAACCATCTAAAGAATTTAGTCCAAAGAACTAAGGGGACCTTGACTACTTTACCATTCAACCTCAAAATCAAGGAAGGCTATTGTACAATTAAATGACACTCTCTTGCCTTTTGAATAGATTTTCAAAATTAATCATCTGCCTTTCAATGTCTATGATCTGCATGCTACCATTCAGAGAAATATTCAAAACCTGGATTCCTGATAAAGAATCAAAAAGACAGCAATGTGCACTTAAAATCCAACATGTGCATAGGATTATCTGGGTACAATTAATTTTTTTTTTTAATTTCATTTACCCAGCATATAAACTGTCAAGAGCTATTTTAGCATCTGTTGTATATTTGGAGCAGGACGTGAAAATAATTCAAAACCAAAAATTATGTTTGACTGTAAAATAATATATACTAAATTGTGTTATTCTGTAGACAGTATTTTGTTATATATATGTATATAGTATGGTATTTGATTTTCTTTGTTTATTTTTGAATTAGAAATTATTGTCATAAATTGGATTCAAAAGATTGGGTCCAAATGAAAATTATGTATGCTATAACAAAATATATGTATGCATGCATCCTCTGTTGCATATTGTTAAAAGTTGCATTCATCTTAATGCACCATCATCATTTTCAAAATTGGAAAATGTGAATAATTGTACACATTAACACTCACCATTTTATCCTTTCTACAGCTGTTGTTGAAATGCACACTCACACATTGATTGGAACATTGAGGTCAGAGATCAAAGTATTAAAACTATTTTATGTACAATGAGGAAGAGGAAGAGAAACTATTTATAAAGTGTTTTTTTTTTTTAATGATGTTTTCAGGGCCAAATTCCCAGCAAGGAAGAAAAAAAAGAAATCCATCAGGAAGTCTAGCACTAGACAACCTGGAAGAGGAAAATGTCAGAAAGCAGTTCATCAACAAAATCTTCAGTCAAGTATGAGTAATAAATTCCAAATTCTTACCAGTTTTTACTTGTGTCTTTCTAAACAACTTTCTATTTGTCAGCAGTTCAACTGAGTGGGTTTTTTTAGATAGGCAAGCAGAATCAACACATTTATGGGCAAAAAGTTGCAAGTGATAATTCATCTAAGACAGTAACCCTGTGTATGTGTAGAAGGACATTAGCATTACATTCTCTTCCCCACTCCCAAATGCCATCTATTTGGCTTGTTGCAATATAATAATATGGTATAAAAGGATAAAGAATGACATGTCACCAAGTGGTCCAAAGTTTCATATTCCTCATCTGACTTTGTATCCAATCACAATCACTATTGTAAAGTGATTGTGATTGAAGACAGGAAAGGAGCAATAGAGGAAGCAACAAAAATTATCCTATATCATTCAACTTTACTACTGTAGTATATCTTAGATTCCAACCCACAGTCAACTAATGAGCTCTATTCAGTCATATTTCTCCAGTTGATTCAGTATAGTAATTAATGTTTTTATGACAAGCAGTTTATATGTATTGTGAGTAGATCACTCCTGCTATGTAAAATTAGAATATCCAGAAGTAACATATTACAAAGGTCAAGCAGCAGACAGTCTGGAAGTAGAAGATGTCCAAAAGCAATTAATCAACCAAAATATCCATCAGACTCTGAGTAATCAGATTGAGAAGATTCATGACAATATGCATTTTTCATATTCTTATTCTTGTCAAGTACACCAAGTAAGCTTCCATTTCCATGAGATTGGTTGACATACCAGATGTAGCATAAAGCCAAACTCCGAATCTTCTCTGTAGATGCTTGAAATACTTTTATGAAAAAGTGGGTGCTTTTTCATAATACATGAGGTACTAGTATCGCTCTATAAAGCATTAGTAAGGCCATGCCTAGATTATTTAATCCAGTTTTGGTCACCACACAATAAAAAAGATGTTGAGACTCTAGAAAGAGTGCAAAGAGAGTAATAAAGATAATTAGGGGCCTGGAGGCTAAAACCTATGAAGAATGGTTAGTGCAGTGAGAAAAAGGACCAGGGATGACATGATAATAATGTTCCAATATTTGAGGATTTGTCATAGAGAAGTCAATTTATTTTCCAGAACACCTGAAGGCTAGACAAGGAACAATGGATAGAAACTGATCAAAGAGAGATTTAACCTAGAAATAAGGAATGAGAACAATCACCAATGGAACGCTTGCCTTCAGAAGTTGTAGGTGCTTCATCACTGGAGGCTTTTAAAAAGAGACTGGATGGCCCACTTGTCAGAAGTGGATAAGGAAGGACAGAAGCAATGGATGGAAACTAATCCAGCAGAGAAGCAACTTAGAACTAAGGAGAAATTTCCTGACAGCTAGAACAATTAATCAGTGGAACAACTTGTCTCCAGAAGTTGTGAATGCTCCAACACTGGAAGTTTTTAAAAAGATGTTGGATAACCATTTGTCTGAAGTGGTGTAGGGTTTTCCTGCCTAGGCAGGGGGTTGGACTAGAAGTTCTCCAAGATCCCTTCCAACTCTGTTATTCTATTCTATTCTAATGGTACAGGGTCTTCTGCTTAAGCAGGGAATTGGATTAGATGACCTACAAAGTCCCTTCCAATTCTGTTATTCTAAGAGAGAGCGCCTTCTTAGAGAGGTTGCATCACACTTCACCTCCCAAAGTGACATCAATACATAAAACAAAGATGGACAACCAGAGTTATTTATTGAGGCTTCTATACTTTTTCTTTGGCATATGACACTGAGCAGTATTAGGAACCATCTTTATCAAAACTGATTCCTGTGCATCCTGTAAATTGAAGGTAATGGTAGGGGGACATGGCTTAGAAGGTATTGTTTGTGGGATATGCTGCCCCATTTAGGCACTTGGTGGAATATACTATCTCCAGAGGTGAGCCTGGCCACTTTGCTTTGGCATTTAAGAAAGCACGGGAGACCCTTTTTAACTGGGTGTTTGACACTTAGTTTTGAAGGGGACTGGCTAACCATTGTCAGTTATAATTTGGTGCTCATTTTACATGTACATGTGGCAAGATTATTCTTTTTGTGGAATGACTATAGTTAGAGCCAGTTTGGTATAGTAGTTAAGGCATCAGGTTGGGAGTTGGGGTAGAAGAAAAAATCAGGAAAGAACAGGTCTTGTATGTTTCATGCTTTTATATGCTAAACAATGCAGAACAATTTGGGGAGGAACAATAAAGACATTTTTGTAAACATAACTAACAAATTTCATATTCCTCCTTTGCAGGCAAAAAAAATGTTTCAAGAAAATGCCTACATGCTCAGAAATAAAATGGTTCTGATGGGTTTCCTGGCACTCATTTTTGTTTCAAGTTCACATCAGCAATCTAGCTTCAAATAAATCCAATTTATTGCCCTGTGCTTGTGATGAAATTCAAACAGAATTGAAAAGCAATATTTCTTTCCTTCAACTTTGCAGCAAATATATAGTAGATGCTTTGGTTTTCTTTTTGTTATTGACCCAGGTTAAACTTATTTTCTTTTGCTGTTTTTGTAACTGGAGATATAACTAAGTTGCAAGATCCTGCTGAAGAAAAAGACACGCTGGTGTTAAGGGCCATAGCCTTCTCCTTCCTCCTTAGAAGAAATCTGAGTTTTATTACTTCACATCCTGGTCACAAAATTCACACGGACAGTTAAGCCAAGCCTTTAATTTAATCAGATGCCAGTTGAAGTCCAGCAATAAATTATGACTGGGGGAAAGCAAGAGGACAAAACATGCATATTGTATGTAATTACAAATTTTAAGTAATTTACAGGAAACAACATCCTTTTAATATAATTCTAGTAGACATTAGATCACACATCTCCGTTATCAAGTACAAAATTTTGAAGAATTTAAATGGGAAATCAATTTTTGGTACCAAATTTAATAATAATATTTTATTAAAGTCATATGCCACTCAGTTCTCAGCGATTCTATGAAGAGTTTGAAGGTATTGTTGGAAAGAGAAGCCAGAAAGCCAAGCAGGAGCCTTTTTACAAGCATCTGATTCAATCCACTTCCAAACACCAAGCTGAGACAAAGAGAGAATACTCAATAGAAAAAAGCTAAACATCATAAAGCATTAAGTACTTTCCCAATCTGTAAGCTGTTGACATGGAAACCTAAAGCAAGTCCTTTGTAATTTTCAGAATGTGAAACTTGGAAGCTTATATATAGTGTTATTCTATCTTGAGTAGTTTCCTCCAGTTTAATAACTACAGGAAGCAATAGGAAGCATCATAAATCTCTGCTTAGAGAGTTTGCCAGACTTTATTTTTACCCCAAGAAGAATTGCTTAAACAATGCTCCATGTCCAATTACGACAACCAAATGAGAGAAAATTTCACGGCGCCTTCAGTCTATAGCACTGTTGTGAATAGCACACTTGACTGTTCTTGGAAATTATTAGTTTTAATTCCTATGTGAAAACAACTTATGTATGGAAATGTCTTCTATAGTCAGATGCATGTCCATTTTTTTAAAAAAAACAACAGGAACTAAACCGAGATAGCTGTTACAAAGGTTATTTTCAAGGAAGAATGCCCAGCATGGAAATCCAATTATTCAATTATTTTGGTAAGAAAAAAAAGTTAGAATGGGAAGAAAAACAAGTGAGCCTTACAAATGGGAGAAGACATTCAAATCCCATTAATAAAGCAAGGCTATGTCACTTTAATCACTTAATCTGGCTGCCTTCCAAGCAACATTGCTCCAAAGTAACCTTTATTGTCCCAAGGACTGAACACAATCTTAGGCAATGCGCCAGGGGCTGTATAACTAAACCCAATTGAGGGAAAAATAAAAATGGATGTAATCTAAATGGCAATCAATTTAAATAAAATACAATCAATAAATATTCCATACTTACTTCCTTTGTTTATTGCAAATTATAAATTGAGAATCCTTTGTTAAAAGCTTGGCTTTTGTAAGTCACTCTTGGTTTATCTGCCCCTGCTTTGACACCGCAAAAGTCAAAATACTTTGCCTGGTCTGCTGGAACTCTTAGAAAAAGCAAATGCACAGAGTGCTTGTACAGTTTGTACAATGTGTTGCAATATGCATTGAACGTCTATGGATTAAGGCACTAAGCCAAATGCTAGCATTAGTGAACAACTAGAATAGAACATCTGTGATCCCCTTTCTATAATCAGGCAGCCAAGAAAAGAGGTGGGAAGCAGTAGGGTAGAATCCCAACCAGGGAATGTAGGAGTTGAAAATCCACTCATCTTAAAGAAGCCAAGCTCAAGAAACCTTGGACTAGAACAAGGGAATTGAAGTCCAGAACTTTAAGAAACTTCAATTCCAAGAATTCCTCAGCCAGCATAGAAGTTGAAGTCTTGTCTTGTCCTGTCTCATGCACAGAGGTGGATTTATAGCTGTGCAGATGCAGATAGATAATTCCACAAAACATCCATAACAAAGTACGTTTATTGGTACATCAGGTATCTTCATAACTCATATTTGTGATGAAGCTCTTCTATAATGACCAATCCTTTGTATATCAGCATTGCAGGTAAAAGATGGTTATTTTCCTAATCCATCACGTAGCGATAAGCTGCTTATCAGTTCATGAGTCCAGGCAAGAATGGAGGAAACTTCCCTCAACCATCAACAGTCAATTTAGTGACCAATCAGGATTACAGATGTGGCCACGTGACATGAACTACATTTCCCAGGATGCATTCCCTTAAGAGGGCAGTTCACAATTCCTAAGTAACTATCCAATTTCCATAGACTGGCTGGGACAGCACAAGTCTACAAGTCTTACAATTATCAAGGTTGGATACCCCTGGACTAGGAGATCCCAGATGTTTCTTTCCATTGCAACCATTTCCCTCTGATAGTCCATGCAGAGTAGTGCAAAAGCAAAGACTCTTTGTGTCATTTTAAAGACAAACAGAAGAAGAGGCGATATAAACTCCTGCGGAGTACGAGCTACTTTTGTTCCTATATTATTTCAGTCTTTCCTGAACAGCTGTGCCACTTTCAAAGTTAGCACAGCAGTTGAAACAATTATAAAACTAAGCTTTTGCTGCCAAAATGTGACCTATCCTGCCTATACCCATAACATAGTAACATTGGTTTGAATTAACAATTATAGTCTTAGAAATGAATGTTATCAAAATCAGACGTTCAGTAGATATTGGGTCTATTATCTCTTCAACAGAGAAAATAAACCCCAGGATAATTTCAGAGCTTGTTCTTAACTCTACAGGTTCCCATTGCTCCAGTGAGGAGGTGATAAGACATCTAACAGGCTCAATAGCCAGGAAGATGCCAATATTTTCAAATTAACACATATTAGGTAGTCCTCAACTTATGACCATTTGTTTAGTGATCGTTCGATAATACAACACTTATTGACTGTTTTTCATACTTATGACCATTGCAATATTCCCAGGGATGGGATTCTCCCGGTGTAACAACCGGTTCGCTAATTGCGTGCTTCACACAGCTATCGCAATTACTTACCTTCGATGTTACTTCAGGGAAGTAACAACAGCTGAGGCGTGACAATCTGCTCTGTCATGCGAATCAACTGAGGAGATATAGGTGAGTACAGCGCAGGAGTGGGTGGGCAGGCCCACACATTGTCACATCGAACCGGTTTGGAGGCAGCTGATCATCATAGTTAGGGGTTCCCCCGAACCGGTCGAATCCCACCCGAGTATCCCTGTGATCAAAAATTGGATGCTTAGCAACTGGCATGCATTTGTGTTGGTTGCCGTATCATGCAGTGTCATCACCTTTTGATAAGCAAATAAACGGGGAAGCTGGATTCTCTTAACAGTTACAGTTACCAACTTAACCACTGTGGCAAGAAAGTCATAAAATGGGACAAAAACTCAACAATTCCTTGCTTAGCAACAGAAATTGTGGACTCAATTTGGTTGTAAGTCGAGGACTAGCTGTATCGCTACTGGTAGCTGTAAAGATGGCCTTGTTCCGAAAGTCACCCATCTGGCAAAATTCTTCAGAGGGAATACCAAAATGGGTTCAAGCGTTTGGACTAACTTGCCTTATGTGAGGGAGGGGGGAATGGAGAGGAAGGGAGGGGGAAGGGAGAGAAGGAGAGAGAGGGAAAGAGATAGAGAGGGAGGGGGAGAGAGAGAGAGAGAGCACAAGTATAAGAATTGTCTTCTGAGTATATTCATTGCTATCCAAGTTTAAGTTTAATGGGATTTCATTTTTGGAAGGCAAATGTGAATTATATTTGGGGGTCAGGCATATCTTCATTGATGCCAGTTCTCTGGCTTAAAGTCAGCTTCCATGCTTTTTTACCCCACCCTTGTAAGAGGATTCCCACATGACACAGCAGAGCTGCATTACAATGAGATCTCTGCTTTAATTCAACTCCCATTTTATAATAGCTCCGAAATCCAAGCTACACTGTAGCTCTAGGGAAGAATCCAGCCCTTTCCACTTGAGCAGGAAATCAGCCAAGGAATTATTTTAAATCCAATTTGATACTTTGTGCAGGCCAAAGAATTTTCAGCATGCGTAATCTGGAGGAGTACAAGCCACAACACTAACCGTTTTATGCTTCCAGAAGGCGAATGAAACAGACGCTGCTTTTTAGCAACTTCCCAGTTTGCTGTAAGAGGGAATTGATAGTGACGCTAAACTTTCCAGAAACATATTCATAAGAGGAAGCTGTTTTAGTCATGGTGGTACTATGCAATTGAAAGCATTCAAACCTCACCAGGCTTGTATTTGGCACCGAACAGGACATGAACTATGGATTTTCAGCCAATGATACAGGTTTTTTACATTTCATCATAGATGTGACTCAAAGTTTCAGACAATTAAAAGTAAAGCCATTTGTCATGTTGAACAATTGCTTTGTGTTCTCTGTTCTCTCGTGCACATTGGGCCACAAATGCTTCCAAGTTATTCCAACACAAGGAAGGCTGCCATAACATTCATTTTGCAGGTTGCTCCAAATAGTATGGCTTTTACTTTAAGAAAAAAAAATCAAATGTCCTTAAAAACAAGAAAGTTGCTCAAAGCCCCAATAATAATTTAACTCAACCCCATATCTGCTTAGCCAACAAGACATTTGTGAATGGAACTAAATAAAAATGCCCATTTCTAGTTGCCCATCACCCAAATAATAATTTAATTCCACTCCAGATTTACTTAACCATCAAGAACATTTGTGAATGGAGTGAAATAAAAGTGCCATTTCTAGCCCAGATTAAGGCAGAGTATGATTACTGAGGCTCATACTTTGCTGCCAGATGATAAAAACAAAATCCCTTCCCTTCTGAATGGTAGGTCTTTTTCAAAGCCTCTCCCATTCCATCTCTTGCCACAGCCATGTTCCCCATTAGAACACCTGTAATCAGATCATCAGTGGAAGGCAGCCAATCCATGAGGAATCAAGCTATTCATTAGGAGGAAAAGTGCACTAAAAGTCTTGATTCTGGATAGATTATCTTCTACTCATTGCAGAATACCTTATACCCCCAGACTCGAAATTCTAGACCTAGAAAACCTAGAACTACACCGTCTTCGGTCCGATCGAAGTATAGTATATAAAATCATACATTGCAATGTCCTATCTGTCAATGAATACTTCAGCTTCAACCATAACAACACAAGAGCAAACGAGATACAAACTCAAGGTTAATTGCATCAAACTTGATTGCAGGAAATACAACTTCAGCAACAAAGTGGTCAATGTCTGGAATACGCTGCTTGACTCTGCGGTTTCTTCCCCAAACTCCAAAAACTTTAACCTTAGACTTTCTACTGTTGACCTCACCCCTTTCCTAAGAGGTCTGTAGGGGGCATGCATAAGTGCACCAACGTGCCTACCGTCCCTGTCCTATTGTTTCTTTTATTTTTTTTATAAATACTCATTTCTTGTATTTATAACTATGTTTATCCTTATAACTATTACCTTGTAAGCGATTGACAAATCAAATAAATAAATAAATAAACAAACAAATAATAAATAAAATAAATGTAAAGAAGCCATAGAAAATAAAACCTGAATCTTCTTTCTGCCTCGTGTTCTTCAAGTCCAAACAGTGTCTTGTGTTCATGTAAGATGTCTATCTAACCTTACACATGGTTATAGAAGATTTTGAGAGGCTGGGGAGAAGCATTTAGGAATATAGACTAGAACCCAAAAATTGTCAATAGAAAAAAACTTCTCCACTAGACATATACAATCATCATTGCTCCATTTGAAAGTGTTTTTAATTAGATTCTTCCCCCCTCGTATTTAATAATAATAAAAAAACACAGCAAAGATACATACCTGTGTGAGCATAACTGAAGATGTGGAGTTACCTCCCTATGGAGTATCAGAGGCAGTGCTGGAACGGAATCTGTGATTACACTTTTATCAGTGTTGTTCAAGAATCAAATTCGTTTGCTATCGTTCCTGTGTTACATCTGAAACTAAAGCAAAACCTTTATACTGCTGCAGTTTTGCTGAACTTGTGGGGCAATCTGTTCTTCCATTCATGGAAACCTTTGCCCTACCCACCCTTCATTTGCCTCTAAGCAAATTATCAGAGATTTCTTTATTATCACTGTATATGACCGCCAACGCACATAGGGTAAATTAAGGATACAGAGTGGGAGTGGTAGCATTTTATTTCCCTTTTATGTGGAGTGGTGTGAAGGGATTTTTGTTCCTCTGAGACCAACACTGTACTGGCTCTTCTTATATCATCATTGTTTGCACTGTACTGGGGTTTTTGACAGTCACAGGAATGAAGATTACTATGGATTTCATAGTGAAACACTATGGCAGTGTGAAAGTGCATATAGTCTGCCCTGCATATGGTGATCTTCAATGAATTTCTTTAATTAATAATATTATACCATTTTAAAAAAGAAGTGGAAAAGTTTCTCTCTAATTCCTCTCTTGTCTTAGAACAATGCAAGTATTATAAAGTTAGAATAAACCTCATATTGGCCAAATCATTTCCCAAATGGTTTCCATTCCCATCAACTTAAACATAGCAAGAACATTTTTATTCACCTTTTAAATGAGATAGATCCCCAATATTGCCACCTCCTTCCCACCTTAAGTGAGTAATTGTAAGAAAAAGTGTAATTATTCTAATTACTATTTATAGGTCAGGAACATCTGTTAAAATTCATCTGTAATTATTTCAGGATTAAAATAATCAAGGTCACAAAACAACACTTCAGCAAGTGATCTAGATAGCTAATTCTTTATAATCTTTTAAATAGCACTTAGCATTCTTCATTCTAAAGGATGTTGTATGTCATTTTTCTCCAGTTATTTCTATTAACTGTTCCAAAAGCATTTCAATAAAATTATCAGATTTAAACAAAATGCAGAGAGTGAAATAAAACATATTTTCATTTCATTTACTTCAGGGAAGTACTGTACATGGGATATGAGTTGGCTCAAGCGAGGAAAAGAAAGGTTTTACATCAGAGGCCTTCAAATTTGGCAACTTTAAAGACTTGTGGACTTCAACTCCCAGAATTACATATATTTATGTAACTCACAATACTGAAACAAAGTAGAATGTGCTTGGGAAACATACTCCTCTTCGTGAAATTTTGCCATTGATAACTGTATGATTTAAAAATAATTCTGAAAACAGAGGAAAGATGTTAAAGGACGTATCTGTGTCAACTCCTTAGGAAACAGTGTGGATATACAGTAGTTTATGAAGTTGTTAGTTACCTACCCAAATGTAAAATAGCTTTTTCATCTTCATGTTCCAGTTTTTTACCAACAGTTAACATATACATAACAACATCTCAATTTGTGGCATTTATTTGAGTAAATATCTGGTAAATAAAGTCATTAATAAAACATTACAAAATTAAATACATTTAGAAAAGCTTGCCAGTATACATAAAGTCCACAAACATGTATTTCTTCTTTTTTAAAAATAAAATTATGTTCAGAGCACCCTTGATATAAAATGCCAGACTAGCATCTACCAGCAGATGGTAGCTTGTGAAATATTACAGCAGTGTTCCTCAACCTTGGCAACTTTAAAATGTGTGGACTCCCAACTCCCAGAATTCCTCAGCCAGCATGTTATGAGGTTGCTAAAGTTGGGAAACACTGCATTAGAATAAAGAATGTTTTCCTGAAGAGTTTGGGGAACAAGCTTTCAACTCTACAACCTAGGTCACTTAGCCAACCAGCCAGACATCTTACCAAGTTGGATGTCAAAATAGGAAGCGATAGCTGGATATTCTTATTATAAAGAGGGGTGGGTTGACTTGCATTTCTCCTCTCTCCAAGATGTCTAGTCTCTCTCCAAGACTTTACCATAATGGTATTGACCTTTTTCTTGCTGTCCTATCGGATCCTTTTAGCAATAGGTTGATCAATCCTAGCAGATCATAAAATGAAGAGAGATTGTATCTGGCTGAACCTCAAAGTTGGTAACAGTACCTAAAAAATTCGAGCCCTTGGACCCCAGTTTACTTATGTGTTGCTTTGTGAATAGAGGCATTTGTTGCAATGCTTTTAACAGTGGCAGCACCCCCATTGAATGAACGGCATCCCTCTCCCCTCCCTTCCCTGCCCGCAACACCACATTGGTTATAACTTCGGTTTATATTGTTACTTAGAGCACATTTCGTTTCCACCGATGTGAATCAATAGTAACACTCACTTGATAATTTATGTACACAAGCACAAGAACCTTAACATCCATGAGTCTGGTGTACAACTTAATGATCAAACTGGTTGTAAAGGAACAGCGTTTCCCTAGTAGCTTTACCTCAGGCAGAATTACTGCCTAGGAAAGTCCCTCTAAAATGGATGTTTTCCCATCTATCTTGATCATCCGCAGGTAGTAAAAGCAGCATCCGTAACGTTGCTATCTGTGATAAAATAAAATCACACTTGAAAAAACTGCCTTAAACAGAAGGGGTTGGATTCTTTAAAATGTCAGAATTCAACCAAAAAAGAGAAAATTGCTCATAACGACCAAACTAGCAGGTGTCCTATTTAATAGTTCCAGTTTATTGATCACTTCTCTCAAGAGGGCTCCGTGTTCACTTATATACTCTTCTTTTGAGGAGGGCTCAGTTTCCTCATCCCTCTTATCCGAGTTAGAAGTTCTTTGATAAAATCCTAGAAGGGGGAAAAAAAGGGGGGGGGAAATCACTGATTAAAAATAATAGTAAGTATCTTCAAGATGCAACTCATCTCCACCCTCCACTGTTCTTACATATCAAATACAGGAAGTCCTCGACTTATGACCACAATGGAGCCCCACATTTTTGTGGCTAAGTGAGACATTTGTTAAGCGAATTGTGCCCCATTTTACGACTTTTCTTGTCTCGGTTGTTAAGTGAATCATTTCAGTTGTTAAGTTACTAACACGGTTGTTAAGTGAATCTGCTTTCCCCATTTACTTTGCTTGTCAGAAGATTACCAAAGCAGATCGCATGACCCCCGGGATACCGCAACCGTCATAAATATGAGTCAGTTGTCAAGTGTCTGAATTTTGTTCATGTGACCACAGAGATGCTGCCACAGTCACAAGTATGAAAAACAGCCACCAGTCACTTGTTTCAATGCCCTGGTGGCACAGCGATTAGAATGTAGTATTGCAGGCTGCTTCTGCTGACTGCAGTTCAGCAGTTCAATTCTTACCGGCTCAAGGTTGACTCAAGCCTTCCGTTCTTTTGACGTTGGTAAAATGAGGACCCAGATTGTTGGGGGCAATATGCTGACTCTGTAAACCTCTTAGAGAGGTCTGTAAAGCACTGTGAAGTGGTATATAAATGAACTGTTGTAAATCAAGGGCTAGCCATTCAATTAGAATTAGAATTCTTTTATTGGCCAAGTGTGATTGGACACACAAGGAATTTGTCTTGATGCAAATGCTCTCTGTATACATAAAAGAAAAGATACATTCATCAAGACTCAAGAATCATAAGGTGCAACACTTAATAATAGTCATAGGTTACAATAAGCAATCAAATCATACTAGGAAACTGTCCATATAAATTGTAAGGATACAAGAGACAAAGTTACAGTCATACAGTCACAAGTGGGAGGGAAAGGGTGATAAGGAGTGATGAGAAGATTAATAGTAATAGTAGTGCAGACTTTGTAAATAGTTGAACAGTGTTGAGGAAATTATTTGTTTAGCAGAGTGATGGCATTTGGGAAAAAACTGTTCTTGTGTCTAGTTGTTTTATAGCGTCGTTTTGAGGGAAGGAGCTGAAACAGTTTGTGTCCAGGATGTGAGGAGTCTGTAAATATTTTCACAGCCCTTTTTTTGACTCGTGCAGCATACAGGTCCTCGATTGGAGGCAGGTTGATAGTAATTGTTTTTTCTGCAGTCCTAATTATCCTCTGAAGTCTGTGTCTGTCCTGTTGGGTTGCAGAACCAAACCAGACAGTTATAGAGGTGCAGATGATAGACTCAATAATTCCTCAGTAGAACTATATCAGCAGCTCCTTGGGCAGTTTGAGCTTTCTGAGTTGGCGCAGAAAGAACATTCTTTGTTGTGCTTTTTTGATGACATTTTTTAGATGTTAGATGTCCATTTTAGGTCATGTGATATAATAGAACCTAGAAATTTGAAGGTCTCTACTGTTGATAGTGTTGTCTAGTATTGTAAGATGTGGTAGTATGGGAGGGTTTCTTCTAAAGTCTACCACCATTTCTACGGTTTTGAGTGTGTTCAGTTCCAGATTGTTCTGGTTACACCACGAGGCAAGTTGAACAACCTCCCGTCTGTATGTGGATTCGTTGTTGTCTCGAATGAGACCAATTATTTTCAAATCTCCTACATGAAAGTGCTCCTAAATCAAGATACAGCCAATCAAATCACCACTTCTGAATTCTAAAGAACTAAAGCCTTTGCCAGGATTCTATGGCAGAAGGAACCCATTTAAAGTGTGAGGCTCTAAAGAAGTTAAACTCTTTCTACCATTCTAATGCACTTGCTTCATTCAGTTGCAGAGGGTGATTGCTACCATCATAGCAAAGGGCAATATTTTTTTTCCTGCAACCTTCTAAGAGACTACTCGCCTTATCAGTTTAATCTCCATTCAGCATATCCTCCCCATTCTTGCTAAAAGGTAGATTCTGCTCAAATGAATGAAAATTCTTAATTCTTTTCAGCAAATACAAAATAGACTCTGGTCCATGAAACATAATTCATCAGATCCAAAATCGATTAAAATGGTACTTAATCTGGATTCCAAAAATAAGGATACAGTGTAAAGTTTTTAGTATGGACAAATGAAAATTAAGTGAATATATGACCAAAACGTGAAAAAAGTAGAGGAGTGGAGAACTCTTCTTGTGAAATATTTTTGGACTTTCTCAACTGTGTTAATATCAGATACGTAATGTGGGTTCCAGACTAATGAGCTGTATTCAAGTACTGGTCTAGCAAATGTTTTGTATGCTCTAGTTATTAGTGTAATATTACCAGAGAAAAAGCTATGTAAGATTAGGTTAACAACTCTTAATGCCAATTGACTAATCAGTCAATCTTGCACATTCACGGTGCTTAGCCTATGTATATTTCTTTTTTAATTTGACGTGGATCGACAGAAATATGTCGTTTCAGTTTCTTCAGTGTTTTGGATGCCACTTAATTCAGCTATTGTCATATTGAATCTTGACTCATAACTACTATGTGAATAATGTATTTTTCGGCTAATTGTCTTGATCTTCTCCATTACAATGATACTGAAAAAAGCGATTTGCCACCGTTTTTCACACCTATAAATATTATAGCATCCCCACAGTCACGTGATCAAAATTTGGACATTTGACAACTGGGCTGTAGTTTATTATGGCTGCAGTGTCTCAGAGTCATGCAATCACTTTTGTGACCTTTTGACAAGCGAATTCAATAGGGAAGCCAGATTCACTTAACAACCATGTTACTAACTTAACAACTGAAGTGAAACAATAACTTTGGCAAGAAAAGTCATAAAATGGGGTAAAACTCATTTAATAACTGCCTTGCTTAGCAATGGAAAATTTGGGTTCAATTGTAGTCATAAATCAAGGTCTATCTGTATGCCATTATAAGGTATAGTAGCTTCACAATGCATTCTTGGGTTTTTGTTTTTTTTGAGGTTTTGCCACTTTCATTTCCAGATGAAATGTACAGAGGGAGAGGGAGGATGATACAGTCATCTTCTTGAAACCTTTTAAAGTGTTATTTTCCTGTGCTTTGTGTTCCATGTGACACTTCAGTGAAGGACCAAACATGTGACTGACTTATCTAGGGTTAACTGATCTTTATTCTGTACCTGCTTCTGTATTTGACAATTTGACTAATGTCAAAACAATATGTATATTGTACATTTTATGTATAAACCTGGACTGTTGTATGCCACTCAGAGTCACTTTCTGTAAGAAGGGCAGCCATATCATTTGCTTATAAGGATTTCATTGACAGTCTTTGGCTTATGAACTGGCTTTCCAATCCCTCAGTGACAATAGAGTTGTCTGCACCAAAGAAAGGACCTAGAGCAGGCATGTCAAGCTCGCGGCCTGCAGGTCGGATGCGTCACTCGCTGGCCACACCCATCACCATTTTAGCAAAGGGGGAAAAAGTTGTGATATGTCACATGACAATAGAATACCTTTATTGTCATTGCATTCTACAAATACAATGAAATTTGAAAGCTATTCCAGCACAGTGCTCCCAAACAACCACATCACAATCACACTACAGACAGACAACAATGTGTTGTCGCGAGTTTGACACTCCTGGCCTAGAGAATTCTTTCCAGTGCTAGGGAATATGCAGTGACGTTCTCATTTAGAAGATTGGAGTTCATGTCAATCCTTTTTTTTTTTCCCTTTAAGTTTACTTTGTCTCCAACATGCTTTTTTCCGAAAGGCAACTTGTGTCATTCATCAGTTCAGCTGATGAAACTTCTTTGATGAGAAATGATACATCTTCTTCTTCTTCCTCCTCAAAAAACAGTCCAGTTGTTTGTTTTTTTTCAGTGGGGGGAGAGGAAGCACCTATGACCTGAATGACTGAGAATCTCCATAGACATTAAGGCTGCATTGTTTCTAGCACATACTGTATATAGAGAGGTATGTTGAGATGAAATCAATTGTTTTCTTCCAGTAGCTTCTGAAGACTCAACAAGGTCACTTAATCTAATTATGTCTAACTTTGCTAACTGAGGGCCAAGATTAATTTTAGAGAGGAAAGGGGGGGGGGGGGGAAATCTGAGCAAGTTGGTAATTTTTGAAGAAACATGAAATTTTGACATCTGAACCTACTTCCTATTTTTAGCCAACTAGGCACTGTGGTAATGTATTTTAAAAAACCTGTGCATTGATTCCCATAATAAAGAACTGATTTCCCCAATCCTAGGTTTCATCTGAATAAATCAGAAGGCACTAACAAACATTTTCTGCTCAAATATTAATGGCACTTTCCTTAAAACGCCATCACTGAAATTTCACACTAAGCATAACTCTATTTTAGGTTGCTATCTGGAAAATGGAACTAAGTACTTATTAATAGCATAAAGGCACTCATTAGTTATAATAGCCAAACATTTCCTACAGGCTTCTGATGCCAGGAGCTTATCTTTCCAGGCAATAAAGCTATTTGAAAGTGCCAATGGCTTGAGACTTTCAAGTGCCCAATAAAAGGTACAGTTGTACATACTTTTTAGAGCAAAACACAAATTGTTGAAACATTGTCTTTTTTGGTCTGCGACTGGGCTTTTATTTGCCATTTCCTCATTTGGAGGAAATGCTGTGTACAACTAGTTTGCAAAGAATATCTTCCTCAAGCCTTAGGTTACGGAGACAGAAACTATTTTTAATTGTTGGCACCCACCAAGCTTACTCTTTAAGATAAGGCATCCCTACATCCAAAAATAAAAAATTGCAGCATTCACTACTTGTAGAGCATAAATCCAATGCATGTGAACAACAGAAATAAAGAGAGAATATCTTGCATGTTTAAAAGCTAGGGATATAATGAAAGCCATTGAAAAACAATCCAACAGTAGGTGTTTGTTTGGCAAGGTGTAAAGCTGATGTGTAAACAGCCACGAAAGACATCCAAATGCTTTGCACTGATGCTACAAGCAGCGGTACAACACATTTAAATCACTAATCTTAGACAATTGCCTTATGCAGTGTATCAGAGCTTTGATCCACTCTTATTGCCTATCTTAGCTTTCCTAAGTCACCAGGATTGAATTCGTATCAAAGGAGACTTAACCTTAGTTTTCCCTAAATGGTGCCCTGCAGATGTATTAGTTTACAATTCAAAAGTAATGAAAAATGGCATACACCATATAGACAGCACCAGGTGGGGAAGATTGTGTGTAGCAGAGAGCTGTGGTGATGCAGTGGTAGAATGCAGTAGTGCAGGTAACTCTGCATTCCACTGCCAGCAATTTGATCCTGACCAGCTCAAGGTTGACTCGGCCTTGTATCCTTCCAAGGTCAGTAAAATGAGGACCCAGATTGTTGGGGCCAATATGCTGATTCTGTAAACTGTTCAGAGAGTGCTATAAAGCATTATGGACTGGTATATAAGTCTAAATTGGGAGCAATATGCTGACTTTGTAAACCATTCAGAGCATGCTGTAAGGATTATGGAGTGGTATAAAATCCTGCCTATTGCTCTTGCTATTATAACATTTCGCTAAAGATTTAAAAATAAGCTTGTAGGCCACATCATGTCCAAATGCAGAATGTATCAGATCTCTTCAAAATATCAGTGTTGTTACATAAGCTGCCCAAAAGCTGAACTATGGGACTATTATTATGGAAGGAGTTTTGCCTCAAGATTAACAGGCAAAGATATTCAAAATATGCTACCATCACCACAACTAAGGACTATTGCTACTGTGCTTCTTCTGACAAAAATTACTGCCTATAAAATCTTCAGAAGATTTAGTTGTTAGGAACTTTGGGGGTGACAAACTTCCCATATTCTGCCACATGGGTTTACAGGACATAAGCAGTTGTTTACATCAATGCAAATTTCCTGTAAGCTTTTTCTTCTCTGAATTCAGAAACCACAAGTGACAATACATAGTATGAGAATATCAGGCTGTTGTCAGGAACAGTATGTATCTTTTTAAAAATAGCACATTTGTTTGTTTGTTTGTTTATTTAATGTATTTAGCCACGCATCTCGCAAATACAGCTAACAACAACTAAAAAGAATTTAAACAAATTTTGACAGAATAAATTACAGCATAGATGCTGAAAACATAATTGAATTACCTTGAATAATAATTTGTATTTTCCAGATGGTAATATAGAAATAAAGCTTTGGGGTGATTCTGTGCATTATATTCCTATAGTTGAACTTCCTAAATTTTGTTTCTGACAGAACAGAATAACAATCTATTGAATCAGAGATTAAATTTCTTCCACCAAATCTTTCCAATATCTAGAAGAAGATGTGGATTCATACCATAATTATGATATTTTGTTAGGCATCTAAGGCATGCTATTTTTTTTCAAGAACTGAAAAGTAAAGCATGGTCCAATGACATTTTCTAAGTGGGGAGGCCCAGACTAAACAGGGAGGGAGAGAAGGGAGGCAGAGAGATGTAGTGTATGTCTATCTCTATATCAGCAGATATCAACTGTTTCAAGGTCATCCCTATTGTTCACATACAGCTGCTATAGTCACGCACACTTCAATTATCACTCACAAGGTTAAAAATCTGAAACAACTACTGTGTAAAAGGATTCTTGCAGAGAATAAGGATGGGACCTGACATAAGATTGGTACTTATTTTTAACATACATTAATTCAGCAATGCAAAATCTAGTTTTATAAAATTAAAAAATATTTTTTAAGGTTAAATAATAAACTCTATTATTAAGGTCAAATCTAATAAACTCTAGGAATAGCCAACATAGGTGAATTGATTGCATTCTTTGTGGCAGCCATTAACAGTTCCTTTTTTTAATGGCAGGAAATAGTGTCATACATCTCTAAAGGTTGTATGAACTTGCATTTAAATATATCTATATATTTTTTTTCCCCTCAAGATGATGAAGTATTTTTCCAATCCAAGAATTAAAATAAATGAAGTTTATAAGCACTATCAAACAATGCTACATCTGACATTACCTCTATAAGTCTGTGTTACTTGCATTTTTTATTTTTAATTACATATAATAAACACTGAAAGTAATTATTTATTGATTGTTGTGTTGATCAGGATATATATAACTGCTGCCTATACAGAAGACTATATCAAGTTTTACACGTAAAATAATGTAAAATTTGTTTACCTCTGTGGGTTTGTAGCAATCTACAAGCGCTTCCTAGAAGTACAATAATAAAAGCATCAGTTATCTTTCATTCCTCCTTTACATGTATAAGAACTGGTTATTTCTGGATAGCTCACAAATCTTATCTAAGGGAAACATATGCAAAACAGGCTTCTCTCATGGGTGTGAAAATCAATCATCAATCAAAAGCTTAATACTTTGAACCCATATTTTAGTAATGTTTTCCCTTGTCACTCATTGTTATGGTAAAAGTATGATAAGTGAATCACTCCCCATGTTAAAGTGGTCAGTTTCCTGACCAATAGAAAGTGCCAAACAGACAGTGACATATTCTCAGAAAAACCATTCAGGTATACCATCAAATCACGGGAATGCTAATCCTCATATCACAATTCATAGCTGTAACAGACTTAATTTTACCCTTCTTTATTATGCTTTATTAGTCTGCTCTCCAAACATTAAAAGGATGTTCTAGCTTTGCTGGCTGAGGAACTCTGGGAGTTGAAGTCCACAAGTCTTAAAGTTGCCAAGGTTGGAGACCCCTCTCTAGAAAACAGATGTCTTAATTAAAGAAGGATTTGTGCCATTCCCCCAAAATCTCTTAAAATCAAACTAACTTGTAATTGAGGGCTCTCTCCTCTTCATTAGCAGCATCCAGAAGATCATCAATATCAATTTCTACATCGGCATCTCTTCTTCCTAGAAAACGAGAAAGCTGGGTGAGAAATTCTACTGCATTATATTTTTCACTTCCTTTTTAGCCAGCTCCAAAAATTGAATGGCAGTTCATTTATTCTCTCTAATAATGTACTCTCGCACACAAACACCTTTAAGCCACTCTCCTGACATTTGGCACCGGGCCAGGTTAGACTTGTAGCCAGCTGGCCACTCCTCTGCATATAAAAGGGAAGCAGGTGCCTAGCCCAGCATTTTTTAAAAACAGTAACATGAGCTCTTTGGGCAGAGATTTGGGACATGCTATTTATCCTCTATTACTCCCATGCCAATTAGGCCAAGAGATGGAAAATTGCACTTGAGCTTTGTAAAGTAGAGGTCACGCATTCACATTTGCCTTGTTGAAATCTCTCTTTTGTTTATCCCAAGGAAACCAAGAGCAGTTTGTCAGCCTTCCAGGTGAATCAGAAAGGAAACAAGACTAATTCTACTTTATTGCAAGGCTACATTAACAGAATCTTGCAAGTCTGAAAGCACAAACTTTCCCCGCCACTTTTAATGTTGATCAATTAGGGCCAGTTCTGCCTAGTTTGCTTGCTCTCTAGTTATTTAGTCCTTGAGGGTTCCTCCTGTCTGATCATCTCTTATGCAGCATCTCTTCCCCTGGTTCCTTCAAGGTTATTCACACATTCCATTCAGTGGTGGGATTCAAAGATTTTTACCACCGGCTCAGTGGGCGTGGCTTGGTGACTGCGCTTTGCGCGCGTGCCCACATTTTGCGTGCGTGCACCAAATCCGCACTTTGCACAGGCACAGAGGCATTCCAATTCCTACAAGCCTGTACTCTCCCGGTCACTTTAGAAGCTGCCGCGCGGCACTCTGCTGTGCCGCGCAAAACAGCTGCGCTTCAAAAGCAGGGGATAAAGGTGTGTATGGGAGGCCGGGTGGGCAACTGGGCCCAACAGCAGAGTGGCGGAGGAGAACCAGTTCGGTCTTCACTGCTCATCGCTGCTACCCGGCTCGGCAGAACCGGGCCAAACCACCACTGATTCCATTACACAGTTTCTAAGTCTCCTGAAAATTACATCACTACTGCCAAACAATTGCAAATATGTACATGGAAAGAAGAGCAGACAAAAAGGAAAACAGGCAACCTACTTAGGAGAGCCTCTCTCCCCTCCCAAGACAATGGTGTCTGCTTCAGGAAAAAATAAGTTATCTCCTATAATTGTATTCAGTATAATCAAGGAGGAATGAGATCTTGTGTGAATTAAGCTGCTCTTAAAATAGAATCATACCAAAAGTGTAGCCTAAGCACATTGCTGAAACAGATTCTATGATTCCATTATAAAAGAAGATGAAATTGAGAGAAAAAAGCAATAACAGTTAATTTTTTGGTGGCACACACTGCCAAAGCAGATCAAGAAAGCCAAACAAAACCTAGCTCTATTAAAATAAATCATATTTTTCAGGTTACCAACAATCATAAGAACCAATTCTGAATGTGATTTCTCCATGAATCTTCTAAGTTAATTTTTTAACAAAGCTCTTTTTAACATTATCCTGCTTCTAAGAACTAAGTACAGATAAGTACTTCCATTAAATTGTTGATTCTAGGTCCAAGCATCTCAGAAATTTGTCAGAAATATATGCACTATTCTTTTTCTGAAGCTGATCTGCCCAGGGACAAACTTCAAACACATTGCCAATTCAATTTATAGCACATGAACTTAAGAGAAAACATGTGGTAAAGTTCGTCAGGATAGCTCAGAAGACAAAAAATAAGTAGCTAAAGAGGATGCTTAAATTTTACAACAAACAAGATTATATAACCGCAACACCAATTTAATAGCAAGAATGTCACTATAAGTTGCTGTAGACCATATTATCCAAGACCAAACTATCCAAGTCACTGTATCATGATGCCTGATATGTCTTGCCTCCTGATCAAGTATAACGTTCCTAAAGAGCTGTCTACTGAATTGCAAAATCTGCTGCAGCAAAGAGATAACTGTCCTAACTTATTCTCTTGCAGACCAGATAAATACACATATATGTAAGCATTTCTATCAGGAAGCGCAAACTGTGAACTCTTCTTTATATCATGAAATAAATTACCAGATCTCTCATTAAAAGAGATGAATGTATGGCTAGCCAGAAAGCAGCCATCTTCTGCAAAACAGAAAGCTCCAGTCTATTCTAGGATCCTGACACTGTCCCGGTGAATGTTCTTCATGAGCTATGCAGTTGTACATTACAGTCTGTTTAAATCCTGTATCTGTGGTGAATTTTAGAGATCCTTTTAGATCACCCTTCAATTTGCATATACTTTTTAAAAAACTATAACTTATAACCATAGGTTTTAGTACCTATAACCATCTTCCAGTAGAAGCCAGTTAAACAATCTAGCTGTAAATTAACTTAACAGAAGACAGACATTTTCAAAGTTCTCACTGCCGAGGAAATAATACTTAGCAGCCATTAGCCAATCCCCAAATCATGAGAAAAGTACTGCTAAGAATCGTGATTTTAATTGTGACTATTTCTTTGTGCCTCTGCAAAGAATTTACTAGGACAGCATTATAACTTTGGTGGGCCCTAAGCACTTTTGCTTTTATGAATCCCTCTCCCCTTAAAAATAATAATATTAAGATTATTATTTAATTATAAAATTAAAATTATATTTCAAATTATAATTTCATTATATTTTACAGAAAAATAGAGAATAGTCTATATGGGTGTTACTTTGTAATCATTATCAGTTGTTGGTAATTATGATGTCTCTCACATATCAACAAAGTTACTAAATTTTAACATCAATACTACAACTATAGGTTATAAATAAGATTATTGATTTGATGTTCAAATGTTGTGTGATTCTTGCCTGTGTTTCATTAAAAGGCATGAAAATGAATAACTTTTACTCAACTTTATTTCTGATTTTTTTAAAAAAATAAGACATTTTCACCAGCACTGGGCATTGTCCTTGGTTATACCAGTCTTGATAACTACAACCAATTCATAATTGGAAATATGCAACGCAGCCTTTATAGTGCTTTGGTACAGAAGGCAGAAAAGTGCTTTAGAGGTATGCAGGATGCAAATGTAATACTTGTCTGCAACTCCCAAAAGCAACCATGTCTTTTTCCAGGACTGGGCAGCTTGGTTTAAAGCAACTAAAGACAGATGCTAGATGCACTCACATATACTTCCAAACCTCTTTTTGCTTTTGAATCCGATGCACTATACTGCCCTATCAGATAAGTACGGTATAAATAGTACTTATTTAAATGTATTCAGGTATATCCTGTATTAAATGATTGCAATATGTCTTTCATAGGCTGTCTTTTAAGATGACACAACTTTGAGTCACCTGCTAACTGAGGGAGCAGATTCAACAACTTTACATATATGCCACAGACACTGGTTGGTTTTGAATCCAATTCAATATGATGACCGTCGCCTTCAAAACCTTGCGAAGTTTGGTACCCAGATACATCCAGCACTGTTTTCCCCACCCTTATTTGATGTGGCCAATTCAATCTCTGGGGGAGGATATGCTGAAATATCCCATCCCAGGAGCTTGGTTGTCCCAGTCTTTGCAGCATCCCAACCTTTTGAAACACCTTGGAAACTGTATTGTTTTGTACAGCATATCAGCGTGATAATAAGGGTTTGCCTTAGGTTAAATTACATTGGATTAGTTTATTGCTTTTACTGAGGTGTTACAATTTTCTGACAGTAAAATGGTCTAAGAACTCTAGAGGTAGGTGTGACTATATATGGAAAATATTCTTAAAAGATTAATCAAAATACATCTTTAGTTTTTAATTTCTTTTTCATCCTGTCCTACATTTTGGGTTTTCAATTTCTGTTTTCATAAAGTAACCAGAGATGTTTTCCTGGAACCACTCAAAAAAACCACTGACAATTTACAATCATTTCATAGAATAGTTGCTTCAGTTTTATTGCTGTTCACAAGGCTTCCGTAATGATACCCTTCCAAAGTTGTATGCATCTATTTTTAGAGAGTAATGGTATTCAGACACAAATATAGACATTTGTTTAGCAAAGCAAGGTTTCTACTGTTTACATAGCACTCTGATTATTCATCTGACTGAAATCAAAAACCTTCCTTCAATTAGCTTTCCTTAAACTTACCTAGGCCAAGAAATCACATTAGCTTCATTTGCAGAATATTAACCATGACTTACATAGCAAAGTTGAGCATACAACATTCAGGAGAAGCCCTTCTTTTGATTAAATGAATTTATCCCATAGGAAAGTCTGCTCAGATGGCAGCAGACTTACTGATATCTAATGATATTTACTATTTACTGATATCTAATGATATTTACTGACATCTAATGAGTCAACCTATACATGGAATTTGATTTATTAAAGAGCAAACTTCACTGCATTGCTTAGTCATTTTTATACTCATAAATTGTTTATGCGGAGTTTAGTATGGAGTTAAACTAGCATTACCTAGCAGATGAGACTGGCAGAAGGCAGACTTTGGATGAGTCACCCTCATAAAGGTTTACCCTATGTTGACATCTAAGACCTAAAATTAGAATCAGGTGCATCAGATCAAGTGCAAATTATTACAACATTAGAGATGATCGGGAGGAACCTGGATAATTTAGACCTCAGATGTTGAGTTTGATTTGCTCTTTGTAGTTGACATCATCACCATGTCTAGACTGAAAGACTTCTCTGAGGCCTTCAGAAAGAAGGTTATAAGTCTGGGAAGGGATTGAAAATGATTGTGAAACAATTGAACATCAATCATTAATTATTCAGAAGATCATGCACAAGTGGAGAAGACTTCAAACAATTGCAAATTTACCCAGATGAGGCCATTCCAACAAGTTCAGCTGGATAACTGATGCAGAAAGCAGTTTCTAAGAACCACAGAATTTCATCCCATTCCGGGTCTCTAATAATAACCTGACCAATTTAGACAAGAGATGTTTATTAAAAAGTTGAAGAGATTTCAAGCTCAGCGTTTTGGGGCAACGTGGCTAACATCAGAACCTGCAATAGCCATGATATATGGTCTTGCTTCTGACACAAAAGTAACAACTCTGTATGAACTGAATTGCTATGTGAAAATGAAGAGGGAACCCGAGATTCCACTTTTTAAATACAAGAACACACAGAACATTACCTTGTCAACTGTTAGGCCAAAACCCAGAGATGACACAGCAAAATCCAACTGAGTTCAGTCCCTTTATTTTCTTACTTATTGCACGGGTGTCAAACTCAATCTGTCACGTTGCCGACACATAACGTATTGCAATGTTTTTTTCCCTTTGCAGAGCTAGGATGGGAATGGCCTGCACCTGACACATCTGGCCTGCGGGCCACCAGTTTGACACTCCTAACGGATTGAACCTTGCCAAAATAAAGTTCTAACCTTCTAACCTACTAGATATATTCTTAAGACTGTAGGATATGACTACCTGGAATCTCTTCCCCCTCATTCCCACATCCTAGCTCAGGATTTTGCTGCCTATCAGTCTCTGGCCTCCTTCTGGAAAGATTTTGTGCTGCCAAAATTCTCCCCCACTAACCTACAACTGTGCATTCAATTATATCAACTTAATTCAGACCCATTACTATAGTGTAAAGGTTTTAAGAAATGCTCAAGAAACCGCAGTGAGTGATACTGATATTATCCACAACCACAATTATTGAAAGAGGTTTATAAAAGCATTCTCTCCTATATCATAAATTGAAGTTCTACCCATATTTTAGCGTTAAGGCCACTCTCTACTGAATAAACCTGGACCCTGGGATGAAGAGCATCAAACATTTTTGTGCATTAATCTCTCTTTCCAAATGCTGCCCAGTCACTATGCAGCACCCCTGCCATTTGACACAAAATTTGCTAATACCTAATACTGGGAGTACAGCCAAACTCCATTGGTACTATCTGGCAACAGCAAAACTCCTGGAAGTGTCCATTAAGGCCATCAATTCCAAACCCTTGCTCAGTGTATTAATCTAATTTAAAGCATTCCTGACAGATGGTTGTCCAGCTGCAAATTGAGCACATTCAGTGAAAGGGAACTCAGCAGCTCCCTTGGTAATTGACTTCACTACTGAAATACATTCCACAATAAAACATTTTGAAGGCATCACTTCCTAAATCTAAACACCAAACTAGTTGGCATATTTTCCAACTTTCTTCAACCACTGAGAATTTGTCTGCTCATTAAAATTAATGGTCCAGCCTGCCAACCTAAAAGCATTCCTAATAGACTTGTGCTGGGCTTTAAATTGGATTGGAAAAAGGTGCCTCAAAATTGCAAGACTATAAATATAGTATCTTCCTGCAGCTTCTTAAAACAGCTGCCTCATTTCCATGGATTACATGACTGTTCTCTATGCTACTTTTCTCAAGGGAAAAAAAATGGCTGTTTCAAAGACATGCAGACAGAGCCTATGTTCTTCCCCCTACTTTCTCTGAAACACTTTTTTTTATCCAAATTTCTTCACAGGTCCAACTTCTATGAAGAAGTAACATAACACTTTGTTCAGTAGGATATACTAATTTATACTAATACATATGAGACACAATGTTATCAGCTTAACTGACCATGATGCCACGCAATTTTTCATGCATAAATTTTTCTAATACACTTTATTTGTCCCATTTACTATCTAATGAAGGTTCTTAAAATCCCAGAATTCAGTAGACTTGATTTATCTGCAGTATCATTGCCAAGCTCAGTTCCAATTTTATTACTATACCATATGAAACATTTACTGCATATTTGTTTGATGTGTATGAAATCAGTTAGGATATTGTCAAGGAGTATTGAGGCACATACATTTGGAATATAAATGGTAAATTGATAATTATATAAATCACATCCCTAGATTCCTGTATTGATACACAACAGAATATAAAATAATTCAAAAATCAAACTCCTAAAACTACTTTGATCCTTCTCGGAACTGAAAAGAGCTAGGATGGTGTTTCTATCTAGCATTTAGATAAAGTTAAAAAGTAGGAAATATTATGTAATAAGAGGGTGAGAAAGGGATACCTGAGGAGAGGGGGGTCCTCAAGCCTGAGGAGAGGGGAGTTCAGCCGATACATTGTTCTGGAGCCCATGGAGCTCAAAGAGGGGCCCATGAAGGGGATTTTTTTAAAAAAAATTACAAAACCAAGTTTTTAAAAAGAAATAAAGTGGGATGGTGTGTCAACTTGGACATGCCTGGCCAGGGGTCAGGGAGAAGGTCACAACAAAACACTCCAAAGTGGATCAAATCAACTCATTGGCAAGGAAGGAAGGTGTGTCCTTCCCGCGCGGCAGTGACACCAATGATCGGTCCGCCCTCCCTCTTCTATTTTTCTCCCCTTCTCCCCAGTTCTTGGAAGAATGAACGTCCACTTCTCACCCTGTCAAAATCCTTCATGCCTAAAGGAAGGAGGTGCCACTGTTAGCTTAGTTGGAGGATCTGTACGCGCCAGCCGTGCCAAAGGGTAACTAGCAAGAGGTGGCTTTAAAACGCAGGAGGATAAACCGGGGGAATGGAGAGGGGGAAATGGGTGAGGGAAGCATCACTTTTCTTTCATTCGTATAGACTAGAGTGAATTAGTCTTCTCCCAGTCGGGAAAAAAAATATCTACTTGTGGACTGCATGGACTCCAATGCCACTTCTCTGTACTTCGTCCTCCCCACTCCCTCGCAGCCCCCCCCCCCTTTTCAACAAGCCTTTCGGGTTGGTTAGGAATATGTGACGTTAGTGAGGAGTAACATGAAATCCCAGGGTGGTGGAGAGGGAGGTAGAGATGTTAATTTAATGTGTAGGCGGGGGGGCCCATATTAGTCCTTGTCCCAGCACTTAATAATCCTCTCGTGGCTCTTTGGGGATACCAGGGTCTTCTTCCAGGACAGAGTCCATTGTGATAGTCTCCTTTATATTAAAAGGGACAGCTAATGATGCTACTTGTAATCTGGTAGGTCACCAGGGTGGAACAGCATGAAGTTTTGTTCCAGAGGTCATAATTTACAGAGAACAGAATTAATGCAGATTAGAAGTGAACAAAGATGTTTGTAAGCTCATTTTGTTTACTAACAACTTACGTTGTCTTTTATAATAGCAACACCCAAGTGCATGTTATCAAAGGGATGAGAAAAGAAGGACCTACATCAAAATTATTTTTCCTCCCAGTGGATAACCTGTGTAAGCAACTCAAAATAAAACCCTTTTAGACCAAGCTGTTTTGCTCTTATTCCATTCTGCCATATCACAGCTAGTTCAGTTTTACCATGTGGTCCAGATCCAAAAGGAGGGGTAGTAATTATTGTTAAAACACCTTTGTTTTTAGAAGACTTATCCTGATCATAAATCTGAGCTCAGAAATATAACAGGAAACATGCTTCTACAGCTACGTAAATATTTGTCTAGAAATACTAATATTAAGGTTGTAGTAGTGGCTATTTTTGCAAGGTGAAAGTTTACAAGGCAACATCATCTGAAAGCAAGCTCTCAGTGTTTGAAATTTTAAAAAGTAAAATAAAATCTCAACATATAATGGACCAAACAACAAGGAAATGATATACTTCCATGGGATTGTGGACACCATTAGGCAGATTAGACCAGGCAATCAGTTCTAGAGGAAAGCCAAAACTCATTTTATTGAGATAGGTTGTACAAGAAGTTCTTGCTTACCAACTATTTTGTTTAGCAATCATTCAAAGTTACAACGGTGTACAAAAAAAAAAAAGCTTTGCAATCCATCCCTGCCTTTATGACGCTGCAGGACCCTGCAATTACAGGATGTCCAGTGGTGTATTATCCATTAAGCAGACTAAGAACGTGCTTAGGGCATCAGGCCCAAAGGGGACACTATAGAGTTGAGAATATGGCTTTGTTTGTACTGTATGTACAAAGGACGGGGGCACCAAGATTTGTCAGTACTTAGGGCACCAGTGAGCCTTAATCCACCACTGAGGATGTCAATTGTGCACGTCCCATGAAAAAAATATCTCACATTCTGTTCACAGAATCTCTGGAAAAACTCATGCTTGAAATTGGGAGATCACTTCCAGTTAGTGCATGTACAGTTAATATATAGTTACAGCAAGTCAATCAGAGGTGGTATTCAGCAGGTTCTGACCAGTTCTGGAGAACCGGTAGCGGAAATTTTGAGTAGTTTGGAGAAGCGGCAAATACCACCTCTGACTGGAGATTGCCCATCAAGCCATGTCCACAGAACCAGTAGTAAAAATATTTGAATACCACCACTGAAGTCAATTATGTATTTTCTTATATATAGTCATTATGCAGTAAGAGATTGTAGGGGCAGCATTACTAGACTTACTTCTTTGGATGAAAAATACAGAATAATTTGAACAGATTTCTCTCAGATTTGGACACCATCTTGAAGGATAGATTACAATATTGTACCAATGGATGACAACACTCATCAGATTGGGGTATTGTTGTACCATTTGCATTCAATAAGGAGGTGGACAAGGTGATCTCCCAAATCCTTTTTAGATTCCATGTTGACTGTGGTACTTAAAAAAAAGAAAGAAAAATATAGGGCCTGACTGGCTTGAGACCCCTGTCTTGGCATCTGTCCTATACTTAGTTGGCATGGAATCTAGTGGTCCCTAGATTTTTCCTCTTAATTTAGAATTCTATGGTTCTAAGACCATTCACTATATAACAGAATTGAGAGTGGGAAGTGAAAACCTTTTTCTTTCCATCTTCCCTATCATAATACATATTTTTTCTGTTTAATTTATTTTCTGTTACCTTGAAGTGCCTACCCTGTTTTAAAATCCACAACCTGCCTCTCTGTCTAGAGAGTCAAGATGATATTTGTTCTTTCACTTCTATCACATTCAAGGACAGCTAAAATGTACTTAAGAGCTTCCTTCTCCAAGAAATCAACAGCTATACGGATGTTAGTATGTCACAGTCTGGCAGGCCTGATTATTCAACATGACAACTTGCGTAGAAGAGAAGGCCAAGTCTGTTAACAGAACCAACTAGACTTTTAAATAAATTGTACAAAAAGGGGTGCAATTTATATGCATTTATTATTTCTATTTTCCCAGAAGGTGAACAACCCTACTTCAAAAGAAGAGCTAGGAAATAGTGTTGCACGATAATGCCATGCAAGTTAAGGAGTTGGTCACAGTTAAATTGGGAAATGGGAGGGAGAAACTGGGAGAGAGGAAACTGAGTAAAAATGAAGCAAGAGAAAGATAACAAACCAAGCAGGCATAGTAACGATGTAGAAGATACACAAGGAGGTTTAGTGGTATGCATCTCTTTTTTCCTGCTTAATGATTAGTTAAATCTAATCCTTTCCCATTATACCTATAGATTATAGTACTTAATTGAAAGGTCATCATCCTCAACTGTAAGAAAAGAGCCTTTGAATGCCTTACAGCAGAAGAATTTGTTTTTTATGTTTACTGTAAAAAATTACATTGAAATTTGGGTTAACCACTGATTATTGAAGAAAGCCCAATTCCATTAGTGTGAAATTGCAGGAGGGAGTATTCATTTGAGAAGATGCTAAATGTGGCTTATAAAAATCAAGAATCAACGGTGGAACATTTAGGCACAAACTCTGTTCCAAATAGGTTTAAAAGCTATCTAAAAGTCACAAAGTTAAACTTAAGAGAAGGAAAAAAGACCTAGTGATATGATCTACACACTGCGCTAAATCAAGAGTTGTTTAACTAAGGTTTGTTAAATATATACTAATCTGTTCTAAAACATACTATGCTGAATCTAAGAAACCTCATTACAGCTTAGTTGTCTAGTCTGATGAAAAGAAGGACTACGGGTGACATGATAGCAGTGTTCCAATATCTCAGGGGCTGCCACGAAGAAGAGGGAGTCAAGCTATTCTCCAAAGCACCTGAGGGCAGGACAAGAAGCAATGGATGGAAACTAATCAAGGAGAAAAGCAACTTGGAACTAAGGAGAAATTTCCTGACAGAACAATTAATCCGTGGAACAACTTGCCTCCAGAAGTTGTGAATGCTCCAACACTGGCAATTTTTAAGAAGAGATTGGACAACCATTTGTCTGAAGTGGTGTAGGGTTTCCTGCCTAAGCAGGGGTTGGACTAAAAGACCTCCAAGGTCCCTTCCAACTCTGTTATTTTATTTCTATTTTTTAGCAATAAATGTCAATGGGGTCACTAAATGCTGGAAGATGTTTAATGGCAGAGAGTAGGATTCAGCCTGGAGGTAGGTAGGCAAGCCATCCATGGTTGCACTCAGATTGGGTCTAGTCAATACTTGAATGGGAAACCAGGAGAGAATACTAGTCTGAGAAGTTACAAATAATTCCAGAAAAAGCAATGGCATACATTTTTGTATTGTTGCTAATGTCTATGAAGATTCTGAGTCATCCAGGATATGGTTGTCTCAAAGGTGCTTTTTCAAAAGGCAGCTGGACTATGTTTTTTCCCCTGAGGAAGAAGGCATTTCACTTCTCATCCAAGAAGCTTCATCAGTTCTGGATGAACTGATCCCCCTCACACCATCCATGATGAAGCTTCTTGGATGAGAAGCAAAATGACTTCTTCTTCCTCAAGGGAAAGAAGTTGCCTTTTTAAAAAGGACCTTTGGGACTACTGCTGCCAATGCAATCACATGGATTAATCCATGAAAATACTGGGACTCAAGTTTGATTCAGAGAAGATTTTACTTTAGGCAAAGTAACAAAGAGCCAAGTTAAGACAAACTACATTTATTCACCACAAAAAGACACACAAGACTCAAGTTTGATTCAGAGAAGATTTTACTTTAGGCAAAGTAACAAAGAGCCAAGTTAAGACAAACTACATTTATTCATCACATAAAGACACACATAAAGATCAAGATCAATCCAATCAGTCAAGGTTGATAAGATGCTGTCATTAGCTGGATGAACATGCAACAGAAGAGGGGGGGGGATTGTTTCCCACTTCATGGCATAAAACTGTATCTTAAATTTTCAGGTTATGATCAAAGGGAACTACAAGGCCACAAAATGAGAAGTTTGGGATGTATAGAGACTTCCTTGGGACTAAAGACTATTCGATCTCTGTTTAAAGTTCTAATGCACATTAGAACTAAATTAAAATGTGAATTATTTTTATGTACAATGGAACAATGAAATTAAACTAGCTCTAATAAGAAGCACAATTCCAGTAAAGAAAGTCCCACAATTTGCTTTTTAGTGCATGGGATGAACTTAATTGCCTCATCATTTCATATAAAGAACATATATTTGGTGGATAAAAATGTCCAATCTTGATTATAGACGGCATTTATTGCCTCCAACCCAACTGGCCTCCACCCCGAATGAACGCATGATGAGCCAAGTGCATCTCATTTCATATATGCCAGCAAGTATCTACTTTATTAAAAAAGAAGAATTGGCAAAAGAATAAAACATGTTGCCATTTTCATGTCAAGAAGGGTCTCCTAGGAGTTAATTAATGAACAGGCTGACAGGGTAAGTAGGAATTGAATCTTATATCAGCTGCTTAATATTTGAACTCAAACCAAATTACAAGCCAAAGGGGTTTAATTTAATCGGGCATAAGAACTGGATGTTTATTGATTTATTACATTTATATCCTGGCTTTCCTCTTCCATCTCAAGGCCCTCCCAGAGGACTCTCCCAGTTTTACCTTAAAAGCAAACTTCATCTTAACTTAAGCCGTTAAGCACAAAGCATGAAGAAGGGATGGGTTTTGATTCTCAATCATCCAGCCATTTTACCGTCATATGCTACATCAATGTAACATTTTATTCTTCCTGTTGCAAAAGCATCACATGCAGCAATTAGGTGTTATTTCATCATTCAAGCAACTACTATAGTATGTAGAGGTGTTTATGTTTACCATACCAGGAGATTCACCCATAAAGCAAACCCTTGATATCAAAGCTGAATGAAATAAGAGAAACCTATACTTTCCATCAGTGTTGCATATTCATTTTCAAATGTATACTCAGCTTCTGCCTATTGTCACTGCGTTGTTTTGATTGTCTGATGAGCTTCCAGAATATACCGGACTTGTTATCAGTTTCCATAGTAACAAGATATGAGTGTCTTGTGATTTGTGATTTACTGCACATGTGGCAGGGGAGGAGTTTTACTTTACTTTACTTTTTTATTCTTTCTTTTGCTTGCTTCTCAGAATGTACTGCTTTTCTTTGTTCCTAGTTATTTGTAATAAAGTATGCTGGCAACAGAAAAACACGATTTCATTTCCTCTAATTTATAAGCTGAATTTTTTCACTTTGACACCTATCAGTCAAGGCTAATCTGTTTTTTATAATACATGAATTTTGATTATCTGTAGATCTTCACAGGGCACCATTTCCACCATTCACATATAAATCTTGCCAGATGTTGGCCTCCAGCTAGTGTCATTATGTACCAACAAAAGAAAGAGTCAGGGCTGAATTATTGCAGCTGTCATTATGTTTGTCATCTAAATAGATAGAGAAATAAGTTTACCAACATGATGGAGGCCAAAATAATTTTTATATGATGGAATACAGTTATCTATGACACATTTAACAAGCTTAAACAGCTTAAATTTATGACAGAGAGGTCCTGTTGAAGCAATTAATAAGATAATAGTAATAGCACCTAGACTTATATACCGCTTCATAGTGCTTTTCAGCTCTCTCTCAGTGGTCAGCATATTGCCTCCACAATCTGGGTCCTCATTTACCAACCTCGGAAGGATGGAAGGTTGAGTCAACCTTGAGCCATTCAGAATCGAACTGCCAACAGTCAGCAGGAATTAGCCTGCAATACTGCATTCTAATCACTGCGCCACCACAGCTCTTGATGTTCACTGATGTTCACTAGGAACCCTAATTATGCTGTCTAAATTTAGTGTATAATGCCAAGTTTAGAGTTTGGTACTGTTTTTACTTGATTTTAAAGTATTACATGGAATTCAAGTGTTAGAGGTACAGGAAAAAAAGAATTTGTGCCTTGAAGTCAGTCTGTCAGCATTCCAATCAAACTCTCCAACCCAATTCAGCACTCAGAGTCAAAATCCAATCAAGTAAGAATTTATTAGAGAAATCACATTGCACAATCTAGGAAACCTGAATCTGAATTCCCGCATTTTCCCCCTGCTATATTAAATTTACATCCAACCCCCTCACTGATGACCCTCAAGTCACACTCTCCAATCCACCTCCATTCTGAATTCCCGCCAAGTCCAGTCACTCCGCTCCAACTCCAGCGACTTGACCTTGAACTTGGGCGAAAGAGTATTGTTGTCGCTATCCTCCCTTCTCACTTTACTTTCATTCCCACGGTTACCCTTCCTCCCTTGTGGCAGCCTTTAATCTGATTCAGATGGAATGACTCCTGGCAACTGCCTGAACAAGTCCCTGAAGTTTTCTTAGTAAGATTTTCAGAAATGCTTTGCCTTTGCCTCTTCCTAAGTTTGAGACAGTATGAATGACCCAAGGTCACTCAATTGGCTTCGTGCCTAGGATGGCACTAGAACTTGCAGTCTCTCAGTTTCTAGGGGTCTGTACAGGTAGTCCTTGACTTGCAACCATATGTTAGTAAACCATTCAAATTTAGGACAATATTAAAAAATAATTTACAATTGATCCTCGCACTTACAACCACCAGCATTCCCACAATCACATGATCAAAGTCCAGACTTGGAAACCAGCATGTATTTACAATGGTTGCAGTGTCTGGAAACATGTGATCACCATTCGCAACCTTCCCAGTCAGCTTCTGATAAGCAAAGTGGGGAGGGGGGGGCGGCAGCTGGATTGCTTAACGATCACATAATTCACTTAACAACTGCAATAGTTTGCATAACCGTCATGGCAAAAAAAGGTCATAAAATTCAGTATGACTCACTTAACTGCCTTGCTTAGCAACAGAATATTGTTCCAAAAACCACCCGTACCCCATTTCTGTGGATTATTAGCAATTCAATAATAATCATAAATTCATATAAGTTATATATGAATAAATGAATAAATGCCAAAAGACCTTCCTGTAACATGAATGGAACTGAGCATACTTCTAAAATGCTTTACGTATGCCGCTCTACATGCCTGATTCTCGTAAAAGTTTATATAGGAGTAATTTTATTTTAAGTAGCTAAAGTCAAGTATGCTGTCCCTTATGCAAACTGTGTAAGCTGAATGCATTGTCCTAAAAGCTTTGAAGAAGATTTGGCTATTGTGGAAGTTTGAAATACATTCCTAACATTTCCTTCTTGGGTACTTGATAAATCTTCCCATAATTTCATGACAACCAGACAGATTTGGGTATACCTTTGCCTAAAAAAAATAGTGATTTCAAGAATTTCTAATCTGACACTGGAATCACATAATTCAAGCTTCCATGCAGTTTGAATACATTTCTACTTTGGCAGACAAATACACCTGAGATATATAATAGTCTGAATATACACACATGTAGGTGAAGCATGTTTCAACCATGATGCATGGGTAAGGACCACTAGATATGAATTGTTTTCTGGAAGAATGGTCCATCTTGTCAGTATTATCTATTCTTGACTAACAACAGGAGTAGCAACAGGAGGACTAACAACAATACAACTCACAAAAGAAAGCAATGCTGCTTCATGATAAACAAAAGCACATCCATCACACAAGGTATTTATCAGCTAGCTTTATATCCCACAATTATTACAGGGACTTACATTACAGAACACTTCTACTTCCTATTTTTCCCCCATCACAACAATCCTGTGAGGTAGACTGGGCTGAAAGAGGGAACTTACTATCTAATGAGCTTCCATGGAAGCTCACGGGGTTTAAATCTGCATCTCCTTTCTACTATATCAACACTTCAACAACTACGCACCCAAACACAATACAGACACAATAGAAGTGAAATACGCTTCCTGATGATTTAACAATCAATGTTGAAATCAAGATCCTGCCAAAAATAGGCATTCCAGGAGTTGTTTTTCCATAAGACAACCATTCAAAATTGAATGAATTCCAACACTTATTGCCCTGTTTGAATGCCAAGACTTGAAACGCAATGGCCTAATAAATCATCCTGAGCAATTTTGAATATCCTTTCCTTAGTTCTGCATTGGCATCTTTCCTTCTTTCTTTTCCAAATTTCTGCTTATCTGACCATTCATTTGAAATTCAAAATAGACCAAATGTAGCCATTTCCACTTTCAGCTAGCTGGAAGCTATGGACAAAGTAAGTTAAATCAATTACCAATAACTTGGCTGAAGATTAAGAGCTAGCTTGAGTTTCTCTGCAATTGGTGAGTCTGGCTACTGTTAGAATGCAGTTTTACCCAGATACTATGTTCCTATTTCTGAAACACAGCGATAAGATGATGTATAGTAAGTGTCAGTTTAACGAGGTTATTTTTATTTCAGACAGGTATGTGCAATAATAAACAGAGACGGCTTTCAAATAGACCTTAGTCATACAAGTCTAAGTGCTACATGGCACATTAGAGGTTGGGGTACTAAAAAGCATGGGCAATTCATGGGCCGGAAATAAGCATTTTTAAATGGCTAAGATATGAAAAATCTACTTTCAGCCCTTCAGTGCCCAGGGCATGGTTATTTGAGGGCCACATTTCTCCCATAATGTCTGCCCCTGCAACATGATTAGGCAGAGTGGTTATACTCCAAGTCATTTTGGTTAAAGTGTGTCACCCATCAGAATCCTAGGAAGTATGACTTCTCTGCCATTATACCTGTCCTCTGGATCACCCTACCCCACTCCAAAATCGTATAGCATTAACCCTGATGATATTCCAAAGTCAGCCTTTGTTAGCCTTCCAAATATTCCAGAAACACAACCAGATGAGCTAATTCTACTTTATTGTAAGGGCTATGTTAACAGAATCTTTCAACTTGATAGTACAAATTCTCCTGCCATCTTTTACAGACTAATTAGGGAGATTCCTTGCTGAGTTTCTTTCTTTGCCCATGTGTAGCTGTGGGGCAATGTCCTCTCTTATTTGAATGTTCCTTAGGCAGCATCTCTTCCCACCCCACTTCCCAAATACCATTACCAGTCTTTTAAGAACTGGCTGTTTTTCTCTGGCATTGGGGTAGGGTAGGTGTCGAGCTCATGTCGAGCTCATTAATTGCTTCCAATTAATGTTGTTGTTGTTTGGGTTGTAAATGGTTCTTCTTCTCTTTCTCTTTTATGTTTTTTTTTAAACTTTTTAGATTGTAGACTGCTCAGAGTCATCTGGAAACTGGCAGCTTCTAATTTTAATTAATAAGTAAAAGAATAATGAATATTTGGCATGGGCACTTAAGAGGAGCCTAATAATCACTGTAGCTGTGCCTGCCAATAAGCCAGACTCTGTTACAACTGCCTTCAATAGCTTTGGTTTCTAATTAAATGGGAATTTTCCCAACAACACACCCTGGCAGTGTTTACCCTAGGATATTCCGGCTTGGATTGTGTTATGCCACACATCACACTCCTGTAATATTTCATCAGTGGCCTTACAGAATCGATTTTTAGAGCAACATACAATAAAAACAGTTGAAATGACACAGACATCAGAACTGCAAACTATATTCAAAAGAGGAACTTTGAAATTTTTGTTGGCACCAGACAAGCATCCCTCTTAAACATTAAAGCAGCTAGATCCTCTGGGGTCTCCGTACAGTTTGTCCAACAATTTCCCTGACTGTCAGTGCAGATGTGCAGGCACAGCTGGTTCATTTCACCAGTAGTCTAAATGGTGTGTTGTTAACAGTCTTTTCAAAGGCTTTGCAAATGATAATCAATCAACCGCTGCTGAAAAAGTTACTGTTGATTAGGATGCTGAATTACAGCATGAAGATTAACATCAAACAATAATGGACTTTGAGGAAGAAATTAAGTGTCCCTCTCTGGGCACAATATCCCAAATTTGAATGGTTGTTTCCTCAATAGACAAGGATTCTGGGTCCCCAAAATTGGTAAGACTTGGGAAAAATCTTTCAGACACAATAATTGCAAACGTAAAATATTTTATAGGTCGGAACCAGCACACCTGGGAAATGAACTCTGTCTTAAGGACAAGGCTATAATACAATACTGCTTATAAAAACGTTTAAAGAAAGTTAAAGAAGGTGACTCTGCCTTTCATTTAGTCCTGATTTATCTCTGTTCCAGGAATGTTTTAAGTGCATATTTATATTCTTTACGGTAGTCATTTCAGATGGGTTTCTGCATATACTGCAGACTTTAAATCAGAAACTACATGGAAGAGAAATTTAGTACAGCTTCCTTAGATAAGCGCCCTGATGAGGGACAAGATATCTGACAGAAATATCTGACAGAAATGAATGAAAAGGATTCACTTTCTAAACCCATAACCTAACTTAACTTAAGGCGTGCATAAGTGCACCAACGTGCCTACCGTCCCTGTCCTATTGTTTCTTTTATATTTTATTTTTCTTATATGTATCCATGTATTCATAATTATGTTATACTTATACCTATTATCTTGTAAGCAATTGACAAATAAAATAAAATAAATAACCTGAAATGTTAGGCAGAACTTTTTTTTTCCTATTTTCTTCTTCTCTGCAGTGTGAATATTCTTTCCAAGTCCTATGAATCTTGTGAACTGAAGTTCTGAATCAAATTACTTGCATAAATTAAAACTAGTAATTAGAAAACCATCACTATAGAACATAACCTCTTTAGAAAGACTGCTTTTAACATGTTTACAGATTGTTTAATTTAAACTGATGATTCATCTTCACTTGCTGGAAGGATGCTTCTCCTTATTTATACAATGAATCAAACATAAACATCTTTGAATGTAAAACCACAGTAGATTTTTAAAGCCAGAGATACCTTGATTTCTGTGAACTGAATACCGGTATTTCTCCTGCATTTGAGGTATTCCATCAAACACAATTCTCTGTAAAGAAAATGTAGCTATTATTTTTTTACTTCAATATTGTCCTATGAAAATCTGTAGGACAAATTAGGAAAAGCATGCTATTTCTGTTTATTATAATGATTATCAGCTAGGCAATCCATCAATAAGTGTATAAATTCAAATTACTATTTGCAAAATGTAGATAACTTACGTTATTTAATAAGCCCAATGCTTTGACTTGGGCAGGCATAAGTAATATTATAAGCACATCCTTGGAAAGACTTATTGTCATTAATAGTTTACTTGTAAAATAAATAATAATGGTTTATATTCTCATTTGCTATTGTTCATATTAAAAAGGATAAAATTATTTTAAAACCTAGCAATTTCAGAGAACATCTAATAACTTCTCTAAAGATAAAGGGAAAAATTCAACAATAAACACAGTTTTTGTAAAGAACAGAGGAATACTTTATCTTTCTGGGTTCAACCATTGCATAAATTCATGGTTTTTTTTAATAAACTATAACAGCCGGATTCCAATATCTTATTAATTAGCTTTCATCAACCCAAGTGTTCTTTAGGTATATAGATTTCAATTCCAATAATTCTTGGCAGTGGTTGTCCTGGTTAGAGAAATCTGGATACTGAAGCATATAAATCTGCAAGTCATCCAGGTTGAAGAATTTTTGAATGAAGCCATAAAACAGCATTTATAAATCACAAGGATTATTTATCAGTGACTTGGAAACCCTTTATGGATTTTTTGCTGACAGAAGAGAAAAATGAACTTGAGCTTTGTAGTTATGAAGATTACAAAGAGTAGCCTACAGAAAGAAGGAAATTACATTGCCACAGAGAAGGTATATGTGTTAACCTATTCTCTAAAGTACCTGAGGGCAGGACAAGAAATAACAGCTGGGAAAACATTAAAGAGAGATCCAACCTAGAATTAAGGAGAAATTTACTGACAGTGAGAACAATTAACCAGTGGGACAGCTTGCCTCTAGAAGTTGTGGGTGCTCCATCACTGGAGGTTTTCAAGAAGAGATTGGATAGCATTTGGCTGGAATGATATAGGGTCTCCTGCTCGAGCAAGGTATTGAATTAGAAGATGATCTCCAAAGTTACTTCCAACTCTATTATTCTATGTTCAATGATACAAATTTAAAGAGAGAAGGTAAAATATGAATGCTATCCAAAAGATTGGAAGCTGTATCTTTATACTGTAATCTTTTCTGTTTTCTTACTTACTTGTAGTCATTGTTCTTTCTCATTTTGTTTCTTTTCTAATGTTTGTATTGTTTTATCTTGTTAAAATTTCTTCAATAAAATTGTATTTTAAAGAAAAACAAAACCAAATCACAGTGGCTGAGTTGGCAGAGATGGCTAAAGTGATTTATTTGATCAAAGAAAAGAATATAAGTATTTTTGTTTCTACTTGGAGGCAGCTTCTGGACTTTGTGCTTGAGGTGTGGGGGGGAAATGAAAACTTTGATTTTGGGTTTTACTGATTAGATTGATTTGTTGTTATAGAAATGGCTACTTTATATTCTTATGGAAAAGTAAAAAGTTGAGATTCAATGTTAACATTTTATTTACTGCACCAGAGAGAGTTGGAAGTCAACGCCTTTTTTTCCTTTCTCCCTCTTCTCCTCACTTTTCTTTCCCTTTCCCATCCCCACTGTGTCTCACTATTTGCTTTTCTATTTTATTCTATAATCTAATAAATGTTATAAAATTTGTAAAAAAAATAAAATAAAGGCTGAGTTCACCCAATAGGCTAAGTCAAAGCCTTCCAGGCCCCCTATGTCTTAGAATTATGTGGGAAATCATAACACTAAATTGTCAACTTCCCACTTCCTAATACAAGGTTCTCATGCACTCAGGTATGATACTAGGATATCCAAGTATCATCACTGCATGCTAGCAGCCAATCATAACCATAATCTTTTATAATAGCTTGGTACTTGTTGCTAGCATTACGCAGAAGCTCTCCTGTTGTAACAGTACATATTAGTGAAAAAAACATGCACAAGGTAAGTCTAGGGCATGACAAATAGGACCTACAAACCTCCACCAGTACTGCAAAAGGCCTGTGATTTACAGTTGCTGTAGCCCCTGAACCGAAACAGGGAGTAACCATGGCAACACTTCCATCCTGAACTGCACCGCACACAGTCAGGTAGGAGGATTCACTGGAGCAGGTAAAAGCAAATATAAGTATTAATATGTCCGTTAACTGCTAGCACAAATGAAGTTGCAGGAAATGAAAAACAAAAACCTTCCTGTTTGATTTCATAAAAGCCACCATATGGCTATAAAGACATATATACTAAGGTGCCATTAATACTGAGCCATAGGTGTTAATGGTGATTTTTCCCCCAATAGCAAAAACCAAGACAACTGTCTACATTAGCTCAGCGTAGCAATAACAATAGCACTTAGACTTATATACTGCTTCACAGTGCTTTACAGCCCTCTCTAAGCGGTTTACAGAGTCAGCATATTGCCCCCAACAATTTGGCTCCTCATTTATCCACCTCAGAAGGATAGAAGGCTGAGTCAACCTTGAACCAGTTAGGACCGAACTCCTGGAGTCAGCAGTGAGTTAGCCTGAAGTACTACATTCTAACCACTGCATCACCATGGCTCATGGTATATCTCTGTCCTTTCCTGAAAGACCAGTTAAGCCAACAGCAGAAAGAAACCTGGTTCTCCATAAAGTATGCTTAGGATACTCATGAGCTAAAGGAAACTTTGGACCATTATTGCAATAGCAAGAAAAGCAAGCTAGATACTTCAGTGGACACAGATATGTAAAAATACACGTTGATATTTCTTTTTCTTAAATATGTTATAAGCTCCAGGATAAATACATTTTCCAAACTGTCATTTCAACACAGAATAGAACCTAAGCCAATATAGTCGGCTATAAAGTTTAGCTTTCCAGACAAAAAGCTTTAAAGCACATACAAAATGTTAGGTATCTCTTTGCCACCAATAAAAAGTTCATAATGCCATTTCAGAATGCAACAGTTGTTCTGCAACTCCCTTCTACAACTACACTACAGGATTGAGTTAATCAACCATTAGTCTGAACAGCAACCACACTATCCTCTGAGTGTGCAGATGGTATGGAGGAGTTTTCTGGAGACCTTGGGGTGGTATATTGTTCTTCCACGACTATGTAAATATACTTCTCCATAGCTTCAATGAGAATGCACTTTTATATAACTAAATTCTACTCTACCTAACATATTAGAGCAATGATCAAATACATACACTCAAACGAATACTAAAAATTCTGTTATTATTTTCATTTAGAATATAACTTCAATGAAAATCACTGGAAGAACTCATTTTTTTAGTGCATTAGAGTCAAGGAAAACTGACCTGCAGCAGATTATATGATATACGAAAAAAGCTTCCTAGCACAGAGTAGATCATAACAATAGAATCCTGTTGGAATACAGGTAGTTCTTGACTTACAATAGTTTAGTTTAGTGACCATTCAAAGTTACAATAGTACTGAAAAAAGTGACATGACCATTTTCACACCTACGACCGTTGCAGTATCCCCATGATTGCCTGATCAAAATTCAGATGCTTGGCAACTGATTGATATTTATGACAGATACAGTGTCCTGAAGTCATGTGATCATTTTTGTGACTTTCTGACAAAATGGGGAAGCCAGATTCACTTAACAACCTTGTGACTAATTTAACAGTTCCAGTGATTCACTTAACAACTGTGGCAAGAAACTGTGGCAAGAAAGGTCATAAACTGTGGCAGAATTCACTTAACAAATGTCTCAACAGCAGAAATTTTTGGCTGAATTATGGTTGTAAGTTGGGGACTATCTGTAAAATGTTTTGTCAAGTTTAAGTCTCTGGGACCAGGCCACTTATACCTGAGAGTCTTTGGGGAGACTGATGACGCCATTTTGAGTCCCATTCTATGATTTCTGAAAAATCGTGGAGGATGGGGAAAGTACTGGAGAGTTGGGGGAAAACACAAATGTTGTTCCAATCTTCCAAAGGGGGTGGGGAGAGAAAACCAGGATAATTACAGACCAGACAGCTTGACATCATTACTAACCAAAACTCGGGAACAGATTAAATTGTTGGTTTGTGCACTTTTTTTTAAAAAAAAAAAATGCTTTTCTTGACAGGAAGCAACATCAACTCTTCAGGAATAAACCCATGGCAAACCAATCTTATCATTTTTGGTGGAGTTATACACTGATTTAGCATTTGATAAATTTAGAAGAGGAGATGACAAAGACTGCTAGCATGAGATAAATGTACCTCCGTATCTCCATAGGAAGCCGAAGGAAATATCAAGTGTTCTGCACTGGATTGCTCAATATATCTACAAATGATTTGGATAGAGATTAGAAAATAGAATTATCAAATCTGCAGATGACACAAAGAAGACACCTTAGAAGGCAATAAGATTCAAGAGGTTTTTTTGAACCCACCTGGAATAATGGACAGCAGGATCCTCAAAAGATGAATATTAATAGGTATAAATGCAACGTACTATTTTGGGAAGGAAAAATCCAAAGTACCATTAGGCGCATAAGAGGGAAGGGGCATCATATTGGGTAGCGTTACGTGTAAAAAGGATCTCAGTCAGAGGTGGTATTCAGCAGGTTCTGACCAGTTCTGGAGAACCAGTAGTGTTTTGGCGGCGGAAATAACGAGGCTTGCACTCTTAGTGATTTCAGCTCTTCTCTTGTTTATTTCAGAACGGACATGCTGGAGAGTCGCGGCAGCCTCTCTTTTAAAGGCTCCCCGCGCCTCACCAGCCAATGACAGGAGAAGGATCTCCCGCCAACTCAACGACCAATGAACGGTGAGTATTTCAAATACAAAGTATCCAATACAGAACACCCCTCCCTTCTTGGTCCAGTCCGACCAATCAGGGGCTCCGCCTATGTTACGTAATCACGTAGATAGGCGGGGCTCCTGTGGGTCCGACTGGACCTGCGCGGCTCATTCACAACGTCGCTGATGGTCGGTGCAGGTGGACCTGTTGGTCCTCCTGTCCCTGGCCTGGGAAACTTCTGGAAGGTCGAGCTGGCCGAGTCACTCCTAGCGGGCCTAGCTTGACTAGTTGAGATGGCTAGGCCGCTCCCTTCCTGGCTTGGATTATCGTCGGCCGTGTCTGGTGTTTCATCTGGAAGTTCCCCTGGCTCAGGTGCGTAGCTGCGAAACTCGACCGGAGCTAGTGTTGAGGGTGTATGTGTGGAGGTTAGGTTGTCGTTGTTTGTTTGTGGGTCTGTTGTATTATGATTGTTGTTTGGGTGTGGGTATGCCGTTTCTTGGTTGGTTGATCTCCTTCCCCCCCAGGGAGGTCGTGAGGTCTGGTAAGGGTGCGGGATCTAAGTTGATCGATGTGTCGCTTCCAGCTTCTGTTGTCAGAAGTGGTAAGCCGGTATGATCGTGGGCCTGTGAGTTGGGTGATGGTGGCTGGCACCCATAGGGGATGTCCCACCAAATTTTTTGCGTAAACTAAGTCTCCAATTTGAAATGTTCGGAGTTTGCTGGAAGAGTCTAGTGGTTTGTCAGTGGAGTATGTGGGGTGAAGTCTATCTAAAGGGGAGCGTAATTTCCTCCCATCAGTAGTTCGGCTGGGGTTTTGTTCGTAGTGCTGCTGGGTGTAGTATGTTGTATAAATAATAGTTTATCGATGCGTGCTTGTATAGGGCCCTGGCCTAACTTATAGAGTGTCTCTTTGGTGAACCGAACCATGCGTTCGGCTCGTCCATTCGCTGCCGGGTGTGCCGGCGCGGTTAGGGCATGCCGTATGCCCAAACCCTCAAATTCGGTAGCTGTGAATTGAGGGCCGTTGTCTGAGACTAGGACGTCTGGTAACCCATGTGTGGCAAACCATTTTCTGAGTTGTCGGATGACAGCTTCGGAAGAGGTTGATTGCATGAGGCTTATTTCTAGCCAGTTCGAGTAAGCGTCTACTAGAATTAAAAATGTATAACCTTTAGTCGGACCTGCGAAATCTATGTGAACCCTTGACCATGGGCCCCTGGGCAGATCCCACTCAGCGACTGGTGCTTTCGGGGGTGAGGGACGGGATATCTGGCATGGCTGGCAACCTGCAACCCAATCAACAACGTCCTTGTCCAGCCCAGGCCACCAGACATAGCTTCTGGCCAAACCTTTCATTTTAACCACCCCGGGGTGTCCTTCATGCAAAAGGTTCAAAATCGGATCCCGCAGTCTTGGTGGAATAACCACTCGGTCTCCCCAAAGTACACAACCTTTAAGTACGGAAAGTTCCGTTTGTCTCTGTTTAAAGGGTCTATAAAAGTCCTGCAAGTTATCATCTGGCCATCCCTTGGTAATCCACCCACTCACTTTGTGCAGTAGGTGGTCATTAGCGGTTTTCGTGAGCGATGTCTGCTGCCGTCATCAGAAGGTCGGTTAGGGCTTCAATCAGTAGCACAGATGTGGTGGGGTTCGGATCAGGATCACTGTCCGGCAATGGGCAACGACTTAATGCATCTGCGTGTATGATAGACGAACCGGGGCGGTAAGACAAAGTATAGTTGTATGCAACGAGGAATTCTGACCATCTCGTCATTCTGGGTGATAATATGTTAGGCATTGCTTTGTTCCCAGCCAGAATTCCTAATAGTGGTTTATGATCGGTAATTACAGAAAAAAGGCGGCCATAGAGGTATTCATGGAAACGTTTAATACCTGATATGATGGCTAGTGCTTCCTTGTCTAGTTGACTGTAATTTCGTTGGCTTTTAGACAATGTTTTTGAATAAAATGCAATCGGAGCCTCTCTGCCATCAGGTAAAAGGTGGCTTAGAACAGCTCCGACCCCAAACGGCGATGCATCGCAAGTCAATATCAACGGTAAAGTCTCGTTATATTGTATTAGTACCTTTGTTGAAGTAATGAGGTCTTTTATTTTGTTAAAAGCTGTTTCCTCCCGACTGCCCCACTTCCAAACCGTGTCTTTGTCCAGGAGTCTATGTAAAGGTTCCGCAACTGTGGCTTTCTGCGGTAGAAAAACATGATAAAAGTTTATTAACCCTAGGAAGGCTTGTAGTTCTCCCTTGTTAGTCGGAGTGGGGCGTCTTTGATTGCGCGGATTTTTCCTTCTGTCGGGTGAATGCCATCGCCATCGATTAGGTATCCCAGGAATTCGATTTTCTCTGTGATTAATGTGCATTTGTCTTTTTTAACTTTGAGGCCTGATTCAGCGAATTTGGTGAGAACTTTTCTTAGACGGTCTCGCAGTTGCACCTTCTTTTTTCCTCTACCTGTCTTCAGGTGGCATACATCGTCTTCCTCACTACTGGTCTCAGTTTCTAGATCTTCATGGTGTGTTGTGGTCTTCTCTCGATCCCCCTCTGGTTTGGGTGATTCTCTGGTGTTGTAGTTTGCAGCTTTGTTGATCTTTTTCATTTTTGCCGCTGATTTCTGGGTGGCTTCGGCTGCGGTGGCTTCTTCCATAGCTTCTTTTACTGTTATTTTGGGCCGATTTAACAATCGGCTCTGTAGTACTGGATCTTTTAGCCCTAACACGATTCGGTCTCTTAGGGCTTCGTCGAAGTCCGAGAATTCGCACTCACCCCCAATATCTCTTAGGACTGCCACGAAATCAGCGATAGATTCATCTTCTTTCTGATTTCGGAGATAAAACTCGTGGCGCTTAATTAGGCAGGAAACTGTAGGAGCGTAGTGTGCTCGCAGGATCTTTTCCAGTTCGGGCCAGGTTAACGTCTTAACATCGATCGGGGATGCTAGCGCTTTCGCCATGCGGAAAACAGCCTGGCTGCAGTGGGTCAGGAAAACCGCTCTCTTCTGATGTTCCGATACGCCGCTCAGATCGCTGCTCTCCAGGAACATGAGGAAACGGTCTACATACGACTGCCATTCTTCCTTTGCCGGGTTGAATTGTTCAGGCGGGGTGTTGTTTCCAGACATGGTGCCGCTCGATCTCCGCCGCTATCGCACTCACTTAAAAGTGCTGTCTCGATCCCATCCTCGTCGCCAGTGTTTTGGCGGCGGAAATAACGAGGCTTGCACTCTTAGTGATTTCAGCTCTTCTCTTGTTTATTTCAGAACGGACACGCTGGAGAGTCGCAGCAGCCTCTCTTTTAAAGGCTCCCCGCGCCTCACCAGCCAATGACAGGAGAAGGATCTCCCGCCGACTCAACGACCAATGAACGGTGAGTATTTCAAATACAAAGTATCCAATACAGAACAAGTAGCGAAAGTTTTGAGTAGTTCAGAGAACCGGCAAATACCATCTCTGACTGGAGATTTTACAGTACCCTTCCCCTGCCACGCCCACCAAGCCACACCCACAGAACTGGTAGTAAAAAAAAGATTGAATCCCACCACTGATCTGAGTGCCTTGGTAGCTCACAAACTGATCATGAGCTTGCTATTTTATGTAACGGGGGGAAGAGGGGAAGCAAATCTGATCCTAGGTTGCATTAGCAGAGAGATACTGTCAAAATTAAGAAAACTCATTGATCCTGTCTATTCTGATCTAGTCAAACTGTAACTAAAATAATTTGTCCAGTTCTTAGAACTACAACTTAGGAAAGACGGTGAGTGGATTCAAAGAAAGCAACTAAAATGATTATTCGGTGGTGAGGGGCTTAGAAGGATATCGTTATGGGTAAGAACTGGAGCCACTGTTATGTTTATCTTCGAAAACAAACTGCAGGATGAATGATAGCTGTCTGTAGAAGACGAGGTAGACTTGTTCAAAGTTGTTTCAGAAGACACACAAGAGACTGGGTTTAAATTACAAGGAAGCAGACTTTGCTTGGACATCACAAGAAATTTCTAATAGTAAGAGCAATGGAATAAAGGAGATGTGGCTCTCTTCTCTGGAGATGTTCATGGTAATTGTTAGATTTGATGTGACAGAGGTTTCCCTTAATTGGGAGGAAATAGACTAGATGGTCTCCAAGGAGCCCTTCCATTCTTTTGTAAAGTCACTTATTTCCAAAATTATCTCATTCTTACACACCATAGGAGGAAATATAACACTTTTAACAGATGCAGAACCCTACTATTAGCATTTACCGGTAAGTAGCTTTAAAACCGAAAAATGCAATCTACCTGGAGAGCCAGGCATTTTGAAGCAGTCTTGTAGATATGCAGCAGGTATCACAACAACAGTAGTTAGAAGTGGTGCTATGTTGCTTAGCAACGAGTTTGGGTTTAAGTTTCCACTTAAACATGGAGGCTTCCAAGTGATTGTTAACCTGTCATTCTGTCTCAGCCCAGCCTGCTTCATGTATCTCTTCTGGGCCTAATACAGTAAAGCCAGGTTCTGTGAGGAAAGGCTTGATATAAATGCAGTACAGATAGTCTTCAACCTAAGACTATAACTGAGGCCACAATTTTGGTCATAAGTCATGATGATCATTAAGTGGGTCACCACACCCAATTTTTTTTGCAGTGGTCCTGAGTGCAGTCATGAAGAAAACTTCTTGTTTACTATGAGGTGTTTTTTTGCCAGAAGCAGAAAGTAAACACCTAAATTGCATAAATTGCAGTCAAATGTCCTTAAATCTTGTCAAGTTGCCAAGCATCCAAAATGCAGCCACATGATCACATCGGAACTTCAAACCAAAGGTGGTAAGTAGCTTTTTCCAGGTCTGTTTTAAAAACAATATTTATGTACAGAAAAAAAATTTTTTAACCTTGGTGACCTATATCTATCCCTGTGCAAGCCTTCAGAAAGTAGCTGACATTTTTTCATAATAATCTATAACAAATACACAAAACCAGTTTCACAATACTGCAGCAACTAGGTTGTAATAAGTCATAGGTGTAGGCTAAAACATTCAATAGTAGGACAGGTTGATTATCTTCTGAAATGAATGAAATACTTTGGAAAAATCAGTACATTCCAGGGTATTAATCAAGACAGGCCTTGCATCTGTTCAAATGTTTTGGAGTATAACTCCTAACAACCCTAGCCATGGATCATACCAGTTTAATCTGACAGAATTATAATATTACACACGATCCAAGTTGGGGGAATAAAAATCATCTAACTTTGCAGATGATTAGGATATAGAATATGATTAATTAATCTGCTTTAGTCTGAAGATCAAGTTGTCACATTGCCCCCACAAGCTTAGTCAAGTTTATAATGTGTATAAGATTACACATTAGGCATGACAAATATACTTTCCAAAACAGGAAAGTAGACAGACACTTCCATTGAATTCCCTCACAAAATACTTGAGAATAGAATAAAAAGCCTTTTTAAAATATCTAAAGTGGATCACAGTCTTTTATAGATTCTGCAAGGTCATTTCCTTAGGACTAAAATAAAAATATTAATATATTTATAAGAATAAATTATATTTCATGTATATCCAGATAATCCATCTCTCTCTTTCTCTCTCTCTCTCTCCCCTTCCTTCCCTCCCTCTCTCGTTTTTTTGGCAAGATTTTCAAGAAGTGGCTTGCCATTGCCTCCTTCCTAAGGCTGAGAGAAAATGATTGGCCCATGATCACCTAGCTGTTTTTGTGTCCAAGGCAGAAATACACGGGGGATTAAAACCAACAACCCCAAAATAAGATTTATATTATTGCTGAAATGGACTCCAGAAGATGGTAGAGATCAGGAAGACCTGGAAGAACATTGTCCATGGGTCGGACACAACTTTGCAATTAACAACAACAGCAGCAATTCTATAATCTTAGTGAGTATTGAAATGCCAGATATTCTTCCACTTAAATTTGTACAAGAAGAAAATGGACCTCAGCCTGGCTAATGAATAAAGCTGATGCTCTGGTTACTAGTTTGAAGATCATAATTCGTGCTGCAGCTTCTCTAGTGCTTACAGTGTGAACACAGCTCTGTGTATTAACGCCACTCCTGCACCATACACTTGAGAAAGATATTAAGTTAAAGTAAAAATCCTCTCGAGACAATCTGACTTGAACTCCTGAACAAACGTGTTGATAAGTGAATTTTATTGTTATTTGAGCCTATTTTAAGAACATGGAAGACATTGGTTTTTCTTTGTGTCTTCTTATAACTGAATCCAATCCAATTTCATATTATTAAAAATCAGATAGCGGCTACTTTAAACATGCTTACTATACACTATTTCCCTCATCTTGTGGTATTAAATGGCATTCTTATTTATGGGAACCAGCCATTTTGAAATCCCTTCCTGCTGTCTTAGAATACTATTAAAAAGGGTTCCTTGAATAATTTATTTATATTCTAAATAAAGCTAGCCCATCAAGTTTCCAGATTTTTAAAACATATCCTACAAAACCTTTATTTCTCAAATCCATTAACTGAAGAGGTAAATTAAATCTGAATTCATAATCTTAAATATTGCTGTGCTGGATTGTACATGCTGTGTTTCCTTTTTCAGTTCTTCAAGATTGCTACAGTGAATTTGTGCTCATCTAAATAAAGTTATTACTCAGCTTCTCTTGTTGGTTATTGCTTTGCTGGTGAAGCACTTGATTCATGTGATTTCAATTTTTATCCTAGATTACTTATCCTTATATAATGTAAGGTTCACCCTTCAATAATGTATGTTAAAATTATTGCCTCTGGAAGTAACAAGCTACTCAGTCTAGAGACTGACCTACAGATTCACTGAGGTAGTCTGTATATAAAGGTAGTCCTTGACTTAGGACTACAGTTGAATCCAAAATTTCCATTGCCAAGCAATTCAGTTGTTAAGTGAGTTTTGCCCCATTTTATGATTTTTCTTGCCACAGTTGTTAAGTGAATCACTGCAGTTGCTAAGTTAGTAACACAGATGCTAAGTGAATCTGGCTTCCCATTGACCTTGTTTGTCAGAAAGTAATCCTTAATGCATATACAATATACATGACAAGGCTCTTAGGCCCAGCACTCTTCAATATCTTCATCAATGATTTAGATGAGGGGATAGAAGGGGGACTCATGAAATTTGCAATAACTATAATAAGCTGGCAGGAATAGCCAACACCTCAGAAGATAGACTTAGGATACAGAAGGATATTGACAGATTTGAACATTGGACCCTATCTAACAAAATAAATTCAGTGGTGATAAAAGTAAGGGTCTACATTTAGGCAAGAAAAACCAAATGCACGGGTATAGAATAAGACCATGATGGAGAACCTATGGCACGCGTGCTGGAAGTGGCACGCAGAGCCATTACTGCTAGCACACGAGCCCTCGCCCAGAGCAGGTGTACTGCGCATGCGCGCGTGCTGCCTGCCCACAGCTGATTGTCGGGTATCTGATGCACATGTGTGGGTGGGGGTGTGTGGGAGACATGCGTGCATGCGCAGAGATGTGTGGCACACACAGGGATTGCTCAGGCATGCGCACATACGGGGGACCCACGTGCTTTGCCTTCTGGGTGCTGGCATGCAAGTGTGTGCACAATTATCGGCACAGGAGCCCCAAACGGTTAGCTACCACTGGTCATAGTAGTAACTGCAAGAGAGATCTTGGAGTCCCAGTGGACAATCACTTAAACATGAGCCAACAGTATTCTGCAGCTGCCAAAAAAGCCAATGCAGTCCTAGGCTGCACTAACAGAGAAGTAGAATCAAGATCACATGAAGTGTTCATGCCATTTTATACTGTTGGTAAGACCACACTTGGAATATTGCATCCAGTTTGGGTCGCCATGATATAAAAACGATATTGAGAGTTTAGAAAGAGTGCCGAGAACAGCAACAAAGATGATCAGGGAACTGGAGGTTAAACCATACGAACAACGGTTGAAAGAAATGAGTATGTAGTTGAATGAAAGAAGGGCTAGAAATGACATGATACCATAAGACCCGACTTATAGTTGTTTTTTTGCTCCAAAACACGCATTAGAGCTTACTTCAGGGAAAACACGGAAGCAGTGTTCCAATATCTAAGGGGTGCCATAAAGAAGAGGAGTCAACCTATTCTCCAAAGCACCTGAAGGCAGGTCAAGAAGCAATGGATGGAAACTGATCAAGGAGAAACTTTCTGAAAGTCAGAACAATTAATCAGCGGTACGACTTGCCTCAAAGAGGCAAGAGGTTGGACAACCATTTATCTGAAATGGTATAAGACTTCTTGCTTAAGCACGGGGTTGAATTAGAATATCTGCAAGGTCCCTTACAACTCTGTTATTCTGTTTAATCACAAAAGGTGATTCAATGACCAAAGGACACTGCAGTCATAATAAATATATGCAAGTTGCCAAGTGCCCAAATTTTAACCATGTGACCTTGGAGACGCTGCCATGGTCATAATGTGAAAAATCATCACAAGTCACTTTTTTTCAGTGCTCTTGTAACTTTGAATGTTTTAGTTTACTTCATTGTCATTGCACCTCATACAACAAAATCAAACACCATCTTCAGTGCACATCATGACCATGACCATGAAAATAAACACAAACACACATCCTTCACCCTTCACACATTGAACTGGAAATCCCCAACACCACACCAACACTGCACTGTACAGCAGAATTCAAAAGAACTACTGCCCTGGGATAGAAGCTGTTTTTCAGCCTATTTGTCCTTTTTTTTATTATTCTGTACCTACTGTCTGTCAGATGGTAATAGTTTAAAAAAGGGTTCCCAGGATGAGATGGATCTTTGAAAATGTTTTGAACTTTCTTAAGGCAGCAGGAGCTATAAAGCTCTTCCAAAGAGGGGAGAGGGAAACCAATGATCTTCTGGGCAATGACATTAACCCTTTGGAGTGCTTTCCTATCTGCCACTGTGCACTTGAACTTGCATACAGAGGTGCAGTATGTTAAAATGCTCTCTGTAGTGCAGCGGTAGAAGGTCACCAGCAGTTTTTCATTCAGTTGTTGTTTTCTGAGAAGTCTCAGCTAGTATAATCTCTGCTGGGTCCTTTTGACCAGGGCTGCAATGTGGGCCCCCCAGATCACTCAACAAATGGTTGTAAGTCAAGGATTGTATAGGGCCTTCCACATCTTCTAGGAGAATCTCTGCTGAGATGCTGAAGGGCAAAAAAAGCATGTTACAAGATTTCTCATCAGAGTTGCTTTGCAGCACGACCGCCAAGTTTTCTCAAGGGCCACATAAGGCCACCAGGGACATCTGATGTGGCATTCAAAACCATGATTCAGTACAGCCATAATTGGCTCCTGTGAGGCATTACTGCATTGTAGTGATCCCTATGAAAATTATTAAATGTTAGTTTGAGAACTAACCACTGCTCCATGATATAAAATCAAACAGCTTTCTTGCTTCTAAAAGTGGTAGCTCCAGTTTTTAAAAGAAATATAATAAGGGGTAAACCACTTTTAAAGAAAGTAAAAACTTGGGCTTTTACTTCAGAATGAAAAACTTGAATGCTTGGGGAACCCATCTCCTATGCTGCCAAAGAACGCTTGCCAGAAGCAATCATATGGAGAAAGAAACAGTACAATTATTTCGCTACCCAATGGGCTGATTTTTAAAGATAATGAGACACTAGAACTAAAACATACAATCCCGTAAATATGTAGTTCAGTGGAGAAAATGATGATACAGAGGCAATTCCGAGCATCCAGTTGAATCGAAATCTCTCAAGCAACTACATCTATTTATAAAGAACTCTCATCTCTGCAGAACTACAATTCCCTAGCTTCAGTTTTCAGATTTGCTCAGAGACAGCAGGGAGGCTGTATGATGCTTCATGCAGCAGCAGTACAAGGTATTATGGCTAAGCAAAGGAACTTAAAAATACAGTATAAAGTTTAGATTTAAACATGCTTTGAAATATCTAGTTGGTTCTGTGAGTTTGAAAGAATTCTACTACCCCATAATAAGATGCTAAAACAATATCGCCATACTAGCAGGATACCCATGCTTCGCTACGAAACTATATTAGCGGGCAAGTTTTTGGGGAGGAAAATAAGGGAGGGGGAATGCTGCCTCTGCCTACCAGCATCCATCGGTATTCATCTGGCTAGCATCCTGTCAGTGTGTCAGAAACTTGAGGGCTATTTGGAAACTGAAACAGTATTTGCTGTGTGAGCAAGAAGGAGACAGCAAGGAGCCTGGGTGTGGCTTAGGTGAACTGCTCTGTACTAAAGCTGGTTGCTGCTGTGAAAGTAAAACTGAAACTGAAACTCCACTCCTCTGCCTGTGTTTTGCATTTGGAAGAGATTTCTTTTCAGGTGGGAAGGGGGAGTAGAACTCCTTAGCATCAGAGCGTGTTAATAATAATATACGAAATACTAATGCCCTATGGTCATTTTGAAAAATCCTGTCTTAGAGCACCTAGAAGCCAAGAGGAACATACGTGCCAAATTTCAAGTTTGTAGCCTTTCAAATTTCAAGTTTATAGCCTTTATGGCTCTGGAGATTTCATGATAATGCATTTCACTTTTATATATATAGATTGTTCTTGCTGCTATATATTTACTTTTAATAACTAGAAATCATAGCTTCATCTCCTCTCAAAGTGCAGATCTATAGGGTCTCTGGATCTAACTCCTTCAACTGTTATTAACATAAATCATGCTATTAAACTATGGTTACTTCCAGACAGACAGCTTTATGCTTATCCCAAAGCCTAAAGAACTTGTGCAGCTATTCTGAGATTCTCTTGTAATCTGTAAATTGTCTTGTAATCTGTAAATTTCTTCAAACTGAAGATGTCTGGATATTCCCATCACCTTCTCTGAACACAGGAGAGCAATTGCTGGCAACGTCAATAAAAAAAGGTTATGTAACAGAAAAAACTATATCAAATATAAATTGAACATGACATGAAACAGAAATGAAGAAGCACCAGAACTGAAAAAAGTTCTCATCTGAATGAATGTTAATGAGATTAATGACATTTTTTCATGTTCTACTACATGGCTAACTACTGGCTATCACTGATGGTCCACTTGATAAGTATTCAATGTGTGTGAACCAAAAACCCTTCAAGAGTACTATTTAATCTATATTTGATAAACATTTTGCATCATGCTACCTGACATAAGGTATTTTTTTCCTTACACTTACACTAAACGTTCATACATTCAAGGCTTAAGGAGAAAAAAGTAGATAAAATTTTACACCACAAAAATAACATATATCTGGAATCAAAACTGTTCTCTCATGTAGCACCTATTAGACAGGAGATACAAGTGGCAATGTACAAACAGATTCATTTTCTAGCAGAAGGATTACTTTGAGGTCTAAAATTTATTCTAAATTCTGATTTTATAAGTATTAATAAGTTTCATTCAACAGCACTCAGAAGAACTAATAATATAACCAGATATAAATCTTTGCAGATCTGAATTATAAAATTCCAGAGTAAATTCTTTTAAGCTCTGACATGTAAAAAAAAACTGAAGTTTAATGATTTCCTTTATTGACAAACTTGTATTTGGCATAACTTTTCTTGATGAGGATAAGACGATGGAATCAGAACAGATTTCTGGCTCGGTGACTTAATTTTCACAATCTGTCAAAAGAGATACCCAAGGAGCCTGTAGCTTCATTTACACAACTAATTTTTTTCATCCAGAGAGTGGCTGGGTTCCAACCACTTATTTATATAATTGAATTTTACTTTTTATATACAAAATCAGCAGCATTGCAATTTATTCATTTAGTTACTGATGTCTGAAAGGTACTTAGAGTATTCAGGTAGAGTATTGCTACAAGTACTGTACTTAAGCTCTTTGAGGTAGAAATGATCCAATTAGACCTCCATAAGAGCAAAGGATCCTCCCTCCTCCATCCACTGCCTGGGGAAATTTGCATTAGCTTGAAAATCTAATATTATTTTAAACAAGAACTTCAAGGGTCTATTATAGGAACCACCTAGAGTTGGTTAGAAGATAGGCAGTTCTATTAATGTTTTAATAAACAAATAAATGGTCTATTACCTGTTATATTCCAAAAAGCACACACACTCTATAATCCACCTTGTATTCAGGGATACACTGATATACTATACAGAAAAACATATGCATGAAATAAGAGAAGTTGATCCTAGGAGAATAATGTCAGTTCTAGTCTAAAAGTATATTAGGCAGAAAAAGAAGGAACCGGGAACAAAAAAGCTGTTGGAGATATAAATATAATATGAAATATTGAACCAGCTGCAGGGTATGTATTCTGTAGAATGTAAAATTGTAAAATAAAATAAAAAAATTAAAATGTACCAAAAAAAAAAAATTACACATTTTTTCAAGAAATCAGGAGCTGTTTTACAGGTAGTCTTCAAATTACAACCATACTGGAGTCTAGCCATTATTATAGCCATAAGTCTTGACAGTCATAAACGGCAGTTTCGCTAAAAACAAGAAGCAAATGCTGGTTTTCAACAAAATCAGCATAAAATATGGTCACATGACTACAGGAGGCGGCAAATGGCCCTAAATGCGGCTGTACTGCCAAACACCTGAAGTTCACTCATACGATCACAATGGATGGGTGGGTGGGTTATCAGAACTTTGAATCTGGGTCATAACCTCAAGATAGATCGTTTATAACTTTGGTAGCTAAGCAACTGGTTATAAGTCAAGGACTATCTGAAATGTGTAAATCAAGCTAATATTACAAGCCATTTCAATGTCTCCCTTTTTCAAAAGCTATCAGACATTCCTTTACTTTCCAAAATGACCCCCATTACTGCTCTGAAAAAAATATTTTTGAAGTGTACAGGTTTTCTTGTTGAGTTTCTTGCCAATATATCATTTTAAGTTTTCAAGGGATCTGACCTTAGATTTTTATGCATATGTTTAATTTTCCATCAGTGAACCTTTTGAATATAATTGAATTCTTGAGATTTGTCATGAAATATTTATTATCATTGCAAATGCTAGGTTGATAGGAAATTACTGTTTGTGTATTTTGAAAAAAAAGTGTCTGAAAGAATGCCTAGTTCTTAGAAATAATAGAAATAATAGAAACAGATCTTTAGAAATATCTTAGAAACAGATCTTAGAAATAATAGAAACAGATCTTTACCTTGCATTTATCCTCAATTCTATCAGCTTTTGTGCATATTCAGTATCTGCAGGATATTTCATTCATTAACCTATTGTTTATATTTAAAAAAATATTATAAGTGCACTCTTTCTTAGTTTGAATGGATGTGGAGCAGTGGCGGGATTCAAATTTTTTTACTACTGGTTCTGTGGATGTGGCTTGGTGGGTGTGGCAGGGGAAGGATACTGTAAAATCTCCAGCCAGAGGTGGTATTTGCCGGTTCTCTGAACTACTCAAAATTTCCGTTACCGGTTCTCCAGAACTGGTCAGAACCTGCTGAATACCACCTCTGATGTGGAGGCAATCCATTGATTTCTAATGAATTAAGAACCGGACTGGATTACTTATTTTCAGCCTCTTTTCTGATTATTTTATCTACATTGTAATGGGTTTGTTTAGTTCCACCATGTTTACCAAAAGATACAGTCAATTTTGTGACTCTACTCTTTTCTTAGAGCCACGACTGCAGAATGTATTGAGCAAGGATTAATTATTGTGAAGGATGTATCTTACTGTATGTCTTCTCCTACCAACTGCATCTGGTATCTTCAACCAGTAGTGCTAGTTATTCCCTGCTGATTTGATAAGAACCATTTCTGTTCAGAAGTATTGTTAAGCTCTTAAGATTTTTTTTCTGCTCATTTCAGGGTTTGTTCTAGAAGACATATTCCCTCTTCACACACACACAATTGTGCCCCCAACTTTGCCAAATGCCTCCCCATCCTTCACAGATGTTTCTCATGGAGATGTGCTGCTTTGCCTCAAATACATGTTGGAAAATCCATATTGCTTTTGTGGATGCAGAATACATATGCAGAAGCCAGGCAGGGACATGGGGGAACAGGGTGTCACTTCACATTGTTTTGAAGGAAGTGGGAGGGACACCCATTCTAATATCTAACTGAACAAATCAGATTTTCAAAGATCTGCACAACTTTAATAGATATCTCTATTGAACAATGGAGCAAGGCACAATAATAGTACCTCTGGCTCGTAACAACTGAAAGAACGATTCTATATAGGAAATTTTGATAACTTACCACTAACATTTGAAATCCTTATACCAATGAACATCCTTTAGAATAATTCCACCTGTCCAGTACCCCTTCCGAAGATATGGTCATAAAGAATTGTTGGACTGCGCAGAGATGGTTAAACTTACATTGGAACTGCAAGATAGGGAGGAATCTAAATATTATATGGTCTGGGATAAGTGGTATAGTTAGTTAGACAAAAGAAATAAGAACTAAAAGTATGTATGTATATATGTATGTAGATGTAAGTGAAAATGTTGATGTCATAGAGCTGTTAAGAATGTACAAGAGATTGTAATTGTGGAAAAGCATAATAAAAATTATTTTAAAAAAGAATAATTCCAACTGTCCATCCAGTCTACATTAGAATATAAGAATGGCCATGCTGGATCAGACCCTGGCTCATTTATCCAGCGGTCTGTTCTTATAGTGGCCAACCAATTGCACAAGGAAGCCTAATAATCTCAGCAGATGACCTTCAGAGACAGCCACATTCCCATCAATACTAATAGCCACTGATCCCCAAACTTCCATGAATTGGTCCATCTTTTTTTTTAAACTACCCAAACTAGTAGCCAGCACATCTCATGGTAGCAAATTTCAAAGCTGGATTAAATGTGTAAGGACAAACAAAAGGAAATGTTTTTTTTTTAATTCTTCCAGGATTCAATTTCATTGAGCAATCTCTGGTTCTAGTATTTTGGGAAAGGGAAAACAGCTTCTGCTTGTCCACTTTATCAACGCTGGGCATAGTTTGTTAACCTCAATCACGTCCCTCATATTCATTCCCCAAATGTCCCAACCACTCCTCCTAGGGAAGCTGCTCAACCCCTTTGATCATCTTAGTTGCCCTCTTCTGAACTCTCTCTAGTCCCATCGTACCTTTTGGAGGTGTGGCAACAAGAACAGGGAATAATATTTAGATGCGGTCTCACATTGATTGATATATGGCATTATTGCATTTATATTCTTATTTCCAATACAATTTCTTATTCTCCCTAACATGTTTTCTTGGCACTTTTTACAGTAAATTCACACTGGTTGACACCTTCATTGAACTATTTAACATTAGATCTCTTTCTTCGTCTTTCACTGTTATCTCTGATCTTATTGATTTTCATGAGTAGATAGCATTTTGGCACCAATATTTGGCACCCTTTACGTTGAATGGTATCTCCCCTTTTGAGACCCATATTTACATCATGACTTTAAAATTGTGCTTTCATCAAATTCTCTGTACATATTCAGTTGTTTTGCAGCCCATCTTTACTGTACATGTAACATGGATGCACACATGACGGAAGTTCGGAAGGCAAAATGTCACATTTCCCTTATCCAAGAAAGGGAGTCTGAAATATTCAACTGACATTATCTCATCAGGCAAATGGATTACACACATGCTTTGAGAAAGGCCGCAAATAAACCCTGCCTACGGGCAACTCACATTCTTAATCTGGGTAATACAGTTATGGTTCAAACAAGAATTTACATAGTGCTCAAGTTATTTCAAAGACTTAATTGCTTTCTCCGTAATCCAAATTGCTTGCAGGCATAGAACGGTTTGTCTAAGAACAGGTCCTTATTTGGGTTTTCGTTTATGCTCTAGTCCACCTGAGAAACCAGGTTGCACCCTCTTGAGATCTTCCTGGCTATGAGCAAGTATGCTTTTGTCCATTTTAAAACTAGCAGACCCATTTCTAGAGCTGTGCCCTAATCACATTATCCCTGCATCACGGAAATCTTCTTTACATTAGATTGTCTTTCTGATATTTAAGAAATGTTGTTTGCTACAATTCAAGACCAGGAATGTTTTCTGACACAGGTTCAATTCTTGGAAGGCAGTGACTCTACTTTATATAAATTTTTCAATAGCTTCTTATTCATTTGTAGCCTCATCTTTCTTTACCATAAATCTTAAATGACCAAGACCAAGAAAATCTCCTATACAAAACTACTAAATCTACTACAGATGGAATTCTTATTATGGAAATGGAGGCGAATATACTTCCAAGGATATGTTGCAGGATCCATCTGGGTCAGCCATCAGGAATTCTATTACTTGTCAACATATGGCTTATATTTTGGTTAGGATGCAGGATGGAGTTTTTTCTCTCTCAACCAGAATACCTGTCATTGTGACAGCAAAATTACAGAAGGATATCCTACGTTGCGAAGGTTTACCTAACCTGTATAAACCCTTTCAATAGAATAGAATAGAATAGAATAGAATAGAATAGAATAGAATAGAATAGAATAGAATAGAATTCTTTATTGACCAGTGTGATTGGACACACAAGAAATTTGTCTCTGGTGCATACGTTCTCAGTGTACACAAAGAAAAAATAAAATACATTCATCAAGAATCTTAAGATACAACACTTAGTGGTAGTCATAGGTTACTAATAAACAATCAAATCATACTAGGAAACAAATAAAACAATATAAATTGTAAAGATACAAGCAACACAGGTATAGCCATAAATGGGAAGAGATAGGTAATAGGAAGGATGAGAAGAGTAATAGTAATACAGTTTCACTAAGTAGTTTGACAGTGTTGTGACTCGATAGTTGTTAGCAGAGTGATGGCATTCGGGAAAAAACTGTCCTTGTGTCTAGTTGTTCCGGTGTGCAGTGCCCTATAGCAGGGGTCACCAATCTTTTGGACCTCAGGGACCACCAAACTCATAATTTTAAATCCCATGGACCAGAGACCCTGGGGAAATCCCAAAAAAAGTCTGCAGGAAAATTCCCCAGCCCGTTTTCCTACCGATCGATCGTTTTTTATTTGGGATCACAGGATACCGTCTCCAGCTCTGTTCTCGAGGGGAGAGAGATAGAGAGACTTTGGCTTCATGCAAGGAAAGCAGCAGAAGTAGCAGAAGTCTTTCTTTCTCTCCCTCAAACTCCACCAGAAATGAGTCTTTGTGAGACTTGTTGCACTGGCGCAGCCTCTTGGAGCAGGATGCCTTGCAGGGTCCCAAAGACTAATTTCTGGAGGAGTTTGGGGGAGGGAAAAAAAGACTTTTGCTGCTTTCCTTGCATGCAGCCAAAAGCAGAAGAAAGAAGAGGAAAGAAGCAGCCTGGTGGCCAGGCAAGTTCCCCCCCTCCACCCTTTCTCCCCTCCCCTCACTACCTCATGTTGTTCGCAATGCAAGCAACACAAGCCTTGTGTTCCCATGGGCCATGTGGGAAGCGCAGCCTTGTGTTCCCACGCAGCCTTGATTAATTGCTTTGGGGGTGACATTTCTCTGCAGACCACTAAAATTGTCTCGCAGACCACCAGTGGTCCCCGGCCCACTGGTTAGCAACCACTGCCCTATAGCATTGTTTTGAGAGTAATAGGCGGCTTCTGTTACCTTCTCCATGATGTTTTGCAATTGGCTCACAAAGGTTTGTTTTAAGTGGAAAAATGAGACAGCAAATTGCTGATCTATTAATTTTCTGCTATGTTCCATTTTTCCCATTTACCTTGTGATTTCAGAGTGCACTTGTCTTATTTGAACTGTAGCTGTAGGTCACCTTGAGTGTTTTAATGGAAAAGGAAGATCATGTTTACAGAAAAATAAATGAACTATTTTGGTAGTTCGTTGTTCTCAAATCTTTTGCTCCCAAGATTCAGGCAAAGTAATAGACACGTTATTTTGAATAGAGCTATAACGAGAGCATCAGCAAAGTTGGCAATACCGAGTCAACCACTGCTGAGTTCTAAGATAGCTAAGCAGGGTTAGACTTCATTAGCACTTGGCTGTCAGGTAGTCCTCGACTTATGACCACATTTCTATTGTTAAGTGAGACATTTGTTAAATGAGTTTTGTCCCATTTTACGATCTTTCTTGCCTCCATTGCTAAGTGAATCACTGCTGTTGATAAGTTAGTAACCCGGTTGTTAAGTGAATCTGGCTTCCCCATTGACTTTGCTTCTTAGAGGGTCGCAAAAGGAGATTTCATGACTTTGGGACAGAGCAACAGTCATAGAATAGAATAGAATAGAATAGAATACAATAGAATACAATAGAATACAATACAATACAATACAATACAATACAATACAATACAATACAATACTTTATTGGCCAAGTGTGATGGACACACAAGGAATTTGTCTTGGTGTAAATACTCTCAGTATACATAAAGAAGGAACATTCATTAAGAATCAAGAATCATAATGTACAACACTAGTTGCCAAGTATCCAGATTTTGATCACATGATCCTAGGGATGCTGGGAATGTCGTTAAGTGTGAAAAATGGCCAGAAACTGCTTTTTTCAGTGCCATTGTAACTTTAAATGGTCATCAAATGAAATATGTTGTAAGTCAAGGACTATCTGTACACCACTGTAGGAAATCCCAGGATAGCAGACTAGATCGTGAAGTTATATAAACGCATCCCAAAAGAAGACAGCGGCAAACCAATTTCTTACTGTGCTGAGAAAATGATATGGATTGTCCCTGTAATCACTAGGAATCAAGCTCAATGTTGCGGTTCTAGTCTCTATTTATAATAAGAGCATGTTAGGAATTGGGTGTCTCTTGCTCTCTGCCAATAATACAGAAAAAGCAAAATCCAAGTTCCCTTTCACACAGACTGTAAGAAGTTCGTTTTGTTCTTACTATGAGAATTCCTGAATGAACAAATCTCCTCAGAAGAGCAACTGTGTTGTCTTAAGCAACAGTACTTAAGCACAGCAGTGAGCCAAAAAGTACAGATAGTCCTCGACTTATGACCATAACTAAATCCAAAATTTCGGATGCTAAATGAGACACTTGTTAGAATAGAATAACTTTATTGTTATTACATTCCACGAATACAATGAAATTTGAAAGCTACTCCAGTACAGTCCCCAAACACCACATCACAATCACACTACAGAGTTTTAAAAAATTAAAATAATTATAATAATAATAGGACTAAATCACAAATACACTGTTTGATTCAAGACAATTACTGCCTTGGAAAAGAAACTGTTTCTCAGACTATTAGTCCTCATTTTAAGACACCTATAACGCCTCTCTGATGGTAACAGATCGAAATATGAATGTCCAGAATGAGAACGGTCTGTGAAGATTTTTAGTGCTCTAGAGAGGAGACTGGTCTTCGCAATCTCTTCCAAAGAAGAAGGAGAGCAACCGATGACTTTTTGTGCTGTGTTTATAATTCTCTGGAGCATCTTCTTATCCACTGCAGAGCATCCAGCATACCACACTGTTACACAGTAGGCCAAAATGCTGTCGATGGTAGAATGTTAAAAAGTAACCAGCAACTTCTCACCCAGACCACTCTTTTTCAGCAGCCTCAGAAAGTGCAGGCGCTGTTGGGCCTTCTTTGCAGTGGCCATAATGTGGACCGACCAAGTAAGGTTGTCAGAAATATGAGTTCCTAGACATTTAAAACTCTGAACTCTTTCCACACAATCTCCATTGATACATAGTGGGAGAGGCTCTGCTTTGCGTTTTCTGCAGTCTATAATCAATTCTTTGGTCTTTTTGATGTTCAGGGTGAGGTTATGACTCTTGCACCACAAGACCAGTCTGAGTTAAGTGAGTTTTGCATCATTTTACAACCATTCTCGTCACAGTTGTTACACGAATCAATGCGATTGTCAAGTTAATAATTGTGAAGTGAATCTGGCTTCCCCCATTGACTTTGCTTATAAGAAGTTCGCAAAAAGGGATCATATGACCCCGGAACACTGCAACCCCCCAAAATAGGAGTCAGTTTGCCGAGTGTCCGAATTTTGATCATGTGACCATGAGGACGCTGCAATAATCGCAAGTGTGAAATACGGTCGTAAGCCGGGTTTTTTTTCCAGTGGCGTTGTAACTTTGAATGGTCACTACAACGAACTGTTGTAAGTGCTGTGGTTCACCGGCAGCCAGTGCAGACGGCAGAGGTATCAGACAGTGAGGAAGAAAGGGAACCAGTCAGGGAGTCTGGAGAGGACTTGGATGAGGGTACTATGTCCGATGCAGGGATGGGGCCAGGACCAACTGGGAGTGGGGTGATCCTTTGGAGCAGCGAAGAAAAGGACCTGGGGGAGCCTGTTCCCAGTGTGCGTGTGCGCAGAGCTGCTAGAAGGCAAGAGCAACTGAAGCAGAGGGGGTGACTCAGGAGTAAGGCTGGGAGGTCACTGCCCCTCCCATAAGGGATAAAAGTCAGACCTCAATGACGAATGCTTTGCAGGAAGCAAAGCAGTTCAATATATTCTTTAGTCCTTCTTGAAGCTCTGCGTATTATGGTCGGTGTTTCTGGATACAGTTATAATTACTTTGGATACTTCTGTTTTTGGCAGCATTTCACAGCACTGACAAGCGTGTGCTTACCTGGTTTAAGTTAGTTTTGGCTGTGAATAAAAATAATTCCCAGCGCTGCATTAAAATAGGTTTTGCTTTTTAAACAAGTTTGTGTTTAATTACGTTTGACAAAGCCTGGGTCAGAACAATAAGTGGAGGGCTACCTGGAATGCATTTTGAGCACTTTCTCACTCTTCATTCTCATTCTCCATATTTAGTTATAGCAAGCTGAGAAAGACCAAGCAATTAGATGTTGCTGGGATGAGGGCATTGAACAGGAAAGGTAGTAGATCAAGCATATCTTCTTGTTTTCCCATTCCCCTCCCAAGACTATCACCTTTTCCATAAATAAAAAGACTAGGCAATAGTAAGAACAGGCAGTGAGGAGAGATTTGACCCTTTCATTGCTGGCCAGCATTCATTTATCTCTGGTGAAGGGATACCGGTACCACTATATTCTCCATGCAAGAGAGGAGACAATCCCAAAATGGCTTGGGGAAGGGAAAAAAAATTAAGTTGTCTCTTTTCTCCACCCATAATATTCCTTTGATCAAGATCTGATAGTCCTCGATCCATGACCACAATTGAGCTCAATGTTTTTGTCGTTCAGTGAGATGTTTGTTAAGGGAGTTTTGCCCCACCTTCCTTGCTAAAGCTTTAAATGAATCACTGCAGTTGAAAAGTTAGTAATCTAGTTGTTAAGAGAATCTTATTTTCCCATTGATTGTGCTTGTCGGGTGGTCGCAAATGATGATCCCATGACCCTGGGACACACCAGTGGTCATAAACATGAACCAGTTGCCAAGCATCCAGATTTTGATCACCTGATCATGGGGATGTCGCAAAGGCCTTAAGTGTGAAAAATGGTCATAATTGGTCCACGTTGGACCACAAATGGTCACATTTTTCAGTGTCACTGCAACTTCGAACAGTTGCTAAACAAACTACTGTAAGTTATAACATGCCTATTCTCTGATATATTTTAATCTTCAAGGAGAACGCCAATTTATATGTAGTCAAAAGGTCCCACACATAACTGCGAGATGTCAACAGACTTCACTCTTGCCAATGTGTTACTTCAAGAAATCTGTAGAAAGAAAACTAAAAAGGGAGCTCTTAGGACAAAACATTAGTTGGGTACTGAAATAACCCGAAAAGCCAAAATGTGGCTTATCGGTGAACACATCCACTGGTGAGTGCCTCCTTTCAAGCATGAAAGCTAAAAAGCAGATGCCCAGTTAGTCTTCTTCACAACAATTCTGCAGCACCTAACCAGAAAGTGATGTACCATTAGCCATAGAGGCATCTTCCCTGAATTGCTCTGAAAAGATAATTTAAATGTCCCTAGACATGGAAGTGAGCTCTACCCACACAAATCAGTGAAGGAAACGAAGATGTGAAAATAAGTGGAAGTGGGCATCTGTCCATCTAGCCTCCCAGCTGAAGAAGATAGCGGAGAAGCATTCCTATTCTTTTCTCATCCTGTTTTTATTTAGCGTGTCATGTTAAACTAATAGCCTTGTTCATAAAAAGCAGGAAGGAAATCCCACTCATTGCCCATTATGCAGAATGGAAGGACCTGAGACAGTGGTGGGATTCAAATTTTTTACTACAGGTTCTGTGGGCGTGGCTTGGAAAGGATACTGTAAAATCTACAGTAGTCAGAGGTAGTATTTGCCAGTTCTCTGAACTACTCAAAATTTCCGCTACTGGTTCTCCAGAACTGGTCAGAACCTGATGAATATCATCTCTGACCTGAGAGAGAGCAGGATATGACAGTCATACAACATGGTTTACCCTAAATATTATAGCACAGATTCTTTAGTGGTTCACAGTAACCTCGCCCGCTCAGGTTGCCTAAGTGCTTAAATCCAGGGGTAGGATCCGACAGGGTTAACTACCTGTCATTTACGAGGTTCGGTGATTTACGATGTACTTTCCTGCACGCTGCTGCCATCGTACGTCTGTAAATGGTCATCAGCATGCTGCGTGCAGAGAAGCAGCTTTTCAAAAAGCCCTCTTTTCCTGCTTTTTTAACTGCAGCTGTGCCTCGTTCGGTAGCTGAAGTTGAAAAAAATCAGGAAATAAAGGTCAGGTAAGAGCCCGGGTGGGCATGTGGGCAAAAACATCAGCAGACATAGAACCGGTTCTATGTCTGCTGCTCTTCAGAGCTACCGGTTCTACAGAAGTGGACAGAACCGGTAGAAACCCACCCCTACTTAAATCAGTTACTTTCACACCTAGCAGCTGCATTTACTAAAAGTTAACTTGGTTAGTTTTTCTCTACCAAGAAAAAAACAGGTCATTTGGTTAGGCTATGGTTCAGTGTACTGTACAAACTCAATACATTGGGTGATTCAGTAATCACATTATTTATGTTGGGTCCAGCTATATTAAACTTTGAATGAAGAGTGAATAAAATAGATTATAATAACCCATAATATTATCCAGTATTTTATTTCCTTACTGCACTGTATGTTAGCTAGAAAGAATAATACGTAACAAGCCTCCAACGTCATTCCCTCTATTGCAGATTGGGTCGTGCTAAGGCACATCTTACAGGAACCTTGTAACATAATCCATTGTTAATTAAATCCTTTGTTCTTGTTAGGTTGCAACAAAGCCTCGTCTGACTAAATTAACTTCTACTGACTTGAAACAGTGTAACTACACATCTTAATCTTCAAAAACATATTTAAATAAAGTTTTGCAGTTAAAGGAGGGTTCCTATCAGAGCAGAAATCCTTATATTTTGATATAAGCTTTCCCAATGGAAGAAAACATAGGTCAGACAAATCTGGAGTGGTTTGTCTGACACATATGCCAGGCATGCTGGCAAGACAGCCCAGAGCAGCTGGCTGTAGGGAAGGGATGATACTAACAGGCAGGGAAGCTAGCAAAGGGGGAGGAAGCATGGCCTCACCCTGACATCCACAAGTCAGATGGACCAGTCTGGCATATGGGATTGGACCTACTGCCTCCATTTCCCTGTTCCAGATAATTAATTCCTAGGTTTCTCAACTTAAGCAACTTTAAAGTGTGTGGACTTCAACTCCCAGAATTCTCCAGATAGCTATGCTGCCTGGGGAATTCTGGGAAATAAGTCCACATATTTTACAATGGCCAAAGTTGAGAACACTGTTCTAGTGCTATCAACAAGAGAGAGATGGAACTATATATCAGCTTTCCCTCCTTAATGAACTTTCCGGTAAGCAAAAAGATGGAAGGGAAAAGATGGGGAAATATGGAAGATTTTGTAAATGCACCAGTTTCTTAAAAATTCCTTTGCCCAATTGTTTCCCAGGTTTTAAAGAAAGGTCTGCTTTCAAAATATTACCTGTAATAAATTGATGGGTCCTTAGGAAAATGACTTTGGTATTATAGACTATCATGGCTACTTCTAAAGGAACAGATTTTATTTATTTATTGCCATTACTTGAGGCATTGAAAAATTTAAAAACTGGCAAAATGTTTATGCCATCATTGTGTAATTTTGTTGATTAACATTTTTTAAAAAATCATCCCACTATAATACATTTAGAACCAGAAGTAGTTGAATATTATCCCTTCAGATGCACTTTTAAAAGAACTTACATCAATGTCATTTGCTAATCTAGGGAGTGTTTTTTTGGATTCTACCGACAACTAATAATCACACTGAAATGTCAATCACTTTTCATTCAACAAGAAGATCCTTGGTGCAGAGGAAAATAAATCAGGTTCTCATTTAACTTCTCTGTTCACAAGCCTCAACAGATTCCGGCTCAAGCTTTAGGTGGCTTTATTTGATCAGAAAAGCCCGCTTCACCTAACCAACTGAGATTAATAAAAACCTATTTTCATCCTAAAACTGCAGTTTAGAATCACAGATGGAGGGAAATTAGCAGTCAGAAAAAATGAACAGATAGGGAATCTTACAATTGCAAAAATGTGCAGTATTAATATGTCACTAGGAATTTTAAACCCAGGGAGGCAGAAAAAGGACTTCTTTTGGTTCAAATAAATCAGAGCTTCACTGCCTGCAGGGTTAAGGATCTCAACTAAACTGATGTAGGCAGAAACACAGAGTGTGTGATATGTTTCACATGGTACATAAAGCACACACCGCATGTATGAACGCTAAGCTTATTCCCGCACCCCCAACTGTATATATACAGTCTACTTATTTTCAAGAAACAACAAAGATTAAGTAACAACTGGGTGCAAAATAAGACTCCTTCATGGATGCACCGACTGCCCTGGCAAGTAAAAGGAGAAGCAGCAGCAGGAAAAGGCGGCAAAAAATAAATAAAAAAAGGGGGGGAAAGGGAAGACCAGGAATGTCATTTGGAGGTGGCAGCGCTCAGGGACACTCAACGCACCCCCCCCTCCCCGCCAAAATCCTCGTCCTTTCCAAACTGTTAGGAAAGATCCTCGCCTGCGGACGGATGGATCCGTCTCTACTCCGAACGGCATATTACACTAGTAGTAGAAAGCGAGGGACTTAATCCCGCAAGCAAGGAGTCGCCAGGGTGAGCTAAAGATCCTGCGGCGAGGTGGCCAAGAGCAGCGCTGGCTCTCCTCCAGCTGCACAAGGCAGGCAAGGGAAGAGGCTCTCGGCTCAGCTCTCCTCCCGAGCGGGGTGGGGGGGGTAGGTGGGAAGCCGGACCGTCAGGGGTGTGGCGCGCGCTACCTCGGCCCCTCGACGGGCCCGGGGGCGTCCACGGTTCGGACGCGCCTTCAGGGCGAGATCGGGCTGCGAAGCGCGAAGCGACAACGACGCGGGTACCTCGCAGCCGTATAGCTGCCCGAGCTGCTCCACGATCCACTCTTCCAGCACTAGCCTTTTACGCAGCTCTTTCCGATCGTACTTGACCGTCACTTTGCCCTGCTGGTGGCGCCGCTGCTGCTGGACTTGGACCACGGCGGGGGCGACCGAGTCTTCCCGGGAGGCGCTTCCGCGCGGGCTCTGAAAGAAAACCCGGGTGCCTCCGCCGGCGCCTCCACCGCCGGCGGGAGCGGCGGGGCCCGGTTCGCTACCTCCGGCAACCACCGACATGTTCCAGCTCAGCCTCGTGGGCAGATCCCTTCCTCCGGGCGGGCGGGCGAGCGATCGGTGCTTCGCGGAGCGCCGCCGGAGCTAGCGGTATGGCTGTCAACGAAGATGACCTCCTCCGGCCACGCCGCCGTGCGGGAGCGCTCGCCTGCCTACACCTGCGGCTCACAGCCTCTCACGGCACTGCTCGCCCCTCCGCCGCCGGTTCGGCAGGAGGAAGGCGGGGTGTCCAGCAGTCTGAAAACGGGGCGGGGACAGCGCCTTAAAGACACCACCAGCGCCTCGCTACGCCAGACATTTGCCCCTTGTCGGTCATCCGGGGCCGCTGCTGGCCTCCCCGACGGATCTCTTGCGCCTTTAAGGCGATTGCTGAGGTACTGCTTGGGAGACCGACTTAGAGTTGCTGGGGGTTTGGGCTGAAATGCCCTTTGCCCTCCTGTTCACGCAGCTCTTTGAAGGACAGAAGTCGTCCCAGGGAGAAACATGCCTGTCCCGACTGATCTTTTTCTCTGACACTAATATAATTTGGGTTCCGATAAATGTGTATGTGGGACTGCAGAAGTCTCTTGCACCCGTCGAGTAATTTGGAAGACACCAAAGCCGGCGAACACACAGTATTTGTGCAGCGTTGAAACAGGCTGTGGTTTGCTTACTTGTGGCTTGGAAATCAAGATTTGCGTTTAAGTCACACATGTAGCTGTAGGTGTGAGCAAAGGCAGGTTGGGCTTACTGAAACCATTAGGAGTAGTCAAACTATGGATTTACGTGGGTGATTGAAATCTGTTTCCATGAAAAACCATAGTCGGCTTAGCTGTGGTTTGTTGACCAAAATTGCATTCATGCAAATTCATGCATCATTAAAGAATAAGGTGGTGTGCAATCTGTGAATTCAGGAGTAAAGTACTATGATTATTATAAAAGAAAATATGTTTAGCTCAGGGTTGACATGATGGGTCCTTGCTGCTCTCTGAGCTTGCTTGTTTTCTTGCAGACATTTCATTACCCAAACTAGGTAACATCATCAGTGCTAGTGGGACTGACACTGATGATGTTACCTAGTTTGAGTAATGAAATGTTTGCAAGAAAAAAAAGCAAGCTCAGAGAGCACCAAGGACTCCTTATAAGTAGGATTCTTCTGCAAGCAGGCATGTTTGGTCAATCTTGGCAACCCAGTTTCTGTTTTTCGGAATTTAAATCAATAATAAGGAAAATAAACTCTTTGTACACTTAGACGATCTTGGGAAAGTCTCTGTGTTTGCTAGTACATAAAACACAGCTGCCATTGAATAATATAGTCCTAAAGTTGCAGCACATTAAATTCCATTGCATTTATTTCTGTTGTTATTCTCTGAATCTGTCTAAATCCTTCTTAGTGTTGTGATGCTCCAAATTGTACATAATAATTCAACATGCGAATTGGCCAACATAATGAAATGGAGCACTTCTTCCTTCTTGTGATTTGAAAAGTGTACAAATTGTGCTTGCCTTTTTTGCAGCCACATTGCAACATTCACTCATATATTGTATGCAATTGTCTACTTTTTCAAAATGTTTGTATAAGTTCTATTACCAGGATATTACTATGTCCTCCATCCTATACGGTACCTGTAGATTTGATTTATGATTTCTAAGGGAAGAAATTTGCATTTGGTTCTGTTAAATATTACGTTATCCTCAGGGAGAAAGTATTCAAGCAAGGAATATATAATTATGTAATTATACAAAGTACTAGATAATTGCAATAGAAAATACCTAGCTTTGATGACTAAAAAGCAAAGGCTGACATCTTAATTAGATGCAATATTCTAAAAACCACATTAACTAATACATATTATGGTTAAGCCAAATAAAGGGTCACAAAATGTACAAGCTTTCAAAGATGTCCTGATATTTTTTTCTTAAATTATTACAGGAAGCACCTGAGGAATATGAAGCAAAAGAATAAAAGAATTTATATTTAATTTAAATAATAAATTCTTCCTAGTCAAATGCAAGGTAGAATGTAGGAAACAACTAAAGAGATTCAAATTAAGCTCTCTCTGTTTATTGGGACTGTATATAGGACTCCCCCAAAGGTTAACATTATGAAAATACTAACAATATCTGTACCCAGTGAGACGGACTGAAGTCCTTGACTTACAATGGTTCATTTAATGACTGTTTGAAGTTACAACATCTCTTTAAAAATTGACTTATGACCATTTTTCACACTTACGACCATTGCAACATCCTCACAGTCACATGATCAAAATTCAGATGCTTGGCAACTGACTCCTATTTATCAGTGTCATGGGATTCTGTGATCCCCTTTTACAACCTTCTGACAAGCAAAGTCAACGCGGAATCCAAATCCACTTAACAACCGTGCTGCTAACTTAACAACTACAATAATTCACTTAACGATTGTGGCAAGAAATTGGCCACCATTTCTTAAAAGGGGGCAAAACTCACTTAACAAATGTCTCACTTAGCAATATAAATTTTGGGCTCAATTGTGGTTGTAAGTCGAGGACTACCTGTAATATTTATAAAAGTATTCCCCTGTCCAGTCGTGCCTGACTCTAGGAGCCAGTGCTCATCTCCATTTCTTAGCTGAGGGAGCCAACATTGTCCAGCATTGTCCAAAGACACTTCTGTGGTCATGGTGCCATGGCCAGAAGCCAAGGAATGCTGATACCTTTCCAATGAAGTGGTACCTATTTTTCTACTTGTATTTGCATGCTTTCCAACTGGTAAGTGGGCAGGAGCTGGAGCAAGTAACTGGAGGTCACTCCATAATACAGTGCTCAGGTCTTGAACCCGAGCAGTCAGCTTTCCTGCTGATAAGCTCAGCACCCCCTTCCCTGAGAATAATATTTATAACATCTTAATAATAATGATTTTAAAAACAGCATACTTGGCTACTTCTTTTGTGTAACACAGCGAATACATTATTATTCCATTTCCTCAGTACCAGCACTGAATCAGAAAGCCAAGTTTTAAATAAAACTCTGTCTGTCTCTTACCATCCCTGATACATGATGACTTGGGGAAGGTAATCCATCATTGTTGGGAGGAGAACAGTTTAACCATGTTCAGCCAAGCATGCTTCAAGAATAAATATTAGAAGGGAGAGAAACCAAGTAAAATTTGCAGCTCCCTCACAACCGTGCCTCATCTTCCATTCCCCTTGGCAGGTTCATGTATCATATTAAGCTATATATAATATAGCTTATGGATGTTATATAAACTCAGTTATTGTAATTAGATTATAATTTATGGCATATTCTATGAAATTAGCTAGGTAGGTTATTTTCAAGAAACAACACTTAAAACCACAGATCGGCGTAATATGTGAATGCAAGCATTCTTAATAGCTTAGGGTTATATCAAACTGAACAAAATTAGCACTTGCTAATCATAATTCTGATTTCTTTTCCTGCCACTGAAAACAACAATCAACACTGATTCATTCATTTCATCAAGTTGTATGGTGGCCCACTTGCCAGAGAGATTCTGGGCAGCTAACAAGACATTAAAAAACAGTCAATGAAATAAAAAACAGACAAACTCTTTTCAAACAAATTCTGGCTCTTAAAACACATGATACGATTTTCAAAGTTGGGCATAATTCAAAGCCCAAATCTGCCAGAAGGTGAAAAATGAGCAAGGCGTTGGATGACCTATAAAGTGACTTCCAACCATAGGCATACACAGAGGGACAAGTCAGTGGGGATAAACGACACATGCACAATGACATTGCGTAATGCCATGCAAATCATGCAAATATCATGACTTATGTACTTGTGTCAGATATTACGATGCGATACATAATTATATGGGTGTATGCTGCTATCTGCAGTGATGTCAAAATGACAAATGTCATGACATAAGCTCCATATGTGCATCTTAACATCACATACAAAGAGTGAGCTTGTTTTGTGATGTCACTGTGCATATTTTGTCACTTGACCCAACCCTGCCTTCAATGCACAGCTGTGGAAATTTGTACGATGATACCAGCATGTAGGTAATCATTTTGACATCGCTGTGATTTGTTATGGGCACTGCCTCTTCCAACTTACACATGCTATAAAAAGGGCAAAAAAAAAAGCTTTCTGCCATCAGATGCCATTTTATTTCCAATGAAATAAATTGAAATTGTCAGCAATCTTGAATAATTTGCTATTCACACAAACTAATTACAAAGCTTCAATCCCAATAAGATGATCTTTGGGGAACCCAAATTACCATCAATCCTTATATTATGGACAACTAGATTTATTACAGAATTTTCTCTATACAAAGTGGGGCGCGCGCGTGTGTGTGTGTGAGAGAGAGAGAGAGAGAGAATCCTATTTGTATATACATGCTTATTCATATATATACATAGAGTTAGTTCGTTTTAAAAATCCTAATATTCATCCAGGCTCTTATAAGGATTGATCAGTCCACCTAAGCACTCCATGCATTCTTTCTACAATTTTAGTCCACCATATCATGGAAGTAGTACTTCCACATAGCTTCCACAGTTATCTAAGCCATTGTTTCCATTTTACTGTTTTCAGTATTTTTCAATTTCAGCAATGTTGAGATATATGGACTTCAACTCCCAGGATTCGTCAGCCAGCCATGGGGAATTAAAGTAGCTGAAACAGAGAGCACTGGTTTAAGTCAAAGGGTTAACACATTCGTCTTTAAAGTCAGCAAGACTCAAGGGCGTACCAAAATCAATATTTCTGTACCAGAACCAATACGACTTTAATTGTCTGTCACGGTTGTGCTGTTGTTTAAAACCTTTTTACATTATTGATTTTTCACCTTCTCTCCATAAAAAATCACCAATTTTTACCTCCTTATAAATGAAGCAAAATTCTTTTTTTTTCTTTATAGACATACATACAAATATGTCAGAGTTAACATGCCGTTTTGTTTTGTATGACTATATAGGGAAAAAAGAGCAGAGAATATATAGATCGCTGATGCTGATCTAGTCTTAGAAAAATGGAAGCATAAATGGATATTTTAGGTCAAGAAAGTTAATCTTTGCTAGTGAAGAGCACTCAAAAGTCAGGGATCTAGCACCTTTCCATTTTATTTAAAAAAAAATGTTTTGTGAACTGATTCTGCCTTTTAATAAAGTATGCTAGACTGAAAAGTATTACCAGATTATCTGCTTTACTAATACCAGATATTCCTTTACTTCCTTCCCCTGTCTGCCCCCCCAACATTCTTTTCATTGAATGAATGAAAAATATTTAACCAATATACCCTAAGTGGTGACTAACCTTTTGTGCCAAAAATTGTGTACATGCTTGCATGCTCGCATGCCAGCACCCAGAAGGCAATGCAGGCCTCCCCACACCCCCTATGTATACGCGCACAATCCCCCCCAGCCACCACCTCCCCACCGCCTCCTTACCTGCACTGTGCTCACAGCTGATTTTCGGCCAGTTTGAGGCCTTTTTCAGCCTCCCAGAGGCTTCAGGAAGGCTTCTGCAGGCTTTTCAGTTCGAAAACTAGCTCTGTTTTGTCACTTCCAGTTTTTCCAGAAATAACTGGAAGTGATGAAACGGACCTAGCTTTTGTCCTGAAAAACCTGCAGAAGCCTTCCTGAAGCCTCTGGGAGGCTGAAAAAGGCCTCAAACTGGCCGAAAATCAGCTGTGAGGCCCGTGCATGCGCCGTGAGGTAAGTTTGCCTGCAGCTCGTGTGCCGGCACAAATGGATCTGTGTGCCATCTATGGCACACGTGCCATAGGTTCTCCATCACGGCCCTAAGTCTATGTAACTGAAGATATAGCAAAACAAATGTGCATAATGTATACACTATGAAATATGAGCATAGCATTGAACATACTCATGGTTTAATCCTATGCATCTCTCACTGAGGTCACCTCCAATGAATATGATGGGGCTTAATTCTGAATTCAGTAGAACCTTTTCCCAAGCATACTTAACCAGCTTATAAGCTAGTTTGGTCTAACGGTTAAGGCACAAGGCTAGAAAGTGGAAGACTGAGTTCTAGTCCCACCTTAGCCAGCAAGTCCCATGAGAGCCAGCTGGGTGACTTTGGGCCAATCATTCTCTCTCAGCCCAATTCACTTCACAAGGTGGTTGTTCTGTGAAAAATAAGAAGAGGAAGGTATGTTAGATGTTTTTCACCACCTTGAGTTGTTTCTGAAAAAATAATAAAGGTGGGATACAAATAAATAAGATTGCACTCTGATGCCTCACGGGAAGCCTCCCTCTTGAGTTTTCTTATTTAATTCACACAAACTCATTACGAATAGTCCTCGGCTTATGATCACAATTGCGCCTAACATTTTTGTTGCTAAATGAGATGGTTAAGTGAATTTTGCCCCCATTTTACAACCTTTCTTGCCACGGTTATTTAAGTGAATCACTGCAGTTGTTAAAGTGAGTAACACAGTTGTTAGTTTCCCCATTGAATTTGCTTGTCAGAAAGTCACAAAAGCTGGTATACTGCAACCATCATAAATATAAACAGTTGCCAAGCATCCAATTTTTGATCATGTGGATCATGGGAATACTGCAATGGTCGTAAATGTGAAAAACGGTTATAAGTCACTTTTTTCAGTGGTGGTGTAATTTTGAACGGTCACTAAATGAACTGTTGTAAGTCAAGGACTAATTGTACTGCTTGTGTTGAGCCATATATAGATGCATTACAAAGTAAGCTGATCCCCCTACATGTTGGATCCTGGGATTCCTTTCCTTCCCCTATACACACTTTCTAAGGCCTCGATACTCAGAGTGAGTTAATTCTTTATTGCACAACCTTTTCAGTTCTTGATCCTTTTTTTGTCCTCCGAAGGCATTAAAAGAAGCATATTTGTTTTTTTTTTCCATAGCTTTCTTCTATATTATGGCTTAGCAGCTTGCAGCTCTAGGAAATAAGTTCCTGGAAATTGAAACTCTCATTATTTATTTATTTATTTTATTATTTATTTATTAATTCCATTTATATACCGCCCTTCTCCCAAGGGACTCAGGGCGGTGAACAGCTCATCTAAAACCCCACAGAAAATACAAAAGTTAAAAAATATTAAATTTAAATCGGCTGCGTAATAAGACTAAGAAACCCCCCCCCACCCTTAAAACCCAATTTAGAATTAAAAATGGAGACCAAATTTAAAATCATTTTCTCAGCCCAGGCCGGCCTGCTCAAAGAGCCAGGTCTTCAACGCGCGCCTGAAGGCCCTCAGGTCCGTGCTGGTACGAAGTTCCGGTGGCAGAATATTCCAGAGGGCGGGGGCACCCACAGAGAAGGCCCTACTCCTTGGCGCCGCCAGACGACACATAGCGGCCGACGGCACCCGGAGCAGACCCTCTCTGTGGGAACGCACCGGCCTGTTGGAGAACGTTGGCAGAATGCGGTCCTGAAGGTAACCTGGTCCCATGCCATGGGTCGCCCTAAAGGTCAAAACTAGAACCTTAAAGCGAACCCGGAGAGCCACCGGCAACCAATGCAGCTCGCGCAGGAGAGGCGTCACATGGGCGCTACGTGACGCCCCCATGATCACCCGCGCGGCTGCATTTTTCACCAACTGGAGTCTCCGGATGCTCCCCGCAGGGAGCCCCATGTAGAGGGCATTACAATAGTCCAGGCGAGAGGTGACAAGGGCCTGAGTGACCGTGCGCAAGGCGTCCCGATCCAGGAAGGGCCGCAACCGGTAGATCCGACGGATCTGATGAAACGCCCCCCTGGAGACGGCCGCGATGTGATGTTCAAGTGACAGCCGTACATCCAGGAGGACACCCAGGTTGCGAGCCCTCTCTGTGGGGGGCAGAACTTCCCCCCCAATAGCCAGCGAAGGTGTCAGCTGGCTATATCGGGGCGCCGGAAACCACAGCCACTCGGTCTTGGATGGGTTGAGCCGAAGCCTGTTCCCGCCCATCCAGTCCCGCACGGCCTCCAGGCACCTAGACATAGCCCCCACAGCATCGTTGGGGTGGTCCGGAGTGGAGATGTACAGCTGGGTGTCATCTGCATACAGATGACACCTCACTCCAAGACCACGGATGATCTTGCCCAGCGGCTTCATGTAAATGTTGAACAGGAGGGGAGAAAGGACCGACCCCTGAGGCACCCCACAAACCAGGGGCCTAGAGGTGGACCTCTCCCCCCCCGCCAACACGAATTGCGAACGGTCAGAGAGGAAGGAGGAGAACCATCGAAGGACGGTTCCACCAATCCCCAACCCCTCCAACCGTCGCAATAAGATACTATGGTCGATAGTATCAAAAGCCGCCGAGAGATCTAATAGGACCAGGACAGAGGAGAACCCTCTGTCACGAGCCCTCCAGAGATCATCAACCAACGCGACCAATGCCGTCTCAGTGCTATGTCCAGGCCTGAAGCCCGATTGGAACGGATCGAGGTAAGTAGCTTCCTCCAGGTACCGGGGGAGCTGACGTGCCACCACACTCTCAACAACCTTCGCCACGAAGGGAAGGTTGGAGACTGGACGATAGTTGTTTAAAATAGCTGGGTCCAGGGAAGGCTTCTTGAGGAGGGGGCGCACCACCGCCGCCTTCAAGGCGGTAGGGAGCACCCCCTCTCTCAAGGAAGCGTTGACAATCCCCTGGAGCCAGCCTCGTGTCGTCTCCCTGGCGGCCGAAACCAGCCAGGAAGGGCACGGGTCCAATAAACAGGTGGTGGCATTCAGACCCCCCAGCAACCTGTCCACACCCTCGGCGGTCACAGGATCGAACTCCCCCCAGATAACACTCCCAAGACCTGCCCCGGTCACCTCCCCCGGGACCACCCAATTGGAGTCGAGCCCCTCCCGAATCTGAGCGATTTTATCATGCAGAAATCGGGAAAACTCCTCCGCCCTACCCTGCAAGAGGTCATCCCGCGCTCTCGGTTCAAGTAGAGAGCGGGTCACTCTAAACAGGGCGGCAGGCCGATTTTCTGCTGATGCAATAAGGGCGGAGAAATACGAAGATTTCGCCGACCCTATCGCCACAAGGTAAGTCTTAATATGAGATCTCACCTGTGTTCGGTCAGACTCAGAACGGCTCGCCCTCCAAATGCCCTCTAGACGTCTTTTCCGGCACTTCATCTCCCGTAGCTCCTCCGTATACCACGGAGCCAAATGGGATCTGTGCCGGGTCAGAGGTCGCAGAGGCACAACTCGCTCTAGAGCCCCGGCGGCCAACCCATCCCAGGTGGCCACCAGGTCTCCAGGCGAGCTGAGAGCCAGAGATTCAGGAAATGGCCCAAGCTCCCTCTGGAACCGCTCCGGGTCCATTAGGCGCCTGGGGCGGAACCATCTAAGTGGCTCCGCCTCCCTGCGGTGGGAGGTAGCGGAACAGAAATCCAGCCTAAGGAGGGAATGATCTGTCCATGTCAAGGGTGTAATAACTAAATCCCCCCAATTACAGTCATTCAACCACTGCCCAGAGACAAAAATCAGGTCCAGCATGTGTCCTCCTATGTGAGTGGGGGCAGAAACTAACTGGGTCAGGTCCATGGCCGTCATGGAAGCCAAGAACTCCCGGACCAACCCCGAGGTTTCACCGAGCGATGGCAGGTTGAAATCCCCCATGACCAAAAGCCTAGGGGTCTCAACCGCCAGCCCGGCTATTACCTCTAGGAGTCCGGGTAAGGCCGATGAGACGTGGCAGGGAGCCAGGTACGCCATCAAAAGACCCATCTGTACCCCTTGCCCCCACTTCACAAATAGAGATTCACAGCCAGCCGTCTGAGGGACAGTGGCCTCCCTAGGACAGAGGACTTCCTTTATAAGCACCGCTACCCCACCACCCCTTCCCTGAGCCCTAGGCTGGTGAAATGCAAGGAAACCTGGTGGGCACATCTCAACCAGAGGGACACCGCCCTCTGGGCCCAGCCAGGTTTCGGTGACACCTACCAGGTCCGCGGCCTCCTCCTGAACCAGATCATGGATCAGGGGAGCCTTATTAACCACGGACCTGGCATTGCACAACAACAGCCGGGTATTCAGGGCCTGAGATTCCGGACAACCAGGGCTGCAGGATGGGTAAAGAGGGTCGGAGCGTGCTACCGCTTGCAAACATCGGGAGCGCGATCCCCTTACCGGATATGGCCCTCTACCCCCAGCATATCTACCTCTCCCAGTCACCGTGCTAATAAAATTGGCCCCCCGCTGCCCACCCCCTGTCTGCCACCCCGACACAGGAACCCCCGAGGCCCCCCAGGCGCGCGTGCCGGCCCGGCTGCCCCCAATTCCATGCGGGCTGTCTCCCCCGCCCGCCCTGGATCCTTCCAACCCCTTAAAAAATCCCATTAAAAATTTAATCCCAGGTTTACAGCACTTCCTCCGGTTTCTTCGGCCCCACCATCGCTCCGGATCCCAGGATCCCTCATCACAAAAGGTCTTAGAGAGCCTTGGAGGCCACCTGAGGGAGAGGGGGGCATCCCTCAGGGCCCAGAGCTCTGCCCTCGAGTAAGTCCGTGGTCCCGGCCACCTCGACAGTCCCGGAGCGCCTGCAGTCTCTGCCATCCTCTGGCCGCGGAAAAAATCCAGGTAGGCTGGGGTATATGCCGCCTCCCCCCAGTCGTCCCACCTCTGCCACCGGTGGGACCCCCGGGGGGGAAAAGGTCACAGGCAGAGCTAATCCCCCCCCTGGGCCCACCACCTCTGCCACCGGTTTATTCCTTGCTTATGGTATATTCTTTAACTGGACTTCTGCAGTGATGGCCACTGTGAAATTTTGACAATTAATGTGAACCGGCTAATTGTTTTAAGTACAATAAAGATTCTGAAAAAGTAATTTGAACACATGTACCTGCTTGTCTGGTTTGCAGTAATCCTCTTGTTGATGGGAGTGGAATTAGATGCCTTTGGGTAAATTAGACCTACATGCCTTAATTTATGATGTAATGCTCAAGAATCTATTTTTCAAATATATTGCCAGCTAGAGAAAAACAACCAGGAAGAAAATGCAATAAAAAAAAAATTTGCATTAAAGGAAGCATGACACCATAATAAAAAGTGCAGTTTGATCTTATCCAGTGGAATCTGGTGACTCTACTCTGCTTTTGGTAATTCCTGGCAGCAAAGCAGAGGAACTTTGCTCCAAGTCAAGCTTATTCCTCCTTACTAGCACTCAAATAAAACTCTCCTTTTCCTTTTGTGGCTCAACGTTCATTGCCTTCATATTGTACCTTGGGGGAGGAAAATCTTATTTTCTAATCCTGTACAAGGATTAGTGACTATGGGAGAGGGAACGGCACAGTGAGAGACAGAATTTTAAAGTTTATTTTAAAACACAGATAGAAATACAACCAAATTAAATTTGCTCGTGTTTGTTTAGCTATTATTAGAAAACTGTGTGAAGTTGAGATAAGTTGTTGGGCTGTTTCAAAATATGTTGTTAGCATGTTGCGATATCAAATAAAGATGACAAAAATACAGATGACCACAAGATGGCAGCAAAGGGTTAAGAGTGTTCTATATCTCACTGTACCATCCAGTGGCCATCAGAGTTTTAATAGCCTAGATCTGGTAAAGTCCTTGTTTGTTCATTTTATTTATCAAAGTTCTACACTTCTCACCTAATTGATTCTGGACAGTTTACAAACAAAGTAAAGTTAGGCTTAATTTGGTTTACTATTTTTTCCCCTGAAATTTCATCCAGGACTCCTTCCCTAAAATCACTTTGCTTTTTCCCATCATTTTCATAAACTGAGTGTAACCAGAATTCAGACAAGTTATTGGTAGATCAGAATAGCTTTGTTAAGGTAGTGAGAGGACAAAAAAAGCTCTCTATTTGCATGACACATTGAGTTGCAAACTAACACGCATCTTTTAGCCTAGCATGTTGTATGAAATCAAAGGTGGCAAGACAGAATTAATGCAGACATTAAATAGCATCCAGCTGGACCTTGTTGCTACATTTGATTGCATAAAATGGCATTTGTCAATCGAGAAAGCTGATCCTGCATCTGCGGGAAAACGCTAAGATGAGGAAGATTTAATGTGTGTCATGTCAGCCAAGACATCTAGACCAATTCAGTATATCATGTGCGTGACCCTCTCTCCCTATCACTAGATTGAGAAATGTTGAGAAAACCTTGTTGGATCCTCCAGATCATTCCCTGCCATCTATATTTAGTAGAGCAGATGTGTGTGATTAGAACCAGCCCCGTTAAGGCCAAAGGAGAACTACATTGTGAAAGTTGCAAGCTCTACAAGAATTTTCTTCAAACTTTTGATGGAGAATAAAAGAGATGGAAGAAAATATGTACTTTACAGCATTCTGTAGAAAAGAAACTGAATGGGAGAACTTAAAAGAGTTGACATTTCTATCAAAACAAAAACAGAGCAGAACGAAATAAACCAATAAAAAGGATCTTTTTGTCTCTATTCCTAATGCTCCTTTCAGCCAATAAGCCTAATTTTACAGGTACATTTTTTACTGAGTTAGCTGCTCTTTAACAATGTATTACAGATAACCCTTGATTTATGATCATTTGTTCAGCAACTAAAGCTACAGTGGCACAGAAAGAAATGTTACTTACAACTAATCCTCTCACTTACAACCGTCACAATGTCCATACAGTCACATGATCAAAAGTCAGGCAAATGGCATACATTTATGCTGGTTGCCACAGGGGTCATGCAGGGGTGGGATTCTACCAGTTCGCACCTATTCGCTAGAACCGGTTGTTAACATTTTAAGCAGTTTGGAGAACCGGTTGTTAGAAGAAATTACTGGCCTAATCCTGTAAGGAAGGCAGGAAGGAAACATTCTGGTGTTCTTTACAGAAACTGCCTCTCCTTATTACATTCTTGGCAGGACTAGACTTCCTGTCTCAGGAATATCTCTGGAGGTTTTTCACCCTCCTTTGCTGGTACTTTGCTTGTGTGGAGTGACCATTCAAAGTTACAATGGCACTGAAAAAAGTGACTTACGACCATTTTTCACACTTATGACTGTTGCAGCATCCCCACAGTCATGAAAGGCCAGGCGAGGAGATGCATGCCTCGATGTGAGTGATGTTGAGTTGAAGACCAAACCATGTCCACTCAGTCACATGACCACCAAGCCACACCCACCAACTAAGTCACACCCATAGAATCGGTTGTTAAAAAATGTGAATCCCACCCCTGGGGTCATGCGTTCACCATTCATGACCTTCCAAACCAGCCCCAGCAAGCAAAATAAATGGGAAAAGCCAGATTCACTTAAGAACTACAGTTTTAAAAAGGTAAAATCAGGCACAACTCATTTAATGACTCCTCCATGACATAAGTTCTAGTCCCAGTTATGGTCAGAAGCTGAGGACCATTTGTATTGTATTAGTAATTTACATTGTTGTTAAAACATAATTTTGAAATTGTTTCTTAAAAAAACAGAAAGCTACATTTATGTTAGCAAAATTCACATTATTACAACAGCAAATATGAATGAATAAATGTGCTTTATGAATATTTAACAGACCAGCAAAAATATTCTATCATCTACTTTTATGTCAAGCAGTGGCTTGGTGTGGACAAATAAAGTTATTAGCTGGAGTTAATCATTATTGCCAGTATGTTAACATATGGGTTAATACACTGCATGTAGCAATTTGTTTAGCCATGATTTATTAAATAAACTACAATTACTGATTGCATGGTATGCATGGTATGCTAAGCACATACAAACAATATGTGGCTTAGCGTATATAAAACTATAAAGCAGGACTTGTTTGTTTGTTTGTTGTTGTTTAACAGTATTATGAACCATGATCTAAAGGAAACTATTCTGCTGTAGTTAGAAAGAACATTTTTGCATGTGAGCTTCAATCTGTCATCATATATAATGCCTATTTTGATTTTGCTTCTGCAATCTGTTCTGCATTAACTCCTGTACCTGGCATAAGCAGTGCAAAAGGTGCTTTGATGTGTAGTATGTCTCCTGTGGTGAGGAACTGCCTCATTTCATCAAATCGGAATAGTCCAGGGCTTCATTTTTTCCCTTCAGGGACTTTCCTCTACACCATGGCTATGAAAGCTGACTGTAAACTTCCTAATGATCACCAAATGGTAGCAAAGATGCCGAAGGAATAGCAAACTTTGACAAAAGACTGAAGTGAGGTGGACCTTTGGAAAATCCAGGGACATGACCTGAAGTTTACTTTCAGCCCCCCCAAAGCAGCCTGCTCTTCTGGGTAGGAGTGGAGGTTGCTGGTACATTGCAGGAAATCCAGTTGGCTTCTGAATTTTGGGTGGGGGAGTCTATGCCATGGGCAGCTTTATGTCATGCTTCCTTTTTCATACCATATGGTGAATAAGGATAAGAAAAGGTCAATTTTGAGGGTAACATAAAATCAAATCTCCAAAAATTGGTGTGTGGGGGGGGGAGATGGTTTTGATACAACATCCTTCTAACTTTCCTTTTAGCATTTTGACTGCATCTAAAGATTCAGGGTAAAAGAGAGAAAGTATATTCACCTCTCTGGAACACAACCTCCTTCCTCAAATTAGTAGGGAGAAATAAGACTGAGTCTGGCATGGAGTTGCTCCTACTCTCTTTCATCCTTGAATGAAGGAAGCTGCGGTCAATTTCAGCTTTGCTTCCTTCTGATCAAAGGTTCATTTTGGAGCACATAAAACAATCCTGCTTCATAAGCTCTGTGCAATCACCTGACATGCTTCAAATAAATCTGTAACTTCACCTTGAATCAATTAATTGCACCAATTAATCTATCTTGCAAGTATCCTGCTCTGAACTAGTCAATAAATTAGAGGAAGGGGCTCCAGTGTGTTTCTTGTAGAGAAACGACTATCTATTTCCAGAATAAAGAGAAGCTAAGAAAGATGGTGTCTTCTATTAGCACCAGCTCTTTGTTTGCATTCTGTCACTTTTAACCTGTGAGATAAACAGCTAAGCACATAACAGGCTAACAGGCCCTTAAATCTGAAGATTTACTAAGGGGACGTGCTACTCGGAACGTAATTATTGTTAACAGACAGAACAAACAGATTTTTGAAAAGATAAATTTGATATCTTCTATTATACATATTTACTATGATTCCACCCGCTTTCCCTCCCCCCCCTTTTCCCCTCCCCAGTTTGCTTGTGTTTGGCAGATCTGCTCGCAGCTGAAAACTCTGGAAGATTTGACACCCAGCAACAAAAGCAGCCAATTGAGAGACTTCTCTTGCTTGAAGAAACAGGCAGTGAAACAGAACAAGATGGAGCATGAAGATAGAGGAGATAAAGAGGATTGTAGGCTGTCCAAGGAAAGCAAGGGCTCCAATAATGATTGCAAATGAGTTTCTCCCCCCCCCCCACCTTTTGCTGCTGCTCATTTTGGCATGTGCATGTACAGTTGATGAATGTTTCAGTGAACATGGAAACAAAAGGATTTTTTTTTTCAGGCAAGGGTATTTCCAGACCCTAGCCTGCTTTTTCAGTGGGCTGGCAAAGAAAAGCTGCAGTGTAACTATTCTGTATTTTCTTTCTTACTGAACTTTCATTGTTGTTCATCAGCAACAAACAGGATCCCTCCTAGCGTTGAGAGATTAAGGACAAGACAAGGGAAGATGGAATCATAGAAGAAATCTGGCAAGAATCCTTTGATTTTATGACCTAGAGCCAATAGTTTTGGGTAGTGAATCAGTAACTGTACACAGTAAGAAGGTTTGTGCTGTTATCGTTTAGCAAGTGCAAGTTGGGTGTGGAGGGACTAAAATTTAATTTTGACAGTGTTCTCTCTTAGCCAAGTCAACAATGTAAATCTGTTTATTGGGCTTTGTTAGTTATTCTGGAATACTTTACTCTGCCAAGTAAAGTTGTTCAGAATCTTTCCTGTCCAATTCTGACTTCCACAGCCAGCCAGGGATCCATTTTGTAACCAAATGATCGGCAGAGTTCATTTACAAAGGTACAATTTAGTGCGTGAAGGAACTCACTGGCTCTCAGAGAAATTGAGGGAAGGGCCAAGGAACTGCTTTCTGAAAGAGGCTTTTGTGGACTGTAAAACCATATACATCCAACACCGTTCCATGAAAGACATTTATATAACAAGTTCTAACATGTGCCGTTACCAGATTCTGCTTCCTCCTAGCCTTCCTTAGTTAAACATCATCTTAGGCCCCGGAGCAAACAGATGTACATAGTTTTCAAACTGAATGTTCAGGTTTTAGTGGGTGTGGTTGTGGGGGAAATCATTCATTTTAAATTGTTGTTTAACAAAGGTCGCTTTGTTACAGTTGTCCAAGATTTCTACTCTCTAGTCTTGTCTTCCAGAGATGGACAACCTGAAGCCTTCTAGATATTTGGACTGCAATTCCCAGAATCCATTGCACTGATTCTATATCTAGGGCTGATGGAAACTGAAGTTCAAAACATAGGGGGAGAGATGTCAGTATCTGATGGTGTACTATTGGCTTTACTCTCTGTTTGATCTTGTTTTAACATAGGGTCAGGGTCAATATCCACCTAGTGGAAAGATCCATTTGATGCAGTCAGATATTCAATTTGAAGACATGTAGTAATACTTATGTGGTCATTATGAAATTGAAATCTCAGTAAATATAATGCACCAGATGTTAACTCATGACAGGAAGCAGTTAATACAGTAGTTCAAGGAACTCAGGATCCTGAAATTATCTACCACAAGTCAGATGTTAATAACCTCTCAAAACAGATGGATAGTTTACCTTGTAACAGCATTGCATTTTTCCAGTTGACCTACCAGTGATTTGATTCACTGGCTATGTCCAAATCATGTTCCAAGTTAAGTGCTCTCTGGAAAATAAACCATTACTCCCCTCTTAATATTCATCTCCTCTGTAACTTTTAATAGTGGGTCCATTGATTGTGCTAAGTCATAGTTTTGCTAGTCAAGTTTGTTGAATAAGCTACAAATGGCAGAGTTCACAATGGATTAAGTGAAAAATCAACAAACTATATTATGGCTTTGCAACATAAACCCGTGTAAAGCAACAAATTATATTAAGATCCATGGTGGTGTAGTGATTAGAATCTAGTACTGCAGGCTACTTTTCCTACTACTTTTCTTCCAGTGGCCTTCCGGGTGCAATTCCAGATGTTGGTAGTCATCTTTAAAGCGCTTCATGGCTTGGGACCCAGGTACTTACAGGACCGCCTGCTGCCACCATCGGCCTCCCGCTGGCCAATGCGCTCCCACAGGGTGGGCCTCCTTGGGGTGCCATCAGCTGGATGATCAGCTGGACAATGCCGGCTGGCAGCCCGAGGGTGTGGGCCTTCTCCGCGGGGGCACCCTCCCTCTGGAATGAATTACCCCCGGAGATGTGAGCCATTACTGATCTGCAAACCTTCTGGCGCGCACTAAAGATCCACTTTTTCCAACAGGCCAGTCTGGTCTAGTATCAATTACTAGGGTTTTAAATTTTGGTAATTTTAACTTTTTACCTTGTTTTATTATGTTCTTTCAGCCACTAATTTAATTATTTTTAAATCTATTTTAAATTCTATTTATTGTGTGGTTTTATCTTGGCTGTACACCACCCCGAGTCCCATTGCGGGAGAGGGGGCGGTATAAATATTTAATTAATAAATAAATACTTTTGCTAACTGCCAGTGGCCAGCACTTTGGCAGTTCCATTTTTACCAGCCCAAAGTTGACTCAGCCTTCCATCCTTCCAAGGTTGGTAAAATGAGGACCCAGGTTGTTGGGGGGCAATATACTGACTCTCTAAAACTGCTTAGAGAGGGCTGTAAAGCACTGTGAAGTGGTATGTAAGTCTAAGTGCTATTGCTATTATGGCTTTGTGGCATAGGTAGAGTTAGCCTAAGGGTGCATTCAAAAGGTGTTTAATGTATATTCCTCCCCTCTAATCAAAATCCCAGGGTCCTATATAAAGCTATGATTATTTAAAGAACAGTGAAGCAGAAGCACCATAATTGCCAAATGAAATACTAGACTAGGATTTTTCAAAGCAACTTGTCAGTTGGCACATTTGTTATCACGTAGATACGACAGACAAATCTACCACTTTCTCTATGTTTTGTTGCTATTGCTCCTCTTGCTTTATATCACACCAGCAACAAAAAACCAAAATGACAATGGAGAGAGATCAGCATTGAACAGGAATGAAGTTCCATGCCTGCAACAGTCCAAAGTTAGCCAATCTCAGTTTGTGCTTCATCATCATTACATCATTGCCAAACTGGGTGATATCATCAAGGGCCTCTATTACACACATGCATTCTGACCTTTGACATCAGTACATAGGTTATCTTTTTTAAAAAAATTAAAAAGGAAAGGTAAAAAATTAATAAAATTAATATAAATTAAGAAAAGAAAGAAATCAAAGAAAAGCTAAAGGTGCAAGAAAGCAGACAAAGAAGAAAGAAGAAACAAAATAGTTACCAATTTCTTTTCATCAGTTCTATGTACAATTATAAATTTACTTCTTTCTTACAACCTACCTTTCTTCTCTCTATAATCTATCCTGTCTAATATCAAAGTTGTAGATCATAAGTTCTTTTTTTCTGTTTTTTTTCCTGGGTTTTTTTTTCCTGTTTCATGCAACAGCTGACATCTATAACATAAATATTGTCTTTTATCTGACCAAAGAAGTGGATTTTGCCATTCTCAGCCAGTTCCATCACCAACCATTTTTCCATTGTGGATGGAATGGCCAATCTTTACATATTATGTAACAAAAATTAAATTCCATGAATTTTTTACAACTGTTGTCTATCAATGTTCAAAGAAAACCTCTGCTATCAATTGCATCAATTGTCTTTATATCTCTGAATCAGTGTGAATATTTGAATCCAGAATTTTCTTCTTTTTTATGCAACCAGCAAACTGATAAAATGTCCTTGTTCACATTTTCAGCATAAATTTGAAGTGCCTGTATGCATTTTAGATAATTTATCCAGTGACACGTACCATTTTGTAAAATTTCTGATTAAGATTATAACATAGTATAAATTTCAATCCATTCAGCTACATATTTTCCATTGATCTAGCTGCATATTATAAACAGAGTTTTAGCCCACCTTATGATGCACTCTTTCACTTGTTCTTCTGTTAGTCAAATTTCAATACATATTATACAGTTTTAATATGTTCCTCATTTGCACACAAGTTTGTTTCAAACTCAGTCTACAATATTCAAAACCATAAATTATTTTGTCTACTTTAAATAGTTACAATAATTGTAAATAAGAGAACTATTGGCAACTATATTCCTCTGCCATCAGACCTTTCTTGTTTTTAGTTTTGTATTCCCCCTTGACAAAATTCTAGTATTGCATGCTTGTATTTGCCTGTCATTTCTCTTCAATAAAATACTACTGTGCTGAGAGGCAAAACAAAAATGCTTTTGGACAAAACTTGAGTTTGTATCTATTCCACATGCTCAATATGACATGTCTAACATAATTGTTTTTTAAAATCCACATTAAACTTAACTTCATCATACCACAAATATTCATGCCAGCCAGTGGTGGGATTCAAAGTTTTTTACTACACGGTTCTGTGGGCATGGCTTGTTGGGCATGACGGGAAGGATACTGCAAAATCTCCATTCCCTCCCACCCCAGTAACCTGCTTTCCAGCTCTGTTCTCCTGTGCAAGGCAACAAAAAAAGACCCAGGCAGGGATGGGATCCAACTGGTATAACTACTGGTTCTGTCGCTTTGCATCGTGTGCGCATGCGTGAGCTGTGCGAGTGATGCGAGTCGCGCGAGTACCATTTATGACCTGCTGAGCTGCCTGGATTGCTGAGCAGCGCTGCGCGTGGGTGTGCAGTGGTTGGGAAAGCCCTTTTTTCCTGCTTTTTCAACTGCAGCAGTGTAGTGCAAAGCAGCTGTGGTTGAAAAAACAGAAAATAAAGGTCAGGTAAGAGCCTAGGCCGGCATGTGGGCCAAAACAGCAGCAGACATAGAACCGGTTTCTATGCCTGCTGCTTCTCAGAACTACTGTTCTACAGAGGTGGACAGAACTGGTAGAATCCCACCCCTGGACCCAACCGATCCGCTGGGACCTCGGGAGGCAGAGAATAGATTGGGGGCGGGGCCAGTCAGAGGTGGTATTTGCCGGTTCACTGAACTACACAAAATTTCTGCTACCGTTCTCCGGAACTGGTCAGAACCTGCTGAATACTACCTCTGGTGCCACCCAAATCTTAGGTTGTGTCCTTCTAATTCCAAGAACCTATTTTTCAGCAGCACCCACTCTTCCATCCAAATCAAACAGCAAGCGGTAATATACAATTTCAACTTGGCTAAACTCAATCCCTCCTATTTATTTTTTTCCCTAAAACACCTTATATGTAACTTTTTTCCCGTCACACAAATTTACATGTATCTTTCTGCCTCCTACAAGGAGCTTGCATAATCAGATGTGGGACATCCTAAATTATAAGATTTTATTACTGAAGAATGTTCTACATCTATATTGTAGGTTTGTGTCACGTCTTTCAGAGTTCGGCCCCCAAAAGTAAAATTTCAGTTTAAACCCTTAGTAAAATTAAGTCCCGGAAACCGAGGACTAAAAGCTTGGAATATTTTATTGTCTCTGAAAGCTTCAAGGTATCCCTTTAGGGAAACAAAAGTTGGGTTCATGCAATATAATTATTTGCTTTTGGTTGAGCATGATGCATGAGTTCAACCTTATGATGCATGAGTTCAACCTTTATGATGCATGAGTTCAACCTTTATAGTTTGCAAAATGTGGCATATCGCTGAACATTATATATGTTCCCTGCTTCCAATAATAAGCGAAACTATAGCAGTGACATAATTGAGGTAAATAATAACTGAATGTGGACAAATTAAAAGAGAGAGAGAAAGAATCGTCCTACTATAATAGCCACAAAATGCATTCCAGAGCATATGAGTGTGTATTTCTAAATGTATATAAATAAAATAATCCTTAGAAACTTTTTAAAACAGATATAATGTATGCTGCCATTTAAGAAGTTCTTAAGTAGCCTCTATACTACTCTGTAATAAAGTGTAATACAGGTAGATTTGATTTGATTTAATTAACTAGTGATGCAGCTATTCTATGGATAAAAACTAGTACCCTTATCTATTCCTAACACAAGTTTGATTTCATTTACCATATAAACATATTGATTTTACAAAATTAAGTTAACTAGCAGTCCTCCATACTTGTGTCTCTTTAACCCTGGTTTATATTTTCCATCTGACTGGAATCAATCATTCATCTTCCATCTCTGAAAATATTGATACAAAGGCTAGATTCTGGAACTCCAAGGTGGTGTCCATTTTAGAGTCCAGTTGGACATGAAATGCTAAGTATAAAAATGATGTGTGAAGCAAGAGACGTAACACATTGTAGGTATGTTTTATAGTTTTGGACAAAACACAGGCGGTATATGGCTTTTTCAATAAGCTGTGGTGAAAAATGTCTCTTAGCTCCAAAATTCACTCAAAGCTATCAGATACAGCATTCTTTGTTCTGGAAAAATAACCCTTTCCTCATTTTGCAAAGAAAGCAATACATGTAGTACAGTTTGCCATATTTAACTGAAACACTTGGCATGCTGCACTGCCTGGAACCCTGGAGTACTACTGCAATTAACATTGAACGATTTATCCCAAATGTGTGTGGTGACAGCTAGCCTTATGAATGTGTGGCACCTGAACAATATGTACAAAACTGTGATTATGACATGAAAGTGCAATCTATTTGAAGATAGAATGTTAGGTAACTTGAAATTAATGGCATGTTCAATTTCTGTCTTTTACTAAAAAGATTCACATTACCCAATTATCCCTTAATAGAACACTCGTCAGCAGGTTTTCTGTATGATAAAAGCAAATAGCAGTTATGTTATAATAAATTTTAAAAGCCCAATTTATAGTGCTACTCACTGGCTTCTTGCTCACAGCTACATTTCATGAATTAGACATTTTACTTTCACATCAGCAAGTTAGATTCAGGTGAACATTCTCTCCAGGATTTTATTTCCCAAGAAATGTTCGGCTCCTAACTCCTTCCTGAAAAAAACTGAATAGGAAGAACAGGCATTCTAGCAAGACCAAACAGTTGTGAGCCCTCAGGCCTGAAGACCTTCCATCTTTAATTCAGAATGGGATAGCTCTCCCCCACACAAAACTCTTATACAGTTTAGGAGCCCACTTGCACTCTCAGCTTCTGCTAAAAGACTAGGTAGCAGCCATGGCCAGGAAGGTCTTAGTACAAATCCATCTGTTCCGAGATTGAGATATCTCGGTCACGGTCACTCATCTCTTAGTTATTTGTTTGGTACTTGTCTGGACTACTGTATATGTCATACATGGAACACCTCCTTAAAGTTCACTCAGAAACTACAGCTAAGTCCAGAACTCAGTGATACAGAAATGGTTATGGGAAGATCAGGGTATACAATGTAACATAATTACTTCAGTAAGTTATACTAGATCCTGATAGACTTCCAGATTGAATTAAAGGTGCTGGTTGCCACTTATTAAAGTCTTCATGGCATAGAGCTGCATTATTTGCAGGACTACTTATCTCTAATCATGTTTCCTCATCCCATGAAAGCTGATATGTTTGGATTCTCTGGGTGTCCTCCAAGATGGGACTCTCAGGCAGTATACCTTGTCAATCATAGTGCCTGACATAAAGAACAGCTACCCTCCAAGATTCGGATTTCCCAGACATGGTTGGCCTTCCAGAAGTGCATTCCCTAAGGGTTTATGAGAATAATCTTGGATCGCCATGGATGTTTTATGTTTTTCTTTTGGCTTTGGCTTTGGGCTATTTCTCCGATTCCCTACTTCTAACCTGAGGTTAAACAACCAGAATCACAATCTGTAGGCTGGGTAGCTTTAGAGATGTCTTAAATCAATCCATAACAGCAGACTGCATTCCATGGAAGAAATCTGACTTATCTTGATCTTCACTGAGAGGAAACTTTTCCAGCTATTTATAGAAGGCCAAATATTAAATCCTTGGGGCCTCTGGCAGTTGTTACTGCTTTCTAAAAAAGAACTGGGCCATGGGATATCTGGTTGGCAGGCTTATCTCAGCAAGATTGAATAGTTTAAAGAGTGATGAGGGCTTCTTTGCAGCCAGATTAATATATATATTAATCCTAGAGGCTATCAAAGGAAACTTCAAACAACTGAAAAAGAAAAACAACAGCAGCAGCAGCAAAGCCTGCTTGTTGATAAATGACAGTGAGGAGGGAAAAGTGTAACATAGGCTCTTGCATTACTGTTTTAATGTATATATTGAGTTAGATAGGTAATTTGATCATTCATTCATTCATTCATTCATTCATTCATTCATTCATTCATTCATTCATTCATTCAACTAAACTTACTATATATGCCACTCCAATTGATACCACCTTGCTGGCATTCCTAGGTAGGAATGAGATTAAATATTAGAAAAGAAATAGAAACATAAAAATAATTAAATTTAAAAGTATAGGTAGATAGACATGATTGACTCAGACAAAATTTGTATGGCATAGTATGCAAATTACTTTCTTAAGCATTTGCCAGCAACAAGGGCATTCTGTTGTAGAACAGTTGCTCACTTCTTTAAATAAGGACAAAATCATCTGGGAAGAGAATTCTATTTTGAAATAATTTTAATGAAAACATAAAAAAATGTGATCCTTGGGTGTGGATAGGTGGGAGGAACTCCTAGATTTTCTCTGGCACAGCAGCAGTACCCACCTAAAGCATCTATTCAATTGACTCCATGCTTAAAGTCTTGAATAGACAGAGTTCAGCTTTTGTTTCCAGAAGATCCTCTCCATTGTTGTCCCATTTAGACAAAGGGAAAATTGGTGAAAAACCAATAAATGAAAGACTGTATCCTTATAATTCCTTCAATGGTCATCAGCTTAGTTCCTAGATGATTTCTTATTTGCTTTAGAACCAGGGTATCTAGTAGATGTCATAGATGGAGTATTTTCCTTGATTGGAGAAGAGGACAGTTAACCTTTCTAAGGAGGCTAGACAACCCCTGCCCCCACATTCTATAAAATCAAAGATTAGTGCTGAGGCAGAAGAAAGCAAGAAGAAGAAACAAGAAAAATGTGCTTATAAACATCCATTCCCACATCACTGTCAAACTATTTAGTAAGGCTGTATCACTATTATTCTTCTCATCATTACCTATCTCCTTTTCTACTTATGACTATAACTTTGTTGCTTGTATTTATATTGTTTTATTTAGTTTCCTAGTATGGTGTATGTTGATTGTTTATTTAGTATCCTATGACTATCACTGTTGTATCTTACGATTTATGATGAATGTATTTTTATGATGACTATGATCATGGTTTATCACTTACAGCTTATGTGTACACTGAGAGCTTATGCACGGAAGGCAATTCTTTGTGTGTCCAATCACACTTGGCCAATAAAGAATTATATTCTATTCTATTCCAAACATGAGGCCTGAAAGAGGTCTGTCCAATCATCTTTTCTGAAATGAACATGTGCTGAAACTCATAAATATATTTGGAATTCTGGTACAGGCCTTTTCTTGTTTTTCCTACCTTTTCCTTCCAGTTAACTCCTTTTACAGCTCCAGAGTTAACATAACATGTTTTAGAACAGGGTGTCAAACTCAGTTTTATTGAGGCTGCATCAAGGTTGTGTCTGACCTTGGGGGGGCAGGGTGGGTGTGGCCAGGGTGGGCATGGCCAGATCAACATCACTCATGTCGGGATGCCTGTGGCAGTCCGAGCACTGTGCCAGCAAAAATGGGCTCCCAAGCTCCATTTCCAGCTGCGATGGCCTCCTGCAACCCTCTGCCAGTGAAAACCAAGCTCCATTTCACTGGCAGAGGTACTGTAGGCCAGACCCTCACTGTTTCTAGGGTTGCTTGCAGGCCAGATCTAAGCAATCTGCAGGTCAGATCCGGCTCGTGGGCCTTGAGTTTGACACCCCTGTTTTAGAAGATAACTTCTGATTAAAATCATGCTCATGGGCAAGACTGAATGAATCTATAGCTACACCATGAATTTCAGACATGGTGTGTGATTTAGTAAAGTCTGTACTTTTAAGTTTTGGGCAGGAAGTTGCAGAACCCCTTATGCCTTTTTTCACTGACGTTGGGTAAAAAGGGAGATATTCTTGGTAGGGGAGCTAAGAGCTCCCTATCCAGATATTTGAGTGAGTCTTTAAAAAATAGCCTGACAACAGCTTATTGTAAGGATTCTTCATGGAAAACCCCTTAAAAAGGGTCAGCAGGGAGATTTTGAAGTATTCCCCTGTGCTTCTTGTTTGTAACAATAAGCTAAAAGCGACTGCCAATGTTTTTTTTTTTAAACAACCCCTTTGGTGCTTTTGTGCTGAATTAATAGAGTACTCTATATCTAATTAATTCACCCCAAAGTTAAATTCAGTAAAAACATGGTAACTTAGGGATGGGAAAGGATGCAACCATTCACAATACTATTGGACTTAACTTAATTAAAATTATTCTGTTGCACCATTACTATTGTTATTAGATATATGTTACTAATTCTTTTTTTCTTCTTTTTATTCTGTAAATGCATGTTGACATGACATAAATCTCAGCCTCCTTGTTTCTGTGGGATGTAAGCATGAATGATCCTTCTGAAATGTGGCTAAATCAACAATTAAAGTAAATATATCTGTCATTAGAAATATTTCTAAGTAGAAGAAGCATCTCTGAAAAAGGAAAAACTGTTCTGTGACTGCATCAGCTCCAGTTTCCTCGAATCATCATTGGGGAACAAAAAATGGGCAGAAAGAATGATTTAGCCCATATAAAATGTAGGAATTCTAGTTGCACAGAAACAAAGAAGAGGGGGTCAAATTATTTTCCAAAGCACCTGAGGGCAGGACAAGAAACAATGGTTGGAAACTAATCAAAAAGAGAAGCAACCTGAATTAAGGAGAAACTTCCTAGCAATAACAATTAAACTATTGGAACAGCTTGCCTCCAGAAATCCAGAAATCATAGGTGCTCTATTACTGGATGTTTTTAAGAAGCGTGTAGACAGTCACTTGTCTAAAATGGTAATATAGTTTCTCCTACTTTAGCAGGGAGCTAGACTAAAAGACCTCCAAGTTCCCTTCAGCTCATTCTATTCTATTCTAAATGTTGGATCCGTTGTCTCAAGCTGCCTGGACAGATTTGAGGTTGGTAAGCCCTCATTTTGCAAACTACTGTTTCAGCATGTTCTGGAATATAAGCTTTTGTTCTAAGGGGAATGCTGGCTGCGGGGGTCTACAACAACTCACCACGATCAATTATTAATTATTTAGAATAATTTAGAAATATTTAATTTTTCACATGTACATTTCATTTTGTCCCTCCTTTAGCATTCTTTCTCTAATGATTCTAGTCCACTATTTCTTTGATATTTGTATAATTCTTGTCCTTGGTGAGTTGTCCCTTGACGCGTTGGCCATGGTGAATTCTCCCATGGCGAGTTGCCTACGATGAGTTGATTGTGGCAAGTTGCCCATTCAGCTCCCATCAGCTGCGGCAGATGGGAGCTGAACTCTAAAATTTCTGGAGAGTATCAGGCAGCCTACTTGTGATTTTAGTAAATGAGGCATGAAAATCAATGGAGGACAACATTTGCTGCCTGCTGCTAGACTGGGATGGCCCACACATCTCTGAATGAAAAGAACAGAAATATTCATCCTGCATGCTCTAGTGATGCCATTTCCCTGCAAATGAGAGAGCAGTAATGTCATTCTTTGGCAAGCGTCTGCTCAACAAGACCACAGAGTCATTCTCATTCGTGGGAAAATGCAGGTATGTTTTCAAGAGATAAGCTCAGAGAAATTTCTTTCCTCCCAAATTACTCTTGCTGGAAGAAAATGAGTGTTGAAAATTACAGCTCATGCTCATTTGTCACAATTGCAAACAGAACATATTAAATGACCCCCACAACACTTTATTTAGCTATCAAATAAGAATCTCATGACCGCAGTTCAGAGAAATGTGACCAAGAGTGCACATCTAATATACTTTTTTAGATTATCTGTCTGTCCCACTTCCTCATTATTGCCTACTCTGCTACTCCACACCAGATCTCTGGGCAGTTTGGCAAGCAGTTTTTAAAGAAGATCATTTCAACAGTAGTTTAAAGATGTGTGGAGGGATGACAGCTGAGTCAGCACGAAAGTATCGTGCTAATGTAAAAGTACACAAACCACATTATATTCTACCTTTAAGTGCAAACAAAAGAAATCAAGTCATCCAAGCTCCTTACTTTTAATACAATGTACACTCTTGAAACAGTATCTTGCATTTTGCTGGGAAGATGACATTTGTGCATTCACCTCAAGCTAAAGGACCCCTTGTTAATAGCTTTCTATTAATAGCTTGGTCCAGACAATATTCCAGATGCAGTTGTATTATTATATTGTGGTTGCCAATACAGTCAGCTAGATATTTAGACTGGATCAGCAGTCCTTCCCAAAGTTCGTGATAGATATTGTTGATGTTAAAGGTATCATTGCAGGATGTTCTAAATCAGAGGTCTCCAACCTTGGCAACTTTAAGACTTGTGGATTTCAATTCCCAGAATCTCTCCAGTCAGCATAGAGTTGCAGTCCACAAATCTTAAAGTTGCCAAGGTTGGAGACCTCTGTTCTAAATAAAGCTGCCTCTTGCAGTTTACTTGATCATGATTTTGTCAGTGCTGATTCAAACAGTGTTCACGTTGTTTTGGGATTGTACCTGAGGTACCTACAGTATTACTACTGGTTACTATCCTTGCTTTTTTTTGCCACAGTCATTCTACATCTATTTAAAGGTCTTTGATGTAGTGATTTTCCTCCAATTCTTTCTCTTCTCTTCTGCTGTCTCAAAACACTGCAATATCCACTATCCAGAAATATTTGTCATCGTCATCATCATCATCATCATCATTTATTCATTAAACATGAAACTCAGTCAACTGAACATTTAAAAAATGTATCACAAATATAATTGAATGGTTCTGATGGTTGATACAAGTTGCTGCCAGCATCCTTGGTGTCAACCAAGTATGTGTTTAAAATGTATGTTGTTCGAGTAGCGCAGTTTTTTGCAGTTCTGCTGGTGTTATTGCAGGAAGCTGCAATTTCTTGATGTGTTTTGTATACAATTCTTGGACATGGTATCGAGCACCCCAATGACAATGGATATCACTGTTACATGTTTCATCCATAACCGTATAGTTTCGATGGCCAGGTCGCAATATTTTGTGATTTTTTTCCGTTCTTTTTCTTTATTATTATTATGACAGTATACACAGCAACGAGTAACGATTATTATTATTATTATTTAAATTTATATACCGCCCTTCTCCTGAGGGACTCAGGGCGGTATACAGCCCATCTAAAACCCCACAAATATACAAAAATTAAAAAGTATTAAATTCATCGGCTGATAAATGACACCTAAAAGACCCCCCCCCCCCCCCCCCCCCAAAACCCAATTTAAAATTAAATGCTATGGAGACCAAATTAAAACCATTATCTCAGCCAGGCCGGCCTGCTCAAGAGCAAGGTCTAACGTGCGCCTGAAGGCCCTCAGGTCCATGCTGGTACGGAGCTCCGGTGGCAGAGTATTCCAGAGGGGGGGCACGCACAGAGAAGGCCCTACCCCTCGGCGCCGCCAGAGACACATAGCGGCCGACGGCACCGGAGCAGACCCTCTCTGTGGGAACGCACCGGCCTGTTGGAGATCACTGGCAGAATGCGGTCCTGGAGGTAACATGGGTCCCATGCCATGGGTCGCCCTAAAGGTCAAAACTAGAACATTAAAGCGAACCCGGAGAGCCACCGGCAGCCAATGCAGCTCGCGCAGGAGAGGCGTAACATGGGGCTACGCGGACGCCCCCATAATCACCTGCGCGGCTGCATTTTGCACCAGCTGGAGTCTCCGGCTGCTCCCCGCGGGGAGCCACTGTAGAGGGCATTACAACTAGTCCAGGCGAGGGTGACAAGGGCCTGAGTGACCGTGCGCAAGGCATCCCGATCAGGAAGGGCCGCAACCGGTAGGATCCGATGGATCTGATGACACGCCCCCCTGGAGCCGGCCGCGATGTGATGTTCAAGTGACAGCAGTACATCCAGGAGGACACCCAGGTGCGAGCCCTCTCTGCGGGGGGCAAAACTCCCCCCCGATAGCCAGCGAAGGTGTCAGCTGGCTATATCGGGGCGCCGGAAACCCAGCCACTCGGTCTTGGATGGGTTGAGCCGAAGCCTGTTCCCGCCCATCCAATTCGCACGGCCTCCAAGCACTTGGACAGAGCCCCACAGCATCGTTGGGGTGGTCTGGTAGAGCTGTACAATGGGTGTCATCGCATATAGATGACACCTCACTCCAAGACCAGGATGATCTCACCCAGCGGCTTCATATAAATGTTGAACAAGAGGGGAGAGAGGACCGACCCCTGGGGCACCCCACAAAGCAGGGGCCTAGAGGTGACCTCTCCCCCCCCGCCAACACAAATGCGAACGGTCGGAGAGGAAGGAGGAGAACCATCGAAGGACGGTTCCACCAATCCCAAACCCCCCCAACCGTCGCAACAAGATACTATGGTCGATAGTATCGAAAGCCGCCGAGAGGTCTAATAGGACCAGAACAGAGGAGAACCCTCTGTCACGAGCCCTCCAGAGATCATCGACCAATGCGACCAATGCCGTCTCAGTGCTATGTCCAGGCCTGAAGCCGATTGGGACGGATCGAGGTAAGTAGCTTCCTCCAGATACTGGGGAGCTGACGCCGCCACCACATTCTCAACAACCTTCACCACGAAGGGAAGGTTGGAGACCGGACAATAGTTGTTTAAAATAGCTGGGTCCAGGGAAGGCTTCTTGAGGAGGGGGGCACCACTGCCGCCTTCAGGGCGACAGGGAGCACCCCTTCCCTCAAAGAAGCATTGACAATCCCCTGGAGCCAGCCTCGTGTCGTCTCCCTGGCGGCCCGAAACCAGCCAGGAAGGGCACGGGTCCAATAAACAGGTGGTGGCATTCAGCCCCCCCCCAGCAGCCTGTCCACACCCTTGGTGGTCACAGGATCGAACTCCCCCCAGATAACACTCACAAGACTGCCCCGGACACTTCCCCGGGACCATCCAATTGGAGTCGAGCCCCTCCCGAATCTGAGCGATTTTATCATGCAGAATCGGGAAAACTCCTCTGCCCTACCCTGCAAGAGGTCATCCCGCGCTCTCAGTTCAAGTAGAGAGCGGGTCACTTTAAACAGGGCGGCAGGCTGATTTTCTGCTGACGCAATAAGGGCAGAGAAATACAAAGATTTCGCCGCCCCTATCGCCACAAGGTAAGTCTTAATATGAGATCTCACCTGTGTTTCAGTCAGACTCAGAACGGCTCGCCCTCAAATGCCCTCTAGACGTCTTTTCCGGCACTTCATCTCCCGTAGCTCCTCCGTATACCACGGAGTCAAATGGGATCTGTGCCGGGTCAGAGGTCGCAGGGGCACAACTCGATCTAGAGCCCTGGCAGCCGACCCATCCCAGGTGGCCACCAGGTCTCCAGGCGAGCTGTGAGCCAGAGACTCAGGAAACGGCCCAAGCTCCCTCTGGAAACCGCTCCGGGTCCATCAGGCGCCTGGGACGGAACAATCTAGGTGGTTCCGCTCCCTGCGGTGGGGGGTGGCAGAACGGAAGTCCAACCTAAGGAGGGAATGATCTGTCCATGACAAGGGTGTGATAACTAACTCCCAAAATTACAGTCATTCAACCACTGCCCAGAGACAAAAATCAGGTCCAGCATGTGTCCTCCAATGTGAGTGGGGGCGGAAACTAACTGGGTCAGGTCCATGGCCGTCATGGAAGCCAAGAACTTCCGAACTAACCCCGAGGTTTCACCGGACGATGGCAGGTTGAAATCCCCCATGACCAAAAGCCTGGGGGTCTCAACCGCCAGCCCGGCTATCACCTCGAGGAGTCCGGACAGGGCCGATGAGACGTGGCAGGGAGCCAGGTACGCCATCAAAAGACCCATCTGAACCCCTTGCCCCCACTTCACAAATAGAGATTCACAGCCAGCCGTCTGAGGGACAGTGGCCTCTCTAGGATGTAGGGCCTCCTTTATAAGCACCGCCACCCCTCCACCCCTTCCCTGAAACCTAGGCTGGTGAAATGCAAGGAAACCTGGTGGGCACATCTCAACCAGAGGAACACCGCCCTCTGGGCCCAACCAGGTTTCGGTGACACCTACAAGGTCCGCGGCCTCCTCCTGAACCAAATCATGGATCAGGGGAGCCTTATTAACCACGGACCTGGCATTGCACAACAACAGCCGGGTATTCAGGGCCTGAGAATCCGGACAACCAGGGCTGCAGGATGGGTATGGAGGGTCGGAGCGCGCTACCGCTTGCAAACATCGGGAGCGCGATCCCCTTACCGGATACAGCCCTCTACCCCCAGCATATCTACACCTCCCAGTCACTGTGCTAATAGAATTAGCCCCCGGCTGCCCACCCCCAATCTGCCACCCCGACACGGAAACCCCCGAGGCCACCCAGGCGCGCGGGCCGGCCTGGCTGCCCCCAACTCCATGTGGGCTGTCTCCCCTGCCCACCCTGGATCCATTCATCCCGTTAAAAAACCCCATTAAAAAACCGCCAATCCCGAGTTTCCGCGCTTCTTCTTTCCATTTCTCCGGCTTCCCGGCCCCACCATCGCTCCGGATCCCAGGATCCCTCATAGCGGAACGTCTTTGACAGTCTTGAAGGCCACTTAAGGGAGAGGGGGATGTCCCTCAGGGCCCAAAGTTCCGCCCTTGAGTAATCCGTGTCCCGGCCACCCCACCCCGACGGTCCCGCAGCGTCCCGCAGTGACTCCTGCCGGCCTCCCCCGGTCCTCCCCCGCCTCTGCCACCGGCGGGGGGACCCGGGGGACATGGGGGGCCGCGTCTGGAGCTGCCACGGCCGGAGAAAGCTCCAGCGGAGGTGCGCGGCCGCCATCTTCGGAACCCGGAAGATACGATGCTGGGTTTCGTATCACAAATCACTAGTTGAACACTCCAAGTGTTTAGGGCTGCGTGATGTATCGGCAGATTATGCGAGCAGATCCCAGTAAGGTGGCCTTCTGCAGCTGACCAATAGTGATCTTGTCAGCACCAATTGTTTTTAAGTGCTTGCCTACGTCTTTAGGTACAGCACCCAGTGTGCCGAGTACCACTGGAACCACCTGCACTGGTTTATGCCAGAGTCTCTGCAGTTCGATTCTCAAGTCCCGATATTTGGGGACTTTTTCAAATTGTTTCTCAGCAATTCTGCTGTCACTAGGTATGGCAATGTCAATGATCCACACTTTTTTCTTCTCCACAATTGTGATTTCCAGGGTGTTGTGTTCCAAAACTTTGTATTCGGTAGTCCCACGTAGTTTTGTATGCTCATTTTCGACCACTTTTTCAGGCTTATGATTCCACCAGTTCTTTGCTACAGGCAGATGGTAGTTGGACACAAGTTCCCATGGACTATCTGAGCAACTGTGTTGTGATGTTGTTTGTAGTCAGTCTGAGCTATTGTCTTGCAACAGCTCAGTATTTGCAGAGTCTGCATTTGGGGTCATCAGCAGATTTTTCTATTCTGGCTTTGATTACATTTGTTCTGATGGCTTGTTCTTGGACTGCAAGAATCAGGCCTTCTGTTTCTTTCTTCGGTGTTCCATGGTCAGCCATAACCAGGTCTTTTCCTTGTCTACTTTTCCTTGGATCTTTTCAAGGAACTGTCCATGCAGTGCTTTGTTACAACCAACTGTCAGCCCGAGTTTGCATCACTGTTTTCCTATATTGATTCTTGGATTGCTGCACTTTGAGCAGCTTCCTCTTGTTGACCTCCATCAAAGCTGGTTCAACACTGTCTTTCACATAATCTGCCAGAGCATGCTTCTCTTCTTTGAATGTTCTGCTTCACTTGCAAAGTCCTCTGCCGCCTGCTTTTCTGGGTAAATATAACCTGTCAACGTCACTACGCAGATGCAACGCATAGTATATGATCAACAGTTTTTCTTGTTTTCTTATCCAGGCTGTCCAGCTCTGCCTGTGTCCAGTTTACGATCCCAGCAGTATATCTGATGACAGGTATGGCCCAGGTATTTATAACCTTGATGGTGTTACCGCCATTCAGTTTGCTTTTTTCTGACCCTTTGTGTGTATTCTTTGCTGATCACATTTTTCACTTGCCCATGCTTGACATTGTCCAGCTGCAGTATGCCCAGGTGTTTGTAAGCTTCAGGTTGGTGGCACTTGATGGTTTGTCCATTGGGCATTTCAATTCCATCACTTTCTACAATCTTCCCTTTCTTCAGTGCCACTGTGGCACATTTGTCCAGGCCGAACTCCATGCTGATGTCATTGCTGAAAATTCGAACTGAATTTGTCAGTTATTATTATTATTATTATTATTATTATTATTATTATTTCTTCAAGTCACTCTTGACTCTTAATGACTGCCTAGGCAAATCCCTGAAGTTTTCTTGGCAAGGTTTTTTTAAAGGAGCCCTTGCCTCCTTCCTAGGGCTGAGAGAGAGTAACTGACTCAGGTTTCCTCAGCTGATTGTGTGCCTAAGATGAGACTAGAATTCATGGTCTTCCACTTTGTATCCCAGCACCTCAACTGCTATGCCAAAGTGGCTCTTAGATGCAGCCATACCATTGCAAATGAGCTCCAGTATCAGGCATCAAATCAATGTGTGTGTGGGTGGGTGTGGGTGTGTGAGGGTGTGTGTTTATATTGTATACATATACATACATACTGTACATACATACGTACATACATACATACACATATATAAGTTTTCTTAAATCAAGGGTCCTCCCTAGAGATTCACCTTTGGTTAAATCATTTCTTTTCTCCTTCAGCTAAATACAAAGAACATGTTTGCTTGGGCCATCTTAGTTTCTTCACATTCTGAAAATGTGAGAGACAATCCAATGTCTCTCACAAGATGTCTTTTTTAACCACAAACATCATTATGGCATAAAATGTCTAATTAAAATTGTGCTCTCTGCTGTAGAACATATTATTTTCATTAATATCCAGAATAGGAGTCCTGAATTAATTGAGTCCTTTTGTAGTCTCTTCAACGAGATATTTCTGTATGACCTCATAATTTCCAATTGTGGTAGTAGTTGATAAATATGCACAATAAAACTTTCCTTTCTTGGAAGTGCTCTGATTTAAAAAAATATGCTTATTAACACCAGATGTCTTAATTTTAGAATATATTAGAGAAACAGGTATGCTATTTCTCAACAAATAAAAAAGTGTATGTTTTAAAAGCGTATAAGAAAGATATGTTGCAATGTATGGCTTTGAAAGTTGGACCATAAGAAAGGTGATACCAAAGAATTGAGGCCTTTGAACTATGGTGCTGGAGAAGAATTCTGCAAGGCAATCCAAACCGGTCAGTCTCTAGAGAGATCACCCTGACTGCTCTCTAGAAGGCCAGATCCTGAAGATGAAACTCAAATACTTGGCCACCTAAGGAGAAGGAAGGACCACTGGAGAAGAACCTAATGCTGGGAAAGATTGAGGGCAAAAGAAGAAGGGACCAACAGAGAATGAGGGGCTGGATTAGTCACTGAAGCAGTTGGCATGAACTTAATGAACTCTGGGGGGATGGTAGAGGACAGGAAGGCCTGAGGAATGTTGTCCATGGGATCGCAATGGGTAGAACATGACTTCACAACTAACAACACAAAAGGAGGGTATGATATGTTCAGTTTGCCAGTTAATTATAGTATTTGTTCAGTGTTCTGGAGCAGAACAAATTTTATCAAGTAATATTACATTTTGATCAATTCACTAGTGGTTGGGATTCTCTCAAAGGGATTTCTTTTAGTAGACTTTTCCATTACTTACCCCTAAGGATATCCTTGTACACATATTTATAAATCTCTGAGTCTCGTTTCTGCAGTGGTATATCTCTGATAGAGCTGATCTGTAAGGCTCTTTTTGATTTTGTAAGCCTGAAGCTGCCTCTGGTTATTTATAAATCTTGTTCAAACAAGTGTCTGAAACAAAGAGGATGTTCTCATTGATTTAAAACTGTCGTTTTGGCATTCCTATCTGATAATTGCAAAGAGATTACAGTGAGAGCAGGTGGTCCAGGGATATTCATGAACGATTGCATAAAATGTCATCTTACTGCCCACCCCCACTGCAATGAAGTCTGGCACCTGTTCTACCAAGAATGATGAGCTATTTGTTTCCACTACAGAACAAAAAACTAGGATCAAGTTTTTTTTTAAAAAAAAAAACATGGTTTCGCAGCAATCCCCATTTCTTCAGCTGGCTTAGTGAATGACTCTACTTTTATTTAATCACATTAGTTGGAAAGAAATTCACAAACTGAAGCTGATGGGAGATGGATAAGAATTTTGTCAGTTCACGGGTGGGAAGTCATTCAGAAGATTGCTGGGCTCTAATCCCATTCTACTTAGGCTTCTGCTTACTGTGACATTGTTTTCATTGTTCCTCAAATAAGCAATGGTGATGTTTGTGTGACACATTTAGCCGGAAAAATCTGATTAATAAACATGTTCTTATCCCTGTCATACAAGCCTCTTTCCTCAAAGTTTCAGTGTGTCATTTGAAATCCAGGGAAACTGCCATTTCAGGCTTAGGAAATTATAATTTTGTTTCTGTAAATCAAGAATGACTCCTGTTCAGATGACGTAGGAAGGCTCAAATCTTAGTTAGAAGATTGAGGAAAGGGGCCAAGATGCACACCCTTGTGAACATGCGCATTATGTTGTTAATTTTGACCACTGCAAGTGAAACACACACCAAAAAAAGCCCAATGCCTGCATCCACATGGTGCTCCTAGCATAGTGAAATCATTCTACTGCGCTGAGCACATAACTGGAGTGAATCCCCATTATGGACTTCTCCATTTCTAGAGCCATCGCAACTTTGTGGCAGCGATAACAGACATGGACACAAGCTATATTTCTCAGATGTGCTGTGTATAGTAGAAGGTGGTATAAAAGTCACCTAGGCAGTGGTGGAATTCAAATTTTTTTACTACGGTTCTGTGGGTGTGGTTTATTTGGTGGGTGTGGCTTGGTGGTCATAGACTGGGGCATAGCTGGTGGTCATGTGATTGGGTGGGTATGGCTTGGTGGCCATGTGACTGGGTAGGCATTGCTTGGTGGCCATGTGACTGGGTGGGCATGGCTTGGTGGTCATGTGACTGAGTGGGTGTGGCCACTTAATGTCACTCACGTCAAGGGCTGCCTTGCCTGGCCCCTCCCTTCCCAGTCATTCCTTGTCACATCCAGCCTCAACTTATCTATAGTTCTGTAAAAATGTTGTTCACCTTTTTTGACTTTATTATCTACATACTATAGATGTATTTCATGGACCAACGACAAGAGGAAATGGTTCACATGCTTTGCCCAAGATAGGCAACAGGCTTTTAAGGGGCTGCCAGAAAGAAAGGGAGGGGATGTATTTTCCAAAGCACCAGAAAGCAAACAAGAAGCAGTGGATGGAAACTGAACAAAGAGAGAACCAACCTAGAACTAAGGAGAAACTTCCTGACAGTAAGAACAATTAACCAGCGGACCTGCTTGTCCCCAGAAGTTCTGGGTGCTCAATCACTGGAAATTTTAAAAGACTGGACAGCCATTTCTCTGAAATGGTATAGGGTTCCCCCTAAAGTCCCTTCTAAGTATTATTCTGTTATTCTGATACTTTCCCAGGACCTCTACTGAGAGTTTGGCATCCTCAGTTTTCCTGCTGAGCAGGGGCTTGGATTAGAAGACCCCCCTTTCAACACACATGTATTTAGGCTCTGGACTATTGACATTGAATGCATGTAAACCCTGAAAAATATGTGGTAGCCCTGGGCAAAAGAAAGGCAGTAGTAGAATCACTCTAGGTGTAGGGACAGTGTAAAATATTAACACATGATAAATAATGGAACAATTAAAAATAATAGCACAGAGTTTTCTCTGTCAATCTCTCTCCCTTCCTTCCTATTTCTTTTTCTTCTTTCTTTCTTTCTCTTTCTTTGTCTTTTTCTGTATTTCTCCTCCCTTCCTTTCTTTCTCGTTCTCTCCTCTCTCTCTCTCTCACACACACACACACACCACACTCTCTCCCTATTTCTTTTTCTTCTTTCTCTCCCTTCCTCTTTCTTGTTCTTTCTTTCTTCTCTCTCTCTCTGTCACACACACAACACACACACACACCACACACACATACACACACACACCACAACATGTCAGCCTTCATTCCCTCTCACTCCAGCCACTTTACTCACAAGGAGAAATGAATCCAGCATTGGGAAGTTTTTGCAAGTTAAACCAACACGCATTTGCACAGCTCATTCAAACTTTCTGTGGCTGGATTTCCTTCCCGCCCCCCTCCAGCCTTCATTCCCTCTCACTCCAGAAACTTTACTCACAAGGGGAAGTGATACTTCTAGTGTCCATGAAGCATCCAGCCTTGGAGCAGTTTTGCAGGTTAACAGACCACTGCTCCGCCCACAGTCATGTGTTTTTCAAGTGGCTGATTGAAAATGCATGGCTAGGGCAGAGGACAGCAAGCATTGGGCGGGCGGGGCAAGCGAGTGGAAACCAGGCGACCGGATTGGGGGCATGGGCCAAGCTAGATGTTGCTACCAGTTCGGCTACCCACGCCAAAGTCTTGTTAACGGTTACCCGCGAATAGGTGAGAAACCGGCTGAATACCACCTCTGCACCTAGGGAGATTCTGCCTACATCACAAGTTACATTGTCCTTCCATGCCATTGTGTTTTGATTCTTGGAGACTGCCTGCAGTTTTCTTGGCAAAGTTTTTCAGAAGTAGTTTGCTATGGTCTAACTTCCTAGGCTATGAGAAAGTGGCTGGCCAAGGTTACCCAGATAGCTTTTGCCTAAGGTAGAACTAGACAGTCAAATCGCTCAGTTTCTAGCCAGATGCTTAACCACACAGTATGTCCGCCTGAAATGGTCTACACTTTGAGCACTTTGAGGTATGCCTAGTGAAGAAGAAATACTCTTAGTTGATATAGGTCCCTGATGGTGAACTATGGCACGCATGCCAGAAAATGGCACGCAGAGCCCTCTCTGTGGGCACGTGAGCCGTTGTCCCAGCTCCGCTCCACTGTGCATGTGTGTGCATGCCTCCCACTGACCAGCTGGTCTTTGGATCTCTGCCAGCTGTTGTGGGATGGTACAGGTGAGGGGGTAGGGTGGTGCACAGGTGATGTGCGCACAAGTGCATGGGATGCTGCATGCATGGGAGGGGCAAGGTGCATGTATGGAAGATGCACATGCATGTGCAGTGGGCGCATGCCGGGGCAGGGCGCAATGCACAGGAGACACATGTGCATTGCATTTTTGGGATGCGCATGCACATGTGTGCTTTGGGAAGCCGGTGCCAAAAAGGTTAGCCATCACTGATATAGGCTATATAGCAACAAGTGCTTGAAAGCCTGACTATGTTTTCCCTCCCTTTCCTCTTATAAGAAATAATTAAGGAAAAGCCAGTTTTGAGTTCCTTTTCACAGCAGCGTTTCCTCTGCTTCCCAGGTATAAAACATATTCTTGTTAGTATTGCCTCAGAATTTCTCCAAAGTTATCAATTTTGCAATTAACTCCAGCTACCAGACCTGGCTGCAGAAAACACAGGACACTGATAACATTTGCTGACATCTAGTGGCCATCTGGATTTGTGCATCCCTATTCTAGCCACCCTTCACTATCTTGGAAGGAGAGTGCCGGCATTTTGTAAATCATCAAATCATTGCTGAGCAAGGTGTGGGAAATGGCACTTCCACATTCCATGCCTCTTGAGCAACCATTCCCTGTGGGGAGCAAGTCTTGTTCTGGGCCAGTTGTGACCCATTCTTTTCCTGTCTCTTTCTCTCTTTAACGTTGGTTTGGCAATGTCAACAGCAGGTGCTTAGTATACTTTTGGAGGCGAAGGGCTTTTCCCTGTCAAGCTTGAATTTCTCCCTCAAGCAACTGACAAATTAAAAGATAAACTCTTCAGATTGTTTTTTTTTTAACTTGCTACTTTCTTCTTAAACAAGATGTGAAGGATTCCTCCTGGAATCAATTGTCCTCTTCTGCTCTGCGTGGTGTCTACTTAGGGCTGTGCAGACAATTGTGCTGTATCTAGGCAGAGAAACAGTGGCTGCAGTCTCTCATTCCCTCCCTCCCACTCTGTCTCTCACACGCACATACAATCATCCATACACCCATTATGTCTATGGGTATTCATGTGCAAAATTTATTACACAGTGTGACTTTTTTCCCTAATCACATCTCATGAAAAAAAAAATGCTTTTAAGCAAAAACAATAAGAAAGGAAATCACTTCTTGGCACTTTCCTTTGACTAATATGCATATCTAAGACAGTGCGAAGGATCTGGAGAGATCTCTGCTCAAGGCTGATAGGAACTCTAGAAATAATCCAAGCTATTATGGGCAATATTTTGTAGAAGAGTGATATCCACATCTGACAGTTCAATGGTGATGACGCTCGTGTAAATTGGTGAAAACAACAACTCCATGCAGAAAAAACAATTACTACCAACCTGCCTTCAATCAAGGACCTGTATACTGCACGAGTCAAAAAGAGGGCTGTGAAAATATTTACAGACCCCTCACATCCCAGACATAAACTGTTTCAACTCCTTCCCTCAAAACAACGCTGTAGATGGCACACCAGAACAACTAGACACAAGGACAGTTTTTTCCTGAACGCCATCACTCTGCTAAACAAATTATTCCCCTAACACTGTCCAACTATTTACAAAATCTGCACTACTATTACCATTAATCTTCTTATCACTCCTTATCACCCACCCCCTCCCAGTTGTGACAGTAACTTTGTCGCTTGTATCCTTTTGATTTATATTGACCATTTCCTAGTATGATTTGATTGCTTATTGTACCCTATGACTATCATTAAGTGTCGTACCTTATGATTCTTGACTTTTGACGAATGTATCTTTTCTTTTATGTACATTTAGAGCATTTGCACCAAGTCAAATCCTTTGTTTGTCCAATCACACTTAGCCAATAAAAAAGAATTCTAATTCTATTATGGGCAATGTTTTGTAAAAGAGTAATTTCCACGTCTGACAGTTCAACGGTGATGACGCTCGTGTAAATTGGTGAAAACAACACCTCTATGGCCATGAGGTCTTGGGAAAGGATTATTTGAACGATGTAGGAGCTTCTAGCTTCTTCCATGACACCCTAACACTTCCCCAAGTTGTGTTCTTACCTCACCCAAGGCAGGTACTCTGGATATGCTTGGAGCAGAGTGGATTTAAGTAGGTAAGAGAGAAAGAGACTACAGGGGCAGAAGTAAGCATTGTGTCTCTTTGCTCCTCAGCTATAAAAGACTTATTTTTTTCATATTAATTTACTCAGTAATTCTGTATCTGCATCCATATGTGTACTATAACTCAATCCAAAGGTTAATCATTTATATCTTTGTGTCATTTGTTATACGTCTGCATGTATTCCTCTTCCGATACGCTCTGTGGAGCTTTCTTCCATAATGAAATGCTTCATTTTAGTTATTGGGTCCATATTTACCATAAGACATTTACAATCTGGGAGCAGTTGGCAGTGTCTGGTAACTTGAAAGAAGATTGTAATAAGTTCACTTAAATATCTGAGAATGAAAAGAAACTAACTATGAGCACACATATAGAATAGGTTAAACATCCCTAACTAGTTGAAATGAGGGAAAATTGCTGAATTTCAAAACGGTAATATTCTATTGCTCACAGTAAAAAAGGGGGCAGAGGAATTGAACCATTTCAAAATAAACCAACATCTAAAAGACTGAAAATAGTAAGAGAATATTAATAGTTATTAACCACAGATAGATTATATTTATGATACAGGAAAGACAGATCATGGATCAGCTATAACATTTCCTAATTGTTGCTCTCCAGATATGTGGACTTTATGTCTCAGATTTACACCATCAACATGGCCATTGCTGAAAATACTGGAGGTTTAATTCAATAGTCCTGCAGGATGTCAAGATTGAAGGAGGCTGGCACAGACAATATACAGAATTAGTTACTGCATAATTCATGATATGATTGTTTCTGTTGTTTATTTATTTATAACACATTAAATCTTAGCATTTGCCAATGAAGGCACCAATCTGGATTAACACCTTTTCCCCCAGAATTTAAATCTAGAAAGTCAGTGGATAGTTCCAATTATAACTGTGAAGAATTCTGTTTTGAAATCCTTCTGTATTTTGAGGAAATAGTTTTGAGCTTGAAATAATTGACCATAATAAATACATGTTATCTTATTGTAGAATATCTATCAATAATTCATTATCATGAAATATAACATTATGCCTAAACAGAATCAAAATTATGTACCAGATCTATACACTATAAGCTGCTGGCCACCTTCTGAATAAAAACTAAATGACTGCCCTTTGTAATGCCTACCATGAGATGGAAAGTGTACAACTAAATTAAATTTCAGCATAAAAATGTTGTTTATTATATATGTTTATTCATATAAGTTTTGTTAATAGCGCTGAAGAAGAACTGAAGACTTGCTAGTGTGATCTGATATACTATTCATTTTGTTTTATTGGATTATTTATTTCTACCCTGCCTTTCTATTCAACTGGGGGCCCTGAAGGCAGCTAACCTTCCACAAAATGCAGAGTACGAAAAAATAAATAAATAAAAGTCACAAATTGAAAATGAAGAGGAAGACAAGTGGAAGCATGTGATTAAGCAAAGCAAAGGAGTCAGAAGCAGAGATGGTATTCAGCAGGTTCTGAACAGTTCTGGAGAAACCAGTAGCGGAAATTTTGAGTAGTTCAAAGAACTGGCAAATATCACCTCTGACTGGAGATTTTACAGTATCCTTCCCCTGCCACGCCCACCAAGCCACACCCACAGAACCGATAGTAAAAATTTTGAATCCCACCACTGTCAGGGGGAATCAGTGGTACTGATTATACTGACAGCCTATGACAGTGATGTCTAACCTTTTCGGCACCTAGTGCCTAAAGTGTGCACATGTGTGCGCATCCCCAAAATTGCAATACGGCGCGTCCCATGGCATGCAGCCCACCCCCTCATGTGCACATATCTCACGCATACATGCATGTCCCTGTGCATGCACCCCACCTCATGGCATCCCCCATGACATGCCCCATCCCCCCGTGCATGCACACAGGTCCCTCAGGCATATGCCCCACTCCACCCCATGCATGCGCGAAGACCAGCTGGCACCAGCAGATATGTGCACATGCATGGCGGAGCTGAGCTGGGGAGACGCGCTCATGCCCACAGAGAGAGCTGTGCGTGTCACCTCTGGCATGCATGCCATCATGGTTCACCATCACGGGGCCTGTGATGTGGTAAGCTTTGGGATGGGGAGCAGGAACGATCAACTCCTTCTCAGCTATTAATGCTTATTCATACGACTTTAGAGCCAGTCTCTTCTTTTCGATCAATGTACTTAAAAAGAGGGAAGAGGAGGGGATACTATGGGATGCCTCCTTGAACTTTGAATGAAAGTCAGAATGAAAATTTAATAAATGGAAAAAATATTTAATAAATCAGCAGCTGGTCTAAGGCTGTCACTGAAGCATGAAGTTGACATTCACCTGAACAAGCCCTGCCATCTTAAGATTCAGAGAAAAGGCAGAAGACAACATTGGCCTCCATGGGTCACGGAAATCTCCAAATCACCTTTGAGAAAGAAAGTGGTTGTAGCGGGGATTTTCTGCTGAGAAGCTCCAAGCCACCCATGTATGAGGTTTACACAACTTCTACCCTTCATTCTCTTATCATGGATGGTATATATTTTAGGTGAGGGGACGCGGTGGCTCAGTAGCTAAGATGCTGAGCTTGTCGATCAGAAAGGTCAGCAGTTCGGCAGTTCAAATCTCTAGCACCGCGTAACGGAGTAGAGCTCCTGTTACTTGTCCCAGCTTCTGCCAACCTAGCAGTTTGAAACATGTAAAAATGCAAGTAGAAAACTTTGGTGGGAAGGTAACAGCGTTCCGTGTACCTTTGCTGTTTAGTCATGCCGGCCACATGACCACGGAGACATCTTCGGACTGCGCTGGCTCTTCGGCTTTGTAACGGAGATGAGCACTGCCCCCTAGAGTCGGAAATGACTAGCACTTATGTGCGAGGGACCCTTTAGCTTTACCATAATATTTTTATGTAGTTTGTATACAGCACTGTTTAATAGAAGCGGTATTTTCAGTTACAATTGATCAGTATGAAGCATAGTGTGACCAACTTGTCCTATTAGGGACTGTTCAGAAATGTGTATCCAGCTGATATTCTACAGAAGTCAAATCTATTGTGAAGTGAGCTCCTCGAAACTTTATACTCCAGATGCCTACATATATTATGTTGAAAAGCTATCCAATTGGGACACTTTACCAGTATTGCAGGAACGGGATCTAAAGTGCAAAAATCCATGAGTTCAATTCCTGATACAGAATTTGAACCCCAAGTAATACATCTGGTGATACACTTTTGAACTTACTTGATATGGAGAAAGAGGGAGGGAGGGAGGAAGGGAGAGAGAGCGAGAGAGGAGGAGAAATTGATTATCTGGATATACATGAAATATAATTTATTCTTATATGTCCGTCACCATTGTGTCTGCAGTGGAAGAAAGGAACTGAAGCTCAAGAGAAACAAGAGAGAATAAGAGAACACTTAGTTACTTTAAATGAATTTAGATCTCAGGGCCAAATTAGGATATAATGATATCCTAATGCAGGGATTCCAACCTTGGCAATGTTAACATTTGTGGACTTCAACTCCTCAGCTGGAGAATTCTGGAGTTGAAGTCCACAAGTCTTAAAGTTGCCAAGTTTGGGACCCCTGCGTAATACATCTCAAAATATTTTTTTTAGCAGCTGAAACATCTTCCTCCTCCTCCTCCTTTTCTTCTCCTTCTTCTCCTTCTCTTACTCCTCCGTTAGGATCAACCTGAACCAATGACGCTATACGCCACCGCAGATACAGATGTCTGCTTCCATCCGATTGGTGTCATGCTTCAGCAGAAGCGCGGCATCTCAGGAGCTTCCTCAGACCTTACCCGGAAACCACCTCCTACCCCCCACCCCCACCTCCATCCAGACAATCCGACCTTCTGAACGTCAGCAACCCAACGTAGCAAGGAGCGACTGCCCCATCCCCACCGACCGAGAGGGCTAGGCGGGTCATCCCCAGAGCTCCTCCCCTCCGCCCACGGAACGTGGGCGGGGCGGCCTCCCTCTTGGAACTGTTCGGGGATCGGTGGTGCTGACTGAAGCCGCTTGCCTTTGCTCTCCGTCCTCGGCGGGCTGGTGCAGGTAGGGGCCAGCATGGCGCGGCCGCCGCCACCCCCTTCTCTCCTTCTCCCGGACCGCCAGTGGTAGCAGCCGGGCTTTTCCCTTCCCTCCTTCCTTCTGTCGTCGTCAGCGCCGCCATCGTCCTCCGCTCCCGGTGGCTGGGCTCCGTCCCTTGGGGTGCTATGGCCGCGGAAGTGGCCAGGCCCCCGGGCCTCCTCGTCCTCTGGCTCTTCCCGCCGCTTCTTTTGCTTCTCGGGGCGCCGGACTCGTCAAGCGGAGAACTGAGATCCCCGGCGGTGTCGGGGGTGGAATCGCTGCTGGAGGAGTTTCCGCCGCCAGCTGCAGCTCGAGAGGGATCCCTCCGGCGGGCCGCAGCGAGGAGCTGGAGGAAGTGGCCGGGCGCTGCCGAGGAGGAGGGACTGAAGGACCCAGCCGGCGCCGGCGGGAGTTTCTCTCGGTCAGGTCCGACTCCATCATCCGCACCAAGGACTCCATCGCGGCGGGTGCCACGTTCCTGGGCTCTCCGGGCTCGTTGGCTGGTCCCAGGCATTGCCTGGAGCCTGCTGCGCCGATGCCCTCTGCACCCTCGCCGTCTTGCAGCAGCAGAAGCAGCAGCAGTCGGCCTCGGTCCGCTGCTATCTCTTCAACTGCACCTACCGCGGCCGCGCGGTCTGTGTCTTCTCCCCTCAGCGCGGCTACAACAGCTACTTCCTGGAGCCCACCAGCCACTCTCCGGCTTTGGGTAAGGAGAATGGCCGTCGGCTTAAGAGTTCGGCGGTTTCTTGATCGGAATCTAAAATAATAAGAGTTTCAGTTCAGGGAAGAAAAGCGGGGAGGAGGGGAGCGAATTGCACGTGAGCAAAAGGCTCTTAAGAATAAATATCGTTAATACTAGTATATAGGAATGGAGAGGTGATGTAGTATTAACCCCCACTCCTTTAACCTCAAACTATCCACTATTGACCTCACCCCATTCCTAAGAGGTCTGTAAGGAGCATGCATAAGTGCACCATTGTGCCTACTGTCCCTGTCCTATTGTCCCCATTTATTCGTACGTATTTCCTGTATTCTTACTCAGTTTATACTTATATCTATATCTTGTAAGCAATTGACCAAATCAAATAAACAAAATAAAATAAATAAATAACAAGCCTTCTCCCTCTCTCCCTCTCCCCCTCCTATCTTATCATCTCTCCATCATTCATCTATCTATCTGATTTCTATAGCCGCCCATCCCAGCAAGCAACTCTGGGTGGCTAACAATTAAAACAAAAGTGCCAGCATCATCTTCTTCACATATTGTATAGCTACACAGGTTGTTTGCTTTTTCCATTCCATGGCTTTGTTTGGTGGGTATTCACTTCAAAGTATTCCCAGAAGGGATGTGCCCTCTGCTTGATTATATCCAATAAAAGGGGGCTCCCACTCCCCATGGATGATTGTTTCCTCTGTGAAGTTTTGCTTCAAGTGCATTCTTGTAATTATCATGGGATAATACAGAACACGATTTTGCTTTCTTCTTTGTGACATCAGGAGTGTTCTAATTTCCCACCTCACTCTCTGTTTTGTGAAGGCTTGCATTTCCATTACTTTAGTTTTTTCATTCATTGATCATCCTTGCTGCCTTACTCCGGGCCTATTTTCCAGATTTTATGAATCCTTAAAGAGTGGTGCTCTGTGCGTCTATTCTTACTTCAAAATTGATTTGGGACTGGCAAAAGATGGTCAGATATGAATCTAATTTGATAGATGTAGACTAACTACTTCAAACTAGTCCACTCCATAACACAAATTTAACTTTTTGCACGGTGATTATTTGTGTTTCTTCTTAACGTAGCTTGTTTAGTGTGCCAACTGCACATTAAACATGGACAGGAAAGGACAGTTAGGTTTCAGTTTTGAAGAGTGATAGTGTTTATTTTTCTGACTGGAAATGAATCTGTGATTATTAGGGAATAAAATGAAAAAGTTGCCTTACCCTGAGTAATTGACAGCATATTAGAAGTGAAATGTATTTTCCTCATTTGTGTGTGAGGCCATAGTCGTGTTTATTCAATAAACCATGATTCAATTAACAGTGTGTTAGTTATTGTGTCATTGCAGTTCCAGAATCAATTCATTGGGTTCGTTCCTTCCATTTTTCATATTATTCTTGCAGCTGTTTTCCAAAAACACCAGAACTTTATTTTTATAGCCCTGTTGCCTGAGATAATTAACTCAAATTTCTATTGCTGGTTACAAATTGGAGCTCTGGACAAGTCAAGTGACCAGTGATTATGTATGCCTTTGTCTTGCCTTTTAGAAAGGCTTTCAGTTACACACCAAAATCGCAACTTATATTTACTAGCCTGGCTCAAAAATGAGCAGGATGATAATGAACATAAAATATTATCCAACTGTTATCCACAGTGGACCAGAAATGCTCAATGGGCCTCTTCACATGAGATTCTTAACTGAGTCAATTAAAAATCTGCCAGTGTTTTCCATTGCAGTTTGTTAGACATTCCAATTAAGTGTATAGAAAACAACATATAGATTTCTTTTTTGATGAAACATTTTTAGCAGAGGTTCAATGTGCATGCACTTACATTATGAGACATTCAAGCGATACAACCAAATGATACGTGAAGCAGCACCTGACATTCAATGTACAATTATCTCCATCTGTGTGCAGCTTCCAGGCTTTCCATAACTCATTTAAACCCCAAAGAAAGACAAGAGATAATTTGTGTTTCATGTTCTTAGTTCAGAAGCAATGGAACCAATGGCAGCCTAGGGGGCTGTGGAATGATGGAGAAGTATTGGGGGTGGGGGGAACCAACAACAAGTGCATCCTTGGCCAAATTGCAACTCTAGGTAAGCAAAAACCAGTCAAAATAAAATTCTAAACCAAGCTTGATCCTAGGTATCAAATGGAAAAGCAGAAGCCTTTTTCACAAGGGGAAAAAAAAACATTTTGCAGAATTGGAGGACTAGATTTCAAAACCATGAAATGACCATAAAGTCACCAAATGGTGTCAATGAATATATGCTGGAGTCGTGTTCCTGTTAGCAGATGGTTAAATAGAAAACAAAATGTTATCTAATTTAGAATCTCAGAATCTACTTTATATAGGCTTCATAAACCCGAAATATAGAAGTTTTTCACCTGTGTCCAATAAACTTGTTCTAAAAGTCTGAAGTAGATCGATGAAAATATTTTGTTGCTAGGACAGATTTTGCTTGATTTAAAAATCTACAATAAAACAATACAAGTGAATCAGGCAAAGACTATAATCCTAACTTTGAGTGATGTATATTCATTTTTTCACTAAGATTCTTTATTTTAATTAGAAACTGATGAGCCTCCTCTTAGCAAGGCAGGAGAAGATATTATTCTTCAACTACCTGTTGACTGGGTTATTCTGGATGGCAGAGAAAGTGTGGATGACCATGGAATCACACGATATGAATGGACATTACTTCAAGGTGCATCTTCCGTTGATATGCAGGTACATTATATTTTACAATACAAAGTATATTATTTGCTGCATCTTTTGTGAAGTTTTGGAAACAACAGAGTTGAGAATATTCACTATTCTGTCAGAATAAAGCAAAGCAAGCAATATTAGAGACGGTCACTTATTTTGTTGATATTTGTTTCCTGAAGCATGCATTTGTGAAATTAGGTTTACAGATGAATGCATGCACAGACTCCTGCACGCACAGAGAACAATTGAATTCAGATTCAGTGCTGTTCAGACTAAATATATTAAAATCAGTGGGATTACTATAGTCATATCCAAAATGTTCCCTTTTTAAATAGGTCTGAATCTTAGTTCATGCATCTTCGTAAAGCTATGGTTTATGTAATGACAATTTACTGAATAAATTACAGTTGGTTTCACACATATTAAGCCATAAATAATGATTTAAAACCACAGTGACTAAGAACAAACAAAATTCAAGTCCACCCTCAATCATGAAACTCTATTGAGTGACTTGAGACTAGTCACTCAATTTTTTGAGCAGATTGACATTTTGTTTTATTGAACTAATCTGTCCGGGGGGAGGGAAATGATTCTATTCTATAAGCCTTCAGAATGAGGGACAAAACAAACTGTCCACACACTAAAGGAAAGTATTGTTATGATAGTTAGGAGTCAATGTGTGGGTCATGACCTCTGAGTGATAGCAAACAATTGCAATAGGAGGAGTTGCTCACCCAAGCCAGATTACTCTGGAAATGTGGTTCTGCCCTGTCTAGATGAATTAGTCGTTGGCTAATTCTATTCAATAGAATAGAATAGGACAGAACAGAACAGAATTCTTTATTGGCCAAATGTGATTGAACACACAAAGAATGTCCATATGGTGGTGCATATGCTCTCAGTGTATTAATCAAGAATCATAAGATTCAACACTTGGTGATAGTCATAGGTTACTAATAAGCAATCAAATCATACTAGGAAACAAATAAAACAATATAAATTGTAAAGATACAAGCAACACCATTACAGTCATAAATGGGAAGAGATAGGTACTAGGAAGGATAAGAATAATACAATCTTAGTAATAATTTGACAGTGTTGTGGGAATTAGTTGTTTAGCAGAGTGATGGCATTCGGGAAAAAACTGTCCTTGTGTCTAGTTGTTCTGGTGTGTAGTGCCCTATAGTGTTGTTTTGAGGGTAGAAGTTGAAACAATTTATGTACAGGATGTGAGGGGTCTGTAGATATTTTCACAGCCTTCTTTTTGACTCGTGCAGTATACAGGTCCTCAAAGGCAGGTTGGTTGGTAGCAATTGTTTTTTCTGCAGTTCAAATTACCCATTGAAGTCTGTGTCTGTCTTGTTGGGTTGCAGAGCCAAACCAGACAATTATAGAGGTGCAGATGACAGACTCATCTATCACACCAGGATCAAGTTTTCTCCAATTTTAATGCATAAAAGAGATAAAGAATCCAATTTTGCATGTGTTATGGAATGTCCTAAATGCACTCTCCTTCCACTCTGGTTAGCTGGTAATGTGAAGATCAGGTCAAGATTGCTTCAGCTTTTTCTCTTCCCTTAGTGAACTATTGCTTGGCGTAGAATTGCAGAATATGACTAACTATACTTGCTTGCATATTTAGGAAAATGCATGTCTTGAAAGTGCAGGGCTGTACTGTGTTTAAAGACAGGACATCTTTTCTTTATTTTGAAGGCATGTGCACTGAGTGTAAAACTGAAAGAAGTTGGGGCAAGGGAAATGTGTATAATATAACTGACAGAAAAGGAAAGGAAGGATGCTTGGTTGGCAGTGAAAACAGAAGGAATGAGTGACCTATGGAGAATTCCCAGAAGTCTGCCTTCTTTGTCCTTTCCAGGCTTCATGATTCCAGGAAGAGAGGCTTGCAAAACAAGGTGTTTTTTATGTTGGATAGATCTTTTTCTTTGAAGATGTTTCACTTCTTGTCCAAGAAGTTTCTTCAACTCTCAAATAATTGAGAATCTCCGTAGATATTTATAGGAACACTTCCCAAAAATTGGCAATTATTTATTGAATTCAGGATTTGCTCGTCATCATACAGATGCAGTCGAAGGGGTACTTCTACAGTAGTTATTACTTATTATGTTATTATAAATAACAACATTGTTTATTTATTATGTACTGCAGTTGTGTTTGCTTAATCAAAAATTATCTCCAATGGGATTGCAATAGTGTTGCAATTCCACTAAATATTAAAAGGGTATGTCTATCCTATATCTTAAACTATTTGGCTCTTTTATTGGTGTATCTTGAAATTAGATTGCTATATGGAAAAAAAAATTAAATGACAAACCACCAAACACAAATAAGACTATTTCACTTTAAATTTAGCAGATTTCCTCCCCAAAACCAAATGACCTTCAGTTTGCTTAAATTACATTAAAAGTTTTAGACCTGCTGGATATAAACATACATTAACTGAAGCTACTGTATGAATGACTGCAAATTGATCTTGATCATGAATATCCATTTTATTCCCCAATTTAAAAGAGAAGACTATAAAGTAAGAGAAAGTGTGGAAAAAGTAACCTCATTATAATAGGTGGCTGGAATTTAAAAAAAAGATATTTACAAGAAAAACTGAATTGGTAAAAATTATGAGCAATCTTCTACATGGTGAAAGGACCAGGTTATTTGAGGGAGCACCTTACCCCAATGACATCTGCCTTTCCCATCAGATGTGACACAAAAGATACGTTGTGACTCCTGCATATAAAGGAACGAGATCTTAGCAGATTTAGTCATCATGGTCACCTCTAATACAGAGAGTGGTTGGTCCTAGAAGCCAACACATAAAGCCTGATTATAGTTATTGTTAACATAATTGGGGTCAGTTACTGATTATATTTGTTCACTGTAATGTTGATGTTAATGAGTTAATTTTGTATTCTTCAGCTCACAATGGTGAATAGAACTGATGCGTTCAAGTCACCTGAATTCTGAGTAAGCAGTAATATAAGAGAAATTAAACATATCACAGTGCCTTTTGGAAAAACTTACAGCATTTAGGTCAGGGACAGCGGGCTAGAATAAAGACAACTTGTATTGTTTTAGTGTGCCTTATGCCAACGCAAATGACATTTTATTTTGTTAGGTTTATTTATTTATTTATATGATTTATATAGCTGCCATCTCAGCACATGATTCAGAGTAGCACATCCGCAATAAACAAATCACAACTGAATGCATATAAAACCACACAATGAACAATAATCAGAAACCCAACAGGACATAAAAATGCTTGGAAAAGCTTCAGCCAATGGGAGCATACCTGACTCAGTACCTGGGGAAGAGCCAGGTTAGTAATGGTTTTTGAAAAGCAGGCAAGATAAGGTCATCCATATCTTATGGGGATGCTGTCCCAAAGGGCAAGAGTGGCAACTAAGAAGGCACATCCTCTACCTTCTGCCAGATGACACTGTCTAAGTGACAGGCATGCCAAGACTGCAAGATCTTACTGGACAGACTGAAGTAATTTAGAGGTAACAGTTGCACAAATAACATGGCCCTGCACCATGAACAGTTTTATACATGAGAACCAACATCTTAATGTGCACCCCTGAGCACACTGATAAGCAGTGTAGCTCACAAAGTAGACATTAAGCGGGCATACTGAGATACCCCTCATAACTATCAGTAATGCTGCATTCTGTGGACCAGCTACAGCTTTCAACTGGTCTTCAGAGACAACTTCAAAATACAACACATTGCTATAATCCAAGAGGTGATCAAGGCATCAGTGATTATGAACAGGGCCTTATGATCCAAAGTGGGTACAGTATAATTGTAGCTGTGCAAAGGCCTTCTGAGCCATGGCTGCCACCTGCTATTGAAAACTGACAGAATAGATCAGGGTTTCTCACCTTGGCAATTTTAAGGCATGTGAAGTACAACTCCAAGAATGGCTGGGGAATTCTGGGAGTTGTAGTCCATATGTCTTAAAAATTGCTAAGGTTGAGAAATGTTGGAATAGATCCATCCCAGAGATGGTATTCAGCAGGTTCTGACCAGTTCTGGAGAACCGGTAGCGGAAATTTTGAGTAGTTCGGAGAACCGGCAAATACCACCTCTGACTGGCCCCACCCTCATCTATTCTCTGCCTCCCAAGTCCCAGCTGATCTCTGGATCTTCTTTTGTTGCCCTGGAAAGGAGAAAGGAGCTGGAAAGCAGGCTAGTGGGGTGGCAAGGGAATGGCGATTTGGCAGTAGCCTTCCCCCAGTAGTGGGGAGGGAAATGGAGATTTTACAGTGTCCTTCCCCTGCCATGCCATGAAGCCATGCCCACAGAACCAGTAGTAAAAAAATTTCAATCCCACCACTGATCCATCCTCTGTAGAAGAAACAATACTGTTTTGTGATTTAATCATAACAGGAAGAAAAGCTGACTGATTCACTGACTGAGATGTAAATATGAATTTCCTCTTTATATATTAAGATTAGTTTTAAGATTTAAGATTTAAAACTAATTACTTGACAGCAGCAGTCCTGGGGAATTTCAAACCCTTTGCTCTTTTATGATAGCACTGCACTGAAAGGTGTAATTTCTCAAATCTGGTTTTTTTGGCTACACCATCTTGAAATGTAAGAGAGCATTGATCCAATGTGATTCAGGGTGGGGGACTACAAATAATCACTCTATTTATTTCCAGTATCCATTGCTTTACCTGTGCTCAGGCAACCAAGGTAGGAATAAAAGGCCTGATGCCTTTACATTTACACCCTCCTATGTATATGATAGAATGTGTGTGTGTGTATATGCATGTGTGTGCATCTGATGATTGTATGAGAGTTGTATTTTGGTAGCTACAGTATGAAGGATGGGATTCAATCAATGCCCTATTTTCTTTGGCTCAGGTACCTCAGCCAGGAACACTGAAGCTTTCTCATATGCAAGAAGGGAAATACACACTACAGCTGACCGTGACTGACACAGCTGGCCAAAGGAGTTCAGATAATGTCTCAGTGACAGTACTTCCAATGATTCATTCTGAATTAGGTGAGAAAACTGCTGAAATAACTGTTTTCTTGTTCTGTGGTAAAGTTGAGAGACTGTGTATGTCTGTAATTAAAATCACAACAGAACATGCTTTAAATACATTGTAAATAGGGTACAGGTCTTTATAGTTTAAACTACATTAAAGAGGCAATTTTCACAATATACAATATCCTCCACATTTCCTTCTTCACCAGTGCTATTTAACTCTGGCAACTTTAAGATCTGTGGACTTCAACTCCAGAATTTCTAATTGCCAAGGTTGAAAAACACTGCAAAAGCCTGTTCTCTTTTTGTTCTCCTGGCATGCATTCTAATAAACTGTATTACAGATGTAGTCTCTAAGTCATAATTTTGCTATTCTATGTGGCAAATTTTGCCATTATATATCCCACTATAGCAGGACCTACAATACTAACACAATACTAACCTGGGCAGAGATCTTGAAATTGAGCAACACATTTAAACAACTTTATCTCATAAGAAAGTAGTTTTTCCTTCTACATACAATACCAAGAATGTTTCATTCCTTTTTACATAAAGCTCAATCACTCCAATCATCTAGTTAAATGAATCCCATATGGTATTTACTCGAATTGACTCTGGGTGGTTTACAAATAGTAACATGAAAACCAATGCCAGCCAAAAACAAGATGACATCTGGGCACAATCTACAAACAGGAAATAAAAATAACAAATATGCAAACTATTTGTTCCAGCACTCATCCTGTGTGCCAACTTTGTCCATAATTCCTACATTTCATCCTGTCTTAAATGAGCTCCTAGAGGACTCGATGGCATAGTCCTCCATTTTTTTATCTACAAGCAATTGTAGATTGGATTTGGGAGCTAGCAAAAGAACCATCCAAAGTCACCTAGTGAGTAATCATGGTTGAGAGTGAACTTGAATATGGATCTGGCTATTTTTAGTCCAATACCTTAGCAATTACATGCGCTGGTTTTGTAATGTCAGTAGAAATATCCTTGAAAGACAGAAGGCAGAAGAGCTGGAACCAGGGCAGTGGTGAGATAAGAGACATCTCAGCCCATAGAAAGAATGGGAGTGTGGAAAGTGTCTCAGAAGGGACCCTCCTTAGTTCCCTGGAAAGTAAAGGTGGGGAAGAGGAGAATGCTTTCAGACTTGCAAGATTCTGTTATTAGACCCTTATAAGAAAGGTATGCTAGTATTTGGAGCAGAAATTCAAGTCCAGAAAACACACAGATGACTGATTCAGCAGGATCATTAACTTCTTTATAAACATAATAAATGAGTAAAGTTTACAATATCATTTGTAGATTCTTTCAACGTAACATAAGCAAAAACACAAGCAGCAGCAGCTCAGAGCAGATATTAGTTTCAGCAAGCAAGACTAATTTCACTTTCAGTTTTCAGCTAAGCACACAGAGCCAAACACACCCAGGCTGTCAGCTCCCATTGGCTGGTCTGTTGCCATGCTTACTCACTTGCTGACTTTGTTAACCATGTCTTTGCCAGTTAATGAATATACTCTGACAAGTAGAGTTAGTTTCTTCTCTGGAGTACCTTGAAAGGCTCACAAGCTTTTACCACCTACTTCTGCATCTCTCCAAGTATATAACCAATTCCAGTAGGAACCATCTCATCCTTGAGTCATAACCAACAGTCAGATTCAGATGTTGGGGACCAGATTCATGACTTACAAGGTGCCAAAATCAGAGGATACCACAGTCTATCTTTCCTGCAGATACTGCATCTCCCTTCTCCTCCCCACAGCCCTCCTGTCTCTACCAGCCTAGGTTACCCCAGTCTTTGGAGAAGGACTCCATTGTTGCACCCTGGACCTGGCTCATTGCTTTTTAGCTTTTCAACTTTGCTCCATTTTCCCTGTCTTTCCCTCCAGGTTTTTACAACCTCTCCAGTTCAGCTGTATTTTTTCCCAACATTCTAATCACCATAGCAACCATTGCTGGGAAGTGTCCTTGCTCTTCTGACCTTTCTTTCTCCTATTATTTATTATCAGAACGATGTTCTCCACTTTTATTCAGGAGCTCGATTTAAATAATCTAAAGATTGAGCTACACTAAAATTCAAGAGAATTACCGCAAGGAATCTGGTCTTCTAAGATACCAATTGCTGGCAGATATTCTAGGTTGGCCCTGATGCTTATAAAGATAATTACAAGCTTGATATTCTGACAAATGATCTGTCAACAGACACACAGGTGGTCCTTGACTTACAACAGTTCGTTTAGTGACCACTCAAAGTTACAACGGCACTTTTGACCACTTTTCACACAACCATTGCAGCATCCCCAAAGTCACGTGATCATTCAGATACTTGACACCTGACTCATATTTATGTGCCGTGTGCCAGGGTCATGTGATCATCTTTTGCGATCTTCTGACAAGCAAAGCCAATGGGGAAGCCAGATTCACTTAACCAGATTACTAACGTAACAACTATAATGGCTCACTTAACAACTGTGGCAAGAAAGGTTGCAAAATGGGGCAAAACTCACTTAGCTGTCTCAACATTGGGCTTAAATATGGTTGTAAGTTGTGGACTACTACGTCCATTTATGAAGCATTCAAAAGGACTAATAATAGGCCAAAAAAGGAGCAAACATTGCTGAGCACTTCCTCTCTTATCAACATACCAGCAGTCAGGGAAGGAAGAACCAATATCTAATCATCACACTAAGTAGCAATGAAAGAAGAACAATACCACTAATTATCACATCCTGCCCAAATCCAACAAGGCTGGTAGTCCAGACTACTATATCTAAACAGACAACAAAGCTTACTCCTAACCAGATAATGAAAGAGTTGCACAAAGCAAACCAAGCTCAGAGAATACCAAGAATTCCAAAATTCAGCGATGAACTACATATAGATCTACATATAAACCTTAGCAACTGAGTCCCATTCCAACTTCCAGGAAAGTTAAGTATTGAGCAAAATAAAATGATTGTTAAGTGAACACATTTTTTTTTTAATTTTACATTTATATGCTGCCCTTCTCTGGAGACTCAGGGCGGCTTACAGTCTTTAGAGCACCATGCTAAGTGCTCGGCAATAGCCTTCATTCCGTTGTATATGCTTGCTTATTACTAGGGCTTTTTTTGGCCCCCCAAGCGGCATTTTTACAAGGTCAGCTTATTGCCCCCAACAATCTTGGGTCCTCAATTTACCTACCCCGAGAGGATGGAAGGCTGAGTCAACCTTGAGCCTGGTGGGATTCGGACCTGTACTAATTGCAGGCAATTGAGCTAAGTGCTAGATGATTAACAGCCTGCACCACCAAGGCCCTTGAGGTGGGGCAGGGAGGGAGGGAGAGAGAATGCAAAATCACTGGTTGCTGTCATCTCATTATGCGGCTACACCAGCATTACTCTCACTTCAGCATGTACTGTTGTTAGATGCCCAAAATTTGATCATAAAGGGATATATGGCTGGAAAATGATTTTTATTACCATTGATTATCATTATGTGTGAAAATGGTTATTAGCTGAGATAATTGCTAAATGGGGAGCGAGTGTAATCTCTATTGTTAAATATTCATAATTTCTCCAGACTTCACAAAATCACTTTGTGAAATAAATGTATTATGTAGAGGACACGTATATACAATGTAGGGGAAAATAGAAAGAAATGGGAGGGCTACATATGCTACCTTCAGCTTTGAAACAACAGGCAGGATATAAATCCAATAAATAAATGTAATGAAGGTCATATCATATAAATGCAATAATTACGAGCAATCAGCTCAAAGCAGCAGCTTTTCAGCTCAGCAAGTAGAATACAGTTTATGTCCTATGTATGCTGAATTCGTAAAGCAGGCAAAATTTGGTTTTAACTGTATGATTGCTTTTTTTTTCCTTGTCCAGAGATACCATTTGTTGAATGGTTTTGCCTTACCTGAAATATTCATAGGGTTAGGAAGGGATGAAAGGATACATAACAGGAGAGTTTCCGCTGTTTCAATATCCATTTTAAACAGCTGCTCCTTAGATTTTGCAAATTAATTTGTCTTCTAATCTGAGAATTGACCTATTGCAGGTTGCATTGGCAAATGTTCCCGATACCAGTTCCTCTGTGATGATGGCTGCTGCATTGACATCACTTATGCTTGTGATGGAGAGAACCACTGCCCTGATGGGTCAGATGAAGCTTTTTGCCATAAATGTGAGTGAACCTGTCCATTTAAGCATTAAAAAAATAGCTCAACAATAATAATAGCTCAATAATGAGGGAAGGCACGCAGATTTGAAATCCTGTGTTTGAGTCTTAGGGTGAGGAAAATAGCAATAGCACTTAGATTTATATACTGCTTCATATGTTTTACGGTCCTTTCGAGGCAGTTTATAGAATCAGCATATTGCCCACAACAATCTGGGTCTTCTAAATGTCTATGGAGATTCTCAGTCATCCAGGTCAAGGTTGTCCCAAAGGTGCTTTTTCAAGGGGCAACTGGACTTTCTGGACCAATTTTTCAAGTTGCCTCCTGAAAAAGAACCTTTGGGACAATCTGGGTCCTCATTTACTAAACTTGGAAGGATGGAAGTCTGTGTCAACCTTGAATTGGAGAAAATTAAACTCCTGGCTGTGAGCAGTGTGTTAGCCTGCAATAGTGCATTCTAACCACGGTGGCATCATGGCTCCTATGAAAAAGCTAAAGAACCATCATCACTGAGATTGTGGTACAAGCATGATTTAAAATCATAGTCAAACATTTTGCATATCTCTGAACATGCAGAAGTTTTCCTAATTTTCTTCCAAGAAAAGTAAGCACACAGTCACTCCATTGGTGGCATATAGACTAGCAGTACCTTTTAATATTTGAACAGAAAAGAAAACATGTAGAAGAGACAAAAACCCAGTTAAGCAACATTTCCTTTTTTCAGTGCTACCATTTGCACATTAATATCAGTACTGATTGAGTCTAGGCCGGTGTTTCTCAGCTTAGCAGCTTGAAGATGTATTGACATCCCCCACCCATGCTGGTTGGGGAATTCTGGGAGTTGAAGTCCACACATTTTTAAGTTGCCACAGGTTGAGAAACAGTGGTCTAGACACACCAGTGGCTTAAAAAGAATACACTTGCCTTGGGTCCCACAAACACAGGAGGCCTCACCTATCCCCCTTGCTCTTTCTTTGCCCCCAATGTTTTCAGCAAACTTAATTGTGTAGCTTATAGCTACCAAACTTACACTGCAAGTTTCCAATTGGTCAGTAGATGCTAGCAAAGATCTGGGGTTTTGACTATCATTATGCTATCCTGTAGCAATTGGCTAGATTGTTGCAGTCCCAGGCACTTTGGGTCTACAAAAGAAAATAACATGGTGGCAGATGTGTAGAATGGATTTTTGAGTAGGAAGGGATGAAAGGATATTTGAGTGAGAAAATGAAGATAGTCCCTCACAAACTGATGTGACCTTCATTTACTTTATCTCATCTCAGTGGTATCTGGTTGATGAGAAGCTAAACAATGAATTAAGTTGGATTTTGGCCTAATCCAGTTGGGCTTTCCTTATGTTCTTGTGTTTTCCTTTTACATTCAGATAATTCAGGACAGAATGCAATAACTCACATAGACACTATTCAACAAAATTCAGTTGAATTAATGAAAAAGCCAACAAAGATCTTACATTTGAAATCATTCAGACAAGTACACTAAGCAGTCAAGTACTTGAACCAGAGAAAATCAAACAATCACCCTCTCAGGGACCAAAGAAACAAGTTACAGGGTTTATACCAGGTAAGATTAATAATATGATTGATTGATTGATCGATAAAATTTATTGGCTGCCCGTCTTACCATAAGGTAACTTTGGTTCGATTACAATCATAAAAATATATCTACATTAAAACATAAATAAATTTAAATCAAAGATTAAAACCTAAGGACATGTGGGGAGGGCAGGGGAGGGTGGGGTAGAATGGTGGGGAGGTGGGATCTGTTGTTAATTCGATCGACTGCCTCCACATTTATATTTTGAATAAATTGTTTTTTTCTACAGTCCTATGAATTGGCAAAATGCTATTACAATTTCCAGGGCACTGCAGTCAAAGATTCATAAGATGTATGAATATATGCATTAATGAATTACAGTGTTAGAATAGTATATTATTAAATAGGCTTACTTACAAAGTTAAGTTTATTTTTGCTCGAATGTAGAATAATTGTACAGTATATATAGTCATGTATAGCTCTATCCACAGAATAAGCTCACCCTTAAATTTTAACCAAAATGCCATGAAAAATGTGCCCCTTGTGGATAAGCTGACCCTCAAAAAAATTTAAGGTTTAATTTTCACAATTGTTCCTTGAGTTGACTATAGAAATCTGTTAAAGAAATGCATGCAATTAATTCAGCTACAGCTTTGGGAAAACAGGTAATTTCCACAATTTGATGAGTAATACTCATGTATACAATCAAGGTTGGGTATAGATGGGCAGAAGATAGAGCATAATTTATATATGTATCTCAAAAACACCAGTGTATTCATCGGTGTTTTCCCCTAGATATTTTGCACAGTCTGAAAAAAAAAATAGAGAGAACTATGTATATTCAGTGCTATTCTTGTATTATTGGAGCACGCTTTCATGCACTTATGTGGTTTCCTCCTACTCATCGCAGCCCTTTTGTCTCTGCAAAGCTGCTCCTGAAAATTAAAATTGAGATTGAGCAATATCGCATGAGAGAACACAGGAGGAATTTCTGAAAACGAGAAGCTTTATTTCATATCAGCAGAAGTGTTTTCTACTTGTAGAATATTACTTCTTAGATGGAATCAGCAGAGGTAGTCCTTGAATTACAACAATTCGTTTAATGATTGTTCGAAGGTATAACAGCACTGAAAAAATTGACTCACTGCCATTTTTCACTTATGAATGTTGCAGCATCCCCATAGTCATGTGATCAAAATACAGATGCTTGGCAGCTGACTCATATTTATGACGGTTGCAGTGTCCCAGGGTCAAGTGATTACTTTTTGCAACTTTTTGACAAGCAAAGTCAATGGAGAAGGCAGATTCACTTAACAACCGTGTTACTACTTAACTTCAGTGATTCACTTAACCGTGGCAAAAAGGATCAAAAATGGGGCAAAATTTACTTAACGACTGTCTCATTTACCAACATAAATTTTGGGCTCAATTGTGGTTATAAGTTGAGGACTATTTGTAATCTTCCTTAGCTTGTTATATTTGAAGATAAATTACTATTATGGAATAGTAACAGCACATAATGCCATGCGACACAAGCATAATGTTCTATCATTTATTCAAACTTCCCTTCACTCAAGGGAGAACTGTGGGGACAATGTCATTAGACCACTTATGAACAAATTGCCATCACCTCATCCTTCCTGCTGTGCTTCCAGGGTGTGATAGCCTCAGGATTAGTTGATGGAATATACAAGGGATGAATGCCTTATATAGGGAAGCAACATCTTCAGTATGAAGAACAGTGAATGAAGTGAGTAGAAATAGCTAGACAGTTCCAGGTGTTGGATTCTGTTAAATTCAGAGATGGGGGGGAAGCAACATGCATTTTGGGAACTGTGTCAACAAAGGGATAAGGGCAAGATTCTGTATCCTGTTATAGCCTTTGCTTAAATTACGGTAATGTATTCCAAATATATTACAAAATCTAATTGCTGTCTGATTTTCTTATGTTAAGGATAATTACAAGAATTGGAATTAATCTATTTTCCTCTTACAATTACAGAGCAGTGCTTGCTCCCCCTAGCCACTGGCTCATGCAACAACCACCTCTCTCGCTGGCATTTTGATGCTTTTTCAGGCACTTGCATGCATTCATCTATGGTGGTTGCAAGGCAATGAAATAACTTTCTTCAAGAATCTGATTGTCTTGCTGAATGTGTAAAAAGCTCATGGTAAGAATCACCTTTTGGGGTAGGAAGTGCACAACATAATATGGCATAACACTTTGCTCTGTAGTCCCACTGTAATCCCAACTGTGTTTTAGCAAATCCTTCTATTGATGGAGAAAAATTGTGGTAAAAAGCTTAAGAATATAATCTCTTTGCAGTCTGCTAAAGTGCAGCTCTGTCTGCATAAAATCTATCATATAATGGATAGATTTGCATGGCATGTAAATATTGGAATGGCATCAAATACTGATTCTTTTTTGTACTTATCTATCTGGGCTTGGCAGTGTTTGCCAACTTTAAAATTTTATCATTAACATTACTAGCTTGCAATGGTCATCTCACTTCTCTGGGCCCTTGTCAGTTACTTTGTCTAAGGTAAACATTTTTCAGTATTACCAATTTCCCAAACTCTAAAAACAGAAAAAGAAGTTGTAGAGCAGTCAGCAACCATTCTAAGTGAGAACTACTTTCTCCAAACTATTGGTCAGTTTATTGACTAAACCAAATTGTGTCACTCCATTTCATTTTGAAAACGTCACTTTGAAGCCTCCCTATCAAAGCACTGTAATCAAGACAGTTGTTCTAGGCTAGATTTCACATGTTAAATTGTAATATAATCATTGCTTTAGGGCTGAATATATAAACTTTGGCTTATTTAGTGAACAGTACCTAAACCAATGTGTGTGGTAGAAGCTCAGCTACATCTAGTAAAACTAAGTCTCTGCTTTTGTGGCTGTATTCTTCAGAACAACCTTTTTTTCCTGTTAACTGTTTCAACTTTGTGTGTTGGCACAATTTATTCTAAGGTTTCTGTGTCTATCTCTCAATAGTCATTTTTAAAATTTCTTTCAACCACTGTTAAGAAGCTATCATGCCACACCCTACCAGCTATTTTACATCCCCACACCTTCTGAAGGAAAAGATTTTATTTAAAAAGTGGTGCATCCAGTCACTGCTATAATACAGTCAGATGGAGGTTCTTACTTCACACCTAACTCTGCCTTTTCATGTTGGTGACATCCTAGTCTCAGAAGTGAGCATCAAGTAACTTCCCAATAAATAATTCATATCAAATGTAGGGATTTAGCTTAGCCCCAAGTAAGTCAAGTTAGTTAAAAGCACCATGATCCAGTCAATTGGGCCATGCAAAAAGGATTATTTAGTTATGTTAAATCTCACTTGGAAGAGGGTCTCAGAATGCAAATTGGTAGTCCACAAATAAAGATGTTTTTAATTTTATTACAGTACCTAGTGTAAATCATAGTTCTTAAAGAGCACTTGACTGTTGTGATGTAATTTATGTGCTACTCACAGGAATGTCAAACTGGCAGCTCATGGACTGGATGTATCACACGTAGGTAATGTCCATCTTGGCTCCGCAAAGGCAAAAAAAGTCATGATACATCACATCATGTGACGCAATCAAGTTTGATACCCATGTACTACTGAGATATATATTGATAATGCATTGCTTTGTTTTTGTAGATTTTAGAATCTCAGGGAAAGACACAGATAAGAATGACAATGATATTGTGAGCTTGAAGAACACTCAGATTGAAAAGAGCCTTCCAGTCCCAGAAACAGGTAAAGATGTGGGGATTTTTTCCAACTGATTTATTCTGTGTCGAGACACAAAAATATATAAAAGTGAATCACCACAAAGCAAAGGCATCATCCATAGTGTATGAACTATTGGAATGTATTATTATATCACCCTCATGACTCTGTCCTGATAGAGCAGGTATACTCATCTCCCCTTAAGTGGTTCTGTTTTGGGAAATCCTCAGGAAGGTAAATTATTTGGCTAATATGATGCTTCTGTCTTATCTTTGGATTGGCTGCCTACTTATTATTTTGCTTCTTACTCTTTATAGGTGCTGTACTTCCACTGGCTTTGGGGTTAGCCATCACTGCTTTGCTGCTACTCATGGCCGCTTGCCGTTTGCGTTTAGTCCGGCGAAATTAAAGAAAGCGCGACCCACTACATCTGAGGAGTCAGATTACCTCATAAATGGAATGTATCTCTAGAGCAAAATTCAGGATACTCTTTTTTGCTATCAAGCTTTCTCACAAAAGTGTGCCTCTTGCATCTCATAAACTGTGTTACCAAAATCAGCCATTTCCCAAAATTTTCTTTCAAGGCCTGATAGATGAACACCATTTGATTTTCAAATTTGGTAACTTGGAAGATGTGTGGATTTCAACTCCTGGAGTTTCCCAACCAGCATGGAATTCCAGGGAGTTGACACTGACATCTAGTCAAATGCCAAGGTTAAGAAATACTGATGTATAGTGGTAATGGCATGTGGTAGCTTTCACCAACATGGTGTCCTCCAAGTATTTTGATCTACAGTGCTTTTCATTCCCAAGCCAACTAGAAGCTCTAGTATGGAATAATTTTAAGAATAGCCTATAATGGAGGTATGAGCTAATGAAATTTATCTGTTGCAATCCCACCAAAACAAAACCATATTACTGGTGAACAAGTGCAATGCCACTACAGCTTAAAATACATTTAGTGTACAAGATTTTCTTTTAAACTTATCCTCTCTTTGCACTCTTAGCCATTTCTGTTTTGTGAACTAATTTTGTGTGGTGATAAAATCCAATTTGAAACACTGGAAGCTAGTGGTTATCCATGCTCCTGGCAATAGTATGGGGTCCGGTTGCAGTGGTCCATATCACAGCAGATACCGACACAGCAGTCCACATCTAATCCAAATACGTATTTTTGTTAGAGCTTTGACTCATATAGGGAATTACTTTCCAACTTGTAGAGCTCACTTTTCTTTTAATGTGACATTATGATGTAGTCGAAGTATTTTCCCATGAAAAATTGCACTTGGAATATAAAAATGGAGACTTGGAATTCACACTTCAGCTTCCTTTTCTACAATGAATGCAGGCAGACACTATACACTTAAAAGCATTCTATTGGTTTCCACAGATTGGAGTCAGAGGATGCGAGAGATTATGTGATGGAAATGATGTACTGTGCATCACATATAACATGTTGCGTGATAAAAATGACAATATTTGCATCCTGTGTGTGATGTCATTACACCTGAAAAATCATTTTGATTTCTATTGAATGGCTATGAAGTACCCATTCCTCCTTAATGAACTAGGAAATCAGGCATACAATTCTCATTATGTCGCATGACCGTTCTGACATCCACAGTACTTTGCCTTGTTCCTTAGGCAGCCAGGCTCTGCTCGATTGTAATCAGACAGTACTAGATCATCTATGATAACTGGTCTCAAATTATGCATTGGAAATCTTTTGTTTGCAGTGGAGCACCAATTTTAGTCTCTCCTTTATCTCTGAGGAAAGCACGACAGTTTCACTGTATTACTTAAATTAGCTGCTCTATTTTAATCTTCCAATGTTGGAGATAAATATAACTTTAGGCTTATATTTCTTTCTCCTTACAGCTTTTCAATCTTTTCTATTTTCATTTCTGCCTTTTTCAAAACACTTCAAGAATATCTGTAACTCTAATCTTTAGAGTACACAAGTATGTGAATTAAGCACTGTATGCGTCCACATTCTTTAAAGCAGCCATACATAAGCTCATGGGAAGCTGAAAAGGAAGCATACATGTTTAAAAGAGTTGCAGATAAATCCTTTATTCAATGCTTTTGCTTACTCCAAAGCACCTTATTGGAACTGAACTTGAAGCGCTGCACATTCCTAATTAAAGTAGCAGTACAAATAAGCCATCAATAAATGAGCAGTACAATTTAGCCATCATTTCAAATAATAAAAAAACCCACTCGAGTTTATCTACTCATTTAGTTTATATAATTTCAAATGTTGAAATAGCTAAATCAGAAATCTTTTGTTTACCCGCCTTCTTGTTTTAAAAACACTTCTTGCTTACCATTCTATATGGGTATTTACCTTTTCCATTGAAATATATATGGTAAGTAGGCCAGGCCTGTATCGGCAATAGAATCTCAGATTGCTAAGGGCAAATAGCGCATAACAGGGGAAAGATGCTCTATTTTAAAAGCTTCCTTTAAATACTAAATTCCAAAAGCCTAACATTTCGATAAGGAGCTGAAACTTTTTTGTAGTTATTCAATTGTAGGGAGTATTGCTTCTATCAATAAAAAAACAATATGCCTGAAGTTTTAATACTCATATTAAAAGTTCAGGATTCCGTTAACTGTCACACAGAATTTTAGCAACTTCTTGCCGTTTCAATTAATAAACTTTTCATAAAGCTTTAACTCCTGGTTATCATCAATTAAAAAGTTCATCCAATTGTCTAAAGGACTAAAAGTATGCCTTGGCTTAAACATACAGTACATTGCAAAGTACTTCTGTGTTTCAGTTATTGTAAGCTATCTTTCCTCTTCACCAAACATATGTCAGCTGGTTCATCTGGATTTGGAGATAAAGACAACATTAAACATGACAGCTACTTTCTAATTAATTAGGGTTGTAAAGCATTTCAGATTCAAAGGGAAAAAACATGTAAGTGTGCACAAGCCTCAACACTTGTTCACAACACATTAACTAAATGTGTTTTTTCCCAGGATTGCAGTTATGAAGAACATTGTACAGTTCCAGGAAAGCCACAGCTTTTTAAAAAAATTGTCAATACATAAACGCCTTTATGTGCTTTTTCCTCTTCAGATCCAAGTGCTGTTTAGTTCTAAAGCAGTATCTTTTCTTAAGTATAAAAAATATGTGCTTCCTAATTCATCTCCAGTGGACTGGAGCATGAATAGAGGTATTGAATAAAATGGAGTGACAGAATCATCAAAAAATATTCTGACATGCTTAGTCAGGTTTTTCCTTAAAACCTAACTTGAAAAAGCTAGAATTGTAGATAAAATCTTCTATTTTTATGATCCATAACAACACAGTGTTTGTTGCTTTAATATATCATCCCAGTTTGTTTTTTTCAAAGACATCCTCAATTTCAGTACTAAAGACTCGCTGTCCCTTCCCTATGTCAGTCCTCCCTACATTCAATACTTTGTCAAATTATGCTGCACTGTGGACCAATTGTTTTGTAGAATAGTAGGAAAATAGTCATTACACGCTGGTGAAACACTCATTAAAACTACAGCTCTTTTAAGTCAATTTAAATAGACCTAAGCAGAAAAATCATATATAATGAAGACTGGCTTGTCTAAAAAGTATTTTTTTCTATTTTCACATATAACACAAAAGAACTTAGGACTATACACTGTATAATGGAGAGTCCATTCTCTTCTGTTTCTGATGCTTCAGTGTGCCACTAATTGAAAGCTGAGGATTTAAATACCAAAACATGAAGAGCAGTTCTTATAGACATAATGCCAGTATATTCATCTCCAGATTTCAACATGCTCCACAATGATTCATATTATCTGCAAAATGATTAGTTATTTCCCCCCTTGTTTTAGCTTTTTTATTTCTGACTGGCATTAAATTTCTTCCCAGAACTGTGTAACCTGAACTCTTTTAAATTTAAAATCTGTGTTTATATGCTTAACCTAGCTATTTCCCAAACCTGCATTAGCTCATGTTTTATAAGGCCATATGAAAGTCATGATTTCAATAAGTCAAGTAACATTTAAAGCTGACTCCTCTGCAATTATCAAATATTTATTAGAGTTAATTCATTATATTGCAGTAGTTCTAGAAAATTAAAGAATGGATGCTACACCCAAAGTATTTCATGTAACTTTTTACTACCCTATATATTTGACTATAAATGTTACATGGCTTCATAAATTAGTTGCGGAGTACAAATTAACTGTTAAACAACTATTATAAATTAAATGTATAAAATTATTTATAGAAGGTCATTGAGTTATTTAAATAAAATATGTTTTGTGACTCTAATTGGTGATAATGAAAATGAGGGAGAATAGTTGTTTTTATTCAATTAGGGAAAGAGCAAAATTTGCATCTCTTTCAGAAGATTTTGGGTTAAGATTGTTTTTTTTAAAAAAGCTTGCTTTTTCTCAAAGTTATTCTAGTCAAATCCCAAATAAATTATTTTGTCCAAAACAAATCCCAAATAAATTATTTGTTCAAAGCAATACCCTAAAATGGCTTCCCAAGTAGATCATCAGTGATACAGTATTAACAAATTGAAATATTTGGTGTATTCACACGTTTTTCAAATGGCATCTTATTGCTATGAAGATGACTTAAATTTGAATTGCTTTTTAAAAATCGGAATCATTGGGCTTTCCTTGTATCATGAGTGTGTAATATTCATTTTTCACTGAACAAAATAGACAAGTCTTCAGAAATTGTTATAGAAATGTATAGGCTTATTCATCAATGTAATTGACATTGCTATCATATGGAATAACAATTGAATTTAAAGCACATGCTTCTTTCCCAGAATCTGTTAAAGGTTAGTGGGGTTGGATTATTTAGTCTTTGTAATATTTTTAGCTGTTTTCTGGGACACTTCAGAAACTCTGAAGCTGGTTGATCAGTACAGTTTTTCCAATGCAAGATGACTTCTATATAGGGGAAAGTGAATTATTGGTAGAAATATTTTAACAACCTCTCAACTACCCAAGAGATCTCTATTGAAAACATTATTTGCCACACCTTTTTTGTTTTTGATTTTATTTGGCAAAGCAGTACTGTGAACTGTTCAATGATTAGGACATAACTTACACAGTAATTGTTATATTACACTCAGGTACTTCAAGTCTGTAAATCAGCTAGAAATATTACTCAGCTATGAATTTCTTAGCTATGCTACAAGGAAAGGAGAACTATGTTAGTTATGTCCATCCTGAACAGCGACATAAAACGTTATCCTTGTTGATGCTTCCAAATGTATATACATGTCTGATTTCCTGAATGAGAAAAAAAGCTGCTGATTGTATATGCTACATGCTAGTCTATAAATACCACGTTGATAGCTTTGAAAAAATTCATTTCATCTCAGTAGGATCTAGGAGTCAGCTGAATACAAACCTTAAGTGTGCAGATAGCATAAGAAAGTGCAGGTAAGCAGTTTGATGAACAAACATTGGAGCTGAAATGGTTAGAAAGTTTCCGAATTGTAAATTGCAGATACATTTGCTTATCTGCAGAAATATATCACTAATAGCTGAAAATAAGGGCATATTAAAAGGAAATATTTGCCCAGGTTTAATTTTTTCCATCAGTCCATTATCAAACTTGCATTAAACCTCTACAAAATTAAAAAAAAACAAAACCACTTTTCCATGCTGATAACAGTGTAACACGGTCCAAAACAAGCCGCAATGCTGTTGGTTTGGAAAAAGCTTTTAAGAATTGGAGATGAGCAGTCCACTGTTAACACTATGTTTGGATCAGATGTTGTAGCTTTTATATTTCAACCCTGCAAAATTGAAAGAAAAAAAATTAAGTCTAGTTTTCACATATTTCTTAAAATTCAGCTCACTTTCAGATACTGCTGAAAAATTAAGATTCATATATTGAACCAAATGGTCAGCATCAAAGTAATAATCACATTAAACAAAGCAAAATGTGATTTTTAAATGAAATACTCCCTATCCCTTCATATACTTCATGGAAATGTCGGTAAAAATGCCGTTAATTTAAAAAATTATGTGGCTACCTTTAATTTTCTGAAGACATGAATGGTTGTAGCTATCTGCAGACCATTTACAGTAGAGATTCACTTGCAACTATGGTCCAATTACTCGATACCTGTGCAAAAGGCTGCATAATGGGAAATCTTAATTCAAATTTTATTGCAGAATTTTGATAAAATATTTCCCTCTAGGGAAACTGGATTCTGCCTACACAAATGAAAATGATTATAAGATTAATTAGACTTAATGTGGGAAAGGATCAGAAAAGCAGCAAGAAAAAAGTTTATCTCCCTCCTATTATTTCTATTACTCCCCATCACCTTAAATAACATTAAATAGGATTGGTTGTCAAAGGCAAATTATTCATTAACATGGCCCAGTGTTTCTGTTTTGAAAATGTTAGTTCTAACTGCAGCCTTTTAGATTTGAAATGTTATTTGCCCTCTGCTAGATACCTTTATTGGCAGTAGGACAACGGCTTCTAAGCACGGACAGTAACACTGCATGCATTTCAATGATAAAATATTATGAAATGTGCAAAATGGCTTTCCCTATTCAAATATTAAGTATCAAACCAGTTTAAGTAACAATTATATTACGGATAGATTTTAAAGCAAGGATGTGCAGCTTCTATAATAAAAGAGGTTAAATACCATTTACAATAAAAATTGAATAGTGACCAAAAACTTTTACTAGATTTGTACTACTGCTGCCTTTAAGACTTTCAAAATATAAAATAAATGTATGATTATACAGTTTAGACCCCAATACCAAATATATAAAACAGCCCACGGAAGTAACTGGTTCAGAGGGTGTGTGTGTGTGTGTGTGTGTGTAATTAATATATACACATATGCATATTCATCCAATATATTCCACAACCCAAAATTCATATACTTGCAAGTACAGTACACTAATACAGACTAGCACATGGAAAGCCGAAACAAAGGAGATAACTGAATGAACATTGAAGATGAGAAAACAGAATCCTAAACTATTAGTGAATTACAAAAGAATGAAAAATCACATCAACTTTTATCAATGAAGTGCAGGGATGCTGTCCATGCTTTTGCATTAAATCTAAATCAATTTTGAAAGATGCCCAATGCAGTACATATAGAACAAAATTACACTCAGTAGACAGATATTTATATTTGCTGCAGATTTCATACCACCCACCTTCCAACTTCCAAGATTTTTTTTGTCTTTCCCAAATTCACATAAACTAGGGATCACAATTTTTAGTAATTGATACTATTGGGTAAGTACATATAGATTGCCAAAATAAAAAGTTTTAAGTGTAACATTTTAAAAATACCTCTCTCAAAATATAAATCCCAACAATATAATGAGATTTAGGGCAATTTTCACATTTAGGAATAATACTGAACATCAGTGGTCAAAATCTGCCACTGTCAAAAGGAATAATCTGGGATACTATTGAAGATTCAAAGAAACAATAATTCAATTTACATCTGAATCTACTCAGCATTAAATCCCAGAGGGCTGAATCTAGAGTTTGAAATGCTTCTTCTATCTAACAGAATCAGTGGATCACTGACATCCTTTGCTGATCTCCTTTCCCAAAGCATCAAAATTCACTTCTGATTATATTTTAGAAAAGAAATTCAGAAAGCATCAAGTGCCTAAAGGAAAAATAAAACCTTTTCATAAGTGGGAACAAAGATTGCATTAATTACACTGAATCTATAGTACTCACTCCAAGGAAAATGAGTATAAAATTACAATCTTAATTTCTCAAAATTGCATAAGATTCTTTCCCAAGAACCTTAGATTTCAGCTATAAATCAGAAACTCTCATATCTGTAAAGTATAATTCATAGCCATTTAATATAAACATAGATGGAGGTGAAATGAAAAGGGCAGCATAAATTATGGAATATGTGGAGCTTCCAGATTCAAATTATAGGACAAAAAAGAAAGAAGACAGACAGAGATACATGCAACATAATGATGATGAATACTATCACAGAAAAAACAATAAGGGTAAGATAAAACAAGAGCAGCATGAAGGATTATGGATTTGAGGTTGTAACTTGCAGTCATGATTCTGTACAAATTAGTATTTTTTTAGTCACCTCATACTGTATGCAATAGTTTTAAGCTTTGCTTTTCACAATGTATAATTCAGAAGCTGAAAACCACAAGATACATGTTTTTTTTTCTCAAATTCTTTTTGCTGTGGTTCAATTAAAATGTTTAAACGTTTATGCTGAATCTAGTGAAAAAATGTATGTTTCAAGTTTGTGAAGTTATTCCAAACTGATGACCAATTAAATGTACCATCAAAGTGGGATAGGTAAAGGCAAGTTTAACATCTGTGTGTTTTGGGCTACAATTATATTTTTATATCTTCCCATGGCTTTTCCAGTTGGCTTTTGTGAGATACAGCCCAGAACACCTGAATGTCATCAGGTTCCCCACCCTAAACTAGAATATTAGAGATATTAATAGTGGACTAATCCAAACCTAGTAGGTCTTCTGACAAAGCTTTGAGCTGATACATGGCTGGAAGCTTGTTACTTGAAATTAAGAGAAATAGGAGCAATCTACCAACCAGTTTATCCATGCCATAGTCAAATACTTTCATGAAATATTATAGTAAAGTAAGCTATTTTCTTAGTACATTGGTTGGTAGTTTTTTCTTCCATAGTATAAAATGACATTCTGTACAAAGATCTTCTAGTTGGTTGGTTTTCAAGTTCTTTAAACAATATTTGAATTAATGGATAGTGTGATATTTTTATAATTGAATCACTTCCAGATCCTTATCTAGAAACATTGTGGTACTTAACTTCAATCCTGGACTTTCTGTTAGTCTTCAATAAACTAAAAAGATTCTGGCTCATGTTTTCATGGAAATGAGGTATCTCTATTGTATGACTCAGAAAAGCTATATTAAGCCACTTTCACAATTCCATAAAATAAAGCAATACTTTTGTGTGTAAGAGATTAGACAACAATCTCCCATATATTGTAATTACTACAGTGATAGAGATTTGCAATCTCTTTCTCTCTTTTCCATATTCCCCCCTGATTAGCTACTGTTCCAAGTTACAATAGAATATTTCAAAAATGCCTATTCCTGTCTCAGACTAGTCATGATATGATAAGCAGATATGCAACTGAGAGCAGAAGGATAAATGAGCGTACCATCTGTCACCATACTTATTTATAACGAAGTGAAGCACTTGTGTTACCTAAAATAGATATGTATAGGCTTGCCCCTTCCCCCATCATACAGAGAATTAATAGCAACAATAAGAAAAATAATTTGGAAGTAATTGATTATAAAAATATATTAGGCAAATGCTAAGCTTTGAATAAAGGACCAATACATATCAATGAGGATGGACTGCAATACACACAAGTCATATTCCATTGCTGTCACAGGATTCTCCTCAACTCTGTGTTGTAGTTTCAAGTGTAAGATATGGATATGTCTTATGCATAAATAATGATTAATTAGCTTCCCAGAATTTAGATCTCTGAACATGGAAATCATGTAAAATGTACGTTAGTACATTGCTGTATTTTTAATATACTTGCTGTATTTTTAATAAATTCAACTGTATACATTTCAAGAATTCATTTGAGCACAGGTGCTTTACAACTATTAAAAGTCAATATTATATCATTTCTAGGCCAGTAACAAAGTGAGATTGCTGGTTTACTTATTTATAAACTAATAACTGGCAAGTGTTTAATGCAGTCTATACTTATGTCTGCTCTGTATTACTGTATAATTAGCAAGCTTGGACAAATCATTAAAAAAACTTAATTGAACTGGAAGAATAATCTGTCAGCTTGAAGAAGACCAAACAATATTTATCACGCTTAAAAGAAATATTCTGATACATGCTAATATAAAGAATTTGGCTCAGAAATTTTTGTAAGCATAACATGCTTCTCTAAAACCAGCTTAATTGAAATTAGAATCTATCATTTGTATTGTTTCCTCCAGATTTCTGAGCTATATTTCATTTTTTAATGACGGAAAATAAATTGACTTTATTATTTTCTGAACCTACTGAGGTTACAAAAATCCATTTTACATTTTATTCTCTGTTGAAATCAGACCTAAGAAGAAAAAAGAGCTTTAAATTTAGGGAATATCTTTAAGCAATTGAGATTATTATTTAACATACTACAGAATTAAAGAAATAATAAATTATACTGAAATAACATGTAATCCATGCAATTCTTTATTTGTTTACCTTTTAATGTTGCACATTAAAAAAAACTGCATGGTTATGCAGCAATGCAAAACTTCCAATGCATAATCATGCACAAAGCAGTAGTGACAACAAATGATGTAGTGTGCAGCTACCCTCTTAAGAATCAGACCGTTTCACCTGTATATGCAAGTGTGTGGAAGAAGACAGTCGACTGAAAATCACTTCCACCTGGACCACTGCTTATCCTTATCTGTTAAAGGCACATATATCACTCCCATCAGCAGGCTTCATTTTGACAGTGCCATCTTCTAGCTTATCATATTGTTCCAGCATCTGGTTTCCTCCAGCAGGCCCAACAGGTAATATTAACCTTCCACCAGGTTTTAATTGATCTATAAGCTACACATTAAAAATATTATTAATATATTATTATAAAAACAATGTATAAAAACAACAGTCTTTCAATATAGAACTGCAAAGCAATAATTCCTACTGCAATAATTACTGTACTGCAAAATTGACTGAAATGGTTTTCGGGCCCTTTCCATTCTTTACTCCATCATAGTTGAAATACAAATTTGGGGAAATTAAAAAGGAAAGGAAGTAGGAAGCAATTTGTAGGATCTTCATCTTATTCATGAACCTATATAAAAATGAATGGAATTTGGGCCGGGGCTGTTAAAAGCTTTTTAAAACTCAAACATATTATGGCCTCAAATTCTAGCAACTTAATAAGTTTAGCATATCTAATTAAATTTCCATCTCTGCAATATGTTTATGCTATTAAGAATTTACTTACACATGGTTTAAATACGTTTTAAACCATGTATAAGCAAATTCTTAACCCTCTTTACTTAAGAGATTTGGTGCAAAGTACATCTATCTCACACAAATACGTACATACATACACATATTACTTACGGCTTGTGGTACAACAGGTGCAGCAGCTCCAACATGAATAGCATCATATGGAGCTTCCTCTGGATATCCCAATCTTCCATCTCCCACTGAAAGAAAAATAGGACAAAAAATTTAATGTTATTAGTCAAAGCACTAAATTTCTACTTAAACGGTTTAAACATTTTTATGGAATATCAACATTAGTTGACACAAAACTTCAAATGTAGTAAAAAAGATAGGCATTTCATTTTTAATAGTATTACCAACTAGAATTCATAGTGCAAATGATTAAGGCTGGAGAATAGCATGGTATAAATATTTCCAACATAATGCACTTTCCTAAGATTATATGATAAGTTTCATGAGTTGGTGCATAAGCGCACCAAAGTGCCTACCAACCCTGTCCTTTTTTTCTTTTTTCTTATTCGTATCCATTTCATGTATTCATAACCATGTTTATATTTATACCTGTTATCTAATAATCACTTGAATAAATCAATCAATCAATCAATCAATCAATCAATCTTACAATCTATAACTGCTGTCCTTGTCCATTTTAGTTCACAACACTAGCCAGAAGGAATAAATATCTTGTTCAAGTACCTATTAACTAAATCTTTGTGAAAAAGTGTTTTCAAGTGCTCTGCAAGATATGTCAGATTTGGAGGCCACAGAAGTTCATAACAGCAATAACACTTAGACTTATATGCCGCTTCACAGTGCCTCACAGCTCTCTCTAAGCAGTTTACAGAGTCAGCATATTGCTCCCAACAATTTGGGTTCTCATTTTACCTACCTCAGGATGGAAGGCTGAGTCAACCTTGAGCCTGGTGAGATTTGAACTACCAAATTGCAGGCAACCAGCAGTCAACAGAAGTAGCCTGCAATACTGCACTCTAACCACTTCGCCACCACGGCTCATAATGATCGTTTACTAATAGTTCTTTTTGAAAAAATGCTGTTTAATTCTACAATCTTTGAGATATCATCTGCTTTGACCAGTCTATGGTAAAGAACAGGGTCCCACTGTTTAAATAGTGTCATTTGGGAAAATATAGTTTTTCTCTTTGTTGCTATGTCTGCCTTAAAGAAGAGCATTTCCAGAAAAATTCAGATGGCCCCAACCATGTCTGCTTTTAACAAAACACTTAAAACTAGCTATTTCCCTTCTCCTTTAATCAGGACGTGTTATTTTCACTGATTATTCTGACAGTCTTCCGTCTATGTAATTGCCTTGGGTGTGATCATTTTTTGCTTTTAAAAAAAAAAGTTGTTAACATTCCTATATTTCTATCTTTTTTTAATCTGAATGTCATCCTGAATCTTTCTGATCAAGCAGTTATATAAAGTTATATAAAAATAAAGAACAAGAGAATGTAATCTAATTTATTAACAAAATTTAAATGCTACACACTATGCAATGTAATCTATATTTATTTTGTAATATTTTCTAGTACTTACCAATTAGTTTCACTCTTCCTGAAGACAGCAATAGAGGGTCATCCTTTTTGACGTTATTTATTGAGTCATCAACTAATTCTTTGATATGATCAATTCCTACAACTTGTCCTTTGGCACCAACCTGAAACAAAATCAAAAGTATTATTATTCACACAAGTAAAATACATTGTCAGTTACATATTTCCTTGCCCCCACACAAATGCCAATGAAAAGATGTAATAAGGGTACCAATTGGCTTCAATCAATAAAAGAAATAGTTCTTATATTTTTACTAGAAAACAAACAAAAGAAAGACTAGGTTGAATTAAACATTTGAAATTATTACTAAAAATAAATATTGCTAGTTGTAGTTTCCAAGTCTAGAGATTACTGTCTCAGGAAACGAACAGATTTGCATGCCTCACAATGCACAGCATCCCAAATGTCAGCTTGATTTCTAGTTCTGAAATGTTTTGAATGAGATAATAGATATCACTTTAGTGCATAAATTACTTGGAATTCTTACTATTTATTTTTTAGGATTTTTCCCTTTGAAAAACTTAAACTATTAGGTGAGATTAACTTTTGAAACTCAATTAGCTGGTTTTAGCACTCCAGTTTATGCATTTTTTTGAAGGAAATATTTTGTAGACCAGATAACTTGGGTACAGCGAGCCAAAGTGCAAACACTTTCATAAATACTTTATGAGTATAAAGGAATATTCTTAATTTAAAAAACTAAACCTTTGTAACTGTTTTCTAAATATCTCTAAAAATTAAAACAGAATAATTACTCTGTTGATAACAAAAGCAAAACATTTCATTTATTTGATAAAATCAATTTCTCACCATCCGGGCAAAGCATGAAGTAAGAATACCACTTCCAGATCCTACATCAAGGGCTTTTGCTCCTTCATGTAACTGTTCATATAGTAGTTCTAAAGCATATGCATGCTAACCAAAAAGAATAAAAAAAATCTATTTTAGTATGATTCTGCCCACCATTAAATCTGTTTTTATAAAGATTTAAGCATATTTTTTAAATGCTAAAAAGAAAACAGTATTTAAACTGAAACAGACAGATGGATACCTCAAATATCATATTTTTATATTAAAATTTCAAGGCAAACTAATACAATTCATTAAGTAAATGCATTTTTAAAAAATCAAATACAAGATCTGGGCTTTAGTACTACATCTGAAATGGGTACTCTGAATACATAGCAGTTTGCCAACTGAAAGAAAAACCTACTTCTAAAATCTCCTTCCCCTTTTATATCTAGAGCTACCCAATTTGAATCTATAAGCTTGCAAAACGCCAAAGCCAAATGAACCTGGACCTAGAAAAAATGTTCTAGAGAAAGTTTAAAACACAAAAGCCATCAATAAAGCATATTTCCAGAAGATAACTGTATTTTGCAAGGCAAGGCAGCCAGGTAGCCAAGGGGGAGGTATTACCTCACTACCCAGCAGGCAGATCACCTTGGCCAGCAGAATGTAAGATTGCAGAGGATTTGTGGTCCAGCATCTTCCTTCCCAGCTCCTTCCTTTGTTCAGGGCAGTATACAAACTTCTTTGTGTGGGGTAGGAATGTACAGCGTGTGCAGAGCGCTCTTGACTGGCAACAGGCTAAGAGTGTTGAAGTGGAGCAGGCCAAAAAAGGAAGCCTGGCAACCAGGGAGGTGAGAAGACAACTAGCTGTGAGTTGCACCAGCAGCACCATACAGTGGTCTCTTCATCTGGACCATGCTGTGCAGGGCAGCCAAAAGGGAAGAGATGGAGGGAGGGGAGAGATAGGCAGATGAAGGGAATTGAAGCAAAGCTAGTCTGTGCAGGGCAGGAGAATGTGATCACAATGCAGGCCGGTCACTAGGCATCTGAATGTTGACCATGTAACTATGGGAATGCTGCAATGGTCATAAGTGCCAGGAACACCTGTAAGTATATGTTTTCAGTGCTGCTGTAACTTTGAACTTTGCATAAATGGACATAACTCAAGAACTACTTGTATTTTCTCTCAAAACAGTTTGCATGAACTTCATTAATGTATAAAGTAGTAAAACAATTTTAAAAAGCACTAGTGAAATGTTAAAAGGTATTATTTTCAGACTATATTTTTGTCAATCTGTCTCACTAGTGTAATTTTACAAGTAATTTTAGATGATGTCTTCTATTTTTTTTATTTAATGTTTTCCTACAGCTTTTTCTATTTTCTTTTTATTAAACTATAAAAATTTTGTTGAAGAAGTATGTAATAACTGCACAATCCCTTCGGCTGATATCAATAGATGCTGTCTGCTTGGAAGCACCAAAGATCTTTTTAATTTTAGACAACTAAGATGTGAATAAAGAACAGGATCACATAATGAAAAAAAGTAGGCAGGTTATAGAAGAAGACACACTCTAACTACATTTGTAAAGGCTTTCCAAACCAGGAAAAAAAATATGCCATTCAGGAAATGTTTGTATTTGTGCTGAAATAAATAAACCTGTGGAATTAAAGAATTAACACATATATTACATTCTAATATTAAATGAATCCTCTCCCATAACATGAGACTTCTGTAACAATAAATTATCAGTCTTTAAGATTAACATAAGACCTTCATTACTTTAAGATCAATACATTGGCAGTTAAAATGAGGAAGCAAGATTTAAAGTATGAAATTGCAGTAGTTAGAAACCTAAGACTTACCATGTGTGGAGCACTGATAGTTGCTTGAAATCCTACAAAGCAAAGAAAATTTTCTGAGTAACATCAAATATATTCAAGTAAATAGATTCAGCTAGCAGATGTGTTTTAGCCAGCTTACCATATAACTAAATGAGTAGGAAAGAATAAACAACATCATTGGAGAACATCATCTTGGATTGAGAATATGTACTGATATTTCTTGTGCTAAATATTCATAAAGTATCAGAATCAAATTCAATTCCTAGTGACTTCATGGACATGAACATGTTGATATTCTGGCAACTGCATCCTTTCGTCTTACATTTTTTTCAACTTTCTACAATGAAATATTATGTAACAATATTTTCCATAGTTGTTATTTTCATTTCATCTCCTTGTCTTATATCTACTTGATTTACCAAGATTTTAATTATTTAATTAAACACTCAAAATGTGGTTTGTTTGACTTTTTTTTTTAAGATTTTTTTTTTAAAAAAGACAGAGAGATACAACTTCTTTTTAAAAAGTCAAAAGTTGGCTGGGCCATAGTACCTCAATGTTCATATATTATACTAAGCCAAACAAATCACATTTTGACTTAACACAATGTGTGACTCCAGGCATAGGGTTGTTGAATAATTCACTCAAAAGCTAACAATAGAGCCTTGCAATGAAGGAATAGAATCATTCTTCTAATTCATACAGCAAAAACAGCTTATACCTCCATATAATCACTTTTCTATGATATATGTTCTTGGTGTTATGAAAAAAATGTTTCTGTAACTATTCTACTGTTCCCACTTTGTGCAGCAAAGGATTTGTCTGATACAACCTGATTTTGAAGAAGCAATCATCTTAAAATATTTGAAATCTTTATGTTTCTGGTTCTGTATGAGAAGGAACTAATTTTTGTTCTTTAATTTAAAAAATGGAGAATATGATTTTGGGAAAAGGTTTTTCCTAAGGTATGCTGGTCAAGCCCATTAAGAATATTATAAAGTTCACTGAACCATTATGTCTTGTCAAGACATAGTTTTGCTCCTAAACTAGGTTGTGAATATTAAGAAAGATTTTTCCTTTTGTTTCAGTATTGCAAACTCAACCACAGCTAAAAGCAATCACCTTTGTTGGGAATCTAAAGATCTTCAAATTATTATCAAATTATAACTTTTATCAAAATTTAAAAAGTTATTATTAAAGAGTAGGTAGAGCTAGAGAATAATTATACTAACTATACTGATTCCCCAACTGCTTCATTTGTACACTGGGCTAAATACTATAAGCCATAGTTAACACTATATGGTAACTTATATAAACTTAAATAATCAAAACCAAACAAATTACATTATAGCTAAATGCAATACATTAATCTAATCCATATTTTCATCTCTTAGTTGCAAAAGGCGAATACCCAAGCACACAGAATTTACATCACAAAGAAATCAATATATATGAATAAATGTGGGAGAAGTTTCTGATGAGTATTAGCTTACAGATCCATTTTTTCAGCTTCTTGCTTCCAACAGTTACAGATGAAACATTCATGAATGAAAACAATTCACAAGCAGAACATGAAGATAATGATTGTTATATGTTCTACACATTCAGAAATATTCAGGGGGTTGAAGACCTCCAACTCTGTTATTCTGTTCTATTCTATATTGCCTCAGAACACAGAGACTAAATTTGGTCATGATGACTAAGTGCCATTGACAAATCTGGCATCTCATATAATTTTTATAACTACCTGGAAGCATGAATTCTAAATAATTAATTTGGGGACTGGAAAAATGACTTCCAGTACTATCTAGAAAATACATTTCAGCACTCCTACGCTATATTAATTTCCACACATTTCTATTATGTTCTTCCTCAGCTGTTTTTCCGCATTACTAATTTCTTGTAGTAAATACATTATATTCTCTGATTATTTTAGCATTTTTTGCATTTTCTAAAATCATGATACATTATAGAAACATAAAGCAGACTCAGATTCAGAATCTTTAAGAAAATCGAACATTTAGTTAATCTGACAGAATACATGTGGTTATACCTATTGACTGAGGTGAATCCATATATGGGTTGCATTTTGCATAATGGCTTCGATCTGTTGCAAGCATTACTTCAAATACCTTATCCGATTTGATTATTCCGTTTTCTGAAAAAAAAAGGAAGATGTTAGTCAAAATGTAATGATGTTAATGCTATTAAAATTGCAGCTGTATCCAGTTCATACACTACATGAAATGCTAAAATATATTTACACATACATTTATTCATTTATTCATAGCCCTTGAAAATATAGCTAGCAGAAAATCTATTGATTATTTTCATATAAATTTATGTGAAAAATGTAGAAAAGAAACACCTGGTGTTTTGAAACTAAGTTTTATAAAATAATCATGAATCAAGAAGAACCTTTGAGTTTGTGCCACTGTGATACTGCAGTAAACTAGCTATTTTTAAACATGTAGACATATGTGTCAGTGTGCATACTATACATACATACACATATATCAGATTCAAATATTTCAAAATCAGTTCACAAATGACATCATTTATGAATTCAAGTATAAAAAAGAAAGAAATCAACAATCAAAGTAGTTAATTGGGGGGGAAGCTCAGCTGGCTAGCTTCTTCCTTTGCTCTTATTTTCTGGAATGGGGAAAAATAATATGGTCAAAATGCATAAGGTCCTCAGACTTCTCTGAGAAATTATTGTTTTCATTGCTGTTGTCAATCTGCCATTGATATTTAAAGGCCTCACATTGAAAGAAATCTGGTATGATTTGCAGCTGCTTTCAGAGCAACACAGCAGAAGAGTTGGTGAAATGCTTTTCCAGTCTATGGCTTCATTTGTTCTTTGGAATCACAGTGTCTGGCCTCTGAACAATGTATGATTTAGAGGAACAATGCCTGCCAGTTTTCAACCTGCAACTTTATTTGTTTTTTAAGGCACTGTAACACTTCAATAAATCTTCCTAGTTTTAAACCCTTTGCTTTTGATCTAATGATTTTTATTTAGAAGTTTTTTGCTAGGTTTCTGAAGCATTACTATTATTATTCTTATTCTTATTATTCTTATTATTATTAGCCACCCATCTTGTGGTTCAAGGTGATTCTGAGCAGCTTACTGTAAGATAAAATATATAAATATCCAATTATAAATACAAAAACAGATGAATATTACAAAAATGAAAACAAACTAAAAGCTTGATTCTAGATTCTTAAAACTGTCTATAATGTCTGCCCCCATTGTACCAGAATAACGTTCTGATACAGTACATTCCATTTGCCAGCATAGTCTATTTTGATGCCCATTTGATTTCCTTGTTCTTCTCTCCATATGTTCAGCCTCCAGAATGTTTCAAGTCTGCATTCTATTGTACTGAGATTCTGAGAGCTGCAAATGACAGACACAGCTGCAGCTCATACAAAAAATATAAAATTGATTTTATTAAGCAAACAAAACTCAAATAATAGAATAACAATGAAATGAATAAATAAATTAAAGGAGAAAAATGCAAATGAATGTTGTTTTTACATAAATATATAAAATATATACAAAACACAGGTTATTAATATCAGCCAAGTAAACCTAATCTGTATCACTGTTTTTTTCAGTTTAGCTTTCCAAAGAACTACTTTCCATAAATTAAATCAAATACATAAATGGCTCATAATCTCATTACAACTGTGATGGCGAATCTATGGCACATGTGCCGGAAGTGGCACACAGAGCCATTTCTGCCCGCACGTGAGCTGTCGCCCAGAACAGATCCATGAGCATGCATACGTGTCTCCCACCAGCCAGCTGATTGTCAGGTATCTGCCGCGCATGCATGGGAGGCGGGGCGTGCGCACAGGGGTCACATGTGCATGCGCAGAGGTATGCAATGTGCAGGAGGGGGTTGTGTGTGCATGCCCAGGGGTGGGGGGGTGTCATGTACGCATTGCATTATGGATACAGGCATGCGCACGTGCACTTTCTGCACACGACAACAAAAGGTTAGCCATAACTGAATTACAGCATTCCCTAAAAAATGTCAACAGCATTCCCATTGAGGAAGGTATGAGTAACTGATATAATTTTACTTTCTGTACTTCAGAAGAAAAAATTAAATTATGTTGGTGTCTTTCAATTGCTGACATGAAACATCTTCCAGTTCCTTATTATTTATGAAATTATCATTTCTGCAACATTTAAAACATGAGATTGTGTACATTGAAATTAAGTTTATAGTTATCTACTATAATACACATCAGAGAACTTTTACATTATCTGCTATCTAGTCTTTAAAGCTTATGACAAGGACTGAAATGGAGAACTTTTGCCTGAAAAGAATATGAACTATATGAATATGAACTGAGCTATGGTCTTCTACAATAATATTTGTTTCATATCTCACACAAGGACTTAGATTCCATCAAGTCTGAAGTTATGTCTTTGGTATCCTGGTACAATAGCAATCATGTACAACTTAAACTGCTCAGAAAAGAAAAAACATGATGTTGTTAAGCATTAAAACTACTCAAAGAAAGGAAAGCATTAAGCTTCTCCTTAAAATAATTGGTTTATAATACCAATTTTGTATTAACACTGCAAAGACTATAGTTATGTAATACATGATCCACATTATAGTACTGTTCATTTTTAGCAGAACTTCCAGTCTATTGTTATTACTATCAGTTTGGTACTCTGTACCAAAGGATTATTTAGGTTTGTTTAATAAACATTCCTAAGCTTTTTTGAGATGTAAATAATAAGAGTTGAAAAATTATATTTCATGTAATGATTATTCAAGTTCCTAAAAAATAATCTCAAGTCGTTTGCCTACATATTTACAGTATATGAGCTTCCAAGACTTATCTAATCACTAAGATTACTACCAATATGTTCAAAATTAATAGATTCTATAACTTTTAAATCTATATACTACTAAAACTTATGTATCTGTAACATTTAACTGGGCAAAATGGTATACTATAGGGCAAGACTTTTTGAACCAAGATACTTCAAACTGCTTACATCCAAAATCCTTGAACCTACCGTAGAACCTCTGATTCTGATGGAATTGAAATTTGGTAAATTTTATAAACAAATTACATCATAAAATTATCATTAAACATTTTATGATATAATATAAAATGTCATAAAAATTTCTTGTGATCAACTCCTGATGTTTGATTGTGCTATATAATTCAACATTATCTATTTTCAAGGCTTATACACTTCTGAATATCTCCCTGAGTTTTAAAATACTTTTCCAGTGAAGGCAGTACATTAGAAGCTCTATTTTTATTGAAGGCACTGAGGAATCTGGTAAGAAAATATATCTGAAACTACTACCACGTTGATTATAGGGTGTCTATATATTTAAGGTTCTTAAATCAGTTTTTAAAAGATGACAATGCCATTGAGAATCTGCAAAGTAACTTTACTACTCTTGCAAATTTACAAACCACTAGAAGTGTGTGGATTTATACAATTCAAACCATTATCATGCTAGAATCTGATCCAAGCACCTTATGTATTTACATATGGTTCTCAACATAAGGCCATTTATTTGGTGATCATTCAAAGTTACAGCAGCAATGAACAAACTTATGACCATTACATTCATTGCAGTGCCCTCATGGTCATGTGATCAAAATTTGGTTGATTAGTAAATATCTACAATCACAAGAGTGCTGCAACTCCCCTCACCCATCCATCTCACCCTACTATCTCTGCCCTTTCGGCTGTGCATTCTGCCTTGAAGGCAGCAAGTAGCCCCAGAGCTTCAGGGTACCAAAAAGCCATCTTGATATCCATGGATCGGAAATGCCCAGGTTTGCAAAAAAAGGATCCAGCAGAATTGCATCAAACCAGGATCTGGTTTTGCCACCTGCTTTTTCCTGTACCTTTGCATTCCTCTTCCCAACTCTCATTTGCCTATTGGGTTTTTCCAAGAAAAAAGCTGTAGCATCCCCACTTTCCCAACCTTACGGTTAATCTATGTCTGCAGATATTAAGCTGCCCTCTTTAAAAAACCTGCTGTCAAAGTAAGATCCAAAGGAACAAGGCAAACTAAATTGGAGTCAGAGTTCCACACTTCCTTGCGCACCCACATCCATACAACCCTCCAATTTGGAAGAAAGAGGGTTGGAGCAATGGGCTCCTCGCAATCACAAATGAGACAGTAGAACCAGATTGGAAGCCAAATGAAAACAGCAGACTAGATTTGCTGTAAATGATTTTTTCCCCCATTTTATGAACCAGGACGCATATTATTATGCCAAATTTATTTGTGCTGAATATCTCACTGAATGGAAGGGCCAGAATCTTAACTGGCAAATAGGTTTACCTCAGTCCTGTAAACATAAACTTCAACGTTTCATAAGGAATTACACCAAAATACTATTTATTCAAGGCAGATCTGGAGGGACAGGAACTTTATATGTGCACCTTCCGATGATCCTCTCTCTGAAAAACGCCCCGAACAATAAGGAAGTTCACAGGACTCGTTTAAACTCCCAAGCAAAATTACATTATAGTTGTATTACATATTTTATTTAGCTCTCTTATGTATGACAACGTGCAACATCTTTATTCCCAATAAGCAGAAAGGGCTGGCAGCTCAAGCTAAGGAAGTTTATTATAACAACTGATAAGACTCACACTAAGAGATGAAATGTTGCATAATAAGCATGTGACAGAAGAGACAGGCCACCTGCCACGCTTTCCGAAAAGCACTTTTTCCTCCTTAATGGGCAACCTGACGGACTAGAAACTTAAATCTTCCTAAAGAGGTACCATCAGGAACCCTTTCGTTTTAAAGAGGTATGCATTAACAGCGGACCAAAGTTCAGGAAACTACGTAGGCGCAGCCTTCACGGCACATGCAGCCATAAAGGTCCCTAGACCCGTATATAGAAAGAAGAGCCGAACGCCAGGCGAATGAGAAATCCCACCGAGAGCAGCAGAGAAAGCAAGGCTTGCGGGAAGGCAAGCTCCGGGCGTTACTCCCACCGCAGGGCCTGGCAGTGAAGCTATGCGGACACTGCCCTCAAAACAGGGTTTCCCCGCAGCAAGAGACACGCCCGCTTGGCAGGCGGCTACAGCGAGTACAACAGCGCCTTCCATCCTCGCTCCGCAAAAAGCACCGCGAGCGGGAAAGTTCACGCCGCCCCCGCTTTAAGTCTCCAGAGGTCGCCGAGTGACGGTTGGCTTTTTTTCTCTTCTTCCCCCCACTCCCCCCACCCACCCCCTCCTAGCGCGCGACACGGAGGGGTAACAGGAATCCTAGCGATCACTCCCTAGCAACGGCCGGGAGCTAAGGGTGGGTGCTTGCATGCCTGCGTCGGGTTTCAAGAATGGGCAGCACGCGCCCTGGCCCCTCCTTCTGCCTCCTCCCACTCCTTTCTTTCTTCCCCCGAGCCGGGCGCGCACACATACTGCGAGGTTGTGGATGAGCTCCGAGTGGCTCGCGCCTCCAGACTTCCAGGCCATGGTTAGACAGACTCTGCGGAGCAGGTAGAGAGCCGCCTTCAGTGCCGCGACTGCGCACAGGAGTTTCCCCAGGAAGGACACAACCTCCAGCGCCGGACACAGGCGCCGCCTCCTCTCCTCCAGCAGCAGCGGCTGCTGCTGCGCGTCCGCCGGAGGGAGGGACTGCTCCCCCGCCTCCTCGCGCCCTCAACATTCTGAACGGCCGCTGCCGCCGCCGGGCAACCGCCACCGGTATGCGCAGGCGCAGTTAACCGAATAAAGGGGACACTGGCGAGCCAGTGAGGGAGGGGGTTAATTGTGTTGACTAAGGAGGAGGAGGAATAATGGTAGGGTCGTCGGGTGGGGATGAAGATGTCTCCTTTAAACGGAAGCATGTGACTGACAATTCTATATATAACTCAACAGCAGTTTGGGATGTGAGGTGGAAGGTTCTTAGAGCGGGGCTGAAAGTTTACGAAAATGCTTTTCACACACTGAAATAGGGTGATACTGGATTAAACACTGCTTGTAGGCATATAAACAGCCATATGCGTCTTTTATGTGCACTAAAGCAGTGCTCATATGTATAAACAGCAGTGCGCCGTATTCACACTATGCATACTGTTGGATCAGTGTGTTTGGACTTCACCAGGTGCTAGTGGATGGCTCAAGGTGGGCAAACACAGGGAATTGTAATACATGTGTCAGCTGAACATGGATTATGTAAAACCCCAAAGAAATGCTGTACTAGCATCTCATGGCAGGATCATAGCTGTTTCTCAAATTAATGTTGACCCAGGCATTTTTTTTCCTCAGGATTCTCTCCTTTCCCACCCCTCTGCCTATTGTATTTATTTCACCTCCATTTACAAAGTATAAGGATTGAGTGAAAAAAAAATGATTCTGATGTTGGTCAGTTTCCATAAAAGGTAACATGTTAGAAACACTGAAATGTTATTTTATTTTGGTTGTTGGAAAGTACAGTACTTTTGAAAGTGACAAGTAAGCAATATATGCCATGACTGAATTTTTGACTGCTGAAGAAGTCCCTTCAATTGAAATTCACTGCTGAAAGCAAGTTCTTTACGGTGATGATTACATTGCCATAAGTATAATAATTGCTGGACCAAAATATAAATATGGTGAATCAGAAAGAGCTGATTTGTATGATCAAAAATGGAAGTGAAAGATCTGCAATAACATCATCTATCTGATGAACTGATTCAGAGCAATTCAGTCACTCAAAGGGAGATGCTGTCTGTCTAGGTATTGCACTGGAATATGTGCGACACATTATTTGATATTCTTCAATATCAGCAGTACAGTTGTATGCACAGTGACAAAGTATTTTACTGACAATGACAAACTCTTTATTATGCTATTTATGATTTTCAATATATTGTACATTTTTCTATGTATCCAAATACTCCTATATTTGTTTTTTTAAGAGTCCTGTTAGGAGGGCTATATTATTAATTTGGAGGATGACTTGCTTTTAAACACTTCAAAATAGCCTTCTGTCTTTCATGTGTTAATATGTAAAATTTCTATGTGAGTCCCTTTACCAGAATATGTATTTATATTCTAATGAGATACAGTAACAAATCTAGTATTAATGTTTTGCTATGCCATGCAAATTAAATATGTATCTGATGAGATTAATTTCATATTACTTGTCACTTTAAATAAACAAAAATAAATATATCATGTTTATTAGACATGGAGTTCTAATAAAAATTTTCTGTAGTATTTCAGTTCAGTGTATATTTTTTTGAAAATTAGCAAAATGGATTTGCAGTTAACCAATAACCTGTTTGCCATGATAGTGAAACTCCACAGAATCAGACTTCACTGAAAACTTGTTTAATTCTGTAGAAGTTAGAGTTTTACATAATGCATTGTATAGTAATTTTATAAACTAAATTTTTGAATAAAAATAATTTGAAGCATCATGATATATACTTGGTATTCTGAAGTTTCCAGATTTAATGTTGGTGTCTCTGGTTAAATGAACTGAGTAACTGCAACCTGAGACATTGGAAAGCCACTGTCACTCAGGCAATAAGAAGAAATAAAATGTAAAGTCATTTCACTACTAACCCATTCTAGACGCCTTTAGGCCAGTCATTATGTCTCAAGTTAATCTACTTCCAAGGAATATTGCTGTGATGAACTTGTACTGTACAAATTGTACTGTACAAGTTCTTCCGCCTTAGGTAATAATAATAATTAATTATAATAATTATAATTAGTAAGATTTATGTCTATGTATATCTATGTAGTCATAAAATCTAATTTTATGAATTAAATGCAATTAAATTAAATTCAAGGATTCAGATAAATGAGTGGCTATTTTTTAAAATTAAATGTGATACAGATAGTCCTCAACTTATAACAGTTCACTTGGTAACCATTCAAAGTTACAATGGCACCGAAAAAGACTTATGACTGTTTTTCACGCTATGACCATTGCAGCATCCCACGGTCACGCAATTTACATTTGGATGCTTGGCAACTGACACACATTTATGACAGTTGTCCCGGAGTCATGTGATCATCCCCTTTTGCAGCCTTCTGACAAGCAAAGTCAATGGGGAAAAGCAGATTCACTTAATCACGTTACCTAATTTAACAACTGCCAGTGATTCACTTAACAAAGCAAGAAAAATTGTAAAATGGGGCAAAACTCACTTAACACATTTCTCACTTAGCAACATAGATTTTGGGCTCAGTTGTGGTTGTCAATTGAGTACTACCTCCACTTTGTCTTCAGTGTTACTTCATACTGCTGTAACGTTAAATTTCATATATGGCATGTTTCTTGTTCTTTCAGAATTATGGAACTGTTACATAACTGTCTACCTTTAGAAAAGTTTCTCTTGAGTTAAACTCCACTCCTATATTTTCATGGATGTGTCTGTGTAGTATGTAAATCATCATTGTTGCTTTTGGAGAATGTTTAACATTTTCCTATTAAATATACAGTACTGAGATTCCCAGTGGGTTCCCCTCTGATTATTAACTGGGTTCAATCCTGCTCATCTTTTGAGATCAGGCAAAGACAGCCAGGTGTACATCAATACAAATTGAAAGCTAAATGACAAAAACAGAACAGTTTCAAAAATAACCTGGAATAGTTTTTTGAATATGCTTATGAATTCTCCAGGAACTGAGCTAGACTCAAGGGAGATTTTATCTTTTTTAAAAGGAATTATAGGGAAACATTGAAGTTTAATCAGCAGAAGCATGTCTTCTTGATTCAGCAAGATGTATTAATTCAGTGGGGCTCCTGTTGTCTTCTAGCCTCCTTGCGATCTGTATTGAAAGACTTCAATTCCCAAATTCTCATCCAAGCATTTTTAAATCTGTTGTTTAAGGAATTCTGGGCGCTGTAGTCTCCATTCTGCCAAGTTGGAAAATGCATTGATATTACTGTAGGCTCCAATCATGCAATGCAGAGCTGTGCATATTGTATATATGTAGATTAAAATCCTGTGCATTCGGTAAGGCTTACTCCTTAATAAATTAGTTTAGGACTAACAGCTTAATGACATCGTTTTTTTCTATATTATATCTTTTCAATTACTCGTGCATAGCGACATTGTGAGATATAGTGCAGAGTGCCACTCACCCTAAATCCAGACAAGTATTTAATCTCTGAGATAGATACTCCAACTTTCGGAAAGCAAAAACCCTAGATATTCAAGGGAAGACGCATCCTACTCGCGATAGCATCGGAATTCTCAATCCTACAGAGATGGTTGTTCTTTAGACTAAGGCGCAAGTACAGCACTTTTTGTCCTTCTTCGTATTCCGTCTCTCGTGACGTTTGCGAGCCAATCAAGAGTGTGGGTTTGAAAGCCTGTAGCGTGATCTTGCTGAGCGGGAGCGAGGGTCTCTCCCCGAATATGGAGGACGTAGTGGGCAAGTAGGTATCTCAGAAAATCAGTAAGGACCGCTGGCGGCCCGTATCTTCTGCCACTGCCTTGCAGCCTCCGAGATTTTCGCCACCGGCTCGTGGGATAATGAGGTAAATTGGACGCCTGCGTGACCGGCGTTCCTCCTTCCTCAGGTCTTTCGACTTTCCTCCCTAACCACTTTTTCGACTTTTACCCAGTCGCCTTCTGTGCCCTCCAACTGTCATGCTCGCGAAAACTTGATACGCTTGCTTTTCTCGATGCGGAGCCTTCCTGAACCACGGTCATGACTCCCCCTAGTTGTTGAGAGTTTAATCCTAAAAACTAGTTCCCTATTAGCTTGTGCACTACTTGTTTTGTCGTCGGTGAATAGATCCCTTTGTTTTGCTTTAGTGAAGCACCACGTGGCTAAGAATTAAGAATGTTTAGTAATTTTAAGCTTAAATGCTATTGCGTTCTTTTTAAATTTTGCCTCAGGGTTCAATAATTGTCAACTGAACTAAATTACTCCCATTTTACTGAAACTTAAATAGGAATATACTGGAGATAAACATAGCAGTGTATTAATAGTAATTAATACCGGTTTCTGCCTTTGCTTTGGAAATGTAGCATAAAACAACCTTTTTTCAGAGCTACATATATTATTAATTCTGAACATGCTTAATGACAATCTACGCAACATAACAAAGTATTTCAGTAATTATATATTTAAATATACAATAAAGATATAGTACTTTGTATACATAATTATCTTAGGTACTTTTCTAGATTATTTGAAAATGAGAAAAATAGCAAGACCACTGAGATTAATAAAGCAGTGGACTGAGAGTGGGGGGAGTTCCTATCTCTCTTCTCTGTTCTACATCTGACATATCTTCAATAACATCTTATGGACATAATCTATATATAGAAGCAGAAATCATTAGTTATATTGTTGATATTGAAGCTACTATTTTCTGATAGTACCTATAGCCACAGAAATCTCATTTGGTGGCTTTGGTACTGTCCTCCTTTCTCTAGTCCAATTTATTTCCCTGGATTGTTGTTATGAGAAAAATAGAAAATAGGAAGAAAAATAGGATACTTTGAGATCTTGTACAAAAAGGTATACAAATTTAATAAATTACAAAATAGTAATTCAGTAAACGATAAAACACATATTGTTTCATTAACATTGTACAAGAATATGTATTTCTTATAATTTTACAGGAAAATAAGATTTTCCATTTGGTCTGTTGGAGATTTTGTAGGCTTGGTCCCAAACGGTGAATATCATGGAGAACCACATTTGCTTTGTGATATCCAACATAGTGGTGATGTTATGGATATGCAGGTAAAAATAATTGAAATACTTTTTAAGAGGCCTCAAGATATGCATTATGTTTGCTTTAGAAGCTTCAAGATATTACTGTTCCATGCTTATGAAAGTAGGTTTCCAAATTCTTTTGCCATTATAATTAATATATATACTCTCACATAAAAATATAAACATGTATTACCATGCTAAATGTTTTTACACTAAAGACGAAATATTTGTGTTAACATGTTAGATTCTCCCCCCCCCCCCCCCCCACCCAGTTTTTGGATCAGGAGAGAATTGTTGCTTGCTTCATCTACTCGGGAGTGTGGCCATTTTCCGGCATCATCAAAATAATCAGGTAAATGGTATTTGTTTTTAATTATCAGATAAATGGCACAAAAGCTACCTATACAAAGGAAACTTGAATTTAAACTAGATAAGCACTATCTATACTGTGAAACCTAGATCTTTCCTCTTTGGCAAAATACTTGTTCAAAATTTGTTAAGGAATCCTGTCTTTCACAGCTTTATTTTGTATATTCATTATTTATTTTGCAATTAATTTAGTTCATCTAAAGCCTTATGGAAGCAAAGCTGAATTTCTGTCTAAAAAAATTAGGTAGTCTGGTATTATTATTATCTTGTACACTGCCATAGAGCTATTGCCATAGAGCTATAAAGTTTTCCTGTCTTTGAAATTTGCTATATAAAAGATTTAATTAGTTAAATTCATAGCCAAGTTGTTCTGAATCCTTAAAGAATAATACAGACATATAAATTTTAATAGGGCCATCTTAATATAACTCTAAAAATGCAAGGGTGAATATAAACTCTTACAATTGGTACCACTGTAAACAAAAGGCTTTGTCAGCAGCAAAGGTAAGACTGTTGAGTTGACTACATATACAAATTTTCTACCACTGATAGAAAGTGAATTACAGTTAATTGTTTTACAGTATTTTTCGTCCGTGCTTTTGGGGGTTTTTTAATTCCTTGTCTTGCTCACTGCCTTGGGATTTCAAAGTGCATTGCAGATGCCTAGAATTGAATTGTGCAACACTTAAGATTTTACTGATAGTAGGTTGCCAAGATATTTTCACAATATAAATCTGAATCTTAAGTGAACAGTCTGAAATGCTTAGTTATTAGAAAAAGGGAATCTGGCTTTGCGTAGGTTTATTACCCAAACAGAATACTTGCGAGCTACATAGTGCAAATCATTATTGTAGTTACAAAAATGCAATAAATCCCATTATATTTTTTTCATATAATATACAGTTGTATTTTATGAATTTTCTATCATTTCAAATATTGCATAATTTTATATTAATTTGTATATAATAATCACTGTGCTTAAGTCTAGTCTGAAGTAGTACTTTGCTTGAAAGCAATTTTGTAATTGAACTTTTTGTGCAGTTAATGGATAGTTTGATTCTTTTTTCTTATATTTTAGACTCTTTCCTTAAATCAGAAATGGGAACAGCACATTATTATGATCACTCCTGGGGAAGTGCATCATGCACTGGGATCATTTGCAATAGCCCTGAATTTTTAGTATTGGAGAAGATGGTAGAATAAACATGTTCACCACTGACCGTAAGGAAGCTGTACGTACTATAGGTAGGCAGATAAGATATAATAAAGGTGTAAATATATGCCAGCATATTGCTATAAAGTATCTTACAGGTTTTTCCAAAAGGCTAGAATAGAGAAGTACAGTTTGCTTGCTTTTTTTCCTATTTTAGCAGGAATTCAATTTTCACTGTGTAAATTTGGAAACCAGAGTTATTTATTGGGATAATAATTGTCATCGCATTTTAAAATACTAGAGGACCTTACTAAATGGAATATTATTTGTGGCACATTCCCCAGGAGAAATTAGATGACAATAGCTTCCATGAATGGAATTTCAATTGCGGTAGCTGCTTCCACCTAAATTTTAAATAATTCTGTACTGGTGCCCACCAGATTCTAAATCCACTTAGTAGGGTGTCCTGTGCATAAGGGGAAGTATTTTCCTGTGGAAAGTAGCTTTCTATTTTTCAGTATTATTTTCTGATTGGACAGACAATATTGATCTCAAAATCTTCATGCTAAAGAATGCTGTATAGCTGCATTCACAAAGATTATTATGAAAAAGAATTATACCAATACTTAAAAATTTCGTGAATTGCCCTTATTGGCATTGTAAAGCTAATATTTCCAGTATGCAGAAATTTTGAAGGTAGCATTGTTTCTCAACTGGCATTGTCTGCAATATTGTGATTTATTGGAAAGAGTGCTTCGTAAGAGTCTTTGCCCTTAGTTTAGGGTAATTGATTTCTACCTCAATCCTTTGTTGCATTTAAATTGACATGTAGAGTTGGTACACAAAAAAATAGAAAGTGCTCAAATTTGAGACAATATGGTCACAATGCTGTACTTGCTAAGCAATTTCATTCTATAATATGGCTGTCACCAGATCTTGATAATTTTCTAAAAAAGCATTAAGTATGAATGTTCTTTTAATTTCTCATAGATAATGCTGATAGCAGACACTCCAAGCAGTGACTCGACTTCGTACAACAGAGATCTGACAGTCAATTCCATTGGTCAGCTAAAAATATGGGACTCAGACAGCAAGGAAATGAACCTTCACAAATAGTTTCATTGTAAGCATTTTGCTTTCATATAAAAAGTTCTGATGAAGCCCAAATTGTTATACAATAGGGATGTACAAATGCCTGCACAGCTGATATAGGCAATCTATTTAAATTAAAATATGTGTTTTGGATGTTTGTTCAGATGCAAAATGAAATAAGACTGTTTAATCTGGGTAACACTTAGACGAGAGTGAGAAAAAGACAAGGACATCAGATTTGTCTATGGGGAAGTGAAGGACAGAAAAGAAAGACACTGGTAAGATCAGGCAGATCAGACTGCAACCCTGCTCCTTGTTGTCACCAGAAGGGAAAAAGGGTAAAACCCACACCCAGTGACAGAATGGAGCAAGAGCAGCGCAAAACAGTGGAAAACTACGTTGGAGATATCCTGATTGGAAGCTCTCAAGGGAGAGAGGTGGTACAGACCACTTTTGCCTGTGTACAACTATTCTGGGATCATCTGGATTTAATTTAGCTAACCTCAGAACAACCAAAATCTTCTAGTTTTATGGTTTATCAAAATAAGGCAGTCTGATACTTTTCAGCCAGAAATTTTGAGGGCATGACAGCTTGTAATACTTCCAGAGTTTTAAATAGTGTTTGACTACAACCTTTGTGATTTTTTAAATGTTTTTTCTATGTAGGACAGGGGAAAAGAGTACCACTACATTGTGCGATAGGCATCCAATCAACAACATATTGTGCTACAGGTAGTCAAGATGGAATGTTGAGTATTTGGGATGTAAGACAAGGCAGCATGCCAGTTTCCTTACTAAATGCTCATCAAGCAGAATGTAAGTGCCTAAACAAACAGGATAACAATTCTAATTGTTCTAGGGGAACAATCTTTCATCACCATTGACACATCATCAGTGCTTGAAAAAAATACCTTGTTTACTGCACTTCCTCACTGCAAGGCAAGTGCGGAGCACTTACATTAAAAGCAGTAAAACTGTGTGTGGTGCATGTGCATACACACAGTTTTACTGCTTTTAATGTAAGTGCTCCGCACTTGCCTTGCAGTGAGAAGTGCAGTAAACAAGGTATTTTTTAAGAATACAAAAAGGGGAGGGGAGAGTGAGAAGGATGCACAGTGGGTACATGGAATCTACTTTTAGTTCATTGAGGCGTAGCCCAACTGGCAGAGCCTGGTTTTCAGGCTCTTAACGGAGATTAAGAGGGTGAATATAGACTTGGGGCAAGATGTTCCAAAGAGCTGGTGCTATAACAAAGAAGACTCTTCTGGACTCTGCCAGCCAGAAATCATTGACAGACGGGAAAAATAGCATGCCTCCTCTGCTGCTATGAGGGAGGGTTTTTTTCACATTGGGATGAAATGGTTCTCGAGTAACTTGGACCCATGCCATGCAGGGCTTTAACTTGTATGCACCTGGGAGCAACTGGCAGTCAGTGCAGTTCACCAACAGTGGTGTAACAAGGGCCACTTTAGGGGCCCCAAACACTGCCCATGCTATTGCCTTTGCACAAGTTAAAGCTTCAGAATGCTCTCAAGGGTAGCCCCATGTGAAGCGCATTGCCAAGAGTTAGATGATCAGGGCTTCAATGAGTGCAGGGGACTCCTGATCCAGGAAAGTCCGCAACAAAGTTGTACAAAGGGAACTCCTAGCTGCAACTGCCATCTGCTCTTTGAACAAGAGTTGTGAGTCCAAGAGAACCCTCAAGTGGCAAACAGTCTATCTGGGACCATCTAAATGTGGTTTATTAACAATCTGCTAAGGGACTAAACTAAACAATCAGTACTATATCTGGAAGTGATTGTTATTCTTAGTCTAAAGCAGGGGTCCCCAACTCCCTGGCCGCAGATCAGTACTGGCCCCAGGCTGTTAGGAACTGGTCCGTGCAAGCGGCGGGCGAGCAAGCCAAGTTCATCTGCACATGTGCAGGATCTAGGTTGTGCGTGAAAACCATCCCCACCCCAATCTGTGGGAAGCCAATTTTCCTTTCAAAATCAATCCCTTGTGCCAGTAAGATTAGGGACTGCTGGTCTACAGGACTCTTAAGAAAGAAGTAATATAAGCAGTAAACAATTTCAAGATGTCCTTTGCCCATGAGGCAAACCTATGCCATGCGGGCTGGAAGTGGCACACAGAGCCATCACTCCGGGCACATCAGCCATCTCCCATTGCTTCCGGTTTTCTGGTATGCGCATGTGCGCTGGCCAGCTGGTCTTTGCGCACGGCAGGAACACCAGAAACCGGAAGAGCAGTTCCCCCAGCAATACCAGCTGGTCTTCGCAGGATCACTGGAAACCAGAAGAATGGCTCCCCCAACATGCCAGCTGGTGGAGCACCGGAAACCAGAAGAGTAGCTCCCCCAGTGCGCCAGCTGATCTTTGCCGGAGCATCGGAAATGAGAAGAGTGTCTCCCCAGAGCGTATGCATTTGCCAGCCAGCTGGTCTTGCATGCAATGTGCGCTAGAAACTGGAAGACCAGGTGGCCAGCACGCATGTCCACGGCAGGAAGCTAAATTTCCAGTTTCTGACACTCCCGCATCAGGGAGATGCTCTTCTGGTTTCCTTCGCACATGCGCTCCCATTTCAGCACTCGGTGCCAAAAAGATTAGCCACCACTGGACCTATGCTAGCATAGGATATAGAAGTATGCTAATAGAAGGCACTGACTCCTAACTTCTTGGGTGTTTCTTTCATGTATTGCTAGTTTCACCTTTCTGTACAAAATTATTTTTAAACATTTGTACCAGATTGTTGAAATATAAACATTTTTAGAACTTTCTACCTTTAATATTATATTTGCCATGTATTACTTTCACAGTATGGGAAGTACACTTTCATCCTTCCATCCTGATCATTTGCTTTCACTTGTTCAGAAGATGGATCTCTGTGGCATTGGGATGCTTCCTCTGATGTGACTGAAAAAACTCTTTTCTTCATACAGTAAGATTTACTCAAACTTTTGATTAACCAAATAAGTATTTCATGCTACTTGCAGACTAGCATAGAAATAGCAACATTTCTGGGTCATTGTGCCCAGTATTGCTATAGTTATTCAACTTACATCTCTTGTATTTCTAATATAAAATGCTTTCATGTCCTGTATAGTATTTTCCATGCTGCCCACATTCACTTCAGATTTCTGCAAGTGGAGAATAAAGAAAATGCACATAAATATTAGAATAATTGCTTTTAGATTAAAATTGTGCCAAATGACATTTTGCAAGGAGCCCTGGCGATGCAGTAGTTAAATGTAGTATTGCAGGCAAATTCTGCCCACAGTCTGGAGTTCAATCCTGACAGGGCTCAAGATTGACTCAGCCTTCCATCTTTGCAAGGTTGGTAAAATAAGGAGCCATATTGTTGGGAACAATAGGTTGACATTAATAAACCACCCAGAGAGTGCTGTAAAGCGCTATGGAGTGTATATACATCTTAAGTGCTATGGCTATTTTAGCCTTCAATTCCAGATATCTATGTAGTTTTTAATAATAGCCTAACTTGAAATGAAAAGGCAGCAAACTGTAAACTGTTTTTTTATAAAGGGCAAACCCAGGTTCTTAAAAATGTTATGTATACTTCATGTTGATATTTGCCTTACATTTAAATAATTCTCAGTTTTTACCTGAAGATAAAAAAATATTTCCGTATTTTATTTTAGGTGGAAGAAATACTTCATTTCTACCTCTTCTACGGCTAATCAGTCCATAATAGTGCATGGTTGAACAATGATCCTACTAAAGATCGCATTGAGATTACAAATTTAAGTTCAAATTCAACTTTATCAATAAACATTTAGATGTATTAGGATCATTTCTTGTGTATGGAACTGACACAGAATCTATTTATGTTAAGAAGGATCTCTTTGTATAGCCTTGTTTTTCCCAAAACAGTGCTGTTGTGTAAATTTAGAATTCTTTTTCTAAACAATCTCTAGAATCAGTTAAATTGGGGTCATAATTTGGAGTACAACTGAACATAATTCATGTTACATCTTAAGCTTTTTAACAATACATTTTCTGTGGTTCATCATGTTTATATTAAAAAATTTCCATGTATTCATTGTTTACTTAATTACATTGTCTTTATTTTTTAAATATATTTCAACTGTTCTCTAATACAGATGAATTAATTGCAATTACTGTAGTACTCATACTAAGTTATGGTATTACCAAACTAGCTTGTAGAAGCGATTTTTTGGTGACACTTAAGACTACATTTTTTTGAAATACTTCTCGTTGATACTGGAATGAACTTAAGAAAGCAACAAAAAAACCTTATTCAATTGTCATGCTGTTTGCTATATACAGTCACTAAGCGATGTTGTAAGAATAACATGTGGCAGCATTGCTTACTGATGGCAGTTCTGATTGTCATAATGCCCAAGATTGTGCAGGTCGTTAAATGGGAACAGATGGGAAATATTGTGGATGCATTTGGGGTGCTGCAGGTAGGTGCTATGGAACAAAGTGCCATGGTGGGCCGGGGAGAGCTGGCACACACAGGCAGTTGGGACACAATAGAGCAGGGGTGTCAAACTCACGGCCTGGGTGCATCATGTGCTGGTCCCGCTCCCACAAAGGAGCAAAGGAGGAAAGTCCCAATATGACACCGGCATGACAATGCAAGTTTGACACCCCTGCAATAGAGGATTGCTTGCTACAGAATACAAGCTCATTGGGTCTTATACTTCATAGCAGCTTCTTTAGGAGAAAAAAAAGCAACGAATGACTTACTGGGGTGACCTGAAAGCTTCCTGGCCAGCTTCCCCCATTGACTTTCCTTGTGGGAAACTGGCAGGTAAGATCATAAATGACAATCATGTAACTATGGCCCACTATAACAGAAGCCAGGAATCTGAGTTAATGTGATCATGGGGAGTGCTGCAGTAGTCAGAACTTGTATGCATCATCAAAAAGTTGCTTTCTGTACGATGGGCCATATAATGTGAAACTTTGCAAGAGCCAATTGTAAGACCATCTCTTTCAGCATCAGCAGAACTCTGAATGGACATAAGCCAAGGATTACTTACAGATACAGGCATGCTTTTGGGAGTGACAAAGGGAGTTTCCCCCTAGGAGTGAAAGGGTACACGAGGGGATGGGGAAGATAACTTAAAAAATACACTGCAGGCACACGCACAAAAAGCGCATCCTGGGTCGAAGGTGTAATTTCCTTGTTGAAACCTTGGGGATGAAGAACAAATATGCAGCAGGGGAAAAAAGGAAGGTTCTTAGAGCTAGCCACCCTTGGCCCGAAACAGTAAATTAAGACTCATTTCAACGTGACAACCAGCCAACCTCTCCCAAACGCAACCATAAGCAACGTTCAGCCTCCGATCCTCTTCGCTTATTCCTCTGCCTGACGCATACCACGCCGGCAGTCCCAGGTGGGTATTTTAAAAGCCTACAACACGGTGAAAAAGCAACCAGAAAGGAGAGGCCGTTTTCTCCTCAACGTAACGTATTTTTTTTTTTTTTTTTTTTTGGATCACACGCCGCACATTGTCCTGAGACATGGTAGGTTTCATTAGAATAGATTAGGACGCAGTACCGATGAGGGAGACTGTACCCGTCGCGTTTACCGCAATAAGCCAGCGGTCCCCAAACTGGGCAACTTTAAGACTTGTGGACTTCAACTCCCAGAATCTCCAGCCAGCTGGCTGGGCAATTCTGGGAGTTGAAGTCCACAAGTCTTAAAAGTTGCCCAGTTTGAAGACCTCTGCATTAAGCCAAAGCACAACCCCGGCCTTTCTCCGCATTTTGCTAAGATTTCTTAAACTGCTATTCCGGCAGCTCTTTTCTGTCCGACCGTGCAGACGCGACTCTCCCACAAAGTGAATCCAAGGGGGAGAAGAGCCTGCAAGCCCGGTGGCCGCCAGAAAAGAGGGAGGAGGGGGAAGCCGCGCGAAGTGCTCCCACGTTCTCGTATTCAGGGCTTGGTTGGAGGGGGGGGGCGAGAAGGAGGAGAAAGAACAAGCCGGCGGAACACGCAAAGGAAGTCGGGAAAAGGTTTTATATCCGGGAATCTTGGGCGACAAACCCACCGACAAAATGGCGGCCCGGAATTGAAACCCCCCCTCAAAATAAAGGGGGGGGAATAGAAATTGAGGGGGGAGGGGACGAAGAGCCGGAACGTTTTACCGCTAAACTGTGTAGCTGTCGCTGAGAATCCCCGTGTCGTCGTCGTCACCTTCCTCCTGTTTGCTGGGCTTGAGGCGCTGTCACCGCCGCCTTTCCCCCAGGCAGGTGGGTAGATGGGTTTGCTTGGGCTCCGCCTCAGGGAAAGGAAAATTGGGTGGCTAGTTAATGAGGAAAGCCTCGGAGAAGAGGCACGCCTTGGCCTAAGGTTTCATGACACTCCGCCGCTTTGACGGGAATCGCCCGGACTCCTTTGTGTTTCCCACCCGCCTATCGCTCGGGTCGCCTAAGATTGCTTCGGTTGGAAGCTCCCCGGTTAACGTCGAGCGCCTGTCCCTTTGCGTGTCTTATTCCCCTTTTAATGCCCCTTAAGCCTAAATCGCATCTCTTGTAGGGTTTTAAGTGAGCTTTTTTTTTTTTAATGTACACCGTTTTCATTATTTGCTTATTGCTGTTCATTTGATTATTAAACAACGGAGGCATATCCCAATTTGGGGGAGGGGAATCATCTGACGTTCTCAGTTACAGTGAATTGTTTTATGTTTTTGTATAGTTGTCCTTAGCATAGTAAAGATAACCTGAAAAGTGTTCATTGTTTATTGCTTATATAAGGCTTCTCATCTGCTTGCTTAGTTAAGAATTTTACCAGATTTCATAATTAATAGCATGTGCTTTGAATATTATAAAGGTTCATTCTTATCTTATAATAAAATAGACCATTGTATTGCTTATAGAAAAAGGATGTGAAAGAAAAGGGGAAATAACATGAATTAGGTATATCAGCCCTATTTAAAAAAAAGTAACATTTACATAATGTGGTCCTCAGTTGTTTAGTTCATGTTTTTTCTGGTTACTTAAATATGTCTATATAAAACTATAGCTTTAAAGAACATAATGATTGTTTTAGAACAGGTTTTTAACAACTTGCAAAAGCAAACTGACAGTTTTAGTTTTGTCCTCCAGATTCATAATAACCACTGACATAAGTTTTTCAACTTTTGTCATTGCTTCATATTTTCTTTTTAACAATGCAGTCTTCGGCTTATTTATTTATAAGTGTCTCATTGTGTTAACTACAAATAGACTGAGAACACAAATAGTTTTAAAAACTAACAGATTAATGCATAGTAATATATGAGTTCACTTCATCAGCTGTTTGGTTACAGAAGATTAAATGATAATCATTATATGAGTTAGGCAGCCATATAAGTCTTGTGAATAAATAAATCAATGCATAAAATTATGTGTGATTTTCCTATCAAATTATGTTTATGGGATCGTTGACTGAACTATTCTGTAGATGTTTCATTATTAACATTTTGGTTTTAATGCTGCCGAAGTCCAACTGACTGGGTGATTTTCAATGCAGGTAAATAATACATTAATAACTCTGGATAGGCACAGTGTGAATCGTTTATCTTATCCAGCTTGGTTCAGTGTAGGAAGTACTCAGTTGTATTCTGTATATTGGCTACAAATTTGGAGGCAGCTGTGACTTTCTTCCTTGTTTCCTATTTGCTCTCTTTTATGTGGCAAGTTTGCATATTGAAAGGGGGGGGGGGTTCTATCTTCTTTCTTCTTGTCACTACTACTCATTCCAGTCACTATTTGTTCACTCTGAAGATAAATGAATATAAATTGACAAAGTAAAAGAAACAGCAGAGGATCTCATTTTTGTAAAATAAAGAAAAACATGTTTTACTAAGCAGCTTTAAAAAGATTTACAATATATGGTATAGAGGTATAGCTTAAAAATACAATAATTTAATTGTAACAGTGTGATGCAATAGAGAGGAAGGTCTCAGTGCACCTGATATCTGGGGTGTGAACTAGATGGTATTTGATATTCTGCCTTTTTCATTATTCTATCATTTTAATCATGTTTTAATTAGTAACGTTCTATAAGAGTATAGCCAATTTCAGGTAAGAATAAAATAACTTTAAAAGGTACTATGTATGTTTTGTGGAAAAAAATAGAGATCAAAATAATCTTCATGAGAACTTTATCATTTATCTAACCATTTAAGATAACACCATTTATCTTAATGTTTTTGCATTATAATAACATAAGGTACATTCAGAACCCTGGTGGCACAGTGGTTAGAATGCAGTACTGCAGGCTACTTCTGTTGACTGCCAGAAGTTTGGCAGTTCGAATCTCACCGGCTCAGCCTTCCATCCTTCTGAGGTCGGTAAAATGACTCAAATTGTTGGGGGAGATATGCTGACTCTGTGAACTGTTTAGAGAGAGCTATTTGGGGTTAGTTTCTTCAGATTGTAAACACCAAATATTAAATAGAAGGAAATTTGTTTTCATACCAAATATTCATAAGAACGTAGTAAAATAAGAGTTAATAAAACATTTTCCAATAATGCAACAGGTGTTTTATTTTTCTATTTAGAATGATTATTATTCTATTCTCTTAGACTTGAACGGATGTATGTACTACTGGAATCAAGATCAACTGTGTTTTGAGATTGCCATCCACTGATTACAGTATTAAGCATATTGAAAATCTTGGTTAGACGTTATACGAGTTCATGAAGAGAAGCGAGAAACCAGAGGGATATAGACAAATGAGGCCTAAAACATTTCCTGCCAGTAATTACACTAGCAGCAGCCGGCAGATGTTACAAGAATACGAGAGAGCCTTAGAAATTTGCCTAAGCCTTCGGATGCTGCAAAAATTGAACAAAAATATGGGTAAAATTCCAACTGAGATCCCAGACAAGGTCGAAATCCCCCCAAGTTTGTTACCTATCATAAAGCTTTGCAAGAAATTAGAAATTCTCTACTTCCTTTTGCAAATGAACAAGTTCTTCAACCAGAGGATCATCAGAAGTTAATCGTCAGATGTTGCAAGATCTGCAAGCTGCTGGATTTGATGAGGTAAAATATAATTCCTAGTGGGATATCAAATTGGTAATAGCAAAAAATTGTTGTGATTTATTGGGGAAGTACATTAAAAAATATGTTTTGATTATGATTCTGTTGTTTCCTGTGCACATTATTTGAATTCGCTTATTAATCTCAAGTTACATTTCTTTGTTTGCCATATTCATATAGACACCCCATCTCACAGGCAAGTAATTGGATAGTATATGATAAACTCTGAGTAGATCCTCTTGAAGAATAAATGCAACTGACACATAATACAAAGTTGAGCAAAAGCCTTTCTAACCACTACCGCTACCTGCTCCTTGAGCAGGAGTTGTGAGTTTAGAAAATCCTTTGGGGTAGTGTGACCCCCCCATCCAGTACCAAAGAAGATAGAGTCTTAGAACCTGCGGCCCCAAAACTCCAAGTCACTCAATCTTGCTAGAATTCAGTTAAAGTCTACTGTTTCCCATCAAGACCCTTACAGCCTCTATGCACTAGAAATAAGATGTCCATAGGATTGCTTAATTCAACGCAACGGAGATGTAATTGGGTATCATCAGTGTACTGATTGTACCCAATGAGGATGAGATCTCACCTCGTGGTGATGGATGAGTTCACCTAGCAGTCCTTGGGTATATGTTGAATGGGGGGGAGTAAGCTCTAATCTGTTAGTGTTTAAAGTGCTCCATGGCTCGGGACCTGGCTACTTACGGGACCGCCTTCTGCCACAAACAACCTCCCGCCACCCAGTACGCTCCCACAGGGTCGCCCTGCTGGGGTACCGCCACCTGATCGTTGTCGGCTGGCGACCCCGAGATTACGTGCTTTCTCTGTGGGAGCCCCCTCCCTTTGGACCTATCTCCCCCCGGAGATACGAGACACATCGACATCCTAACCTTCCGGCGTGCAGTCAAGACCTTACTTTTAAGCAGGCCGGCCTAGCCAATTAAAGGTTTTCTGAGATTTTTAAATTTTAAATTCAAATAAGACTTTTAATTCTATTTGACGGGACTCAATCATTTACTTACTTACTTATTTTACTCATTTATCCTATTTCATCTATCTATATTCAATTCTGAATTAATTACTGTTGACTGTATCTTTATATGTTTAGACTGTACACCGCCCCGAGTCCCTTTTGGGAGAGGGAGCGGTATAAAAAATACGATAAATAAAATAAATAATAAATAAAATAATTCCTCAATATAGTACGGGGTCAAAGGCAGGATCTCACCCCCACCCCCAATCATGACCAGCTGAAATTGATCACACAAAAAAGGCAAACCAGCAAAAACACCTCCAATCCTCTCAGTCAGTCCAGAAGGATAACATGGTAAAAAGTATTGAAAATCACTCAGAGATCAATTGGTTGAACATATTGGTATTCTTTCCTTATTTAAAGTTATTTATGTGGATTAACAAAGGTTATTCAATTGCCACATAAGGAAAAAAATCACATAAAAATTAAAATAATGAGACATCAGAAGTAGGAATCAGTTTATGAAATTTGAATAGATTTTATGCAAATACCATAACAATAGATTATAATATGGTATAGTTTAGATATATGTTAAATTTCTACATGTGCAGTATCTATTTATATTGTAAATAGATAAAGAACTAGAATACATATAGTAATAGAAGTCATATTGTAGTTTTGTATTTTCTATATTTTATTTGCATCTTGGATTTATGTTAATGTAGTTACCTGATATTATTAGTTAATCGTCATTTAATAAAAAATCTTGCCTCAAATATGTTAATGGGATTTGCTTTTGGGGGTGCAAGGTAGAGGTGAAGTACCTGATCTTGGAGTTTAGAAAAATGTTTTTGTATAATTTGAGATTCACTGCTGGCATGCTAATGTCATCTTGTTTTATAATAACCACATTTCCAATGCCATTGATGCTCAGATTGTACCAATATTGCATCGTTAGGATAATAGCACTAAGTCTTTACTTTTTCAATCTAATATTAAATGCAGTGTTTCTGACTTTTTTATTATGAATGATTAACTATCTTATTGGGAAATTGTTTTGGTTTTTGTTTGGTATACTCTTCCCAGCAATAGGATATGGTTGTACAAGCTCTAAGACAACTAATAGCCGCAGTATAGAAGCAGCCATTGAATTTATAAGTAAAATGAGTTATCAAGATTCTCGTCGAGAACAAATGGCAACAGCTGCATCTAGACCTCTTACTGCTGGTCCCAAGCCCCCAGGTATGCACCTCCATTTATACTCCTCAGAAAGAGAAATCGAATGTGTATGTTTCAAAACGAATGTCAAGAGAGGAAATAATTTGAAGTCAGAGATACTGACTGAAAAATAAACAGTGTTTTTAACATTTGTAGTTTAAAATGAAGTTTTTAGTTACAACTTCATTGGCAAGTATAGTATATTGAAGGGAGAACACCAATAGGATACAGTAGCATAAAGATATAAAGGTACTCCTCTGCCTTGTTCTTTACTCTTCATGTAACCTCTCTCATTATTTATGTAAAAGAAATAGAAGGAAGGAGTAAGGTGAGAAGGTTGCCAAAGATATTGTGTGGGCAAGCTCCACAATTAAAGGCCAGTGGCACGTATATATTAACATAAAAGTAAGGCCTGTTATTTTCCTTTTCTAATTAAAAAAAACTACTTATGGAAAAGAACCTAAAATAGGAAAAGAGGCACTTTATTCAAGCTGTATCAAAAACATGCTCATCGTACTGAATGTACTAATGAATAAAAAAAACAATTTGAAAAGGGCCAACTTGCAACAAAGAAATAATAGGAAGAAGACAATTAACAAAAATTCTTTGGAGCTTTTTTATTGCAAAAACTATTTAGGGTCAATGTTACAGTCCTCTATGCAGATCATTTAGGAGTGCCACGTGAAGCCTGGGTCCAAGGACTTTACATTATCATATGAGTACAGGTAATCTTTGACTTATGACCAGAGTTGAGCTCAAAATTTCTGTTGTTAAGCAAGACACTTGTTAAGTGAGTTTTGCCCTTTTACGAACTTTCGTGCCACAGCTGTTATAAGAATCATTATAGTTATTAAGTTAGTAATACGATTAAGTGAAACTTAATTTTGCTTAATCATGCTGACAAGCATTGGTTTTTTTTTTAATTACATTTATATGCCGCCCTTCTCCGGAGACTCAGGGTGGCTTACAGTCTAAGGAGGCACCATGCTAAGTGCTCGGCAATAGCCTTCATTCCATTGTATATGCCTGCTTATTACTAGGGCTTTTGGCCCCCCCAACAGCATTTTTACAAAGTCAGCTTATTGCCCCCAACAATCTTGGGTCCTCAATTTACCTACCCCGAGAGAATGGAAAGGCTGAGTCAACCTTGAGCCTGGTGGGATTCGAACCTGCAGGCAGCTTGCACTAAGTGCTAGATGATTACCAGCCTGCACCACCAAGGCTCCTTGTGCTTGTCAGAAGGCCACAAAAGCTCTTTTGCTTGTCAGAAGGCCACAAAAGGTGATCACACAAATGGAGGACACTGCAATTAACACAAGCCAGTTGCCAAGTGTCCAAATTTTGATCACATGACGAGAATCCTGCAACAATCGTAAATGTAAAAATGGTCATAAATCACTTTTTTCAATGCTGTTGTAATTCCAAACCAACACTAAACATGGTTGTCAGTGGAGGACTATCTGTACGCACTTAGATTAATTGTTTCAAAAATTAGTCTATCCTTTTTTTAATACATTCATATGCATTTGATTTAAATTGTTTCTCACCTCATTCTTATATCAGTTCATTCTAGTGTGTTTTTATGTCAGAAATGCTTGCTTCTAACCTTTATATAATTACTATTCCAGAATTTGAAAATGAGTAGTAAAATAAACCCTGTCTTTTTACTTTTTTAAAAAAAGCAGGCGGAGCAGTACAGCAGTCAGTTATCCGTAGACAAAGCTGGAAAGGTTCTAAAGAATCATTGGTACCCAGAGACATTCTTCTGCACTGGGAGATGGCCTTACTTTCCATTCAGAAAGCCCTATTTCTCAGGGTGAAGTAGGAAGACCATTATCTGGGTCTGGAATAGCTGCATTTGCTCAGGCTCATCCTGGTAATGGACAAAGAGTGAACCCACCACCTCCACCTCAAGTCAGAAGTGTTACTCCACCCCCTCCCCCTCCCAGAGGAACACCTCCTCCTTCCTGGGAAGCAAATTCTCAAACAAAACGGTATTCGGGGAATATGGAATATATGATATCTCGTATTTCTCCGGTGCCTCCAGGATCATGGCAGGATGGTTATCCTCCCCAGACTATGAATTCTTCATCTATGAATCCTCCTGTGCAAGGACAAAGAGGTATTAGTTCAGTTCCTGTTGGTAGACAACCAATAATCATGCAAAGTTCAGTTAATAGCAAATTTAGTTTTTCATCGGGAAGGAGTGGAATACAAAACGGCAATTGTCAGACTGAATATATTGTTCATCAAAATATTGTGCCTGGTAACTCAGCAAGTCGCCAACCACCTCCTCCTTATCCATATCTCCAACAAGCCGACAAAGTCCTACACTTTTGCAGATGCAAACAGGAGGTCCTGCTCCCCTTTCAGCATATCCTAATGGGAATATTTCTCAATCTATGGTGCCAATAGAAACAGCCATAATATGGACTTATATAACATAAATGTTCCGGGGATTCCAACAACCTGGTCACAATCATCCTCTGGAAATGGACATGACATCCCAGTATGGCAATCCAATATTCCAGTAAGGTCAAATTCTTTCAATAATCATGCTGGAAACAGACAAAACCATGCTGCAAATTCACAACCTTCTGCTACAACAGTTACAGCCGTTACTCCAGCTCCTATACAGCAGCCAGTAAAAAGTATGCGTGTATTGAAACCAGAACTGCAAACTGCCTTAGCTCCTACTCACCCTTCTTGGATTTCGCAACCAATGCAATCGGTCCAGCCCACCTCCTTTTCTGAGGGACCATGTACAGTTGTGCCAGTTGTTTCACCTGCAGCAGAAGGTGGAAATTATCAGGGACCACCCCCTCCTTATCCAAAGCATTTATTACATCCAAATCTATCTGCCACCCCATATGAAGCTATAACAAAGCCTGGCAAAGAAGATCAGCCTGGGTTTCCTAAAGAAGAGGATGCTGAAAAGAATGAGAGTGAGACAATCGATAGAGAAAAGAAGCAAATAACAACTTCCCCTGTTCCTGTCAGGAAGAATAAAAGAGATGAAGAACGAAGGGAATCCCGCATTCAAAGCTATTCTCCTCAAGCCTTTAAATTCTTTATGGAGCAGCATGTTGAAAATATACTCAAATCTCATCAACAACGACTGCATCGTAAGAAACAGCTTGAAAATGAAATGATGAGGGTAATTTTTTAAATTATTTCTATTTAAGTTTTGCATGGAATATACTTTGAAATTGTAATATCATTGCATTAGACTTAAACAGTGATTAGACTTAAACAGCTATCAGTAAAAGACACGATAGCTCAGCAGGTTAAAGTAAAGACTGGAAAGCAGACAGCCCAGGTTCGAGACCTAAGCATCATGTGACAGCGTGAATTCTCATTAGGTGCCTCAGCTCCTATCCTAGCAGTCCAAAAGGATACTAATGCAAGTAGATAAATATGTACCACTTTGGTGGGAAGGTAACAGCACTCCATGCACCATGGCATATAGTCATGCTGGCCAAATGACCACGGAAATGTCTTTGGACAATGCTGGCTCCCTGAGTTAAGAAATGAAGATGAGCATTGCATCCTAGAGTCGAACATGACTGGATAGGGGACATTTTTACCTTTACTAAAACGGTAATAGTTTAACTTTTTTGTAATGCAATCCTATTGACATCAGTCAGATTAAGTTCTTAAATATCTTTCTGGCTGTGTAATTGATTGCATTATAATCCGAGAAATTGTAAAGAAAAAATAGGCTAACAGGAAACAGAACTGTGTTTCATTTTTATTTTAATGCTCATAACAGAAAGTGCTTATGGGAGTGTGGATGGGGAGATAGATAACAATATTTAGATATCCGCCAAGAACATAGAACAGAAGTGCATCAAAAACTGGCTGCTTCCATAAAACTGGGACAAGAAGATTAAGGATTTAATACCCAAGCACTGCCATGTGCTTGGCACTACCAGAAAGTGCTTCCCAAATCTGATACTTCCAACTAATTGTCTGTGCACATAAGTTGTCATGATTCAAATAAAAAACTCCTGTGAACCAGTGCATTCTATAATTTAGTTATAGATAAAGCTTCATAAATTTGGGGGTTTGTGGAACCTTGTACATATTGGGCAGTTGAATAAAAAAGGTATTTTGCTTGATCTCACTATAAATAAGGGTATGTTTAGTGTTGTTTGTTATAATAGAATGACTTGTTGGATATTTTTAAAAAAGATCTAACAATTGATTTTCCAATAAAAAGAAGCTTCTTTAAAATTCTTTTTGCATGTTGGAAAAGTAGTGAAATTGCCTCTATTTTTGATTGCACTAGAATATAGACATTTCAACCTCAGTTATTTTTAATTTCTATTTTATATTATATATATGCTCGGTTTGAAATTCTCATGTCATCTGTAGAAGTATCATTTTAATTACAGTATTTTCAAAAATTATTTGGTAAATTTCATCCTTTTGAGTAGGAAGCTAGCTGATGTCTGAGTCAGTTAAATTTCTTGTTCTTTCTACATGTTCATTCTTAGTCTCTTTCCTTTTCACTTTCACTAACAGCTGGTTTAACTATTAAGGTGTTGGAAGCTTTCCTGACATCTGTAGCCTTCGTTACTGGGTAGGCAAGTAATATTTTGGAGACAAGTATTCTATTTAAAGAATAGCATGGATCCTTTCTTATGGGACTCTGCATGCTTACATGCATTTAAATTAAGCATGCTTTGTTTCACTGTACTTGAATGTATTTATATTAGATCACTAATACTGTGTACCATATTTATTTTTATATTCTACAGTTGCACAAGGACAATGATACAAATACACTATTTTATTTCGTTTACATTTTCAAAGTGGCTGAATTGTTAGTACTGTGCTCACACTGCCAGATATTTATGTAGATGTTTATTTTAAGATTGTGTTAAATGTAATCAAAATAAGATTTTTGAATGAAAGCTAGAAGCTGGAAAGTCATATGGAAGCAAATAAAGTGCATTTTTCTAGTAAATAGATAGTATATGTCCTATATATCTAGCCTAACTGACAACGTAAAAGTATTTGTTGGAATGTCAGTCAAATCATCAGTTTTCTTAAAATATGTGACTTTAAGAATAATAGAATCTAATTAGTTTATCTGGTTTCATCGGTGGCGTTTCTTGCTAAAAACGTTGTCCTTGAATCTGAGCCTTATTGTGCATGGCTCTTGTGTATGATTGTCTATAATATGTCATTTTAACATTTTGTTGTATATTGTTCTGAAGTGTTTTGATTGTTCCTAATATGTTGCATAAAATAAACTGAAATAATAAAAATGGGAGTATTATTCCCTAAGGATCGTTATTGTTTACTTTCCTTAATTTTTTTTTTCACTATCTTTTTTTACATTTATTGCATAGGTTGGGTTATCCCAAGAGGCCCAAGATCAAATGAGGAAAATGCTATGCCAAAAGGAGTCCAACTATATCCGTCTCAAAAGAGCTAAAATGGATAATCAATGTTTGTTAAATTAAGACTCTTGAATTGGGGCATTTGGAGAAGTCTGTTTGGCAAGAAAGGTAGATACAAATGCTTTATATGCAAAAAAAACTCTTCGAAAAAAAGGTGTACTACTTCGAAACCAGGTTGCTCATGTTAAAGCTGAACGGGATATTCTTGCAGAGGCTGATAATGAATGGGTAGTTCGTCTGTACTATTCATTCCAAGACAAGGACAATTTATACTTTATAATGGACTATATCCAGGAGGAGACATGATGAGCTTGTTAATTCGAATGGGAGTCTTTCCCGAAAATATGGCCCGATTCTACATAGCAGAACTGACCTGTGCTGTTGAAAGTGTTCATAAGATGGGCTTCATTCATAGAGACATAAAACCTGATAACATTTGATTGATCGTGACGGCCATATCAAATTGACAGACTTGGACTTTGTACTGGCTTTCGGTGGACACACGATTCCAAATACTATCAGAGTGGTAAGGCAAGCAGTTTGTCCCAAAATTGTCTTTATGTGTTAGATTATTATCACACAGAACAACTAGATATTGGTTTGTATTATATTTTCTACCTGATGATTTGGCTGGATATCATAACATGCTGTTGAATAATTATAAATGTAGTCATTTATTCCAGACATAGGAAAGTGAATTTGGAATTAAATCTTCCAGAGCAGCAGCAGCATGATAAAATCCTTTTCAAAACATATTGAATACAGCTTTTTAAAAAAATCACATCAAAAATCTCTAGTACAGAATAGTAAATCTTAACATCTTAACTTCCATAGTACATTCCATTGTGAACTTGTGAATAAAGTCAAAAGAATATTACATTGAGAACAGGAAAATAGTGTGTATGTATCATATTTTAAAATGTTAATAATATCTGAAAATCAGTTGTTTAGCACATTTCAATTTCAGGCCTTTTGCCAACAATAACTAGAATTATAATAGTACAGGTAGGTTGCTGTTTTTTGCTTTCCAATCAAAATTAAAGTATTAGTAACTATCCTTTGAAACTTAAAAATTATTCTCCTATTATCAGTTATGTGATTTCATCTACTTAATTCTTAATTTGGTGTGCAATACTGAAAGTCTGAAAAAGAAAACAGAGACTTCTTTCCTGTTTTTAAAAGTTGCAAAATCTAATGGAGAAATTATTTTGTTGAAAGTAGGGAATAGAAAGTGGAAAAGTACATATAGCAGTGGTGGCTAATCCTTTTCAAGCTCCCATGCTGAAAATTGTGCATGTGCACTCGCATGCCAGCACCCAGAAGGCAACACATGCTTGGGGCCCCCATGCCCCCTGCACATGCTCGTGTGACCCCTCTACGTGCCATGCATCTGCGCATGCATGTGCAGTTGCATCATGCATTTCTGAGCATGCACACAATCCCCGCATGGGCTGCTTGTGTCTGCATGCATGCGCACCCCCTACACATGCGTGCCAGATATCCAACCATCAGCTGTCGGGCAGCGGCGCACGCATGCACAGTGGGGCTCTTCCAGGCGACCTCTCGCATGCCAGCAGAAGTGGCTCTGTGTGCCACTTCCAGCACACGTGCCATAGATTCGCCAACACAGATATATAGCCTCATATTTCATCTTTCAATCTCTTTATATTATACAGTACATTAAAATTAATTTTTTCTCAGTCTGGAAGAAATCCAAGGCTATTAGAAAAATAAGGATGTGATTTCTACATCTACTGGACACTCACTCATAGCTACCAGATCTGGATTGCAAAAAGATCCAGACAACCCCTAGATAACAGGAAAAAGAAACAGAAATTCTAATTTTTGTTTCAATCTGCCTGCCATTTTACAACTGGTAGTCCTAGACTTGATTGGTGTCTAGATCATAGAATTAAAATAATTTGAAACAGCTAACTAAATCAGGCATTGACAACCTGTGAGTTCTCAACTTCCAAAAACTCAAAGGTAGAATTAAGAAAATTACAGGGGTTTTAAAATATATTAAGAGTAAACTTCCAGGTTTATGTTGGAGACTGAACAGAAATTTAAGGATTGCTGAATGTCTTATTTAGTCAGTTACAAATATTCTTGTGCAGTTATATTAATCTTGCCTTTTCCTTGTTAGGTAGTTATTTCTTTGACCTTAAGGTGAGGGAAAAAAGGGATTCAGATGATATTAATAAACTAAAAAAAATCTAATATTGCCTGAAAGATGGAGGAGGCTTTCTACTTATGGGAAGTTCTGCTAAGAGGCAATTTCTCTTCTCATCGCGCTCCTTTCTTTTACATTGCTTAATGTAAAGAAAGAAAAACAATAATCTACAGTATCACATTAGTTCATGTTCCTTTACCCATTATATCCTTACAACCTAATGAAACTAATATCCACCACTTTTTAAGCATTCACTGGATTGCCAATAAATAGAAAATAGTCCCATTTTAAAATGATAAGAAAATGTTCTTTCAAGTTTTCTATCATCTTAAGTTAGCTATTGATTTGTTAATATTTAATATTTTTATTCCAGAGTTCTTGTAAAAAAGTTACCATCAACAATAATTTTCAGTTGATTAAAAGACAGCTAGAATAATCCAAAGCATGTTCTAATACTGATAATAATTAGGAAAATTTAGATACTAAATCTAATATAGATCGATTCAATCAAAGTTTTAATAAATATAGTGCCATTTTGGAATGTTAGGCAGTTGAAATACCACTAAAATAATTCAGGTGGTTTAAAATTTTGATTGGCAATAAAATGCTCTATAATTGGTAAATAGCTAGTCTCCATTATCAGCTATTTTCAGACTTGTCCCAAAGTATATCTTGTAAATACAGATCATCATACTTCCATCCCAATATCTTCTATATATGCCTTGCAGTCTTTAATGCCTAAAATACAGTAGACTTTTTGCTAAAAATAAATCCAATCTCCTAGTATCAGAAAGGTCTCATAATGATTTTTAATTGTACTCATAATATTTTTTTTTGCTTGATCATTAACATTTCATAAAGGAACTGAGGTCAGAATATATGCTAAATGATAAAACTGTAATATTTGCAATAATTAATTGATTAACTTATGATCATATCAGAGAAAATAAAATAATAGTAAAATACAGGATCTAATTCCAGGATAAAACAAAGAAAATACAGTAATAAAGTAATAAAAAATATATGTGATACATACAGGGAATCAGCATTCAGATAAATATACCACCTTTATGTGATAATCCAGTCTGTTCATTATAATGGGTTGTTAGCTGAGCTGTCTTAACTATAAACTTAGCAGTTCTGCTCACAATGTATATAGCTAGTCCTCAATTTATGACCATTGTTGAGCCCAAAATCTCGATCATTTGAGCACAGCAGTTGTTAAGTGAGACATCATATGACTGCTTCGTTTGACTGCAATCCTGGCACCCTGGTTGTGATTGTTAAGTGTTAAGTTACGGGTTGGGAGAGACTCTGGAAGGTTCCATTCAGGCCTCCTCCCTGCCAAAATCCTGTTGTCTGTTCTGCATGTTTGTACAGATAAATAATAAATTACAATATTTTTAATTATTGAGGCTGCATGCTCACAACATGACCTTTTATTCAAGAGTCCTTCCAATTCATTACATTCTTCTTGGATAGCTCCCAATAATTGTTTATCAAAGTAAAAATCCTCATAAATCCCTACTTGCTTTTAATCAAAGTGCTGTAATTCGATATATTAAAAATGCTATACTGTAATCAGATGCTTTTTAAAAATCATACTTTTAAAAATAGATTCTGTGGACATTTGATTGATGACTGGAGTTTAAACATAATGGTAATGTCTAGGCTTTTGCATGCTAGGTGACCATCCCCGTCAGGACAGCATGGATTTCAGTAATGAATGGGGAGATCCAGCAAGCTGTAGATGCGGAGATAGACTAAAGCCTCTTGAACGTAGAGCAGCACGTCAACATCAACGCTGTCTAGCGCATTCACTTGTTGGGACACCAAATTACATTGCTCCAGAAGTATTATTACGGACAGGTAAAGCTTTCCTTTTTTCCTGTAGCTGGGGTTGCTAAATTGATGGCTAGTTTTTGAAAATTGCTCCTGAAAACGATTACTCTTAACTACAAGGAAGTTCCATTATGCTACAGGATTGATGCCAATAACTCTTAATAACGTTGAGCACAAAAATTATAAATTAATTTGTAAGAAACAGAACATAATATATTAATATATAACAAGGTCAATCGTAAGGCCTAAAAGTCAGATGTGCTAGATCAGGGGTGTCAAGCTCATCATGTCACGTTGCCGTCACATCATGTTTCGCAATGTTTTCTCCCTTCACGGAGCTGGGGTGGAGCTGCATGTGACTCATCCAGCCCACTGGCCACTAGATACCCCTGTGCTAGATGTGTGGGAAATACTATACTGACATAATAGCTAGTACATTGTTAGAAAGAAATTTAGAATTATTATTGGTCTGTATAATTACTAGATTTTCTTTTGCTTCAGGATATACACAACTATGTGACTGGTGGAGTGTTTGGGGTGATTCTTTTTGAAATGCTAGTAGGTCAACCTCCCTTCTTAGCACAAACACCATTGGAAACACAAATGAAGGTATTTGGAAAAAAATGATAATCAGTTGCCTCTTGTATATGTGTAGAAGCCAAATAAGCTTTGGTCTGCATTTAACTTAGAACAATGCATACATAATATATTTTCCCTATATTTCAAAATGCTTTTACACAATTTTAGTTGTAACTAGAAATTATAGTTTGATACTGTTTCTTCCCAAAATTTTAATAGAATGGGCTACCAACCTACTTTGTTTTCTTTTATAGAAGGTGTGAAATTATTTAATATAGAAATATGAAATTATCCTAATCAATGAGAGGAGGAACCGTAATATGTTTTCACTGTAAGACCTATAAGTAGACTACTATTGTTATCTTGTTTCATCTGCAAAACATGTTTTTATTGATTTCTTTATGTATTTTGTCGCTCTTTAGAAATAGAAGTCATAGGAAGTAAAGAATAGTGTAGTAATGATTGCTCCAGTCTTTCTTTTTTAATTGTAATTTTATTAAAAATTACTATGGGAAAAATTAAAACTAATACAAACCAAAAGAGAAAAGAAAAAGAAAAACAGAAAATGCAGGAAAAAGTAGAAAAAATAGAATATTCCATCTCTATAAACAAAATCTTAAAGTCTTGACATTAAAGTCTGATTCAGCATTAAGATAAAAATATAGAGATAAAAATATATTTATTTTATTAAATAAATCAATTTTATATTCTTTCCTTTTATTTTTAACAATCTTGATATTTAATCCTTTCAAATAATGTCCTAGAATTTTATTTTAATTTATTTGGCCCTTCTTACAAAATTCTTCAAAATATAACAAGCCTCTTTTGCAAATCCAATATAGCAAAAGTATCCAGGTCAGTATCTTAGTTTGTTATAGTACATCCTTTTTAATTATTAAGATATCAGATGATTCTTTCTTATGTCCAATATAGCATCTTTTCCCATTCTTGGAGCCTATCATTTTTAAATTCGCTTTCAAATCAGTCTGAAAGTGTCAGGTAAAACTTGTTCCTCTTCCATAATGCCTAGGTACACTTGAATTGACTTCTAGGTCCATTGTTCAAAAATATTCTTCAATATGTCCAGTACTAAAATATTTTGCTTCATTCTAGACAACAGACAGACAGACATTTCTGAAACTGATAAGAAATGTAAAATTTAGTGTCCCTGAGCACCCATCATGATTTAAGTAAGATGGCTATTCCTTTGTCTCACATAGACTTGCTGTCTTGTAAATTCCTCATGAGGATCAACTGTCTGGAGCACTTGTGGGCAATTTTAAGTCCTCTTAAATTCTGTCTGGATAGGAATTGAAGCTGATTTACTTGCTTGGTTTTCATCTATCACAAGTGTTGGCTTCATTCTTCAGTTTGCAATTTCTTCCCTAGAAATCATTTGCTCCAGTCTTTCAGTGAAAGCCTCAGTTAGAATTTTAAAACACACTGAAGATAGAACAAAAATATTTGATGTGTAATTCATAATAATGAATTCTATTATATAGTGTTCACTAAAATTAAAATATTTTTATTTTACATTTAATTATGAAACAAAACATATCCTCAAGGTGACAAAATAATCCTGTTCTTCTATGAAAATATTTACCACATAGAATCAGAGGAAGACTTATCCTGTCTATTAAGGGCAAAAATGCTAACTTAGATTTTGCCTTCCACTAGGTATTAATCAGGGTCATCAGTAGGAGTCAAAAATATCAAGACGGCAATTATGCAATCAGTGACCCACCCCTTTTTTTACATGCACCACAACCTGAACAAGGGCAAGGCCACCATCCCGATTTTTTTATTCTTTATGCAAACTGCCCCAGCATAGATCTTTGCTGTGATGCAAGTTTTTAGGCTCTTTTCCTGAACAGGGCAGTAGTGGTTCAGAAATATTTGCTTTTAGTTTTTGAACGTGTTAGTTCCTGAAGAAAAATGTTGTACAAATGTGTATTTAATTTGAAACTTTAACTTTTGTTTAAATAAGGTTATCAATTGGAAAACATCACTGCACATCCCACTACAAGCAAAACTAACTCCAGAGGCATCAGATCTTATCATTAAGCTCTGCCGAGGACCAGATGATCGCTTAGGCAAGAATGGCACAGATGAAATAAAAGCACACCCATTTTTTAATCTATTGATTTTTCAAGTGATCTACGGCAGCAACCTGCTTTTTATATTCCTAAAATTACACATCCCACTGATACATCAAATTTTGATCCAATTGATCCAGATAAATTATGGAGTGAAGATAAAGAAGGGAATGTTAATGACACACTTAATGGTGGTATAAAAATGGTAAACATCCTGAGCATGCTTTTTATGAATTCACGTTTCGAAGGTTTTTTGATGACAATGGGTATCCATATAGCTATCCAAAGCCTATTGAATATGAATACACTAATTCTTGTAGATTAGAATCGCAGTCTGATGAAGATGATGAGAGGACCGTAGAGAGGTCCAAAATCGTGATCTAGTTTACATTTAATAGAGAAGATAAACCATGTTTCTGAATTTGTCAAATCATGTGGGGGGAAAAAACCTGAGATGCTGTTTGAAAGCTGATTTTGTACCCTCTTGAATTGGGGAATGCTAATTATTCCATTTTTTTTCACATTAATTTTTTTTCTCATAACTAAGCCCTTTTTCATCTTTAATTATTTCATTATTGTTAGTGCTTAATATAGAAAGTAGTAATATTAGGAAAATAAATTATAAATTTAAGCTTTTTGTAAACAGAAAATAGATTTCTTTTAGGAAATGAGATGCCTATTTTTTTTATAAACCACAACCTTTATTTTCTTCCAGAATTTTGCAGTCATTGCCTGTCATTGCATTAGCTAATTCTTAGTAAACTCACAGACACTGTGTCTAGTTAGACATATATCAATCAAATACATATATATAAGCAAAGTATAAGGTCATTAGTTATTATGAGCTCTGACTAAGAACAAAGCTGCAATCTAATATTCATGAATGATTAAGTCCATTGAAAATAGTATCTTTTCATTAAATATAAAAAGATTGCACTTCATACTATCTGTATTCTTACAATAAACAAGTTTATATTGGATTATAATTATTTTCTGTTTTGCATAACAGATTGTAATTGGTGATCCTATGCAGCAACTCAAAATGTCGGCAGCTTTTGATAGCTAACAGAGACAGTTTATCACAAAATTAACGTTAGAAGTTGATTTTAGTTTTTTGTAATTCTTACCCTGAAAATTTTGACAAAAAAATTAAAAATGTTTGAACCCCCATGATATCTAATTGCAAAATCTTTTTTAATAATTTTATTTTGCATGGTCTAGCATTCCCAAGTTACTAGGTTGGAATCAAACCAGTCCATGCTTAACAGGGATTAAATATAATTTACATCATTGTTCTATTCTGAATCAACACCCTAAAATTAAAGAAAAAAGCTGCATCTTTTGCTATTGCAGCTTTTTTTCCTTCTCTTGGCAATACAAAATATTTTTTAAATCTACAGATATATACGATAGCACTGTGTAAATATTTCAAGCTCCCTGTGGTAGTACTGTATTCCTGTATCTGAAGAATCTCCAAGCACCATATTTTGTGCTTTCTAATGTCATACATTAAAGTATAATAAAAAAATAAAAAAATTAGAAAATAGTTCTCTCTTTTCCAGCCAGTTATTTATTGTTTATTATATTTAAGCTGAATATTTCATTTAAAAGAAGAGTAGCTAACAAGTAACTGCTCAATAATTTTATCTGGCCTGTTTTCAGGCCAAACACATTTAGTTTCAGCTTGTACAACTTGTCTTTTTGCAGCAATGTCTGTTATTTACCTTGATTTTCTTTTGAGCAGATCTATTAAAACATCATTAGAGTTTAGACAAATGGAAAATGTCCATCTTCTAAAAATGTTTTCCAACATACCTACTGTTTCAATTCCGATCCACACTTCAGCCTAGTATTTCTTATATGAGTGAGCATAATAAACACGTTAATGTACTTTTTTTATTAGTATACTCATCTCTCCTATTCACACACCATTCTGCAGACAATCACATAATCCTGCACCAAGCTACCACCAAAACAATAGGTTCTATATATGGAGCCAGAATCCAGACAATGCAGTGTACAATTATAATTTTGAGATTTGTTTGCTTTGTAAAATAATTCATAGTATAAGAGGATTGACCTTGATTTAATATTTTGATTTCCAGTTAAACTGGCAAATTATTATTATTATTGTCTTTCAATGAAATATAATATATTCCTGGTTAAAACCAGATAAATCTGCTATTGGGAAACTGCTTTGTAAATTTGAAAACAGAATTTTCATTGATTAACTTATTGAATACAATCAAAAGTTAAGCAATAATATACTGAAATTGATAGGTATTTAACTACACAGATACCATCAAAGACACATTCATTTTCGTGGAAATTGAGGAAAGTGATCTTTGGGATATGTTGCTATTTTCAGCTAAGGAGTAATAGCACAATGTGTATTTTACATTAATTGTTTTAATTAAGCTTGTTAGTATTTGTATGCTGAAAAATACATGTATTATAATTCTAATGATTTGAAACATATATAACAGTAAAATTCTGCCTTACAGGCCATCCCAAAGAGATTAAAATTATTCAATTTTAATGAAGGACAATGTTAATTAGAACAGCTAAAAATTTGTATCATGAAAGCTTCATGTAACATGTTGATGTGAATTTAATGTATTGCAAGCCTTTTTTGGAATAATACTATTTCACTGAATGTAAACACTAGTGTATTCTAACACCTATAAATAGTTTTGGAAAACAAAAATATTCTCTATGAATTGTGACATTACTATTATACTTGCCTATGATAATTCATTTTATGTATTTCTAGGATTTCTTGTGCAGGATTTCTTACACTTTGTTTTAGAGTTATCTCTAGTATGAATCCAGAGTATATTGTAGTGTGTCTTGCCACATTTATCTTGCATATATTTCAGGTCTGGCTTTTTTCATATTTCAGTTTTCAGTATGTCCAATTCATTTTTGCATTTGAATTCAACAAAACACAAGTAACTCCACATTTGGGTTTTGAATAAAATGTCTTCAATTAAACATGTCAATGCTTGCTTTTTACATATATACATAAGCACTGTATTTATAAAATATTCTATTATGATATTGTACTGTAAATATTGGCATACTGTTCTCTTACATTCCATCTTAGAGCAGGCTCCTTTTACTGGAGCTTTTATACCAATATTGAGCAGAAGCAGTAGAGCATATGATTAAAGTTAATTTGAAATTTAAAAGCAAATCTTCATTTCCAGTGTGCAAGCTGTGATAGAAAATATGTTCTTGGGACATTGTTGATACATTTAGAAAATGCAATGTGTGTGGAATAATATAGATACTGCTATATCCCAAAGTATTATTAAATTCTCTGCAATATATGTTTTTGAAATGAAACATTTGTTGTAATGTAATATTTGAATCTAATAATAGAGTGCCTTCTTAAAGGTGCTGCTCAAAATTAACTTTTATATTGCATTTTATATATGTTTTTTATATTATAAATACTTTGCTGATAAACAAAATTTTTATTTTTAGAAAAGTAGTGTCTTTACATACTGTATACATGCATCAACTTTACAAATTTCTGCTTGTAATACCTGATAGATTAAATTTCTGGAGTGTTGTACAGATATATTTATGTTTTGAAATCAGTTTTCTTTAGTGTACCATACGTTAGGATAATAAAATTTAAAATCAGTGACTTAAGTTGATATAATTTATAATGTTGAAAAATACGATTGTTTGATCTTCTGTAAGAATGGAATACAAAACTCCTATTAATTTCATGGTATGCTACTTTTTCATTATTGCCTGACTCATGTTTTCTAATTGCATCAAGAGGAAATTCACAAGGTGATATAAACAACTCAATAATCTCAGAAAAATAGTGTAACGGATATAATTTTAATGGAGTTTCCATTCAAAACTTGTTTTAGTTGGCAATTTTGTGATCACATTTCCATAAACCAATATAGTATTTCTGTAGAGAAATATAAATTATAGCATATAAATACTTCAGAGTGAAAAAAAATCCTAGGAATTTTTTATTTATTTATTTTGCTGTGGACTGGCAAAATTTAGGCATAATAAATCATGGTCTGGTTTACAAGAACAGTCCTCAATAATACTGGCTCCTTCATCTGCTGTAAGGAATTTTCATCATTAATAGAAATGTTCTTTATAATCTGTAGAACATATACATGTGATTTACACGAGTACAGATTAAACAATAGGAGTCTGCCCCTCTATCTGTAAAAATGTCATGATTGCTGATTAAATTACTTTTCAGTTACTGTAATTGAACTCAGCAACCTAAGAATTTTGATCCTAACTACTTTTATATGCCTTTTGACTTACTGTATCTTGCTTCTTTCTATTCAGTTTGCAATCTCAAAAGTAGGTGTTTGATTTAACTGCTCAGATTCTACAAATAAATTAGCCTGACACATTTCTCTGAAAGGTAGCACTCCCCCCGAGAGTCATTTGTTTATTTTGCAGTCTTCTCATTCTTTACTACTGCCAGACATGATTGGGCATTAATAGGATGATGATTTTTTTTCATATCACATGGATCTCAATTTCCTGTTTGGATCCTGAAGTTGTTTTAGCTAAATATTTTCAGTGTAACAGATTGTTACAAATTTAATAGGTTCAAGTAACTGTTATGTAGGTCAGACATTCCATGTGTCTGCAGTGAAGAACATGTTCTTAAGAATGCTCTTAAGTTCAGTACAAAAAAAGAAAGGGGACTCTCCCAATTACTACCATGAATCTATCCACTGTTGGCTAATCAACTACAATGGTACCAGACATCGCTTTCTCTTACATTAGTATTTTTAATGTTGAGTTGTGCCAGAATTTCATAAGCTCTTCATAAGTGCAGATTTACTTTAGGTATTTCTGATTTAGGTTACAACTATTTTCTCAGAACTGAGACTAAAATGGAAGTGGTTTGGTCTTTTGGGGCACAGCCATTTGACCACTTTGATAAAGCGAATAGGGTTAAATAGCAATGATATTTTGATTTGGGTTAAATAGCAAAGATATTTTGACCCTGTCTATGTAGCACTCAATAGCTACATATGTCTGCAGCTTTTGCTTATTAAAAGTCCTGTATAAAATGCAACTTATTACATCACTATTCTGCAATAGATGCAGGTTTTCTTCCTATTTTAATGTTTTTTCTTCATCTTTATTGCTTCTCACTATTTTTAAAATGTTCTTTGTAAATTTAAAAAACAAAGTAAACCTGGAAAACAGTTTGTACATCTGAATATTTTTGAAGAATCTGTGTACTTAATGGCCATTTGGAATATCACTAGTTTTATCCCATGGAATTGGCAATTAGGTTCACACAGTGAAATATGGTTGATTATCTCTCAGTATGTTGTGTAAACCCAAACAATATGGTAATTTTGGCTTGGTCTTGTATGCAAAACCAGAAGATTTAATAAATAGGTAAATAAACAAGTACTCAAGTTTTTTTAAAAGGTTGAGTTAGTGATGAGTTATCTACTTTCACATTGCTTATGACTGAATTTAGCTAGAATGTTCTATAAGCTGTGCCCCTGTGATTTATGATTGAGTGTAGCCAGCAAATGAGGTTGGGTAAAATAATTATATACTACCCAACTCCCAGCAACATTGGTTAATTCCCAGCAATACTGGAATACAGAGTCCATGTAAAATTAATGATTATGGAAAAATACAAGGATAAAAATACCTGAATTACTCAACAGAATTTGAATATAACTTCCTCTGGCCCTCTTTAATTATACACTGTTTTGTTGTGTTGCATTAAACTCCTAAAATTTATTGTTCCTGTATAAAGTATTTCTATTTCAATCAAAATAATTTTCTAAGTCCCTTTTCCAAGCCAGGATATTTGGTTGTGCTTTTGTTAATTGATAGCATAGCAGAAGTGCAGGCTAGCTATTTATTGTTTCAGTGTATTTTCTGTAGTTTCCGGTCTCAGTGAATCATGGATTTGTGTTAATGGTTAAGGGATAGCTCAGAGAGTGAGAAAATGTTAATTTGGAATAAAAAGAAGGAAAGAATAATCTAATGTGTTGTTGTAAAATAAATGCTTTCCACAAATCCAAAACTGGATAAATCTCATTCCAAAACAACTGGATAGAAAGCTTGGGCCCTGTTTTACTCTCCTCTGAGTCCATCTGGTTTTACCATGTTGGAAGAAAAATCCTTCTAGGTTCAGTTCCAAGTGGGAAAAAAGACACTGGAAACATGGAGGCTGTTTGGAAGGTTTAATAGACAGGACCACATGGTCTGGAGCTCCAGAGTGAAAAGGAAGGATGATCACATCTTCAAGGTGAAGGAAGAGATCAAGAAAGAGGCTGAGGTGCTGAGAGTGCCTGAGTTGTATAACCTTTGTTGGGATTTGAATTGAAGCTTGTTTCTAATTGGTTGTCAGATTTCCATGAGGCCATGCAGGGGCAACTCTGTAGGCTGTCCTGAGTTCCAGGCTTGGTTGAGCCTTGCTGGATGATGATGCACTGAAAAGAGCTTTTGGCAATTGCTATAGCTTTACCTAGAGATCTTTGTTATGTAAAGTATTCTGGCCCAGGTCTTAATGGCCCACCCATTAACAAAGGTAGGGCTGAGTTTCTGCTTCTGAGTTTCTACTCTTTTTAGGGGAAATATTCTACCTTTTTAATATTTCCTAGGATATTTCAATTTTCTAGGAGAGGGTAGGTACTAACTTCCTACAACCAAAGATACGATGTATCCCCGCGATCTGGTTCTGCACGCCGGCATCTCAGTTCCATGGTTAGCGGGCATACAGCACACTTAACATGCACACTCGGCTTCCGTGGTCTATCCGCCTCATTTCTCGGTTTCGGTAAAAATCCGCAGAGCGAGCCAGAGATTAACGGAGGAGAAGCGAGCGACAACTTCAGCGAGGAAGTATCTCTTGCCATTTTTCTTTTCCCCGGACGCTGAGCCCGGTTGATTCCCTGGGAGAACTTGCGAAGAGAATCTCTTTCTATCCCAGCCGCCGTCAATCCACTCGCGCCTAGCAAATCGGCGGCAATACCCGTCACCAGGCCAACGCGGGAACTCCTCCTCCTCCCCCTCCGCACTCCCGTTAGCCTTCGGGGCCAGTTCTCGCGAGGCTTGCCAACTGGAGGGGCCGCCATATTGTGTGACACTATTTTGATTTGGACTTGGCTTGGCAGCGAGCGTAGGAGGAGGGACCGGAGCGGTTCCAGGCGAGATCGGGAGAGGCGGAGAAGGCGGTGCCTGGAAGATCCTCCCATCCCCGCCAGCCATCCTGCCTTCACCCGCCACAGCAGCAGCAGCCCAGGCACACACCCTGGCTTCCTCCCCCGGTGGCGGCGGGAGGCAGCGACGGCTCCTGAGTGGCTCGGAAGGATCGCCTGTCCGGCTGAAGGCGGCAGTGGCGGCGAGTGCCGCTGCTGCGGGGGACGGAGGAGGAGCCCGCGCGGAGGGTGAGCGAAATCGGCTGCGGCGGGCCTGGCGGGACTCGGGCGGCCGCTCTCCCGAAGGGACTGTCCGCCAGGCGGCCAGGAGGCAGCGCGGGGTCCCTGCTGCCTGTCTGGGCCCGGCTGGCCGCGATGCCCGGGAGCAGGAGGGGCGGAGGGGGGGGCGTGTGCAGGCAGGGCCGGGTGGCGGTGGCCCCGCTGGGGAGAGGAGGAGCCGGGCTGAGCTTCCGCGATCTGCCGGGGAGCTCCGCCGTTCGGTCCGAGGGCTGGGAAGCTCCTGCCCATCCGCCGACCCCGACTCCTCCTCGGAGCCCCTTCGGAGGCGTCCCGGGAGGCGTGGGGCCTTTTTTGGCCTCCTTGAATTGGAAACCTTTTCTTGCGCTGGTTCAGTTTTCTCTTGGGCGTCGGAGGTGTTTGCGCTTCTCCTCCCCGAAGAAGAGGCCTTGCTCTTGACCCCCAACTGTCCCCAATTTAATGGACGTAGGAAATGTGGCACTGATTGTATGTGTACGTTTAGATCTTCTTATGTTGTGTTTTGTTCTATTTAAGAAATATTTAGGCTATCTAGAGTGCTTATGATAAATACCTAAAATGTGCCATTTTAAGATTCAAACATAGCCTGAGCAAAAAACTCATTTGTAAAGGGAGATGACTGAGTGCTATGTGCATCAACACAAGCTCCTTAAAAAATATTTTACTTGTTAGATCAAGGATCTTCAAACTTGGCAAGTTTAAGACTTGTGAATTTGAACTCCCAGGATTCCTCAGCTAACATGATTGGAGGAGGAATTCTGGGAGTTGAAGTCCACAAAGTCTTTAAAGTTGTCAAGTTTGAAGACCTCTGTGTTAGATTGATATCCTGCATTTTTTAAGGAGTTTGTGCTGATGCACATAACACTCTGTCATCACATTCTTTTTCACCATCTCAACACCTCTGGGATAGATTGGGATTGGAAAATGACTGGACCAAGTCACCTGGTGAGCTTCCTTGGCTGAATGAGGGAACTGAAGCAGTGTCTTCTCAGTGTTAGTCTCCGCAGATTAATCACTATAAGATACTATCTGTTCAGATCCGTGGTCTAAAGCTCTACAGAACAAAATAAAGCTTTGGGGTGCTGGGATGAGTGGAAAGGCAGGTTATTGAAGCAGGAAATTCCAAAATTTTAGCTGAGAAGGCCATGTTTAATCAACAGTCTATCAAGCAGGATGTTAGTAGATCCCAGTGAGTAGTTGGGACATCTGGGAGAGATTTGAGCACAGGTGTATCCTTGTCTTAATATATACTCTGTCCCCTAATTTCAAAATTTGGTTCAAGCAATATTCACCTACTAAAGTTTTAGGAATTGCTCATTTTATTGGTGTACTAATGCTCCTGGATGTGAATAAGGTGTACGTGATGATGACTAAATCTCCAAAAATCTAAGCTGAATGAAAACATCCCTGTGCATAATTGTTACATCAGCGTCAGAAACAAAGTACTCTTAGATCTTGAGGCTAATTTTTCAATAAGCACAGCTTTGCCAAAGCTATACATACATTTCGTGCCTGCATTTCTGCTGAGCAATAGTTCATTCCCAAATTTAAGAGGCTTTGCTTTTCTGTTCTCAATTACCAGTTGAGAACATCTCTGGGTTTCCTGATCTTCAATGATAATGATAATAAGAATTAATAATGTGGGCAAAGATTATGGGATGTCTTCCAAAGGTTTTGTGCTCAAGTCAGGTTCAGCCAGCATGATCTCAGATCCAAAAATGTGGATGGAACAAAGTACAGTATCTACTTTTGTAGAAAGAACTTTCAGGAGCTGCTTTTGTTGCTCTTTCTTGCAGTATAACTTTCTTGAAAGAATCACAAATACTGTTGCTAATATCTCATTTGATCACAATGTAGCTGTCTGGAAATCGATGATCCTGATTTTAAAAATCAATATGAACATATTAAGGTTTATTTTCAGCAAAATCTTTTGAGATACATACCAGTGAGGTTTTTTTTCACTATATGGCTTTAAATTTTCTTTTGATTGGACTCAAGTAAAGTGTTAAAAAATGTTGCTCGTCTCTTCATCATTATTAAATTTCCAATTAGAAAAGTTTATGATTTATTTTAACAGTTCTTAAATATATTTTATCAGATTTTCCATTGTAGGTGTGTTCAGCTTAGTACAGTTAGTACAGTTACTTATAGATGAAATTCTTACTAGTCCTCAGTTTACCAGCATTTATTCATTGTTCAAAATTACAATGGCCTTTATGAGCAGATTATGGCCAGTCCTCAAAGTTGCAGCCATCATAGTGCCGCTGTGGTTACCCGATTGCAGTTGGGGCATTTAGCAGCCAGCTCATAATTTTGATAGTTAGAGCATCCCATGGTCCCATGTTCACCATTGCCAGCTTCTAATAAGCAATGTCAGAGGGGAAGCTAGCAGGAGGTCACAAATGGTGATCATATGTCTTCATGCCTAACCACCACATGGGATTCACCTCCCTGCAACTGAAATAATTGGAACTGCCATTGTAAGTCAGTACAGTCACGTTACATCACACTTTACAACCATGACACTTATTCACTCAGTTCCTAGTCCCAATGGTTGTTAACTAAACACTGTCTGTATAGGCCACGGGTGTCAAACTCGCGACGTCAGGTTTTCACATGATGTATCGCGACTTTCCTTTTTGCTAAACTGGGGATGGGCATGGCCAGCATGTGATGCAGATCACGAGTTTGACACCCCTGGTGTCCATACCTGGTACAGACTTTCATTTCATTTACATTTTTGGGGTGATTAGTTGGTTTAATTTTATCTAGCTAAAAGTGATTTTTATTTGTATAAACACATGATTTTTTTTATTATGTTGTTAAAGGTTTGTGCCCAGTATGTTGTGCTTGTTGGGAGCCTTGTAAAGTAAAATTCCCAACAATATTGATATACTGTCATGCCCCTGGTGGAGACCGACTCTGAGGAAGAGGAGGAACAGCAAAACAGGGAGTGGGAGTGTGGCTCCAGAGGTGGTGGAGGAGGCTGGGGAAGGGCAGAGGCCAGCTGAGCAATCAGGAGGATCCAGGCCCATCCCCTATCCATCCTAGGGCATGCAGGGAGGAGAGGATCAGGGGAAAGCATGATCTACTTGGGAGGAGAGAGCCATGATCCTCCTCATGGGTTGCAGCTGTGAGCTCGGTATAAGAGTTTGTAACTGACTTTAGCAGATGCTAAAGTCAAATTAGTGTATTCATTGGATGAGCTTTAGCAATACCGTTTGTTCTGGTTTCCTTTTGCTTCATTATTTACTTTGGAATTTAAATTGTGACTAACAAAACAGCTAAGTTAAGTTGAAGGCATTGCAAGGCCTTGAATCATGTTTTAGTTTTTGTGTTATTTTTGGGACACTACAGGTCATCACACATACAACTGTTAAGGTATGATTTCTTGAATCTGATATAGAAAAATGCATGAAACTGAAATAGCACTCGTGGTGAAGTGTGAAATTGATTTTCTTTAAATAATATGCAAAAGCTCTCGACACATTTACATAGGAGAATGTTTAACATAAATCAGCAAGGGGTGAGATATTCTGTGTACAATTGGGTATCTCAAAATAATATAAAGTAACAGACAAGGGTTCTCCAGGCTTTTGGTGGGCATATTTGACATTTGAAATATATACTGCACATTCAAAATATCTGCTAGGAGTTTAACCATTTATGAATTGTCTATTGAATCACACCAGAAAGCACCATTTTACTAAAATATTGCCTGTCACCCTCTCTCACTTCTTGTCCCACAGGATGTCTGTATTATCTGTGATGAACATACTTTGGAGTCAGGCCATCATTTTTATTACCATCCCCAAAAGTCTGGGGTTAGAGACATTTTTAGAACATGTATTGAGTTTGATCCCAAGTGGCATCAAGGCTGATAACCACTTGTATAAAACTGCTATGTTATTTGTTAGACTTGAAAGCAGAAAATTTCCTGGAAAAAAAGCAATGACAATTATATATTGCTGCCCGGAAGACTACATAGATATAGGCCATGGTAATCTCCACTAGTTGTGTTCAATATAAATGAATTTTCTTTTACTTAACCATTCCAAATGACTTTGCTATCTTGGAATGCCTTGTCTTTGGAGATACGACTTTGTAGCAGAATGAAACTATTCTAAAGTATTAACATTATTGTTTCTCAATAGAGTATGTATCAAAGTGGATTAACAATAAGCAAATTTCTCCTTTCTATTTTTTTTAAGATAACTCTTTTTTTGAATGTTATACCCTGACAACTTTTTATCTTGAAGTTACAGAAGGTCTTCATGTTTTTTTTTTCTAGCTGTATGTTGACTATGAGTCTTGTGATGATAAGTGAGAATGTGAAGCTAGCACGTGAATATGCGTTGCTTGGGAATTATGATTCAGCAATGGTTTACTATCAGGGAGTACTTGACCAAATGAGCAAATACCACTCTTCTGTCAAAGATACGTATCTTCAACAGAAATGGCAACAGGTGAGCTTTCATTTTCTGGATTTGTTCCTTTACTTTCATGTATTAAATAGGATGATTAATCAAAAACATTTCAATAGTCCTCACTTTAAACAATGATCTAAATTGAATAAACATGCCTATTGCTGAACCCTAGTGAATTACAAGGGGAAATACAAAAATAATAATTAACAAAAGTCTCTATTTGTGGTTGGAGAGAACTCTGTTAAAAAGATAAAATAAACTGCCTTCAAAAACACCTCCACCTTCTGCATCCTGTTTGATTAAAAACGTTACTTGGTTAATTTAAAGCTAGCTGCTATCTTGAGCTGGTGTAATTAATTTGGAAATATGCCATGTACATGTGTGAGTATTTCTTAGATTGTGCCACTTCAAATTGTATTATTTTTAAAAGCAATCCTACATTATACTTTTTTTCTAAAAGGTTTCCCGCAAGAATAGTCAGCAGAATTGCTTCTCTGTAATAGGCCTCATCAGTTTGCTATAATGTCTTACAGAGTTAACAATTTGTTCATGTATCTGAGCCCCAAACATTTCATTAGGTACTTCAAGTTGACAAGTTTCTACAAGCTAACTTATGCTTCTTTGTATTTCATGTTTTTAATCAGGTTAGGCAGGAGATAAGTGTAGAAGCTAAGCATGTGAAGGATATCATGAAGACACTAGAAAGTTTTAAATTAGACAGCACTCCTTTAAAAGCGGCACATCAGGAATTACCAGCTCATGATGGAGAAGTTTGGTCGTTGCCTGTACCTGCTGAACGTAGGTAAGAGACACCATGAGGGGAAAGCAGATTAGGATGGTCAAATATTAAATGTTTAAAAAGTATGTTACATGTTGTTTTTGAGCCTCTAACCTGTTAACTCCAGAAGCATTCAGTACTGTCTCCTACCATTAATGGGGCTCCAATGAACAATTGATTGAATCTGTTTTCTAGAAACAACTAGTATGTGCAAAAACAGTGTTATGGTATTATAACACATTTGTACAAAACATAGATTCTGGGAGATTGGGTGGGGAGATGTAATCTTTAATATATTCAAATATTCTAGGATAAGAATATCTTACAGTTTTCCCATTTGTATTCATTCAGATCTTCACCGGGGCCTAGGAAACGTCAGTCAGCTCAGTGCAGTGATTGCAGAAATCAAAATAACCGGGTTGGAGCAGCTGCTAGAGTCCTTCATCGGCCTTCTTCCCGAAGTACTAATGATAAAGGCAAAGTTGTTCGTGGTCGGGAAAAGAAAGATCCATTAAATAAAGGAAAAGAGGAAAAAGTAAGTTTCTTGAATGTGAAACCAACATGTCCAAATCTTATAAAGTATCCCTCTTATCATTTGAGCCTCTTTTTGGTCTTTTACCTACCAGCATTTCTAGTGGAAAGAACCTGTGTAGAAGTTTGATGGAGATGTTTTAGAAGAGAAACCACAAATAACTGTAATGTTCTGCTTATTCAGATTAGAGTGTATCTTATTTTTACTTAAGAGATTTATATAGATTTATATATATTTATATAGTTATTATATACGATAACCCTTGACATCTCACAACAATAAAACATTTATTTATCATCTAGCTATCTCATTTCTACACCATACATCTCACCTAGGTAACTAGGCAGTTAACACTAAAACATAGAGAAAAAATAAGTCTCATACTACTGCATTGAAAAAAGTTGTGCTTCTTCCAGTCCATGTGAAATGGAGGAAGTCCATGAGATGTAGGAAGTCATATTACTACACAAACACTAGCTCGTTGCCATCCCAATCAATGCATGAGGGAAGAATTAGGTCTTTATGGCCTTCCAGAAAGTTAAGATGGTAGTAGCTCTTCAGATGTCAGTGAGGAAACTGTTTTTAACTGTTGAGGGAGATACAGAGAAGGCATACCTCCTTAGGGCCCTCCAGGTAACACACATTTTTAAGAGGAGGGTCTGGAGCATGCTCACCCTATCAAACCCGGTGGGATAGGCAGATACCCTCAGTAAAGAGACAGTCATGCAAATAATCTTACCTTGTATCATTCAGGGTTTAAAAAGGACAACCAGCATTTTGGATTCCACATGGATAGAAAGTGGAAGCAGTGTAGGTCACAAAGCAATGTAACATGGACAAATTGTGGAGTGTCAGGACTGTGCATCTCTACTACATTCTGGATCAATGTAGAGCACATTGAGTAATCTAGTGGAGAAGTAATCTAGTGCATACTGCTGCATTCTGGATCAATTGTAGAGCACATTGAGCAATCTAGTGAAACATGACAGACTGAGCAAGTCCTTGCAGTCCAGTGCAGAAGATGATTGCACTTCACAAAGAGCCTTTTAGCAATGATTGACACCTGCTTCTTGGGTAGGACCATTGTCCAGGAACACCTCCAAACTGCAAATCAATTTTCTCTAGGAGAATACTATCCTGTCAAGAGTCAAAAATGACCAATTGCAGTAGGGGCAAAACCCAAAGCCACTCCCTCTGTTGAGGTTGAGTCCAAGCCAGTTTCTTCCCATCCAGACCTTTTATGGCCTCAAGTGACTGGGCAAGAACTTGACACAGGACCAACTATCTGATGTGGAGTAGAGAGATATAAAGGAATACCATTGCATGCTGATCCTCGTGCCATCTGTTTACCTAGTAGCTTCAGGTAGATATTTAAAAAGTTAGAGATATTGAGCATCAGAACTATACACAACAGGAATTTGAGCCTAGGCTTCTCGCCAACTACCAACCTTAGCTGAAACTAGCCATGGATAAAGGAGAACTACTAGAAAGAACGCTACTCCCAATCCTCAGAAATATACCCATGCCCAGAAGTGATCTTCCAACACCAGATTGTATACACTGACCCAAGACAAAAAACTGATGATCTGTATGATCTGTGATTGGATTACAACGACATATTTTATAGTAGAACAACTTCTGGCTTTTGTGCAGGTTAGAGCAGTTTGGAGGAAATGCAAGCTGGCTTCCTTATTTTAGATGCCTGTAAAAAAGGTATTTTGCCTGTTCTCTGATTTCTGAAGACTTGCTGGAAACTTGTACTGCTTTCCATGGTGAAGAAAAGCTGACGATGTTGACTTTTGAAAGGTCGTGTATTTTACTAATATTTGCTTATCAAAAACATTTTAGCACTTAAAATTCAAAGCAATTATACAAAAGGTTGTAAACACCAGAGGCTTTAAATTATCTGTTTTATATAATTATGTCTTTGAAAGTTTATCCTTTTATTGTTGGGTAACTTATGTTAAAACAAGTTACTGGAATAATTATGAGCAATCTTAATATGTTTGATAAGCATTTTTATGTAATGCAGAATAAGTCCTCAACTGATATTTTCAGAACCTGAGCCAAAGAAATTTGATGGCACTGGATATGATAAAGACTTAGTAGAAGCTCTAGAAAGAGATATCATTTCCCAAAATCCCAATGTTCGATGGTAGTATAAACCATCTCTATTCTTTTGTGAGGTCTGTGTTTAAGCTTCATAATTTTTAGATAAATTCATGCATTCATTCAGTTTCTATAGCCACCTATGTCAATCAATGATTCTTACAATTGGAAATTTCAATTATAACTTGAAATACATAATGCTGCCTCTAGAGATAATTAAATCTGGCTATGATTGATTGAGGCAGTAATTTATGAAAATGATGCAGTACACTTTGCTTACTGAGACATCTTAACTCACTGGAATTTTACATATCTCTAGTGTTAAATGAGTTAAGCAAAGACCTTTTAATTGGCAGACAATAGAGGCAACAATTTATGAGCACTTTATTGTGAAACCGAAAATAGCAACATAATGATAGAGCTACAGCTACAGCTTACAAGGAACATAACAGCATTACAAATGCATTCATAATAATCTACTGTTGAGGAAAAAACCCCATTTATCAGTCCGCCTGCCTACACTTAAGTTCATTATCAGAATTCGATGTGTTTTTAATGGAAAGACACCATCTTTTTATTTGGCAAATGGAAAAAGTAAAGATGGTTGCAGTCCTGTATGTGCTTAGGACAATCTGTAACTATAAGCAAATGTTTATAAAACTTTATTATTTCAAAACCTTCACCAAGAATGCTAACATTTTCTTGGAAATTGGTCATTATAGTTATTATATAACAAGTGACATTCACTTTACATTCGTTTTCTAGAAACAGAAAATGCATTATGCCAGTTTTTTTTCAAAAGATTACATAAATCACTTTCAATATGGAATAGGTCTGCAAAAATTTCACTAACATTATTTATTTGTTTATTTATTTTATTTATAACACATTTATATACCGCCCTTCTCCCGAAGGACTCAGGGCGGTGTACAGCCAACTATAACACATTACACTTTACAAAAGTTAAAAGAAAAATTAAATGTTTGTTGTTATTAGATTTCTATACTGCCCCCCTCCCAAAAAAGGGACTCGGGGCAGAGTACAGCCAGCTAAAACAGAAACAGTATAAGTTATACAATTAAAAACAATTTAAAATGATTAAATTGGAGGCCGAATATAAAATTAACAGATATAAAACTGATAAAAAAATTTAAAATACCAATTTAAAACCCCACAAATCGTTACTGGGCCAGGCCGGCCTGTTGAAAAAACAGGGTCTTTACTGCGCGCCGGAAGGTCTGAATGTGGTAATGGCCCGTATCTTTTGAGGAAGGGTCGCACCACCGCGTTTCAAGGCAGTAGGAAGCGATCCCTCTCTCAACGAAGCGTTGGACAATCCCTGGACCCAGCCTCGTGTCACCTCCCTGGAGGTCGAAACCAACCAGGAGGGTCAACGGGTCCAACAAACATGTGGTGGTATTCAGCCTCCCCAGCAAACCTGTCCATACCCTCAGCGATCACAGAGTCAAACTCTCCCAGATAAACAAATTCAAGACTTGCCCCGGAACCTCCCCCGGGACCAATCCAACTGGAGTCCAGCCCGCCCCGAATCTGAGCGATTTTATCGTACAGAAATCGGGAAGAAACTCCTCTTCCCTGCCCTGCAAGAGGTCTCCGCATTCTCGGTTCAAGCAGGGAGCGGGGTCACTCTAAACAGAGCGGCAGGCGATTTTCTGCTGACGCAATAAGGGTGGACAAATGCGAACGCTTCGCCGCCTCTATCGCCACAAGGTAGGTTCTAATATGGGACCTCACCTGTGTCCGGTTGGACTCGGCGCGACTAGCCCTCCAAACACTCTCCAGACGTCTTTTCCAGCACTTCATCTCCCTCAGCTCCTCCGTAAACCACGGAGCTGGATGGGATCTGTGCGGGTCAGAGGTCGCAAAGGCACAACTCGGTCCAGAGCTTCGGCGGCCAACCATGTCCCAGGTGGCCACCAAATCTCCAGCTGAGTTATGAGCCAGAGTCTCAGGAAATGGCCCAAGCTCCATCTGGAACCGCTCAGGGTCCATCAGGCGCCTGGGGCGGAACCATCTGCACGGTTCCACCTCCCTGTGGTGGGGGGTGGCGGCACAGAAGTCAAGCCTAAGAAGAGACTGATCCGCCATGACAAGGGTTTTATAACTAAGTCCCCAAAACTACAGTCATTCAACCACTGACCCGAGACAAAAATCAGGTCCAGCGTGTGTCCCCCCATGTGAGTAGGGCCAGAAGCTAATTGGGTCAGGTCCATGGCCGTCATGGAAGCCCATGAACTTCCCGGAATACCCCCCATAGTTTTCCCCGGAGGCCGAAAGGCAGGTTGTTGAAATACCCCCATGACCCCCTAAAAGCCTAGGGTCTCACACGCCAGCCCGCTATCTCTCGAGGAGCCCGGGGCAGGGCACGATGTTGATACGTGGCAGGAGCCAGATCCATTATCAAAGGCCCAATCTGAACCCCCTGAACCCCACTTCACAAAGACTCCCAACAGCCTGTCTGAGGAACATTGGCCTCCCTAGGGCACCAAAGGACGTCTCTACCAATAATCGCCGCCAACCCCACCACCCCTTCCCCTGCGCCCTTGGCCTGATTGAAATGCTTGGAAACCTGGTGGGCACATTCTCCTTCAGAGGAATACCAGCCTCTGGGCCCAACCAGGGTTCGTGCTTACCTGCCAGGTCCACGCCACTCCTCTGCATAAAGGTCATAAACTCAGGGGGGGCTTGTTGACAACGGACCTGGCATTGCACAACATCAGCGGGTACTCAGGGCCTGAGACTCTGAACAACCAGGCCTGCAAGACAGGTGAAGAGAGTCGGAGCGCGCTACCACTTGGAGACAGCGGCTGCACGATCCCATAACCTGATATGGCCCTCTACCCCCGTCATATCTGCCCCTCCCCACTTACAGTGCCGATGGAACCCCCCCTGGTTGCCTAATCTCCGTCCGTCTCCTCAACCCACGACCCTCTGAGCCCTCCCAGACGTGCCTGGCTGCCTCCAAACCCCCGCATGCCTTAATGTCCTCCCTACCCAAGTTCTATCGGTAGAGGGCAGCTACAAAAAAGAAATAATCCCTTACGAACTAAGATTGTGCTGTTATGAAAAAAGGATCTATTGTTTCCATAGTCAATGTCATTTTATATTGCATTTTTACAAGAATATAAAAGTTGGTTTACTATTACTTATTTGGCTAAGTACTGCAAGCACAACAAGCAATTTATTCTGTGCACAAGTATTGCTATCATACCAAAATGCTTGAGTTTCTATGAGCCAATTTTACTGTACTATTTGTAAAGACAAAATCTACTGTTTGTAGATACACTTTGATTGCATTGTTGAGCTAGCTGTAAACTATATTATTTTATTCACTTCCATCTCATGACTATAGTGAAGTACTGAACTGATCAATTTTCAGTGAACAAATAGCAGCTTACTTTGTGGGTGTATTAATAGGCCCCGTCTTCTGTCATTGTTCAGATGATATCTGCAGAAAATGATCCTTATGTATACACACACACACACACACACTCAATCCATGAAGTCTACAGTAGAAAAATGTCAGCAGTGAACAATGTTGGGATGGAAATGAGCATTCAAGTGATAAACATTGTGATTTTTTTTAATACCTGAAAAAGATGGAATTCTAAAATAAAAAATGTGAATGAACTGAATATTGAATCGTTCCTGTGGAGTGAATTTGAATAGAAATATTAATATTCTATGCTGAAATAGCATGTATTCAGCCAAGATTACAGTGAATTTAATAGGGATACAGTCAGGGATGGGATCCGAGCGGTGTAACTACCATTTGGTGATTACTGCGGTGCATGTGTAAAATGTCAAGCTTGTAGCCTGGACAGCTGAGCAGTGCTGCGCACCAGTGCACAGCATTTGAAAAAAGCCCTTTTTCCTGCTTTTTCAACCCGCAGCTATGCCGCGCAAAGCAGCGGAGGTTGAAAAAGCAGGAAAGTAAAGAGTCAGGTAAGAGCCCGGGCAGGTGGGTGGCCAAAACAGCATCAGCACAGAACTGGTTCGGTGTCTGCTGCTCTTCAGAACTACCAGTTCTACAGAGCCGGACAGAACCGGTAGAATGCCACCCCCTGGATACAGTGCTTGTGGCAAGTCATAATCTGCTCATTTCTTTTTTCACCAGGGATGATATAGCTGATTTAGTGGATGCTAAAAAATTACTCAAGGATGGCAGTAGTTTTACCCAGTGGATGGCCAGAATTTTTTAAAGGAATCAGAAGGCCCTGGAAAGGTAACGTCAACGCAATTATACTGGAACATCAAATAGTTTCATTGGGTTTGTTCAGTGTTTAGGCCAGGTGTGAAAAAAATCAAGGATATGCAGTCCCATTAATGATTGCTCAAAGCACTAGGTGGAAACATAATGCAAATAACATAAGCCAGAGTGGATTCCAACTTGATACCTGTACAAATACATAATGCAAGGGTTTTACAGCAGAATAATAATACAAACCATATAAAGTATTTTGCTTATATAGTATTACATTAAATTCATATAATCTAAAGGCGCAAAGCCCATTACTTATCGCTCAAGTGTTTCACTTATCATTTGCTATGTAAGTAAAACAGTGTCTGGTGATACAATGCCCTTTAACAATTAAATTCCTTTCATTTTAGAAACATGATTATGTTCTGACAACCTGTTAGTTCTGGAATTGTATCGTAACATTGGTTCACAATAGAATAAAATCTATTTAAGTTAGTGTAACAGGATAATTAAACAAGAGTTGCTACTTACTAAAAGGTACTAAATGCACACTAGTTTCTTTTGCTTTTATTTAAAATGCTTATTTTAAGTGAAATTATATATTATATTTATATTGTGATGGAAAATGAATAGTAGATATTTTTAAATGAATATTCTTATCAGTGCTGTTTTCTTGATATCTTTGTAAACAGGGTGTATTGATGGTTGGTCCTCCTGGCACTGGAAAAACACTGCTTGCAAAAGCTGTAGCTACTGAATGCAAAACTACCTTTTTCAACATATCATCATCAACACTCACTTCAAAATACAGAGGAGAATCTGAAAAGCTTGTTCGCCTATTATTTGAAATGGTGATTTACTGATTTGTCTTAAGATTTGATAAAGGAATATTATGACTAGTGTTAATGTATTTTTATCCTGGCTCTTTTAATACATAACTCAGGGCACTGAGCATGCCTAATATGCCTTCCTCCTCCTAAATGTCTACTCTATGGAGATTCTCAGTCATCCAGGTCATGGTTGTCCCAAAGGTGCTTTTTCAAGAGGCAACAGGACTTTCTGATTTATCTTTGAAGATGTTTTGCTTCTCATCCAAGCAGCTTCTTCAGCTCTGAAGAAGCTTCTTAGATGAGAAGCTAAAAATCTTCAAAGAAAAACCAGAAAGTTCAGTTGCCTCTTGAAAAAGCACCTTTGGGACTTCCTCCTCATGCTTTACCCACAACCACCACCCTGTGTGGTGGGTTGGGCTGACAAAAAGTGATTGGCTCAAAGTCACTGAGCCTTTGGAGAGGATGCTAGCACAGAATAGGCAGTTTATGGACTAGGGCACATTTGGAATTTTAATTCATGTGATTGTGCTCACAAACTGACTGTTATGGGGAAATTATTCAAAAATAGCCATCAGATTGAGTGTGATCAGTTATAAAGTACAGATTTACCAGAAGTTAAATAGTTTCCTGCTATATTCTTCCAGCTCAGTGAATAGCTGATTTAATAAGATGCTGTATTTGCATTCCTATGTGTTTTTGAGGGTCTTCTTCCCAAACAAATCCGAAACATTATAGCTGCTGCTTGCCAATAAAACTCCCTCTCGCTCCTGGGGAATGACTGAAAGAGCTGCCTTCCAGAGGGTTTCAGCTCCATACCGAGCTGAGTCTCTCTGGCAGGCAGCTCTTTACTCCATCCACCTAATAACCCAGCTGATTATTAATACCACAACCAGGAGTTCCAGATTGTGGTCATTGAGCAGTCACATGAGATCTCACTTAATAACCACTTAATTCAAATACCAAGATGCCGATCCCAATTGTAATTTGATGCTAAACTGCGGTAGAAGTTAATATTTTGGCAATTTATTTTGTACTAATTTATTCCATTGTGATAGTGTATGATAGTGTATTTATACCCATCATACACAGCTATTATTTTAATAGTTTAGGTCTGTTACTTAGAAGATGCCAAGCCAAATTACACATAACTCTAATTGTAGTTTTTACAAGGTACGTTTGCCTTGTCATACTGCTTGTTTGAAGTCAAAATGTGTCAGTGGGATAGTGTAATCTAGGTTGGAATTGCAGTGGGTAAAAGAGATCAGTCTTTCCTACAGAAAATCATTCCAGAATCGATTTACTTGGTAACATTACTGTAGATAATACTGTTTTGGAACAGGAGTAGTTTGTTGGGATCATTTTTAGTTAAATGTTCCTTTACCATTTTATATTTCCAGGCTCGGTTCTATGCACCAACACAATATTTATTGATGAAATTGACTCCATCTGTAGCCGTCGAGGAACTTCTGAGGAACACGAAGCCAGCCGAAGGGTGAAGGCAGAATTACTTGTTCAGATGGATGGTAAACAAGCTTAGTTGAAAATGTATTAAGAAAAAAGTAGGACCTTCAATATTATAGCAGTCATTGAGCATTAGAAATTATGACCAGTTCACTAACAAACTAAAATCCATTCAAATGTGTGCTTTGATGTTATTCCAAGCTCAGTGATAAGTTGATTTCAACTTTCAATCAATCTGAGATGGCTGCTACTCAAGGCCACCTTAACCTCCATTCTAGTTTGGTTCCATTTATGGATAAATGGCCTATTTGTGTACTTTAATTTTCATTATTTAGAATTTAATTTTTTTTCTTGGATCAGAACAGATTAGTAAAACAGAGTAGACAATACAAATACAGTACAATAATTTATGGGCAAAACTGAAAAGAGAAAGGCTTAGCAAGGAAATTGGTTCTTGGAAATTCCACATATATTTTACAAATCCAAGTTCTAATTTAATTTGTTAAATTAGAACTTTTTCAGATTGTGTAAACAAATTTGGTTGCCTTTTTTTAAAATGTTTGAATTAATACCTGCAACTTGGTTGACTCTAATATTAGAATCTACACATGGATTTTTCAAATTCTCTCTTGTAAAATCACACTTGCAGAAGGTTGGAAACAAGAATTCAACTGGATTGAAATGGGCAGCAGTAGAAATTGTATGAGCAGATAAAATGTGTAAAAGGCATATATTGAGGTATCTGTCCAGCAAAAAACAAACCAATCCATAAACCAGAATGTCTCAGATATTTTGATATAATCTGCCTAGATGATTTGGTTTGCAATAGCTTTGTATTTTTACTTGCACTTGAATAGAGGGATGGCATTCTGTAATTACCTACATATCAATATTGCAAATTATCAGCAATTGAATACTCATTAGTATAAAGGATTTGAATTAAAATTCAAGCCTGTTTCCATGAAGGTGGGTAATTAAAATTCAGCTTCAATGTAATGACAACTTTCTGACTTGCAAACTTGAACATATATTATTTTGTTCTGCCTTTTAATTTTTTTCTTATCTTCTAATAATAGGAGTGGGAGGTGCTTCTGAAAATGATGATCCTTCCAAAATGGTGATGGTACTTGCTGCTACTAATTTTCCATGGGATATTGATGAAGCATTACGACGTCGCCTGGAAAAAAGAATTTATATTCCTTTGCCATCAGGTATAAACTTCCATTTAAAAAAAAAATCCAATATAGTTGGCACATCCTGAATTTTAATATCAAATGCATATTTGATCATTGACATTTCTAGGAGGCAGGAACAGTGATTTTGATGATGAATATTTCCAGGTGGTGTTTAGAAAAAATGTCCCTTACCCATAACATTCAACCGCAGTCTTAAGTAGCAAGTTAAGATCCTAGGATAACGACTAAATGGTTCTGTTTAAAGATGTTGGTATTTTAATTAAAATTAGGAATTACATAATTGAAACAATTTTAACCATGTTATTCAAGGGTTAAAGGATGTGTTTCACATCCTTTCTCTGTGCTTCATTTGGTTACTTTTTTTTTGTTAAGCCAAAGGCAGAGAGGAGCTACTCAGAATAAATCTACAGGAGTTGGAACTTGCTGCTGATGTTGACCTTGTCACTATTGCACAGAATATGGAAGGTTATTCTGGAGCCGACATTACCAATGTGTGCAGGTATGTGGAAACTGCACAGCTTTTCTTTATTATTTTTGTTTTATTGTTTTATTAATATTTTACATTGAAGGAACTAGGTCTAATCTTATACCATGGAAAAGGACTCCCATTACAGTACAAATACTGATTCTGTAAAAGATTTAAAGAAAGCAGTAAAAAAAGAGAGAGAAGGATAAGATTTTTTTAAAAAACTTGTTTGATTTTGATTGATTAAACCGTACTGAAACAGTTTGTGCGTAAGTTATACTAAGCCAGTGTTTCTCAATTCTGACAACTTTAAAATGTATAGACTTCAAATCCCAGAATTTCCCAGCCAGTGTGATTAAATAACATTATGACTTAATGTGATGATATGGACAGTCCAGATTAGAGTTCCTTTTTCCACTTCAAGCTATTAATAGTTTCATTAATATGGACAGATTGGCTTAATCCCGAATAGTAAAATGATATGCCAGGACCAATAAAGATATTTTGCCGCCTGGCAAGGAAATCACCTAAGAAAAGCATCCTATCCTTATGTCAATGTAAGTTTCTAGCCACTGTTTGAAGCTGATCCTAAAGATTGCTATCCTGGCTAGCTTGTGTTCCCACTACTCCTTTCTCCTTGGGTTGTTGCTGCTCATTTTGTGTCTCTTTTTACTTTTTTGTCCATTTTTTCATCTGAGGATACTTATATAGTCTTTAATCTTTTTCCATTACCCATCATTCTACACACTACAAATTACATTCTGCTTAGCTTTTTAAAAAAATTGCCACATTGCCTATTTTATTATTTATAATTCTCTATCCCTTCTATTTCATCCTTTCCCTTGCAGAATCATTATTTCATCTCCTTATCCATTTCAGTTATTTTCTCACTTTGCTTCCTGCTTCTCTCAATTTTTGCTTACTTGTTCCATTTACTGCCTCATTTTTATTTTGGGATGAGAAATCTTTAACTCCCCTAGATGCTGCTTACAACAGCTAGTAATACAATTAATGGTTAAGGTTGATGAGGGTTAGAGAAAAACATCTAGTTCATCATAGATTCTACATATCCAAACTTCTACATTTCAGCTCTTTTCACTTTGTGATTCTTATCAAGGTGAACAGAGTAATAGGGGTCAAGAAATCCAAACTCCGTATATTGAAAATATACCATTACTTTCATTGTATCTTCAAATTGCTATATCTTCATCTTCCTTCAACTTTCTATTTGTTGCTTGGGGCAGTAACTCATGCAGAGGGATCACAGGTATGCTTGTTGGTGCCTACAATACAATATACTGCAGCCATGTAGTCCCCGGGAAAATAAGTGTTTTAATTCAAGAATTTTGAGGGTAGATCCATACTTCCTACAGTGTACTTTCTTTGCTTTAGATTCAAATACGTTACGGCCAGATGCATAGCAACCATTCAAATTTAGAACAGAACGAACCCCCCCCCCCAATGTGTTTAGAACCCAAAGCACCCATAACTGCATTTTGGTGCTTAGCAACCCACATTTACGGCTATTGGCAGCATCCTGTGGCCATTTGATGTTTTTGCCAAAAAACAGCATTGAAAATATGAAGCTATGCTCTATGTTTGCCACAGTCACATCCGCCCTCATTATCTCCCACCTAGACTATGCCAATGTTCTCTACATGGGGCTCCCCTTGAAGAGCACCCGAAGGCTCCAGCTGGTGCAGAATGCGGCCACGCGGATGGTTTTGGGGGCTTCTCGGAGCTCTCATGTTACGCCACTGGCATTGGCTCCCAGTAGTCTTTCGGGTGCGTTTCAAGGTGTTAGCTACAATCTTTAAAGCGCTCCATGGCTTGGGACCTGGGTACTTACGTGACCGCCTACTGCCACCATCGATCTCCCGTCGGCCAGTGTGCTCCCATAGAGTGGGTCTCCTCGGGGTGCTGCCGGCTGGACAGCTGGCGACCCCGAGGATGCGGGCCTTCTCGTTGGGGCACCCTCCCTCTGGAATGAATTACCCCCAGAGATGAGGATCATCCTTGACCTTTTGACCTTCAGGCGTGCGTTGAAAACTCATTTATTTTATCAAGCTGGTCTGGCCTAGGGTTTTAAATTTGGTTTTAATTGGTTTTTAGTCCTTATTTTTAAACCCTTGTCTCGTTTTTATTATTCAGCCACGATATTTAATCTTTTTAATTGTGTTGTTATTGTATTTGTAATGGCTGTACACCGCCCCGAGTCCCATAGGGAGAGGGGGCGGTATATAAATCTAATAAATAAATAATAAATTAAAGAACTTGTGTAAAGAACTGGATCTTCTCATTATTACATACCATGTTATCCAAATATTCCAATAGTATTACTAAAAGTCAAAGTAACCACTCACAATTTAGTTGATTTGACTTTTAAGCTCTGTCATGGTACCTGCCATGAAGGGAATGAAGTTCCCTGAAATTTGAAAGGTTTCCATCTTTATGGCATTTCAGAAGGCTTAAGGACCTGTTTTGTTTTTAATTTCCCAGGCTTTGGGATAAGTGATTGGAAGCCTTTGTCATGTATGTGATACTGTGTTGCCTGGCCCTGCCATCTGTTTATTGCTAAGTTGTTATCTGAATTGTGAGTTCGTTGTTGTCTTGTTTTTATGTTGTAAGCCACTCTGGACTGGGTAGATTTTAAGTAGAAATAAATAAGCAAGTTTTTTAGTGTTAATTATTTGGCATTTCTGCATTCTCATTAAAGGCATGTTTTTTTTTAATCAACAGAGATGCTTCACTGATGGCTATGAGAAGGCGTATTGAAGGCTTGACGCCAGAAGAAATCAGAAATCTTTCCAGAGATGAAATGCACATGCCAACAACAATGGAAGATTTTGAAATGGCCTTAAAAAAAGTTTCAAAATCAGTCTCTGCTGCGGACATGAGAAATATGAGAAATGGATTTTTGAATTTGGATCATGTTAAGCCTTTCTACCTTGAGAAATATGCCTTAAGTATTCAAAGAATTCCAAAAGTAATGAAAAAGTAGTACTCCTGGGTGCTCAGTGCTATTTTTTAACTTTTGTAACAACCATATATAGTAAAGTCGGTTTTTTAAAGTGCAGCTCATTTTTTCTCTCTTAGTCTAGTTGTCTAGATGAGAATAGGTTCTTGCAGCCATACTTATTCTGTTTCTTGGCGCATTAGATTATCACTTGCAACATTTCCACATATAATACATATTTCCATTTTGTTGGTTATATTTTAGAAGTTTTCACTGTTAAAATATACAATTCCATTTTTCAGGCAATTAGCTATACATAGTTATCTGTGCAAAAAAATCTTGTCTTTACAGTCCTTTTATCATGGAAAAAGTTGTCCCTCTTTTTCTATAAAGGTAAATGGTTCACTTTATGTCATATTTAGAGATCACAAATAGTATTTTAAAGCTAATTCACAATTAGAACTTAACACTGATTCAACACATATCTCACATTTAATGGGGTGGAACTGAACAGAAAGGAGAGGGCACTAGATTTAACCCTTAGTGAAACCTAAGTGTTCAACCATTTAAGAAAAGCATTCTTAGATCCAATGTAAATAAAATACTGGCAAAAAATAAATTCCATTAAGTTCCAAGAGATTTGTTAAGGGAAAATTGTACCAGGAGAAGCAGGAATTTTAAATCTCTTTGAGATTACTGTTTTTCATTAATCTTCCAGTAATGAGAACTTGGACAGAAAGAATTCCACAGCTTGGTAGAGGCATTAGCTAGATGAAAAGAGTGCCAGCCTGTCTAAAAGGCAGAGGCAAGGAAATGATAAAAGGCCAAGAAGACATTTTTCAGAAAAATGGCACTATGTCACTTAAAGCTTATATATTCTACTTCATCGTTTCAAATATGTACAGTTACAAAAACAGAAACATGATCTAAATGACTAACACTGGGAAGTCCTCACAAAGAAAAGATACCTTGGAGGTTTGTTTCCTTTATAATGAAAAGAAGTAAGCTTTACCTCATAAAACTTAAAACTGGGAATCATTCAGAGAAACAGAAGTAGAGGTTGGAAGTATAAACTAGGAAAAAGTTACTGCCAGAATGTATATGACTTGAAAAAGAGAACAAACAAATATATGCAAGTCAGTCCATCAATGGGACTTTGACAAAGAGTGATAGGTTTATTTGAACAGGAATTGCACAAGAGCACAATAAGTGACAGCTGCTGTTTTCAAACTTAAGCTACTTAAAGGGCAACTAGATGTCTCATACAGAAATAAGACATTTGAAGTAAGTACTGTTGATCAGCAGTCCCCAACCTTTTTGGCACTAGGGGCAGTTTCAGAGAAAACAGTTTTTTCCATGGACTGGAGTGGTGGTGGTTTTGGTTTTATTCATTTGCCCACCACTCACCTCCAGCTATGCAGTCCAGTTGCTAACAGACCACAGACTGGTAACAGTCTATGGCCCAGAGGTTGTGAACCCCAGCTGTTGATCTACCATCTGCCTAACTAATTCTTTTTTTTTTTTTTCAAAAAAAAATGCTTTGGAAGTTTTCAATTTTTCAGAATGTAACTTAAAAGTTTTATACTACTCATCTTGCTACAAGTCCTGAACTCCCATCTGGTAACTTACAGCTTAATCCGTACTTAGCTTAAGTAATCAAGTATCTATTGAGATCACAGCATATTCCTCCATATTTATTTGCTGTGGCCCAGCTGTTCACTTTTATTGAGTCTGAGTTTTATTAGAACTTCCACATTCCAGCCAAGTTTCTTTAAGAGCTGATCATGTATTTGATCATTTCCAGAGTAATCAATAAACAGCATCATTTCCAGAGTAATCAATAAGAAAGTGGGTATTAAGTTACACAGACGTGCCCAAATGATTACATGCAATGCTCCAGAACTTTATCAGCTATTATGGACTGATTGTAGCATTTGTTTCATATAACCTTTTGTCAATAGACTGAAGTCCCTAATATACAGTAATAGAAATGGTAGGCAGCGCATTTGGAAAACTTAAAAAAAAACTGAAATTAGTTTGAAGCAAGATTCTGCACCATTTACAGCAACATTGTCACTATTACATGAATTGCATTTTGGCTTTTTCACCAGGGCAACATATCTGCACACTGAAGGCTGAGACAGTCTGGCTGATTTGATGACTGATGCAAACTATGGGAAACAATTTTTTTGACAACTTAGATATTTAAATTATGTTGCTCAAGGTGAGCTCTATCAAAGTTGATGGTTGCCCAAGAATAATTAGTTGTGAATATTTTGGTCTTGTCAGAACATACTAGGTAAGCCACATGGTTAAGCAACAGAGGTTCATATAGTGGTTAAAGGCACTGGGCTTGCAACCATGGATTCTAGTTCTGCCTTAGATGCAAAACCAGCTATTGACTGGGCCAATCCCTCTCAGCCCTAGGAAAAAGGCTCTTTTTTTAAAAAAATATGGCACCATTATTTCCCATTTTAGTATTAAATACAATCTAATGTATCAACACCTGGCTGCAGTGCTTCAGCAGTGACATCAACTGTTTGAGTAGCTTTCACATTTTTTAACTGAAGGATGACAGCCTTTATTTGAAATTCTGTGCTCAACTTTTTCAATATTGCCACTGGCAATATTGAATCAACAATTGGTTGAACTGAGATGTCTTCTATAACAATTTTAAAGCAGTTGGATTGCTTCCACAATTCAGTTAATCAATTCCAAAGCACACAATAATGCCATTTGCCTTTCTGGGGTGTCTTCCAGTGAACTGTACCACCAAGGCAGCATAGTATGATGCAGCAACTGCAATATTCTTGATGATGTGCAGCTTCTTTGAGTTCTCCTACAACGTTATTTCAATATTATTGATTGCTGATGAAATAAATGCCTGTGTTGGTAATAGCAAAACTGAAAAAAAATGTCCTAGGGAAATTTCATTTTGGAGTGATGAACTTCAATGAACCGTGCCTCTCATTTAGCAAATGTGGTAACAACTTGAAACACCTTATTTCAGCATTCACCAAACATCAATTAACATAGTGTTCATATACACAGGAAAGGAAACATGAGCTCTACAGTATTTCCTGATCAGCAGCATTTTCAAACACCAATTATCAAGTTTGATAAATGAGAAACAGTGACTTACAACTCAGTTGAAACAAACTGCTTGTAATATAGTCATACCCAAACATGGACAGTTGAAGCCACAAGATCCTACTTAATATTTATCTACAACTAGAACATAAGAGTACTTAGCAAATGCAATGGACTAGATCCAGATTTGCTCCCTGTTCAAATTTGAAAAAAGATGGTCTCCAGTTTATCTCAAGATGCAAATTTGCAATAAGATCTGATCTTACAAATTGGTATATAAAAATGCTCTGGATTTATACAGTACTTTTAGACATTTTGTACTCCTGGATAAAAGACATTTGTAGTGTGTATTGTAACTATTTAAGAAGTACATTTTTACAAATGTTCATAAATTCAGTACTAAAGACCCTGAAAGTGCTTACAATATGAAGATTATTTTTGGAAAATCCAAACAAAAACTGCACCAGCGTTTACTGTCAGAGCAGTATGAAATTGTTTTGATTTTGACTTCCCCCATAAGGCACGCTTAAAGGCCTAAAATAGCTTTTAGTATTATCACAGGTCTATGCTCCTGTTGATGCTACTTAATCAATTCCATTAGTCTGTCACATTTCCTGGATTAGCCTTGTGTGCCTGCAGCCAGTATTGGGAAGATACAAGGAAGATATTATTTCAGGGATCAGGAAATTACTTCAAGAACTCGGATCTTACTGAAATCCTTATGTCAGGAAACTGCTTTTTTCCCAAGTCAATAATAATTATAATGGTTGAAACGAAAAAAAATCCAAAAACTATTATGGGCGTCAGCCTTAATTGCCCTTTAAATATGAATCATTCATAAATTTAATAAAACAGCAGGCTGAGAATTGCTGTGACACCAGCAGTTCCCAAACTAGAGTCCTCTAGATATGTCAAAACTGCAATTATTTATGAATACTGGGAGTTGTCCCAAAGTCTAGAGGACAGTACATTCGGAAGGCTGAATTAAGTAATATATTAAGATCCAAGTGCCAAGTTCATTAGGTCAACAAACTCAAATAATTACAGTACTCATGTTTTTAAATACATTTCTCCTCTATGTTGTTTATCTTCTCTGCAGTAGCTGGAAGTAAACTTATTGCAGCCACAGGTATGACATTGGCATCAAGTTGAAGGATTCCCCTAGGGAGGAAAAAATCAGATACTAACTTCAGAAATATGATCATATATAAACATTTCAACTTCACAGTTAAAACAACTAAGGAAAAGTGTTTCAGCCTCTCAAACCAGATCGTTGGTTTATGAAAATGGCTTATAAATACTGCAAATATTAAAATGTAATTAAATCTTTTTTCAAAGAATTATCAGAATAAATGCTAACTAGAAAAAAACATTTTCATTAACCTGTCTCTTCCAGTATCAGTACTCTCAAGAGAACTAACATTTTCATCTAAATGATTTATGAGAACTGGTGCTAAGGATTTTCCTTTTCTTCCTTTATTTCCTCATCTTTTTTTCTAGTGTGCAATGAGAAATTAGTACCTCAAACAATCTGGTACGTGCCACAAAGTATTTTTAAAGAAAGCAGTCATGACCCACCTATGTATAATTATTATTTATTTATTTATTTATTCGTACTTCTATACCGCTCCCTCTCCCAAAAAGGGACTCAAGGCGGTGTACACTCAACAAACAAGATAATACAGAAAACAGAAGCGAAAACAGGTAAATAATCAAGATGGCCAAGAATCACCCCTATAAATTTCAAAATATAAACCCCAATGATCTTATTTGGCTAGACCGGCTTGTTTGAACAGCAAGGTCTTAACTGCGCGCCGGAAGGTTAGGATGTCTGACATGGCTCGTATATCCGGGGGGAGACAATTCCAGAGAGATGGGGCTCCCACAGAGAAAGCGCGTAGTCTCGGGGCTGCTAGACGACAGCGATCCAGTGGTGGTACCCCGAGCAAGGCAACTCTGTGGGAGCGTACTGGGCGGCGGGAGGTTGTTGGTGGCAGCAGGCGATCCCGTAAGTATCCAGGTCCCGAGCCATGGAGCACTTTGAAAACTGTAAGTACCACCTTGAAACGAATCTGGAAGGCCACAGGAAGCCAGTGCAGCCAGCGGAGAAGAGGTGTTATGTGGGCATCCCGAGGGGCGCACAAGATCATCCGTGCAGCTGCATTCTGAACTAACTGTAACCTTCGGAGACTTTTCAAGGGGAGCCCCATGTAGAGAGCATTACAGTAGTCCAAGCGGGAGATGACGAGGGCAGAGGTGACTGTGCGAAGTGCGTCCAGATCCAGAAAGGGTCGCAATTGGTAGATAAGACGAATTTGATAAAAAGCACTCCTGGTGGCGGCCGCAATAATAATATATAAGTGGGTGGCATTGTGAATGTGCCTTCCACAGATAGGACTCCTTAAAGGTTTCAAAACCACGAGAGGGCAAGATTAATTGGCCCCAAAGTCTCAGCAAGCAGGAGATACAGAAAAGCTTTCAGGATGATTTACCATGAATCAGAGCTTTTCTGAGGCTCCAAAACCTGACCTGTCTGACTTTAAGCCTCATTTCTTCCAATGCCAATTAAGTTGAAATGTGTATGAAAAGGTAGAAATGAGATCTATGGAGCATGGCGAAGGACTCCTCTAGACTATTACTGTGCATATGGCTCCTGTTATTGGAAGATCAAAATCAATTCTATCCACTAAAGCATTTCAGTCTTTATCTATAGCTTTTGTAGGGCTATGGAGGGACGGGGAGGAACCAAAGAGGAGTGCCCTTCTTTCCCTTCCCACTTAGAGGACATGCTCTAAGCAGAGCTCTTGTTGGAGGGGGCGGGGAGATACGAGAGAAATCCATTTAGCATCCTCCCTTTTTGAATCCTCTAGTGATCATTTCCCATTAATATTTACAATTTGCTTTTATCCCATTAATATTTACAATTTGCTTTTAGGTCATCAAATCAAGACCTCAGGTAAGGTACATTCATTCTTTAACAGGCTATAAACCTTGTGGATTAGTTTTGTTTATCAATTTAACTAGCCTAGCTTGAATAAATACATTATATGAAACCTCTTATTTGTTTAATTTAATTAATTTAATTTAGTTTAAATTTCTTTTAAGGATAAAAAATAAGAGATGCTACCTGGCTTCACATGAGGGACAAAACACTTTTAGTACTTTTATTATTAAAGTTGCTCCTACAACTCCAACCACAATGACCTCCATAAAATTAAAAAATACAGGAAAAGAATTGAGCCAAAATGTACAAAGCTGCTTTCTCAGATCTTCTACCCACTGGCACATCACCTGCAAAAATAATAACACCGCCACTGAAATTTATTTATTTATTTATTGCACTTTTACACCGGCCCCTCTCCCAAATAGGGACTCGGGGCAGTGAACAGCCATTGACAAAAATACAGTCAATAACAGTTAAAATAGATTAAAAAGTTATTAAATAGTGGCTGAATTAAAATTCAAAAACCAATAAAATCCAATAAGGAATTTAAAAAGTTACAAATTTAAAACCTCTTCTAAGAACACTAGGCCAGACCGGCCTGCTGGAAAAGGTGGGTCTTTAGTGCGCGCCGGAAGATTCGCAGGTCAGTAATGACTCGCATCTCCGTGGGTAATTCATTCCAGAGGGAGGGTTCTCCCACACAGAAGGCCTGTACCCTCGAAGCCACCAGCCAGCATCGCCCAGCCGGCAGCACCCCAAGGAGGCCCACCCTGTGGGAACACACTGGCCGGCGGGAGGCCGATGGTGGCAATAGGCAGTCCTGTAAGTTCCCGGATCCCAAGCCATACTTGAAATCCAGTAAGGACACCGCAAAAGCCAATTTTTCTTTGGTTGTTTGTTGCATCTATTTATAATTTACACTTCTGTCATTATGTAGGAACTTCACATATATGTTGCACATTATATCTTTTCAAATATTACTCTTCCCCCCTTGAAAATTCCTTGGCATGTTTGAAGTTACAAGAGCAGTGAAATGAGGGGTACTTATGCCAGGTACTCATAACTGCAACCGCCCCCATGTGATCGTAATTCAGGTGCTCAGTGACAAGCTCACAATTACAACATTGTGGCATCCTACAGTCATGTGACTATCACTTGCAACTTTCACTGCTGGCTTCTAACAAGTAAAATTGATGGGGAAGCTGACAGGAGGTTACTAATGGCAATCACATGACGATGGCACTGTGTGACTATGAGGGATTCACTAACAATGGCAATTAGGACTGCTGAAGTGCCGTCAACACAGTGATGTGACATCATGCCTTATGACTTTGTTGCTTAGGGAGGGCATTCCTGGTCCCAATTACCATCAGGGATAGTACCATCTATACTAGCTGTTGAAAGTAGCCTATCAGGAGAAAATCAAACTAGTAAACTATCAGCCACCTCCATAAGCATCAGGAAAATTGGGAAACTTTGAGTTGTAATGCTTGAGGCACAAAGCTATATAAGTAATCTGGGCCAGTCACTCCCTCTCAAGCAGGAGGGAGAGAGGAAGGAAGAAAGATTTTTATAATCTTGCCAAGAAAACTGTAGGGATTAGTTCAGATACCAATAAATGAGAATATCTGTATCTCAGGTTTGAAATGAGGGGTTTCTTGATGCTCTCTGAGTTTGTTTTCTTGCAGATGGTAACATCATCAGCTGTTGCAGTGATGATGTTACCTAGTTGGGTAATGAAACGTCTTAAAGAAAAGCCAACCAAGCTCAGAGAGCACCTCATTAGTTGAGATAGTCACCAAGAGTCAACACTGACTCAAAGGCACAACATATACACATGGGAGCATCAGGTGAAGGGAAATTGTGGGGAGATGCCTGTCAATCTGCAAAAAACTGCAGCCGAAGCCATTCTTTTTCAGGCTATTCCTTCACTTCTTGGTTGCCATCATGGGGGGAGGGATTGGGGAACTTAGGAAAGTGGGCCATCAGCCGCTAGTCAAAACATCTACCAGCCAACGTGTGAACCAAGGTCATGTCGATGGACACCTGTCGGAGCTGAGAAGGAATCTGTGGCTGACTTGATTGGTTCATGTGACCTAAAAGACACAGGGGTGGGGTGGAAAATCTTATTCTTTTAACTATCCCCATGCACGGGAACTATTTAAGAGCTAGCTTTGACCTTCTATGAGCCGATTATGATATACTCAATAAAGGGTCTGCACAAGATGTCAAGAGTCCTGACTTCACTGGGTCCATTACTCGGAACTATGACATGAGGGTCACGTCTATATGATTGAAGCTGCACTCCTTAGTATGTGTACCATATGCACAAAGGAGGAGGATTTCAAGCACAGTTGCAACGCCATCTGCACTTTTTTTAGTTCCCTTCTAATTACCACCTTGTGTCCATGCCTTTTTTATTTTTGTGGGACTTCGTTTCTTTGACAGAGTGACCGAAGGGATACCAGATACACAAGGCACCAATAATTCCCTTACACATCCATTAACTCAAATTAGGTGATCATGATATTTGCCTTTCACAATCATTGTGACAAACATATACCTTATAAGATGACGGTGGCTCTGTCGGAGTGGAGTCTCTGGCAATTTGCCAGGCATTGTCTGTTCATCCACAGTGGTTTCTACTTGCCTGAGAAGATAGTGACTGGTTGTTTGCAGAGGACTTTCAACATCTATTTCACAAAAGTCAAAAAGACAGGTTCATTGGTTTGTTGGTTATTTTTTTAAAAAAAAAATCACACTGTGAGCCAGTAAAAAGAAGCAGAGTAAGGACAAGAAATAACAGTTCAAAAAGTGCAAAACTTATTTAAAACTTTTATAGAATTATAGATTTTTGGTCATTATTCCAACCCCCCTTCTTGGTGCAGGTTCCATCAGAAAAATCTCTGATAGAAATCAACCGGCCATTGTTTGTAGGCAAAATAAAAGTCACTGTTTTATGTGGCACCCTGTTGCGCTGGCTGACAGTTTGCATAGAGGTGATTTTCCTCCTAACTTCTAGTCTGAAGCTACTTCCTTTGTAGTTTAACTCTTTGGTTCAGGCCTGCTCTCTGGGGCACAACGTCTAAGAGAATACGTCCAATCACTCTTATTGAAGACTATCACATCTCTCTCCATTTTCTCTTCTGTATGCTAAGCATATCCAGAGTTGCTAACGTTCCTCATAGGGTATCCTTTCCAGACCCAGCACTATTTTGCAAGCCGTCCTTTGAACTTGCTCCAATTTGTCTTTTTTGGATTCTGCTGCCCCCCTACTCCAAATGGGTCTGACCACAAGGAATGGAATAGAACAATTACTTCTTGTGATCTAGATTTGGTGCTCTTCTTAAAGTATCCCAAACAATTGTTACAAATGCTGCTTCATGTTTAACTTCCGATTGACAAGGGCGTTTTTCACAAGACAGGCTAAGCCAGGTTTCCTCCATCCCATGCTAAGGCTTACATTTTTCTTATCAAGATGTAGAATTTTACATATTTCCATTCTATTCATTTCAGCCCACTGCCTAAGTTGCCTAGATCGTTTTTTAAATCTTTGATCTAAAGTTTTAACCAAATCTCCTACTGGTAGTTTTATGATATCTGCAAATTTGCTAAGGATCCACCATCCAAGTCATTATTAAAAGTGTTGAACAATACAGAGGCTAGGACAAACCCTTCTGGCCCTTGGCTTGATATTTCCCTCCAAGCTAAAGTGGAAGTATTAATGAGCACTTTTGTGTAAGCTGGTTGAGCCAACTGTGCTATCATCTAGTTCTAGTCCAAGGTCTCTCAACCTCAGCAACTTTCAGATGTATGGATTTCAATTATCACAATTCCCCTAGGAATTGAAGTCCACACAAATCTGAAACTTGCTAATAAAGAAACATAGATCCGGCTCGTGTTTTAATTTTTCATAAGAACATTATGAGAGAATACAAATAAATAAATATAAGCCAGTTGTAACCATATTAATTTGACCTGCCTATAAAAGAAAGGCCAGTTTATGGCTGTTGGTTGTGGCTATTTTTGAGTGGTAGAGTCATTAAATCTGAGGTTAAGAACTTTTTGATCATTGTTTGCATTATTTTGTATGTTTACCAGGCTATGATATTCTTTAAAAGTCCATATTTAAAAAGTCCTTGAACACTGAAAGAGTCCAGATACAGTTAACAATGAATTTAATCAACTACCTTTACTCTTAAAAAAAAGTCAGAACCCTTAAGTGAAATGGCAAGAAATAAACTCATAGCATCTTTTAAAAGAAAAAAACTAAGAATCACTTACATGAGATGGGTGGGTATAAGAACTGAATGAATAAATAAATAAAACAAAATCCAATTCTTTGCAACTCAATAAGACTGAGTACCTTTTCCTGCAAAGTTTGGAAGTGTAAACAAAATATCATTGTTCCTTGGGCTGGAATACAGCATACTTTCCTCCAGAGGAACAGTGTAGTTTGTATGTCTCAGGACTTGCTGATCCTTTACCAATAGGTCTATTTCTATCACTTCGTCTTGTTTAACCTGCAAAAGAAGTGTAACAAGGGAACCACTTTCTTATCCACACATGTTGGGAATGGTGTGGAAAACAGTCAAGCTTTTTTTAAAGTTGGACAGAAAAGAGCAAGTATGCAAGAAGTGATTTCAAGATGAAAAGTTGCTTTTGTTTAAGTGACAGCTGAATGTGTTCCTATCCTTTTTTGTCCTCACCTCATGAAGTATGTGAAATACTAGAAGGAAATGCCCTCCATTAGTTATTCATCATCAACATCATACTCATATCATGTATATTGTGTATCATACCAAGAGGGAAGGCAAATGGCTCCATTTCTAGCATCAATATAGACTATATTTTCTCAATGAGAAACGATGTAAGAAAAAAGTAGAATGCTGCCTTTCAAAATAATCGATCAAGAGAATTACAGATGAATTCTGAACCCAAACATTAATTTCTACATTTGTACTGTTTGAGTGAATGATCTGATTTCTGAATATTTTTAGAGGCAAAATAGTCTATAACTCAAGAGTTACTATTGTACTTAGAAATTTATAAGTAAATTGTGACTCAAGATGGACTCCAGAAGACACATAATTTTGTATTCCTCAGTTTACAATATTTAACAGTGTTAATTTTTGTTCATATTTGGAGGCTTTCTTTTATCTGGGGGGCTATTTATTTTATGCTAATTTATTTTAATATAACTTTGGGAATGGGCAGCATACCAATTATGTAAATAAATATTTCATCTTCATCGTAAGAGGTGGAAATAATATTTTCTGCCTTTATTATTTTTTCCTTCACAGCAAAAACCTCATGTCAGATCAGTTCATCTGAAAAGAAGAAGGCACCTAGTGATTTTTTCTGTGAAGGATTCACTGGCACCTGGATCTTTCTCTACCACCCCAAAGGAATGATTATAACTCTCCTTAACTCAGACAAGAAATACAGGTAGTCCTCGACTTACAACAGTTCATTTAGTGACCGCTCAAAGTTACAAACAGCACTGAAAAAATGACTTATGACCATTTTTACACTTACAACCATTGCAGCATCCCCATGATCACATGATCAAATTCAGATGCTTGGCAACTGGTTCATGTTTATGACACTTACAGTGTCCCAGGCTCAGGTGATCCACTTTGCGACCTTCTGACAAGCAAAGTCAGAAGCCAGATTCACTTAACAACCAAGTTGCTAACTTAAAAATTGCAGAGATTCACTTAACAACAGTGACAAGAAAAGTCGTAAATGGAGCACGCTCACTTAACTAATGTTCCAGGTAGCAACATAACTATTGGGCTCAATTGTGGTCGTAACTCGGGGACAACTGTACTCAATATTCAATTCTAACAGCATTTTATTTTCAGTTTGTTTCCTAATTATCAATAGTGCTTGCTTAGCGCCCAAAATAGGGACCAGCAACTTTGCTGCCAAACACTACAGTCGCTAAGCGAAAAATCGTATGACCACAACAGGCTTAGAACAATACTTCCCACTCAGTCATTAAGCAAGACATCATACAACTGCAACTTCCAATTTTACTTCTGTCTTCATTACCCTGTTTGTCCAAAACTGTTGTGAAGCACACAAATAGCAATCACAAGACCCCAGCAATAGTCATAAATGGAAGCACTGGTTGCAAACATTTTCTTTACATCATCATAACTTCCAATGGTTGTTAAATGAGACAGTAAGCAAGAACTATGTGCTTTTCTAACAATGAATTTTTATTTTATTTTTTATTTCTTATTGGACAAAATAAAACTCGTGGCTATTTTGCTGTTGCGACTTTTATGTGATGAGAAGTTTGCAGCCCAGTGTCCAAATACAGTAAACATTCTTAAATATGATAATATATATACTATCAAAATTCCTATAAAATTACAAAAATATATAAAGGTTTTGCCTTTTAGGGCTGTGTAATTTAAAAAAAAGTACATATTCTGATACAAAAAGAGGACATAGACACCGTATAACATCAGAACAGCAGTATTCTTAGGTTTGTTGGCAAAAGATAAACCACAGACTAAAACGTGTAATCGTTCTGCAAAAAACAATCTTCCACTGTGGATTCATATCTAAGCTAGTAAATACAATGATTTAGAAAAAAGAATACTTACCTGCTTTTCATCTATATCTGTCACTTCTTCTTGAACAACAATCAATTGCAAGTTTGAGCTGGATGCCAATGGCCACACATGGATCATAATGCGAACATTGACAATTCCTAAGGTATCATGGTTTCCACTCTTCACTATCAGAAATAACTGTGTGTCATATAGTGGCCATGCAGAGAAACAAATTTCTCCTCAAAAAAAGTTACACATTAAATAGTATTGCAAACTGGATTGGACGCCATATTGCAATTCAGTGTAGAATTAATATAACTAACTGACTAGATTTCACAGTTACTGCATTTTTAGGAGAAAGGACAGAGGCTAGGACTATTAAATGGAAACAGGAATATTTTCTACTTTGTAGATTGTCTTCTACAAAGATCATCTTTTGCACAATTACACTTTCCCACTTCTTTTCTTCCCTCCTGCCCTGAGGCAGTTTCTTTTTCCCAAATCTGCTCTGTAGGTTCTTCCACTAATTGAGTCAAGTCGAATGCCCCTCTCCATACTATTGGTGGGAAGCTACTGAATTACTAAGAAACTAATTTTATATAATCACCAGAGGTGGGTATTATTCAGACAGGTTCTAACCAGTTCTGGAGAACCGTAGCAGAAATTTTGAATAGTTCAGAGAACTGGCAAATACCATCTCTGACTAGCCCCGCCCCTATCTATTCTCTAACTCCAAGTCCCAGCTGATTGGCTGGATCTTTTGTTGTCCTGCACAGGAGAACGGAGCTGGAAAGCAGGTTAGTGGGTTGGGAGGGAATAGGATTTTGTAGTATCCTTCCCCTGAAGTAGGATTGGAATGGGAATTTTACAGTATCCTTCCCCTGCCATGGCCCACCAAACCATGCCCACCAAGTCACACCATGTCCACCAAGCCACACCCACAGAATTGATAGTAAAAAAAATTGAATCCCACCACTGACAACCTTATATAACCTAAAGGAAAAATTAGAAAATCCAGCAGTTCTCCTTCTCCTATGTGGGCACCAGAAATCACTGAACAAAAGAGTTGATAGAAGGTATTTAGATTTACATTTAACATGTTCAATCCAAACTAAAGCAGCCATAATCCAAGCCACTATACAATATGGAATAGCACATAAAGTGACAAACCTTGGACTATTTTCTCCTCATTTCAAATGGAAGCTTTCTTCCTGTAAGGTAGGTTTCTCTCAATTATGTAAGCTCACTGCTACTGTGCTAACACCCAACTTCTTTTTCCTCTCCAGGCATGTACATTACACAGCGGTGGTTTTCAAAACTTTTTCCTACCGATTTGGTGTGAGCGCGCGCTTTGCACACTAAATGCGTGCTTTGGCGCACGGCGCAGTTTTCACGCACCTTCTGCTGCAAGCCCTGTATGTGAAACAGCTGACGCGCGGCAATCGGTTGTGCCGCGCAAAGCAGCTGAGGTTGAAAAGGGTCAGTGTAGAGCTGGGGTGGGTGGGAGGGAGGACCCAGCAGCTGATTGTCGGTACTGTTTCGGCCAAACCGTTAGAATACCATCACTGCACTTACAGTACATTGATTTCAATAGAGGAATAGTAATTGCTGCTGCCACTGTATTAAATTAAATTTGCATAGAGTACAACTATCATTCAAGATGTTTGTGTGGCACAGAAGCCTTGGCATTTATTATGCACCACTGACTGAAATCCAGTTTTGTAATGTCAAGGACTTGTTTTCCTGGCTTTCGGTATTATGAGTCCTGAATTTCCCTAATCAAACTTCCTCCCATTCTATTTAAAGTCAGTGATGATTTGCAGGCAAACATTCAGCTTCCTATATCTGAAGAAAAATATAACGTATTGTATCAATAGTTCTCAAACTCACATGATTCTCTTCAGAATTTAATAGAAATTCAGAGAAATAAAAGAAGTTACTATAGTACATCAAATGAAATTTTGTTTGAGAACTAAATGTATACTTTTCCACATTAAAACCCCATCATCAAGAAGGACTTTGTCTCTTTAGATTATGTCTATTCAGGTAGTCCCTGATTTATGATCACAATTGGGACCAGAATTCTGCTGCTAAGCAAGTTAAGTCAGTCACACCCAATTTATGACCCTTTTTGCCCTGGTTAAGTGAATCATGCAGTCATTATGTGAATTCAGTTTCCCCTATTGACCTTACTTGTCAGAAACTAGCTAGGAAGATTGCAAATGGCAATTTATGTGTATACCAGGATGCTGCAAGCATTGTAAATACATAGCAGTACCAAGTTGTCCAGCTCTGGCTTCTGTTACTCTGAATCTTCTTTCGCTTCAAAATGGCTGTCCTGCCAAAATTCACCGCTCCTGTAACAGGCAGAGTGAAGCCAGGGAACTGTCACAGGAAGCCGCTGCTCTGATGAGGCAACAGTCCCTTCTTGGTCAGGCTGCCTCAGGCAGGTCAGTACTAGACGCCCCCAGTACCTTTCCTCTAGGCACTGGGGGTGCTATCGTTGGAACTGTAAAAATGCGAAAACCGGCATTCTGCTAGCCAGCTGACAGGTGCGAAGCCAGTTTTCTTCATTTTACAGCCGCTCCGAACACTTTTCTATTTGTGTGCGAAGGAACCACGAAGGCAAAACAAAACCTCTTATGCCTCTAGTCCCTTTAGGACTGTTGGTGGAATTTAAATCCAAAGAAATTTAGCCCTGACAGCGTCCCTCTATTTTTAAAAAACAGATGAGCTATCAAAAAAGCAGTCTAGTTAAGTCGAGATTGAATAGAAGAACTGGAGACAGTGGCCCGGTGGGGGGATGTCTTCAGTTTTTCTATTCAGTCTATAGGCAAACAGAGCTGAATACATCCCATGCCTGGATCCTGTTGACACCACTCTGGAGAATTGAGGATTACCTGTATTAGAGCTAGCTTAATGCTGGAAAACACAGGAGAGATACCCTTTAAAAGGCCACAATGAGCCACTATTGGGATTCATTTCTTCTGCAGCATGTTTTATGCAATTGCTCTAAACCAGGGGGTCAAATTTGATTTCACTGAGGGCCACATCAGGGTTGTGTTTGATCTGGGGGGACGGATGGCCATGGCCAGGGGTAGCCGTGGCCAGAGCGGGCATGGCCCGCTTGATGTCACTTGTGTCAAGGAGCACCTACGGTGTCCCGGGAGGGGCTGGGGGGGAATCCTCCTGCAGCCCTCTGCCAGCGAAAGCAGAGCCTGGGAGGGTCATGCGCAGCCCTCCGAGCTCTGATTTCGGTGGCGAGGCCCCAGGCTGGTACTTCACTGTTTGCAGGGCAACCCCACGGGCCAGATCTAAGCACCCTGGGAGGTGGATCTGCCCAAGTTTGACACTCCTGCCCTGAACTGTAAAACCAGTTTTTAAAGTGTATTAGCAAGTCCTTGAGGTAATGAGTAGATTATCTGAGAAGGTAACCTTGAAACCCGCCCCAACCAGTATATCAGGTAAACACTTAGTAGATTAAAATTGTAACTAGGCACATAAGTGCTGTGGCTTCATAAATTATGTTTATGTATCCAATCAGGATCTTATTTTCAATGTAAGGGCACATAATGGCAAAAAAAGTAAACAAACCAGAATTTTTGCTTCTTCTAATAGTAGCATTTAATTTTGTATGTCCTGGGTAATTCTTTTAATCCTTTCCAAGAATCCTTTTTTATTTACAGAAAAATATGAGATTAGGAAAGTCTCATTAAAAGTGTTTTGGCTAAGATTATCTGAAACCAGGCTGTTTTTTCTCCTTCACCAACTCGGCTGGAATGTGCTGGTGAGAGAGGAGGACAGACAGGACTTATCAGGGTGGAGTCACATCCTTGAATTTCTACAGCTCAGCCTGCACCAATTAAATACCAAACAGAACTTGCTGAGAGCTTTCCTAAAAGCAGCTTTTAATCTCCATATTGTATTTGATTATAGACACAATAATGACTACCCTGAATTAATTCAAAACTAGAAATAATCACCAATAATCTTGAATTCTTTAGAAATGAAAATAATCTATTGTTACTAATTTATATGCAGAGGGGTGTTTTTTTAGTGATGGGGAGTTATTTATTTCTCAAATGTAAGAGCCGTGGTGGCGCAGTGGATAGAATGCTGTATACAGGCTAATTCTTCTGACTACCAGCAGTTGATCCTGACTGGCTCAAGGTTGACTCAGCTTTCCATCCTTCTTGAGGTTGGTAAATCAGGACCCCGATAGCTGGGGGCAATATGCTGGACTGTGTAAACCGCTTAGAGAGGGCTGTAAAGCATTGGGAAGTGGTATATAAGTCTAAGTGCTATTGCTATATACCTGCCCAACTCACGAAAAGTAACTTTGGGGACTTAAACAACAATTAAAGGTATTCCTCAACTTACAATTATTAGTTTAATGACCATTCAGAGTTACAATGGTGCTAAAAAAATTATCATGTCCAGTCCTTACACTTACCACTGTCATAGCCTCCTCGCAGTCATGTGATCAAAATTTGGGTGCTTGGGCAACTAGCATACATTTATGATGACTGCAGCATTCTGGGGTTGCATGATTGCCATTGGTGACTTTCCAGGGGGCTTCAGGAGAAGCAAAGCCAAAAGGGAAACCAGATTTGTTTAACGACCATAATGATTCTCTCAACAAATGTAGCAAAAATGTCATAAATTGGTATGATTCAGACCACATCATTTAGCAACATGAAATCCCAGTCCCAATCAAAGTCTTAAGCCGAGGACTACCTCTAGAGTTATAGAGGAACATACAATCCAGATAGGGAATTAAGAATTACGCACAGATTAAAGTTTGACATTTATCCGTGTGACTCCCGCTCTTCAGTGGAAAGTCATTTACATACACCTGACCATTCACATAAGTATATTAAGGACAACCTAAAAAAAAAAATCCACAGAATAACATATTATGAGTGTACAGGGATCATAAAAGGGAGTTTATACATTTCAAGATACAAGATTGACCAAGTTTTGTTTAATTTACAAAATCATGAGAGCAATAAGTCATAAATATAAGAGATTCAAAATCAGTTACCATCCAAAGGTGTTGATAAATTTGCCATCATTATGCTTTTATCCTTTAAAAGAATTAAAGATCATCACATACTGATCCCTCACTAGTTGTTGTTGTTTTGTTCCCCCTGAGTCAATATAGATTCCTGGTGACTGCCTGGGCAAATCCTGCAGAGTCGTAACTGTGAGAACAATCAATTGCCTTCAGAAGTTGTGGGTGCTCCACTGGAGGCTTTTAAGAAGAGACTGGACAGTCATTTGTCTGAAAGGGTATAAGGTCTGCTTCAGCAGAGGGTTGGACTAGAAGAGGGGTCTCCAACCTTGGCAACTTTAAGACTTGTGGACTTCAACTCCCAGAGTTCCTCAGCCAGCAAAGCTGTTCAAGTCCACTATCTTAAAGTTGCCAAGGTTGGAGACCCCTGGACTAGATGACCCCCAAGGTCCCTTCCAACTCTATTATCTTGTTGTGTTCTTCTTGGTAAGATTTCAGATGCAGCTTGTCATTATCTTCTTAGGACTGAGATAGATCCAGCTGGCTTTGTGCCTAAAGTAACACTAGAAGTCCTTATCTCCTGGTTTCTAGCCCGGGGCCTTAACCACTCCACCAAACTGGCTTGATCTCTTACTATATTGCCACTGATTTTAACAATTTTGGATTGTATCCTAAAAATATAACCAGTGAAGTATCTCTGTGTAGAAAAACAGAGGTCTTGCAAGGGAAGCAAGAAGCAGAATGTAACATTGTTTGATAGGAAGTAATCTAATTTCTGGCTGTAACTTAGATACTCATGCTACTGCTTCTCAGTTTTATTTACCACCATTAACAGAACAGTTACCTAGTTTGGGTACTAAAACGTCTGCAAGTAAACAACCAAGCTGAGAGAGCACCAAGGACTCTCACTTTACTGATTATTCTGTTAAGTTAAACCAGTCCTTTAACTCAGACTGCTGGTTAGAAGTCCAACCAGCAGTGGAAAACCATGTCCTCAGTTTCTCCAATCTCTTGGGAAGCTAAGAGTTGGGAACTATGAACAGTATATCTTAGGAACAGCCAGTGAAAAATAGCTAGGCCAGTTGTCACCGTCAACTGAGAGAAGCTGAGCAAGGGTCAACATATTATCCACAGGACATCACAATCTATCAATTCATGGTATAAAACTATGTACTACTGACAACTATTATGGTTGAAAGAAATACACATACAAAATGCATACATTCAGGCACATTGCTATGTATATATAATAATGCCAATTAAGCACCAAATTTGGAACCCAACAAATAACCTTCTAACTTTTATAAACCCATAGTAGGTAGTACAAACATAACAAATTATTTATTGGAAGGAATTATTGAGTATTTCTAAAATGTTAATGAACATCTTGGTAAATTTACTGAACTACCATGTTTCCCAAAAAATAAGAGCGGATCTTATATTAATTTGCTCAAAAAGATGCATTAGTAGTTAGGTCTTATTTCTGGGAAAATATGGCACTAAATGCATCCGATTGGCTGACGATCTTAACTGAGATTTATTTTTGGGATAGGGCTTATATTACCAGCATCCTGAAAATCATGCTAGGAGTTATTTTCTGGTTGGATCTTATTTGGGAGAAACACAGATGACAGATAACAGATAATCAGAGTTGGAAGGGACCTTGTGGGTCATCTAGGTCCAACCCCCAAGCAGGAGACCGTACACCATTTCTGACAAATGGCAATCCAATCTCTTCTTGAAAGTCTCAAGTGATGGCGCTCCCACAACTTCCGAGGCAAGCTGTTCCATTGGTTAATTGTTCTCACTGTCAGAAAGATTCTCCTTATTTCCAGGTTAAATTTCTTCTTGTTCAGTTTCCATCGATTATTCCTTGTCTGGCCTAAAGGTGCTTTAGAAAATAGCTTGACCCCTTCCTCTCTGTGGCAGCCCCTCAGATATTGGAACACTGCTATCATGTCTCACCTGGTCCTTCTCTTCACTAGACTAGCCAAGCCCAGTTCCTGTAACCATTCTTCATATGTTTTAGTCACAGTATTATAGTAACTAGAAAGACCCTTAAGCTGATTTTTTTCTGATGAATCACAATAGAAAAAAGAAAAGACTTTGCTAAAGAAAGTACCAGGAAGTTGAACATAAAATACAATACCTGTCTTTCCTGAATATCCCCGGTGGTTTCCAGGATATTTACTTTAATCTTGATGTTTTCCTGAAATAATGGAATGACAGAAAAAGAAAGAAAGAAGAGAAATATTCAGTAGAGGTTATAAACCGAGTAAGGTGCTTAATTTAATTTTTAGTTTGTGAGATATATTTATGTGGTCAGGATCTAGCATTTCTAAAGTCTGTGTCTAAGTAACCAGAGTCGAAAAACTGAAGGAGAAATAAAATGCCATAAATAGGTTCAGTGACTACAGAGTAATAGGGGCCAGTATGGTGCATATAACTATCAAGATTCCAAAGTGCCTTTTATACCTAATCGTGCATACTATGCTGGCCATAAATACAAATAAACAATCAGATGATTTTCTGTAATGAAATGTCTAACAGATCCTGGGAAAGTGCAGGTCAGAGGTAATAGTTATAGATGGAAACAGGACTACTACAGAAAATCTAAGTACAGGGGAAGGGGAAAATGTGGGAAATAGGTTCCGAATAACTTTGCCTTAATTACATTAGCTGAAGAATTGTTTTTCATCTGCTTCTATTATAATACTTTGCTATCAATAAAGAATATTCCAAAACCAAAGTGCTTTTATTTATTGTGTTTGCCTATCACTAAAGGCTTGACATTTGCAATCAAATTGTCCATACATTCTAGATTGAACTCTAAATAATGAGAAGCTATGTTCATGTAAATCTTATGTGATTCAACATATACTCACCCTAATTAGTGGCATAATCCTCACAATAATTGCAATATGAGCAACCAACATTTACTATGCATATTTGACTGAGCCAACTTACTTTCTAAAGAGACCAACTGATGAAATCAACAGGATTGAAATTTGATAGGTTATTAATGGGGTTCTCTGAAGTCTTGCTGTGCTGCTTTATTATGCAGGGAGGAGGCATATTCCTAAGGGATGAGCAAAGATAGCCAGGAGAGAATGCCAAAAGCATATACAGTAGAACCTCTGGTCCACGAACACTTTTGACCACGACCAAATCGGGTTCTGACCAAAAAATTCACAATTTATTTGGTGTAGCCAATTTCCCCTTTTATGCATTATTTTGTAAATGCCAAATTTGTAAGCACTAAATACTGAACTTAGGTTCGGGTCGCGACCCAAATCGGGTTTGGCAACCAAGTTGTAGAAATGAATTATGGTCGTGACAGAGGTTCTACTGTAATCTCTCAAGGCCTGAGCATCATTCCAGCTGCCCAGCTAACACACGTAGGTTACCTATATTGGACAGCAGCAATATTGGAAGATACTAAGGCAGATAATTGCTTTAGTGACAATGTCAAAGCCATTGTTTCATTTTGTGCTGGAGGACACAATGGAAAATAATTCCTGTACTACCAAGAGAGCCATATAGATATATAATAAAACTGACTGACACTATAATGCCAGAAGATAAGCCCTTTAGGTCATGCTAGAGAAACCAGAATACCAATCTGTGTATGCCGTGACTAAATTGAGAAATGTAAGGTGCCTAGTTGTCAATTCAACACGCAGGAAAAGAAAATCCAAATTGCAGAGACAGAATTACAATACGAACATGGAACGTAAGATGATGAACATGGAAAGCTCAAAACAGTGGAAGATGAAATTAATCTTCTACAGTCTTAGGACTAAGAAGGAATGGTCTCTTTCATAGTCAGGAACAAAATATAACAAGGCCTGTACTTGGACATAGCACAATCAGGGACTAAATAGTATCAATTAGACTTCAGAGACAACCCTTCAACATGACAATTATCCCAGCGTACCTCCAACTACAGGTAGTCTTCAACATACAACGGTTTGTTTAGTGACTGTTCGAAGTTACAACAGCACTGAAAAATAGATCTTATGGCTCTTTTTTCACACTTACGGAACGGCTAGTTTCCTAACATGCTCTTTAGCATATTGCATGAACTCAGTTATGTTAGCTAATTGTTCTTCACTGCAATGTTATTTTAGTAATTTCTGTTGTTTTAAAATTTGATTGGTTTTATCCAGGGTTATGAATACAAGATGGGTTACCATATATATTTATTAAATAAATAAATAGACCGATCATTTTTAAAGCGAACATCAGAAATCACCCTGAAGTTCTCAACCTCATTGATCAAGAACCAGAGGAACTATCGAATGAAATCAAAACAAGTTGCTAACCCTGAAAAGTTAAAAGGACTAAAAATCAGAAGAAAACAACCAGATAACAATCAGCAGATATGCCAAAAAAAGAAGAGGAGCAAAAGCAAGGAAGACAAAGAATTCAAAAAGGAATTTAACAAAGAATTTTTGGAGAGTTGTTAGAAGAGACAAGAAGCGGAATTAAGATGTCATCTGTAAAGATATCAAATATGAACATAAACACAGAAAAACATGGCCTTCTAAAAGATCTCCACTGTAGGAACTTTATCCTGGGTTACAGAAGAAGGTTCCTACAATTGGTAAATGTATGTCAAGGGACAGATAATAAGAGATTAAAATAGGATCAACAAATAAGAAATAAGTATACTGAAATTCTGTACAATAAAGATATCAACATTTTCTAGCTTAGATAGCTTAGAAAAAATACTGTATTTATAAGACCCTTTAGTATTAGAGCAAGAATCTTCAAACTTGGAAAGTTTAAGACTTGTGAACTTCAACTCCCAGAATTCTAAGCTAACATGATTGGAGGAGGGTTTCTGGGAGTTGAAGTCCACAAGTCTTAAAGCTGTCAAGTTTGAAGACCCCTGTATTAGAGGATGAAATTAGTTTAGCACAATGGTCGTTAATAAGTCATTACTGGTAGTCCTTGACTTACAAACAGTTCATTTAGTGACTGTTCAAAGTTACAATGGCACTGAACAAAGTGACAGCACTGCTTTTCATACTTACAATTGCGCATCCCCATGGACAATATGATCAAAATTCACCTGCTTAATAACCGACTGACCATTTATAACAGTTGCAGTGTCCCGGGATCAGGAGATCACTTTTTGTGACCTTCTGACAGCAAAGTCAATGGGGAAGCCAGATTCACTTAACAACCATGTTACTACTTAATAATTGCAGTGAGTTCACTTAATAACTGAGACAAGGTTATAAAATGGGGCAAAAATTCAAAAGTGAACAAGTGTCTCATTTAGCAAAAGACATTTTAGGCCTAATTGTGTGTAAGTCAAGGACTACCTGTACTAAGTCAGAAAGCAAGAGGTATTGATGGAATATCTACAGAAATAAAGCAAGCAAAAGAGGAAGATTCAATAAAAACTGTAACCAATTATGCCAATAATCTAATGGTCAACAGATTGGAAGAAGTCAGTCTATATACCTACAACAAAAAAGAAACTTAACAGGATGTGCAAACTATTATAATATTTTTAATTTCACATGCTAACAAAATACTACTTAGCATCATCCAACACAGGTTAAGACCTTACATGGAAAGGGAGGATACAAGATATTCCGCCTCACTTTAGAACAGCCAAGGAACAAGAAAAATTATTGCTGAGGCATAGGTGGATCATAAGAAAAGCAATCATGCAGTCAATAGTTTTCTCTACGATATTCTATAGAACTTAGACTGTGAGGAAGCAGGCTAGCAAGAATAGATACTTGAATACTGAATTCAAGAATTCAGTGGATAGCAGGGAATGTACAGGTTAGTATTTTTTTTTGGGGGGGGGGAACTGCCATAGTGTGACTGACGTACTTTTATGTTTTATGATTTTGTGTGTGCACAATTAAGTAGAAACAGCTACTACCCAGACATAGGATTCAAAAATCCCAGCAACCGGTTCGCTGCCCAGTTGCTGGGTGGGCGTGGCCATGGTGGGCATGGCCTACAAGAACTTCGGGAGGGCCATTTTTCACTGTCCCGAGAGTCCAGAGGCTTCCCTCGGGCCTCTGGGAGGGCGAAAACGATCTCCCCCAAGCTCTGGAGGCCCTCTGGAAGCCAGAACAGGCCCATTTCTGGACTTTCAGTAGGCCCATTTTTCCCCCTGCCAGAACCTCCGTGCGGACCCCTGCACTAACGTGCATCAAAAGTGGGCCACGTGGAGACTCCTGGAGGGGCGGGGAGGGAGGGGTGGGCGGGGCCAGCCAACCGGTTCAAATACCGGTTCGGTGAACCAGATGCAAATTTAACATCCAATTTGCCGGAACCGGTCCGAACCAGTAGAATCCCAACCCAAAGACCAAGACCATGGAAGATTTTTTTTGTATTTTTTTTTAACTATATGCAAATATATTTACAGGAATTGGGGAAAAAAGCAGAACTATTTATAGCACTGTATCCAAACTTGCCAGTTTTTTCCTCTCTCTCATTTCTCAAAAAACCTTAAATTTTCTCTTTCTGCTTTCCACAGTATTTGCCAACAAACATTCACGTCACTGCTTAACTGCCAACTCCTTTTTTTTTTCCCTTCTCCTTCTCCCACAGCTTTTCAAGGAGAGTGAGAGAGAAAGAGAGAGGGAATTAGCTGGGTTACTTTGTGGTACACTTAAAAGTGTTTCTTCCAGCTTTTTCAGACCTTGACAGTCATCACCCTGCATTAATGATGCATCTCCCTCTTATGTCTTCTGACCAACCTATCCAGGTGTCCTTTTGCAGGAAGCCATCCATCTGGCTTTGCCTCCATCTACTTTGGGTTTGGAATAAACCACATTCCTCTCTCTGGTTTTACATTTCTTCTCCCTGTCACCTATAACCAACATCTTCATTCTTCTGGAGTCAGAAAATGGAAACTGCCCATTTACAATGTTCCAGCATATACAGTACATCTCTCTCCGGCTATCAACTTCCCACACGGTAACTCCAAAGACACTTATTATCTTAATGCTCAGTGTGGCACAGACTATATCTCTCCATCTTTCTTCATTCCATCTCTCCACCTTTTATGGCCCAAATTGGCAATAACTCCCCCTAACAATTGAACATTGAGACTCTTGCAGCAGCAATCTTAAGAAAAAGGGTTGCTTCATCTTTTCTACATAAACCATTTCTGCAAACAAAAATCTCTAGACTCCGTTTCCACCATAATGAAAAGAAAAAGAAAAAAGAAACAATAACCAGAAGATGGAAAGTAGTTTGGGAGACGATTCTGAGCACAAAGTAATTCCCTAAGTAAAGCAGGACTTTCTCCTCAGCCTTCACTACAATGATTCAGACCATTCTCAACCAACCAGCTACGTTTTACATACATGACTTTTGATCATCACCTTCAGGGAGAAATGCTTGTGCCTAGTAGTATGTATGTTTGTCATGGGACCATTCATTCTGTGTGAATTGTCATTCCCAGGAAAATAAAGTATTATTTTGAAGTTAAAACTAATGAAGAAGGTGCTAGAAGCTGGGAAGACAAAGGACAACCAGCCACAGTACACACTCAATCCTGCCAAAGGTAACATCCAGAGCAGAGCTCCAATCAGGCTATGCTTTTACTATTGGGACCAAACTATTAAAAAGACATTCTTTTTTTCTTTTCCTTTTTGCATTCAGTTGTGTTTTTATTCTGGAGATTGCCTGAACAAGTCCCTGCAGTTCTCTTGACATGGTTTTTCAAAAGTGGTTTGTCATTGCCTCCTAGGACTGAGAGAAAGTAACTGGCTCACCTAGCTGGCTTTGTCCCTAGAACGCCCGGTTACCTGGTTTCTGGTTTGAATGCCTTAACCACTAAACCAAACTCTTCCTCAATCAATGTATCTATTTTTAAGAAGGTTGTGCATATTGTTTCATAATTGGCACTGATACATTTAGTTTTCCATTCCTAGAAATCAATTTAAATGAACAATTTTATGTACATTTTCTAGTTTATATGTGTATATTTTTCTACTCTGCTTTATTGGTATGAAAATAAATGTTCTAAGTAATTTCTAACATGACAACACTTGTAAAGTGGCTGCATGTATTAGGGCAGGAGTGTCACTCGATTTCATTGAGGGCCGCACCAGGGTGTGTTTGATCTTGGGGGGTGGGGCTGTGATAGGCGTGGCCAGGGTGGGCATGGCCAGCTCAACATCACTTGTGTTGGGGGCACCTGTGGTGGCCCGAGCACTCTACCAGTGAAAACAGGCTCCCAAGCTCCATTTTCAGCTGCAATGGCATCCTGCAACCTTCTGCCACACACGGCCCTCCTGAGCTCTGTTTTCACTGGCAGAGGCACCTTGGGCTGGTCCTTTGCTGTTTCCAGGGTGGATCTGGCCCCCGGGCCTGAGTTTAACATCCCTGTATTAGGGCAACACAATCTTGCTTGCTAAATAGGTAGTTACTCTATTAAAATTTCAGCTTGCAATCTTATTAATTTAAACACATTTCTCTCAAAAAATAAAAACCTACCATATACACGAGACAAACATAAGCATCAAAGAAATAATTTGGATCTGAAAGTTTCTTGCCTTAATCAGGTAAATACCACATTATCTTCTTTTTTTACACATTATAGTTATGAAACAACTACTGACTACTAAATTCTTCCCCCTTGTGGTTTCCCAGCATCCCTCGTGTTGCCAAATATATACTGTCTATATTGTATGACACAATGGAAGTACTTCCTTAGTGCATTTAATCACCTTCTATTTCAAAACTCTCTGGGCTTTTCCACAATAATTCTGAGTATTAGATTACATTGTGATTTCTCTGACTCTAATGCAAAAAATGACATAACTCACTTCAACAGACCAAAGAAGACGTGGCAGCTATGAATATTTCGTCTTTGAAAAATCAGAGAGGGAGAAGTACAAAATTGCATAAATATTTGGAAAGACACAGGAATTGTGTAACAGTGGACTTGCATGACAATTGCATGAACCAATTTTACTGCACATATTTGTTTATCTTTTCATATTTTTAACTTGTCCTATTAACAACTGGTTGAAGTTCTATTCTAAAAAAATTGCCTTCTGAAAAGAAATTATACCAGGAGGTTTTGTGATCAAACTAATAAATCAGATATTTGGAGCCTTCACATTTGGGAAAGGAAATTAGATGCATTTGTCATTAGTCAGCAGAAGCATCCACATCTGACTGAAACAAGAGATCTTATTCTCATTTGCTACAAAACGAATAACTCAGGCATGAAATGAATACAATACCTTGAAGATATAATATGGTAGATGGAAAGAGAGAATTTGCTGTCAGTCTTTTTAGGGAGAGATTAATCTACTATTCTTCAGCCACTTTTCAAATCTTCGGATAAACTACCTCCTTAAAATAAACTTGAGTAAAACAATAAGGAAAAGAAGCACAAACATTGGAAGAAGTGGAAGTAGGGAAATCCTTCAGCATGAGCTTGAGTCCTGATGCCTTCAGAACATAACCATATTATTTTCTTGGCAACAGTCTGAAAGAGGTTTTCATTGTCTTCCTTTAGCATATTTTTGATCATCCCAATCTAGTCTAAAGCTCTGGTATTTCCTGGACATTTCCCATCCAAGTACTATGCTGCCACTGTTGAAGACTGAGGTAAAGTTGATATCTCTTCATTTACACCAATGAATAGTACTTTTTAAATAATAAAGTATTTCCATATTTTGTTTAGACTGAGAACAAAGGTTTCCGGTTTGTTGGCTGAGTGGAGCAGTGAAGTAAGGAAAAACCCTTCAGCATGAAGCTTGACTCCTGATGCCTTCAAAACACATCCATGTAGTTTTCTTGGCAATAGTCTGGAAGTAGTTTTTCATCGTCTTCCTTCAGCATACTCTATTTTTATACTGAGTATCTTCTACATCTTCATTCTCTGAGGTTGAAGGTTAAGGGAGGGAGGGAGGCAGAAGAATCCCAACATGGTCTGCTCTTTCGTTTCTTGCACATAATCATCTTTTTTGCATGTAATTATCATCTTTCTTGCATGTAATCATCTTCTCTATAGTGAAGAGAATCATCCTAGGCAAAAAACGAGGTCAGGACTAAGGTTGTAGGGAGATTCTCTGCTTTTAAAGAATGATCCTCAAATTCATATTCCTGCCCTGCTGTAAAATACAGAGGATCTCCCATATGGCTTTGAAAAACCAACAGATATTAAAATAGGGCTGATAATCAAGGTGTACCTCAGCTAAGTAAATATAGACCTGTAATCTTTGTTTTGACAGCTCTCCATAAAGTTAATTATTTATTAAAATACTCCATGGTAAACCAGAAGTAAAACTAAGCAAATGTAATTGTTTTATATGTGTGCGATAGAGTTTGTGGGTTCTTTAATCAATTAACATTACCATGACAGTTAACCACATCAAATAATTAGAAATGTCTAAAACCACTACTGTGATGTTTAAATCTCAAACTAAGACAAATATAACAGGTGACTGCTTTAGCCAGGGCAACAGGATAACAAATGCATCACAATGCCTGAAATATTTCATTCATGTTTGACAAAGACAGAAACACCGAAACAGACTTCCTTAGAACATACTGTTCTTTCCATAAACAGCAAGTTTATTATACAAAGTACTCAATCCCCCAAATCAAATTGCATTACTACAAAGATTAAAATCTAATATGGTAGCAAGTTATATTTCTAAAAGAACAAGATGCTGGTATTGTATTCAAGACACATACACAAACACAGACACAGACACACACACACACAGATACACAAGGCCTGGGTCACACCTTTTTGTAAAATCATTAACTCACAAAGCACTCCTTCCAAACAGTCAGGAAAAGAAGAATTCCCATATATAAACTGCACAAATCTCAGTTATCCCGACACATACTACAGAACTCAGTTTTGCAAATGGACTTGGCAGACAAGCCACCAGCATGGCAACATTGCGTGTCCCTACTTTAGTAGATCTCTCTTCTAATCCACCATGAGCCGATACTCATACAAAGCGGGGTGCCGAATCACACCTTCCGCTCCCCCACTTAGGGCTTTGAAGGGATACCTCTTCTCCCCTGCCCTACAACACACATACACACACAAACACGTTTTCGGGGCCAGAAACCGAGGCTTCTCAGGAAACTTTCCCTTGCCTACCTGGCTTATCACCCGGGAGAAGGCAGATGTCGGATTCGGGGCGAAAAGGCTCGGAGGCAGCAGAAGGAGCCCTGCCATCAGCCCAAGCAATTCGCGTGGCCCCAGCGCTGCCTCCATCTTGGGAACTGCGCATTAAAACTAAGTGAAACATCAACAAAGCAAAAGGCGGCGACGCGCCGAGCAGAAGCTGGGAGGAGTCCGGCGGGCCCAGGAGGAGGAAATAGCCGGGAAGGATGCAATACAAGCCGAGATGTCGAGCGGGGACGAGGCGCTTCCAGGGTCGGGGCACGGAAAAGGCGGTGTAGCACTGATTTCCCTTCGGTGGATGCCTCTGAAGAGTTGAAGACAAGGAAATCAACACGGGAGGGCGAGCGTCCTCCGCATCCCTGCCCCGCTCCGATCAAATGCAAAAGCTTTCTGGCCTTAAAACGAGGATTGGCAGAGCACATCACAATAAGACCCCTTTCATTTAGTTGGACGTGATAAACCAGTAGCAGCTCCCGGCGTTTTGTCAGAGAGACTAAAAAAAAAAACCTTGGTAGTAATTTAAAAAAATAAATAAAATTCGTATTAAGGCCAATCCATGATTAACAAAATAGTACTATACTTTTACAACTTAAAAATATAATAAAACTTTGGGGGTATGCATAAGCGCACCAACGTCCCTGTCCTATTATTTATTTTATTTGTCTTATATGTATTCATGTATTCATAACTGTTTTTACTTATACCTATTACCTTGTAAGCAATTGACAAAAATAAATAAAATAAATAAATAAATAACATAAATAAACTTTCTATGGAGATTCTCAGTCATCCAGGTCATGGTTATTCCAAAGATGCTTTTCCTTGAAGTTGCCTCTCGAAAAAACAACTTTGGGTTTTACAACTTTCCCAAGAATTCAGCACTGGGCACTGTTTGCTCCCCAACTGCAATTGAGCCTCACCAGATTAGCCAAACCTTTTTTAAAATATTTTTTCTTTAATCACTTAGCCTGATAAAAAATTTCTTGAAACTCAAGATCTTGTTTATCATAAATTAATTATTAGCATGCTCCCTCCTGTTCCCATTCACATGCAGTTTTCATCTGTATGTTTGGTTCAAAATACTGTATAGGTGCTCATAAAAACCTTAATCTTCCCATTTGGTGTAGTGAGGCCAACCTCAATTATATATAGTACACGTGGTTTTGCTTAGTTTTTTTTTTTAATATCAGATTGGACATTTCAAGATGGCTGGGACACTAATGAGGGAGGACTGTAGGCACCAATTTGCAAATAAACTGGCAGAGCATCTACCATATGTATATTTCTCCCCCTCAGAAGTAATTAAATCTGTCACGATAGACAGAGGCAAACCCTCTGTTTAACCTGGCAGCTCAAGAGGAAGGAATGATAAAAAGCAAACATGAGACAGGGAGAAGATTTATATCCTCTTGAGATATGAATTGCCTGTCCCATCTACCACTATAGCCTTTAATTCAGTAATCACTGATCGGGGGGAATATTTCCTAAGGCTGATGTTGAGAGTCTCATGTTCAGTTCCAAGCATATGAAATGACTTGTGGGCTATAAAAAAAAGGAGTCTAAATCCTTGAAGTCACTGAGTCACTACTTAATAAATGGAAGATTGGTCCGACACAAAATATGGAAGCTTCTAGACTCTCCAAAAGAGAGAAAATGGAACTATTTTAATGTATATAATCTTATAAGAAGCAGCTGTGGTTTGATCATGGCTTATTCAATAAACATAATTGGTTGGCTTTGTATAACACACAGCCTTTCTGCTTGGTGGGAAATGTTGCTATGCCACTGGTATTCAAACACTGGATTTTTGTTTGTTGGTTTTATAGAGAGATATACTATGGCATACCAAATGCTAAATGAATATTTAAACCATATTTTATTTAAACATCTCTAGAATTTTGCAAATTAATGAACTTTTACTCCCAATTTACATAGTTAGTAAAAAGAATAACCAAAAGGCTCATGAAGAATGAAATTGATCCTAAGAAAATAATGTGTAAAAAAGATCAGCATTCTACTACTAGGATTTGAAAGGCAGCCCTAATGTCTTTATCTGTTTATCCTTAGTGAATCATACTCCAAAGGTAGGCTATTTTCTTAAATATGGATCCTTAGGCAATGAAGAAAAAGTATCTTGAGTAGAACATTAATTCTGAACCAGTTTTCATAATCACTAAATCAAGTGATCAAGTTTATCAAGGCTGACAAGGCATACATAGTTTCACCCCGTTTTATTTTGCTTGTTTAAGATTCTCTGCACATGAACGAAAACTACATGTTCTCAGGAAAGAACACTGTAGTATGATCTCAACATAATATTATTTCTAAATTTGTCTCTTAGGTTTATCTATGCAAAAAAAAGTCAACATCTACAGCCTTTAAAAAGCCCACAAAAAATTCTGTATTAATTGACACAGAAAGCCAATTGTTTGGAAGAAAAGAGAGAGGATTTCTGAAGTCAGCTGTCTTTGGAATTGCAAAACAAGCTGATCCTCAGAGATTTCAGACAGGAAGTTTGCCTGCCTTCTTAGTAAAAGTACAACTGACTAGTCCAGGGGTCTCTAACCTTAGCAACTTTAAGCCTGGAGGACTTCATCTCCCAGAATTCCCCAGCCAGCTTTGCTTGAATACTTGCTGGCTGGGGAATTCTGGGAGTTGAAGTTCTCCAGGCTTAAAGTTGCTAAGGTTGGAGACCCCTGAACTAGTGAATAGAAATCAAGGTAGCATCCAAGCAAGCAAGTAAATTTTGAAGTGTTTGTTTGGTCAAACTGCCAAATAGCATCTGTTTGGTGGAGTGTTTAAGGCACAAGGCTAGAAACTGGGAGACTGTAAATTCTAGCCCATCTTAAACATGAATGCTGGCTAAGTCACCTTCCTTCCTTCCTCTCCCTCCTTTCCTCTCTCTTTTTCTCTCAACTCAACTCACAGCACAGAGTAACTTGTGGGGAAAACAGGAGAAGAAAGGTATGTTAAGTATATTAGCTACCTGGAGTTATTTATAAAAATAATAAAAGCAAGATAAAAAAAAATTAAAATGTGGGCCTCCTGTACCTAGAGCAATTATACTACCTAAGAAAGCAAATTAGAAAGTTGAATCGTCTGAAAACCAGCTGGTTCGAGGCCGGCTGCCTTCCCACAGCCGGACCTGAGTAGCGCTGTCGCTGCCGAAGCTCATCTCTAAAAAAAACTTTCCCCGTCTTCTTCTAATCACGCTCACTTCCGGCTTCCTTTGAACTTTGAAGGGCGACTCTACAGTCGCGTAAGTCTACGGTCACCGTGCCTTGGAAAAGGGCACCGCTTGCCTTAGACTAGAGCTGTCAAACCCAGGGAGGAAGTGGAGTACCGCAAGGCATGCTGGGATCGTGGAGGAGTAAGAAACAGTGGCGGAAAGGCGGCTGGAGGAGGCGCCATGGCTGTCTCCTGGAGACCACGCTGGAGACTAGTGATTGATTTGTACACGGAGGAGAGCGACCGAGGGTATAGTGCCGTTGCAGCGGGTATCGCGTGGGACAAATTCCGGTTCAGAACCTTGGGCAACTGCAGAAAAAATCCGATTTAACGATACTTTTCCAGCAGGGTTTTGCCGCGCTTGGATACCTCGCACAGCGGTAGGGACCCTTGGCTCTTTTCTCACTGATGGGACTTCAACTCCCAGAATTCCTGAGTGAGCCATAAAGTTTCCCCATCCTGGCCTAGAATGTTTTTCAGTTGTGAGGGAAATCAATTTTTGACTTGAATGGGACCGTTAATATACAAATGTGGAATATAAAGAATATATGATCATTCAGTCAAAAATTAGGACATTTGTATATTGAACAATCCCATTCAAATCAAAAATTGATTTCCCTCACACTGAAAAACCAGTAGGCCAGGGATGGGGAACCTTTTTATAGCTCATTCAGGAATTCTGGGAGTTGAAGTCCATAAGTGATAAAAGATCCAAGGTTCCCTACCACTGACCTAGCATAACCTTTGTGCATTATGCAAAAACACAAACAAAAAAAGGAGGCGGGTACAGTTTTTGGGGATGCCTCGGAATCTGACGCACCCCAAATGCAGATTGGGAAGGCCTCAGAGATAAGTGATGGGAGAAAATAATGCCAGTTTTTTTCACAGGGAGCCAAAGATCTCAGTCTTGTATCGTTTTTTTCCAGGGAGAACTTGGACGGATTGTGCAAAAGCTCTTTTTAGATTTTTTTTTTAATCTTGGGGTGGCTCCATTTTTTAAATAACTTTATACAGTATTATTTTGAAGATGATAAATGGCACCCCGGTTTTGACAGTTTTATCAGTACTCTGGACTTGTATTTTATCTGAACTTAAGAAAAAGCATTGGTTGTAGAGCAAAAAAACAACCGTATACATTGAGTACATGGGATGTTTCCTCTGTCTTGCTTTACCATGGCTTCACAGTAAAACACAACTAATTCTCACTTTCAGCTTGGCTTTATGAACTTGACTATGGGATTCTCAGTTTCTTTTTTTCTGAGATGCAAAGCAGAACTTTTTCTGCCCAATTTCCACTGAAACTCCTATTTGACATTTATAGCAGCTTAATTCCCATAGATTACACCACAAAATCCTTCCTTACCCTTCCTTACCCATAGATAGCAGGAAAAACTTGAGAAATAAACTTCTTATCCATCAAGATGTTATTAAAGCCTAACAACAAAGTCTATAAAAGAAAAAGAACTCATTGGTTTATGCTTTCTAACAAGCTTTCGTGTTTCTAAATGTTGCATCAGTGGATAATCCACTCTTGCACATCCTGTCCTTGTCTAACTCAGTTACTATATATTTTATACTGTTTGCCACTGCATTGCCATTTTTTAACCTTACTTTGTACTCTTACCTTATTGAACTTTGAACTTGATTGGAAATTAATTAGGACAAGAGCCTGCTTTTTCTCACTTTGTAAAGCACAGTATGCATTGATGACACTATAATTCAGGTCATATAGAGCAGGCTGTCCAGCATGTGATCTGAGACAGCTAGTAATGTTCCCCCCAAGATCATAAACTTTTAACATTATTGTGTGGTTTATATATATTAATTATGTATTTTATATTGCCCAGATGATTCCTCTCTCACTCATTGCAACCCAGGCAAACTAAAGGTTGGACACCCATGTATTAGAACATGCAGTGATTGATTGCTTAATATGAACAGAAGGCACTCTGCATGTTAACATAGAGTATTTCAAAGATTATGACATGCATTTCTGGTCTATGGTCCAACAATTTTTTAAAAAAGTGGATTGCTGAGGTTGAAAATAAGTCCTTTTTCCAATACTCTTTTTTCTATAAGATTTGATAAAACACATAGATATGTTTCACTGTCATTTTAATCTGAACATTATTCATGGCATACCATTTTGTTTCATGCAACTTGTTGGGGATTGTTGCTGGATTGTTTATTGAATTTCCATGAAATAATAGCTTTTTTCTTTTATTAGGCAAAGGCTGTAGTCTGTTTCAATTGTCTTATCTTTATTCCTTCTAGCTTGTCTAAATTTCCTGAAGCTTTGCAAGACCAAATACTACAATTACTGCCTTATACATAATGTACAAGTAAGCATATCTGATTTTTTTCCATTGCTTTTCCCTCATATATTAGACAATAATTTAATTGTGAATCTTACGTAGTAGATATAGAATTTAAACTTAAGAGATACATATGCTAATTGTCATCTTCCTAATCATGCATGCATGTATATGTTAAATTCCTTCAGTTGTAAAACAGAAATATAGCATAGCCTGCCTTATGTAACTATTGGCACACTGAATATTCTAATAACATGAGAATTTTAAAAATGATGATAATAAGTTATATGTTGTTTCAGAGAGATTTTATCATACCAAACTGGAGACCCCCTGGGGACTGGTCGTGGAGGTGAATCCATATTTTGGTAAACATTGTTTAGTTTTTATTTATATAGTTGTCCATAAAACATTTTGGATGCAGCAAATTTACTATTTCTTGCATAGGCATTCATTAGATTACCTATTGAATAATTATAGTTGGAACAAGAATAAATAATACATAGATAGTGAAATCTTCATGCACTTGATCAATCACTTTGGTCAATATATGATGCAGGAAGAATTTAAAGTGCTGGTTTTAACCTAAAAAGTCTTAAATGGCTTGGCACTAAGGACAGCTTATGCTTAGAATTGCTTGATATAAGCATCTAATATGAACATCTGAGGGAAAATAATTTAATGGTTCTTCATTTCCTTGAAGAGCTGTGATGGTGCAATGGTTAGAATGCAGTGTTGCAAGATAACTCGCTGCTCATTGCCAGCAATTCAATCCTGACGGCTCAAGGTTCCATCCTTCTGGGGTCAATAAAATGAAGACCCTAGATTGTTGAGGGTAATATGCTGACTCTGTAACCACTAGAAAGGGCTGAAAAGCATTGTGAAGCAATTAGAAATCTTAAGTGCTATTGCTAAGTCCGGCATAAGGAATTGCATCAATAATACAGTAGTCACTGTTATAGAATAATCTTTCCCTGGAAATTAGATTTGCTCCACACAGTTGACATTCAGAAGCAACTTAAGGTGTGTATGTGTAGACAACTAACATAATGCAATTGTATGTGTATGGCATATTATTCTGGTTTTAGATTAATGCAATATATACCACAAAGATTTTTAAAGTTTTTTCTGTAGTATCAAGAGTCTTAATGATTGGGTGATATGAAAAATAAATAAGTAGTCTCAGTTATATAAAATAAGTTAATAATGAATAGACCTGTCAATTTGTACTTCTCCATGCATTGTGCTGCAGTTTTTTTCTCTCTCTCATGGATAAGTATTTAAAAGTTTTGCAATTTATTCCAATTGATAATTTGTTTGTACATGTTTCAGCAAATTGTATGGTGATCAAGCTAGATTTTTTGAAGCAGAGAAAGTGCCAAGAATTAAACACAAGAAAAAGGGAACTGTGTCAATGGTAAACAATGGGAGTGATCAGCATGGATCTCAGGTATGTCCACAGATGTGAAAAAGTCATGTCACATTTTAGGACATATGGAAGTTGAAAGGTATTGCAGAGCACAGATGTGACATTAAAAAACTGAAAATGGAAAAAATTGGCATTGAAAAAAAATCTGTGTTCTTCTGCAGTACTAGCATACCAGATGCTTTCATATTTTAAGTGGACAGTTATCAAACAAGACTGTTCATAAACACAGAATTAGGCATAAAAACAATTTTTGACTGACAGTGGGACATACTTGATCTCACTTAAAGCAAGAAATTTGGTTATCAGCTTTGAACCAGAGCCAAAATAATTCAGGTAGGAATTCCATTCATATAGATTTTTCATGACTTTATTTCCACTCTTCTCTTCTTTCTCTTGAGGATCTGGAAAAATCTTCCACTTCTGAAACAAATTTAAACTTATGTAAGGAGAACTGAGAGAGAAAGAATTGTCTTCTGGCAGATGGCACCACTCCTTTGCTATTCCATTATTGGGTGAATTCAAACTATTGGGTGAATTCTTTTGATATCATTCCAAACTGAACTTCAGCTTATTCAACCATTCAGTTACGTTGATGGTAGATTTATCGTAAGATGACATCATTTTCTGGGTTTTTTGAAAACCTTAGTGGAATGAGATTCAACATTGTTGGCCTATGACAGGTTAATAACCTAGGCCAGTGGTGGCTAACCTTTTTCGGCTCCCATACTGATAATTGCGCGCACGCTCACTTGTGCGCGCTAGCATGCCCGCACCCAGAAGGCCAAGGCGTGCTGGGGACCCCCATGCCCCTGCACATGCATGTGCGATTCCCCCCCTCGTACACTGCACATTTTTGCACATGTGCACGATTCCCCCTTGCGCACAGCACATCTGCCGCATGCGTGTGTGATTCCCCCCTCGCGTGTAGTGCGTCTGCGCATTCGCGTGTGATTCCCCCCTCATGCACAGCATATCCCTGTGCATGCGCGCATGTCACACACACACCTCCACTCCTGTGCATGCGCACCAGATACCTGACAGCTATCGGGCCACGGCACGTGTATGCGCAGTGGGGTTCTTCCGGGCAACCTCTCGCCTGCTGGGGGAAATGGCTCTGTGTGCCACTCCCCGGCACGCATGGCATAGGTTCGCCAACACAGACCTAGGCTTAGCACTTAATCTGGAGGAACTCTAATAAAATTCCTGTAGAGAACAATCAGTCATCTCCTGTATCTTCAGAATAATCTCCAGGAAAGACTGAAATAATCACAATATGAAACCTTCAGTGCCTAAAATCATAGAAAGTTTGTGATATCAGAAGATTTTCTGGTGAATGAGACCAAAATCAGCTAAAGTACCAATATGCTGAAATGAGTAGATTAAGATTTTCATTAATTTGTCAACTCCAATTCATTATTTTTCTTGATTTTTTTTAGTTTCTTATTACTACAGGAGAAAACTTAGATTATCTGAATGGTGTGCATACAGTGTTTGGTGAAGTAACAGAAGGCATGGATGTATTGATGAAAATTAATGAGTCCTTTGTCGACAAGGATTTGTTCCATATCAAGACATCAGGTTTCACTATTTTACTTCTACACTTGATAAAAGTGCGGTGTGTAAGCAAAATTCTGCTGAATTAAACAAAAGAGCCTCGGTGGTGCAGTGGTTAGAGAGCAGTACTGCAGACCACTTCTGCTGACTACCAGCTGCCTGCAATTTGGCAGTTCAAATCCCACCAGGCTCAAGGTTGACTCAGCCTTCCATCCTTCCGAGGTGGATAAAATGAGGATCCAGATTGTTGGGGGCAATAGGCTGATGCTGTAAAAATGCTTAGGGCTGTAAAGCAGTATAAAGCAGTATATAAGTCTAAGTGCTATTGCTAAAAATCAGCAAGTTGTGTCTATCAGAGGCTTCTGAACAGTGGTGGGATTCAAAAATTTTTACTACCGGTTCTGTGGGCATAGCTTGGTGGACGTGGCAGGGGAAGGATACTGTAAAATCTCCAGTAGGAGGTGGTATTTGCTGGTTCTCCAAACTACTCAAAATTTCCGCTACTGGTTCTCCAGAACTGGTTCGAGCCTGCTGAATACCACCTCTGCTTCTGAAACCCAAATCAGAGGTAGCTGTAATTTTCCCTACTGTTGTGCTATCACCATTAAAGTTCTGGTAGATCTATTTGCTAACTCTTTAAGCAAGGGTTTCACCATTTGCTGTGGAAATGAATTACATAAATGAATTATGTGCCATGAAGTAAAAGAGTTTCTTTAGTTTCCTCTAAATCTTTTGCTGTCATATTTTTCATGTATGATAGTAGTTCTTAACTATATTTGGTAGTAGATGAGAACAATTATATGAACTAAATTTATATAATTGGAAGGCAGTTGTTGGTATTGGAGGACAATTGTTGAATCTCCTTTCAGCATAAACCAGATGAAGGCTTTCAATTAAGTGTATAATAGTTCTGAGTTTTATAATAACACATGTATCCTCTGTCAGTGTGAAACTTGAAAGAAAGCTTAATTTACAGATTTTGTTTTCAGATAGATGAATTTTGTTGTGTAGGTGTTTTTTGATGTAGCAGTGAATTAATATTCAAATTATTGTGAAATAGAATCTTGAACTTACTCTTTAAATATGTTTTTCTTATTTAGGATAAATCATACAGTGATCTTAGATGATCCATTTGATGATCCTTCTGGTTTGGCAATACCAGACCGTTCACCAGAACCTACAAAAGAACAATTGGATGTGAGTATTGCTTTTAACTTGAGTATGGAGTAATTCAAGAAACATTTTTATATTCTCCTAATCTACCTGCTGATTTTGCAGATGTATAGAACTTTGTGGTTATGTTCTCACAGAGGCCCAGAATCAAGTTTGACTTTAGTTAGAAGACATATTTTCAATAAAGCAACTGTGTTTTGAACCTGTATCCTTTTCGCTGGCAGTAATACAAGTTCTTCAGTTTCAATAGAATTTTAGTTTCAGCTTCAAGATAGGAAAAACATCAATGGCAACAGTTGCAAGTATTGTTTTCTAAGTATATATCGTTTTTTGAGGAATATTTGACTGCACACCATTATATCTGCAAAATAATGAACATTAGAAGTGTAATTCATGCACAATCCTGCCGAGAAGACATGTCTTTGTCTTTACTGATTGCTGATCTCTCTCGCCATTCTGTGGGAAACCAGAAAGTGTGCTAAGCATTATCGAAGTATCATTAGCAGTGAGGTGCACAATTATGCTTCCAAAATTTATATGGCAATTATATGGCACATTCATTTTATTTTTTTAATTTATTTTAATTTGCGTAGTTGCCCATCTCACCAATTCACTTGTTCACTTTGGGCAGTGAACAAAATTATCACCTAATCATCAGGTGATAAGAGGGCAATAAGAAAAAAGGAAGAATGAATGACATTCTGTAACTGCATTCTGTAGAAGTGTAATCTCAATACAGCTAATCCTTGCTTAACAATGGTAATAGGGTCTGGAATTTCCATTGCTAAGTGACGGAATTGTCATGTGTGATGTCACATGACTTCATCATTTAGTGACAGCAATTCCAACTCTTCTCATTGCTCTCATTGAGCAGGAATCATGGGTTGTTAGGCAAGGACCTCATTGCAATTTCCTGCTGGCTTCCAAAAACAAAGTTAGTGGAGAAGCTGGCAGAAACATGCAAGTTCCAGGTGGCTTACAAGGACACCAGTGGGCAGGTAAGTGGCCGCTGCACGGTGTGGGAGAGCCGTGCAAGATACGCGTGGTGAGGTTTCAGGTAGCTGCTGCCAGATGTTCTAAAAAGATGGAGTGTTCGTTCTAAATTGTATTAAATATTTGTCGCTTTGTTTTTATATAAGACAGAGTGGGCGAATAGGTGCTGATGAAGAAATTGATGACTTCAAAGGAAGATCTACTGATGAAGTGGAAGAAATTCTGGCAGAGAAAGAAGCAAAACACAGGCCATTCTCTTGGAAATGGTAAAAACACTGTGCCTGATCTGATGGTTAAGCTGTAGATATGCAGGCGCTTAGTTTTATATAAATAGAACTGATACCACATACCAAATGATTGCCACATTAACGTGGTATGCTCTGTGTTCTTTGGCAAATTTGCCTCTTAAATGTAAAACTTGTTTTATAGTGAAATCTAAAGGATTTTAAATACTATATGATAAAATTTGGTTAAGCAATCCATATGCAGAATCACTCTTATGTTAAAGAACTTGAATGCAGATTAAATGTGCATCTGTGCTTACATTTGAGTTTTAAAGCTATTGTACTAACTCATGTAAACATTTATAAAATGTAGACAGATGAATATGACTTGTGGTCAGCAACTAGTTTCCTCCTAGGTGGACATAAGTCATAAACTAAATTCCAACTACTATTTTCCAACTGAAGGAAGGGCTGATGACAAGTCCCAGATCTTGGCCATTATTTGCTCCATCCCTCTTTGCCGTGTCATACTCGCCATGTTACATTGCCATCACGTGAAGTTTCACATTTTTCCCATTCACACAGCTGGGATGGGCGTGGCCTGTGCGTGATGCAGCCAGCCTGCGGGCCGCCAGTTTGACACCCCTGCTCTAGTGTGACAAATATGTGGAACCAGATTTTATGTAAGAGCACCCAGCATGCAATAACAATGTATATTTTAGTATTTTACCATTCAAACTTTAGTAATCCCTACTCATTGCAAGACATGAATAAGGATTGTTTAATATCATCTACTGTAAAATTTGAGCTTTTTAAAAATAAAATATATGAATCAGGTATATTAAAAAAGCATTTAAATTGATAACACTCTTTAATTGTTTTTTTTTTCTGTGATGGTCCATGCAAGTAAACATATGATGCATTGGTAAGTCAGGTTACAACTTGACACCACAATTATTGCTTATAAGTCAGTCCTTAATCTTTGTAAAATCTTTATAGATAAAGTCACAAACATATAAAAAGAGATGAATGAATCTTGCCTTCTTCACAAATTGCTATTTCAGTTAAGCATCTCGTCAGAGAGAGGTCATTGAACTGAAAGGTCTGCCTTTTCCATTCTTAAGGCTTCAGAACAATCTTGAGTAGCACATTCACATTGTATACATTCTCACCATCTTAAAATGGAGTCATTTTGATATATATATAAGTGTAAATTGTAGGAGTGTTGGAATAACGTAATCTGTCTTGCTTTGTTCCTCCAGGTTGGAGACTTACCTGATGCAGATATCAAGCCACCTGAAAATGTTCTTTTTGTCTGCAAACTTAATCCTGTGACGACCGATGAAGACCTTGAAATTATATTTTCCCGATTTGGTCTATAAAAAGGTTAGTGTCAGTCATTTGCAAACTAAGCAGACCTTTACAAAAGGTGCAAAATGTAGTTCTTGTTAATGAAAAATGCACAAGGAGCATTTTTTTAGTCACAGTGGGTTAGGAAGAGACTTTATAAAGATATTAATTGGATCCTTTTATTGACAGAAATACTTTCAGACTTTGGTGACTGCCTAAACTGAAAGTGGTTTTTCCTAAATAGGAATCTCACAAAGTTCTTTTTAGCAAACTTTAAAAAGATGAAAACAAGTTCAGCAGGCGAACTGTTTTGGACTTAAAATCAATATATTTATGTGGGTCTTAGGGTAAGGATTTTGAGTCTTTGACTCATAGTATAGCTAGTCCTCAACTTATGAACACAATTGAGCCCAAAATTTATGTTGTTAAATGAGAAATTTGTTAAGTGGGTTTTGCCCCATTTTACGACTTTTCTTGCCACATTTGTTAAGTGAATCATTGCAGTTGTCAAATTAGTAATATGGTTGTTAAGTGAATCTGGTTTCCCCATTGACTTTGCTTGTCAGAAGGCCACAAAAGGGGAATCACATGACCCCAGGACACTTCAACTGTCATAAATGTGAGTCAGTTGCCAAGCATCCGAATTTTAATCACATAATCACAGGGAATGCTGCAACAGTCACAAACGTGAAACGTGGTTATAAGTCATTTTTTTCCAGTGCCGTTGTAACTTCAAAAGGTCACTAAACGAACTGTTATAAGTTGAGGACTAACTATATTATGCATTGGGGAGGAATCAGGTCCCTTTGCTAAAGGAATTGCTGTGAATTATGGTTGCTTGAATCTTTAGTCTGAGAGCCAACTCTTACAAAGCCATTTATTTTAATATTAGAAAAACAATTACTTGTAGACGGTTCCCCGACCTTTCCTTCTGTATTGTAATAAATGTATTCTACCTTTAGGGTTTTTTTATGTGGCTTTTCTGTATCTGAAATCTATGTTAGAAAGTGCAGTTGTCTAATTCAGGGGTCTCCAATCTTGGCAATTTTAAGCCTGGCGGACTTCAACTCCCAGAATTTTCTGGGAGTTGAAGTCCACCAGGCTTAAAGTTGCCAAGGTTGGAGACCTCTGGTCTAATTCAATGTGAGAGCTAACCTGAATGTACGTTTAAAGCTTATTGTAGTGTTTAGTATGTTGATGCTGAACCCAGTGATCCTTACTGACCCCATTAACTGTATTAGAAATTGGACCAACCCTGAAACTCATCCATGAGTCTAAAGGTAACCTTATAGGATAGAAAGTGAAAAGCGAGACTTCATTTGTAGTTTTACTAAACTCACATATTATTCTTATCATCTATACTGCAACTTCTGATACCATAGTGGTTTACAAGCACCTCCACAAATGATGGCTGTGAAAGCTGTGGGATGAGTTCCATGGCTTATTTTTTTTTTTTTAAATCTTCCACTGCATATAAGGAAAATCAATATAAGATGTTTTATCGTTGGCATTTGGCCCCAACACGGTTGGCAAAAATGTACCCAAATCTGAACCCAAGTTGTTGGAAATGCAAACAGAGACACAGTAACTTTCTTTCACTCATGGTGGCTTATGCCCCGAAGTAATAAAGTATTGGATTAAAATACAAAAGTGACTGTAGAAAATAGAACTGAACTATCAAATAGAACTGAAGCCGGAATTGTTCCTTCTAGGGATAATCAAGGGGAAATATAATAAAAAGATAAAATACATGATCTTGCATACAACTATGGCAGCGAGAATCGCACTCGCACAATGCTGGGAAAAAGATAGCATAACCATCAGAAGGTTTAGTAATGCAAAAGAACTTAGACTGTGCGGAAATGGATAAACTCACCCTAGATTTAAAAGGTAAAGAAGATTCGGAGTATTATGTGGTATGGGAAAATTGGTATGAATGGATGGACAATAGGAATAAGAATTGTAGAGATAAAAAGAAGGTATAGAAATGTATATAAATAATCAGTATTGTATGGAAATGTGTATTTGTAACAAAGATGCCTCACTACTGTTAAAGATGTTTAAGATGTGTAAAGAGGAAAAAGTGCAATAAAAATAATGTATAAAAAAATATCATCATTGCTTGTCATATGTTAACCATATCTGTATTTGTTTCCTGAACAAAATGTGTTGGTTTTTCAGTTGTGAAGTGATTCGAGATTGGAAAACTGGTGAATCTCTTTGCTATGCCTTCATTGAGTTTGAGAAGGTATGTGGCCATACGTATATGGTGTTTAACCAGGGTGGATAAAAATCAATGATTTCTTTAAAAAAATCAGTTTTTTTTATTTAAATCGGATTTTTTTTATTTAAATCAGATTTTTTAAATAAAATGCTTTTTGAGGAAAATATATTACCATCCAAAGGTTATTCCATCATGAAATAAAGATTAGTTTTTTAATTATGTAGAATAAGGCTGTATAGGTTTAATTTTTTTGGTAAATAAATTCCATTAATCTATTCACAATGTCATGCTCTTCCAGAGGTTTTTGTAAGATTATTGGGCAGTTTCTCTGCCTACAAGATATTATCACAGATGCTTGGTTTACTTTTAAATTGTTATTATTAAGCTAATGATTATTTTTCTCCTTCCTAAGTACAACAGAAAAGTTGTCCAAATATGAATGATCAACCTATTAACTGGGGATAAAAAAACTAATATGAAAAGTTGTTATTCTAAAAATCTTCATCTACTTGCATATTAAAGTTATACCAGCAAGAATTGGTCTTTATGTAGAAAACTATGATTTAAATCAAGCCTTACTGACTAGTGATTTAAATCGTGAATTAAATCAGTTTGATTTAAATCAAATCCACCCTGTGTTTAACTGTACAGTGTAACTATATAAATGGTATTGTTACCAAGCAGAATGCTTTATATACAACTTTATTTTTTTAAATAGTTAACATTCAGAACACTTCAGTTCCAAGCATATTAAAAGACAGGGGGAAGGGCTTCAGAGCACTAACCAGCCCCACAACTGCGTGTTCCTCTTTGAATCCGAAGCAAGATAGATATTTTTGGAAAACCAGGAAACTGGGGCCCTGCCTCGCCTCTGTGGGGAGAATGTTCCAAAGGGCATGAGGCAACTTCTCATTAACAGTTAATTAACTTCGTGGACCCAGGTCACATAACATACTAATTTAAAATGTAGACTAGTTTGCAGCTCAGTCTGTTATGTGAACACGGCCACAGACTACCCTGCAGAAGCAATCATGGTTCCATTTTTGTAAGAATTTATAAAATACTGAAACTTCTAGTGCCTTAACGCTAGACTTCTATATTAAAAGTCAGATTCTACTTAACGATATGGCATTGGTATTGTGCATTCTAAGCTGACTTTGAAAGGTAGGTAGCATTAATTCTGTTAGAATTTTTTATGGCAATAATTACGTTTTCCACTTCTGTGATGGTATCAAAGAGTGGTTATCAATTTTCTAAATTTAATTATACTTTTACTTGAAACCTATACCAGGAAGAAGATTGCGAGAAAGCTTACTTTAAGATGGACAATGTCTTAATAGATGACAGGCGAATACATGTTGATTTTAGCCAATCTGTTGCAAAGGTTAAATGGAAAGGAAAGGTAACAAGATATATAAATTATTTCTATTAATTTCCCCTGTTGTAAATTCCTTATAGACCAGGGGTATCATACTCAAGGCCCCTGGGCCAGATTTGGTCTGTGGGGGCTTAGATCCGGCCTGCATGGCCGGCCTGGAAATAGCAAAGGATCGGCCCACAGTGCCTCTACTAGCGAAAACATTTCTGGCCTATTTTCAGCCTGGACGACTTCCCACAGTACCCTGCCAGCCAAAAACGGGCCCTCCAAGAAATCCAGTTTGACACCCCTGTTATAGACATTATCAAATCTGTTTTGGGAGGGACACAGATTTATTTTCAGTGAAACTATTTGTCAGATATAAATTTGTTGACCATCAGTTAGCCATTTATAAAGGTGCATATTCTGTTTTTCAATTTTGTAATTATACAGATGGAAAAAGCTAAATTTGCTTAATAAATGCATGTGGGAACGGTGAAGTTTGACTCTGGCTTTATCAGTATTAAGTATCAGTATTAAAAGGATTAATGCTGTAGCTGGTAGACTGAAAGGGAGTAGCTCAAACTGTTTGAATTTGATCAAAACGTGTATGAGCCCATTAGAATTGGCATCAAGCACTGTTCGAGAAGGCTTTCCTTTGTGAACCAGACTATTTCTAATCTGATTATAAGAAAGCGCAGCACAAAGCATCACAAAGTATTTGTTTAGATTTCTGCAGGGGATCTCGTGACAGGCACACCTTAGAGGCCTTAACTATTTCTGAAACATTTCTGTTTGGAGCTCATTTCAAAAGGATCTCCCTAAACCAGTGTATTCAGCTCAGCAATAGTTAACAGCTATTTCTGTACGGCCCTGTATTCAAAATATCAACTTATTTCTATTTTTATAAACAGGTGGGAAATATACCAAGGATGATTTTAAAGAATATGAAAAAGATCACAGCAAAACTTCTAAATTAAGCCTGAAGGAGAAAGCAAAACCCAAGCAAGAGTATCCTGAACAATTATATTATTGTGTGAAGTATAGTTGTTAAAAGCAGTGTCATGCTGGTCTATTGTGGGTTGATAGAATAATTTCTTGACTTGCCAATCCAGGGCTGAGAGGGTGCGGCTGGTCCAAAATTACCCAACTGGCTTCCATGCCTAAGGAAGGACTAGAACTCAAGTCTCCTCCCTGCTCCTAATCCAGCACCTTAACTACAGCATTCTGGTATTCAAAATTTGTCTGAAGTGGTATAGGGTTTCCTGTCTAAGCAGGGGGTTGGACTAGAAGACCTCCAAGGTCCCTTCCAACTCTATTCTATTCTAATAAATAGGACATTAACATATATAAGAATATGAAACTATTCAGAGCTGATAGAATATGCTTCTTCTTTATACACCAATATTAAAGTATTTGCAGAGATTGCTGAATATCTCTAGATCTAATATGTTGACTATTAATGGATAGATTTGCATTCTCACATTTAATTTCAAATCTATTTTCTTAGGGCTTTTATGTAAACTCTCTTGTTATATAACTTTCATACATGTAATATTTAGTGAAGAGCCAAGTTGGATTTAGGAAATCAAGAGTTCACTGGCAAGTACGTCTTCTTTTATGTGTCTCTGAAAAATCTCAAATGCCTGTTTAGACTTTATGATAATTTTGCTATGTAGGAAATAAGCAGTGTTTAATTGTGACCAGAATCAAAGTGTTTTAACAGTTGTAAAAAATGTTTCCATGTGGTGAATGTATTTGGTATAAATTCTCCTAGTTAATTCAGTTTCTTGTGAATTTGGGAGATCGTGTATTAAGTGTCACTCTTAAGTTCCATCTTTCAAAGATCGAATGTTGCTTATATTAATGTTGCTTTGCATTCTGGCTGGGACGTACAGGAAAACTGATTATTAAAGCTGTGAAGTGGAGGGCTGCCATCAATTTACCATGCAGACATCTCTCAGCAACTACCAAGTTGTGTCTCAGAACAGTTACAAAATAGAAAATCTGGGATTAATTCTGATGGCTGCACATAAGAACTGGATGATTTTAAAAAAATTCCATTCAAAATTGTTCGTGTGTTTCAAAGCTTGGCAAAATTATTGCAAAGAAATACTGAAAGGGACAGTTTGCTGGTATCTGCATTTATGGATTTTCTCTCCCACACAGCTCCCTCTGGCAGCACTATTGGTTACGCTTTCCTTTCCTTAACTGACATCCGTAGCTCCAATACGATCTTGTGCTGGAGAATGAAGAGGAAGAAGCCAAAACCAGCCACAGGCACTCTGATAAAAAGAGGAAACATTACCATTCAGACGACACTGATGAGGATGAGAAGAGGAGCAAAAAATCCAAGGTATTAAAGGTTTGTCTTTTTGTTGGAATGATAGTTTTAAATGGTTCATTCCTGTGAAAAGAAATCAGGCTTAGTGTTTTCCCTGCCTTTAAAGATGTCCATTCCTTTATATCCTACTCCAGTACAGTGGTACCGCTCTACTTACGAAATTAATTCGTTCCGGAAGCTGTTTCGTAACCTGAAAATTTCGTAAGTAGAGGCACATTTTACCTGTAAATATCCTAATCCGTTCCAAGCCCCCGAACTGTAATTCTTCGTTCTTACTTCCTGCTTTGCTGGATTGCTAGCGCGAGACTGAGAACACGGCGCGGTGCGTGCGCATAGATCCCTCCTAGCCGATGGGATGCCAGGAAGATAACCAATGGCAGTGCAGCTCGGACGCGCCATTTTCCAAGAAAGCTTTTGTATCTTGAAACATATTCGTAGGTAGAGACGATATTTTCTCGAAGACGCGTTTCGTAACCTGAAATTTTCGTAGGTAGAGGCTTTCGTAAGTAGAGGTACCACTGTATTGTCCTATTTGCTGCCTTAACACAGATGAAAAGTTTTCTCCCTACTTTCCCATTTTCAAATACAGAGCTTGCTCACTGTTAACCATTGTTAACCACTTCTTTTGGCTTCTGCACTCTACTGGAAATCCCCTTAGCTCTGCAGCCCCTTAGTTTTTTAGAAAAACTAAATTAAATACGACCTCACTAAAAGACAGGAAATTCAACTTTGCCAATAGGCAGGGGGGGGAAAAACCCTGCTCTTAAGCTAAGAATCTGACATGAGTGACCTTTTGAAAAAGTAGCTGTGATCTGTTAGCTTCTATATGTGGTTTTTTATGATGCAGGAAAATGTTCTTAGTTACTATCAAAAATTAATCTCATCCCCTTTGTCCCCCTCCCCCCCCCCCGATCTTGTGACAGCTAGGAAAAGATTAGAGATTTTTATTGTTGCTTAGCTGCTCTGTAGTGTTACAAACACAAATTTAGGGCAAAAGTTTGCAATGCAGTGATAGCACAGTTATTAAATGAAGACTGCAATGTAAAAAACTTTTACTGAGCTAATTAACTTATTTATATGAATGAAAGGAGAATAAAGGGAAGAGCCATCTCCCACATCCTTTATTTTCCATATTCTTAGAACAAGCCACTTACTACTGTAGCCTCACTTTTACATTGCTGTCTTCTATTTGGAAGAAGTTTCTGCCTTGTCCTCACCAGATTCGCTGCTAAATCTTAAAGTTATTTGCCTGTTGCAATACTCCCTGCATGTTCTGTTCCCTTAATGTGCCCAATTTCTTTCTCTGTCCTGCCATTTCATGCACTGTTCCTGATTTATCTTGCCATCTTATTTATTCATTTGTAAATAAGAAGAAATTTACTTTGACTTTATCTCCAACATAGTTTCATCAGGTATCTGTTTTGGATATTAAATATTCCCTGGGCATTCTAAATAATTCATCGAATTTCAGGCTTTTCAGAACTGTTTTTTCTAGTTACGATTTACTCTCTCTTTACCCTTGAGTGTACCCTTTTCATTCAGTCCAGCGTTTCTAGTTTAATTGTGCATTTCTGCTTGGATGTCTTTTTTACCTGAAATTTGATTTCCTTCGGATAGCAAATGGTTTTTTTCCTGATACATTGTAAAATGCAAACTCCTTGAAACCAGAACCTGTTAATATTGTTCTAAAGCGCAATCTTAAAAACATCCATAAACTGGAATACTTTTCATAGTGAAAGAAAAGGGTATTTTTAAAAATGTCTTCTGCTAGTAAATAGGCATGAGTAAATGAGTTGCCTTTAGTAGACAAAATGATGGGTTCCAATCTTTTGAGTAGCTATAATTTAAGAGAAAATTGGCATAAATATTTTACATATGGTATATAAAACTCTGTTAATAAGGAGCAGTGCGGAGGCCTAGAGGTGAAGACATTTACCTCACACTCTGGAGATTGAGAGTTCAATCCTAGGCAGCACCAGATGTTTCTCTGTCAAGATACAAAGAATAAATAGTAAGCATCAGGAGGGGCATCCAGCGAGGAAATGCTCAGCTCTATTCAGTTGCCCCAACTCCACCCTGACAAAAGGGATTACAGGATCATAAAAATAAATAAATAACTGTTAATAATCACAAAAATAGGTAAATCATACAACAAAAAAGTACTGGAATATTTTATCATATGTGATTGTTATAAAAAAAAACCCTGAAGTACTAGAAAGAAAGAAATATTCTCAAAAACGAAGTCTGAATTGAAACCTCGGGGTTTGGTTTGGTTTTGCTAGGAATTATCTCAGAACATGTTTTTTAAAAATTACAATTTATTAAGATGTGTGCTGTTGGCCACGACAACAAATCTGATTCAACACTGGAAAACAAAGAGACATTTTGCTAATGATAACAGATTGGGAAAAACATTTGAGGAAATACACAAAAAACCATATTCTTACAGGTCATCAGAGCTACTGCACGAGGAACTGTAAAGTTAAATCAGCAAGAGAAAAGCTTAACTGAAAATCAAATCAGATACCATTCCCAAGTAGTGTTGTAATTCAGGTCATTAAACCTTGGGATTCACAAACAGAGCATTCGTTAAATTGTTTTATAAACAGCCTTTGCAACTCTTCGTTTCACTATGTATACATTTGTAGGTTTAGGTGGATTTACTTTCAAACATTCTATGTTTTGTTTTAATGATTTTGTGTAGGGTGTTTCCCACTTAATTATACGGTCAATAGTTTCAATAACTTGTGGAATATGGGAATATAGGAATATATACACAAAGACACATCTTTGTCTTCATGTTCTTCTCCTAACAGACTCTAGTTAGTAAACAAGAGTGAAATATCTGATATTGGCCAAGAAAAATAAAGTGTAATAACACTCTAACAGTTTAAATTACCTTAGTTGGCTCCTTCAAAGTTTCATAGATAAATCCCATTTGTGCAGGAGGATGTTCTCTTCCTTTCCTTCTTTCTTTCTTCTCTGTGGCTTGATCTTTTCCTGGGAAGAAAGGGTGGGAGGGAACATACAATAGCAGCAAGAAAAAAGGAACCCCCACAGAGCTATTATGTTTGTTTCCAGAGTACATAACATCCTTTTACAACATGTCAAAGTTCAAATCTAGTTACTGTATTATTTTAAGTAATTACAGATTTATTGATCTCAATAGCATCTGCAGGGGAAAGCAACTTTCTTTCCAGGTACCTTGGATTACAGTTTTTATCACCCATGTCAGCATGCCAAGTGGTCAGGAATTACAGATGTTCTAGTCCATAATAAATGCAGTGGCCTTTTACCTTCACCTCCTGCTATAGACCCCTCATAGTTAATTTTCTGTGGAGGTACTCCAAAAGCTCTGCAATGGGCTCCAAAATTGACAATCACTGCCTTCATTTGATAAAATAGAGACGGATTGTTATGTTTAAGTCAGCAATCATATATTAGGTATATTGGTTAGTGCTATATTTTAAATCACGAAGCACAGCAATTTCTCATTCTTTAAAAATTTATATTTCCTATCTTTAACAAAATAAATTGAAATTATCCCAAATTATGTAAACTGAATCCTAATAGAAAATACAGTAGCTTAAAATGTTATTTTAATATTTGGGGAAAAAATGTTTTACAAGCTTCAAAACACAAATTAAAAACCCCCCACTTATTTTGGTTCCTATGTAGGGTAGATTATTTTGTTCTTCCCAGAGGTTTCCTTTAAAGGTCTGTTTAGGCACTATTTACTTACAGTTAATTGGTATGTTACTATTCATTCTGTAGGACTAGCATGAAAATCAGCAGACAGACTTTGAAAACTGTTAGCACTCTATCTGCTCCTCCATTCTTCTGTTTCGTCAATGCAAATAACTGCATTTTCCCCCTCCTCTCAGGAGCCCAGCCGAAGGCACAAAGAAGAATTCGATAGGGAGAAAAGAAAAAGTGACAAGCGAGAGAGATGTCGGAGCCATTCTCGGGAGAGAGAAAGCCATCACAAAAAGTCTAAAGACAAGCATTCCGAGGAAGCCTGGGAAAGAGACTATTATGAAGAGAAAAAGTCAGGCAGGAACCCCAAAAAGTCCAAAGATAAGGAAAAGTCCAAATATAAATAAGGGCGGATTGATGTAAAGCAACTGTTTCTTAGCATTTATCGGCCTTAGAAGCTGCCAGTGTCTTCCCTTCTCTTCCAGAAGATCTTTAAGCTCCCTCTGATTTTGCCTCATAAGAGTTCTGTGGGAGGATATCTTCATCAGGTGGATTCTTCTGTTGTTGTTTTTGCCTTTGAAAACTGCAGATTGCAGAGATTAGAGAAATTTGTGCTACAGTACAGTAACAAGGAAGCTGCAGCATTCACGTTATTACTATTAGCAGTCTGCCAGAAAGGAATTCCAAATCACTTTTAACTCTAAAAGGAACATGGATGACTGGATGAATTTATTTCCCTTTTCTCATAAGAACTGTTAATGAATGAAGCTTGTACAATTACATGAATGAGGGAGATCTATTTTTACTGCCAGTTGAGGCTTCCCTGTTGTATTTATACAAATAGATAATATTGAAGTTTTATATATAAAAATATGGAAATATATACTAGTACAATACACAGTTCATCGTTGGTATGGTACTAGCCCATGCAGTTGGTACTTCTAAGAGTTCATTGCATTGAAGTGGCTCTAAATATCTGTTGTTTCAGAGAGAAAATGAGAAGCCTCACTTGCACTGTAGCAGTATACAACATTGATATATTTAGATTGCAACAAAAGAGCGACTGTCCACATTTTGTACTAACTGCAATATCTCCATGCAAACCTTTAGTTTCACTTCCATCTAATATAGCAATATTAATCTATTTCAGCAAATATATCAGTAAATCTATGTCAGTTAGGAAGCTGTAGCAAATCCTGTGGGTTTTGTATTTGAGTTTTAAAATGTAGCTTTGTTTGGTAATGTAAAATTGTACATTCTTAATTAAAAAAGCTATCAGCCCCCATATATGTATGTGGTAGGTTTTATTTTTCCTTCTAACTGGATTCATTTTGTGAAAGCAAATGATAATATTCAAATGAAACAAACAAAATGTTTTAAAAAGTTACGATACTTATGTAGTTACTTATCAAGCACATCTCAAATATATTAAAGTAACCAAAATATCTTTACAATTCCCCAAGGCATGTCATAACTTTCGAGCACCCCTTATGTTTGGAAATTAAAAGTTGAAAAATTTGGCAAACCCTAAATGCCAATGAGAAAGACACATACGATTTGTTCTGGAAGACATAACTTCTTGTTCATATAAGCAAACAGTAGCAATGAACATGCTGGTTAAGCTATAGCTATAATCTGTAACAGAATTTTTTTCTGTCTTTTACGTTTTTTTAATTAGACCTTCTCATGAGCAACTGTGCTTTTTTTTTTTAAAGCAAGTGATTTGTAAATAAGTCTTAGATTGTCTCCCTTAAAACTTTCATCACAAATGCATGCCATTTTCTATGGACTACTTGTTCATTAAACAGTGCAGTGAAAGAACTCGATTATGTTAACATCACGATTCTAAATCAGAATGGACGAATCAGAGGTACATGGAGCTCCTAGATCCTAGAAAATTGTAATTTTATTAGCATGAAAGAAAAGCATACTTTGCACAATGAGGCATCATTCATTTCATTAAGTTATAAAGCTAATATATTTCGACCTACTAATTGCTGCCCTACCCTGCTGTTCAAGAACAACCCTTGGCTGAAGAAGGCTTACATCTCTGTTTTAAATCCCACCAAAATCCTCCCCGGTTATCCATGATCTGACAAACTGGATTGCTTTAAGATCTCTCATGGTTGCAGGGTAGAAAATTTTCTTTCGGAAGCTACAAGACAGAAAATAACATTATAAATGTTCAGGTTTTCTTAGAGTAATATACATTTTAAACCAATGCTTGGAATATTAGGCCTGATCTATCAGATCACTTCAGCAACTTCTACCTTCTTTACTAAACGGTTTAAGGTCCCTGTGCTAAAATACGAGCAGTAAAAAGCACCCAGCCTATTTCCTTATGTGTTTCTCATGGCAGTTCCACCAGGCTTGTGTGTTGAGAGGGGAAACAAAGGAAAGTTTAATAAATTCGCAATGCAGCAAAAAGCAAGAGAGAGAACAAAACACATTTGTTGATAAGATTAATATGTCAGTTTTAAACATTCTAATGAAGCTAAAAACCCTGCTGATTATGATTTCTTTCTCTCACATGGGCAATGACCTTTGTGTTGTAATCCTGCTATCCCTCCCTGTTTTGCTAAGACGAAGTATGTGTATTGTAGTAAGTAAAATGAGGAGTTGCCTGTTAAGGAAGTAGAAATGTTCCCATGAAATGAGTTACAATCTGTACATTGCACTTTGTCAAAATCAATAACAGTATGCCTTAAAAAAATATCTGAACTTCCTTGAGACTTGCAAATGCAGTGTAACCTTCTGCATCTCCTTGGGATATGGTGAAGACACAGCCAACCTAGGTCTCTGAAGCAAAGGCACTTCGCTTTCTGTGAGTACAGACCATTTTCTTTTGACCTAGTTCTGCCAAAGAATTCGGTGGAGGAGAGGAAGCAGGACCGAATTTGAACCAAGCAGCATCTTTTAAGTATTTGCTTAATGTGTAGTTTTGTATGCTTGTATCTTGCTCTGAGAAGCCCTCAGAGTACAAGCAAGGAATTGGCATAGAGTCCATCTATTTGGAGAGTAGAGTTATCTCTGCAGCCTTAAAGGAAATTAAAAGGGTGGGCACAGAATGGAAAACATTACTTTTTTTTTCTTGACCTTGATACAAACTATTGTATTCCCAACTTCTCAACCATTTTAGCTTATGGCTGAGCAAAGATAACCCAAACCTTTTTAGTGAGAAACAGAATCTGGGGAAAAAAATTAGAGTAATTTTAGAAGTCAAGATTAGTGTCCATTGTCCTTTCTCTTCCCTGCATGGCTCCCTGTAAAACCTATCCCACCACCCTACCGCCCTCCCAATCTTCTAGCCCTTCCCCTCTCTCCCCCATTCACCACTGATGTACTAACTAGCTTAACAAAGGTCTCAACAGGAATAGGGCCCTAACATTGCATATCCTACCGGCCAGCCCATCTGTGATATTCCCAACACTTGTCCTTCCTTCTCTTCCTGTTACTACCTTACTACCACTATTAATGTCTCTCTTTTCCCCTTCTCTGAATCACTTCTGCTTAAAATAATCATTTTTGGGGTTCACACTGGACCAAAACATCAGGAACACATACAAGGAGTACCCAGACCAACTTTTGGGGGCTAGGTTGTTTAATATATCTTTAGAATCAAATAATCCAAGAGGGAGGTCAGCAGACCTGGGAAATTTAAGAATAAAAAATTCTTAAGCATAGGAAATACCTCCCTCCCTGCTTTCAGAGTGTGAGACTAATGGCACCGAATGTGGACAGACTCCAGGGGAATATAATGAAGCAGCCAAGACCAAAGGAAAACAACCATACCTCTCTTTTCCCATGTGCCAAAGCTGCAGGTTGAGAAACAGCCTCTCAATCTGACCAACTGTGGAAAAGTGATGATTGGAACATGTTCACTGTAGGTTAAGAGAGAATTAATACAGAAAATGAGTAGGAGGTGGAGATGGGGTGGGGTGAGGGTTGCAAATTTTTATAAAATGCTTCTCAAACAAGGAAGCAGGCAAATAGGTTTGATTTAATAAACACTTTTTCAAATGTACTGCAATATTTGGCAGATCATACATTCAGAAATAAAACAAGTATAAATTCATTCCTTGGCAAATTAGAGGCAAGGCTTGATCCCTCTAAAATCGCAGGCGAGATGTCTAGTTAGCAGCCCATAGAGTTACGTGGAATTTTAAAAGCTCACAGAATAAGATGTCCTTATGACAGTATACCTGGACCTAGTTATACATAGATCAATCTCATTCATCAAGGTTTTTTTCTTCAATTTGTGAAAATGAACATTGCCCACTCCAGGTTTTGCCCTATAATGTAATCCTCCAGGACACAATATTTTAAAGTAAATCCTAGCATCGTTTTTGTATATTTCGATACCAACGACAGCAAATTATACCAATACCTGAGTGCCATAACTTATTTACATATATTTATACTGTAATATTACAGCTGCACAACAGGAAAACAAACAATAAATGTTACCATTATCAAGGAACTACCAGGGAGAAAATAACACCCCCTTCAACACTGACAGGGAAAGTTACTATATATAAACAGAGAGCAAACCCCACTCCCTTCTAGCCCTGAAGAGATTACTTAGTCTGGTAACAAAACATCTCCAAGCATACAACCAAGGCTCCAGAGCACCAAGGGCTTCCCAAAAATGGTTGCAGCCATAAATGCTATGCATATGTTAAAACATGCATGTTAATTGAAGTAACTATTTGAAAGTATTATAATTTTAGTTTGCTTATAAGTTGTTTAATGAATATGAGGCCTGCATCTATGTCTAATAATGTCTTTTTTCCCTTTACAAAGAGAAAAGTAACACAAGCGAATAAAAATATGGAGGGGGTGATGTTTGTTAAATGTGTCCAGGATTTAGCCAAATTCAAAGGGTATGCAACATGATAATGAACTAAATTTAGAAGTGCAGTGCAGTTGTGCCTTGAAAAAGAGGATGTGCAGAATGACAGCGCTGAATTTCCCTCCCTTCACGGGGACCGCTAGAAGCTGGAACTCAAAATCTTTAGAGGGCTGTGGGTTCTCTTTACATAATGGTTCTTAAACTTGCCATCAAACAAGCAATGTCTCCCACCTACCTCATAATCGGGCCTCAAGTTATCAATGACATTTCTTTTTCAGTAGCGCTGGACAATGTTTGTTTATTGCTAACCATTTGTTATTTGTTACTTCACCAGCAAAAGAGATGGTATCTGTCCGTCTGCTAACCACAGTGCAACTCCCTGGTAAAGTTGTTTTTCTTTGTTGTAATCAGAGATAAGGCTGAAGTCAAGTATCTGCGTGCGTATGTACATGCACAGGATTTGGCCTACGTCACTCTTGCACACCTATCTTAGGCACATTACCTGATGTTCTGATGGATTTTGGTTTCCCCGAGGTTATATTTAATAAGAGAGAATTACTGATGCTCAGAACATCTCAAGACAGGCAGCATACATCGGGTAAGTCAAGAGGCTAACACAATCTGAGATAGGTAAAGTAAAGACTCTATTTTATCCTCATGAGCTTTTTTTTTAACTCAAGGGAAATCTGAATAGAAATGATGTTTTGTTTTATCTAATATTTACAAAGCATTATATTGATGTATCATAAATTGTCCCTTGAGGAGACTAAATCCTATGCAGCAAAAACTCTGCATCAGCCTTTCACTATTTGAGGGTGTCCAAATGATTTAGGATTATTTCTTCCAGGTTCTTCAGGCGAGTTACACATTCTGACAGCGACCATCAGTTTGAAAAAGGGGGAGATTCATATGAATAGGTATCTTCCAAGAGCTTTTTGTCTCTGAACACCTGGCAATACTATATAAGAATAAAAACTTAGACATTGGGAAGTGTTAGGGTTTGCTTAACAATGCACTTCAAGGATAGAAACAAACTTGTATTATGTTTATTAAAATTATATAGATATTTCCTTTGCAATATAATAGCCAACTGGGTAATTTTTGGGTCAGTCACTCTCTCTCAGCCAACCTACCTCACAGGGTTGTTATAAGAAAAATAGGAGGAGGAAGTTGTGTTGGATATGTTTGCCATCTTGAGTTGTTTATAAAAGAAAGGTGGGATATAAATAAATAACAGAGCCATATTGATTATTTTGTAAACAATACTTCAATTTTATAATTTTCTTAAAAGTGGATTCTGTAACAACTAATGATTTTATATTGCAAAAAATGCTTAATCCTGAAGTTTTTTTATCATTAATTGGCACTTCTTTGATTTATCATTGTAACCAAATAGTTATTTTGTTCTCTCTCTCTCTCTCTCTCTCAAGGACATATTGTCAGTTTGCTACAGTAGATGATCATTACTGACTAAAAGCAGCACAAATATTCCCTGCTATACCATCTGATTCTCCAATTTAGAAAGTACTATTCCTGCAGGATTTCCTATCTTTGTGCAATCATGGAAGCCCAACAGAACAAGCTTGAATTCTTCCATAAGCTGGGCTATAGCAGGAAGGAGGTGTGCAAAGTGCTGGAGAAATTAGGTCAAGAGGCTTCGGAGAATGATTTGCTGCAAGAATTGATTCTCATGGGGAAGAGACCTCCGGAAAGTGGGACGCAATATTTTCAGCCCAATCTTGCTGCTCAAGGAGTACCGGGGGTCCTGCCCCTTCCATTTCCCCAGGGCTCTACTGAGGAACCAAGTGAGGTGTCTGATGGTTTGAGGCCTATTGTAATCGATGGGAGCAACGTTGCAATGAGGCAAGCATCTTTCTATTTTCTTGTCCCCTGGGCTTCTATTGCTCTGCAGTCCTAGAATATTATAGGTCAAGGTTTAAAATATGTTGAGTGCAACTGTGGGGGTCTTTTCAGGAAGGAAAAGTATTAATGTTATGATTGTGTTGCATTTGAATGTTTATGACATGAAGTTCTTCTCTAACATATCTGAGCTATGACAGCATGAAGATGAGCCTCGTTCAAATAGGGAACCCAGGAAGGACATTTCATGTGTGAATTGATCTTATCTAAATTGTAGCTGAGGAGATTAAATAACCACACATGCCAACAAGCTCTCTTTTCAAAATCTACATTTCCTGAACTGACAGGCATCCTATCTAAGGGAGATCTGCACCCAGGGCCAATTAAAGCGCTGTTCCCTGTTTTATTACAAAATCCAAGAGAAAATAAAAGCCCTTTGATGACAACAGATTTCACTGGGGGGTTTTTTTGTAGACTTCCTGAGGACAAAAACCAAAGTGTGGTGAGTGGCACAGGAAAGAGGCTGCAGAGTCTGTGATCTTAGGTTTAAATATAATTGAGGGTGGAGAAAGAACAAAAAAAATATACATGTACATATCACTCCACTGATTTCAGAATCAGGTACCTTCCAGCTGTACTGAATTGCAAGCTCTGGCACTAACAATATTTGTTAAGTTTTCTTACCATGGTACATTGAAGGAAGAGTTTCACAAAGCTGGATTCTTCAAAAGTGAAACTTCAATCTATTTGCTACATTAGTTCCTGGATTGTGTAGGCAGCATGCCTGGCTCCTTTCTCAGATATGCATGACAGTTTTGCATGTCCTTGATGTACCTTTGAGCAAACTGGCAACTTTAAGATCTGTGGATCTCCAACTCCCAGAATTTCCCACAGCTACTGTATGCTGGAGTTGAAATCCACACAACTTAAAAGTTAACAACACTGCTAGATTAACTTTTTTGTTTATAACATTATTGGCTTTTAATTTTTCTGTTTGCTTTTATGATTTTTTTAAAAAATTGTACATTGCCTTGAGTTGTTTCGCAATTATGCAGGTTTTATGAATTGTTGTAGTAATAACAACTGGCACCTGCTGGACTACGAGTCTTGTAATTCCCCCACAGGCAAGATCCCATCTGTTGAGAATGATGCGAGTGGTAGCCCAGCACATCTAATGGCCTCAGAATGAGTAATGCTGTTAACCTAATCAAGACATTGCTTAAAAGTTGGAGTAAATGACTCCTAACTCACCTCTTTAACCAGCATAGGTGACCATACAAATAAGTTGCTCTCCCTTCAGAGTGGAGTCTACAGTGTCTCAGGAAAATGCAGTAACCTGTGTCTGAGAATCAACAAGGATTTTACAATTTCTCTGAAATAACCAAGAACAAGCAACCCCTGGAGGGGATATTAATAGAATAGAATAGGAATTCTTTATTGGCCAGGTGTGATTGGACACACAAGGAATTTGTCTTGGTGCATATTGTTGTGGTTCGCCGGCAGCAGGTGTGAACGGCTGAGGTCTCTGACAGCAAGGACGAAAGGGAACCAATCAGGGAGTCTGGCGAGGTTCCTGAATCTGATGCAGGAATGGGGCCAGGACTATCGGAGTGGGATGCTGCCTTTGGAGCTTTTGGAGTCTGGCAGCAGTGAAGCAGAGGACCCCGGGGAGACTGTGCCTAGTGCGTGTGGGTGCAGGGCTGCTCGAAGGAGAGAGCAGCTGAAGTAGAAAGGGCGACTCGGGAGTAAGTCTGGAAGGTGATTGCCCCTCCCATGAGGGATAAAAACTAGTCCTCAGGAATGTGCTCCTTGCAGGAAGCAAAGAAGTTCTTTAGACTCTGAGTCCTCGTTGTCGGTTGATATTTATCAGTAATTAGACTTCTGTTTTTGGCAGCCTTTTATAACCTTGAAAGGGCTTGCTTTTATCTTGGACAATTAAGTTTAAATGACTCTTGGTTGGGAATGCAAATAATTCCCAATGCCACATTAAAAAAGGTTTGCTTTTATACACAGTTTGTGTTTGTTTAATTTGAATAAGGCTTGGGTCAGAACATATATGCTCTTAGTGTACATAAAAAGATAAATTCGTCAAGAATCATAAGGTACAACACAATGATAGTCATAGGATACAAATAAGCAATCAAATCATACTAGGAAACAATATAATTTTTTAAGTATTTTTAGTATTTATTTGATTTGTCAATCGCTTACAAGATACAGGTATAAGAATAAATATAGTTTTGAATACATGAGATACTTATAAGAAAAATAAAAAGAAACAATAGGACAGGGATGGTAGGTACGATTGGTGCGCTAATTACAGTCATACAAATTACAGTCATACAAATTACAGTCATACAGTCATAAGTGGGAGGAGATGGGTAATAGGAAGGATGAGAAGATTAATAGTAATAGTAATGCAGTCTTAGTAAATAGTTGGACACTGTTGGGGGAATTATTTGTTTAGCAGAGTGATGGCGTTCGGGAAAAAAACTGTTCTTGTGTCTAGTTGTTCTGGTGTGCAGTGCTCTATAGCATCGTTTCGAGGGTAGGAGTTGAAACAGTTTATGTCAGGATATGAGGGCTCTGTAAATATCAAACAGAATGTATTTAACAGGGCAATTACAACAATGTTAATGTAAATAAGCTCTTATGTTTAGGAATCAAAAAGCCCTGTGAATTTGCTTAGTGAATGTGCAAAAACCTAGTTGGCAAAACTAAAGGAAATGAAAACCACTTTGTTCGATACCAGCCTTCTCTAGCCAGTTATGGTTAGCTTACTACTCAAATAATGACTATACTGCTCTATATTGGCAAGTTGTCTTAAGAGAATGAGTTTGTCTCCCTAAGCAAGTAGCAGAGATCTAGTTACTTTGCATACCAAAATCGCCATAAAGCCTCAGTACAATTAAATCCAAGAAAGGTATCAACACCTTCTGATAACCTGACAATGGATTTCATCCATCACAAATCTATGTGCATCTCCCCTTGGTCCATGTCATAGGAACTGGAGTTCCAGCTAGGCTTCTGAAAGATCTTTTTCGAGATTGGAAAAATGTACACGCAAATAGGTAAACAACAGGAAATTGCTGCACAATTGGGGGGGAAATATGTATAATATATGATGTTCAGCTAGGTGGCAGCACATAAACAGGGTTCAATTTAGTTTCTGTTTGGAAGCCCTAGCCCTAAAAACACCTCAGAAGCCAGCAATGGCAAATGATTTTCATATTTTTGCCAAGAAAACTACACTAAAATGTCCTTGAAGTTGTCACTAATCAAACTTGACTTGAAGTGAATTTTACTCTATAAAATATAATAGAAGCAGTAACTAATCAGAATATTCAATGTAGAGTCAGTCATCATTAGTTTACTCTAGGATTTTTGAACAGATACTTTTACAACATAGAAGAAATTAAATAGCTTTACTATGTAATTGTGGGATACTGCTAAAATTATTGCCTACTTGGTTAGATTCCATGAAGACAAGAAAAACTACAAGAAAAAAAATCCCGCCTGTTTCTTTTTGTTATAAGTTTATGATCTGTGTTTTGCTCAAAATTTTTGTTTATTTTGTATGAAACCACCTGGAGTCCAGGCAGAAGATCAGTGGTGGAAATCAAATAATTTAACAACCAGTTCTCTGCCCTAATGACTGGGTGGGTGTGGCTGGGTGGTCATATGACTGGGTGGGTGTGGCCAACTTGATTGGTCTCACCCTTAGGAAATTTCTTCTTAGTCCAACTCACAATAAAAGAGCACAATAAAAGAACACTGTTCCAATATTTAGAATAGAATAGAACAACAGAATTGGAAAGGACCCCGGAGGTCTTCTAGTCCAACCCGCTGCTTAGACAGGAAACCCTGTACCATTTCAGACAAATGGTTATCCAATCTCTTCTTAAAAACTTCCAGTGTTGGAGCATTTATAACTTCTGGAGGAAAGTTGTTCCACTGATAAATTGTTCTGTCAGGAAATTTGAGGAGCTCCTACAAAAATGAAGGAGTCAATCTATTTTCCAAAGCACCAAAAGGCACAACAAGAAACAACGGATGGAAATTAACCAAAGAGAGAAACAACCTAGGACTAAGGAGAAATTTCCTAAGGGTGAAACCAATCAACTAATGGAATAGCTTGTCTTCAGAAGTTGTGGGTGCTCCATCACTAGAGGCTTTCAAAAAGAGTGAGGGAAGTACACCGCAAAAGCAGGAACCACTATGCAGAACCAAAGTGCCAGGAACCACTATGCAGAAAACTTAAAGCAGCCATTCCCCCCTTTTAAAAAAAAGTCAACCCTAAAGCAAATGCAGCAGCTGAGAGGGAAACTAAGAGCAGCTGCTCGTGCTAATTGAAAGCCTGAGCATGCTGACAAAAGCCATTAACCCTTCCAACTCTATTATTCTATGTTCTCTATGTTCTAAATTGAGTGCTTCACAGCAGAAGCAATACAGCTGGCTGGACCATACATGCATTAAATTCACAGCCTGTATGATCAAGCTGCATCATTTTCCCCTCCTGTATCTTTCTCCCCAGGAAGAAACAGTAACCAACAGTGCAGCAGCTATAAAAGGTCTTGGAGAATTCCAGGGACTATCAGCTGATCACAGAAGTGTTACTTAATACTCTTTATAAAGAAAATGTTTGTAATCTTCTCCTTCTTCCTGGAGGGAAGAGGTTAATCCCATCCTTAGATGGGTGATAGATGGATTTCCCTGCCCTAATCCTGTCAGCTTCTGTTGTTTATTGACTTGATTCAGCGTGTATTGGCTGCATTCCAGTTGCAACTGTTAAGTGGTTCTTGGAGCTATTAACTGAAGGAGAGAGAGAGAGAAAAGAACCTCTCTAGCACTTCATTTTTAACCGTTATTTATTTTATGTCTGTATTGTAATCTTTATTTCTTTCTGGTTCCCTCTAGTGTCCAGCATGTAAATTCCCATTGTGTTTTCTTTTTAAAAAGAAAGGAATCTATGAATATGGAGAAAGTCCCATTAATTATATACAATTAATTTAAACATAATTTTAAGTCAATTATATAAGATTCTGCTCTTAGAGGGTTCTAGCTGTTGCCATAGCATAGCATTCAAAATCCAGCATTTTGAAATAATCATGTGTCTGAGAGAATCTAGATAGAACTGGGTAGAATCTCTACTTCATGCAGAATACACAATTATGTATTCAAGGAGAGAAGCAACCTAGAATGAAGGAGAAATTCCCTGACAGAACAATTAATCAGTGGAACAATTCCACTGCCTCCAGAGGTTGTGGATGCTCTAAGATTGTAAGTTTTTAACAAGAGTTTGGTAAACCATTTGTCGGAAATGGTATAGGGGGGTTCCTGCCTAATGGGGTTGGACTAGAAGACCTCCAAGGTCCCTTCCAACTTGTTTATTCTGTTCTGTTCTATTCCCTGTTACATTTCAAGTAAATATCTTCAGTCTGAATTTTTTTTTACAGCCAACAGTTTGATTTTAGGCAAAATTCAAACTACCCAGGTGTCACCTTTTTAATAAGATGATACCTGGGCTGTTAAAACACTCCACTCTTTTTATAGAAGTCTGCCAGACATCTAAGAACTTTACTGGGATTTTTCAAATCAGATCTAGTCCTGACTATTAGACATCTTATTATAATTGCATTGCTAGATCAATATATTTCCTATTTTTCTCCTGGTCCTGCATCCAGATAGATTTCTAAATCAATAGAATGTGAACTAATATCTAACTTTGGATCCTTCTTCCCAAAGGTTCATAACAAAAAGATGTGGGAGATAGACAAAGATAACAGTCTTCTCCCTTTAACTTCCTTTTAAAAGATAGATCTACAAAATGGTGTTATGAGCAGGAACATTCAGATATGTTAGTATAACAAATATAGTTTGCCTTTTTTGGAACTGATGGTCTCTCCATCAAAATCAATACTGAAATTATACAATAGTCAACAGCAGGGATGGGATCCGACTAGTATAACTATCGGTTCTATTAGCGTCGCGTGTGTGCAATTTACAACCTGCTGAGCTGCCTGGGCAGCTGAGCAGCGCTGCGTGCAAGTGCGCAGTGGTTGGAAAAGCCCTTTTTTCCTGCTTTTTCAACCGCAGCTGTGCCACACAAAGCAGCTGCAGTTGAAAAAGCAGGAAATAAAGGCCAGGTAAGAGCCCGGGTAGGCGGGTGGGCCAAAACAGCAGCAGACATAGAATCGGTTCTGTCTGCTGCTCTTCAGAGCTACCAGAACTACAGAGGTGGACAGAACCGGTAGAAACCCACCCCTGGTTAACAGATAACAGATAATCAGAGTTGGAAGAGACCTTGTAGGACATCTAGTCCAACCCCCCCCCCCCCCCCCCCCCCCCCCCCCCCCCCCCCCCCCCCCCCCCCCCCAAGCAGGAGACCCGGCACCATTTCTGACAAATGGCAGTCCAATCTCTTCTTGAAAGTCTCAAGTGATGGTGCTCCCACAACTTTTGAGGGCAAGCTGTTCCTTTGGTTGATTGTTCTCACTGTCAGAAAGTTTCTCCTTATTTCCAGGTTAATTCTCTCCTTGTTCAGTTTCCATCCATTATTCCTTGTCTGGCCTACAGGCGCTTTAGAAAATAGCTTGACCCCCTTCCTCCCTGTGGCAGCCCCTCAAACATTGGAAGACTGCTATCATATCTCCCCTGGTCCTTCTCTTCACTAGACTAGCCATGCCCAGTTCCTGCAACCATTCTTCATATGTTTTAGTAACCGTTCTTCATATGTTTTAGTCTCTAGTCCCCTAATCATCCTGGTTGCTCTTCTCTAAATACTTCTAGACACATTTTGTGCTAGGAAATGGTTTTCAGTAAAAATGAAATTCTACAAATCTATTTTTAACGGAAAAAAGCCATTCCCACTTGCCAGAAATTTTAGCTGCCAGACACAAGAACTCACTTAAATCCAGCATATGATATATGGCAGAAGCCATTAAAAAATACTGTAATTTGGTAACATTCAAAAATAATTGCTTTTCCTTTTTTCCAGTCACGGAAACAAAGAAGTATTTTCATGCTTAGGAATTCAGTTGGTGGTAGACTGGTTCAAACAAAGAGGTCACCAGTACATCAAAGTTTTCGTTCCATCTTGGAGAAAGGAACAGTCTCGATTTGATACCCCTGTTACAGGTATAAACAGATCCAACAGGTTTTCAATATGAAGTATTAGTTCCCAGTTATACGTTAAATGATTCATACTGCAATCAATGAGATTAAATATTTATCAGAACACTGCTTATGTGGAAGCACAAAAGCATAAGGCAGAAAACATAATCAGAACCACTCCCAATAGGTTTTGCTATAGCTACTGGTTTTCAAATATTTAAACAACCTTAAAGTTCTTTTTATTTTTGTCCAAGAAACAGCTAGCTTGGTTATTTGTTTATTTTACCAATAACCAGAGCTTCAAAAAACTAGCAAGAGTATGCTTTTTCCTTTGCACCAGTAGCAGTAATATCTAGAATTCAGACTCTCAGAGACTCTGACATCAATCAGTTAGCTCACAACTTATGCTTGTAAGTTAGAGACAGATTTAACAACTCTTATTTATAAGATATATTTTATTTTGAAGCCCAAAATAACAGTGTACTTTAAAGTACAGGCAGTTCTTGACCTACAACAGTTCATTTAATGGCCGTTCAAAGTTACAACGGCACTGAAAAAAATGACTTGTGACTGTTTTTCAAACTTACGACCGTCACAGCTTCCCCATGGTCACGTGATCAAAATTCAGACACTTTGAAATTAACTCGTATTTATGAAAGTTGCAATGTTCCAGAGCCATAGGATCACATTTTGCAACCTTCTGACAAGCAAAGTCAGTGAGGAAGCCAGATTCACGTAACAACCATGTGACTAACTTAACAACTGCAGGGATTTACCTAACAACTGTGACAGGAAAGGTTGTAAAATGGGGCATACTTCATTTAACAACTGTCTTGCTTAGCAATAGAAATTTTGGACTTAATTGTAGTCATCAGTTGAGGACTACCTGTATCAGCCAATGTATCTAGAATATGCTATAAATGTTATATTGTAGAGGAAGTATAGTACAATGTTCCTCATTGTAAGTTCTACTAGTATTTGTCTGTTTATAGTACAATTTTACATAATTTTCTCAAGAGATTGTTCTACTAGGCAGTATTTCACTTACTACCTCATTAAAGTGCTTGTTTGTGGACAAGTTACCTTTTAATTTCCATATTCATGACCCTCAGCTATATCTGCACTTCTGTACCCAATGACAACTTAATGTGTAAAGTTTCTAGGCTCCCAGATGTGAGAATCACTTGTTGAGTTATCCTAGATTCTAAGCCAATTTTGAGCACATAATGGATAGTTTATTAAGTCAGTTTATAAAATAAACATAACAAGCAATGTTTGAACAGGGGATGTGTGATCCTTCAAGTGTTGCTGAACTTCTAGCATCTCTCAACATTGGCCAGGTTAGCTAGAATTTCTATTCAGGAACATTTTGGAGACCACAATGAATCAGACAGTTCATATTCTAATTAAATGGGAAGCATTCAGATTTATTTCAAATTAAATGGGCACCGAAATAGTGTTTTATAAATACATGAGCTTGACCAATCAGCAGGGGGTTGGACAAGAAGACCTGCAACGTTCCCTCCCAACTCTATTATTCTGTATTCTGAATGAAAAACACTACACACTGTTTTTGTTTCCTTGTGCAAGGCTGATATTTTGAAACCCATCTTCCACTTCTGCATGCAACTCTTCTCTGTATGTGTGTGTGTGTGTGTGTGTGTGTGTGTGGTAGTATTTGTTCATTTCCTGCCCTGATTTTACTTTTAGATCCACATATCCTTGAAAGCTTGGCCAAGCAAGCAATTCTCATCTACACACCATCCCGCAAAATAAAGGGCAAAGAATGATGTGCTATGATGATCGCTACATTGTTAAATTGGCCTATGAGCAAGACGGGGTCATTGTTTCCAACGACAATTTTCGAGATCTGCAGAATGAAAACCCTGAGTGGAAATGGTTCATTGAGCAGCGACTGCTCATGTATTCTTTCGTCAATGACAAGTAAGAGCCTGGTATATGTGCAAACAAGGTTTCATCAAGATCTAGCTCATGGGTGTCAAACTCAAGGTCCACGGGCTGGATCCAGCCTATGGGGCTTTTAGATCTGGCCTGCGGGGCCATCCTGGGAACACTGAGGGACTGGCCCACAGTGCCTCTGCCAGCAATAATGGAGCTAGAGCTTTGTTTTCGCTGACAGAAGGTTGCAGGAGGCCATCACAGCCAGAAACAGAGCTCAGGAGCCCGTTTTCACTGGCAGAATGCTCAGGCCGTCACAGGCATCCCTGCCATGAGTGATATAGAGGTGGCCATGACCATCCTGGCCACACTCACTCCAGCCCCCAAGGTCAAACACAACCTTGATGCGGCCCTCAATGAAATCGAGTTTAACACCCCTGATCTAACTGAATTCTAAGGTTACAAAATGCAGATTTCAAGGAGCAAGATTTAAAGTTTAAATCTGCAAGCAGGAGCATGACAATCAACCAATCAATCAATCTCTTTTCAGTCATAGAGCAGCAGATGAAGAACAAAATCACAATTAGAACAAAAAATGAAGAACATAATCGCTGTAAAATATCCAAAAAGTATTGAGTAAATATTACGATGTACTGTATAAACTGTAAAACAATACGTGGATATGGTCAAGGAAATAAAATCAGATTGATCTAAAAATAAGAACTTAAGATAAAACAAATCAGAACAACTTGGATATTTAGGTATGGAAATAATTCCTGTCAAAGACTTAACGTCAAGAGGGCAATGCATAATATTGTGTTCCATCATTTCAATTATTCTTCTACTGCATGGACAGTTTCAGTTTAAAGGGGGATCTTCCTTCAGATCTTAAATAATTTTGGGACGGCAATGAATCTAGTTAAAGAGAAAGCTCTTCTGAATTTTGTGATTGCAGAAGATGTACAGATTAGCTCAAGAAGGTATTACTGGATAGAACTGTTACCTTCCGACCAAAGTGGACCCTATTTTTCTACTTGCATTTTTACATGCTTTTAAACTGATAGGTTGGCAGCAGTTGGGACGAGTAATGGGAGTTCACTCTGTTACGGGTTGCTAGGGATTCGAACCGCCAACTGCCAACCTTTCTGATTGACAAGCTCAGCATCTTAGCCATGGCTTTAGAAATATATAAATATCCAAAACTTGTTTGAGAGTTCACATGTATGTTTGCAGGTGTTTTTTCTATGAGGAGATTGGTTTGAATATTTAAAGATATAAAGATATGTTGTGAACTTCAGCATGTATCAGAAATCATGAGAATGTTGATTCGGTAATTTCTGTTATTATTTATTTTTAGATTCATGCCACCTGATGATCCTTTGGGCCGATACGGACCTTCTCTGGATAATTTTCTAAGCAAAAAACCTCTTTTCTCTGAATCAAAATGGCAGCTCTGTCCTTATGGTAAGTTTTGTTCAATGCTCAATTCATTTGTTTGCAAGATACAATGAAACTGGTTACAGAAAGAATAAGACTAAAGCATTGGCTTTTCTCAACAATAGTTAATGATAATTTGCACATTATTTGCATATTCAGATATTTACATATGGAACTCACACATCTTTCAAAAGAACAAGCACCCACCTTATCTGACATTATAGACACAGAAAATCCCAAATGTTCCAGGTTTATTTGGCCAAACCAAACCATAACCCTCCCAGAACAGTTTGGCTAAACAATGTTTTCTGCAAGAAACAAAACACATTTTTCACTTTATATGCACCTCTAGAAATGCTCAGGAAGTCTCCAAGTGAACCTCTCAAGAAAAATCTTAAAATTATCCCTGATTTCATTTTTTCTTCTATGTAGTAAACTTCACCATATGGAGGTAGGAATTTGGTTATAGAAATTAGGCATTTTTATATGCTTCTTGCAAATGCAAGGATATAAAGGAATATTATGGTAGTAGAATTTCAGACTTCAGTGCATTGCAATCCCTTTTGCACAGTGCAAATTAATAAACAGTGCAAAAATATATATCCCTGCCCCACTCTGTGTGCCACATTCTTTCATCTATCATCTCTATATTGTTCCAATTTTAGTATATGTGCTGCTTATCATCAAGTACAATCTTATATAAGAGAAACTTGCTATTACGGCACTAACAGGAACAGACGGTGTGTTTTGCTTCTTCATTGGCAAAATTATATTCTCCAGACATTCAGAAATGTATCTTCCCCAAAGCTGTATGAAATATTCTCAATATTATTTCAGTATTTGTATAAAATCAAAGTGCTGTAATCCTTGATGTATGACCCATAATTGGGGGCAGAATTTCCATTGTTAAACAAGGCAGTTGTTAAGTGAGTTGCACCCAATTTTATAACCTTTTGGCCACAGTTGTTAAGCAAATCACTGCATTTGTTACGTAAACCCAGCTTCCCCCATTGTCTTTGCTTACTGGAAGACGGATGGTAATCAGGTGAACGAGGGATTCTATAAGCCAGTTTTCAAGCACCTGAAATCTGATCATGTGACCACAGGCATGCTGTGATGGTTGTGAGGGTCAGCTTTTTCCAGTACAGCTGTAACTTCAAATGATCACTAAACAAATGGTTGTAAGTCAAGGACTACCTGTATATGGAAAGATTTATTTTTTACAAAATTAAAAAGTATAAGATGCTCCAATCTGCTTCCATGCCCACTGATGCCAGCCAATTATCTAGTCATTTTACTTTCCACAGGCAAAAAATGCACATATGGCATCAAGTGCAAATTTTATCACCCAGAAAGACTGAACTGGGACCATCTCTCTGTAGCTGATGAACTCCGGGTCAAAGCAAAAACCTACTCATCCAGTCAGAAGACTGAAGAAGAGAAGAAGGGAACAAACCCCACGAAGAGTGGACATCCATCATCTCTATATACTCCTAGAAGTGCTATTAACAGAAGCAGCACAGCACTCAGCTCAGAAGTAGTTCACACTAGTATTCCACAACAGATAGGAGAGTACCAAATGGATTCAGCTAACAACTGGACAAACATGTATCAGGACAGCCATCAGGTCCCATTAACTTTATTACAACATGGTCAAACTGCATATGCAGCAACGGTATCTGAACAATTCACAGCATCTTCTCTAACTGCCAGGACTTATTCTGGAAATACACTTGGAGGATCTGTAAAATATGAAGCCTTAGTAGGTGAGCCCCCTAGGGACCATTATCTCAGGTACAGCCAGGGTCCACTTTTGTCTCATCACAACCAGTGCCTGGACTGTCCATGTTTAGAAATGTGTAACATCCAGGGATGTTGTAGAAAACAGGCATCAGCAATACAAGCCTTACAAGCACCTTCCTTTTTAGCAAGGCAGAGCTCAAGGCCCAGCCCAATGAAGAACAGGATTCTATAGATGCTTCAGCTGAGGTATTTTTATATAGCAAGTATGGGGAGATGGGTCACACTGGACATTTGCAAGCCAGACCTTATGACCAATTATTTTTGTTAAATTCCCAACTCACTTAGAAGGCACAGCTGCCCTTCTGGTGTGGAATCTCAGCAGAATTTGGCTCAAACTCCATTTTCTCAAGAGCAAGCAAATGTCCAGCAACCCCTAAGGTTCACATTCCCATATTTTCAGGAAAACCAAGCCTTATTTCATCCAACACAGACATAGTGAGAAATTTTATACCATTAGCTAGGAAGCATGGGAATCTGCACAGTAGGTTTCCTAATAGGAAACCATGGTAAAGGTTTTCTCATGTCTTCTTTACACAAGGTACATTCAACTTCAGTAAATCAACTGGTAAGAACAGAAACATATATGTATGTATGTATGTATGTATGTATACATGCATACACACACACACACACACAAAAGCGCACACAAAATTTGTTTTTCTGGTTTCAAACATCTATGCCCTGTTTTGCCATCCTCAGAAACATCCTAACTTTCAATCCATTAAGCCAATTTATATTCTTATTTGGATCCTTCCTACATGCACTTTGGTTTAGCTTCGTATGTTTCTATTTAACCATTCCCCAACAATTTCTTACTCTTTTATCAAACCACAAGCAAGGGTTTTTTTTCTTCCAATCTGTTTGGTAAGGTTTCTGCTTAACAAAGGTATTCTAGGCTTAAGTCAAAGTAAACTCTTGGTGGCTATATAGATATGACCATGTACAGTAAGTTTAGTTTGTTATTTACTGGATTATCTATTTGTAGTTTTCTTCGCAACAATACAACAAAAATATGAGTTATTTTCAATTGCCTTTTTCTAGGATGTTTTTCTAACAGATCTGAGATTTTCTGGTGGTTTCCCCTTCAGGGCTGTCATTGCTGAGTCTTTAAGAGAGCAGCCAAGTTCAGTAAGGACTGCCAGCTGCTCTGACATGCTAGTCTTACAGTATAAAGGCAAAGGTACAAAATGACAGGAGTGTTCTCCCAGTCACCAAGGGATATATTTTCAGTCATTATGACTAGCTGGACTCCCAAGTATTAGGCTTATGAATACAGACATTTATACCTCCTTTCTTAATAGCCACAGAGAAAAATAAGCCTTCAGATGGACTATATATGTTCAAGTCTACACCTCCTTCACTTTTTGGCTGGTACATTGAAACCCCTCCTGGACAAATACTACTTCCCTCAGACTGGTTTAGTTTGTTATTTACTGGATTATTCTTGAATATGGTATTTTCAGAAATTGCAGCTGAACTAGTATAGGGAGATACCTGGATTGTTATCCAAAAACCTCCATTTTATTTCAATAATGCTTTTAAAAAATCTTCACAGTTTCTGTTGTTTTTAAGATTAGTTCACAGTGCTGAGGAAAATATAAACAGCTAGGAACAATGATGATACTATATTCTCCCATAAAATACGTTGGTACCGCCCCAGGCGCCTGATGATCCAGATAGGTTCCTGATGGAGCTTGGGCCATATCCCGACATTCGGACTCACGACTCGGTGGGGACCTAGTCGCCACCTGGGAAAGGGGTGGCGGCTGGGGCCCTGGACCGGGTCGTGCCCTTGCGGCCTCTGACCCGGCACCGCTCTCGCTCGGCCCCCTGGTTTTCCGGGGAGCTGAGGGAGATGAAGCGCCGGAAAAGACGCCTGGAGAGTATTTGGAGGACCACTCGCTCCGGACCTGACCGAACACTTTTACGGTCTTTTATTAAGACCTATTTAGTGGCGATAAGGTGGCAAGGCGTCTTTACTTTTCCACCCTTATTGCGTCCGCAGGAAACCGCCCGGCTGCCCTGTTTAGAGTGACCCGCTCCCTCTTAGCAGGGGGAGCGCGGGAGGACCCCTTGCAGGGACAGGCTGAGGATTTTTCAAAGTTCCTGGTGGATAAAATCACTCAGATCCGGGATGGCTTGGACTCCGAATGGGCAGTTCTGGGTGGGGAATCGGGGGCGGAATTTGGAACAGTCATTTGGGACGAGTTTGATCCTGTGACCCCCGAAGATGTGGACAGGTTACTGCGGGGACTGAATGCGACCACATGTTTATTGGACCCGTGTCCCTCCTGGCTGGTGTTAGCCACCCGGGAGGTGACACGAGGTTGGTTCCAGGGCATTATTAACGCTTCCTTGAGTGAGGGATATCTACCCGCCGCCTTGAAAGAGGCGGTGGTGAGACCCCTCCTCAAGAAACCGTCCCTGGACCCAACTTTGTTATCTAATTATCGTCCTGTCTCCAACCTTCGCTTTATGGCGAAGGTTGTTGAGAGTGTGGTGGCACAACAGTTTCCCCAGCACCTGGATGAAGCTGTCTATTTGGATCCACGCCAATCGGGCTTCAGGCCCGGGCACAGCACAGAGACGGCGCTGGTCGCATTGGTGGATGATCTCTGGAGGGCCCGTGACAGGGGTTATTCCTCTGTCCTGGTCCTCCTAGATCTTTCGGCGGCTTTTGATACTGTCGACCACAGTATCCTATTGCAGCGGCTGGGGGGGTTGGGGGTGGGAGGCACCGTTATGCGGTGGTTCTCCTCCTTCCTCTCTGACCGCTCGCAATTTGTGTTGGCAGGGGGGCAGAGGTCGGCCCCGAGGCCCCTGGTTTGCGGGGTGCCTCAGGGGTCGGTGCTCTCGCCCCTCCTGTTCAACATATATGAAGCCGCTTGGTGAGATCATCCGTGGCTTTGGGGTAGAGTTCCACCAGTACGCTGATGACACCCAGCTGTACATCTCTACCCCGGGCCACCCCGATGAAGCCGTCGAAGTGATGGCCCGATGCCTGGAGGCCGTGCGGTGTTGGATGGGGCGGAACAGGCTTCAGCTCAACCCATCTAAGACTGAGTGGCTGTGCTTCCCGGCACCCCGATACAGCCGGCTGGTTCCATCGCTGGCTGTGGGGGGGGAAATCCTTGCCCCCACAGAGGGGGCCCGCAATCTGGTGTGTCCTCCTGGATGTACGGCTGTCATTGGAAGATCATGTGGCGGCCGTCGCCAGGGGGGCTTTTGGACAGGTCCGTAGGATCTACCAGTTGCGGCCCTTTCTGGATCGGGATGCGCTTCGCACGGTCACTTCCGCCCTTGTGATCTCCCGCCTAGACTATGCCAATGCTCTCTACATGGGGCTGCCCTTGAAGAGCATCCGGAGGCTCCAGTTGGTGCAGAATGCAGCCGCGAGGGTGGTAATGGGGGCACCTAGGGGCTCCCATGTTATGCCACTTCTACGCGAGCTGCATTGGCTCCCGGTGGCCCTCCGGGTGCGCTTCAAGGTCTTGGTCACTATCTTTAAAGCGCTCCATGGCTCGGGACCAGGTTACTTGCGAGACCGCCTCCTGCCACCATCGGCTTCCCACCGACCGGTACGCTCCCATAGGGTGGGCCTCCTCGGGGTGCCGCCGGCTGGACGGCTGGCGACCCCGAGGGTGCGGGCCTTCTCATTGGGAGCACCCCCTCTCTGGAACGAATTACCCCCGGAGATAAGGGCCGCCCCGATCTCATGGCCTTCCGTCGGTTGCTCAAAACGCATTTATTTCGGCAGGCCGGACTGGCCTAGGGGTTTTTAAATTTTAATTGGGTTTTAATTTAATAGACAGCCGATTTGATTATTTAATTTATTTTTAACCGTATTTATTATGTATTTATTGTATGTTTTTTAGTGGGCTGTTCACCGCCCCGAGTCCCTTTTTGGGAGAGGGAGCGGTATAAAAGTGTGATTAATAAATAAATAAATAAAATAAAATGTTTTTACTTGATACATTTGTTTTTGAAAGCACCAGTTAACTTTTCCTTATATTGCTGAAGCTGTGGATGGAATATAACGTATATTAATAGCTTATTCTGCAACTGATTCCCAATTTACCTACTGTCTGCTTGTGGGAGAATTGCACAAATTATACTGATATATTATTTTTGAATTTGAAATAAATATGGAAGCTACCTATGGACCTTATGTGGAAAAGTGAAGGACAGCTCTTTGAAATAAAAATAATTAACCCAATTACATCTAGTGTATCTCTTTTGTCAAATAAACCAAGTTATGACATATAAGGGAATGCTAATGTATTGATGGGGTGGTGTTTACAGATTGCTAGTCAAGGGGCAAGGTACATCGAAAAGGAAAATATTACAGATCCTTTCTTTTCATGCCATATTTCTTCCCCCTGCTGTTAGAGGCAGTGCTGATTCTTATAAGGAGTTTACTAACCAAAGAAGTGATTCATTTATAACTTCCATACAAGTAACCCTTGGCTTACCATCGCAATTGGGACCAGAATTTCCACTATAAGTTGGTGCAGTTGTAAAGTCGGTTATCATGGGACCAAAACCCAATTTTATTGCGGTCATTAAGAAAATCCAGTTTGCTAAGTCAGAACTGGTTGAGAAGGTAACAAATTGTGATTATGTAACTGCAGGATGCTGCAACTGGTCACAAGTGAGCAATTGCCAAGACCCTGAATTATAATCATGTGACCACAGAAGTGTTATGATGATCGTAAGTGCAAGGACAGGTTGTAAAATGCTTTTTCCGACGATTCAACAACTTTGAATCATTGTTAAATGAATGGTTGTAAGTTGAGAACTATCTGCATTAATATATAAAAGATAACAATAAGCATTAAAGATTTGCCAGAATGCTTACTAAAGTTACACCTTAGTAACTGCAAATATAAGATACCAAGCAGATTATTTTCTTAAAAAGTATCTGTGGTAACATTTGATCAAGGGTTAATTTTGCAATTATGCTCCGGATATTAGATCTAAAAAAGAGCCTTCAGGGTCTGAATTTGAAATCAGAATCATCATGTATTGACTGACATGCACTGACCAATTATTTAAGGAATATCTACAGCAAACCATGTTACCTCTAGTTAAAAAGACACAAAACAGATGTTACAATATATTTTTAATTTTTATAAATAACTTATCTGTTACAAAGACAGTTAACCCACCTAAATCACAAAACCATCAACTCAAGATATCCAAATTATGTTTTATTAATAAAACAGGTAAAAATTCATTTATCAATCTTCACAACTGCAGATGAAGCTGAAAAAGAACGCTTCTTCTCTTTTTTAATAACATAATGCATTCAATTCAAGGACTTGGATTTACTGACTGATTACTTGGGATACCAATTTATTTCCCATGTTAAAAAATGCAAAGCCTTTAAAACAAAGGCGTCTGTATATTTTCATAGACCACTTGTAAAATTGCTGTTAAAGATGTCCACTGGCAAATATTTACAGTGGGTGACAGTCTACTTTGTCTCTCGCTACATTTAGGCTGCAATAGTATATCCACTTACCTTGGAGTAAGTCTCACTGAACTTAATGGCACTTAATTCTGAGCAGATACATAATACAGTTTTGCTGTTCATTGCTTCTTCTCACCTCATCCAGAGAGATGACATATCATTTATGCAGGAGAGCAAAATAAAAATAAAAAAACATGATCTTGGCTTCAATTAAAGTTTTTCTAATCACCTGAATAGATTTCCTCAGAAACAAGGACATGAAAAAAAGAGATGCTTGGCATGGCTTCAAGTCTGCTTGTTTTCTCTTTTCCAGGCTCTCTTTCAAATGATTCCAATTATTGCTATTCTCCACTAAATCGGGTTTAAGAACTGGCTGTCAACAATGAGCATATTCATATTTTCTGCTATTTCTGTGTACTCAAAATATGTTTCTCTCCCTCCCACTCCCAGTATTTTTTATTTCAGGAGAGTTTTAAAGATGCCCAGCAAATGAAACAAGCCTATCAGAGGCAGATATGCTGGGGGTGGGATTCAATTTCTGTTGTGCTTTTGTTTGCCATGCAGAATATTACGCCAGGTGTCACCCACCGTAAAAATCAGTATCCTGAGTGAACTAGAAGCACAGACGTTTCCTGCATTTTTACAGGCTGCATCTGCAGGTCTTCACAGATTACCAGCATTTACAAGAGCAACATACAGAAGAGGCAGACAAGAGCTAGTTTGTGCATTGTCACGAACACTGTTTTAAGGCACGGCTTCTCTCAGATCAAAAACTTTTTTTTAACACAAAGGGATCACAATCGTGCATAATCACTTAAAGGGGGAAAGAAAGTTAACAACGACTATTACACTATACATTAAGAAATACAAGAAATAATAAAAGGTGAAGAAAAGTCATTTAAAGAAGATTCTAGAACTATGTACAGTAGGAAAAGCCTTGGGGGTATTTCACGGTGACTATGGTACAGACAAAGCATGCAGTTTTCTTTTTTCATCTTCAGATGATTGTACTGATTTTTTGTCTTCACAATGCGGAACTGCTTTCCAGAAGACAAGATGAAGAGTACCTCTACATTTCTGAAATTCTTCTATAATTCCTGGGCCCTTTGTGGCAGCAAATAAAGAGTTTCAATTTGTTCCTTTTTAATTTCATCTGTGAATGTAGTGTTTACTGAAAGCTTTACAAAAAAAAAAAAAAACTTGTCAATCTAATTCCTTCCCCTGTCAAAATTCAGTAGTGACATCTGTGGAGAAAGGCTGTTGGGAACACCAAAGCACTGAACCTGGTGAGAGTTATTCTTACGGGCATCTAGTAATACTGTACATGTCAGGCAACTGGCAACCAAGTTCTTTCAGGAGATCACCTTCCAGCCGGTGAAGTTCCAGCTGCCTGCAGCACAAGACTGAGGTAATATCTCTGTGTCATGGCATTTAATATTACTAATAAACCTTGTCACATGTTCAATTTTACAAAATCCTATGCATAAATGATTATTTATCCCAAGGAAATGACACAATAGTCAGAAGTTGGATTTACAGAAGATAAGTGAGCCTCCCTGGCTCAGAAATGCCTGGGCATCTCACACTGTTCGCAACGATTTAAGGCTGGGTGATTTAAAAAAGTACAAGCTGTACAATTCCACTGAGCTCCCTCGTCTTCTTCAGTATCTGGAACAGTCTTTGGTGTTTTTGACCACGGATTTTTGATCAGCTGAGGTGGGGGCGAAAAAAAGAATGGTCAAATATGAATAGCTGAAGAAAATAAATGTATGTCCCCCCCCTTCCAATTATTATTATTTAATAAACAAATTTATATAACCACCCACCTGACCCAAGCAGACTCTATGTAAGCAGCAGTGATTACATGTTAAAACTTTCAAATATATTTCCACTACTGTGATTTTAAAGTCCAACTCATAATTCAAGAGCAAATAAATTACTACATATGCAAGGTGAGAAATATGCAAGTTCAAGAGCCATGAAAAAAAAAGAGCATGTAGAGCCCTTGGCAAAGGATTTTGTTTGAAATGTACTGGGCATTCTCGTAGTAAAACAAATTGCTAGCACTTGACATATTTCCCTCTTTCTTTTCTTGGTTTTAGGTATTTGCGTCCCAGTTTTCTAGCTTCAAAGTCACATGAAACTGTGCAGCTTGCTAAAGGATTTGTTTTTTCTAATGGTTGTTTTAAAAGTGCCAAATCAAATGCTTTAAGATTTTAGACCCCAAATTCTGAAAAAAACATGAAAGGTCCCCACTTCCCTTGGGGAGAGGTGCAAAAGAAATGCTGGTGTACCCCTGATTTGGAGAAATTGGGGGAAGGCAATGCTTTTTCAAGAGGGTTGAGTCTTCTGTTAAGATCTAACTGTCCCTTATTTTCAGTCTTCCAAGAAAGACAGAGATAGATCAGAAAGGGAAAACAGCACCATATATACTAACAAAATACAGTCTTTGGGGGAAAAGATTATGTATGCGCATTTTCAGTTCTTATATTTAAAATTAAAGAGAAATCAAATGTCCTAGCATGTGTGATTGCATAGCTCCTGTCTTTAAAAAATGGGATGATGCAAGAAAAAAGAAAGAACAAACAAGAATGATCACAGTAAATGAATATGATGGGTTATTATTTGTATGCTACAGACCTCCTAGAGTTTTTACCAACAACAGATTACAAATATTATGAACTAAAATAAGTTAAATGATAACAGTTCGATTTCAGCGATAATTTGGAAAGAAAAAATTACTATCACTACCTTTGGGTTTTGGTGCCACAGGACCTAGAAATCCAATATTGTCATAAAAATTATGGATGGCACTGGGATTAAAATGTGGTCCTGGAAAAAAGAAGCATACATCATACAGAGCTAGGAGAAAAAAGACAATTAAAACTGAAGCAGTGGGGTATTTATGATTAAGATATTACTGGTAACATTCATAGTTTTCCTTTGTTTTAAAAGAAAGTTCTCAGGCTATTCAATAAGATCAACCAGTTTTGTATATTCTATATGAGCCATACCTATCATCTACATTATAATACAAAGGGGATGGGGGAGAAAATATTTACTTCAAAGAGAAAGATAATCAATGTGACTTTAAGAGTTTTCATTAAAAAGTATAAAAATTTGTTCTTAGATAAATGCCCTAATTATTAACCTAACCCTAATTTTTCCCCTCTGAGATTTTTCTGTAGTGTGATAGAATTTCTAATAAAAACAGAGCAAATTTAAAATTGAGAATTAAGAATAAAGACACAACAGTGGGTAACCCCATCCTGAGTACCTAGTCAGTGTATTATCTTATTTGAATTTAAGAAAGAATTATACTGATATTTGATATTCTAAGTAAGCACAAAATAATCAAAATACAGTAACGCTGTTTTGCTTGGCCACATTCCAATTGCTACAATGTATAATTTCAATTTACTTTATTGCACTTTTAATATACCCCAAAGAGGAATTCTTTGAGTGATAAAGAAACTGGAAAAATGCAAATCTTTGATCCATTTTTCCAGGGATATAGCTATGATTATGAAGCAAAGAAATTACAAAGCATATCCAACTTGTATCCTGTACATTATTCTGAAATAGTAAAAAGACCAATTTTAATTTGATTCAGACACAATTAATTTGCATCTGATTTTTAGTAGGAATTTTTTTTAGAACATATATCCTCTTTCTCCCCCATCCCAAATTCTGAGGGTGCTTCAAAGGAAGGCTATGCTAAATCTCAGCACTGCATCTAAGTGCAGGTACTGAATTAGAGTAACTTCTTTTTGTTAAGTTGTGCTAAGTTGTTTATTTTTCTCCCTCCTCAAATAAATGTGATTTTAAATTTTTACACATGCACCCAAAAAACCAAAATAGGAAATAAAAGGTAACTTGTAATTTACACAGCTAAGGATTTTCATTTTATTATAAAGCACTGTTAATTAAAGGATTCATAGTGAAAGGATTCAAACTGAATCCTTTCACTATGGAAGTGCTTTGGTGCTTCCAATAAGGAAGTAAGTATACTATAGCATTGCTCTAAGGAAGCCACTCAGTAATGTAACTCTTAAAGCAGCAGCAGCTTTTTCTTTGGTACAGGTCTGAAGAAAATTGGTTACTTTGATAAAGCTTTGCTTCTTGAAGCAAACAGCATAGTAATTTTCAAAGTGTGCACAGTCCTCGAACCCTGCATACTAAAAGTTAAAAAGATTGCTCATACTTCTAATACAATACCTCTTGCTTGAAAAAGATCAATTTCTTTGGTTAGGCAATCTATGTCTATTTGAAGCTGTCTGTTACAACTTCTTAACTGTTGCATTTCTTCAAGCTGAAAAACACAATTATAGTTTCATGGCTATAATAACAAGACATGGTTATGGGTTGATGATGGTATCATTAGAATTATATAATCATTTTAATAGTTTTTAAGCAGTTCAGCAACCTTTCGGGTATGCTGAAAACCAATTAAATATTTGGAAATCAAATTAATGACTACCTAGATCACATAAACATAATCTTAGATACTGAAATAAATTTTAGCTTTTAATGAAAGCTCCAGAAAAAAATAAAGCTATAAAGACATATTACCTAGGAATAATTATATCAAGAACAGGCTTGATAATGACAAAGATATGACAGTTTAAGCACAAATGACTGAAAAAGTGCTCCGTATGACTTAATTTTCTTGAATTTATTTTCTAAATATTACCATATGTCTCAATTTGTACTCGCTCACTATGTATCCTGCAAATTGCATTCTTAAGAACTGCTCTTTTGATTTGTTTTATATTAATTTTATGGTAATACTGGATTATTCTGTATCTTCAGAAATGATGACTTACTGAAGGAATTTGGGAAGCAGATTTGATCTTTTCAGCCGCCTTCGTGTTAGATTATTCTCCATTTCATTGACTTCTGATTTTAGTTTATCCAGCTTTTTCTTTTGAATCTCAAGTTCTCGTTGAAGCCGTTCCATCCTAGCCTTCTGATGTACTAGTAAAGCTGAAGAACATTAAGATACCATCTTAACCAATTTAATGTTCTCTTCACAGCATTTGTTTTAAACCAGTGCAGTCCTAGGACAAACAATTATATGATAATTTCCCAGTTTGTCCAATATGAAAATAGGGACACATATAATGACTTATAAAACCATAAAAACCAAGCTTATAACCAATCTAATCATATAATTTCAAAGTGCAGTATTAAATTAATCAATACATAAAATTTAAACTTTGCTGGCTTTGGCTTCCTTAGTTAATTTTCTAATCTATAAAGAACAAGCTTCCATATAGCCTTAGTCACCAAATTATAGCCCACTCCTTTCCTATTTTCTTTATTTACTTATTAATTTACATGCCATTTCAATTATGATCAGCTACAGATGGTTTACATCTCCTATTTTCTCAATTAAGAATTATATAAATAATGATAAACCACAATCTGAATCATAATTCTAAATCAAAATTCTGTTGAAAATAAATATCACACTACAAAAGGAATAGGACATCTGCCCTTAAGGCTTGCTGAGAAAAATAAAAAAGTTCCTAAAACTTCCTAAAACCCAGCAGGATTGGAGTAAAGGTATCTCAGTGGGATCTCAGCTGTTCTAAAGAAGAGAAGAGGTGATTGAGAAGACCTGAGGGGACACTGATGATGGAATTCCTTAAAGAAACGGCTTGAAGGGAGCCCCCTTCTTCTTTTCTTATTGTGGATGAAAACAGTTGTGAGAAGGTGATCTTGGTGATAACCACATATATGTTGTGAAGCTTCTTTCATCTCTTGTCTCTCTAAACAGTCCACATTTTCTACCACCATTTCAGTTTTCATTCTCCAATGCCCATTACAAATCCTAACTGATTATTCTTCCCAATCAGTTTCTCTCTGCCAGCAGGAACCAACTTGAACCTTATCCTAGTTATCCAAACATTTGTGATCAATTTCTTCTAAGCTTTCTCAAAGTAGATTATGACCTTATTTTAGTCAACAAAATGAAACAAAAACAAAACCCTAACTCTGTATCGCAAATTCTTTCATATCATGCCCTTGTCACCTCTCGCCTGGATTACTGTAATGCTCTCTACATGGGGCTCCCTGTGGGGAGCACCTGGAGAATCCAACTGGTGCAAAATGCGGCCGCGCGGGTGATTATGGGGGCGTCGCGTAGCTCCCATGTGGCGCCTCTCCTGCGCGAGCTGCATTGGTTGCCGGTGGCTTTCCGGGTTCGCTTTAAGGTTCTAATTTTGACCTTTAAAGCGATCCATGGCATTGGGCCAGGTTACCTGCAGGACCGCATTCTGCCGGTGATCTCCAACAGACCGGTGCGTTCCCACAGGGAGGGCCTTCTCCGGGTGCCGTCGGCCTCTATGTGTCGTCTGGCGGCCCCAGGAGTAGGGCCTTCTCTGTGGGGGCCCCTGCCCTCTGGAATACTCTGCCACCTGAGATACGCACCAACACGGACCTGAGGGGCCTTCAGGCGTGCATTAAAACCTGGCTCTTTGAGCAGGCTGGCCTGGGCTGACACAAGTTTTTAATTGTCTCCTTTTAATTGGATCTTAATTTGGGGTTTTAATATGCCTAGGGGGAGGGTTGTTTTATTTTAACAGCCTATTATTTAATTGCATTTTAACTTTTGTATGGATTGGGATAGATTTGGCTGTACACCGCCCTGAGTCCTTCGGGAGAAGGGCGGTATATAAATGTCAAAATAAATAAATAAATAAATAAATTATAGTAGTAAGAAAGGTGGTCAGAGCTACAAATAGGATAGTGCTGATGAATCTCTCAGAGCTAGTTTTACCTCATTACATTAAAAAACATCCTACTTTTATGAATTTTTAATGAAAATTATAGTCCTCTTTATAAGAAAGAAACATAAAAAAGAAATTTCTTACATCTATGTTTAATTATTTTCAAATAATTGCTTCAATGTAATCTGCTTGTAGCTTAAAGCTCAACATTTAACAAAGTATGTAAAGCTTTGGGAACCACAGTTTAATTAAAAGCACTATGAGATCTCTTGAAAATTGACCAAAAATTGGATTAGCCTAAATGCTGAAGCAGCACTGATGTAAATGCAATTCAATGAAATGTATTTTAAGTAATCCAACGGATTAGGTAACTAATTAGATACCTCTCCTTCTTAGGGGAATCTAGATAAGCTGATCATCAACACAAGATTCCCTTAGAATGGATGCAAATTCCAAATGTCAAAGAATGAAAATTGGATGCTACTGACAGCCAACAGGAAGGTTTTGATGGCTTAAAATTCTGGGAACAAGATGACAGTCTTCACCAGGAACATGAGATTGATATCTCCAGTCTAACACAAACTGGCATACTCTCCAGCTTCCAAGCAAACCTTTACTCCATGAGCCACAGAAAATAATGACAAAGGTAGCCCCTGAGGCATGAGAATAACCATCCAAGGCTGAGCCAACTCCTCTGGCCAATGATATAAACATGAAACAATAACTTTCTAATGTTCATTATTCTGTGTGCAAACATTACAAAACCTACCTGATTCTATACAGCAGCAAAAGAGTAGCAGAGATGGGCCAAATTACAACCAATCTGCTTTCCTACATACTGAAGAAATTTTGGATCTCATCTCACCTATAGAGTGACTGCATGAGTCATACTATTTCAACCACATACTTTCAATTACATCACCAACTACCCCTTCTGACAATAAACAAGTTTATTCAGCTACTGACAGGGAATATAACCGGATGCAATAAAATGTCAAATGGAGATTTGTTGGAATTCCTTTTCAAGTTCAACACCATAGCATTCCAAGAGATATGGTTAACCACTGGTAATGAAGATATTCAAGGGAGGTGCGATTGGCTCAGTGGTTAAAGATGCTGAGTTTCTCAGCTGAAAAGCTGACAACCCAAGTTTGAAACGTGAGCGACATGCAGGAGGGTGAGCTCATGTTACTTGCCCTAGAACTCCTGTCCACTTAGCAGTTCAAAAGTATGCAAATATAAGTAGATAAACAGGTACCACTTCAATGGGAAGATAACAGCATCCATGCACCTCAGCATATAGTCATGTTGGCCACATGATCATGGAAGAATCTTCGGACAATGCTGGCTCTTTTGGCTAAGAAACGGAGATGAGCATTGCTCCCTAGAGTCAGAATTAACTGGACAGGGGATACTTTTACTTTACCTTTAATGAAGATATTCACCTACCAGGCTTCAAATCATGGCATACAACAGCATGCAAATTTAGGAGCAAGCGCCAAGGAGATTATGTTTAAGAGAGTTGGCTGGCAAACAACTTTTCATTATACTTCCCATAAACAAAAAAGAAAACAAGGAAGATCCCCCTATCCATTACAGACTCAAATGCCTTATTGATATAACAGCAAAAATGCAAAACATCTCTTGAAGAAAGCAAAAGAATGGCAATTGAGAAGAATATATTAGCAGAAGAATAGGCCACGTTCAGACTTGGGACTCGACAATAGATAATTGATTTATTCTATATCAGGGTTGTCAAACTGGCAGCCTGCAGGCCAGATGTATCACACGCAGGCCATGTCCACCCCAACTCCGTGAATGGGGAAAATGTCACGAAACGTCACATCATGATGCAGCGAGTTAAGATACTCATATTCTGTACCATATTATTACCAAATGCACAACAAATTGCAAATATGTTTACATATTTCATACATTTCAGTGCTGCATTAGATTCCATAGAGACATCTTATTGCCAAGCTACATATGCAATCTAGATTTCTATAACTTGGTGAAGGCCCTCTACAAATACATACCTGAAAGTCCATACTGGAATAAATGGCTCTCTCACCCAGAGTATCCACTTATAAAAGTATCAGACAAGAATCTACTTTGGTCCCAAGTTAAACAACATAAAGTTGTTTAAACTTTATATTAACAACATCCCAGAATTTCTCCATTCTACAGATGTTCATATGCCAAAGAACTTTAAAAGGCACATCAATATCCTTTTGTATGCATATGACATGGTTCTGATAGCATAGTTCCAAGCATGCCTGAAAAGATTGATGGGGAAATTTGGTTCCTATTGCACTTCTATTTTTTTTAATATTAATAAATCCAAAGTAATGTTTTTTTTGGAAAAAGATGGCCCAAACACAATTGGCATTTAGAAGAAGAACCTATAAAACAAATAGACCCCTTCTCACACATAGGGATAGTTTTTAGAAATACAGGGTCTTGGGCCAACCACTTCAAACATTTTTTTATAAAAGCAACAACAATCTCAAAACTTCTAAATAAATTACTTGGTCACAACCGTCAAAGCTCTCTGCTCCTCATTTTAAAGGTCCACAAGACAAAACTTGTACCAACACTAACAGGTATTGGTACAGATCTGTGGGCCTATTGAGTGCCTCTATATTTGAGCAAGCACACTTTTTAAGTATAGTTGTAGGGACCAACAAGAATATACCTGCTTTAGCAGTAAGAGCTGAAACAGATACTCAGTTAATTTGTAGTCTTAACAACAATTAAAGCCTTTAATTATTAGCTGACAATTCTTTCAATGGAGCCCAACAACTATCAAAAATATGCCAGAACAGATGGGCTTACTACAACATACCATATGGATCAATCAATTTCTCCAAATCAACTCGTATTACGGCTTCTTATTATCTATCCTCAGTCAGACAAGGCCAAGACAATATTCAGACAAAGAGTTTTGGATATTAAGGCCCTGATTTAGAATCACTTGCAAACATCAGTTTGTTGCAATGGTTGGTGAAAAAATAAAATGGCCTTCCAAATAGAAAAATATGTGACACTGGATTTCATTCAGTGTCATAAGACAGCCCTTACCAGAGCAAGATTCAAGTAGCTAGATTCTATGGTCAAACACGGATGATTCCACCAAGTGACATATATTGAGAGAATATGTATTTGACGACCATCAGAAATAGAATACATTCCAATGTCCTAGTCAATTGTCATTTATATGCCTCAGACATTGGGATCGTAACAAAGAGAAAAAGAGAGATTTTCATTAAAACTATTATGTTTATAGTCAGTGCTGTCCAACAAAGAACACATTTTATAAAACACAAGTGAAGTTGTATGCAAAGATAATGAATTCACCTAAAGACACACTGTTTTTGAACTTTAATATTCATTTTATTATATATCTCTGCATTCTATGTGCAAAATGCTTTGACCCTGGTACGGTTTACATCCTGAAAACCTATTCAAGGTTCAAAGCAGTACAAATGCATGTCAGGAAGTATTGTTCTCAGCATTCCAAACACTTTGATTGGGCTGCTGTCTTACAGTTTACTATTGGGTTAAACTTGTATGTATAATTTTTCTTCCAACTTAACCAATTAACAGCACATTTAGGCTGGATAAGGTAACATGGAATTAGAGTATTCCTAGGAAAGCAGCAGTTAAGCACATGATCAGATAGAAGATTGGTATAGGATCCAAACTGGGTCACTCTAACAGAGAGAAGTTCCCTGAAGATGGGTTCCAGCATGAATCCAACAGCTCAGAAGACAAAATCTCTGGTCCTGGTAACCAACCGAGATTGGATTCTGCAGCATTATCCTGGGACATGTATATTTGCCTTCATTCGTAAGATTGGTATAAGTACATGAACTACTGTACCTCACAGAGAAGGGCTGATAATCCAAGTTGTACAAACTCAACAAGTAAAATGTTGATTGGCATGGATATAAACTGTCTCTATAGTTGTCATTTGTAATATTGAAGTTAAACTTCTGAGGATAAAATACTGGACTGTATGTGTGTGGATGACCGTACTCTGTGCGTGTTCACTTGTCACTTACTGCAACAGTACTGTTATTCATGCAGTCAAGAAACTCCCACAAATCTTTCTTTCTTCTACTTTTCATAGTCAGCAACTACTTTTACATGCAGCAAAAAACAGCAAATTGCATTTGCTGAATTTGATCCCTGACAGGCAATTTACAAGAAGAATAAATAAACAAAGCCAATTACAATCTTGCTGACTAGATTAAGTGAAACACCTACTTATATAAGACTAGCTAGCCTCTTTTCCTTAATTGAATATACCAAGGAACTTTGTAAGAGTGAAAGGAACTACAATGACCTCCAGGCTGTTTGCCTTGTTCATCTTAATCGAGGTGCCTGTTTATTTTTAGGCTGGGAGCAATACATGTAAAAATGTGAATGAAGGCAATCCTGCAAAATATTATTAATTTATTATATCCCACACTTCTTTCAGAAACAAACTGGCTTTTATATAACACTACCTCCTCCAGTTTTTCTGGCAACCAAAACCTTGTTAGAGAAAGAATGACTATCCCAAAATCACCCAGTGAAATTCCATGATTTATGATGGCCTTGAATCTGGGTCTAACAATTGATCACTGTATCATATTGATTCTCAGTTAAACAGATGAGCTTTTCTATCCTGTTGATGTGGATTAGGATCTCAAGAAAAGCTGAGGTAAAAGGGGATATGTTTCTGATTATAATCCACACTAATGTTTCACCTTTTCTTTCCTTTGATATTCTCAAAAACTGTTTTGAAGGCAATCATCTTGACTCATCCTACAAATTACTTTTCAGCAGTTACCACAGCTTACTACCCTCAAAACCAATAAACCTTACTAGACTTAATGTAATAAATTAAATAACTGATATAACTGAAATTTCCTGGCCATTTCAGATGCTTAAACTTCTGGTTTACAATTTTGGGCATGCTAACATTGAAGGAGGGACCTTTCTAAAAACTGACCAATGGCTACAGCCATTTGCCTTGGAATAGTCCCAAGCCAAGCATAATACAGGTAGTTCTCAGTTAGAATGATAGTTCGGACCAATTTCCATCCCTAAGTAATGTGGTAGTAAAGCATGCCATCACATGAATGTGCAGCTTAGTGACGCAGTTCTGCAACATCATTAAGCATATTATGATATGGTCACCATTTTGACCTCTTTTTAGCCTCCTTACTGACTTTGTCAGAAGCTAGCAGTGTAGGTCCCAAGTGGTGATGACATGATGCTGTGACATTGCTGTGATAGCATCTGAATCGCTATCACATGACCACAGGGATGCTGCATCAGCCAGAATTTTGAGCAGAGTTGTAAGTACCACTCATTTAGCGCCATCGATGGGTTACTGAACAAGCGTTTATTAGATGAGGATCACCTGTACAGCATTTCCATGCAGAGATCTGCAGAGTTGCTTCACACATTGATGACTATGTGTGGTGTTCAATATTAAAAAGATGAAAAATACACAGAAATAAAGCAATAAATAAATAAATGGAGAAGGAGCATCAAATGAAAATGCTGCCAATGAATTCAAGCACAGGGACTTAAAAAGACGTTACTTAAATAAAACTCTCTAAACAAACATGTATAGTATCGGTCTAATGAAATAAACCTGACTGGGATATAGTACTAAGGTAGCATTAACTGTCCTTATTGATAATCTGTGGGAGGAGAAAGACAGAAGTGGTGCATCTATCCTGGCCATCTCAATCTCAGTCATCCGGTACAACAGGCACAATGTATGAAATCTGGGGGGGGCTATGACAATATTTTTAAAAGTTTTAAATAAAAATATTTAAACAAGGAATCAATGACATAAATTTCCATCTAGTGATATTTGTAAATAAACATAAATTGATACTTAAATTGAAAATAACATATATCTTATTTTTTCATTATGTTTTATTCATAAAACATAGCCACAATTGGCAAATTTAGATTAAACAAATAAATATAAAATTTATTAGGATATAGTTGTGTCTGAGTCTTTCTCTGTGTATGGGGCGATAGTCAATATTGTAAATCAAAATCTTCATATATACTAGGGTGGATAAATCAATTTCATAATCTTAATCTGGTTTGATTTGATTTAATTGGAAATAAATGTTCTATAAATATAGAATAGGAATAATGAAAAATGCAATTTATCTTTTCCAGAAATTATGAACAGGCTCTCCTCTGTTACCTGTTCTACCCACCAACCTCTTTAATTATTTATAGGTTTTTCTCTGAGAATATTAACAAAACCATTTGTAGTTCTAGAGTATTAAAGTTATAATTTCTATATTTCTTGATTACTGTACTTGAACTGACAATATACATCTGTGTCAACATACTAGTGTTTTTTTCTAAATCTCTTTGTTATAAAGACTTAAAATAAATGAATAAGTAAGTTGAACATAATGGACTAAAGCAGCAAGGCAGAAATTGCAATAATTCACATAAAAGCATTACCTTGTGTATAGGCTGCATCGTCAGACCCCATGCTCAGTTTTCGTGCTTCATTAATCCTATCCACATGTGCTAAAACAGGGTCATTAAGGTGTTGGATATTTTCTTTTTCTGCAAAGTGTTCAGGAAGGTTTAGAAGGTTTGTAGGTTCAAAGGTTGGGGATACCACACCTGGTGAAACTGCAGGGGGTTTATTTGGAGAAACAGTAATTTTAAAAGTGTATTTTGTATTAGGCTGAGTAACCACTACTCGAGGAGAAGTGGCAGAAGCATTGTTTCCAATTGTTCTGCTTTTGGGAGGGTGGTGGTGAATAAAGGCAGGTCCCATGCTAACTTGACCAGACATATTCCTAGATGTGGCCGTCACCCCTGGATTTGTTGATATGAAGAGTGTGGGCTGATTCCGTACAAGTTGTTCATCACCTGAAGCAGCATTGGCAGAAATGTAGACCTTTGGCTGACTTCGTGCAATTATTTCATCAGTATTTGGTGGACTGGCAGCTATGTAAACAGTGGGTTGACTTCTGCTTAAAGTCTGGCTGTTGCTGGAAGAGGAATTTGTGGATGAACGGGGACCTGTAGGACGAAGTTTTGATGAATTGTTTCTTTGAGGTGGTTCAAGTTTTATTTCAATTTGGTTTTTACGAGGTCCTGTTGATATATTTTGGATATTATATTGGCTCTGGGTTGAAGATGATTGTGAGCCAGCAGATGAATGAACTATTGGTGCTTGAGGAGTTGTAGGAGAACTTATAGGCATATACACATGAGAGGTCTGATGGCCTTGCTGATTTGACTGAGTTGACTGTTGTGATGAGGTATGTGTCAAGGAACTGGTTGTGGGCATAGTTGACCAGGGGTTTGAATGTGAAGGCTGGTAGTTTTGTTGAGAATGTATAGGATTGAACTGAGACATCCAGGCTGGATTTTGCTGATTCTGGCGAGTTGTACCACTTGGATTTGTAATATAAGGTCTAATGTAGATAGAATTGCCTTGTGGACTGTTTATTGGAGGTACACCATGTATGTGCAAAGATGTTGGAGTGTTCCGACCAGGCTGAATATTTGGGGCTAAAGTTACCATAATGGGGTTAAATCTAGGTATTTGCTGAGCCAAACCAGAAGATCCTTTACTGCCTAAGTGAAATCCAAAATGTTGTCCTGAATTGGAAGTACTAGGAGTATTAGATATGCCAAAGAATCCCTGTGGAACTTGGACTGGAGCAGTCTGTGGTTCTGGATGACACAATTCGCTGTTGGACAAGCTGGTCTGAAGGTGTCCATCACTAATACTATGAGTTAAAGTCCTACTTCCATTCATTCTACTTCCTTCTCTTCCATGGAGATTCACATTCTGTGATTGCAAATCCAAATTAAGGGATGTCATGTGATTTCGCAGACTAGAAATTCCAGAATCATCTGAAAAACCAATGTCTCCTTCACCGTATAGATATTTTGTGCTCTCTTTAGAGAGAACAGCACAACAGGCATCCAAGTTATTATTATTCTGTAACAAAATTTAAAAACAGGCATCAGTAGAACTCCTATAATTTTGTCAGAGTTATTCAAGAACTTAACAAAATACAAGCTTTTTGACACACAAATCTATTGGAAAACAGGTAAAATAAGGCTAAGAAAGCTCAGAAGAGAAACAATAAAATAGTATGCATCTGGGTTACAGCTAAAGAAAAATTGATTGAAATACTATGGCTTCAAATATTGTACTGTCTTGGGAGTTAATAATATTGAACTCAATTAGCCTTCTTTCTTTCCTGTATATGTGAGGGTGTATGCATGTGTCAACTCCCTGCAGTAGTCTTGCAATATTTAGTATTACGACGAAACATTTAAAAATATTTAGATTACAACAAAGAAAGCAAAGAAGCGACATCGGAAGAGGAGGTGAGGTAAACGAGCGGGAATTTTAAACAGACTAAGGAATAGGGGGAAAAAAACTCCTCTCCCTTCAATCTTTCTGACTAATTTAAGCTCCCTTGCTAACAAGATGGAGGAAATTCATTTCTTAAATAGATGGAATTCTGATTTTCATAATTCAGTTGTTCTTTGTTTTATTGAAACCTGGCTTAATCCACAAATTCATGGGGACAACACCATATACATCCCAAGATTTCAGACATTTAGATCAGACAGAATTGAAGAGACATTAGATAAAATAAAGAATGGAGGATTATGTTTATATATCAACAACAGCTGGTCTTAGGATATAACTATAATATATAAGTTTTCTGATATTTCTCCTAATAGCTGTGTATGTTCCTCCACAAGGTGTAGCTGTGTAAACAAGGCATTACGAACTCTTGCTGATCAAATTATGGAGGCTGAAGCCAAACACCCAGGTTCCCTTCCCATCATTTTAGGAGATTTCAATCAAGCAAATTTAAGAAAAGAGCTCCCAAAATATTTCCAGCATGTAAATTGTCCCACCAGAGGCAAAATATTTTAGACTACTGCTATACAACAGTAAAATATGCTTATAGGTCTTTACCACGAGCAGCTGTGGGACACGCTGACCACTGCATGATTCACCTTGTACCTGCCTACAGACAAAGACTTAAAACCATTAAACCAACAATTAAATCAGTGAAGACTTGGTCAGATGAGGCAAAACTGAAACTCCAGGCCTGCCTTGATTGCACTGATTGGAATGTTTTTGAAAATGTCTCTGCAGATTTAGTTGAGCTCACAGATACTGTAACATCATATGTTAGCTTCTGCGAAGACTTATGTGTACCAACAAGGAACCTGCAAATATATAGTAACAATAAACCTTGGTTCACAGCTAAACTTAAGCAGCTACGTCATTCCAAAGAGGAAGCCTACAGAAAAGGTGACAGAATGCTATACAACCAGGCCAGAAACATATTAATAAGAGAGATCAAAGCAGCAAAAAGAAGCTACTCTGAAAAGTTAAAGAATCAATTCTCAACAAATGAATCAGCAAACATGTGGAAAACTCTTAAAAACATCAATGGCTTCAGCAAACCTCCTTCCCAGGCAGAAGGAAACCAACAACTAGCTGATGACCTGAATGCGTTCTACTGCAGGTTTAAAAGAAACTACAGCCACCTATCTCTACAACCCACATCTCAAGCACACCAACAACAGCCAAGCCTCCTACAACTGGCCCCAATCCATTGGTTCACAACCTCAGGTGATCACAGAAAAAGAAGTGCAAGATCTATTACACAGACAGAAGCCAGGAAAAGCACCAGGGCAGACAAGATAATTCTTTCTTGCTTAAAAGTCTGTGCTGACCAATAGGCCCACATCTTCACCCGAATCTTCAATAGATGACTAGAGATGTGCTATGTTCCTTCCTGCTTCAAATGTTCTACCATCATCCCAGTGCCAAAGAAGCCCTCCATCAAGGAACTGAATGATTAATACAGATCAGTTGCTCTAACATCTGTAGTTATGAAAATCTTTGAAAGGCTTGTGCTGTCCCACCTGAAAACCATCACAGATCAGCTGTTAGGTCCCATGCAGTTTGCATACCGAGCAAATAGATCGACAGATGATGCTGTTAACATGGCTCTGCATTACATCCTACAACACCTTGAATCTCCAAATACCTACGCAAGGGTCCTCTTTGTAGGCTTCAGTTCAGCATTCAATACCATCATTCTAGACACTCTTCTAAGTAAATTAAACCAACTAGCGGTACCTGAACACACTTGTAAGTGGATCATAAGCTTCCTAACAGACACGAAGCAGCAGGTGAAGCTAGACAGAATCACATCCGATATCTGTACAATCAGCACAGGGGCCCTCCAAGGCTGTGTGCCATCTCTACTTCTCTTCTCCCTATATACCAATGACTGCATCTCAAACAATCCATCTGTTAAAATACTGAAGTTTGCTGATGACACAACAGTGATTGGTCTCATTCGAGACAACGATGAATCTGCATACAGACAGGAGGTTATACAACTTGCCTCATGGTGTAACCGGAACAATCTGGAACTGAACACACTCAAAACCGTAGAAATGGTGGTAGACTTTAGAAGAAACCCTCCCATACTACCACCTCTTACAATATTAGACAACACAGTATCAACAGTAGAGACCTTCAAATTTCTAGGTTCTACTATATCACATGACCTAAAATGGACACCTAACACCAAAAACATCATCAAAGAAGCACAACAAAGAATGTTCTTTCTGCGCTAACTCAGAAAGCTCAAACTGCCCAAGGAGCTGCTGATACAGTTCTACAGAGGAATTATTGAGTCTATCATCTGCACCTCTATAACTGTCTGGTTTGGTTCTGCAACCCAACAGGACAGACACAGACTTCAGAGGATAATTAGGACTGCAGAGAAAACAATTACTACCCACCTGCTTTCAATTGAAACCTGTATGCTGCACAAGTCAAAAGGAGGGCTGTGAAAATATTTACAGACCCCTCACATCCCGGACATAAACTGTTTCAACTCCTTCCTTCAAAATGACGCTATAGAGCACTGCACACCAGAACAACTAGACACAAGAACAGTTTTTCCCCGAAAGCCATCACTCTGCTAAACAAATAATTTCCTCAACACTGTTCAACTAACAAAGTGTACACTATTATTACTGTTAATCTTCTCATCACTCCTTATTACCCATCCCCTCCCACTTGTGATTGTAGGACTGTAACTTTGTTGCTTGTATCCTTACGATTTATATTGACTGTTTCCTGGTATGATTTGATTGTTGATTGTACCCTATGACTATCATTAAGTGTTGTACGTTATGATTCTTGATTCTTAACGAATGTATCTTTTCTTTTATGTATACTGAGAGTATTTACACCAAGACAAATTCCTTGTGTGTCCAATCACATTTGGCCAATAAAATATTCTATTCTATTCTTATTCTATTCTATTGATTTGCCTTTGCCTTCTTCCTAAATCTGAGAATGATTGCTCAAAGTCACTTAGCTTGCTTCATGCCTAAGCAGGACTAGAATTCATGGTCTCCTGGTTTGTGCCTAGTGCCTTATCCACTACACTAAACTGTAGTTTAGGGAGAAGACTATAGTAAATGGATGAATATAAAACAGTATATCTTTATTGCAGCTAATTATCTTCACCAATCTTCTAATTAAATGTTACTGCTAGAAAGATCCTTAATGGCATTTGGGTTTGGATTAAATGCATGCTTATTCTGAGTTTAACCTCAATTTCATTTCAAAAGTTGTCTCCATATTTTCCTACATAGAAAGTATTTTTATCCAGTATTACACTACTTTTTGTAATGTAAGTAAAAATGAGAAATTAGCACCAGTACCTGAAAGGTCTTAAATTTACAGGGTATTTGTGTATAAGTCCACAAAGATTTAACAATTTAAGTTAATTTGAGAAAAAATTAAATGTGTTGATTTTTAAATATAGAATGACCTAGTAATAAAAATATAAAAAAGACACAAAATTCCCAAATAGTATTTTAATTAGAAAACTATTTTCTGTATAAATACCTACTAATAATATAGATACAAAGATGTCCTATTGGTAACTACAATATAATTAATACAAACATAAAACTGAAGAAATAAATTCAACAGAATTTATATTATTCCAAACTTCACAAAAAACGCAGCATTTTTGCCCAAAAGGCTAGCCATTTCCAATGTGGCAATGATCAAGAATCAAATTTGAAGAAGAAAAATAGTTTAGCAATGCCATCAAATCAAAACATCAACACTCTCTACATCAGTGATTTTTAAACTAGATAATTTGGGCCTGTATCCTAGGAGTAATGGAGCAATTTGTAATTACTTGTTTTAAGCTATGCAGTGGATAGCTTAAAACAGAGAGGCTTATATAAAATATTGGATTTTTGTTGTGTTTTATTTTTGTCTGAGTAATCACGTTATTTGAGACTGGAAAAAAGGGTTAATTGGATCAAACAGTATACGAACTATTGTTTTACAGTCTTAAAATGAATACTTGTTGTGGAATACCTATCAGCATACTAAATGCTGTACAAGGCAGTGTGGACTGGCAGTGGAGGCTGTGGTGGAGGAGGGGCAAGAGAGAATGCTTTTGCCATGCATGGGACTTGCACAAACAGAGCTTCGCATGCACTAGTACTGGGCCATGAACTGGAGGTTGGTGACTCCTCTATAAAGATACACAACTATAATTTAACCAAGTGAGAAAAATAAATGCTATATGAGATCTTTTTAAAGAGATCTTTATGAAACATATTAAGTGCGCGCGTGTGTGTGTGTGTGTGTGTGTGTGTGTGTGTGTGTATGCGTTAGGTTTTTGAGCTGTTTTTGACCTAACACATATATAAACAAAAGACAACGAAACAAATAGCTTTCTGTCTGGATGGTCTCTGATGATGAGCCGAAAGACAGAAAAGAACAGCAGTATGCTTCCTCCCTTGACTGGCGCTTACCAGGATGTTGTAACACAAATATATATATATATATATATATCTTTGGTTCTTCGGGTTTTCTCCCGCATAGAATTGGAAATATCTAGGCGACGTTTCGATGAAGTCTCATTCATCATCTTCAGGCTTGTATCTTCGGCCTTGTGCTTCTCAGAGTGAAGCACTCTGAGAAGCACAGGGCCGAAGACACAAACCTGAAGATGATGAATGAGACTTCATCGAAACATCGCCTAGATATTTCCAATTCTACGCGGGAGAAAACCCGAAGAACCAAAGATCCACATACAAATACCCGCGAAAACCTCCGAAAACATATATATATATATAATATATATATATATATATATATATATATGTGTGTGTAAGGTTTTTAAGCTGAAAAAGCTTACACACATGTAAACTAAAGGCAACGAAACAAATAGCTTTCTGTTGGTATGGTCTCTGGTGATGAGCCGTAAGACAGAAAAGAAAGCAGTCTGCTTTCTCCCTTAATTGGGGCTTAACAGGGTGTTGTAATACAAAGTATATATATATATATATATATATATATATATATATATATATATATATATATATATATATATATATATATATATAATTATTTGATACCCAACAATTTAAAATGAAATACAAAACAAAGCAGAATAAATTAAATAAAATGCAAAGCAAGAAAAGCAGAACTAAAATTATTAAAAGCATACAAAAAGAAAACAAATGATAATATTAAAATTGGGATAGGAAGATGTATACCAAAGAAATTATACATTTAATAAGTTAGCCCAGTTTTTTTAAAATTTTTAAATTTTTAATATCACAATATTATAATGCCTCCAAGTAGTAACAACATAGCACTGACCTGTAACATGCATCTGGACACAACAACTTCAGGTACCTCAGGAAATTTTTGGCGCAGGTCATTTAAAACCTGAAAATCAATTTGCTGGCTTCCTTGGGCCATTCGTATGTTGCCTGATCAGGACGTTTGTTCAATGTGCAGTTCCAGGCCTTAGTGTGAAATTAAAATCATCTCTTTTGTCCTAGCATTTTCTGTAACCAAAACAAAAAAACTTAAGTAAATAAATCATCACATGCATTTGATTACAACATTCTCAATGCAAGCTTTATGATCTATAAAGAAAAAAGCAAGTTGCTTAGTCACAACCTCCTCATTTAGCGACTGATTCAGATAGAGACTGTTCCCAATTACAAGGTGATGAAAAGTAAGTTTGCTATCAATGCCTCCATATAGAACAACGAAAGACTTCAATTTGAACTTATTAAGGTCCGGTCAGTTTCAGGCTGCAGCTGACAGAAGGGCTCTAATCAGAATTCAGGAATAGAACCGAACTTGTTAATTTAGGGTTAAGCACTTTTAGAAAAGCAGTTTAGGAAGACATACAATGCTTAAACAATCTCTCTATGAGAAGTAGAAATGCTTAAACAATACCCTATGAGAAGTAGAAAAACGCCCCATGACAGAAAACAATGGATCAGGCACAGGACAAAGTATATGAACTATTTAGTTATTTTCCTCTATAAAATATTTTTATTTGTTTTTCAATTGAATTGTACAGCTTATATGTTGTTATATTAAAGGTGGAAAAAATCTGAAGTGATTTATCTTGGTCTGATTATTTTACATCTCAGAAACCTGGCATTTAAAAGGGGATGTGTAGAGTTTTTATGTCCATCTAAATATGACACAAAGAAATTAATTAAATAACTTATTAATAGTTCCTTCACATAGCTTCTTTAATTATTTTATTTGTTTAACATGCTTCTTGTTGAAGCTAAAGAGATTATGATAATAGATAGTACATTCTTAATTTAACAGTCACTTGAGGAGAAAGACTGTTAATCCAAATGTCCATTAAATCTGAAAAGACTATATTTGTGTTACTTGCAATCTACCTTGGCTATTTTCATATGTTTATGTTATGTAAGCCCTTAAGAGTTATTAGAGTGTGGTAGGATATAAATCTATTGCTCATAGGGAAAAGTACCATTTTCTCCACCATGTTTAATTGAATTAATATATTTAATTTATTTATATTTTATTACTTTCAGGTAGTCCTCAATTTATAATTATTCATTCAACTATTGTTCAAAATTACAATAGCATGAACAAAGGAACTTACAACCTGTACGTGAAATTACGACCACTACAATGCTGTGCAGTCACATAAACAAAATTTGGGCACTTGGCAATATGCCCATCCTTACAACTAACTGCAGGGACTCTGCAGCTGCTCCCACTGTCTATCTTCTCCCCCAACACACACACTGGAACCCTTGGATCTACCTCCCACTCAGTTCTCTACAGACCTTGGGCCTGTTTTCTGCTCCACTGGGTCCCACAATCCCATCATGCCTTGCTTTAGGTACCTTTCCCAAAGATTATCTTTCCTAAGAAGAACCAGCCAATCTGCAGCGTGGTGCCATGCCAGAATCAGGTGTCATTCACATTGCAAAAAATGTAGATGCTCACAAAATGGCATCCGCTTCTGGGACAGCACAAGGCTGTGTTGCAGATCTGGCAGTTCTCTTTCTCAAAGACAATCCTTGGAAAGGTAACTGGAGCAGGTTGTGTTGGGAAGAGGAGGGCGTGAGACCCAGATGGGTGGGAAGTGGAGCAAAGGGTGCCTCAGAGTGTAAACAAGTAGATATCAGTTATTATGACAAACTGCTGTTCAAATAAATCAGCAATCTTTAAAACATATAATCTTCTGCAATTTCAAAAGACAATTTTTCCACTCACCATATATAATAAATACCATATTTGAGAAACCTTGTTCTAATTTAACTACTAAAGTCACCAAAATTAAGAAATACAACATACCAATAAAATGATAGTATAAACAGATTTTCAGTTGAGCCATTCTTTGAAAATTTATAAAATGTTTTTATATAAGCTAAACTTTCAAAAATCAACAATATATTAAGAACTAATGTTCTGCATAAATATTTCACTGCAGCTATTAAAATGCTTATAATTACAATACCTAATCCGCAAGCATTCTACTGTCAAAAGTGCAGCTGAATTTAAATACATACATATAGTTAGTAAATAGTGATTTTTAATATTTTAATAAAATTTTGTCTAATACTCTTTGCAGACAGATAGCAGCTTTGTCTTCTGTCTTATCCATGGGGTCATTGGAATCTATTTCTCACCATCCTCTAGTCTGCAGATTTCTCAGAGGGGCATCGAATCTACGTCCTCTGGTAGACCTCAGGTACCCTACTTGGGAGCTGTCCAAAATCCTGCAGACCCTTACAGGAACTCCCTTCGAGCCACTTAGAACTATTGGCCTGCATTTCATGACTATTAAGGTGGCCTTCTTGGTGGCCATCACATCGGCTAGAAGGATTTCGAACTAGCAGCGCTCTCTGTTAGGGCAGATCTTTGCATCTTTCACCATAACAGGGTGGACCTGAGACTAGATCCCACCTTTGTTCTGAAAGTTAACTCTTCATTACAGAGCGCAGGAACTGGTATTACCAGATTTTTGTCCTAACCCGACTCATGAACTTGAGAAGAAAAGGCATGCTCTGGATGTTGGCAGGACATTGAAGATTTATGTTAAAAGGACTTCTTTGTTCCGAAATACGGAATCTGTTTTTGTTTCTTTTCAACCAGCATCGTTAGGAAACAAGATTTCCCCTTCTACAATGGACAGGTGGATTCGATCCTGAATAGCATCGGCTTACGAGACTTGGGGACTCCCAGTGCCCAGTACTTACAGCTCAATCCACAAGGAGTGCAGCCACAACAGCAGCTTGGGCTACTCAAGCATTTATTGGGAGATTTGCCGGGCTGCCACCTGGTCATCTTCTTCCCCGTTTATCCGTCACTACCATCTGGACTCTTTCACCTCTTTGGATGTGGCCTTTGGCAGATGGGTGCTCCAGCGAGTTGTATCAGAGCAGACGGATGAGGACCAGACCTAAGTTCCCAGGGACATGCCAGCTTTGCTAAGTCCCACACTAGACTCTTGCAGCAGTCTAATGGAGAAGGGACATTGGTATAACTACTGGTGAATGTCCTTTCTCGTTGGAGTGCAAGAAGAGTCTAGGCCTACCCTGAGATCTGGCCGGGGGGGGGGGGGGGGGAGGATGTTTTAATATTTTTCAGAACATGAAGACGTCTGTCAAGAATTCTTTGTCAAAAGCTGGGGTATCCATAGCAACGATGGCAAGATCAATGATTTGGCAGACCCAGTTACTTGATGACAAGATGAGGACAACCCACACTAGATTCTCGCAGCAGTCTAACGGAGAATAGTCAATTTTGCCATTTTCACCAACTCCATTACGAACAGTGATTATGATGCCCATATATTCCAACAATACACTATCAATAAGGTAAACCATATGCAAAATACACATGCAAACCAAGCACTACTGTATACTAACTAGCTTTTATAGAAATCCGCACGTAACCTATGACTTTCTTACCTGATTACTCTGAAACAACATGATTACACAGGATCAGTGGAAAGATGTTGCTCAGGGCAATTTTGTCAAGCACTTTATTTTTTTCCCCTATTTTCTAGAAGTCAACAGAATGCTCATGAAAGGTGCCCTCCCAATCACTGGAAAACTGCCCAAGTGCTACTAGGAAACCTGCTGAATTCACCAAATATGTAGGATGGGATCCTCTTCACTAAGCAGAGATAGTAAGTCTAGTTAATTCCACTGTCATAAAGATACAGGTAGTCCTCAACTTACGACCACAATTGAGCCCAAAATTTATGTTGCTAACCAATATTTATTAAGTGGATTTTTCCCCATTTTATGAGCTTTCTTGTCACAGTTGTTATAGGTGTATTACAGCAGCTGTTAAGGTAGTAACTTGATTGTTAAGTGAATCTGATTTTACCATTGTAGGTCATAAAACGTGATCACATGACCCCGTGACACTGCAACTGTCATAAATATCAGTCGTCAAATGTCTGAATTTTGCTCATATGACAATGGGGATGGTGCAATGGTCATAAGTGTGAAAAATGGTCATGTCACTTTTTCTGTGATGTAACTTTGAACAGTCACTAAATGAACTGTTGTAATTCAAGGACTACCTATAGTTATTTTTCCATGATAGTGGACTAATGGATATGATCAGATCATGATACATCTTCTCTGAGGGAAAAGCTAGATTTAAGAGTATAATGGGCCATGTGGGTCAGGCCAAGGATGAACTGAAATGAGTTCACAGTTGTCATGGTGGCCATCAACTCCTAGGATAACTCAAATTCCAGAAAGGGGGAATCACAGTATTAACAGGGTATAACCACCTCTAGTTGGCGAGGAATGCTGTTCTGCCAATGTTGCCGCTAATTTCTGACATGCCATATATGGAAAATTATTTTGTAAACCTTTTCTCAATTCATATTTACGTACCATAAGAGTACATGAGTAAACTGCATGTAATAGCATATATTACAATGTTTACATATTTCTTAATTAGTATATAGAAACTAAATATATACAAACTTAACATTTATGCCTTCAAGTCATTTTTTTTATTTCTGTTCCCTGCAGTTCTATTCACAACATTTTTCAGATGTGATTCTTAAGATATTTTACTGTATTAATCCCTTAAGAAAACCTGTAAGAAACGTCACAAGTAATGAGGTGTAACTTCACTAATACTGTTGAATTTTAAAAAAATGATAATGGTACTAAATGTTTTGTAATTAAACAACTCTTACATAATTTTATTGAGAATCTATGTGTTAAATTAAATGTTATTTTTGTAACAAATTACCACATACTCATATCATATGCTTGTCATATGATACTCATATCATATTTATACCCAGGGGTGGGATTCAAATTTTTAACCGTTCTGTGGGTGTGGCTAGATGGACATGGCCATGTGACTGGATGGGTGTGGCTTTTTTTTGCTGCAGCAGCAAAAAAAACCCTGTATTTTTTTGCCTCCTGGGCCTCAGGCAAGCCTCCTGGGGGGATGCTTTTGCTCCCAGAAGGCTTCCCTAGGGCCCAGGAAGGCAAAAAACAGAGTATGGGGGGCTCCACAGCTCTGTTTTGAGGCCTTCTGGGCCTCAGGGGGTGTTTTTGCTCCCAGGTTTCCATGGGGCCCAGGAAGGCAAAAAACAGAGCGTAGGGGGGCGCTGCACCTTCCCCACATCCCCCCTTTTGCTCCTGGGCCTCAGGAAACCTCCTGGGCAAAACAGTAAGACAACAAGGGTGATCCCGGAACAGCTGATCATCGGAAGGGGAAAAGGGGCATTGGTAGACTCTCCTGTCGCTCCAGGGAAAGGCAGACCTCACAGCGAGTCATGTTGATGATCACCCCAAGGTGTAGAAGACAAGTCATTGGAAGAAGATGGCTCTTGACAAGGATTATGGAGAATCCATATTCCTGCAAGAGTTGCATCATGGTCTGAAGGTCGTGGTTGGCTGCCTGGACAGAGGCAGACTCGATCAGAATGTCGTCCAGATAGTTTTGGGCCCACACAGGCAAAGTTTGGAGATACACTACCAATGCTGCCAAGACCTTCGTAAAGACCCTCGGGACTATTGAAAGGCAAAATGGAAGGGCCCGGTACTGACAGTGCTTACTGTTATAACAGAAGTGCAGGAACTGGCGATGAGGGGGCCAGATTGAATGTGGAGGTAAGCCTCTGTGAGGTCTATGGAGATCACCCTCACGGACACTTGAGATCAAGGATTACTCTCCACCCTTCCAAGGCCTTTGGAATTATGAAGAGGCAGGAGTAGAATCCCAATCTCTGCTGATCCACAGGAATCATTTCTATGGTTCTGATGTCCACCACGTGTTGGATGGCCGATTCTATGAGAGCCTGCTTGGATCTGTCCCAAGAAATAGGACAGCGAACAAAAAACCTCAGAAGAAGGAGGAGAAACTCAAGGCAAAGGCCAGATGGTATAGTCCTGAGAACCCAGGTGTCCATTGTTGACTCCTTCCATCTTGAGGTGAAAAAGGACAGACGACCTCCGATGGGAGGGGAGTTGATGTAGAGCGTCGGAATGAGTGACCTCCTCCCCCTTGAAAGGGCAGCTTACCAGAGAACTGCTGTTGCCTGGCTGCGCAGTTAGAGTGATGTTCCTGGCACAGAGGGAACGGTCTCTGGCCCCGAGGAAACTGAGGGTTGGCTTCAGGATAGAAAGTGGGAGGCCTGGAATATGGCATCTGCCGGAATTCCGATTGTTTATTGGTAGACGACAGCACTTTTATTTTAACCCATACATGGGTTCCATCATGTATGGTTCCAATGCTGTTCCAAAGAGGTTCTCTCTGGAGCATGGAGCAGATGCCAGCTTCCACTTGCACCGGGAGTCAGTCTGCCAGTTGCGCAGCCACAGAAGCCACTGAGGAAGCCACTGCCTTTGATGCGAATCTGGTGGAGCTGAGTGTAGCATCAGCCGTGAATTCTGCTGTGGCTATTATTTTGTTTACGTCTTCGTGAAACCTGGCATCATTACTTGGCAACCGGTCCTGGATTTGGTGTAGCCAACGTATTGCCGATCTTGTAAAGAACGAGGCGGCAGTGGAGGCCTTTACTGCCCAAGCTGCAGCCTGATGCATGCATTTCAGGGTTTGCTCTGATCTTTTACCATCAGCCTAAGGACATCCTCCGGTTCCGTGGGGAGTTCTGGAGGATGCAAAGGTAGCTACCACTGAAGCATGTTAGGGCGTTGGCCAGAGATGGCCCCACATTAAAGTATCTCTTGTCCTGGGATGAGGGACAAGGCCCTGACAAAGGAGCAGCGCATTGATCCCTCACCAAGTCCAAGAATATTAATGGAGAAGGGAGCACCTCGTTTTGGAACCACAGGTTTGGAAAATAAGTCCCCTTGGGCCATAAGGTCTACCTGTGGCTCCGGTGCCACCTCATCAGGGCTTAATTGTGCAGTGACTAAAGCCTTGTGGAGTAGGGGCCTAAATAACGAAAGTCTGAAGACCGCCGCAGAGTTGGGCTGCTCTGGCCTAGGTTCCTCTTCTTCAGAGTGGTTGGAATCCCTGAGCTCCCCTCCTGCTCCTCTGACATAGAGGATCTGCTATGCTCTGAGGGATATAAAGAACCTCTGTCCTCATACTCTCCCCAGCCAGGGTGAGTGGAGGGATAATGAAACTCGTGGGGCTTGGAGAGCTCCCTCTACACTGGAGGGTCTCCCTGATAAAAGGAAGATAGAATGCTAGGGGCCCCACTGGCTGGGGTGAAGGAGCTGTTGAAATGCCCCAGCGATGCCCTGCCTAACTGCCACAGAGACCATGGTTTGGATATCTTCAGGCCTATTGTCTAGGGGGTGATCATTGGATGAACCCTAGCCATAGTGGGGGTAAAAGAGGCCTCTGCCTTTGGGGCAAAAATCCCTGAGGACTGTAAATTCCAGTATCCCAATTAGCTGGCCTGAAGTGAGGCCCAGACCTGCTTAGGTCTTGGGGAAGGGAGGCCTCATCAGGCCTCTCTGGGACTATGCCTGAAGGTGGCTTGCTAAACCACCTTCTGACCCTCCTTCTCTGGGGACCTGATCTGGGTAGGCCTGAGACTCCCCTGACTGAGAAAAGCTCTCTTCCTTTAAGTGTTGGAAGTTCTTTGCAAACTGTTTTTTCAATACAGCATGTCTCCTCCTTTCAGCTCTCAGTTTTGACTTAGAGATCTTCTTGGGGGCCAGGGCCTTGGCCCTGATCTTCGCTGCTGCCTCCCTGTTGGCTGAAAGAACCTTTTGTCACCTTCTTTTGAAAGGCCTTCTTGATACTTCAGAGCATTGTGTGGCATCCATGTTTGATGGTCCTGGCTGGGCCCAGTCGCTCTCCATCTCACTAAGAAGGCCACTGGAGGTGCTGTCAGCTCCTCACTAGTCGTGCCTCCCTAGATATGGTCAACTGAGTGGGATCACTGCTTTAGAGGCCTAATAAAATGGCACCCGAAAGAACACAATCCCAAAATGGCCGCCTGCCATGAAGCCGTAGGTTGTGGTTGAGGACGGCCTATGGCCCAGGCACTCTTTTTCTCAAATCCCATTCTGGTAGTCTGCCTGGATGTTTGTGCAGACTAATGGCTGTAAGTCTGAGAGCTGATCCTCCTTGTAACATTCTCTGGTACAGAGGGAGGTCCCGCCCGGTGCCCAGCGCTGAACACCAGCTGGGAGGCACAATCGTTATCTCGGTCTAGCTAAGGGGCCTTGAAGAAAGCCAGCCGATTTATTGCTGCTGCCTCCCTTTCCAATTCTGCGGCTTCAAATTTGTGCTCCGGGAGATGCACGCCACCAAAATAACTGCATGGGAGGTCTCCCGGCCAAATCACTCTTAAATGAGCTGTGCTGTTGAAGGGATGGCATGGGAGGCTCTTCACTGCGTTCTCCCAGGCCACACTCAGTTTTGTTGTCAGCGCCCTGATGGACGCTGATAGGCAAAGGAGACTGGATCCCCACTCTCCTTGCAGGCGCAGCTCTATTGGAGCCCCGGGAGCTGCGCTGATGATATTCTGATGCTTTTTGAAAAGACGATGTACTATTGCTGCTATTAGCTAGCCCTAAGGAGTCCAGAGATACCAGCTTTAATGTCAAAGAGCCGAGTCAAAAAGCTGGGGCTCTCAGCAGAGGCTGGCTTTTTATAGTAGCAGACTCAATTCGATGATATCCCAATGATGGACTCTCGAAGCAGCGTGATGGAGAAAAAAGAAATACCTTAAGGAGTGACTGGGTGGGGAAAACGCAGTCAGCAATGTTGGGTATGAACACAATGTCGTGCATTCGCGGTGAGAACTGACTGGAAGGGGAAGGTGGAGAGGTGTGGGGCCAGCCAGGGGCACGATTTGCCGGTTCTTCGAACTATGCAGAATCATAACAACCAGTTCTATAGAACCGGTCCGAACTGGTAGAATCCCACCCGTTTATACCCTGTAATACAGAAAACAACTAGCTTTAATTTTGTGCGCCTGAAGACCAGCATTATACAGAAGATTCTATAATCAAGAATTTCACATATCAATTAATTAAATCAATTTGTTTTAATCAATGAAAACAATCTATTAAATGGAAATTTGTTTAGGCTAACAATTTGAAGAGGAAAAAAATGTAGACAAAAACAACTCTCATATTTTTTCTTTTAGCAGTAGAACATATTGTACCCATTATTGATAATATTTACCAAACACGGCTAAAAGATCAAATTACCCCTTTGTAATTTGGCTTCCAAAGAAGCAGTGAATACAAAATGCAGATGGCTCAATACAGTACAAGAAGCCATAAGACTTTTAATATTTTTGAATTAGAAAGTCATATCCTCTTTAATCACAAGTTAAAGAGATAATCTTCTTAAGGATGGCTAGAATTTTCTTCACTTTTTCCTTTTTAAATTATTACTTTTGAAAGATGTGGAACCTTCTTGGAACTGCTGAAAGGACTGTGTTGTAAACTTTCAGCAGTTCCAAGAAGTTTGCATTTGCACTATTCAGGTAACTCTGAGGACACAATAAACCTCCAAGTTTGTTCTTAATAGCAGCATGTGAAGATAGCCCCCCCCCCCTTTTTAAATGAAAGCAGCTATTATTCCACAAAAAAATAAGTGTATATTACATTGAAAATGAAAAATGGATTATATTAAATGAGGTGGTATATTTTTTATTGTTAGATTTCAATCAATTTAAATAATGTGGTTTTCTTTTTCCAACAAAGCATTGCACTCTAGTGAGTCATGTTGAAAACAAAAACAAGCAATTAAATAAATTTAAATGTCTACTAACACCTCTAATTTCAAACTGAGAGGTCCTGAAGAAGATTCCTTCCAGGAAATTACTTTTATAATCTTATTTTTCACTGGCCTGACTATTTCTTCTACATAAATATAATTATAACACAAGCAAAATTACAGGGAACCTTTATCTGATTTATATGTTTGAAAACTCACTGACCTCAAAAACAGAAAAAGAAAATATAAAGATCATATTCATGAGTAAAGCAGTATCATATAAAATTTATAAGTATAATTTTATTGAAATCAATTCTATTGTTAAATAATAAATAATATATTTTATTGCAATCAATTCTACTGTTGTTTATAATCCACGAAAAAATTAGTGAAAACATTCACCCAAAAAACTAAGGCACTAATAACTAGATTAATTTCTCACCAGTGTTATGCAGCTAGAATAACCACCTAGAACAGAATTAGAGCTTCAGATATATACTAAAAAGCATGTGTGAATCTGAAAATCATGTAAAAATCATGTAATATAAATATGCAGTAATTACAAATGGATTAATACTATAATGAAGTTTGAAACAAATGTGTACATGTATCCATTAAGCACAACTTCTTTATAGTAGGGCAGAATTAATTAAATCAATTATTTTGGGGATTCCATTCCCCCCACCCCCATTTCAACACCTTATGTTTTAATAAAGCAAGCCTTTTATGAACACATATTTATTCTGAATTCAATCTCATGGGAAGTAGAACAAAAACTTTCTATGAAGGATAGAGTTTGGCATTACTTCCCTAAATAATACTTGTGTCAGAAACAATATTGAAATCAATTAAGCTTGCCAGCCAAAATTTAAAGCCATTATGTTTCCAATAATGTTCTACTGTGACAAAATTTCTAAACAGAATTCTATTTTTATTTCTTCTGTAAACTATGTACCTCCATATATAGCAAAGGTTCCCAATATTTATAAACCACATCCAGAGCATCTACATATAAATTAATTCTAACCTCAACCCTAATATTTAAAAAAAAAGTTTATTTCTAACTGCCTGCAAGATTTATTAGCTTTAAATGTTTAGTTGCATGGGGAGAAAGGGATTTTTTTTCTTCATTTTTCTTGTACAGTTCGGTAAATATTTTTGGTAATAGAATACATTATAGTTAGAGAAATATTCCAAAAAATAACTATTGATCAAGTAGAAGGGCCAAGGTTTATAACTTGCACTCATCAGAAAACTACATGCTACTGACCACCAATCTACTGAATGATTTTACAAGTGACTAATATAGCAGAAAAAATAAATTTTTGATACCCTATTGTAGTTTTCAGCCATGGTAATTATAAATTTTGTGTTTACCATATATCATTTATATACTCAAACAGGGAGATGGAGATTATAGATGATGCTTTGACCTCCCCTCCTAGGCCTGTCTCCAAGGTCGGACCTTTTGGGTGGTTGCCCTGGCCTATATCCCTGGGACCTTTGGGATCTGTTGGAGTAGCAACTCTGGTAGAAGGGGCGAAAGGAGTGTCTCTGAAAGGACTGTGTGTTTCTATTGTCCAATTTCCGAAAAAGAGATGGCAAGAATTTTTTCTTGTTCCTAGATTCTATTAAGAGTGGATCAAGGGCAGTGCCAAACAGCTTGTCGCCTGAGATGGGCGCCGAGGCAAGCTTCCACTTGTGTTTAGTGTCAGCTTGCCAGTGTCTGAGCCAAAGTAGTCTGCGTGCAGATACCTGAGAGGCAATGGCTCTGGAGGAAAATTTAACAGCATTAAACGTTGCATTCGCAGAAAATTCTGCTGCAGCTATGAGCTTGGCAATGTCCTGATGCGCTTATATATTGGAATGGGGGATGGTGTCCCTCAGATGGCAAAGCCATCTTAAGGAAGATCTAGTAAAAAAGGATGCAGCAGTAGCTGCCCTTATGGCCCATGCATCAGCCTGGTGAGCCCTGCAAAGCGCTAATTCCGCCCTTTTTTCTTCTGGTTTGAGTGCCTCCTCCGCTTCACCTGGGATAGTAGAGGAGGATACCAAGGCTACTATGGGGTCATCTACCTCAGGGGTGTTAAGAGTATTTTCAAAATCAGGGGCCAGATTATAAAATTTCCTATCGTATCCCGTGGGAGCAGGATAAGACGCAGCGGAAGCCCACTGTTTTTGAACTAGGTCTGAAAACATATTAGGCACTGGAATGACATCCGTTTCGGTGACAGGTTGAGAGAAGATTAGGTCTTCTGACTCACCCTGTGAAATCTCTTGCTGTAAAGCTGGGGTTGGTTTGTTAAGATGTGCGGTATTCTTGGCCTTGAATAATAACGATTTAAATAATTGGGGACAAAACAGGCCCGTGAAAATCAGTTGGTCGGGAATAAGGCCTTTGTCCTCGAACATGCCCCGTTCTAGAGGGTCCGCCTCTGACAGCGCCGGATCAGTCCCATGGGCTGAACCTGACTCAACCTGGAGCAACTGGTCATCTTGCTTACCCTCCTCCTGTGGCTCCTGAAGGGGGGCATCTGGGTAGATGGAAAATTCCCCATGGGACTGTACCTGTGTATAATGTTGATCAATTCTGCTTACCGATCGCAAGGATTGTGAATCACAATCTGAGACGGTGGATCTTTGTCTGACGGCTACACTGTTGGACTCCTGCTGCGATGCCCTGCCGAATCGCCAGCTCCATCCATGCCCTCATCTTGGCAGGGACTTCATCTGGTAAGATGTCCTCCTGACGAAGCCCGGCTGCTGTAGGGGTGAATGTGGCCTCGGGGGTTTGACATGCTGTGGACGTTATGGTCAAGCTCTGAAGGTGAGGTTGTGAGATGGATCCCCTCCTGGACTGTGAGGAAGGAGGGTTTGGGGCTTCAGCTGGTTGCGGAGTAGGTGGGACTGTAATGGACCTCTCAGTCTCCCACATATTTCTCCTCATATGCCGTTCAATGGCCAGGTGATGCCTTTGGGCATCCTTTTCGGAGGCTTTAGAAGGATCTTTTGGGTTCCTTGATCTTTCGTGAGCCCTGGTTGAGTCTCTTGAGGAAGAGGCTCTGGAACTTTTGCCTCCTGCCATTGCCTCCAAAGATAAAATCTCTGTGAGTAGTAAAATAGCAGTGTGGGGAGGTTGGTAAGCCCAGGGGCCTGTTCCATGATTGGACAGGAAACCCTGCTGAAATTAAGAATCCCCAATAATTTGAGCAAAATAATAATAATAATAATTATTATTATTATTATTATTATTATATACATACACATGGACATATATACATACATACATCTATATATACACACACACATACATATATATATATATATATACACACACATATGCAGGTCTTGGCGTGTTCGGGTCTTTTCCCGTGTAAGATTGAGACTATCTGGGCAACATTTCGACAAGATCTCACTCACCATCTTCAGGCTGGTGCTTTCGGCTTCGTGCTGTGAGAGCAAAGCGTGATCTGAGCTGCTGTCTCCCTATATATACTGGTGGGGAGGTTGGCTGTGTTGTCATTTCTTGATTGGTTGATGGAGTTGATGTTTGCAGATTGGCTGGCTTTTTCTTAAGAACATGTGTGGCTGAGGTATTGGCTGTGTGTCTATCAGCCTCCTGTGTTGTAACGACTTGGGTAATGGGCTATGTGATGACCTTCTGAATTCTGTTGTTTTGACTTCCTGGGGTCTTGTGCTGTAATCTCCTGGGTCATAATGACCTGGGTAATGGGCTGTGTGATGACCTTTTGAGTTTTATTGTTGTGACATCCTGGGTCTTGTGTTGTAATCTCCTGGGTTGTGTGGTGTAACCTCCTGAGTTCTGAGGTGTGATATCCTGAGCGGGTGGCTGTGATGTGACGTTCTGGGTTTTGGTTTGGCTCCAGATTTGAGGCCTAGCTCTGTGTTTATGGCGTGTGTCAGTTTGCTTGGTATGGGGGTCAGGGTGTGTGGCAGCTGGTGATGCAGCCGTGGTCTGGTTTCTGGATGGTGGTTGCCTTTCGTCTATGGGGTGGGTTTGGGTTTGAGTCTGGTAAGGGAGATTGGTGGTGGCGTCATGTGTTGTTTTGGATCCGGTGTTGGTTTTTGTGGCTGGGACTCGTTTGTTGATAAGGGCTAGTTTCCAAATGTCTGGTAGGCAGGAGGCATTGTCTTGTTTATTCATGTTATGGGGGTGTTTCTCTATTTCGATGGCTTCCCTGATTATTCTCTTGTTGAAGTGTTCAGTATTGGAGATTAATTTGGTTCCCTCAAATATCACATCTCAGAATTCAGGAGGTTACACCACAAAACCTCAGGATGTTGCAACACAGCCAACGACCCAGGAGATTACAACACAAGACCCAGGATGTCACAACAATAAAACTCAGAAGGTCATCACACAGCCCATTACCCAGGTCATTGATTATAGCACAAGACCCAGGAAGTCAAAACAACAGAACTCAGAAGGTCATCACACAGCCCATTACCCAAGTCGTTACAACACAGAAGGCTGATAGATACACAGCCAATACCTCAGCCACACATGTTCTTAAGAAAAAGCCAGCCAATCTGCAAACATCAACTCCATCAACCAATAAGAAATGACAACACAGCCAACCTCCCCACCAGTATATATAGGGAGACAGCAGCTCAGATCACGCTTTGCTCTCACAGCACGAAGCCGAAAGCACCAGCCTGAAGATGTGACATCTTGTCGAAACGTTGCCAAGATGCCCTCAATCTTACACGGGAAAAGACCCGAACACGCCAAGACCTGCATACCTGTACCCGTGAAAATCTACGAAAACATACACACATATACATCTATACACACATATATTAAATTATTATGTACATTTTTGTTAATAATATCAGTAGTATTATTTTGATATTATTGGGAGCCAAATTAGACTGAATACAAGGACAGAAATTTTGGAGAACACCTGATTAGGCCAAGGGCTTTGTACCTTAACAATAGGCCTGCTACAGCTGCTCTGCACAGACGGACTTAGGCCTTGGTGCTCGCTGTGAAAACTGCTGGAAATACACTGTGATAGTCAGCCAACCGAAACTCTCTGATTGCAATAGCAGGGCTGAAACCTCGTGGTCTTATTGAGATAAGTCCAGTGGGAAAGTAAAATTAAACTCTATCGCAATAAATATACGTTGCCTGGCTTGCGTGCTAGGCAAAATGGCGGCCGATGTTTTGGCGCACAAACCTCCAGCAGCTACCCCCGCTTAAATCAGCGTCTCACACAAGAAAAAGGCAAGCGGGGAAGGATATCAGCGCTAGTGGTTCTACTCCCTGCGGTGTTCCATGGGGAAATGCCTCAGGCGGTAGAATTGACCGACCACGAGTCACGCTTGTTGTTCGGTCTGGCGCTGCTGAATGGAACGATGGATACGGAGCTGAATGGAACGCTGGATACGGAGGTCAGCTGAATGGAACGATGCTGAATGGAAAGATGAATACGGAGGTCTTTTTAAGCAAATGCAATGTTAAGGCGAGAGACATTCGAGGCAAAAGCCTCTCTTCCCCCTTAGAGCGCTGAAGGCGCTAACGAGGTATTGGAAGTTCCGTCGATGGTGATTCTTTTACACAAGACTGACTGAGTTGGTAAGGAATCTCAAGAGGGTAATTAAACCTGAGTCTTGGAGAGTCTTGGAGAGTTTGTAGAGTCTTTCTTTTTGCTATTCCGGCCAACCAACAGGATTTGCCTAATCCTGCAAAGGCTGAGCAAAAACTGGGGACGCTAGGGTGAAGTACTGTGGAGGAGGAGGAGCGTCCTTGTAATTAAGCCTAGCCTATCCAAAAGGAGATTGAAGCACCTCCCACTACTGGATGCTCTGAACAGCTCAGGGGAGAAATAAGCATTTATAAACCTGAAAACAGAATTCATCTTCCTTTAATTGGATTCAATTCACTGTATGGACAATGTTCCTCAGTCAAGGAATCTTTTACAGAGTCCTGTTTTACCTATTTCCTTTTGGTGTATACATAATCCTCAAGTTATGATCACAATTGAGCCCAACATTTCTGTTGCTAAGTGAGACAGTTAAATGAATGTCACCATTTTTGACCTTTCTTGCCACAGTTGTAAAGTGAATGACTGCAGTTAAGTTAGTAACATGGTTGTTAAGTGAATATGGCTTCTCCATTGTTTTTACTTATTAAATAGAAGATCACAAAAGGTGATCACATAACCCCAGGACACTGCAATCATTAATATATGGCAGCTGCCAAGCATCCAAAGTTTGATCACATGACCATGGAGATGTTGCAATGGTCATAAGTGTGGAAAAACTGTCATGTCACTTTTTTCATTGCTGTTGGAACTTTGAATGGTCACTAAGTTAATGGTTATAGCTGAATTCAGGAAAGAAAGACAACTATTAGGAAGGAAGAGCTGGGTATATTTGTCAAATGCCTGAAAAAACTTTGCTCCTTCACTAGCTGAAGGATGTAAGCCAAAGGGCAGGAGGCAAGCACATTCAGCTTTTTGTTTTTTAAAGTACTGTGGGTTAACAAATGTGTACATGTTACACACGTTGTTTTTTAAAGTACTGTGGGTTAACAAATGTGTACATGTTACACACACAAACACACAATAAAATAACTGGTTGCAAAATTCTGGATGGCCAAAGTTGCCAGGCAGTATCTGTGCTTGCCCCAATTCCTTCCCAATTATTTGGCAAGCACAGAAAAGCATAGATCTTTTATTTCTGTATTATGGAAATCGTAGGAAATAGTGAGATTCTAGCCATTTCTACATTTCATTGAAACAAATGGGAATTATTTCACAGCTTCCCCAAATTCTTAATGATTCAGAAAAACAATATTTGCATTTGACTTATACCAGCATGGCTGTTTTTTTCAGAAACAATATTTTACCACTTCTATCCCCCTCAACACCCTTGGCAATACATCCACACTTTGCTTTCCAGAAAATGAGTAGGACTAGTTATTCTGTGCCAGGATTTAAACACAGTAATTATTTACAAGTGCAATCAGAAACACGAAGTTCCACAGAACTGGCTACCATGTTAGTTGCAGTGAGCCGTAATTGTTCAATTTGACATTACTTGATTTCTGTTTAAATTCTAAGTTAAAGAAATTACGTAAACAAATTTTATTATTGTTTGGTATTCAATAACACACACACACACACACCAACAAATAATATTATGGCCTAAAAATGTTCACATCCAAATGTTATTGATATTACCTTTAAATGAATACATAACTTTATTATATTTTGTCAGAACTCATAAACCTCTCTACACCCTTTGCTATTATAACGCATTAAATACAGAGAAGCAAAATATCTAAATATACCCAGGATAAAACAAACATCATTAAAAACACAAAATTGCACAGACTTTGCTCTCATATAGCACAGTAGTCAAATTACCAGCAGAAGTATGATCCTTCAAAATTTTTATTCCTATAGGAATTTATCGTGTTAAGAAAACGTTACCATTTACCATTTATACTAAATTATAAGTTTTCAAATTTCTTCAAATTCCCTAAAAAGCAATAATAATTAGGTTAAATTTATTTCCATTATATAAAAATAAACATATATAAACCTACTTAATTTCTGTGAGATATTACAGGGAATATTCAGAAATAGATTGTTAAGAAGGAATTTCTCCATGACTTTTGACTGCTAGTTGGATGTATTCTGCTACTCTTTTGTCCACTCCTTACTGTTTTAGCAAGCATACATTCAGAATACTGTGCACAGTTCTGGGTTTCACATTTTAAGAGAGGAATCAGGATTGCAAGAGTTCACAAAATAAGTTCTGAGATAAATCATTTTAAAAGTTACTTATTTTTAGCTTTAAAAGATTACATGACAATGAGCTTAGAGAATCTGAAAGGCTATTACATAGAAAATGAAGCAAAGTTCTCTACTGTTTAAAAAACATAACTGTAAATAATGAATGATATCTAGTTCATTGGCTGTCCCAATTCTGAGCCCTGGTGTTGGTTTATAAAGCTTCTCATAGCTTGAGATACTTCTGAATCTGAAGGAATCTTTCTTCCTGTAGGTTTACGTTGCAATCATTTTCAGAAGGCGTGCCTTGGGGTATCCCTCCATGGGGAGATGTGGTGAGGGGGCTTAGAACCTCCAATTCTAAAGTTTCCTCTTTAACAACATATACCTGGTATAATCTCTATTATTATTTTCATACCAGACTAAAACTTTTAATAATGCTGCTGCTGTGGTTTTTAATGTTCTGTTACTGCTTTGATTTTGTCATTCATTATTTATGTTGTTAGCTACTATTCTAGGTGACTTTTAAAGGGAAAGAATAAATATATAAAGTCACAGGTAGCAACAGCTGTATAAGAGATACACTTCCTTAATGCCTTCAGATTAGAGGCAGTATAACTCTTAGTAGCACTTCCTATGGAGCAATAACAGTAGAGAGTTATTGCTTCTATTTCCTTGTGAGCTTTCTGGAACTATCTGGCTGAATGAAGTAGACCTTTCTTCCAGTTGTGTAAGTCTGCATATTGAAAATTACAGAAACCCATTTATCTCTGAAAGATATATTTAAGTCTATTTTAGCCCATATAACTTTTTGCCATTAAAAATGTTATCTTAAAGTTATAGTATTTCATTTTGCCAGTTTCTGTGGAAAAGTCCAAATGTGTATTCTTTATATGCTTATTGCCAAGGCTGGAGACCCCTGATCTAGATCATCCTAGAGCAAGCCAACTTCAAAAATGCAAGATAATTTCTAAAAGTTTGGCACCCTGACAAATTAATTATCCACCAATGAACACACAGACATAAACAATATCTACATACTGTGTTAGAGACAATCAACAAGCCAAAAAGGAAACAAAAAGATCAAAATACCTTCCCACCAGCAATCAACACCCAGATGAGCATAAATTAACTCCAAGATTAACATCATACCAACATTCAAGAAGAAAACAATGCCCCAATCAAAGACCTGCCAAACAAGCTAGCAGTAAACAGCCCAACCAAAGAACCTCCAAGATCACTCCACCAACACTGACAATCCCTCTGCCTTCTAGCACTGACAATGTTACCTAGTTTGTGTAATTAAATGTCTTCAAGAAAACAACCAAGCTCAGAGAGCACCACAGAGCCCTCAAACTGAACTATATTTCAATAAGAAATTCATTCTCTGTTTCCCTTAGGCATGCTACTCTCTTCTTCCTTAGTTCACATCTATGTTTCTCTTACCAAACTGTTGAAAACATATCACTTGTGAAATGCTTAGAATGCCTGCAAGCTTTTATCATAATATTTTAACAGCACTGTTAGGTATTTTCACTGAACTACCTACTGCAAACCCCAAATTCCTCTCCTAGTTAGTCACTAAAAATGGAGACAACACAAATTATTTGTGAAATTATGATTTTTCCACTAGCACTTTATACATTCTTACACTGTATGGACTCACTGATATTTTGCTATCCATTCATGCAGTCTGTTCCTGTTTGTTCTAACATTGAAAAATGTGATTTCATCAGCAAACCTGACTGTTTTGGCTGTTAATACATACCTTCATTTATAAGCCAATTAAAAAGTACCAATTCTAGGAGAAATAAGGTAAGTAACAGGAAGGGGAAAAAATACCAGCTTCTCACTGAAAATAACTGTTAAAGAAAATACAAAAGTTCTCAACTGCTATTTTAAGCCAGTTTTTTTTTTCTTAAATAGTGTATTTTCAACTTGGAAACTGCAAAGAGTATAAAGGAGCAGGACTAAAACAGAAAATGGTCAGGAAACGTCTACTTCCTTTTAATACTTAGATCTCAAGAATCAAATAAACTATTTTTGAAGGAACTAGATAATTCATTTATGTACTACCTTTAAGAAATCTTGGAGAGGATTCCAATTCTTTTTGCCTACAACAGATTTTGGCACCACAGGAGATCTCCCACTTGGTTCTTCTTTTGGGAAGAGCATCTTTTCTTTATTGCTGCATTGAATTTTGATGTAAGCAAAAACAGCATTACTTGACTTATTCTACTTTTGCTTAACCCAAATGTCAGTGTGATATGAGACATACATGCTCCTAAATTTTATATGCTTGATAACAAACTGGGGTTAAGAGAACTTTCATGAGATGGTAGAATCAAACTGCTTCTGTTTCCTCTACATATCAAAAATAAGAAATATACCTATAAGTGCCTGATCCAAGTTAGGAAGAACAAATGTAAATACAACAAATGGTTGACTCAACAAAAATCTAGAGATCTATATTGATTTCCAAGCAGAGAGAAACTACATTAACATTACATAATGCAATTCTACATCTGACAGCCACACTAGGAAACTGCCAGGGAATCATATGCAAACTATCAAATTATCTAAAGGAAGAAAAGATGTAAGTGTAGTAATCATCACAAAAGAATGTTGGTGACTAAGTGAGTAAAATGAGTAAGTTTATTGTCCAACTCTAAATTATATCAATTTTCTCACACTTGGTTCAAGCAAGTTTAGTTCAAGCAAGATAAGGAAAGTCTTTCAAACCAATTGAGGATTTCTCAAATGTAGCAGGAAATGCAATATCCACTTCCTATGCAATGAAAGCATAAAAAGGAAGAGTTTACTGAAATACTATTCAGTAGTGATGTCAACTTCCCAGAAACCTTAGAAAATATTCTTTATTTACAACAAACTTGATTTCTAGAAGATTACCGTTAACTTAGCAGTCTAGTTATTACCAAGACTACAGAAATACCCACTGAAATAGAAGATGAATTAGTAAAGGTTCAAATCTAGGTATGCCAGCAAATCTAGAAAACAACACAGTGGTCAGCAGATTGGAAGAAGTTAATCTACATTCCAAGGAGACTCAATGGGGTATGCACTATCATAAAATAGCCTTAATTTCACATGCTAGTAAAATAATGCTTAGGATCATCCAATACAGATTAGAGCCTTCCCTGGAAACAAAGATGCCAGATGTTCAAGTGAGCTTTAGAAAAGGCCACAGAATGTGATATAATTGCTAAGGGATGCTAGATAGCAGAAAAAGTCCCTCAAAATACTCAAAAGAAATTATGTTCTTCATTGATTACAGAAAGGTCTTTGTATTAGTCACTTCAAGCTGTGGAATGTACTCAAAAATGGAAATCCCAGAATATCTCAATGTCCTCATAAGAAACTTATATACAAGCAGGGGTGGGATTCTACCCGTTCAGACCGGTTCTATAGAACTGGTTGTTATGATTCTGCACAGTTCGGAGAACCAGCAAATCGTGCCCCTGGCTGGCCCCGTCCCTCTCCGTCTGCCCCCCTTTCCGACAAATCAGTCCTTATCAGGCATGTGCAACATCGCGCGTATGCCCAACATCGCTGTGTTCTTCCCCGCCCAGTCACCAAGGTATTTTTCCCCTCCCGATGATTAGCTGTTCTGGGATTACCCTTGCTGTCCTACTGCTTCATCCCGGAAGCTTTCCTGGGGCCCATGAAGGCAAAAATTGGAGGGGGCACAGCTCCTCACGCACCCTCCATTTTTGCCTTCCTGGGCCCCAGGAAACCCATCTGGGAGCAAAACGCCCCCACAGGAGGCTTCCCTGAGGCCCAGAGGTCCCCAAAACGGAGTGTGGGGATTCTGCCAAAAAAAAAAGAAGCCATGCCCCCCAGTCACATGGTCATGCCCACCTAGCCACACCCACAGAACAGGTTGTTAAAAAAATTGAATCCCACCCCTGTATACAAGTCAGAAAACCACAACATGGAAAGAATATAGTAAAATAGACTGGATCCAGCTTTGCAAAAGAATGCAACAAGGCTGAATATTCTCTCCTTATTCATTCAATCTATAATATATGCTGAAAATATGTATACTGTATATATTAAGGGAGGCTAGACTGGAAGATGATGAACAGGATAAAATATTAATAATCTATACTATTTTGATGATGATACCCTGCTAGTTGAGAATACAAAGGATCTGTAAGGTTTAGTATTAAAAGTCAATACACAAAATGAAAAAAGGTTCTAAAATTAAATATAAATAAGTTCAAATTAATGACGATACAACCAACAGGCTTAGAATCAACAATGAAGATAGCAAAGTGATGAATAGCTTCAATCTTTTATGATCAACCTTCAACAGTAAAGGAATAAGCATTCAGATACATCAATAATTAGCACTTGGCAGAGCAGCCACTGGAAGTTATTTAAATGCAGTGATGCGTCTATGGCTACAAAAATCAAAATCATGCAAGCCATAGTATTCCCAGTGATACTCTATAGAAATGAAAGTTGGAAGCAGCAGAAGAGTATTGATACTTTTGAACTTTGATGTGGGAGAAGACTCCTGACAAAATCATGGGCAGCCAACAAAACAAACAAATGGATCACCAAGCAAATCAGCTCAGAACTGCCACATGAGGCATATAACCAGGCTCAAAGTATCCTACTTCAGAAATGTGGACTTACTGGAAGAACTAGCTTTCTGAAGAAGGCTCTAATACTGGAAAAGTTGGAAGAAAAGAGAAGACAGGAAAACCAGTAGCAAAGAAAATGGACTCAGTGACAGTGATGAATGCATCCTTTGAGGACCTAAAAGACTAGGTTCGAAATAGATCACACAGAGAAAACTAAGAGTTGACAACAAATTAATGGCACATCATCAATAAATCAATCCTAAGCAATTCCTAATTCAGGAAGAAAATCCAACTGATTTCAGTAGTAATGGATGCATTATTGGGAGACTGAAGAACCGTACTATGACAAATCATTCTGAAGAAAAATAAATCTATGTGATTGCTAAGAGTCGACACCAACTTAATGGTACGTAATTAAACAATATTTTACTACACTGTTTTTTATTGTAATTATATATTTTAACTTCCCACTAACTATAAATTATGTGATAGTTTGTAACTAAAATATAAGCTGAGAAAACTGAATCTTTCATTATGTGCTGCAAAAAACAGATGCTACACATTTTTGAAATTAAAGTATTCTGCAGATACTCAACTAGGAAAAATAACTACATCTGTTTCATATTGTGTTATGTAACTTGTCTTAAACAAGTCCCACTTAACAACCTAATTTCCACTATTTTTGTTTGATTTATGTTTCTTCAGCTAAGACTATGTAGACTATGCATAGGAAAAAAACATAGGATTTCACACAAGTACAGATGGAATAAGACAAAAGGATCATGTGTTTAAATCATCCAGTTGACTAAAGCCAGAAAATAAAGTGAGCAGTTTGTACCATAGAAGAAAACAGGTATTAGGATCTCCAAGATCTATGTTGAGACTATTACAGGCAGTCCTGGGCTTAAAAATGCCTGATCATTGGACAATTCATACTGAACCCATGCTTTTCAAATATACAGACTGTTTTCAGTGAAAAAATTGCATAGTTTCAGTGATTCATTGGCTTCAGTAAGGAGAGCACCATCTGCCATTTTTAATAATAGGATTTGTTTATAGATGGGATATGGGAAGAAATCATTTGTTGTATTTTAAGAAAAGATGTTACTAAACTTTTTACACTGTGGTAATGAAGGAATTTATATATTACCATCAGTGAGTAAAATGAGGCAGTTTATAGAATGCCTAGGAAATCTATAGAATGCCAAAAAAGGGACATCAAAATATGAAACACTTACTATTTCACACATCTCCTAGGCATTCTATGCAATGCCAAAATGTAAACTGGCAAAGTATAAAATATTCCTGCTAAAATTCCATTCTAGCCTTCCTTGTTGCAAGAAGTAGTTCAATACTGGTCTTCATCTTGTTTTTTTTCTCCAGGAAGAAATCCTGTATTTTATTTTGCATTTGTTCTTTCATTTTCATATACGTCTTTTCAATAAAGGATCCCTAACTCTAACCCTTTTCATGACTCTTTTTTTACACTTTGCCGAAATAATTCTTGTCATTGTGCATTATGCCTGGGTGTTAAATGTAATGCCTAGGTAAAGTATATAGCATATTAAATATTTCATACTGGAATAGGTCGGATGGAGTGGGTACCCAGTTAACTACCAGTAAAATTTGCTTAAGGATAGCAAAATTGCCACTTTGCAGTCACATGACACCTCACTTTACAACCATATCACTTTTTGACTGAAATTCAGGTCCCAATGGTGGTTGTGAGTTTATTAAATTTCTACGCTGCCCATTAACTGACGCTGAGTCATTTACAAATAAGTTAAGGACTACATGTACTTTATTTATCACACTGAATAGCCAAGTTGCCATAAGTGGCCTTGTGATTCAGAATAGATTGCTTTAAAGTTTCCTGCTCCTAAATCTTATCAGAGTTTATCTGAATATTGCAGAACAATCAACCAGTAAAAATCATAATAAAAGGTACATATGACATTACTCTTGATTTACGGAGAAAAGATATTCAAACACCTTCACATCCCCATAAATCATTAAATAAAACTTTAAGGAGATTGTGCAATTATTATCAATTTTTTATCTAATTTGAGATTACCGAGCACTCCTATGCTTTAAGCTACGTAGACCAACCTATCAGTACTAAAACTTAATTTATCTCAGTTAGTTTTCACCAGCCAGAACTGGCATGAATCCAATACACAGTCACCTGCATAATCTCAAATATATGCCATACTGGAGTGGGCTATACAGACTAAAAACAGTAAACAGAAGTTTTTGCATGAGAACAATATTACCTGTTATATCTACACGTCGATTCATTTTTGGAAGTAATGCAAGACACTAAATTCATTAGTTTTCCCACAATAGTGAGGCTATCCAATACTATGATCTATTACCACTAAGAAGATAACTATCTTCATAGTGATCTAAATGTTACTTTTGACTCAAAACTGAACTGTAAGAACCCAAGTTTGTTAAAAACAAATCAACTCACCATTTGCAAAGTTATACACTGTCTGACTAACCACTAGAATGTTAGCAAGCATGCAGACAGTGGCAACTAATTGAGTACTTTGATTTTCAAAAAATATTTTAACAAATTACCTTGCAAAATGTTCCTGGCAAAGCTAAGCATCAGAATTTATAGATATAAAAATTGTTCACAGTAATCATATCAAATTTTGATGCACAATGGAACAAGAACCTGACGATTAAGTTCACAGAGATTACTCAAGAAAGGATGATAAAGAACACATAGCTCAATAAATACATCAATATTCCATACATTTTTTTAAAAAAATGATAATTTCCAAGATAATAGAACCTAAACTTTGAAATCATTATTAAGGGAAACAAAAATAAAATTGCTAACGGAGTGATTCCATAAACCTATCCCATATAATACATAATTGACAACATGTCAAAGTACATCAAAGTACAGACACACACACATTGTAGATCTGAAACATTATTTGAAAATAAATACAGAAAGATTTAGGATATTTATTTCTATCCAATTAAACTAAAATTTGCCATTTTCAAATGTAATGGGGGACACTAACGCAAGTAATTTTAAAAGAGACCTGGAAGAATTGGATACCAAAAGTTATTACTCTCAATGATAGTTTACTATCTTCTGAATAACAGGAAATACATCTTAAATACCAACTGCTATTAAGGCAAAATGGAAAGGATTTATCCCTGCGTGCATGTTTCTGAATATTTTGAATGCACTTAGTTGGCGTGACACAGAATGCTGAAATAGATGAGCTTTGATCTAGAAGGGCTCTTCTTATATACTTAAGTTAACATCTGTTTCAGACATAAGTCACAATTATGTCTGACAAGAAAAATAATTGATGCACACTATTGAATCATTTACAACCAACTGAAGCTACAATGTCAACAGCCATGATCAAATGGAATTTTAAAACCCATCCAAATTTGCTGAAAACTCTTCATGTTGTAAATGTTCTACCAATAACATATTTTTCTTAAGCAGACATGTAATAAAGACCCACCCAATATTTGGTACAAAAAATAAATGCTGTTTTAACATTTCTATTATAAACAGCCCAAAGCATATTCTGAAATAATTGCTCAGTGCACTTTATTAAATAGTGCTGCTTACACTAATCTTCTCAAGTATCTAATTTGCTGATTTACATGTCTAGACAAACATGACATTGTAGCATATGCTTAAAACAGTATCTTTCAAGCAACTTTCTGTAGCACATATTTCTAGTATGGAATCTGATCCCTCTGTCAAGTTAGTTTTAATTCTTCTTATTGTTGTCAATCATGGGGTTGCAATCTTCCTTTCCCATCTGAAATTCTATGCAAAAATAACATGTATTCTTTCTCTTGGGCCTTCCATGCAGAAAATGTCCTATAGCACCTTATGATAGATATACAAATTTGCAAGATTTGTTTGATAAAGCATTTATTAACTTTACTACCTTAAACTACCAAAGCATATACGCACAGCCCACTCCAATAACAAGTTTTATAAGCACACATTAATGTGGCATCTTAATAATTATCTGGTGTTTGGAGACTGCCAGGATAGATCCCTGCAGTTTTCTTTGCCCAATTTTTCAGAAGTGGTTTGCCATTGACTCCTTTCTAGGGCTGAGAGAAGTGACTGGGCTAAGACCCCCCAGTTGGTTTTGTGCCCAAGGGCAGGAATAGAACTCATGTTTTCCTGGTTTCTATCCTTATGCCTTAACTACTACACCTAACTAGCTCTCTATGATGATAAATATATGTCCTGGACCAAGTGCATAACCTTTTTTAGGCTATAATATTTTTGAAAAATAGATCAGTCATAAGGAAGCCACTGTCATCCCTTGGGAACTCTGAATACATTCCAAATTTGGGACTTATTCCTGCCTACTTTTAAAATTTAGGCCTCAATGTGCTACATAAAGCCCTCAAGGAAAGAGAAATTGGGCACTTCTATCACACATTTAGTGAGCAACTCCAAATATGCATATACTAAAGTTTCTCACACAGAAGAAAAATATTTTTCCTAAAAAGTATTCATATTATCACAGTTGGGACTAGTTGTATTGATGAAAAACGAGAAAAAAAACTAGAAATACAATGTTTATTCAAATTATACAAAATTAAATTACACAGCTTCACAATAACTCAGCTGTACTCAGACATTCAGTATAAATACTTTTTATGGGTTCTGCCCATAATTATTGGCTCTAAATGGTTACAGGCAAATAACAGATTTATTTGTGGGGTGTGCATATATTTTAAATAAACTTCTAGACAGCAGCGCTGATTATTTATCAAAAGTTAAGTTTACATTGGTAATTAAAGCAAAAATTAGAAATAAAGTATGTTCTTTCATCTTTTCTCCTATTTCAATTATTTAAAGCAGTATTTTTTCATATTGAGTACTAATAAAAACAGGAAAACATCTAGTTCCACACATACCTTTATTATTATTTATAAATTGTGTATCCTTGAAAAAAGCAAATATATACCAACATCTTTGCTTAGATTTGAATCAGTACAATTTTTCATATTGCTATTAAGATTGCCCATGGATACATGCTTTACAATGCTGTTTTATTTTCAAAGCAATGTGATTTCCTTATAGCATTTGAATTATGGCTTTTGAGTAGGGGAATTCTATATGCAATCTTCATAAAAGTATTTTTTTAAATCACATATTTATACAATCAATATACCTTGAGACTGTGCTTTAACATTTGTAGAGTTACTAAATCTAGCTTCACAGTACAGTAGACATTCATAAGACTGCCAAAAAAATCAATTATTGATCATATACATAAATTGCTAATGTGTGTATATAAAATATTGTCATTTGATCTGATACAGAATTGGTATTTTCTTAATCCTTATTAGTAAAATATATCCTAGAAAGATGCAATGACAATACAGTTAAAAATAACAATGCAGCCAAATACAAAGCACATTCACAAATAGGTTTAATCATAACCCTTAGCCCACTGAACTATTATCAAATGAGATTACTTTTCAATACATGTGAGAGATTACTTTTAAATACATGTGAGAGCTTTGTTCAGTTTTAGAAAATAAATGGGTGCTTAAATTAAGTACCATATGTTGCTATGTGTGTTAACTTGAGATAGCCATAAAAAAACTTCAAGTTAACAATAGAGGAAGGGAGAAGATATGCTGGTTTTTAATAATTCTTCCAACTACAGTTCGGAATGGGTGAAAGTTACTGTTGCAAGGAATGACTTCTGTGCATGCTATTGGTCAATTACTTCCAAAGGAATAAAACTTAAATAACTGACATGTAGCAGAAAGACAGGAAGCTATCTATATCCACAATAAATCCTTCTGGCAAAAAAGAAAGTGAAAATCAACAATAAATTCAACTCATTACCTTCACTAGTTCTGACCAAAAGGAGTGTGAAATTTGGAATTTTAGTTATTGTTTCAATTATTGGTTTCTTCATATTGTTTGAAATTTTGCCACAATTATATCTGCCTTAATGAAATTGTTACCTAAAATTGATACTAATCAAGAGAAGTTGGAAAAAATATTGTTCAGATCATCAACAGAAAAAATACTAAGGATTACCCTAATTTTGAAACCCTTTTGCTAACTTCTTTTATAGTGCATTAACTGGAAAAATAAATATTAGAGACATTTAAAAAGAAATAGTACTAAAGGAATAATAAAAATCTTAGATACAGCTTACTTTTATATGTTTAAACTTTAAATTCTGAATCAACTGAACTATTTTAACTCTGTTTCCTATAAAACAAGTATAGGTAGATTATTTTATATGGCTAGCAATGCTTCAAAATAAATTCTTCAAAGGTACTTCAGAACATGCAGTATGATACAATGGTTACCATGTACAAGGATTAAGATCAGGAAGATCCATGTTCAAATCTACCTCAACCAATGAATCTCATTGGATTATTCTGGGCCAATCACTCACTCTCTCAAACCAACCTATATCACAAGGTTTTTACTGGTACAGGGAAAGAGGGATGCACATCACTTTGAGGTCCTGGAACTTAACAGCATATTTAACAACTAAAATGTTTTAGTTTTGTAAAATATAAAATAGCTTTTTTTAAAAAACTGTCTTCAACAGGCAATTACTCAGGCAAAATAGATTTATACACTACCAAATTTCTAGACTGCACAACAAAATTAACAATTGTACAAGACTACAAATGGTTTCTCTCTTTTCTTAAATATGTTCTTTAATAAATTCTTTCGAAAATATGAAAAAATATACTTTTTATAAATTTAATACCCATTAACTTTAATACATAGAGACATTTAAATTGAATGTTTCAATTGAGGATAAGTCATTTCTTTCAACCTAGTTATATCTTCTGGTTTTGGATATTTTCCACAATGTTGTGGCCAAAATGAATGTAGATCAAATACATAATTAAATTTCTTACTAATACATATATCAGGCTTAATGTGAACTAGCAATAATTTGTTACATAACAAACTATAAAGTCTCAGTTTCAATGGTATATAAACATCTACTCAATAAGGAATGTAGTAAAATTCCTACAAAGATATTCCATAAGTCCAAGCCTGACATTCCATTTCTGCATTAGTTTAATGAGATATAAAAAAATTCACTGCTCTCTATTTCCAATCATTTGAGGGCCAAATTATCTTGAGTTAAGACATAAAAAGAAAAGGAAAAGCATTTCTCTCATTGAATAAGTGTGACATTCTAAATTGAAGCATTCCACATAGCAATATATAGTAATCTGGTTATTAGAATTATTAAAGTACCAATACTTAGGTTATTTTCTACATTTAATACTACTGTGAACTAGAATAGCCATTGCAAACATATCTTTAAAAATCACTTTGGTGTTTACATTTACAAAAGAAAAAAAAAGAAAAAACATGTTTACAGTAATTAGTGTTCCCATACCATAAGCAACACTATCTGCAGACTAACCAAGCCCTAAATATTGCTTCATAAATTCTTAAGACCTAAAACTTTATATAAAAAATACCATGTTCACGGATTCCTTTTCAATGTGTGATTTCCTAGTAAAATGTAACTTTAGTTTACAATCGCAATTTTAAAAGTTCTCATTTTTGTAAGTGAGTCAAATAAAAATCTAGAGTAAGCAATTTCTGCCCCAAATAGAATTCCCCCTTTTGTGATCAAACATTTTATAAATCCCACAGTATTCACACTGTCAATGATATTGCCTCAGCTTTATCCATCCTCCTGTATCAAGCTGAAGTGACATTTTAATTCTGATTCATTCAATTCCTGAGCAGTTCACTTATAGGGTTTTCTATAACTCCTCCAAAAAATACACTTGATAAAAGAAGCAAACCAGCTGTTCAAATAAGTAAAACTTATTTGTAAAAACTGCTTTTAGCTAACTAAAATTAACCTGTACATAGATAATACTGTCATCCAAAAATATATGACCCCAATATATATCTGCACCATAGATTTTTATCCAGAAGTAACTTCACTAAAATTAGCACTTACACAATGCAGCATTTCATAATAAATATATTAATGAACATTCTAGGAAATGTTTGTTTTTATTAAACATTATTAAATATTTAAAAGGACAGTTGTTGAAAGTGCTGATCCAAGAATTATTTTAAAGTATTTTATAGAGTTTTGTAGCTTTTTTCTCATGTACTTACAGAAAGTGTGCTTTCTTTTGATACATAGTATACATGAACAAAAACTGTCTGTATTAAAGATTGGTATGCAACTTAAAAGACAATTATATTTTTTTAAAAAAAGAAATATTGTGCAGAGTGATTGCATCCATATTCGTTCTTGACAACTTACCATGCATTTCAAAATAACAGTTTGGGGGTAGTGTAGTATTAGGGTATTGTTCAACTGCTGTGTGAAAATAAATTACAAGTAATGGGGTTAAGGGAAAATCTCTTTTAATACAAGAAAAAGTAACTTCCATATAATTTGGATAATCCATAGCATTCCTTATTACCATCCTATTGACATTTAAATTCAAGAACACCAGATCATCTAATATAGTGTCATTTTTCTATTTACAAGAGTTAATATTTATCCATGCTATCTACAAGACATTTTTGGAAAAGACTGTCTAGGGACCTGGACTAACATACCAATATGCGGATGATATCTCACTAAATTATTTCTTTAAATCTGAACATAGGTAACAATAGAAATTGATTGGTAGCAGCAAAAGATTTGATGTTAAAAACAAAAGGCTATTGGACAGAGGTAAAGATCATGACACTTTATGGTTGAATCTTAACATCATTGCATTTCCACCGAAAATCAGTTTTATGATCTGAGAGTGCTTGCTCCTGGATTCTGATGTAGCCGCCCCCCCCCCCCCCCCCCCCCCAAAAAAAAAAAAAATGACTGGAATATATATGTGCCTGCGTGCATGTGTTTTGTTCACTTGAGTTCCTGGAGAAAGCTGATCTGGTCACTGTCACACATGAGTTAGTCACATTCAGGATGGGTTATACACTGCACTGAATGCAGAACAGCCCCTGGAATATTCAGTTCCTGAATAACAGTAGTAAAATATAACAATTAGAACAGGTGATTCTACTCTTGCAAATCCAATTTGAATTGGAGCATGAAGTCTGGCCGGGGATGGCACAAAATATGGCCTCTCAAGCACGGTCCAGATGCTAACATTTCTTCCCTTAAGGAACTCTTGCAGAAGATGCACAATAGCTGATTTTTAATAAATAAATAGTTGCCCACATTTCCTATATATCCATCAAATTAGGGGTCAAGAGCAGGGCCTCTTCTTCGGGGAGAAGCGCAAACAGATCCGACGCCCAAGAGGAAACTGAACCAGCGCAAGAAAAGCTTTCCAATTCAAGGAGGCCAAAAAAGACCCCTCGCCTCCCGGGACGCCTCCGAAGGGGCTCCGAGGAGGAGTCGGGGTCGGTGGATGGGCAGGAGCTTCCCAGCCCTCGGACCGAACGGCGGAGCTCCCCGGCAGATCGCGGAAGCTCAGCCCGGCTCCTCCTCTCCCCAGCGGGGCCACCGCCACCCGGCCCTGCCTGCATACGCCCCCCCTCCGCCCCTCCTGCTCCCGGGCACCGCGGCCAGTCGGGCCCAGACAGGCAGCAGGGTCCCCGCGCTCCTTCCTGGCCGCCTGGCGGACAGCCCCTTCGGGGGAGCGGCCGCCAGAGCCCCGCCAGGCCCGCCGCAGCCGACTTCGCTCACCCTTTCTCCGCGCGGGCTCCTCCTCCGTCCCCCGCAGCAGCGGCACTCGCCGCCACCGCCGCCTCCAGCCGGACAGGCGACCCTTCCGAGCCACTCCGGAGCCGTCGCCGCCTCCCGCCGCCACCGGGGGAGGGAGCAAGGGGGGGGTGTCCGTGCCTGGGCTGCTGCTGCTGCTGCTGTGGCGGGCAGGGCGGAAGGGGCGGCGGGGGAAGGCGGGATGGCTGGCGGGGAGGGGGGAGGGTCTTTCAGGCGCCGCCGTCACCGCCTCTCCCGACCTCGCCTGGAACCGCTCCGGCTTCCCAGTCGCTCCCGTCCCTCCTCCTCCTCCTCCTCCTCCTCCGCTCGCTGCGTGTCTCAGCCAGCCAAGTCCAAATCAAAATAGTGTCACACAATATGGCGGCCCCTCCAGTTGGCAAGCCTCGCGAGAACTGGCCCCGAAGGCTAACGGGAGAGCGGAGGAGGAGGAAGAGGAGGAGGAGGAGCTCCCACGTTGCCTCGGTAACGGGTATTGCCGCCGATTTGCCCGGCGCGAGGTGGATGACGGCGGCTGGGATGCAAAGCGATTCCATTCGCGAGTTCTCCCAGGGAGACAACCAGCGTGCCCGAGAACCGAAAAGTGGCACGATATGGGAGATACCTCTCAAGCTTCCGCGCTCAAGTTAAAATCCGCTCCTCCTCCATGAAGCTCGCTCTGCGGATCGTCATTCAAACCCTGAAATGTGGCGGGTACTTAGACCGCGGAACTGGAATTTATCCCATATAAGGGAGGGACCCACCTCCACTTCCATGCGTTTCTTCACATTGGCACCATAAAACTGACACGGGCACCGAGAAGAGGATCGCTGCGGAAAATCTCCAGCCTGGTGTTACCTTTTTAGAAAGATTAGCCGAATTGCCACGGAACCGGGAGGTGGGGGGGCAGGTTTTCTATTCCACAACCCGTGAGAAAACCTTCGACTTGATTGTGGGTTTATTTTTTTAATACCATTCGACGCACTTATTTAATATAGGAATATCGGATATTAATCATTATGATCCAGCAAGACAATTTAACCGGGCAGCAAGTCCTTTATTCTGCTGAGTAATTGGAGAATTTAAAACAGGTATTTAGACTTAGACTGAGGATATATTTGCAATGTCAAGACTCACGTTTGGGAACTAGTAAAAACAAATGGCACCATGGTCATTAGAAAACAATGGCCCTTTTCAGCAGAAATAGGAATAGGCAGAGTACCAATAAGTTACGATAGCTATGCAGAGTGAGCAATAATATTTATGGAATATTAGGAAGTCTCTTTAGAGGCACAGGCAAAGCTCTGCAATTATTTTGGGTTATTATCATTATGGCCTTTTCCCTCTGATACGATACACACATTTCTTAGTTCTTTCAAAACTTGCTTTCAGTAGAATTGCTTGGCAGTGTGTGTGTTATTAAAATCAGTTTAAAAGGTCCCCAAAATTATCCCATAAATACAACCTAACAACTTATTTAGTGGACTCTGAGCATTTTTGAGTGATTAAAACATTTTTATGATTATTCCCAAGAAATGGAAGCATGATTTTATGAATGACCAGGAAAATGCTTTGAACAACGTTTTTTGCATCTGCAGATCTGGGAGTGAGAGGCAGAAAACCTACATTATCCTTTTAAAACAAACATCTCTGGAGATTCTCAGTTGTCCAGGCCATGGTTGTCCCAAAGATGTTTTCTTTCCAAAGGCAGCTGGACTTTCTTGCTTTGCTTGAAGATGTTTCACTTCTCATCCAAGAAGCTTCTTCAGTTCTGACTGAATTGTGGAGAATGGAAGGATTTATATTCCTTGCAGTCATGTGGACATTAGCCTTCTTTCTGACAGTCATTGAGGCCACTTGGAGGTTTATCTGTGCCCTCAAGGTCACCTAAATCCTATAGTTTGGGGGGGGGGGGAGTTGTTCTGGAAATCCATCCATATTCCCGCACCAATAGAAGGTGTTCATTTATAGCATAGTTAAATGTCAATGGAGATTCTCGGTTGTCCAGTTCATGGTTTGGGACAATTTAGCTATGCACTTTGGGATGAACACCCTTCAAATGGTGCAGGAGTATGAACAAATTTCCAGAACAGCCCCCCCCATTTCCTGCCCGCAAACTATAGAATTCAGGTGACCCTGAAGGCACAGATAAACCTGCAAGTGTTTAAAACACTTTTAAAACAAGTGGGGAGACCCTTTCAATTTAGGCTGAATTTGTGATGAACACACATGCAATTTAAAAAAAAACACCTAATATGCAGATTAAATTTGATTATATTCTGCGTGGTTCACTCATCCTGAGGCCTTTGAGTGGTTTGCCAGGTCATTGCCAGACTTTAGGATGGCAAAAAATAATTCATCTTCAATTCTTAGGATGGAATGTAAAAGGCATTTATCCTTTGCTAGGACGATAAGAATGCCAAAAAATGCCATCTCTTTATCTTTTGTGGTCCAATTATCCAATTGGTAATGTGGTTATAGGTCTAAAGGTGTAGAAAAATGAGGCTGGCTTGATTAGACTATCTGTAGTGGACAGAAGGTAGAGCTAGAGAAAACTGCAACAGCCCTGCTTTTCCATACTTTATCCAGACTATAATAAAGAATACAGATTAACATATCAGGAAGGGACCTTAGAGGTCTTCTAGTCCAACCTCCTGCTCAAGCAGGAGACCTTATACCATTCTGAACAAAGGCCTTTCCAATCCCTTCTTAAAAATGTCCAGCGATGGAGCATTCACAACTTCTGAAAACAAGCCAATCCATTAATTAATTAATTACCAACAGAAAATTTCTCCTTAGTTCTAGGTTGGATCTCTCTTTATTAAGCTTTCATTTTTTATTTCTTGTCTTGCCCTCAGATGCTAATTTGGAGAATAGGTTGTCCCCTCCTCTCCATGTCAGTCCTTCAAATATTGGACAACTGCTATCATGTCCTTAGTTTTTGGTTAGACTAGACATTCCCAGGTCCCACAGCCTTTCATCATATGGTTTAGCTCAGTGGTGGGATTCAAAAATTTTTATTACCGGTTCTGTGGGCGTGGCTTGGTGGACATGGCAGGGGAAGGATACTGTAAAATCTCCATTCCCTCTCCACTCCTGGGGGAAGGTTACTGCAAAATCACAATCCCTCCCCACCCCACTAACCTGCTTTCCAGCTCCGTTCTCCTGTGCAGGGCAACAAAAGAAGACCCTGCCGATCAGCTGGGAGTCAGGCAGAGAATAGATGGGGGCAGGGCCAGTCAGAGGTGGTATTTGCCAGTTCTCTGAACTACTCAAAATTTCCGCTACCGGTTCTCCAGAACTGGTCAGAACCTGCTGAATACCACTTCTGGCTTAGCTCCTAATCTCCTAATCATCGTTGTTACTCTTCTCTGCACTCTAGAATTTCAACATCGTTTTTGTATTGCAGTGACCAGAATTGGACACAATTTTCCAAGTATGGTCTGATCACTGCACTATAAAGCAGTATTATCACTTCACATGATCTTGATACTATCCCTCTGTTGATAACAGACTAGGACTATTGGCCTTTTTTGGCAGCTGTAGCACAATACAGGCTCATACTTAGGTGGTTGTCCAATAGACCAATTAGAAATCACCACCTCTTGCATAGGGATCACCTATTTCCTGCCTTCCTTCCCTCAACTGTTGCCAAGAATAAAGGATCTTAATTTTCAAACGTACAGAGTGTACCAAGTTAGAGAAGATAGAGTCGTGATGGGTTTTGTGGTGCCATCATCTATTACCTTTGTTGTGGTTCTCTTTGCCTTCTTTAAAAGAGCAGCTGCAGATAGAAAAATCAGATCCTGCCCCCCAAATCAAAAGCATCTGTATATTGTCATGACTGAATTGGTGCTTGAAACAGGTTCAGGCCATGTTAGCTTTTCTAAATATAGTAAGCACTTACTTTGCTGAATGAGGAGCCCACAGTTTTTCAAGATAATACAGTTACACTGCTAAATTTCCTCCTTACCATTTACCATTCTTGCCTGGAGTACACAAACACCTTCATTCTTAGGTTACTTTGGAACTTTCGGTTCTTTTTATCTGTTCTACTTGCAGCAATTAAAAAAAACTAAACTCTCTTAAATCCCAGGGATCACAGATGTTTGTGGCTTAAAGAAGATTATATTGTTTCCCACTTGAGTTTTTATGTTGAGGGAGTGTGAAAGATGATGGGAAAGACTTGAGCTTCCGCCAAAGGACCCTTCTACATACTTGGCTGCAAATAGATTACTTGGAGCCAAGCAACGTGGAGCCTTAACTAATTTCAGCATTCACTTAAGCTAAATTATTTATGACAATCCCCATAGAGGCTCCAGCTTTAAATATATGGAGTTATCTGTATTCAATCTGCTCTTAAGTGAGGTCCCAATCTAAAATAAAGAACTAATTGTTCCTAGTGGCAACTAACACAGTAGTTGGGAATACATTAACTGAAGTTGAAACCAAATTTGTGATCTGTTGGGAGGGGGGGGGAACAGAAGGAGGAATTCTGCCATTTTGAAGTCAGTAAATTATGTCCATTCATGAAGAGAAAGTTTCATATTTTCACACAAGCAGCTGAAACAACATCATTGTCTAAAAATACAGCCAGTCACTCAGACCAAAATCTCAGACACCCCATCACAAAGCAATGTGATGGAGATTTAAAAACAGGGATTCCAAGTATTGTATGTCAAATTGACATGAGAGTAATTGGGGGTGGAGGGGAGAGAAAAACGCTCGAGATTTTGAAACTACAGGTTATGAAGGTTCTTTCTTTGTGAAAAATGAAAGCAGGCAACAATAATAATAAAAATAGCAAGGTTAACAGGTTTTCTGAACTTGCAGAACAAACATGTAGCCTATGTTACTGTTCAGGTGGCTCTCAAAACAAGGCTAGAAATGGCAGGACATTTTAATCTGTCCTCACAGAGCAGGACTGTCAGTGCATTCTATCCAGAGCAAGTAACTCTTAGATTTCTGCTTAGGCTAAATTCAATTAAAAATAAATTTATTTTATTTTTATCTCACCCATCTTGTGGGAATTAAAGGTCAAGTTCAGTGAGAATCAGACTAGTGGTGACATCCACCCAAGATTACTTAGTTTGAATCTTATTTCTCCCCCAAAGTTATTGCCATTGAACAATCCTGTAGGATAGTGACTGAGTAACTGGGGTAGAGTGACTGAGTAACTAGTCCAAAAGAGTTTTCTCCACTGACTTGGTAGAGCAACAGAATCTCCTGGAGGCTTGATATAATAGCTCTTCAATATCCCTTTGCACCCTGGAGTCTTCTTGTGCTGCCTCATGAGGATGGGTGGATGCAATATTCCAGGACTGAAGTTGCAAATTACAGTTGGAACATGGAATACAGGAAGCGTGATCATGGGAAGTGCAACACAGTGAAAATGAAGTAAATCAACTATTGTACTTATTGATATAGGCAACACCTAACTGAAATGGACTGGAATTGGTCATTTTCAGTAAAATACTGACTCAGGACATGAAAAACAAGGAATGGCATTGCTCTCATAATCAGGAAGGATATTGCAAGGATAATGACTGAGTAATATCAATTAAATTATATGGACAACGTTTTAAGTGATAATTGCCTAAGTTTATGCTACAACTGCTAACATAGAAGAAAAGCATTATGCATTCCCTAGAAACAGAAATGACAGCTTCTTAGTTTCTGCCAGTCCATTGGTTTCTTCACGGCTAACACATTTTTCCAACAACTAAAATGATATTATACACATGAACATTTTACAGAAATCAAATAAATCAAATCAAATTATTATTGTATAATAGTAATAGGAAGAGCTCAGTTATAAGACCAAAGATATGGCCAGGAGCTGACTATGGAATGAATCATGAACTGCTCATGTTTCACATCAAGCTGAACAAAAGAACAAAGCCAATCAGTTTCCACAATATGATTTCGAGCATATATTCCCCATTTTCAAGGACAACATCAAGAATCAGTCAAGTCCTGGATCTTACTGATGGGGATGTGGAGAAACCATGGAATGAACTTAAAGAATTATCAGGGATGAACGAGAAAAAGACTCCTATTGTCAAAGTAACAGAAGAAAACCAACTGATGGAATTTGCCAAAAAGAGGAGAGAAGCCAAAGCCAGGAGAGACAAAGTTCTGAAGAAGGAATTTAGCAAAGGATTTCAGAGTATTATTAGTACAGAAGCAATATTACAATGACTTGTGTTGAGGCATCATAGATGGAAACAACATGGAAAACAAGGGAAGTTTGATTGATGGGTTTTCCTGATTTCAGGCCTTTTCTAGATGGACTTATATTCTTCCATAAAAATCAGATTCTTCTGGGCCAGGTACTGACAAAGGAGAACCAACTAAAGTTGTTGGGAAGGAGGGCCTTTTAGTTGGCTGATGAACCAACTCCATCCTACCTAGTGACCCCAGCTACTTTCATTATTTCGGCACAACCTACTCCACACTATTATTTCAATTGAGTCATTTTATGGGTCTTTCTATGAATACCTTTGACAGTGATGATGAATTCTGCTTTTGTAGAGGACTACAGAGATGGCCTTGGAGAATTTATGCAGGGAAGGTTAAAGAAACATATACAAAACATGCTTTATGCCTGGGGGAAAAAAGTAAACATTAAGGAAAAACTCAGACTGGTATAAGAAGAAGGGAAGAAGACTTAGTCAGGCTTTCAAGATTCTGTTAATATGTTCTTGAAGAGCTGACATTTTCTCCAGGACAGGGCTCATATATAGAACAAACTACTACCAGGTTGAAGCAAGTATGCTCATTTTTCCAGACCTTTTACTTTTCCAATGTTTTAATATTTACAGTACCACTTTTTATTGCCATATATTTTAATTATGTCTTTTAATTATGCCTTTTAATTATGATAGTTTTGATAGCATTTTGTAAACCACCTAGAGCTGTTTGTGGAATGAACAGCTTGTAATTTACTGGATAATTAAATATTTTGAATGCTAGGAAGGCAAGGCTGGTTAAATGTGTAATTGCAAAAACATAAGAACTAGTAAGAAGGATCACTGCCATGTTTGCATAAGGGTATATGGAACTGAGCTAGTGATTATTTGCTGTTCTTTTTTTAGATCCAATTCTCAATAAATTGCCCTTTGAAGTTGAAGTGTAGGTTACCGGTACACTAAAGAAAAAATGGAAAATTGGAGGATCTGGCACTGTCATGTCCCAGGCTCACATCCATGAAACCTCACTCGATTATTTTGAACCAGTCATGCCCTCTCACCCCAAACTTCCTCACAGGATTGTTGCTATGGGAAAAAAGAGAGGAGAGAGCATTATATATTCTACTTGGAGCTCCTGAAGGAAAGACAGAATACCAGTCTTACAAATAAAAGACCCATGTGGCAGACATGATTTTATTCATCATGAAATAAATAAAAGTAGTCCTTGTTTATGATGGGACTAGCAACTTGATCGTTAAACCAAGTACTCACTAAGTGGAACCACAACTATGCTTAAAATTTTACTTCAGTTTTCCTTTGCTTTAAAAATCTGCAAAGATTGTAAATGTAAGGATTAGTTGCAAAATTATTTTTTAGTCACCATTATAATGGCAAATGTGGCTAAATTAGGCAGTCACTGAATGAGGACTATCTGTACATACATACATGCAATTATGTTTAGTATAGTATGTAGCATAGTACAGGCATACCAACTCATTTGTAGGCATGACTAATTATCAGCCTGAGGAATAGTTACACATCACTCCAGTTACCTATTAATATAAATATAGTGCATGTGTTGTTTTACCAAGTAAGACAATTGAGGATCACAGTGGTGTCCACAAAAGATTCAAGATGAGGGCCATAATGCAATCAAAACTATGCCTGGACATAGCCTGTGGAATTTCCTTAGGATCACATGGTTAGATTCATAAACTCACCAAAGAACAAAAAGATTTGAAAAAAAACCCTTCCATTTCTCCCTCAGGCAGATGCTGCACAATTAAGCAGTTCTCAAATTCCTATCAGGGGCAGGAAGGGTAATTGGGGTCATGGGGCCAAGTTCTGAAGGCAAGAGATGTCCCATAGTACTCCTAAAGATGGTACCAGATCCTGATGGAAGGCTTGGAAGTGTTTATTTCAACCTATGCAACTATCTCAGGTAGTTCCAACTACAGATTAGGCAGCCTAATGTACACTATAAGCCATGAATTCATATTCAATAGAAAGAATCAAAACTATATTTATTTCTTTTTACGGACTTTAATCCTTTATTTGGGATGGAGTTGGGACAACTGAATGGAGCTGAGAGTTTACTGGCTGGATGCCCTTCCTGACACCTAGACAGAGTTCGCAGCAGATATTTTCTTTTTGTGTCCCAATAAACATCTGCCACTGCCTAGGATTGAACACTCAACCTTCCAAGTGGGAGGTAAGCATCTTCACCTCTAGGCCACTATGCTGTTCTGGCAGAATCCAAACTATGACACTCCACACACCCCATTGTTTCCCTCTTCTTTTAACTCTTATAGCAGAAGCAAAATCATCTAATTTTCTGCAGCAAAAGTGAGATTGTGGCCAGAACTTAGAATGAAATAATACATTATCTTGGCATGACTAATTCATATTAAGAATTTACTGGACACTTCATATTAGGAAAGCTAAGAGACTTAGAGACAGCCAGGTAGCTGACTATGAACAAAAGCAAAAAAAAAGAAAGGCAAAAGGAGAGAAGAAAAATGAAATGAAATGAAATTTTGGTAGCCCTGGTGATAATCAATCTCTTCTGAGGAGCTTTGATGCTACACCTTTTGAAAAAAAAACATATCTGATAATAACTTTTCACACAATGTTGTAATTAAATCCAGTTTTATTTTTTTTTGTTAACAAAAAAAAAGTCAAGGAAACAATTGGTCCACTGATGGAAGAAGATGGCAAGGAAGTGATTGGCGGCAGGGACAAAGTAGAGCTGCTTAGTTCATTCTTTACATCTGTCTTCTGTAAGGAAAAAAATAACCCAACCTACCAAAAACAGAATAGTAAAAGACTAGGAATACAAATTAAACAGGGTGAAAAAATGGTAAGAGAACACCTGTCCTCAGAAGGGCTTACTCAACCCTGAGCCGGTCAAGATCGAACTCCTGGAGGTGAGCAGAATTAGCCTGCAATACTGCATTTTAACCACTGTACCACCACTGGTCATAAAGATCCAAGAAATGAGAAGATACATCAGTATTTTTTAAAAAATCTTAAGTTTATCATTTTGGGTGGCAGCAGCAAGATTTATTTCTTCCCAACATAAACCTAGAAGCAAACATGCCATTTCTGACCAAATAAACCCAGTGTTGCCATAAGCAGTTCAGAAAGGGTTTTTTTTTAACATTATGTGAGACATTTGAGCTTAGCAAATAAATAAACAGAATTTTATTTTACTGCCTTAGGAGTGGATATTTAGACAAACAATTTGTACGCCAAATTCATTGCACCCTATCGCTGAATAATGACCAACTGCTGTCTATCTCAAAACCTTGTTTCTTTGTGAACTTTTTTGTTTAGAGGGGCAGTCTAAAAATATCAGAAATAAAAAAGAAATAGTGGTAATATTACAAATGTACATAAATAACCAAGATAAACTAAATACTCAGAAGCGATCCTGGATTACTTTATTTACCTTTTTATTCAAATAGTCTCCATTTTGTAAAGCTCACCTTTGGACAATTGTTTTCTGCATCTCATGTCTTCATGGAGCTTCAGCAACATCTGCAATGGGAATCAGAAAAGGCAGAATAGACCACTGTATTTGCCACTTTAAGAATTTTCCTAGAAAATTTATTAATTCTACTTCTTGAGCTCCTCCCAAGCAAGTTGAAATTTCCTTTGCATATGAATGGAGCTTCTTAAGACTTAAATCACTGAGCCTGCTGCTGGAGTATGTTAATAATTACAGCTATTGACATGAAACATGTACATTTGAATATCTTTTTCAAAGGTTGCCTATGTACTGCATCCTCATTTTTCACTTTAGAAATTGATTTATTTATCCCCATTTTGGGCTGCTGTAGTCAACAATAACTGAACCTAATTGAATACGGATAACAGAGCTCCAGTCTCATTCAATCCAATTCATCAGTGTTTACCTAAAAGAGGACCCTATTCTATTCAGAATCCTCAGTATCTTTGTCATCTGTAACACTGACAAAATTGACATTCCTCGGCAAATCTTTCAAGTCATGGTACACAAAAGGGATGAGCAACTTTTTGTAATCAGAATTCACATTATAGGAAGTTAGCATATCCTAGGAAATATTAAAAAGGCAGAATATTTTCCCTAAAAAGAATAGAAGCTCAGAAGCAGAAACTCACCTCAGAAGAAGAAGCTCACCCCCATCTTTGTTAATGGGTGGGCCATTAAGGCCTGGGCCAGAATGTTTTACATAACAAAGATCTCCAAGTAGAGCTGTAGGAATTGCCCAAAGCCCTTTTCATTACATCATCGTCCAGTAAGGCTCAAACAAGCCTGGGACTCAGGACAGCCTACAGAGTTGCCCCTGCTTGGCCCCATGGGAATCTGACAACCAATCAGAATACATGCTCAAATTCAAACCTCAACAGAGGTATAAAACCCAGGCACACTCTGCATATCAGCACTTCCTTCTTTTTTCCTTCACCTTGAAGCATGTGATCATCCTTTAAGTTTGGAGCTCCAAGCCATGTGGTCCTATCCACCATTAAACCATCTTTCCAAACAGCCGCCATGTTTCCAGTGTCTTTTCCCCACTTGGAACTGAACCCAGAAGGATAATTCTTCTAACAACATTTTGGACTATTTCTTTATGATGATCATAGGGAATATGGGGCTGGGACCGGGTCGCGGGCTGAGCGTTGCCGGGAGGGTTTGGGTTCGGATGGGGCTGTATTGAGGATGGGAGTTGTCCCAGGGAGGGTGATCTTAAAGCTATTAGTACGGTGAGTGGGAGAGGCAGATTTGGCGGCTATAGGGGGCCACATTCTGTTTCGGGAGCGCGCCCCCGCTATTTGTCTGCGGTAGCGCGCTCCGACCCCCTTGTTATGTCCCGTTCCCCGGGGGGTCTGAGCGATCGGGCCCTGGGCCTTCGGCTGATGTTGTGTAACGCCAGGTCCGTTATTAATAAGGCCCCCCTCATTCATGATTTGATCTGTGAGGGGGGAGCGGACCTGGTGGGCATTACCAAAACCTGGCTGGGCCTAGAGGGGGGAGTCCCTCTTGTGGAGATGTGCCCAGCCGGGTTTCGGGTTTTTCATCGGCCGAGGGCCCAGGGGAGGGGCAGGGGTGTTGCGGTGGTTATTAAGGAGGATCTGTGTCCGAGGGAATCCACTGTTTCTCAGTCGACCGGATGTGAGTCTCTTTTCGTGAAGTTCGGTCCCAGGGTGCAGGTGGGCTTGTTGGTCGCATACCTGGCTCCCTGCTATGCGGCATCGGCCCTGCTTGAGCTCCTTGAGGTTATAGCCGGCGTGGCGGTTGAGACCACCAGGCTTATGGTCATGGGGGATTTCAACCTTCCCTCTGCCGGCGGTGCCTCGGGGATTGCTCAGGAGTTCATGGCTTCCATGACAGCCATGGGCCTGACCCAGTTAATTAGGGACCCTACTCACGTGGGAGGTCACACCCTGGATCTAGTTTTGTCTCTGATCAGTGGCAGAGTGGTCTGGGTGTAGGGGATATAGTTATAGAACCCCTGTCATGGACGGATCACTCGCTCCTGAAGCTCGACTTCCGTTCCGCACCCCCCGACCGCAGGGAGGCGGGCCCGCTTAAATGGTACCGCCCCAGGCGCCTGATGGACCCGGATAGGTTCCTGATGGAGCTTGGGCCATTTCCCGAAGCTCACACACATGACTCGGTTGAGGGCTTGGTCGCCACCTGGGATAGGGTGGCTGCTGGGGCCCTTGACCGGGTCGTGCCCTTGCGGCCTCTGACCTGGTGCCGATCCCAAGTGGCTCCTGGGTTTTCTGAGGAGCTAAGGGAGATGAAGCGCCGGAAAAGACGCCTAGAGAGTAGTTGGAGAGCTAGCCATTCTGAGTCTGACCGAACACTTATACGATCTTATATTAAGACGTATTTAGTGGCGATAAGGATGGCGAGGAGGACCTACCTCTCCACCCTTATTGCGTCCGTGGAAAACCGCCCAGCCGCCCTGTTTAGGGTGATCCGCTCCCTTCTAGAGGTGGAAGCGCGGGAGGATCCCTTACAGGGACGGGCTGAGGAGTTTTCTAGGTTTCTGCAGGACAAAATCGCTCAGATTCGGGACGAGCTGGACTCCGACTGGGCATCTCCGGGCTGGGGGGGCGGGGGTGGATATCGGTGAGGTCAATTGGGTTGAGTTCGACCCTGTTACCGTGGAAGACGTGGACAGGGTGCTGGGGGGGCTGAATGCCACCACCTGTTTGTTGGGACCCGTGCCCCTCCTGGCTGGTCTTGGCCACTCGGGAGGTGACACGAGGCTGGTTCCAGGGTATTATAAACGCTTCCTTGAGAGAGGGGCTTTTACCCGCCGCCTTGAAGGAGGCGGTGGTGCGGCCCCTCCTCAAGAAACCGTCCCTGGACCCAGCATTATTATCAAATTATCGTCCTGTCTCCAACCTTCGCTTTGTTGTGAAGGTTGTAGAGAGCGTGGTAGCCCGTCAGCTCCCGCAGTTCCTGGATGAAGCGAGTTATCTTGACCCCCTCCAATCGGGCTTCAGGCCCAGGCACAGCACGGAGACGGCGTTGGTCGCATTGGTGGATGATCTCTGGAGGGCTCGGGACAGAGGCTGTTCCTCTGTCCTGGTCCTGTTAGATCTCTCGGCGGCTTTTGATACTGTCGACCACAGTATCTTATTGCGGCGGTTGGGGGGGGTTGGGGGTTGGAGGCACCGTGTTGCGGTGGTTCTCCTCCTTCCTCTCCGACCGTTCGCAATTTGTGTTGACGGGGGGGCAGAGATCGGCCCCAAGGCCCCTACTCTGTGGGGTGCCTCAGGGGTCGGTGTTCTCGCCCCTGCTGTTCAACATTTATGTAAAGCCGCTGGGTGAGATCATCCGTGGCTTTGGGGTGGAGTTCCATCAGTACGCTGATGATACTCAGCTGTACATCTCCACCCCGGGCCACCCCAACGAAGCCGTCGAAGTGATGACCCGGTGCCTGGAGGCCGTGCGGAATTGGATGGGTCGTAACAGGCTTCGTCTCAACCCGGCCAAAACCGAGTGGCTGTGGTTTCCTGCGCCCAGATACAGCCAGCTTATTCCTTCGCTGGCCGTGGGGGGAGAGGTATTGACCCCCGTGGAAAGGGCGCGCAACTTGGGTGTCCTCCTGGATGTGCGGCTATCTTTGGAAGAACATATTGCAGCCGTCGCCAGGGGGGCTTTTTATCAGATTCGTCTGATCTACCAGTTGCGACCCTTTCTGGATCTGGGCGCACTTCGCACAGTCACTTCCGCCCTCGTTATCTCCCGCTTGGATTATTGCAATGCTCTCTACATGGGGCTCCCCTTGAAGAGTCTCCGGAGGTTGCAGTTAGTTCAGAATGCAGCCGCGCGGGTGATCGTGGGCGCCCCTCGGGGCGCGCACGTAACACCACTTCTCCGCAGGCTGCACTGGCTTCCTGTGGCCTTCCAGATTCGATTCAAGGTGGTACTGATGGTATTTAAAGTGCTCCATGGCTCGGGACCTGGGTACTTACGGGACCGCCTGCTGCCACCAACAACCTCCCGCCGCCCAGTACGCTCCCACAGGGTCGCCCTACTTGGGGTACCGCCACCTGATCGCTGGCGGCTGGCGGCCCCGAGGGTGCGTGCTTTCTCTGTGGGAGCCCCCTCCCTGTGGAATGATCTCCCCCCGGAGATACGAGCCATGACAAATATCCTGACCTTCCGGCGCGCAGTTAAGACCCTATTTTTTAAACAGGCCGGCCTGGCCCAGTAAGGGTCTATGGGGTTTTAAGTTAATAGGGGTTTTAAATTTTACTCTTATTTTTAAACTTTATTTATCCCGGTTTTAAATGAATTATAGTCGGACGGGATGCAGCCAATTTGTATTTAATCTGGTTTTAAATTCTATTTAACTTTGTATTTTTATGTATTTATTAGGCTGTACACCGCCCCGAGTCCCTTTTGGGAGAGGGAGAGGTATAGAAATACAATTAAATAAATAAATAAATAAATAAATATGGTGACACCTCTGTATAATTAATCTTTTGGAGAGGCTTGTGCAAGGAGAGGGGGAGTTAATATTCAAAATAGATTTCAAATTTGAAGATAGTGCCATCAATTCACCAGTTTTATAGCTATTTTATAATCAATGTATTCTGAAGGTGCTATGAAGAAGGGCACAAGATGGGATTGGAGACCATGACCTATAGAATTACATGCAAGAACACACCTTGTAGCCGGTTGTTTCATCTTCACTGTATTACATTTTAAGTTTTAGATCAAACTTAGATCAAAGGAAATTATGTTCAAGGTAACCCATTCTCCTTTCTGCCTTTCATACTCAACCTCAGAATCATTTTGGGAAGATGCCAGTATTCGTTGAAGATTTTAAGATGGCAAAAAAGTTTCTCTCAGCTATGTTTGGATGAAGAAGCCCTGTGGTTCAATAAGGAGGATAAAATGTTAACAGGTGAAAAAAACCAAGAATGGACTACTTTTTATTTTGTCTCTCTTTTTTTACAAGATAGGAATTATACTCAGCCTTGCATAAATAATTTAAGAATGGTGACTTCAGGCAGTAAATACCTAGGTAGTTCTTTGGCAACAGCACACAAGTGGGTTACCATTGCTTTCTTTCCAGCTCTTGGTTGGATTGTTGTTTAACTACAGTCAGATCTACAGCTTTAAAAATCCCTGATAGTTTCTCATCCAAATAGTAACCAGATCCATCTTTGCTTAACTTCCTATTCCAGAATCTGCCAATACTATCGTGAGATGAGAAAATGTGTTTTATACTGTATTTGTTGAATCAAAATTTCCAAATTACAAAGTGTAATTGTTCCATGTTATTCTTCACTGTTTCAATATTGTCTGAAGCGTAGTGGCTAGTTCCTTGATGCTGCATTAAACTTCAAGAGATATATCGGAATAGATTTTGAAGAGGGCAATAGAAATGACCAGGAGAATGGGAAACAGGTTTTTGTGGAGATTTGGATATGCATATACTGTATGCGTATTATCTTTAGTTTACTTTATCGGTTAAGAGGAAAAAGGAGCTACAGCTTTCAAGCAGACTTCCTGTAGCAGATTAAAAGATTGTTTTACTTTACTGTACAATATTTATTTTCCCTCCTGAATCTTGCACAAGTATATAAATAGGCATTTGGCTATCAGTTAGACAAAAATTAATATAAACTACTGGAACAGAAATAACTATGGAGAATTAACCCAAAATTGATTGGAATCAGATTACCCAATCAGAAAGACCTTGCACATCCTATTCTGCAGCATGTTTATATCACCAATCAACAAGAGTATTTCTCAAACTTGTCAACTTTAAGATATGTGGACTTCAACTCCCAGAATATCCCAGCCAGCACAGTGATTAGAATTTCCCTCCAAGTTCAAATGATGCCACTGTAGGAAGTTAGCATCCACCACTCTCCTAGAAAAATTGAAATAGCCTAGGAAATATTAAAAGGCAGAATATTTCTTCTAAAAAGAATAGTCACTCAAGAAGCAGAAACTCACCTCAGAAGCAGAATCTCTCCCCCACCTTTGTTAATGGGTGGGCCATTAAGGCCTGGGCCAAAATACTTTACATAAGAAGGAACTCCAGGTAAAAGCTGTAGCAATTACCAAAAGCCCTTTTAAGGGCATATCACCCAGCAAGGCTAGACCAAGCCTGGAACTCAGGACAGCCTACAGAGTTGCCCCTGGGAGTCTGACAACCAATTAGAATACAAGCTCCAATTCAAATCCCAACAGAGGGTATAAAACCCAGGCACTGTCAGCACCTAAGATCCTTTTTTTTCCTTCTCACCTTGAAGCATGTGATCATTCTTCTCTGGAGCTCCAGGCCATGTGGCCCTGTAACCATTAAACCTTCCAAGCAGCTTCCATGTTTCCAGTGTCTTTTCCCCCACTTGGAACTGAATCCAGAAGGATATTTCTTTCAACACCACAAAGAATTCTTTTATTTCTGTGTTGTTTAAAACGCCTGTTGCTTCCAACATCTTTGCCTGTATTTATATGAGCATTTCACTTGGCGTCTTCTTTTTACCCATCAGAAAAGAGAGAAAGGGAGGCAATGAACTGAACAAGGACTGCATGAAGGGTTCCGCTATGGGATTTTGTCCAATTCTGTACCAAGGTCATTGAAAAGGAACAGGGCAAATGTTCAAATATATTCTTTGCTTTGCCTTTTTTCTTTCTTTCAGAAGGATTTTATATGATGAAATTAACAAATTAACAGAGTTGGAAGGGACCTTGTAGGTCATCTAGTCCAACTCCCAGCCAAGCAGGAGACTCTACTACACCATTTCTAACCAGATGGCAGTCCAATGCTTCTATGTTGACTGGGTCCTCAGTTTTTCAGTTACATGAGTCTTTGGGCAGATAGGAATCCCAAAGCAAAACACTGAAAACAGAACCTACGTATAGTAGGCTACATGTTTGATTCTTGTTTCCATGCAATGCATTTGAACCGAGTTAGTGTAAGAAGAGAAAATCAGTAATTTGAACATGGAGTTGTGGATTTATCCTAATATCCTTAGCCAGCCATAGCTGACTTTGAGCAAGCTAAGCAAGTCCTGATCATATCAGTTCTTGGATATGAGACCTTCAGGATATTGCAGTACACTAGCCCAAGTACGAAAAAATACACACCATACTAGAAGAAGGCAATGTTATCAGAGAAAATGAATGAATGTGATGTACCCATGTGATGAAGGATACAAGCTAAATTTCAAGGTGTCTTTACCTTTATATCCCATCTCTTGTAAGATGCTATCCAGGGTTCACATCAGAATGAGCCATATGGATTTATTTTCAACAGCTTAACTAGCTTTGTATCCAAAGATTGGTTGAACACACACACACACACACACACAAACACACATGCATGCATACATACTTCAATTAGAGATGTGCCTTGCCTGGATCTTGAGGAACATCAGATGGATTCATCTCCAAATTGCTTATGTAAAAACCACTCATATAAACACATCATGACTTTCTACAGAGAAGGCTTATTCTTTGATAAGCCTTAAGCAGCCTTCCCACAATTTGCTCTCCTCCAGATATATTGTGGCTAAAATCCCCCAAGTTCCTGTCAACTTCGCAATGGTTGTTCCACCTTGGCATTGTGGGATTTTCAGTCCCAGTTCATCTGGCAGTACCAACTCAGGTAAAGGTTGCCCTAAGTCAAAGATATTTCACATTTACTCATTTACGTAAGTCCCAAAGCAGCCAGGAGTAAAAAAATTAGCATATTAAAGAATTCTATTTGAACTTTATTTGGGTATCTTAAGATCAAGAGAAGGAAAAGCAGCCTTAGCTCACTGCGGGGGGGGGTGCAGCAAATGGTAAATGCTGCTTAGGCTGCAATCAGATTTTAGAGGCTTTGCAATAATTGTAGATAAGATCAGATACTTCTGGCTTTCATTCAAGACAGGCAAGAGGGAGCTAAGCTAAAGAATGTGCTAAACCCTGCTCTGCCCAGAGGAAATCTTGTTGCAAGCTAAGCAGCCTCAAACTCACCCCTTCGCCATGCTTGCATTTTCTGGGTGGTACGAATATGTCTCAGCATCACTACTGCACAAAATTGAGGAACAGGCTTTGAGCTTGTTTCCAGTTCTGACTGTGCCTTCCCCCCATTTTCACTTTCACTCCCTTCTGAAAACAATTATCCCTGCACTGAACTGGTGACCGAGCATGCAGCTGAATTAATATTAGTGACACAGATGCAACCTGATCATTTCTTCCCACTTCCTTTTTAACTGGAAACTGTACATCTTTCTGTCTTCAGTTGCTACAGCTCAGACCAGCTCTTTAGCTCTCCTTACACTGATGATTATTGCAGCAAATAGTTCCAATGCGTACAGAGGCAGGACCTTTCTTGAGTTTTCTTGATTAGGTGGAAACCTAAATAAGCATAAAAGTCGGTGCCACCATTGCTGACATCTAGCCCACTTCTATTATCCTTGTTTCAAGTCGCTAAAATTTGCTCTGAGATCATGGATGGCAAACTCTGAAACACATTGTCCAATCTCAATGTCAGTATAAGCCTGATACAGCCAAATCAATTAACAATGACTCAGACAGGGACTGAGGAGAAATTGGAGGCAAAATAAATTGTAAGCCATGCAGAGCCATTGACTGACTGAATAAATAAATAAAATCAAGGGTACAGAGAAAAAAAAAAGAGATGACCAAGGCATATTGTGCCGGTGGGAAAAGGCCACTGGACATACGTGTGCACACACACATACCAATGAAATGGCTTGAAAGTGCATCTCCTCCCATCATTGTTATATTGACCAATTAATTTTTGATTGACTTTCCTTACCTACTAAAAAATTAAATTATCTCCAGCTCTATTATTATAACAAGTATCTGGTTCACCTATTTTCAGTTTTATATTTTTCAAGGGATCTACTGTAAAGGAGAGAATTAGATTATATTTTAACAGCTGGATTTTATATTTCCAATGGGAATACAGTGTTACTTATTTCAGGAGTTTTTTTTTCTTTCCCAGCAAGCTCTGGGAGAGTCTTCGCTACCCAGTGCAAACTAACAATTCTGCACTTTTTAAGATTTCATACCCAAGTATGGTGGCCATTAAAATATCCAAGAAAAGAGGACAATTACAAGGAATGGCTGTGTTTTACAGATACTGTAAATGTTCCTTCAACTTAAAAGAAAGGAAAAAAAGAGGAGAGGGAGTACTACATTAAAAAAAAATAACATTACCTGTATACTCATGAAATTACATTCTTGGAAATATTCATGTTTTTTTTCTGGTCTAGTGTTTTTCTCCTGATGTCAAGCAAATATTTAAAGAGCTCCTTTTTCTTGCTGCTAATGTCCACTATAAAAGAAGTATTGAAAGTGAGAAGAGTATCCTTTTTATGCTTTGTCACAATTAATTGTTTTGATGGATATGAGTCAAATACTTTTGTTTCGCATTTGGAAACAATGCTAGGTAGTGATGAGTCTAGCAAAAACTGATTAGGAAACTCCTAGCAAAAGGTTTCAACGCAGGACACTTTTCTAACACGTGCAAGTCTAGTGGCAAAGAGGAACACTCAGGTCACAAATGAATTGAGCAAGGCTAGATGCAGTTCATGAAACATTGGGAGCAGAAGAAGAAGCAACAAAGACAAGAACGGTGGGTGAAACATAAATCTGCCAGAGGATGCAGTTGGACACAGACAGCCAAACTTTTTAAAAAATCTGACTAATTCCAGATGCCTACATGGAGATATAATGGAGAGTTTTAATGCAAAGACATGCTTAATGAGCCCATTTCAGCTTTCACAACGAAATTATACAATCTCAATTCAATCAACTAGCCTTGTCCCATGTCTTTAACTCTCCAAAATATGTAATTGACCAAATTCCCTCACCCAATCATGAGAGTGATCAGATTTCAAAGAAGTAAACTATCAACTGTCATAATTCAATTTCAGTATATTAGAGAATTTCTGGCAAATCGGAGAAGTGATTTATCACTATACCTTAATTCTGATGATAAAGCTGTTACTAAGTATAAGGGAAGAATAGGTTGAGGATAAATGAACAAAAGCATATCCCACAATTAGGTGAGAAGAAATAGATTATATTATAACCTGTGTTGTTGTTTACAAAAAAAGAGCTTACATCCTCCAAATGGTCTGTAACAATAAGAACTGTACACACTACAGTGTTAAGCTGTTTGACTGCTGTGCATAAAGTGGCTGAAAAATGATGCTGGTTTTTAAAAAGATCTCTTTCCTGATTTCAACCTCTTCCTCAATTTTGTCTATAACGAAGGCCAGAATTTCTATCTGGACTGTGTTTACCAGGGTCCCTGATTGGTGGTTTCCTTGCTTTTTTGCTCCTGCTGGAATTGTGGGTTGGAAGAAAGAAAACAAAAAGAAAACACCAAAGAAGGGGAAAATGGCAGAATTGCTTAAGGCAAAATGCAACATAGTTTTCAAACATGCAGCAAAAAGCAGGCAGAGATTGCCTTTTGGGTAGACTGGGAGCATGTAGACAACCACTTGAGAAATGGTTAGTGGCTGTCTTGGTGCTGGGGCTAACTGGTTGTGCCTATCAGGCTTTAGCATCAGGGAGTCTCTTCCAAGCTACTGTCTCACTGACCCAAACCTGGTTCCAAGGAAGCAAACACAAGGCAAAGGTAACAGCACAACTTTTTAATGTTTCTTTACGAATCCTGTTCCTTCACGGGTAAAAGGCTGTTTCAAACCAATTAGCTCCGATAAGAAAGAGCTTTATCAAGGTTTGCAGAATACCAGATAAAGTTATTAAGCAATCTCCAAACACCAACTCAGATAACAGATAACAGATAATCAGAGTTGGAAGGGACCTTGTAGGACATCTAGTCCAACCCCCTGCCCAAGCGGGAGACCCTACACCATTTCTGACAAATGGCAGTCCAATCTCTTCTTGAAAGTCTCAAGTGATGGTGCTCCCACAACTTCCGAGGGCAACTTCTGTTCCATGGGTTGATTGTTGTCACTATCAGAAAGTTTCTCTTTATTTCCAGGTTAAATCTCTCCTTGTTCAGTTTCCATCCATTATTCCTTGTCTGGCCTACAGGCGCTTTAGACAATAGCTTGACCCCTTCCTCTCTGTGGCAGCCCCTCAAATATTGAAAGACTGCTATCATGTTTCCCCTGGTCCTTCTCTTCACTAGACTAGCCAAGCCCAGTTCTTGTAACTGTTCTTCATATGTTTTAGTCTCCAGTCCCCTAATCATCCTGGTTGCTCTTCTCTGTACTCTTTCTAGAGTCTCAACTTATTTTTTGTAATATGGTGAACAAAACTGGATGCAGTACTCTAGGTGTGGTCTTACTAAGGCTTTATAGAGTGGCATTAGTACATCCCTTGATCCTGATTGTATCCCTCTGTTAATACAACTTAGGATTGCATTAGCTTTTTTGGCTGCTGCTGCACACTGCTGGCTCATATTTAGCTGGTTGTCCACTAAGACTCCAAGATGCCTCTCACAGTTACTGCTATTAAACCTGGTTTCACCCAGTCTATATGTGTACTTTTGGTTTTCTTGCCTAAGTGTAGTTTACTTTTCTCTACATTGAATTTCATTTTGTTAGATATGGCCCTCTGGATCTTGAGCCAATCTTCTTGGATGTTAGCTATTCCTGCCAGCTTAGTATCATCTGCAAATTTGGTAAGTTCCCCTTCTATTCCCTCATCTAAGTCATTAGTGAAGATAATGAAGAGTACTGTGCCTAAGAAGGAACCTTGTGGCACCCCACTGCTTACTTCCTTCCATGTAGACTTAGACCCATTAAGGACTACTCATTGAGTGCAGTTTGTCAGCCAGTTGCGAGTCCATCTAGTGGTGGTGCTATCTATTCCATTTTTTTTTCTAGCTTACTAAGAAGTAGGTTGTGGTCTACTTTGTCGAATGCCTTACTGAAATCTAAATATATTATGTTCACAGTATTTTGCTACTCTAATAATTTAGTCACTGTGTTGAAGAATGAATTAAGTTGGTTTGGCATGATCTGTTTTTAATAAACCTGTGCTGACTGCTAGTTATTACTTTACTTGTTTCTAGACGTTGGCAGATCTGTTTTTTATTATCTTTTCCAGTATCTTCCCGGGTATTGATATTAGGCTGATTGGTCTGTAGTTTCCTGGGTCTGGTTTTTTTCCTTTTTTGAAGATGGGAACCACATCAGCTCTTTTCCAGTCCTCTGGTAGTTCTCCGGTGCTCCAGGTATTCCTAACATCCACCAGGCTCCAGTGTAAAATTCCTTTGCCTTCTGCAAAGAACTGCAGTTTCTCAGCTGGCTTTTATCTTCTCAGGGAGGGGCCATTACCTTGCAGCCTTACTCCTTAGTCACCCGTGCTGCTGCGGCTGCTCTTTCCTTCGAGCAGCCCTGAGTGCATGTGCACTGGGTACGGGCTCCTCGGACTCCTCTTCATTGCTGCTGCCAGCCTCCACAATCTCCAAAGGCAGCATTCTATTCCCTGATGGTCCTGGCCCCTGCATCACACGCAGGCCCCTCATCTGAGTCTTCCCTCTCTGAGCCCTCAGCTGTCTGCACCTGCTGCCGACAAACCACAACAGATACTGTTCTTTATACATTGTTAGAACCTTTGCAAAAGGCACCCAACTAGATGTAAGCCACTTGGGAGAAAAGATTCTTAACAAGTAGCTAGCAAAATTAAAACATTGATTTGATATCAGTGTGCTGCAGATGTGAAAAAGGAAAATTCTCCACTAAGGATTATTAGGATAGGATGACTAACAGAACAGGCAATAATATGATTTTATGTATGATAAATCAATGTAGTCATACTTTTTATTCCAAATATATAGTTTTCTTTGTTCCTGGGAGTTGGTGTATTGTTTCTTGGAGGAAAAAATAAATATTTAGCTACATTATCGGAACTAATTTGATATCTGAAGATGTTACCCAGCCTGGTAATCGGAACTAATTTGATATCTGAAGATGTTACCCAGCCTGGTAATGAAAGATACAGAAACCAACCCACAAGCTCAGAGAACAAACCTTCACCCTCCCCCTATACCCAAGCTATAGATATTCACCACTATTGCAAACTAATCTTATTTTAGCTTGGAAGGAAAGCTGTTTGGGAGGTGGAGGAGTAGGAACTTATGGGGTGTTTACAAAGAAAAGGACTAATTGGAAAAATATTTTTTCTTTCTCCTGTAATAAAATAATCTCTAGTTTAGATCATCCAGTTCTAGAGTAGATTCAGTATAGAAAAAGCACTGATTCACCCAATGCTTTTCAAACTTTTTTACTGTCAATGTGTTGGTGGCCAGGGGCTTTGATGTTTGTCAAGGCATCAAATAAATTGAGGAAGATTATAGATTTATCAATGCCTGTTAGTCATAATGATTACATTAATGTATGTATACATAAAGGTATATAGCTACTTTTTAATACCAGTTTGGGATGTGTGTGTGTAAAACAGATTGAAATAATTGTACTTCAAATGTTTTCTTTGTGGCCTTCAAAAAAGCATTGGAGTGAGGAAAAAAGATATTTAATCTTATAAAACTTTCTACACATTCTTGTTCATTTCTTCTACTGTCTACTTCAAGACTCTAAAAACTAGGAGCTCCACAATCTGCTCTCCAGTGTATCTACTGTAATATTCAGCACCTTGTAACTGACATATTAGGGATTGTATAGGTGAAAAAATCAATTCCTTGTTTTTTATATATAAAGATCCTTAAATCATGAAATTCAGGTAAGCAAAAAACAGCAAGCACAGGAAAGAGACATGGATAAGAGCAGCATCAATGAGAAAAGAAAAGGTGACATTTTTTTCAATACCTTATGCCAGGGGTATCAAACTCGCATTGTCACAGCATCGTCACATGATGTATCATGACCTTTTCCCCCTTGACTAAATCAGGTGTGGGCATGGCCAGTGGGTGATGCATCCAGTCCATAGGACACGAGTTTGACAGCCCTGCTTTACATCATACACATAATTTACAAACATCATTTACTTCAAGTTGCATAGATTCTGTCCCTCCATATTGGATTCCTTTCCTCCATACTATTAGCAGGTCAGAGAATATCTACATGCAGGACATCAAGAAGGGCAACCTTTCCCTGAAATTGAACCTCCAGATCAAGGAGAATCTCTATGGGTCCCCCCCATCAAATCTTCTATCCTAAGTTGCTGTAGTGCTACAGTTGCAGATAGTCCCTATACTGAACCACATCATCGTGCAGAAATATCCAGAAGAGACCTTTCCTTGAAGTGCTAACTTTCTGTGTGCAGATAACCATTGGTATTGTGCTGGAATAATATTCAAACTTATTGTTCCAATAATCTGATGATTAAAATCCAAAAGAAACTCGAGCACCTGGCTTTACTGAATGCATAGATTGACTCTTGAGGGACAATACCTGCTAAATTCTTCCCTAAAATTACACATCAACTCAGACCTAATCAGCATTGAAGTAGTGCTGAAATTGAATTGTTTGGGTGTGTACCAAGACTCCTGCAATGGGTGTACATGCCACACGGTGTGCACTGATAAACCCCAGAGGCCTATGATCCAGCAGAGCTAGGAAGCCAGCTTCTCTTAAAATTTTGATCTTTCTTCTGGATGTTACTGGGCTTAGAAGGAAAGCAAACTTATCCAAAGCACCACTCTCAGACATGTTTATCATTAGTTCACCTTTGAGTTTACCTATGAGTAATCACAGGACTTTATTTTCAGTCATACATTTTGGATTAATATACCAGTGTTGGTGCACTTTAATACTTTTGTAGAAAAAGGAAAGTGTTTCTCTGTGTAGTTCTATAGAGCAACCCATTAAATGTAAGTCTCTTCAATTACTCTTCGAAATAAAGCGAGGTTCTCATGCAAAACTGCAGAGAACATATGTTTACATCATCTAAAGTGTTCTGCTGAAATCAAGTGCTGCCTGTATTTATCTTTTGTAATAAAGTGGCTGCTAAACAATCTAATGAAAGCAGGGTTGAAGGAGAGGACTGCCTTTGAGTAGTTTGCAAATACAGAGAAATTAGGGCAAGTATATTCTGAGATCAGTCTTGTGGTTGCGGCTGAAAAGTCAAATTACATTACATTTTTTCATCTGCAGCTACTTGTGCGAAGCAGCCCACACTGATTTCCAGAAAACCATGGTCAGATTTACAGATGACTCTCACTAACATTAGCAAGCAAATTACGGTGCTAGTATCTGAAGTGATCATATAAGAACTTTATACCTTGGCATTGATCAGAAAACTGCTGTGTTTATTCTCTTTCACAGTGGATTCAGTACATGAATATGTCTGAATCAGTACTTTAATATTCTGTTGAATGAGTTCAAACTTTTTTTTTTTTCCTTTTCAGTAGCAATTTATTCATGCAGATCGGTACATTTTTGTCAAATGACATCACTTGATAATAGGGTAATTGAGCAATGGATATCCCAGACTTGTGGAAAGTTGGAAAACATCACGGAGAGCATTGCATGATAGGGAAATCCTTTGCTCATGTCCTCCAAATGTCTCTCATAATTCCCAATCTGATCCCATAAGGTTCAGTCACCATGGCCAGGGATTTTATAGTCATTATAATCCAGCAACATTTGGAGAGCCACAAGTTCCTCTTGTCCAAAGAAACACATACAATACTAATTCTTTATTACTCAGATTAACCATCACAAAAGCCTGTGAGTGGGTGGCAAAAAACCTTTTGTATTGAAATATCTCTTTACTTCTTTTTTTTAATGCTTCAGGACAGAATCCGGAGTTATGTTTCTATTCCCTCCTGACAGAACTATCTGCAAATTACGATCAATTATGAATCTCAATTTTTTTTAAAAAAAGCAAAACACAAAACAAAACAAAACAAAAACAAAAACAAAAATCACAACCTTATGCCACAAAGAGAGAGTAGATAGAAAAAAGAATGTGGAAACAATGGAGGCAAAACTTTTGTGCAAGACATTTGAGTCCAGATGGATTTTCCTAAATTATCAGCAAATTTTAATTATTGCCACCCATTTCTGTAGCTCTCTGAACAGTGGAAATAAAGCTCAGTGTCACTCTTGTAGAAAAAAAAATGCTGAAGAGAATAAAATGAATTATATTGCCATTCCAGCTGGTCTTTTTCATATAGCTTACTAATAAAATAGTGATTTAATTCAGGAGGAGCTATTTCAGAGGACTAAGTTTGGTCTATTTTTTCCTTTTGTGGCAGAAGATAGATATTTTCCATCATACTATTTCCCAAATATGTTCTTTGACAGCACTTTGTGGTAATTTGCTACTATGCAGCCACAAATGCTGCCAAAACGTAGCTCTGATGCACTGTACTTAGCTCAAAATATCAGCCCACAGGAGCAAGCCTAACACCAGGTCTGCGAGTGCCACCAATCCAGTGATATCTGCCAAAGCCCCCATTTCCCAAATGCATACCAAAAAAAGGAGTTTTGCTCTGGGCCTAGATAACAAGGCAAGGGAGAAACCCTCAATTCTATCACAAAAGCAAAAAGGGCAATATAGCACTTAAAAACAGCAGGATACTTTGAGCAGCCTTTGTGTAGCACACTCCTCTGTCCTACAACAGAGAGAAAAGCTCAAGACATTCAGGAGATGGTCTGTCCGAACTGCCTTGCTGCCTTCAGCATCAACCCCTGACAAATTTGTCTCATTGACACCTGTTCTTTCCTGCCTAGTGGAACCTTGGTACTCAACCACTTCAAAACTCACCTTGATGAATTTTGATGTGAAAATGTTATCTTGGTATTCATTGTTTATTTGGTCCTCATCATGTTGCAAAAGGAAGTAGGGGACAGCTGCAGACGGTAGACGTCGACCATGCTGAGAAAATTGCTGACATTGAAAGGGGACAGATAAGAAGTCCTTCCCAGCCAAAAGAAAGGGTCACATGGTAAGTCACATGGTTTCTTTGGGATTTGTCCTCTTTTGTATTTGTTGTGCCTTCTCGAAACAATTAAAGACAAGTAATAAGATACTACTGTATGAGGAAGAAAGAACAGCAATTGCAGCCATTTTGTTTCTGTGATAAGCTGGTACACCAGAAGACAAGGTGAAAGGCTGAAGCTTGTTCCTTTGTTTGCAGACTTAAAAACAAATACCCGTTACCTCATGTATGACAGATGAACTGATATAATGGTTAAAACAACCAGTGATTGCCCTGTTGTTGCTGAACTAACTGCAGTATGAATAAAAGAAACATGTCATCTGGACACTAAATCGGACTGGATAAAGGTGTAGAGATGTTTTGCAAAATTATTAAGCTCTTCAGCGTCAAAAAATGATTTGAAGTTGATGCTGGGAGACAAGTATGGAGATGGCACAAATGGAATGGAGCCAGAGGACTTGGCTAGCATGCTGGGCAGTGCAACCTTCATGAATATCTAAACAAGAGACACTATTTTGCAGCTGCTTGGCCAGGTGCAACTGAAATAGAAACAATGAGTGGATGATCAGATAGAAGTACTGTATTAGTCTATGTAGGCAGAAGATAGAAACTAATAAGGTCAGGTGTTATCATTAGGCAGTCCAAGACAATTGTTTTAATGAGAGGGGAGTCATTCTGTCCCTTTTTCCCAGGGGTGTCAATCTCGCGGGCCAGATGCATCACGTGCTGGCCACACCCACCCGGGTTTAATGAAGGGGAAAAAAGTTGCAATACATTACATGACACTACTGTGAGGACACACTTTTGACATCCCTGCTCTTTCCCAACATTTCTCACTATAGAAAAACATCATTTTGTATGCCATGTGGCCTGTTCTGCTCCTAAAATCATCTCTGATGTGGTGTGGATGACATTCTCTTATTAGCAGGCTTAAAACAACATTTAACTACTGGTCCAATTTCTCTTTTATAACTGGAGTAGGGCAACATGGATTTGTTTCAGGCTGCAAAATAAAGCAAATTCCTGAAATTCACACACAAGTGTCAGAATGCATATAAAAGCGGCAGCAAGAAAGCTACAGGCATCACCTGTGTATTGTCATCTTAGTGGCAATATCAAAATAATATTATTAAAAATATTAATGGTAACCCTGCACATCCCAGGCTGGGAGTAAAATGCAGTTGGACATAAACTGATATCCCCCAGAACTAAGTACCCACATTTCTGCTAAGTTAAAAAAAAAAACTAATGACATTTACATTGAGAATCCCTAGAGACAAAGACAGACTAGACAGAATATATAAATTTTCTTTCCAAAGATGACAGGCTAGATTCAGACAGGAAATTAAACAAATATGCAGGCTGTTTAAGGAAGGACTGCTTTCCTAGCGCTGCTGTCTTGCAAAATGCCATTTGGATGCTGTGAAATGAGAGAGGCAAGATCCACTCTGTTTTATGTTCTGCCTCATTCAGTATGAGGCCTACAACATTATTTTTCTCTATTTGCTAGACCTTTTATTGCTTAGATAGGAAAATTGAAAAAGAGAGTAAAACACATTCTGCTACCTCATGTTTCAGTTAGCAAATGCATTAAAAACCATTCCATATCTAATGCTTATATCCGTCAACCAAAAGCATATTTATTTAATGGTCCTTAAAACTAATCTGAATGTACTGTATGTCTAGTCTATTATATATTGGCAGATACTTTGTTTTATTAACAGCAGCACAGAACACTATAGATTACCGCTGTCTAGTTAAATATCCTATCTCAGGTAGTTTATGATTAAATAATATACATTTTATGTATATAATATTGTGTATATATATATATATATTTCATATATATAAAGAATATTTGTTTTCGCACACACACACACACACACACACTTTCATAAATGAAGGTAAATATTCTTTCATACTCGGACTTCCATGTCTATAAATATGGGTCTATACTGGTTAGACTTTCCTCAACATGTGAGAATAAAAAAAATTCTCTGAAATGTACTTTCATCTATGAAAATCACTCTAAGGTACCTCCAGTCTCTGCTCTATGATCAATGTTCCTTGAGCTGTTGAAAACTAAAAAAAGGTACAATTTGGGAGTCACTTTCCCAAATATTATAGATACCCCAGGCTGTAACAGAAGAACTGCCTCTTCTATTTATGTTACTTTTTAAAAGTAAAACTGCAGAAACAGAAGAGGCAAGATTAAATTACCAATAGGCAAAAAGAAGGCATCACAATACAAAAACTTGATTAAAATTTCCCTTTTTGCTGAGAACACAATTCCAGGGTTAGGGTTAGGGTTTTTGCTTAGCATTATCTGTTCCCTGTAGGAGCATCTGTGGACAGGCTAAAGAAAGTGAGAGTACAATCAAACCTTCTTTGCATTTAAAAGCTAGAAAATTAATTTCTTTGTTCTTATTTTGCTTATTGTATTTAGCAAAAAAATTCTTATGCTCATGTTACTTTTAATATCAAAATGGCTAAAATTGCTAAATGGCCAAAACTTTTGCTGAGTCAGGATGACTCATTTTTAATTGTTTATTAATTATGCACATCTAGAAATGAATATTATAATCTCTCTCTCCAAATATGAAGCATAATAGAAAGAAACAGCCTTCGTCTTCTTTTAATGTTGGTAATATTGGACAGACATGAAACCCTTCCTATCCCAATTGGGTATATCGTACTGTAGTAAGTTAGTTAGACTAAAAAGCTGAATAAACATCAAAGCAATAATGGCAAACCTCTTCCATATTGTTACTAAATAAAGTACATGGTCATATACATGGTATCAACAAAAGTCAAGGTCAACTTGAAAGAGACTTTCTTTAACTGTCAAGAAGTATAAATGCTTTGGTGAATGTACTTATGAAACTCTACCTTCAGCTCAGGATTGTTAACCTGCTGTGTGTTTGAAGAAAACTATCCAACATTTCTGTATTTCTAATGGTTAAACATGTTATATTCTCCATGATAACCAGCTTAAATTTAAAACTAATAAGAAAGTTTGTTGTTCTTCTGTTGTATCTACAGTATGTTCTTTAGCTTAATTGGTTTTCTTCCTTTAGGCTATTCCTATGGCTTCTTATGTTTTATCCACCTTAATCAAGGTTTCTGAGACTGGTATGATATAGTATCTGTTAGGAGGTTCATATTTAGCTGTACTTCTACATTCCTTCTTTTTTGTTTCTTTAAGAATTAATTTCTTTATATGGTTAAGCCTGACCATATTTTTCTAGTTTAGCATTTTCCAATGGTTCACACAGCAGTGTATTAAATTGCCATAGGGACATTAAATATAGCAGTCATGCTCAACCTAAAGAAGCAAACTAAATGGGAAACAGATTTCTGAATCAGATAATTGAGCAACTTTTTGATAAATGTGTCATTTGATTGCACCAAACAGTGTGTTTATTTCTGAGTTGCAAAGTAGGGTAAGTAAGGCAACTGATGATGTTTTAAATTATCCCCAAACTACTTACTTAAGAACCTGAAACAGTTGCTCTCTCTCCTGGCATTAATTTAAAAACACCTCAAACCATTTCTGATGAAGGGAGCAGGGCAGGGTAGAAATGTGGAACCATAAGAATAGTCTCTGTTGCATTTTACATTTTAAGCACATTCCATGCATTTATTTCGGGGATAATGGCTGGAGAGAGAAAGAGAAAGAAGTTGGCCGAAAGGGCATTTAGTTATGCTGGCTCAAAGGAGCCTATTCATTTCCTTGGAATGGCTTTTCAATCAGAGGTTTATTAATCCTGACAACAACCAATCTGTAAATGAATAGTTCAGAAGTCAGCTTCCATGATTTGTGTAGTCTCCGAGGAATCTGTTGGAGGCCAATGGTTCAGGAAACAATAGGATGCAAAGAGTTCAACATATCTGCCATTCTCCATCAAATACTGCAGTATATTCATAACATACAATGCTAAATTTCCAGGTGCAATGATTTACACACACAAGAGCTAATTTTCCAGGTACGATGATTCACACACCTGACTTTCACACACCCGACTTTCACAAAGAGCAGAAATAGATAACATTCAACTTATTAGGATCAACACAATTGCTTTTTCACGTGATGTTGTCACGTGATGTATCACAACTTCCCCCCTTCGCTAAACCATGATGCATCTGGCCCATGGGCCCCACGTTTTGCACTCCTGCCTTACAGGATTGTTGTTGTGGGAGAAATAGGTGGAGGAAGGTATGTTAGATATCATCGCTGCTTTGAGTTATTTATAAAAATAATAGAGGCAGGATACAAATAAAATAATAATGACACATTTCTGCATTAGAGTTGCAATACCAGTGGAATTACTCCTCTCTCATATTTGTTTATTTTATGAATGTAAAAATCAATAAAATGAAGCACCCATCTATGGAATAAATAAACTGTGAATCATGCCAATCACCTAACTTTAAAAACAAAGACAAAGAATGCACATTAGTTCGTATTCCACCTTGTCCCACTAATATATTCTTCCCTTACTTAAATAGAAAGATGTCTTGTCCTGGTTACTTTAGCAAAGACTGTTTTGGAAACAATTATCATGTGCCTTTACAAAAATCTGATTTGCAGGGGCTAAAAATTTACAAGCCAATGTTTACTTGTCAGCGTTGTCTTTCTTACAGTATCTAGAACACTTTGTACTCATAGACAAATGAGGCTATTAATGTCTTAAGAAACATTATTTCCAAAACAAAACCACTTCAGCCCCCAGTAGGCACAAAAAGCTAAGCAAGTAATCCCTCCATTAATTTGTCTCTTTGGTTTGATTTCCAGGAAATAGTGCACATTCCATATGGTTAGTACATTCCATATAGCAGACCAGGTTTGGAAACTGCATCTAGGCCAAATGTCCCATTGTTCAATTTGGAATTGTTCATTCATTCATGTGTCTCAGCTACACTAATGCAAGATTCAAAAAAGAATCTGGAATTCCTGTTCTAGAAATGATAGTACTGGTTGCTGACTAACTGATGGTTTGAGTCAGTGTAGCTCTCTCTCGTTAAGATACGATTTTTCATCCCTGTGAACTTCCACTTCTGACTGAGAAAACTGGATTTCTCTGAATGCACAAAGTGCCTTGGTAAGCATTGGGATCATCTTGCTCGTAACTAGGGGGATTTCTTTCAGATCATCATGCTTTTCCTGAACCGATGCCACATCTTTTGTATCAGTCTTGTCAGTTTTAGAAAGCAGCTAGAGAACTCTACCTAGTAACTGATGAGAGCCATTTTGGTAGAGTCATTAAAGGCAGTGGGCTAGGAACTTGGAGATCATAAGTTCTAATCCAACTTCAGGCATAAAACCAACTGGGTCTTTGCAGGCAATGACAAACCACTTATTTATATTACCCTGCCTTTATGATTGATTTACAAATAAAGTACAAATTTTACAAATATATAATAGACCTTCCTCTTATTTTCTTCAGAATAAGCACCTTGTGAGATGGGTTGGACTGAGAGAAAAGTCACTGACCAAAGTCACTGAGCTGGCTTTTGTGCCCTAAGGTGGGACTAGAACTTACAGCCTCCTAGTTTCTAACCTGGTGCTTTAACCAATAGACCAATCTAATTCTCACTTCTAAAAATCTTCCCAAGATGAGTCTCCAGGAGTCAACACTGATTCAGAGGTTTGCACGTGCCTATACACAGATATCTGAAAATAGTTCTCTTTAACCTGGTTTCCTCCAGATGCGTAGAATTCACAGGGTTCTCAACTACATGCCTATTTATTTATGATAGGAATAATATAAATTTGGAAATAAAAACATGGAAAGTCAAATAAAATATATATCAAATTGTGCAGTATACTACATTTCTCTGAAAATACGACTTACTCTGAAAGTCCTAGCTTGATTTTTACACATGTGCCCAGTGTAAGCCCTATCCCAAAATAAGCCCTAATTAGACCCCACCCACTCCAGGGTGCATGGGTAAAAATTAAGCTAGGGTGGGGATGGGGGGTTGGAACTGCCCTACTACTTACATTCGCACAGTTCCCCATTTTTTTCTGCAGCCAGCAAGGTTTTCTGAAGGCCTCTGTAGCCGATAACAGAATTCTAGATCAATCCAGAGCTCTATTATCAGCTGCAGAAGTTCTTGAAGGCCTCTGACAGCGAAAAGGAGGCCGGGGCGACGCATGCAAGTGAGGTGAATTAGTGGACGATAACCCCTCCCCCCCGAAAATAAGACCTGGTGCCTTTTTTGTTGGCAACAATATAAGAAAGGGTCTTACTTTCAGGGAAACATGATAGTAGTAGTGGAAAAGATACTGTCCAGCATCTATGGACTGAAACAAGAAAAAGACATTACAGAGAAGAAAATACAGGTAAAAACTGTTATAATGATTGAAGAGACCCTCAGATATTCCTTAGCTATTCTAAAAGCAAACTGGGAAAATGGGATGATATTTAACTCTACAGGCAGTCTTTGTTTAGCACCCACAATTGGGGCCCATAATTAGTAATTACAGGTGACTTAGCAAAACCATGACTGTACTTATAATCTTGCTTCAGCATTACAGACCTATCAACATCCTAAATATGAGGCCTGGTTGAAACTTACTTTTTAAATCACTGTCATAACTGTGAACAATCACAAAACAAATCAATTGCTAATTCAGGACTATTTGCATGAAGAAGCAAGCCTCTCACCAAAAATATTTTAATGGTGCTTTTGCTGCGATGACGGCTGAATTGGAAATGGCATCAGAGGAGCTGGTGATGGCAATTTTTCCTCATGGGCTGCCTCTTTGCTGCCAAGCTGCTTTTTAGCTACAGTTTCAATTGGTGGCCCATGTTTGGCCTACAAAAACCTTGCTGAATGTGACTTAGCAGGAAAGAGATGCAAAAGACAGTGGCTGTTTGCTGCCATCTAGTGTTCATCTGGAGATCTGTAGCCCAGATATTGAAGATTCACCAGATGCAATCACTTTGTTAAAGAAGTGGGTGGCCGGACGGGTGCATCCTGTAGGTTCTCAAGCTGATTGCTCCCTATCTTCAAAATATTTGTGCTATTGGAAACTTCTGTAGCTCTTCCTGCAAACCAAGTGGATTCAAGGGAGAAAGGTGGTCATTCTAGTCTACTGGTTGCAGACTGTTTTTGAGTTTTAAAGCTCTTAATTCAGACCTTGAACTGTGTTGCAAATTGCACTGGAAACCCCTGCAACTAGAAGAAAGGCAGTATTGTGTGCTCTGTTGTCCTAGCTGCAATGAAAACTCTAGTAACAGCAAGTGGGGAAGGCTGATGATTGAAAATAGCCCCTGGGCTTCCCAGGGGATCCGGTTTGGCAAACAGTTGCGTAATACTGGAAGGACTGTGAAAAAGGCCCAGTCTGAAAAATGCATTGCCTCACCTTTCTGCACTAATGCTCTTTAAAGAAAACAGAAACAAACAATGCATTCTAATGATTTTAATTCTACTTAACGAAATTATTTCTGTCTACTGCACTCTGGCAAATCCCACACTGGTTGAGAGTTGAAGGTAACAACCCTGGAAGGCAGTAGCTCAATGTGGATCATCCAGAAACCCTTCTTTTGAAGTTCCCTTTAAAGACAGTTTTTGCAGTGGGAGTGCAGACTAATTGCTATTATTTCCAGAGTCACTGTGAAGAGGCTTTGCCATGAAAACATTTTTAAAATATTAAACTGACTCAGACAACAGTCTGAACTCCACGGTGGAAAAGGTTTTTCACATTCTTTTCTAGTTTTCCCAACTTTATATATTTTTAAAAATAAACTGCGGTGTAACATTACAAACATGCTCATCAAGACACTTTTTCCATTCTTGTCCCTTCCAGTAAAATATATTGTTCCTGTGATTTCTTCAGCTACAATTAATCCTTGCTGCTTTATTTCACCTCCTTCTCTTTCTTAGCACTTCCCTAGCTTCAAACTCTTTTCTTTGAAAAACACACTTACAAACACCCTCTACCTCCTTCACTGAACAAGAAGCTAATAATATACTGTATAACCAATTCTCCATTCTTATAAGATTTCTTGCATTGCATTGCACAAAAATTCACAGTTCTTTCTTTCCAACACTCCTTTTAATAGAGGGGTTTTTGAATATTTCTCTCCTTCTGACTCAGTCTCATGTGACCCTGCAAATAACTATCCCAGGCACATTAAAGCTGCTTTTAGTGTCTGTTGGACACTTCCATTGAGTAACCCCCAGTTTTACAGCATTGGTGGATCCTTCCAATGTCAGCAAAGATGCATTTATCTACAGTTCCTCTGTGGCATCTAAGAGAGAGATGTGTAGCTTTGATGAGCCGCTGCAGTTCTTTCATACAGCTGATTCAGAACAAAGTAACATTGGGTACCTCCGATTTCAAATAAAAAGGTGGGAGAGGAGGTTAAATTATTATGTACAATAGCTAAAAGGCATTGGTAGGAGGAGGAAGTCCCACTTGATTTTTTGCCCAAGGTCACTTAGGATACACAATGTGCTTTTGTATCTTTTGGGAAATGTGTATTATGCAATTTTTAGTTTGTTAGGATACTTTTTAATGGGAAAAAAATCCTGGCCTGGTTTCCCTTTTGAAACAGCCTCATCCAGTGCTGGACTGGGACTGTCAGGCTAAAATATGATAAAATGGATGATAAAAGGCTGCCCTCACTTACAGAAAAGGGCTAGAGAGCCATGCCTGATGTAGATCATAATGAATTGCCTCCTTTTCCTATAATTATATTCACAATCTGAGAAAGCACGTTGCTATCACTTATCAGCTGAAGAACGGATCAGAGAAATGCATGTTCTGTACTGTGAATCACTGAGGAGAAATGAGACAGATGTTGAATACCACAACTGTACATTGCCTTTATCTTCACTGAAGCTAATCCAGCTGTTTGATCTTATTTTGTTACCAGCCAGCTGATCCAGAAGAAAAGCAACCATCATCCTTTGCAGACAAAGGTCTTGCTTTCTTCAATTCCTCATCTGGAAAAGGAATAGTAGTTGAGAAAAGAATAATATAATTATTTCAAAAGTTCTTGCAAATTATCAGAAGTATAAATGAGCTTTTATCTAGTATCCAGGTTTAGGTTATTATAAACTTTATTGACAATCAAGAGATGAAATGCATTTTTAATCTTACATATATCTGTCATTTCATTTATTCACTCGTAAATCTACAACTTTTCCTTTTTAACTTTATGTAATTTAATTTGTGTAAAATTGAAAGTATTTATGAAATCCAGATCAAATCCAATAAAAATGGTTTGGGTTATGAATGAAAAAAAAAATCCCTCTTTAAAATGTATGCTGATTCTTCCCCAGAATTCCACTGATTATAGCAATTTTTTTTACATCGTTTCTATCCTGCTCCACGGAGTACAAACTTGGACTGTGACAGAAAGCTACTTGAAGAGACTTGGACTGTGACAGAAAGCTACTTGAGAGACTAGAAGCATTTGAAATGTGGATTTAGAGACGGCTGTTACGTATAAGCTGGGTGACAAAATCAAAAATGAGGAGGTGATAAGCTGTTTGGGAAAGCCAAGAGAAATCATCGAAACTATTAAAAAGGAAAAGTTAGGATATTTTGGACATGTGATGCGACACCTAGAAAATATGGCATAGTTCACTTAATCCTCCAGGGAAAGATTGAAGGCAAACGAGGTCCAGGCAGAAGAAGAACATCATGCCTTCAAAATCTAAGGAACAGGTTTGGACAAAACTCAGCAGCACTTTTTTGTGCGGCTTGTTGATAAAATAGGATCGCCAACATGATTGCCAACGTCCAATGACGGATATGGCACAAGAAGAAGAATAGCAAGTTGACTAGTAAAGCTACTACATATAGCATAATAGCTAAACAATGGTTTTACATGTTATATGGAGTGGATTATTACATGCCTCCTTTGTGTTTTCAGACTCCAAGGATTTTGAAACACAAGTGGGGATTGTCACATCAAAGAGAAATCTCTTTATTTCACCTATATGTGTAGATAGGAGGGCTTGTCTAGAAAGGAATTGTTCTCCTCACCACCAATGGAAATCAAAACAAAATCCTTGATTGAACATCATGCAATTTCCAAAGTGCAACGTTTGTGGAAATGAATTTAAGTCAAGCTTTATCACTTCCACTAAAGCCTTATTTGCTTTTTTGATTTGTGCTAAATGTCAATGCCGGGAAATAATTTTGGACATCATTGGAAATTTTTAATACAGAAATCTTGTATTTTTTTTAATTGCAGGAATTCAGATCAATTCTTTTAACAGGTGGCAGCCCTGGCTGAAAACTAAGCCAGGGTTGGACCACTGGATAGTTAGTATCTTAAACTAATTGGGAAGTCTAAAAATAGCTGGGAGAAAAAAAACAACAACAACAGCAACTCACTCTTGTATTATTGGCAAGTAAACACCACCCAATTCCCCCTTATAGGCTATAGAAAGAATGGGCTAGGATACAGTATTAAAATATCAATCTGACAATCCAGTATGAGTCACTTTCTAAAGGAGTCAATAAGGTACTAATTAGTAAGCAGTGATTTCAGATTTTGGCAACAAGTTTTCAATTATCTGGTAACTAGGGCTCCCTCTTGTGTCATGATTTTTTACATTTGCTGTTTTTGGTATTATGTATATAAAGATTCTACAAATGGTTTCTCCTCCTGTGCTAATTAACAAATGGATAAATTTTACGGACATTACTACACTAATCAAAGAATAACTGCTTCCTGATGAGAAGGACAATGTGTGTAATATGTCTAATTTTTTTTTAAAAGTCAGACTCAGAAAGTGAGTATGATGCCACATTAATTTAAAAGAACCTCAACCCAGGGTTTCCACTGAAGATGGCTGCTCAGACCTGAGCCAGAAGAAGACAAAAGGAATGATCTTGGGGCTGGATGGGGACACGCAGGGCAAGCTCATGTGCATTTTCCATCCCTAGATGTCAGGAAAGCCAACAGTCATAGGGCTTGACCTCTGAATCAATATCCCCCCCAAGATCTGTTTGGCCCCCATCCCAATGATATTCTTAAAGGCATTAAAAATCTATCCTTATCAAGCCTTGGTGAACTCCTATAAGCAATGGTGGTATTCTACTGGTTTGGCCCAGTTCGGCCAAACTGGTAGTTCCGAGGATCATCTGTGAGCAAACCAGTTCGCTCCGACGATCAGCTGCCGGGCCCGTCTGGGCTCTATTCTGACATTTATTTCCTGGTTTTGAAGCTCAGCTGCTTCGCGCGGGCACAATGGATTGCCATGCACCAGCTGTTTATCATACAGGGAGAGTGCAGGATTGCAGGAGGTCAGTAGCAAACCCTCTGCATGAATGCAAAGAACGCCCACCAAGCCACATCCACAGAACTGGTGGTAAAAATATTTGAATCCCACCACTGCCTATAAGAGTTTGTCCTGTGCCCTCCCTCTTCTTGGACACATTATCATTTGTTTCTTCATCTGATTGTTCTCTTTTTTATTATGTAAACTGCCCATTATGTGGCTGGGCATTCTTCAAATCAATGTTTCTTAACCTCACCCATTCTAGCTGGGGAATTCTAGGAGGTGCAGTCCACCCATCATAAAGTTGCTGAGGTTGGGAAACACTGTTTTCAATCTTTGTAAACTAGTAACAAATAAACAAAGTAGGTTTTAAGAGGCTTCCATTGAGCTAATATTTGTATTTGTTCAAGATGAAGGCTGCCTGAATTAGTGCTGCTAGAAGCAGCAGATATCAGGTTACATCTAGGATTCTGAAGAAAGAAATAGTAGCTTTTCCAATTTCTGAAAACCCTAACTTCAGCTGCTGTCCATATCTGTGTTTTGCTTTGGATGACATACATATTTCTGGTCAGCAAGGGCAAAAATATAGGAATACTTGATATAATTTATATTAGCAATGCCAGAGATTAATTTGGGGACATACTAGGTTATTAAAAGTAAATATAAGCAACTTTGTATAATTATAATTGGGATGGTGAATAATTACATTCGTAGGCACAGATGGATGGGCCCAACAAGCAAGTATGGCTTGAAAATTGTTCCAACAATTGCAATATTTTACTTATACCTATTATCTTGTAAGCAATTGACAAATAAATAAATAAATAAAATATGGCAAGAGTGTAAACTTTTTGAGGAAACAACATCTTGTCTCATGGATAACAAGCGGCTTGTACTTCAGCAGGAACCCATATCGCTGACTTTGAACAAAGAGTTCTGAGATGTCTAATAAATAGTTTAATCAGAGTTTCTATTGCAGAAACAGTATTTTCTATTCCAACTACTTAAAAAATAAAATAAAATCGTGAACCCTTCACATGCACATACAAAGATATTTTTTCCATTAGCCATTTTGCTGAAAACGATAGCTTCCTTGTAATAAATAAAGCTTCTGTGACTTACATTATGGATATTATTTTCCTAAACAGGATTTTGGAACACCACATTGTAATATAAACTGTTCTCTTGACCTCTTAGAAGACATCTTCAGAGAAGAAAAAGTCAGACTCTTAAATCTCAGAATACTGTAGACTAAGATGGAAATGTGCAAGTTTTAAAAAAGATGGGTTTCTTTTAGCAAAAAATGTATTAGCAGATAATTGTTGACACATCAGAAATTACAAGAATACTATAGATGAATGTTGTACATCATTGCTGTTATACATTGTTTAAAGTCAAGAGTTTTCATTTTTCCCCTTGATGAAAGTCTGGTTTATTGATAAGCCATAGAGGGTTGGCTCACACATTAGTGAGGAAACAATTACAATTTAGAGCAATGGAGAAAAAAAATTAGGCACTGGTGTGACATTTTGGCAGTCACTTAATATCTAACTTTCAAATTTAAACATCCAAAATTGTGAGATTTCTGGGAGGACACAGAAATCTTAAAGGATTGTTGAATATTACTGCATAAAAATGTTTGCCAAATTGTGACTTAATGTTATATATACAGTAAACCAGACCACAGTGATATAAGAAAGAAGAAAATGGGTATAAATAAAATAGTCTATGTTGTTTACCTCTCAGCAGAAAGCTATTGATTCAAGATAATGGCCATTCAAAGTTCATTTGGCTGAAAAGACCTTTGAACAATCTAATATGCCATGTTTATTAGAAAGTGGCAAACTTATGAATGTTATATTTTTTTCTCTGACTCCTCCATTCAACTTATTTTATACAAATCCTAACAGTTGGACATATTTCAACAACAACCGTCTTTCTCCTGATTAGCCTGAGATTAGTGATTCCTCCAGTCAATCTATGACATTGTGTCAGGGTGAAGATGTAAACCTGGACCTTATCCTATTCTAATTTAGCTGCTGTCACAGGGTGTGAACCTGGGCTACTCTCCCAATGCCAGCTGGGATCCCTGTCCCACTAAACTTTTCAAAACATTATTTTAATGTAAAATAAAATAAAATTAAGCCATATAATTATATTTAATTGCAGCAATGTTTTGGACTATACAAAATATTTTTAGGCTTGTTGAGAGCATCCTAATAGCTTGCACTTTGATAAATGGGCTTTGTGGTATTAAACTATGCTGACTGTAATAGCTGTTTTCAGAATAGGCAAATCTCTCAAGACAGTCATTTTGTGAATGTGCCCATGCTCTGAACATTTCAAAAAAGCTTCTAGCTTAAAATGGCTGCCCATTGAGGCTTATTACTACATCAAAACATCAATAACTTAATGCAAAGGGGCTGACATAATTTCTCAACCAAGGGAATAGGACAGTTCATGCAAGGGGAGAAGGCTTAGTAACATTATATCAATAAAATGGCCAGGCACCGGGGTTCGTTTTGGTGCTTTTACAAATTTATTAAATAAATAATATAGCTTACATAGTTATTAAATGCTTTTTGCTGACAGTGGCACAATGTATAACAGTTCTGGTGATCATGAATGATGAATTCAAAAGTTGTGTTTGCCAACAAGCTATCTATCCTTACCCTTAATCAAAAGATTGAAATATCAAAGATACATTTTTAGGGAAGAAAGCAATTTTTATACCTATCATTTCAAGTTCATATTATAAACTCATTGAAAGTAAACTTTACTAAAACTCCCTTTTTATGATCCAATAAACCTTTAATTTGGGGTAGAGTTGAGGCGACTGAATGGAGCTGAGCATCTACTGGCCAGATTCCTTTCCTGACTCCACATGGAGTTCACAGCAGAAATTTTTGTTTGTGCCCTGAGAGAGAAACCCTGCTAGTGGGAGGCAAGCATCTTCAGCACAAGGCCACTTGTAGTAAGTTGACTTTACTGATCTATTAAATGATTTTTAAAACCATTTAAAACCATTTTAAAAACTATTCACAAGTTGCAACTCTGAGTGGGGTACTCGATGGAAAAAAAAAAAGATAATTTTAAAAATGCAATACAGAGCCAAAATAGTAAAACGCAACCAACACCTAGATGAAGTCAGGTGTAGCAAATATCTAAAATCTGGATCCAATGCACAGGAAAAAGCCAGATCTTCACAGCTTTATGAAAGACTGAGAATGAATATTTTAAAATGAAAATAGCCATAATTAATAATAATACGATCCAGATATTCCCTCAGTATTTCTATTTGTAAATTTCCTATGAAGATTAAAATTATAAAGATATATTAGTTTTTGTTATCTATTAAAGCATTATGACACTGTTCCAATATAGTCCTGTACAATTTGTTTTCTATGATTTTTATAGGAAAAAGGTATATTCATCAAATTGTCTTAAATATTCAATTTTTAGACCAAGTTTTAGAATGTATCCAATCCACATAATCTAGAACAGCCCCTGAATCATTTGGAAATTCTACAAAATTCACCGAGCAAGACATATTAATAAACTTTCAACATTGTTTCTGAGGGAAGGTGGCATAATTTGAAAAAAAGATCCTTTCCCCATCATATCAGATATTAGAAAGAGTTGCAGATTCTTTACAGTTAAATATAAACAATTCACTATACGCAAATAGAAAATTCATTCTTTTATTGCATTATTGAATCAACTTAAAAAGTCCCCAGAAAAGAAAATGATCCTTTTTTATATTCTCCATTAATCTTACTATAAATCTCTTATTTGGTATTTTTTTTAAAAAGAATGCCAGGAACACAAATATATGCACAGAGGCCAGACCACACAATTAACATTGCAAATTACAGGCCTTTATTAAAATGCATGGAATGTAATTATTTTCAAATGCACGTTTGGTAAACAATAAGTGAGATACACAATTCAACATATTGGGATTCTATAGCTTGCTTACTTTGATTAATTGCAACACTGGATCTTAAAAGCATCCAGTTTTGATTACTTGGCTTGAGTTATTAAATTCTACAACAGAATGAAGGCTGTTCATCATAAAGATCAGGTGAGAACTAAAATATTGATGAAAAACTATAATTGCCTTTAAAAGACAAAAAGACCTTCTAATTTCAGAAGCAGGCATGGATATTTCAGATAACTGCAATGCACCCATATTTTAGAAGATTATAATCTTCCTAGATTACAGTACACCTGAGTGGAACATTTCTTAATTAAATTTTTCAATTCAAAGCCATTTAAGATCATTTATAAAACTTCATAAAGTTGTCTCAGCACTTTTTGCCAAATAATTTTAGCCTGGACAGAAATTATTCTCCGTCACTTTTATTTAAACTAGCTAAAACAATACCTTAGCTGTGAATGGAAAAAAACAATAACTATTATCAATTATGTAACTTACACTGGCAGTGCAATGTAGCACAGTTCTGCTGTTGATCGTATTTCTCACATAGTGATGTCAGAAGAACCCAACTGAAGTATGATCTTCAGCCAATAAACTATAATAAACATTTGTAGGGTGATTCAATGGGAAAACTTTCAACATTCAGACATGGGGCAGGGGAAGGAGGCAAGAGACATAACTATATGACTCTGTGAAGAACAAGCAGTGTGGAAATATTAGTGCATTAAAATAGACAGGTTAGATCAAAGAGTCAGTGAATAAGTTAAGGTATATTTAATTCAAATATTGGCTGTTTTCATTTATAACCAACCTAATGTACATATATTCTCTTTATTATTTTCACATATTCCAAGAATTCATCTTTCTCTCTCACAGTGATTTACAAACCAATATGGCACTTTCTAGAAGATTATCATGGGCTGAAGGCTTTATAACAACAATCACTATTTTTGAAAAAGAAAAGAAAAAGAAAATGATTCAAATGAATTTCTTTCCTGAGCAACTTAAAATTTGGAATGTGCTGAAAAGTCACAATAAATAAGTAAAAAAAATGAACAAACTTAAAATGTGCTTTTAAATTATTGAAACTATATTGTTTTATGACAGATATGTGGTCTGTTCTTTCAGAAATCTTAAAAGCTTATGTGCCAAATAAATTTATGAAGTACCTTTCTGGAAATAGAATAGAAGTCAAGTTGCTTATATAAAAATATACAACATTAACATCTAGCAAATAAATCAACTGGCAGCTCTTGCTTTTAAACATTTCAAAGTATTCGTGGCAAGAATAATATTAAATAGCATGATAAAAATAGATTCTAGTGAAATTGCAGAGAAAGCAAACATGTTAAGTAACCCAGGATTCTTGTAGCACACACAAATTTTAACTTTTGTTTTAAACATTCCAGCATCTGAATATTAAATTGCTCCCCAAAAGAAAACAATTCCACAGTGTGTAAACTAATCATTACTCTTTAAATGTAATTTCATAGAAACCACTTAATATACAATGCAGCATTTTGGTTAATTATTGTTTGAATTCCCAGTGTGTTCCTTCAGAGTAGTGCACTGGAACCACCTAGTGAGATTTTTTATTCATGTAAGTGTGCAGCCACAACACAATTTTGTGTGTTCAAATCCTGCTAGTAGCATTGTAAAAAAACAGAATGCAACAGATATCTATCAGCTCTGAAAAGGGAATTGTTAAATGGGAGTTGACTAATACACACCAAAACAAGAACCAGTAGCTTGGATAAACAGAACACGCACCCATCTGTTACTACTTTGTTCTTTCAGGTGGTAATTTTTGATTATCAGTCATAAATGCTGACTGTTGCAGCCAGAGTACAATTTGAGTACGCAGTTAAAGAGTATCTGTTCTTTAGCTACATGCAAGAGTTAGGCTTTGGCTTTTTTGAGAGAAAAAAAGAACTGATGACATCTGAAGGGATCACAGCATATTCATCTTCAATCTTGTTTCTTAGAACGCATCAGATTTTCAGAGTAGCTGAGGTGTATCATTATAAATTTCCACCTTCAGAAATAATGTCTTGAAATTAGAACCAATTAATTTAATCAATAACTAATGCATTTACAATGTTACAGAAATGTAACATCCCATAAATTTTTTGTTACCCTATTTTTATGGATATTTGCTTATTGTCAAAACTACTATAGAAAAAGGGATTTCCTTTAAAATAAAAAAGAAAATCCCAAATTTTCCCTTGCAGCCTAACTTTAATTTCCATTAATATTATCCTCTTCGGTTTTATTCAACCTCAGCACTGTATTGATATTTAATGATACGCACCTTCTCAAATTCCCAACATGCTACAATTCTCCTTGCTGCCAGCCAGTTACTGGCAACACAAATCTAAGTGAGAATCACTGAAGTTGTAGTCCAACAGTCTAGAGCATGCTAGTCTGTGGAAAACTCATTAACTAGGTTTCTCCATATTCCTATTTTGACTGTTGGTAACAGCCTGGTTGCCTCTTTTCAAATGGTATTAGTAGCAATGGATAGTTTTGTTATTTCAGGATAACAGTGCTCCTTATCCAGGCAATGACAAATCTCTTATATCATGCTATTATTTCAATGTGCTCAAATAAAACTGTAATAGGTTAAATTAAATGCTACATCAGGCAAGCTAATTTTGTGAAAATTGCAAATGACCAACAAGGTCATCTTGTAAAGTACCATATACAAAAATATTTTACAACATCAATGTTATTTCTAATGAAACAAGAGATGATATATTTAAAAGTATATTCTAACTAGAATAATTCTATGGAGCCAAGGAAACAAACAAACAAAATATTTCAACAAATACACCATTCAGAAAGGGATCTATCAGTTCAAACTAAGGGAAATGTCTTTTTAAATGCTGCTTTTATATTAACTCACTTTCTTCAAATTGTTATTAGCATTTTAAAAACCATTTGGAATCCATCTTGAATCACCTTTTATAAATATCTTCTAACCACTTTTCATCATCTTGTTCCTCATCTTCTGTTACTGGCTCTTCAGTTTCTAGAGGAGAAGGAATGGCAAACTCTGACTTAGGAGAAGAGTTACCATTTATGGATCTTAATCCAAACTTGCGTTTTAGCAGGTGGAACTGCTCTTTGACATAGTAGTAGAATTCATATTCATATTTCATGCGCTGGTACAAGATCTGGATGGATTCTGTTGAAGGGACGGTTTTTTTCACTGTCACAGTTAGATTGCCAAGCTTCCTATGGTCTGTAAGACAATGGAAATAAAGAAGAATTTATGTCAAGACAATAACTTTCATTATTTTCTGAATTACTAACATGCCCTCTGCTATAACATAACTCTGGAAGGAAATGAGCCTGCAAATATCTCAAAACTGAAACATGGGCTTTATTTTTTATTATTATATCAATTTTTTTTAAAAAAAAATATTTATCATAGTCTAAGCAAAACATTGCAGCAAGGTTCTGAATAAGAGATAGTATTTACAATACTCAAACCTAAATAGAATTTGGAGATTTAATCAGGACTCTAGAAATTTCATAATGAATAAATCCAACTGAAAACTAAAATTTCTTAGAACTCTCAAATTATATCAATGAGATTACAAAGACCAAAAGTAATCAAGGTTAAACAATAGATTGACAGACAATAGATAGGGATGGATGGATGGAAAGACAGACAGACACAGAGTAAAAAGTTCATAATAATTTAAATCCCACAATGTCACTTTCACTGGGAACGTATCTTAAACTGGAACCAATTTATAAAACTGATAGTGTTATGATAGAGAAAAAGAAGAATTGGTAACTGCAATGTGACTGTATTCTCCTGGAATCTTCTATGCATTTCTTATCTTCACTCATTTATGTCAATCACTAGATCCTTTAAATGCAGCATATTATGTGTTTTATCCAATATGAAATGAGCTAGCTGAAAATGCTATGTGCAATCAGTTTCTTTTTCCTCCTCAATCCAGGGAAGCCCAATCTATTGTCTTCCAAAAATTTAAAGTAGCCTCTCAAGAGCCTCCAAAGTTTCTTTGAATTGTTTTTTAGGCATGTCTTTAATCAGAATTAATTGTCCAACCTGTTTGTCTCAGAATAAAACTGCTGGTAATTTCCCATTTCTGTAAATCCTATATGCAGGCGTTGATTTTTGATGGCCTACATTATGTAATACCTTCTCTGTAGAAATCTGGCTGGTCCCTGCAGTCTAGGGTTCATGTTTTACAAAATAAAGTTACTCCCCAAGATGCCTTGATTTGATTTTTTAAATTTTTATAGTTTGTTTTGATTTTACTTTTACTACTGGTGTTTTTTTAATTAAAGAGTGTTGTTTATTGTTGCTCTTAATTACTATAAAATTCTGAAAATCTGACCAATTACAGCAATTATTTTCATAACTTAAAACAACCAAACAATCAAGTGAGGTACTAACACCACTCTATAAAATCTTAGTAAGACCACACCTAGAGTACTGCATCCAGTTTTGGTCACCACATTATAAAAAAGATGTTGAGACTCTAGAAAAAGTACAGAAAAGAACAATCAGGATGATTAGGGGACTGGAGACTAAGGGATATGAAGAATGGTTACAGGAACTGGGCTTGGCTAGTCTAGTAAAGAGAAGGACCAGGGGAGACATGATAGCAGTCTTCCAATATTTGAGGGGCTGCCACAGAGAGGAAGGGGTCAAGCTATTTTCTAAAGCACCCAAAGGCCAGACAAGGAATAATGGATGGAAACTGAACAAAGAGAAATAGGGAGAAACTTTCTGACAGTGAGAACAATCAACCAATGGAACAGTTTTCCCTCGGAAGTTGTGGGAGCGCCATCACTTGAGACCTTCAAGAAGAGATTGGACTGCCCTTTGTCAGAAATGGTGTAGGGTCTCCCGCTTGTGCGGGGGTTTGGACTATATTATAAATTACAGTTGAGGTGGTTGTTGCAACCATTTTATGACAATCATAAAACGAGTCATCATGGTCAAATGAACCGCTTAGTCTTTAAACTAACCCAGCATACGCAATGGGCATTTTTGCCATTTTCTGCTAGAAAACTACAAAAGAGGCACAAATTGCATTTACATCAGGGGTCCCCAACCTGTGGGGACCTGTGCTTTAGCCCTTCGGAACTAGCCACAGAAGTGGTGTGTGAGTATGTGTGTGTTTGTGTGTGCATGTGCATGGGAAACTGCATTTGTGAAAGTGGTGCACCATCCAGTTTCCTCCCTGCCACTGTCACCGGTCTGCCAAGCTGGAAAGATTGGAGACTGCTGGTTTACATGACTGTGTGATGCTGCAATTGGTTGTAAATACAAGGTGGTTGCCAAGCACCAAAATGCGGCCATGTAACCGTTGTGGATGTTGACACAGTGCAACATTTTTGATAGTCAGCAATGCTTTACAGACCATAAAACAACCTTTTTCCAGGCCATTGTAACTTCAACTGGTCAATAAGCTGGCATTTAAGGGAAAACACCCCAATAAACAAATGGAGATAAATCATTTTAATCAACTAAATTGCCTTATTTTTGTCGTGTCCCCGTCCAGTTTTGGAATATGACTCCTTGCACAAAGTCTTCTGCATTCCTACCTTAAATCCAAGACTATGACTCAACAGTTTTGGAACATTGTGTTTATATTACAGATAACAAGAACATTTTTTGTGGGATGGCAAGATGAAGGATTCAACCTTCAAACCTCATTTCCTCCAGCACTAAATCCTTGCAAGCAGCCTCTACACAGAGAGAGAAATACTAGGAATATATCACCCTCTGTATCATCCTTTGAAGGACAAGCTGTAAGTTGCAGTATTATTCACTGCTATAGTTTTTAAATATCAACTGCTGAAGCAACACTTACCTGGAACTATTTTGTGAAAGATAGATTTCAGAAGATAAATTCCAGTTTCCCCCCCCCTGACCATATGTGTATTGGAACTGGAGAAGTGGCGTTGAAAAGAAAGTAACCTACTGGCTAGTTATCTGAGATTCTACTTGTTCTGACCCAAACCTTGTTCCAAGGAAACAAACACGAAACAGAGGTAACAGAAAAACCTTGTGCGCGCCACACGTCTCTGCACTTGCATGTGCATCTCCCAAGCACCCCCACTCCCGCGCATGTGCGTCAGATACCCAACAATCAACTGTTAGGCGGGCGGTGAGCACACATGCACAGTGGCACTCTTTTGGGCAACCTCTCGTGTGCTCTGCGTGCCATAGGTTCGCCATCACAGCTCTAGATGGTGCTGCTGTTATTGTTTTGGACCTTCTTTTCTTTACCCAGACTCTTTCATCTCCAGTTGTGACACTGGTTGGGTATCCCAATGTCAATGGTTAGGATGACATGTTATACCTTGAACAGGCAACTATTTACAAGAGTTCCTGTTGGCTCATGAGCTTGTGCATGTCATCTTACTATATTCCCATATCAGATTCTATTACTTCCCCCCATGTATAGGTAGTCCTGATTTACAACAGTTTACTTAGTGACCATTTGAAGTTACAACGATCCTGAAAAAAAGTGACTTATGATCATATTTCACACTTACGAGCATTGCAGCATCTCCATGGTCACATGATTTACATTCAGATCCTAGACAACTGACTCAAATGTATGAGATCACGCGATCCCCTTTTGCGACCTTCTGACAAGCAAAGTCAAGGGAGAAACCAGATTCCCTTAACAACTGGATTATTAATTTAACTACTGCAATGATTCACTTAACAAATGTGGCAAGAAAAGTCGTAAAATGGGGCAAAACTCACTTAACAAATTTCTCATTTAGCAACATAAATTATGGGCTCAATTGTGGTTGTTAATTTGAGGTTTACCTGTACTATATAGGTTGGATCTGATTCTGACAGAGATTCCAGTGGTAGTAAAAGATTAAAAGTATGCCAGGTCATTGTCCTAATATGATTGCCTGATCCAGGTCCACATTATGTTTAAACCCACACAGTGGAAAAACATGTTAATATATCATCTAGTTTGCCTCATAGGAGAATAAGTGGAGTGAATTACTTTCAAATAGTCTGGCTCAGTGGTGGGATTCTATTTTTTTACTACCGGTTCTGTGGGTGTAGCAGGGGAAGGATACTGTAAAATCTCCATTCCCTTCCCACTTCCGGGGGAAGGTTACAACCAGTTCTCCAAACTACTCAAAATTTCCGCTACCGGTTCTCCAGAACTGGTCAGAACCTGCTGAATACCACTTCTGGTCTGGCTGTTCATCTATACCAGTGATGGCTACCCTTTTTGTCATTGTGTGCTGAAAGTGCATGTGTGCGCATGCAAAAGCGCACATGCGTGTCTGAACCCATAATGCAATGCACATGCGACCCCCCCGGTGTTCCCCTCGCCCCCCTGCGCATGCGCACACACCTCTCGCATTTGTCCCCCCCACATGCATGGCAAATACCCCAAAATCAGCTGGTTGGTGGGAGGCACATGGGCATGCGCAGTGGAACTGAGCCGGGGCGACGGCTCGCGTGCCCGCAGAGATGGTTCTGCGTGCCACTTCCGGCACGCATGCCATAGGTTTGCCATCATAGATCTATACACATTGCTTTTTCTAGGAAAGTTAAACAGTGATGAAAAACTGCCCATCCCCTTGCAATAATATCCTCATCCTCTATCATAATTGACACTAACCATCAAAACTCTAACCATTAGGGATTTGACCCTAATTAATCAAATTACTACCTTCTATCACGGTGCTGATCTCCGCCTTCTCGTTTTGTTTATACAACTCTGTATTTTCTTTAAATAATCTTCTAATAAAAATCCGAAGTAACTCTCAAGCCTGTTTCTTGAACTTACCAACCCAACTCATCTATGAAATGCACATAATGAAAAAAAAATCCACAATGCCTGTTTGGCTCCATGCCAGACCAAACATACTAAAAATGCTGTGTAAACTCAGCTGCTTCAGTTGAAGACAGGGGAGCCATATTTTATGACCTTCTAGACAGGTTGCCATATGGAGGGCAGCAAATTGCGGGCCATTTATTTTAGAAACTTTATTTTGTCTTACAGTATCTTCCTTGGGCTTTTTATTACTTAAGTTTGATCAAATCCATGCTGAAAATAAGATAGTGAGGAAAAAAATAGAAAACAGTCACAAATATTTCCCATCAACAGTGAAGCAAACCCCAAATTTCTTTTTATCTATCTAAAAGCAACGGAAAACCAAAAGTAATGCTTTGCTATATATTATGTATATTTTTCTAAAAAAAAATTAAAGGCCAAAGTACTTACAGCTGTGTGACCAACTAATTGTACAAAAGTATATCTCTAGCTATTTTCTATAATAAAATGATGACATACAATAGATGTTATACAATATATGATAATGCGCTATCAAGATAGTGCTGAGATAATGGATCGCACATATTTATTACTCTTACAGCTTGAACCTGTGAAAGAATGGGAAATCCCATTGGCAATGTTTTGATACAGAGTTCTCAATGTTATAGAAGCTTTATTCTAAAGACTGGCAATTGTCCAAGAAACGTATGGAGCCAGATTCTCTCTTCAAACGTAACAACATCTAGCTGGCTAAAAATGAATATATTAAATATGTTTATTTTAGCCGATGTTCCTTCATGTTCTCTTAATATTTCAAGGCTAGGAGTTCTCTTTTTGGTTAAACAATTCTCATGTTCAGGTTTAGTAACTGCTTTGTCTTCTTAAAAGAAACAATCAAGGAATTATATGATTCCTCTTCATCACAAATATAAAACTAAACAGTACTGCATCTGTAATCCATTTCAATCTGTTGCTTAATTAAACTGGTGTGTGTGTGTGTGTGTGGAATGATCTTCTGTTGGCTGGGGAATGCAAATTATTTATCAAATTTATATATTAGGAAAGCTGCAGGATCCCTCAATGGAGCAATGATTTCACTATTGCAGCAATTAAGGATGCTTTTTCTGCCAGTTTTGGGAATTAGTAGTGGAAAACTCTAGGAGGCAAAGTATTCCTTATTTTAACCGTTGAAGCTGCCCCTCATACACACTGTAAAATCATGCCATGGAAATAGATGGCAAACTGCTAAATTTCAGGTACATGAATTTGGAACATTATAGGGATACTTTAAAAGAAGAAAGGGAAGTGAGCTGCCTCTCACAGACTTCTCACTCTGAGTTCCACTTTTTTGGTGGAAAATATTATATGGGCTATTAGAACTAAATATGGATTGTATGCTGCACTGAGATTTGAGGAGTAATGGGTGGTTTTTAACCATTCAAAACTGAAACATGGAGGAAGATACCTGATGGTTCTTTTGCAAATTTTGCTTCATATATAAAGCCCATGTTAAAAAAATTGATTTCTACTTAAAAGCAATTTTATCAATAGATGGAAAGAAAGATGACTAGAAAACTAAACATATTTAACTGACTGGGAGTTCAAGCAACTCATCATGTCCTTAGACAGTAGATAGACCTTAGATACAGTAAGATTTAGACAGCAAGATGAAATATTTGTTACTGTTTTTTAAAGGTTAACATATAAAATTATTATGTGGGTATAAAATCATCAGCATCAACATTTATTCAGCCTGGAAAGTGGGCTTAATACCCAACAGAGAAAGTTTGGCTTCCAAACTTGTAGGGATGAGGCAGGGTGTGGGGCCTCTCCAGCCAAACCTTTTGCTTGTGTCATGGCACAAAGCCAATGCAGGATTAGTAAAAGGGTATCAAATTCACGACAGTCTTCTGTTTTATTTCAAAACTGCTCTGATTACGAATACCATTAATCATTTATGAAAATAAAATGCTAAAGTATATGTTCCCATTTCCCCTTCCTCTTGAATTTGAATACTTCACAGAATGTGTAAGGACTCTGATTCAAAAACTAGGACGTTTGACATTAAGAGAGGGAAAGAGGAGAGAATATCAAAACGAGAATAAAACTCTCTCTCTAGAAAACTCCATTTGTGACATGAGACTGACTGTTGTGACTAACAGCCAGAGAATTAGAATCAAAGCCATCCTCAATCCAGCCCTAACGAACAGAGAGCCCACTGTCAAGAAATTAAGCTTGCTTCAGAAGTAAACAAAATGATAAAGAGGGGAAAGAGATACTAACGTTTTCTTCTGATGACAACTAACACAATTTTACCCATAGGTTTGCTATGTCTCTTGGAAAGGGAATAATTGGATCTACTCTTTCTGGACTCGAACGATACAGGAAATAATAAAGGGTTTGAAAAACATTATTGATGGTGTTCTTAAGAGTCCTTAAATATCTCCAATGGCCTGCATCCAAGATGAACATTTTTTAAAAATAGAAACGTCGTTGAGATTAAATTCGCTTTTGTATTTTTATAGGCAGCCATTTTAATGTTCTGCCCAATTGTATTAGACAGACCTTTTATAAAGACATAGTCTGCAGTATATGCCATGTTGTTACTCTCACTTACTTACTCCCAATTATAAAAATAATTTGTAGCACTCGTAAACTATGAATTTCTTTCCACAATAGATAGCTCTCTTTCTTCACTAGTAAGACCACCCCTAGAGAACTGCATCCAGTTTTGTTCACCACATTATAAAAAAGATGTTGAGACTCTAGGAAAAAGTACAGAGAAGAACAACCAGGATGATTAGGGGACTAGAGACTAAGGGTATGAAGAATGGTTACAGGAACTGGGCTTGGCTAGTCTAGTAAAGAGAAGGACCAGGGGAGACATGATAGCAGTCTTACAATATTTGGGAGGACTGCCACAGGGAGGAAGGGGGTCAGCTATTTTCTAAAGCACCTGCAAGCCAGACAAGGAATAATGGATGGAAACTGAACAAGGAGAGATTTAACCTGGAAATAAAGAGAAACTTTCTGACAGTGAGAACAATCAACCAATGGAACAGCTTGCCTGGGGAGTTGTGGGAGAGCCATCACTTGAGACTTTCAAGAAGAGATTGGACTGCCATCTATCAGAAATGGTGTAGGGTCTCCCGCTTGGGCTGGGGGGTTGGACTAGATGACCTACAAGGTCCCTTCCAACTCTGATTATCTGTTATCTGTTACTTGAAACACGTGGGTTAAGATGTATTACAATTTTCCAGAACAGCTACTGCAAAAGCCTCCCTAAGCAATTGGCATTCCATCACTCCTATTAACCATCATTCATATTATTAATATCTTTCCTACTACAATCTTAAGCTAGTCCTGTACATAAAACTGGCTGGAAATGAAGCTTGCTTAAGAAATCCCTTACAAGTATCAACTCCTCCCTCTGCCTTAAACATTATTATCCCCTGGTGCTTTTGCTGATCCATTCAGATCTCTAATTAGTGGATTGCCATTGTTTCTTTACATCTCCCACCCATGCTAACAAGCAACATCCTTCTCCTTTTCATGAGTATGATTTTTCTGAATATGTAATTCCTATTGGTCAGCCTTTCATACAACTTTCTCTCATGTATGACATCTTATCATCAGGTGTATCAACTAGTATACTGAGATATCTAGATCAAACTAGACCAGACCAGAACTCTTGTCAATTTACCTTTAAAGAAAACATAAGACTGGTAAGACTGAAGAAAGTTTTGTGAAAACTGAAATGACAAGACTTCACAGATAAGAAATGATTATGGGAAGGAAATCACTTGTTGCGTTTTAAGAGAAGTTGATGAGTTGCTAAAGATGTTTATACAGTATTTGTGATGAAGAGAAAAGTGATGTGTACGTGTGTGTGTTGCTCTTTACTATATTTTTTTTCTTTCTTTTCAATTTCTCTCTATTTTTTTCTTTTCTACACCTTCTATTTTTCATTTGTTTTTTAGTTTGTACTAGTTTGATTGTTAAAATTGTGACCTTTGATAAAATTGCTATTGATTTTGGAAAATGGATTTTATGATTCTGGAGAAATGTCTGTTCTGGATAGAGTTATAGTTTTCTATGGATCAGGTTTGCAATTGGGTGGCTTCTTGAATCCAGCACGATATGGGACATCCTCTAACCTTGGTACTAAAGAAAGAAGGGAGGGAGGGGGTTCGGGTGGGATGGGCGTGAGCCAGCCAGGATGGGATTTATGGGTTTACCGAACTGTGAAGACTCTTAGCTAGAGGATTGCCCGAACCCATGAGAACCTGCAGCAGCCCCACCCCTGACTAATGTCTATATATGGTTATTGAATGTCTACAATGCTCTGACCCAGTCAAACTGTAGAGTCCAGCATGATTAGTGTAAAGAGAAGTATCAATCCAAACTAGAAAGAAAAAGAAACGTTCAAATCACTGGCTGAACATACATTTTGCACTGTTAATATATTAAGAAAAATTCTCCACAGTAGCTCGATGGAGTTCATATACTATTCTCATTCAAACAGACTGGAAGATTAGATTTTATTGCCACCTACTGGACATTAGACTAACATTAATCCACGTAACCAATTTTGATTGGTTATTTCCTTTCCTTATGCTGTAAGTACTTATATGTTTTTATTCTTCCATGTAATTATTCCTTTATAACAAAAATTTAAGCTTTCATCACCAGTTTATTTCAGAGGGTGGGAAGTGATGAATTCTGCTAGCATTTGGAACAAAATAATGTGTTAATTTGCTTCAGTGGAGTTGAAGTTCTCAGTTGCTTATGGCTGATTTTATCTTTACCCCTTCTTGCTTCTGGATACTTCCTTTTCTTCAAAACAAAAAGATTTATTTTATCCAATATAAATCAATAAAATTCACTTTAGCAGTAAATTATTTTTTATTTAGATATTGGTCCTACAAGCCGCATCCACTTCATTGGCTCTATCACAATTCCACTTTAACACGGATGGCAAGCGCTTGCGTGAAAGGCCAAAGCAAAGTTGGCAGACACAATAAATGGAGGCATGGAAATTGCCTGGTTGGGCTCAGATGCTGGTTTTGAATATGCAAGATGCATTCATTGATCCAAAAAGTAGACCTGCACTGTGGAATAAGCTAGGAAGAAGATAGATACTAGAAGCTGTTTTGCTTCATGGAGTAATGAGAAAAAATGAGAAAGAGGTTTAAAAAAATTAAAGGTTAAAAAAAAAATCAAAGGAAGAAGGTATATTCGAAAAGCAGTAATAAATACTTCTAGGAGAATCCAGTTTTTTAAAAAGGAACGTATTTTAAGCTTTCGGAATGTATTAAGCTTGGTTGGTATACTGAAGCCCAAGAAAATGCCTAGCTATTCACTTTTGCCAGATGAAATTTACAAACTATTCTGAAACCATACATTTTCTCCCTCTCTAATGCATAGCTCTGAATGGCCAATAATGGAACAATTCACAATCTTTAAATATTTGAGCATACTTTTTCATAGTTCCATCAATGCAGAATACATCCAAATGGACAAAAATCAGTAGCAGCCGTACAAAACAATTCTTTTACATTGCCAGAGGCCATAGCACATCGCCGCAACACTAAAGCTATATGGTTCTGAGCATGTATATAAACAAGAGCTGAAAGGAGACAATCAAAATCTTTAAGTCTATATTTCAAATATACCCATGTGTATCTAATCGAGGATAGTGAAGGAGACAGGCCTGACTAAAGTGGAAAAGGGTGACATGGGACTATATACTACCCGTTGGCCTACAGTTACTGTTACTGTTGTTCCCAGAAGATTTAGGCATCTCCACAAGGCAAGGCCTGTTCTACAACTCCCTATTTGGTAAAGTATCCAGACAATTCTGATTTATTTTATACATAGTACAGTTATTCCTATGAAAGCAGTAAGATTCTGTTTCCTTCAATGTGATTTAATTTTGGTATACAGGTAGTCCTTGATTAACAAACAGAGTTGGGCTCAGATTTTCCATTGCTAAGCAAGGCCATTGTTAAGTGAATCACACCCCAATTTTATTATCTGATGGTTAAGCAATCCCTGAATTTTTAAAAGTGAATCACATGGTTATTAAGCAAATTCTGCTTCCTGCATTGATTTTGCTTGTTGGAAGCCATCTGGGAGGTTGCACATGGTGATCACATGACCCCAGGATGCTACAACCGTTATAATACATGGCCATTGCTAAACACCCGTGTTTTAAAGAAATATATTTCATATTTTGGTTATGCTTGTATGATTTTCTCATCACTGCCACAAACTACCAATATAACATATGAGTGCTGTGGAGAAATCTATGTGATGGTAACTGCTCTGTATCACTAACTCCTTCATATGAATTATATAAAATAATGCTATGCAAGATAATTTTTGGATAATCTTTTTGCTACTCTTTATGGAAAGTGTACCTCAGAAAAACCAACAGAACAAAAGTGAGCCTCAAACCAGCTCTGAAGTGATGGGAAGCCTTTTTTCCCTCATGTTATTCTTTCTTTATCTGAAAATATTCCAAGCAGCAATATTCCAGCTATATTTAGTAAAGGGAATAAAACAAAAGTTGTTTTTAAAAGTGCTACATAAACTTTCTTAAAAGTCATCATTATTCTAGATAATTTGAGTCTTACATATTGAGAAGGAGGAGGACGGGAAAATTTCAACTCCCTCATTTTCATAATAAAATATAAAATCTGACAATGTGAAGGGCAAATCAGATGCAGTGGTTTTTCTTTTTAAAAGTCTATTTTATAATTGTAAAAGAAAAGAAGAGGTATAGTGCCACCTTCTGGCCAAATCAAGCTAATATGAATAGAGGATCAATAGAATTAAAGAGCACACATTTTACAAATGACCATGACTTCAGTCACATCCTTATCAATCTCAAAGATATTTGGATAAAAACAAGAAGCTAAGTTGTTGATGTCTCACTGCAGACTATTAAGAATGTCAGAGTGCCAAAAAATATACTAGTTAAAATATTCGTTAGATTTAGAACAAAGGAGAGTCAGATTCATGTCTGTTCTTAGCTACAAAAGCTCACTCAGTATCTTTGGGCACTCACTATCTCTCATCCCAAACTGAGAGTTATTGATATGGGGAAGACTGGAGAAGACCTACATTGTCTTGAATTCCTGGGGAACATAGAAGAAATAACAAATATTTTTTAACTAATCTAACTAGCATACAATAACTACAATCTGATAACAATAATTGTATACCTTTCATAAAATGGTCTATATGCCGAATAAGTAGATTTCCTAAATTAAATTAATAAATAGAGAGATCAATAGAGCAACAACTTTTATTCTGAATCCGTGATGGCAAACCCATAGCACGCATGCCAGAGGTGGCACGGAGAGCCTTCTTTCTCGGCACGCGAGCTGTCCGCCCCAGCTCAGCTCCGTCACTCATGCGCACATGTGCCTCTCGCCGGCCAGCTTGTCTTTGGGTCTCTGCCATACATGCATGGGGGCGGGGCGCACGTGCACATTGCATTTTGGGGATGCAAGCGCGCTTTGGGCACTTGGTGGGCGAAAAGGTTAGTAATCACTGTTCTGAGTCATAAAAACAATTAGTGATATACTATCAAGAGAGTTTACCTGGGTTTTTGTAGATGCTGAGTACATCCTTGAAATAATGAGGTAAAAATCTTTCTAATAAAAGCAGCACATCTTCTAACTCTTCCAGAATACCCACAAGGAGGAAATTTTCATTCACATTCATTTTTGCTCTTTCAAGGGCCCATTCACCAGGTTCCCTAAAAAAAAAAAGTTAACAATATTCTTCACACTGAACACAAAACAACCCGCTAGGATATAAATCACCATATGTGAAACAACAGTAAATTTTAACTGTAATTATAAAAGCTTCAGAATCATATTAGAATGTTTTAAAGTACTTCATAATTAAGATTTGAGATGATGATATACACAATAGACAACTTTCCATAACATATGTACTCCAAAAGATTTGTATTACAGTTTAGCTCTGATCATTGACTATTATTCTCATTAGCCACACTGGTGACAGTTGTAGTCTAAAACATTGGGACTGTATATTGAAGAAGGGTGCCTACAGGGCCAGTATGACATCATTACACTCAGTCATTCAAAGTAACAAAGCCAAGTCAGCTATTTTGCTAAGTAAAATAAGTAATGAGTTCTCTGATATTTTGTTTCATCTAACAACAATGCAATGAAAAGTTGAAGACAGTAAATCTTATGAGGCTTTGAGTAAGGAAAGAAGTCAAACTATTTCTAAGTTATTTGTGCTTTTTCTAAAAAAAAAAAGAGTACGGTACAGGTAGTCCTCAACTTACAATAGTTTGTTTAGTGACTGTTCAAAGTTACAGTGGCACTTAAAAAAATAACTTATGACCAGTTTTCATACTTACGACCATTACAGCACACTCATGGTCACATGATCAAAATTCAGACACTTGGCAACTGACTCATATTTATGACAGTTGTAGTGTTGGGGAAGCCAGAGTCACTTAACAACATTTAACTAATTTACTAACTACAGTGATTCATTTAACTATGGTAAGAAAGGTCTTAAAACAGGGCAAACTCACTTAGCAAATGTTTCAATTAGCAACAGAAAATTTTGGGCTCAATTGTGGTGATAAATCTAGGACTACCTGTATACACTTTTAAATCTAACTTGTCATAGATTCCCTGATTATAAGAAGACACAAGCTAGAGAAAAGTTAAGTTTGTAATTACCTGCATTTTGGATGCTGTCCACAGAAATATGGAATAATATAAATAACCTGGGATTGGAACATTCAGGATAGTTCTCTAGAATACATACATTAATATCCTAAAAGGGTGGGGAAAAAGAGAATGAAAGGGAAGAAACAAAAGAAACGTTAAAGTAAGTGGTTTGAATACAGCAAGGCCAAACTAATACTGCATACATATACAATAAAAGCATTTTGCATTTTTTGTTTAAAAGAGGTTGGAGCTCTCATACAGCTAACTTCCTTGATTGAAAGAATCAAGAAGAAGCTTCTACATTGCACAGTTGCATTTCAAGTTTTTTAAAAAGCATTTTAAGCAATAATAACTGCTTGCAAAACATATACCATACATACATACATACATTCATACATACATACATACATACATATGCATAAAAACAACCAAGGACCCCTCAATTCAACCCATGAGCTACAAATATTCTTCTTTAACAATAATATAAAGTATTTGGTGCAGTGTTTTCATGCATGATAAATCTTCAAGGGTACATTGCATGCTGAATCAATTTTGAGATATATTCCAAAAATGAGATAGAGAAGTGAAAACTCTTCCACAGTAATGTCTGGAATATTATTCAATCAAATGCATTTGAAATATTTTATATTCTAATGTTCCATTAAACGGTTCTGAAACCATAAGGTTCAGGAATATCACTAGGCTAATAGTCCTATGAATGTGGCACTTAAGCATACTATTTCACAGGGTTTTTATTTCATTTTGGTTAAAGAATTAAAAGAGTATCATCATATTGCATTTACAGCAATGTATGTTATCTTTGCTGTTTCCAGAAACGTTATTTCAAAAGAATTCCTTGACTGCTGATGGGCAAATGACATCTTATCATTTTATCAATTCAGATGATAATCTTCAACTGGCCTTTCTTAGCTAACAGTTTTTCCTTCTTTTTAATCTCAGTTTCAATTTAAAATATCTGATGAGGAATTTTTCTGATTTTTCTACAGCTATAGTTGTCCATCTCACCAAATCTGTATATGATATATCATATTTAATGATTTCTATACTGCCTCTCACGCATATCTTCTCAAACCTAATCCTTTCAAAAATTAATTTTGCCCCAAAGTAAAACAATTTAGGTTATTGAAAACTCTGACGAACATTGGTTGATAAGACAAATTAACAAACATTCTCAAAAATCTAAGACTTTTTAAAAATGTTGCAACCATTCATTAAATAATCCCATTTTCTTCATAAATAATTACTAATAAAGTTGATAAAGGTATCAACTGATAGAAGTAACAGAAAGCCAAATGGAGAATATCAGGGAAATAAATTGATGTTCAAAACTAATCAGCGATAAACTTTCTTTTACATATATTTTATTAAGAGTTTTTAATAGAAAATTAAAACTAACAAGAACTAGTATAAAGAAAATAAAGGCAAAAAGAAAGAAAAAAGGCAAAAAGAAAGAATGAAAAGAAAAAAAGTACCTTCTGATTTTCTTAGCAGCAAATATTAGGTACAATAACAAAATTAACTTTTACTATAAGGTTACCAAAAAAGATGTCCTTTTTTCTATTAACTATTTTTGCTGAACAGCAAAAACATAAAAAATAAGATTATTTTTTCTATTCATGTAAAAAGGTCTAAAAGGGGATTCAAGTCAGCAATAAACATAAATCTTTTCCTCTAATCAAAGAAGACAGTTTGGGCATTTCTGCAAGTTCCATCATCTTCACCTGTCATTATTCCATTGTGGGTAGAGTCTATCCACTTTTAAGCATTTAATAATCTCAATGCAGAGTTGCTAACTTTTTTTCCAAACATAGAGCTTTTCTTGTATTAGTTGGTGAAAAAAAAGTTCATGACTAATTACTTTAAAAATCCTTTAAAAAAAAAGAGAGCAATAATTTTAAACCTCTTCCATTCATGCAGAAAAAGAGTCTATTTACAAAATGGGCAAGCTATCCAAATTGTAATAGCCTTTTATAAAAAGGATAAAGTAACCTGAATTTATACAAGAGGTAAAGATCTAATGCGCTCCAAACCACCTTATCATCCCTTTCATCTGTAACAGTTTCTACTTTGAGAAAACTTATCTCATTATTATTTGACACTCTGCTACTTCCCTTTATCTTCTTTTTCAAATATTTTATACTGAAAAAAAAACCTTGTGTAGGAAGTAAAAAAAAACTATTGACATTAAAAATGTTAAGAACTATTGCTACATCCTTGAATGTAACGTATGGCAAATGATGGAACAAAAATGTTTAAAATAGAATGCTATATGCCCTTTTTTATTTTTTTATACCATAGCCTTCTGGTGGAACCCTTTTTCTTCCAGAGTTGTGCGTACGAAATCCTTGCAGCTGTTAATACATGTAACATAATATATCTATCTGTTTTATTGCATTTTTGTGTTATTAAAAAAAAAAAAGATTGTATGGAGATGGACAGGTTAACAATGAAAATAAAAACAGAGAAGATTCAATTTATTATAGGGCCTGGGATGCCTGGGATGAGTGTTTAGAAATAAAAAGAAATAAAATGGCAATTAGGAAAAGAATGAGAGAATATGTAAATATGTAAATATACCATGGAGAAGATTGAGATGTAAGGATAAAAGATATTGATTTATAGTAGAGTAAGATGTAATGGTAAAGGGATAAGTAAATACATATACTGAAAAATGTGAGGAGATGCAAAAGATGTCTGGATGTTGATAACAATGTATAAAGTTTTATTTTATGTTTTTAAATTTGGAAACTTAATAAAATTTATTTTTTAAAAAATAGAATGCTATATGCCCTAGATGAACTGAACTACTACTAGAATGAAGCTATAACAATTAATTAGGTATAAATGACAATCTTTAAATGACAATCAACAATTTTTAAAATATGAATTTCTTTGACATTACATTTTAATCTGGAAATGCTTGTCATTGCAATATCTTGAATTACTCCAGAATAACAGAATAATGGAGTTGGAATAGACCTTGGACGTCTTCCAATCCAACTCCTTTTTCTTCCACTCTCTTTTACAGGCTGTCTTTGACTTATAGCCATTCCTCTAGAGACCATTTGTAGTTACAACAGCACGGAAAAAAATGATTTATGACTAGTCTTTACATTTATAACCATGGCAGCATTCCCACAGTCACATGATCAAAACTTGGGTGCTTGGCCACTGGCATGCATTTACAATAGTTGCAGGGTTCTGGGGTCATGGAATCCACCATATGTGATCTTTCCAGCTGGCTTCTCCCAAGCAAAGGACAACAAGAGAAGTCAGATTCGCTTAACAATTGCAATGATTCTTTAACAACTATGGCAAACAAAATCAAGCTCAACACACTTAACTGCCATTGCTTAACAACTGAAATTCTGACTGCAATTGTGGTCGTAAGGTTACAACTTACAACCTGTAACATTGTAACACTATTGTCAAAATATAAGCAATGAGGAGAGTCTTTTAAGATTTGGGGAAATAGAATTTTCAATGCTAGAGTACCGGGATAAATTAAAAAAAGAAAACAAGACTATAACAGCCCTGATGCACAAACCATAATAGCAAAAAAAAAAAAACCCTTCTACTATTATTGGTGAGCAGTTCAGATTAAAAGTATTTGTTATCAATGTCAGATTTACATTGTTCTTACTCCAGGAGCACAAGGCAACTTACCCTCCTTCCTTTTAACCTTACAAAAAGAACTCTGTGAGGTAGGATGGGGTAAGAGACAGTGAACTGCCCCAACCTGTTTGAGTTTCCATGGCCAAAGGAGGATTTGAACATGAATGTCATCAGTGTTTGTCCACACCTTAAGCACTATACCACACAAGCTCCCATATAGTACATGTCAATCAATGTAAGATGCATTAGAGTACAGTATTGGTCCATTCTGTCAATCAGGATATTGACTATTTTTACAAACTAACATGTATCTTCCCCCCCCTTCAAATACTATTAATCTAGTATGTTAGCCACATTAACATTCTGAATTGGAAAATGTTTTGAGAAAAATACTGTGTAAGAATATCCTGTGACTAAGTCACCCATTCTGCCTTTCTCTTTGTCACCAGCAATTTCATATTCTGGAGCATTCTGAAGCTTACTAATGATGATGTGGAGCAATATCAAACATTTAAACTTCTTATAATAGTGTAGTTCAGAGGTGTTTTTTTGAGAATAGGTGTTTAATTGTGGCTTTGAATTATACCGATACAACTACCTTAATCTATAGGTTTAAAACAATTCGTGGCACATTTCTCTTTAAGCAACTTAACAAAAGCTAATCTGTCATTATTTGAGAAAAATATGTATTTAACATTTTCCTGTTTTCATCATTTTGTTTCATCATCACATAACTATATTTGTGGTTTTTCTCAAGAAAAAGCAAATAAAAGTTGGAAACACAACCAAAATTTCCTCAGTCTAATAGTCTAAAAGTTCTGTTCACTATTATGAAAGAAGCTATAAACTTTCTGGTTCGTTACACGGATGAAAGGAGCCAGCGAAGTGAATACTAAAGCAAGATTACTATATGCCCAGAGATGGAAAGATTCAATCAATTATCTACCTGAAGGAATGGTTGGTGAAGCTGATAGATTTTGCTGAAATAGATAAACTGATTAGATTAGAGTCAGTTTTTTATTAGAGAAAAGATATTTATTGGTGACTTGAAGCCTCTTATGGACTTTTTATGTAAAATGAAAAAAAGAATGTTGTGATTAGACAGGATAGATTATAGAAAGAAAAGTAATATGTTGAAACTTTAGAGAGAGAGAGGTTACAATAAAGCTGTACTTATAATTGCAGTTAGAATGTTGGGGAAGCCTCTTCTTTATATTTTTCATCTTCTTTTCTTTTTTCCTTCAACTGTTTTTTTCATTTCTGCATTTTTTTGCTTCTTTGATGATTTCTTTTTGAGTTTTTTCTTCCTACTTTATATTAGTTTGCGTTAATTTTTATCTTTGTGCTAAAGCTTCAATCAAAATTATATCAAAACATGTATGAAGGGACTGGCAAGTTTGTTATGTTAAAAATATGTAGTGAAAGGAAAGGGGCAAAAATTTTCATTTATTAACTGTAGATGCTACTCTCAAGCACCAATGTTATTTCTCAAGTTTTAATCATATAGAATCAAAATGAATAAGGTATTAATGATTGAGGACAACTAAGTAGCAAGCAATGTCAGCTGCATCAGTAATAACTTTCCTTAAACCCAAGACCAAAAAATAAGTCCAAATAATGAGAATGAGCTGCCTATCAGTTTAATGAACTGATTATTTCAATTATTTACTCCAAAGGACAAATTATAGGATTATGAAAGACTTTCAAAAGAGGATGCTCAAGGCACATCAAATTACTAAAACAATTGGCAACTTTCACTAGTAAGTTTCACTAGTTAAGAAGCAGAGCCAATTACAAAACAGCTGCAAAAACTTGGAAATGACACAACAGTTTGAAAAGTACTTAATATACTGTATGCACTTACAAATTAAAAAGAAGCTATTTCAAATAATTTGCATAAACATTTCAATTTATGCACTAAAATATATGTAAGTGAATAAAAATAATTCTGTATTCACGACGCTGAAGTGTATATTATCAAGGATTCAGAAGATTACAAACTCTTTTGGATCTCAGCATTCGTGTTATGTTTGGACATATTTCCTAAAAACGTATATATGTTTCTTTTTCTGAATGGCTATTTAGATTTTGAATATGACCCATGTTTGAAACATTCGTGACTCTACTCTTTCTATAATCGCGCACAACACTCTAAACCAGGGGTCGCACACACTCTAAACCAATTACAGTGTTGGATTGTGGAGTGTTAAACTTCCTCCTTTTTTAATTGAAATATTGCATTTAGGGAAGAAGGGGGCACAATAAATACTTCTTAGCTGAAGCAATTGCCTTAGTTATACAAACATAATTGAAGAAGGGTGGAAATGCCTCTAATACATAGTGCCTATAATACAATCTACATCTGTCATGATGAAGTGATGTATGTTCTGAAAGAGGTTGAGAATTCCTTGAGCTCAATTGCTAAATGAACAAAATTCTGTTCTCTGGAGCCTCATGAGAGGTGTGCCACAATTTATATATTTATTTTCATATTTTATTCTACTTCCCCATCTGCTACTTATACCTTGAAGTTTGGCATTGACCAAAGATATGTACATAAATATAGGTCTTCTGTTCAGGAGACGCCAACCTTTTGGTACCTCGGGGACCACCAACTCATAATTTTAAATCCCAGGGACCACTAACCGGTTCTGTGGGGTGGCCTAATTTGTGGTGTGGCTTGGTGGTCATGTGACCTGGCTGGCCATGGCTTGTATGTAAATATTATAAATATTTATATAAATATTGAATTTTTCATAAAAAAGAGCAAGTTTTACTCAAAATCAGGCAAAGCAGGCAGGCAGATTGAGTTTGCTCACAGAATCATTCAGTGATCTATCTATCTGCCATCGCTAGCTCAGTCTGTCACATAAAATTTGCTTGCCGTGAGTCTGCACTGAATAATAGAACCTTCAGTCCTAAGGGAGGATCGGCTGTGCTTAAAATCAGAGCCAAAGATCTAGAAAGCAAGAAATCCAACCATTTCCTGCTTCCTAGCTAATCTAAATCTCCCGGCATAGCAGAACAGCTGATGGTCAGAAAATAGCAATTTAGTAGGCAAGTTTGGCTGGGTAAGGAGTGGTGGTCCCCACGGGCCATGTGGGCAGCACAGTCTTCTGTTTCTGCACAGGCCTGGATGAATTGCTTTGGGGGGGGGGTGCCTGGGGCTAAGATTTTCTCTGTGGCCAACCAACCAGCGATTGCTGCTCTTAAACCATCCTACACTTTTTAAATCTCCTGTCCAGCATTTCTCTATATTATACCCAGTGCGGTTTATAATGGTATATCGGGAATTGAGACAGGAGACAGAAGAAAAAGTAGGGCAATGTTCAGCAAAGTAGGGCTTTATGGTCCATGGGGGATTTCAACCTGCCATCTGCGGCGGTACCTCGGGGATTGCCAGGAGTTCATGGCTTCCATGGACGGCCATGGGCCTGACCCAGTTAATTCGGGACCCTACTCCGTGGGAGGTCACACCTGGATTTGGTTTTGTCTCTGATCAGTGGCAGAGTGATCTGGGTATAGGGGATATAGTTGTGGAACCCTGTCATGGACGGATCACTCGCTCCTGAAGCTCGACTTCGTTCCGCGCCCCCTGACCGCAGGGGAGGCGGGCCATTAAAATGGTACCGCCCCAGGCGCTGATGGACCCTGATAGGTTCCTGACGGAGCTTGGGCCATTTCCCGAAGCTCAATTCACAACGACTCGGTTGAGGCTTGGTCGCCACCTGGGATAGGTGTGGCTGCTGGGGTCCTTGACCGAGTCGTGCCCTTGCGGCCTCTGACCCGGTGCCGATCCCATCTGGCTCCTTGGTTTTCTGAGGAGCTAAGGGAAATGAAGCGCCGGAAAAGACGCCTAGAGAGCAGTTGGAGGTCCAGCCGCTCTGGTCTGGACCGAACACTACTGCGTTCTTATATTAGACGTATCTAGTGGCAATAAGGATGGCAAGGAGGTCTTACCTCTCCACCCTTATCGCGTCCGCGGAAACCGCGCCCAGCCGCCCTGTTTAGGGTGACCCGCTCCCTCCTGGGAGGGTGGGAGCGCGGGAGGACCCCTTACAGGGACGGGCTGAGGAGTTTTCTAGGTTTCTGCAGGACCAAAATCGCTCAGATCCGGAGCGAACTGGACTCCGACTGGCCATCTCCGGGTGGGGGGGGGTGGGGGTGGATATCGGTGGAGTTGGTTGGGTTGAGTTCGACCCTGTTACTTTAGAGGATGTGGGACAGGATACTGGGGGGGCTTAATGCCACCACCTGTTTGTTGGACCCGTGTCCCTCCTGGCTGGTTTTGGCCACTCGGGAGGTGACACGAGGCTGGTTCCAGGGTATTATAAACGCTTCCTTGAGAGAGGGGCTGCTACCTGCTGTCTTGAAAGAGGCGGTGGTGCCGCCCCTCCTCAAGAAACCGTCCCTGGACCCAGCACTGTTATCAAATTATCGTCCCGTCTCCAACCTTCGTTTTGTTGCGAAGGTTGTTGAGAGTGTGGTGGCACGTCAGCTCCCGCAGTGCCTGGATGAAGCGAGTTATCTTGACCCCCTCCAATCGGGTTTCAGGCCCGGGCACAGCACGGAGACGGCTTTGGTCGCGTTGGTTGATGATCTCTGGAGGGCTCGGGACAGGGGTTGTTTCCTCTGTCCTGGTCCTATTAGATCTCTCAGCGGTTTTTGATACTGTCGACCACAGTATCTATTGCGGCGGTTGGAGGGGTTAGGAGTGGGGGGCACCGTGTTACGGTGGTTCACCTCCTTCCTCTCCGACCGTTCGCAATGTGTGTTGACAGGGGGGCAGAGGTCGGCCCCGAGGCCCCTACTATGTGGGGGTTCCTCAGGGGTCGGTGCTCTCGCCCCTGCTGTTCAACATTTATGTGAAGCCGCTGGGTGAGATCATCCGTGGCTTCGGGGTGGAGTTCCATCAGTACGCTGATGATACTCAGCTGTACATCTCCACCCCCGGGCCACCCCAACGAAGCTGTCGAAGTGATGTCCCGGTGCCTGGAGGGCCGTGCGGAGTTGGATGGGTCGTAACAGGCTCCGGCTCAACCCGACTAAAACCGAGTGGCTGTGGTTTCCTGCGCCCAGATACAGCCAGCTGGTTCCTTCGCTGGCCGTGGGGGGAGAGGTTTGACCCCCGTGGAAAGGGCGCGCAATCTGGTGTCCTCCTGGATGTGCGGCTGTCTTAGAAGAGCATATTGCAGCCGTCGCCAGGGGGGCTTTTTATCAGATACGTCTGATTTACCAGTTGCGGCCCTTTCTGGATCTGGGCGCACTTCGCACAGTCACGTCCGCCCTCGTCATTTCCCGCCTGGATTATTGCAATGCTCTCTACATGGGGCTCCCCTTGAAGAGTCTCCGGAGGTTACAGCTGGTCCAGAATGCAGCCGCGCGAGTGCTTGTGGGTGCCCCTCGGAGCTCCCACGTTACTCCGCTGCTTCGCAGGCTGCACTGGCTCCCTGTGGCCTACCGGATTCGATTCAAGGTGGTACTGATGGTATTTAAAGCGCTCCATGGCTCGGGACCTGGATACTTACGGGACCGCCTGCTGCCATCGTCAACCTCCCGCCGCCCAGTACGCTCCCACAGGGTTGCCCTGCTTGGGGTACCGCCACCTGGCCGTTGTCGGCTGACGGCCCCGAGAGTTCGGGCTTTCTCTGTGGGGGCTCCCTCCCTATGGAATGATCTTCCCCCGGAGATACGGTCTATGACGGATATCCTGACCTTCCGGCGCGCGGTGAAAACTTTATTTTTTAATCAGGCCGGCCTGGCCCAGTAACTGTGTTTTAGGTTTTTAATTAAATTTTAATTGGGGTTTTTAGTTTTTAACTTTTAAATTGAATCTGAATTAGACAGCCGGATTAAATTATTTAATTATTTTTAACTGTATTTATTGTATATCTTGTATGTTTTAGTAGGCTGTACACTGCCCCGAGTCCCTTTTTTGGGAGAGGGGGCGGTATAGAAGTTTAAACAAATAAATAAATAAATAAATAAAGAGACAGCTGAGACCTCAGAAGAAATGAAGGAATGGCAATGTCCCAGAAGGAGCCCTCCCTAGTTTCGTGGTTTATAAGGATGAGGGAGGGAGAGATAAGCTTCAAACTTGAAAGATTGTGTTAAAGTCAACTTTAAAGGACAGAATTAGTACTTTCTGGGTGTGCTTCTTGTCTGGACTACCTCACAAGGCTCACACTTCCATTCCCATGTCTTCCCTTCGTTTTAATTTATTCCCCTTAATCTAATAGTGACAGTCACAACAGAGGGAAGGAGAGAGAAGACCAGAGGCAGGGGCAGGAGTAATGTCGTCCTGTTTGTCCTGAAGACAATTATAGTGACTGCTGCCATATTCCTTCTTGCCATTACAAAGACACTGCCATCACAGCTGCTAGCTCCCTCAACATTATCAATATCTGCTTGCCAATTTACTTCACAAACGATTTGAAGAAGTGACACATTTGCACTGCAGTTGCTGAAAAAGCATAATGGTTAAATATCAATGCTCAGCAAGTTTATGCTAAAACCACCCTAGTGACAAATGTTTACTATAAATGAAGTACAAATGGTCCGGAGTCTCAATAATCATCATAGCATCCCCATGAGTATTTCCTTGCCCTTCTTACCCAGGAGTAACTAGATCACTCTGTGTCATTCAAATTAAGAACAAAAATATGAGCATGCCTCTACTGCCACACAATATAGACCTTAAATAAAGCTTTTACCTATGGCTCAGATTTAGTCTTCACCTTCTCCCAGTATCTCCTCTGTCACTTGATCCTCCAGAGATCCTCTATAAATTAGAGGGTCCATTAGAGTCCACATGCAAAGTATGTTACACATGTTTGAGCCAGTTCAAGGCCACTATTGCCCTCTCATTCCAAGTAGTGATCACCGAATAGAGTCTCAGAGACAATCACAAGTTCCTTCTAAAATCCACCTGGATCCATCAGGCACCAGAGGAAGACTGAACAAGCAGGGCCTTCCTCCCTGCAGCAAGGAGCAATCATGGTAGACTCCAAATAACAGAGTGATCTGCCCAGGATAAAGGACTTGTGGTAATATCCTCTAAGTCCAGAGTCCACAAAAACAGATCCAATGAGGAATTCTCACTGTGAGTTGATCCCTTAATATATTGGGACAGGTTATTAGCTGTAACAATGGCCCTGAACTCCTGAGCTGACTATGACTCTGTGCCTAAGGAAGGCAGATTAAAGTCCTTCAACAGTCTAAACCAGGAGAATTCCACCATTAACTCAATTATAGCATTGAGCAGCACAGTAAGGGTGGCTGCTGCATAGCAGAGAGGTTGGTACAGTAGACGCTATCCCCAACTGATGCTTCACACCCACAAGCAAAGTCTCCTGCCAACTATCTGCTAGCCACTACCTTTGACAATCTCCAACCTCCTCTAAACACAGGATTACAGCATACTGAAATCCTGGATGGGCCCAATTCAGAGAGGAGAACTCACACACATTCTGAATAGGGAGCTATAGGGTTGACCTTGGATAAACTACGCAGAGACCATTAAGACAATAACTGCTAGAGAATGCTTTGAGCCCATAGCAAAGAGAAAGTATTAGAAAATGACTCATGAGAGGCACCCTGGGATATAAAAGGGAGAGAAAGGAAAATGCAGCCAGACTTGAAGATTTAGTAATTATTGGTAGTCCTTGACTTACATTTACAGTTTGTTTAGTCACCATTCAAAGTTACAATGGCACTGAAAAAAGTGACTTAGGACCGTTTTTCACACTTACGACTATTGCAGCATCCCCTTAATCACATGATCAAAATTTAGATGCTTGGCAACTGACTCATAGTTATGACCGTTGCTGTGTCCCGGCAGGGTGGGATACGACAGGGTTAACTACCGGTTCGGATTTACAAGGGTCGGTGATTGATGATGTACTTCCCTGCACGCTGGGAGTGCACAGGCCTGTAAATCGTCATCAGCACGCTGCGTGCAGAGAAGCAGCCTTTGAAACAGCCCCTTTTCCTGCTTTTTAAACTGCAGCTGTGCCTCTGTTCGGCAGCTGAAGTTGAAAAATCAGGAACCAAAGATCAGGTAAGAGCCCAGGTGGGCGGGTGGACAAAACATCAGCAGACATAGAACCGGTTCTATGTCTGCTGCTCTTCAGAGCTACCAGTTCTACAGAGGTGGACAGAACCGGTAGAAACCCACCCCTGGTCCCGGGGTCATGTGATCACCTTTTGCAACTTCTAACAAGCAAAGTCAATGGGAAAGCCTTAATAACTATGTTACTAACTTAACAATTGCAGTGATTCACTTAACAACTATGAGAAGAAAAGTTGTAAAGTACCAAGAAATGGAACATGACACCAGTAAAGACACTGGAACTGCATTATCTAAGAATGATCCAGCCTCCCAAGTCCCACCATATTTCCCTTTACACATTATCATCCATGATATTCCGGCTGCGTGACTCTTCTCCTAATAAATACATAAACTCACCTGACCCCAGCCATCTCTCCCCTGGTCCAAGGTCTCATCTACATAATTGCCCTAAGGTGCTTTTTCAAGAGGCAATTGGAGTTTATTTTTCTTTGAAAGATGTTTTGCTTCTATCCAAGATGCTTCTTCAGCTCTTCAGAGTCCAGTTGCCCTCTGACAAAGCACCTTTGGGACAACTATGGCCTGTTTGACTGAGAATCTCAGTAGATATTCATCCACACAATCCTCACCTTCTCCCAAATATTAATGGACTGGGCAACCAGGTGCTTCCCTAGCATCCTACTTTTTAAGAATTTTGTCCATAATGTCAGGAAGGGGAGCTTAGGCCATAGAAAAGAATTGTTTTGTTGCATGCAAAGTCCAATCCCAATGAAAGATTTATATGCTTACTCTTTAAACAATGAATCAAGATCAGGCTACCCTTGCATCAAGACAGAAATTAAGACATTGTTATTCTTCAAATTTCAATTCTGAATTTTAGAAGAATTTGATTGTTGGTTATGAATGCAAGAAAACAGCTAAAAGGAACCATATGGTAAGCAGATTGTGATGCAAACCAATTCAATTGAAGCCAGACTTTTTCAGCCAGGACAATTCCTCCGCGGATCTTGTTGGAAGAGGGTCTGCCAATGACAGCGCATCATGCCAGATTGTGTGGGTGTCTTGTGAAAGGGTAAGAGTCCACTGGGACTGCATGAAGCCAACAGCAGTAGTTCAATGTCGCTACTAGATTGATAGAATGAAAAACTGCTGTTTTTAAAATAAAGTCCTATAAACAACCCCAATTCCATTCTACAATCAGGGAAAATCATTAAATTTAAAAAAATCCTTTCACATTGGAAGGAATGTGTTTAAGCACATTAATGTTTAAGCTATGTGGACTTCATGTCCACATAGGTTTTGTGGACTAAGCTATGTGGACTTCAACACCCAGAATTCTCCAGTTATCATGCCAGCTGGAGAATTCTGGGAGTTTAAGTCCACATATCTTAAAGTTGCAAGGTTGACAAATACTGTATTAGGGAAAGAGGAAAAATTACAGAGAATTCGAAGTACAGTACTTAAAACCCAGTTCCAGAGTTCTGGAGAATGCACACACATGCGCTTGTACGTACGTACGTACACACACACACACGCACACACACACACACACACACACACAGTCAGATAATTGTATTTGGCCGCATCTTTATCTATGGTTATGTGACACAATGTAAACTGTATGGTAAGGATAGGATAGGTGAGAATACAAATATGCCAACCTTGGACAAAGCACATACGTTTGGGTTCTATTACATAAAATACTTTGAACATATTAAGTTTGCATAGATTAGAGTGGGTGTTGTCAACCCACTGCCTACAGCCGTGATGATGAACCTATGGCACGTGTGCCACAGGTGGCACGCAGAGCCATTTGTGCCAGTACGCAAGCTGTAGGCAAACATACCTCACTGCACATGTGTGTGCCTCACAGCTGGTTTTCGGCCGATTGAGGCCTTTTTCGGCCTCCCAAAGGCTTGAGAGGCCTTCTTGCAGATTTTGGCCTCATCTTATGGCCTTTTGCAATGTTCTATGGTTATATGACGCAATTTACAATGTTTTTTTTTTACCGTTTTCTGGTAAATGGCTCAGCAAAAAATACCCATGGGAATATATTGCTTTGTTTAATGACTGTGGTATTTGCCTCATGATTGACACAAAAAATGTAAAATCAAGTTCAGCCCACATGGGTGCCCTGACTCATGATCTTGACTTAAGTTCTGAGCTTCAGGAATTATAGGAAAGATTCCTACCCCATCACCCTCTCCTTCCTAGAGCAAATTCATGTCTTAAGATCAGCTATACAATATATGAGAAATGTTTTAGCCAGGATTTAATTATAAAACAAGTATTTCCAGAATATTGTAAAGATAAATATAATTACATAAATATCATGTAGTTATACATATGTAGATGTAGCTGAAGTCTTTCCATTTGAATTTGACTAGCAATGAGTGAACATGTCTAGCAATCATGATCATGAATAGTAGTTCAAAGGAAAATGTAGTTAAAATTTAATTCTGTTTCATATCTCTTACATTTATGAATATTATCGTAACTCCCAGGCCTCAATGGCTATCAAGGAAGTACAGCAGTCACATTAGTATATGAAAGTCTGGGAAATATTTGCTCTGAATGGAGTCAGAGACTTGAGAAACCATATTTCCTAGTGATTTAATATAGTTACAGCAGCTAATTCGATCACTGGAGGAGCTTCCTAAACCAGAAAATAAATTGGAATTACAAATTTCACTGTTTTTAAGGAGCACCAGTATAAGTTTCTATACATCATAATAGTCAAGGAATTAAAAGCTGAGAATATTTCTAAAGGGCAGTTATTTTAAATACCGCCCCCCCTCTATCATTCTTTTATTTTTCTCAAATTTGGCAGCTGTAGTAATATCCAACTACTCTCGGCTAACAATTTGTTGCTAAAATTATCTTATGGAAATCACATTCTATTAAAATGTCTCCATTATATTTCCATTCACAGTAGAGAACATTATTATACAGACTGAACTTTAGGTAAGCATGCATAAATTCCAGATTAAGAATTTTTGTGGTAATTTGCTTTAGTGTGTGGAATTCTCTCAGGTTCCAGAAAGACCTATTTGCAATTCTTCATGTAGTCTAATGCATGTAATCTGCTTAACCCAAAAGTTTGACTGTCATTTTACTACTATGAATTCTATATAAATACTTCCAGAAAGCATTCCTACTCCATAGAAACCACAATCTATACTCCAAGCTGCAGTCAATTTGCATGATTCTTATTTCCTTTATGAAATCACGGACAAAAAAAATTGAAGCAATGTATTTGTATTTGTATACAAGTCTACATAGAAAGTATGTAATGTGTTTTTCTCATAATGTCTAATTTTCAGTTTGGCCAATATTTTAGGTCTTGAATTATACTGATTAATGCAGCCTGCCAGAATTTTTCATAATCTTCATGTAAGCACTGACCAACAATTTTTTAGAAGTTTACCCATATATTTCCCATAGCAGCTGTTTTATTGCAGAGGCAGATGTTTCAGGAATGCTAGAACATATATTTTAAAAATCATTTCTCTTCGATTTCCAGAGAGATCTCTGAATAGTATTTTAGCATAAATTCTGCTTAACAACCCACCAACACTGAAATTTATTCTGAAGATGGACATTTTCATGTTTCTAGTTCAGTGATCGCCTTTTTTTAGGACAATTGAATACAAACCTAATTTTTTATCTATTGATTGAAATGAGGTTTAAATAAAGGATTACAACCTCATCCAATGTGCTTGAAACATTATTGGCACTATGCCGACTCTATGCCCTTTTGAGCCCTACAAAGGAGCCTGCGGAAGAGCCTCAGAAGGCATGCTATGTTTGGGGAAAGTCTACTGATGGAGAAAGAAATTATGGAAAGGCAACAGAGATGCAAATAGACTGTGTGGTAGGACAGGTGAAAATACAATATGCCAACTTTGGACAAGCACGTATGTTTGGGTTCTATTACATAAAATACCTTGAAACATATTAGGTTTGCATAGATTAGAGTGCATATTAGGTTTGCATAGATTAGACCCGCTGCCTACAGGTTGCATGCACCTCCAGAAGGTCATACATTTTTAACATTGTGTGATTTGTATACATTAACTATATTGTACAGAATTTGTCACCCAAACATCTGATTCTGCTTCAGACATCTAGCATCCATCTTTCCTTTAAAAGACACAAATAAAGAGATTTGCAACCTTACAGAGATATCACATACAGCTTTATCCATACTTTTATTAATTGCTTATGGCTAAATGCGTTATGAAAATTAAGGATTAATTGAATTAGTGAGTTCTTGACTTAACTGCCGGAAGAAAACCAAGCTCCTTTTTGCACAGGACTACCCTTAATCCCTGTGATGAGACAGGAATACCTGGAAAATTTCTGATAACATGGTTCCATGCTGGTTTAATTAGAATATAATGAACATATGACTATCTTCCCTAGTCTAAGAAAGAATGAACAATCTACAGACTCTATGCTGCAATTACCTCCCATCATCTCGTTCAGACAATTCCAAGTCTGCACCAATTATTTTAAGATATAATTTTCATTAGTGTTAAGGATACAAGTGCCTTGAAGAAGGACACTGTAATTACAATCTTAAAATCTCCCCCGAAAAAAACTACATGATGAAATCCTGCCCTTTTCAGCAACAGTATAATGTTACTAGGGTAGAATAGTTTTTTGGGCAGAATTCAGGAGACTAGTGGTGGTCCTGGAGCCCAAATGTTTTACTATTTTGGGAACAAAAGAATTGTTTTTCTACTACAGGGATGTCAAACTTGATTTCATTAAGGGCCGCATCAGGATTGTGTTTGATCTCAGGGGGCTGGGGTGGGGCATGGCCAGCCCAACATCACTCGTGTCAGGGGCTCCTGTGGTAGCCTAAGTGCTCTGCCAGAGAAAAACAGGCTCCTGAGCTCCATTTTCAGCTGTGATAGCCTCCTGCAACCTTCTGCCAGCAAAAACGGAGCTCGGAAGGGTTGCATGAAGCCCTCCCGGGCTCCATTTCAGTGGCAGAGGCACCATGGGCTAGTCCTTCACTGTTTCCAGGGTGGCCCCATGGGCCAGATCTAAGCATCCCCCCCCCGGGCTGGATCTGGCCCCTGGGCCTTGAGTTTTACACCCCTGTTCTACTACAAGTATTTTTTGTTGACTTAATGCTGTCATGACACTTGTGCTGGTTAAGGTCTAACTGCAAGCCCAAGTTACCCGAAGACGTTTCTGAAACATATATTTAATATACAGGTAGCCCTCAACCTACAACTGTTCATTTAGTGACCATTTTGAGACCACTTAAGACCATTTTACACACTTACAACCATTATGGCATCCCCACAGTCATAATCAACATTAGATGCTTGGCAAGTAACATGTTGATTGCAGAGTCCCAAGGTCATTTCCACCTTTCGGGACCTTCTGACAAGCAAAGTCAATGGGGAAGCCAGATTCCCTTAACAAACATGTTGCTAACTTAACAACTGCAGGTGATTCACTTAATAATTGTGGCAAGAAAGGATGTAAAATGGGGCAAAACTATTCTATTCTATTCATAAATGTCTCACTTAGTAACAAAACTTTGCACCCAACTGTGATCATAAGTCAAGGACTACCTGTAGATCTTAGTCTTCAATTACAGATAAAAAACCCACTCCCCATGTTTAGTGCTATATTCTCCCAGCTCTTCATACAAATACGTGCTTGACCTTTGGGAACACTTTTTCTCCTTATTCGTTAGAGAATATAGACACTATAGGCAAAGAAAAATGCTAGAGACTGCCCAAGATTTTTTCTTCTTGCTTTTAATTACACATTTAATATATTTATTGCATCCATTAATTGGGAGAACATTTTAATCATGTGTGTGTGTATGTATGCATCATGCTTTATTGTGATATTATTTATATCTGTATGATACATATTTATATATTTATAGTCTTCCTATACTCATGTTACACTTATTTTATTTTTTCCTGAAGTGTGATTTTTCCCTAGACTACCCAGCTATTTCATGGCTGAGCAGAAACGTATTTCAAGTTTTCTACTCTAAATATATCATTTTGTGAGTATCACTGGTTCTATATTAACAGCTTGAGAAATTTATGCTGTAACTGCTGTTTTTCACAAGTAGTTCACAGTATGATCAATAATAACATTGTAGGGATTTTTTTCCCAGTGATGCAGGAAGCCTGTTTAGTATGTTGAAGTTGTAGATAAATATTCTCTCTCATATGGGTTAAGTGTGAATCTGGGTCACCAACACTAAAACCATACTTTCTATGTAAGCCATGCACAAGTATTTGATTTTCTAAATTAATAACAAAAGTATAGGTTAAACTGCTAAAACAAACAGATAAAATTTATAGCTTCTAGCAATGGAAGATAAAGACTGGAACTAGATCTCAGGTAGTGTGGATGAATTATTATTCAGTGATCTTTTCCTAAGAACTCATAAATTTTAAGTTACATTTAAATATACAATATATAGTATTGTAGCTGAAAGAAATAATTGAGAACAATTGCAAGAAGGAAAATTTCTAAATAAATGGAACATAGTATTCCTCATATTCTAAGCAATTTGAAATACTGCTTTGTACATTCTGGTATTTGGTGACTGAGCAGAATCCATAAAGTACAATATTTCATTCTTATTCCAGTGCTTCTAGGAAACACCGAACAAAACAAAAACATTCAGGCACATTTCCTTTCCCTTCCACCCAGAATTCTGAACATTCTAGTAACAGCCTTATTTTCTCAGCTGGTATGACTGATTATGAGCCATCAAGTCAGGGTCAACTCTTAGCAAGCACATGGATACATTTTCTCCAGATTGATCTGTTCCCAACCTGGTCCTTCAGGTCTTCTAATGATATAACCATCACCATTGTAATTGAGCTGTTCTGCGGGTCATCCTCTTCTTTTAACTTGCTCAGCAATTCCTCCTCCAGGGAGATAAGTCACTACACAATATGACCAAAGATTGATAATCTGAGCTTACTCATTTGTACCTCGAATGAGAATTCTGAGCTGTTTTGTTTAGTAATCATTTGTTTTAGGCCTTCCATGGTATTCCTAGGAGTCTTCTCTAACGCCAAAAAAATGTAATATTTTTTCTATCCTGCTCCTTCAAAGTCAAACTTTCACTTCAATAGGTTGTCACATGAAAACCATTGACTTCACATTTCGATCTTTGTAGGTACAGATACATCAGGGCATCTGAATATCTTTTCAAAGGCCTTCATGGCTATTCTCCTCTCTCAAGTATTTCTCAACTAGTGGTTCTTCTACTGTTGACAGTTGATCCTAAAAGGTAGAAGCTATCTACCACCTCAATATCTTCTCTGTTAAATTGAAGCCTGATTTTTATATATGTTGTCATTAGTTGATCTTCTTTATATTTAATTTAGTCCCATTTTTCCCTAAGCTTGTTCCTTGATTTCCATTATTAAAGCTCATAAATTTTTTGCGTATTCAGCCACCAATTGTGTCATCAGCATAAAGCAGGCCACTGTTTTTATCCCTCCCATTCTGAAACCATGCTGATTTTCTTCCAATCCAGCCTCCCTTAATATATATTCAGCATACAGGTTGAATAAGTAAGGGGAAAGCCTACAGCCTGGTTCCATTCCTTTGCCAACCTGTTTTGCCAATTCTGTCTGGCCTATGACTTCCTGACCTGTGCATGGGTTTTGAATGAGGATGAGATGTTATAGGATTTTTTAGAATTTCAGAACCATTTGATCATACATGACAAATGTGTATCCACGGCATGGGCACGTGCTTTCAGAATAATTAAAACCTTTGGCTAAGAATGGAAAGGAATTAGCTATTTTTGTAAAGCACATTCCTTTTTTTCAGTTACATTGACAAAATTAATACTGAACTAAATTGTTGATTTGGCATTTGCAGCTATTGGAAATAAAAAAAAAAACCCATTGTGTTGAAAGAAAACTGCTGAAAAACAGTTGAAGCACTTTTAATAGCCACTGGACATCGCTTGAAAATTGTTGTTTATATTCTTAATGTCCTGAGTACTGTCCAGATTGACTTTAAGGGTTCCTATATGTCAGTGTTACTCAACCTCAGCAACTTTAAGATGTATGGATTGCAATTCCCAAAATATCCCAACATGTCTGGCTGGGGAATTCATGGAGTTCAAGGCTGAGGTTGAGAAATACGGCTTTAGCAATCTGGTACCTTGAAAAGGTATGGACTTCAAGTTCCAGGATTCTCCACCAGCAAGCAACCAGCAAGCTGGCTAGAAAATTCTGGGAGCTGAAGTCCACACATCTTAAAACAGCTGAGATGTGATATAAACCTTACCTCAGCTTTAAACCTACTCAGCTGATCTTTCTTCCTGCATCTATGGCTGGAGGGAGAATGAAGGTGGGGGGGAGGGAGAGAGAAGATTGCAGTTTAACTTTTCTCAAAACTAATTAATGTAGAAAGGTTTTGTGAACATAATGCAGCATAAGTGCACTTTAGGCCAAATCTGACTTTGGAAAATGGATTTGATGGATTTGAATTAAAACACTTAAAACAAGTTTATCCAATATTTTGCACAAATTTCTGTTATTTCTGGAAGTGATTCAAAGCCAGAAACAATTTACTCTAAGATTCCAAATGGTCAGTAGAATTTTCCACAAATATTTCTGAGATTTCAGAAGCCAAAACCTCTGTATTTATAGGCACTAGTGTATTATATTCAGCAATATAGTTAAGCCTGAAATGTTTATCGTGCTTTCTTCTAGAGTAAAAGTATGGGGCATTATATATGAGATGGTAAAAAAAAACTTAAAACACAGCTATCAGTTTTAATTTCCTATGTTATAAATTAAGCATAAAGAAACAGGCACTAAGAATTTAATCCTATTTACTAAATTTAAATAATTTGAGTTTAAACGCTCTCTGAAAGATCCTTCTAACAGATATTCTTTTGCAGCATTTTGAAATATTTTGGGAGTTTTATATGAGATTCTCAGTCATCCAGGTCACAGTTCTTTAAAAAAAAGTATCTTTGGGAGCTTTGTGGGAATTTCTCAAGATAAAATACTATCACCAGCAAAAAAAACAGGAACCTCTGTTATAACTTTTGAAGTTCAGAAGCATCAAGCTTCTGAACAAAGGCCTCTCTCAAGCATCTAAAAAACAGAAGTTATATACAGAAAGGGAGCTATTTTTCATCCAACTGAAACAGAAGCAACATTTACTGAACCTCGGAAATGTTTTCAAAGATAATTTCTTGTGGAAATGCAGATAGGGCATACTTAACAACCATTCTTTCAGTAACTGTTCGAAGTCTGAATGAGGGGCTGAGTATTTCCTAGTATGATTTGATTGCTTATAGTAATAGCGATAGCGCTTAGACTTATATACCGCTTAGACTTATATAGTGCTTTACAGCCCTCTCAAGGCGGTTTAAAGAGTCAGCCTATTGCCCCAACTATCTTGAGTCCTCATTTACCAACCTCGGAAGGATGGAAGGCTGAGTCAACTTTGAGGCTGGTGGGATTCAATCTGCCAAATTGCAGTAGGAGTAACTTGCAGTACTACACTCTAACCACTGCATCACCGAGGCTCTATTTTTGTACCCTATGGCTATTATTACTATGAGTCTTGTGATTCTTGATAAACGTATCTTTTCTTTTATGTACCCTAAGAGCATATGCACCAAGACAAATTCCTTGTGTATCCAATCACACTTGGCCAATGAAGAATTCTATTCTATTCTAATTTTGTAACAATGAATGTTAGCTATGACAGGTCCCCAAAGTTATGGTCCTCGCAGTACCCCCTATGGTCACATTATCAAATTTTGCTGCTTGGCAACCTGCCTGCACTAAAGATCACAGGGGTGCTCTCTCATCTATCCCCCTATCTCTTCCTTTCTGGCTGCCCTTGTTCTACTTGCCCTGCCAGTCCTACCATCCTCAGCTGACTTTCATAGTCTTCTTCTTCCCAGTATGACAGTAAGCACTTTGGACAACTTGCAGTCCAACTGGGAATGGCTCAGATTGACGTGAGTCCTCACATAATGATTGGTGGAATTCAGTTAACGACTGAAACAACTGTTGTTAAGTGATGCAGTCACGTGATATTGCAATTTACAACTGCATTGCTTAATGATGGGAATTCTTGTCTAAATTACTGTTCGATATGCTCAATTGTTGAATAGGTTTCTGCAAAGAGAAGTGTAATATAAATATAATTTACATCAGTTTTGAACTATAAAATAGTTGGCATCATGCTTTAAGAAGTTAAAGAAATCAGAATAACTAAACTAAGTGCCAAGAGTCAGTGATTATCATTGGAGGAGATTTTATAAATGGGATATTGCGAAGCTGAACAGTCTAATAGGTCCCTTCCCACCACTGCAATGGACTCCTTTAAACCCCATTAGGTAGCAATTTATCTATGACAAGGGGCCAGATACTGTTCCTGCTGTAACCAACCAAAGCAAAAGTTAAATAATGTCAACAGCCTGCTGAGACCAATATAATATGTTATAGACCACTGTTGCTATAAGCTGCTCTTGACACGGTGGGTTTTGCATGTAGAAGTTATCTCAATAACTTTAAACTTCTTAATAAAGTAATAAATTTGAGGCAGCAACATTCGAAATAACTTACTAAGTATCTCTCCTCTTGCCTCATATTTGGAGTACGGATCATGTGGTTCTGCTCCCCTCTCCAGTCTCCAAACGGCGAAAAAAATAGTTAGATAAAAATCGATTGATAGGATCTCTAATAATATTGATGTATACTGGTTGGTCTCCTCCAAATCTGGCGAACAAAAATAAAGAAAAATCAGAAAACTGCAAACAGAACTTTTTAAAATTCAAAGGGTGTCAGAAGAGAACATATATGAGTAGAAATAGAACTAAAGTAACCATTGACTAGCGATAAAATGTTTTTAAGTTTGAAGATAACTAAATCAGAAATTTAAATAGGCACATCAAAAGAATGTTTACTGTAATATTAATTTAATTCAATAGGACATTCTATCCTATTTTATAAAGTATAGTATACTACTGTTACCAACAGAACCAGATCCAAGACTGCAGATAAAAACAGCATAATTTTATCAAATGCCTTGTTTTCTTCTTACTTTTCTATGTCTCAGGGAGATTTAATATGTATATTTTATTTTAAGGATTAATTGAGAGGAAAGCCCTGAACTGTTTCGGGGAAAATGTTTTATTTTTCTGAATTAAAAAGGCTAACATATATCAGGATAAAATATAAGAAATCTTAATAAAATGTCACAGTAAATTGAAAATCCAGATGTGAAATTTCCTGAAGTATACGATAATAAATAATAAATCAATTTCAAATTCAGTGTAACATTCCAAGTCTATGATCCTAAACACAATTATTTGTGAGGGTACTCTGTTGGACAATTACATCATCACCATGGCTAGGTATATTATTTCCACATATAAAAGCTTACAAAGGGTGGAAAGAATTCATGACAAATATGTAATACAAACTTTTTAAAAATGTTTGAGCATAAATCTGTCACTAGTGAGTTGGAAACCTTAGCTCTAACATAGTTATCCTATTTAGATGTTATCCTATTTAGATGTTAGAGCTAAGATCTCCAATTTCACTAGTGATTATAAATCCTTAAGTAATGTACAAATTCTATATTAAGATCATTTTAATGATTAATTTCAAAATACATTCTAATAAATTGGATTATTATTTTCAGATCCAAATAAAAACAACATTAAAATGAGTATTGATATATATAATTTAGCTGGAAAAATATACATAATTTATTTGAAAGAATGTCAATGGAAACCAATAGGATTTAGATACAATTATACTAGCATCTAAATTGTTAAGAGTATGTAGCCTTATTGCAGTGTAAATGTTTTAAATTTAATAAAAAGATACCTGATGTTAAATTTTAATACATTTTTCATGAAATTTAGGTATTCTACACATTTTTAGTTTTTGCACCATATCAATCAGTGTAATTGCAATACTAGGAATTAATGAATATAAATTTATTTTTAATAGAAACCAAGTTTGTCTTAATTTAAGACTGACATTTTAGTTATTCCTCAGAGTGCTTTGTGTTTCTTCCAAACTTCAGCCCTATGATACTTGAACAGATAATTTATTTTCCCAGTAGCAAAGCTATAAAATGTATTATATATCTGTAATTATTTGATTTAGAACAGGAACTAAATCCTCCATTCAAAATAACACTGTTTGACAAAATGAAGTGTGACAATTCATTGTTCCTGAAGTAAGATTATTGTTAAGATTATTAAAACAGAATTGTTAATTTTAAATCTCAGAATGGATTATGAACAAATTCGTAAGCAAGTGCTTATTTTTCTTACTGATTTTTAATGAAGTCAATTCAATTCAGCTAGCAAATCAATTCTGTATAAAAGATCACCATCAAAGTTAACAAGAGGTTGAATACATGAGGTCAACATAAATACTCCCATGAGGTCAATATAAAGAAAACAAAGACCCTTTATTTAAATCATAAATGTATGTGTTGTTAACCCATGAAACTATTCTAAGACAGGAGTCCACAATCCTTGGTCCATGGATCATCACTGGTCCACAGCATGCCAGCAACCAGGCCATGTAAACAGGTGAAACCCCACCCACAATATACAGGCAGCATTCAAAACAACACCCCCTTCTAGTCTGCAGAAAAATCTTTTTCCACCAATCCCTGGTACCCAAAAGGTTGGGATCCCCTGTTCTAGGAAGTATAGCAGCTAAGAACAAGAATTGGAGAAAGAATTACTAGTTTGAGAAAGCATACAAAGTATTTTAAGAAATTGGAATAGAATAAATTGTTTCAAAGGCATATTAGTGAACATAGTCTGGAAGTCTTATTTCAGCACATAATTTATAATTCTGGGAATGTCAATCTCAACCCAATGGAAATAAGGTGTGTGTGTGGGGGGGGGGAGTGGATTTTGTCTATAGTGGCACACCACACTTCAAGGGATTGTCATACTAAATGTTATTAATTTATTAACGTTTCACAAAATAGAGATATTTAGTAAATAAGAATTTATTTTAATTACAGCAAGAAAATCCCAAACTCTATCTTATTGTTGGACTAAATTATCAAGAGGGAATCTGCATTATCCATTTCACTCACAATGCTTGACTAGGTGGTATATAAAATACTTAATAGAGTTAATGTATATAAATCACATAATAATGTTAAAAGTTTACAATCATTGCAATCATATTACTAACTGTCCAGAGCTGCATGTGGCCCATGGGCCACAGATTGGACATATCTGCAGTTCATCATTAATAATGCCCATATGTGGCATATAGCCCAACTCAGAACAGGTATTGCAGAACCAGGTGTATCAATTGTCTGACTATGCTATCTACTGATTTGCACATTTACCAAAGTCTTCTATAGATTTACCAATATACATGAAACGATGGTTACAAGAGAAAAGGTGCACATGAAACTGTGGAATGTTCTGTCACCAAACTGATTCAAGCAGTATTGATGAATTAGATCTTGTTGCCATTTAAATTTCCAATTTTAAACCCCAATTTAGCTGCACAGTTTGAGAAAATTCAGTCCTCTTGAATTTAGTCCTGATTTATATTTTGTTCACTTACCTGCAACTATCTATGATCTATCTTCTGCAACAGTTTAAAAAAAAGGACTCTGTTATTCTAGGTATATGCTGTTACCAATTATCACAAGAAGTCTGCCAGTACCTCTCAGACTGACAAAAGTTATTTAAAAAGGTAAAATGTTGTGTGAACTGCAGTGCACTTTATCCAGTGCATGGAATGGTTTAAAGCGATGTAGGGTTTAATTGGAGATGCGGTACTTTAAAAGGAACTCATAATCTTTCTCACATATAATCTGCATTTGCCTAATTACCCCATCTTTCCCCTACTTTCCTCTGTTCCCTGGCCCCTTTAAGTTCCACATCAAATTAGCTATGCCATGCATCAAATGAAAGTGATGCATTCTGCGGCTCAGAATGGCTTATGCCTTTAGATAACATCTGCTAGTCAAAAAATGGGCTACCAGACTCTTCCTTTTGGCTATCATAACCACCAGTTGTTCAGTGCTCTTCTCCTACAAAATCTATAGTTATCAATATAACTATAAGGCATTCAGAAGTTATCCATTTGAACTAGAATAGTGGTCACCAACCAGCAAAAATTTTGGTGGGCCGCAGACAAATCTCACCTCCAGAGCACCCCCCCAAAGCAGTTGATCCAGACTGCACAGAAACACAAGGCTGCCCCACTCACATGGCCCGCGGAAACCCTCCCCACCCACTCACTCCTTATCGGAAAAACTTGCCTGCTAATTTTGCTATTTATCCTTTTTCCGACCATCAGCTGTTCTGCTGTGCCGGGAGATTTAGATTAGCTAGGAAGTAGGAAATGATTGGATTTCTTGCTTTCTAGCTAGTCTTTAGATCTTCGGCTCTGCTTTTAAGCACAGCCGATCCTCCCTTAGGACTGAAGTTTCTATTATTCAGTGCAGACTCATGGCAAGCAAAGTTTTTTTGTGACAGACTGAGCTAGCCGATGGCAGATAGATAGATCACTGAATGATTCTGTGAGCAACTCAATCTACCTGCCTGCTTTGCCTGATTTTGGGTAAAAGTTGCTCTTTTTTTAATTTAAAAAAAAATCAATATTTATATAAATATTTATAATATTTACATACAAGGCATGCCCAGCCAGTCACATGACCACCAAGCCACACCCACAAATTAGGCCACACCCACATAACCGGTTAGTGGTCCCTGGGATTTAAAATTATGAGTTTGGTGGTCCCCGAGGTCCAAAAGGTTGGCGACTCCTGAACTAGAAGACCTATATTTATGTACATATCTTTGGTCAATGCCAAACTTCAAGGGTATAAGTAGCAGATGGGGAAGCAGAATAAAATATGAAATAAATTATAAATTGTGGCACACCTCTCATGAGGCTCCAGAGAACAGAATTTTGTTCATTTAGCAATGAGCTCAAGAATTCTCAACATCTTTCAGAACATACATCACTTCATCATGACAGATGTAGATTGTATTATAGGCACTTGTATTATAGGCATTTCCACCCTTCTTCAATTTATGTTTGTATAACTAAGGCAATTGCTTCAGCTAAGAAGTATTTATTGTGCCCCTTCTTCCCTAAATGCAATATTTCAATTAAAAAAGGAGGAAGTTAACACTCACAATCCAACACTGTAATATTTTTCAAAACTAAAAAAAATCTCATGTCATATCCAGTTAAACTGATCCTGATGTCTCACTTGATAGTTTACCTATGTGTAGCCCCAAATATAGGGGAAAAGACAGAAAACATTATTCCCAGGATTAGATTTGAAAGATCTAAGCTGCAAAATTCTGAACAACCAGTTGATGAAAGCAAAAATAAGGAATGGTTCCTATTTTTTAAAAAAATATGTTTTTGAAAATCTCTGCTTAGTGGTCACTTTGAGTTTTGCAGCCATGTTTGGCATCCCTACTAAATAATTCTGGTCGGAGTTAAGAAAGGCAGCCATCGTTTTCATTCCTTACAACAGTACAGCATGTTACCTGCATGATACAAATGCCACATGGAGGCAAAGCCTCTTTCCTAATCCTAGTAATGAAAGATGGCTGTGAGATGAATGATATAAAGAGGAATAACATTGCTTATTGGTAGCAATACCTGCGATCCAATTGCCATCATTAACTGAATCCTATGGTCATTAGATGAGGCAACTTCCAGACGACTTCCTACAGCCAAAGTCACTGTGGGAGCTGGCAGGAAGTTGCGAATCCCATGCCCACAGAAAGGTAAGTGCTGCCAGAGAGGATCGGGAAGTATGTAAAAGGCATGGTGCAGACACACAAGTGTGCAAAGGAAGATCAGAAAGGTACAAAGGGGTATACAAGAGGTGCCACATGGGTCTAGGAGGTTGTATGAGAATGCACAAGAGTCACAGTATGGGTTGGGGAGGTGCAGGTCAGAAAGTGCGGGCAAGAGGTGCAGTGTAGTTTAGGGAGTTCCTCTGGAGGTGCAGTGCTGCTCAGGGACGTACATGGGGGTGAGTGAGTGGATGATATGGTGCAAGTGTAGAGGGCTGGCTACGGATGCATGAGTGGAGGAGATTTACTCCAGCTTCCCCAGGAATGGTTGCAAATCATGATCAAGTGATTGTGAGACAATTGGCAACAAATTGTTAAGGGCGAACAGGTTGCCAATATCCAGCTTATGGTCATGTGACTGTAGCGGTGCTGGGATGGCTAGAACTCTGAAGTCATAACCACCAGTTGTTCAGTGCTATTATAACTTGGAAAGTTGTGACTGAATGGTTGTAGGTCAAGGGTATAAACTTTGCTTTGTTTCTGATATCAGCCTGTAGAACTGTAGCACAAAAGTGTGCTGTAACACTTCATTTTTAACCATTCCTCGTGTGAAATTTTAGAAAAAGCAGCATTTTGCAAACAAACTGGACTTCATACAGATTTATATGTGCATTGAAACAGCCTGCACGCCTCTTCTTCTGTTCTCCCTCAAGCAACATTGTAAAACATTTAAATTTATTCCTCCACCTAATTGTGTTTTTCTGACTTACAAGTAATCCTCAATTGATGACCGATCATTTAATGACTGTTCAAAGTTATAAGAGGGTCAAAAAAGTTACATACAATTTACCTTTAAAGTTACTATTGCTGCATCACTGCTGTGGCCATGTGATTGCATTTTGAACATTTGGCGACCAGCTCACAATGACAACTGGTTGCAGCACTCTACAGTCACTGTATTACTTTTTGCAATGTTTTTTCAGGGTTTTTTTGGCAAAAACCATCCAGTTACAACTATGCCATTCACTTAATGGATCGTGTGATTCATTTAATGATCTTCATAAGAATGCTTGTAAAATCAAATACAGTGACGTGATGACTTATGACCACAATGACTTACCCCCAACATTCTGGGCTCAATTGTGATTGTAGGTGAAGGACTACCTGTATTTAATTCCTCTAAGTTCTGTAATATCTTAGATCATAAAGCATATATGATTATAGCTTGAAATATCCTATCTCAAGGTTTTTCAGATTACAAGAGTAATTTTTAACAGCTAAATGTTCCTCAACAGCAAAGTATACGTGCAGAAGAACATTTAAAAAAATCAAATGGAATTTTGGCGGAAGATTCCTTTTTGCATAACATGATGCAGAGTTTCCAGTTGGAAAATTTGGAAACTCAAGTGACCTCTGAAAAAGCATATAGTCATACAAATGAATAAAAATAAAGATATACATTTTATTCCCAAATCTTTTGCTCAGTAATACAAACATACAAAATCCTTTTTTCCTTCTTGTCAAAAAATCCTTATCTTTGATAGCATCTTGGGGGAATTCTGCATTCTGGTTTGTGACAGAAATGCAACTTCCTTATGGTACAATCTCATACTGTTATGGGATGTGACTGTATGCATACTGTATATTCCCCAAATAAATCATAGGGTGATCAAAATAAAGCAGCAGACAGACTGCCATGTCAAACAGTTATCAATTGTATGTTTTTCTGTACCTAAGCATTAAATTAAAAGTAAAAGAATTCTATAAACCAATTGTCTGTTCATTGCAACATACTATTAAAATTAAATGAGGAATTTCCTTACCTTGAGAAATTAAGGAAATGAACGTGTCTAGTGAATAAATAGGGCTGCTCTGCAGTGCTTATATTTTTAATCAATTCCATCTAAAAAGAAAAACAAAAACAAAATTAAGATAAACAGTTCCAAAGAGAAGCTCTGAAAAGCTACTTATTTCATTGGGTTTTGACTCATTAGATTGCAGCAAGACTGTCTACCAACAGTAATGGGAAAAACATGATTTTTTTTCATAAAATATTCAACTTTTTTTCCTGAACTTTTTAATTAAAATTTTTTTCCTCTTCTCTTTATTGGCAGACTTATGAGCATGAAGCACTAATGCAGAAGCAGCAGAAACAAATCAATCAGCTACCTGAGGTTCCCATACATTCATAAAGTGTACAAACACAATGATATGTGCACACGTTTCATGTACTTACAAAGACACTACATTAAATTTCATTAAATCAGAGTAATTTCTCTGAAACAATAACTTCCATTCCTAATTTTCATCAGTGCATTGTGATCTAAATGAACATAGCAATTAATAACTGCCAATGTTTTTATTATTTCATTCAATTCTTTCACAAATATTATTTGTGTTTAGTTTCCATAGAGATTTTGTTTTCAAAGATAATTTAATTTTAATACCCTTCCTTGCTTTTTTTTTTTTTTTGAAAGCGTGAATTTAAGAGATTTCTGTAACTATGTTCTGCTTAATTTTGCAAAGCCTCAACATTTCTGGAACATACTGTATTACATCAATCCAAAAGTGTTACAATTAGATATTTGCAAAAGAATTCTAGGCTTTTTTGCCAGGGATTTAGGCTTTAGTCAGTTTATTTTATAATCTGTATACTTATATTGTATATCCAAGTGGTAATTAAAAAAAACTCCACATAAGATTATATTTTCATTATATCCAGTTGAAATCACAGAATTACACAACTGTGCACAATTGTACAAAGATACTTTCAGTTAGGGGATAAGACTCAATACATGCATCCTGACCATGTATCAGTTATGTGCAAGGTTGTGACATGTACATGCTCAGGACAGAACTGTGCATTGTTTATTCTTGTGGCACACACCAAGACTGACCAGTACCGTTTTTACTATTCTCAGAAGTGCTGCATGGGCAAAACCAGTCTACTCCCACTCTATATTAATAAAAAGCATTTTGTGAAAGCCTCAATTGACTTAAGTCCATGTTGCTCAACAGAGGTCAACAGCTATCAGTTTCTTTGGTGACAACCGTAGCATACGGAGAATTGTGTTTTGGAATGAAACAGGATTACACGATAAAGACCATCAGTTAATGGATTAAATGTGACAACCATTCCTCATGCAGCCACAAATCCACTGCCAGACAAACTCGTTCCCAAAACAAGACAGGTGAAAATAATCACTCTCTCTCCCACTCAAGAAAAATGATTTCTAACCTATTGCATGTGAGAGTAGAAGAAACTATTGCAAGAATGAGAATCTTGGTTTCATTATAAAGAGCGCTTGAAAATCTCTGGAATTTCCCCCCCTAATTTCTTTATTAGTTTCTTTACAGTAAATCAAGTTAGAGCTTTTGTGATATTGGAAGTTTATATTTCAAATTTCTTGGCTAAACAAACAACAGAAAAGAAGTGTAAGGAAAACACACAGGTAGTCCTCCATTTATGACCATAGTTGTTGATTGAAAGTTATTAATCAAGATGCTCACGGGATCAGTTCACCCAGCTGCAATCATTAAGTATTAATGTGGGTTGTTCAGCAGAACACCAGGGAGACGGTCTAGGCCTCCTGGACATGACAGAGTAAGGAGAGGATACATCCCCCTCCCTACACCCAGGAGGCCTGGGCCTTCTTCCAGCCCCACAAGACTTACCTTTCAGTTGTTTAGCAGCTGCTGACTATTGAGGCTGCCTTGTTCCATCCTGTGAGCAGGCAACCATTCTCGCCATTGCTTTAAAGGCTTTTTCTCCAAATAGGCAATTTGAAAAAGGGCCTTTTAAATGATCGGCAGAATGATGGTGGTTCAATAGCATTTTTGCAAGATTTGAAGACCATTCCACCAGCACGCAGGAAAATTTTCCCTCCCTGTATGGAAGAAAGGGAAATCCCTCAGCATGCTGGGGAAATGGATCTAAAACTCAACCTCCCTTCCAATTGCAACCTTTCCTGCTGGCTTCCCCAGTGACTTTCTAGGGAAGCTGGCATAGAAAATTGCAAACGGTGATCACATGCTTGCAAGTTACTAGGAACTGGTTATAAATGTGAACAGGCTGACAAGCGCCAAAATGCAGTCATGTGACTGCAATGCAAAATTTTACCATGACCAGCCATAAAGTTCCCATTCTGAGGACATCGTGAGTGGTCATAAAAACATTAAATGATGTATGCTGAGAAATTAAAAAACAGGGTACAGTAACAGAAATAAAGGGTGATGATCTGACCTTGAACATTGATGCTGATGAATATCTCTAAGGAAGTGAAGATATAAATTTGATTATAAATGAAAGGGCTATAATGCATGTCAGAAAGTATGAATTGGCATTGTTAATAATAGTTGAACGTTATGTTCTAATGAATGGTAATAGTAGAAGAACAAAAGATGAAACAATTGTGTAATGAACAAAATGAAGGGGAAAAATTATTAAGGACGTGAATGGATACATGGGAATGAGACAAGAGACCATTCACACACACACACATACAAACCCCACTGGTCTATTCAGAAGTCAAAAATGAATGAGACTGGTAACAGCTTTTTTTTTTTTTAGTATCTGCTGACCGAAATGCATGTTTTGAATACATGGTTAAATTTAAGCCTATGCATACATTTATACACATTGCAAAAGAATGAATATAAAAGTGACTGATTTGATTGTGTAGGATAAACGTCTGAAACAAATAATCCAATGAGGGTGATGAAAGATTCAGAATGTGGGCCAGCTCATTTTTTGGTAGTGCCAAAAAATAGTGGGAAAAGCATGGCAGAAAGACATTGGGGAGGAAATGATAAACTGAATGACTGCAAGAACACAAAATACACACGTATGAAAAAAATAATGAAACAATGAATGGAGAGGGTAAGGAAAGAGGATGTGGACAGAATGAAAATAATTATGTTACAGAGTGCCATAAAACTGTGTCATGTTATGCTAAGAGGAAATGTGAATAAGGATGCTTTGTGAAATTATGAAGTGAAAGAAGTCATGGATGAGAGGAAAATGCTTATAAAATTATTACTGCAAAAAGAAAGAAAAAAGGAAGGAAGGAAGGAAGGAAGGATTGTAATTATTCAATATTTCAAATTATAGAAAGATATGAAGAGGTGTAGAAAATGTTCATGTAAATTAGATAAGCTTTATCTTTTTCTCTTTTTTATGTGATAACTATAATTTCTTTGACTTTAAAAAGAATGAGCATATACTGTATGTATGTTTGAATGTAGGTTATATGGGTATGAATATACTAACAATATACATAAAACTTGAACAGAATCAGCTTTAATTCTTAAAAAAAAAATAATTTTAAGGAAGCATTCAACTCAATTCTGTATACAACTTGTCACAGAGAAAAGATAATATACCATCACAGAGTACACTAAACCTTACTATGGATTATACATTAGACTGGGAAGTTATTTCTTAGTAAGTATTTATAACTCAGGATTATGGAAAACTATTGCTTCATGTTTTTTAAAATATAGCTTTATAAATAATAAATTTTTCTTACTCAAATATATTACAAGTTCAGTAAAAGAATAGACTGTATTTTCAGTAATACTCCACCTGGTGGCATTAATATATGATTTGTAGGAGAATGGCAAAGGCTACTTATACAAAGACTGAAAATAAAGTCAAATGTTATTCAAATAAAACGTAATTTTGTTACTTGGGAATAAAATTGTGTTATATTTCAAAGAGAAAGTAAACTAGAAAGAGCTTTAACTTCTTTATATCACAGTTAAAGCTCTTTCCTCTTACATTATTTTGCCAATGCTTGCAATAATATTAGATATGGTGTTGTGTTATTTTAAAAATAGATATGCATCTAAGTAATAATATAAAATTGAATGTATCTGTTTGAAAATCACAACATGATGATGTGAGAAAATGCATTTATGTTTTATTTATTTTAAACTTGAAGTGTTAAAGCTGGGTGATTTAACTATTGCAATTTTTCTTTGTTATGACTCTTGGCGTTCTGACTGATTTAAAATAAACTCCATTAAATATTATTGTAAGATATACTTCTAGAATATTTTGTTCTCAAATCAGATGTTTCTAAGATAGGTGAACAAATGCCACCTTCTTGTAATCCCATCTTCCTTTCCATCTGCAAATCAATCTCCACAACTGAAAAACGTTATTTCCCTGGCCTTATTGTACAGGAACAAATAAATATTCATGTTCTAATTTCACAGAAGTTCTAACTGGCAGCTGCACCAAAGTCAACCTGTTTTCTTTCAGCATCATATCTACAGTATTGGATTCTCATTGCCTGTCAAAGTAGTGAGAGTATTTAGCAGACACAATCTGCCTGATTTCTATACCTAATCCTGATTATTGTTCCCTCCAATCAATCAGGATTAAGTTAATCCTTTGTTACACGTGCATGTACATGTCTACGTCTTTATCTATGCGGTAGAAATAGGTGGTACTAACTGGGAATACGAGATCATGAGAACAATTGCATGTTTTAAGGCTGTGAGGAAGGGGAACTCACTTCTGTTCAAAAGCTGTTCCGATTAATTTTTTATTTCTTAATATGGTGTTTTGAATGTATTTAGGAATGACCTAATAGTTCAATGTTAATTTATCAGGCTAGAAACTGGGAGAATGAGAATTCTAGTTCAGTTTTGGTACAAAACCAACTGGGTGATTGGGGCTAGTCACTCTTTCTCAGTCCTAGGAAAAAGACAATGGCAAATCACTTCTGAAAAACCTTGCCAGGAAAACTGCAGGGACTTATCCATGCAGTTTCCAAGAATTGTTCATGATTGAACGAAAGGAAACAAAAATGTGTATGCATATGAATCCATATCCTAAATTTAATTAATTAAACACTCAATTTGTCTTTTTTTATGAAATGTGCTGCTGCTGGAAAAGCAATATTGTAGGTTCTTTGGAGTGCTTTTGAATTATTAACCAGATAAGTCAATTCCCCAATCATCTGTTATACAGGTGAAAATCAAAAAATTAGAACATTGTGCAAAAGTTCATTTATTTCAGTAATGCAACTTAATATATGAGAGACTCATTACATGCAACGCAAGCTAGTTCAAGCCGTGATGTGTCGTAACTGAGATGATTATGGCTTACAGCTCATGAAAACCCCAAATCCACAATCTCAGAAAATTAGAATATTGTGAAAAGGTTCAATATTTTAGGCTCAAAGTGACCCCCTCTAATCAGCTAATTAAGCCATAACACCTGCAAAGGGTTCCTGAGCTTTTAAATGGTCACTCAGTCTGGTTCAGTAGGAAGCACAATCATGGAAAAGACTGCTGACCTGACAATTGTGCAGAAAACCATCATTGACACCCTCCATAAGGAGGGAAAGCCTCAAAGGTAATCGCAAAAGAAGTTGGATGTTCCCAAAGTGCTGTATCAAAGCACATTAATAGAAAGCTATGTGGAAGGGGAAAGTGTGGAAGAAGGGATGACCGCAGCCTGGAGAGGATTGTCAGGAAAAGGCCATTCAAAAGTGTTGGGGACTTTCACAAGGAGTGGACTGAGGGCTGGAGTCAGTGAATCAAGAGCCACCACACACAGACAGATCCTAGATATTGGCTTCAAATGTTGTATTCCTCTTGTCAAGCCGCTCCTGAACAACAATGTCAGAAGTGTCTTACCTGGGCTAAAGAAAAACAGAACTGGTCTGTTGCTCAGTGGTCCAAAGTTCTCTTTTCTGATGACAGCAACTTTTGCATCTCATTTGGAAACCAAGGACCCAGAGTCTGGAGGAAGAATGGAGAGGCACACACTGCAAGATGCTTGAAGTTCTGTGTGAAGTTTCCACAGTCTGTGTTGATTTGGGGAGCCATGTCATCTGCTGGTGTTGGTCCACTGTGCTTCATTAAGTCCAGGGTCAATGCAGCCATCTACCAGAAGATTTTGGATCACTTCATGCTTCCTTCCGCAGACGAGCTTTATGGGGATACTGACTTCATTTTCCAGCAGGACTTGGCACCTGCCCACACTGCCAAAAGCACCAAAACTTGGTGCAATGACCGTGGGATTACTATGCTTGATTGGCTGCAAATTCGCCTGACCTGAACCCCATAGAGAATCTATGGGGCATTGCCAAGAGAAAGATGAGAGACATGAGACTGAACAATGCAAAAGAGCTGAAGGTTGCTATTGAAGCATCCTGGTCTTCCATAACACCTCAGCAATGCCACAGGCTGATAGCTTCCATGCCATGCCGCATTGAGGCAGTAATTGCTGCAAAAGGGGCCCAAACCAAGTACTGAGTACATATGCATGCTTATACTTTTCAGAGGTCCGATATTGTTCTATGTACAATCCTTGTTTTATTGATTGCATGTAATATTATAATTTTCTGAGATTGTGGATTTGGGGTTTTCATGAGCTGTAAGCCATAATCATTTCAATTATGACAAATCATGGCTTGAACTATCTTGCTTTGCATATAATGAGTCTATCTCATGTATTAGTTTCACCTTTTAAGTTGCATTACTGAAATAAATGAACTTTGGTACAATATTCTAATTTTTGAGTTTCACCTGTATGCTTATGACCTCAGCCTACTTGCCTCTTCAAATTCCTCTGCTCATTCTTAACTCTGTATATTGTGAATTCCAGATTCACCAATAAGAATACTGCCTTTCATCCCACAAATTCCTACAGGTCCCAGACATTTCCCTATCAGCATCATAGACAAATACCAAACAGCCTGAATATATTCTTATCATGTATAAGTCTGAGTCATATAAAATATTGATACTCAACATAGCCTTTTGCTTATAAGGTGCTGAGTATTATATGTAGTTTGCTAGAAATCACGCAACCTTCTTCTGATAGACAGAAAAGATTTGTAACTAATTATCTGGTAACACTGTATAAGTCTTTTCCATGCACATACGCATGTAGTATGCACACAAAAGAGAACTAGTATGGTATATGTTTGTTTAAGATGTTGATCGGGGTGGAAAATCCCAGGTTCTAATCCTCCCTTGGGCAAAAACTTATCTGAGTGATTCTGGGCTGGTCATTCTTCTCTGCCCTAGATTAAGAAATTGAAAAAGCAGGGTGGGTATGGCACTCCCAAATTGGGAAGTATATCATAGCACAGCCTCCTTACTTTGGCTGAAAGAGTGGGTAAACCTGTCGAATAAAAGAATCCTATCTCTAGAAGGCCACAATTTACAGAGGGGGTGGTAGGCATTTTTATGGGATATCGGAAAAACTAAACAGAATTATTTCCATAGACATATAATTAAAGACTCTTTATTGGCTAATTGGAATAAAATAAGAAAAAAACATTATCTAAAAATCCCAATTTGGATCTCAATGATGGAGGCGATGATACATCCAAATAATTTGGATCTTAATAAGATGATAAATACAAGGACCTCTTAGATGCGCAAGGAACTTTAAAATCACGGCAAGAGCTCCAAGAACAAGGGCTAAGAGTAGACTGGTGGGCTTACCTGCAAATTCAAAATAAATACAGACAAGATAAAAAAAACTTTGGAATTTACGGTAAGTTACAACTAGATAAAATCCTATTAGGTTCAGATACAAAAAATTAACCAAATTTTATAAGTATCTATTAGAGATAGAATTAGAAGAGGAAATAGTCAAAGGTAACATGATAGCTTGGAGTAGAAATATAGGACGTAGCATTACATTATTAGAATGGGTAAAGGTCTGGATTAGGAATAATAAAATCACAAAATCAGCAACATATAAAGAAAATTCCTATAAAATGTTTTATAGATGGCATCTCTCCCCTTCAAGAATAGAGAAGATGTCTCCTAACATGAATCCGAACTGCTGGAATGTAAAAAGAAACACGGAACATTCTTTCACATGTGGTGGTCTTGCACTGAAGCCCAAAGATACTGGCGTAGAATTAAAAAATGGTTTGAGGAAATAACAATGGAGCAAATTGAATTAAAACCAGAATTCTTTCTATTAGGAATTTTTAACATACAATTTTCTAAAAAAGCCAAATATATAATATTATATATTCTTACTGCAGCTAGATTAATATTTGCAGTGTTGGAAGCTGATATTCCAACAGAGAAAATGATCGTTCAGAAAATAGCAGCCTGTGCAGAGATGGATAAATTAATGTTAGCACTCAAGGATAAAGAATCATCAGAATATTATAAGAGCTGGGAATGCTAGTATGACTGGATAAGTCAAAAATAGAAATATATTAGTAAATACTGTTGAATTGAAAAAGTGGTAGTAATTACGTATTCGCAATAAGATGTATTTGAAAATATGACACCAATGATAACAAATAAGGAACCACAGACTGTTGATAATGGAATTGTTTGCTTTTATTCGCTTTTTCTTCTTCTTTCTTTCTTTCTTTCTTTTCTTTCTTTCTTTCTTTCTTTCTTTCTTTCTTTCTTTCTTTCTTTCTTTCTTTTTCTTTTTCTTCTCCTTTTTGTGTTGTATATATGCTTGTTTCTTATTTTAGTTGTATAATCAATAAACTTTGTTTAAAAAAAAAGAAATTGAAAAACATTTATCTATCGATCCAAACCGGATCAAAGTGGTAGAACCCAAGAGACTTTGCAGTTATACATCTCTCTCTCTCTCTCTCACATACACACACACACACACGTCTGTGTATGTATTCATAATCTCACAAAAAAAAACATCTTTTTAATGTCAAATATGTCAGCTTCCTGATTTGAACTTCTTTTCCAAATTCTATTCTCTGCATCATTCTTTCCAAATATTTCCTGTCATCCATAAACCTAATCTTCCCAAAGGCCCAATTAATGTTTTATTTATTTATTTCTCACATTTTGAACCACCCATCTCCTTCACAGAGGGACTTTTTTTTAGTTTCTTTGATATATTTTGTTTGATGTTACAAGTTTTAAACTTCAAGGCCATATCATAAATCATTTTTAAGTACCTATTAGTTACAGGATTTCACTGAACTTTATAATGTGATGTTTGCTTTTAACTTTGATTCCAAAAAACAAGCACAAATGTGCTGAACTTAAAATTTCCAAGATTGATTTTAGGGTTGCACTCAATATTTAGCAATCTTGGTTTTCAGCACAAAAAAAATGATTTGAGAATAAGACTGAACACTTTCCCAGAAAAATAACCATCCACTTCCAGGAATATTTGCCTTCTCTCACACCTGTTTGGCAAAGCAATTGTAACAGTGCAATGCTTTGGTGCTATTTTTAATTCAGTTAGAAACGTCTTCAGAGAATGATCTGAGCAAATTTCTGAAAAACACAGTGACATCACACTGACACATAACTAAACCCTAGGAAAGAAATAGCAATAAATGCAAACGCCAGATTGGTTATCCATGCATATTGTATATTATTAATGTGAAACTAAAGAAAGCTTATTCTTGAATAATGGACATTTAATCTAGAATCCAATTGTATATTCCATCAATGAAAGCAATTTCCTCTGACAGAACAGAAATGATTTTTCTTCCATCAGCAGTTCCATTTCCTACTCTCAAAAAGTGCTTTGGAAAATCCACTCTCTGAAAACAAATTGGTTTGCTTGTACATGAAAAGCTTCACCTATGGATGCTAACCAAAAATATCTAAAGTATTACTGGATTCCATTCATATATATCATTCCATTCATGAAGCTAATTTCCATCAAAATGCCTGAAGGCAGAACATATTTCAGTAGCAGCATTAACCAGGATGAATATTTGAGTGAGATACACTCTCTCTCAATCTTTCTATTACTCTCTTTCTGTCTCTAATATACATTAGTATAATGCATTTTAAAATTTCATCACTGAAATGGACTTGCTATGAATTTCCCAAAGCATCAGAAATTAAGACAAGAAAAAATGGATGGACACTAATCAAGGAGAGAAGCAATGTGGAATTAAGGAGAAACTTCCTAACTGTGAGAACAATAAACCAGTGGAACAGCTTGCCTTCAGAAGCTGTAGGCGCTTTATCACTGGTGATTTCTAAGAAAAGACTGGACAGCCACTTGTCTGAAATGGTATAAGGTCTCTTTCTTGAGCAGGGGGTTGGATTAGAAGACCTCCAAGGTATCTTCCAACTCTATTCTTACTTTCTGATATTCTGAATATAAAAAAGGAAAAAATAAGCAGATAACTTGCCTGTTCATTCTTCGTAAGCCTAGTTTTATTATGAATATCCGATGTAACTAAATTGAACCCATGCCTCTCGGACAGAATTCTTAACAGCAAAACCACAGTCCGGCTCCCACATTTTCCAACTCTGTTGTATACCACTTGGCTTGGGAATGGAAGGACCTAGGCAGAAAAGATTTAAAAAAATGTTATTTGGAAATATTTAATTGCAAAAAATGTGTTTGTTTTGACTTGAGATTGAAATTTTGAAAATGAGTATTTCAAGATGCAAAGAAATCCAAAAGTTTGAAATATTAAAAAGCAGAAAATATTTCTTTTTTCTCATTTTAGAATAATACTCTTCGATTATTATACCAAAGATGGGAATTATCCTATGGCATCATAATACTAGCAAAAGTATTCTGAAGAAAGGCTCTAGTGCACAGATTATTTATGTTACAATTGTTTAATAATATATTGCTATCATACTCTTAAATTCTTTTATCCTTCAGTGTGCTAAAGATAAAATTCAATTTCCATTACTTAGTCTGATTGCACTTTTCAATTAACGGAGGACTTTTTTGCATATTCTGTCTTTGTAATTTAAGAGAGAATATTGACTACATATTTATGTTTTATTTCTTGTAAATCTAAGGTCTTAAAATGTCAAACCATTCAGGATTATATTCCTTTCTAGGAAATTATCCAAAGAACAAGAATGAATAATCCTTGGTGAGACAGAATACTAGTTATGTCTTGACTATGATGAATTGGTGAACTAATATTAATCCAAGAACCTCAAATAGTAAACACGTGCATTTCTTATTTGGATGACTGTATTAAGTAACGACTTGTTGAATTAAGGTTTCATATCTGTTTACATATCTTCAGGTATAAACATAATGGATTCATATACATATTTAGCTCTCAATGACTAAACATTAACCACTAATATAGATAAATAGGTTAAACTTAATAAAGGTAGACATGTATTGTTTGAAGTAATCTTCTGTGCTTATTCAGTAAACCAGTAAATATATTTCTATATTTGTATTTCACTTTAAAATCAAATTAAGGCAGTTTCTACCAAGCAAACAGAACAGAATAAGTGTTAGAAGGGACCTTGGAGGTCTTCTAGTCCAGGGGTCGCCAACCTTTTGGACCTCAGGGACCACCAAACTCATAATTTTAGATCCCAGGACCCTAACTGGTTCTGTGGGTGTGGCCTAATTTGTGGGTGTGGCTTGGTGGTCATGTGACTAGCTAGGCATGGCTTGTGTATGTAAATATTATAAATATTTATATAAATATTGAATTTTTTTAGAAAAAAAGAGCAACTTTTATCCAAAATCAGGCAAAGCAGGCAGGTAGATTGAGTTGCTCACAGAATCACAGATTCATTCAGAAATCCATCTATCTGCCATTGGCTAGTTCAGTCTGTCACATAAAATTTGCTTGCAAGCAAACTCACAAAATTAACTCACAACACACCATGTATGTAAATATTGATTTTTTTATTTTAAAAAAGCAAATTTTATCCAAAATCAGGCAAAGCAGGCAGACTGAGTTGCTCACAGAATCATTCAGTGATCTATCTATCTACCATCGGCTAGCTCAGTCTCTCAAATTTGCTTGCTGTGAGTCTGCACTGAATTTGTTTGCAAACAAACCTTCAGTCCTACGGGAGGTTTGGCTATGCTTAGTTAGAAAGCAAGAAATCCAACCATTTCCTGCTTCCTAGCTAATCTAAATGTCCCGGTGCAGTAGAACAGATGATGGTCAGAAAAAGGAAAAATAGCAACTTAGCAGACAAGTTTGCTGGGTAAGGAGTGAGGGCGAGGAGGATTCCTGCGGGCCATGTGGGCTGAGCAGCCTTGTGTTTCTGCACAGCCTGGATTAATTGCTTTGGGGGGGGTGCTCTGGGAATGAGATTTCTCTGTGACCCACCAAAATTTTCTCACGGCCCACCAGTGGGCCACGGCCCACCAGTTGGCGACCGCTGTTCTAGTCCAACCCCTTGCTCAGGCAGGAAATCCTATATCATTTCAGATAAATGGTTGTCTAATCTCTTCTTAAAAACTTCCAGTGTTGCAGCATTCACAACTTCTGGAAGCAAATTGTTCCACTGATTAATTGTTCTGTCAGGAAATTTCTCCTTAGTTCCTGCTTACTTCTCTCTTCGATTAGTTTCCATCCATTGCTTTTTATCCTGCCTTCAGGTGCTCTAGAGAATAGGTTGACTCCCTCTTCTTTGTAGCAACCCCTTAGATATTGGAACATTGCTATCAGGTCACACTTAGTCCTTTTCATTAAACTAGACATACCCAATTCCAGCAACCATTCTTTATGTTTTAGACTCCAGTCCCCTAATCATATTTGTTGCTCTTCTCTGCACTTTTTATAGACTCTCAACGTATTTTTTACACTGTGGCAACCAAAACTGGATGCAGTATTCTAAGTGAGATCTTACCAAGACATTATAAAGTGGTTTTAACACTTCACATGGTCTTGATTCTCTCTCTGTTAATGCACGAATAAGTTAATAAGGTCTTTTTTCACAGAAAGCTGGAAAATCATAGCTTTCATTTACTATTCAATTTACTTTTTAATATGTGTTATTTCAGCTCAATTTTGTTCACTGCTTGAGATAAAATGTCACATGGCTATATTTGATTTTCATCTTTGACAGTAGTAACAGAAAATATTTATTCATGGATATTACTTATTCATGTATTACTGCATATTCTAAAATGCTCTGATGGTAAGCAAGGTACATTCAGGTAATTCTTGATTTATGATCATAATAAAACCTGGAATTTTAGTCATATGATGTTGTGATTATAAGTTGAGAAACCATGTGACTGGGACTCAATTTTACAGTTGTTTTTAGAACAATCGTAAAGTGAATTACAGTGGTCACTATGCAAATCTATTCTTCCAAGTTGACATTTTTTGCCAGAAAATAGCAAAAACTGGCCAAAAAAGGGTGTTGGTACTTACCTGATACGCCTGTTCTCGATGAGCTGCGACGAGCATCCAGAGAGTGGAGGTACTTAATTTCTGCTGCGATAGGCTGGGCTTAATTAATAAGACGCTGATGCTCCTCCCTGGCTCCATGCCAGCATCCCCCAGTTTTGGCGAAGACGAGGTGACGGAACCCCCCGGCCTCACCCTTATAAGTTTGTTGTTAGATATTTTTATCAATTTTTATCATTGGCTGGAACAGGAAGCATCAGATGGATATTGGGTGGGATTGGATGCTCGTCGCAGCTCATCGAGAACGGGCGTATCAGGTAAATACCAACGCCCTTTCTCCATTGAGCTGCTCCGAGCATCCAGAGAATGGGACATACCAAAGCTTGGCTTGTTCTATGGGAGGATCTCCGTCTGTGTTGGAACCCGCTCCCTGTCCAAATGGACTTGTTGTAACACTCTCCTACCAAAGGAGGCCTCAGCAGAAACAAAAACATCAATTTGTAATGCCTAATGAAAGGTGATGGGAAGACCCATGTCGCTGCCCTACAGATTTCTGTTATAGGAGCTTGGATGACCAAGGCTGCCAAAGTTGCTGCGCTCCTTGTTGAATGTGCCGTGATACCTCTAGGCACCGGTAATGAGTACATCTCGTACACCTTGGCTATTCGTGGCCTTCAACCACCTGCCAATAGTCGAGGGGGATACTTTCTGACCTTGAGTGGTTGGCTGAAAGGATACAAAAGTGCTTCTGTCTTTCTGAAAGGTGCCGTTCGGTGAAGGTACGTACGGATCGCCCTGCGAACGTCCAATCTGTGCCACTGATGTTCAAGAGCCTGGGAAGGTCTGGGGCAGAAATTTGGGAGAATCAGCTCCTGTGCCCTGTGGAAGGCCGAATTAACTTTTGGTGTGAAAGTGGGATCCAGCTGAAGAACTACTCTGTCCGCATGGAAAATACAGAAGTCCTTGCGTGCCGATAAAGTTGCTATTTCAGAAATGTGTTGTGCCGTAGTGATAGCCCCAAGAAAATAAGATAATGGAGACTAGTTGTTCTCAGAGGTTCAAATGGACCCTGGGTGAGGGCTTTAAGTACTCTATTAAGGTCCCAGGTGGGATAACGATGAATTACCGGTGGACATAGATTTTTTTGCACCCCTAAGGAAACTCTTTATCCGAGGGTGATGGGAGATAAATGCTATGCCTTCCCAGTTGACCATCGAGGCAATAGCTGCCACCTGTCATCTTAATGTATTTGGAGAGAGACCCCTGTCTAAACCGTCTTGAAGAAACTCCAAAACTTGTGCCACTGATGGGGCACAAGGGTCTATTTTGGATTTGGTGCACCATTTGTGGAAAATGGACCACGTGGCATTATATATGCGGCTCGTAGAAGGGTGCCGAGCCGCCTGAATGGTGGAGATTACCTTGGCTGAGAACTTTTCCTGACTTAGACACTTCTGCTCAACCTCCAAATGGCTAATTGCAACCATTGAGGTTCGGGGTGCTGGATTGGTCCCTGAATGAGTCAAACCTTGTGTGGTGGTATCTTCCATGGTTCTGCTATAGACAATCTCCTGAGCTCTGCAAACCATGTCCTCCTGGGCCAGTGTGGGGCCACCAAAATCAGATCCGCTCTCTCGTCCAGGAACTTCTGGATCACCTTGGGTATCAGAGGGAGAGGTAGGAAGGCACAGAAAAGCCCCAGGGGCCACTGGCAATGGATGGCATTGAAGTTCTCTGCCCCCTGAGAAGGATATCTTGAAATGAATCTGGGGAGCTGTGTGTTTTGGGGAGAGGCGAACAGGTCTATCATCGGTAAACCGAACCTCTGTATCATCTCCTGAAACAGATCCGGATGCAAGCTCCACTCTGACTGATCGACAGTGACCCTGCTCAACCAATCTGCTTTTGTGTTTGTCAGTCCTGAAATGTGTTCCGCTGTAATGGAGCCCAAATTCTTTTCTGCCCATCGGAATAGCCTCTCTGATTCTTGCATGAGGTGTTTTGACTTGCATGAGCCTCTCTGATTCTTGCATGAGGTGTTTTGACTCCTTGCCTGTTGATGTGTGCTTTCATTGTGGCGTTGTCTTTTGAGTATAAGGATGTATTTTCTGTGAATTTGAAGAAGAAGACTGTGAAGGGCCAGATGAACCGCCTTGAGCTCCAACCAATTTATGCTATTTATTCGATCTGTGGCTGACCAACGCCCTTGGGTCGAGATGGCCTGGAATGAGTCCCCCATCTAAACAGGCTGGCGTCTGTGATAATGGTGAACCTGTGGGGCTCCTTCAGTAGACAATCTATGTTGATGTTCGGAATGGTCCACCAGCGTAGAGAGAGAAGGACTCTGTTGGAACCAACACCCGGATCTGGGAATTGCTTTGCCCTGACCTTTGGTAAGGAAGTAAGAACCATTGGAGTGATCTAGCATGGAAATGAGCCCAAGGAATGATAGAAATGGAGGAAATCATTTTTCCCAATAATTTTGACAAATCGGCCAAGTGAACTCTTTTCAGGGTCCTGACATTTTGCGCCATTTTTTTTGATACTCTCCAGCCTCTCTGGAGACAGAAATACTCATCCCTGAACCGTGTCTAGTATCGCCCCCAGGTGAGTTAAGCGAGTAGAAGGAAACAAATGGTTCTTGGCCCAATTAACTGAGAAGCCATGTTGTTGAAGTGTTTGCAAGGTCACTTGCACATCCAATTCTGCCTGTCTATGGGAAGAAGATAATATTATAATATCATCCAGATAACAATGGAGTCTGACTGAAAATCCCGCAGATGTGTGGCTACTGCCGCCAGAACCTTTGTAAAGGTCCTTGGAGCGGATGACAACCCAAAAGGTAAGGCAACATACTCAAAATGTTGATTGTTATAGCAGAATCTAAGAAATTTGAAGTGAGAAAGTCGAATTAGAATGTGTAAATAGGCCTCTGTCAGGTCTATGGAAGCTAAAAATCGCCCTCTCCTATTACCAGCAGGATGGATTGTAATGTACTCATCTTGAATTTATGATAAACTAAAGTATGGTTGAAACGTTTTAAATCTAAAATTGCCCTCCATCCACCGAACTCTTGGGTACTACAAAAAGAAGAGAGTAGAACCCCTGTCCCTGTTGATCCCGGGGGACCGTTGGATGGCCTTAATTTCCAGAAGATGAATGATTGCTTTCTCCATCAAGTCCCATTTAATGGGGTTCCTGGAGATAGGGCATTGCATAAAAAAGGTCGGGGGTGTGAAGGAAATTCTAGAGCCAGGCCGAATCTAATAGTGTCACAGACCCAGGAATCTGACGTAGAGGAGTCCCAAAAGTCTGCAAAGAATCTCAATCTTCCGCCAATGGGAATGAATTCCTTGGACCTATCTTGGACGATGAAACCCCCTGTTCCCCAAAGCTCTGAAATGTCTTTTCCCCTGTCCTCCTTTGCAAAGTCTATCACTGGAATCTTAACCTTCTGACTGTTGGGGACCCCTATACTCTGGAACTTGTGGAATCTATTGGGGAAAGAACCTCGGTAAAAGGGACAAAAGGAACTTCTACAAAAGGGCTTATAAGGTCTAGAGTCTGAACGACGAAGGAGGGAGGGGAGAACCTTCTTTTGTTTCTAGTTTCAATTAATAGCAGATCTAAGGTGGCGCCAAACAATTTTTCATTCGAAATTGGGAAGGAAGCGAGTTTCCATTTGTGTTTTGTATCGGCTTGCCAATGTTTGAGCCAGAATAGTCGTCGGGCCGTAATTTGAGAAGCCATGGCTCTAGCCGAAATTTAACCGAATTAATGCGGCATCCGCAGAAAATTCTGCAGCCGCAATGAGTTTGGCGATGTCTTGATGCACCCTGACTGTTTGAATTTGGAATGGAGTCCCTCAGGTGTCGGAGCCATCTGAGGGAAGTCCTAGTAAAGAAGGATGCAGCAGTACCCGCCGTTATGGCCCATGCATCAGATTGATGTGCCTTTCTGAGAGTGATCTCAATTTTCTTATCCTCCGCTTTAAAAGTGTCCTCTGTCTCGGTGGGTACAGTGGAGGAGGATGCCAGGGCAACAATAGGTCATCCACCTCAGGTGTATTCAGAGAATCAGAAAACTCTGAAGCCAAATTAAAGAACTTTTTATCAAAGCTTGTAGGGGAAGGGTACACTGCAGCTGAGGACCACTGTTTGTGTAGTAGATCCGAAAACATTTGAGGCACCGGGATAACCTCAACCTCATTAACAGGCTGAGAGAAAACCAGATCTTTCGACTGCTCTTGAGATTCCTGTTGTTGTTGGACAGAGAGAGGACTTGTCAAGGCGAGCTGTTGTTTTCGCCTTATATAGAAGGGATTTGAAAAGCTGTGGGTGAAAAAGACCCATAAAAGACCCATAAAAGACCCACTTTTATGGGTCTTTTTCACCCACAGCTTTTCAAATGGTCAGGCCTGATGTCCTCGTCATCTGACATACCCCGTTCTGGGGGTTCCTCCTCCTCTAGAGAGGCTTCACTATCTTGAAGAGACACAGCATTCAAATGCTCCATATGCTCCTATCCTTCTCCCACCTGCTGATCATGCTGTCAGTGTGCATGGGAAATTAAAGAAGGCTCCCCTTGGGAGGTACCTGAGGCTAATGAAGATCCGTTCTGCAAAGAGATCTGACTGAATGAGTGTCGCAATCTGACGTTGGAATTTGTCTGGACCTGAGAGATTGTTGGAGCCTGGCAGCAATACCCCTGCTGATTGCCAACTCCATCCATGTCTTCAAAGCTTCCAGGACTTCCTCTGGAAGAAACTTTCCCTGACGTAACCCGGCCGCCAGTGTGAAGGTCGCTTCTGGAACTCGTCGCGAGGGCTCTGAATGGCTTGATGATGTGGTAGCAGAAGGCCATGAAGGTAAGGATAAGTCTAAAGGTATTGGCGTGTTTTGAATCTGAGTTTGTGGAGATGGAATGGAAGATTGGGGACCCCTCTCCCTTTCTCTTGTGTGTTTTTCAATTTGCCTTTCTAACGCCCTTTGGCGTCTGGTGGCATCCTTATCTGCGGCCTTATAAGGCCCTTTGGTTCTTTTGGACTTGTCTTGGGATTGTGTCTTAGCTCCACCTCTGCTTGCCATTGTAATATTCTGAATATGACTCTCTCACCACAATATATTGTATATATATGTCTATATATATTATATAAATATCAATATATGCGGACTGTTGGCACGTCCGGGCTCTTGTACCCAACTGGGACAGAGGGGCCCAATCAAGAATCCTCCCCCCCCCTTTTTAAATTACTATTATCTGCAGTACTATCTTTGTGATCAAATAAGCCAAATTTATAGAACGCCAAAGAAAAATTAGGATACTTAGATACTGATAATAGGCCCTGAACAGTCGCCCCACAGGCCTCAGGCCTTGGTAGTACTGTTTATGCTGTTTTTTTTTTTTTTTAATTATATAAATATATATACTATCTGTGAGGGCTGCCAACAAAAAAGACTAATGAGGAATCTCCTGATCTAGAATTCAAGGGAGAAATTCCTTCTGCTCCCTTTAACTCTTGTATTAGAGCTTGAGGAATATAAAGCCTCTCAACAGTGAGCTGGAGAAAATAAAGCCAGCAAAAACCCCATGATGCAACGTGGTAAGGTCTATAGCAATGGGAGCAAGCGCCCCAAAATGGCGGACAGTCCCCTGAGGAAAAATGGTGCAGATTGCTTAAATGGCGCCAAAAACACAGTCAGACACGCTGCTAACTTAATACCAATAAAATGCTACGGAAGAGCTGCGGGTAGGGGGTACAGGACTCCAATGCCCCCACCCCTTTTGCGTTATCCTGGGGAGGAATCGAACTTGAGAGAGAGGAAGAAAACGCTCGAATTGAAAGGCAAAGAGGGGAGACACAAAAGGCAGGAAAAGAACCAGGAAAAGGAATCCGTTTCCAATTAAAGTGGCAGGGAAAGAAACGCCTCTGCCTGTGGGCGCAGATGCATCCAGAATGCCAGAGGCGATCCGCGATCGCACCGATTGCCTTTCCCTAATTACTGTCTGTTTCTCGGGACAAACGTAAAGAAAGAATTTGAATAAAGCCAATTTGTAAAAGAATACTTTTTTTTTTTTAGTCACCTCTATTGCTCCTGCTCCGACCAAGGAAAGCTTCCTACCAGCTCAAAGGCTGAGCTAAAAACTGGGGGATGCTGGCGTGGAGCCAGGGAGGAGCATCAGATCCTATTAATTAAACCCAGCCTATTGCAGCAGAGACTAAGCACCTCCCATTCTCTGGATGCTCGGAGCAGCTCAATGGAGAACATGGCAATTTGCAATCATATAACCATGGAACATTGCAACTAGACCTAAATACAAGTTGGTTATCAAGTCCCTGAAATGCAATCATATGTTTTTGGAGGGGGGAGCAAAACTTTTGAGGTTGAGTTGTAAGTAGGTTTTTTGAACTCTGTCATAAATTTGAATAGTCATAACACAACTGGTCATAAGTTGAGATCTACCTGTACTATAAATATTGGATCTGGCAAAATAGAAAAAATTCTGCGAAATTGTGAATGGTCTATGGCCTAGAAGTGTTACATACAGCCTGAAAGACAAGAATGCATGGATAATAAAATAAGACCATGAATCTAATCTGGTTTTGTTGGAAATTTTCCAGTCTGTCAATGTTAAGTACCTGAATGCAGTTTTGTGGAATTTCTTCAACCAGAGGTTCAACCTATCCATTCATATCAATATCAAAGTCTCCACCTGGTATTGAAATGATACCAACTGGTGGGTGCCAGTTGGGAAGGAATTCCATTAATGAAATTCTACCTCAGAAAAAATAATCCATCCCTTAATGATGTCCACTTCTTAGTCAGAGGTGGTATTTGCGGTTCTCCGAACTACTCAAAATTTCCGCTACCAGTTCTCCAGAACTGGTCAGAACCTGCTGAATACCACCTCTGTGTCTGTCTCTATTTAAGTAAGATCACAGTAGGTAATTTAGAAAGCCTTGATAAAAGGCATTATGTGCCAATGAAGCACCTGGACTTCTACTAACATTGGTGATTCAGGAGCATCTTCAAAGTGCAAATCTGCTCCTTAAGAAAGTGAGGGTCTCTACAGGACAGGTGGAGCACCACTCAGCTGTCCAGATGCATCACTCCTGAAAAATATCCCAATCTTGTCTGGATTGTTGTAGACTTATTTTCTGTACAAGCGGGGGAGAATCTTTATTTTCTTATTGCACCATCTCACCTGGTTGACATGGTTTTGCACATTTTAAATTAAAGCGTTCTCAAGTTTTAAAAATAAACGGTATGAACTTTCAAGAAATGAACTGTGAAGTTTAAATGCTTCTCATTAATAATATATACTTTCTAGTAGTTGTAAACAAAATTAAACAGATTAAATTTAAATAAATTATTGCTAAATATACTTTACATTATATCCAAGCTGGAAAAGTACCAAAGGTGCTTTTTTCAAAAGGCAACTGGATATTGTTAGGTGTTTTTTTTCCTCTGAAAACGTTTCACTTCTCATCCAAGAAATTGTCTTCATTTCTGAACTGAAGAAACTCCTTGGATGAGAAATGAAATGTTTCAAGGAAAAAACACAAGAAAGTTCAGTTGTATTGTGTTCTACAGAAATTCTATTTGTTGGTCCGTATTTGAGTGGGAGTTTTGTTTGTTCTGATTGGCTGAGCAGCCCGACAGCGAACTATAAAAGGGAGCTGTCAGACGGCATCAGCTGTTATCTGTCAGCTGGCCAATTCAGCACATATCGGCAGACTCGGGTAACCTGTTTCTTTGTTACAATAAACGTTGTTTCGTTCATCCATGCCTGCTTCAGCTCATTATTAGAAAGAATTTTAATATTGGCGATGAGGATGGGATGCCTGCCGAAAGCTGAGGAAGGAAAAGAGCCAGAGGTATTGTGTTTTTTTTTTTACCTCAGATAGACAAGATGTCGACTGCTCCAACATTTCTGTTTTCACCCATCATCAGAAACTTGGAATCTTACATTAATCGTTTTGACTGTTTATTAGATGCTGCTGATTTGTCTGAGATTTCAAGCGATAGGAAAAAAGCATATTTCCTAAGCTTTTGCGGGGCCGTGGTTTTTGATACCACCACAGTGCTGTTGGTGCCTCAGACTGTTAAAGCGGTATACTGGGAAGATTTACAAGAACTTTTAAGTAATCATTACTCGCCTAAACCTTCTATAATTGCGAGGCGGCACGCATTCAGGAGATGAGTACATGCTGAGGGAGAGACTATCAGTACATACATGGCTGCCCTCCAAAAAGCAGCACTACATTGCGGGATCTCGAGGATCAATTGCTGGATCAATTAGTATGCAGTGTACAAGACCTCAGACTTCAAAGACCCTTGCTTGCCAAGGGCGATTTAACCCTTAAGATGGCTGTTGAGGAGTCTCAAGTGGCAGAAATGTCAATTATCTCTGCTGCTGAGATACAAGGCTCTAATAGCAGTGCTACATCCAAACCGAACGCTACTGTGCATTATGATGACAATTTTCCTGACAAAATTTCTGAAGCCGGTGAAGATGTAAATCACCTCAGAAGACAGCCTCCACCACAGCGAAAGAATTGGATTCCTGATAACAAACCTATGCAACCGCAAACAACTGCCTGAGTTGCGATGGTAATCATTTTTAGATCCACATGCAGATTTAGAAATATAATTTGTTTAAAATGCCAAAGAAAGGGACACATAGCTAGGGTTGCAAATCAGGAAAAAACTTTAATCCACAATATCAGCCTCAAGTTAGATTACAGAAACAAAAAGAAGAATGTTTTACTATTACTAGGGCTTCTTACAATTCTAAGTCACATAACAATTTTAACCAGATCTATACTAACAAAATTCATGTGACTGTCTTCTTAGAAGGAAAGCAGTGTCCAATGGAAGTTGATACCGGCTCATTGCTATCCATTGTATCCCGGAGCACATTAAAAAGGTTAGCTCCTGCTATCACAATGAAACATCTCCAGCCATGCAAACTGTCCTTAAAAGATTACCAAGAGCATTCCATTCCAGTAATTGGTACAGGTAAATTCAATATCCAATATCAAAACTTTGAGGGACTACTTCCTCTCACAATAGTAGAAGACACCCTACCAAGCCTATTAGGGTTAGACAAGTTCACATTTTTGGGACTTACAATATCTGGAATACATTCCATTCAGGATCAGAATTTACAAGCATTATTAAATGATTTTAAGGAAGTATTTTAGCAAACAAATTAGGTCAGTATGTAGGAACTCCAATCTCATTTATCTTGGACCCCAATATAGCACCCATCAGGTTAAAACCTAGAAGAGCTCCTTTTGCATTATGACCTAAAATAGATGTTGAATTGGATAAATTAATAGCCCAAGCGGTTCTAAAACCCACAGATTTTGCAAACTGGGAGACCCCTATGTGACACTTTTGAAGTACAAGGTTCTATCAGATTTGCACAGATTATAAAGTACCATAAATAAGGCTTTGCAAACCAATGCTACCCAGTGCCAATAATCCAGCATCTGTTGCATTCACTGGGAAAGAGATCTATTTTTGCAAAACTAAGTATGGCTCAGGCCTATCACAGCTATCTGTTGACAACCTACAGCGGAAGCACAGACAATTGTCACCCATCGTGGTGCTTTTAAACGTACTGATTACAATTTGGAGTTTCAGTAGCACCAGAGTGTTCAATGGCCTGATAGAGAGACCTGTTTCAGGGCATTCTGGGGGAGTGCCCTGTTTCAATGACATTCTCCTTTCTGCTTGCACAAAGAAGAACTTTTCAAACATCTCAGAAGGGTCTAGCCTGTTTACAAAACAGCAGGCCTTAAATTGAAGGAAAACAAATGCAAATATGCAGTCAGCCAAGTAGATTTTTCGGGATACCACATAGATGCCAAAGGTATTCATCCCATTGAGTCAAATGTAAGGCTATTAAGGATGCCCCTACACCATCCAATAAGACTGAATTGCAAGCGTTTTTGAGGCTCCTGAATTTCTATAGCTCTTTTCTTCCACATAAGGCTTGTGTGGTGGAACCATTACATAGATTATTGGATGCAAAGGCTTCCTGCTCATGGGGGGCCCAAAGCAAAATTCTATTTCAATGCTGTCAAAGCTCTGTTGTCATCTGACAGTGTGTTAATACAATTTGACAGGGATTTACCTTTGATACTTTGCTGCGATGCATCTCCTTTTGGGATAGGCGCTGTGTTGGCAACACAAAATTGCCAAATGGCCTGGAAGCATCGATAGCATATTTCTCCAGGACCTTATCAAGTACTGAGAGAATTATGCGAAGATCAATAAGGAAGCCTTAGCATCAGTCCCTTCCATCAAAAAATTTCATGAGTTCCTCTATGGTCACCATTTTCAGCTTGTGACTGATCATGAACCTTATTAGGCATTTTGTCTGGAGATCGTTCAAGTCCTACAACGTTGTCTCCAAAATGACTAGGTGGACAATATTCCTTGCTGCCTACTCATATACATTAATATACAGAGCTGGGAAACAAAGTAGGTCATGCGGACGCTTAAGCCGTTGTCCTTTACCAACTCCTGTAATTAACCCCACACCATCATTAACTGTGTTCTCTTTGGATGAGAACTCTGACTGCAGCAGATATTGCTCAACGTTCGTCGAGAGACCAAATATATATTACAGGGTTTTGGACTGGGTGAGAAGGGGTTGGCTTGAAGGAAAATTAGACACCAAATTCTTACCTTTTAGAGCCAGGCAGCATGAGATGTCCACCCAGCAGTGGTGTTTATTATGGGGTTGCCGTGTCATTGTCCCTAGCAGGTTGAGGCCTGTGATAATTGATAGTTACATGAAGGACATCCGGGTATTGCCAGAATGAAGGCACTGGCAAGGAGTTATGTCTGGTGGCCAGGCATAGATGCAGACATAACTACTAAGGTCAGGACATGCCAGGCATGTCAACTATCGAGGCTTGCCCCACCAGCTGCCAATCCAGGGGAATGGGAATCGGCTACGTCCCCATGGTCACGAGTCCATATAGATTTGGCGGACCCTTTCCATGGCTACATATTCTTAATTGTAGTGGACTCTTATTCCAAATGGGTTGAGTTGTCCCTCATACATTCTACTACTTCGACAGCTGTCATAAAAGCGTTAGACAGTTTGTTTGCAACTCATGGTTTTCCAGATGTTCGTTTCTGACAAGGTTCACAATTTGCATCAGCTAGTTTTGAATTGTTTCTAGCTAAAAAGGGGGTCCGGCACACTCTGACAGCCCCTTATCATCCAGCAGTGAATGGGCAAGCTGAAAGAGCCATAACGGCAGCCAAGGAGGTTTTAGGCAGACTTGAGGGAGAAGATTGGCACTCAAAAATTAGCCACTTATTTATTATCACAACATATCACCCCTAGCTCAGTGACAATCATTCTCCAGCAAAGCTGCTGATGGGAAGGAGCTTAGGAATAGATTTAGATAGGCTCTATCCAAGCTACTCCCTTCAATTCCATTAGATTCTTTTAGCCAGGTGAGGTCATTCCAGGTAAACAACCCTGTGTATGCTAGGAATTTTGGGGTAATACCCTTTGGTTGCCCGGCCAAGTGGGTGCTGTCACGGGCCCCAGGTCTTATAAAAATTGAGTTACAGGATGGCAGAATATGGCGACGCCATATTGACCAATTGAGAGGTCGTGGGGCTCATCCCACAGTAACTCAGAGGGGAACGAACAAACAGAGGGAATGTTTTGTGGGTATAACGCACCAGAGTACAGGACACCGATGAGTGATGTGCGTGCTGACACAAACTTACCTGATGACGAGTTCCTGAGAGAGTCGACTCATCTTCAGCGAGAAGAACCAGTGCTGCCACGTCTAGAGTATTTGTGGACAGCTGATCCATTCCAACCAGCTGCAAAGACTGAACTGCGCAGGTCGGGGTGAGAGAGACGACGCCCCGCCTATTTAAATGATTATGCATGCTCCTAGCTGGGGGAAAGGAGAGTATTGGGTTCTACAAGAAGTTCTATTTGTTGGTCTGCATTTGAGCGGGAGTTTTGTTTGTTCTGATTGGCCTGAGCAACCTGACAGCAAACTATAAAAGGGAGCTTTTATAGGTGGCATCAGCTGTTACCTGTCAGCTGGCCAATTCAGCAACATATCGGCAGACTTGGGTAACCTGTTTCTTGTTACAATAAACATTGTTCCATTCATCAATGCCTGCCTCAGCTCATTCTTAGAAAGAATAAGTTGCCTTTTGAAAAAAAGCACCTTTGGGACGTGACCTGGATAGTTGAAAATCTCCATAGACAAGAACCATAGAGTTGCATTAGGTTCATGTGCTCCTTGATGGGGCTGCTTCTGTTTATCCTTACATTTAAATTCAGTGAAAGAGATTAATCTTAACTATTTACCACAGAAATGTCTATTATGGTGCTTTTGTATAGCCTGAAGACTCCAGAAGAATGTTTATTTGAACCCACATTCTTATCACTTTATCTTACACCAAAGTACTTTTTAAATGTCCCTTGGTCAGTAGTCCAACAAGTATGTTGGAAAAGCTAAAATACTGGGAGGGGGGGAACCAAAATTGAAATAAGCACAGAGAAGACCTGAAAGCAGGAAAAGAAGTAATGGATGGAAACTAATCAAGGAAAGATCCAACTTAGAAGTAAAGAGAAATTTCTAATAGTTTGAACAATTAATCAGTGGAATGACTTGCCTTCAGAAGTTGTGAGTGCTCCAACACTGGAGGTTTTTAAGAAGAGATTGGACAACATTTTCTGAAATGGTATAGGGTTTCTTGCTTGAGCAGAGGTTGGCCTAGAAGGTACTTTCCAACTCTGTTATTCTTTTGAGATTCTAAATTAAGTATTCTGTTTTTCTGCTTTGAATGTGAAGTGATGGTTGCAATATTAAAGCAAACCATAAATGAGACTAGGGCAAATGATCCCACAGTTATGTCTCCCCATCCTGCAAAATTTCTGTCTCTCAATTCTCTCAGCCAGCCACTTGAGGTCAAGTAGCTCATTAAGAGCCAGAATTACACTGCACTGAGCACACTGCCTTGACAACCGTCCAGTCTTGGCTTCTTCACCCACTTCTAAAACTTGTACAGATGTTTATTGACCTCTTTAAGCTTTCCCCAAGACTTACCATTGCAACAAAATGCTTCATCAGATGAAACTCCCTTGTACTGAAGGATGCAGATTTCCTACTTTTGCCTACTTTTATATTTCTGGCTAATTCACCCCAATCAATTGAACTACGGGGGTGGGGAAGGCTCCCATTTTAAAATAAAAATACACAAATATGTATCTGTATGTGCTTTCAGTAAATACAAATTTATATAACAGATATTTAAACCCACTATATTTGTAGGAAATAAATGATTGTCCCAACGTACTTTTTCAAGAAGCAACAGGACTTTCTGATTTTTCTTTGAAGACATTTCGCTTCTCATCCAAGAAGCTCTTCAGTTCTGAAGTAAAAAAATATTCCTCTTCATTTGTAATAAAACTATTGCAAAAATCACTGGCCTGAGATTCAGTTGGGCCTCAAAGGGATTTTGAAGATAATTAGACATTTAAGATTTATAGGCCAACAAGGTTCAGCAAGAACCCAATCTCAGGCCAGTGATTTTTGTAACAGCTTTATTACAAAAATGAAGAGGAATATTTTCTTTCTTCAGAGCTGAAGAAGCTTCTTGGATGTGAAGCAAATGTCTTCAAAGAAAAACCAGAAAATCCAGTTGTCTCTTGAAAAAACTCCTTTGGGACCACCATGACCTGGATGACCAAGAATCTCCACAGAAATAAATGATTATTTTTATTCAAGAGTGTGGGTAAATGAACAGTAATTAAGAAGAGAACATGAGCCATTTGAGCTATCTGGCAAGGAAAACCCAACTTACTTTTAAATTTCAAAAGTGAATTAATTTAAAATTTGAGCATTTAAATTACTTTGAATTTCAAACCTTAAATGACCATAACCTTGGCTGACCAACTAAACGAAATAGTTTGAAAAAAGGGAGCTGGGTAAACAAAACTTCAAAAATAGATCAAAAGGAGACAATATTAGATTTGTTTTTGTTATACTAAAAACTTTATTCAATAGCAGGAAACAATTATGCAAGTAAATTCTCATACTCTCTGCTCATGGGAACAACAAAAAAAAGAATCCAAGCACAGCACACTTTGTAGGCTAAGTTGAACATTGCTCAAAGATTAGATACTGCTGGTGTGATGATCTGGGGCGTGGCACAAAGGCAACACAGTCAAATAAGCAAGAAGAGTCCCTTTATTATCTCCAGCTTTGCCCCTAATATCCAGGTTACTTTTGGCTGGAGAAAAACTCTCCCAGGAACAGCCTTTAATTGGAGAAAATTTAATCCAAAACAAGGTACATACAGACTGTAACTAAAAATCCAAACACACCAAGCTGCAGTAATTAACTTGACAGGGCAGGAGAAGGACTTTCAGACTTTAAAACATGGCAAAACTCACACAGTTGGGAAGACGCCAGGACACAGATAATCCATGACGATACCAAATAAATTCACGATTTGCTCCCAACAGCTTGCTGCACGCAGCTTCCCTTTTTAAGCACTGTGTTACCAGCTGCAGCTAATTAAGGGAATCAGGGCCTTTTCCTCCCTCATAAGTCATGCAACTCACGTTGCTCCCTTCTCCGTTCCTCCCTGCGTGCCCTAGAATGAAGATGGAGTGGACCTGGGTCTTCCTTTGAATTCCCTCTCCCTTGCTCTAACCTCTCCCATGCTCTGCCCAGCATGACTTTGCCCTTCCCCAGTTTCTTCCACAGCCAAACGGGGCCACACTCCCACTCCGTCAGCTGTTGGTCTCCCCCTCCGAATCAGATTCCAACAGCATGACAGCTGGCAACTTTTTAAGAATAGAAAAATACTGTTGAAAATTAGTATCCTCAAATATTCAATTACCAAGAAGACTAAATATTTGTAACACTTTCTAGTTGCATTCCTCTAGCAAAACTAACTGGATGAAAGTACTTTGCCTTCAAAAGGATAGTGGCGAGTAAATGCCACCTCTGGCTGAGTTTTCATAGGGAATGACTCTAAAAGTAATATTTCCAAAGTGTTGGCAGCCAAATCTGCTAAGTTTAGTTAGTAATAAAATTTATATTTTGTTTACTTAAAAACTAAAACAATGTTGTTCTTTTCTCCTGGATTTTTAATATATTTTTATTTATTTATTTATTTTATTTATTTGTCAATTGCTTACAAGATAATAAGTATAAGTAAAACATAGTTATGAATACATGGATACATATAAGAAAAATAAAATATAAAAGAAACAATAGGACAGGACAGTAGGCACATTGGTGCACTTATGCACGCCCCCTACAGACCTCTTAGGAAAGGGGTGAGGTCAATAGTGGACAGTCTAAGGTTAAAGTTTTTGGGGTTTGGTGAAGAAACCACAGAGTCAGGTAGAGTATTCCAGACATTGACCATTCTGTTGCTGAAGTCGTATTTCCTGCAATCAAGTTTGGTGCAGTTACCTTGAATTTGTACCTATTGTTGCTCTTGTGTTGTTATGGTTGAAGCTGAAGTATCATTGACAGGTAGGACATTGCAATGTATAATTTTATATACTATACTTAGATCGGATTGAAGGAGGCATAGTTCTAGGTTTTCAAGGTCTAGAATTTCAAATCTAGTGGCATAAGATATTCTGCAACGAGTAGAGGAGTGAAGAACTCTTCTTGTAAAATATTTCTGGACTTTCTCAACTGTGTTAATATCAGATACATAATGTGGGTTCCAGACTGATGAGCTGCATTTGAGTATTGGTCTAGCAAATGTTTTGTATGCTCTAGTTATTAGTGTAATATTACCAGAGAAAAAGCTACGTAAGATTAGGTTAACAACTCTTAACGCCTTTTTGCCTATGTAGTTACAGTGGGCTCTAGCACTTAGCTCATTTGAGATGAGTACTCCAAGATCCTTGACAGAGTTGGGATCATCAACAAGGTCTTGACTATTCAGCCTGTATTTTATTTTCTGATTTTTTTTGCCAATATGTAGGACAGAGCATTTATGTGTTGAGATTTGAAGTTGCCATTTGTTTGACAATTCTGATACATAGTCAAGGTTTTTTTTTAAGGGTAGCAGTATTGTCTGTGGTGTTGAATAGCTTTACATCATCAGCGAAGAGAACGCAGTTGCTCTTAATATGATCACAGAGGTCATTTATGTAGAGTATAAAAAGAGTTGGTCCTAGAACACTGCCTTGGGGGACACCACTGTTGATAGGTACAGAATTTGATAGGATGCTCCCAATTTTGACCATTTGTTGTCTGTTTGACAGGAATGCTTCTATCCAGTTATGCAGGTGTCCAGAGATACCATAAGATTTTAGTTTTAGGAGTAGTTTGTCATGTACCACTGAATCAAAGGCTTTACAGAAGTCTATGTAGATTGCGTCTATTGCTTTGCCCTGATCGAGTTGTGTAGTCCATATGTTTTTGCAATGTAAGAGTTGCAGATTACAGGATAGTTTTTTCCTAAACCAAATTGTTTATTAGAGAGTAGGTTGTTTGTTTCTAAGTGGAGGAGGATGGATTGGTTAATAATTGATTCCATGACTTTACAGGTGACACAGCATAAAGAGATTGGTCAGTAATTTCAACTAGACTGAGGTGTCCCTTTTTGAAGATGGGGATGATTGTGGCTTGTGACCATGGTTTTGGCAAGGAGCTAGTCCTGAAAGATTTTTCAAAGATTATGCTTAGAGGTTCTGCTATGGCAGTGGATAGCATTTTAAGAAGTAGGCACATATTCCATCCGGTCCAATAGATAGAAATGGCTTTAGATTGCGTAGTGCTTTTTCAACACTGTCTTCTGTAAAATCAATATGTATTAGATCATTGTCATTGTCTGTGGTTCGACTAGGAAATACTGGGCATGATCCATTGCTATTTACAAATACTGAGCCAAAGAATGTGTTAAAGAGGTTGGCTTAATAGTGTCGTCGTTGCAGTCTTTACCATTAGGTCCTTTCAGGGGTGGGATGGACCTTCAGTCTTTTAGTTTGTTGTTTACAAATTGTAGAAAGCACGGGTGGAATTGGTGCGTAGAAGGTTTTCTCTTGTTTAATGTGATAAATGGTGCATTCAGGTTTTATCTGGTGGCATAAATTTTTGTATCAGCTTTTGAAGTTGGCAACGTGACCAGATTTGTTTTTTCCGCCGAAGTGATTTCTATTTGGATTGAAGCTTCCTTATTGTTTTGGGTAATTTGTTTTTTCTGGTTTTTGGATTTTTTTCTGGTTTTGGGAGTTTTTTCTGGTTTTAACCATCAATGGTACATTGATGACTCTTTTGATTTCAAGTAAAAATATATTGTAATAGTCTTCTACAGTATTGCATCCAGAAAATAGAAATTGCCAATCAAGGATGAGAGATCGTTGTTTATAAGATCATAGTTGCCTTTTTTTTAAGTTATAATTGGGGATTTTGTCGTTGTGATGATTTTTGTGTGGATGTATGTTGAGACAAAAGTTAATCATGTTGTGGTCACTGTTGGAAAAGGGTTCTTTAATTTGTATTCCGTAAATTGAATTCAAACTATTGCAGAATATGAGATCAAGGCAGTTGTTAAGTTTAGTGTTGTTGGTTACTAGTTGTTCTAGCCCCAGATTTGTTACTGCATTGTAGAGATTGCATGTGTGAGTTCAGTTGTACATTCGTTAAAGGTCCAGTTAATATGAGATAGATTGAAGGTCACCAAGAAGATAAAAGCGTGTGGGCAGGATGCTGCCCATATTAGTAGTGTATTAGCTTGTTTGCATGTTCGATGTGATAATCAGGGGCTCTGTAACATAATAAGAACCAAAATGTGATATTTAAGGACAGTTCACAGACAGTGGTCTCAGGAAGAGCAAGTTCCTGGGTAACTTGGATGCTTTTTAGATGTAGGGACTTTTTATAGAAGATAGCAACACCACCTCCTCTACGGATTTCACAATCTGATCGGTAAACATGATAGTCTCTTACTATGGTAATGGAGTCAGGGAGAGATGCCTTGAGCCATGTTTCACAGACAAATATAATGTCAAATTTAGCCATGTTTAGTAAGAGGAGAAATTCAGGTATTTATTTACAAGGCTTCTTGCATTGAGTAGCTTGCATTTAAGGTCAGTTGTAGTTGGAATAGATGTAGTTAGGGGTGTGCATGCCTAGTTTGAGTGATGTTGGATTGGATGGGGTGGGGTTGGATATATATGTACTCAACTGGAATGTGGACCTAATTTAAACTTTTTGCACAGGCTAAAACAATTGAAAAAAAAATAGCATTTCTTCCTCTACAGTCCTTGAATTCCTGGATATTCAGTGTATCCTGTGTAGTATCTTACTGATATCCTGGATTATTCAGGATATCCTGTGTAGTATCTTACTGATTAGTCTGTTGTACCTCTTATGTAGGGCAGGACAGTAAGATACTACACAGGCATCACATCAAGACTGCCTTCAAAACAGACAGAAAAAATAGCAGCCATCCTAGGAAACTCCAAAGATAAAATTGACCTGGAAAACCAAGGCATATATGAAGTCCCCTGCGCATCATGCCCTGCCACATATACCAGACAGACCAATAGAAGAATAAGTACCCAAGAAACTCCAAGACCAATAAACAGACCAAGACTCCCAACCAATTAGGATGAAGAAAAAAACATTCTAACAAAGCATGAGGCTAGCACACAAATTTAAAACAGAAATGGCTGCAAAAGCCTGATACACAGACAAACCCAACACACAAGCCTGATGATGGCAGATGATATTCTGCCGAAACGTCGCTACAACTTTAAATGATGTGGGAAAATACCCGAACAAAGCTGAATACCATACATACATACATACATACATACCGTGTTTCTCACAAAATAAGGCAGGGCCTTATTTTTTTTTGAGTCCCGAAAAAAACAGCTAGGCCGTCTTTTTGGGGGTGAATTAATTTCTCTCCCCCCCCATCAGCGGGTGGGCGGCAGCGGTGTTCCCGCTGGCACGACAAAACAGCCAGCAGCGCACCGGCAGGAACGTGGAAAGCGTTTCTGCTGCCGCTCGGGTGTGCACACACAACCCGAGCGGCGGCAGAAACCGCTTGCACGTTTCCGCCGGCATGGAAAGCATTCTGCCGCTGCTCTCGGTGTATGCGGAGCTGCACACACCCGAGCAGCGGCAGAAACACTTCCATGTTTCTGCCGGCGCCGCTGCTGCTGTTGTGCCGGCAGGAACTGTGGAAGCCATGGAGGCAGCTCCCCCAGCCCGAGAAGCAGCAGAAACGCTTCTACACTTCTGCTGGCTCGAGAACAGCGGCAGCGCCGCGCAGGGCACTGTTAAAGGCAAGTTTTTTTTCCCCCACCCTCCCCCACAGCTGTTTTAAACCCCCGCCCTCTCCCCCAGCATGTTTTAACCCCCGCCCTCCCCCCCAGCATGTTTAACCCCTGGCCTCCCCCCCCAGCATGTTTTAAACTAGGCCTAAATTTGTGGGGAGGGCTTTAATTTCATTTTATGCCTAGAAAACTTGCTGGGTCTTCCTATTGGTGGAGGCCGTATTGTTGGAGAAACACGGTACCTATTTCATATCACATAGACATATAATCAAAACCTATGAATCAGCAGAGAGAAAATAAAAGACAATGAATTCATAAAATAAAATAGAACTAAATATAAGATCAGGACTCTAATATAAGTTATAATTAAACAGAAAATGAGCAAGGTAAGACCAATTAAGAAAATGGATCTTTTCTCATCAAGCAAGGAAATTAAAAATTCTGTATAGTTAACTCAGTTTCTAGAAGCAATTATTCTTGAACTGAATTAATTTATTCTTCATTTATTAACACATTCTTGTCATGACATTCAGTATATGGGTCTCAAAAATTTTTTAAAATGCCAAAATTCACAGGTTAATGGTCAAAGTGGTTGTTTTGAATAACCAGGTTTTAGCACAAAATAAAATATTCTGAAATCAGAAAGGTGCACATTTCTTGGTTTCTATTAGACTCCAAAATTCCTAACCACTTTTTATTGGTGGTAAGAAAACTAAGATTCATTTTCCTTTATTATGTTTGCCTTGATAAGAATTATACACACACACACACACACACACCCCTATTTATTTTATGAATTGTACTTTATTTTCTCTCTGCTGATCTGTGAAATCTAGAATTGAGATAGTCCAAATAGAGTTTCATTTGATTATTACATTGTTACAACTGAGAAAAAGAGTATAAAGTGAGACCAATAGTGGAAGTACATTATAGCATATGTTATTATTACTATACACATGTAAGATTTTTAATTATTGTTCTTTGATTTATGATACTTCTTCTATTGGCACAAACTCTGAGCACTAGAGCAGAAATGAATAATTGTGTTAGTTAAGATTGAAAAGCCAAATTTGTCCTGTTTTTATTGCAATGACGTCACAGCAGTTATTAAGAAGAAAATAAATGATCTCTTTTTGAATTAACAAGTATGTTAAGGACAGACATTTATTCAAAATGTTTCTCAGTGTACATATCAACCCTTCAAAAATAAAACAGAAATAGTAATGCTTATAAATAAATATTAAGGCTGCCATAAAGCACAACTGATTTAACTGCAAACTATTTTTAAACTTGTTGATTACTGGTGACCATTTTATGAAAGTAACATTATGCACATATTTTTATATTGCATTCTGTCTTAATAAGATCTCCAGTATCATAAAGCCAAATAAAAAAATAATAGAATTTAAATAATATAGAATAATATAGAATTAATATAATGCCATTCAAATGGACTAAAATTGCAATCAGCATCAATCAGGAGAGCCAACAAACAAGAAAGGGCAGAGCTCAAATCAAAATCTATTAAAAGTAAAGAAAAATGCAAACATTTACTCTATCCACCTTAAGAAATCATAAATACCAACTTAGTTCAGTTAATTTTGAAAGGGGATACCAAAGATGGGGAAAGTAATTACGTTCTTAACTTCCCTTCTCTTAAGGGAAATCTCTATCCTCCCACCGCCCCTGTTCTTGATATATTCTGAAAAAAAAAGATAGAACGGGAAAGAATTGTGGCAACTCCAAAGCCAATTTTCACAATTGTTTGTAAGTTTTCAGATATCTTTGTTAGTGTAAAAACTCCCATCCCCAATTTTACATCCAAGTACCTTGCTAAAACAATTGTTTGTGTTATGCCTTTCTGATGGGAAAGAAATAATGCCATTACTTACCATAATTTATCATTTATAAGCTGCAGTGGCAGAAAAATGGAACAGCAGAACAGAATGTAATGGAATATAACATAATGTACAAAGCATCCCACCTTACGAGGAGCTGGCCCATGATCATCTAAGTAAGTGGAATTTCCTAGAACAAAGAAAAAAGAAACAGAGCATTAAAGACCTTAATGTAAAAAAAATTAAGAAAACTGCAAATATTTATGTATTTATCTACATCTATCAAATTTCTATACCGCCCATCATACTTTTTTAAAAAGTATGAATTATGAAAGAATTAGAAGGAAGTCTAACTCTTTTTCAAGCATTAATGAGCCGAAGTGGCACAGTGGTTAGAATGCAGTATTGCAGGCTAATTCAGCTCACTGCCAGCAGTTCAATCCTGATCAGCTGAAGATGGACTCAGCCTTCCATCCTTCCGAGGTCAGTAAAATGAAGACCCAGATTGTTTTGGAAGCAATAGGCTGACACTGTAAACTGCTTTGAGAGGATTGTAAAGCACTGTGAAGCGGTATATAAGTCTAAGCGCTATTGCTATTAAAGTAACCACGTCCTTTAGAAAGCAGTTATGGCTGAACCATCACAATTTTAACACTTGAAGGAAAGTTTCTTTGCTCCACACTAATGAAACACTCTTTTGAATTGTTTTCATAGACCTAAGATTGGCAAGTTGTAATCAAATCTTTAGTCTGCTTAAAAGTCAACTGGTGGTTGGAAAATGCTCTCTTTTTTATGCAAGTTTCTAGGAGAGAGCGGGCATATTTCAACTTTAAAATGTTCTGAGCTTGTGTCTTGTTTTGAGATCAGGATGGGCCAGTCCAATTTTACCTGAAGCGTTCTGATCTCCAAAGTTCAGAACTCCTCCAGTGAGATTCAAACATTATTGGAACATTTTTTGATATGGTCAAAATGGTCAATTTTGTTCTAAGAAAACTGTCTAAGAAAAATTCACAATAGCTCTCCTGCTTTTTATTTGCTTTTTCATATTTCCAATGAATATTTTATTTCAAGCATTAGGGTAGAAAGATTTTGATAGTTAAGACTGTGCTCTATACAGCAATGTCATTTTAAAAGCTTTTTGGTTGATTAAATCATTGTTATTTAATTCATTCTACATGGTTTTTACATTTCTATTTTTTCATAGACCATTACTTTTTTCAGAGTAATGATTTGAAAGTAATAGCACTTTATTCTGTTCCATATTTCACAGGGAGTTCAATTGTGACTAATATTTTTTAGAATTTCAATTATTTAGGCAAGTCAATAACTTTTCTCAAAGAGAAGAAAAATCCAAATCCTTGGATCTCAATATTCCAAAACTGCAGATAGGCTAAATGGATTGAACTTAAAGACTTCGTTTTAATGTGTATATAACACAAAGTTATATATACGTTAAGGTTTGTAAATAATAGAAACGGTTGTATAATTTAGATGTTGTTTATAATATAACCGTTTAACGCTATTATAAATTCTGTTTTTACAAATATTAAAATCAAAGCAGCAGGAATGATCACAATATTTTAAATAGGATCATTTTTATCATTGAAGTCAAATAACATTCTCAGTCACACACACACATACATGCACTGTCCAGCACAACAGCCTTAGAAGTAATCATAATGGAATACATCACAATTAAGAAATCCTTAGAAGTAGATGGTGTTTGAATAGAAAATGTGAAAAATAAAGTGAGGAAATCTTCCATGTATACCACTTGAGTCTGAAAGAAAAAGTGATTAATTAATGTGATTATAAATGAAATAACCTACTGCAATGAAATGCTTCTAGTGATAAGGAGTTCTTAATTGTGATGTATTCCATTATGGATTGTTCATGCTATATAAAGTTGTGGAGTCCTTGGTAGAACAGAACATCTTTAACACAAATTCGAATAAAATGGATACCCATGAAACTTTATGAAACTACCTGACCATTCAACCCACTATAGCACAAGCAACGCACCTATGAAAATGATAACATTCCTATACATCAAAACAGGGAAAACAACAGACTAGTACAACCACATGGCATCACCATAGCACACAAACCAAACTAAGATTCTTTTAAAACAAGTAAAATGAAATTCTCAATAGCTCAAGAAGCAAAAAAAAAAAAAAAAGGACTCTTCTATAACATATAGTGTAAAGGTTAGAACAGTCCCTATGTAAGACAGGACAGACAGACTAGCAGAGCGCATCCATGATACCAAATGGCAATCAGAAGACATTGTCAAATAGAGACACACTATAGTTAAAAGAGACAATAAAAAAGTTAAGGAAACAAAAAAGACTAGAACACATCATCTTCAGTAATCAACACCTAGATAAGCAGGGTTAACATCAGACAAACATCAAGTAAAAATATAGGCCAATCACAGAACTTCCAAGGAGAAAAAACTACACCTCACTAACACATCTACTGGATATAACAGTGAGCAAATACCACACTGCTATTACTGATTGTTTACCTACCTTAGCTGTAATGAAGGGTAATGAAATATATGTAAGCAAATAACCAAGCTCAGAGAGCACCAAGGACTCCACAGTTCAGTCCTGAGCGACCTATATTCTCTTCTATTGGTATAATGATTTTTTTTATTATATACCTAAATCTTATGCAATGTTTAGACATCATAGAAAACTATCTAGTATCACTGAGATTATATATTAACCCCATGGTCCAGGGCCATCAAAGAACAATGGATAATATAATTTAGTCAAAGGACAGTCTTGTAGAATTTTCTTATTCTTTAGAGTCTTTGTTAGCCACAATGTCTTCCGTATTTCATCCATAGAAGAGCAAATGTAATAGAATCTATACAAAATAGATCAAGCATTCATTCTAAATATATAGCCCCATATCAATTTCTGGGGCTAAATTTAAATGATTCAGAGATCTCTAGCACCAGTTTTATAACAATGAAATGATTCCTTTCAGTTACAGTAATTATGAAGGCATTAAAAACTGAAGAATGCAATATGAGTACTATTTTGGTTTTGGTATATATGTTATATATACTCTAAATACATTTTGAAAAGGAGTATAGTTTTTATTTATGGCTCTAAATGACCAGATTAATGAATAAAAGACTTTTAATAGCCAGGCTAAATTTAGTTAATCAGTCTTCTTTCCATCACTAGCAAATGCCTAATTTACCCTAATATCCAGCTGTTAGTACACACCAGTTTTTCTTAACAATGAGAAGCCTGTCTGAAGAATCCCTCTCTGTAATTAAGACATTCAACAGAAAGCTATTGATTAACAAGAGCCTTCCTAGCAATTTTTTTTATTTTGTGACAAGTATTCTTTATTTCATGTTAAAATTTTAAAAAATCTTCCTTCAGCTTAAAGAAATGCATTATTGGTTATGTGAATCATGTACTAATGTAACTATCTATTACTATATTCAGAGTTGAAAGATAATGTATAGTGGTATACTTGGCTTTTTGAGCAGTGTTCTATCGATTCAGATAAAGATTGCAGAAATAATAATATAATAATAATAATAATAATAATAATAATAATAATAATAATAATAAATATTTATTTATATACCGCGTCCTCTCCCGAAGGAACTCAGAGCGGTGCACCAAGCCGTACAATTAAAACAATAAATATGTGAAAAATTAAAACTAAATTAAACTAAAACCCTGGCTGTAAACAATTAAAACTCTTCCCTAAAACCCTAAAATTTAATAAAAAGTAAAACACCCAAATCTAAAATCAGCCCAAGCCGGCCTGGTCAAAAAGCCAGGTTTTCAAGGCACGTCTGAAGGTCCCCAGGTCCGGGCTGTACGACAACTCCGGGGGCAACCCATTCCAGAGGGCAGACGCCCCCACAGAAGAAGGCCCTATTCCTCGGAGGTCACCAGCCGGCACATAGATGCCGACGGGACCCGCAGGAGACCCTCCCTGTGGGAGCGCACCGGACGGTGAGAGGAAAATGGCAGAAGTTAGGTCTTGTAAATATCCTGGTCCGATGCCATGGAGCACTTTAAAAGTTACACTAAAATCTTAAAGCGCACCGAGAGGCCACTGGCAACTAATGCAGCTCGCGCAGGAGGGGCGTCACATGTGAGACCTTGACGCCCCATAACCACCCGCGCTGGGGCCGCATTCTGTACCATTTGAAGCCTCCGTATGCTCCCATTCGGGAGCCCCATGTAGAGGGCGTTACAGTAGTCCAGTTGGGAGGTGACCAGGGCATGAGTGACTGTGCGTAAGGCATCCCGATCCAGAAAGGGCCGCATCGGGCGAATCAGGCGAACCTGATGAAACGCCCCCTGGAGATGGCTGTAATATGATCTTCCAAAGACAGCCGTACATCCAGGAGGACACCCATATTGCGAGCCCTCTCTGAAGGGGGCAAAATCTCACCCCCAATAGCCAGCGATGGAAACTATCTGGCTATATCGGACGCCGGAAACCACAGCCACTCAGTCTTGAAAGGGTTGAGGTCAGAACCTGTTCCCGCCCATCCAGTTCCGCACGGCCTCCAGACAACGGGACATGACCTCCCATGACATCGTTGGGGTGGCTTGGGGTGGAGATGTACAGCTGAGTATCATCAGCGTACAGATGACACCTCACCCCAAAGCCACGGATGATCTCCCCCAGCGGCTTCACATAAATGTTGAACAGGAGAGGAGAGAGGACCGACCCCTGAGCACCCCACAATCGAGGGGCCTAGAGGTGGATCTCTCCCCCCCCAACACAAATTGCAGACGGTCGGAGAGGAAGGAGGCGAACCACCGCAACACGATGCCCCCAACCCCCAACCCCCCCAACCACCGCAATAGGATACTATGGTCGATAGTATCAAAAAGCCGCTGATAGGTCTAATAGGACCAGGACAGAGGAATAACCCATCACGGGCCCTCCAGAGATCATCCCTTGAATTAAATACCATCCCAACAGTGCAGCATGGTGATGGTGGCAGCATCATGCTGTGGGATTGTTTTGCATCAGTAGATACTGGGAGACTGGTCAGGGTTGAAGGACAGCTGAATGAAGGAAAGTTTAGGGATATCCTTAATGAAAATCTGTTCCACAGCACTTAGGATCTCAGAGTGGGCCCAAGGTTCACTTTCCAACATGACAATGATCCTAAGCACACAGCTAAGACAACACAGGAGTGGTTTAGGGACAACTCTGTGAATGACCTAGAGTGGCCCAGCCAGAGCCCTGACTTGAACTCTATAGAACATCTCTGGAGGGACCTGAAAATGGCTTTAAACCAAGTCATCATCCAACCTGACTGAGCTTGAGAGGGTTTGCAGAATGGCAGAAAATCCCCCAATCCAGGTGTGTAAAACTTGTCATGTCATACCCAAAAAACCTCAAGGCTATAATTGCTGCCCAAGATGCTTCAACAAAGTTTGAGTGAAGGATCTGAATGCTTATGCCAATGTGATATTCAGGTTTTTCTTTTTAAAAAATTTACAGACATTTGTAAAATTCTGTTTTTACTTTGCCATTATGGGGAACTGAGTATAGATTAATGATTTAAAAAAATGAATTTCAACAACTGTAGAATCAGGCTGCAGCATAACAAAGCTAACAAATGTGAAGGAGGGTTGAATACTTTTTGAAGGCACTGTTCATTATCTTCTATTATTCCATGCTTCAGTATTGTTTTCTGCATGAGAAAAAAGTAATACTTCTTGCTTTCTTTGAATTTCTCAAAATCTTCATTGCTAAGAAATAAACAAAAGCAAAAAATGATTCCTCATACATAAGTGTTTTTATGCGCAGACTCCTGCTATATCAGGATTATACATCCAACTTCCAATGAAGATTTGTTTCTGAATTAGCAGTTGAATCAAAATATGCAAAAAACCTATACCCCATTTAGTTGGAGAAATGTTGTTCAGCTAAAAATATTATTTCCATTTAAAATGTGAGAAAATAGTTAAGTAGCAATAAAACTAAAAAGTCCTCAGATATAACAATGCAATTTACTCTTGAAATGAGAAAAAGCATTAAGTTGCAAAAGACAAGAGCATAATAATTTTACTATAGAATTCCTTGATTTCTAGTTTACTTTCAGCCCCATAGTTCTTAGCATATTTATGGAAACTCATAACTTACAATTTTCATTTTGATTTCTTACACATTCCTGATTTGGCACCCTAAATGTTAGCAGATATATAAATGAATTAAACAAGCTTCACATCAAAGACACCTCTAAAATGTGTTTTATACACTCTGTTTGCCAAATATTTGGGATGCCATTGAATTCAGTTCTAAATTTTCTACAGCTCACAATAGAAGCTGTGTTTAAAAATACAATTTAAGTCTTACCAAACAGATGTCCACCTATGTCGATGTTTAATTAACAATATGATTGCTTAGTAAAAACTATAGTGATGCAATTTTAGAAGATTAATACACCAACATTTTACATAAGATTTAGGATCTTTTCTAAATAATATGTAGTATAACATATGAATTGTTTATGAGACATTGTTTATTTAGACAAAAAAATAAAGAAATTCTTTATTTGGGATAGTCCATTTTTTCACCCTACAGTTAACTCACCCTGTACTGTTAATAAGATATTATCACTAGGAAACTATGCCTCTTTTGCCAAATATATGACTAACAAGATTGGAGTTCCTTGGAAACATATCTCAGACGATTTATTCACTTTATTTTTAGGGGAAAAATTAACCAGTATTCATCATTAACTTGAAACAAAAGATTAATCCTTAATCTCACTAAAGGGAAAGCTTATCTTTCTTCGTTTTATTGCTATGTGTTTAATAATAAAATAAATAAATTTAGATATAATAATCTAAATTCTGAAATAAATTTTAATTTCAATATATTTTGCTGTAAAGTTTCTCAATTCTGTAATATACTTTAATGTGTTATTAAGCACAAAATATTGCTTCCATCCATTTGAAATCTATTAATCATCTGATTATTACAGATCTGATACCAAAAGTTCTATTTGCTTTTCTTAACATTGTCACTTGTCTACTTGATTTCAACAATAATATTACATGAGTTTCATTCAATGTCGAAGCATCATTTATACGCTATGTGAGTTTGTTGGAAGATTTCTACTTTCATTCTTCAGTTCTGAGGTACACAACATTAGGAAAACAACGAAAAATGAAGGATATTGATATATATTCATTTGGATTTCTCTTTATAAAAGCACTAATTTATTCATTATGGGTGTGTCCTCCCATGAACTAATATAGTCTGAAGAGAGGAGTAGGCATTCTGTTCAAGTACTTCAAATGTAAAATATTTTTCAGTCGGAGAAGCCAAATTTTAAAGTGGTGTAGCAAATTCTTTTTTCTTACTTGGCTTGTAATCCAAAGTATGCTCTCCCTTAGAAATGTATTCACAAAATTACAACTTAATGGCGTTATCTTTTATAAAGGAAACAAACCTAAATATAGATTTTCCTGCAACATCCCCTTCACCCAGCTATAGGGTGGTCAGTTTTGGAAGCATCAATGCTACCTTATGAAAATATATTTCTGCAATGCCAAAAAGGAGAAAAGAAAAGAGGAGAAGAAAGGAGAGGAAGAAATCTCGAAAAACAGTAATCTCTAGAGGGACGATTTCAGTTGTTTTTTACATAGCTGTGAAAAGCATGGGATGTGCTCAGAATCACAAAGGAAATTGTTTGGTTCCAGTTCAATTCCAAGTATGTGATATGTGCTGCAAGCCAAAAAGAAATTAACCTGCTGACAAAGGCATCACAATACACGACGGGTGCAGAGGCCACTGTATTTTAGTCGATCCTTTAAAAACCTTGGCAGGCAACTAAATTAACACATTCTATACAATTCAGTTCACTTATTTGACAGTTTCCGAATACTGAAGTCTTTTGCTACAGATTTTTAACTAGATTTTTAATCTATCTCCTATTCTTTTAAGCAAAATAAGTTTACATCATTAGTTGCTACCATCGGAAAGTTCTGCAGCTTCTTTCTTTATAAAATACCGTGTCTTAAAGGCCAAGGAAAGCATATTTTTTATACTACAGATACACTTTCAAGATTGCAACAATAAGAGGATATTAATTCATACATGTTTCTTCACTTTTAGGAACTGCAACCTTACATTGTAATAAGCAGATGTTGAATACAGTATTATTTTACATAATTTACTGGCTCAGGAACTAAATTTTACATAATACATAATATTGTAAAAGTAAACTTTACATATTAACATCACACAGTTGAAGCTCAGTCATTGTTCTGCACTGAATCAAATTCAAAGACATACAAAAATGCCTATTAACCTACTCTACATCTGAGTAGAGACAAAAATCCAGTCTGGATTGTGGCCTGAGAAAAGGACTGGTGTATTTTAAAGAATGAATTTACTAAACCTGAATCCTGGAGAATTTTATTTATTTATTTTATTTGGTTTGCCAATTGCTTACAAGATAATAGGTATAAGTAAAAACATAGTTATGGATACATATAAGAAAAATAAAAGAAACAATAGGACAGGGACGGTAGGCATGTTGGTGTGCTTATGCACGCCCCCTACAGACCTCTTAGGAAAGGGGTGAGGTCAAAGTAGAAGTCTAAAGTTAAAGTTTTGGGGTTTGGTGAAGAAACCACAGAGTCAGGTAGAGTATTCCACACATTGACCACTCTGTTACTGAAGTCGTATTTCCTGCAATCAAGTTTGGTGCGATTAACCTTGAGTTTGTATCTATTGTTTGCTCTTGTATTGTTATGGTTGAAGCTGAAGTATTCATTGACAGGTAGGACATTGCAATGTATGATTTTATATACTATACTTAGATCGGATTGAAGCCGGCATAGTTCTAGGTTTTCTAGGTCTAGAATTTCAAGTCTGGTGGCATAAAGTAATTCTGCAAGGAGTAGAGGAGTGGAGAACTCTTCTTGTGAAATATTTCTGGACTTTCTCAACTGTGTTAATATCAGATACGTAATGTGGGTTCCAGAATGATGAGCTGTATTCGAGTATTGGTCTAGCAAATGTTTTGTATGCTCTAGTTAGTATAGTAGTGTAATATTACCAGAGAAAAAGCTACGAAAGATTAGGCTAACAACTCTTAACGCCTTTTTGATTATGTAATTACAGTAGGCTCTAGCACTTAGATCATTAGAGATGAGTACTCCAAGATCCTTGACAGAGTTTGGATCATCAACAAGGTCTTGACTATTCAGCCTGTATTTTATTTTCTGATTTTTTTTGCCAATATGTAGGACAGAGCATTTATTTGTTGAGATTTAAAGTTGCCATTTGTTTGACAATTCTGATACATAGTCAAGGTCTTTTTGAAGGGTAGCAGTATTGTCTGGGGTGTTGAACAGCTTTACATCATCAGCGAAGAGAACGCAGTTGCTCTTGATATGATCACAGAGGTCATTTACGTAGAGTATGAAAAGAGTTGTCCTAGAACACTGCCTTGGGGGACACCACTGTTGACAGGTACAGAATTTGATAGGACGCTCCCAATTTTGACCATTTGTTGTCTGTTTGACAGGAATGCTTCTATCCAGTTATGCAGGTGTCCAGAGATACCATAAGATTTTAGTTTTAGGAGTAGTTTTGTCATGTACCACTGAATCAAAGGCTTTACAGAAGTCTATGTAGATTGCGTCTATTGCTTTGCCCTGATCAAGTTGTTTAGTCCATATGTTCGGCTATGGCAGTGGATAGCTTCTTTAAGGAGTAGGCACATATTCCATCCAATAGATAGAGATGCTTTTAGATTGCATAGTGCTTTTTCAACATTGTCTTCTGTAAAATCAATATGTATTAGATCATTGTAGCTGTCTGTGGTTCGACTAGGAAATACTGGGCATGATCCATTGCTATTTACATATACTGAGCCAAAGAATGTGTTTAAAGTGGTTGGCTTTAATAGTGTTGTCGTTACAGTCTTTACCCTTAGGTCCTTTCAGGGGTGGGATGGACCTTGAGTCTTTTAGTTTGTTGTTTACAAAACTGTAAAAAGCGCAGGTGGAATTGGTGCGTAGGTTTTCCTTTTGTTTAATGTGATAATTGGTGCATTCAGTTTTTATCTGGTGGCATAAATTTTTGTGTCGGCTTTTGAAGTTGGCAATGTGGCCAGATTTATTTTTCCCGCCAAAGTGATCTCTTTTTGGATTGAAGCTTCCTTATTGTTATGGGTAATCTGTTTTTTCTGGTTTTTGGAGTTGTTATTGGTACATATAGTTTGATGACTCTTTTGACTTCAAGTAAAAATATGTTGTAATGGTCTTCAACAGTATTGCATTCAGTGAATAGAAATTGCCAATCAAGTGATGAGAGATCATTGTCTATACGATCATAGTTACCTTTTTTGAAGTTATAATTGGGGATCACATTGTTGTGTTGATTTTTGTGTGGATGTATGTTGAGACAAAAGTCAATCATGCTGTGATCACTGTTGGAAAAGGGTTCTTTAATTTGTATTCCGTAAATTGAATTCAAACTATTACAGAATATGAGACCGAGGCAGTTGTTAAGTCTAATATTGTTGGTTACTAGTTGTTTCAGTCCCAGGTTTGTTACAGCATTATAGAAGGTTGCATGTATGGGTTCAGTTTACATTCATTTAGGGTCCAGTTAATGTGAGGTAGATTGAAGTCACCAAGAAAGATAAAAGTGTGTGGGCAGGATGTTACCCATGTTAGTAATGAATTTAGCTTGTTTACATGTTCGATGTCATAATCAGGGGGCTCTGTAACATAGTAAGAATTGAAATGTGATATTTAAGGACAGTTTACGGACAATGGTCTCACGAAGAGCAAGCTCTTGGGCAACTTGGATGTTTTTTAGATGTAAGGACTTTTTATAGAAGATAGTAACACCACCTCCTCTATGGATTTCATGATCTGATCAGTAAACATGTAATTGTCATAAACTGAGTTTATATTAAAGCACAATATGAGGCTTTTGATTTAGTGCACCCAATCTGTACACTCTCAAATATAGGAACTCCCAGAACCTCAAATATGTCCATGGCATTGTTATAATCAATGCTTTGTCTTTTAGTACCTGAAATCCCCAATCATGGGAGAGAAACTTATACTGAAAAGGTGAAATGTTACTAAACCCAGAAATATTTAAACAACATCTTATTTTCATCTTTGTCCAGTTCAGGATGACATACATACCTAATTATCCCGCCTATTTTCCCCCCAAAATACCTTAGGGCTGAGAGAGTGAGTAGATCAAAGTCATGCAGCCAACTTTCATGCCAAAGGGAGGACTAGAACTCATGGACTCTCAATTTCGTACGCAGCACTTTAACCACAAAAAAAAATTGGCTCCCATGAGAGAACTAATCAAATATAATTTATTAGTATCAGTGGTGGGATTCAGATTTTTTACTACCAGTTCTGTGGACGTGGCTTGGTGGGCGTAATGGGGAAGGATACTATAAAATCTCCAGTCAGAGGTGGTATTTGCCAGTTCTCTGACCTACTCAAAATTTCCGCTACCAATTCTCCAGAACTGATCAGAACCTGCTGAATACCACCTCTGGTTAGTATGTCTTTCTGCTAGGTTGAAAAAGTACTAGTAATACAAAAGCATGCTAATCATTTGAGAAGAAAATTACTGCAGTTCCTCGTTTCTTGCACATTTCTCCAAACAATTCCAATTGCCGAATCTTGTTTAAGAAATACTAAGTATATTTGCTTAGAACTCTAACATGTGACTGAACTTCTATAGAAAACACATGTTTCTGCAGAGAAACTAAATTGATAATTCATTAGCACTTACAATAACTCGGTCTCTAAAGACCCATAAGATGTCTTGGCAGTGACTTCTGTACATGCCTGCACAGCATAAAATAAAATTGTTAGTTACAGTCTCATGGACATCTGCAGGAGCATGGAATGGGTTTTTCCTTGCTACATTTAGGATTTATCTGGAATGCAAAAGAAAGAACCAGCAGGAGGAAAAAAATCAATCCTTACTATCAAGACATCAACTTCTGCAAAAACCTGTAATGTACTTATTACACAAATGGGAATTCTGAATATACTATGCATGGACAGTTGTCTGTATAAAGAGTAGTAGTTCACACTAATAAAAACTACAGTGTTTCTGATAAGCAAGAGCTCTCCTTCCAGAATTCATTCTTGGGTTGAGGTAAGAGAATGTGTTGATTTCTGTCATGAAGGAAGGAAGTCTTTCAAAATTTAATTACACTCACAGTCAACTGAATTGTCTGCATTTACACCATAAAACTGGGAAGCAGATAACAGTTTGATTTATGCAAAACTTACCATCTCACAAATTTGTCAATCACAGTTGTTTGATAATATATGTAAAAGGTAGTTACTTTATTCTGGTACTGTAAAATAACAGACATTAAATTGAAGACAGTATGTACAATATATACATATTGATAAAAGTTAGTTAAAACGTGTGTGTGTGTGTGTGTGTGTGTGTGTGTGTATCTCAAGGTCTCTTACTTGAAAACACAGAACAATATCATCCACACGTGCTTTCTTTTATATTTTGGATAGAGATTTGGAGAACGAATTTGCACGAAGAGATTGAACAGGTCTTGTGACATTCAGATCCACTGAAATGTGATTCCCAATGTTTATTTTGAGAATTTAGAAATGCTCAGACCAGCCTGGACAGTTCAGAAACAAACAATAATTACTTAGCAGGCTATTTCATTCTGCTTTTCCTGTTTTTGTTTAGTTTGTCAAACCACAGAAGTATTCATTACTGCAGTCTACATCAGGAAACTTCTAGCACTCTTTCACTATATACATAAACTATGTAACTGACTGTGTCATTTGAAGACAAATGATTTTCCAATATACAGAAATATACAGGGATTAGTGAACTGTAATGTTTGGGGACCTCTGGTTTAGACATTTCTACCATAGGAGCTCAAGCTCAAGTTTTCACCATCATGGTGCACCAAAAATGCGGGCATTATAGAAATTATTTATATGTCTCACTTTGTAGAAAAAACTTGAGTTATCTACAAAAAGGTTTAAGAATTAAAAACTGAGGGAACCAAAGGAGAAAACGTATTACAGTGTCTGTTTACAAACAGAGGAAATGTTTCAGTCCACTCTCTGATTATGAATATATGATATCTAACATGTCATCTCAAGTTCTTCATTCCGCTGGCGCCTCAGTCTATTTTGTTGCATTCTCATATTTCTATATTTTATCTATGAGGAAATAAAATGCAGACAGGAAAACATGCAAGTGGCCATTAGACTTCTTCCCTGGTATTAGCTTTCATCTCTGGATGCCAGTATAGTGCAGTCAGGTGTTGATTTACAAAGGTTCACATCTCAATTTCGTCATGAAACACTTTCAATTGGCCCTTTCCTAAACACATAAAGCTCTTCCTATGGGAATAAAATACAGAGAAATCCCTATGACATTCTCTTGAGCTCCCAGGACTATGCAACTATGCAACAATAGGTTTCACAGATTTCATTATTCCATGAACTACAGTGAATCTATTTACTACAATGTAAAAATTACTTAATATTTAAGGTTTGGGCTTAAACCGCTGAGTAAAAAATAAACATTCCCTAAAGATTTATTGTACTCGCACTGTTTATTACTATGGATTCTTTCAACTGCCAAAAAATTGGGGGGAAATAGAAAAATATATGACTGGTAATATACAATGATATAATTGATAGTAGTTTATTTTGCCGATGTTTTGTTATCTTTAGCAACACAATTTTTACTTCTTTCTGTTTTGTACATTATATAAGCCCAACATTTCCACTGCTAAGTTAGATACTTAAATGAGTTTTACCCCATTTATGACCCTTCTTGCCACAGTTGTTAAGGGAATCACTGCATTTCTCAGTTAGTAACATGGTTGTTAAGTGAATCTGGCTTTATTGACTTTGCTTGTAAGAAGGTTATAACCCTAAGACACTGCAACCATCATAAATACTAATGTTTTAATGAAACTGCCTGCAGAGCATTCTATCTGTGTTCTGCAAAAATAAATAAAATGTCAAGGGACAACAAATGTTTTTGAAAGCAAAGCTATGGCTTTCTGACCTTCAGTGAATTGTGCTGTTGTCTAGCATTTTTCAGAACTGTAATCGTCTTTTGGAATATTTTGAACAAGGTAGTGATAACAATCCAGTTTCTAAATACTGCCATAAAAAGGCTAGAATACTAAAAGATATGACAAATGTGAATGTTTTCTTATGATGCTTTCCCCTTCCCCATATCAAACCAGATAACCAACAGATTTCTCCCTAAACTTTGCCCTTGCTAGCAAAAAACGTTTTTCTTGTGACAAGAGGAGAACGGTATCTGAGAGGTGTGAAAGGAAGTGGTTCATCTGAGAGAAAAAAAAAAAGGAAAGAAGACCTGGAAAAAAGAGGAAGCCAGACTTCTAGAAAGATGTAAGCATGAGAAAAAACTAGAAACAGCTGGACTCTGAACTGACTGCAGCGAGATACGAGTATAACAAATAAATTTGTCTCAAGGAATTGTTCTTGTCCTTCCTCCTTTTGTGAAGTTTTTCAGAAGTTTGTTGGCTTTGTGCTAACGCAGATTTTGTATATTTCATGCCATTCCAGCTATCTGAGCCCAGATCCTGATCACAGTCTTTCCACAGTGTTCTATGACAGATTAATGTTGCAGATCTTGTTTGTGTTTTTAGGAGTACTAAATGATTATTCCATTATAATTATTTGGGTGTTAGGCTATCCAAGCTTAAAAAAAAAAACATTTTTCTTTAAAAAGTTTTTAAACCCGTTTCTGTTCTCATCTCCTGAAAAGGAGGCAAGGCTATTGTTCTCTGGTCATGTGACTCAAAGCTGCTAAGACTATGAGATTCTGCTACAGAATTGGTTTTCTTTTTTCACCCATGTTGTATTATACCCAGTTTAAAAAGAAATTATCCATGCTGTAAAAGTTCCATACGTTTTTGCAGGATCCTGACCAAGATATTTCATCCTCTAATTGGATGGATAGCAGGAAAATGCTGATTAAGTGTCATCGGGTCAACCTTGTTTCTTAGCAATCATATGGATAGATTATCTCCAGAATCACTTGTCTTCAATTCAGCCTTATGAGTCTCTTAATAATGTATTCATTGTTACTCTAATCAAATCCATCCATCTTGCTTTTCGACGTCTTCTTTTTCACCCAAATATTCCAGGCATCATGGACTTCCAAAGGGAATTCAGTCTTCAGCATGATGTGTCCAAAATATGATACAATATAGTCATTAAGCCATGCAGGAAGCAAGTGCATCCAAAGGGCACAGATTGTTGAAATCCTTCCAGGCATGGCACCTTCCCCACCAAGTAAAGAAATCAATGCTGTTTATAAGTTCCGATACAGCTTACCATCAGCCAGATCAATTATTTTATTTATTTACATTTGGCATCCTTCTATCCACTCCTTTAAAACCACAGAGATTTTTTTTGCAGCAACTTCACACAAAATGGAAGTTGCCACATAGCAACTTCCATTTTCAGAAACGTGAAGAAAAGGGGTGTTGGTCTTACCTGAACGCTTCTTCTCGTGGGGCCGAAGGGAGAGTCAAGATGGGTAATCTCTAGTCTCCTAGCTCTGCAGACCAAGTTGAAAAACTGAGGACACACCCTCTGGTAACAGTCCTCAGTTCTGAACGATGTCGAAGCGAATTCAGCTGCTCTTCGTCCTCCAACAAATATCTTTGTGGATACTGCGAAAAAAAGGGACATTTCCTCCCTACTCCAATCTGACAGAATACAGGGTGGGACTGGACTCTCCCTTCAGCCCCACGAGAAGAAGCGTTCAGGTAAGACCAACGCCCCTTCTCCATTGAGCTGAAGGGAGAGTCCAGGCTGGGACCTACCTGCTGATGGCAGTCCTAAGGGTGGGAACTGGATTTGTTGGAGGTCCTGACTTCTGCATGAATTCCCTGCAGTATTCGCCTTCCGAAGGCTGCCTCTGCTGAGGCAAAGGAGTCAATTTTGTAATGCCTAATGAATGGGGTCAACGATGACCAGGTTGCTGTTCTACAAATGTCCAGAATCTATGCCTGCGTTGCCCAGGCTGTGGAGGTCACTGCACTTTTGGTTGAGTGCGCAGTGATTCTCTTGGGTACAAGAAGGATCTGTAACTCGTAGACCTTTGCGATGCAGACTCTGAGCCAGCGACCTACTTTGGAAGGTGTCACCCTGTGCCCCAGAGTTGACGGCTGAAGGAAACAAACAGGGCTTCTGTCCTCCTATGAGGAGAGGTTCTTTTGATGTAGATATGGAGGGCCCTCCTAACGTCCAAGGTGTGCCATTTTCTCTCCAGTGCATGGGAAGGCTCTGGACAGAAGTTAGGCAAAATCAACTCCTGTGAGCGAAGGAATAAGGAGTTCACCTTGGGCAGAAAGGTAGGGTCCAACCGCAGAACCACCCTGTCTGCATGGAATATGCACAAATCCTTCCTGATAGATAGGGCCACCAACTCCGAGATACGCCTAGCCGAGGTAATGGCTACCAAGACTGACACCTTGCACGAAAGTAAATGAAGGCTGGCCTTATGCAAGGGTTCAAATGGGGGAGAAGTCAGGGCCTGCAGGACCTTAGGCAAATCCCAGGTGGGATAGCGGTGGACTACTGGAGGCCTCAAATTTGAGGCTCCTCTTTCACCCTAGGATGTTGAGTCAGAGTTGAAGAGCTCCTGACTGAAATCACTGAGGCCAAGGCCGCCACCTGCCTCTTCAAGGAATTGGGGGCCAGACCCCTATCCAACCCATCCTGCAGGAATTCTAATACATTGGCAACAGAAACAACAGTGGGTTCTAACTGATGACTAGCGCACCAATTGCAGAAAAATTTCCAAGTTGCGTTTTATATTCTGGTTGTGGAGGGTCTTCTGGCCATCTGGATGGTCTGAATGACCTTAGAAGAAAACTTCTCTCACTTCAGAATCCATACTCAAGTGCCAGACGGTTAAACGAAACCAGGCCGGATCTGGGTGTTCGATTGGGCCTTGGCTGAGGGAGATCTTGTGCGGGGGAATTCTCTAGGGTCTGGCGATTGACAGGCCCACCAGGTCGGCGAACCAAGGACGCCTGGGTCAATAAGGGTTACCAAGAGCACCTCAGCCCTCTCTATCGGTATTTTCCTGATTGTCCACGGAATCAGGGAAAGGCATATAATAGTCCCTGGGGCCACCTGCACAGGAGGGCATTGACCCCTTCTGCTCCCTGGGTCAGGAATCGAGACAAGAACCTCAGGAGCTGGGTGTTCTCTGGAGAAGCAAAGAGGTCCATGATCGATCGACCGAAGCGCTCTGTCATCTCCCGGAACAGGCTGGGATGTAGTCACCATTCCGACTGGTCGACCGTGGCCCTGCTCAGCCAGTCTGCCCTCATGTTGGATACTCCCGAGATGTGCTCTGCCTGTAGGGACAAATGATGTCTCCTTGCCCACCTGCACAATTGAGTCGCCTCCTGCATTAAAGGTCTGGAGCGAGTGCCCCCCTGCCGGTTTATGTGGGCCTTGGTAGCCACATTGTCTGTGAGGAGAAGGACATGTCTCCCCACCACCTCCTGTCTTAGATTTTCGAGCGCTAAGTGGGCAGTCCTGAGCTCTAGCCAATTTATGTTGTGGGCGAACTCCTCTTGGGACCACGTCCCCTGGGTGACCTGGACTTCCAAGTGGGCCCCCCAACCATACAGACTGGCATCTGTTGTGATGGTGATTCTCTGAGGTTCCCTGAATAGGCAACACTGATCCATGGCTTTGGACTGCCACCAGTGGAGAGAACGACGGACAGGCAGGGGAACACGAACCCTCCTTGGGGAGTCACCCTTGTTCGCCCTCTGATAAGGGAACAGGAACTACTGGAGGGTTCGGGCATGGAATCTGGCCCATGGGACAATACCGATGCACGATATCATCTTGCCAAGGAGTTGGGACAGCAAGATGATAGATGCCTCTCTGGAAGACAGAATCAATGATGTGATCTCCCTGATACCGTCTCGACATTCCTGTGAGAGGAAAAACCTGCCCGGTCAAGGTGTTTATGACAGCCCCCAAATGCAGAAGCCGAGTCGACGGTACTAGATGGCATTTTTTCCAGATTTATTGAGAAACCGTGCTCTTGAAGAATCCTGATTGTTGAAATCAGATCTTCCTCCGCCTGAGGTCGGGAAGAGGATGCTATCAGGATATCGTCCAAATAGCACTGGATTCTTATGGGTAAGGCCCTGAGGAATGCTGCTACTGCCGCCAGGATCTTGGTAAAGGTCCGAGGGACAGATGATAGGCCAAACGGAAGAGACCTGTATTGAAATGGCAGCCGCCGTAGCAAAACCTCAGGAACTGACGGTGGTTGAGGTGAAGGGCACGTGGAAGTAGGCCTCCGTCAAGTCTATCGAGGCCAAAAAGTTTGCCTCCTGCAGTCCCTGAAGAATGGAATGGAGGGAGTGCATCTTGAACCTTTGGTAGATTAGATGTCTGTTGAGCCCTTTCAGGTTGAGAATTGCTCGCAAACCCCCGCCCCGAGGCCTTTGGGATCACAAACAATATGGAATAGAACCCTTGTCTCTCCTGGTCTACCGGAATCGGCTGGATGGCACGAATGTCCAAAAGATGGTGGATCGCCGATTCCATGAGATCCCTCTTGGAGAGGTCCGTAAAGACGGGGCAGCAGACAAGGCCCTTGGGGGAAGGAGAGAAACTCCAGAGAGACCTGACCGTAAAGTTGACAGGACCCAAGCGTCCATCGTGGTCTGTTCCCACTTTTGCCAGAACAGACCCAGACGGCCTGCTATGGGGGATGAGGCTCGGGCATCATTTGTTGCATCTGAAGGGCCTGTTGGAACTCTTAAAGGCCCTCCTGCCCTCCTGACTCTGTCGCCCTCTGGCAGTAAAGGCCTGCCTATCGGCCTGAGATGATGCTCTCTGGAAGAGGGGCCAAGGGAAAAGCCTGCCCAGCTAGTCCTGCTTGAAGGAGGGCTTCCTATAGTAGAGTGGAGTCCTGGAATCAAAGCGCCTCCCTTGAGAGGGAAGAATCTTTCTTTTGTCCCTAGTCTCCATCAAAAAGGGATCCAGGGCCTCCACAAAGAGTCTCTCTCCTTTAAATGGAGCAGACACCAGCTTCCATTTGGTTCTGACGTCCACCTGCCAATTTCTCAACCAGAGAAGCCTGCGAGCTGATATGGAAGATGCCATAGCTCTGGAGGCGAATTTGGCTGATGTCAGGGTGGCATCAGCAGTTAATTAAGCTGCTGCTGTAATTTTTGTTCAAGTCTTGATGCAGCCTGAGATCCTCAGGTGGGAGCCTGCCCTGAAGCTGCCGCAGCCACCTCAATGATGCCTGGGTTAAAAAAGAGGCTGTTGTTGATGCTCTGATGACCCAGGCGTCAGCCTGATGAGCTCTCCGGAGTGCCAGCTCCTCTTTCCAGTTCTCTGCCTTTAAGACATCCTCCGCATCAGGGGGATGACAGATGAGGGAAGCTAGGACTACCACTGGGCCATCTACTTTTGGCACCACCATAGCATTCAAAAGGTCCTTGTCCACGTTGAATAAGGTAGCCTCAGATTCAGTGGGCCCCAGGGGCCTCCCACTGCTTTTTTATCAAGTTCAGAAACATCTGGGGCACAGGTACAGCATCCACCAGATGTTTTCTCCATGAACAGGAAGGAAATCCTCCTGATCATCCTCCTCTGTGGGAAGGTCCTGAGCGACCGTGTCCTTTTTAAGATTAGCCGTGCTCTTAGCCTTTACCAGCAGAGTCTTGAAAAGAGCCGGCTGGAAAAGGCCCTTAAAGGGAGGGCAACCTGCTACCCTCCGACTCCTCATCTGAAAAATCCCTCTCTGGAAGGAGGTCCCTCTCAGAGCCATAAAATTGGCTGCTTTCAGAAGGGGAGGCCGAGTGCTCTCTGAAGTGAGAAGGCTGTTCTGTCGTGGCCTGCCCTTGTTCCTGAAAGGCGCTTCTGCTAGTGTCGAAATAAGACAGCTGGCACAGGTGACTGACTTCTGCTTGCAATTCCTGTCTTATTGCTTGGGAAATCCAGGCCCTCATAAAAGATGGCATTTCTGGTATCTGGGTCTCCTCAGATCGTAAATCTGCTACTGTAGGTGTAAAGGTAGCTGCAGGCACCGATCTGGATCCGCTGAAGAGCTGGTTTGCAGATGCTTCCATCAAATTCCCCTGGGGTGGCTCAGAAATGTTATGAGAGGTCTCTGCCCTGATTTGGAGGTTTCTCTGCAAATCCTGAGTACTTGAGCCACCAGGAGACCATGCACCATGTACTGCCTGTCTTGCAGTTGGTCTGGCTGCCTATCTTCTTGTGGAGGCAAATTTTGGGAGGTTGGTCTGCTATCTACCAATCTGGACCTCACTGCCCTGTCAAACTGTTTGTCTATGGTCTTTTGTCTACACCTGGCCTGTCTATCCTCAGCCCTGGAGGGTCTTTTAAGGGCTAGAGCTCTGGCTCTAATCCTAGCTGCTGCCTCCAGACCAGCAGATCTGGGCTTAGGAGAGCCCTTAGCAGCCTTCTCTGTGCCCTGCTGAGGAACTAACAAGTCTTGATCAGCTCCTCTGGTGGCCATCTTGAGCCCGCCAAAAATAACTGTCACTTGACAGGGAGAAAGAAAAAGAAAAGAAAAAAATTCCTGGCCTGAGCTGTCTGTTACAGCCACAGCCGCTGTCCACCACTTCAGGAGGCTATTGCGACCCGAAGTGGTGAGCTCAACCCAGCTCCACAATTTCAATGCAGAGTCAGAGGAAAAAGATAAAAAAATGGCTGACTTTTTGAATCGGAGCAAGCCCTGACAGGTCAGAGGCTTGGGAGCCTGGTGCTGGCTGCACCGCAATTCCGGCAGGCTTACATGGCTTTGCCACTGCCGCGGTGCTCTGGGGACTGGCTAGGGGGTCAGGAGATAATCCTGATGGCCAGAACCCCCCCCCCCCAAGGGACAATCCTGGAGGTTGAACTGCAAAGAATGTCCCCAACTAACAGAATGGTCACCGCCGGCGGAAAGGGCCAGAAGCGCTTCGTGGCAAAAGCGGCTATTTCCCCGCAAGGGAAAGTGAATTGGGAGCAGCCAAGTTTAAAGAAAGACTCCCGCCCAGCCTGGGCACACGGGCTCCCAGGGTCGTCTCCTGCCTAAATCTAACGAAAAGGTAGAAAAAAAACCAGTCCGCTGGACTGAAAATAACCAAAGGAAAAATTAGGTTTAAAAAAATGCGAGCCGGAAAAAAGGGCGTGAAAAATGAAAGTGTCAAACCTGACTAGGTTCTTCTCCTGCGAAAAAAAAAAACCTTAATCCAGGGGTTAAAATTCTTCTAAAATCCTAGCAATTCAGAGTCCTAAAAAGGTGGTCTGAACTGGCTGAGACTGAGTGAAGAACTGGGGACCGTTACCAGGGGGTGTGTCCTCAGTTTTTTCAATTCGGTCTGCAGAGCTAGGAGACTAGAGATTACCCAGCCTGGACTCTCCCTTCAGCTCAATGGAGAATCTCTGTGATTTTTCAATTCTAGGGTGATACTATTCTTTCCTAATATTCCGTATATCATCAACATTAAAGAGGGAAATGTAAAAGAAATCTTTCTGGTATCCATGCGTTGTAAATGAACATAATTCTACTGATTTGTCTGAAGATAATCGTTCATATGGAGAAGTAGAAAGAAGTACAAAGAAACATTTTGAATTATAAATTATTTCAAAACCTATGAATGAAGAATTTAGTTTTTCAGAGTTTATTACTTGAACACTTTCCGTATCTAATATGCTTATAAAAATCAAAATAAATAAAAATCCAAAAAATATCACAGTAAAATATTGTAATCTATTGACATTAAAAGCTTTCTGTCTTAAGGAAGACTTTGATTCATACTCAGCTAATTAGTGTTCAATTCAGATAGAGCTTAGTTTAGAGTCACAAGGGGGGAGGCAAGCCTCGGCAATTTCGTGGCATGCCTGAGGAATTCAGAAAAACCAGAACATCCAGAAATGTGATAATGACTTATATAATTAAAAAAAAAACAGCATTTAAAACTGCAGAATCAATAATCTATATCACAGATGTGGCGTTCATCTGTTTGTCCCATTGAGAAGCAAAACAAAAGTCGAGGAGACAGAAGGGACAAAAAGGAGAGGGAAGGGAAGGGAGGAGGAAAGATTTTTGGGAGAGTTTACTTCTTGATAAAATTTATCAACCCCCTGAATTAAATGAATGTCATAGCATGTTACTACCTGACCTTGAAAAGCCGAACAGCATCAGACATGCTTAATAGTTGATGGGAAACAAACAAGAAATCCCAAGAGGGTAGAAATCAAAATATTCCAGAAGAAAGCAATGGCAATTGCAATGTTGTCAAAAAAAAAAAAAAAATCACATAGACATATTAGGAATCAAATTCAATCTGATTAAGTTTTTGCTTAAAAAAGCAGAAAATCTTTAAATAAATGGCAATAAAATATGAGGACCTGGTTTAGCTTCTTCTTTTAAGCCGGTTTTCATTCAGTTTCTCTTGTCAGGCTGATGGACAACTTAAGAGTTCATGGTCTATTCTGGTTATTTTTCTCCTCTTCCTTTCATTAACCTTACTACTAACTGCAGCATGATTCAAATCCTTAGAAACAAAGAAAGCTTTATTTCTGCAATTTTATTACCTTATAAACATCTAAGCTATTTTACAATAATGTTCGCATCTTGAGGATCAAGTCTAAATCTTCTTCCTTCATCACTAAAAGGTATAAGAATTCTTACAGCTGTTCAAGTATTAGATTGCTACTTCAATCCTTTTTTTAGAATGACTGCTGAGCAATAACGTGTTTCTTAATTTAAGTAGATTCATTGATTATATCATGGCCTTGCAGTGATACTCACAAGTTTAAAATTTTTACTAATGAAATTAGCAATGCTCAAATAGTGACCCGTACAAATTGCTCAAATTCAGTGTGAAAATACTACTGAAATGTAACTTGAAAACTGAGCCACAGAAATAGCCAAGAGGAAGGAAATGTTCTTTGAAGTTTTAAGTTATCTCTCATCTTATTTTCCAAGAGTCAAACAGCTGAGTCCAAATCTTCCAGCCTAATTCTTCTGTGCAATCATTCCCAACTGTAGAATCTGGGGCTAGATCAATAAATGCTTTCTTGAAGAGAAGGATTGTTAAAATGAGAAAGAAATGAGAAAAATAGGAAGAGAGACATAATTTTCTATAACTTTTTTTAAATTACACAATGATTAAAAATTCTAACTGTCTCAGGTACTAGTACAAGTTTTGTTAACAACTGTATTCCTATTCAGGATAAAATCACGATGATTTTTTGTGGAGCCCCAGAGCCACTGGATATACTAGTGACATGTTTGCTGGATTTTTATAAAAGGACTCTTTAAAAAGATGAAAGAAGAAAAATAAAAGAATTACTGAGAAGGAAGAACTGGGGATATGAAGGTGAATTCATCCTGAACAGTTTCTGAGTCCAGAAATACTGAAACTTGCCCCAAAGTTCCAAAAGACTCATCCCAAACCACATAAGACTCTACAAACCCACATGTTACAGACAACTTAAATCAGGAATCAGTTTTATTAAAAGACTTCCAGAATCCTATTACATAAGTATCTAGAACACTCAAGTAATCAATTAGTTTTGAAAAATCAGAAAAAAACAGGCATAAAATTAATGGAGAAAACCAGCTATAATTTACTAATTAATGGCACGTTGCAAGATATTTAGTATAGAAATAAAGAGCAGAAATAAACTTAGCATCTCAAATCTGCATAAGATCCAAAATCTCCTCTTTCCTCAATGCCTCTATGTTTTATTCACATAAAAAAACTCCAAGCAATTAAAAAACAAACAAAAAGATGTTTCCTGCTACATCCTACTCCTAAGATCCATCTTTCTGGTTTTTTTCAGAACTTCTGCTTGCTGAGCAGGGTGGCGATTCAACCGATATAACAATTGGTTCGGTGAGTTGCGTGCTTCGCTTCACGCTACAAGTGCTCCAGCTACCCAAGTGATATCAATTATTAGTTTTTGAGATAAATCAAGGTCAGCTCAGGTCTATTACCTGAACGTTTGAAGAAAAATGTTTGAATGTTTGAAGAAAAACGTTTGCAGAATGTTTGAAGGAAAGTTAATGTTCAGAAGTCAGAAAGTATCTTATACTTACTCCAGCATCTGATGTTCTGTAGAAACAGATAACGGCTAAATTTTGCCGTTAAAAGGAAAATACCTAAGACTTGTTTCCAATTTAAAGTATTTTCTCTTTTTGAAATGCCCAAGTATGTTGTTATTATTAAAATAGATGGGCTTTTACTTTATAATTACAATTTAGAGTACAAAATAAATATAGCCAACTTTGATTTTTAGTTTTTGAAGCGTTATGAAGTTTTCATTTTTAGGGAAATTTAAGAACGGTTTAGGTTTTTAAATTGAAAATACAAATGCCCATGTATTGTCGTGGAAGTCAATTTCAAACTCATTAGATGGAATCACACTTTGCTAGTTTAATCAATGTAAGAAAAAATAGAAAATCAAAGTATTTTTTTTTTAATTTGGTCAGACACATAGCCACACATATGGGCACAATTTGTTTCCAGACACATACCAGTGCAGGTTATTCTCAAATTATGAACACTACTGGACTGGGAATTTTGAATTTCGACACTAAGTGGGGCAGTTTTAAGCGAGTCATCACATCATTGAACATACGGTAATTTTGGATCATTTTTAGCATGGTTGCTATGTGAATCACCATGCTTGCTAAGTGAATCAAGCAGTCCTAAAGTGAATCAAGTGATCTTTATCTATTGGACCGGACGGAATATGTGCCTATTTCTTAAAAAAGCTACCCACTGCCTTAGCCGAACTTCTAAGCATAATCTTTGAAAAATCTTTCAGGACCACCACCTTGCCAAAACTATGGTCACAAGCCATGGTCATCTCCATCTTCAAAAAGGGACCCCAGCTAGTTGAAATTTACTGACCAATTTCTTTATGCTGAGTCACCTGTAAAATCATGGAATCAATTATTAACCAATCCATCATCTCCACTTAGAAACAAACAAACTACTCTCTAATAAACAATTTGGTTTCAGAAAAAAGCTATCATGTAATCTGCAACTCTTACACTGCAAAAACATATGGACTAAACAACTTGATCAGGGCAAAGCAATAGACACAATCTACATAGACTTCTGTAAAGCCTTTGATTCAGTGGTACATAACAAACTACTCCTAAAACTAAAATCTTATGGTATCTTTGGACACCTGCATAACTGGATAGAAGCATTCCTGTCAAACAGACAACAAAGGGTCAAAATTCGGAGCATCCTATCAAATTCTGTACCTGTCAACAGTGGTGTCCCCAAGGCAGTGTTCTAGGACCAACTCTTTTCATACTCTACATAAATGATCTCTGTGATCATATCAAGAGCAACTTGCGTTCTCTTCGCTGATGATGTAAAGCTATTCAACATCACAAACAATACTGCTACCCTTCAAAAAGACCTTGACTATGTATCAGAATGGTCAAACAAATGGCAATTTCAAATCTCAACAAATAAATGCTCTGTCCTACATATTGGCAAAAAAAAAATCAGAAAATAAAATATAGGCTGAATAGTCAAGACCTTGTTGATGAGCCAAAACTCTGTCAAGGATCTTGGAGCACTTACCTCTAATGACCTAAGTGCTAGAGCCCACTGTAACTACATAGCCAAAAAGGCGTTAAGAGATGTTAATCTAATCTTACATAGCTTTTCTCTGGTAATATTACACTAATAACAAGAGCATACAAACATTTGCTAGACCAATACTCGAATACAGCTCATCAGTCTGGAACCCACATTACATATCTGATATTAACACAGTTGAGAAAATCCAGAAATATTTTACAAGAAGAGTTCTCCACTCCTCTACTCTTTGCAGATTATCTTATGCCACCAGACTCGAAATTCTAGACCTAGAAAACCTAGAACTATGCCACCTTCGGTCTGATCTAAGTACAGTATATAAAATCATACATTGCAATGTCCTACCTGTCAATGAATACTTCAGCTTCACCATAACAATACAAGAGCAAACAATAGATAAAACTCAAGGTTAATCGCACCAAACTTGATTGCAGGAAATACGACTTCAGCAACAGAGTGGTCATGTCTGGAATACTCTACCTGACTCTGTGGTTTCTTCCCCAACCTCAAAAACTTTAACCTTAGACTGCCTACTATTGACCTCACCCCTTTCCTAAGAGGTCTGTAGGGGGCGTGCATAAGCGCACCAACGTGCCTCCTGTCCCTGTCCTATTGTTTCTTTTATTTTTTTTATTTTTCTTATATCTATCCATGTATTCATAAATATGTTTTTACTTATACCTGTTATCTTGTAAGCAATTGACAAAAATAAATAAATAAATAAATAAAAAATTGTTAAGCAAATCCAGCCTCCCCAATTAATTTTGCTTGCTGGAAGCTGATTCTGAAAGTTGCAGATTGCAACCTTGTGACTGCAAACACTGCAACCTGTGTAAATGTAAGCTAGCTGCCAAGTGCCCAAAGTGCATGATGGTCATAACTTTGAGGATAGGGTGTAAGTCATTTTTTCTGAGGCCTTCATAACTTCGAACCATGATTATACAAATGGCTGAGTTGAGAACTATCTGTAAGACATCATTTTGTGTTAGAATTTTTGCTTCATTGTAATATCAACAAATACGAATTACATGTATAAACAAACTGTCATATGAAATGTTAACAGCGCTGTACAGTTTTGTCTATCATAAAATATGTAGATGTGACAATTTTTTCAAAAATACACACATACGTTTCCAAATGTACAGAATCTTAATCAGGACAAAATCCTATAAAATAAAAACTAAATAAAACTATTCACTAAAACATTACATATACTTGCAAAATAATACTCTACTAAAAAAAAATTAAGTGTATTCCACATTTATAGAACTATTGCTCAGAATAAGCAATCATAAAAGAATTCTACTTGAAATCTGACACATATCCAAAATACACTTCTTGACCCCACAAGCTACATGTTTATAATCCTATCTTCCCTTAACTGAACCACCCACTGCTGAAATCTATGCTGGACAACCAAATGTCCTTGCCACCCACAGTTGTGTTGTTTTAAGAGTTATGCAAATATTTCTTGGTCATTTAACTAATCAGACAGAAGTATCTCTTTGCCAAAACAAAAGTAGCAACAAGCCTCAAAGAACTAAAAGTCTTCTTTAATCCATATGTTTATAAAGAAAATGCAATCCTCAGATAAATCAACATTAAAGAAGTTTTCATGGATACACAAAGAAACTTCCTGCTAACTTCTCCATTGACTTTCTATGTAGGAATCTGGCAGCAAGTGTTGGAAATGACAATCACATGTCTCTGTAAGGTGCAGTAGCATGGCAGCACTGAAGTAGCCAGAACTTTGTCAAATTTAAATCCCACAGGGAGTCATGAGTACCAGATTTTAGACAGCAAATCAGTTCATTTGAGGTACGCTGATTCGGCAAAGTGTTGCCCTATGGTGCACCGTTTCGCCCCAATTGAAAGTTACAATCAAACAGATACAAGAGTTTTAATAGCATACAGATTAAAAATTTGCATGCTTCTTCAAAGGAAAGATTTGGGGAAGTTCATAATTACATGAATTCAAATCCAGGTCAATAAAATAATACAATCACACAGATAAAAGCAGCGTGAGATAATAAGCCTAATTTATCACCATCTACAATACAAGATCTTAACTTACGTTCAGTGCAGTTTTATTTTTGAGTCCTTATCTAGTTTTGTGATAATACTGTATTCGGTAAATGTAAGAAAATTAAGTAAAAAAATAAATAAAAAACAGCTGAGACTTTTTATTAGTATTGTAACCTTACATATTTTGCATTGAACTTATTGTTAGCCATTGTAAGTGTACTTAACTGAATTGGAGATTATCTCCCTAATCCAGTTTAGGGAATGGACAGACAATAACCTAAAATAATGATGATGAGTGATTTTATTGACATTTTATTTATTTCTTTGGTATACTGTATTGTGTGATGATAAATGAATGCAACTGGAATTGTAGGAAAAACACTACAAAGTTCAAATAAGTTTACCCATGTGGGAAGTCAGCCAAAGCAGTAACAGTTTAAATGATTTTTTGTTTCTTCTATTCTATTAGTTTAAAGGGTCAAGGAGAATTAAATTGCTTTTCAGCAGTTAGGGTTATTAAAGGACAAAAAATACAGGAAAGCATACTACGTATGTTAAAAATGAACAGAGAAAGTAAATTGGTAAATGAAGAAGTTAACTATAAGCCATTTATATTTTACATTTATATTGCTCTTCTTTTCCATGAGTGGGAACAATGTTTTCTCAATTATTGCATTAAAATATCTGTTTAGGTAATATCTAGCTTTATTGTTCTATTATGGTTAGCCAACCTTTCTGAACATTGTTTCACTACCTTCAACGCTGTGTGGATAAGAATGTACTGTCAGCCGTCATTTTTATAATGCTCTGAAACTATTCATATACTAATCTCTTTTAGACGTGAAAAAGAGAGTGATCCTTAAACATTTTCTAGTGCAGGGATCTACAACCTTGGCAACTTTAAGCCTGGTGAGCTTCACTCCCGAATTCCCCAGCCAGCAAAGCTTTCGGGAATTCCAGGAGTTAAAGTCCGCCATGCTTAAAGTTGCCAAGGTTGGAGACCCCTGCCCTAGTGGACACATATGACATAGCACAGGTAATCTACTAAAAGGAACTTAATACAATATATTTCTATGTGCTTGCATGAATATATAATCACAGATGTGCAAGTATGCAGCTTTAAAGAAATGGGATCTTTTTTATTTACTATCATCTTCTCTTCTCACCCTACTCCAATGTGAGACATGGGCATGACATTGGAGTCAGAGCAAAAAGAGAGGCAGCAGGGTCTGATAAAAGGCAATTTGGCCTACAGCAAAAGCTTCAGAAGAGACCCTCCCTAGTTTAGTAGGCTGTAAAGGGAGGGGGAATACATAGTTCTAGATTTGCAATATGTTATTAATGTAATCTTACAGCAAAGTAGAATTAGCTCATTTGGCTATGTTACTTGTCTGGTTTACTTCACAAGGCTGACAAGATCTGACATCTGAATCATTCAATGAAAAATACTTTGCTGTGGGAGTACTACACAGATAGAATAGCCATCAACCCAAAGGTACTGCTACTTAACTAGCTAAATATTTCTCTTCCAATTACCACAAAGAGAACTTTCCTTTCGTTAGTATGAAATCTATTGCAATTTGCAATATAACACTAGAAATAAGCAGTCCAGAGTTTTCCTTCATAAACATATATATGTATATATCAGCATCACATTTTGCTGAGGAAAAAGGACTAAGACCATCAGTAAGTTTTCATCAAATAATTCATATTTTTTCTTGCAGGATAAACATTATAAACTTATTTGAAAATCAGCTTCTGGAGCTGAAAAAAGCCAATAAACTAGGGGCATATACTGTATAATGGATTGCATCAAAAACAATGCATAAACAAGCAATAGTCAATCAACTAGTAGTAGATGACCGAAGAAAAACCAACATTGAATATTGGGGGAAAAACACTGTAATGTATATCCAAACAACCAGTTAAGTATATTAAAACTAACCCATGGAAAAAAGTTATATCACAAATCATCTTTGTGGCATTCATTTATAAAAAAGCTCAATAGTTTCACAAAACTGCAGCTGTTGAAACAACTACCAACTTCAATGGAACCTTTTAAATATATTTTACCACAGAATCTTTCAATCCCTATCTCTGAAACATTACTACTGTCTGTTAAGAATGTATCATGAAATAAGGAGGAAACCACACATACCAAAGTCTAGGAACTGACATTTAAATGCTGTTTAAAAGATGGTTTACCATGATAGAAAGTTGTGTTTCTTTACAAGCTGCTTGTCAAGTCAACAAAACTTTCCATTCATCTGCATTAAGGTGATAATTAGAGGACACTTCACATTTACTGTATAGCTTAAGCAAATAGCAGTAGCACTTAGACTTATATATCGCTTCACAGTACTTTACAGCCCTCTCTAAGCAATTTACAGAGTCAGTAGATTGCCCCCAACAATCTGAGTCTTGGAAGAATGCACCTTCTATTAGTACTGAAGTAAATTCCCCCACTTTAAACACTCAGTGGAAACATACATGGCAGGTCTTAACTACTTATGGTATTCCACAACACATTTCCATGGCGTGCATTCACATGTCAGCCTGCATTCAAGCTTAATCCATAGAGTATAGTCATTGAATATTTTTGTATTTGAAGCAAGTCTAAACCCAGATAATGAAGGCAGCTCAATAATGTTGCCTAAAAAGAATGAAAATATCCAATAGCCTTATTGTGTCAAGCAAAAATGTTTTATTGGATAGAGGCTACATTCTGAAACATGTATGGAAAAGAGAAAAAGCCACAATATGAAAGCATGTTGACTCAGTATCCTGTTTTTTCCCCTTTAAATAACTGTACAGGACAAGTTATGGCTCAGTGTTTTTGTTTTGTTTCTTTTAACCAACCTCTGCGATATAACTGCTTCATGACCATGCACATAATTACCATAAAGGCCAAAATAACCAAAGTATACTTTTCTGGTAGGGTATGAATCAACCCTGTGCACAATATTTAGAGAACACAGAACCACTAAAAAAAACCCAACACCCTCCAGCATCAAAGATACATAAATTCAAAGAAGTAAAGAACATTTTTTTTAAGAGAAAGAGAGATGCATACAGATGAAACTGTATTTTTTAGGCTAGCTAGCACTTCGGTTAACATCATTTTAATTCGGTGACACATTAATTTTTAAATACAGGTTCCAATTTAAAAGAATCTGAATTTATGATCAGTTTTAGCAGTAAGTGCTAAAATAAGACTGCAGCAAAATATTATTTAAGTATTTAATGAATGAAGATATAGCAGATAGTAGAAATTTTCAAAGAAATAACAGAAGATGTGTTTTACTAACTCCATAATAAATAAGCTAACATCAGTCAATAATCTAGACAATACATAGAAGGAAGAAAATACAATCAAGTGAATATGTTAGGACTGTTTGCCAAAACAAACAAAACAAAATCAAAGGGTGCTATCTGCATTTGTGAAAATCTTGTCCCTTAAAAAGAACTCCATAACCAAAGTTAAAATAGTCAAATATACAACCCCACCACCAAAAAAAAACCCTTAGTCCAAGGCATCATACAATAAAGTCATAAAACATACCTAGATTAGGCTCCCCTAGTGTCCTGGCTTAAACACTGGAGGGGAAGAGCCAGATGTTCACGGCCTTCTAAAAAGGGTTAGGGCCCTCCAAGCCTTAATCCAGGCATTTCAACAGATAATGAGTCTTGCAAGGTGACATTGTTTAATAGGGGGACTTGGAACATATCTACCCTGCTGCATATGGTACAATGGGCAGAAACCTTCAGAGACAGATAGTCCAAGTAGTCATCTATGCCTGTGCCACGTAGGCATTCGAAAGAGAAAAGCAGCCCTTTCCTATAGGCTGTTGACATGTCATCCGAGGTGATAAATATAGTTTGCGCTATTACCATTTAGATTTACCAAATATACCAAATTTAATTGCAGGCTTGCTATTTCAAAGGGAATGCAAATCAATGCAACTTTAGTTTGGTATAAACATGTAGAACAGAAGTTCCCTGACATTCCAACTGTAGATGAAGAAGTAGAAGAACCTGAAGGCAGAATCAAAACAGCATTAGATTAGAATCCCTATGTAGTCAGAAGTGGACTAACTCCAACCTACATTGGACTCTATGGATTCTTCTCTAAACTCCAAGCAGGCCCTAACCTCCTGTGCACATGGTTTTTAACAATAAATCGGTTTAACTGGACCTTCAGATATGTTTCCTAGCTTTCAAATCATGTCTTTGGTATCAATCTACAAAAAAAGAAAGTAACTTAGTTCAACTTATTTTAATGTAATAGCCCACCAGGCTCCTTTATAGTGCTTTGGTTTAAAAGCATCTATAATAAACACACAACTGATATATTAAAAGATAAAACCTGATTGCAACCCAAAATAAACTTCATGAACAAAGTTTAATTGTAATTTAAAAAAGTTATGCATGACATGTAAAAGGGCAAAGATTTTCTTTCATCTCCCAGCTGCCCAAGTTATAAGTTTTCTATAGTTTACTCTGTCTAGGAATTTAGGAAAAATATAAACGAAACATCCATAATTAGTGTTGCCGTTTTATTATCCTGTCACACTAAATCAGTATTGTAAGTTGTTGATTGCCAAAGCTAATTAATTCTTTCACAAAAAGTTTTCAGATGTTTCAAGTGAGAAAGGAACCCCAAAGCAAACAGAAGTGACAAAATAGTGATAATTCTAAATGGCCAACAACTAAAATTTAATTAGACAGAATTGGGGGACGACGACGACAAATAACTACTCTGTGTTTCTTCTCTACTGCTTAAAAGTAACAACAATTCATTTCCAGGACTAATCATTACATGCAAGTATAGACTGTTGACCCCTGCAAAATAGAAAACAGAAATCTGGCTTTTAAAAAATATTAAAATACGTATCTTTTTTCCTATACTGTAACAAAATATAGTATGGACATTTGACTTCCCATTCAGTTGAAGGAACAGCTGGATTCTCATGCCCACAATTGATTTCTGTTTCATCTTTTTCTCTTGCTACAACAACCAATGCTAAATAAGGAGTTAAGAGAGGGCCAGGGGATTGATCTAAACTAGCTGAAGGCATTTATAATCTATATTTCATTTTTTTTTCTTTTTGTAAAATCAAAGTCTCTCCCCAGTTACTGAAGGGAAACAAAAAAGCCCATCCAATGGTCTAGGTTTCCAATACTTTATCTCTATTGAATCTAAGTTAATCTGGTTAATGGTAGGTCAACCTACCCACTCCCAGTAGAAGCCATAAAGAAATATCATATGCAGCTGTTGGAAGAATAAATTGAAAAAAAAATGAATGGAGAAAAATCAAACAGAAAAAATTATCAGTTATGTCAAGGAACTACCATGCATATAATGAGGTACAATGACTGAAAACAAATATATTCAAATTGCTTTTAATATTTACTCAACACAAATCCTGTAATAAATATATCCAGTTACTAATACTGTCATTCAGTAATACAGCCTGCTTCTAATAATTGAAGATGTATCAATAAATGTAGTAACTTGATAGGATATACTCTAAAAGCCAGCAAATAAAATTAGTGATATCAGATTGTATTTTCAAGCACTTTGAAAAGTGCGTACATTTGTTCAGTTGAAAATCATTTAATATGTACAAACATCTCAAAACAGACACAACTTTTGTCTGTATAGTATAGACAATGCCTTGAATTACCTGATGAAACGTAAAATCATCACAAATGGTTCCATTCTTTTTTTAATCAATGTAAAATATCATAAAGAAAGGTATACTTCGGTTTGCTGTCAATGTATATTCATATTAAAGGAGAAACCAGAAAGGCAGAAACCGAATAAAGCTTTTGAAATTTTGCAATCAATACTTGAAGAAAATAAAGCTGAAAAAAAAAACTTCTATACATGGCATTAATTTATATAAATCATGTAAATTTAAATTTATTTATATACTTCATGCAACTGCTATATGATATTTCCAAAGAATTAGGAATGTTTTTGTAAGGAACTTCACTGTACATGGCATTAAGGAAGGTAGGCAAAATAATTCAGACAGGGAGAAAAGATGTAGAAAGAAAAAGTGGTATTTTCATCCCAAATCCTATTCTAATCATGAAATGCCTTGGTGCTGTCTTATATTTAAACTATTTGTCTAACTGAACCACAACTGTCAACACTGATTACCGTCTTAAGGTAGGCATCCTTCCTACTATTACTTACTCTTTCCATGGTTAATGCCTGTGATTAAAACTAGTAAATATGTGGTCTGCCAGTTAAACAGAGCTCTCCATTGTTTCAAGGACAAAAAGTAAATGTAGATCCTAATCTCACGCATGCGCAAATGGATCTTTGTATACTCGCCCTTTGCTTGCGTAGCCTATTCCCAATGGGCTGCAGACTGGCATCCGTCTACAGACTGGGAGTTGGGGAGCCCTGCATTAGAAAATATTTCCTATTTACATGAATCTCATCTAGATGAAGTTACAGCAGCACTTCAGTTATCACCAAACTGATGGATATATTCCTTTGTCAGAAACATTCCTATGTCAGAAATGTGGGAAGTTCCCTTATCATGTAAAGTGTTAATACCACTTTATAATGGCTTGGTAAGGACTCTCTTGGAATACTGCATCCAGGTTTGGTCGCTACGATGTAAAAAAAAGATGTCGAGACTCTAGAAAGTGCAAAGAAGAGCAACTAAGATGATTAGGGGAATTGGAGTTGGATATGTCTAGTTGAATGAAAAGGAGGACTAGGGGTGACGTGATAGCAGTGTCCAATATCTCAGAGGCTGCCATAAAGATGAGGGAGTCAAGCTATTCTTCAAAGCACCTGAGGGCAGGACAAGAAGCAATGGGTGGAAACTAATCGAGAGAAACAACCTAGAACTAAGGAGAAATTTCCTGACAGTTAGAACATTAATCAGTGGAACAACTTGTCTCCAGAAGTTGTAACTGCTCCAACGCTAGAAATTTTTAAGAAGAGATTGGACAACCATTTGTCTGAAATGGTATAGGGTTTCCTGCCTAAACAGGGGGTTGGACTAGAAGACCTCCAAGGTCCCTTCCAACTATTCTATTCTATTCATACACAAAGTAATAATTTGGAGCCTATGAGAACACATATACTATTACCCATTAGTGGAAGAAAAATACTCCAATATTCATATCTTTATGATGCAATCTACTAGGTCACAATCTAATTATATACTTTTTCATTGCTACTGAATTTGTTGCCAATATGTAGCTAACTTCTGCAGAATACATAGAAAAAATTACTCACAGGCAGTACAAGTATGTTTCCTCATACTAAATATCTGTGTGCAAGCTGCAATGAGGGAACGAAGTTAACATAAATAAATGCTTTGTAAAATGTAAGCCTGCAGACCGATTATATTTCAGAATTATTTTTATGTCCAGTATTAATAGCTTCAGGTAATTTCACAAAAATAAAAAAACACTAAATAGAAAATAAATCAACCTGAAAAGAGAAATTCCGTGACATAGCAAAGTAACAGACACTGTTAAAATAATCAGGATGACAGATACAATTAATATTCCTTGGAATTTCTGCTGTATTTCTCATTTTGGTTATACTTGGTAACAGCCATAAATAACACACAGGACTGAAGAAATATTATTCTCATCAGGATGAATGATAACAGAAGCTGATATGAAATACAGTTTGTCAGACATGTTGACTGTATATTATGACAAATTCCATGCTTGAGTCTACTACAGGCAAATGTAATCTTGCTGCTCCCATCCTGTTGTTTAATGAATTTTGTGGCTTTTTCATGCCAGACCTTTCTGTTACTCTATTGCATATGTTCATCAGAGACATTAATTCTGCTGCTTAATCTTCTACCAACTGTACAAGACATTTGGATGGATGTTATAAAAGCACTCTAAACACTGTTAGGAAGTTAAAAAAGGAAAGAGGAATATAATTTCGGCTTCTTTTCTAAATTTCATGTATATTCACTTTTTAATATACAATATTTACTTTTTTTAATATACAGTAATTTCAGTCTTTTTGCCCTTCTGGGCAAAAAGACTGAAAAGATCATTAATAGCCACTACTACTGTACATCATTTATTTCTCAATAACTCCTTGGCAAGAAATACTAACTGCAATATGATTGCACTTCATGAAGGCTGAATTTTTAAGACTCTAATAATCTACCTTTTGGCCTTTTTGTACATTTCAAAACCCTTGCCTAACAAATTCTACACAGATAACCCCCAACCCCAAAAAGCATCTAGAAAAAGCTTGAACGTTCAGAATCAATAAAATTAGTAAGCAAAACTTAGAACCATATAGTCAAATAATATGAAAGTCTCATATGGATTTAGAAAAAACATATATACAAACACACTGTTTATAATGGGGGAAAAATCCCCAAATTTAGGTTCGATTCTTTTTCTGCCAAACATATCACACAATTATTAAAGGCAGAGCCTACACATTTTGATGTAACTTTCTAATTCACAGAGGTAATGTGTATGTTTCCTACCAATCACTCAGCAAAACTTACTGAATGGGAAGTGCAAAGTGTATGCATAGTAGTCCCTTTCTTCTTCTGCTTGCATCCTAGTACTACCCATAGATGTACCTTTTTACATTTTATTAAAAGAGGCACTCTTTGTGAGATGGTTGGCTTATAAGCATTTGTTACTTCTGTGGCAGTTTATTGAAAGCTTTCCATATTGGCCACCAGAATTAACTTTCTAGAGGTTCCTGGTATTGGTGGATCACAGATTCAAACTAATTCAAATAAAAATTACCATATTTTTTCGGTTTACTTCCCCGCACCCAAAGTGGATAGAAATGTCTGTGTGTCTTATAAAGCAAATGTTGCTGAAGGCCCACTCGCCTGCCGGCCCCATCCTTTGGCCTCTGCCTCCCAGTAATTTGCCTACTTGAAGCAGACCGCCTGGTCAGCTTCAGCACAGCCCTGATTAGCACAAGCAGCTGATTGTCAGTTGGATCAGTCTCCCAACGATTAGCTGTTTCAGGCTGCAGAGATCGCCATCGCCTATTGCCGCCTCTGTGTACCCCATTTTTGGCCTCTGCATCTCCATTTTCAGCCTCCATGCACCCTGTTTTCAGGCTCCCGCAGCCCCATTTTTGGCCTGTTCCAGGTGGCGGGGATCTGATGTGTTTGTAAAATGGGGCATACGGAGGCCGAAAACAGGGTGCATAGAGGCCAAAAATGGGATGCGAAGGGTGAAAATGAGGCATGCTGAGGCCGAAAAACAGAATGCAGAGGCCAAAATAGGCAATGGCTATCCCTGCAGCCTGAAACAGCTGATTGTCAGGAGGCTGATCCAATCGACAATCAGCTACTTGTGGTAAATCAGGCTGTGCTGAAGCTAACCAGGCTGTTTGCTGTTTGCTACAAGGAGGCAAATTGCTAGGAGGCAGAGGCAGATTTTTTTTCTTGTTTCCTCCCCAAAAGCTATGTGTGTCTATACTTCAGAACGTTAGTCTGAAAAAGTCCAAAAATACAGTGTTAAATACTATTATTTGTATCCAAAGTTTCAACTATATTCTAGCAACTTGAACCATTCTACCAATTATAGTGATAATTCTACCAATAAAGTAACCAACTCTGACAACCATGGCAGAAACTTTTTGCATTCAACAAACCATATATTGCAGCACAGGGAACAATAAACAGCCTCTTTTTCAACCTTTTCTACCATTTGCTTGTATCTTAACTCAGAGAAGACATTTGAGACATAGGGAATGACCAAGCATTCTACACAATAGAGATACTACCTGCCGTACCAGCAAAATGATAGACACATTCATCATTGATTGCTACATCCCTGAAATATGGAAGAATTCAACTGCATCTGTTCCCTAACGGATAGTATCTGAGGGGTCTGAGCTTGCCTGGTTTCTTATAGATGTTTCATTACTCAAGCTAGCTAATTATCTAATTTGAGAGGCTACCGGTAATACTGATGAGGTTCAGGTAGTTCAGGTAATGAAACATCTGCAAGTTCAGAGATCACCAAGGATTTCTCATTTCAACTCTTAGCTACAAATTATCTTTATTGGTAGAATGGTATCTGTCAGAGAGGAACTTTCTGGAGCAGACGTGGAAGTGATGCAGAAGGAAGTAAACAAGGAGACACCTCACCATACAGAAATAAGTCTCTTATGTAATGGTGAATATAACTGTACCACACAGATTTTTATGACTATTAGTATTTATTTTTATCTTCTGAAATAACTGTATTCCATGTATGTCTAAGAGAATAAGCATATATGCATTTTTATCAAGATCATTGATACTATCAAAGTATTTTTCTGACTACAAATTAACACAGTATGACTGCCTTCTCCTTAAACTAAAAAAGAAAACCATTCTAAACACTTTTATGTACAATACTTCATAATTCTCCACCTACTGAGTTTGTAGACTTTAGAAACTGGGCATCACTTATATAAGCTCTGTCTTTCTTTCTGTCTGTCTGTCTATCTACACATACATTGGGAAACTGGGGGAAAGGGGAAGGGGATGAGAACTATAGAATGGGGGGAAGAAAAATGTTAGCTCCAACCCTTTTCAGCCTAAATTAACAATAGTTCATCCTTAACCTTTACTGTTCCATATTTAATATATACTAGCCATTTCTATGATAATAAACTCCTATCAGTTTTCTGAATCACAAAACCTGAGAGTGATTCACATTCCTCCAAAGAAATTTCATTATTAAATACTTTTAGTGGGTAAAGAGAACAGAGAAATACCAAAACTCACAATGCAATATAATACATCAAGCAACCTTTGGTGTATAGAAAGCAGCTTCAAAAGAAGCTTTATTCCCATTTCTTCAATGATGGTGGAATCTTCTTCAAAAATACTATTCCAGTTCTTGTCTCTCTTACAAAAGAACAAAAAAATATGACCCAGATGTGGAAACTTCATTACTGAATTCCAAAAGGAACATTCACATCAATCAATCTGGAAATTGGTGATGTTAGTAGAAGGAAATATATAAACACAATAATCTCTGAAATAAGATTATCTGAAATAAGATCATGTATTCAATAATAAATTGTGCTTTATAATAAAGACTACATATATCAGCGTTGGCTATGGTATATACAGTAATGTCAGAAAATTGACTTACAATTATACAGCCCAATGTCATTTGAAAGTAGTAGAGACTAAATCAGATGGACGGCATGTAAAATACATGTGAATCTATTACACTTTTAATTAAAAGTACAGTGAAATCTATATAAGAAGAAGAAATATTATAAAGGAAATAGCACAAATGGACATTATCTTAAAGTTCATTTCTGTATTACAATGACTTAAAATAAGATAATTTTAGGAAGGTGGCATTAAATAATAACCAAAAGGAGCTCATTAACATATATAGTTCTCCAAACATTCCATAGACAAAAGATAGAATAGATTGTCACCCATTCTATGGGAAAATATCTGCCAGCTGCCAGTTGCAACACTGCTGTGATCAGTGGATGATTTTGACACGTTTAGACCCAAAGTCTTATTATAACTATTTTAGGTTTATGGTTAACATAGGGTGTCATTACTTTCCACTGAGATTTTGTAAGTCTCCTACATTAAAATTCATTGTAGCCTAGTTATATTCTATCTAACACTATCTTGAAAGACAGCAACAGTCTGCTGCTGTCTGTTGAACAATATTTTATCCCTGGGAGGCTGGGATCAGGTGTGAACCTCAATGATTTATTTAATAAAGTCAGAAGTGATGTAGGACTTTTTTTGTCACCTTCTAGTTCCCCTACTATTCCACACAAAGGCCCTTCATGGAGCTAACAAGAGCACTAGGGATATTATTTGTTCTTCCTAAAGAACAGCTTTATAATGAAGAACGTGACAGCTACCAAGCATTCCAAGGATTATGAAGTGAGAGGGAGGAAAAGGAATTAACATTAATTGTAGTAGTTAAAACACAATCTTTGAAACATAAAGCTATGGGGTTAGTTTATATGATGGCAAGTGCATATTGAGGACCCTATTAAACAATCTGTCCAAAAATATGACTAAGGATCAAAGATGGTCTTCAGCAAGTTCTGACCAGTTCGGGTAGTGGAAATTTTGAGCAGTTCGGGAGAACCAGCAAATACACCTCTAATTGGAGAATTTTACAGTATCGTTCCCCTTGCCACGCCCACCAAGCCATGCCACCGAACCGGTAGTAAAAAAATTTGATCCCATCACTGCTAAGGATTCATAAAAGCCACTATTGTAAGTACTTCTTACTTCTTATTTGTGCCTTAAAGCTCTATTTTGTTATTTAGGGCCACTTAAATACAGATTAAAGTATCCTTTAATTCACTTAATAAATTTCATCCTGTCAGCAGTGGTTATAATATATAGGATGTCCCCCTCACTCCCTCCGTAGTATGCTTATGTAGTATAATGAAGACAACGTTGGCTACTTGTTGGATATTAATAAAGCATACAGTACAAGGAAATTATCCTGATTAGGTAGCAAAGATAACTCCCCTCCCAATTCCAAACATTTCATTCAGCATTTTCACATAGGCTCCTACTATTCACCAACTTACTGTTGGCAAGCACATCTTATTTAGAAAGCTTAAAAAAAAAAAACCCAACCAACACTCTCATGTAATCTCACTCTCTCTTTCTGCTCCTTTCAAAGAGAAGGGTGTTTAAATTTCACGGTCCACTTATGAACTGATGGCAGGCAGAGAGCTGGCCAAAAGATGCCCCTGACAACAAGTTTAAACTTCGGAGACCTCCGCCCACTACCTAGAGTACGTAAAGGAGCCTGTGAAGTCTTCCGTTCTCTCAACAAAAAAAAAAAAAACGGGAAAAAACTCCCTCCAGTCCCGAAACGCGAGGGGTCCCTGGCCTGGGTCCTCCACCTCCTTTCCGCGGCAAGAGCATCCCTGCCCGCTTTCTCCCTCCGGAGCCTTACCCAAATAGTGTCTTAGGTCCAGCAGAAGGAGGAGGGCCCCCGTTGAGCTGGTAGAAGAGGGAGCCGTAGGCAGAAGAGCAGCAGGGCGGCCATGCAGAAGCCGTAGTCGCGGAGGGAAAGGAAAGGCAGCAGCGAGAAGGCCTCCTCCTCCTCCTCCAGACCATGCCGTGAGCGGGACCCCCCGAGGAAGCCGGGGCCACATGAGGCCGGGGCTCCGGGCAGCCCGCCCCGTAGTGCTTCGGAGGCGGCGAGGCCGGCAGATGCTGCTGCTGCTGCTTCATCGTCGGTCGTCCCCGGCGCTTCCCTCGCCGCCGCCGCCGCCCGCCTCCTTCCTTAGACAGCTCGCCGGGCAGAGCGCATCCTCCAATCCGCCCTGCCCCGCTCCGCCTGCCCAGCACGACGGAGGGGAAAAGTTCGCCGAAGGTCACGCGGTTTGTCTCCTACTCATTGCCGGGCTTCCCCAGCGTCGGGGCGAGCCTAGGACCCGGGGAAAAGAAAGCACCCACCCACCAACACCCCCGCCGCCGTTGCCCCCAGAGCGGGCTTAGTTCGGTCTTGCCGCCGCCGCGGCTTTCGGAGCTCCTTCTCGCCTTGCAGCGCCGCACTCCCGCCAGTTGCAGGCTCAGGTTACAAGTCCCGGCGGCGGCGGTCCGGTGGCTGCACTCACTGGAAGCAAAAAAAAAAAAAGTTGTTTGCTTCTCTCCTCTCTCTCCTCTCTCTCGCTCTCTCTGCTTAACTCTCTCCAGCTCCCCGGGGGCCTCCTTTTGCTCGATACACCAGCGCCCCCTGGAGGACGGCGGCGGATTCGAGGTTTCTCCGAACTCGGCTCGACTCCTTCGCTAGCGGCGGAAGACGTCACCGACCATGGAGAAAAGGGCGGGGGAGGGGAAAGGCGAGGGAAGGTTCCCGTTTCCACAGACCGCCTTGTTCTGGCCGAAAAAGGCGGACGGGCTTCGGGATGACATATATATTAAATAGCAAACTAGGACTTCCTTTTCTCAGGGTATTTGGGAAGATAGCAATAAGACTTTATTACTGCTTCGCAACGCTTTATAGCCCTCTCTAAGCGGTTTAACAGAGTCAGCATATCGCCCCCAACAATCTGGGTCCTCATTTTTACCCACCTCAGAAAGGTGGAAGGCTGAGTCAACCTTAAGCCTGGTGAGACTCGAACTGCTGGCAGCCGGCAATACAGTATTTCTATTCATAACTAAAAGGAACCACTCTACTTGGCCTAAGTCTAAAGGAGTGCAGTAAAGCAGGGAAAAATACTACAGCCAGCCAAATGCTATTTCTCTTCTTTTTTTAAAGACATGACTTTTCATATAAGGGGCGGTTCCAAGCCACTGCAAGTGAGCCATTTTCATGTTTATTGTGTTAAAGACTACTAATTGAAATATGGAGGGGATATTGTCCAGAGAGAGAAACAATTTTCTAATTAAGGTTCAGCTAACTTCTCAGACTCAACACTGTTTGTTTCCATCTGCAGAATTACTGGGACTTGTCAGATTTTGCTTCTTAACTACCAGTTTAAAATAATGCTCCCTTTTCCAATCCTCTGATAACCTGGATTCAGAAAAAATAGACTGCATACAAGCATTTTTATCTCTTGGGAGCTATAATGGTATGTAGAATGACCTTGGAAGATAAAGAGGAAAAGCAGCTGATCAAGGTCTGATAAAACTTAGTGGGAAAGAAGAGGGAGGTGGAAAACATCCTAGAAGGGACTTTCCCTAGTTTTCTGAAGAATAGAAGGATGGTAGGAGGACTTTCAGATTTGCAAGATTCTGTTAATGTAACCTTGCAATAAATATAGAACTAGTACTTCTGCGTGCTTCTGGCCTGGAACTAATAGACTAATTGGTTGCTGTTAATGTAATCTTGTAATAATGATAGAACTAGTACTCCTGAATGCTTTTTGTCTGCAACTAATAAATACACTAATAACTGCTATTAATGGAAACTTGTTTGCCTTGTGAGGCTAACAGGAGAATAGATGAAGCTTCTTATCTTTTATCTTTTGCAAGGTTCATGCTCAGGTGCCTAGTCGGAAAATTCACACACACAGGGACAGCTGGTTTTTGAAGCAACTGTAGCTCTTACCTAAGCTTATAAAAATACAGTCTATTTAACAGTTCAAAGATAAATGATTCACTTTGTATAAGATGTTTTACAGGTGGCATCTTCCCCACAAAATTGGCAAAGATGTTTAAAGACAAATCAGTGAAATATTGGAAGTGTTATCAGATACCTGTAAATTCACATCTGAACTCATTGGTCACATGCCATTTATTTATAACCACCTATTCTTTATGAGCTCTGGGAAGCTTTTGTTGTTGTTAGTTGCGAAGTCATGTCCGACCTATCGCGATCCCATGGACAATGTTCCTCCAGGCCTTCCTGTCCTCTACCATCCCCCGGAGTCCATTTAAGCTCAAGCCGACTGCTTCAGTGATTCCATCCAGCCACCTCATTCTCTGTTTAAAGTCTTCTTCTTTTGCCCTCAATCTTTCTCAGCATTAAGCTCTTCTCCAGTGAATCCTTCCTTCTCGTTAGATGGCCAAAGTATTTGAGTTTCATCTTCAGGATCTGGCCTTCTAAAGAGAAGTCAGGGTTGATCTCCTCTAGGACTGACCGGTTTGATCGGCTTGCAGTCCAAGGGACTCGCAGGAGTCTTCCCTAGCACCATAGTTCAAAGGCCTCAATTCTTTGGCAATCAGCCTTTCATATGATAACTTTCATAGCCATACATTGCAACTGAGAAAATTACTCTTTTGTTGGCAGGATAATGTCTCTGCTTTTTAGTGTGCCATCTAGATTTCCTCCCCAGGAGCAAACATCTTTTAATTTCTTGGCTATAGTCCCCATCTATGGTAATCTTGGAGCCCAGGAAAATAAAATCTGTTACTACCTCCATTTCTTCCCTATCTATTTGCCAGGAATTGAGAGTACCGGATGCCATGATCTTAGTTTTCGTAATGTTGAATTTCAAGCCAACTTTTGCACTTTCCTTCTTCAACCACATCAAGAGGCTCTTTAGTTCCTCTTCACTTTCTGCCATTAAGAGTGGTATCATCTGCATATCTGATATTGTTGATATTTCTCCCAGCAATCTTAATTCCAGTTTTTGATTCACTGGGCAGCTTACAAGATATAAAGAGCTAAAAAAAACACTAACATCTATCAAAAGTTAAGAATAAATAAAGCAAAGAAAGGGTCTTGTTTGAATCCCAATAACAACTTATAATATAGGTTCTGCCATCATATGAAATTGTTATTCCTCTATCCTTGTCTGATTATTGAAAGTTTGCCATTGAAATGTCAGTGTATTGTAACTATTTGCCATTCAAAGGATCAATGTACAAAAAATATGTATTGCAAAGGGTAAAAAATGTAGCCATTTTTGTACAGAGGTTAAGGAACTGGTCTAGAAATTGGAAGACTGTGAGTTCTAGCCAGGGGTGGGTTTCTACCGGTTCTGTCCACCTCTGTAGAACGGGTAGCTCTGAAGAGCAGCAGACATAGAACTTAAGCCAAGACATAGAACTGGCTGATGTTTTTGCCCACCTGCCCACCCAGGCTCTTACCTGATTTTGTTTCCTGATTTTTCAACTTCAGCTGCCGAACGAGGCATAGCTGCAGTTAAAAAAGCAGGAAAAGAGTGCTGTTTCAAAGGCTGCTTCTCTGCACGCAGCGTGCTGATGATGATTTACAGGCGACCGCTCGCAACATGCAGGAAGCCACATCATAAATCACCGAACCAGTAGTTAACCCTGTTGTATCCCACCCTGGTTCTAGTCCTGCCTTAGGCATGAAAGCCTTTGGGCCACTTACTCTCATTCATCCCAGCCCACCTCACAAGATTGTTGTGGGAAAATAAGAGAAGGAATTAGTGTTATATATGTTAACTGCTTGAGTTATTTATAAAGTAATAAGGCAGGATAAAAATCTAATAAATAAATAAAAATAAATTCCAGCTCTTTGGTTGCAACAAGATACAACCCATAAATATTTTCAATATCTATATACTACTAAAGCTTTCATCATGTTTCTCAGTTTATACTCTCAAGTTAACCCAAATGGTACCTTATACCATAACTTTGGAATCAAGATACTTAAAATCTACTAACTTAACAATGCAATTAAAAATCTGAGAGTCATTACTCCTGTGGAATTGAAATTTTTATGATGTTCATATCACTTTAATTTGCAAATTTGTAGCCATTGCAGAATCCCTGCAGTTGCATGATCATGATTTCCATACTCCCTACCTGCTTCCTACAAGCAAAGTCAATGGGGAAGCCAGCAGGAAGTTGGAAACCAGTCTGCTCTCATGCTTTTTTGCTCACTCATGGTCATTCTGTTTATTCAGCAAAATATTTGCCACTATCATTATTTTTCTATTGATCATATACAGTCATACTTCAGCAGTTGATAGCTTCCAAAATTGTCGAATTTGGTATTTGACGCACAAGGAAGAACTTGCTGACGTAGGCTGCATTATGGCTTGATATTTCTTCTGAACGAAATAGCATGTCACATGTAAGACATGTGTTTTTAGTACTTGTCGGTTTAGTATTTGTTGCATCTTCAACAAATACTGACAAGTACTGAGGTACAACTGTACTTGTTAGATTATCATGGGACATTTAGCATAAAAAAAAAATCTGGTCAGCTAAAATTCAATATTCATTCTGGCCATATCAGATTAGTTACTTTTCTCTCAAAGAATGAGCCACAAAACTGTCTAGTGTAAATGCATTCTTGTGAACAGCTTAGATCCCAAGTATGACTTTTTGACTGAATATTTCATTTGCTATTTTTAATCCCATTTCAAATTCATATCCTGCTGTACTTGGAATTGCAATTTTCTTTTCATCCTTGGAAAGATAAAAGCAAGAATAGTTAGGCAATCAATATGGATTCTTTTGTGATGACTAATTCATTTTGGATTATACATCTACTATATCATATGAGCATTGTTTTCTTATGAAGATGTTGTAAATTGCTCAATGGGTTTAAATGGATTCCAAAAAAACATTGACGTATTCAAGCTGACTGAAATCATTGGACTTCAATGCATCATTATGCAATTAAATACTTCAGATTCCAATATTTTCTAATTTAATTTCTTCTCCCTACATATACATTTTAGGTTCTATTTGATTTTCAGCAATATATTGATACTAGAATGTAAATTTATAATTATAACCCGACTAATAATATTTATAGCTTTGGGGGGAAGGTTATAAAAACTGAACTAAATTTTTAAAGAATTAACTCATGAGTGTATGTAACTCGTAAGTGTATATTATCATGAGCTGTTTTTCTTGGGATATGTCCTAAGATATTCGGACAATAGCTCAGAAGTTAATTTAAAATATGGACCTTTATTATGTGACACATTCCCTCCACTCCTTCCCCATGTCCACATGAACAGACAATAGAAAACATTAGAGATAATCCAAATCAAAGGGCCAAATCATTTTATGCAATTCTTGTTGAACTCTACAATAACCAAATGTCACATTTGTTCACAGAAATAATGAGTAAGGTTTTGCAAAATTAAATCTTATGAATCACATGATTCATTCCAGCAAAGTAGTTATTAAAAAAATCTGGCAACTGGCAAAATAGAATTTCCTGAGAAAATTAGTAAGTTTTGAATGAGTCAGAATTAATAGAACAAGCACAACTGAAATATTAACCTTGGGACTTACTTGTGCATTCAGATGTATAATCCTCATCTTATTAAAAAAAAAACTTGTTCTGGGACCCAAATTAATAGTGATATTAGCATGTGTTTAAATTAGTCTCTATCATAATCATATAGTATCAAATGTCTATGATTTCCAACAAGAGCTTTCTTAGAGCATTGAAGTCAGTCCTCTATGCCTATTGCTTACTGAAAGAATTTTCTCCTTCCAAAGCACTTTTCTCTTAATCAACTGAGAAAACAAACTGGATAAAAGCAGAAATGAAATTGCAAGTTGAAGACACTGCACTTACAAAACTCACATGCTCTAAAAATTGTGTCCTGGGTAGATATACCTGTAATTTAAACAAGTAGATCTACTATCTACTATCATGAGTCATAGTAGTTCTTTAAGCTTGATACTAATATAAGTTTTTTGTTTCCTCTTTTTTTTTCTTCTCATTTGAATTACATTTCCACTCCTCTCAAAATATCCTTCCTAATCAAGGACTAGCAGCAGCTGCTTCAGTGCTAGTTGCATAAAATGACTCAGTTGGCATCTTTCCAATATTCAGGCCAGTTAATCGGAGTCAGCGGGAAGACAATTTACTTTCAATATAAGGGGCGTTTTGCTTGGGAATAGGGAAACTGACAACTAAGCTCTGCATCCATTCACCCATCCACTTCTCTCAGTAATTAAGCCTATCTCACCTATCATCCCACTAGCTCAAAGGCCTAATATGAATTATTCAGCAGTTTAGGCATGTGGAAAGCAATCCCTTAAAGTTGCAATGTAATCCAAGCCAATCTGCAATCAAAGCTCAAGTTTATTGGGAAAAATATAAAAAGAATATAGGAAGGGGGTTAATTATCAAAAATAAATCAAAATTTTATACCAGAAGGCCTATCTATCTAGACTGTTATATATTAATAAATGTATGGTAAACTGAATAGATTTATTAAACATCTCTGGTTTAGCATTGATCTTTCAGAGTCAAATAAATCAGCCATTAAGAACAGATACTATTAAGGATGACAACATAGACAGGAAGATGAATTAAAAGTCAGTTTCCCATGTTTATCCTGTTGATGGGATATCTTTGATTGGCAGCTTTTCTTCCTCTATCCAAAGAGCAATTGTCAGAATTTATCTGCATAGATGAGAAACTTCAAGGAAGTCAGGCTGGCAATATCAGAAGGAAGATGCTAGTAGAATATAATAGATGTGGGCATGGGGAATTTTTCCCAGCCATTATAAATTGTTGAAAAGTTTGAGCATGCCCAAAAGGCAGATGGTATAGTTTAAAAATATGACTGCCAAATCTCTTCTTCCCAAATGTCCCATCTAAGACCTGATATATAATAAAGTGCTACTAGTAACGGTCTGAATCTTCAATTACTCTGGTCTGGCTAGCTAAGAAGTTTATATTCTTCTGTCAACTACTTCTGCATTCAGTCCAGTCCTAGGAAAAATAGAAAGGAGAGTACCTAGAACATACCAATTCAAGTAATATATAGTATAGAAATATGGTATAGATATATACTATTTCCTGAGAATAAGAGCTATTCTTAAATTGTAATCATGTTAGTGCACTAGACAGGGGATCACAGTAAAATGAAAAAAAATCCTTTGGGAAACTCCCAACAGAGAATGCTATTCCCTTGTAAGCCAAAGGATTTCCTTGCAAGCCAAAGGATTTCCTTTCCATCCAGCTCTCCTTTAGACTAGGAGAGTATAAATAGGAAAATGCTGCAAGTAAAACAGTCAAGCAATTCTGAGTGTGCTAAACTATGCAGACAGCCCCCAAATAAGAACTTAAATATATAACTTAATATCATTTATTTAATAGCATTAGAATAGCTAATGGTTATACTGGTTTACATGTGTAGAACAAACAGTAATATGGATACATTACATACGATAATTTAAAAAGGCATCCCGATCTTTTTCTCACTTATAGCCCTGCACCTTTAGAGAAAGTACAAATCAAAACAAAAGCTTTCTCCTACCAATTGGTGAAACAGGCGATTATAAATTAATATGTACTTAAATGACAGAGACTCCTATGCACTCAAGTACCTTCCATAATCTTGGATTGTAATTGTAATTCTCAAGAATCTCTAAAAGAAATCTAGCTTTATCAATCCTATAAATAGGAAATATTTATATAATAATTGGGGCATTGTTCTACCCCTTTCTGAAAGTTTAATTTTTTAACAGCAAAATTGTATGCAGTTTAGAGATGGTATTCAGCAGGTTCTGGACCAATTCTGGAGAACTGGTAGTGGAAAGTTCAGAGAATCGGCAAATACCACCTTTGACTGGAGATTTTACAGTATCCTTCCCTGCCATGCCCACCAAGCCACACCCACAGAACTGGTAGTAGAAAAGTTTGAATCCACCACTGATGCAGTTCCATTTAGGAATAAATCATGTCCAGCATCTGAAGAATGAAAATAAATATATGAGTAGGCATGCCTAAAATGGCTTTGTGATAACTTCTTCTCTTAATTTGGCTTAAGAAAGTTGGTAGCATATTTCACAATCACTTGGGCAGAACTATCCGAAGGCATTTTAATTTGGAAAAAAAAAACTAATATGGAACATTTTGTTTACAATTCTGTGGGGTTTCCCCCAGGGGTGGGATTCAACCAGTGTTACTACCCGATTCGGTGATTACGTTTTGCCGCGCAAAGCAGCTGAGGTTGAAAAAGCAGGAAATAAAGGTTGGTAACAACCTGGGTGGGCTGGCAGGCCAACAGTAGCAGACACAGAACCAGTTCTGTGTCTGCTGCTCTTCAGAGCTAACGGTTCTATAGAGCTGGGCAGAACCAGTAGCATCCCACCCCTGATTTCCCCAGCCACTTAATTAAGACATTTCACCATTATAGAAGCTACTTTTAGCAGTGAGAATTAAAATGAGAAGCTGTGCCTTATGCTGACATTTTAATCAGCAGAATGTACCACTCTGTAGAAAAAAACTGATTGGTTAAAAAACCAGGATTATATCATTTGAGCAGGCTGATATTATCTGATGATAATTAGATAATTTATTTTACATTTCATGTCATTCTGTGGAAGGAAGTAATTTGAAAGAAATTGACATCTATTACTTTTCAGACCAACCATACTGGTTGTTATATAAGCAGCTTATAATAGTCATCTTCTGCTTCATTTTTTCCAGGTGATAAAAACTTTATGGTATATAGTTAAAACAGATAAAATGGTTCACCTGAACAAAACTTGGCTGATTTTTATTTTTCATCCAAAATCCAATGTTCTGTAAGAAAAATTGCAGGCATACTTATACTGAAGAAAAGTGATTGACAAATTATATATAATTGTTTTCTTCTTCCTCTCAAGCTCTGTGTTACACAGCATTTAACATTCTGTTTTGTATATAAATTGTTCCAAATTAGTTGATCTCTCATTTTCTTTAATTTTTTTTCTCCTCACTTCCCTGATTACAAAAAGACATACATATGATATGAAAGAGGGAGAAAATCAGAACAATTCAGCCAGATCTAAGCACTTAAAATAGGAAACAAATCATTTCTATTTCTACTGAGAAATAAGTCCCATGTTTTCAAGTGAGATGTACCCCTGGATAAATGTACTTTGTGTTGTATCTTAAATTAAATTGGAACCAATGTAGTAGTGCCCATGAGTACAAAATTGATGCTTTTTATCCACTCTATTTGTTCACTAATCCAAGTTGTAGAAAATTTCACATACTTTCTTGATAGCTGAACTTGACAAACAAAAAGTTCCACAATAATAGTCAGAGAATTATACTGAGTTTACTCATAGGAAGACCAAGTGCTTTCCTTACATAATATATATGAACAATTCTTGAATTTCTCTGTTATTTTTTGGGAATATTCCATTTTAAATTCAGGGTAGGGAGCTTTCAGAGGAATGTTGTAATCCACCAGTAATTTATCCAGCAAAAGATAAATATCTTTCTTGTTTTTAGAATAAAGAACTAAGATTAATACCATAATGCTTCCAATTGTACACTGGTGACTGATCCTTAAGGTCTGGTGGTTACAGCCTATAATAAGGCTACATTTCCCAATAGTCTCGCTGTGAGTTTTATGCATCTTCCTGCAAAATGTGTGTTCTTCCAGAGGACATGAGGAAGGCCAGGCTGAGCAAAGGAAGGAAAACAGAGAAGAAACTTCCATGAGGAAATTGAGTGAGGTATCAATAAGAAACTGGCCTAAAAGACTAGAAAGTTCTGTATTCTAATTGTGTACACAAGCCAAATATATTGGGGGAAAGAAACTCGGGAAGAGAAAAGGCCTAAAAATCAGTTTGTGTACCCTTGAGTGAAATGACAAAACTACTATAGTTAGAAGCTTTCCTTCTTGCTATGCAGTGGCTGAAAAATGTTTTTTGTAACTGCTAAGCTTTGGGTTGGTGCTGTTAGATCTTGGTGCCATTGTTGGAGAGTGCAACCACTGAAATATCTTAGTGCCAGCCTAATGGTTGGCAAATTACTTCAGCTATTACACCACTGTAAACAGTTTGAGAAAAAAGTTTTCTTTGGTATCCTTTTATATTAAAACAAAGATTTAAAAAAATCATTAGGAGAAAGAAACAAGAATAAAATGCAAAAATAAAAATACATTTAAAAATGAAATGCAACAAAAACAATATATGTTTCTGATATCTTTATCTAACTGTACTTATATAACTTTATCTTTTTTTATAAAGGAGACCATATTTCATTATATTTATCTACATGTTAGTCTGTGTGAATAGGCAACCTGCTCATAATTGGCAAGTGTAATCAGGGCCTCAATCCACTGATTAAATAAGGCCATATTTGTCTTTTCAATGCTGCAATTTTTGACGATGGTAAGGGTAGAGTATCCATCTACATTATCCGGTGTCAAATTCCAAATACTGGGTATGCAATTGAAAATAATAATATCAGTTGAAAACATGGCGCAGAAAGCTATTTCTGTGTTGTCACCTATCAGTGCTAAGACTCAAAGCATCTGACCAATTTTCAATGAAAGTGTTTTGAAATATCTGAAATCACACAAAAGCACACACACGCAAAACCATTTCATGCAGTGTGGATAGTAAAAGTGTTGTGCTGACACCACACCGAAGGAGTTCCCTTTCCCTTATGGAAATTTACTGGGTAACTTTGGGTCAATTTTTCTACTCTTAATCCAACCTACCTTACAAGGTTGTGGCGGGGAAAATAGGAAAAGCGAGCACTATGTACAGAAGCTTGAGCCCCTGAACGAAAGACTGAGTAAAAGTATAAGAAATTCAAGATGGAAATAACATTCTTTTAGCGTAAGTGTATGTTTTTTTACAATCTTCATGTAGTTTTTGTTGAACTGGCCACTGAGCTAGTGGATAATCACTTAAATATAGGCCAGTAGCTGTCAAAAAAGCCGACACAGTCCTAGGCTGCATTAACAGACGAATAGAATCAAGATCATGGGAAGTGTTAATACCACTTTATAACACCTTGGTAAGACTCACATCTGAAATATTGCATCCAGCCAGAAAAAATGTTGAGACTCTAGAAAGTGAAGAGAAGAGCAACAAAGCTAATTAGGGAACTGGAGGCTAAAACAGTTGAAGGAATTAGATATGTCTAGTTTAATGAAAAGAAGGACTGGTAGTAGTAGTAGTGACAGTAGAATTCCAATATCTAGGGGGCTGCAGTAGTAGTAGTGATAATAGTGTTCCAATATCTAGGGGGCTGCAGCAAAAAAAAAGAGGGGATCAATCTATTCTCCAAAGCACCTTAACGCAGGACAAGAAGCAATGAATGGAAATTAACCAAAGAGTGAACCAACCTAGAAGTATAAACTTCCTGACAATTAGAGTAATTAATCAGTGGAATGACTTGCTTCCAGAAGTTGTGGGTGCTCCAACGTTGGAGATTTTAAAGAAGAAATTGGACAACCATCTGTCTGAAATAGCATAGGGTTTCCTGCTTGAGCAGGGGTTGGACTAGAAGACCTCCAAAGTCCCTTCCAACTCCATTCTGTTAAATCAGGAGTCTCTAACTTGGCAACTTTTAGACTTGTGGAATTCAACTCCCAGAATTTCCCAGCTAGCCTTTCTGTCTGGGAATTCTGGGAGTTGGAGTCCACAAGTCTTAAAAGTTGCCAAGTTTATAAATCCCTGAGCTAAATCAAGGCATGAAACTATTGAGGCAGTCAAATATTAACATGTCATATTGACTCCAAAAATGAGATTTTTGAAGCTGTTGTTCCTTTTTCTTTTAAATTTATTATAGCAGCAGTACTGCTATGAAGTATTGCTATGAAGAATATCAAAAGCCACTTCTCTATATCTTTTTTCTTCTATTTTTCTTCAACCATACTTTCTTGTACTTTTTTGCTTTATATTAGTTGGTGTTAGTTTTTATTTGTTAGTATACAGGTGAGACTCGAAAAATTAGAATATCATGCAAAAGTTCATTTATTTCAGTAATGCAATTTAAAAGGTGAAACTAATATATGAGATAGACTCATTAATGCAAAGCAAGATAGTTCAAGCCGTGATGTGTCATAACTGTGATGATTATGGCTTACAACTCATGAAAATCCCAAATTCACAATCTCAGAAAATTAGAATATTACATGCAATCAATAAAACAAGGATTGTACATAGAACAATATTGGATCTCTGAAAGGTATAAGCATGCATAGGTACTCAGTACTTGGTTTGGGCCCATTTTACAGCAATTACTGCCTCAATGTGGTGTGGTATGGAATCTATCAACCTGTGGCACTGCTGAGGTGCTTCAATAGCGGCCTTCAGCTCTTCTGCCTTGTTCGGTTTCATGTCTCATCTTGCTCTTGGCAATGCCCCATAGATTCTCTATGGGGTTCAGGTTAGGCGAGTTTGCTGGCCAATCAAGCATAGTAATCCCACGGTCATTGAGCCAGGTTTTGGTGCTTTTGGCAGTGTGGGCAGGTGCCAAGTCCTGCTGGAAAATGAAGTCAGCATCCCCATAAAGCTCGTCTGTGGAAGGAAGCATGAAGTGATCCAAAATCTGGATAGATGGCTGGTAGATGGCTGCATTGACCCTGGACTTAATGAAGCACAGTGGACCAACACCAGCAGATGACATGGCTCCTCAAATCAACACGGACTGTGGAAACTTCACACTGGACTTCAAGCATCTTGCAGTGTGTGCCTCTCCATTCTTCCTCCAGACTCTGGGTCCTTGATTTCCAAATGAGATGCAAAAGTCACTCTCATCAGAAAAGAGGACTTTGGACCACTGAGCAACAGACCAGTTCTGTTTTTTAGCCCAGGTAAGACGCTTCTGATGTTGTTTGTTCTTCAGGAGTGGCTTGACAAGAGGAATATGACATTTGAAGCCCATGTCTAGGATCCGTCTGTTTGTGGTGGCTCTTGATGCACTGACTCCAGCCTCAATCCACTCCTTGTGAAAGTTCCCAACACTTTTGAATGGCCTTTTCCTGACAATCCTCTCCAAGCTGCGGTCATCCCTGTTGCTTGTGCACCTTTTTCTTCCACACTTTTCCCTTCCACATAACTTTCTATTAATGTGCTTTGATACAGCACTTTGGGAACATCCAACTTCATTTGCAATTACCTTTTGAGGCTTTCCCTCCTTATGGAGGATGTCAATGATGGTTTTCTGCACAACTGTCAGGTCAGCAGTCTTTTCCATAATTGTGATTCCTACTGAACCAGACTGAGAGGCCATTTAAAGGCTCAGGAACCCTTTGCAGGTATTATGGCTTAATTAGCTGATTAGAGTGGGACACTTTGAGCCTAGAATATTGCACCTTTTCACAATATTCTAATATTCTGAGATTGTGGATTTGGGGTTTTCATGAGCTGTAAGCCATAATCATCTCAATTATGACACATCATGGCTTGAACTATCTTGCTTTGCATGTAATGAGTCTATCTCATATATTAGTTTCACCTTTTAAGTTGCATTACTGAAATAAATGAACTTTTGCATGATATTCTAATTTTTTGAGTTTCACCTATATGTGTATGTATATGTGTGTATATATATTATACATATTTTATATAGTTTAACATAGCAGCCATCTATCCAGAGTCAAAAGGATAGATTACATGTTCCATAGTTCTTTATTACATGGTTTGAGGAAGTTTATACTGTTTAAACTAGGAACATAGAGAATTAACTAAACAGTGACAAAAATAGCTCTGAGCAGGAAAATAACAAGTGCCAAGAAATTAAAAAGCTGATAGTAAAAAAAAATGTTCTGTGTTTGCTGTTCAACCCCAAATTCATGCATGTAACATTATCCTGAGAAAGTTTCTAAACTGAAAGTATCTATCATCCAGTGCATGAAATTATTTTTCAACAAGAGAAAACGTGGAACATGTGTTTGCACTGTATTAGTTTCTTTGGGGCTACTGGTTTTAGCCAACAAAAATAGTGTTCTATTTAAAAAAAAAAAACAGAAATAGGGCAGGCTGGGAGAAACACCAGCACAGACAGTGCTCTTTTTTCAAATGCTTTATGTACCAAGAGGCTGTTCCTAACTCTGTTCTGTTCGCAAGTCCAACAAACATAAAATATATATAATTAATTTCTTACCTTACAATACTGGTAGTCCTCAACTTATAACAGTTTGTTTAGGTACTGTTTGAAGTTACAATAGAATTAAAAAATCGACTTATGACTGTTGTGTTGTTACGGTTGTGTTGTCTCAGAGCTATGTGATCACCTTTTGCAGCCTTCTGACAAGCAAAGTCAATGGAGAAGCTGGATTTAACAGCCTGTTACTAACTTAAACAACTGCAGTGATTCACATAACAACTATGGCATGAGAGGTCATAAAATAGAGCAAAACAGGGGTGGGATTCTACCAGTTCACACCTGTTGAATTGGTAGAACTGGTTGTTAACATTCTAAGCAGTTCGGTGAACTGGTTGTTAGAAGAAATTACTGGCCTAATCCTGTAAGGAAACATTCTGGTGTTGTTTACAGAAACTACCTCTCCATTAGCCCTTATTACATTCTTGGCAGGATTAGACTTCCTTTCTCAGGAACGTCTCTGGAGTTTTTTTCCCCTATTTTGCTAGTACTTTGCTTGTGTGGAGTAACCATTCAAAGTTACAATGGCACTGAAAAAAGTGACTTATGACCATTTTTCACACTTACGACTGTTGCAGCATCCCCATAGTTATGAGAGGCCAGGTGAGGAGATGTGTGCCTCGATGTGAGTGATATTGAGTTGGCCACACTCAGCCAATAACATGATCACCAAGCCATGTCCACCCAGTCACATGACCACCAAGCCATGCCCACCACCTAAGCCACGCCCACAGAACCGGTTGTTAAAAAATTTGAATCCCACCCTTGGAGCAAAATCCACTTAACAAATGTCTTGCTTTGTGGTTGTAACTTCAGAACCACCTGTATATGTGCAGTAAAGTGGAAGGCGGAAAAAGAAGGAAAGGATTAGTTTCTGGTGTGCCATTTATGTAAGTCATGCACCAGAGTCTAGCCCTTTTCTGCCTTTTCTTGACTCCAGGCACCTTCTAGGCTGGAGTTGTGGACAGGTTTGTTCATAGCAGCAAAGGTTTGCAACTCAAAACTTCATAAGGAGATTAATGGCTGTAATTGTATGAAAACACAACTTTGACTCATGCACTGATTACATTTAGATCTCTGCAACATAGTTTACATGAGCCTGCCCTTGAAAATGACTTAGAAGCTGCCATGGATTCAAAATGCAGTTCCAGGGCTACTAACAAAGAAAAACAGTTGTAGTGGCGTGACACTTTTGCTTGACTATTGACTGCCAAGTCTCAATGCAAGATGCTGAGTTTTGCTGATAAACCCTATGTGACATGGTATCCTTGTACCTTCACCTCTTTCCTCCTGACTGGTATCAGCCCTCTGTGAGCTTACCTGGAGGAGGGCTACCAGGGATTCCCATGCCTTGTGAAAGAGAAAGGCACTGTGCAAGCTGTGGCTTCTCGTTCACAGCCTGGCCTTGGGAATACCTCACAATCCAAATTGTTAGTTTTAAATGTATAAGGCTGTATTTCACCAGTATAGGCATAAGATAACCAGGCATAAAAGTACCATTGAACTTAATGCCCCCTACATGTTAATAGACACATATAGAATCACATTGTAAGTCTCTAATCCAGCTAATCTCTTGAAGGCATGTGGATCTCATTCCTGGAGAAAATATGGCCGTGCTTTCCTTCATAGAATTTCTTGTTTAAATAAATTGAGACATCAGCTCTGCACGTACATTCCTTTGTACGTGCTTTTTGTTTTTCCAGTAAAATTAAGGAAAGAAGCCTGTAACCTGTGTACAGGGATCTTAATGATATGAAGAATTTTCTGTTTCCCTTTCTATTGCTCTGTTCATAATATGGGGCTTCTTTATACGTTTGTATATTTTATTTATTTTTGTTGAACCAATTATTTGAACTAGTAAATACATCTAAAATATGTAGTGGCTTGGCAATAGAAGAACAGATTGGTGTCTGAAAATGGTAAACAAAGAGCCAATTTAGAAATAGTGTATTATATATATATTATATATATATATATATATATATATATATATATATATATATAAACTTGTAAAGAAAATATTGGTCAATTTCATGGCATATCTGACATTTGAATGGATTTGCAAAGCATCATTTCAAGAAGAGAAATCTACATATTGATGGTACTAGCTCAGTCAAACATTTTAGCTGGCTGGTTTGGATTTTGCAAATGTAAAAATAGGTCAAGCATGGAAACTGGCATACCATTGCTGAATTGGATTGTGCCGAGAACTCCTGACAGGTTTATTCTTGCCTAGAAAAATATACAGCATTGAAAGAGTCATATACAAATAAAAATTATGAAGGCAGGGAAATTGTTGTGCCAAAATCTGTATAAAATATATCTTGCAGATGGAGGATATAAGAGACAGAGATGTAAGTAGTTTGAAGTTTCAATTTAAATCCTTTGCCAGTATACACTACAAATATATACAATTTGTAGGAACACCCTCTGCTGATAGAATATACATATTTTAAGATCAGGATGCATGTTGTAAGCACCAAGGATATTCTAAAAATATATTAACTAAAATAATAAGGCACAGAAAAAATTAGAGAAATAAAAAGAGAGTAAATGAAATGATATATATAAAAAGTGGAGACTATAGGGAAGATTGGGAGATTATGAAATGAAAGATAGAACTTAAGGCAGCAGATATATCTGCTGGGTATCATTTTGTTCTTCCTGATAAAGTTTGTTATGAAGTGTATTCTGTTATTGTTACAAAATAGAATTGGCAGATATATATTAAGCACAAACCCAGATGCTTGTTAACCTTATGTTTTAATAATGAAAAATGAATATCTGCAAATGCCTGCAGCAAATATTTGGTTTATGCTTTAAGATAACATAGTACTGCCATAATATCTGCGTCAGATTCTCTTCTGACTTTCCCCTAATGTTTTTTTGTTGTTAGAGTACTTCCTTTGTCCTAGAATTTCACATGGCTCAATTTTCCCCACTTCTGAATGTGGATAAGCTTTGTCTATGATCTGATAGCTGATAATTCATAAGCTCAAATAAAGTTACCAGTGCTTTATAAATACCCTTCTATCATGGAAACAATATAGGCTGTCATTGCCAGAGGTTTAATAAGGCACTGCACTTACAAGTATATAATCCATTGTTGTATAGCCTCTGTGTTACTGAAGATGTTCAGAGGGTACAAATAGTCTATTTGGCTAATGTACAACAGTAAGATCATTCCTTACATTCATTTCCTTATCTGTGTGTATTGGTTATTTTTACTTGTTAAGTAATTTGAAATTTCTTTGTGAAATATTTATTGAAGGGTCCATCACAAGAGACCACACTTGTTTGCATACTGTGGATCTTCAGGTAACTAGACCTTGGTTTACAGCCCTGCACTTTGGATGCATCAGACAAAATCCATTCACCATTTAGGATGCATAATTTGCATGTGTAAAATGGTATTTTACCATCCCCATATACACAGCTAAACAGGTTTTTTATTTTTTTTATTTTGATTTATTTTGATTTGTCAATTGTTTACAAGTTAACAGGTATAAGTAGAAACATAGTTATTAATACATGGATACATATAAGAAAAATAAAAGAAACAATAGGACAGAGATGGTAAGCACGTTGGTGCACTTATGCACGCCCCTTACAGACCTCTTAGGAAAGGGGTGAGGTCAATAGTAGTCTAAGGTTAAAGTTCTTTACTTCTGTATTCTCTTGCACGAATCTAAACTGAAGCCCCCTTGATCTTGCTAAAAGATTATTACCCTCAGCAATGTGGCTATTTCCACGTTTCTTCAAAGCCTAATGAAATAAATTGTAACAAAAAGTTAAACCATATGAACTCTCTCATCCAAACAGTAACTTCTCTGATTTTATTACAAAGCTTGGCCTGGACCCCAATTTTTTTAGGAGGAATGGGACTTGCAAAAAAATAATTCCATAAAATTGTGCCCATAGTTAATGTTTTGAAATAGTCTAATTGGATTTTTGGTTAAAGAAAAGACTGTTTGCATAGTGTTCTGTCTGAACCTGATTTATTTTGGACAACACAACAAAATGAAATATGATGTGTATCTAACTTAAGTATATTTGGCAATTTTACTGCCCTGCTTTCGTAGTATTTCATCTCTCAATTTATTTACAGACTTTTTCCTTTTCCATAGCTAAACAAAATGTTCTTGAATGAAAAGTCACTGTTGACCATCTGGTATAATTGAGAAGCACTATTGAGAAGCACTATAGAAAAAGAAAACTGCTTTCACTGATGCTGCTGAAATATTTTCTAGATGAGACATTTTTTCCTCCTACAAGCACATAACATTTCTAATATTGCTGCTTTCCTACTTATTAATCTTCAAAAGATTCCTGGGTTGCACCTATAGAAAACCCTTCTGAACTAAACAGAATCTTAATTTAATTTTTCCTCATTTTAAGGAAATATATTGTATAATTGGTGAACAGGCTAAAGGTTAATTTAAGAAGATGCTTAAATAGGGAATTGAATCCTGGATGTGTGTGAGAATATTCATCTCAGAAGAATAAGAAATAAATATATTTAACTAGTGATCAGCATTTTTGTAAGTATGTCAGAATTGTAGGCTGGAAAAGCACAGTGTAGTTTTTACATGTCTTCAAACATCTCCTAGAATGCAGAGCCAATGTGCAGACAATAGTGGAGGATGGGAAAAGTGAGACTTAGAGTTTTGTTTCTGTTCTTTCTGTGCCACTTGTGGTGCCTGTGGAAAAGACTAGTCAGCCATGTTAAATGTTTATGGAGTTCGATTATGCTGCATATATTGCAGATAGCCACTGCTCTTATTTATTATTTATTAAGCATATGGCAAAAATGTTAAAAATCCCATCACAATTACATTCTCAATGAGCAAATAATAAAACTATTTATATCTGTTTATAAATGAATTTACAAATTCAAAGGTAGACTGCTTATATAGTGATGGAGTTGCATACAGAAAGCCTCAGGTTTCCCTGATATGTGCTCTGATTTCCCAATATGTCACACTGTCTACTTTGTAGCACCACAGCCAATTGGAAGAGAAGAGCTTTCCCCATTTATGGAAGTGAGTAGCACCTGCCATGTTGAGTCCTAATTCTGTTGAGGTTGACCAGGTCTTACAGGGCAGATTAAATCCTAAGAGTGGCTACAAGTGTAAGAATCCTTTACCATGGGCCATGACATAGAGTTAGTTAATTCTATATTGGCAACCAGACAATCCTTATGATCTCTCCTGGCTTAAAATTTATTTATTTGTTTGTTTGTCAAACATGTACAAGATAGCAGGTATAAGTATGAACATAAACATGAACAAGGAAGTAAATACAGATAAATGGGGACAGTAAGACAGGGACAGTAGGCACACTGGTGTGCTTATGTACGTCTCCTTTACAGATCTCTTAAAAATGGGGTGAGGTCCATGGTAGACATACATCACTATGAGAAGCTACTGCTCTGTTTTGTAAGAATAAGAATTGTGAAACAGAAATGTTGAGTAGAAGTTGTTGTTTTGACTTGGCTACTCTCACTGGCATCTGGGAAAGCAAAACGAAAATGGTTGGGTTTTATTTATTTTTATTTGTCATTTTTAAAGACAGCCCAGAATCACTCTGTGAGGAAGATAATTGTAAATACATTCAATAAAAACCTCACCCTTGCTGTAGGTGTTTTGACACTTCATGTATATAGAAAGTGGTAGAGCGTTTTACCCTTTCTATAGATATTGGTGCCTACTTTCCCTCCCTTACGTAATTTTCTACTTGGAAATACACATTTACTGCTGTTTTTGAGAGAAAAACAAATTAACAATTAAAAAGAATGCTCTGAGCCTCGCCAATATCTTAACATTTCACTGGCAAGCTGCACTAGTGGCCTTAGACCTTTAGACCCTTAGACCTCTAAGGATTTAAAAAAAAACGTTGTTGTGCTTTCAGTATCATGTCAACATCATTAGTACTTCATATGAGATAGTATTATATTCCATTTTTTCTCTGAGTTCCAGATAGCTTAGACTGGGATTTTCCTCCATTTTATCCCTACAAGACATTTTGGAGTGGGCACGTCTAGCTGAAAGTGATCCATATCATTTGTAGTGAAGTAGTAATGATGTCTTAAATCCAGATTATATATATATATGAATACAGTAGCATTTCTATTTTGTTGATATTGCTCGTACAAATAAATGTTTGCACTGACTGGAACTAAGGAATGGCAGAAGATAAATTTTATTTGTCTTTAAGTCTAAAACATAAGATATTCAAGAAGGCAATAATCAAGCAGAGGTAACTTAGCACAGAGTTGGTTTTGGCAGGAAAGAGGGTTTAAGTGCTGAGCAATGTTGACAGCGATGTAAAGGAATTCTTGGGATGTAACTGGAATTTTGGAGAGCAGCTGGTCCTTATTAAAATTCTGAAAAACAAAGATGAAATACACTTCCATTATATTTCTGATCTGTGGAAACATACAAACAAGGAATAATGTTGTTGTTGTTTTTTACCAGCATCTAATATATATTACTTTCAAACCTGGAAATCCCAATGGGATATTTAACTAAAACTCCTAGTATTGCTGGCCATTAGCTGTACTACAGGGCTGATATGGTATGGTGAACTTTCATGTTTCATTTTTAAAATGTGAATGGCATCCTTCACCAGAGGGTTACATATCAGCACACTTTGTGGCAATGAGTTACTATAGTTTTTTGTTCATTTGTGGCTAAATCAGTATATTATATATATATATATTTGTTTTCGGAGGTTTTCGCGGGTATTTGTATGTGGATTTTTGGTTCTTCGGGTTTTCTCCCGTGTAGAATTGGAAATATCTCGGCGATGTTTCGATGAAGTCTCATTCATCATCTTCAGGCTTGTGTTTCGATGAAGTCTCATTCATCATCTTCAGGCTTGTGACTCTGAGAAGCACAAGGCCGAAGACACAAGCCTGAAGATGATGAATGAGACTTCATTGAAATATCGCCTAGATATTTCCAATTCTACGTGGGGGAAAACCCGAAGAAGCAAAGATCCACATATATATATATATATATATATATATATATATATATATATATATATATATGCTTTTTATGTCTTCGCAGGTATTTATATGTATGGTATTTAGGTTTCTTCGGGTATTTTCCCACGTTTTAATATTTGTGCTTTTATTATAGCGACGTTTCGGCAGAATCTCATCTGCCATCCTCAGGCTTGTGTATTGGGTTCTTTTTAACCTTGTGTGTCAGGCTTAGCAGCCGTTTTTTGTTTGAATTTGGTACTGGCTTTCTGCTTTATTTGAATGGTTTTTTCCTTATCCTGATTGGCTGGGAGTCTAGGTCTGTTTTTATTGGTCAAATAAAGCAGAAAGCCAGCACCAAATTCAAACAAAAAATGGCTGCCAAGCCTGACACATAAGATTAAAAAGAACCCAACACACAAGCCTGAGGATGGTAGATGAGATTCTGCCGAAACGTCGCTATAATAAAAGCACAAATATTAAAACGTGGGAAAATACTCAAAGAAACCTAAATACTATATCTATCTATCTATCTATCTATCTATCTATCTATCTATCTATCTATATCCCTCCCACCCTCCATCTCATCTCTCTCATCTATTTATCATTTATCTGTAGTTATCTCTATCTATCTATCTATCTATCTATCTATCTATCTATCTATCTATCTATCTATCTATCCTAACAATATTGGAAATAGGGTGATCAGGTTAGTATGAGTAGTAATACTGCCTCCAGATCATTATTTAGTAAACAGGAAGTTTTAGATCAGGGGTGTCAAGCTGAAGGCCCAGGGGATGGATTTGGCCCATGGGGTACTTAGATCTGGCCCATGGAGCCACCCTGGAAACAGTGAAGGACTGGCCCAGCAAAAATGGAGCTCAGGAAGGCTGCAGGCGGCCCTTGCAAATTCCGTTTTCACTGGCAGAGGGTTGCATGAGGCCGTTGTAGTCAAAAACAGAGCTTAGGAGCTAATTTTTGCTGGCATAGTGCTCGGACCACCACAGGCTGACACGAGTGACATCGAGCTGGCCATGCCCACCCTGGCCACGCCCCCTCCACCCCCCTGAGGTCAAACAGAATCCTGATCTGTCCGTCAATGAAATCAAGTTTGACACCCCTGTTTTTGATCAAAGAAAGCTATGAATGAACCCTGAAGAAAGGCAATCCTGTCAGTTCTGAATTGCCATTTTAGAAACTTGCATTTCAGCTGTTTCATTTTGGCTGTTCTTCGTCTTTCTGTAGTCACCAGCATCTTCCAAGAATTTTACACCATAGCAAAAGAACATTTCCTGCTGACTAACATGATAGGCCGATATAGTCAACTTAGATCTGAAAGGCTAGCTATGTTCCTTTGGCAGTTGTATGATTATATTCCTGTCTAGCTTATTTGATTTGTAATATTTGATTTGTGATAGGAAATAGCTAGCTTCATTGGCAGTATAAGCAGTTTTCAAGCCCACAAATATTGAGGAAGACAAGCCAATTTTCTAAAAAAAATTTTTTTTCAGGAAACATGACTTTACAACAAAGCCATACTATGTAGGGTTGGTTCATATATGTGGGATGAAACTGCAATGAGGGGATGTTAGTAAGAATATTTTAGAGATTTGTATGGGAATGATAATGAAATGTAAAAAACTGGATTTTAAACAAATGCATAAATGTTGTTTAAGGAGAAAAATGAAGGAGCAGAAGTTCTTGAAATGAATACTGACAAACATACTGTTGTAGTTATAAATTATGTAACCGTAAAAATGTTAAAATATGGACACAGTTGTTTATGGAGGGTCTGTATGATTTGGTTAATCTCCATGTTAAGAATGCATTTGAACCTAATGGTTGGGAAAATGCCATTATTGTTTTCATATACAAAGGGATAAGTAGCAAGAGTGAATAAAAAAAATCTGTAGGTTGAATACTTATGTTGAATTATCTGGGAAGAGATTTGACAGTATTCTAACTGAAAATGTATGAGAAATGAAATTGAACAAAATAGAGGAACTTCAGTGCAGCTTTATGAAATGCAAGAGATACATATATTAGATTTTACTCTTGAACAGTTCAGGGAGAAATGTATGAGAAAGATATTTATATGGTATACCTTTGTTGATTTTAGTATGAGCATATGATAAAATGAATTGGTTTGAATTATAGAATGCTTTGTGTGAATACTGTATGAAGTTGGTTATTGAGAGTAGCATCTGATGGAATGCTCAGTGAAAAGATCAACATTAAACAGGGAGCTAGACAAGAATTAGTGATGGCCCATTGGTTGTTTAAATGGATAAGAAATGTTTATGGTGATATTAAAAGTGTGTCAGTACTGTGTGTGAACTTTTGTGTGCAGCTGATGCTATGAGAGTCTAAGTTATTTGCTGTAATGGGTAACAAGGTATAGTACACCACACTAAAATTAATATAGCAAAGACAAAACCTGTAGTGTTTTTACAGTGAACATTGAGAGTGATAAAATATCTAATCAACTAGCAATTGCAATGTGTTAAAAATCTATTGTCATCATTAAAATATGGGAGATAGCCTGAAACATCTTGATGTGCATGGATTCCACAGTTTTTTGCTGTACAGTGTTGCAATATTTCTGTATCTTTAAATGACAACTTTGAAATCTGCAATTGAATATGCTGGGAAATTAAAATGCTTTGATAGCACTTTATTCTTCTTCTGAGTCTTGATATCAGACTAATATCACTAATATCACTAATCCTTTTGCACAAAGTCTGACTGGCTTGTCCAACGCAGAATTCAAAGGAATATTGCTGGCAAATGATTGTGGATGGTGCTCCAAAAGTTTGAGAATTGCAACCAACGTGCTTATTCTACTCACACTCTCCTGATTTCTAGGCTGCACCAAACTGATGCTCTTACACACTACATTTGAGTCTAATAAGATCATGTAATCAAACTATCATCTAACCTAAAATTGTAATCTGCAATGACCACATTTGAAATGCTGTAATAGCTATAGTAGCATGTACTATATTTGAAAGAGCTAAAGGAAACCACATTTATTTTAGATATAAAGAAAAAAATGTAAAGCTGCCTTACACCACTTCTACTCACTATACAGGTAGTCTTTGACTTATGACCACAATTGAATCCAAAATTTATGTTGCCAACTGAGAAATTTGTTAAATGAATTTTGTCCTATTTTATGATATTTCTTGACACAGTTGTTAAATGAATCATTGCAGTTCTTAACTTAGTCACACAATTATTAAGTGAGTCTGGTTTACCCATTGACTTTGCTTGTCAAAGTCTCAAAAGGAACATTGCAATCATCATAACTGTGAGTTATTTGTCAACTGTCTGAATTTTTATTGTGGTTCACTGGCAGCAGGAGCGGATGGCTGAGGTCTCAGAGAGCAAGCACTCAGATAAGAGGCCAGCGTGTTTATTTTATTTTATTTATTTGATTTGTCAATTGTTTACAAGATAATAGATATAAGTATAAACATGAGTAAGAATACAGGAAATAGGTACGAATAATGGGGACAATAGGACAGGGACGGTAGGCACGATGGTGCACTTATGCACCCCCCTTACAGACCTCTTAGGAGTGGGGTGAGGTCAATAGTGGATAGTTTGAGGTTAAAGGAATGGGGGTGAGAGGATGTAACAACAGAGTCAGGTAATGCATTCCAGGCACTGACCACTCTGTTACTGAAGTTGTACTTTCTGAAATCAAGTTTGAAGCGGTTTACATTGAGTTTGTATCTTTTGTGTGCTCTTGTATTGTTGTGGTTGAAGCTGAAGTAGTCATTGACTGGTAGGACATTGTAGCAGATAATTTTGTGTGCTATGCTTAAGTCTAACTGTAGGCGGCGTAGTTCAAGGTTGTCCAAGCCCAAAATCTCAAGCCTGGTGATATAGGGTATTCTGTTGCGAGCAGAGGAGTACTCTTCTCAAGAAATACTTCTGGACTCGCTCGATTGTATTAATGACTGATATGCAGTGCGGATTCCAGACTGATGAGCTGTATTCGAATATTGGTCTGGCAAAAGTTTTGTATGCTCTAACTAGCAATTCAATATTTCCAGAGGAGTAGTTTCATAAGATTAGATTTACAACTCTTAATGCCTTTTTGGCAATGCTGTTACAGTGAGCTCTGGCGCTTAAGTCATTTGATATGAGAACTCCAAAGTCCTTGACAGAGTGAGGATCATCAACGAGGTCATATCCACCTAGTTTGTATTTGGTGTACTAATTTTTTTACCAATGTGTAGGACAGAGCATTTGTTAGTCAAGATTTGGAGTTGCGAGATGTTTGACCATTCAGACACATAATCAAGGTCGCTTTGAAGGATAGTAGCATTGTCAGTGGTATTGAATAGTTTTTACGTCATCCGCAAAGAGGATGCAGTTGCTATAAGGTGATCGCAAAGGTCATTTATATAGAGTATGAAGAGTGTGGGTCCTAGAATGCTGCCTTGGGGGACACATTGTTAACTGGAGCAGGATTGATATAGCACTCCCTATTTTTACTATTTGTTGCCTGTTTGACAGGAATGCAGTAATCCACTTATGGAGGGATCCGGAAATGCGTAAGAGTTTAGTTTTAACAGTACTTTGTCATGTACTACTGAATCAAAGTCTTTGCAGAAGTCTATGTAAATTGCGTCTATAGCTTTACTCTGGTCAAGTAGAATAGTCCATATGTTTTTGCAGTGTAGGAGTTGTAGATTGCGGGACAATTTTTTCCTGAAACCAAATTGTTTTTTTGGAGAATAGGTTGTTTGACTCTAAGTGGAGGAGTGATGAATTGGTTCATGATTGATTCCATGACTTTGCATGTGACACAACACAGTGAGATTGGTCTGTAGTTTTCAACCAGGCTGAAGATAGGGATGACCGTAGCTAAGGACCATAGTTTGGTAAGGAGCTGGTTCTGAATGATATCTCATATATAATGCTTAGGGGTTCCGCTATGGCAGAGGAGAACTTTTTTAAGAAGTATGCACATAATCCATTGGGGCCAATAGATAGGGATGGTTTTAGGTTTCGTAGTGCCTTTTCTACATTACCTTCTGTAAAATCAATATGTAGTAGGTCATTACAGTTATTGTGGTACGACTAGGAAATGTGGGGCATGAACCATTGCTGTTTACAAAGGCTGAACTGAAGAATGTGTTGAAGAGATTGGCCTTAACAGCTTCATCATTGCAGTCTTTCCATTTGGTCCTTTTAGGGGTGGGATGGTTCTTGATTCTTTAAGTTTGGTGTTAACAAAATTGTAGAAGGTGCGAGTGGGATTTTGTATGTAGGAGGTTTTCCTCTTGCTTGCAGTGGTAATTTGTTCATTCTGCCTTTATCTGTTGGCATAGGATGTTGTATTGTTTTTTAAAGTTTGCTACGTAGCTAGTTTGTTTTTACACCATAGCAATCTTTTTTTGATTGAAGTTTCAAAACTTCAATCAAAGTTTTTTTTTTGTTTTGTTTTTGGGGGTTACTAATGGTACATATGGTTTAATGACTCTTTCAAGTTCAAACAAGAATGCATTATAATGGTCTTCTATAGTATTACAGCTAGAGAACAGAATGTTCCACTCAAGAGATGATAGGTCAGCATCTATGAGATCATAGTTGGCTTTTTTGAAGTTGTACTTTGGGGATCCATCATTATGATCTTTGTGAGGGCGTAAATTGAGACAAAGTCCATCATACTGTGGTCACTGTTTGAAAAGGGTTTCTTTTATTTGTAGACCATATATTGAGTTTGAGCTGTTGCAGAAGATAAGGTCAAGGCAGTTATTGAGTCTAGTGTTGTTAGTTACTAATTGATCCAGTCCCAGTGCTGTAACAGCATTGTAAAGAGTTGCATGTATGAGTTCAGATGTACATTCATTTAGTGTCCAATTTGTAAGAGGTAGATTGAAGTCACCAAGGAAAATAGAGGGTGAGGGCAAGAGGCAGCCCACGTTAACAGTGAAGTTAGCTTGTTTGCATGAACTATGTCATAATCCAGGTCTCTGTAGCATAGTAAGAAGCGGATTGTGGCATTTCAGGACAGTTCATAGACGATGGTCTCTGGGAGAACAAGTTCCTGTGTAATTTGAATCTTTTTTAGATTTAGGGATTTTTTGTAGAAGATAGTAACTCTGCCTCCTTTACGGATTTCATGATCTGATTGATAAATGTGTGATGCAGGGATGGGGCCAGGACCATCAGGGAGTGGAATGCTGCCTTTGGAGATTAGTAGAGGCTGGAAGTAGTGATGAAGAGGTCCCAGAGGAGCTTGTTCCCAGTGGTGCGTGCGCGCAGGGCTGCTCGAAGGAAAGAGCAGCTGCAGCAGCACTGGTGACTCAGGAGTAAGGCTGCAAGGTAAAGGCCCCTCCCTTAAGAGATAAAAGCCAGCTGAGAAACTGGAGTTCTTTGCAGGAAGCAAAGAAGTTTTTGTACTCAAGCCTTGTGGATGTTCGGAATATCTTGATTGGTGTTTGGACCCTTTTTGTGCTTGAAATATTTCTTAGTAACTTTATCTGGTATTCTTGGCAGCCTTACACAGTCTTGGCAAGGCTAGTGCTTATCAGAGACAATTAGTTTGAAGCAGCCTTTTAACCGTGAAGGAATGGTATTCGTAAAGAATCATTAAAAGGTTTTGCTGTTTCAGGGTTTGTTTCCTTGGAACAAGGTTTGGGTCAGAACAACATGACTATGAGGATGCTATAATGGTCATAAGTGTGAAAAATGGTCATAAGTCACTTTTTTTAGTGATGTTGTAACTTTGAACTGTCACTAAATGAACTGTTGTAAGTCATAGACTACCTGTAGTCTGAACAATGTTTCACTGTCAGTTTCACAATAATTTTAATTTATATACTTCAGATACATCAGAAACATGGAAAAAGGGCCCTAGCTATAAAGTTAAAGCAATAAAGACCATGTGAGGCCAACACTGTTCTATGATTCTGAAATTTATGGGACAACTGTTTGATGATAATACTTATGGAAAAAAAAGACTCCTTGTGATCCATCACAAAAAAAGATCCTGAGATATTAAAAATGACTGCCAATAGTTTGCTTAAGCTACGGCAGTAATTTCTTTTATATGCAGTTAATTGTCACTAAAGTTACCATAAATAAAATCTAACATATAGTATTTTAATTTACAAAAATCAGCAGGAAACTGTTGAAGATTGTTAACTTTCTAGGTTATAAGATCTGAATTCGCTGGACTATATATTGGTTTGTGATCCTTTAAAATAAGGATAATACTAGTATATACAAGAGCAGCTAATGATGGTAAGGCAATTGTTTTTAAAAATGTTGGTATTTAAAGAGTAGATTTTACTAACTCATGTGAAACAGGAAATGTTGATTCTCAAAATTAATTTCATTCCATGCTCCTGTTATTTTGTTTTTCTGCTGATTTAATTCTACTCAAAATATGTCTGAACCACGTATTCAGACAAAATCAGATATTTTTCATAAACCACTAATACCTTCAAAATCATACCAGGAAAACTGTAAAATAAAAACAACAAACATTGTTTAATACAGTAGGAAAAAAATGATAGGAAATCTGGAAACCTGGTAACCTATTATTGTAACCAGATCCAAGCAGGGATGTCAATTATAAGTATATTATGTACAATATTTGGAGGTAAAGAACAGGTGTAAATGTACTTCAACCAAATGCTTATTCAACAAAAGCATCACATTTGATCAATCGTTTCCACAATTATGCATGTCCTTCATTTCATTTTCAAATTATTTAATATTGAAACTGCATAACATGCAGAACAACTCTGTTTGAATGCATTTATTTTGTTTTCTTTTGAAATGCAACATATAGGGAGAAAAGATACTTTTGTATTTCAAATTACATCATATATAATTTAAAAAAATATTGCATGTATGTGAATATATGTATAATATACATTATTATATCATATTAAATTATGTAAATTTCTCATATTTTTGTCCTGTCATTTTAATTACATTATACAGTATTATATTAATAATTTTAGCTAACATGAAATTTTTATATGTTATGGCACATCAACTTACCTTTAATTATTTTCATAAATAATTATTCTTGTTTCTTCCCATGTTCACAGCATGGTTAATTGTTTCCCAAATTATTGGCTTTCGTGACACAAGGTTGAGAAAGATAGGAATTGATTCTACTGTACTTTATACTACAAGTGACTCCACAATCTTGGCTGGAAGTTTAATCAAAATTATTTGAATCAATTGTATAATGTGCAATCATAACAAAATAACTATACTGAAGGAGATAACCCTAGCTGACTGAAGGAGATAATAGTAATTTACCACTTCTGCAACCAAAATAATAGATTATGGAAAACATGGATTAGAAATATAATATACTGATGATTTATTTTATATCTATGATTTAAATCAAACTTCCTGTCAAGAAATAAAGAATTGAACTGTTGGCAGCTTTCACAGGCAGAGGAAATAAATTCTAGTGTTATCTGCCAAGCTGTGCAATTCAAAGCTCAAACTTGAAATCTCTGGGCTTCAAATTTTATGCATGAAAAGTGCAGCCATCCTGGAAAGATATATTCTCGCTATCTTCCCGTCAGTGGAGGGTGCTTTAAACCTCATTGGTAATGTAGCACACTATTCACGAAAGGCAACAATATAAGATTTGCTTTGCTTTTGACTTCTAGTTTGTTTTACTTTCCTCTCTTATTTGGCATGTTTAGGACTTCAACTCTGTATATTCTGAAAACAAATTGTTTACCCTGGCTCTTCTGTGACTTTTTGCTTGTTAAAACTAATTCACATGTGACTTCTACCACATCTTCTTTCTTCTTTGCATATATTCTTCCCTTAAGGCTTTTATAATGAAAAATAAGGTTAAATGCGAAACATATAAAAATCTACACTGCACTGAATTTTGACTTTAACAATTATCCGCTAATGGAGTGGGCTTTGAAGCACAGGAATATTAGTAAATTGGTATATGCCCATAACAGTATTAATACTCAGTTTTCCATATGCCAATTCTCCCATAGCCAAAAGCAGCATCTTCCCTATGATCTACTAATTGGTAGCCACATGCCATTTCTTATGTATCCAAAGGGATGTATTTTGCTCTAAGTGAAGGAGAGCAGGGGGCAAATTTCTAAGAGAGAGAGTAGTTTGACAGTGGAATTCATTGACTCCACTTCATTGCAGGCTAGAGAGGTATCTGTTCAGGATGGTTTCATTTCGGTTCCTGGGTTGAACAGGAAGTTATGCTCTACAACTGAATGTGCATAGATTGCCACTGCAGTCTTATGCAATTTCTTCTTGCAGAAATATGAAAAAAAAAACATATTTAAAAACAAGATCCTCCCTCCACCAAAAGCAGCCCAGATAAAACCAAGCATGCACACTGGGCATAAAAGACTAATTCTTTATCAGGAGAAAGGATAAAACTAGAGAGAAGGTATAACAGAGTGGAGCAATCTGAAAAGACATAGCTGGCTGGATTTTGGAATAGGAAAAAAAAAATCATTTGCAACATGAAGGAGCAGGTCTATTTAAAAAGCATACACATGTGATTTATGACTCTTTTCTATTCTCTTTAGAAGTTGTACATTTAAGGGATTTAAATAATTTAGTAGCCAGAGTAACTTGGGATGAAACTACAATATCTTGAATCTCCAAAGACCTACTCAAGGGTCCTCTTTGTAGATTTTAATTCAGCATTCAATACCATCATTCCAGACATTCTTCTAAGCTAAACCAGCTAATGGTACCTGAACACACTTCTAAGTGGATCATAAGTTTTCTAACAGACAGGAAGCAGCAGGTGAAGCTAGGCAGAATTACATCAGATACCTGTACAATTAGCATAGCCCACCCCCAAGGCTGTGTGCTTTCTTTGCTTCTCTTCTCCCTATATACCAAAGACTGCATCTCAAAAGATCCATTTGTTAAACTACTGAAGTTTGCAGATGATACAATAGAGATTGGTCTCATTCGAGACAACAATAAATCTGCATACAGACGGGAGGTTGAACAACTAGACTCATGGTGCGATCAGAACAATCTGAAACTGAAACTTTGACTCAAAACCTTAAGAAAAGCTGGTAGATTTTAGGAGAAACCCTCCTATACAACCACCACTTACAATACTAGACAACACAGTATCAACAGTAAAGACCTTCAAATTTCTAGGTTCTATCATATCTCAAGACTTAAAATGGACACCTAACTTCAAAAGTGTAATTAAAAAAGCACAACAAAGAATGTCCTTTCTGCGCCAACTCAGAAAGTTCAAACTGCCCAAAGAGCTGCTGATACAGTTCTACAGAGGAATTATTGAGTCTCTCATCTGCACCTCTATAATGTCTGGTTTGGTTCTGCAACCCAACAAGACAGACACAGACTTCAGAGGATAATTAGAACTGCAGAAAAAACAATTACTACGATCCTGCCTTCCATTAAGGACCTGTATACTGCACGAGTCAAAAGAGGGATGTGAAAATATTTATAGACTCCTCACATCCCGGACATAAACTGTTTCAACTCCTACCCTCAAATTGACATTATAGAGCACTGCACACCAGAACAACTAGACACAAGGTGTGATGACCCAGGGTGGGATACAAACGTAACAAAATCCAAAACATAAATAAATGTCCTTTAATGCCTCCAACTTGGCCCCACTGTTCAATTATTTATTTATTTATTTGTTTGTTTGTTGTTTGTTTATTTGATTTATATTGCCACCTATTCGCCCATGGCGATTCAAGGTGGCTTATACAATGTAAAATCATATTTAAAACAAAAAATAAAAATAAAAACAATAAGAACTAACAAAAGGAATCAAATAAATTAGTAAAGTACAATAGAACAAATTTGGGAAAACAAAAAACAAAACAAAAACAAAAACCAACTCCCACCCTCCACCCCAACGACAGCGGGTCATACTAGCCATCTGATGGGTTCCATCCCTCTCTAGGTTCCCCAGGCCCGTTGGCAAAACCAGGTCTTCAGTGGTGACTGAATAATACTCAGTTGGAGGTAAAACATACTCAAAAATAGTCTTCAAAAGAAAGCAATACAGTCTGAACTTAATGAGCAGATAGAGGTGAAATAAAAAACCAAACAAACTACAATGATGAAATGGAACAGAAGTATTTACCAAATTCAAGGAGATAACAAGGTACAGTCTGTTGGAAGAACGCCAACCAAGATAACTTCAGACCAAAATAAAAAACGCTTTGTTTCCAGCATTCACCAGTACGCAGGCCCAAACTCTTATTCAGTTATTACAGTTGCAACCCATTACTATTACTATTAATCTTCTTATCGTTCCTATCACCCATCCCCTCCCACTTGTGATTGTATGACTGTAACTTTGTTGCTTGTATCCTTACGATTTATATTGACTGTTTCCTAGTATGATTAGATTGCTTATTTGTACCCTATGACCATTGGTGGGATTCAAATTTTTTTACTACCAGTTCTGTGGGCGTAGCTTGGTGGGCATGGCATGGCTTGGTTGGCGTGGCTTAGTGGGCATGGCAGGGGAAGGATACTGTAAAATCTCCATTCCCACCCCACCCCACTAATCTGCTTTCCAGCTCCGTTCTCCTGTGCAGGGCAACAAAAGAAGACCCAGATGATCAGATGGGACTTGGGAGGCAGATAATAGATAGAGGTGGGGGCCAGTCAGAGGTGGTATTTTCTGGTTCTCCAAATTTCTGCTGAATACCACCTCTGCCTATGACTATCATTAAGTGTTGTACCTTATGATTCTTTACAAATGTATCTTTTCTCTTTATGTACACTGAGAGCATATGCACCAAGACAAATTCCTTGTGTGCCTAATCACACTTGGCCAATAAAGAATTCATATATTCATTTAAAATACACATTTTTTAGAACCATAATTGGTAAATTCCCTAATCTCATTTCTTTGGAAATCTTGAAACAAAGATAGCAAGATACTCAATTTTCTATTTTAAATATCTCTACTCATAACTTATAGTATAATCAGCACATTCAGGTTAACAGCAAAACTTACTGGTAGTAACTTTTCCAATTAACAATTTTTATTAAAAGGTATAAATTTGATGTGGGCTAGAGTTCATTTCAAGCTCATGCCTTTTAATGAAATGTTCAGTCAGTAAAGGTGCTACCTTTAGATAGTCTAATGCAGCTCAGCAATTGACAGTGCCTGACTAAAATTATATGGATTTGAAAATAAAGCAAGCTTGGATAGGGCAATCAGGGAATATCAGAACAGTAGCCAATATGAGGAAGTGAAGACAAAATATTCTGGAGAAGAGCAATGCAAACCACTTCTGTATTATGGCCAAGAAATGTCATGAATGTGTCTGTGAAATCTTCAGGAGTTGAATCACTTGGTTATGGGGACAATAAGAACAATAAGCCCATCTGCAAAGCTTTGTGGACTGTGCTTTCAAACTTCAAAATAATAACAGATCTTAAAAACAGGACATCAGAATGTGAATTTGAAAGTAGTAAATGTCTCGTAGTTAGTGATGGAAATGATTGAGCAAGAGGCAATTGAGCATATAGAATTAGAAGCAATCTCATGGGGTATTGCTAGCATTTGTATTTAAAAGTGAAAAAATGGAAAATGCTGAAAATTGTGGAACATAGAAATTAGATGCTTCCTTTAAAAGGAGTAAACCAAACCTCCTCAAGTTTGCCTTAAAACAAATGTGCTTATATAAGGGAAGATGATTTTACAACAATACTTAATAGGAACGTAACTCTGTGTCTTACTACAAAATCGCCTATCTTTTGATCTTATTTTTCTTCAAAGGAAAGCATATTTTGCCCTTGGTGATTTTATGGCAGGTCTTAATTGAGGTAGGGAAGTGCTATGGCTCAGCGGTTAAGGCACTGGATTTGTCAGCTGGAAAGCTGACAGCCCAAGTTTGAGGCCCAAGTGGGATATGGAATGAGCACTCATCTTTGCCTAGCTCCTGCTTACCCAGCAGTTGGAACACATGCACATGTGAGTAGATAAATAGGTAGCACTTCAGTGGGGAGGAAACAGCATCCCAAAATGTCCTGCTGGGTCACATGATTACGAAATGTCTTCAGATAGCTCATGGCTTTGAAATGGAGATGAGCTCCACTTCCTATAGTTTGGCAACAACTAGTGGAGTAAAATCGTCAGGGATTTCTTTCTTCACTGAGGTGTTGTATACAAATATTGTAATTGTATTTGTTGGGTGTTCCTAGGAGAAGATGCCACTGCAAGTTACTTTTGTAAGGTGGGGGGAGCTCAATAGAATTTTCTATTGGCATTATGAAATTGCTTAAGGAGGTTAAGACTCTGTTAGGAAAGACAACTGCAGTTGAAAAATAGTGTTAACTAAAGTAGCTTTCCTTGATCTAAGAGCCCTCCAGATGAATGGATTTCAGTTCCAGAATTTTAGCATTCTAGGAATTTAAGTCTACAGGTCTGGAGGTCATGAGTTGGAAGAAGGCTGAACTAGGACCTCACAACAGTAGTGCTATGGGGGGAGGAAGGATGTTTATGTATGCACAATTTATTTTTATTATCTTCAGAAAGGGGAGGACCAAACCAGGTTCTCTCCCAAATCCACAAAGCCCATTTCTTTTATTTATTAAGTAAAAATATTAGTCCTTCTTCTGTGTTCACATAAAGGTAAAATATCCCTTAGGTTAAACTCCATTCCTGGTAATTTCATGGTTATATCCATTTAGTTTTCTTGATAATGAAAAGTTTTTGCTAGTTCTTTATACAATCCCCCACCCCACCCCAATTCCCAATAGAGCCACAACCTGGGAATTTCATGCTGCCATCCTTCCCAATGATTAATCAGAATCAATCCTATTTAGCTTTTTCAAGATCAGCCAAGATAGATGCTGAAGACATGTAATATAACAAGATGGAATTAAATAAATTCATTTGGCATTAAGATGGAAAGAAGAGAAATCGAGCATAGCAATCAAAATTTCTAAGAGCCTTTCAAATGAGTTCCCTGAAATGTTTGCTCAAATAAAGAAAGAATGAACCAGTTTTCAGATAATTGTATAACTGGCATATGTTTCTTTTCAACTCTTCTTCTGTGTCTCTTTTTGTAACTATTGTGCTAATTTCCAAACAAATGGAGTTTTGGAAAATGCCATTGGTTAAAAAATTGCGCATAGCTTTTTGCCTAATCTCTGCTAACATAAGACATGTGCTTTCTGTTTATGTTCTAAGCAGAGTGGATCTTGCTCTGTGTTTTCCAGAATGACAACTGCATTGTCGGAAACAAAAATCAATGAACTATCTCAACAAGAAACACATTGTACACATAGTCCTCAACATACAGCCATAATGGAGACTGTCCATGTTATGTCATGTGACTGACCCGATTTTATGTCATTTTTTTGTGGCAGTCTTTGAACAAACCTTTGAAAGAGGCGGTGGTGAGACCCCTCCTCAAGAAACTGTCCCTGGACCCAACTTTGTTATCAAATTATCATCTGGTCTCCAACCTTCACTTTGTGGCGAAGGCTGTTGAGAGTGTGGTGGCATGGCAGCTCCCCCAGCACCTGGATGAAGCTGTCTATTTGGATCCATGCCAATCGGGCTTCGCCTGGGCACAGCATGGACACTGCATTGGTCGCATTGGTAGATGATCTCTGGAGGGCCCGTGACAGAGATCATTCCTCTGTCCTGGTCCTATTAGATCTCTCGGCAGCTTTCGATACTGTCGACCACAGTATCTTATTGCAGCGGCTGGAGGGGTTGGGAGTGGGGGGCACTGTTTTGCGGTGGTTCTCCTCCTTCCTCTCTGGCCATTCGCAATTTGTATTGGCGGGGGCGCAGAGATCGGCCCCGAGGCCCCTGGTTTGCGGGGTGCCTCAGGGGTCTGTGCTCTCGCCCCTTCTGTTCAACATTTATATGAAGCCGCTGGGTGAGATCATACGTGGCTTTGGGGTAGAGTTCCATCAGTATGCTGATGATACTCAGCTGTACATCTCTACCCCAGGCCACCCTGATGAAGCCGTCGAAGTGATGACCCGGTGCCTGGAGGCTGTGTGGTGTTGGATGGGGCGGAACAGGCTTCAGCTCAACCCATCTAAGACTGAGTGGCTGTGCTTCCCGGCACCCCGATACAGTCAGCTGGTTCCATCGCTGGCTGTGGGGGGGGGGGAAATTCTTGCCCCCACGGAGAGGGCTCACAATCTGGGTGTCTTCCTGGATGTACGGCTGTCATTGGAGGACCATGTGGCGGCCGTCGCCAGGGTGGCTTTTGGTCAAGTCCGTAGGATCTACCAGTTGCGGCCCTTTCTGCATCAGGATGCGCTTCGCACGGTCACTTCCGTCCTCATGATCTCCTGCCTAGACTATGCCAATGCTCTCTACATGGGGCTTCCCTTGAAATGCACCCGGAGGCTCCAACTGGTGTAGAGTGCAGCCGTGCGGGTGGTGTTGGGGGCTCCTCAGGGCTCCCATGTTACACCGCTCTTGCGTGAGCTGCATTGGCTCCCGGTGGTCCACCGGGTGTGCTTCAAGGTCTTGGTTACCATCTTTAAAGCGCTCCATGGCTTGGGACCAGGATATTTGCGGGACCGCCTCCTGCCATTATCAGCCTCCCGTCGGCCAATACGCTCCCATAGAGTCGGCCTCCTCAGGGTGCTGCCGGCTGGACAGCTGGCGACCCCGAGGGTGCGGGCCTTCTTGTTGGGGGCACCCTCCCTCTGAAACGAATTACCCCCGGAGATGAGGATCATCCCTGATCTCCTGACCTTCCGGCGCGCGTTGAAAACTTATTTATTTCATCAAGCCGATCTGGCCTAGGGGTTTTTAGGGGTTTTTAAGATTTTAATCTGGTTTTCATCTAGTTTGGCTTTTAAACTTCTTATAAATTTCAGCCTTTTATATTTGGTTTATTAACTGTTCTTAATTTTGTATTATCCTCTGTATTTTAATTTGGCTGTGCACTGCCCTGAGTCCTGTCAAGGAAATAGGGCAGTATATAAGTACAATAAATAAATAAATAAATAAATAAATAAACAAACAAACAATGTAGTCAGAAAGTACACCAATGGGATCATGCTATTCTCAAAAAAAGATGTTTTATTTGTATTATGTTTTTGTGAAAACCCAAATAAAATCTATATTAAAAAAAAAGAAAGAAAGTGCACCAATGGTTTGCTGCGGGCACGGTTTTGCCAAAATTGAAGTACGTGCCAGTTTTTAGCAAAACCATCTTTAAAACAGAGTAAAGTCACCACAGGATGCTGCAAATGGCGGTAAACGTGGCTGAGTTGCTGGATGCCTGAAGTTATCAAGTGACCATGGAAAGAGCCCGACTGATGGAATTCCAAATTTGGGTCGCAAGTTTCTTTTTTGGGTCAGTCATTGAATGGTCACTAAGTAGCCAGTAGTAAATTGAGGACTACCTGTAGTGGTAGAAAAAAGGATTTTGCTACCACCAGGCATTAGATCCTAGTTTCCTTTCTAAACTCTATTCTTATTAACTATCATAAAATTAATTTTTACTTTTGCTGATACAAAAGTGACTGTTTTTGTTTTTCTTCTGCTTGTGTAATATTGGACCTAGAGTCAAATAATGTTATAATTACCAATGACAAGAATTAACATTTTTATGTTACTTTTGATATATCTCAAAACATTTTGATAATGTAAACATTTGTCTAATCTGTCTCCTGTTGCAAGAGCAATCTGTATTTTTTCATCTTTAGCCTACATTCCTGCTCCTCCTTCATCTTCCAGAATGTTTTGTCGAGCCTGATTATAAGTATTTAGATGAATTTAGAAGTTCGCTTCATTTTAATTACTTAGTTACTTTAATTACAATATGGTATTGGCATATTGTAGCCTTCAGTTCAAGGCAAAGTAGAATCTGTTATTTATTGAACTTGATTTCTCTGATCGGTAGATGGCAGTACACACTTGGATAGTAGCTTAATGTGGAAACTAGAAAATAGGTTTTCTTCTTGTACACCACATCAGAGCTGTTTGTTTTCAGGCAGCAAGATAAAAATGACTCAGGGGCATCCTTGAATTTCACTTTAACTTAAGTGAATTTTCATTTTATACAGTTCATTTAAGAAAACTCTTGATGGTTGATGTAAAGCTTAAGAGTATGCCTCAGCATTTATTTTTAGAATCCTTCTCCATGTTAGTATGGTGATGAGCATACGATGGGGCATTAGCAGACGTTCCGATTTAAAGATCATAATTTTTTTTTTATAATTGTTGTGTCGGTATCAATTCCCTAGCTTTGCCACACAATATAGTCCTACTGGTCTTATGGTAAATGAACATAATATAATTTCTAAAGTTATGATCAGTGAAGTATAAATGGACAGGAAGTTAAAATGTTTGTATAAATGTGCACCGCCCTAGCTTCATAGCTTCACATAAGTTCCTTCTAATTACATGGGGAAATAGAGCTAAATAATCTTCAGAGAATAGGGAACAAAATATACAATTTTGGCACCAGTCTTTTAACAGCCTGAGTAAGTTTTGAGATAGTTGTAAGGGTAGAAATGGGACTTGAATCCAAACTTGCCTAACTTAATTGACCTACTGAAAAGATGATAAAAAAATAATAATTTTGAATTGCTTTGAGCTGTCAGAATTTACTTACAAAAGTCTAGAGTTCTCTAGTAATAGAAAAAAGGTTCTGCAAATATTTCTGGGTATAACTTTCTGTGATGTGTAAACGGCATTCCTTAGATCACGGGTGTCAAACTTGATTGCGTCAGGTGGTGTATTGTGATGTTGTTTGCCTTTGCAGGGTGGGCATGGCCTGCACATGATGTATCCAGCCCACAGGCTGCCAGTTTGACACCCTTGCCTTAGATGGTATGGAGCTTGGAAAAAAGAGAATTGGGAGTCCCTTTCTGAAAACTTTAATGATCATGTAGATTTTGGCAGCAAGATGGTTATAGGAAGAGAGCCATGTTACTTTTTGGTGGCAAAAAAATCAAGAGTTTGTTAGCATCTTTTCCAACTAATGGATTTTATTAAAATGCAAGTCCTCGAAGTTCTTACAATCGCACTGTCCCTGTAGTCATGTGATCACAATCCATGTCTGGTTTGCGATTACAGCATTGCAGAGAGCCACCTCCCTTTGTGACCCTCCCTGTGGGCTTCCCACAAGCAAAGTCAATGGGGAAGCCAGCCGGAAAGGTTTCAAGTTGCCCCAGTAAATTGCTTCCACTGTTTTTCTCCTGAGAAATCCACTATGAAAGGGGTCCCTAACCCCTCTCCATGGATCAGCACCAGGTTGCAGTATGCCAGAAACCAGACCACATAAATAAGTGAAGCCCCATCTATAGCAAGCAAAACCATGCCCCCTTCAGTCCAGATAAAAACCTCTCTCCTTGGAACTGGTCCTTGGTGCCCAAAAGATTGTGGACCACTGCACTGACCCCAGGTATCTCATATGCCCTAGTACCCTTTGCCTTCCTGCCTGCAGCTCTACTCTGCTCTGTCCTCCCATCACCTCCCGTGCCCATCTGTGGACCCCATTGACTCCCATTCTCCCAAGCGCCCCTCTGTGGTCCTCCCACACAGGACCTGTGCATACCTGCCTGCCCTCCTTACCTGAGACTCTTTCCTCTTCCTGCATAGCCTTGGGTTACAATGGTAAGAGGAGCTTCAGGGCTTGCTGTCAGTAAGCAATGCAGTCGCGTGATATTATGCTGTAGGTTCTGCTTCCTACCTTAATTTATTTAATTTAGGAAGCTATTTGGAATAGGGTGCTGAATTTTTTATTTTACATGCTGCTCTAGGAAACAAATATTTTCTCAGCATGGTTTAGAATCACAATAAACTAAATTAAAAGCTGCAACGTAACATAATAAAACAAAAACTAATTAAAATATTTAAAACAGTCATAAAACAGCAGAAACAAGTTTAATTAAACAGCACCATTAAAAGTTAACATTCTGAGGTCTGGGAGAATAAAATATTATTTGTCTGGCACCAAAGAGAATCAAATTATAACCTTAGTAAATTGACAGTTTAATTGGAAAAGACATACTAGCAACTTTAAAGCAGTTTGGAAAAGTAAAGATAAACTGGCAAAGATGCCCTCAAATTTAACTTGAATCTTGGTGGCCGTGCTGTTTTCTCCACAACAGAACAGAAGTGCTTTCTCAGTCTAGCCCACAACCTTGACATTGTCTAGTCTAGTCTGGATCGGGATGCCTTACGCACGGTCACTCATGCCCTTGTCACCTCCCGCCTGGACTATTATAATGCTCTCTACATGGGGCTCCCTGCGGAGAGCACCCGGAGGCTTCAACTGGTACAAAATGCAGCCGCGTGGGTGGTTATGGGGGCATCAAGAAACTCCCATGTGACACCTCTCCTGCGCGAGCTGCATTGGTTGCCGGTGGCCTTCCGGGTTCGCTTTAAGGTTCTGGTTTTGACCTTTAAAGCGATCCATGGCATTGGACCAGGCTTCTGCAGGACCACGTTCTGCCGGTAGTCTCCCACCGACCTGTGCGCTCCCACAGGGAGGGCTTCCTTCGGGTACCAACGGCATCCATGTGCCGCCTGGTGACCCCAAGGAATAGGGCCTTCTCTGTGGGGGCTCCCACCCTCTGGAATGGTCTGCCTCCGGAGTTATGTAACAACACCGGCCTGAGAGCATTCAGACGTGCATTAAAAACCTGGCTCTTTGAGCAGGCCGGCCTGGGCTGAAGTGGGAGTTTTAGAGTAATTTTAGAATTTTGGGTTTTAAATTTTGGGCTTTTAATATTTGAAGTTTTATTAATTTATTGGGAGTGGGTATAATTTAAATTTTTAAGGCAGCCTAGGATGTTTAATTTTCTTTTAACTTTTATAATCTGTAGAATATTTTATGGTTGGCTGTACACTGCCCTGAGTCCTCCGGGAGAAGGGCAGTATATAAACGTGTTAAATAAATAAATAAATAAATAAATAAATAGTGGTCAAAATCCAACTACTAACAAGTCTGGCCCTGTCCCAAAGGTGCTTTTCCAAAAGGCAACTGGACTTTCTTGTTTTTCTTTGAAGACATTTCCCTTTTCATCCCAGAAGCTTCTGTCAGAGCTGAAAAAGCTGCTTAGATGAGAAGCGAAACACCTTCAAAGAAAACCAAGAAAATCCAATTATCACATGTAGTGGCTATGCCCCAAGGCCAGGACTTATTGGACCAAAATCAAAAAATGGATACAAGAAATTACCAGACATCAAATTGAATTCAAGCCAGAACTCTATTTATTGGGGATAGTCCAAAATCAATATCCAAAAAAGATAAAATACATAATGTTACACATTTTAACGGCGGCCAGAATAGCCTATGCGCAAATATGGAAAGGGCCTAAAGTAGCAACGGAAGAATTAGTCTTACAAAAAATAGCAGATTGTGCAGAAATAGATATGTTCACACTGAAAATGAAGGAAAAAGAAGAATTTGATTATTGCTCAATTTGGCATAGGTGGTACGAGTGGTTAGAAAAGAGTGATAAAGATTGAAAAAAGAAGATTATATAGGAGAATTCCTAAGAGAGTGATACATAGATATGTAGATATATAAAATAGATAAAGTTAGACATTAATAATAAATATAAGTAAAGATAATTATTAGTAATATGTACGAATAGATGATAGAAATATAAGACAATATTATATGTAGATGCAAAATGCTGTTGAAAATGTAATTATGATTTGTACTAGTGGAAAATAATAAAAAATCTTTAATAAAAAAAGAAAAAGAAAAAGATTGCCAAGCTCACATCATTCACTTGGAATTTCACCGTTCACATTTCCAGTGAATGCTAATTTAATTAATTTAAAATGTGCACGTGGAGAATTATTTGGGAGGATGGCAATATAAACGTGAAAAAACTACTCAAAGTTCACTCCCTGAATGTCTGTGGAATTTTCTGCCATATTCCTCCCCATATAACATGGTTAATTTCTTCCCAGCTGAATTCACTGACTAAATAAAAGTGCAATTAAGTCACATTTCTAGTAAAGGAGCTATCTATACTTGTTCACAAGCTCAGTTCTAAATGTCCCTTTCTCATGATTGCTTTCACAAAGGTTGTGCTCTGTCTTCTTGGGATCTTAACCCATCTTGCTCTGTTAGGACTTCATCTGTCAAGCCTAAATACTTGCCCATGGCTTCTGATTTTGATAGCAATCAAGATTTATTTCTTCTCAAGTTACATTTTTATTATCCTTTCTTTGCTCTTTCTAATATGGTTTCACTGATTCTTCTTGGTGTCACATTTAATTCCTGCAGGGATTAAACAGATACTATTTTTGTTCTGAACTAGCCCTTAGCTAATTTGTGGTGCACTTAGATGTCATTATTCATTGGCTCTTAGTGTAATTATCTTACTTGTTCTTTATGTTCATTAAATCCAGCTAAGAATTATCTGGGTGATCTTCTCATTGGATGAAACCATATCAACAAATACCTTTTCATAATTGTCAACTAAGGCCATGCTTAATACAGAATTTAAATAATCCCAGCCTGACAGGATATTATATACCATTAGTCAGCCCATGACCTGTTGTGTTACAGTTTCAGAGATATCTCTTTAGTTAAACAGAGAAACAGAATGACCAAGGATGGGCAAAGAACAGTGGGAGCAGGAACAACTTCCTACTGGCTTCACCATTGAGTTTTCTTGTGGGACTATGGCAAGGAATATTGGAAATTCTTCCTTCCTTCCTTCCTTCCTTCCTTCCTTCCTTCCTTCCTTCCTTCCTTCCTTCCTTCCTTCCTTCCCTCCCTCCCTCCCTCCCTCCCCCCCAATAAATGGCTGGTGCTGGCTGGGGGAGGGAATGAGAGATTGCAAGACTAGTTGAGAAATATTAAAAATGAAAATCACATGATCCCAGCAGCAGTACAGCAAGAGCCAGTAGCACTGAAAGAACTAGAGATTCCCCAAATTTCATTGCCTCTGGAGTCATGAGTGCTTGATTTTGGACACATTATGTAAGTTAGCCCATCTGAAGTATCGCAGTTCAAAACCCATTGCCCAATGATGCACTGTTTCACCCAGTTAAAAGTCAATGAGTTTAAGTAGTATATAGATGACTGGTAAGCCTGGATCAAGAAATGAGGGGATAAGTAACTAACTTTTGCTCACTAATGAAGAAAGAGAAGGTATGATAGATATTTTCTTGGTACCAAAGTAAGGGCCTTATTTCAACGGCCTATGAATGCAATGGTACTGTGCATCTCTACCCCGGGCCACCCCGATGAAGCCGTCGAAGTGATGACCCGGTGCCTGGAGGCCGTGCGGTGTTGGATGGGGCGGAACAGGCTTCAGCTCAACCCATCTAAGACTGAGTGGCTGTGCTTCCCGGCACCCCGATACAGCCGGCTGGTTCCATCGCTGGCTGTGGGGGGGGAAATTCTTGCCCCCACATAGAGGGCCCGCAATCTGGGTGTCCTCCTGGATGTACGGCTGTCATTGGAAGATCATGTGGCGGCCGTCGCCAGGGGGGCTTTTGGACAGGTCCGTAGGATCTACCAGTTGCGGCCCTTTCTGGATCGGGATGCGCTTCGCACGGTCACTTCCGCCCTGGTGACCTCCCGCCTAGACTATGCCAACGCTCTCTACATGGGGCTGCCTTTGAAGAGCATCCGGAGGCTCCAGTTGGTGCAGAATGCAGCCGCGAGGGTGGTAATGGGGGCACCTAGGGGCTCCCATGTTATGCCACTTCTACGCGTGCTGCATTGGCTCCCGGTGGCCCTCCGGGTGCGCTTCAAAGTCTTGGTCACTATCTTTAAAGCGCTCCATGGCTCGGGACCAGGTTACTTGCGAGACCGCCTCCTGCCACCATCGGCTTCCCACCGACCGGTACGCTCCCATAGAGTGGGTCTCCTCGGGGTGCCGCCGGCTGGACGGCTGGCGACCCTGAGGACGCGGGCCTTCTCATTGGGAGCATCCCCTCTCTGGAATGAATTACCCCCGGAGGTAAGGACCACCCCCGATCTCATGGCCTTCCGTCGGTTACTCAAAACGCACTTATTTCGGCAGGCCGGACTGGCCTAGGGGTATTTAAATTTTAACCGGGTTTTAATCTTTTTAATACTTGCTTTATATTTTAATTAGAGCCATATTATATTTCAGTTTTTAAATTTTAATATTATTATGTTGTCTCATGTATTGTACCTTGTATATGTGTTTTTATTGGCTGTTCACCGCCCCGAGTCCCTTCGGGGAGAGGGGGGCGGTATATAAATCGAATAAATAAATAAATAAATAAATAAATAAATAAATAAATAAAACAGTTAAGAGAAACCTCAAAATGTTACACCCCACTGTTCCCTTTAGACTTCAATGGCTCCATCTTTTAATCTTTCTAACTTTTCATAATATACCTGTTTATTTGTACCGCATATGTGAGCAAATTTTTGAAGGCTTTGCTCCAGGCACTTGTTATTAATTTATTTATACATGCATAGTTATTTTTATGGCCTCTCATTTTTTTATTTTATTTTTAAAGAATGCCTATGAGGCAAATATGAGGTTCAGAAGTATTCTTAAAAAATCAAGATGATGCTGGTGGCTGTGACTGCAGCAAGCCAGTTTCTTGTTTTAATTTATTTTCAATTAAAAGAATGTTTAAGCCAAAATCAAATTGAACAGAGATTTGGTCAATGCCCTGGGGTGTTTCTGTGAGACTATTAGTTCCCACAAGTCTTCTTGTTTTAATTTACAGAACTTATATCACTGCCTGTCTCATATAATGAATCTGTTGGTGGCTGTCTTATTTGTTTCTTGTTGTTCAATCCACTGCAGTTTTATAATTTTCACAAAACAAGATTTGCCATTTTATTAAGCAATATTTTAAAATTGGCCTGAAAGAAGCATTTGCTGAGAAATATTCCCTAGGGATATTCTTTTCCAAACAAAATCCACATTTCATTCAACCTTGTCACATCTTGGTTCACTATGCATCCATTGGATTGTTTTAACTATTTGGAATAGATTGGAAATGGTACAGTCTGGAAACCAAACAGCTGCCAAGAAGATTAGAGTATTAATATTTTGCCATCTCTAAAAATCTGAATTTACTTTTTCATAGCAATTTCTGGTTAGCTATATATTGCATAGATTCCACATTATTAAAAATGCTGATGATGTTCATGATGATTATCTGGATTATATCAAGTTGCTGGAAAGGATCATTAAGGCATTTCCCCACTTCTGTTAGAATACGGGTGTCAAACTCGCAGAATCACATTGCCGTCATGTGACATTTTGCGACTTTCCCCCCCTTTGCGGAGCTGGGGTTGGTGTGGCCTGCACAGGAGGCATCCGACCTGCCGGCCGCCAGTTTAACACCCCTGTGTTAGAACATAGAACCATAATATTTGTAGATGGTTTTCTGAAAGCAATTTCATTACTTCTCTATATTCTTATAAATGCACATTAGTGATTTTGCTTAAATTTTATCAGGCTCATACCATCACAGAAGGAGCAGAAAATACTTTCATTTTGACAAGATTCCAAAACTACTTTTACTGCAGCCTCTTCAGAAGACATAACTCTTCCTTGTTAAAAGAATATAGGAAAGAATTGACTGTTACAGTCATGCTGTTTTTTTATTTCTATTTTGTTACTGAAAAGTAGCTTAAATACAGCCTGTGGCTGTATCATAAGTATAACAATGCCTGTAGGGAATGCCCTCTTTCCATTTGCTGGAAAGTTGCCCTCTTGCGGGAATGAACTGCTGAGTCAGGGATGAAGATGGATGACAAACTAACTTTGCAAAGGAAAGATGCTTACAATTTCTGCTGATTTCTTCCTTTTTTTATGATTGATAAAAGTTGAGAACTAGCTGCCTGACAGTTACCTAAATCTGAAAGACAGGCTTGTTTGACTGAAAGTGGGGCTTTCTGAGAGTCTGTTCTTTAACGATGGAACATCCTACTATTGGTAGATAAATGGTAATTCCCATCTTATCTTCTACAACTTAATACAGGTAGTCCTCGTAAAGGACCACAGTTGAGACTGGCAAAAACTTCATCACTAAGCAACTGATATTAAAAAAAAAAAACAGAAAACCACAACGCACTAATGATGTCAGTTCCAGCATCATTAAGAGAATCACCCAGTCTTTAAGATAGCACAATTGCAATTTGCGATTTTACTAGCAGATTCTCCATTAATTATCAGACGCTGGCTGTGATGCACATAAATGTCAGTCATGTGACTGTGGGCTGCTGTACTGATAGTAAATGCCCACCAATTGCAAAATGCTTAAATTTCAATGACTTGAGGGGAACACTACAAAACAGTTGTAAATTGTACGAGGACTGGTTGTAAAGTTATTTTTTCAACGTCACTGAAACTTTGGTTACTAAAAAGGGAAACCATTTAGCGATGTCTACTTGTGAAGTCTTTGCTTAATAAAGTTCTTGAAGTTTAATTTTTAAAAAATATTTCCTTGAAATTGACTATATTTTATCCTTATATTCTGGTTTTACTGTTACATCTTACCTCATTGGAAGCCATCTGCAATTTGTGTAAGTATTAAAAGATGATATTATAAATAAGATAGGCAGCCCAGGGAAAATTTCAAACTAATAGCAAAATGGCAGTTGATACATTCAGTCCGAGCAGTATATAAATTAGTACAATCCTAGATAATTGTTAATCATGGCCTGTTTTTTCCACCATATATTGTATTGTAATCTTTGTAAATTTTTGTAACAGCCTTCAGTACTGAAAATTGAAATATATATTTTTATCCTAGGTACTAATACCATTAGGGTGATTTCATGGAAAGGAATGTTACTATGTGTTACTTTTTATACTTCATATAAATTGTGTAAAATGCACATTTTTACTGTATTTTTTACTAAATACAGAACATTTGCTAGCTGTTGTATTTAATGCTATGTAAAAAAGAGCAAAAATATAAACTAAGCCAGTCACTGGAAACAATAACTTTTCAGTTTAGTAACCATTATCTGACTAAATTAAGCCTGTTTATGGAGATAACAAGTATAATTTGGGAAGGGTGAGAAAAACAATGAATTTGTTTTTCAATCTGGCAATTTGATATTGGCTGGAAAATTTTGGAAGTTGAAGTCCCGTCTTAAAAGTTGCCAAGTTTGAAAAACACTGGTATAAATAAAATGACAAGAGAATAGAACCAGACTGAATTTCCAGGGGAGCATCACTTTGAGGCTGTGCTTTGATAATTCCTGCCCCTCTAGGACCATACTTCGGAGGATCCCAGATCCCAACTGGTTTAATTTTAATAGATTAAGACTGAATATAATCTTTAATACCAAGAGATATCCCAGGACACAAAAGAAGGCTGCAAGATAGGTTTCATAATCAATAACCACTTCGCCCCATGGCTGACAAAATCTTCGTTGAGAGAATATCCAGGAATGAAGGGGTTAGGAATGATATACCAACCCATATCTGTCTTCAGAATTCTCTTTCCCAATTGATCAGTCAAATATTATCACCAATGAATCTCTGTTGGCTGAACCTTTCAGTGGTATACTGTGACAGCCTACATGCCAGATTGCTAAGGAAGACACTTTCCCAACACCCGAGAGTTCTTTGAAATTTAACACTTCTGTAAAATTCTAGCCTTCTTTTGTCTTATTGTTTCCATTTTTATTGCAGTGTGTAAAAGAACGTTAAAAAGATAATATATCAACATGAATTTTATTTTCCTTTGAACAACAGTACATAATTGTAGAATTGTTTTCATACACAGAGAAGTCGTTTTGCTGCTTCTTTTCTCGATGTAAAACAGCACGGTAATCTTTACACATTTGTAAGATTTTTTTCCTTTTTTTTCTCTTTACACAACTTTCTGCAATGGAAGCAAATTGCAAGAACATATCGATGCTGGTATATTACATCTACTTACATTATTTAAGAACAGTAAATGGGAGAAAAATAAGTTATTTAAATATACAGAAAGTGCAACTTTTGTTAGTTGTTACATAACTTGCTTATTTTTTTTTAACTCCCAAATAAATCGCATTTAGGGGTTTAGTATGGACAAAATGTGGCTTAAAATAATACAATACAAATGTACAGCTATGACTTGGTGAACTGACCTTTATTGCTGCACTACAGTTTGCATAAATAAGATTAATGAGGAGTTGTGCTCTGATATCTTTATTTACAGCATTACCACTTGCACCCAAAGGCAAACTTATAATTAGAACAATTCTCAGGAGGACTGTGAAGCATGTCGTGCTGCCTCTTTGATTAACTGCTGGTTAAAAACCATCCTCCATGGATATTAAAATGGCCCTACCTGTCCATAGAAGATCAATACAAGAGTCTAGCTTAATGTTAACAGCTTCCAACCTAGAGGGTTCTTCTATCACCTGGACTTTCTTTGCAACATGGAAATACTAAATGATTTAACACTTTTTCAGAATCAATATGAATACCGGGGAAATGGTCAGCAGTTGTGTTAATTGTATTGTAAATAATATGTAATTTCTATGCATAAGGATTGTGTGTATATGAAACAAAAGATACATTGAAGTAAATAGCAATATCAACAGAACCAGCATTGGATTTGTGTACTTCTGATCTCGGTTTAACAATTCATATCCTTCCTAATGAATATACTTCTTGAGATGTATAATACTGATTTTTTTTTTGGTCATTCTGTAAATGTGAAATCTTAGTGCCATTGTTTATACCCTGACATATTATGCTCCAGCTTCTGTGGTAATAATTTTTAAAAAAATCAACTTCTACAGTATATTACAAATAAATGAGAATTCCAGCTAATCTTACAAGCTTATAACCACACAATCTACATGCAGAGCACATTTCTCTGCATTTATAGTCGCCCATTAATTTAATTAAAAAGCGATAAATTTGCACATGAGAAGAAATGTTCATCATAATCCTTTTTTCCTTTAGTGAGTAGAAATCTTTAATCACTTTTGTGCTTATCACAATAAACTAATAAAATGGAGAAGGTTGGAATGGTAAGATTTTTTTAAAGTAAAATTCCTCAAATACCTGATACCTTAAAGACAGTAAGAGGAGAAAGATATCTGGTGAGAAAGAATTCTTGGAAAGGCAGAATTATGCTTTGCAGAAATGTTCTTAGCTGAATATTGCATTTTTTGAAGTTGTCAAACCATTTCTTTTTAAGAGGTAATGAATGCAATGGGAGGCACAAAGAGGTGATGAGAAACTATCTGAAATCAGGCTTCATGTTCCCAGGCTCAGACTGAGTCCATTATATGTTCAAACTATTGGGTCATCACTTATCCTGAAAAGCCTTCATTATTATAGCTAATTAGCAGTTAGTAGGTACTACTGGACAATCGAAGTGTCAAGCTTATTTGGTATATAATATGCCCAATCATGTACAAAAATAAAGTTTATCTATATTCACAGAAACAAGGAAGAGATTTTTACATTGTATAGTTTAATAGTTTTAGTAAACAAGAACATGGTACCACAAAGAAAAACACAAAACCAGTTTGCTTCAGCAACCCATTCTAGTAATTCATTTCAATATCTAGTAACTGACATGTTTAGCTACTCTTACAGGAATTATAGCTTGAGAGTTCCCCCACCCGCAAAATCTCACTGAACTAGAATTCCTTTTCTGATTCTCTGGATGATGAGTGATTTTTGCTTATTCAGCCAGTTAGGTTTTCTTTGGGGAAGACAGAACAACCCATGTCCCACTGATATGGTCAGGATACCAAGTCAAAGCTGCAGCAAACCAAATAACAATGCATCACAATACACAAAATTGCAATTAACATGAAAACGCATTTTATCATATTTATATATATCTATGTACATACAAAAGGCAAAATATCTTTCAGCCTTTTAGTAATGCCAGCAAACATTAACAGCTATAAACATCTTGTTAGCCTGAGAACTAAAGTCTGCAATTTCAAAAACAGCAACTTTACATAAGGAGATGTGAGATATAGGAAATCTTTAAAATAAGCTATTGGTAAATTAAAACTGCAACAATGAAATATCTTGTAAATCTGAAGACTGGTAAGTAAACTGCTCAAAAGCATTTTAAGGTAAATTAAAACTGGCTGCTAAATAAAACTTTTAAAAATAACTTTTATTCTAAAGAAAGGAGCTTTAAAAAATTGGTAAGTTACAACGAAGATCAGCTAAAAGGTATAAAATTCAGAACTCACGCCTAGCTACCGTCAGATGGAAATCTGTGGCCCTCGTTTGTTGGTCCATGACTCATCTTCTGTTTATGGGGAAATTCGAAAGCTGTGTTCCTCATCTCTGACCTCAGTTCCACCTTCTAGGAAACTATATTGGGAAGGCAGTACTTTATTAATATATTTTTATATAAATGGCTGAAATGGAAAGGATGTGGAAGGAACCTCTGTTAGAAACAGATTTAATCTTTAATATGTTTGTTGGGATTACATATTCCCTCAGTATAGGATATATAAATTTGAATTAAAAATCCTTAATGATCAGTTAGCTATGCTTTAGCCTTTTAATAGAACCAAAGTATCTAGAGACCTACAATTTGCTACCCCCTTTCCCCAAAAATTGAAGATGTTGTTGAATTTTCAAGACTGTAGAATGATCCCCCTTTTTTGTAATGGCCAAAAGCAAGGCTAAGAGTCCTTAGCAAATGAAAACTATTGCTTGTGCCTTTTCTTTGAGGAAAAACTAGGGTCATACCACTTCCCTGATGTGGACAGCTGATACTACAGTTTTATATGAAGAGGGATGAAACCGCAAAGAACTCCAGTCTTCTCCAGGACCAGATTTGCCTGTTCCCAAAGCTTTTTCGGGAGCAATTAATGATGAAATTGCTTTTAAAAGAAATGATAGGTTTTTCCAACAGAAAAAAAATACTATATTCCAGAATGGGTTAAATTGTTTCTGGGTTCAGAAGTCTCGCTGCTGCTAAAAGCTTGCTTATATGCCTCTCTTCAGTGATGCCAGCCTCATGAAGTGACGTTTGTGACAGAGAAGGCACTTTACTTAAGTCATTGATTCCTGCAGCTCTGAGAGAGACTGAGTACATTGGGAGGCCAACAGAAACTAGCCAATCAGTTATAGAAGAGATATTTCCAGGTGATACAGGTTTTCGGCAAATTTCAGTGAGGCCACCACTTGGAATCTGTAGCAAAAGAAAAAAAAAACAATTCAAGCTGTTGTTTGGCCTTTTGTCTAATTTGAAGAAAAGCAACATCAATCTGTTCCATGTATAAAGATGCTGCTGTGATTATTGAATTCAATCTGAATACAAAATATCTTAATGTGAGAGAATGTGAGAACATATGTCAGTTTTCCCTGTGGGGAAATGGTATAGTGAGAGCACTAAATTAATTATTCTTTGAATATTTTTTTCTGAGTTCTTTGTTTGTGACCTCAGTAATTCCTTATATGTCCAATCATACTTGGCCAATAAAGAATTCTATCTTCTATCTATCAAACGTTAAACTAAATAACACATCCAAACTCTTGTACACTTAGAGTAGCAATAGTATTTAGACTTACATACCATTTCATAGTGCTTTGCAACCCTCTCTAAGTGGTTTACAGACTCGGCATATTGTCCCTAACAATCTGGGTCCTCATTTTACCGATCTTGGAAGGACGGAAGGCTGAGTCAACCTTGAGTTAGTGAGCATCGAACTGCTGGCAATCAGCAGAATTAGTATGCAATTCTAACCACTGCGCTACCACGGCTCTTAGTAAAGGGTCACCTAGAATTTCACACTAAATAGTTAACTGCTTCTTGCCATCAGCTTCTAACAATTCATGTGGAAGCAGCAAAAGTTAAATAAGAGAAAACATCAAAAAACCTTTAAAGGCAAGGATGCCAATGATACATTGGGAACAATTTCTGTGCTGCTTACACAATGCTGGTAGAGGAGACTGATAGGTAGCATATAAGCAAAGATTCCACCATCTATTAAGGAAAATGAGATAGCTGCCAGTAACTTTCTCTCAGTCCTTCACTAGTACTGCAGAGGTTGAAGGTTGTCACCACTGCCAAAAACCCAAAATAGGCTAATTTTAGATGCGAGCAGTTTTTTTTAAATGAAAAAATGAAGCATCTTTTAATATTCAACCTTTTCAAGGTTTTCCCAATCTGCAATTCAAAGTGGCAAAATATTTTTCTCTGCTTTTATCACAGGCCCTTGAACCTGCCACAGGGGTTTTAATGCTGACTTACCGCCATGCGGTGCTGCTTTCTCAGCTGCTTCACTCGTACTTGGTCCAGGTTTGTAGCAACATCCTTTTCAGGCTGATCTAAGTCTTCAGCATATCTTTGCACCAAAGGTTCAGGAATCCCACAACGGCCATGCTGCGGAGGTCCAGATGAAAATTCAAGTTATAATGAATTGAGCAAAATTCTATTTAAGAGTTCCTTCTGATATTAAGTAATGGTTCCTTAAGGAATTATAAGAAAGTTTAACTTGGCAACTATCTTTTCCATATATTTGCATATCTATATTTATGATTTGATATTTTTTCAATAATTGTACAAGGGTTTTATGTAAATTACCAGGTAGTAAATCTATTTCTTAAGAATGTTTGTGGAGATTCTCAATCATCCAGGTTGTGGTTGTCCCAATGATCCTTTTCAAGACAGTTGAACTTTCTTGATTTTTCAGAACTGAAGAAGCTTCTTGAATATAAAGCAAAACATTTTCAAAGAAAAATCAAGAAAATACAGATGCTATTTGAAAAGCACCTTTAGGATATTCCTTAAGAAGTCTTCAAAATTATTGCTCTAATCCATTGCTCTCTACGTGTATTTCTCATAATTTCCATTCAGACTGGTGTTAAGAGTGCTAAATTCAAAGCATTTGAATGGCATAATATTGTGGGAGGCTGGTCTTGAGAACATTGGTGTAAAGGGGCTCGACAAACAAAATCAAAACAAGCAGACTTTAAAAAAGCAAGTTAAGTATGCACTTAACTTTATCATTAAGACTGATAGATTGAAGATGTTCCTGGAAAGCCAGTTTGTGTAGTAGTTAAGGCATCAAACTATAAACTGGGGGACTGAGAGTTCTAGTCCTACCATAGGCACTGAGCCAGCTGGTGACCTTGAGACAATCATCCTCTTTTAGCCTTATGAAGCAGGCAAGGGCAGAAAACTTATGCAATTTTGCCAAGAAAACAGCAGGACTTGTCCTGGTAGTAATTAGGGGTCAAAGCTGATTTGAAGACACCAAAAAAGTTGTCCTTAACTTTGCTTCATTGAGTCTGTTCCAAGCACTATACAAGTGAATACGATTTGTTGCTTTTATAAAAGCTAAATTTATATACTCACTGGCAGTATAGATAGTGGCCTTTATTGATCGGTCATTATGTGCTGCAATATAGATGATATTCACTACATGGAAACTACACCAGAGTTAGGAGTTGCAACTTCTGTTACATTTTTGATGTACAATAGTTCCCACGTTGATAATGGCTAATGTTCAAAATGAAAACTTTTTAGCAGAACAGTGAAAATTGTTTAGTGTAGTATATAGATCTGTCAATGGCTTACTATACTCACTACTGGAGCAGAGTATATCTACTTATGTTACTAAAATACATGAATGCAATTGGAATATGATACAAGACATTCTAAAGGTGAAAAGAATTTTAAAAAGTATTCCAAAGAATTAACATTAGGAAAAATTTAATTTTCTGGCACCTTATCAGAATAGGGCTCTTCTGTAAGATCAATATCTTCAGACTGCAGCTTATTTTCTATCAACATTTCAAGATCCAGTCCTCTATTACAGGATATCTTCCTTACTGAAGAAGGATCTAGTTTTAACACATGTTGCTGGACACTAGCTGTTTCTGGAAGGTCAGACAACCAAGGAGGCCGTATGCTGGAAGGACTTTTGGGTTCCTGATCAGGAAATGTTCTGCACGCAGTCAGTTCATGGGAACTGGAGGAACCCTGTAGTGTAACTTTTTTTGCTGGCAAAGATGGTACATCTGAACAAGAAAGAGTTGAGGGGAGATGACAGTGTCCGTTAGAAATGCGTTCTCTGTTTTTTTTCGCAGGGACTGGTGGTGGCTGTGAAGACGCTTTGGGTTGCATTTTTGCTTCACTCATGTCCTTCTGATCAGTTTCCACATTTTCTTTGGAGATAGAAGTATTAGCTCTTCCAAGATCATGGGTGCTTTTTTTACAACTTTCAAAAGGAGTCCAGGTCATACCATATGACAGGGAAGATGTCCGAGCATCACAGTTCTCGGGCAAATGCTGAGGGAACATTCTTGTAGAAGGCATGGTTGCTGACAAATGGAATTCCTTTCTCTTCCCCTTAAGGGGATCACTACTTCTTTTCTTTGCTTAGCCATCAACAGTTTTATCATCTGCCCACCACCTTCAGACTCAATGGATTTTTTTGATGAATCCAGAGGTGTTGTCCCCGTTGATTTTATACTACCAGTGCCAACATTTCCATGAAGGTCTCCGAGAGAATGGGATCTTGGCCACATCGGTATATTTGGGGCTCTTTCTAAAACTTCCCAGCTTCGACAGACACCAACTGGCAAACTTCTACCTTTCTTCTTGAGATCCATAGCTGCTGGCAGCTGGAGACGGTTTTTGGAGACTGGATGCACACAGCTGACCTGGATTTTCTTTTCTTGCTGATAAGCTTCTGTTGATTTAATTAAGGGTAGATTTGGAAAATTCGCCAGTGGGTTTCGGTGGAAATCCTTAAAATGATATTCACTGGCTAATTTTGAGGGCAGGAGACAAGGCTGTCGTATTTAGCTGAAACAAAAGTAAATACAGTTTAGAAAAGGAACAGATATTTGAAAGAAATCTGCGTCCTCCTTGTGTCCTGGGATACCTTTATTATTTATCTTTGATATATATATGTAGAGAAACACAATTCTGAGGAATATGTGACTTGTATAGATGAAGTTTGTCTTAAATTTTATGTTTTAAATAACAATCAGAACAACCGTACATCAAAAGGGGCAGTTTAATCCTTTCTTTCCCCAGTTCATTTGACATTTCCCAACAGAAGTGATTTTCTCAGGAGAGAATTTTTTATTTTTCAGCTGGAAGTTCCTTAGAGTAAGAGATCTGGAGGCACAGGCAAGTGAAACAAGACTCCTGCACTTGATACAGCTTCTGCTCAACCATTCCAAAGCTACATGAACGGATGCAATAAATGTATTTATCTGGACTGTAGAAAAGGAGGAAATGGCAAAAATAGCCCAAAACACATCACCAAAATGTCCTTTGTAATCTAAATGGTAAGCCCTGTTAACACTTTCCTATGTATTATCTTTCTATGTATTATCTATATATCAGAAAATAAAATACAAGCTGAATAATCAAGACCTTGTTGATGATCCAAACTCTGTGAAGGACCTTGGGGTACTCATGTCTAATGATCTAAGTGCTAGAGTCCACTGTAACTACATAGCCAAAAAGGCATTAAGAGTTGTTAACCTAATCCTACGTAGCTTCTTCTCTGGTATCACACTACTAACTAGAGCATACAAAACATTTGCTAGACCAATACTTGAATACAGCTCATCAGTCTGGAACCCGCATAACTATTAACACAGTTGAGAAAGTCCAGAAATATTTCACAAGAAGTGTTCTCCACTCCTTACTTGTTGCAGAATACCTTATGCCATCAGACTTGAAATTCTAGACCTAGAAAATCTAGAACTACGCCACCTTCGGTCTGATCTAAGTATAGCATATAAAATTATATATTGCAATGTCCTACCTTTCAATGAATACTTCTGTTTCAACCATAACAATACAGAGCAAACAATAGATGCAAACTCAAGGTAAACCGCACCAAACTTGCAGGAAATACGACTTCAGCAACAGAGTGGTCAATGTCTGGAATACTCTACCTGACTCTGTGGTTTCTTCCCCAAACCCCCAAAACTTTAACCTTAGACTGTCTACTATTGACTTCACCCCTTTCCTAAGAGGTCTATAGAGGACGTGCATAAGCGCACCAATGTGTCTACCGTCCCTGTCCTATTGTTTCTTTTTTATTTTTCTTATATGTATTCATTTCATGCATTCCTAACTATGTTTATACTTATACCTGTCATCTTATAATTGCTTGACAAAATAAATAAATAAATAAAAATAAAATAAAATAAATATCCTGATTCAAACAGATCCCTGGGAAAATATTATGGACCAACATGCATTTTAGGTAAACCTAGAATATTTGCTTCTTCTATATTACACCATCCACTTCTTGTGCTGAAGCCTGTTCTTCAGAAAGAGATGCATTCCATTTACAAAGGCTGAAAGAAGCTGTGATCACTGGGATAGTGCACAGCAGGTGCTTCTCACTTTGCAGGCTGTCAGTGCTTCATTCTACTTGACATGCTGCAGTTTATATAAAAGGCTCCAGTAGGAGCTCAGCAACACAACCCTTTGAGCCAAAAAGGACGCCACGTGCATACCAAGTAAAGAAACCATTTGGTAGAAAACAGTCTCTCTCCCCCCCACCCAAGGCTCCGAATAATTTCCTCAATCTATTGTAAGCAGATAAGTTAAATCTTGATCTGAAGCACTTCCTCATTATGCTTTTGTACTAGTGGAGCAACTTCATTCAACACAGCTTGCCTGCAGGGAAGGGGTGGAGTCCTTTATACTACATGAATATTAAAAAAGCAACTACCAAAAACAAAGCTGCAAAATGAGTGCTCTATAGACACTGCAGGGAAACAGTCTGTTCAGAGAACCTTGGAAAAGTGCACAAGCCCCAGCATTAGTGTGTCTCCACTAATTAGGTCTGCAACAATTCTTTTGTTAGACAATGAAAGCAGTGCCCAAGTCGCCACTAAAAGAAATTCTGTAAGTGCTGTTCCTGGAAACAGAATCTGGTGTTCCTTGAGAAGTTAAATGAATTAGGCATGCAATTCAAATGAGCACAGCTGAGATTACCATTCTCCAAGTTTTCACTGCTTTCGTAGCAGCCTGAATCCCGGGGAGAACATCCACTGAGGTCTTGGCCATCTACAAGGAGCTTCTCCTGAGAGCCTGACTGGTCACTGTTACCTTGAGTAAAGAACAGTAATGGCAACACTAAGAAAGTGGCATTTACATTGATTGAAAACAACCTCTTTTATATCAAGCAACCTATAAAACAACTTGCTTAAAAATGCTTGGGAAGCCAGTGAGAAAGAAGGGAGAAGACTTAGGAAGTGTTGGCTGTTATTTTTAAGTAATTTTGTGTAGTATAGCCACTGCTGGGCATGTTTGGAAATTTAACATTCAAGGTCTTAAAAAAAAAATCTTCAGATAATTCATTCCTCAGTCTTTCCACCCTGAAGCAAAGTATTCAGGAGGTTGGAGAAACAATCCTCCCTCTCTGTACTTCCTATGGACAAGGTGCTTCTCTCATGCTACTGCTACATAACTTATACCAAAGCAAATTAAATTGAAAAACTAAGGACAGCATATTTTCAGGTGCTAATGGGGACAACTGGGAATTCTTTTCCAGCCGAGAATATATTTAGGTCAGAGAAATATCTCCGTGGGCTTCTTCTTGGGCAATATTTACAAGCCCTGCCTTGGCAGGTTCTCTAGTTATGAGCCACCTTATATTCTATGGAAATTTCCCAATGCACAGTGACATTTATTTCTTGTAAACCATTTATGATTATTCTACGTGCTCTCTAGGTCCCTGCAAGCCATGATTTTCAATCTCCAAACTCCCAAGTAGGTAACAGATCCTTAGCTGTGCACTGGAAAGAAGAAGATCTATCTTACTGTCATATTCCTGCAGAAGCTCCACTGCTGTCAAGAGAACAGCTCGGTGCTCTGGATCTCGAATGTTGAGCTCATCCAAATCTTCCTCCTCCAGGAGCTTGAAGGTATCTAAGTCTTCATAGCCATTGAACAGAAAGGTTGGCATGTGCTCCTGCGTCAAAGAGAGATGCTACTTTCAATGCTGTATATTTCACAAGGGTGAAAGTTTGTTCGTTTCTAATTGATGGATGCTGACTGCTATATTATAACTGATTTGTAAGTAAACAAGGAACATTTTGAGTCATACCATTTCAGATGCTTTAAAAACAACATGCAGTAGTACAGGTAAACATATCCATAGTCTTTCCTTTAGTTCTATCAACCGGAACAGAGTTCCTCTTCCTTTTGACTGCAGTGGATTTTATATTCTGTATTCCCTATAAAAATTCCTCTGCAACACAGCTGTCACACACTTCAGTGCCAATGTGAAATTTTCCTCACTGATGTGCCACATTGGCAGGTAGTTCATCAGATGAAACAATACACATGGGGTGAAGTGACTAAGAAGTTAATCCGTTAACTCCTTGAGTTCTTCATTCAAGATATAATGGAGACTGTGTGATTCCAACTTGAAACAAACTCAGGTCACAGCCTTTACTGGCTTTCTGCAGTAAGTTTTTTTTAAAATCTGATGGCAGCTAGTTATCATGAATACAAATATTTCTTCCATCTATGCCCTCCTCCAATCATGAATCCCTGATGTGAATATTTTTGCAGTCTTCACCCTTTGTCCCCCCATCCTTCTATTCTGGTCCACTGCTTCCTCTTTGGTTCTAAATTTGTCTGAAATATAATCCTCTTGCACCATACACTAGTGCTTGCAATATTTAAAATACATATCTTGCTGCATACCAAGAAAAAGCTCTTATTTGCATGTTGCCTTTCTCTGAAGCAGCACTTTCAATTCCTGAATTGAAGCTTAACCAGAAGTATTCGCACCAAAGAATTTTGTTCTCAGTATTTCCCTAATCACAGTTTTATCTGGAAGTTCTGATTCAATTAATACAATTTGCTTAATTATCAAGTTTCTTTATCTCTGGCACTAGGCTACCCAGCACTGTTGCGGGTTGCCACACATTTTTTCCAGGAAATGCCTACTATTCCATAAGCCTTTTCACTTAAAAAAAATAGTACTTAATGATATACTTACTATATTATTTATTCATACTGAATGAAGATGAGTGTGGTTTTAAAATAGCAAGAATATGAGAGTGGTTTTAAAATTGGAGAAAAACCTCCCATCAATAATGTACTATACTGATGACACTATGATAGCTGAAAATGAAAATAGTCTAGTAGTGAAAATCAAGGAGAAGAGTGAGAAAATGGAACTAAGATTAACAATAAAGACCAAGCTAATGGCAACTGGTACGGCAACCAGCCTAAGAACTGACAATGAAAATACTGAAGTGGCGGATAGCTTTTAAGACCAACTAACAACAGTTGAAAGACCAGCAGTCAAGAAAGAGATCTCAGATTAGATCTCATAGAGTAGCAATGAAGGCTTTGAGAAAAAAAATCAGATGCTGGGATGTGTCTATTCCTACAAAGACCAGAATAGTGCAAACAAATTGACATTTTCTTCAAAACAATCAAGGATTGACATCTTTTAACTTTGATATTGGAAAGAAACCTTAGAAAACCAGTGATAGCTAAGAAACAAGCTAATGGATCATTGAATAAATCTGAGCCTGAGACTCATATTATCATACTTCAGAAGTATTAGGCAAAAATCTGGTGCTCAGAAAAATTTAGGAAAGGTGGTAGGAAAAAAGGACATCCAGCAGTAGGATAAATGGACTCAGTTACAGTGGTAATGTGTACACTATTGGAAGATCTGAAACACCAAGATGGAGATGAATTCTTGTTGAGAAAATCTATCTACAGATAGTTCTCAACTTAGAATCTGCAATTACACTCATAATTCATGAATATTAATAAGCCGGCCACCATGCAACTGCACCTGATTTTACTATTTTTTGTGATCATAAAGTGAATGCCTCAGTCATAGAGCGAATGCTGTTAAACGAACCCTTTATTCACCTTTTTTTTTTTTGCTAGAAATCAGAAATAAGTGCTGCTTTCAGGCAAAAACATAGTTAATCATGGTCATGTAACCATAGAATGCTGCCATAAATGGGGGCCTGTTACTGAGCACTCAAAATGTGTTTATGTGACCCGGGCACATATTATCCCGGGGCACATATTATCATATGTGGTGGACGTGTCCAAAAGCAAAAAAAATTTTGGACAAAAGTGCATACATGGTTAGAAAAAATGTTAAGGCATACAGTTTATAAGCCAGAACTATTTTTATTAGGCATAATACCAGAAAAATATGATGGAGGGAATGTATATTTAATATTACACGTTTTGACAGCAGCCAGATTGTATTTGCACCATACTGGAAAAACAAGGAAACACCTACAGAAGATATAATTAAAAAAAAATTAGACTGTGCAGAAATGGATAGATTAATACTGAAAGAAGACACAGAATATTTTTGAACTTGGGATTTGTTTTATCAATGGTTGGATAATAGAGGTAGACACTAGGAACTGAAAAAGTATTATTATGTAAGAAGCAAATTGACCCAGACAGGACGCTGTTCACTAAGCACTTACTGTATGTAAAGAGAAAATATATAAATAAATTGGGGATGGTGGCCATTGGAACTTTGAATTTAGGTCATGAGTAGCTTTTCCAGAGTCTGTCATAACTTTAAATGGTTGCTAAGAGACTGTTCATAGGCTGAGGACTACCTGTATGTGATTGTTAAGAGTGGACATCAACTTGATTGTACAATCAATCACATTAACTCTTCCTTCATTGGAAGCAGACATAATCACACATGCCTTAGTTACATGCAAATATTGTATGCAGAGATGGCTGCAGCTAATCTTGATTTTCCTAAAAACCAATGGAAGCTTGAAAGCCTATCCAGTCAGGTCAAAAACAAATACAACACATATTTTATTTAAACATGGTCCTATTTATTTGAAATATTTTAAAAAATCTTTGCCTTTCTTCCTCCTTTTAACTTTTGACTGAATAAAATCTATAAGACAAAACGAAGAGACATTTGTTCCATACGAAGAGTAGTCTATCTTTTCTGAAAAATTACCTTTCAAGGATGGTAATGAGGAGAAGAAAAAATGATGGTAGCCTGGGCATGTTTCACCTGAGTGTGTTTTAGTTAGGGTAAGATTGCTGAGATACCTCTAGAGTGAGATAGTTGCACATATTATAGCTCAGAATGGGGACTATGGATTTATTTTAGACAGCTGCTGTAATAAAAAACATCTTTCTTGCCAGAAGCCCAGCTGTTAGCAATTGCTCTCTTCTATTCAAGTAGCTTTACTGGCAATAAAAAAAATGTAAGAGGGCTTTGGGGAGAGACAGGTAACAGCTTCTCAAAAAGTTTGCTCTTCCTTCACTGCTCCACAGTTGGATTATTGTCTCACTGATGTTGGAATTCTCATTTCAAAAGGCCTACCATCTCTTTCCTTAGACATTTGATCCTTGCAGCCTTCCCAATGGCTATAATGTTTTAATATCTCCTGAACTCTTCTTGCTTTCACTCTCCTGTAAACCTTTGTTTGTTTAATGATTTGTCTTTCTTCACATTCAAAATTTTAGCTGTGATTACATTTTAATGATGTTTGGAGGAGCCATACTTAATTATAAAAAAAAGTCTGAGACTGAGTCCATCCATCCATCCTTGCTGAACAGACGGAATTATTCATCGAATAGCTTAATTTATTCCTGGCTCTCTCAAAGTCTTAACGTCAAACAGAATTTAAACAAAACCAAAGCAAAGCAGGTATAATAAATCTTTCTAGAAAAGTAAATTAAAAACTATGCATCGATAACTGATTCTGTAAACAAAACTGTGACAAATAGCTTATCAAGCAATTTAGGAGAGAAAACAAATGGAATTATTGACAATATAAAATAACAAGTATACTATATACTAAGAGAACACAATATGTAATCACAGAAAATCTGTAGAGATTTAACCACAGGCAATATTATCCACTTAAATTGGGCACATTATTCCTGCTGTGGAATTGAGGATCCAATCATCTAAAATCAGCTTGCTTTTAAAAGTTACTTCACTTTAATAGCAGGGCAGGAAAAGGATAAAAAGAATAAGTTTGTCAACTCCATCTGATAGTAAGCATGAACAAAAACAAATTAAAAAATGTTGATTAAATAAAACCCATAAGAGTTGAATCCAGGGTTAATTTTCTGGAATCAATAATTTCAGTGTTAGGTAATGAGGAGGACTGAGAAGGAAAACAAGAATACTGGAAATAGATCGCCAGCTATTAAAATAATTTCTAGGGCTATGATTGCATTATCTAGAGAATCAACTGCTACCATGAAATGGGTTGCACCTCACAAGGTTTGGTAAAAAAAGGATTGGAATTTGACTGAAACACATTGAGCTTATTGGGGAGAGCTTTAAGTTGAATTCATTGCGAGTTGACAAGTAAACCTTAAGTAAAGCTTCAGAACAAGCTTTCTGCACTCTGAAAGAGGAATACTTTTTCATCTGATTAAACCACTATAAATTTATGATTAGACTATAGGAAATAAAGAAGATGAGCTTGAACCTTTGGTACAGGAAAGCAAATCTGATTTAATAGGTATAATGTAGACTTGGTTGGTTGACTTCCGTGACAGCTATACAACAATACAATTTGTTCAAAAGGAACAAAAGCAATAGAAGAGTAAAAAAACGTTCACATACGCTTAAAACTTCAGATGAATTAACTTTGCAATCCTATAGAGAGCATGTGAGTAAAAACATAAATACAATACCATTACCTGCCCAACTGTGAGGCTACAGATACTGCCTTTGAAAGAGACATGGAATCATAGTATTGGAGGATTTAACTTTTGTTGGGAGACAAATTGTGTTAAGGATCTTTGTGACTTATTTTTCTAAGAACTTTATTAGAGTTCAATGGGCAGACAATAAATTTAAATAAATCAATAAATATCAAAGAAAGGCACAAGAGGATCTTCTGTCTTTGATCTTTGATACCAACTAATACAGAAGTCTTAGTAGAAGTGGAAATAGTAGAACACAAAGGGAGAAAACTGTATTCAAGGGAAATTATAGATCAGTATAGTCCAACAAGTAGATTTTAATGAACTCAGAAGTAAGTAGGATTCTTTGTAATGGAAACTGAAGCTCAAAATAGGCAGGAGTAGCTGACTGCAAACTGGGAATTGACTCAGGAATATGATGTGATTGCAAAAAAGGGAAATGCAGTTTAGGGGCTGCAGCAGCAAAACTAATAGTTCTATTGTGTTGACCAGATGTCACTTTAAGTAAAATATTAATGGGTAGGCATTATGTGTTAAGAATGATTCAGATGAATTGGAACAGGTTTTGAGAAGTCAAGTCAGGATACAAGAGGCTATCCTGAAACCTAAGTCATATGGTGAAAGATTAAATACACTCAAATGTTTAGACTGGAGAAGACTTGAAATGATGGTGATGGTGGGGTTATATTACTAAAGGTTGTTACAGAAAAAAAGGTCAAAACTTTTTTAAAAAAAAATCACCCCAGGATTTAGGAGCAAAATATATATTAATTCTCAGAAAAGCAGATTCTGAGATCTAATTTACAAGAAAACATATTCTGTTGGTGGAAAAAACAAAATAATGATCATATTTGACAATATATTATTCCACTAAGGTAAACCAGACTAGGAGACTAAAGTCACATATGTTATACTACTTTTATTATAAAGTTACAATAACAAATCTTATCCCTTCCCTCTCTTTGTAAGTGGGGTCTTGTCTGAGGTGCTTCTTCAAGTTAGAAGTCTGGCCTGGATTCAGATTTTTTTAAATTGACTGTTGTCTTGGTTGCAGCTCTTCCTCCTGTTCCTCAAGGTTATTCTTTTGACCCATTACAAAGTTGAACCAACTATATGTAGGGGTGGTCAACTCTCTTTTAATGAATGAGCTTAAGAGGAAGTTTTCAGGAAGCATGAATTTAACTCAATGGTCATTTAGTTAAGATAGGTTCAGTTTACTGTCTTAATATGTTATGATATACTACTCTTTATCAACATTATTGTGTCTGAAGTTGTATAAATTTACTTATAAAAAGTAGATAATTTTTCTACCAAATTACATGTTAAAAGCTTCCATTCCTAAGACCAAGGAATATTTGTGTATCACCTGAAGCAAAGGATTCAAGACCTAATTAACTCAAAAACCATTAGTTCAAATAGTTATTTATTGTAAAGTTTCTCCATGGACTGATGACTACACTTTATTTTTAAACCCTAAAATATAAATGTAGACAAAGAAGCATTACATAAAGATAAACATAGATCCCATTTCCATTACTTCAGAGTTTCAATCTATTTTCACATTCCTCTGTGAATTAAATTCAGCAATGAGAAGACAACTCAAATTAGAACATGATTGTTGTGTGACACCCAGAGTGGTTTACGTGAGATGGGCATTACATAAAACGATAAACAAACAAAAATATTACCCCACTTGCATTTCCACATTTTGTTCTGAATGAAATATTTCTTCATTTCTCTCATATTTTGAAAGCGGTAAGAATTTTAGAAGGCTGGATGATCTGCAGAGAATTAAGTTTAATCTTGACTTCCTGCCTTGTTATATGGGATCCTGCAATGCTCACCCAGGGGAGTGAATAAATTTCCTGGATATTTTGAGCCAAAACTCCAACAATTCCAAAGGATAATCCTTTGTCACCCACCTGGCTACCTGAAGGATAAGCATCCTTGCTTACATAGAGAGCAAACAAGTCTTTCTTATCAGACCCAAGAAATAGGGAAAAAAATGGAAATTGACCTTTAAATTGATACGATCAAGGAGATCCTCAACAGATTTGGGCTGCTGTAATCTTCCTTTTCGGCGCCTCCTTGTGGGCCTTTTAGGCTTTTCTTCCTCTTCATTTAAACACATCCACATAGATGAATTTGAAAGTACCAACTTTATTGTTCAGAAGTCCCATCCAAGTACCCATGGGAGGCTTGCTAATTATATCAATAATATCACCCTTCTGTAGTTGAGAAAAGAAATGATGCATTTGAGAGATCTACTAAATCAAACTAGATAGCTGTTACATGTACAACAACCTCTTGTGGAACCCTTCTTGTTTTTTTTTAAATACTAAACTAAGCAAATAAAAGGAGGGCTCAATTATTTTTTATTTACATAAACTTCACAATCCAGTTCTTAATTCTGCAGTATTTTAACTGAACATAAAACATACTTCTCCGTTTTGTTTTAAAAAACATATCTGTATAGATTTTTTTAAAAAATGATCTTTGGCGTGAGTCTTCATGGCTAAGTATTTAGGTGGGAGCAATTTATATTATATTTTTTTGGGTCAAAGGTATAAATGGAATTAAAATCATCTGTCACTATTGGCTCAAGTTTTGATCCACACTCGTGTTCCTGCTGTTTACAGGACCTTTCTATAAAAATAAATACTTGGGTTGACGTTTCCAACCTGAATGAAGAGTCATATCATCAATTATCCAGAAAAAAGTGGGAGAGAGAGAATATGAATGTATGAGAACAGGTATTTGAGGGACTGCCTTGCTCTCATTGTTTGAATGTGTCCCATTAGGTCAGGTGAGAAGGATATGTTCAAGGGCCCATCAGTCAGGGATTGCATCTAATGGGATTCAGGATGTGTGGCTTTTTCCGTAGCTGTACCTGTACTCTGGCACATCATACCATCCAAGGCTTGGTTAAACCTGACACTGCTCATCTTTAAGAAAGCATTGAAGACTTGGCTATTTTCCTGAACATGGGGAGGGGTGTCAAGACGGTAACTGAACCTACAATGTTGGTGTTTGCTGCCTTTGGTGGCCATCTTGTGTTGTAGTTGCTCTAGATGTGCATTTTATATTGTATTTATACTGTATTTTTAAATTTTCATTAGTCACCCAGAGTTTTATTAGGGAGATGGGCAGCCATATAAAACCATTTGAAGAAAGAAAGAAATGCATACACAAATGTTACATTACAACAAAGTAGTTCCATAGCTATTTTAAAGTCAGAGAATCACTTTAAAGGTATTAATCAATGTCTGTACAAATGATAGCCTTTGTAAAAAGGAAAGTATTTAGAATCTAATAAAAATGAGAAAATGAGTCTATCAAGGAGGTTTGGATAGGTAGCCTTTTCTAACAGATCTCAGGTCCAACTATGCAACATTTAGAAAACCTTTAGTACCTTTGTGAGCAATATCCCTTAATTCAAATTTGTCGGTTAGTTCATGAAAAGTACCTTGAGTTTAAGAGAATCCGTATCATAAGGGCTGGGGGTAAAGTCAGTGTGAACCCGGGCACGACCACAGAAAGGCCCTCGGTACGCAAGCTCCTCCTCATCACCATCTTCAGACTTGACACTTTCTCTATTGCTAGTCGAAGAGTCAGTTGTGCTTACTGTCTGTCCACCTATTTGTGCAGGAAAAAAGGCAAAAGCAAAGGAATTGCAAAGACAACAAGCAAATCCCAACATGTGCAAACCCTAAGATGTCAGGAACATTCCTCTGACACTAGTCTAACATCATTATTCTAGCTGTGATTAGAAAAGCAAATACAATAGATCCTATAGCCCACTTGCGTCTTTAATGGCATTTTTACCATCTAATCTGATTAGAGATTTATTTATTTATTTAAATTCATTTATTTTATCAAATTTCTATACCACTTATCACACCTAAGTGACTGTGGGTGGTTTACAAATCTATGTGGTGTGATTGATCTTGCCTTAGCACAACTCCTGCTTCTCTCCAAATCTTAAATGCAGACCCTAGTCTTCAATTGAACTCAGAGGTGTATTCAACAGGTTCTGACCAGTTCTGGAGAACTGGTAGCGGAAATTTTGAGTAGTTCAGAGAACTGGCAAATGCCACCTCTGACTGGAGATTTTACAGTATCTTTCCCCTGCCATGCCCACCAAGCCATGCCCACAGAACCGGTAGTAAAAAAATTGAATCCCACCACTGATTGAGCCCTATATGAATCTTCAATGAAGAGCCACAAAAAGATTAAAAAACCCCTTCTGATAATAATCCTTAAAATCTATGATACTTGACACAAGTTCAATTCAGATTTGAAGATTCAGATTCAGCTTACAAAAGAGATCTTTTCTCGCTACTTAAGACTTACTTAAGAGAGTGTCAATTTGGTGCAGTGGTTAAGGCATCAGCTAGAATTAAAGTGAGTTCTAATCCCACTTTAAGCAGAAAGCCAGCCACTTTCTCTCAGCCCTAGGAAGGAGGCAATGGCAATCCACTTCCAAAAAACCTTGAAATAATTAACCCTCACAATAGATGCAGGTAAGCAAGGGGCAAAGAAGAATGAAGGCAGATAACATGAACAAAGTATTAGCATCTGGTCTAGGCCATGTTTCCTTAGGTTGAGATTTTTACATCTAAACTGAGCATCTGACTTTATATTCACTACTTACTCATTGAGCTTTGGCCACTGAGGGAACTCCGCAAACTTTCTACTGAACCACCAGCTTTTAACTTTGGTTTATCCAAAGTATCGGTATCTGGCTGTGGTGCCTGAAGAGACTCTGGCCTTACATCCAGATTGGGTTCCTGAAAGACAAAAACCTCATCATTGATATTAAATTTCTCATGTACTCAAATAGGGAACTATTGGTTTGTGTGGTTTTAAAATTCTGCAGTATCCTAGAAGAATTAATTGCTATGGATCTGATGTCAACTATGATACAAAAAACAGCAATTATCTATAGTTTCCTTTTTTTACCCCTTGTAAACTAAAAAGAAACAGTAAATGACCAGAAAGCAGTATTCCCGAACCATGAGAAGATCAAGATAAGGGTTACACAGAAAATGGTGTCCGAAGAAAACCTAAAAACCCAGGTATTTCCTATAAGTGAAGGAAACCTCTTCCTCATTTGCACCCAGATTTTGCATATCTACACAAAGTTATCTTGTGATAAGTAAATCTAATAGGTCATTGTATTCAGCACAGTTGAACAATTCATAATTGTATTCTATTTTACACTTGAGATTCCCATATTTCTAATGTGTGTTGTCTAATCTATTGTTTTAAGATAGAGAGAGATCTAGGATTTAATCTAGATTTTTCTTTCAAATCTGAAGGGTTTGCTAGTTCAAGACTATTTTCAATTTCCTTTGGGAAATATTTCATTTAATGTACTTTATATACATCAATTTTTAACTTATTCCTAATCAAACCATGCCATTAATTAAACTCATCTGAATCTAGTATCCATTTCTTTTGTTATGCAGTTGCATTATGTTTTCTAGAACTGTCTTGCCTTATAAACTCTGGAATCAGGCATTTCATGTAACATTTGCTAACAATGGTTAATACAATGTTAACGGAATGGTTGATGAAGTAACGAAAGTATTATTATTTGGAGTAAATAAGCAAAAGCGTTATTGTGATGGAAGAATGAATCTACTAGTCTAATACCACAATTTGGTTTTGAAAATGGTAAACCAATCAAAAATAATTTACCTGAAAAATAATGTGCATTTTCATCTTCGTTTATTCATTTAGATATCAAAACAGATCTAAAAGGACGCGAACAGTAATTTCTGAACCAATCTGCACTTAGGAGAGACTTCTTAGTGTGTGGATATGGGGATGCGTGTGCATTTAAAAAAGCATTTCTTTCACAGAAGTGTTAAAAATAATGTTGTAGACTATTCTAGAATACCCGCCGCAAAGAATTGAAGACCTGCTGATATCAAAAATTGCTGGCTATTCCACTGACGTGCAATCACAAACCATCTGATGAAGCCTATTATTTGTGTACTGCAGAGTCATCAGGAAGCATCTCCCCACAAATCAAGCAACTCTCCAGGGAAAACCAAAGCCACAAACCTTTAGTTAGCAAGCGACTTCTGTTTTTCCTGAGGTCTATTTTTCTTATATTTTAGATAATTTAGCTGCCATTAATTTGACAGATCTATCTGTACATTCTTACTAGAGAAGTTTTGGTCACTGGAACCCTGCAGAAGTCAAATTATTGGACTGAGCCATAAAACCAGTATTGTTTAGTATTGCTTCTTTCCCAATTCTGAAATTGTAAGATCATCTATAAAGCCAAAGCTGTGGGGAGGAACAGGGAATTTGTTGTTTTCTATGTATATTATAGGCCAGTAATGGCTAACCTTTGTGCTGAAAAGTCATATGCCTGCACCAATAATACAATGCACGCGTTTCCCCATGCTCCCCATGCCCCCTGTGCATGCACATGCATCTCCTGCATGCACAGCAGATACCTGAAAATCAGCTGGCTGGCAAGAGGCACGCGTGCAGTGGAACTGAGCTGGGGCAATGTCTTGCATGCCCGCAGAGATGGCTCTGTGCCATATCCGGCATGCATGCCATAGGTTTGCCATCACAGTTATAGGTTATATCCAATATATGTATGAATTTCTCTTTTGATAGAATTTCTCCTTCCTATGGCTACTCATGATCTCTGCACGCATGTGAAAGTTGCTTCAGGAGGCCAACTTTCTGCAGATTTGGGAGGCTTGGGAAGGAGCAGATTAAAAATCCATGTTGCCAGCCAAATAACACTCTAGAAACGTTGTCATTTTTCTTGCTGTATAGTCTTGAGGGGAGTTTTTAAATGTAACAAACATCCTCATCTCAAACTATCTATTTGACAATTTGCCATTATGAGCAGTTGGTATGATAGTCCTGGAGCAGATCATTTTTCCTAATTGCAACACTTTGGGTTATGTTCTTATGCTTAAAAATAAAATCAACATAACATTTTAAAGCATTTCATTTTTCAGACTAGCTTTTGATATAGAACAAGGTAATCTATTTTGGTATGCGTATATAACTAAATGCATTTTTATAATAGGTTCTGCTTTTTAAAAGATGCAGAGAATTGTTTACTTTCTCTGAAAGGCTGAGGTTCAGAAATTTAAAAAAATGGATAACATAAATACACTGTTAGGAATCACACTCCATTCTGATTATTATAAAGCTGTATACAGGTCCTCAACTTACAAGTTCATTTAGTGACTGTTCAAAGTTACAACATCACTGAAAAAAAGTGATTTTATGGCTGTCTTTCAAAACTGATGACTGTTGCAACATTCCCATGGTCATGTGATCAAAATTCAGATGCTTGGCAACTGACTTGTACTCATGATGGTTGCACTGTCCTTGAGTTACGTGATCAAGATGTGTGATCTGACAAGCAAAGTCAATGGGGAAGCCAGATTCATTTAACAATTGTGTTATTAACTTAACAATTGCAGTGATTCACTTATCAACTGTGGCAAAGGTAATAAAATGAGGCAAAATTCACTTAACAACTGTCTTGCTTAGCAACAGAAATTTTGGGGTCAATTGTGGTCCTAAGTCAAGTACTACCTGCATAATATTTGGGATTGTCACATTTGCTTTTCTTTGACTAAAATTAACAACATGAGCAGGAATCAGGATCTTCTATCACAGAAGAAATATTTATTTGGAAACATTTCACTATATCGGGACAGTAGCCAATGTCAGAATCCAGCCAGGCCATTTGCGCTGCCACATGACAACAAATGGCTTTGTTTTCTGCTGGAGGTCTGATATAACTGTGATGGTCTGCTGTACAACAAAGGATTTCAGGATGGATATGAGGACTGCCTTGTTTCTGCATAGAGTCACACACTATTGATTTGTTTGTTTGCAACTAGCAGACCCAAATTCCCAGTGAAAGGCTATTGTACCTCCATGGAGCCTTTCTGCCTTGAAATCTGTCCCATATAATTACAGATAAGAGTGAGGGACTGAATTTAGCTTGGCAATATAAAGGTATCTCAGAGAAAACAAACACATTTAAGAATGCTTTGGCTATCAAAGATCAGCATTCTTCTACTCCTGAATGCAAAATATAATGGCTTACTATAGCAACTGGATTACTTGATAGGCCTCTAGAGGGCGATATTAATCAGCTGTTTCCCCAGCTGATGCCAATGACTTGTTATGTTTATACTGAAGTTGAAGTGGAAAGACTGATGAAAAAAATAACAATAAAAAGTGTTGGCTGTTTTGACAGCCTCCCAAACTAAATTGAATGAAATTTGCCAAAAGCAACAAGCTTGGAAAAACGAATTGATTTCAGCCAGGGAAAATTGAAAGAGGAGTTTTAAAGGACTCAACAATCATCACAGATCTCGGTAATAAAGAGAATTAAGTGTATTGTAAAGGGAAAATGTGGTGTTTTTTTTCATTCAGCATACTATGTTCATTTAAAAAAATTGCTGACTTATTTTTTTGACCCGCTATATAGGCTATCCAGATAACCTCATGGTAAAGCCTTCATATTGCACAGATGTCAAAGCTGCAGGATCCTGCAGCTCCAGCGCCCCTTATGTTCCTCAGCCATATTTCTTGGCATTGGTAAGTTCTTTGCCCCATGTAATCCATGTTTATATCTTTTATTAAGGGGGAAAAAATCAATGGGAACTAACATGCTATAGAGGAAAGCACAAACTGAAGTTAGATCTCCAGCAGGCCCAAGGGATTTATAAAATAATATGCAGTCCAATGCTGGGTTTGGCTTCTGGTAAATAGGTGCTTTGAGACTGACCAGAATCCTCTTGGGAACCATTTGGGGAAAATGCCCCTCCTGCCCCTCCTTTGAAGCGTCCAAGTGTCCCGCTAGCTCAAAAGGTGCTTGCGTTTTAACAATGTTAGAGACTTGCTCAGGGTATATATAAACTCAGTCATTCTTTATAACATGGGAACTACCACCACATATCAAATGAAATCGTAAATGTTACTGGCTTAATTCAATCTTACCTTCCTTTTATGATTTTATTGAGGCTCTTTTCACAGTAACTAGTTCTGAAAGACTTCGGAATTGGTTTAGTACATGATATCCCTGGGGAGCTTCTCAAGTAAATGCTGTTGTACCTTTTCATGAGGTCTCAAAGAGTCTTGTGAAGTGATTTCATTTCAAGCAAACAAGAACAAACAAACTGGCATACCTGCTCTGACAAGTTGCTGCTGCTGTATTTTTTAGACATTCGTTTCTTCATGGTTTCTTTTACAGATTTCACCTTCTTACCAAGGGATATGCGGGAAGTCGAAGGGATTTGATCACCTCTTTGTAGACAAAATCACTATCCTTTCCCTGTCAAAAGAAAGGGAAGTTGAAACAAAGAGCAGCTCCTCATCTTTATCCTTCTATGGCCATCCTCAGACTCAGCGTACCTCACAAAGATGTTCAAATCGCAAATTCCCAAAACATGTTATTTATTACTTATTTATTTATTAAATGATATTATATAGCTGCCCAACTCACAGATAGGTCACTCCAGGTGGCTTACAAGATTTAAAAAAAACCCACCACATAATAAACACCCATAAAAAACACCTCCCACAGAGACAACCCCTCTCCATCCTCCATGGCAGCAACAATACATTAAAATTAGACACCTCCATTTGTGGTCCCCAGATCTGCTGACAGAATCACATTTTTAAGGTCTTTCAGAACAGGAACAGGGTGGGGGCCAACTGGAGCTCACGGGGAATGATGTTCCATAAAGAAGGGACTATCACCAAGAAGGCCTTTCTTCATGGTCCCATCAGATGGACATTTCTAATCGATGGGACTCATAACATGCTCTGCCTTCCCATCCTGGTGGGCTGGGTGGATACAACAGGGGAGGGTTATATATTGTTCTTCTAACCAGACCACTTTTTCCCAGGAATCTGTGTTTCCCCTTTGACAATATTTGCAATGTTTTCCTTGAAATTCTCAGAGGGATAAATAATGGAAGAGAGGGCAGTTAGTTATTACATGTTGACTACCCTATGATGCTTGTCTTCCAATTCTTAAGCCATCACTTAAAAGTGACTTAACATGTCATTGTGAGTCATTTTTCATCACCAATGTAGTATAACAATCCCAATGGGCATTGAGCCAGAATAACCCATTATATACAAAGTGGGACAAATGTCACCACACAGCCAATATATTCAACTTAGCCACTTATATTGATTTTAATGCTATACTCATAGGCAGAATGCTAAATAACATAATTCCTGCATGCATTTTCATTTAATAACACGTGGCATAATCCAATTGTTTTCCATTAGATATGTCTCTGCCAACTCCTGGAGAGAAACATTACAGTTCTACCCCACTCATAATCTTCTTGTATGAAACTCATTTACACTAGTATTGCTCAATATATTGTTCTTCAGCCAACTTTCTTTTTTTCTTGTCCTTTTTAATACTTCGGAAGTTATGAAAAGCTATTTGAAATGCAGCTCATATCCTGTATATCTGATACTTGCACATTAAGATCAATTTCAGATACTTTTGGTTTTTGACTGAGATGAATGCTTGTTTATAAGGTTATTTATATTCTGCCTGCCTAAACTCTATGTAGATTTAACTGAACATGGCTAACCTCATGCATATTCATCTGAAGGCCATGTTAATCTAGTCAATGGTGCGCAAGTGCAACATCAAAGGTTGCCAAGGGAAGCATAATATTGGTCTTGGGATAAGATAATCTCTTTCTGGGTTACTTTGTGATAACATCCCCCCAAGTCAAGTTATGAGTTCTGAATAGGAAAAAAGAACATATAGTTAAGATTCATGACCTTCAAAAGCAACAAGTGGAAAGAAGAATGCTCAAGAAAGTTGGGAACAATTAGGATGAAAGACAACCAGAAATATTTTAGATCAATGATTAAAGCAGCTGCAAACTGCATCAGACCAATTGGTACAATTGGACCAAGATCCAGTCCCCTATTGTCAGAAGTCAGATGCCTTTGGAAATTTACATGGCATGAAAATGGAAAGGCCTATCGCCCTGAAATATATTTTTTGGTGAATTTGCCATTCATATCACCGGCTCCATTGATAGGGATTTCCCAAAAAATTAATGAATTGTCTGAAGAAATGCTTCACTTGGCACTTTTGGAACCCGCTGCAAAACTGTTTCATGAAATGGCTTTACGTTCCAGGATGGATAGAAAAAGAAAGATTCCTATCTAGAGAGATGAAAGTTAAAAACAAAGATTGATAGAAGGCTTTTGTTCTGTGGACAGGAGAGCTCCAAATTCTGGCAAATTCTTAGCTTAACTGCTAAGTCTTCCTTCGTCTGCGTGTGTTCTAGCCATCCATCCTCCTGCAGCTGTATCTCACCCGCATCCTCCAGAGACTTTCCATCTGGCCAGGGATTCAGCCCAGATGTTTTCAGAGACATTTCCCTTTCCCATCTATACAGAGATCACTCTGTGGCAATTTAGGAACTCGATAGTTTGGATTCACTTGGACAGGAGAAGGATGTGTTTTAGTAACGGAATCACAGATTAATTTCAATCCTCCCTTGCCTGCCCTACTAAATCCCCAAACGCTCAACAAAACCGCAAAATTGGCTCCCGGAGTAGGAAAAACCAATCTAGATACACAAAGGCAGGGGAAAAAAAATGAAAGGGGAAAAAAAAAAACCTAGTCCCCCAAAAAACAAACAAAAGAACCTCACAGTCATTCAAGAGAAAGACTTGCCTAGTGTTAAAGGAATACTGTATTAATGTTTCAGAGCGAAATTATACATCAGTAACCATTTCTCAAATATGATCCTGTGAACAACACAAAGTCACATGGATGAGTTGCCATTCAGCACAAAAGGCAGCAATACTTAGAGACAAGAGGATGAGATCAACTGCCCACCCTCCCTTTTTAATTCATGGCACCCAGAGAATTCCTAAATCAGTTCAGAAAAGCACTGCTTCTCACAACTTTCTTTTCTTGATCTACATTCTTCCTTGCACTCTTCCAGGTGAATTTGTTTGTCACATAGCAGAGAGAACACACACACACACTATATGAATAACATTCCTTTCTTTGTTCTTTCCTGCTCTTCCCATCTGTCTAAATCCTGTCCATTCTCCAATCCACAGTTCATTTGAATAAGCAATTCATTGGCAGAAAATCAAAAAGTAAGATTTTTTAGACATAACTTTCTCTTATGGCAGTCTACAAGAAATGCAAATAATGCTCTTGAAAGGCAACTTTCTCATATTATTTGTTGGTTGAGCATTTCTAATTTCTGCAACACAAATTAATGGCTATGAATTTTAAAAAGCTGCTTTGATTTTTATGTTTAAACTGCAGTTGCTTTTACACTCAATAAAATGAAACTAGCAACAGCCAGGAAAAGTTTAATTTCTCCATTCCTGTTCATCACACAGGACCAGTGATATGCAAATCCTTCAAAGACTAAACATGATGATCTTAGCTGCTTAGTCCCACAGCCAGTACTATCCCTATAGTCATATTGGCAACCCTAAGGAAAAGGGCAATATATAAGGCAATTCAGGGCAATAAAACAGAACCCCTCATTTTAAATTGGAAGTTCTCAAACAGAATTCTTGGCTCAGTCTTATCTATTATCTAAACAACTTGGAAACAATTCAATTCACCACTGAATATTTTCTCAATGTGATATCCTTCCCAAGGATATGTTAAATGAACCAGAGGTGGTATTCAGCAGGTTCTGACCAGTTCTGGAGAACCGGTAGTGGAAATTTTGAGTAGTTTGGAGAACCGGCAAATACCACCTCTGACTGGAGATTTTACAGTATCCTTCCCCTGCCACGCCCACCAAGCCCACAGAACCGGTAATAATTTTTTTTTTGATTAATTATTTAATAAAAAAATTTGAATCCCACTACTGAAATGAACATAAGCAGGGCAAAAATTGTATACAGGATGGAGCTATGTTCTTTAAGTCCTTACATTTTCTTTATTTTTCATTCCTGCCTTTCCAGCTTTGTTTGCAGCTGGAATGTGGGAAGAAGAATTATATATTGCTGAGATATTGGAAGGCGACCTTCCCTCACATTGAGCTACAGCCTACTATGCTCATTGAATCCATGATTATGCTGAGAGCTGTCCAAGTGGATACAGATCCCCTTCATAGTGATTAGTGAGAAAGCAAGAGTAGAATAAATAGAATGTGAAAAGTGGACTACTATGCATTAGACACTACACCTTTCCCAAGCTTTTCACTCCTGTTTAGTTTTAATCAGCTTATTTTGGTATACTTTACTCAATGGATAGAATAACTTGATGGGGAGGATGATTTTCACTCATCTTTGATTGGCCTATAAAACCATGGCAAATATGGTTGGAACAATTGGCTTTTACTAATTATCTTACTTTTCTTGTGAAATAAATACTACTGCTTTCTAATTGCCTAGGAATCACCCCATTTCACTTGTCCTCATGTTACAATGATCATATGCAGAAAATAATATCTAGCAAATGAGAACCTTCAAAAAAGATTTTTTGAGTGATCACAAGGCTGAATAAAAAAAAAATCTTGTTTGACAGACTGACAAGCTTCCTCTGGATTCAATTTTTATTCTTTGGAATTTCAAAGATTGAGTAATCTTCTGCTGCTTTCTAGCAGTACAGTCCTTGTCACTCTTATGATTTTATGACATTCTGCTACACATCCTCCTTTTGAATATAAAAAATTAAAAATCATAATTTAATACATTCATTTCCAACTTTTTGTTTTGCCTGGGCCGCACTGAGTGAAGATAAATGGTCTTGGGCCATATATAAATATAGTTAATGCATATTAATGCACATAATAATGTTAAAAGTTTATGATCTTGTGGGGCTTCATTACCAGTTGTCCAGGACTGTATGCAGCCCACAGGCTGGACATGCCCAATTTAAAAGATTTCAAAGTACAAAATACTCAGAATTACAGAGAGCATTGCCTGGTATTAGTGTTTGTAGAATAATAAGCATGTCATATTTGGAGAGATACTTTTGGACAATCATTTTAGTGCTAATAATTTTCTCAAGGATCAACCAATTATTCATGTAGTCAGAAAGCATCATAACACCACAATTATTATGCCATGATGTGGCTTTACCTACAAAGATCAAATAGTGCATTGGCATTTCCTGTGACAATCTATGGAAGCAAAACTTCAAGAAACGGAATAGAAAGAGTATTTTCACTGTTGAAATTTGAAGTTGGAGGAGATTCCACCAAGGACAACCAGTAAAACAAACAGATCATCAAATAAATCAACTCATTCAAGACACAATGATCAGGTTTAAATCATCCTATTTCAGGTATATTAAGGAAAAACTATCATTCTGGAAAAAACTCTAATGCTGGGAAAGGGGGAAGGAAAAAAAGATGACCAGCGGCAGGGTAGATGAATTCATTTACAATGGTGATGAGTGTATCATTGGAAGACCTGAATAAACCAGGTCAAGGACAGATTTTCATGGAGAAAATCTGTGTGGTCACTGTGAGTCAATTCTAACTTGATGGCAATCAATCACAAAGGTATTTGTCATTGTTGGAAAATGATGTTTTTTTGAAATGCAATTTAAAAGTACTGTATGAAGAAACAGCTCACTGTATTGTAATTGAAAACTGATGCTATCCTCATAGCTACTTTTATAGCAAATCCCACTGCATTTTAATTTTGAAACACATTACAAACACCACCATTGGGCTGTATGTATGAATGTATCTTATGACTGAATGTCATACTCACAATTTGATCTGAACTGTTTCCAATGTGCAGTGAGCGATTTGCCAAATCAAAGCCACCAAAGCTGCAGGTTCTCTGTGAAACAAGGCAAATTTATAATACTTACCACAAAATCGGTATGGTGTCAATTGTTTTCTCGGGTAGAGAAGACACTAGAGAAACATCTCAGTTGTACAAATAACAGAAGCAAGCATGAAAGAATGTTCTGGATTATGTTCATGCATCATGTTCCCTTCCTGGACTTTTACTAATTATTTTATTGCTTCATGGAATCAGGATCTTCAATAAAGGAATTTTAAAACTATTTCCTAAGAGAGGAATAGTTTTACATAATCCCATGTTTTGGGAATCATTTGGGCACAGAATATTAACAACAACAACAACAAAATGTTCCACTTTATTGTACTTGAAATAGACAAAAGCCTTGAAATTTTAAGCATCTGCCCAAATGGTTGACTCACTCAATAATGACATCTTCAATCTCTGAACTAACAATTTCCACTTTCAGAGACTACAACCAAGGCCTGTATGGAAAAAGCAATTTTCGTACTACTACAAGAGAGAATACAGATATGTGCAGTGGCATAATTTTGCAGAAGTAATTAGAGAAGTAAGTTGTTCTCAAAGAAACATCTCAAGCAAGAAACACTGTCATTGAATACAATAGTTCTGCTTGCCTAAACAGGTCAGCGTAATGACACTAATTTTCTTTTCAAAGCTGAAAAACACAGCCAAGGGAAAGCATATTTACTTGGTGCTTAATAATGATCCTCATATGTAAAGTGTTCATTATTGAAAAGATGGTAGCCCTTTGGAGCTCAATAAAACTTTCAGTTCTACAATACAGATGTTTGCCTTTTCCAGATATAAATTGGCTATCTATTTCTATGTTTTGATCTATGCATTTATATCTTGTCCTTCAACCTTATACCCTCTGTTTTTCTTCACCTTGTAGAAAAACAATAGCAGCAGTAAACTGGGACAAGGTCATTATCCTTCATCATAAACTTCGTAAATAATAAATGCTCTATATGTAATATCTCATTATTAAATCTGCTACTAATTAAAACATTTCTAATAGCCAATTATAAGCTCTACTAGGCAACCTATATGAAGTATGTTTTTTTTTAAATAAGCCTTTACTGTTGAACATGTAATTGTATTACTTCCATGAAAACATCAATTTAACAAGAAAGTCAACAGCAAAGGAATGCTATAACAATTTTAAAGTTATCTCAGAAAATTTAATATCAAACAAGGATTACAAGGATTTGGGGGTCTTCATGTATTTGTGTATGAACATATTTGCAGGCAGTGAGTATGTATGACAGCAGAATTCACATGGATGGTATATGGAATCATACACACATACAAAAAAAGTTCACAGTTCCAAGTTGCTTTTTGGCAATATGCTATATATGCTATATTTCAAGGAACTGTATTATTATGTTGCTATTGGACATATAGTTCATTACTTCCAATTACTTCACAAAAACATGCTAAATAAAATTATAAATGAAGAGACTGTATATCCTTAAATTAAAATGATCATGCACATAGTTTAAAAGTTCTAGGCATGCCTTTGCCTACTAAAATAAATTTAAATGCCCAAAACATATGTAAAAGCAACACATGTAATATCAGTCCTATTGACAAGGGATGCTGTAGCTCCTGAGGTTGCAGTAAACATGAATTATAATCTCAGAAGAAGTCAGTGTAGAATAGTGCCTAAAATTCCCAAGCAGGGTATAAAGCCTCTGCTCTTCTTAAAAGAGGGCTTAATCCAAGTTTTCACATGAAAAAAAGAGAAGAGATATAGCTTTTTTCGCCAAGGATGCAATCTAACACCTCCTAGTTATTATTTTATTATTTATTTATCTATCTATTTATTTATTTTATTATTTATTTATTTATTAGACCAATTTATATAGCCACCCTTCACACAAGCAAACATTCTGGGTGTGGTACAACAGAGCTAAAAGGAGTTAATAAATACATTAAAAAGTATGAAAAACCAAACTAAAAGAATAATAGACAAAGGGATGTTAACAATAATGGAGCATCTCACTAGTTCATCCATTTCAGGGGATCCCAGCTCTGCTGCCATAACCAGATCTTGAGGGACCTCCAGAAATTCAACAGTGACAAGGTTAGCTGGTAGTGGGGGAGCAATTTTAAGACCTGTGGACTTCAACTCCCAGAATTCCCCAGCCAGCCATGGTTGAACACACCTGGGCTATAGGCTGTAGGTATGAAGACTTTCTAGCCTATGTCATGTCACATAAGGATGTTTAATTCCTGCTATCAATATTGGCAATACACAGTAAATAACAGTAATAGGCTTACAATCAAATAATTTGCAGGACAAAATATTTTTTTAAGAACATGTTATTGCCACTTATATTCACCATCTGAAATATTCTCTACATACCGTCTTCATCAAAGAAATTATTTTAATAAAATATGTTACAAAGTAGGGAAGAATCCAGTAACATACAAAGCATAGGTGATAAATTATCCTAGAAAAAAATTTAGCAGCTTTACAATGGCTACTAGCCAACTGAAGCCATAGTTTACATGTTAGCAAAATGAGATTTTTTGTCTGTCAGAATCAACTTTTTCCCTCAAGTTTCTTGGAACGTTAGTCATGATTGCCTCAACCCAAGACCTTGGTTCAAAAATACAATCCAGCTATGAACTTCCCAGATGGCTTTATTTCCCTGGCTCTCATCCTTACTTTTCTATATCTGAACTGGGAATAAATATTTACTTTACAGAGCAATTATGCACTGCAATCATAATCACATTTGCCAGGGCAAAGGATCTGTACAAATCTTTGCCTGTTGAAATTTAAGAGTGGCAATCTTATTTTTAAAAAATAACCACTGAGAACCATATTTCTGAGAAGAAAGTTATCAATAGCCACATAATGTGATGATGGATGGATCCTTAGTCAAAAAAATGGGTAGGATCTCCCTTTGGCCCTCTATCTCTTTCTTCTTTATGTGTATCTTTTTCATTTATATATCGATTTTCTCCTCAATTCACTGCTTTTATTTCTCTCTTTACATACATACTCCTTACTTCTCCCTCACTAGTCAGCATACAGAGATAAAGAATAAGCTGAGATTCCAATCTGAGTCCCTCTACTTCTTCTATCCCTTCATGAATCATAACATTTAAAGAAGTTAATGATGCAGAGTACACAGAAATTTGATTTCTCCAGATCACCCACTCATCACCACTACTTCCTTGGCAGCTGGGAAAGCCACAGTTATGCCGAGATTGCAATGCAAGGGAATTGCTTTCCCTGGATATTGTCATATGCAGCATAATGAGCTGGTGGTGGGCTTGCAGCCTTGCAATTGTGCCAAAAAAAGGCAATGGAAATGATCCCTCTCGCCTTTTCTTCTCTGGTGAAATTGTCTTGCTGCAAATCTTTCTAAAGGGCTTGAGGAATCAGAATTTATTAAGGAGCAAAGATGCTGGCAGAGGCTTAAGGTGGGCTGCTCTGATCAGAGGCTGCTCTGGAGAAATATGGGAGTAAGCACAGAAAAAAACAAACATACCAGGTACATATGGAATATTTGGAAAGATACAAAAAAAAAAAAAAAACCAAAACAAAACCAGGGATGAAGATCCTGCTCTAGTTCGATCTATATAGTATTTCTACTCCTTTTAGGAAGGATTCACAGCACCTTTTCATCAGTCACATGGCACCAATTTGAGAGGGTATTCCAAACCATAATTTAGAGGCAACGGGTGGGATTTTTTATCAACCTAGTAAAGTAGAATGATGACCTACCTACCTAAAATTCTGTATCTCCAAAACTGAAGCATAACTTTCTCCATATGATGGGCCAGAGAGCATCATTTGAACCACCCCACAGTTCCTCAGTTCAGAATTTATCATCTGAATGCATTGTACAACTGGCATTAATTAAAATTATATTTATTTTTGATTTCTCATGCCATTATTATTTTTATAACTAACTCAGGGTGGTAAACCTTCCATTTCCTCCTCTTATTTTCCCCAGAACAACAATCCTGTGAGGTGAGTTGGGCTGAAAGAGAGTGACTGGCCCAAGGTCATCATGGCTAACTCCCACTTTCCCACTTTCTAGCCTGATACCTTAACCACTAGTGACTAGACAAACTGGTTTCTCTCCATGTATTTAATTACATATTTATTTATTTATTTTTAATATTGTTGATTCAAGCAAATATGGAACATAAAAGTCATTTTCTGTCCGACTATGTCCTTCTCGTATTTAATTGATTCTAAAGGCAAGGATTTTCCTTTAAAATGTTGTCAGTTTAGGAACAAGGAACGAGAATAGCGTGTCTCAATATTTATTAGAAAATCTCATTGGCCAATAATTAGGAGAAGATTGAGGGGAGAGAAGAGAAAGGCAATGAAATGATAAACCTTTCAAACTTCATGATGAGGGGGAAAAAAAACAAACAAATCCCAAGCAATGCTGACTGCAACCTCATGGGAGCTTGTGGCCACCTTTGGTGAAAACTCACAGACTTTTGGTGGATTCTCAAAAGAACCCTTTTTGTACAGCGATCGACTGTAGAAGCCCACTTCCTCTTTGCTGCCGCCTCTTCCTCCAGTAGGCACCGCCTCAACTCCTGTTCTTCACTTTTGCTCAAGGTTCTGTCAGTTACGGGCCGCACCAGATGTGATAGGTTGAGGTGACTGTACAGGCTTCTTTCCACCACATATGTGATGTTGAACTCGCTGACTGAATTGCACCCTCGAAGCCTTCTGTTTGAGAAGCCACAGCTTCCACCTCTTCCTAGCCTCTTGGGTTTGGGATGAAGCAGCTGCAGATCGCAGATGGAAGGCGATACACCTTTCCTAGCAGGACGCTGACAGAGAAAAGCTCTAGAACATGAATAATTAGGATCTGCCTTTTTTAGCCGGATCTGCTTCCTGACACTCTGGATTTCCTCCAAAGATACCAGGACATGATGCTTGCACCTGCTGTCATAAAAGCAAATGCTTTCTTTACTTACCCCATGACTGAGAGAGCCAAGGTTCTTCATTTCTCCATCCGTTAAAGAACGACAAACTTTGGGTATTTTATCCTCTTCTGGATAAGAAAAGAATGTCCCAAGCTTTTTGGGCGGTTTTATAAGGCCACGACTATCAGATTTACTGAAGGTCTTAAGCAATTTCCTGTTTGTACCCCAAGTGTCCAGGCAGCTGGATGAAGGAGATAAGGTCAGTGAATCACTTTCATTATCTGGCTGTTTTTCACAGGAATTATCCAAAACGAATGGCTTCTTGTGAATTCCAGAGTAAAGTGCCGGTCGACCATCTGGTCCTGTGGGAGTGTCAAAGGAGTGATCATCCACAACTGAAAGGGAATATACCACTATATTAGTTTTCAGTAGCTAACGTGATCATGACAAAAGAAGAGAGGGAGGGGTGATAGAGGGAAGGAGGGAGGGAGAGATGTATATCCCAAAGTGAAGTCTTCTTAGTTTTGTTCAACCAAGTCCGTGTGGGGATAAGTTAATTCAGATAGTCCTTGACTAAGTTGACTTACTATCACAATTGAGCCCAAAATTTATGTTGCTAAGTGTTAAGTGAGTTTTGCTCCATTTTGTAACCTTTCTTGCCACAGTTGTTAAATGAATCAGAGCAATTGTCAAGTGTAGTAACCGTGTTACTAAAAACAGGGTTGTTAAGTGAGTCTGACTTCCCCACCTTGTCAGGTGACCAAAGGTGATCACATGACTCCTGCACCATCATAAATACGAGTCAGTTGCCAAGCATCTGAATTTTGATCATATGACCATGGGAATGCTGCAACGGTGATCAGTTTGAAAGACAGCCATAAGTCACTTTTTTTTTGTAGCTTTGAACAGTCACTAAATGAACTGTTGTTAAGTCAAGGACTATTTGTAGTTGAAGAATAGAAGAACCTGGGCACCATCAAGGAATAAAACAGATGCATAGAAGCAATACAGGCCTATTGATGTGTGTCTCAACAGTATTAGATGCTTTTTTGGAAAAGGCCAAATCTATGGAGAAATAATTAACCTAACTTAAAATAAATTTCAATCCTAAGAATACAAAAAGAAAAAAAAATCCAATAGTGAAAAATTGAAAGGAATAGAATTTACTGGCAAGAATAAATTCAACTATTTATATGCAGTTAATAAAGTAAAATGAGAAATAGATAGGAAGATCAAAGGAAAACCAGATGTAGAAGACTGAGTTTATGAATGAAAGGGGAATGGTCTGTCAGTTTTTATATATTTAAAGGAGTGTCAGAAGGAGCCAGCAGCAGCAGCAGCAGCAGCTCTAGATATAGTCTGTTTTGTTTCTAGTACACACAACTGTGAACGATGCCAAAGAAATGAATTTAAAATTAGAAATAGGTAGTTTGGGCTTAAAATAGTGTCATCAATTGTGAATTTATTGCCTGTGACGTTTGTGTGCGATAATTTTGCAAAACAGTGGACAGAATTTCTGTCTGAGGGAGTTTTTTTACAGAGTGTGCCATTTTAAGTAAGAAAGGGCGAAAATAGGGAAGTAAACGCATGTAAGCATATCTATGATTACATGGAGGAGTTAAGGAAAATGATAGGTATCATAACCCATCCTCTCTCTCTATACCTACAGTCAAGCTGAATATAATGAAAGTCATATAAGAATAGAAATACTCTATTTGGAAAACTGTATTTTTAAAAATTCCTTTCCTCCTCCTTCTGCTTATTAGTAGAGGGGAAAAACCCACACCATATTACGATATATTTATCCACTTTGACAGTAGAACAAGATACAGTAGGGAAAAAATCCAACAAAATACATTGAATATTTGACTTCTAACTCAAATGTTCCAAATGTTTTGATTAAACTCAAAACTTGCAATACATTAACTCAGTGTTTTGTACATTAATTTGATTCTCCTCTCAAATAAAATCCTGGAAAGTATGCACTGGGTTTCATCAACTCTAAAAAGACTAATGTTGTACTTAGAAAGGTCACAGCAAGAAATGTCTACATATTTATAGAATAGCAAGAGCTACTACTCATTGTATGAGAAAAAAAGAAACACAAACATTTTTCAAATGTTGGCTGGAAGAGCAGATAACTAAAAGATTAAATATACTAAAAATTAACACTCACATATTTGCATTATTCTGCAGACTAAAGCTCTGCAGAAAATAAACTAACCTAACTTAAAATGATTACATTTCAATCCTAAGAATACAAAACAAAATCCAATAGTGAAAAGCTGAAAGGAATAGAATTTACTGTGGGAACACCTTTGCCTAATGGCATCACAGACATGTCTATGAGGACTTCTCCAAAATAGGAAGGCCAGAATCTAGGTATAATGGCATTGGAAGGTTGGGGAGCAGAGAAAATGGCAGATGTTGTGTTCTAGTAATCTGGTCCCAAACGCACTCCAGCTTGGGCTTGAAGATAAACTGGCAACTAGTGGAGTCAAACATAGATCTACCTACAACTGGCTCCCATCAAAACTTCAGATTTTGACACTGATGAAGGCTGAAATGTCCCCTTTTGACTTGCAACACAGTCATCAAAATAATAAGCTATTAAGGCGATGTATCACCATAGCAAATAACCCAAAGTGCATTGGTCTCAGCCATAAAAAATGCTTTGAGTTAGAGGTCAAATCCAACTCTTACTACGAATATAGTGTGTCTATGTATATCAAGATAAATTCCTATCCTCTGTTGATCTTTCTTCCCAGGCCAAATATGGATAAGTCTGCATATAGCCTTAATTTATTATTTTAAAATTATATATATATGACCATTTTCCACACTTACGACTGTAGCAGCATCCCCATGGTCACATGATCAAAATTCAGATGTTTGGCAACTGAATTTTTATGACGGTTGCAATGTCCAGGGGTCATGCAATCCGCTTTTGCAACCTTCTGACAAGCGAAGTCAATGGGGAAACCAGTTTCACTTAACAACCGTGTTGCTAACTTACCAACTGCAGTTATTCACTTAACAACTGTGGCAAGAAAAGTTGGTAAAATGGGGCAAAACTCATTTAACAAAGGTTTCACTTAGCAAGAGACGTTTTGGGCTCAATTGTGGTCCTAAGTTGAGGACTACGAGTAGAGTAACTGAGTATGGAATAAGCTTTCTTTGCCTTTGATTTCGAGAGATTGGAAAAGGTCAGAGTTCCTTAGATATTTTTATTATTACCAAAAAACAACCCCCAACCCAATCATATCTCTATCAGGCCTCTCTTTTCCTCTCCTGAATTTAAATGTATATAATTAGTTATTAGTTATTGCTGCAGAATAATAGAAAAATAACAATATTAGAATAATAATTAGTTATTGCCACAGAATAATATTTAATGTCTATCTGTCATTTTATTTTTAAAATCAAATCCAAATAAATGCTATAAAAGTGAAACTCACTATATTTTACTTTAAAGGATTAAAATCTCTCTCTACCATGGAATCAATTGTGGCATTCTTTGATTTCTATTCAAGTGATATATGTCTATTTTCTGACAAGCTCATCATTCCTGCTGAAAGAACCATTTGCCAAACTTGAAGGGTGTGGTTTCGGTCAGGCAGATGTTTCAGCATCCCATGAGAAACTGACTCGCTTTCTAACCCGATGGGATAAGGCCCACTTCCATTTTCTCTTACAGTTTTTCATCCCTCCTGAACCACACAGCTCATTTACGAGTCACATTTCTTGGCTTCAGAACTTGCAGGAGGAAAAGTGACAGAGGCTTCAGAAAAAAAAAAAATCTTTTTAAATTAGAAAGGCAATGTATCTTTTGCTCTTACCCGTACTCTGCTCCCTGCAAACTCTTAATCTGGTACTCGCTATTATATTTCATTAATGAAAACCTCATGAAACATTAATCACTTCCTGGAAAAGTGTATAATACTCACTTATATGCAGATTCTCCTACTATACTGATAAATGCAGAACTAAGAATTCTAATGAATTTGGTAGTCAAGGTTATGGGACCACGGAGCCCCTTTTCTTGGTTCTGTCCCGTTTCTGGAGGAATTCTTCTTGGCTGATAGTGCTTTCTGCTCTGGGTGCGCTCCCCAAAAAAAGCCACTTTGGGATTGCAGATTTTTGTAGGATGGGAGGGTGAGGGGAAGGTAGTGAAAGTTTATCTGATACAGTCCATCCATCTACCAATAATAACCTCTCTATAATCTTTTCACTTGAGACTGTCCCCAATAAATTATGTGGCAATAAAAGGAGCAAGACTGCCCAGCCATACACATACAACACACACACACACACACAAACCCATAGTAGATAACAATACCTAGAAAACAGTGTACAATACAGTACAGCCATAAATTCAGTCCGCTAATGCAAAGAGCTGTTCTGACCCAGCTGATTTATTTGAGCACAGGGCATTAAAAAAAATCAATTCAGAGGGCCACCAAATGTTTTTTCTTTTCTTTCCTCTGGCAAGTTTCTCATACGTTTTTTCCCAAAGGGATGGCACACCCACCCTCTCTTTCCCACCTTGCCATTCTGACCACTACCCTGCACATCTTCTGGTGAAAGCTGCCAATTCTTACCTTCAGTGCTGGGCTTTTTAATTTCTTCCACTCGAATTAATTTCTTTCTCACTCGGCGAGTTGAGTTGACCAACTTATGCAGTCTCTTAAACTTCACTGATTCCTCTGATTCATCATCTGATTGCTCTCTTGACTGGCAGGGAAGCAAAAGGAAATGTTAGGAGAGGAATCGTTGCACAGCTCAAGGCAGGGAAGAGTCTCTTTTTTTCAGAGTCCTAAAACAAGGCAAATCCTGAAACCTAGAAACAGTTCATCTCTCATCCTGAATATTCACAATTTCTTCTCCCTCCCTCCCACACAGGCATAGTGTACTTTAAAAAGAATGGAACATACCATTTTCACTTTTAAATTAGCACAAAGTAAGATCTCAGACCCCGAAACGTATTCCAGTCCTCATCGTCCTCTCTGCCTCGGCACATTGTGTGATAATAGCAATCTCCACGTTGCTTTCCTACACAGCCCAGGCAGGACACTGTCCTAGCACTCTGTGAGCCCCGTTAGTTAAGCTCCTGTGGTTTGGGTCAGGCAATGGTCTTCCTGGCCTGGCGAAACTTCACATTGAAAAGCCTGGTTAGAAACTGCTTTTCCGCGCTGAACTGAAACACTCTCATTGACTCCTTTTTTCCAGCCTTAACAGGGAAAATCAAAAACAGCAACAGCAGCAAAAATGAGGAGATGGGAAGGGAGAGAGAGAGGGAGAGAGGGGAGGGGAGGAAAACGAAGAGGAGAGCTCATCCTCTCCACTCCGATGTATTTTATTAGTTATAGTCATAGATTTTTTTTTTTCTCTTTATCCCCCATCCCAGGCTTCTCATTCTAAAGATTCTCAAGATTGGCTGTTAATATAGACCGAGCATTCCTCAAGAATTGACCAAAGGAAAACTCTGACCTTTGCAGGCTCTTAGTTTAGCCCATATTCCCCAGCTTCCCATTTGGTCTCACATCAGATGCTGCCTGCTCCGTTCCAGCTGTTTTCCCTCAAGTATCCAGCATTACAGAGACATAAAGAATCCTCCCTCTCCAGCAGCAGTGACACCACAGGCTGAAACAATCCATTCCTTGTGAACCAAATCAGAGCTCTCATTTTCAAGCCAGACCCAGCGCTCAATATGCTACTTCCTCTGTTTGGCCCCATTTAGAATTTCTGTGTGCGAAAGTAGAAAGGGGGAGACCAAAAGAAAGAAGGGGGGAAGAAAAGAAGAGGGGGACTTAACTCTTGGCTTTTACAGTACAGAACTGCCACTGTACAAGGCTTGCATTCCAAGGAGCGGAGAAGATTCCAGCTGGAACTCTCCAAAGGCTCTATTTCGGCCTTTACTTTCACACACAGCCCTGACCAATTCATCCCAGTTCCAGCCCCCTCAGCTCAGAACCCCAAGAGCTTCCTGTGGGTGAACTTTGGGCCATTTCAGTTACCAGGTTGAAATTGGGCCTTATTGTCTAGCTGTGTTTTAAGTCGGACAAAATAGGCTTTATTTAACAACAAATGTATATAATGTATCAAGCTGGGAGCATGATGGCTCAGCGGTTAAAGATGCTGAGTTTGTCAGCTGGAAAGCTGACAGCCTAGGATTGAGACCTGAGCAACGTAGGACAGGGTGAGTTCCCGTTAACTCATCCCAGCTCCTGCCAATTGAGCAGTTTGAAAGCATACAAATGCAAGTGAATAAATAGGCACCACTTTGTTGGGAAGGTAACAGTGGTCCATGTACTTTGGTGTACAGTCATGCTGGCCAATGACCAGATAATTGTCTTTGGGTAATGAAGGCACCACACATGGAAGGTTTCACACCTGAAACCTTTACCTATGTATCACACTAGCCACATGGGACAAAGTAGATCAATTGCCACCTACTGCCCCTTCTGAGGGTGCATAGGACTTGGTCCACATTCTTCAATGATCTTGGAGGCTCACCTTTGCTATCATCATTTTTGAACTGTGGTGCCCAGAACTGGACACAGAATTCTAGTGGAGTCTGACCAGTGCAGAGTAGGATCAAATGATTACTCCTTGTGAACTGGATGTTCTAGTTTGGCTTTTAAACTTCTTACAAATTTCAGCCTTTCATATTTGGTCTTTTAACTTTTAATACAATTTTGTATTGTTCTCTGTATTTTAATTTGGCTGTGCACCGCCCTGAGTCCTGTCAGGGAAATAGGGCGGTATATAAGTACAATAAGTAAGTACAATGTCTCAGTTTCACTCTACAGTGCTTTGGGCCATTATTCAAACAATTTAGCTTTATGTGCAAATATAAATGCAGCCATATTGTCCTGCTTGGACTCTAAAATAAAATAGGACATTTTAAAAATCCTTACAGATGCATTCTTTCTCTTTGCGTATGTGTAAACATTTTCAGAGAAAAATGCTCTTTGGAGATGCTGCTGCATTGAATGCACATGTGTTGTAGGAAACGTATGAACTGGCCTGACGTTAAGTAATTCCCTACACAAAAGGGCGTTTGCATATTAATACCAAAAGGGAACATTTTACAGCATGTGGCACTTTGGCTATCCCACTCAGTGGTCAGAATGCTTCCAATTCCACAACTTTGAGTTGCTTGCATCTACAGGCATGCCGCTTTCTGCCTGAAAATGTTTCGACATAGCCAGTAACTCTGTGCCAAAAAAAAAAAAAAAGAGGGCCTCACAACGTGTCATTCTACAGAGCGATTTCTTTGCATATTTCAAAGAAGAAAACACATGGAATTGCAATACTGTAAACAGGAACAGCTTGGTTTTCAACCACATTGTTAAGCCCCCACCCCTTTCATTCAAAAGCCCCTAATGGCTCAAGTATTAATTATTTTGGCTAATGTCGGATGCAGAAATTCTGTAGTGAATGCTTAAGTGTTTCATTTCTAGTTTCCATGGCAACATTACATCAGATTGCAGACAGCTGGCTCCACAGTTTTAAACCATAACAAATTGACCAAGCTAGTTCAGAAAATTATCCTGGCTTTAAAGAGATAGCACGCTATTCAGCTGCCAGCAAAATAGTACAAGGCCAACAGGGCTCACTTTTGGCAAATATAGGAAGGCGGACTCTTTTTCCCAGCTTCTTTTGGAACAAGTGCATCTCTGACACATCAGCAGTGTTCTAATATCAGCAAAAAGTGGGTCAATGCTGGATGAAAAAGCACAGGGGAAATCAGATCAAGAGCATTTGTAGCTGTGAAGTTCTCCAACAATAAACTGAAACAAAACTTTTTGCCAGATGGTCCAAAGCTTTCCAACCTAGTTTGCTTGGAAGTTCTCTGTGCTTCTTCATTAACGAAGTGGGATCAGAAGTCAGGAAACTGTCTCAGTTGCTAATATGATCTTCGTAAAAGATGGATAGTTTTCAGTTTTTCTGTAAGCTGTGACTCCACTGAATTCTGTATCTCAAGCCAAGCTTATTCATATAATTTGGGGAAGTACGTATTTACTATCTAAAGCAAGGGTCTTCAAACTTGGCAAGTTTAAGACTTGTGGACTTCAACTCCCAGAATTCCTGAGCTAACATGACTGGAGGAGGAATTCTGGGAGTTGAAGTCCATAAGTCTTAAAGCTGTCAAGTTCGAAGACTCCTGATCTAAAGAAACAACTTCTGAAAGTTACATTTTAAGGTTTCTATTTCTTGATCTGTCTTCATTTATTGCTTCTTCAGTCATGATCTGCTTTCTAACTATGCCAATAAAGTCCATCCAAGAAATGACTAATTAACATACCAAATTACTGCTTAACTCAGGGGTGTTGTGCTAGTTTAACCTATTTCCTATTGATATCACAACTAATTTTTCTTTTCATGGCTATGTGATTACTTACAAGAAATAGGCGGCATTTCAATAGAGAAAATATATCTTACAATATGTTTCATTGCATTCATCTAGAGATAGAGTTTCATGCACGTGTTAGGCATCCCTGCTTAAATGGTACAATTCACTCAATTATCAAGTAAACAAAGGCTATCTAATCTTTATATATTTCTGCAAATGTGAGTCTTACTTTTCATATATAGTTGTTCAGAGATTCCAAAAAGGGGCTGATTTGTTAGGCCTACAATTCTACAGATAAATGAATACTTTGAACCCTCTAAGGCTGGGACTGGAGTTCCATTTACTTTCAATGTACATTGGTTCTTCTGAGCAGCTGTGTGAGGACTTGAAAATAAATACAATTCATTCTTATAAAACAGGATAAGGCTATTTAAAAGGGAAACAAGAATAGCTTCCAGATAGCAATTTTAATTCTGGCAAACACTGTTAAGAAATGGAAATTACACAAAACTGTTGAAGTCAAGACAAGACCTGGAAGAACAAGAACAATTCCGCTAATATTCGTCCCCAACTATTCCACCCAGCAGATCAGAAACCATAGAGTACCACAAACCATTTGCTAAAAAATTTAGCTGACAGGGGTGTCAGATAATCCATAGTATTGTCAGTCTAAAGGTGCCCACTTTTCTGTCAGCTGGACATTCTATAGCAAAGTAGCTGGTTCTATAATAACCAAAAAAATCTGTGATATTTATTCCATGTACAAACTTATACCTCTTTCTCAATTTTAATTAATGTTTAAATAAGATGGTCCAATGTTTTCACAAAGAAACAGCATTGTACAGGTAGTCCTCAACTTATGACAATTGAACCCAACACTTCTGTTGTTAAATAAGAAATCTGTTAAGTGAGTTTGTACCATTTTATGACTTTTCTTGCCGCATTTGTAAAGTGAACTACTGAAGTTAGTAACACGGTTGTTAAGTGAATCTGGCTTCCCCACTGACCTTATCAGAACATCGCAAAAAAGATGATCCTGGGACACTGCAACCATCATAAATATGAACTGGTTATCAAGCATCCAAATGTAAATCATATGACTCTGGAAATGCTGTAACGGTCATCAGTGAAGTCACTTTTTTCAGTGCTGTTGTAACTTTGAACAGTCACTAAATGAACTGTTGTAAGTTGAAGACTACCTGCAATATGCTCCTGCAACAGGATATCATCATACCCTCTGTATTGGAGCCGCAGTTCCTGGATTTCTTAGCCACCAAGTAGCTTGGTTAAAATGATGGGAGAAGTAGAACTAACATATTTGGAGAATCTAATCATTTGTTTGTCTACTTATCTAGATCAAAGCTTGGTTGTTCTTGCCTGTACAAAAGCAACCTTTTCTAAGTATTGGATTCAAATAATTCCAGAGGGATATAAATAGACGATTAGTCCAGTGCCATATACAACATGTTCTGTATTAGCCATGCTAGATTTCCAAGCTAAACTTGGAAAAAGTCGAAGGATTCGCTAGTCCATTTTAAAGAGGCATTGTTGTCTCTTGTTTAATTAATTACAGTATTTATTTTCCCCCAAGTAGATTTTTTTAACCAACCCTTTTACTCACTTGCTTAGAAAATTGTTTTGTAAAAACAAACACACTTTAAAGGGGGGGGGGGGAAACTTTTCAAAATCCCTGCATCTTGTTAAGAAAAAAACAGAAAGCAGTTAGAAAATTAAATTTTAATCAAAAAAGGAAAAAATATGTCTGACAAAGCAAGGCACATATCTTCAAAAAAGACATCAAGTAGGGGAAAGGAAAGGATCAACAAGACTCTGCATGCTGGGTTATGACATATATAGCCACAGAGAGGAGTCCTTCCTGTTCTTTTTTCCCCTTTGCAACAATGGAAATACATCCTCTGAATAGTATGTGACAGGCTGGATGACTTACCAGCTCTGGCATTTAAGAAGCCTAATACGTTGTTCTGAATAATTCTCCCTTGAGGGCTGCTCTTCTCAGCTGCGTAACTCTAAATTTTAGACTTATCTACAGTTACTTAAGTGAGTAATATTGAACTTCACCCTCTGACAAAGTGACTTGATTTGGGAGCCACACAACTTGATAGAGCATTCATTTTACTAATGGCCATTTCCTATATGAAGAAAATGGGGAAAAGGAATAAAAAAACACATCCCATTGGCTACTTTCTACCCTTATAATTCTCCATCTCCGGAAGAGAGGAAGATGTTACAATTTATAACTAAATCTATTCACCACAAAGACAGGAAGAGAGGAAACAATGCTAGCTTTCTTGCACCAGAGGTTTACTGACACTTTCTGACCTCCTCAGTTCCTTTAATAATTGCCAATGGAATTTCAATGACTGAAAAATGAGTAGAGAAGAGCAACTCATAAAACATGATTGCACCTCTGCAAAAGGAGTTTGAAATGCTAAGGGAACAGAAAGCTCTCATTGAAAGATGGATATACAGACAGACCTGAACATTACTCAAAAGAATGACTAACAATTTTGTCCTGGTTTTATTGGGTTAAAAGGGTTTTTTCCCCAGAAACAAGATTTTTTCCACAGATGTTTCCAATTACTATTCCTATTAACCCCTGCCAGGATGATCAATAGTTAGGGACGATGGGAGCTGTTGTAACCCCAAACATTTGGAAGGACCTAAATAAAAGAATGCCAGTTTAGAACATGCAATTTTATTATAATTCTATTATTTTTAAAATGTCCTATCTTCCTGCATTTCTTTTAAATTTAATTATCTTTGCTTTCACGTAACTACTAAAAAGCTTATGTTAACAATTCTAAGAAACTAGAATTGAAAAGTGATTTTCTTGGATACCAATAGGCCTGTGAGATCTTCATCGGAAATCCGTATTCTCCATGCTTCCTATTCCAATTTAACCCATATATGGAGGCTGGGTCCAAGATCATTCAGTTGCCCTCCACAGTTGAGAATGGATTTGAATTGACGTATTTTGGGGCTGTAGTTTACTATATCACATTTTAACAAATAAGGTCAAGTACAGAAAACTAAACTAACATCTTTACATCTATTAGCTTCGTGGAGGTCTTGAGTTATGTTCCTTTAAATATATATACATATTTGCTAAGAACTTAAAAGCAAAATGGTATCTGAACAAGAAGTAGCTATACATTTCCAAAATGTAATAGAATTCATTTATTAGTTTTACAATATTTGAACTTGAAATTATGTAATTGACAAAATAAATCCATAAGGCCCAATTTCAACCTGGTAAATTGCATCAACTTTCTAGGGTCTTGAAGAAATGGGAGGACACTCACGTCAAATGAAACATGGAAAATTCAATATAGTTTAACTCTGCATCCATCTAGCATGTAAGCAGTAACAACAGTTTCTTCAATCAATTTGCAAGAGTTCTCTACTGTGTGCCACTCTACCTGGCATCTAATGTATGCCAGTCTACCTGGCATCTAATGAACAAGCATGCTCCAATGGCCACTTTAGCAAGAAGCACACTGAATATTAACTGATAAAATGAATAGGGATTTTCTTTCAGGTATTCAAGATGGGAAAATGTTGTAATTTCAACGGAGGGCTTGATTCAATAATGGAATAGTTGCTGAAACATATTTCAAAAGATTGGTTCCACTCACTTATTTAAAAAGCATTTACCAAATAAGTTCCTTCTTGATTCTGGGGTGTATATATGTACATACACACATACACAAAATATGTATGCATGTACATACACACAGCGAGACATTACAGAGTTCTGTCCTGTTATAGAAACCTAGTTCCCTTTTTGAACAAGTTATTGTGGAATTAACTATTAAACCAATTTTATCGGAACTATTTAATCATGTCATATTTACATGCCATATGGGGTAAATATGTTGTCAGATCACCACACAAATACTGTATGCATATTTGACTGATCAATATTTAAAATCGTAAGGTTAAAACTCTTTTACAAGTTGTACAATACAGCCATTCTTTCATTTCTTTTTAAAAAATAGTTTCATTAAGTTACAGAGAGAAATCACCCTAAGAAAGCAAAAAAGAAAGAATGCATGCCTGGTCTCATTGAAAATTCAGCATATTATGTTGCCTATCCTGATGGTTTTCCAATAGCTTGGACTATAATTCCCATCAACTCCAAATAGCATAGGAGAATTAGAAAGTACCAGGTTTGGAATTACTGAAAACTATACCTTTTTTCTTCCCTATGGAACTATGAAATTCACATATTTGAAAATGAGGAGAGTTTTAATCTTGATTTGTATATATGTTCCTATGAGATGAGGCAGAGGTCCAAGAAATTCATTATTTCTACAGCATCCCCTGCTGGCTGTTTCAATTCGTTAAGCCTTGATTTTCCCACTGAATATAAAATGAGAATTTGAAAGTTGTCACACGTAGAGAATGAGAAAGGAACTACAGGGCAAGACAGTGGAAAAACAGTGTTAATGAAGCTCTATTGTTCTGTCCAGTACCCTTGATCTGGAGCTCAATTAAACTGTAGCTGCACAGATGTAGTTTGAACATATTATTAACTTCCAATTCCATTTAAATCTCACTGGCAAGGATCTATTATTCTATTTTCATTTGATGGCACAGAATCGAGCATGACAGCAACATGCACTGTCAGAAAGGCATTTGGTTCTTGCAGGATTGCTTTGGACATTGGCCATAACTTTGCTCTGTTATAAGGACCTCCCTGAGTTGAACTGCCTAATGCAAGCTAGCTAGTGAATTGCACTCTGAACCATCTTAAAGCTTTTCATAAGCCCCTCCTGAGAAGAAGAATATATTTATCATTATTCAGTCTTCTCTAACCCAATTTTCTGTTGTCCTGGCTGAGCAAATGATTGGATTTGTGATCCAGCATGTCTAGAAAGCTTGAACACTTCTATTATGTTGATTCCTTTCATCACAGATGTGGGAAAAGGTATTCAACTACTATACAATTAAAATTTTCTCTTTAAGTGAGAAATGGAGCAAAGAATTAGATTTTCTCCCTCCGCCCATCCCCAACAAAAACAGAATGCGTTAAATACATACTCAATTCTTATATGATTTAGATTTTATGTAACTACGTAGCCACTTAATCATACCATGCTGCCTTTTACTAATCTCATGTTCCCCAATGAAGAGATTTTTGAGATTTTAATTACTAGAATTCTCAACCAAGATGGAAACTTTAGAAGATGCTCTTCTGTAGGTACTGAACATGGGGAGGGACAGAAAGAGAAATGAAACAACTAATGTCACTGAGAAGTTAAGGATAACAAGAAGCAATGTATTAATTTACTGAAAATATATTTAAATGCTGGCAATAAGTAGGAGGAATAATACATTACTTTTTGGCACTGACAGTGAGATTAAAAAAAAGATAAATTTTAAGGCTGAAGCTAATATTAGTAGTCATTTTTTAACTGCCTTAAGGCTACCTATTTCATTAAGACAAAATTATATATAGTGATAAACAAATCTATATATGGATAAATTGAACCCAGGGAGATACATATTTATTGTACTTTAGAAAGGATTATCATAACATGTTGACTCTAAGCTGCTTTTGATGATGTTATGTTTTAGTAATGGTTTTCCCTGCTTCTGTTAATTATATTTATATTTGCAGATATTGCTTGAGTAATAACTTGTGATCTTATTAGAAGTTTCACAAGACACCAGCAGAGAGAACCACTGAAAAGCAAAAATGACAATATATTATACCTTTAATATTAGCATTGTAATCTTCCCTTCTACTTTTCTCCTCCCCTTTATCTCATCTGTGTTAATATTTTTCTGTGTTAAATATGATAGTTTTCTCAGAAAGTCTTGTTTTCTTGTCACTCATAACATGCCACCAGACACTGACAGGGCTCTATTACTATTAATTATAATTAGAACACCAGCTCCACCTTGACTGGTAAGGTGGGTTGACAGTCTCTGAAATAAATTGGAGTACTTCCTGTCTCAACATTCTTTGGATTCAAGAAAGATTTTTGGACTTTGAAATGTGCTGTCCTTTTCATCTGTAGATGAACTTGGACTTTTTTGTTTGTTTATCTGTCTGCTATTGACAGGATAGTGACAAGATGTTGGGTGGAGTGAAAGTACTTGTTGCTGTCTGTTTGGCTGCTGTACTGGAGAGTCATTGAAGGGTTTATTTCCGAATCAACATACTTTAAATTGGATATTTTGCTTTCAGATCACACTGTTAAGAGATTTGGAGAACTCCAACAATTTTAATTTGATTTCCTTGCTCCTTTATGAAATGTACAACTTGATCTATAGTTGTGGACATTGATATCAGGAACAATAGACTAGATTCACTGACTTCTGGAAGTAAAGAGGTCAATGGGTCATTTGAGATTAATTATGGTTTCTAAATTCCTTCAAATTATGATCTGATAAGTAAGTCCTTGAAAAGCAGGACTGGGCTTATGATTTATGCTAAATCATAAGGTAATATGCTTTCTTTTGTCTTGACATGTTGAGTGAATCTAATCATTATTATAAACTATGACTTATGGCTTAATTTGTACAAACTCAATTAATTGTAGTTTATTGAACTCATCATGATTAAATTAATCATTACTTCTATGAGTAAACTCATAGTAAGTATAACAAAATATTTATGCAAAGTCAGCCTGAATTACACCATGACACATCACCACTTCTTAGAGAAAACACACTAGGAAAGATGTGGAAAAGTCCCCTAAACTACAAACTGGACACAGAGCTATCAGAAAACTGAAATAAATCTCTCTGAATCCAATGCAGTCACCAGTTTGGCATGTTCTAGAATAGTAATGACTAACCTTTTGGGGCTCCTATGCCAAAAATTGTGCGTGCACTATTGTGCACATGCTGGCACAGCAGCACCCAAAATGCAATGTGTGCTCCCCCATACCCCCTGTGCATGCAATCCCTCCTGCTGCCGCCCCTTTACCTGTACTGCGCCTCAACTGATTTTCGGCCGGTTTGAGGCCTTTTTTGGCCTCCCAGAGGCTTGAAAAAAACCTCTGCAGGCTTTACAGGATGAATAATAGGCCCGTTTCATCACTTCCAGTATTACAGGAAGTGACAAAATGGGCTATTCAGCCTACAAAGGCTTTTTTCAAGCCTCTGGGAGGCCAAGAAGGCCTCAAAACGGCTGAAAATCAGCTGTGAGGCGTACACATGCGCAGTGAGGTAAGTTTGCCTGCGGCTTAAGTGCCATAGGTTCGTCATCATGGCTCCAGAAGGTTAGAGATGGATTGGTCTAAACGGAGCATATAATTAAGAATATAGTAGTAATAGACAGCAGCCTTACTACACATATAGGGATGATGGGTAACTTGCTAACTCTTTTTAGGCTCAGTCAGAGATCAAACATCTCAATTTGCCATGAGAAAAACCGTAAATAACAGAAGGTGAAGAGGAAGAAGCAAGTTCAATATTAATTAAATCCTTTCAGTATGTATTGACAGAAACGTTCTCTTCTTCTTCTTTTGAGTGCTTATCTGTTCATCTGTGAACATGTCCAGCAGCTACAAAGCCCCTTTGCAGAAATAGCTCACATTATTATATTTTAGAATTGGTAAAATAGGACTTTTCCTATTTTTATGTTAACCTTTCTTTCAAGAAGTTCTAGAATAAAATAAAAAGACTCCTTGAAATTAAAATTAAAAGCCTGGAAAAATATTTGATTGCCTTTAGAAATAAGTACAATTACCCGGTTCCTCTGGTGAGACTTTGGAAAGAAAGATAAGATCTGGCTAACTTTTGCTCCTGTCCATTTCTACCCTAAAGTTCTCTGAAGTAAAAATACCCAACATTCAATCCTAGTGGAATTTATCTTTTATATTTCTATAGGTAGTCCTTGACCTACAACTGGAATTTTCATTGTATGTCGTGACAGTCATAATTCAAGGCACCCACATGACTGACCCAATTTTTTTCTGGTGGTCATTAAGTGAATGCAGCAGTCATTAAGTGAATGGCATGGTCCATAAACCAAATTGCAGTTATATGACTATGGGATGCTGCAAAGGACCATTAATTCAATTATTACATTTTCATACTGCCATCTCCCCCCTATAATGGACTCTGTAGGCCAGTTGCCAAATGTGCAATATGCATTTGTGTGGCTGCATTAGGGGGAGGCCATTAGACCATCATATCTTGGTCATCCCTTTTTGGAGGGGTGTCATACCTTCAAATGGTCAGTAAAGGACAGAAAGTCAAGGATTATCTACAATTTGAAGGTCTTTTTATTTTCCATTCCTCTAATGACATTCAACTACTGTATGTTTTTAAAAATCTACAGTAACCATGAACTTGGTAGAATCATATGGACTTACATTGCAATTGGAAGAAACATCAAATGTCGGATAAGGACTATCAGACCATTCAGATGCATCCATGTTTCCTGATTGCCGATGTTGAGCTTCATATTCCTTCAGCTGAAATGAAAATAAAACAAAGAGTAATTCCTCAATTTTCTCACTTGCTAAAAGTATATTTATTTGGTTTAATTTTTTTATAAGCAAATAATTATTGGAGAAATTAAAGCTCTGTTAGTATCAGTACAAAACAATTATGAAGGTATCTTTGTTTTTTAGATGTTTATTTATTTAACTATTTATATTGCTTATTTATTAATAACAAAGGAAAAAAGAGCAAAACATAAAAATGATAGTGGTAATGTTATATACATTGACAAAAAGAAAGAAAAATATATAAAAAGTGCTGTATCAAAAAACTGAAAAATACAAGAAAAGACATATCATTACAACAATAAAGTTACAATTGTTATATATTTGTGTAATGCAAGTATTATTCAAATATGTATATATTTCTAATACATTTATATCACATCTTTTTTTAATCTACTGTACAAAGGAATCTTTGTTGTTTAGACTATTTTGAAAAAATTACACATCCAAACACATATTTGCGTGCACACACCCACAAACTAATCTGAAACTTAATCCTCAATGAAGAAAGAATTTAATATGAATAGGAATTTTACTTATATACTGTATTATTGCCGAGCTGAAAATAGTCTTGTCTAAAATTTCATCCATTGTGAATATATTTTGTATAAATGTAATATTATATATATAATATCTTTTTACTGTTCAGATTAACATTAAAGAATAGAATAAATGTTTCCAGGGCTGGTGTTTTTTTTACATTAAGACCTTTATCTTAGAAATGTGTTCATTCAGGATTCTGTTCCTGCTTGGAGGACAGAAATGTCTGTTTGATCCACAAAATCAGCTATTTAGAAATTCCCTGTATTTGTTTGATTCTCATAATTATGGATGCTATGCACAAGATTCTGTGATTCACTGATGTAATCAGGCCTATCATTTGTCCCTAGCATATATAATGTATTTGCATTCTGTACCCTTGCAAGAGCTTCCTCAATAGTAATCATCTTCTCCTTGACCATCATCATTAACTGGATCCGCTCCTCATCACTCATTGTGATTTCACTTGCCACATAACCAACATCTTCCCCTGGAGATAAATAGGAAAGATGAAAGAATAAAGGTATTTCAATACAAAAGAAATATGAGTCAAGCACAATAAGGCATGATTTTTCCCAGTGAATTTCCCATGTTTAATCATGCCATTTAATTCCCCACTTATTCACATTTCAACATCTTTATTTAAGTTTTGAAAACTGCAGTGATCTTAACATTTCAGAATGAGAATGACACTGGAGATAGGAAATTTCTATTTTTAACTCCTCTGTATGAATGCTTCATTTCATATGCGTATGATTTGGGAAAATAATGATGTTTATGTGACAATTCAGGTAATTATTGAGGATATTATGTTAATACCATGTTATGACATCACTTTGCTCAGTATGCAATTTTTTTTGCCGAATCTGAATATGGAAACTATGCAAATTGTCTGGGCTGCTTGACATTATGACAATTTTATGAACACTACAACGCTAATAGGTTTAGCATCTTAGATTTTAACATCTAGTGAATAATATCTTGTATGAAAGATGTAAATTTTATAAAATTGGAACTATCCATAGCTGCTAAACCAAAGCATGTTTTAATAAAATTGATCAAGGGTTACCCAATTTATGCTTTTGAAGGCAGCCATATGGAAGAGAGGATGGACTACTTTATTTTATTGTAAAATTGTATGTTTCCTAAAACTGCAAAGATGTTTTTATCTATGAGGTACAAAGTCACCTAAGATGCCATTGGTTCATTACAATAATAAAATCAATATAGAATTATCAAAGCTGAAGTCACTATAAACTGAATGACAACTCATAAAATATTTCTCTAATTTTTTAGAGTTGCCAACAGAAGTGGAAGGGGGGAATAGTGCAGCAGCTTGCAAAACCGAAACTGCATTCCATAAATATTTTCATAGACAGTTTCTAGGCGATGAAGTTTCTGCCACCGCAAAATTCTAACTGGAGAGTATGATCGATGACTCTTGGTTATGGACGTGTCCCATTGGAGAATGATACACCCAGGGGGTGGGGGGAAAGCAGGGTTAAGGGTGACAATGAATAAAGTATCTTAGAGTTGGTTACACCCAGGCAGCACCGGCATGTTTACTCATAATAAATCTTCTTTAACCTTTGAAAATCTGGCACTGAGATGATGAACAAAAATAACAAAATATATTGTGACATGACAACACAAACACTGGTTTTATCATATTTGGTTGCAACTATATAAATCAGGACTTGCTTTATATAGTCATAATGCACATTTTGTCAGTTGCCCTGATCCTATCCTGGGGATGTCTATATGACAGTGTCTTCATAATGGAAGTAGAGAACCATGAATTTTGTGAGCTTGAACTAAGTTCAGACACTCCCTGATTAAGCTGACCCTTCCAAAGGAAGGGTGCTAAAGGACTTTTTCCCCCCCAAGAGACCCAACTTGTGAATAGTAGCATAACGACATTAAAAAGAGCTTTATCTCATGATAATTCAGCATATAATTGTTCTATGGGATAAAAAAAAATACCTGAAGCTTTGCTCAGGGTTAATAAGTGACAGTACAGTAGATAACCCAGTTTTCTAATACTTTGGAACTCATTGAACACAGAGCATTATAAAATAATTATCACCATCCTTGCTAAAGATTAAAGCTGAGTACATAAATCCTGCTTAAGGGCCCAATAGTTATATAAACCTTCTTTCCCAATTTAATAATAAAAAAAAGAACTTCATTAAAAAAAAATTACCTTTTGAAGACTGTCTCATTAGTCCCTTCTGATTCTTTCGAAAGTTTTGCCAGAAGTATTTATTCTTCTTTTTCCAATCCACTTTACCTAAAGATTTTTAAAAATACGATTTAAAAGATTTTAAATAAGAAAAGAAAATCACTATCATCATTCAGCTCCAAAAACAATCAGTTTTATTTATTTTTAAAATATTTTATTGTGCATTTTCCCTCATAAAAACAATATCAGTTTTAAATGAGCTATCCTACATATTTATTATATTTGAATAAGGAAAGCTATTAAATATTTTTAATAAACAAGTAGCATATAGGGTTTCTTTTTAATGAACCTGCATCTCCGCAGATATTTTTGCAAAATTCCAATGGTTTTGAACCATGTAGATTAAAAGTCTACAATATATTCTGTTTTCTGTTTTGAAATTTCATTTACAAACTGGTGATGTCTAGCATTGGATTAAGACGCACTTTCTGATTTTCTTTATTAAAGCAAATACAGAGTTAAAAGGAAATCCAAAGGCTGCAGAATATTTAGTTTCAAGCAGGAAAGACCTTTGCTAAAAAAGGAAAGGAAAGGGAAAGGGAAAGGGAAAAAAAAGGAGAAAGAAAAAGGAAAAGGCCAAAGATATGGAAAAGAACAATAGGCAACCATAACTTAGGGAAAAACAGATTAAGGTCAACAATTAAATAAAACACCTCTTATTCTTCTGGGTTTAGTATGACTCAACATAATTGATCACAGACACAAGGAAACACCTCAGGCAGTTCTTGACTTATGACCACAATTGAGCCCAAATTTTCTGTTACTAAGCGAGACAATTGCTAAGTGAGTTTTGCCCTATTTTATGACCTTTTCTTGTTAATTGAGTCTCTGCTTCCCTATTGACTTTGCTTATCAGAAGGTCATAAAATGTGATCACATGTCCTTGGGACACTGCAACCGTCATAAATATGAGCCAGTTGTGCCAAGTATCCGAACTATGACCACAGGGGATGCTGCAACAGTTGTTAAGTGGGAAAAAATGGTCATATGTCCCTTTTTCCAGAGCTGTTGTAATTTTTAAAAGCTTAAAGTGGATTTTGGAGGAAAAAGTTCTTTCAGAAATAAAAGTGTTAAGTAGAAGAACAAATGAATTTATTGTTTTGAGAATCATGAATTCGCATAACATTTGGTTATGGCTTTTTCAAAACAAAGTCGCCCCCCCCCCCCCCCCCCCAAAAAAAAAAAAAAAAAAATTAAAAAATAAATAAGAGGAAGCTTACTGACCAACTGCACTTTCTTCAGAACTTGATTTATGGAGAGAGAACCTAAAACACAAAAGAGAAAGAGACAGTGCAAATTGTGGCAAACACCTGCTGCTCCATGAAAGTTGGGTGGCTTATAATTAACTAATTAATAAATATTTTTTGCGAACTAGCATATCCCCTTTCCCTCTTTTTTTTCCCTATGAAACCAGGAGGAAGAAATAGCATCTCAGCTTCAGCTTCATGCTCATACAATGGCATGAGCTCAGCTCCACTGAGAATGCTTTGAAATGATCTTCTTGTGACTGATACAGACAAATATGTTAGGAGGACAAAAATGTTAAAGCTGTGAGGTCAAAAGGGGAAATGGACTGGAGGAAGTCTTCAGTTCTTCCCCCTCCCTTAACGGTCTGCCACAAGAGACAGACAGAAAACCTCTTAGAAAAACACCATTTCACACATGTAGTTCCAATACACAAATCTTGTGGGGTCATTTACATTTCCAGCTATCCACTGAGCAATGTGAGTAGTTACTTAAGAGATAAATCAGATGGCTCCCCAGCTGAATCTTTCAAGCATCTGACAAAGTTCTTTGTTTGTTTCTCTCTTTTCTGCGCTTAATTTGTCTTTATTAAAGAGACAACAACCTTTCCCATATCATATTCAGATAAGTATTTGATGAAATTAAATAATCCAGAAAGATCCTCTGCCATTATTTAGCTATCTATACTTAGATTACAATTCATAAACCATCTTAAACTTCCCATTTTGCTTTCTACCAAAAGTAACAATCAGTTGTATAGAAAAACTATGTGCATAAATCAAACAGAAAACATTCTACAGAGACAACAGACCCTCTCTTCATTCCAAAGCAACACTGTATTTGTTCTATTGTTTCATATTATGTATTTTATGATTAAAAGCAAACAGACTGGATAGCAATTGTCATATTTCTGGAAAACAAGATGGAAATTTCACTTCAAATACACACAGAAGCTGTATTATATACTTTGACCCATGGTTTTGAATTTGCAAACCATCCTGGTGTGCAGTTTCTAAAATTAGCAGTGGAGGGCAGTGCGCAGTTTTTAATCACCTCTGAAAAGCTCCAAGAAGAAATTAAATTGTGCTTTGTTTTAGACCAGTCACAATCCCTGTCAATGATCCAAATGATTAGAGGCCAACTGTTTATAAGCATGAAAAACATAATCATCAATTTGTAGGGGACATCATGAAAGGGAAAACGATAGCAAGAAGTTAAATTCTGATTCAGTCAATTCATCCAAGCAGAGGCAGTAACTGCAGTGCCTGGACATGACAAATCATCTTTCTTTAGCCTGATTAGAAATTTAATCAGCACAAGCCCGGCAGCCAATTGACACACCAATTCCAGAGCAGGGTGTGCACCAGGTGCACACTGGAAGAAGGCCATTGCTAGTTTCCTGACAGATGCAGTTTACACTCAGGACAACAGCTTGCAAAAAGAAAATTGATAGCTTGGTTAGATTCACAGCACCAGCAGCCAAGGATCTGATTTTTCAAAAGGACTCAAGAAATACAGAAGATTTCTCTCTCTCTCTTTCTCTCTGTCTTTTGAAGCACAGATCTAATAATAACAATTTCTAAACCACCAAGCAGTGTTGCAGTCAAGTTTGTACAGGAACTTCGAAGAATGCATTTAATTGCTTAATATATTTATTAGAGCAACTAACAAAAAAAGAAAGATAAAAGCTTAGGAGCAAAATGCTTTGGCTTCCAGTTTCTTCAGCTGTTTTAAAGCAGGATCCTTTTTATGAGCAGCTGAAGTGAATGGAAGCATTTGGCTTTTGAATTTGAATATGTGTGCACTTGTGTGTATGAAGGATAATGGTACATGTATGTGTATGTGCATATAGACACACCCACTTCAAGAGAGATTTTATTTATTTATCTTACTTGTTTAGCCACCCATCTCATACGAAAATGACTCTGGGTGGTGTACAGCACTTAATTAAAATGAAACAATAACTATATTAAAACAACCACAGTTGAAAACTATTAAAAAGGAGAGGATAGGAGAGGATGATATGAACAACAGTAAGACAGCTATTGCAAAATCTCCCCTGTCTTCTAGGATGCCAAAGCCTGATATCATATCCAGGTCTTGAAAGACTTGTGGGATGTTGAGAGTGATGGAGATAATCTCACTTTGGGTCCGAGAAGATTCTACAAGGCAGGGGCTGTGACAGAGAAGTCCTATCTCTTGGGATGAGATGTATACAGGACTCACAACATTGTTTGACTTGATGAAGCAGACAAATGTTACTGGGGAGAGGCAGTCCCTCAGATAACCTGACCCTAAGCTAGTAAGAGCTTTGAAAATCGAAACTAATTCCTTGGATTGGATCCAGAACAGTGATGAGATTCAAATTTTCTACTACCGGTTCTGTGGGCGTGGCTTGGTGGGCATGGCAGGGGAAGGATACTGTAAAATCTCCAGTCAGAGGTCTCCATTTGCCAGTTCTCCAAACTATTCAAAATTTCCGCTACTGGTTCTCCAGAACTGGTCAGAACCTGCTGAATACCATCTCTGATCCAGAAGCAACGAAAAAGATATTGAGAGTCTAGAAAGAGTACAGAGAAAAGCAGCAAAGATGGTTAGGAGACTGAAGCAGTGGTAGAATTCAAAAAATTTTTTACTACCAGTTCCGTGGGCGTGACTTGGTGGGGAAGGATACTGTAAAATCTCCATTCCCTCCCCACTTCAGGGGAAGGTTACTGTAAAATCCCATTCCCTCCCCACCAGTGGTGGGATTCAATTTTTTTTACTACCAGTTCTGTGGGCATGGCTTGGTGGGCGTGGAGAGGAAGGATAGTGTAAAAATCTCCAGTCAGAAGTGGTATTTGGGGGTTCTCCAAACTATTCAAAATTTTCGCTATGGGTTCTCCTGAACTGGTCAGAACCTGCTGAATTCCACCTTTGGACTGGACGCTAATAACATAAAGAACAGTTGCTGGAATTGGGTATGTCTAGTTTAGTGAAAAAAAGGACTAGGGGAGACAAGATAGCAATGTTCCAATATCTAAGTGGCTGTCACAAAGAACAGGGAGTCCAGCTATTCTCCAAAACATCTGAAGGCAGGACGAGAAGCAATGGATGGAGACTAATCAAGGAGGGAAGCAACCTAGAACTAAGGAGAAATTTCTTGACAGTTAGAACAACTAACCAGTGGAATGACTTGCCTTCAGAAGAAGAGATTGGACAATCACTTGTCAGAAATAGTATAGGTTTCCTGCCTGAACAGGGTGTGGATTAGAAGACCTCCAAGGTCCCTTCAAACTCTGCTATTCTATTATTTTGCAGACTGGCAACAATGCAATTTGCAAAGCAAATTAGCCCTTCATTTATTTAAATGTCTAAACTTGGAAAAGCTTGCCAGTTCCTGATGTAGATTTGGACCTCTTTAGTAAAATAGAAAATGACATAAGCTCTAGAGAGGTATTTTTGTAGGTCTTTGTACTGTTTAATTTCTTATCCTTATCTGCAAAATTATCTCATGTCAACATGTCTCTGCCTTATTTTGCCCTTTCATGTAAGCATATCTATTGGGAGTTTCTCCTTTTATTCTTGACAAGGAAACAGACTTCAGTCACTCAACAAACACTCTGCTTTTCTTTTTCTTAGAAGTGGTGTGTCTTTTTCAAACACATAAAATCACAATGCCCAGCTTTTCCAGTTATGCAGGTATGTCTAGATAAAACAACTGTAAAAATGGCACCATAGGCAAGAGAAAGACACCAAATAGAAAACATGCTCCCAAAGCACAGCGTAAGACTATTTGCACAATTTATAAATGCAGCGATGTCTTATTATTATGAAAAAGAATGTGTGAATCATTTCCAGGAATTATGCAGTTTTGGTTGGCTTGTTTGTTTGTATTACTAAGAGTGAAAAAATATAATACACATACTTCAAAATTTATTCATAAATACATTTCAAAGAATAATGAGTTGATCTTTTGAGAACTGAAAAAAAAGCCTGGAAATGTTCACAGACAATCCCAAATCTTCTGGACTCAAAATTTTAATAAAGGTTTTTTTTTTCTTGTCTCAAGTATTCACTATCTTAAGTAGCTTAGAAAAAAATGAATGCAAGTTATTTTTTTCTTCTGCCATCCATTTAAACAATAGACTTCTGAAGGTGTTTTAACTTTAAAGAAAAGCAGGAGAGAAAGGAACTATTTCACAATGGAGTTATTATGCAAAAGTTCAAGGGTATAAAATTAGAAGTCCCTAAAGTCTTCAGAAAACAACCTCAGAAATGCTGCCAAATTATCATTTTATCATGAGAGAAAGCAGACAGAATCAAATACATGCATATTGATTGTATTAGATTAGGTCCAGGGAGAGACTCAGCCATGAAAGCTCACTACAGTATGAGACTTTGAGCAAGTCATCTCATGTTGTGAAAGAAAATTGGAAGAGAAAATATTATTTATCTCTACCACCTTAAACTTCTGGAGAAAAAAGCAAGATATAAATACAATGAATAAAATAAAATAAATTATATTTTACTTAATTATACATTGGATCTAATTTAGTATCTCCCCTAAATTTAGTTTTAAATTTTTAGTTTTTCAAGGTTAGCCTCCAGGCATGCTAGCTGAAAGCCAAGCTTGTCTCTCAACCTGAAATACGCAGCACACTCTACTATAAATTAAAGATGCCATATCCCTTTTCAGCATTCTGTGTGAGCTTGAACAAAAAGATGCTGCCATTTTAAGAATTGCTTTAACTGAACCAATTCCTTAAAATACCTATATATTTTTTTCAGATTCATTTGGAAGCACCTGCTTTAATGACTAGTGGAGAATTGCTTTCTTGAATTCCAGAGCAATTCTGAATCATCACTGAAAATATATAGTTCTATAACAATGTTCTAACTGGTGGACTACCAAAGAAATCATTCACAGCACTTTGATAATTATATTAGGAAGTATTTGGTGTTCAGAGGACAGAAAAAGCAGACTTCAACTCTGCATCCTATAAAGTAAGCAACTTGTTTCTGAGCTGAGCTGGGAACTCGCTTAAATACATGAGAAAAAAAAATTATGGTGCCCAAGAATGGCCTTCTTGTTTGATTTGACAATTACACTGTTCTGTGTGGAACCTGCATCTTCTTCATGAATGTATATGGGACATAATTTGTGTTCTTCCATTCATAGGCTAACTTGCTCTGAAACTTAATGATGCAGTCACACTTGGCAGTAGTTCTGATGCTGTTATGTCTGAAAAGCAGTCAAATGCCATTACACCATAGCTTTGGCCCTTTGGTTTTGTTGTACTCTTATATACAGCTTCATTAGCTAGCTTTCAAATGAATGCCCTCCAAGGCACACAGTAAAAGGACTTACAGACAGTGGTTTGCCTCAGGAGGACAAAAAAAACCAAAACAGTCAATATAGATTTTTTTAACAGAAGATCTGTTTACTATAAAGCTATATATATGAAACTTATAGTAAGACATGAATACCGTTGCTTAAAAATAAGTAAAACTTTTGACCATTGTATTCATGACAACTCTATTTCTATAGACCAATATTCATGGATCTATAGCAGCTGATTGCATAGTTCATACAAAAATTATATATCAAGAATGAAGCCTTAAGGTGCCACGAGACTCTTGTTTTTTTTCCAACTGATAATATAGACCACGGGTGTCAAACTCGTGGTGTCACGTTGCCATCACCTGACGTTTCGCAACGTTTTCCCCATTCACGGAGCTGGGGTGGGTGTGGCCTGCAAGTGACACATCCAGCCCATGGGCCATCACAGTTTGACACCCCTGATAATAGACCCATCTCTAGAAACAGTGTATCTGTTCTATCAAATGCACATAAAATACAGAACACTGCAGTATATGAAAAAAAATACCCAATAAAACAAGAATTACATAAAGAGATTATCCAAATTCATTTTAAAATAAATGTATAATTATTTATAAATAACAAATGCAGACACAGTATAAAATATACCTGAAGAGAAATGCACAGGTACCTACAGTAATTAAGAATTAAGTATGAATTATATTCTGCACTCCCATCCCATTCACTGCTGACAAGCCAATTGTAAACAATAGCTTGGCCTGTTTCAGCATCTTACATCTGGGGCCCCATGAACACCTCCATACAAAAGCCCTTTGCTACCTTTCCTTGACAGCATTTTGTTTATCTCCCTTCATTATACAATGCCCAATGACTAACCTACTGTGATGATACTCTTCTGTGTGAAGACAAGATAATTTACTTACAGATGAAAGACATTAAGTGGAAAATGAGTCTTTAAGGTTCCTATAGAGATTTGCATGTCTCTGCTAGCATCTATGTGAAAAAGATGGAAAACAGAGAAGTCCTATTCAACTATCTTGTCATTATGTCTCCATGGCAATGGCTCTGGGGTCAATGTCTTCTCAGCAGTAACAAACGTGCCATTTCTCTTGCTTTGCCTTATTTCTCCCGTTACAGGCAATAGACATGGCAATGTTAACTGCACTGCTTTAGAACAGGGCTCTACAGAAGTTAGACCAGAACCTCTGTGTGATTTGCAAACCATCAACAAGATTTAACATGTAAATCACTGGAAGATTCAGAGTAGTCATTAAAAACACCCTCCTAGATTCTGAAATTCTACCCTCTATCTTCACAGTGTTTTCTTTCAGTGCCCCCTGGTTATTGGTTAAAAGTTATCTTCTGTTGGTTTTATTGCATCCAACATTTTTCCAAGAATATTGTAGGATCTTATTTAAATTCCATTCTACTCAAGCACTGGAAAAGTCCCTTTACTGAGGCAACAGGATGCACAAACAGAATGATAATTTCCTCCAAGAAAAAGGAACAATCTCCTTCAAGCCAACATATGAAAAACCGGGAAAGGAAATCACAAATCTTCAGCTCACAGTAAATGAACAGAAAAAGAACAATAAATTGTGGCTAAAAAATTATAGCACAGTATGAGCCAAAAATGAGATAAAGGAAATATTAAAGATTGTAACATTGGAAAGAATCCACACAATTGCTTCCAACACTAATGAAAAATAAATTTCCAGTCTCTGATTGAAAAAAGTCTGACAAAATCTCCATCTTTCATTCACCATATTATAAAATTACAAAAAATAAATAAAAAATAAAAAGAAATGTAAGTTAAGGGGTCTTATTTAAAGCATAGAGCTGAAGTTGGTATGGCAAGATGCTGTATGAAATGCAGATTATGATCTTTCATGTCTGCATCTTGTAGCACCATAAAGCAACTGTTAGCCTCATCCCTTTGCTCTGGCCCATTCAAGTCAAGCACGGTCTGGACAATATTGCATCAATGAACTGTGCCTTGTAAGACTACCTCTCCCAACTCAGAGGTCCCTTAAATCTTCAAAAATTACCCTTGACTATATAATCCTTCATATTGGTTATCTGTAAATTCATATATATGGGGAGTGCACCTGTGCAAAGCCCAGCGAGATTGTTGTAGAGCGGTGGAATTACTGAGGCAGACAACCAGAGCAAACTTCAGCTTAACTTTATTTTAAAAATAAAGGGTTGTCGCGGCTGCTGCGCTAACTCAGCAGCCAGCTGGAACGGCAACAGCTGATGCCATTTGACAGCTCCTTTTCATAGCCGGCTGTCAAACGGCATCAACCAATAGGAGCAGTCCATGCTTCCCTCTTGAAACACGGACCTGAGTGGGAACTGTAGTCCAGTTCTCTACAGAGATAGTACCTTGATTCAAATGGTAAGCTAGAAATATGTTTGAAAAGAAGAAAGCATCTGGGTGAAGGATTTTGTTGGTGGTGGAGGGGGGAGAAAGGCATACAGTTAGCCAAGACCATATTCTGGCTATCAGAAAGGCTCTTTACTGATGGGTTATAGAGGAGACCAGGTCAACTTGGAAGGCAACGGTACTCCCAATGAATGAGACAAAACAACAGAGTGCAGTATTGCTGCTGAGGCCACCAAGTATTGCGAGAATGCTTTTAATTTTAGCAAAGGAATAGATGGAAATGTGTAAACTGAGTTCTTTTTCAAGAAAAAAAGGAAGGCATTGCCAAGAGATTAGGCATCTATCTTACCTCTGCTGCAAAAAGTTAAACACTGCTTATTATGGCACTTCCTTCTGCCTTAATGTATGTCATCGTATGTATACCTTAAGGCAGAGGAAAGTGCCATAATGTATGTGATACTTCCCTCTGCCTTAATGTATGTCTAAAGCAGGATTATTGAACTATTAGGCCCATAAGAGGCCTCAAAATTTAGACCACAGCTACCATATGGCCTGGAAAACTACATGACTCTGATTCTTGTTGGGGAGGAGATCTTGTGTAAAGCACTTAAACCATAGAGAGTTATAGTAACAGCAGCAAAGCAACTTCTTTGGTATTATCTACCCTAGCTCCCATGAATCAGATTACCTGCAAGAAAATAAAGGAAGATATCTCATAACAGACCGGGAGGCCAAGTCACTTTAAGAGCAGAAAGAGCTACATGATTAGACAGATCAGCATGAATATACAACTAGGAGCCAGTTGTATAAACAAAGGAATAAAATTATACCTTGTAGGCAGTTGCATCTGGTGAGAGATGCCATTTATTTATAAAAACCTCTAAGGGCTAAATAAAAACAAAAGTAAATGGATCCATCTATTATAAAACGAAGGAAGAAGTAATGGTAGGGTATGATATGTGTTGTATGTTGTAAAAGATGCAATCAGAAAATCTACATCCCCTTGTAGAGCCAGTACATCGCAAGCCAGAGATGGTAGTATAAACATACAACAACTGTTCAGCCTCAGGACTACCAAATGGTGGGTTGGAATTAAACAGACTTATCTGACCAGTTTAAAGAGGGCCTAATGCATAGAATATGGAACAAACTCATTCATCAGGACAGTCCAGAGAATTAATGTAGAATTAATTCATATCTGCTAACTGCAGAAAATTATGGGCAGAAGAGGAAAATGTTAGTGTCTTTGTGCCTTTTCATCAGATACTTTTGGAAGTTGAACCCATGCAGATATGAACCTCCAAAATTATGGTAGCCTCTAAACAAAAGTTGCACTAATGGACACAGAAGTCATAATTATTTTATGGCAACAATTGAAGATCGTTCTTTCTAATAACATCCTCTTCTGACATAATAATTAGTATTTACAGGAAAGGAAGGCAGTTTGCAAGTAGATGGTTTAAATCAGTGGTTCCCAAACTTTTTCAGTCCACCGCCCCCTTGGTGCTACAAACTCATCCTCAATGCCCCCTACCCAGGGGCGGATTCAAATTTCTATGGGCGTGGCCTAATTTGAGGGTGCGGTTTGCTGGTAATGTGATTGGGTGGGTGTGGCTTGCTGGTCAGATGGCTGGGTGGGCGTGGCTTACTGGTCACGTGACTGGTGGCATGGCTTGGCGGTCACGTACTGGGTGAGCGTGGTTTGGTGACTGGCAAACCAAATACACTTAATGGCTGGTTGCTTAGCAAGTGTTCTAATTTATGACTGGCCTCCCTAGAACTACTTGACCTGTTTTTGGAGTTTTGACAGCCATGCACACACATATACACATACTCCCTTCCAATCCTGCTGGAGCAGGTCATTGGACTAGAATCGGCAAAGCATCTCTGATTAGATTCTAGTAGTGAATAAAATCTAATCAGAGATACTTTGCCGATTCTTGTTGATTTGTTTTATTTGTATTTCTTTATTTTATGTTGCTGAATTGCATTGACATGTGTGTCCCTTCTTGTGCACAACCCAGAAGCTTTTGTCATTCTTTGCAGCAAAAATTACTGACCTCTGGATTTGCTCTACTTTTCAAACGTGCCGGCACTGCCGCTTCTAGGTGCTGGCCCCGCAGGTCCACCCCATTGAGCCCACTGCACTGGAGGGGACCTGCCCAAGCAAGTCCGAGCGGAGCGGTGCACCAAATCAATGGGGTGACCTGGGAGAAGGAAAGAGAGAGAGAGAAAAGAAAGAGAGAAGGAAGAAAAGAAAGAGAAAAGGGAAAGAAAGAAAAAGGGACAAAGAAAGGGGGGCATGGAGGGATGGAGGGGGAGGGGGAGGGGGGGAGAGAGAGAGAGAGACAGAGCTAATGCATCAGATTGAAATGAGGCCTAGTTTAGAGACCCTTTTCCACATTGAAACATCTTTGCCAGCATCTTTGCTAGCACACTGAAATATCTTTGGCTTCTATTAATTAAAGGTTTTGTGGACAAAACATGGCCAAGACTATCAGGAAGCTCTCACATTTTGTTGAGGCTTTAAACAGGATTCATTGGACCAGATCTCCACCCTAAAAAATTACTTTTCCCCAATGTATTACAGTGCCAATTCTGAAGAAGGCAAAACCAATATGTACTGGTAAATTACAAGGAGAACATACACACAGTCCCTTCTAACCCTGCTGGAGCAGGTGATTGGACTAGAATAGACATCTCATTATCTTTCTCCTCCTCCTTCTTTATTTCTTTTCTTTCTGTCCCTTCCTTCCATCCCCCTCTTTCTTTGTGCCTTTTTCTTTCTTTCCTTTTTCTCTTTCTCTTCTTCCTTCTCTCTTTCCTCTCTCTTCCCCTCTCTCAGGCTTACCCCACTGACTTCGTGTACTGCTCCGTTTGGACTTGCTTGGGCAGGTGCCTTCGGTGCAAGGTGTTCAATGGGGTGGACCTGCAGGGCCTCGCTCCGAACATGGCATTGGCAGGATGTTTGAAAACTCTGGCTTTGCTCTTCTTTCCCAACACTGCATTCGGGGTGGAGCTCCTTGCACCAGAGCGTGCAAGTCAACGGGATGATCCTGCGGGGCCTCGCCTCGAATGTGGCGGTGGGGGGATTTTTTCTTACCCCTGAATTGTGCCCTGCCGCTCACCTCCAGCACCCCCCTGCCACCTCTTAGCGCCCCCCTGCCAGCCCCCTTGCCTCTCAGTGCCCTCCTAAGGCATCCCACCACTCCCCAAGGAGCGGTACCGCCCACTTTTGGAACCACTGGTCTAAATGCTCCAGATCTTCTAAGTTATTTAGCTATTATCCTACAGACCTAGACAGATTTAAGAATGTAACTTCAAGCCCTGTTAAACCTTGGTACCACAGACAACTTCAATACATCCTCCAGAGCAGGGGTCTCCAACCTTGGCAACTTTAAGCCTGGAGGACTTCAACTCTCAGAATTCTGGGAGTTGAAGATCTCCTGGCTTAAAGTTGCCAAGGTTGGAGACCGCTGCTCCAGAGCACACAAATATGGTTTGTCCAGTTAGTTAATCCAATCTTCTTTTAACCTTGACAGCATTAATGACTAGTTGGTTGGCTCAAGACCCATCACAGAAGCACATTGCATTTTTCTATTAACTGCCAATAATCAGATTTTCTGCAATTTAATAATATAGTGTAAGGCAGTACAATGCAACAAAACATATGTACTTTGATCTTTCAACAGCATAAGATAAAAATACAAGAGTGTGGAATCAGAAGCTATAACCTGACATAATCAATGTCTAGAAACTGCAAGGACTGTGACTATGGAATTAAACAATGATGGGATGAGGTAAAAGCTATAAACTATTGTAAAACCACAGTCTGTGAAAGCTGTATGGTTAAATTAAAGCTCTGTTTAAACTCAAGTGATTGAGTATTCCAAAAAGCTATACAAAAGAAATAAAGGGGAAAAATAGGCTGGAGATAGCAATATAGTAATTATGGTCTAATCCAGCCCCTTTCCAGGTCCCATCATAAAATTCATAGAATTTCTCCTTACTACTTGTAATCTTTACGGCCCACTTCAACGTTATTTAGCCATATATTTTCCAGTAGTTTTGGGAAAAGACTGGAATTGAGATTCTGTGCTGTATCGAATTATCTTTCCTAGCTAAGCTCTATCCTGCCCTGTTCAAACATTCTGCTTCAGATGATGTTTTCCAGCATTTTCCTCATCTAATGAGCCTGGTTTGCTGAGTTTATTCTTGGTCAAGTTTAAGAAGTAAGAAGAGGGAAACAACAACAGCAGCCATCTGGCTGTTTTTTGTTTTAAAGTTGTTGGTTTTTTTCGCATGCCTAATTCTCATTTTATGCTTTGTTCCAACTCTGGACAAAGCTTAAACTATGACCCAATGACTTCCATCTCTTAAAGGCAGCAGTTTGGAGAAAACATAACAGTTTGCAGGAAGACATCCTCTTCCTCTAGGAGAAAGGTGTCACTCTATTCCTGTCTCTATTGTTCTAAAATAATGTTTGGGAATCTCTTCCCAACCTTGCTTGAAGATTGGAGTTCTAATTTTTTTTTAATGTAAATGGAAACAGGAACCTTATCTTGGCTCTCCCTGGTTTTTCTAATAGATCTTTTGTAAATCTAAAAGAATTCACACATAAACAATAACATTTGATAATCCCACTACAAAGCATAAAAGATATGTCTGCTGATGGTTTCTTAGTGGAAGATGGGAGAATTGTCAGTGAATTAGACTCTCTTCTTCCTGAATCCCTATCTTTTTAATATACTATAACTTACATTTCTACTCACCTACTAATTTTAATGCTGATGAAAGCCAAGTCTTCTTATTTGTTATTATTATTATGTCTCTCTGGAATATCCAATATGGTATAGATCTTTTTTTTGCCCCCTTTAAAACAACAATATAATACCCATCAATGATAAATCTTTCAACCTACTTGAAATACTAACAGCCTATAAAAATAAGGGGAAGAAGTTGTGCTTTAGTATGTGGTATGAAATTCATAGCACATCACCATGCACAACAACAGCCTCAAGTTGTTACGACAAGCTCCACATTCTTCTGAAAAGAGGCCTTCATTTCTCTGAGAACAATTGCCAGGAAGAAATATTCCTTCAGCTGCTCAGAGGCACATTGGTCTGGCTTGTCACATGTCACAAGCACTTTTTGGCTGCCTTTTCACTTCCCCTGTGAATGTTATTGTGGGAGTTTCCTGACCCACTTCTATCAAGGAAATTGTCTGCACACAACACGAACAATTTGGCCAGAAAAAAAATTCTAGCCTTCACCATCAGAACTCTTTATTTCCTTTCAGTCCTCACAATTCTTCTTTCACTCATCACTTTGTGGTGGAGTAAAATTTATGCTTAGTAAGGGTCTGTTGCTTTTGCTTTTTCTCCTTCTCTTTCTTGCTACCTTACAAAGCTAGGCAGAAGCATTCATTCCCAACATTAATTAAAAGCCAATTTCAACCTATAGTTTCCTTTCTTCCTTGATTTATTTTGCCATTTTCTGCTTTGCAGTTCTCAACACTGTAGCTTTCCCATTTATAGATCAACTCATGTTAAAATGCCAATTAAATTGGTGCTTTTGAGAACTGGCTGAAATAATTTAAATTACTAGGGTAGCAATATAACCCAGAGTGCTAATTTGCTACATTTCATGATTACATGTAAATTATTTTTAAAAAAGAATGACACAAGAGCTTTCTAAGTAGCAAAATGTGATAGAATATAGAGTGAGATCTACAGTTGTTTACAGCATTTTGCTTACAAGCCAAAAATAATTTACTCTCATGTAAACTGTGAAGATACTGATTTTCCTTTCCAGCTGTAGGTCCACTATCTTCATTGAAATGCATTGGCGATTGTAACAGAAGAACAAAAGAATGTGATATGTCAAGGGCACAATACAATACAACCAGTGTGTTCATTTATATTCATTTTATTCAATTTCTATAGCTGCCCAACACAATCTTAAAAATGCACAGCTAAGTCAATAATTCAATTAATGCTAGTTACTGACATACAGTATATTCTGTTTTCAGTACATTTAAATTAGCAACTGTGCTGATCTGCTATATCAATAATACCAACTTCTCCTGTAATGAACTTGGAAGTGATACGAGAATTTACTGGTCGCTAAATTAATCATAACAGCATAACACCAGAAACAACCATAGATGTCTAGACAGAAAATTTTACACTTCTAAAACTTTCATTGAGCAAAATTCCGAGCTGCTAGAGGCAGTCCTATGGCCTAAAATGAAAAAAATCTGACAAAAATATTGCATGCTGACATTTGAAAAATAAACCATCCTAGTCCTTAGCCAAAATGACCACTTCCTGTTGTGAAGTAGGTTGGTGTCTACTCATTTAGAATGCATTTGGTAGGAGGACCTTTGTAGAAGAACAATGCTTATTCTATGGCTAAGGATGGAAAAGATTAGGTTTAGGGTGAACTCGTTATAATTTAGAAAGTTCTAGTTTAACATCACGCTCATTATGAAAAATTGGATCAATAAAGGGATGAAGACTATCTGTACACTACATTCAGAAAACACAAACTATGTCAAGAATATGTCAACCATGAAGCTGCCTTTTTAACTAATACAGGATCCTACCTTGCTTTAGGAAGATTAAAACAAACAATGGTTCTGATAATATAAGCAACATTTTCCTCTTCAATAGTGGCATATCCCTGGAAATAGAATTCTGTGTCCTGCTAAAAACAGGATGAAACACAGGATGCAGGAGGAGGCTTGATTTCTTTGATCTGCTTTCCTGCCAAAATATGCTTACTAGACCTCTCCCTTTATGGTTGAGTAAACAATTTCAGGACAGCTGCCACCGAGTCCAATAGTCCAAAGGAAAACCTAGACATCTGAAACTGTATGCCTGGTAGGCACTAGCAGCTTTATTTATCCCTGACACCCCCTTGAGAAAGTTCTCCAGTTTTCTTCCAAAACATATTGGCACCAACTCCTATCAAACTGTTGCATCCATTTGAAAAGATTACGCACACACAAAAATAAGATGAAGGTGTGTACAGGTAATCCTCGGCTTACAATCACAAAATTTCTGTTATTAAATGAGACATTTGTTAAGTGAATTTTGCCCCATTTTACAACCTTTCTTGTCCAGTTGTTAAATGAATCACTGCAATTGTTAAGCTGGCAATATGGTTGTTAAATTAATCTGGCTTCCCCATTGATTTTGCTTGTCACAAGATTGTAAAAGGTAATTACACAACTTTGGGGCACAGCAGTGGTTGTAAGTATGAACCAGTTGTTGTCCAATCACACATGGCCAATAAAGAATTCTATTCATTCTGTTCTGTTCTATTCTATTCTATCTGAATTTTGATCACATGATCATAGGGATACTACAAAGGGTCATAAGAGTGCAAAATGGTAGTCACCTTTTTCAGTGCCATTGTAACTTTGAATCGTCACTAATTGAACTGTTGTACATTGAGGACTACCCCTACTTCATTTATTGAAGGGATGGTTGCTATAGGAATGGGGTGCTTTCATATATTGCATGCCATACAAGCAATCCACATTTTTCCAGCTTTCAATGTTCCACTGTCCAAGCCAGTTTAATTGGTATGCCTTTTAGCAATACTTTACACTTGGCAGTTAAGAGTTCCCTTAGTCTAATGTTATGGTAGTTGTTGAGATATTTGCCCAATGGAAATTGGACCAAACCACCAACTCAATTCTCACAGACTTTGAACAGATGTCGAGCTACTCTAAACAGGGCAGAGCCCTTATTTTGAAATGAGTGCATAGAGTTGCTATCTGTAACCAGATAGATGGGGTATGGCTGTGTCTATTTTCAGTGGCAGAACACAGGAAAACTCAGATATTATTATTTTTTAATTTTTATTTTGACTACCACCATGGACAAACACACATAGGTTTCATATAACCAGCACTCCAACCCTCCTTAACCATCTCCCTGCAGATGAAATATTTAAGGTCTGTGAAACAAACTGACAGGGCATACGTGAGTATGATATAACAGTAACCTGTTGTAAGCCACAGCGTGCAATACACTCTTGGCTTTCAAGACATTCTGAAATTATACTGTTGATCCAGAATTAGCTATGCTTTTGAGCGCTGCAATGAAAACTTTAAACCTTTGGGAGAGACTTTTTCCCTACCAGTGTCTGAAAACTCATTCTTCTCATTAGCTTTATTCTACCCTTGAAGAATTAATAGAACAGCTGTTAAATTCTCTGCTACAGTGACATGATTTCAAACACATAAAAGAAATATAATTTTTTAGCAACAAAAATATCATACAGATGTCTCTGGTATTTATTTATTTATTGCTAAATCACCTCTTTCAAATTTCATATAATTAATGCAATGGGAATAAAAGCACTTTAAATCAAAACATTATACACTGCGAGTCTCTCTTGTAAGGACCAAAATAAACAGTTCAGTGGCTGTTGGGTTTACTCCAACCTTAATTCTTGATTCCTATAGTTTCTACATTATTTGATGCTCTGTGATTAGTACTCCTTCAAGATATAATACCTTATACTTATTATGCTTAGATATATGCTGTGCTTGTGATACCATACTCTGTATAACAGAAACCATTCAATACACGAAGGTGAAAAGTTAAGATGCCACAAAGGTCTAAACAAGGTATCAATATTGCTTAAATGTATTCAAGGTAAAGGAGAGCTTCAATAAAAAAATGTTTAGGTTTATGGAAAGTAATAAGACCCAGGCGCAGGATGAATTATGAACTTCTATGAACTTTTAGGCAAAGTTCTCATAATTGCAAAGTAGGAAAGAGATAAGAAAACTTTCTCCATTCCCACACTCCTCCATAATTTTCTGCCTGCTCATCTTTTTCCCAACTGAGTACCAATTAATCCTGGCCTTGCCTTTGTTTGGCTGAAAAAATGCTTGGAAGAGTCATTGAAAACAGAATACAAAGAAACGTTACTAGATTTCATCCATGCCCTTTGTTTGCTAAAATCAGATCACAATTTCCTTTTCCTGTGTGACAGGGAGTATTTAAACCTGATCAGCCTGTATGCGTCACAAGGCTCTTCATACAGATCAAATAACTCATCCATATTTTCTTAAGTTTTAATTGGTGACACAACATTGTAGGAAGGAGTGTGAATATTAATTATTAATTTTATACAATGCAGCCTTCAATTAATAGATTAGGAAAATGAGTCAGAGGTTGAGTCTTGAGTCAAAGACTAAAATTTTAAAGGGCTTCATCGCTTGAGATTTTGCTTAATACAAATAAGAATGGCATGGATGATACCTAAAATGTAATTTACAGATTGACTGTGTTACCTGAAAAGCCACTTGTGTGCTTCTCAAGTGATTCAACAGTCCCTAGACTATTTTTATCTGTGACAGGAAAAAACACAGAAAGCTCATTTTTGACAGTGGTGTTGTTGGTGGTTTTACCTGCTTTTACTGATGACATCCTGCACTTGCAAATGGCTGATTGCTTAGATTCAATTTTACCTATAAGAAGGTGAATCTAGTAAGCAACAAAACTAGGATACATTCATGTGAAGGAAGTGGGATAAACTTAATTTCATATATGCCCTCCTAAATGTGTTTATGGCAGGGGTGGGATGCAAATATTTTTACTACCGGTTCTGTGGCCCTGGCTAGGTGGGCGTGGCTTTTTTTTGTAGCCCCCCTGAACTCCATTTTTTTTTTGTCTCCGGGCCTCAGGGAAGCTTCCTGGGAGGCCATTTTGCTCCAGGAGGCTTCTCTGAGGCTCAGGAGGCAAAAAACGGAGTGCAGGGGGGCCGCGCAGCACTCCTCCGCATGCCCCTTTTTGCCTCATGGGCCTCAGGAAGCTTCCTGGGTGAAGCAGTAAGACAGCAAGGGGGATCCTAGAACAGCTGATCGTCAGGAGAAAAAAAAACAGTTCGGCCAAACTGGTAGCTGTTTTTTTTACTACAGGTTTGGTCGAATGATAGCAGTTTTTACTACTGGTTCACCTGAGCCAGGCCGAACTGATAGAATACCACCACTGGTTTAAGGTTACTTTTACTTTATTGTTGGAGTAACAAATAACTTTGTTGCACTGTGAACTTTTAAAGATAACAATGCAATTCACCACCAAACTGCTTAATTCTGAGCTTTTTTAAATAAATCAGTTAGAATAAAATACAATTTCAAATATGACCAGCAGGAAATAGTACAAAATCTCAGTAGAAGCCAGCGAGAAGAAATACATAAAGGAACTAGAATATTCTGCCAGCTCACTGATTATAACCATTGCAACACTGAATGACAAATGAATAATTTTGGCTTAGGAGGAAATTTTATTGGTAGAATTATCCCTGAGAAGCCCTTCTTTCTAATTATTACTGCTGAACCTCTGAAGATAGTATTAAAGTAAAGCACCACTTGAAGAATGCGCATTGAAACATAAGGCAATAATAATGCTAAAGAAAATTAGGATACTACGTTTCTCAAAGAAATGTTTGAGTCATTTTAACCTGTATCTTGCTTCAAATTCTGAAGCTAAAGTACTTCTGCACCCTATTTTCTTTAGAACTTAACTCTCCAGCTGTACTGAACCTGGTTATCAAAAGAATATTTCTTATATTAGAAGAAAAGTGTAAAAGAATCCTACACAGTATATAAGAAGGAAAAAAGTAAGATGAATTGTGGGACTGCTGCTATTACAGCAGATTATATGAATTTGTATTGCCAGAAACCCCTCAGGGAGAGGCAGTCCTACAGGTAACCTGGCCCTGGGCATGAAGGGCTTAAAAGATGATTACCAGCACCTTGAAAGCAATTGGAAGCCAATGCAGGTCATACAGCAGTGGTGTTATTTGGTGAACCATGGGGTAGGTAGAACTGTGCATGCCGCTGAATTCTGGATCAGTTATAGCTTCCACATGGTCTTTGAAAGAACACCCAGGTAGAGCACATTTCAGTAATCCGAATGGGAGGTGATTAAGGCATGGGTGACTATGGAAAGGCCTCTTGATCCAGGAATGGATGCAACTGGTGTAAAGCAGATTTGTGCAAAAGCCCCCTTGGCTACCAGGAAGAACCATGAGTCTAGAAGACCCAATTTGCACATCCTCCCCTGGAAGGGATATAACCCCATCCAGAGTCAGAGATGTCTACTCTCCTGAATCTCAGTGCCAAAATCCCATCATCAGTCCATCTGGCTAGGGATGAGTCATAGCTGATTTCTTCCTATGTTGGCCCTTATAGCCACCAGATACTGATCTAGCTCCTGAACAACATCATTTGCTTTGCATGGGGTAGAGACTGAATATCGTCAGAAAACTGAGGATCCTGAACCCAGGTGGTCTCTCCCAGTGGCTCCATATAGATGTTAAATAGAAGGGGAGAGAGCCTTGAGGCAATCCATATATAAGAACCTTGGACTGGACCTCTCTTCCCCGCACTAGCACTGACTGGTATCACCATGAAGAAAGGAGTTGAACCAGGTAGAAGGTAAAACAGCAAGATCCTTGAGACCCAATTTCACCCAGAAATCTCATATCCGCTATATTTGGGGTAGCATCCATAAAAGTCATTAGTGGCTCCAGAATAATAGGCATTGCACCACCCCCAACCTGGAGTTGCATTTGGTGTCACATTTGAAACCTTGGAGGACACATTTCTGAAAAGATCAGTTCACTCATTATGTCTCTTTTGTCTACTTAAATTTCAGTTGCGTTTCAAATGCCTGTAATCCTTGGGGACTTAGGAATGACTTCCCTTTTTCAATGATATGCTCTTGTGTAGGTGCCTGGGCCTAGTACCATACTTCTTATGGCAATAGGCGAAATCATATCCCACTCTGCCCACCTTCTTGTAACTATTTTGAAACTATGAAATTTAGATCTACAAAACCCTGAACCCGGTCAAAGGGACCCAAGCTGCTAGTTTCCTACATTATTTACCACCGGAGAAGTTACATTATTCTTTGTGTAGTGAAAAATCAATAAATTTTAATCCTATCAGTCTTGTTATTTGAGCAGACACTATTTTGTAAAAAAGAGAAAGTGACAAGAAAATATAACTTGTGTTAATCTGGGGGAAATACACTGGTGGCAGAGAAGAAAAGGCTGCCGCTTATTGAATCTGTGATGTGATCACGTAGAAGTAAAATCCTTTGATATGAATTAGTAATTCATGCAGAATGTAAAGCAGAAATATAAATGCCCACTTACTTTCTTCTATTCTGGTGTGGATGCTACACTGCTAAAGCCAAGGGATTCCTGGAAGAGAAGATTCATTGCTTTGAGTTGAGGCTGAACAACCAAAAGCTTTATTATCTGATGGATGCAGGAACAAAAATAAAGAATTGAATTCATTGTGCTTACTTCAATCTGGGATTGCAGCTGTAGGGATGTGGAGCTGGCATCAGATTTCTCCTGAAACAGAACAGATGTCAAGTTAGTGAAATACACAAGTGTGGCAGTGTTGACAAACAAAGTAGCAAGACAGCAAAAAGAAGAACAAAATGGGACAGGAATGAAGAGACCATCAAACTATCTTGGTTCAGATGCTTCCAGAAACTGGCTAGAACACATTGATGTGATATAAAAGTAAATTCACAATTCATTTTATTTGAGTTTCCTCTAGGAGCTCAGTGGCATGCATAGCATATCTTCTCCAACATATGTTCAAAAACAACCCTGTGATGTTGGCTGTGGAAAGGAGGATTGGCTCAAAATTGTCCCTGAAATTTCATGGCTGATAGTGAACCTGAATCTTTTTGGTTCGATACATCTCACAAGAACACCTCCATCTATCCTGGATTACAAAAAGCAGTCATTCCATTGGATGAGAAAGCACTAGCAGTACTGTACTGTAGCAGTACAGGTGTTACTTTAGAACAGTGTTTCTCAATCTTGGCAACTTTTAAGATGCGTGATTTCAACTTCTAGAATTCCCCAGCCAGCTTGGCTGGCTGGGGAATTCTGGGAGTTGAAGTCTACGCAACTTAAAACCGCCAAGGTTGAGAAACCCTGCTTTAGAAGCACTGTCAATCTCTTGTCATAACATTTCTCTTACTTTTGTTTTTTATGCAATCTACAGCGGGAACACTAGATGGCTCAGTATACTGCACAGTTTTGTAAACTGGAAACAAAAGTAAAGAGCAGAAGTGAAGAAATAAACAATTCTGTTAACATCTGCATTGCCTTGGAGTAGCAATCTAAGTCTACTTCTCCAGATGTGGAAAACTGTGTGTAGTTCTGCTGCCACATCTCAAGAAGGATATAACAGAAATGGAAAAAACATTAAAGACTATAACCAAAAGACTTGGGGCTTGAACACATGTCCTTTGAGACACAACACTGAAGATTTACCTCAGAAAACAAATGTGACTGGATGAAGACATGATCAAGATATATAAAATTGTAGAAAGCAGACAGGAAACATAACTTAAAGGATAGCAATAACAAAGGGATGAAAGCCCCAATTAATTGATAATGAAGAACTAGGTTACAAACAGTGGAAAAGGGATTGATCTGATGCATTTACGAAGACTCTGATTTATAACAACTGTTCAAAATAATGAAGGACAAGAAAGCTACTCATGATCCATCCTCAAAGTTATGACTGCCACACACAAAGAGGCCTGAAGACACATGATTACATTTTGGGCTTTGGCAACCAGCCAGCATTGAGGACTGGTTGCTGTGCCCCATGGTCATGTGACCACAATTAGCAGGAAATGGCCAAAAAAAATCGATTGGATATGCTGGATTTGCTTAACAGCCCATGATTCACTTAACAACCATGGTAGTTTGCTTATGACCATTGTTAAAATGATTATGAAATCAAGTCTGGTTGTGTGTGCCTTGACTTATAACCATAATGACTTATGTCCAAAATTCTGGCCTCCATTGTGGTTGAAAACTACCTGTAAATAGTAGTAGTATAGTAGTAGTAGTAGTAGATTTTATTGTGGTCACTGACCACCTCAAACTGATAAGTACTTTTCAACCAATTGTTTAAAATACCCAAGATTTGTGAATGGGCTGATAAACCATGATAAGCATACAGCTATATAAGACCCATAGCATCAGAACATTTTCAAACCTAGATACAATCCAAAACCTAATTCAGTCCAAGACATTTATAATTTCCCTACTGGCTTGTGCAATGCCTTTTCTTACATCAAGGAAACAAATGCACATTCCTCTGAAAATTGTAATTAGCTTTAATGTCATTGATTTGGAGAGATGAAACAAAAACAACTTATGAATACGAAGTTTGGTGATGTTTTTCTACTGAGTTGAAAAAGTCGGTATGAAGCAGTCAAAGTAATGAAAACATTAGCAAAAATTAAGTTAGAGTGTCTTCATTCTCTCGCCAAAGCAAAGTTCCATAGAAAGCAGATGTATGCAACTTCCTCTTTCATTAAGCCGAGCCAACTATCCAGCTGGAAAAGCAATGGGAACATTACTAAGGTTCTTCTTTTGTCTCCTGTCATCCCACCTCCAATGACATAAACAGTGAGAAAAGGAAGGGGACAGCTCTGCAGTTATGCAGAATCTGGTTCATTTAGGTTTCTACTGAGTGTCAAGGAAATAAAAGAGAGGGGACATTTTACAGACATTGCAGCTCAAACCATGCACCATGAGAAAGCAGATCCTGTTGGGCACTAAGAGTAATTTTTCTTGTTGGCTTCTGGGTAGCAAATGTTTGGCTTTGTGGAATTTAGTCAGAACTTAAAAGATAGGGATTGTGCTAGAGGTGCTTTTTACCTTAGGTAAGATCTATATTAATTCACATTATCTTTTATCTTTTTAAAGGAGATACTTTGATTACCTAAGCTGACTATAAACAAGATTTACTATGCACAGCAGATATCATTGGGAAGGGAAGGTAGAGTAGATTCTTCCCTCCTCCTCAAACCCTCTCAGGGAAAGACCAGCTGCATCCTGTGCTAACAAAATCCAGATTCTGCTGTCTCTCTTTCTCTTGTTTACAACGTGAGTAACTTCTCTTGTCCTCACAATTAAAAAGCCACAGTGTTCTTTGCAAAAACTAAGCATTGGGATTTCATTTTAAAAAAAGACCACTGGTTGGTAAACAATAAAAATACCCTAGAGCAGGGGTCTTCAAAGCTTGACAACTTTAAGACTTGTGGACTTCAACTCCCAGAATTCCTCCTCCAGTCACTTTAGCTTAGGAATTCTGGGAGTTGAAGTCCATGAGTCTTAAACTTGCCAAGTTTGAAGACCCTTGCCTAGAGGGATACTATTTTGCTTAATAAAGGTTTGCTTTGTCCTTGTTTGCAAGTGATGGCTCTACATGTAGCACATGAATTGTAATTTCTGAATGGTAATAAAAAGCTGCATAGGTAGACTCTTAGACATATGTAAACTTCATAAAAGTAGCATGGAATGCTCTCTTCCCTAGGTTAAGGAATTACTTTAACTTATCTTCGAATTTGCTTCAATAAATATGGCAAACATCATGCTGAAATTTAAGCTATTGTCAAAAGTGCTTCAAAAATTGATTTTTGAATAGTAATTTTATTAAGATGTATTATTATAACAACAGTAAAAGCTAATACAAAAACCCGAAAGAATAAAAACTAGAAGATGCAAAAAAGGGGAAAATAGAAAGAGAAATAGAAAACAAAGAAAAATAAGAATATATAAAAGAAAAAAAGTAATATATAAATAAGTAATTTCCCACCTTCATCACAGTAAGTATGACAATTTTAGTAACTTATTACCTTTTTTAAAAATATGATCATTTTTCCTATATCCCATTTTTTACTATAAACAAAACCTCATAAAACCTTATCATTTCATGTCTTTTATCAATAAAAGTCGATTAAGGATTACCAGAAATAGCAACTTAATCTTGATCAAATAAACCAACTTTATATTTCTTCCTTTTACTTCTAACAATTTTGTTCTTTAATCCTTTAATAATGTCCCAGAATTTTATTTTATTTTTTCTTTGTGCCTTCTCAAAAAAATCTTCTAAACTTTAAGATGCCTGTTTTGTAAATCCAATATAGAAAAATTATACTGGTCATTCTCTTGGTTTATTATTTAAATACCCTTTTTTAATTATTAAGACATCAGCCAGTTCCTTTTGTATGTCCAGTATAACACTTTTCCATATCATTTTTGTAGCCCCTCATTTTTAAATCCATTTTCAACTCAGTCTCAGTTCTGTCAAACAGAACTTGTTCCTTTTCAATAACATCTTTTAGAGATTATATACCTATAGAGGCAGAGGCTATTAAAATTAGCTTCTGGGTCCATTGTTCAAAAATATCCTTCAATATATCCAATCCTAACATATTTTATCCATTCTTTTTTCTTCTTTAATTGTAGTCTTTAGTTATTTTCATAGTTATTTTCTTAATTATTTTCTTTAGTTATTGTCAAATTTATAAAATCTTGGTAGAACACAGGTGTAAGGTCCTGGTAGAGCTTAGTGTTCATGGCCTCCAAGATGACCACTACCTTGGCATCTCACTTCGTTTTCATCTCTGAGGGAAGTATGGGGAGCGGAGATTTCCCTCAACCCTTTGTCATTATGCAATAACTTCCCTATCCAGATGAAATAGACCGGGGTGAGAAGGTCTGTTCGGTGGGCTACCCCAGGCAATTCAGGAATCTCAACAGATTCCAGAGGGTATTTAAGAAGTTTTCAGTGAGCTGCTAGGCAGTTCGTTGCATGCCTGGTTAGTCATTGTCAATAAGAGGTAAGGTAGGCTCACAATGCAATCACTCACTGTGTGCTCATTTCAGGTGGCTCCTTGGTTTATTAAACAACTCTAGAAGACATATCAGAAGTACCTTTTAAAATTCATTTTTTTGTTCTTTAAATTCAAATAATAAATAAAATATAAGAAATATTTGGAAAGACAGTGGAGGAAAACCAAAAGTACTATTTACCAACACAAGTATCACCTCAAGTTTTTGACCCACAAAATCACAATAATAGAGGTGAAGTACTCTAACCTCTCCTGCTTTATTGTATCAATGGCCTTCTTTAGTGACTCTTTTTTCCAGAATTAACATCAGGTAGATCTCCCATCTGGCCACTATACTTTGTACAGCAGTTTGCTAGTAAGTCATTGTTAGTGCCTCGGTTTTCAAAGGACACAGTGCCAGCAGTCCTGAAAGTAGTTATGTTTCATGTTGTTCTCAAGAGGTCCTCCTTGCACTGGCTATTTTTTTTTATAACTACTGCCCAGTCTATCCTTTAGAAAAATTTACTGAGATAGTGGTCAGGATGCAGCTATGGTATACTTTGCAAGAGGGAATTTATTTTAATCCTTGTTAATTATGGTTCAGTTTATGACATGTGACAGAAACAACATTGATTGTTCTAGTGCAGGGGTGTCAAACTCAAGGCCCGCGGGGTGCTTAAATCTGCCCCATGGGGCCGGCCTGGAAATATCAAAGGTGCCTCTGCCAGCCAAAACGTGAAGGCCTGTTTTCAGCCTCCCTGACCTCCTGCAGCACTCTCCTGGTCAGCTATTTACTATTAAACAATGGGGTATAAATTTAGAAATAAAAAGTTTAGTGGGGTATGAAGAAGAAGTAATAAATGTTTGCCAGTAATATCTGGTAGGAGAGATAGGAAAATGGATATAGTAAAGAACTGTGGATGAAAGAAGAGAAGGGGGAAAAAAGGCATCTTGAGCCTGTGTCAAATGCCCACATGGCCACGCTCACCCAGCCCTGACCACCATGACCATGCCCACCCCTGGCCATCCACCACCCACTACCACCCCTGGTCCTCCCAGGTCAATCACAACCCTGATGCTGCCCTCAATGAAATCGAGTTTGACACCCCTGATTTATATCTTCCATACTGGTGACCACTATATGATTCTAGACCAGGAGTCGCCAATCTTTTGGACCTCAGGGACCACCAAATTCATAATTTTAGATCTCAGGGACCACTAACCGGTTCTGTGGGCATGGCCTAATTTGTGGGTATGGCTTGGTGGTCATGAGACTGGCTGGGCATGGCTTGTATGTAAATATTATAAATATTTATATAAATATTGTGTTTTTTTATAAAAAAGAGCAACTTTTACCCAAAATCAGGCAAAGCAGGCAAATTGAGTTGCTCACAGAATCACAGATTCATTCAGAGATCTATCTATCTGCCATTGGCTAGCTCAGTTTGTCACATAAAAGTTGCTTGCAAGCAAGCTCATAAAATTTGCTAGCAAGCAAACTCACAAAATTAACTCACAACACATTATGCATGTAATACTTGAATTTTTTATTTTAAAAAAAGAGCAACTTTTACCCAAAAGCAGGCAAAGCAGGCAGGCAGATTGAGTTGCTCACAGAATCACAGATTCATTCTGAGATCTATCTATCTGCCATTAGCTAGTTCAGTCTGTCACATAAAATTTGCTAGCAAGCAAACTCACAAAATTAACTCACAACAGACCATGTATGTAAATATTGAATTTTTTTATAAAAAAGAGCAACTTTTACCCCAAAACAGACAAAGCAGGCAGATTGAGTTGCTCACAGAATCATTTAGTGATCTATCTATCTGCCATTGGCTAGCTCAGTCTCTCAAATTTGCTTGCCATGAGTCTTCACTGAATTTGCTTGCAAGCAAACCTTCAGTCCTAAGGGAGGTTCGGCTGTGTTTAAAAGCAGAGCCGAAGATCTAAAGACTAGCTAGAAAGCAAGAAAAGCAACCATTTTCTGCTTCCTAGCTAATCTAAATCTCCAGCACAGCAGAACAGATGATGGTCGGAAAAAGGAAAAATAGAAATTTAGCAGGCAAGTTTGCTGGGTAAGGAATGAGTGGGCGGAAAGATTCCGTGGGCCATGTGGGCGGTGCAGCCTTGTGTTTCTGTGCAGCCTGGATTAATTGCTTTGGAGGGGTGCTCTGGGGGTGAGATTTCTTTGCGGCCCACCAAAATTTTCTGATGGCCCACCAGTGGGCAGCGGCCCACCGGTTGGTGACCGCTGTTCTAGACTACTTACAAGGTTAAATTGGAACTATGTCAGACTTTTCAATATATTAAAATCAGTACAGTTATTAAAACAACCTATGAATCTTAAATAATCATCCTTACAATATATAACCATTTATTTAAAATAAGCATTAGCTTATAAGAGAAGTGTTGCACAATGCTTATAATACGCACAACTGAAGCCATATTATAAAATTTACAAATGAAAGCAGAGATTTTCCAATCGTTCCAATTACTAAAGCATGTATTTTAAGTTTGTCTGCACTAACCCAAGCTGTCCTTTTCAGCCCTTATAGTACGACATGGGAAATTTTCTGCTTCATTACCTTTACATATAAGCACTGGAGTTGTATCTAAATGAAAACATTTTGTACTGAATGCAGCATAAATGAGGGGAAGAAGGAAGAATTATGGAGAATTAGTTAAAACTGAATTTTCTAATAGATATTTCATTTAAAAAAACAAACAAAACCCCACTTTTAGTAGACATAATAATTACTAACATGTTATTCTTAAGTAGTGTGAGAAACTACAGTATTTCTACAAAAAATATAAAGGATTAAAATCAAAGAAATAATCAAATATAAAATGAAGATTTTACCACCGTGTACAATTTTCTGCATAACTAAAAACAAAAACAAACTATTATGTGGGTAGAGGGAATGCAAGCAATCTGCATATGGATGACTATTTTTCTTAAAGCAAAACATTTAAGTTCTATCAATTTGTCAAGGGATTCAATAATTTCCTCACTTTACAAAGTACAGGAATTATATATCCAACTTTTTGACAAACAACGAATTAAAACATGGGTTTCTGAATCAGGTAAAACAAATTATGCCAAACAATAAAATCAATTATGTAAATAATGCTTCACAATGAACCTCAATTAAAAGTGCATACTGGAATAGGCCAGCCTTGTAGTGCTGTTATCAAAACCACACAACTAAAGAAAGCTAACAAATCCAGCAGATTTCAGATTTCAAGCAAGCAAAATATGAATCTCTTCACTCCATCTCTGAAATGACCTCAAAATTGAAATAAAAGCGAACAATATAGCACACGGACCCTAAAATTCTGCAGTCACTATTGCTTTTTGTGAGCTGGTAAGAGTCTAGTAACTATATAAACCGGGGAAAATGCTGTCTAATATAAAGGTGTGCCACTGATGTTAAATCTGACCTCACAGACAATTATGCTAAATGAAGATTTATTTCATCTTAGCAAAGATTGTTGAACCACAAATTGGAATTCTTTTAACCACCATGGGCAATAGTGAATTGTCATTTAGGGGTACTTTAAGGACAACAGAGTTCTAATTCCCATATTAACATTTTGTTAAACTTATATTCTAGCATTAAAATATGCTGATTTTTATTATATGACAGGTCCAACACTTCTCAAGGCAAACAGAGAAAGAGAAATGAAATGATAATCTGAGATGCGTTTTACTTGTACTTTGCTATATTTCTGATATTATTCTTTCAGCATTCTTTCTATTTCATAAATTTATACTGATGTCTTTTGCTTTGGATGACATATTTCATCTATACATATATACATACATACATACACACACACACACACATATACACATTACATACATACATACATACATACATATAAACATACCGGTACAATACATACATACATATATATATATATACACACATATATACATATATTTTCTATCATACCTGTGCCAAAATAAATTCCACAATAAATAATAAATAAAGCAGAAATATTGACTTCTCTGTGACATCCAAATTTTTTGGAGAGCACAAATTTCTGAGCTGTCTACACTAGACTCAATTTTGCCCTATGGTATGAAATAAGAGAAACATAACCACCTTATGGTATAAATTCATATCAACAGACTTAAGAATACGATAACACACACCATGATATAAAACACTGCTTATGAAATTTAGCACTAATAGCAGTGCCAAAATGACAAACTCATTTCTACAAGCATGCCTGCAGGTACAAATGAAAAGAACAAATGCTTCCAAACATGCAATTAGATATTTTCACAGCTGGATAAACTTTCCATCCAGCTGCTGGAGTAGGGCCTCTTTCTGAAAATAAACTGTACTGTCAAAACAAAGAAATGCCTGCAAATATAATATGGCCCAATTATTACAATGTGGGCTTGAAGGAAAATTTTGGATGTGTTTTTTGACTCATGTAGTGGATTGTATAATAATGAAATCAACAATTCATAAAACTTAGAAGGAAAAGTCTTCTTCATACCCTTTCTCTTACTTTTAAAATAAAAGAGCTTCTTGCAAAGGATTTTACTAAAGCTCGTATATTCGATGATCGTGATAGGAGGAATAATAGTAGCAATAAAAAAGTATGGATGTGAACCACTGCTTAATGGATTATCAAAGAAATTTCTCTGATTATGATTTTATAATGAAGAGTACCAAGAATTCTGTCTGGACCAGAATAGCCACCAACCTGGTGATGTTCCTTCCCAGTGAATTTACACTGATCATGTTGTCTTTTGTAGGTGGCTCTACAATTGTAAAGAACACTCTTCAAAATGGTTTGTTTGTTTATTTGTGTCAGAGGCACCACAGTTAAAATAAAGCATACTATATGACATAAAATTTAAAATATAAAATACAAGATTAAAGTATGTATAAGTTAAACAGATCTTGTCCAGAAACTAGCAACATTAATTGTGTTCTGTCACATTGCCATGAGATCCTCAAGTGTACACTGATTGGGGCACAAAGGGCAAGTACACATATGTGTTGTCTGCAAGGTCACCACAATCGTAAAGAGCAAAAGCAATCAGGCGCATCCAATGTGTAGTGGAAAACTCATTTCCATTTCAAAACTGTTACTGGCAGGTATCCCTGCAAGATCCAGCTGTTTCATGAACCTGGCAAAGGAAACATGTTAGCAGGGGAATTCTGGGAGTTAAAATTGCCAAGTTTGGAGACCCCCAAGCTATAAGCTCCCTGCCTTCGAACATGCATGCAGCACTATACAAAATACCATATGTAACCTGATTCTCACACCAATACCAATGGCAAGTATCTTGGTATTATCAAAAGATTGAAAACTCCTCTTCCAGAAAAATTACAGCTAAAAGCAGAATATTTTCATTTTTAAAAAATCAAGAGATATAATCATTGATTGATATCCCATCTCACAGAGTTGGCTTATATATTGTATATCTAATTTCCTGAATGCTACTGGAAAAATTAACATTCTCAAGGGGAGTTGGTTAGCATAGTCAACATATCTGCTCTTATTATAATAGATTTTTAATTTCTTGGATAAACAAAGCAAAGGGTAGAAGATTCTCTGAAAAGTGCTGCATTTATGATTACCTGCCTGCTGACAAAAATGTTAAGTATTTGCCTAGTGCAACAAAGCCTTCAATGAGCCTTTGAAGCCATGATAGTAGCCTATGGTTTCCTAAATCACAATTGCAGAATCCAACTCCTGATGTGCTATGCTGTGAAAAAAAAAAGCAGAAAGGAACACCTCCCTAAGGAAAAAGTCAATGATGTTATAGAAAGGGGGATTATTCCTTACAGGATTAAAGTCTGCATTTAGTCAGGGTTTTTTCTGAATGGTAATCAAAAGCTCCATAGGCAGACTCTTAGACAATGTGTAAATTTCATATGTATGTGGACTGAAACCTAATAAAGGTTTCTGGTTATGCATTGGTTTAATCAATAAATAAAAATGGAGAGTACAGCATGGTTTAGTTTCCCAAGGGAAAATTTCTCAAAGGAGAATGAAGGCAGCAGTGCAGATACTGGGCTGGCATTGAAAACTGGAGTCTTAAATTGCCAGAACTCTGAGAAGAATGGAGACTAGACATGGCTAGCAAGTAAGATGGACCTAGCCCATGCTCTCCATAACAGATTTACGGTTTTAATGAAGAACAATGTGGGCCAGTGTACTTGAGTTGGATTGCACATTATTTACATAGCTGAAAGCATGTTATTTCCAGGGCAAACCTGGAGAAAATTGTTGAAGAAGAGAATAGAGGAATCTGAGAAAATGGATGGTCCACAGGACAGGATCTACCCTGAGCAACTGATCCTCCAAGGATCAGGCACGAAGAAAAAAATCAAATATTTTTTTATCACCCTGGGAAAAGGCAAGTGCCAGAAAGAATATTGCTGACTGAATGGTAAGCCTTAACTCAAAATTAGGGTACGCTAGATAGGAGGTAGAAATAGAGCAATAGATTAAGCCAAACACACAGGCTATAACATTATTAGAGAGAAGAAGTTCGATTTCATTACAGTTTGGAATAGTATTAAAATGGGAGACACCAAGCTTGGCAATCCCTGGTCATAAATTTACTAACTCTCTGAAGACTGTGCCTGGGAAACTGAAAATAACATACTTGCTTTTTCATCTCGTTGTTTGCATAAAAAGAAAAATCTGAAATCGAGTTTTGCATGGAGTTTCTATCAAATCCTGAGAATCCAGTGGCTGTCTTTGTGGCAGATTCTTCTCATGCTGAACCTTCTAGAAGCAAGATATTCATGGTTGAGACTTCGTGGTCATTAAAGTCACGATTGTCTAATGATGAAATGGTAGACTGCTTGGAGCTACAGAACCAGATAGTATTATCTAAATAACTAGGTGGTGCTGTGAATTGTTACAATGCTCATTGTTTCATTCATTTTATTTCTTCCTGGAGTTCAGGGCAACATAGATAACTCTCCCCCCTCTAATTTTTCCTGACAACAACCAATTTGTGTGAGAAGTTGGCCAAAAATAGAATGACCCAAAGTCATTCAGTGAACTTCCATGCTGCGAATGGACTTGTATTTGGATATCCCTGCTGCTGGTTTTATGACGTGCCTACTATGCCACACTGGAGTCAACTGTGAGGTCTTGAAAGCCAAATTTATATCATTGGGCAAGAAAAAACTAAAGACTAGAAATGTCAGAAACAACAGCAAAAATAAAAGACACGATCCTCATGCAGAGGAAATCTCAGAACAGAAGGAGAATATCAAATAGTTTAAACAACAATTCTCTCACTGTAACATTCAGATTTCACCATGTCTGTCTATAACAGGGCTGTCAAATTCCTGGCCCATGCGTCACGTGTTGGCCACGCCCATGCCCAATTTAGCAAAGGGGAAAAAAGTCCAGATACGTCACGTGACACTGCCATGACATGAGTTTGCCACCCCTAGTCTAGAAGCTCATGCCATAACTTTACATTTCATATCTCATCTGAAATTATTCTCAACCAATTGTACAGTATTTATCATTACTATGTTAGGGTCACCAAAGATGTGTTCAACATAAATTAAACAGTTTTTGCTTAACAAGCCTTAATATCTAGGTTTTCCTGTTATTAGTCTTTCTTCCCTCCCATTCTTTCTTGAGACTTGAGTTACTGCCAGATTGTGAAACCACTGTAGCAAAACATGATAATCTGGGAATTAAACTTCTGAGAATGAGCTCTTGTAATTCATTTGCTACAAGCCTATCTGACAAATCCTTGAAGTCTTTGCACAGAATTCAGACACTGGGGCTGTTGTCTGGATACCAAAATATGTGGCGTTGTTATCTCTAGTTAATTACTCATTCTCTAAAACTCTCTGGTGGCATTGCAACTACCACATGGCCTTGCCTGCCTGTTAGTTAACAGAGCTGTTTTTCTTGCACACATTCAGTTTAACCAACACTGGTTAACACTTTATATATATATATATACACTTTATATATACACTTTATATATATATATTTGGCTAATTCTTTCTATCATCTCAGATTGCGTATATGAGAACTTGTACAACCTTGTGTTTTCATTGAAACAGAAAGCCCAAGTGAGATAGAGGCATTTAGAATATTTTATTTTAGTTCTGGGAATAATTCTGTTGTGTTAGTTCTAATTTTAACAGCTTTGGGGTATTTGGTTAGCTCTGCGGTTATGATTCTAATAATAAGAATAAAAGGGAGCAGAAATACTTGGTAGTGAATTCACTTTCCTTTTTTCTCCCTGACCTTTTCTCTCTTTTCTTCTTTCTTCTTTTTCTCCTTGCTGCAAGGACATCCATGTGAAATTCAGCCTGTAGTCTTATCCCTGTCCTGAATGCAGAAAGTTACTTATGGAACACACTTATATGTACCGTGTTAAATTTTCCCCACTCTCTGAAAGCTAAAGGTGTGTGTGTGTGTGTGTGTGTGCATGTGCATGCATATATGCAGATTTATTTATTCCTGGTCACCTGAAAGCTGTGGCTTGCCAATAGGGAATTGTCCAGTCCTTCCTTTTGAGAATTAATTTTCTTTCATGGTCACCATTTATGAGGAGATAATCCACAGTTTCTTTGCTTGGAATTGACTTAAGAGGCAACAAAACACTGCTCCATCAGCTGATGAGCTAGAACTACCTCAAAGCATCTGAAGGACCACTTCATTAGACATGTGCACAGAAACAAAGTTCCCCTCCTTGAGGTGGTGACCTAAGCACGTTCTCTGGCAACTTAGCACCACTGTTTGGATGACTTTCCCAGAGTGTCTCTGTTGGCATGGACATTCACAGCTCCTTCATTTCATGGGCAACCTCATAAAGAAAACTAGCAATGTGAGTCTTGTGGAGGATTTGTCTGATTCAGCCCTTTGGGGATGGTTGCTTTGCTCATGTCAACAGGCCCTGCAAAGTATTCATGTAGCTGTTTTGCATATTAATGAATAATGAAGTGCTAGAACTAAAATATTTTTAAAGGTTTCACTTCTGCAACTCTTTCCAAGGAAGATAAATTGAATCTAAAGAATGGCATTGATTGCAATCAGAGTGCTTTTAAAACTAAAGCAGGTCAAGGCAGCCAAATAAATAAATGGGGAAAGAGCAAACATAAAATGTTTTTATTCTAAAGACAGTTTCAATTTGCAAACCAAATCAGGTTGTAGAAATATGGTATGGTATTTTATTATGAAACTATGACACACATATATATCATACACATTTTTATCTTTCATTATGGACTGTTCCATAATCATATAAACACATACATTTGTGCTCCATTGATATTTTAAACCAATTAATAATGGTAATATCTTTGGTTCAGCATTATCTATGTTTATTTTCCTCTATCTGTACAAGGTGAATGAAAACAAAGCAAAAAGACAACTGGTCGATCTACTTCTAGTCCTAATACTGTACTGGTTCAAAACTTAATATAAAATGAAGTTGCTTTATTTCAGGATAAGCCACATTTTTTGATATCAGTTTAGATACAGCCTACTATTTTTTTATCTTATTCTTGATCTATTGAAGGACACTGTTAGCAGTGGAAGGTATTAATCAAAACAACAAAGGCTTAATATAGCTAGCCACTGGATGAAAGGAGATATGTGAAAGGGCACATGAATTCTACATCCAGCTTAGCACTGTGTTGTTTGATAAAGAGGGTAGCATTCACAAACACTTATTTCAGGTTAAGGGTTTTTATGTCATCTACAAGGAAACAGAAATGCAACCAGTCTTCGTTAAGCCTTGTATTAAAAAAAGAACTCATAGAACACTTATATTTAAGGAAATTGGCATCAATTGCTCATATTTTGTTTTTCCCGAACATTTTGGTGTTCTCCAATAGCAGATACTCAAGTTCTTCAATAAGGCTAGGAACTTAAACAGAAATTAATCTCCTAAAAACTCTCTGATCTGCAATATTCACAGCATGAATAATGCAACATGCCAAAGTGATTAGAAAAACAAAATCAAAAATATTTAAACTTGTGTAATATTTATTCTGATTCTGACAACATATTCTAAAAAATATAAATCAGTAACAAGGAATTAAGATGATCAAATTACTTATTTTCTGAAGATCAAATTACCTATTTTCTGAAGATTCCCAACTTGACACGAATGCTTTATAGGGTCTCAAGTTGTCCTAAAACATCTTGTTTTAAATGTCCTTAACAAGTCAAGAGAAAAATAATCCAGTAGAGTTTTCCATGGCCGATTTGAGAAATATGATTAGCTTCCACAATACTACTAAAATTGTGGCATATAATCCACAGTCCCACATGAGCGTCTCTCCGTACTAAATCAATACTAAAGCAATACAACATTCTATTTCTGGAACAAATGGATAAAGAGAAAAATGACAGGTACATCAAATCTTGTTTTTGAACTGCCAGGGGACATCTACTTTGCCTGCAGGGGACATATAGTTTACTTGTTGATTGACAAAATGCTATATTGATAGATTTAGCCCAATGTATCAAGGCAATGCTTAAATTCTTTGAAGTAGGTCTGTTTAAGGTAGAAGGACACAGTGCTTGTTAAGTCATTATCACAAACTGATCTAGTTGGGGGCCCTTCTTTATCATTCTCTTATATGGAGGAAGGAAAGCTGTGATCAAATCCACCAGAATTGATAGGAATCACTGGGCTGTTAATCCATACTGTGTTTCTCATATAATAAGGCCGGGTCTTAATTTTTTTTGAACCCCCCAAAATAGCTAGGCCGTCTTTTCGGGGGTGACTTAATTCTCCTCCCCTTGCATCCTCGGGTGGGTGGGTGGCGACGGCTTGCATGTTGACCTCGTTGTTGGTGGGGCACTTCGTATCGGGAGACCTTCCACCACCATTGCTTTCCCTTCTCCCAGTGCCACCGCGGCATTTGGCGCAGTCACATGGGGCTGGCCAGGGCTCCTCCCTGCAACTGGAGACCCACCGAGATACTTGGCTTCAGGCACTCCTGTCGCCGCCTTCCAGGCATCGTTCGAAGGCAAAGCCCATTCTTTTAAAAACAATGCCTTGCTACGACAAAGCCTCCCCTACCCGAGGGGAGGAAAATCTCCCGGGGCTACAGCGCAGGACCCGCCCACCCCCAGAGAAGCACCCAGCCGCCATCCCTGCTGGACGCAAGGCAGAGTGGAAGTGCCTTGCCTGGGGCACCTTGCACAGCTGATAGGGGGGACCTCCTGCCCAGAGGTGGAGCTCAGGCCAAGGTAGAGGGCGCCTCCCTGCCAGGCCCTCCGCTCATCCTGCCAGGGCCGTGCCAGAGCCGGGCGGGCTGGGCAGAGCCAGAAAAGCGAGCCGCGGGTGCACACCCGCCTACCAAGCGAAAGCTGACCCGAGCTTGGCTTCACGAGTCCTTCCAGCCCGACCCTGAAGGGGCTACCAGGAGAGGCCGCTCAAGGCAGTGATAGCACCCACCCGTCCGCGGATAGGGAGGCAAGGCAACAGCAGCGTTGCTTCCCTGGTTGGCGGCTCCAGCGGAGCCTGCAGCTGCCCATTCTTTCCACCTCCTCACCCAGCCCGCCCCCATCCCCATGCATCTCCAAACGCGCTAGCAGCTCCAAATGCAGCGGCGACGCTCCAAATGCTGCAGCGGCTCAGGTATCGGCGCTCACTTGGCGGGGCTCAGCTCAGAGGAGGACGCAGCACGGGCCGTTGTCTCGCCTCCCTGTTCGCGGACAGGTGGGCACTATCACTACCTCAGGCGGCCTCTCCTGGTGGCCCCTTCGGGGTCGAGCTGGAGAGACTTGGGAAGCCAAGATTGGGTTGGCCGGGCTCTTTCGCTTGGCCAGGAGGGCGCGCACCTGCGGCTCGCTTCTTCAGCTCTGCCCAGCCCGCCCAGCACCAGCACAGCCCTGGTGGGATGAGCGGAGGACCCAGTGGGGAGGCACTCGCTGCCTTGGCCAGAGCTCTGCCGCCGGGCAGAAGGCTCACCTGTCAGCTATGCGGAGTGCCCCAGGTGAAGCTCTTTGCGCTCTGCTTGGCACCAGGCAGAGATGGTGGCTGGGCGCTTCTCCCGGGGTGGGCTGATCCTGTACTGGGGCCCCGGGAGATTCAACTCCCCACTTGGGATTGGGCTGCTTTCTCGGGCAGCGGAGGCTTTGTCATAGTAGGGCGTCGTTTTTAAAAGAATGGGCTTTGCCTTCGAACGATGCCCGGGAAGGTGGCGACAGGAGCGCCTGAAGCCGAGTGTCTCCGGCGGGGCTCTGTTTTCAGGGAGGAGCCCTGGCCAGCCCCACATGGCTGTGCCACCACCGCGGCGGTGCTCCAAACACCGCCCTTCCCCCATTTTGCATGTTTTAAAATAGGCCTAAATTTGGGGGGAGGGGCTTAATTTCATTTTAAGCCTATAAATATGCTGGGACTTCCTATTGGGGGAGGCCGTATTGTTGGAGAAGCACGGTAGATACATATGTACAAAACATGTCACCAAAGCTGCCAGTATTCCTCTTATATGACATCCCTTACTGAAAAATACAAGTAATCTTCGACTTATAACAGTTCATTTAGTGACCATTTGAAGTTACAACGGCACAGAAAAAAGTAACTTAGGACCATTTTTCACACTTATATGGCCATTGCAGCATCCCCGGTCACGTGATTTACTTTCAGATGCTTGACAACTGAACTCACATTTAGGACGGATGCAATGATCCCCTGTTGTGATCTTCTTAACAATTGTGGCAAGAAAAGTCATAAAATGGGGAAAAGCTCACTTAATAAATTTCTCACTTAGCAACATAAATTCTAGGCTCAATTATGCTCGTAAGTCGAGGACTGCTTGGTAATAAACATTTCATTCTGATTTTACAGCAGAATAAAATACAGTCCTAAGTACGGTGTATATATTTGCTTTCTACTTACTTCCAAAATAGTATACCAAAGAAGACAAAATTGTAATCAGTCATGAATCACTGTCTTTTCTCTTGGAAAATAATCTGCATTATGTTAAGAAGAGGAGCAGCATTGAATCCCCAAAATGATCAGACTAATGCCTAACAATAGATATTCATCTGCCCTGGCTGCCGTGTTTTTAAAGCAATAGCAATAAACCCTTCTTAGTTTCCTCCCTCTTTCTTCCATTACAGATAGGCAGAGATACTGATAAAATATGGATTGACAGAAAGAAAGGTCTGATGAATTAGCAAAGAGATTTTACATCATCAACTTCACATTACGTTTGCCAAGGGCTATATCCAAACCACTTCAAATATAAAGAATTCTACTTGGTGCCTTTATGAAAAAGAAAGGGTCAAAAAGGCTCATTTGAACTAAAGATGGAAGTTCTTAATAAAGACTCATATTTTCCCAAATACAGACATGGGTTACTGACAAATGATACAAATGGATATTCCAGTACCATAAATAGGGTGATAATGAAAGCAGAAATGCTGTATATGTATGATACTAACTTTTTAAAACTAGCAGTAAGCAAAGACTAGATAGAGGCAATCTGTCTGTCTCTTGCTGAGTAAGGATAATGGATGCCCCACTGCTCTGTTTCAGTTACAAACATACATTTGTGGGGGTCTTTAATTTTCAGAGCAAATTAACACTAGTGTTGCAAGTAAAGGAGTGGGACAGAGAAATCTCTTTAAAGTGGTACTTTAGCAACCCATCATTTTGCTTCTGACAAAGCATTTGTTATATACTTAGCTTGCTCACTGTCAGCATGCTTTTATGAATGCTAATCTAGACATCAGTAATAAAATGAAGGAAAAAAAATTCCCTCTTGACCATCCGGCTTTATTTAGTGCCATTTATCACATTAGACTTGTGTGAAAAATTTAAGTAAACTCATGCTTACCAACATTAGCAAGATAGAAAAAATAGTTAATATTGATATAAACTCTTTTTTCTTTATCTAAATCATCACTGTTAACTAACTCTAGTCAAAGGCTCTATAAATATCACTGTACCAAAAATAGTGTACGACTTGTGTTTTATAAAAATACAATAAAACAATGTGTTTTAAAAAGAGAATACGTTAGCTCTGGAAATGTAATTCATGAAAAATTAAAAGATAATTGAATTTAAAAAAACCTGTTAGATTTAGAAAATGGCTGGGGATAATTGGCGTTACAGTTGAAGGAAGTGTCTCATTGTATACGTATATCTGTGTTTGAAAATATATGTACAATTCTTAGACATGACATTTAGCTTTATAATTAATTATTTTCTATAGGTTGTTATGCAAGCACCGATGCACTTGCAACATACAGCGCAAATACAACCCACACTGAAAGAAGTCCCCAGGGCAACGGTGATGTCACCGGCTAATCCTTGAGTGCAAATTTGAGTGCAAATTTCCAAATCATCAATGAACTTGTGTTCTGATTGTAGTAGGTCCATTGGAAGAGGAATTATTTGTGAGGTCTTTGGTGTTCTCTGAACTTGGTGGTTTTGTCGCAGACATTTCATTATCAAACTGGGTTACAACATCAGTGCTCAGAGTGCACCAAAGACCCCACAGTTCATTCCTGAGCTACAAATATCCTGTTCTATCGGGGGCATTATTTCTGTTTTTCTCTTTGATGATATTTCCACTGATCACATTTTTTTTTCCCATGAATCACTTCAGCTATCCTTTCCTGCTTTCCTTCTCTCCATATCTCCATTGCTTCTCCTTTCTCCTTCCTTCTCTATATCTCCATTCTGATTACTTACTTCCCTTCTTTCTTCCACTTCTTTGGTGGCATTCTACTCCTTTGGCTTGTTATGGGCATTCTTCTCCAACAATGCAGCACATACCACAGTACCTAAGCAGTTCTAATGTTCTGCATTCCTTTTCACCCTTTTTATGAACAGTGGAGAATGCCTTAACATACCCTAAAAAACCTTACAAATGGAATTTTGTACAGAAAAGTACTATGTCGATATTTAACATATTTTTTTTCTAAAATTAATAAACAATTTTCTTAACCTGCTAAATCTCCCAAGCTTGAGATTCTATTAGAACAGGGGTATCAAACTGACGGTCCGCAGGCCGGATGTATCACGCACAGGCCACACCTACCACAGCTCAGTGAAGGAGGAAAACATCACAAAACATTATATGACGACAATGTGACAGGGTGAGTTTGACACCTGTGTACTAACTAGAACATAAAAGGTTATTTGGACATAGATTCCATTAATTTCATTGAAGATTATCCTACTTTAGAGAAAAGTGTTTAGAATAAAGACATAAAAATACAGTCAAGAGCATATCTACTTTGAAGCCAGCCTATTTAATTAAAGTGACCATATTTTTTAAGTTAGAGGCCTTAGAGCTTTGACATCTACTGGGCAAAAATCAGGGGGGAAAATTGAAAAGTAAATGCCAGGATTCCAGAATTCTGGGCTAGTTTGTTAATGACACAGTCTGTGAAAGGTTGGGCTGAAAATTACTATCTTAGTGGCTGTTAATTGATATCCCTGGGGCATGGGGAGAGTTGAGACGAAGACAAATTAAATTATCTTGAAGCCATCTGCTTCTAAACCAGATGGAAAAAAATCAGACTGGAATGCTGGAAGAAAAGGAAAAGAAGAACTTCAGAGCCAGCAATGCCACAGAACAAATAAGCTATTTTCTGCACAAGAGAATAAAATGCATCGAATCTGCTTTTAGAAACAGCCTAAATAACGATAAGAGTATTCCAGCTACTCAGAACATTACATAAGTAGTTGCAAAGTGGTTTGGCATCATTATTTCCAGTCTCTCCATCTTAAAGACATGAACAGAAAAAGAAGCTATACATTAAGCCCAAATGCCCTTGTATTGTAGAGTCCAGTATTATTACTACAGACAAAGAGTGTGTGTACTCAAAATATTAGACCAGGGGTCCCCAAACTTGGCAACTCTTAAGACTTGTGGATTTCAACTCCCAGAATTCTCCAGCCAGCTATGGTGGCTGGAGAATTCTGGAAGTTGAAGTCCACAAGTCTTAAAGTTGCCACGTTTGGAGACCTCTGTATTAGACAAGTGGTTTTTTTTTTTCATCTGTTTCAAGAACTGAATGTATAACCTCGCTATATCTCAGTGCATTTTATGCATTACATAAAATAAAGAATCTTATTTATAGCCATTCTCAAAGTTACAGTGGAGGGCGCCTCTCTAACAACATTGCCAAAGTTCTGGATTCTTTCTTTCCTAAATTCATTCACTTTTAACTTTTGACGTGTATAAATTAAGGATTCATTCATGGCATCTCAAATATAAAGTGAGTTCTAACTACAGAATAATACAAAGCATTTGCTTAAAATAAGACTGCTTTAATGTAAACTGGTTTAAATAGATGTAATAATTTCACGTTACTGTGTAATTTAATTCCAATTTGCATCTGCCATTGAATATATGGCACTAGGTGAAACAGAAATGTTGTAAAATATCTACTCTTTTCTAATTTTTATTTAGCAAAGGGGTGGGGGAGTCATCCTTCACCTTGTATCTCCTGAAACTGATAGAAAAATGTCCTTGGAATCACAATATGAATCTTAACGAAAAAGATCTTGATATCTGTAAAAATTAAAGACATGGGAACACTGTGAAACACAGATTTGCTATCTGGCTGAGCATATTTTCTTAAGCAAAATAGTTTCTCCTTTTCAGTCCATTGCATCTTTCTTGAAATCTTCCCCAGAGCACTGAGGGGACCTCAGAAACAGCTCAGGACCTTTTATACATACAAAGCCTTAGTCAAATGAACTATTGGCCAAGAAATGTGACTGGACTATCCACTACTTCTTAAAATTTCAAAGGATATAGTGAGATGCCTGACTCATAGTTTTGCACTGCAAAATCCTGATTCACAGATTGGTCCTTCAACAGGTGCATACTGTAAGGGGTGGAGACCAAGTCTCAAGCTAACAAGCTTATCATAGAAAAGAGAAAATATACTTAGTTGAGTGAAGCTGTCACCTAACAAGTACTCAGGTAACTGTCAGAAATAAAACCTCAGGATTAGGTTGATCAAACAGAAATCACATTGTGTAGCCTTCTTCAGAATACTTAAAATGCTGGGAGAACATTGATATTCTCCACGTGTAGCACCAAAAAACAACCACAATGCAACCCTAAAAAACCCCCAATATCTTGTGAAAAACAATTTACAGAAAAGGATTCTCTCTTTCTTCCTGATGTGATAGCTTTCCGTGGATAAGGGATTGTCATATGAAATCCTTTCAGTCCTCATCTATATTTTGTAATATAGGGTCAGAAGGAATACTAGATGTAAGAAGCATAATAATTTACCTCAGAACTGAATTCTAAATTGTGGGACTCTTAGTCTGAAATGTTACCTTTGGAGTAGATAATTTAATGTCGTAATATATGTAATTTTCTTTGCTTTGCTTTTCCTTTTTTTTTGAGCCTTCAAGTCATTGTTGATTCCTGGTAACTGCCTGGACTAGTCCCTGCAGTTTTCTTGACAAAATTCCAGAAGTGTTTTACCATTGCCCAATTCCTGGAGGTGAGAGAGAATGACTGTCCCAAGGGTACCTTTCATGTTAAAATGGGACTAGAATTCAGTCTCCTGCTTTCTAGCCCAGTGCCTTAACCAAGACATCAAACTAGTGTTGTTTGAATCAACTAAAAAGCAATATAGTCCTGACTTAATTCTTCTCTTTAAACTATTGAAAATTAAAGTTATGTTAGAAGCAGTCATATCTGGACATTTATTTTTGTGCAGCCTTATGAAGTGAAATATTTCTAAAATGATCATCCTGATATATGTTCAACATCTTTCAGTCTACAAAGAAACGTTAGTTACATGAAATAGCAACAAACTGAAAAGAAAGAGTGAAGGAGTTAGAAAGGGGCGGTGAAGGATATTTAAAATAATTGTATAATATTACCCATCTTTTTCGTTTATGAAGGCCTACTATTATCTGTTATAATAGTATTGGCAAGAAAAAACAAATGCACAGGAATAGAAAAGGTGGTACCTGACTCAACAGTAGTAACTGTGAGAAGGAACTTAGCGTGCTAATGGACAATCATTTAAATATGAACCATTATTAGGCTGCAGTTGCAAAAAAAGGCCAACACAATCCTAGGCTGCATTAACAGAAGGATAGAATCAAGATCATGTGAAGTGTTAGTACCTATTTATAAAGCCTTGGTAAGACCACATGTGGAATATTGCATCCAGTTTTAGTCACCACAATATAAAAAAATATGTTGAGACTCTAGAAAGAGTGCAGACAACATCAACACAGGTGATTAGGGGAGTGGAGGCTAAAACATACAAAGAACAGTTAGAACAATTAATCAGTGGAACAACTTGCCTCCAGAAGTTGTGAATGCTACAACACTGGAAGTTTTTAAGAAGAGATTGGACAACCATTTGTTCAAATAAAGGATTTCCTGCTTCAGCAGGGGATTGGACTAGAAGGTCCCTTCCAACTCTTCTCTTCTTATTACTAGATACCATTTATATGAAAATATAACTGCAACATTTACTATGAAAGACCCAAACTCAGTACAAAATTATCTGTAGGTAAAGCAAGAGGCTGTCAAAGTTTTCCTTTGCTGCCAGCAAAACACCACCACGTAGCAACAGATAAGCTTCAAAATGGTTCCATTAATCTGGCAAAGTAAGAGGAAATGCAGGCTGTATGTCATAAGCTCAGTTATCTTCTGAGCCAGTTGTACTGGCTAGCATTCTTTCATGCTGCCAATAAAGCCAAGAAATCAGATCAGAATTTGACAGATTTGCCCTCTGAGCCATGGTAAAATAAAATAGGTCAAAACAACAGTCTAAGAAGCAAAATATGTTTCTAATAAAATCGATGTAAAAAGTAGCATGCATTTCCCTTCTATCATAAGTTTAAAAAGCAAAGGATCTGTATTCATTATGGATGAATGAAATGGTTTATACATAAAGACAGAAATTTAAAAATAGACAATAAAACACTGATAGAACAAAATAGGATAGTATTTCAAGGCAAGATGCATTGGTTTAATCTAATCCAAGGACAAGTGTTTTTTGGCTTGTGCCTATAGATAAATTGTAATTAAATAAAATACCGAATTTTCTTCAGTGAAGAGTGAAAATAAAATAGTTCTTCACAGCTATTTTGTTATTATATTATAGCATAATACTAAGGGATACATTATATAACTGCTAGTATCCCATAGCCTTTTTTCTTATATCCTCATTGGGAATATTATCAGCATATCTCATGTGATAGTTCTGGCAAGAAAATGTATTGTTTCTTTCTCTATCAGATGTTGAGCTATGTGGAAACCACAGATGTCTATAGCTGGAAAGCAAAAGGCTGGGAGACAAATGACCTACATGTCAGCAAAGGGCCAGGGGACAAGTGACCAATATGCCATGACATCATGATGCAAAATGTAAGAAGTACAGGTAATCCCCGGGTTACGAGTATTCCGTTAGCGAACATTTGAAGTTACGCAATCAGCGCCCTCTAGTGTTTATGAACAAATCCCGAAACTGAATCTTGCAGCACCACAGCAGTTGTTCGCTCTTACAAACAACTGCAGAGGCTCTGCAATATTTGTCTTGCACTTTGCCAGCCAAAATGAAGCATTGATGCTCCATTTTGGCCTGCAAAATGCCAGGCGAGGCCTGCACAGGCCTAAATGGAGCTCCAGCAAAATGCCAGGTAAGACTGTCAGAGGGATGGATGCAGCTGAGAGACTTACCATGCAAAGTCTCTTACCATGCAAAGTCACTTACCATGCAAAGATCTAGGAAAAAGCTTGTTAGATCTTTGCATGGTAAGTGACCCAGCATGACAGGCTGGATAGGGAGGAAAGCAATTGTGGAGAGCATGGAGAGCATGAAGTATTTCAGAGGGTTGGGGAGGTTTAAGTAGCTGGCCTGTTCCATCACTAGCCCCCCACCATGGCCTTCCCCACTCTACAATACCTCATGTGCAATGAACTGACCATTCAATTAGCGAATGCATGGGTGAAAGGAGGAAGTGAACCCGTTCAAGGTACAAGATTCACTCCCACAAATCCTTGGGTTATGAATGGAATGGACAGGCTCCATTCCATTCATAACTCGAGGACTATGTGTCTGCTTGTGTCACCAGTCAGAATCCATGGATGGAAAGCCAGAATTTGCATCATGATGTCATGGCATATGTACTATTACTCTGATGCAATTTTGCTTTGGTACAAATGCCTATGACAGACAAGTGGAGGAGATGTGTTCAAGTAAACAAATTCTTCCATAGATCTTCCGGTGATCTTCATGCCTTTTCTTAATCAATTGCTCCTATCTCCTCATTCATATTCATATTCGATACAGAGATTGAAGAATGGAATCAAGTGCATTAGACTAAACCTCTAATGTCAGCAATTTTTTTTATCAAAACTCCACAGCCAGGACGCTAAAGTCCACCCATCTTAAAGTTGCAGAGCTTGAAAAACAACAGTCTGATCCACAACATTACTTACACATTTGGCAGAGACTACATTATTTGAATTATACATAATGTGATGATTAAGATTAAGTACCTCCAAAGCACCTGAGGGCAGGACAAGAAGCAATGGATGGAAACTAATCAAGGAGAGAAGCAACTTAGAACTAAGGAGAAATTTCCTGACCGTTAGAGCAATTAATCAGTGGAACAACTTGCCTCCAGAAGTTGTGAATGCTCCAACACTGGAAATTTTTTAAAAAGATGTTGGATAACCATTTGTCTGAAATGTGTAAGGTTTCCTGTCTAGGCCAGGGGTTGGACTAGAAGACCTCCAAGGTCCTTCCAACTCTTGTTATTCTATTCTGTTCTGTTCTACTCTAAGTCTATGCAAAGCCTTTCAAAGAGATACACCAAGTTTCTATAGACATTTGCAATCAAGAAAGCCAGATTCTCACAGTTTCCCATTAAACGTATATATTGAAAGGGGTTATTGCAACTGGAGATGTGTTCTTTACCCCCTATTGTTCAGTGAGTATGTTAAGACAGGCCTTTTTGGATCTTCTGTCTTCATATAGAGGGATGTTGTTCCCTGATCACTAGATATGGCAGGAATGCACATCTGTTCTTACCCTGCAGTGTTTTGCAAACAGATGTATCCTTCTCAGGCTCAGATAATTCCAGGGCAAGGAGCTTCACACCTTGCAAGAATACAATGGAAGCCCTCTTTTTCAACAAGGAAAACATCAACATCTTTTGAAATGTCTGGAAACTGCTCCTAGCATGCAGATGCACTCGTGGTCTCAGGGAAGTTCTGTCTTTGTGCTTAGTGTAGTGCAAACTTTGTGACATGTTATGCAAAACCTACCTTGATAATATGTAGATTTATGCTTCATCATAAAAAAAATAATTCCCCCACTCAAGTCAGTCTAAAGTAAAAATGCATATGTACCATGCATCTAAATTCTAGATGCTTTATTCTACATTTTATTTAAGGAGCACATAACAAAGACAATTCTATGGAGCAATCTATTACTTTTGTTGAGAGATAGAACTGTGAGTTACACTTTTCTAGAATACATATCATTACAACATGTATGGGACAACCCAGATAAAGGATTTCTATTGTTTTGGCTGAGGCATATAAGAATGGGAAAGAATTGGCTGGGAAATATAATATAAGAAAAGAATGGTAAATATAATTTAGAAGTATCTCTGTAATTATATGCAGCTACAACTGAAAACACATCCTGTCCATGTTAAGTAATGCTGTAGATGGCATTTTGACTTCTAGAATTAAAAAAAATTAATCATAATTTTGGTTCATTTCCTCTCTCCCTTAAAAAACATCTCAAAAAAGGAAGACCAGGAGAGAGGGTGACTTGAATGTTATATACAGTTCATCTGGAAGAAGACATTTATTGCAATGTAAGTTAAGTAAGCTAACTAATAATTGGCTGCAGAATTCCCAAGATTTAAGATACAGAAAATGCTGAAGTGTCATTTGGTAACATCTATGTAAAATTACACTGGAAAAGAAGCCCAAACCTTTGATCTCTAGAAGGCAATCTGAGGCTCAATATATTGAAAGAGCAATCTTATCTACTCAGAAATGAGGCCTATTGAATTGATGGAGCAGCAGACATAAAGAGCAGTACTGCAGATATCATTCATTGATATACAAGATTAAACGTAGTTTTAAAAGAATGGTGTCATACACGCAGAACAATGCTGGTATGATTCTATCTTCAAAAGAAACAGCCTCACAAATTTAGACCAAAGCTGTTATATCACATCCTAAGCATTTGTGGCTAGGCATACTGTTAAAATTGGAATTTATATAGACTGTTTAGAAATTTAGAATAAATCTGAATATTGAAATTTCCTACAAAATATACACTATATTACGCAAATATGAGCAAGCATGTAAGAGTAGATAAAAATCACATAAACAAAGCTATGAATATGCTATTTTGCAAACAACAATTTAATTCTTATCACAACAACTTCAGTTATCCACTGAAGATAGACTAGGCAGCATTTCAGGACAATCTGAAACTAAATGAATGAATGGTTTCAAATGTAAAGACTTCTGATGGATCCCTGGTTCTTTCTGAGTTTGATTTTTTTTTTCTTGCAGACATTTCATTACCCAACTAGGTAACACCATCCGTTTGGATAATGAAACATCTTGCAAGAAAATAAGCAAGCTCAGAGAGCACCAAGGACCACTCATTTCAATCTTCAGCTACAAATATTCTGCTTTATTGGTAAATACCTCTGGATATCAACTAAATTGGAGAAGCTGAAAATGCTTCCCAAGACCAGAGCCAACCTGGGGGAGGGGGGGCACACCTCACATGTAAATTCTCCATAGGCCCTTGACCTTGCTATTTTGCTTGTGTGAACAGCGATAAGACTAAGAATATGACTAACATGTAGAAAGAGATGGAGAACAAATAATAAGAAATGTAGATCTACATGTAAATCTAGGTTGGTATATCTAGGTTAGTACAACACTTATGTATTTAAGCTGTTCTTCGGGACAATAAAATACAAACCTTTTGCTAGTCTTCATCCAGTTAACTAACAAATTAACATTGAAAATAACCCCCTACCTGAACTAAAAATGGTTTGAATGAAACTTAGTTGGAGCGAGTATGTGTAGGACTGTAGCGGTAATGAATTAAAAATATAGGTAAGTATATTTTATTCATTCATTTATTTTTATATTATGCTATTTACAGACTGCTCATGTCCCTCATAGAGTAACTGGGGAGTATACAAATAGACATAAAACATGAAAGCTATCTATAAATATTATCATAAAATCATTTAAAACAAGAATAAAATAATTAAAATTCAGAATTAAAAAAGGCAGGGCAGGAGCTACTGAATTCATTTATAACAATCTTAAGAGAAAAAAAATGATCTGGCTTGAATACCAATGGCTTGTGAGATTTGTTGACCAGAAAACTTCTGGACATCTCATGAAAATAGCAATGATATGCTCTGAAGCACACAAATCGTTCTTCCTTCATTTACATTTCTGTTCCAATTTACTTAAAGCTAAATTATTTTCTTGGAGCTTGCACACATTTAAAGTCCTTTATAATCTAAGAACAAACCACAAGAGCTCTATCCTTGCTGATAACATAGAATCATGCCATACCTCTGACGCTATCTTCCAGTGCCAATTCTTATGGTCTGCTTAAATGATTAATTGCTAGTTAGCAAATTGTAGGTCTGGAGCTACAGGTAACATAATCAGATCTCCTACATTGCTGCACTGAATCAATTCTGCAATCTGCATTATTTTGAGTTCCTTATTATGCTATATGTTGCTGCAATAAAATATTAAAAGGTATTCATCTACAAACAGTAATGAAATAGACAAGGAAACACAACTCAGTCTGTCACAGCTATTTTATTCTCCAATGGTAGAAGTACAATCATTTTTGCCCTCAAACTGCATAGATTGAAATTGCAAATGGCAGAAAGAAAACAGATGTTTAACAAGGTGTTGTACCATATAACTATTTAATTTAAATATGTGCACTTTAACATCTATCAGCAATGCAGTATATTAAATACCACACGTATAATTTATATGTATTTGTCAGTACAACTACTCTTAATAAAGATTATAAGTTAGTGTAGGAATCCCTATACGTTAGGAGTCCCAACATGTTAATGTTATTATTGTCTTATGATTTAATAGGCATCTAGCTGTAGTCTTCTGGCTGAAATAAAGACTGAAATGAATTTGAATTCAGAGGACTGAATTTGAAAATGCAATAATCTTGCATTTTTATGATTATAAGAAAATATATGTGTGTTAAAAAGTAAGATGTCAGCTAATACAACTGTAATTGAAAATCAAAATATATTAACATTAATAAAATATGTTTTTGAATGAGTGAATGAATGAATAATGTTGCAACCCTAAATGAAAGACCATTGACTGGGAATCTTTAGAATGAAGCGGTAAATTTCCCAACCACAAAAAAGATATTTGATGGGTTTCAGCCATGAGACAAATGGTCATTCAGATTACAAGAAGATCTTTTTCCAGATCATGGAAAAGATATACATGAGATCAAACTAACTCAATCCTATCAAAACTGAATGATTGTGGATATAAGGGGATTATCTGGGGATTTTCCATCCTTACTCTGCAATCCCAGAATCACCATTACCGCTTAAAGAATAGTTGGCAACTATGGTCAAGGGGGCTTTTGCTGAAAGTGATATGCCAGCTGCACCCTTTCTTGGACTGATTCAGACAGTTATTTATGTCCTAGTCACCTCAAGGTTCAACTACTACAACATACTTTACATGGGGATGCCCTGAAAACTACTTGGAAGCTTCCACTAGTCCAGAATGCAGCAAAACAGGCACTGAGGCATATCTCAACATATCCATGTGACATCTCTTCTCTGCAATCCTGGTTGCCAATCTGCTTTTGGGGTACAATTTAAGATCAATTCAACAAGCATAAATAATATCATGTTATTTGAGGGACTATCTACCTCTATGACTTCTCCGTGGCTGGCATATATTTAATAGTTGGGTTGATCAGTATTCAAAGGAGTGCAACTCTGCATAACAAACCTTCACTCTAAGAAATGAACCTGCCCATGCACAGCTTCCTATGCAGATGAGTTACAGACAGGAAAAAGAGGAAGTGGTGTAATTTTTTATCTTCTTCCTCCCTATCTGACATTCTATTTCAACTCCTGGACTCTCCCTGCACTCTTGATGCTACAAGTACTTTGACAAACATTGTTTTAAGTACACTATTCTGAAATGTTTCAGTTCATCAGCCGTTTAAAGAGTAACCTCAATGGGTTTCAAGGATATTCCATATATATTGTATCTCTTCATCATCCAATGGGGAGAACAGGAAGGGGCAAAGGTACTCCAGGTAAGGAGGAAAAATGTAAAGCATTATGGTTAACCCTTCAAACTGTTGCCTGCTACTCATCCCTCATATGTCTCTTGCTTTGACAGAGATAGTATTGAATTGCTGCTAACATTACTTAATTTTTAGCAACATTAGAAAATGACATAAAAATAAAGTAGAGCCCTCCATGATGCCAAACTTGCTTTCTTGATTTATTTGGTTTATATGGCTACCCATTTCACACTCTGGCAGCAAGTAAGGATTTAAAAAGCACAACATCGTAACATGCAACCTCAGCATACAACCCTCAGTGCCCAAGGATAAAACAATTACCTCACCGAAGACCCTGGCTAACAACATATAGCATATCCATCTGACTTTGCAGACTCTGCAGGCAGTTATGCTAGCCAGTCTCACAAAAGTCAACCCCATTTCATGAAGATAACAAAGAAGCAACAGCAGCTTACTTATTTACTTATGTATTGCTTACTTATTTTGTTTACTGGATTCATACCCCAACTTTTCTCCAGGAATAGTGTAGGTAACCCTTTCTCCAGTTCTTTCCCACAACAGCAACAACACAAGATAGTTTGAGCTGGGAGAAAATAATTGGCCCAAAAGTTCTCAGTGGTTGAGATTAGACTAGAACCGTTCTTTAGTAGCACTCCACATCTTAAGCATGATGCCACGTTGATACACCCACCCTCATTCTCAGAAGAGATTTAAATTGCTGTGCTCAGATGGTCTAATTTCTGAAAGCCTTGCCAGGTATTGGATGAGGAAAGCAACTGGGAAAAATGCTTGTTACTGTCAGTTGTACAAAACTTAAAAGGATAATATATGTTTCAAATTTGACACTGATCAATTAGCTTGATTAATGTTAGTTGGGCTCCTTGTACAAGTAAGTTTTGATTTGGATGAGTACCTTGGCTCTGTATGACTGTAACCTAGAACAAATAGAGTATTATAAAATAACTTTTGGTACTCATTTAGTTGCAAGTCAGCTGAGAAATTGCTTTTACAGAAGTGCTAAAATGGGTGGATCTACTACTACAGGCTTGCTTAGTAAACATTGGCACTGGGGCAGAGTTTTACCACCTTCTTTGTCCAAACAAATCAAACACAGAGGCTGCTGTCTGATAGTAGAAGGATATTTATGCAACACTGTTTTTTTTTCAAATATGGTTCTTGGGGCCATTCAATTCAATGATCACACCCAACACATGAGTCTCTAAAGCAAAGAAAGTCTGAGTTGTCATGATAAGATCATCTCCAAAAGAAGCCTAATAATGCTACTTCTGCAGCCTTCAGAAGAGAAGTGGGGATAAATGGAAGTTGCCTTATGTTTAGCTAATACATATGGGGAAGGAAGACAAAGTTAGTGCCAAAGAACTTTCTTTAGGATATTATGAACAAGATGCTGTATAGGTGTAAAACCCATAGATATAAATCCCAGAGACTAGACTGGAGAATTATAGCAGCTTCCATGTCTCTTGTGCAATGTTCATCTAATAGTCCAGGTAACAAATGGGTTATATTAAATGAATATAATTGACCGCATGCGAATGTATTAACTCCATACATACAGAACAGTGGTGGGATTCAAATTTTTTTACTACTGGTTTGTGAGCGTGGCTAGGTGGGCACGGCCATGTGATTGGGTGGGTGTGAATTTTTTTTGCAGCACCCCCCACACCCACACCCCATTTTGGGGGCCTTCCTGGCCTCAGGGGAGCCCCCAAGGAGGGCATTTTTGCTCCCAGAAGCTCCCCTGGGGCTCAGGAAGAAAAAAAACAGAGCATAGGAGGGGCACGCTGCAATCCCTCCATGCTCCATTTTGGGGCCTTCCTGGCCTCGGAGGAACCTCTAAGGGGGTGTTTTTGCTCCCAGAAGGCTCCCCTGGGACTCAGGAAGAAAAAAAAACAAAGCATAGGAGAGGCATACAGCAGCCCTTCACGCTCCGTTTTTTGGGCCTTCCTGGTCTCAGGGGAGCCTCCAGGGGGCATTTTTGCTTCCAGAAGGCTCCCCTGGGGCTCAGAAAGAAAAAAATGAAGTATAGGAGGGACATGCAGCACCCTTTCATGCTCCATTTTGGGGCCTTCCTGGCTTTGGAGAAGCCTCTAGAGGGGGCGTTTTTGCTCCCAGGAACCTTCCCTGGGGTCTAGGAAGGCAAAATATGGGAATGGGTTGTGTCCCCTCCCTCCATTTTTTTCCTTTGTGGGCCTCAGGGAGCCTCCTGGGTGAAGTAGCGAGGGGAATCCTGGCACAGCTGTTCGTAGAAACAGCTGATTGTCAGGAGGTTAAAAAAAAAAAGAAATACCTTAAAGAGTGACTGGGCAGGCGAGCATCGGGTGGAGGGGGTGAGCGAGCATCTGGCATTGGGCAAGCAAGTGGCGAGAAGGTGGAGGTGTGGCCAGCCAGCAGTTACTACTGGTTCGGAGACCCATGCCAAATCCTTGCTACCGGTTCACCTGAACCTGTGTGAACCGGCTGAATACCACCAGTGATATACTGTAGAATAAGGGAGAAGACTGGGTGTCAGTTTTGGAAGTCATTTTGAGAGTCGATGCTGCCACAAGCCTGAGAAAATGGGAGAAGGGGGGTTTCAATTGAGTAGCTCTAAGTAGACAAAATAAACTTCTTTTATTAATCAAGTTCATTGAGTATGGCGCAGAATGAAATAATAATCTGACTTTAGGACGGATCGTGATTGGGCCATGTGATGTGATGACGGCCAAGGGGGGTTGGATTTGTAGTTTGAATATTGAAGGAAGCCTGAAAACTTTCAGATTCAGGATTCCATAGATGTGCCAGTTTACTATCCAAATAAAGGTGCCTTTGAGTATGTCTGTCTCGGAGTTATTGATTGGAATGCAGGTTTGCTGGAACGCTGCCACTGGAATCAGAGGCACTGCTCCAGAAGAGATGGAATGATGAAAAGTCTCTTCACTGGGGCTAAAGTTTTGCCTACCTCGCGCTGCAAGGACTACGTAGAGCAAACATAGATAACAAAGTTCAGGAACACTGATAAAATAAGAGTGAGGATGTTTCTTTTGAGTTATGCAGATTTTGCTTTGAGCACAGATAGCTTGGTTGAATGTCCGCTTGAAATACTTGACACATAATATACTGTGGGGTTGTACTAGCACCTGCTATCTCTTTCTTCTAATCACTCTTTCTCCTCATGCTCTCAATCATTCTGGCTTGCATTTGTTAAGGTCCAAATATCTAATTGCTTTCCATCTTTGATGTCCACTAATTCAACTCACAGGGCTTTTTTCCACCTCCTGCTCAGGCGAACAATGATGTGAGGCAAATTAACCCATCTGGCTAAATTGAAGGGCGTTCTCTATCCATAAAATAGGCTACATTAACCCAAAGAAATTGCTAGGGCATGCCTTACATGCCTGGGAGGCAAATAACATCATCAGTAAGAGGTGTTATCTGAAGTAGCCATTGCATGGCAGGTTGGGAAGATAAGACAGAACTGCTGTATCTTCCATTTGGATACAGAAAGAGGTCTTTCATCTCTGAATTTATCACAAACTAGAATTCTTCAAAAGTTTTGATTACAACCCTCAAAACTGACCATCAGGTTCTACCAGTTCTGCCTGGCATATTTGGGGTGACCCAAGTTGGGGCTTGCTGCATTAAAATCAATAAAACTTTGAGCTTAAGCTTTGGGGTAGGGGAGTTGCCCTAATGTGAGGTTTACAGTGATTTTGTAACAGTGACGGAGTCTCCCTGCGTGCTACAACTAGTTATTTAGACAACATAACAGCCTGCCAATGAGTAGGCTTTTAATTACATTCTTTTAATAGAAAGAGTCAGCCTTTTGTTTATTTGTTGAACTCAACAAATTAGCGCTTTGGTATACATTATGGCTCTACCAAGAGGACATGGGACTTTCTCCACCTCTGAAGAAAGTAAATGAATTGTTTTCATGGAGGAAAAAGCCCTTTAAGTATTTCAGGGCTATTTTAAAAAGAGATTATTAATTTAATATGCAAATATACAAAGTTCTTGTTTTAATAATAGGTTCTGGCTTAGTCCTTCATATTCCTTTTATTTTTTTTTATCACTAGAAATCTGAGCCATATGATGCTATAGATTTCATGTGCAGATTAGTTTTGCATCTTCCTAAAAAAATAGGCACAATTTCCCAGCTGTGTGGGGGATGACAAAGAGTGCTATTTGCCCTAGAAAAAAAATTGGCTAAGGCTAGGCAGGTTTGCTCAGATCTTGCATCTTATCTAGCGTCCATTTCTAAAAGTGAATTTGTATAAGCAAGCCAACAAGAAATGAGGCTATGATTCAAGCAACAGTTAAAGGCCTGTCACATGGATGGTGTTTTACAACAATGCTACGCTCTCTTTCAGAGCAACAAAATAAATAAGATACTCAATTCATGAGAGTTAAGTTAGACCGCGCGCTTTATCTGAGAGAGCAATTGAAAACATGCAGACCCACACATAAATCTTGTTCTACTATTGTTCTGATTAGTAATGCTCCTTTGCTCTACTGTCTTACAATTACCATTGAACTAAATTGTACCATTCAACTTGAGTTTAACTTAGTATGGATTAGAAATTAAGTTTCAAAATTTATTATTTTTTCTGCCAAATATAAGAGAATGGACTTATTCCAAAAATCCTTTTTCTATATCAGAGGTTGAACATTCTGAAGTGGTCATTCTGGAGGCCAGAATAGAAAAAAATCTGATTATGAGTCCCATAAGACGGAAAAGTATTCTTCTCTATGTTCGAGAATGATAAGTCAGAAAGAACACTCAAAGATAAAACTTTTGAAAAGGCTGGAGGGCAGCAGAGATATGTTTTCAGATTGCAAATACTGATACGGTCCCCAATCATTTTTTCTGATAATACCTTGGTGGGCTGGCTGTCCTATCTCAGGGATGTCAAACCCAATTGCATCACAGGACATATTGGGACATTTTTGCCTTTGCAGAACTGGGGTGAGCATGGCTTATGTAGGCCATATCCGGCCCACGGGTTACCAGTTTGAGAGGCCTGTCCTATCTCCACTGTAGAAAAGGAGCCTTCATTAAATTTGAATCTTCTAAGCCAGGCCCTTTTTTTCCCCAGAGATATCCCTGAGGTAGAATTCTTGCCTAGAGAGACCTAGACTTTATTGAAAACTTTTCTCCAGCCAAAAGATGCTAACTTACATCTTTAACTGAGATATAAGGACATGGGGGACTATATGACAGCTTTACAGGAAGATGTTAATATTGGGGGAAGCTGAGATAGCAGCATTTCTAATGGACTGACCTTCAATCCCCTGTAGATCAATTTGTTTCAAAGGATAGCTTGATACAAGTCTTGATCTGCCTGGATATCAGTGTGAGCTGCTAAAAGAAACTAGGAGACTGTCCAAGATTGTGAATTCCTCTGTTTAATTTTAGTAATTTATTGTTCAGGTTATATCAATCCTTTTCTAATACAGATTTGGGCCTGGGACAGAAGGGACGGAGTATCACTTGGTGACTAGAACTCAAGAATTTCAGTCTTGTCTTAGCCATGACTGGCTGGGTGACTTTGAGCAGTCACTCTCTTTCAGCCCAATCCACCTCACAGGGTTGCTGTTGCAGGGACATTCCTGAAATCCTAAAATGGTTTAGTTGCAAATGAGTAGTCTTCCTCATCATCTTACCAAATCAAGGTCTTGAGATACCCTTCGTTTACGCAGTTCTTCCATTCTTTCACATACATCAGTAAAACAGGTATTATAGTAATCTGCATACTGTTGAGCCAGATCATCAATATTGCCCAGTGACCCATCCTGCAGAAAGATACAGAAGGGACAGAGTGTAAGGATTCAATAATTCTTAGCAAACTTAAAGACATCAATGTAGTTACAGAACAGGGACAGCACTTCAATATCGATCTATAGTGCTCAAAAAGCAGCGAGGATACAAAAAATTCCTATTAACTTCAAAAAGATACATTGTCAAGACATTATTAGATAATGAGGCTGTGCAATGCTTTAGATTCAATCTCCAAAAGCATTTTTGGAGCATAGAAACACAGCACCTTAAAGCAGCTTGGTCTTCTCTCCCAGAATTGTTCAAGGAGCTCCTTAATGCAATCAAGGATGCTCTCAACAATTTGTAATCTTTTTTTCTTGCTCACTTGGGTTACACAATTCTAAACATTCCAAATAATGTCCATTTGAAATATCAGTAGAATTTCTTTTGAGGTTAATCTCATGTATACAAAAAGCCCAGAGCTATCACTCCTTATTGATATACCAAATTTTATTTCTAATTAAACTAATTGGTTCAGCCAAGTGAAAAATCTAAATTGGAATAAAATGCAATATATTAAATAATGTAGTTTATAAGTGTACATAACACTTAGTTTGTAGTTTGACGTAGGAACTGGACAACAGGATTCACAAATAAATGTTTCTATCATTATTCATATTTTCATATTCTTAATTTGGAAATGGTTGCAAATGGACTCTGCCTTGCAATTCCACTAACGTTATTTTACAGGAAAGACTGTTCCAGAAAGAATAGGTTATATTTTATTTGATTCAAGTAAGTTATTGTCTAATAAAAGAAACTTTAACATTAAGTTATCAGCTCCTACACACTTTTTCACAGCATGTTTTTTTCTGGCTTCAGAGAGGAAATAAATCATAAAGAAATAAAATAACATTTTAAGAGGAGGAGAATGGAACATTTATTAAAAAGTAAACTATCTATAACAGTTCAGGACAATACTGTCCAATATTTTCTATGAGATTGGCTTGTGCACTAGGATACTCCCCTTTTAAGTATATATATTTATTTCAGAATTTTTGCTGAAATAATTACACATGCTCTAAATGATAAATGGTATGAAATTCCTACAGAATTAGCCCGATAAAATGTGGAAATACCAGAAACATCCATCATGATTCATTTGAATGAAATGACATAAACACAAGTTATAATAATCTAATGGTTACTGTGCTAATTTTATTGCTTATTGCACATTAGTATGATGAATATGCTGCAGCATTATTTTTAACTGATGTTAATAATACATAGAGGCAACTCTTCATTAATGCTTTGAATTAATAAATGATATAAAGCATTATAAAAAAGTATTCAGCTCAAAATATTGTTTAATATTTTTGTAGTTTTAAGTTCATTTACATAGCTTTTTTTTTGCTATGTCAGCATCCAAAGTCAGCTTGGCTTTGAATCTGATAATGTTTTTATAAAAAGTTTTGTCATTCTAGCAGGGAATAAATGAAGTTTAACAGAATGAGAGCAGCAAGCAATACATACACCAAATAATACTGATATTGTAAGGTAAGCTGGTAAGAGGTATGGGCAAGAAAGTACACTTAGAGGATAGGCTTTATGAAATAAGAAAGTTTTTTTTTTTATAGAAGTTCTAACAGGTTATTTATATTGTTAGATTTCCTCCTTGAAGTGTTCGCTGAAATAAGTTAATCCAAAGATTAACTTTCTTGTTTTGTGAAGATAAATCTGCCTCCGTTATATGTTTTGGTAACAATCAGCCTGAAGTAACACTTATAGTTCTTGTTATTGTTTTGTTGAACTAAAGCAGCTTTTAGGAAACTGGTGTGTTTCAGATGCGTTGAGATTTTAGACACAGAATTTACATCCACAATCCTAACAAGAATTCTTTCAACAGAGTTGGAAGAAACCTGGCTGTGGATGATTGAACTAATAAGCAAGAGAAAAATAGTAACCTTCCATGGATATAAATATCTCTGTTGATATCCCTCACAAGTGCAGCCAATAAAATAATTTAAAAAAACCCTTAGGGGTAAAACTTAATAGTTTGTCTGATAGTTAAAAAAAACTTTCCAGAATTCAGAATTGGGGACAGAAAGGACTATAATGAGCTCACCAAGTCCAATCATATAGAGTAGAAATCCAAATTAAACTATTTTTGACAAATATCTGTCTGACTTTTGTTTGAAAGCATTTAGTAAAGTGGAGTTTGCAACATTCCTTGCTAATTAATTTTATTGTCCAATGACTCTTATCTTCTGGAAGTTTTTTTTAAAATTAAAATTTCTGTAACTTAAACCTGCACACTATTGGATAAATTTTTACTTTTCTAATTGCTAACAGAATTCTCAATTTCCCCCCACAAACCTACCTAGAAATACTCTACCATTGTTGGGAACTCTTATTTATTAAACATATTTCTATCTTGCCACAATCAAAAAAGATACTCAATGGCTTATACAACTGGATGTTTCCTTTCTAATAGATATCTCTAGAATTAACTTCACAACTTCTGAATGGTCATGACCTGACTTTGCAATCAGAATTCAGTTGTTCTAAATTTAACAACATCTGATGAATAACACTGTAGGTAATTTAATTATAAGCATTTCCTCAGTAGTTCAGTTGTTGCTTGGACTAAGGGAATAAAAACACTACTTTCTAAATTTCAGCAGGTATAGAAAATAAAAATGTAGCTTGAAAAAAGCTTACCCTTCAAAAGAGTACTCAGAAAATACAGACAGGTTGTGGACTATATGAAATATTCACATATTTAGCTCTGGTTATTATTAGATAAACACAGAAAGACAGGCATTTCTATTGCTAATTGAGACATAAGAGTTTACTATGTGGAAGGCCATTGCAAGCATCAACCAGTTTATCTACAGAACTTCAATGTAATTAGAAGAGGCAGCCATGAAGAACTATGCAGTAATGCACATATAACATCTTTTATTTGGTGCCATGGCTAGGACAAAGGACAGAGCTGTTTGCTTCAGCAAAATTATCCCACAAGCTTCATGTTACTAAAGAGCTGCAGAGATTAGTCCATCATCGGAAACACTTTCGCTTGATCAAGGTCCTAACAGAAACATAAAGTCCAACATAATTGATATACTTAAAGGTATATAATGGTCTACTTTTTCTCCAATTTGGCACTTACCGGTCATGCTAGGAGTAGTGCTACCAGGTTTTTCAGCCACATTGCTGGCTGGCTAAAAATTCAAGCAGTTTTCATCTGGCATGGGAAATTGCCAGATGGTCAAAGGATGGAATTACCTATTTAAAACATCTGCCTTTTTTTTTTAGTAATAGTATTTCACTTGGTTTTTTTTCCTAAGCTATCAAGTTGACTTGGCAATGATTCCAGTAACCCTCCAACTTCCCATCATTTTTCAGAACTAATCGGACATTCAGAATATAAACCTTTCTCACCTCTCCCCAATCTCTTGCCCCTTAAAAGATTTTCTGCTCCAGAGTGTATGCAGTAGACACAAGCAGGAATCCTGGTTGAGGATGGAGAATTCTGTCACTTTTGTCACTCTCTTTGATCACCCAAAGAAGTACAGGTAGTCCTTGATTTATGATCACAATTAAGTCCAAAATTTCAGTTGCTAAGCGAGACATTGGTTAAGTGAGCTTTGCTCCATTTTACATCTTTCTTGTCACAGTTAAGTGAATCACTGCAGTTATTTATTTATTTATTAAATTAGTTTAACATTAAGTTTTCTTAAATTAATTTGCCACCTATCTCGCTGCAAGACACCTCTTCACCCAAGCTTTTTCTGGTATAAATGCTGGAAAAACATTCCTCCTTCTTTTATACAGTAGTTTATTTAGTATCATTTATATTGACTCAATGGCTACTCCATGGCTGATCGGCCTGTACTTTCAGGTAACAAACTGGACTTACTTTTGCTGTAGGACATGACCATGCACAAAGCTACTAGTAGACCAGCAGCCATTTCATTACAGCTGGAATTTTAGTTCATATTCATTCTGTGGTATGTGACTTTGGTGAAACTTCCATATAACAATAACAAAAAAGTCATAAAATACAAATCCAATTACAGAAAGTGCAAGATGCTCATATGTTTACAGGATATCTCATTTTATGACTTCAATGTACCTCGTGATTTTTATTTTTCTAGTTTCAAGGTTCACTGGTTTTGCTAATAACCTGGCCTTCAACTACATGGAAAAATTGTCTCTATAATATTAAGCAAGACTGAGTATGGCTTTAGGTATACTGTGATTATTTTATTATTTTAACCATGTCTATAAGCTCTGAAGCACAATTTTCTTTTAATTCTTGGTTGTGTATTGCATCAAAGACTTTCAAATGTCACTTTCAAAGTCCTGGTCAGTAATGTCAGAAAGCTATCTTAAAAATAACAAACAAGCCAAATAGTAGCAATTAGAGCAGCATGAATGTTCTCATTACATAGCAAATGAATTGGCAGCTGCTTAGACAAAGGGACATAGTTGTTTCATACATTCTGCACAAACTACGCTACAAACATTTTAAAATAAGCCACATTTGAAAGAACTCTTATCACACTAGGAATGGAAATAAATTACTCCTTTCTATTTTTTTTCCCCTTGAGCCCATTGCAACAATTTACTCATACTCTGTGTGATCCAATACACATTTCGCAATTTTACAAACCTAGTCAAATTCTAGTCAGAAATAGTCAGATTCTATAGGCGTATATGTCTATTTATAGGAAATGGAGTTAAGTATGATACAAAAAAATACAGATATATTAACATTTTCCAGACAGGAACACTTTAATATAATCAGTATTTTATTTATTTATTACATTTATATGCACACTATCTCAAATACATGAATTATTATACAAAATATTGGTTATGATTGGTAAATTAATAAATTAAAGATTTCTTCCCTACTAATTGCCACCTTCAGTTGGACTTCCAAGGGTTTTGAAGATAATCAGATATGTAAGATTTATGAGCCAACAAAGTTCAACAAGAACCCAATTTTAGGTCTGTAATTTTGCAACAGCTTTATTACATATAAAGAGGAATATTTTCATTGGATACTTTCTCCAATCCCAAAGGTCCTTTTTCAAGAGACAACATGGTCTTTCTGGTTTTTGTTTGAAGATGTTTTGCTTCTCATCCAAGAAGCTTCTTCAGGTTCTTCAGAGCTGGAGAAGTTTCTTGGATGAGAAGCGAAATGTTTTCAAAGAAAAACCAGAAAGTCCAGTTGCCTCTTGAAAAACCATTTTTGGGACAACCTTGACCTGGATGACTGAGAATCTCCATATTTTCTCCACTATTATTTATTAATTAAATTTATATGCTGCCCATCTTGTTGTCCAAGACAATTCTGGGAATTTGAAAGTTTTGATGCAGTACAACCATTACTCTTTAAAGTAGACTCAAAATGACAGCATTCATCCAATATACCTCTGCAATTTGATTGAAGTTATGCCTGAGCACCTCTCCATTTAGGGAATGAAATGAGAAATACACTTAAACTTCAATGTAATGGTTTGTTTGTGATGAAGTTTCAGTTGAATCAGAATTTGGTTAAGCTCTATAAATTAATCCTTAAAAAAAACTGTTATTGTTTATCAATATATAAAATATGAAGAAAAATAAAAATAAGAAATTAAGAGAAGGAAAAAAAGGGGGAAAGAAAAAATATGGGGATATAGGGGAAGAAAGAAAAAAGTGTTGAGTTTCGACTCTTTTAGCACAGTACAAGATAACAACATTACATTCTCAACTTTTTACTTTTACACAGTATATAACTAGCCTTTTTTATAACAATGAAACTATCTAACAGGCAAAACCAAAGTCAGAATTTCATTTTCTTTCATCATAAACTTAAAATCAGAAGTGGTATCCAAATAAAAAAAGATATATTTTCCTCTTTGAATAGAACAATCAATTTAACTATTACTGCTTTATCTTCCTTGCTGCTGAAATACTATGTATTTCTATTTGCACTTCATAATCTTTACAATTATCACCATTTATATTAACAAAATTCACTGTATTCTTTCAGATTCTTTAACTTTAAAGGAAATTTTTTTTCATCCATTTTAAAGCATAAGCTTCTCTTTAAAACATTTTTAAAGTTAAAACATTCTAATACATCTTTTTTAACTACCTCTTACCATACATACTTTAAAGTTCACTTTCAATAAAATTCCAACTAACACCAATTAACTCATTAAAGTTAGATCATGCCCTCTAAATTAATCTCATAGAATTTTTTTTTTTTCCTTCTTGTATACATCCTTTTCAAAGCTCTAGATTTTTTTTTAGGCTAATATATCTTTTTCTTTAATTTTGTCTTTTCAAACACACTTTCAATAATATTTTACAACTTTTAGGAATTACTTAAGCATTATATATAAAGGAAAAAATAAATTTTCAAACTTTAGATTAAAACGTTCTTTCAATTACACATATCAAACTGATGAAAATGCACCATAAATTAATTCTAATTGTATCAATCACATGGACTTTTGAAAAACAATGTATTTTATTTGGAAGTGAGGTCTGAACTATCTATTTTATCAAAGTCATCTGGAAGTTTTACTGAATAGAAAGATTGGTTGTATCCTGAGGAAGCAGATACTCCACCACTTACTATTATTGCATAGTGGAGGATGTTCCTTCAAGGGATTCTGAGAATTAAAACTTCTGTGCCTAATCCCTACCCAAGCTTAATTTCATTCCTTTAGTAACATATTTGGGCAAGTTTTACTTTATTTTGAGCTTACTGTTGGCCCAACCTTACGTAATGTTTCTATTGATCTTTCACTTGTATTTAAAATTGTAGTAAAGTTACTTGATAGTGCTGTTTCCACAAGTGAAGTGAATATAGGTCTCCAGGAGAAAAGTAAAAAGTTGGCAGATGTTCATTTACCCACAATGTTCAATTCATAAATATATATAGCCTTGTGAGCACACATTGGCATAATTCCTCTTATGGCAGTCAAATGCACACTTAATTTGCATAATCTGGCACCACACTACATGCAAACTAAGCCTTTGCAGAAATGCCACATCATGAATTACACGCCTATAGCGTATGGGTGTGCAGGTGGTTATACATACAGTAGAATCCCAAAATGAAGGCAAGGCTTCCAGGCAAACAATATCCCACTGTTTTGGTGAATGGTGGGTGAATTGAGGAGGTGAAGCTGCACAAATGGAGAAATATTGCATATTTCTGCCCAGGCCTTATGTTAGTACCAATCTTTGAATTGTACTATCTTGCATTATGCCTTATTTTGAGAACATTGTACAGTTTCCTATGCATTTGTAATCCGGTTTTCTTTCTTTCTTTTTTTATTCATTCATTCTTTCAATTCATAGCAAGACAAACTAACTTGAATCAAGAAACTCCCCACATGTAAGCGCCATAGTACTGGAAATTAGCTCTTCACTGTCTCAGCCAGGCACACAATAACTATTTTATTCCAAACTGTAATACAGTTACCAGGATGTTCAAGTTCATTTAATTAAACCAAGTCCAATCACACTCCTGTGGGCTTTAAACTGTGCATACCCATTTCGATATTATATAGATATATATCTTCTAAGTACTGGGGACTACACAGAGCTTCATGTTTTTATCAATTACGGGTGCCAGTCTGTTAACTGTTTATCTCTTGCCAGTTTTACAAGCCTTTGAACTATTGGTTGCGCTATGTTTATGTCCATATTGCCTCATCGGTGCCAAAATACTCCTTGATGAAGCAAAACAGCCCACTTTCTCAAATAAATAGGATTAACATCTCACTCTACTTGCCAACAGATAGCCACTTTATAATGGCTGGTTCTAAAAAAATATGCTCACTTAAAGTTTTAAATGGATTGCTGTGATAGACAAGCATACAAATACATTTATGAGCCCTCAGATGATAGCGCTCTGTATCTTCCCTGATCAACCAAACTAGCAATATGGCATTCTTACCCTAATCTTATTATTCAAGTTCTATTCCAGCCTTCCAACTTTCAGAAACCTCTAGATGTGCCTGACTATCATCATCTGGAGCAGTGGTGAAATGCTACTGGTTTGGCCGAACAGGTAGTAAAAATAAAAGCTCTGATGATCTGTTGAGAGAAGAAAGAAGAGGATTGGCTTTTCCACCCACCCCTGTGCTTTTCTGTTCTTTATCCCGTCAGCTGATTGGCGCGGCAGAGCTTCAGCTGGTGTTTGGAAAGCTACGCGCAAGTGGGCATTAGGTGCGCACGTGCACGATCACCGAACCGGTAGGGAAACTAGTAGAATCCCACCACTGATTTGCAGCCAATGGTAGTATTCAATATATGTAGCAAGTGCAGATTTGAAAAGGCTGTTGGATGCCATTGGTCACCCTCAGCTTAACATCCACCTTCAGAGCAGCTCGTTTTGAAAGCTTTGCTAATGACATATCTGCAATGAACCATAAATATATTGCTGGGAATAGCAAGGGGAATTCAATAATCTTGAGTTTGTTTGTTGGTAAATAAGCCCTCCCTGTCCCAAACCTATCAGGAACTGAGTTTCCCATAGCATGTCGACAAGCGGCCATTGAAAAACCTCTATAACCGTATTGGTGAACCTATGGCATGTGTGCCAGAAGTGGCACGCCAAGCCATTTCCCCTGGCACACAAGAGGTTGCCCAAAAGAGCCTCAAAGCACATGCGCGGGTGCACCACCGCCTGACAGCTGACAGGGGATGCGTGGGAGACGCACAGGCATGCACAAGGACGCACTGCAGCGAGGGGGAAAAGTGTGCACATGCGCAGATGTGCTGCACACAAAGAAGTTGTACATGCATGCACAAAGATGCATGGTGTGCAAGGGCGGATTGTGCGTGCATGCGCAGGACGCACTGTGCGTGAGGGAGTCATACACGCAGATGCAAGGCGCCCAAGGGGGAATTGCACATGCATGCAGATGCGTGGCATGCAGGGGGGTCACACATGCATGTGCAGGGGGCGTGGGTGGGCCCAGCACGCATTGCCTTCTGGGTGCTGGCATATAAGCACGTGCAAGTGTGTGCGTGCATAATTATTGGCACAAGAGCTGAAAAAGTTAGCCACCGCTGCTCTATAAGATTTCCTAGACTCGTTTTATAATTTCTTACCTTATAAAATATCTGGGAAATTCTGGTTTCTTTTATGTATGGCTATTACTATCAGTACAATATGGTTTCTTTGAGCGTGGCTAAATACAGCACCGAACTAGAGGACCTCAAGGTGCCTTCCAACTCTGTTGTTCTGTTGATAACAGCTACTGTCTGTAAAATTAGGCAGGCTATGGACACCCATCAACAATCTCATCATTAATTGCAATGCACTATTATGTGTTGTTCTGTTCTGCTTTGTTTTATTTTAACATTTTAATTTTTATTCTGATCTGTGACCATAGTAGAAAGCTAGCTTTCCCCGCCAATGCCAGCAGAAAACCAGCAGCGTCTGATACTAGGCATGGGGTGGAAAGAGAAAGCAGTGAGACCTTTGCAGGTCTTCAAATGGATATGAATGTGGTAAATGGGTAGCTGTAAATAGATATGCAGGCATATATTTTGGGCTGCATTGCAAGCACGTACCCAACTTCAATTTTAAAGAGTTTTTTTTTAATGAAACACCATAAAAAGATAAATCAGAGCTTTAGATCAAGTAGATCAACTTCACACTGTGCAGCTACATTTGATTCTGAGACCTTTAATAAAATATACATAAATGTCCATTGTTCTTAATCATGCATCAAACTCATCCACGATTTAAGTATGAGTTGTTGAGCAAACACCTATGGCTTGATTCAGAATAATATGAAGCCATAAATCATGGTTTAAAAGACACAATGGTTATGTTGATATAATACTAGGCTGAAATAAAATAAACTACACTACTTCTTAGTGCAATCAGTTACAAAGAATATATGTAGTTATAGTGGCTTGTATATAGATTTAAAATGAAATCACGGGTTGGTCAGAAACTGATGGCATCTTCTGTTCATTCTTTTCACTGTGGCAAGGTAGGTAGCAACTGGGAAATAGTTTTTACTTTTAGTACCTTTCAAAAATATTCACCAGCCTTTAAAAAGGAGTTATTGTAATGCTGCTTGTTATTAGTGCTATTAATATGTTGATTGCATTCTGTTTCTTATATATAATCCAGCCTGAAAAAAAGAACATTCTAGGATAATACAGAAATATTTTTTTTAAATAAATTAAAAGAAAAATACTGATTTAGAAGTATTTCATTGCATTGAACGCAAATTACTTTTATTCTTAAAAATTAGCTGATTCTGGTAAGTGATAGCTAATATTCTTCCCTCAATCCCCTCTAAAACAATTGTGTACAATTTCAAAATGATCCTAATTCAAGGGTCTTCAAACTTGGCAAGTTTAAGACTTGTGGATTTCAACTTCCAAATTCCTCAACTAACATGACTGGAGGAGGAATTCTGGGAGTTGATATCCAAAAGTCTTAAAGCTGGCAAGTTGAAGACCCCTGTCCTAGTTCAATATAGGCTGAAAGATATCTGTAGATGGTTAAATATTTTATTGACAATGTAAAAGCAGGAAGCCTGCTTTGAACGTGAATAGATGGGTCAGGCTGACAGCTGAATCAGTAATCTAGTACCCTGGTATGTACATCTGTCATTCAAACTGCAAAGGCAGGCAAAAAAGAAACTTGCAGCACAGCTGAGGGACCTACTGCGGATTCTTTTAGTATGTTTATTACAATTACATCTGTATTGTTTATTATGGAACTAATTCTTCAACCTGTGGAAGAGATTATCACAAATGCAAGGATCTCAAATATGGGCTCATTTTTGGAATGCAGACATGGACAATTACATTTATGTCAAGGGGATAATATTTCAGACCCAGAATTTTGAACTATATTCAAGACCTTGCAATCTGGACTACGAGCCCATTCATATAAATATGACTTCTAGAATGTTTCTGCATAATCTTTCAAGGTTTATAGTTAAGTAAAATTCAAGTCTTCTGTTTTCTAATGGTACCCACTCTTAACATTTGCTTTGAGATATCTATAAAGCATCTGTATGCCTGCAGTGAAAATAGAATGTTTAATCTGTGAAAGTGTGCCACAAATATCCAACTTTACTCAACAATACTATCAGAACAAAAGAAAAGTAGCTACTCCAGATCCAAGAAATTAAACCAAAATAGATATAAATTCACATCTGGACCAAACATTATATTCTGGAAATATAGTTCATGTACTAAAAATATTTAGCTTTAAAGTACAAGCTTCTAAAAGCCAATTTGTTCAAAGTAAAATACGTTTTAATATATTTTTGACATTCATAATTTTTTTCATTATTGGGAGGGTCTGAAATGTATTTTTTAAAGACCATTCTTTTCTTTCATCAGGCACTTCTGTCATTCTGGCTTGTTAAAATCTTACACCCAGCTGTTTTAGAGCATTCAGACAAACAACTAAATTAAGGTACATGAATCTCAGAAACATTTTGACCTCCAGTAACCCTCCTCAGATCTTCTACTTCTTCCCAACCGTGATTGTTTGTGATGAAGTTCATGCATAGGTATGTGCATGAGATTTGATTGAAACGGCACAGTTTTCCAGTTTTCCTTACTTTTTAATTCACTTAAAAGGCAACAAGAAACAATTTCAGCCAAGCTTCGTCACAAAGTCAAGCAGTGTCACTTTACCGGTTTCAAGTCTTACTGTTTTGCATTTCCCGGTCCTGATAGCCTGATCCAAGCATGCATTTTTCTGCTCTCTGACCTGTAGCCTCAAAGCAAGTTCTGAGCATATCTTAGCCAATCAAGCTAACATACATGTGTACCCAACTTATGTGTACCCCATTCTTTTTTTGCTAAATACTAGAACTATTCCTATCTAGATTTAAGAACAGGGTTTAAAGAACTTAGTGACACATTTGCCATCTCTCTCAGTCATAAAGATTAGATGCTGGCCTGGATCTTTGATATCTGTTTATTCTCTGACAAGTAAAGCTTTGATGTTTGTTTCATCAGACTTTTGGCATACCTCTATGCCTTCTGCATTGGCATGATGGATCCAAAACTGCCTTTCCTTTTTTGTGTTTCTTTTTTTTGATCCCATCCTCAAAAATTTCATAGAATTTCACCCTATTTAGGAATAGATGAACCTTCGGAAGGACAAAAACTGCTCAATCCATTTTTAGGATCTATAGCCACTCTTTCTCTTATTAAGATATATAAATCACATTCAACAGTTACAAGAACCAAATACTTTCTAACCACTCTTTTATATAGTATAGGTAGCATCATTATGCCCATGTCCATGCTTCTTCCCACAATTCTCCCTGATAAACTTTAACCTTAGACTGTCTACTATTGACCTTACCCCTTTCCTAAGAGATCTGTAGAGGGCGTGCATAAGTGCACCAATGTGCCTACCGTCCCTTTTTATTGTTTCTTTTATATATATTTTTTATTTTTCTTATATGTATCCATGTATTCATAACTATGTTTTTACTTATATCTATTATCTTGTAAACAATTGACAAATAAATAAATAAAAATAAAAATAAATATTCACACGTTATATTTGCCCACTTCTATCAACTTTATTTTTCCTGACGTCCCTTCCCATTGAACACTGTGTCCAATGAGAATCTAAAGAAATCTTGAATTTCCAATTCCTTTATCAGAAAGCATAGCAATAACACGTTACGATAGAACAGGGGTGTCAAATCATAGCCCGCAGGCCAGATGTGTCACACACTGGCCACACCCACCTGTGGTTTAATGAAGGGGAAAAAATTGTGATATGTCACATGACAACAATGTGACGCTGTGAGTTTGATACCCCTGCTATAGAGCTTATTCTGATGTGTGCAAGAATGTACTGATATATTTGTCCAGTGGAACGTTAGGTTTATTAGGACATTTATAAAATACATTACATCACTAAAGACATTTTTATTCTACACACAACCTTAGTAATATCTGCCACAATTTAATTAATAATTGTATAGTCAATACTTTCCCATCTTCCGCTGTACGTATACAATTTTTCACATGTTTCTCCCTTTCCCTGTATGTATATATACTATGTGCAATTCTTAGTATCCTTTCATTAGCATGATGAATCTATCAGCTGTGTCCTCTTTCTGCTTCTTTACCCCACTGTTACACTAAATCCCTATCTCTCCAACAGAAGGAAACATTCTTTGTTCTTCAGTTAGGCATGCTCTTTTTCATAAGCAGCTTTGCCTATACACTCTTCTTTCCTGAAAACCATATTAAATATTTTTAAAGTTTGAAGATCTGAATCCAGATATTTCAGTTTTACTACAGGGAATGGGTCCCCCCCAAACTTGTTTCTCTAAGGAAAAAAATAAATAAATTCTGAAATTTATACTTTAGCCCGAAGCCTAAAATTAGTTCACTGGTGTGAATAAACATTTTTCCTTGTTTTATTTACAAGGGAAAAAAACTCTCAAGCATTTCAGTCTGTAAGCTGATTAGTCTTTAGTCTTTTTCAACCTCAGCAATTTTAAGATGTGTGGACTTCAAATCCCAGAAATGAGATTCAGAAACACTAGTCTAAGGTGTCTCTGATTAATTCTGAGTATATTTGCATTGTTAATTTAAATTAAGATAGTGTATAATTAAATTTCCTAAATGCTATATAGTTATGAATAAATTTATGATACATTTCATGCCCTTACAGTAATAATTTACATATGATAAAAAAAATCCAATCCTTATCGGGCTTAGTAATCTATGTGGCACACAAAAGAATTAAAAATATTATTGGTGCTCAATTGTGCTACATTGATTTTGCTTTCTTTCCCCCAACATTTCTCAGAATGGTTTTTTTCTAGATTCAACCCTTCATTCAGTACTTTGTTGAAGCACCTTTGGCAGCAATTAAGGTCTTTGGGGTCTGATGTGACATGCTTTGCACATCTGGCTTGGGACATTTTCTGGCATTTTCTTGCAAATCTTCTCAAGCTCAGATAGATTGGATGGCCACCGTTGGTGGACAGCCATTTCAGGTTCCCCCAGAAATATTCAATAGGGTTCAAGTCAAGGCTCTCGCTGGGCCACTCTAGGACATTCACAGAGTTGTCCCTAAGCTACTCCTATATTGTCTTGGTTGTGTGCTTGGGATTGTTTTGTGTTGGAAAATGAACCTTTGGTCCAGTCGGAGGTCCTGAGTGCTGTGGAATAGGTTTTCATTGAGGATATCCCTGTATTTTCCTCCATTCAGCTTTCTGTCAACCCTGACCAGTCTCCCAGTCTCTGCTGCTGAAAAACAGCTCCACAGCATGATGCTGCCACCACCATGCTTCACTATTTATATTTTTTTATTTTTTTTATTTTTATTTACATTTATATGCCGCCCTTCTCCAGAGACTCAGGGCGGCTTACAGTCTTTAGAGAACCATGCTAAGTGCTCGGCATAGCCTTCATTCCATTGTATATACCTGCTTATTACTAGGGCTTTTGGACCCCGCAAGCGGCATTTTTTACAAAGTCAGCTTATTGCCCCCAACAATCTTGGGTCCTCATTTTACCTACCCCGAGAGGATGGAAGGCTGAGTCAAACTTGAGCCTGGTGGGATTCGAACCTGCACTAATTGCAGGCAATTGAGCTAAGTTCTAGACGATTAACAGCCTGCACCACCAAGGTGCACTATTGAAATGATTTTGGGTAGGTGACAAGTGGTGCCTCGTTTCCTTCAGACATAAACATTTAGAATTGAGGCCAAACACTTCACTCGGTTTCATCAGATCAGAGAATCTTGTTCCTCATAGTCTGAGAGTCCTTCAGATGCTTTCATGTGTTTTGCACTGAGGAGAGGCTTCTGTCTAGCCACTCTGTCATAAAGCCCAGATCGGTGGAAGGCTGCAGTGATGATTGTCCTTTTGGTACTCTGTCCCATCTCTACACAGGATCTCTGGAGCTCAATCAGAGTGACCATTGGGTTCTTGATCACCTGTCTTATTAAGGCCCTTCTTCCCTGATTGCTCAGTTCAGTGCAGCAATTTTATTGTAGCCTTTCCCAGATCTGGCCCTTGCAATAATCCTGTTTCTGAGCTCTGCAGGCAATTTCTTTGACCTCATGGCTTTTTCTCTGGTATAGTATGCATTGTCAGCTGTGAGCTCTTCTATAGAGAGGTATGTGCCTTTCCAAATCATGTCCAATCAATTTAATTTACCACAGGTGGACTCCAATCAAGGTGTGGAAACATATCAGCAACGATCTGAGGTAAATTCCAAGTGTTGTTGCAAAGGATCTGAATATTTATGCCAATGTGATATCTTAAGTTTTTCTTTTTAATAAATTGTACAGACAATTTCTAAAATTCTGTTTTCACTTTGTCATTATGGGATACTGAGTGAAGATTATTGGTAAAAAAACGAAGTTCAACAACTGTAGAATTGGGCTGCAGCATAACCAAATTGACAAAAGTGAAGGGATTCTGAATGCATTGTATGTCCATGGATAGTACAGTATGCAAGAATTACTTGATGTGTTGAGCTGAAAGAAAATATAGTGGAAAGAGCTTAGCAGAGAGAGACTTTATCTAATTCTGGCTTTTTAGGAGACATTTGTTGCTACCAGATATCAACTTAATTTCAAGTGGTACTTTCTGCTTTCAAGCTGTTCAGTACAAAAGAAACTTGAAAATAGCTGGATGTGATAACAGTGGGTAGCAATGCAGCTTAATTATTCTGGCAGCAGGTTTCTACATAGGTAAGATCATCAACATAGAAATAAGAGAAAGAAATTAGTAAGGTTTCAACTGTGTTGCTGGATAATGTTAGAGTAGCGTACACAAGTAGAAGCAGAGTAATTGCGTGCCTTTGCAAGTGTGTTTGCTTTCTGTTGGCACTGTTGCACGCAGAAGCTAATTTTTTGGCCTTCCCTGACAGAATTTTTACCATTCTGTGGAATTATCAAATAAGAAACTTTTATATTTAGTGTTGATATTTAATATCTGGAATGTTATTTTTTCCATAAAATTTATAGCAACCAGATTATTTTTCTAACATTTATATGTGAAAAATATTTAAGCCATACATAAAACTATGTTCTCCATACAGTGATTCTTTTTAACAGCCAAACTAGAACCAATTGAAACAAACTATTTTGTTCTTGTTAGAAACCACAGCTAAGTAAATAGCCTATTCCATAGTAAGCTTTTGGGAGGAGGCGGCAATTGGAAAACATAAAACAGACTATTATCAAAGATTGAGATAGTTAAGCCTAAGTGACAAGAGAGGCATTTGATGAAGGCATTTTTATGATGCAACATGAGTCTAAAGGAAACTTCTGTGTACAAAAGTTATCTCATTCTGCTGCCTACCTCTACAAAGAGATTAGTAGAGCCTTGAAAATGAGTGTTACAGAGGAGGTCATAAAAATGCTTCTCTCTCCTCTCTCCTTTTTAGCTTCAGTTTTTGAAAAATTAAGTGGAAGTAATAATACATGGCAGTAATATTATATGTATGTACCTGCAAGGGTGACTAGAACAGAAACTATAGTTTGATCATTGACCAATAAAGATACATTCTTTAAAACAAACAAAAAGAATTTTTTTTTGTTTGGACAAATTTTGTTCTCTGTTCAATAATTTAAAAAAGGCAAAGGATTTCCTTTTCCAGTTGTGTGTGACCCTGGGGGCATCTGGGCTCATCTCTGTTTATTAACTGAGGAAGCCAACTTTGCCTGAAGACACTTCTGTGGTCATGTGGCTGCATGACTATATACTGTTGACAATTTATTTCTCTAAAGCTACATTGTGTGTGTATGTCTCACCCGCATACCAACAGTTGCCAACAGTTAATGATGTCAGAGGATAAAATGACCAAAATTTTTGTTCTGTACCTATAAGCCTTGTTTGGTTCACTGCAGATGATCAGTCAAGTATCTAAATGTAAAGCTGGATGATGCAATCTGTACACAGTACCAAGAAAACAAAAGTGAAAATGCTGTAAGCTCTAAAGCAGGGGTGTTCAAAGTCAAGGCCCGTAGGCCAGATCCAGCCCTCAGGGTGCTTAGATCTGGCCCATGGGGCTGCCCTGGAAACAGCAAAGGACCGGCCCGCTATGCCTCTGCCAGCAAAAACGGAGCTCAGGAAGGCCATTTTTGGCCGCCATGGCCTCCTGCAGCGAAAATGGAGTTGGGAAGATTGTGCATGATCCCCTGGGCTTTGTTTTCACTGGCAGAGGGGTAGCAAAACAAACTAAAAACAAAATAAAAGGAAAAATGGATCCCCTTTTGCATTTGAGCATGCAAGAAGGGACAGGAAAGGAAAAAGGGAAAGAGGAAAGACAAAGAAAAAGAAAGAAAGATGGGAAGAGAACACAGAAGGAAAAACAAGGAAAGAGAGGAAGGAAGAAGAAAGGAGAATGAAGAGGGAAGGAAAAAGAAGAAAGGAAGCATGGTTGGTAATAATGAGAGTGAGGGAGGGTCTGAGGGAAGTCCTGCCTTAGCACTTAGCCACCGATACAAGTGACATCGAACTGGCCATGCCTACCCTGGCCACATCCACCCCCGCCCCCCAAGGTCAAACACAAACCTGATGCAGCCCTCAGTGAAATCGAATTTGACACCCTGCTCTAAAGTGAAGGAAAACAGATGACCTATCCAGACACCTCATTCCTGAGCTCCAGAAATGACTTCTTAGGAATAAAAAGAAGCTTAAAAGAAAAGGGAACTCAAATCTTGCCATGTATGTTTAAGAATGCCAAGCACACCCCTTTGGATGACAAAATATTTATGTTAATTTTCTCCATTAAAAACCACACTTTTGTGGAAAAGCCAGGAGGAAAACAAAAGAATTATGTTCAGTTTTATAAGCAGTCAATAAGTTTAGTGATAAATATTTCAGAATTAGGATCCCCCAATTTAAAGAGATAGCACTGGCCAATTTCAAAAATATGATTTTGTACTTAAAATCTAATTCAACAAACCCCAATCCAGAAACTCAACCAGCACTCAGGAGCTAGAGCAGATAAGTCAAGGCTCAGATAGACAATTTGTTTTTATTATAGATACAAGTAGACCAAATAATGTCAAATATCAGTAACGGAAGAATCTTGCAATCTCCAACCTACTCTAATGTAACAGCCCCAAAGTCTGGACTCTCCATTTCTTACTCTCACTTTTATGTGGCCACCAATGTCTTTGCTAGACATTATCAGACTTGGATAATAGGGACACTGCATCATATTTTGAGAATACTCCTATCTGGTCTTTTGTTCTTTATTTCTGGCCTTGGCAGCTTTAATGTTCACAAACATAAAGCTTTCTTTCCAACCAAATTACTTTCCCTGGTGTCCTACTTATTGTTTACTTATTGTTCAAGTACAGCAAAGTTATGGTCTGCAAGTTTTGTGACTTTACTTTTACTCCCAGCCTTGGATTCAAAGGTAAAGAAATTCATACAAATGTTAATTCTTCTGAGAATACGGTCATGCTATTGATTTTTCTTAAAAAAATAAAACTTCACCATTCAACTATTTTCCAGGATCTGACATTAAAGAAGTTGATTCTGACAAAAAAGCATTGTTGGTCTTTTCAGACAAAAAAGTCAATCTTATTCTTAAAAATTATGAAGATATACATGCCATTTTATTTATATCAATTATGTATTTCAGGCATATATATATATCAAAGGTGTGCACATACTTAACTATTTAGTTTTCTATGCTGTTCCAATTAACTAAATGCTGACTAGCTTACAATTCCTATAATGTGTATACTGGTAGTTATTAGCAAAAATGTAGACAATGCTGGGCAATTGTCAAAATGATCAGTAGTTAACAAAATGCAACATCTTTCTACAAAGTTGAATGTGCTCTTTAGTGCAGTGTTCCACTATTTCAAAATGAAAATATTAATTTCAATGAGTTCAGCGTTACCCTTTTTTAACTGCAAAGTTATTAATAGTGCATAAAAAAGACAACTGTCTCATTAGGTTTGCAATTAATTAGGAGACAGTTCCACAGTTGAATTTGTCTCCTCTAATCTCTATTCAACAATATTTTCAATAGCCACTGGCTCCTCTAAACAGCTGTCTGAACATTAGAAAATAAAGATAATTTACTTTTGCAAAGCCAGGGAAGGTTATTTAAAATGACAACTATAAATATCTAAATACTTCCAGCTAGATTTTCCAACTAGTACTTTCAACTTTGGGAAAGATTAAGAAAAGACATAACCTGAAACTGTTGAAATCAAGTCAATATCTAGAAGAATAGAGATAGTCTTCGACTTACAACAGGTCATTTAGTGACCTTCAAAGCTGCGATGCTAAAAAAAGTGACTTATGACAATTTTTCACATTTGCAATGGTTCCCCATGGGCACATGATCAAAATTCAGACACTTAGCAACTGAGTCATACTTATGACAGTTTGCAGTGACCCAGGATCTCCTTTGTGATTTTCTGGCAAGCAAAGTCAATGGGAAAGCCAGATTCACTTCACAACCATATTACTTACTTAACAACTGCAGTGATTCACTTAACAACTGTGGCAAGAAAGGTTGGAAATAAGGCAAAACTCACTTAACAATTGTCTTGCTTAGCCACATAAATTTTGGACTCAATTGTGGTCATAAATCAAGGGCTACCTGCATGGGGGAAAAATCTCCCTAGATTTCCATATCTATACAACAAAAATATCTATCTATATATCTATAGAGGAGAACCCACAGTTCACTATAAACAACCTGCTGGGAATTTAAGGTGATACTGGATTAGTTGTCTATAGGCCGACACCATTGTTTATACAACCATAGTTTCCAACTTTGTCACAAAATAATAATCTAAAATGTGCAAAAGGAAAGCCTAGGTGAAACTTAAATTTGTGGAACCAAAAGGTAGGAATGGTGAAACAAAAACTGAAATGTTTAGTCACAATTGCATTTTATATATTTGGAGATAAGGACACCTTGCCAACTATGAAAGCCTAGGGCTTCCTCCAATAGGTTTTGGAACTATATACCAGTCAGTTATCCCAGGAAATATTGTATAGGGGGAAGGATGAATGGATTCAATTAAACATTTCCTACCAGCTAATATCATCAGGAAAGAAACTGATGCTGAAAAGAGGTTGATATTTTTCAACAAGACAATGATTAGAAGTATACTTTGAAATCAATCATGAAGAACCACCGAAAAGAAATATTTTGGAATGGCCTTCACACCCCTCATGTCTACCTGAAGCTGGCCTAGCTGAAGCCATCTTGGAGCATCAGTATTGCCACACACTGGGGCTGAGGGATAGGGTGGGGGGATTAGAGATAACTGCAGTTGTGTAGTCAAAATAAAATACTTTCTCTTGGGAACCAAGGATGTTCTCACACCTGGCTGGAGGAAGGAGGAGTGATGTCACCAGATCAGCGGGTGCTGCCTTGATTGGGCCATGTGACTGATTGTTTGGGATTGGGGGGAAAACTTTCACTTTTAATTAGGTGAAAACCGAGGGACCCTTCAGAGTCAGTTTTTGCCAGGTATGTGGCCAATATGATATTTCCAATAAAGCTACTTCTTGAGGAATCTACTTCCTCGGAGTTTTGCTTGCAATCGATCTATTACTTGGAACCCTGACACCTTGGACATGCTTTTTATTGAAAAATTGGCAGACAGAACTCCAACCTAGAGAAGTGAAGAGGGTTTTTTGCAAGGAAGACAGTGAAAATTCCAAAAACAAAATAAAGTCTTGGCCAACTCTAGGAACCAGTTGGAGCTGTTATTTCTGACAAAGGAAGTATTACAAAGTGCTGACTGAGCATTCAATGTTTGCACCTGCTGTACTCATTTGATTCTTATTCTGATTCTGTAAACAAGTGCACTTAAATACTAAATACACATTCATACAGTATATGAGGAAAGATGTACAGGCATGCTGCGTTTTATTGCACTTCATAGTTATTGCATTTTTTTTACAAAACCCTCCACCAGCACTTGCTGCATGCTCAGAAGATGAATAGCATTTTTAGCAATAAAGTATTTTTACTGAGGTACACACATTGCTTTTTTTTTAGACATAATGCTTTTTCATATTTAAAAGACTACAGTATAAATATAAACAGAAATTTGGTATTTATTAGCAAACCGAAAAATTCATGTAACTAGTTTTATTGTGATATTTGTTTTATTGTGATGGTCTGAATAGAATCTACGGTATATCTCTTAGATATACCGGCATGTTTAACTTTCTATTACTGAAAGATTCTGTTAATTGAAAAGAAGGTTTGACTAGCAAGGCTAACTTTTGAATGAAATGGTAAACTAATGTAATTCATCTTTACACTGATGAACTGCGGTTAAATATTGTTAGCAATTCTCAACACGTATTTAAATGTACTTTTCATTGGTTAATATATTCGCAACATAAAATAATATATCCAAACATCTCATTCTGCAATACAAATTTAAATTTTAAAATAAAATTTGGAAAAATATAAATTTGCAATTATTTACAATTATGTATTTCCAGATGCTCAAATATAAATATTTTATTTAAATGTATTTTTATAATGGTTGGCAAATTTGTAAATATTTAACAGCTAGAGGGATTTTTTTTTTGTCTAATACTACTATATGGTTTGATCCTGTTTCAGTGTTTAATGAAAAGGGGTTTTTTTCCAGGAAAATAATAAAAAGAAAAGATAAAGGAAAGATGTTCCCTCCTGAAATTACTAGACTTCTTTTAAATAACCAAAAGGGATAAAATAGTATATGAACCTCCATATTTTATTGAATACTGTTAGATTACCATAATAGTTACTTTTTAAACATTAAAAGTTTAATATTTTTAATAAACCAGACATCATTATATATTGTTTTCTATATACATTTCTGAGATCGTGGACAAAATAAAATTTTCTTCATCAGTGCTAAACAGTTACAGTATTATAAAACAAACTACCCTATCTACTTTATATTGTATACATGTGGACCATATACACACACAACTCCAAACTGTAATTAGTGTAACACTATGGAGAAAGGGTTTGTTTTGAACCCAATGAATACTTTTGCCCTAATTAAGAACTGGGAAGCCACTCTTACATGCTAAGATGTAGTGCAGTGAATAGTGTTTCCTAAGGTTAATTAGAAAGAACAATAACATGGCAGGATAGTCATTTCCAGTTCAGCAAATACAATTATTTCCTGAAGTATTTGTTAGTTGTTGTAGGAGGGGCATTAGAGCCATTTTTCCAATCAAGCTCTGATAAGTGCACATCATAACTATGGTGTGAGTTAGATATGGTTCTCCTTTCATCAGCACAATGGAATAATCAACCAATTATATTATTACACAATAAAATAATTATTAGAAAGAAGAAAAGCCAGTTGTGACAGAATCTGACCCACTAACAATCCAGTTTAGTAGGATTTTATTTAAATAAAAAAGCTTTTGAAACATGTCACGAGATAAATTTACTCTTATGAAATTCCAAGGAAACTAGTAAATAAAGTATATGGTCAGTGAGCTATTCTGATAGTAAATATTTCAAGGCAGGAACACATTATTCAGCTTGGAGTAAGAGCATGATATCATTTCCTAAAAAAACAATAGTATAACCATTTTTTCCTACAATTCTGATTTCTGAAATCCCCAACCCATTTTTGTTTATTGGCAGTGACTTCCTGTAGAGATAAGATTTTTTTTTAATGTATGGCTTCAATCTGATTATCTAACACCACAAGCTATACAATTAAGATTCTTATTCCATATCTCCAGAGTATATGTGCAGTTTACTTTGGCTTCTGTCTTGCAAGGAATCTGAACAGGCCAAATTGTCATTGAAAAAAAACCTCAACATTTTATTCTCAGATGTTATATTTTCAGAAATAAAGACTTCCTTTTTTATATTCATATAAGTATTATAATCTACATATAAATTTCCACAGTCACAAACAACCTGAAGTAGAAAATGATACTATCAATAAGAGTACAACAATTTAATACTAACAATATCCTAGCTTTGGCCATTTCTGAAGGTTTTCAAACATAATTAAATATATACAAGTCTATTGAAAACTATCTTTGTTTTTCCAAGAACCAGTCTGCCTATGAAATAAATGGTTGTTTTTGATGTCTGTTCAAATAATGCCAACAGTCTACCATCAACAATTGACTTGTTTACATTAGACAAGGAAAAACTTGGTTTCTAGACTAGATGTCTAGATGTCATGACTTCAGGAATACATGTGACAGACAAGCACCCCCCCCTTTTGTGGGCTCTGAGCAAGATCATTTTTGTTTGCTTTTTCAGGGGGTTGGGGTGTTTGGATGACAAAATGATTGCCTTAAACTTTGTAGAACTGAAGGCTCATTCCACCCCTTAATGCCTCCTCCCAAAATTGAACGTTGGTTCCATCAATTTTGAAGGATAGCCCTTGCCATGCCATACAACACCTGGCTGAGAAAAAGTGTGCACACCCGACCTGCAGGCTAGTCCATCCATATTATCCCCTGGGATCATTCATCCTACATGGTTATTTGTCATCTCCTGTGTCTCTGAAGACAGAGAGGTAAAATCACCTGTTACATCATTTGGGGATAGCAACAGAGGGACTGCTGCTGCATTCTTTTTGTCAGCTTGGAAGCTCTTACAGATGTAGTCATAAAGACCACTGCATCCATTCGTTTTTCAAGATAAAAATATTTCAGCCTGGATACTCAGTTATTCCTTCATTGTGATCCTAGAACCATCCACACCACTGATTATTCAATCTGAATTCCCAGCTATAGGTCGCAATTTCACTGCAGCAACTGTACTAGAAATTTGTCAGACTTTACTTGATACATTAACCGTCTTCATATACCTAGTTTAAAGTTTGTCTCACTCAGGTTCATTCACCTGCACGTTACCTTCCATTCAATGCATTATTGAAATCTGCCAAAAATACACTCGAAGGAAGCCCTTAGCAAACTCTACTTCTATTTATTTAAACAGGGAGGGGGAGCAAGCAAATTCCAATCTAGTGCCCATGGGTCATTATATTAATTAATATCTAAAAGATGTAATATTAAAAGATTTCCTTCTTTCACTTTCTACTTTTCTGATATCAAAGGATAAGGAAATATGCTTGTTAGCAAAAGTTCTATTAAACTGACACTCACTATAGGAGAGAGAAGAAGACAATTAATACATATTGCTTTTTGAAATTAGCTCTTAAAATTATTAATAACTGTGCAACTAATTGATATTTCTAGATAAGCATTACATAAAGTGATAAGCCTGTAGGCTATTACATCTCTTGATGCCTTCCATGCCACAGGCATATTTAAACATATCAAACATTGTATTTTTTTAAAAAAAAAAAACACACTGCCAGATTCTAATATACTAAAACTTTGCTGATTCTTCCCGCCCCCCACCCCTAATTTGCCTAAAGAAATTCAGAAAAAGAAAAGAAAGGGTTGAGAAAAGAAAGGGCCTGGGTTTTTTTTAAGAATAGTTTATTTCAAAACTTATTTCAAAAATTTATTTATTTCAATTTATTTCAAAACATCAAGGGATCTCAAATCAGGCTGACTCCTGATGATTGCACTGAGCTAAAATATTTGAAATAAATAAACTGGGAGTTGGTAGCTTCCAATCACTCGCTGATAACATTGCTGATAACAATTCAGAGTGGTGGGTGTCACAAAAGTAAACAATGGGCACTGTGTAGAAAAGTAACCTGATTGTGCTTTAGAACAAAAACCGTATCATTTGTGTTGAAAAGCCAACAACTTATTCTCTGATCTTAGCTTGCCATTCAGTGGTTAGAAGTCGAAGAGTTAAGTATTCCATCAGTCACCTTCCCCCCTACTTTGCAACTGGTGTGGCTATAACGCTTAAACTAATTAAATTCAGGGCATGCATAGTGTAGCTGAACATTTTAGATCCACCGCAGCTATTGAATTATTGAACCTCAGGGGAGGGAGGAAAGAGATCGGCAACATGAAAGCAACATGTTGAGCTTCCCTCGTACTCCGTAATCAAGAGCTTTACGAAGACCCGATGAATCACCCTGTGAACATCCCACCCCCGCCCCTCCATCCCAAACACACACTTTTCTTTTTATATGCTGGCGCAAAGTTGGAACGCGCGCGCGTTCAGCCCCTATCCAAACCCACCCAAAACTGTCCCTTCCTCTGCAAGCACAAGAAAAGGAGGAATTCGGAACCCAAAACAAAACAAAACCGCCAGGATTTCCTACCCCGCCCGACACCCTCCTGGGCGGGTTGTGCAAGACAAGCGGGATCAAGGACGGCAGCGTCGGCGTGCGAAGCAAGAGGTGCTGCTTCTGGTCAAAAGATTCTCCACACACACACAAACACACACAAACACACACACCTCCCAGTGCGCCCGATCCAGAAACACCCCATCAATTTGCGCCAGCAAGGCGACTCTTTGGACTTGTCAATTTTTATTCCCAAAAGTCCTCTTTCGAAAAAGGATGCCAAAGCCCCCCCCCCCCCCCCACTTCCCCAGCGCACCACCCCAGTCACCTTTCCCGTCTCCGTAGAGCAGCCGCTCACCAAGATCCCCATGACATCCGTCCAGAGCCTGGAGAAACTTTCCGGGACGCCGCCCGCCGGTGCTGGTGCTGGCGCTGGCCCCTCCTGGGACTCGGCAGCCGAGGCTTGCTCCTCTTCCTCCTCCATCGCCCGCTGCCTCTCAGCCAGCGCGGCTCAATACGCGAGCCCCGCAGAGGGGAGCCTGGCGCCGGCCGAGGGCCAACCCCCGCAAGCCTCAAGCCGCTCGCCCGGCCGCCGCCGCCGCCGCTGCTGCTCCAGCCTTCCTAGCCGGTTATCTTTCTGGCCAGCCTCTCTACCATGCCGCCGCGTCCTTGCCTGGCTCTCCCTCCCCGGGGAGGCAAGGGAAGAAGGCGGGAGGCTGCGGGACCCTTTGGGAAAAAACAACGCCACAGGATTCAGGCTCAGCTCTCCTCCGCGCGCCAGAGCGCCTCCATGTCCCGCACAAACTTTGCCTACTTGCCGCGGCCAAGCAACAGGATGGCAGAGCCGAGCGAGGCGCGAAACCATCTTCTTTCTGTGGAGAGGGGTGGACCTTTTCCAGCCTTCCGGAGGGGGGAAAAAAACCCCGGGGGTCCCTTCCCTTCTTTTCGGCGAGGGCAAAAGAGGTCTGGACCAAACAAGCGTAGCCAGGTTCTGCCAGTTGAAATTGGGAAGGTGTTAAGTTTCAACTGGTCGGTAGGGTACTCTGGTTCTCTGCCCTTTTCCCGTCATGGACTCTCCCAACTCACATGACTCCTAGTTCGGGCTCGCTCGCTCTCCGGGAGAAAGCTTTTAAGCAACAAAAAGGTGCTCTGATGTCAGCCCCTTTGCATGGCAATGAGCCCCAGACAGACGAACAAATATTCTGGGGAAAGTGCCGAGCCGCTGAAGGCTCCGATTGTCCGTGTTTCCAATCGCATTATGGCCAACTTGACTTGACTTAACCCATCGCCGCTCAGAGAGCTAAATGGTCAGGAAGCCAAGCCAACCTCCCAAGGTTTCAGACGTACAAAAAAGCAAAACAAACAAAATTAAAAACAACAACAGCATTCGCTTTGCTTTTCAGGAAGCCTCTTATCTAAGCTTGCCTCTGCTGCTTTCTTCGCCTGGGAATGCAAATTTCAAGCCTTGACACTTTTGTCTATGTTTCCCTCGCTTCAGCACTGGCACAGGATGTCTCTGGGTTCTTTCACGTTTCAGCATCAGAACACAGCTGGCAACAGAGCCTTGCTCGTGCTCTTTTGACGCTTTGGGAAAAATCCATTTGCGCGGAGCACAGACAAAAATACAAGTTTCCTGTAGTGTGACAGGAATTCAGCTGCTTCCAAACTGCAGAATAGACCTGACTCCTTCTTTCTTGCATTTGCGTTTGCTTAACTAGGTAGCCACCCACAGGAATATCTTAATACACTTAAAATGCAACAGGTATATTGATGGTTTTATACAGTAGCATTTGATCAGAACCACACTTAGGATACCTGAAATTTTCATGCTGGGCCACATTTGTGAATGGTGGCACATGAAGACACCCCTGCGCACATTCAATTTATCAATATTCAATAAGTTGAGGGTATGAATCAATCCAGATGATCCAGAGTCCAACCTCCTCTCCATGACACATCCCCCATATGCAAAAAGTCTAAAAACTGGCTTCTGAAATAGTCCATAATGCAGCACTCATGCATTTCTCCCCAACTTTTCCTCATCTTAGTGTTCCATCTAATATTTGCTACCTGGTTTGACATCCTCACATTCAGATTCCATATGGCTGTCCCTGGGAATGTAGAAAGTGCTGGTGAGTTCATGTGGACATATCACAACTTCAAATAAGATTAAAAAAAAAAAAAACTTACAGAGGACTTTTGTGAGCAGCCTAACATAATCAGCAAGGGCATTGTGCCTAAAGAATTCAACGATGCCTTGTTTCCCTAGACAAAAGCAATAAACAAAGCACCAGCACAATGTTCAAAGGAAGAGAAAAAACATTGCTTCTTCACACAAAATCCTTTAGAAAGGGCACAATTGAATCCAAAGCATTATATATCACAATCCTAACCATGTTTATTTACCAAAAGTTAGGCATAAAATTGCAACCTAAGGATACTGTAGCAAGCCTTTTTGTTTTGATTTTTAGTAGAAAACTGTAAGTGCAAATGGAAACAGAAACCCCGGTGCTTATGAAAACTATTTTTCTTAATGAAGTAAAATTACTCATACTATTTTGAAAAGGGAAGTTATAATTTGTTTAAATTTTTAATACCTTAAGGAAAAAAAACTGTAATGGTGCAATTCCTTCTTCCCTCTTAAATCTCACCTAAGACGATTCAAAACATCTGAGTGTTTATTTAAACTGCTGCCATTTACATTTAAATTACTAGGCCACCACCAAGCAATCTGAAACAAACATACTTGAATTAGAAAGTTGTGCTACCCAAAGCTCTCTGTTTCAATTATACAGTGAACTGCATAGAAATACAATGAACTTCTGAGAAGGAAAGTCAATGGGGAAGCTTAACAAGCATGTTCAGATTAATTTAACAAGCAGGTTACTAATTAACAAAACTACAGTGATTCACTTAACAAACGGGGCAAGCAGAGTTATAAAATGGGGCAAAATTCACTTAACAAATTTCTTACACAGCAACATAAATTTTGGGCTCAGTTGTGGTTGGAAGTTGAGGACTACCTGTATTTACCCCCTACTTTTTCTAATTCATGCCCTATCAAGGTATTGGCCTTCACAACCCATTGGCCATGTCAACCGAGGAAGGCATCTGGTTAGAAGGAAGCTGCTTTGGAAATCCATTCATATACTGTACATCATGAAGGCAAGACTAAATAAATATTCATGGTAGTGTCATTTATAAATGATATTATAGACACCAGGGAGAAGTCAACAATTAATTTAATCTAATTAATTAATTTACCTAATCTTACATAGCTTTTTCTCTGATAATATTACACTAATAACTAGAGCATACAAAACATTTGCTAGACCAATACTCGAATACAGTCTCATCAGTCTGGAACCCCACATTACGTATCTGATATTAACACAGTTGAGAAAGTCCACAAATATTTCACAAGAAGAGTTCTCCACTCCTCTACTCGTTGCAGAATATCTTATGCTACCAGATTTGAAATTCTAGACCTAGAAAACCTAGAACTACGCCGCCTTCGGTCCGATCTAAGTATAGTATATAAAATCATACATTGCAATGTCCTACCTGTCAATGAATACTTCAGTTTCACCATAACAACACAAGAGCATACACTAGATACAAACTCAAGGTAAACCGCACCAAATTTAATTGCAGGAAATACGACTTCAGCAACAGAGTGGTCAATGTCTGGAATACTCTACCTGACTCTGTGGTTTCCTCCCCAAACCCCAAAAACTTTAACCTTAGACTGTCTATTATTGACCTCACCCCTTTCCTAAGAGGTCTGTAGGGGGCGTGCATAAGCGCACCAACGTGCCTACCATCCCTGTCCTATTGTTTCTTTTATTTATTTATTTTTCTTATATGTATCATGTATTCATAACTATGTTTTTACCTATACCTAGTATCTTGTAAGCGATTGACAAAAATAAATAAATAAGACAAACAAATAAATAAATAAATAAATGATCACCGACTGAGCACAGGCATAAAAGCTGGCCATTGCTTCATCTAAAGGGCAGCATCCCTATTTAAGGATTAAGGATTTCAACTGCCGACATATGAAAGCCCAATCTTACATGTCTCTCACATACAATCCTAAGAACCATGTCTAAAGGATCATGAATTACAGCCTAATTCACAATGTGTTATTGAGACAAAAACACTCTGGAGGGAGGAGCATGTTAAAGTCTAACATTTTACTACTATACTATGTAAAGTCTTCACAAGATCAGAATTCACTTCGTTACATGCAATGCTTTGAGAACGGAGTATTTTATACACAAACACATACACTATCAAGCTGTTGTCAGGGTGAGCTCAGGAGGTGGACAAGGAGAGATCAGAGACAGAAGAAATAGCAAGCAATAATAATAAACAGTAATTAGTGTGACTCAAAGCATTTTTGCGCTGCACCTTATCCCAGTGCAGGCTACTTCTAAACTGGTGAGGCAGTTAATGTGCACTTATGCAGCTGCACAACACATATTCAGCAAGATTTACCATTGGCAGAAGGGTACAGGATCATATGAGGTCTCCATTCTATCCGTGCTATCTTAAGTCAACCTTCCCCCAATTTGATTTTTTCCAGTTGAAATTCAGCACAGCTGGTCATGACCATGACCAATTCCATGCCAATGCAACAAAGTTCACACATCATTTCAAAACTTGGCAAACTTATATGACAAATATCACACAAGAACTCTACACCACATACGGAAAGCATGTCAATCCCACACAAAGCACCACAAGGAACTATACTCTTTCATCCCACCACGGTTCTCCTCTTACAGGTCTCCTAATTAAGGGACATTAAAGCTGAAGGAAAATATTCCCAATTTCTCCATGTTCATAATGCCCAGAAGAAAGTAAAGAAAGAAAATGCCCCAATAACTGTAAACCTATCATGAATAGTCATTAAAAGATTTCCCATCTGCCCAAATCTATTAGAAAAATTCTTGCTTCTTCCTGGTTGAAAGAGTGTTTATGAATTAACCAAGGGCAATAGGAGGAAAATATCAGTGACCATTGCCAGGGAGATCTGCAAATTAAAAATCAAAAGATGGGGGAGGAAGAAAGGACTTTCTAGCTATGATATTGATTGATATGTACTGAACTCTAGCTTAACTTTATGCAACATTTTAAAATTCATACTGAAGTATTAATAGAGCCATGGTGGTGCAGTGGTTAGAATGTACTATTGCAGACTACTTCTGCTGACTGCCGGCTGCCAGAAATTTGGCAGTTCAAATCTCAAGGCTGACTCAGCTTTCCATCCTTCCGAGATTGGTAAAATGAAGACCCAGAATGTTGGGGGCAATATGCTGATTCTGTAAACCGCTTAGAGAAGGCTGTAAAGCACTGTGAAGCAGAATATAAGTCTAAGTGCTATTACAATCCTTAAGGAACTTGATCTGGTACTTGATGGGTGTTAGGCTTTTGATGGGACAACACAGGCTGCTTATCTTTCACGTCCCCTGAATCCAATATAATTCCACCTCTACCGTGTTTCTCCAACAATACGGCCTCCACCAATAGGAAGACCCAGCATGTTTTCTAGGCATGAAATGAAATTAAGCCCCTCCTCCCAAATTTAGGCCTAGTATAAAACATGCTGGAGGGGGAGGCCAGGGTTTAAAACATGCTGGGGGGGAGGGGGGGGGGGTTAAAACATGCGGGGGGGAGGGGGGGGGGGAACTTGCCTTTAACAGTGCCTGTGTTGGCACTGCCGCTGTCTCACTCGCGCCAGCAGTAAGTGTAGAAGCGTTTCTGCTGCTTCTCGGGCGGGGGGAGCTGCCTCCATGGCTTCCACAGTTCCTGCCGGCACGACAACAGCAGCAGTGCCGGCGGGAACGTGGAAGCATTGTCTCCTGCTGCTCAGGTGTGTGCGGAAGCCTCCTGTGTATCTATTCCACATTCCCGCCGCACGAGAACAGCAGCAGTGCCAGTGGGAACGTGGGAAGCGTTTCTCCTGCTGCTCGGGGTGTTGTGCGGAAGCCTCCTGTGTGTCTTCCACGTTCCAGCCGGCGCTGCTGCTGTTCTTATGCCGGTGGGACGTGAAAGACACACAGGAAGCTTCCAACACACCCGAGCAGCAGCAGAAATGCTTCCACGTTCCCGCAGGTGCTGCTGCTGTTCTCGCACCAGCGCCGGCGTAACTATGAGGTAACGAAGAAAAAGCAAGAGCGGCAGAGAAAGCAGGCAGTGGCAGGCGCCGAAGGTCTTGCAATTTAAAATGCCCTACCAAAGCCGACATCCACACCGCTGCCACCCACACCGCTGATGGGGGAGGGAGAAAGTAATTCACCCCTGAAAAAGATGGCCGAGCCGTTTTTTCAGGGCTCAAAATAAAAATAAGTGCCCTGCCTTATTTGTGAGAAACACGGTACTTCTTGTGGGATTGCATTTCCTCAGTGAAGCAGGACACTGGGAGCACTCAGATCCTGCTAGAACAGTGGATGGAGGCCATAGACAGGACAGCAGCTGGTGCACAGAACAAGATGTTCTCATAACTATGACTTGTGCCACCATCATTTCACAACTGGATTACTGATGTTTTGGGGGTTTGTCTTTGAAGACTTCTCAGAAAATCCAATTAGTTCAGAATCCAGTGGCCCAACTGCTATCAGGTTAGACCTAGTTCATGGCTAACTCATGGCTATCTTGCTTGAAACGTACTGATGATCAGAAGCTGTAATTCCATGTGCTGGTGATTAGAAGTGAATAATAAACTGGTCCAAGTTGGACAGAGGCATGGCCCATCTCCCTACTTATTCAGGTTGTTTTTTAAAGAAGCAGAACTATTTCTCAGGCTTCATAGTCATTGCAACAGCTCACACAAAATATATTTTGAGTTGTGAGACATTATTGGTTAACAATAGCTAGTGAACTTGCTAGAACTTTAAAGTTAAATTTTAACTATATACATAACTGTTAAATAACTACATAAAGCAACTGCTCCAATTAACCCATATTTTGTTGTGCATTCAAGCACTGATTTTTCACAACTAAAAAAGGAAGGGAATGTCATGTACATGTTATAAAAATATTACTGTCAGGAATAACAAATACATCAGAAATTGTGTTAAACCTAAGTAACCACATCTCTGTTAATATATGATAAAACCTATCCTCCTGTAAATTGTGCTAACCAAAAATATGGTAGTGAATGTTAGTTATACATTCATTATTCCACAGTTAGTAATAATAATTGAGTATTTCAATATGATTAATACCGGTTTTCCAATAATATTAAACATACAAATGCATTAAAATCTTCATTGTCGTATTAAAACAGGACAGTAATTTCTGTAGTGTATACAATATATATAACCCATATATGGGCTCTGTTTTCTGCTTGAAATATGTTTTGAAATGATGGAAGTTATTTGATCTTGATTCACAAAAGTCATACAGCCCAGATGAGTGCAAAGTGACATTTTAGTATTAAGAGGAACTGTTATTATTATCATTATTCTTATTTCAAAAATTGAAACAGCAAGACTTCATACAGGCCTAGAATTATGAAGACATTTCCTGATAGTATAGAACAATTAATCAGTGAATGATTTGACCTCCAGGTGCCCAAACACTGGAGGTTTTTAAGAAGAGATTGGGCAACATTTGTCTGAAATGGTAATAGGATTCCTGCTTGAGCAGGGGGTTAGCTAGAAGACCTCTAAGGTCCCTTTCAATTCTGTTATTCAGTTTACTTTTTCTTGTTCATTAATGCCCCATTTTACTTTTTCTTAAGGCAAGCCTCAATGAAACAACAAATGGGAACAATTCTGACATATCACCCTCTCCCCAAACTAAGAGAACTGTCAAGCCTGTGAATGAGTTTAAGGTGCCCAATTGAGGAAAACAATTACAAAGGCTGATTTCATGTAAAAAAACAATAACACAAGGGAATTGTTGAGGTAGAATTCATCAATTAGTTGAATTCTATATCCTGTAGACAGAAACAAACGATTCTTATCATACTACTTGAGTTAATCAGAGCAGTAATGTTAAGACTCATCACTGGAGGCTTTCAAGAAGATATTGAACTGTCATGTGTCAGAAATGGTGTAGGGTCTCCTGCTTGGGTGGGGTGGTTGGACTAGATGACCTACAATTCTGTTTAATCTATTCTATTCTAATCTGACTCTCATCCCTCCAAGCTCTGTTTTGTGGTCATTCTCTTTCTGCATTTCATTTCTCCTGACCTTGTTCCTGCAAGATTCCACTTATGCATCCAATGAAGTAGAATGCAGTAGAAAAGCATTACACCAGTGCATTACATTTTAAAGTGCCACAAAATTCTTAACTGTTTGGGATGTACTAACACAATTACTTACATAAAAGGTCTGTAGCTGATGTTGGATGCTATGCAGAGAGAATATCAAGGGTGCTCAGGCCCCAGTAAGTGGGGCCAGAACAGCTGCCCTTTACCTACAACTGGCCAATTTGAAAGGCTACTCAGAGATTAAAATTGACACATAGTTCTCTAGAGTATTTTGCTGCCCTTATTTATTTTATTGAATTCGTATCTGCTTAGTCCAATCAGAGTAGTTTCCTCTTTCAGTAGGTCAAGATAAACAAGGATAAATATAACTGTTCCAGGTAGATATTACCCATCCCATTTTCATCTGCCTACTTCTTGAGGCAATGCCAAAGAGCCACCATTCTGTGGACACTACAGAATTTAAACCAATATTCTTGTAAACAATTAATGAAACTAGGATCTGATTTTTGTTTCCATTAAAAAAAAACTATGTAGACTTTATCGACATAGGTGATCTACTTCCTCTATAATTCTTTTAATACCAACTCCAAATCTAAAAGAATCAATCAATCAATAGAAAGGTTTAATCAAGAATCATTAGTGCAGTTGTTAATTAAAGAAATTAATGCTCTTTCTCTTTTCACACAGATGAAAAACCAGCATCCCCTCCCCTTTCAGAGAGGAAAACATAAGTGTGCCAAATCTGAGCACACAGAGGAAAGATATAGTCATCTTAGTGATTGTAGCCAATTTTAAATCTAGATTTCTGGTTCAGCAACTGTTGGCACCTGGTTGACCTTGTCTGCGCAGATTTTTGAACCAAGTCAAGCCCAGTTAGTACTTGAATGGCATTTCTCCATGGAATATCAGGGCTGTTTGATAGACTAAGAAGTAAAAAAGAAGGCTACATTATATCCTGAATATACACAGATTAGGGTACCAGGAGTTGAACTCAACTTAAGGGAGGGGGACTCCTTTTTTAAAGCATAGATTTTTAGCACTGTATAATTTTTTGTTACTGAGTCAAACGGAAAAGGAAAAGCTCATATCCTTTTCACTATACACCAGTGTTCCCAGCAATAGCATCATGTCCTGTGCAGCTCCGAGAAATCCTTAATTATGCTGCAGCAGCATTTATAAACCTTTCCTATTATTACTCAGCAATTTAGTGAACCAAATACCTAAAGTGTTTTATTTCCAGTATCTGCCATAATTAAATATCATCTCAGAGGACTAGAGCTATAATGACCTTGCCACTTGTCCATATTTTGTTCCTTCCTAATAAAATAAGCCAAAATCTTGCAAACTATGTCCTAATCACATATAAAACTGTTTTCTATCTTTCTCAGTACATAATATCCAACAAATGCTTAAACCTAACGAATTTCCAGGACAGACAGTACTAACTTGTTAAAGATAAGGAATTTATACATAGCCTTGTTAAGCCTAAAAATTAATATAATGGAGACAAAAAGAAAATAATTTACAATGGAATGGTAGGCATAGAAATAGAAATACCAGTAAGAGTAAAAATGTTTAAGTTGCAAACTTTCTTGATCTTCATCTGGTTCATGGATTGTTTAAATTGATGTAGGATTAAAAATAGGATAAAGTGAGGAGATAAAATGAAGGGTGCTTATACAGATATAGGTTATAAATGACACAGACCATATGGACCATATCAATTAAAAATGTAGTGTGTTAAAAATTCTGTTGAACCATTCTGAGATAGCTTAGAATCTTTTGATGGGAATTCAGTAGTTTCTTACTCTGTTGTGCTGATAAAATTTCTTTATTCCAAAACAGCTTCTTTGAGATCCATAATGGGGCGTCCTGGGAAGTTAAAATGCTCTGATATTACTTTGTCCTTGTTTTGTCAAACTTGGGCCCATTAATTCTTTTGTGCAAAGTCTGTCCTACTTATCCTACAGCAGATCATTGCTGTCAGATGACACCATATATCATGTTAGAGAAACAATATCTGAAGGTGCCTCTAATTTTCTATGATGTTGCTGGGAGCTGTGATGGTGATGCTAGTGTACAATGTGGGAGCAAATAAATCTGGATTTTTTTCTAGGTCTAGTTGCCCTCTGGTATATAAATTAGGATTCAATGCATCACACTTCTGTTGTCTCTAGTGGTGGTGAGAATCTGCTTCAGATTGGATGGTTGTCCATATGCAAATGTAGTCCTGCCACTCTATCTGAGAAAGTGCAATATTGTTATCCACTATAGCTTGTAGCTAATTAATAATGTGATTGAATAGCTTGAATTGTTAGGTGTAGGTAACAAACAGTGATGTTCTGTTGCTCTATTTTGATGCTCCATTTTTCTATAATTGGGTTGAAATGAAGGTTAAATGTGGGGTAAAAGCTGTTAAGGCTCAACAGAATATGAACATTTTTTTTCAATGATGATGAAAATATATCCATGAATTTCAAGTGAAGATTTCTAGCAGGTAAGAGCTGAGAAAGTATTTTTTTAGGTGTGATACAAGTAGATGTTGGGCATAATATGGGAACATCATGTGCCCACAGTTGTTCTATATCTGTCTGTCCATCCATCCATTATCCATGTGTTTGTATGTCTATCATCCATCCATCCATCCATCATCCATCCACCCACTCACCCAACTTCAACCAATTGGGTGGTGAACAATCATGAAATAGTTAAAGCCCCTTACAAAAATAAATTAAATAAAATAGAAGTAAAGAGATATTACAATCTGTCAGTGTCAACATAACTAGGAAATGGGGTCCTCCAACACTCCAATTCAACTGGTACAGATTTTCAAGGTCAGGACCATCCTAATCTCCGGATGATGGTATTCAGAGGGCAATGTACTATGGAAGAAAAGGCATGCTTCCTTTTCCCCACCATCTGATATTCCTTGGCTGTTGGGCCTAGAACATGATAGTAGAACATTACACCTTGCCCAACAGTAGAAATAACTGGAAAGACGATGGCCTCTCAAGTAACCTGGTCTTAAGCCATGAAGGGTTTTAAGGTAACAACAAGTACTTTGAATTGTACCTGAAAACTTACTGGTAACCAATGCAGTCCATAGGAATGGTATACATGTGTCAAAAAAGCTGACACTATTTACAACCCATGCCTTCTATACAGCTGAAGCTTCTGAATACTCCACAAAGGCAGCCCCATGAGATGCACATTTGCAGTCAGTCCTGAAATGTTGTTGGACCAAGATGAAGTAGTTAGAGTGAATACAAAGTCATAAAATCTGGCAAAATATGCTATACTGGACATCCATAATGATTGTCTGAAATCCATGTTTGTCAGGGATGTTGGAATACTGAGTATAAATAACATCTGTGTTAGCTACAATAGTGTTACAGGCACCATGACTTTTTTTTCATATATTTGGAATTGGCTTTTACATTCTTGCAGATTTTTAACAACCAGGAAGAAGATTTCTGTTCTTCCCATAGACAACATGGACATGAAGGATGAAACAATTCTCATTGAAAAGAGGCTAAGGATTTTGAATGAAGAACAATTTAGAAAATATGTCATTTCCTGTAAGGAGAATTCAGTTGAAACGTAAATGTTTCTACCAAATAGTATACAAAGTAAGCAATTACTTTATTTCACATTTCTTTGGCTTAACATTCAAATTATGTATAAGGAGGAACACAGAAAAAGATTTTGAAAGAGAGTGAATGCAGATTTAATAATAGTTCAGTCATTTTCCTCAATTAGTATTTTGAGCAGGTAGTGAACAGAAGGATTATTATTAATAGGAGAGCATGAGCGGGAGGAATTTTTCTCTCCAAGACCAGTCAAATCATCAGTGAGAACACAATAGCTTTCAGGGCTACAACTGCATTGAAATGCATTTTTTCCCCAGAAGTTTACATGACAAAGTAAAGAGATTCGCTGCTTTAAAAACATGTCAAAATACCAAAATTGTGTATCTATTGAAAGAACTAGAGTAATAATGTTTCAAGAAAATCACATTTTGCCTAATTCAGAATGCAGTTTTTTGTGACAATTATGTTATTGATGCGAAACTGACTTGATATTCTATTAAAAATAACTATATATTCATTCAGCATTTAAGCACACAAAAAATGTTTATATCATTGCAACCAAGATGTTACAGGAGACATAGTCACCTCCCTTCAATTCAGCTAAAGAGATTCTTGTCTGTAAAAAGCCTTCCCTGTTTTCTTCAGTCTGCAGGATCAGCGAACGTGCTGCAGATCTAAATACAGAGAGCATTCAAATGTCATGCAGCATCTAGAGCAGAGGTGGGCAATTATGGCCCCTTTATGTGGGCTTCAACTTCCAGCATTTCTAAGCTAGCATGTCTAGCTCAGGAATTCTGGGAGTTGACAACCACAGGATATAAAGGGGCCATAATCTGTCCACCCATGATCTAGCATTCAGACAAATATGCATTTGAATCTGCCACTTCATTTACATTTTGATGTAGCAAGCCCTGTACATACCTTTAAAATATAAATAGAAGCTATATTGAAACTATTCTAAACTTAATATATTTTTGCTGAAATTATACAAACTTTGATAGTAAGACTGTAGTGAGATCTTTCAATCATTATAGCTTTTCCTTTTAAAACCCTCAATTTGCTAAGCATACTAAGGAATGGAATGGATCAAAGGTATGTCACACTAATCGAATAAGAGTGAATAACTATGTGTAATCTTAAATCCAACTGAGTTCAAGAAACTTTAGATAAGTATCATGGCTACATCATCAAGGCAAGCTAAAGAATCTAAATTCTTTAACTATATGAAAATTGACTGAATTAGAGTTCTGCAAGCTAAAAGGGAAACAAATACCAATAATTATCATATTCTTTAAATAGGTATTTCTATATACAAGCCAGATGTTTTCCTGGAATTAATTTCTTCTGGTTGTGAGGTCTAACCAATGAGAAAGAAATATCTGCATATGAATTAGCTAGTAGTTTCTAAAATAACAATATATATTTGATAATCTTGTAACAAAGTAATGTGAAACTAAAAAAACATTTCATAATCTCATTTTAATTGCCCATTATGATTAACTGGCAGGTTCTGAAGAAACTTGTGAAAATTATTTTTGTAGAAGTATGTAATTTGCAGATGTATAACCCTGAGTATCTCTGAACTGTTTGAGCAGAGACAGGTATCACATTTTTCTACCTATGGCATATACTTTCTCCTTGGTATGGCTAGAAGAGAGATCTGTGACAAAATAACAATGTGGGATACTTCAATGCAACATTAAAAACCAATCAGCTTCTTTGCTTCATTATGATGATACAGTCTCTGTTTTCTTTTTGCAGCATTTTCACCATAGGATGGCTCAGAAATTCAGAATGCATGCAGTCTTGGTGGCCTTGTGATAAACTGTGGCAAGGCCACCAACACTCCACACATTTTGCATTTCAACAGCAACCGTCTACGGTTACATAAAAAGAGTTGCATCAGAACACTATACGGCAATGTGAGAACCCACTGTAGTACCCAGCAGCCAAACAGCTGGAAGGTAGGTACATATGTGAACACTTCAAGCAGAATGGGTACCCACAATAATTTGTCACAAGATGTCTGTGCAACACAGTGGGAAGAGAAAGGAAGAAACAATGTTCAAGACCTGCCAAATGGCACACCCTGCCATACATCAAAAACATTTCAAAAGCTGTACAAAGCTTCTGACATCTGTAAATGGGCATCGTTCATCGCCCAGAGACTACCATACGAGGACAAATTATGCATTGTAAAGATCACCTGGAGGTGGGAGATACTTCCAATGTAATCTATTGCATCCTCTGCATGGATTGTCCCTGTGGCTATGTGGGACAGATGGGCAGAAAGCTAACCACCAGATTGCAACCACAAGCAAACCGTCAGACAAGGGACCTGTACTCATTGGTAGCATCACATTGCAATGAACAAGGATACACATTCAACTTTGCAACTACTAAGATTGTTAGATGAGCAGGCACAAAAACAGCCAGGGAATTGAAAGCTGGGAAACAGGCCTGTTGTCAATCATCAGGAGTTGTGACTTACCACCAGCATATCAAGTACTTAGAAGGCGAGGACTAGACAGCACAAGCAAAGGACAGCCAACAATTTAAAGCCAGCCATCAACCATCCCAATCAACATTTAAAAAGCCATACACAACAGGCACCATTAAACACCACACAGAGAACAGCACACACTCTGCTAGATATAAATTCCACTGAAGATGGGCTCCAGCACGAGTTTGAAAGCTGTGACTGACACAGATTGGATCCTGCAGCATTATCCTGGACACAAATATTCACCTTTATTCCTAGTTGAGTGTCTTCACAGTCTATGTCACCGCCAAATTGTTTCCATCTATCCATTTCCTGAATTCTTGCTCTTTAATACTGTTTTAAATAGTGTAACCTTTTATGTTATGCAGATTGGAAAACTTAACTCTCACCAATGTTGCTTCATCTGGATTTCAGAGTAGTTCTGCATAAGCTTGTCCCTCACAAGTCAGGTTGGTTATTCCAGTATATTTTAGATGAAAAAAAATGTGGTTGTATGCAACTGACATAACTAACAGTTGTCACATATAGCCTGAAGCTGGAAGAAGACATCATCAGAAAGAAAAAAATAACAGAATTTCTCTTCACTTATAGCTTCTAAGGTTAAGGATTGTTATTGGCACCTGTATATATTTTGCACAGAGAATACACAGGAGGTTTTTTTTCAACTCTTTAATCTAACTTACATCTAAGCATATATTAGAAATATTGCAGGAGGCAGAAAGAATAGTCAATTCAGTCCCAAGAAAAATACCTTAAAAGAAAGTATAAGAAACAGGCATAATCCAGAGACAGAAAAGTATGAAGAACTGTTAGCATAAACTGGATCACACTGTGGAGAAAACAGCAGACGAAAACCAGACAGGCATTCTCAGCAGTTGCTCATATATGCAGTTAGCATCAGAGAAGTCCCCTTAAATTCTTCAGGAGTTCAACTGTTTTCATGGAATGTGGTCTCCTTGTGAAAAATTCCTGTCCCCACTTGTTCCTAGGGAATCCAACCAAGAATTGAATGTGCAGTTTCAATAAGAAGCGTATGGAGTGATGAGAGAGGAACAAGACAAATCATCCCCGACAATCAGTGGATTCATCGATGTCACATCTGAATGCACACACACATTCATTCTGTAGTATGCTCTGCCACCTAGATACTGCTTTTGTGGATTTCAGGGTATCAAGAAGAATGTTTAAGACCAGGTATCCAGGCTGTGAGTCCTGTTCTCCCCCTGAATTTCTGGTTGCCTAACTTTATTTGGCTCCTCCTCTGAACCTTGCCAATTGTGAGAGTGCACAAATTGTTATCCCAAACTGACAGGTCAATAATGTCATCCATTTATCATGTTCATATCTGTACATGCCTTTGACAAGTCTAGGTCCCCTGGCACAAATGGTGGTCATCCAGCCCTTCTTGCTCCTTTGCTAATAGGGTCCATCTGAGGGGCTCCCACTTTGTAAATAGGGGATAATTTTAGTTTCTTTTGAGTGATAATATATGCTTCATAAAATATCACAAAGACTTTATATTTTCATTTTTCTCAAGTGGAAAAATTCTAGCGGGAAATTTGCTTGTATTAGAATTACAGACATGTATATGCAAGCATTTCATTTCTGGAGTCTTGTGCAGACAGCTTTTAGCAGTGAGTTAAATACATTTTTTAAAGATCTAGCACTGAAACTATTCCATTCCTTCCCAAAAGAAACAAAAAAGGCATTAAAATCACCATGTAATCATATGCGCCATAACTTCATCCCTCTGGGAGCTGTAGAGAATGAGGGAAACGCCAAGCTTGCTCTCACATGCCACACAGTCTCTGATCTCAGAGACTGGAGTTGTTGACAAGTCACATGTTAAAACTTCCAAATGGATGGGCGTTCAGCAACACAGAACCCTATGTTTGCCTAGCTTTATTTTGGCTCCTCCTCTGAACCTTGCCAACTAATATATTAATTGATATGCACACATTGTTACCCCAAATTGACAGATCTATAATGTCATCCATTTATCATGTTCATACATGCATATAAGGTACGTTATTATTTAACATCTCCCATTGGAGAACTGCCTCATTATTTGGGATAGCAAAAGCACGGATGAAAATAAACTTTCCTTGAATGTGAGAAAATATAAAACACCCTTTTGGAAAAACAGCAAGGATTTTGATAACTTAAACATATTTATGTATTAAAATGTACTTAACCATGGCCATATGCAGAAATGAATACTTACATAGTATGTGTTTTTTTTCTTGCTTTCAATCATGTCTTATTTTTGGAGACTGCCTGGAAAAGTTCTTGCAGTTTCCTTGGTAAGGTTTTTTTTTAGAAATGGTTTGCCATTGCCTCCTTCTAGGACTAAGAGAAAGTAACTGGCCCAAGGTCACCCAGATGGCTTTGTGAGTAAGTGGGACTAGATTCATGGTCTCCTGATTCTAGCCTGATGCCTTGCCAGCAAGTTCAAACTGGCTCTCCATAGACACTTGCATATTTTGATAATCCTGTTCAACTACAACATCATCTAATTTCCAGTTCTTCTATGTCATTCCATTTCAGCAAGTTCTGAAAATGTACAACATAAAAAGAAAAGCAAATACAACAAAGAGAACCAGGGTCAGTGACTATTAACGTCCCCTAATGCTCTGGCAAAAAATCTGTTTCCGCCCTCTGCAAAACACACCAGGGAGATTGTTATGCAAGGTGTTACAAATCTATTTTAGAGATTTGGTTGCATTTCCTTTCTAAATTTCACTTCTGTATATGTCAGGTAGTAAATGTGTGACAGAAATTAAGGATTACTGCAGAGAAAAACTGTAAGTCCCTTTCCATAAAAGCAATACAAATAAGCATTCTTGTGTCTTTTAACATGGTAACTAATTGATTGGACATACTGTTCAGTTTAACTCCATCCTTCATGGTAAACATCCTTGTAGAAAGATACAGTATTCTACCAAGCAGTTAAAAGAGGTTGTTGCTTTTGCTTTTCCTTATAATCTCAAGAAATACAATCTCAAAAAAGAAAAAAAAGTGAGCTATATATGCTCAGTATAGAAACATACCCATTTTCCTCTCTCTCTCTCTCCTCTCACCCCTCTTCCTCTCTTCCCTCCCTCCCTTTCAGGCAGGCTTATTAGCAAGATATTATTTTCAGTGAAAACACATTGCAAGAGTTATATTAATTCCAATACCCATATGATTTCAAACATGGACCATCTCCAGTGTTAAGGTTCAATTAAACACATGTGCCAAAATGGCATCCCATCTGCTCAGCAACTGTTCAAATCCCCATGACACCTGCTTGGGGTGAAGAAAGAGCACATGCTTTGATACAGGTTTTGGTATATCTATAATACAAAGCAACTGTTATGTGAACGCTTTGGACAACAGCAGCTTCAGACAGTTTTGGAATATTTTATGTCAAGTTTAATTTTGCAAGTGAAACAGAATAGTTCTCCTACCCTAGTTCTGACATTAAAGATATTTGAGGGATTTTCAATATTAATCTATATTAGAACAAGCATTAAGTTACATCACTATTATTTAAAACATTTGTTAGAAGGTTGCCTCTAATTTGGAAGACCTTTTGGAAGGAATAAAAATATTAATGGAAAAAAACTAAAGAATATTGATCCATTAGCTGGACTGAAAATTAACATCACAAGATGAAAATGTTAACAAAAATATGGACTAGAAAACCAATATTACAGTTGGGGGGGAAAAAAGGGTTTTGACATCGAGGAAAAATAAAATGGTTGAGTATTACCATGACTAATATGAATTGAATGTTATTTCAGAATAATTATGTTAAGACATGGAATGAAATTAAGAAGGGCAAGTCACTATTTTGGAGAATAAAAATGAATATACAGTATTGCTTAGAATAATGCCTTTGTTTCAAACATCCCTATTTGACAATCAATGTATCATTTAAGCAAAGGCAGAAAGATATATCTAGTTTGTATGGCAAGGGAAAAAGCCAAAGATAAAATATAAAATTCTCCAAGATGCAAAGAACAAGGAGGATTGTGATTGCTTGATTTAAAAATGTATTTTGCAGACAGCTGTTTAATAAAGAACTGGTGCTACTAAGAAATAAAACAATTTTTAAATTAGAAAAGCATGACCTGATTTTGGATGGCATGGTTTTCTATGATATGATAATTAAGGTTAATGTAGATTTTTACAACCACTATGCTAAAAATGTTATATTGAGAATATAAATATATAAATACCCATATGACTTCATGTGTCTTAGCACAAAAAACATTTTCTAGGAAAGAAACAGCAGGTAATAGAATGTAAGATGAAATCAAGAGAATAATTGACTACAGAGGGATTGTTGTTGGTGAAGATGAATAAGCCAGAAGAAACAACAAAATTAACCTTTCTGCTTAGAGAAAGATCAATTGCTACATTTATTAGTGACTGGAAACCCCTTATAGACTTTTGCAGAAAAAAGAAAAAGATGAATTGATTTATGGATTTTATGATTAGAAAAAGTAGATTTTCTATATCTCCTTCTAAAGTAGAAGGAGATATAAACATATATCTCTTAGAGAGAGAGGATAAAATATAAATGTATCTATAACTTCTGCTAAGATCAGAAGCCACATCATCATCGTCATCATCATCACTATTATCTTTTATTCATTAAACATGAAACCACTACCGATTATAGATTGGTGATCCCTTAACCATAAGGACTACACCTGATAGCCATCCAGGCCCAGCCACAGGATGATGATGATAATGATGATGATGATGGTTAATCTTTGGTAAGATTCACAGCCTTTGGGACTGGTTGGTAGGTCAACAGCTCGAGTCCTAACCAAGGACCAAGGAACTGTTAAGGTAGCATCGGAGAATATTATTATTATTATTGTTGTTGTTGTCATTATTATTATTATCTTAGTATTATCTTATTTCTTTTTCATTTTTCCATTATGTCTATTTCTATTCAACTTAAGTTTGCATTGATTTTAATCTGGAAAATTTCTTAAATAAAAAATTATATATCTATATGTATATCATTATGAATATAAATTAGGATATCTGTCTGTCTGTCTGTCTGTCTGTCTGTCTGTCTGTCTGTCTGTCTATCTATCTATCTATCTATCTATCTATCTATCTATCTATCTATCTATCTATCACTCATCTATCTCCCTAATTTTTATACGTCCATATATCAATTTTGTGAGTTAAATATGAAAAAGCACAAAGATGCTCAATGGTACAGAAGTATTGTCTACAATTGATTTTCTTGCCTAGAAAATGTTGATTAAAAGCTATTTTACAACAAAGACATGTTTAGGAGAATTGAACGATGATTCCATGAAGAAAAAAATCTAGATTAATGCAAAGTTATGTTCACTGCCTCCACAGCTTCCATACCTGTTTAAAAATTCTATGCTAACCTCTGATTATGATGCTCTTATTTAATTTTTGTTTCCCAAATATAAACATTGCCTTCAGATATTAAGTAGGTTCAGCTATAAAATGAAAAACATCAAGTTCAAATCTCTCTCCAGTCATGGACAACCACTTGGGCTAGTCAGTATAAGATTGCTATAATGAAAAATCCCCCCAATTTTTGCCTCTTTTTCTCCTGGCAATATATTAATCGAACAAAGATAATGTCTCTATGGAACTGGATGAATTTTATAGCTTGCCTGTCTAACAGGCTCATGAAGCCTTGGCAAGTGAAGAATGTTTAACTGTTCTGACTAGTAATTGGGCCACAAAGCCTCTTAGTGAAGGAATTCTTGTTAATTTTCTCAGTGCAATTAAGTTTCCGGGAGAAGCCCTAGAAAAACCAAATAAGCAATGTCTCTCAAGTGTTCTGGTATCTTGAAGCTCTTTCCCTATAGGGCTGTCAAGAATAGACCTGCACCCTCAGGTCTTGTACCAAGTACAGGCCTCAGAGCTGGTCAAGCTTATTGGACAGATGGAATAAGGAAAAGCACACCTTTCCTTGGTCAAGAGCAAAGTGCAATTTGTTGACAATTTGTTATTCAAGTTGAGGAATCAAAATAAGTTCTGAAGCATTCCAAGTGTTTCCTGAACATAATTGCCAGAAAGTAATAAAAGGATTTGGCAATATTTACAAGGGATTCATTCCAGGAAAATGAAAGCTAGACTATGAACTCTCAGAAGCAACTCAACTGGAAATGGCATTATCTCCAGAGGATAGAACAAGGATGGAATCTCTCTTTCTATCTAGCCAGAAAATAGCTCTGTTTGCCATACTGATTGTACGTGAACAATGTATGGCACAATGACTATATGCTTAGTCAAACGTGTGCAATTTTTAGTAAAGGAAGTGGGTATGTTTTAAATGCCATGTTTTTGTGTACCTAAAGAGCAAAATTGTCCACAGTATTTCAGGCCTTCCTATTCTTTTCTGCTGGTTTCTAGCAACTGCCTAATTTTTTTCCTTGGGCACATTAATTATCCTGCAATAAAATCCACAATTGTGTTGAAAGTAGAAATTGGCAATCACGCTCAAATATAACCACTGTAGAATTTAATTAAACTTATCAGGTAATATTTCTGTGCTATTTGTAGAGTCAAGTTCGTGATGCATAGTTTTAGTAACCATTTTAGAAACAATGGATTTGATTATATGCCATCAAGTTAATGTCAATGCGTCTATTAGTGACACATAGATTAGCCACAATTAAAGAAAATACGATGAATCCTTGTTTTCTAGGTGAGATGGCAATAATGCTATGATACCCACAAAGGGAGTACACTTTTGAGTGTATTTATGAAATACTGTAAGATATTCAATCACTTCCTTTTCAAATGCTAATTCAGTAAATGTGGAATGTGAGAATATATCACACCTATGTATCACAAATTTGACTATTTGTTTCAAGGTATTTAACCGGAAGCAAATACACAAATGTTTAAATAAAACAAATAAATGAAGCTAATGCAAAAGCTAACTACCTTCCAAACATTAGTTATACAAGTATCTGACAACAGTTGTGTTGAAAGGTAAATTCTGCCTTAGATATCCAGATGGGGACTTCAAACATTGTAACATTCATAGAATGAAGAGCTTGTTTTAACTCCATTGTTTTTAGCGTCAGTAGATTTTCTATTTCTATTTCTACAGAAACCTTTACTCTAGATTCTATTATGATTTTATAACTGATTTCCCAGAAACTCTTCGTCTCCTACTCATATCACATGCTATTTACTATTAAAATTGCAGTACAATATAGTACATTGTCAACAAAGAGACACAGTGAAAGTCTTATCCAAGAAAACTGATGATAATAAAAAAAGAATGATAAAATGTTAGCTACATAGATACAAAATATGGTACTATTAATGTGCCTAAAACATTTCAACTAACAAGCGTTCAAAGAATAGCATTTGTAGAAAAATTCCTCTCTCATATACTTGGACAATACTTTTTGGAAAAAAATGGTGCAGTATCATTTCTAAGAAAGGTAAATCAATTAAATGGTTAAAATAAAATTTGAACAAAAAAGTCTAAATCATTGCAGGAAGAGTCTTTACAAAGACTGATTTAACCAGAGGTGGTATTCAGCAGGTTTCTGACCAGTTCTGGAGAACCGGCAGCGGAAATTTTGAGTAGTTTGGAGAATACCACCTCTGACTGGCCCCACCCCCATCTATTCTCTGCCTCCTGAGTCCCAGCTGATTGGCTGGGTCTTCTTTTGTTGCCCTGCACAGGAGAACAGAGCTGGAAAGCAGGTTAGTGGGTTGGGGAGGGAATGGGATTTTGCAGTAACCTTCCTCCAGGAGTAGGGAGGGAATGGAGATTTTACAATATCCTTCCCCTGCCACGCCCACCAAGCCATGCCCACCAAACCACGCCCACAGAACCGGTAGTAAAAAAAATTTACTACCTGGATTTAACATTACATAATGAATCTTATTTCTATCAAGGGCTCTATATTTCTTGCATCTCTATGTACAGGTACTCCTTGACTTACAACAGTTCATTTAGTGACCATTCAAAGTTACAACAACATTGAAAAAGTGCCCATTTTTCACACTTATGAATGTTGCAGCATCCCCATGATCACATGATCAAAGTCTGCTTGGCAATTGACTCATATGTATGTCAGTTGCAGTCTTCTGGTCTCATGTGATCTCCTTTTGTGACCACTGTGGAAAGCAGATTCACTTAACAACCATGTTTGTAACTTAATAACTGCAGTAATTCACTTAACTGTGGCAAGAAAGATCATAAAATTGGGCAAAATTCACTTAGCAAATGTTTCACTTAGCAACAGAAATGTTGGACTCAATTGTGATCGTAAGTCGAAGACTACCTGTATAGGTTGTGTGTGTTTGTTTCTGAATCAGAGTTGACACCTGGTAAGTTTTCTTAGCAAGATTTTGCCCTTGCCATCCTTCCTATAGCTGAGAGAAAATGACTTACCTCAAAATTATCTATGGCTTTGTGCCCAAGGCAAGGCTAAAAGTCACAGTCTCCCAACGTCTAGTCAGATGGTTTAACCGTTCCACAAAACTAGCTTTCACCAAGCTTTTTCTATATGCATATGCTTATTGCTCTTGATTAGGATTTTTTCAAACTTTGAATTACATTTTTAAAAACAGAAGGATGGTAAAATGTCATTCCCAGAATCAAACAGCTTAGTTCTGTCATTTATCCCAGCATTCTTTCAGATGCAATGCTAAATCTTTTAGGAATATGTCCTCATGGGTTAGGAAGCGGAAGAAACATTGATATAAAATACACTACTGCGTTTTTCTTAGCATTGGGTGCTTAAGCTCTTTTAAACAAATATTCTTTTATGCTGCAGTAATGTGGTTGTCAAAAATTCTTCATCTTGCAAAACCAGATACAGTGGTCTTTTGGAAGGGGCTGTGTGGGTAGCATACATATATAGGGAAGAAAATTAAAAAAACTATATCTGAAATCAATATGAAATTCCAAGTGTCTCCTACTAAGTAAACTCCTGTGTCACTCCTATACTCCAGCAGCTGAGTTACTTGCATCTGAATCATTAACACATTCCTAAGGGACAGTATTACCATTGCAAAGAGGTGATGTTGACATAATAATTGTAATCTGGTTAGTAATCACAACCCTCTTCAGTTATCCTTTTATGAAAGCAAAAGGGGGCTTCATGAGTAAGCTTATATGCTGTCAACTCTCCTGAACTGGCTTTGTCTTGGGTTTGAAAGAGCATACATCAATGTAGGCAGTGTGTCGAACAGATTGCTAAAATATTGTTCTCGTGAGTTCATTGAGTTCATCAAGGCTTTATACAAATAGCACTTTCCCATATTCTTTGAACTGAATTCCACCTAACCGATATTTCCCCGTGCAGTTTTATTCTTGGAAGATGGTTTGAACAACCCTTGCACTCTGTCTTTCTTCTTTATTATACATGCTCACCTGTATCTATACCAAAGTGGCCTTGGCACTTTTGCATCTATGAAGAAGAGGAATGTACAATATCATGTAAGCTACACTTGCTGAAATTCCATTGCAGGCACAATTACTACAATGGATGGAACCTGCTCTCTCTCTCTCTCTCTCTTTGAATCAGGTCATGCTATATAATCATATACAAATGAATAAATATAATCAGTTATGTGATATTTTCCAAACATTTAAAGTTAACTGTTTGAAAGGAACAACTGACTGGTATTTATTTCCAAGTAAGTGATCTTAAGATTAACAACCTAGAGCAATCAAATGAGGTCTGCATGTAGTCTAATGATTTGATGGTTTTGTACAAGCCATCTTTACATTTCTGGAAGAATACCTGAATGTCTGTTCTACAGATTTGTGGCATTCATCTTTTACTACAGTAGTAGTAGTAAAAGATCAGTCTGTTTTGTATTGTGAAGGGTATTATTTTTCTTTTGGGGGGGAGTTTAACCCAAAATTAACAATACATTGGTTCATTAGGCCTTTCTTTGATATCTCTTACTAATTTTAACGAGCTGCCTTAATTATTTGTCATTTGTTTTATGTTTTCTACTGTTTTCCATTTTTTTTATTCTATTAGATGTAATAGAACTTCCAATACACGTAGCCCTCAACTTATTATCACATTGAGCCCCAAATTTCAATTGTTAAGGGAGACATTTGTTAAGTGAGATTTGCCCCCTTTTATGACCTTTCTTGCCACCGTAGTTAAGTGAATCACTGCAATTGATAAGGTAATAACCCGGTTGTTAAGTGAATCTGGCTTCCCCATTGACTTTGCTTGTCTGAAGGTTGCAAAAGATGATCGCATGACCTTGGGATACAGCAAAGATCATAAATATGAACCAGTTGCCAAGCATCTGAATGTTGATCACATGATCACAAGGGTGCTATAAAAGTTGCAATGGTGAAAAAAGGTCATGAGTCACTTTTTTCAGTGCCATTGTAACTTTGAACAATCACTAAATGAACTGTTGTAAGTCAAAGACTATCTGTATAAGCCATATTGTTATAGTTTTATAAAAAAGCAGTATATATTATATAAAATAATATAAAAATACTTTGATACAATGATTTCTCTCTCTTTTAATTTTGTGGTCTTACGGATGCATCTTTTCCTGAAAACGTGTTTGTAAAAACAAGAAAAGATAGTTAATTATATCACACTTATAGGTAATTTACATCACGGTCTTACATTAATTTGGTTGCGAATCTAACACACATAATGATGTATCTTAGAATTAAAATTGCTCGAAAAGTAGCAGCTGTTGCTGAGCTGTAAACTACTCATATATTTTCTTTCAACATTCTACATAACAGTCTATAAAAACAAAATATGGAAATTGCTTTCCTAGTATATGATCAGTATTAAATTCAGCCGCAACTGACTTTACAGCCATAATTGAAAATGCATCCATGCAAGAATCTTAGTGTCAAATGTACACAGCCTCCAATCCCATCATGAATTAAAAAACTTCATTACTTATCATGGCATGGCAATATAAAAATAGTTTCTCTTTCAAGGGTCCTTATTTTGAAAAGATTTTACATGTACCACATCAGTGCCTGTCTGATTTGCATAAACCTTAAGCCTTTGGTAATTGGTTCTCAGAACTCCATAGCAAGGATAAATAGCAATAGCAATTGCACTTAGGCTTATATACCGCTTTATAAATGCCATCTCGACTTAGGCTCATATCTATCATTCAGGTGTGTGTGGGAAAACAAAACTATTAGCTTCCTGAAAAATGATGCAAAGCCATCCCAGAAATCCCCAGAAAAGGGGAGAATGACAGGCTTCTTCTGGGTTGAATGTCAAAGGAAGACAGCTCAGCCTCTGGTATTTCCTTCCTCTCATACCACCCTGACTCCTTTATGTACTTCAAGAGCCATTTCCAATGCAGCTGACTAATAAACAAACACAAACAAGATTGGCAGAACCTCCTAGATTAAGTGATCCACCCACCAACCAAGTTGTTTTCCCTCATCAGTCACAAAATGTCCTGTTCATCATCAATGCAAACGTGTTGTCTACTCATTCTGCTTCTGGATTACCTATTCCTAAAACAAAATCTATTGTCTTACCTCTTTGCAGTCAATCCTTTATATCATTTTCTTGTACAGTTCATGTTACTTTTCCTTGCTCAGCATTATTGTAATGGTAAGATGAAAATATTACACAGAATTTCCTAGAACTATGGGTCAATGTTTACAGATTTAGGAATGAACCCTAAAACAAAAAGCATAATGAAATCTAAAGGAGAATTTTTACTCCTTTGTACCAAGTCTCTTAGCCATCTAAGGATCATATTAATTCTATAGAGATATTCAATTAGGCCCATCAGACAGTACATATTTACCATAGGGTAAGCCAGAAAATATTTTAAAAGTATATGTTTTTAGTAAAAGGGAACAGGGATATTCTTTTTTTTTTTAAAAAAAAAGCTTTCTGTAACATTTTTGTCAAAATAGATAATTATTCTATCATGCCAATTCTATTATTATTATATTGGATCCTATTTGCAGTAATTAATTAAAAATAATTAAAATATTGTTATTTTATTTCTTTCCTGCTAAAATCTTAAATAGAATATATATATGACATATTTTTTGTTCTACTTATCCTATTAGATTTACTTTTATATAGGTATAGTTCTCTTGATGTTACAATACTTTGATTTGCATATTTTTTTAATAAGCAATAACATTTAGAACTGAAGAAAAATATCAGAATTCTATTTTTAGAAGAAAGAAGCTATTATAAATGTCTGCATTGCTCTGTACTCTTGCTTTGGCTGTTTCATGAGCATACTGCTTTAAATACAATGCAATAATTCTGGGAATGATCATATTGCACAAAAATATTTGATTTACCATTTCTGTTGTGTTGTACCATAATATTTGTTGATATGTCTGGCAATTTTCTCATTTGTTCCTACAGTTATAAGAAAGTATTCTCAAGGTTCAAGATTTTGGGTTTTGATGTATTTTATCAAAGAATGGTGGCAATAAACAGATGAATCTCATGGTCAGAACAGGCAACAGTGTCCGGTACAAGAACTTTTATGTGATCTTTACACTTAATAGGTTACTGCTAAAAAATATTGCACTGATGCTATGAGAAATTCCTGGGGAACTGTAACACATTGGGAAAAAGGATAGCTTCAAACTTACTTAACTAAGACCTTGGGTTTTAACATGTTAAATGCAGAGTCATTTTGGTGTAGTGGTTAAGGTATCAGGCTAGAAACAGAGACGGTGAGTTCTAGTTCCATCTTAGGCACAAATCCAGCTGGGTGACCTTGGGTCAGTCACTTTCTCTCAGCCCTAGGAAATAGGCAATGGCAAACCATTTCTGAAAATCATAAGCAAGAAAATTGCAGGAACTTGTTCAGGGAATCTCTGAGATCTGGACCTAACTGAGTGGAAAAAAATGCAAACAAGATGGTAAGGAAAGAAAATCTAGATCTCTAGATTTTCCCTGTTCTTGTTTCCCCACTACTTTCCTTCTGAGCAATTAGTTTCACAGAATGGGAGGCAAATCAAAGCAAGCCTCTTGGGCAAAATTTCTTTATCCAAATACTCTATCTGATGTGTCTAGTCTGAAAAACCAGAAATAGTCTACAAGCTAAACACATATTCTTAAGGAATACTAGCAGAATTATGAAGACCCAGTCTGTTTTTTTTTATCAGTTCAGGCTTTATGTAAATGGGATTATATGGAAAAATCTCCTTCAGGAGACAAAAACTGATTTCTATTTATTTAAGTTCCTGGATTAGAATAAAACTAGGAGTTTGCTAAGATAATACATTATACTTAAGAAATTATCTTCATGGATGGATGGATGGATGGATCTTCAATTGCTAATGACATCTGTTTTAAAAATGACTAGCAATAGTAAAAACAACTTCCTATACTAAATTTATATTCCAGATTTATATATGGTGTCTCTACCTAGCAGATTCATATTCATTTTCAAAATACATACATGGATGCTAAAATAAATATGATAGCTCTGGAAATTTGCTATCTTAGAAATAGAAATCAAAATAATTGCTTTTCATAGATGATACGTTCTGAGACTACCATTAAGCAAAATAGGATTTCTATGATAAATTTCTTCATATGACCCATAATATCCAAGTTCAAACTCTTTCCCCATGTAATATGAAACACAGACTTACTTTTGTATTCATAGCTCAGTACTTTAGGATGTCAATACCTATTTGTGGGTTGTGTGTGTTCATGCCACAAAACAGAGTAGTGACGAGTTTGGACACATTTTAAAGTAATTATTTAGAAAATTGTTATGTTCCAGAAAAACAGGAGATGCAACCTTATTTGGGGCATTTACTCAATGCCCCAAATAAGGCTTTCAAGGCCTTCTCTGTCATGGAAGAGCTTTATGAAACTGCTAGGATTTAATTGAAACTTTTTTTTTTGTGGTCTCCAGCTCCAGTTCAGATCATGGTTCAA